>JAUPFV010000001.1:71607412-76577584 GCA_036936605.1 Limnanthes douglasii subsp. nivea
AATGGCTAGTACCAATTTTTACTATATATGTACCTCCATTTACAAAAGTAGTTAGTTTTTTTTGGGATAATCATAGGTTTAAAATCCTTTATATATATATATATTTTAATATATAAGGTAGTTTATAGAATAATTAATTATATCAATCGACTCTAAAAGTTTGAGCGTATATTGAATATTTATAATAAAAATATCAATTACTTATAGTTTTAATATAATTATAAGTTTTAAGATGTTCGGGTTTTTTAGGCAAAAAATAATGGTAATGTGCATTAAAAAGTTTTGTTAACAAATAAATTTGTATAAAATTTGTATAAAATAATAAAATCATAACATTTGATTTATTTACAATTTCTTTTTTTATCAATTAAGTTAAAAAAAACTAACACGATCATATATATATATATATATATATATATTGAACATTCTCCACACACGTAATTTTTGTTGAAAATAATTGTATTTCCATTTTAAACTTATCACTCATGAGATTTACGAGTCGAAAGCGGAATAAATATTGAAAGGATGTTTCAAGATTCCAAACTGTTTGAAGTCTTTGGAAAATGCCACTTCGAACCTGAATCTTCCCAGAGTTTTTGAAAAATTATTTTCGTTTCTTTTGGTGGAATGAAACAAATTTAATCACTTAATTTGATTTTTCAAGAGTATGAGAATGTTTTTGTTATATCATTCGAATTTTCAACGCATGAACTTTTAGACAAAAACATTAGTTTATATAATGTTTTAAGTTTGAATTTAAAATTAAAATATTATTCAAAATATGTTAAGTTTCCACCATAGTGGATCATAATCACCAGGATTGTTAATAGTTTATGAGAACCAAAAATTGGATCATAACAAAATCGGTAAGAGTCGGACCGAAAACTAGACCAAACTTTAACTATTCGGTTCGCGGTTCCATTTCAAAGCTGAAACCGCTAAGGATTCAAACTGATGAAATTGGTTCGGAACCGAAACGATAAAATCGATAAACCGAACCGATAAAACCGGTACACTAATACAACCCGTATGAAACCAAACCAATAAAACCGATGAACCGGTGGAACCGATACAGAATCAAACCAATAAAACTTTTAGATTTTAACTTATTTTTTGTGCATTATATTATTGTCAAAATTATTAGGTAATGACCAATTTAAAAATCAAATATTAACTTCTAAACTTTAATTTTTATATCATTTATTTAAGTACAAAATTTGAACATCAAATTATAATTTAATTTAGTTTTTTTAAAATTGGACCAAAATTGGACCAAACCGATACCAGACCCGAACTGAAACGGAATTGGACCAAACCCGAACCAAACCGAAACCAGACCAACCAAAACCTGACCAAACCAAAACAAAACCGGAAAACCTAGACTAAACCAAAATTTGACCAAACCGAAACAATAATCGAACCAAACTTGACCAGAACCGAACCGGAAACTTAGTGGTCCGGTCTGATTCCAAAAGATTAGCGGTTTGGTACAGTCTGAACCGATAAACTTAACGGTTCGATTCGGTTCCGTCAAAACCCGGACTGAGCCGGAGAGATAACAATCCTATTAGACATAGAAGAAAATTTTATTTTATAAAATATTCTCAAAACCTTTTATTTTGCTTAAGTTGTTTATTTTAGGATTCAAATTCCTCACAATGTCCAAAATAAATCGAGTATCTATAAAATTTCCCTCTAAGATACGAATTTTATCTATTAGCTCGTAGCTTAATATTTAATTATTTTTATTGGACTAATATTTTTTATAATCAAATACATCAACAAAACATGCGACGATATATCATAATGGAGAAATTCTAACAATCTTATACTTGGATCATCATGTGCTTATTATAGCATGTATCCATCAAATGAACGTTCTTAAAATCTAACATTACAGAGATAAGCGTAACAATTATATATATATATATATATATATATATATATATATATATATATTCATTGAATTAAAAGCTGCAAATGGACGCAATAATAATCATAACATCACAATAATCAACTACACAGATCTATCGTGGTGGATAGAACAAGAATAATACTTAATGCATATATACACACACATATTCAGTTTGCCTTACTTAATTAGATATCTATTTTTAATAAGGTGTGGAAAGTCACTAAAAAATAAGAGTATATTGAAGTTATATATAGTTTGTTTGTCTGTTTGTATTGATGAACTTGAATGTACAATAGCATAATACAAACATATCTTATAACTTAATACAATATGATATTGAAATTTATAATCCTCTAATACAAAAAATCCATATATGATGTGTTCAATGGAAGTCTTACGCAATCTTGAGTTTGTCATAATGCGTTTTGCATTAATTTGACAAATTCTGAACTCTCGTTTTAAAATACAGGAACTTGATATCTACATACTTGGACTTAACCGGACTCCTATTATTATTTGAATATTTGATCGTTCTACTGTTTTCATAATATAACTAAAGGGCTTGTTTCACAATATAACTAAAAAGGTCTTTTTATTCCTTCCACAAGCTCTAGTCTTTTAAAAAATATTAGTATCTAAAATATCTAATTAGATGCTTCAAAGAATACAAAAAAACTCTGCTACCATTGTGGAAAATGCAATAACTATTTGTTATACATTATTCTATGATATTATAACTCTTGTTAAAAAAATGATACCTAGAGTTGAATGACGAGAATCCTCACATCTGGAAAAAATATGAGACTCAACACCCTATGATCTATATTTTATTTGACTTCTTATATATTAATATACTATGTTTTATTCATTGCAAATATCGGAGAACATTTTTTACTTCTTTCTAATATTCCATTATTGAGTTACCTACAAATCTCCATAATACACCGAAAATAAACGTAAACGCCCGACCTCGTACAAACTTGAACATACATAAATCTTTGAGCAGTATAAACATATGTACTATTTTACATTTCTTTAATATCTAGTTTTATCTTCTTACATTGTTTCTGATGAGTCAATAATTATCAACAGAGAATATTTGGGATCTTGAGTCAGATGTGACTAGAGAGAGAAAGTGTAGAGAGATAAAGTAGAATTTGTGAAAGTAATATTCAATACCCTTTTTTAGGCAAGTGGGTCACCCTTTTATACTAAAATAAGGAGGACCCATTTAAGCTCTTAGTGGGCCGTTCATCACATATCGATGAGGCCCCTCTACTGTTTTATTTTCGCATATTGGTCCCTGAAGGACTTCGACTATTCTAATAATCACGTCAACCACTATTTATTGCGTTTTTACCCCTATCACTTGGATCGGCGAATTCCGCCCTCATCAGTTTCAGACTAAACTTTTAACCTTTTGAAATAAATTTTTTTTTTCTTTTGTTGTTTTCCATCCTATAACATTGCAGCATGTTCTAAATATATGTCTTTTGTGATAAACCTAAAATTCCTGAAGACCAATCCCGATGAATTTGAATTTCTAAGACAAAACATACATCACTCGAATATTTTATATCAAATTTATCAAAAAGAAATTTTTTGGGTAGCGTGAAAAAAAAACCTTATTGTGTGTGTCTAGTAATATGCCATCGACATACCGCACCAAAATATGATTTTTTTTCTTTTGAAATTTTTATACACGTAATATCGCATTGAATTTATCTCAGAACTGAATGAGATAATAACATCAAGAGATTTGTGATACCAATTTTGGAACATTTGTTTAAGTCTTTACATACCATCGATTTTGGGTCACGGGAGATAAATATTTGAGGCTGCACCATATAACTCATTTTCTTAATGTTTCCATTAAAAAAATATTTACAACAACTTTAATGAGATCAAGACCAAAATGCACAACTAATGCATGATGGTTTAAAAAGAAGTCTTCAATGAAACTGGAAAGAAAGTTGATTTAGATTCAATCATTTCATGTTGAGTAAAATCTTTGTCACAAGTCACCTTTTATATCTTTCAACATTACTCTTAGAATCTCATTTTGTTTTGAAAATCTATTTACAACGAACAAGTGTCTTTCCTTCATGTAGTGGGAAAAATTCTCACATCACATTATCTTACATTGATTTAAACTTTTTGTTCATTATATTAATCCACATATGAGAATAAAAAAATGTATTGCTTCACTGTAACTTAGGAGATAATTTTATATTACCCCACATATTTGCCTATGTTCTTGAATATAGACTATTAAGTCTAATAGTGCTTTCCTTTTCTGTAGTAGATCTTCGCAAAGGCACAATGCCTTTAATTTAGATTTACACGTTTTGACGGGATAAAATTTGATCTTCTTGAAGAGATTTATTTTGGGCCGTTAAAATCACCTCATTTGTTTTATTCTTATACACTATCCGCACGTGGAAGATAAAATCGTGATTGGCTTGAATAGAAAATTGTTTAATACTAGAGTATCATTTAACCTTCATGAATCTTTACAAAAGTTTCATCAAAAAATATGATTGTTACTAAATTCTTCATCCCAAACTGAATATTCTCAAAGCAAATTGATCTACCTTAAAAATATTCATATGGGAAGGATCATAAAACTTACAATCAATACTATGGTCAGGATATCCAATAAAATAACTACTAACGATTTTAAATTTCAAATTCTTTACATTCGGCATATAAGCCTTCGCGTCAACTAGAAATCCTCCAAATATGTATATAATTTAAATTAGCTTTATGTTTAATCTAAATTTTATACGGTGTTCTAGTAATTCCTTTTGTTAGAATGTTATTAAGAAGTTATGTTGCCCATTTTATTGTTTCTCCCTAAAGCAATATAGGTAATGTTGAATGAATACTCATAGTTCTTAACATATCATTTAATGTCCCATTTTATATCTAAGATAAGTCATCCATGTTAGGAGAATTGAAATCTTATACTGAGAAACAATTGAGTACTCCTCTAAAAATTTCAGAAACAGTTCATGATGTTGTTCGCACTAAACCATATATCCCGTAGTATTCACAATTAATGTTAAACCTGACACACTTAATTTTATTACCATGCTGTTTTGAAATCTTTGTGTTAAATACTTTGAACTTTTCAATGGCCTTTTATTTCTAGTGAATATGATGTAGATACTGCATTGAAGATCATCAATGAATGACACAAAACTTATTGCTCGTTTATAAGGAACGGTTCACAAATTATGTGTGTTTTCAAGTCTAAGACTCCTTTTATTTTGTATGCATCTAATCTTATTTTTAATCTTAATATGTTTTCCCTTAATGAACTCAATACAAATATTAAAGTCTAAAAAATCTAGGAAACTAATAAACATTCTACAATAGAATATTTAATTTTATTTCTAAAAATATGACCTAATCATTTGTATCAAAGTTTCGTTGTATTTTTATTTTTATAATTTATTTTTCCATTATGTTTACGTCTATTAATTCTTTTTGATTATTAAGATTATTTAATAATTACAAATGGTCTTTCACTATCAACCTTCTGAATTTAATAGCATTGTTTTGTAAATAAACATAATCCATCATTTATAAATAGAAAAGAGTAATAAAAATTATCAAACAATGGAAAAGAAATAAGATTCATTCTAAAATAAGGTACATACAATACGTTTTTCAAGTATAAAATATTCACTAGTTAATAACCAGATGAATATTACAAATAACATGAACTAAAGACAAGTTGTCATCTGTTGTATAGATGAAGATTTCACTACTAATGAGACATTATTTTCTGATCATACTCTGTAAGAAAATACATGCATGAAGGGTAGCGGTCATATATATCAATTAAAAATTTATAAGAACTGAAACTAAATTGATTTATAAAAAAACCATAAAAGTGAGATTACGTTTAATTTTTATTAAAGATTTTTATTTTAAAAATTATTCCTTAAATGCCCCAGATTTTTACAATAAAAACAAGACATTTTATCGGACAAACCTTTATGCTTCTTTGTACCATATTTAGATGTCTGTGCATCTGAATTTTTTATATTTTTTTTTCTTCTAATCAATTTTAGACTAATATTATTTCGTGATTCTCAAAATTAGCTTTTTGTATTTTTTTAATGCATATGATTTTTTTTTCTCTATAGTATAATTTTCTTCAATGAGAGGTTGAAGTTCTTTGGTTATTAATGCCAAATCCTAACCATGATACAAGACATACTATATCATATCCTTCTTCCAGAACTGAAAATTAGTCTCATCTCGTGATTCTCAAAATTAGCTTTTTGTATTATTTTTTAATGCATATGATTTTTTTTCTCTATAGTATAATTTTCTTCAATGAGAGGTTGAAGTTCTTTGGTTATTAATGCCAAATCCTAACCATGATACAAGACATACTATATCATATCCTTCTTCCAGAACTGAAAATTAGTCTCATCTAGAATATGAACTTTGTTATCTGCATGGTTATAAATACTCGTAATTTGCTAAAACAATAATGCACATGCAACACATAAGAGGAAATATCACTATGGAATATATTCTTCAATTAAACATAGAGTAATAAAGCATATCCTTAAAATATTAATAAGATGCATTTGGAACATATATTAACTTGTACATGTATGGGTTTATAAAAAAATGTGTTGATTCACTCAATTAACTTAATTTAGAAAATCTTTATTTGGGTAGATATTCCTAGTTGATGCGTAATGGAAAACTCACATTTAATAATCTTGTGTTCATCATTAACTATGTTAAATATTAACCTTTATTTGGGCTGATTTTCCTAGTTTGATGTTTAATGGAAAATTCACATATGATAATCTCGTGTTCATGATTAACTATGTCAAATATTAACCTTTATTTGGGTAGATTAATGTTTGTGATCTTTCGAACCACAAACTTATTAAAACTCTAACATGATTCAATTCACTTATAAGGATCACTTTGACGATACATTGGATCCTTATCATTTACCCAATTACGGAAAACTTAAAGCATTATATTCATGTTTAAAAAATATTATACGACTACATATACACTTAACATCCAATTTATTATGTAATCTAATCCAAATTTAATCAAAATAGAATTAGACATTTCTAGAGATTGGTTTGTGAAACGAAGGGATAGTCTAAAAATTCTAATAATATAAATTCTAATAATATAAATTCTAATAATATAAAAATTCTAATAATCACATAGAGTACCCCCCAAGGGGGTGGCCGAGTTGGTTGAGTATGGCATGCTTGTGACCAAAGGTCATGAGTTTGAGTCCCTCTACATACGCTTTCTCAGCTGAGTCTGTCACTTTATGTGGTTTACCTTCTGGGGTTGGTTTGCAGGCTATCGCGTCAGACTGAGGGTTTACCCTGTGCGCACTCATTGCACTCTGAGTAGCGGCTGCGGGTTCCCTCCGAAAAAAAGTCACATAGAGTTACTGTAACTTTCACCTTCATTGTGGCAATGCTCAATAGGTGTCGCGACAAAGACCCTATTGTAAAGTTTCAGACTTTTTGTATTGTGGCGACCGACATTGCGATGACTTATGCAATTTTATAAAAAAAACATGTGCATTGTTGTGACAATAATCTAAGTCTCTGTTACACAAATGTTTATGTAGCTTTCTCAACTTAACTTATTATGACGACATCTCTCTTTTTCGCAGTATTTTTTACACATAAATGTTTAAACTTCTTCGAACACCATTCTTTCTTTTTTGTAAGGTCTTAAACTCAAAATATTATCATGCAATGTCTATAAATTCATTTATAGTATGTATATTATCCCAAAATACACACTTATATCAGCCACAAACAACAATTAATCTCAATATGTGTATCTTTTACCGAATTTAAAACATATCATGCTTGAGCATTAAATCAGAATTTGTAATCCTATAAACTCATTCTCAAAGGTTGGCTATAATACTACTTGTTGGAAATAATCTCATTTTCATCTTAGACTTAAGCACTCTTGAGATTTATGAATAATCATAGATTGCGGAATAAATATTTATAGTCTAAATCTATGATTCTAAGATTTTATAGTGTTTGAAGTTTTCAAAGAATGTAATTCCGGAATTGAATCTTTTAAAAGTTTTCAGACTTGATTTCCCTTGGTGATTTGTTTTAAAGGAACGAAACAAATCTGATCACTCAATTTCATTTTCTGAAAGCCTAAAAATGTTCGCGTTACAAGAACAAACAATCGTAATGTTCAAATTATCAACCCATAAAACATTTAAACAAAACATTCTTTTATATAGTGTTCGAAATTTGAATCTAAAATTCAAACACTGTTCTAAATGAAAATCATATACGTTAAGTTTCTACCGTTATCGACCAAAACCACAAACGTATTTTATACTTATAAAATAGTCTCAAAACTTTATGTTTTGCATAAATTGTTTGTTTTCCTATCCAATTCCTCGTTGTACATAATACATGAAAAATAAATCTTTTTTTTCCAGCAGGAACCCACAGCCGCCGGTATCTATACAATTACTTTCATGGAATTTATTTTATCTATTGATTCATAAAATAATATTTTATTATTTTAATCGTACTAATATTTATGATAATCAAGTCTATGAATAAAACATGCGAAAGTCTATTCTAAAAAATTCCAACAAACATTTTTTTTAATATGTATTTATCTAAAATTATAGGTGTTACTTATTTTCATTTTTCTCATTCGTATTATTTATTTATAATCATATTTAAAATAAAAAAATTACTTTGTATTATTTTTTATAACATCTAAAGTTGCAATCATGAAAATATATTTGTGTTTTTTTAATGTAATTTTAAAAATATTTATTGTTCTCTTCTAAATGTTTTTTTATATCCTAATAGGTAACATTAATATTATTTTAAAAATATATTATTATTTTTTACCAATTGTATATTATTTTTATTTGTAATACAAATAAATTAAAAAATTAGTGTGACTCATGTGTAGACCTTAAAAAACGTAAAATTAGGACTGAAAGAATAAATTTTATCTGACCAAACTCTTTGAACTGAATATGACACCGATCGTAAAGCTTATCTCTCGCTTTTTGGCATCGGCAAAAAGAGAAATCACAACCATTTCTTAGTAAAGTGAAGCAAGGATAAAAAATTAAAAATTGGAAATGGTCCATACAATATTAGGCTCCTTTATGTATTAGACAGAGGTATGCCAAGAAAACACTTTTTCCTCGAAAATTATATACTCCTCCTACACCTTTTTTTCCATAAAAATGTAAACTATTTTCTTTATAACTTTTTCGACTTCCATATAACCTTTATCAAAGTCCACAAGTCGGCATGGGATCCAATGCAAAAGAGGCAAATGCATAGGAAGGAGAGATTTATAATTGCCAAATTTATTCCTTTTACTTTTTGCACTATCAACTTCTCTCTTTTTTGGACAAACTAATAATGCAAACCTAACTTATTCAATCAAATTGCTTATTAGGTAAAAGTATGCTAAAAATCATGGGTTAGTTAAATTGGTTATTATGTAAAAGTATGCTATTTCCGTTATTTATTTAATTTTTATATCAAAACAATCTTTTAATTTTTTATTTTTTTTGAGGGAATCCGCCGCCGCTATTCGGAGTGCAATGAGTGCCCACAGAGTAAACCCTGTTTCTGACGCGATAGCCTGCAAACCAACGGCAGAAGGTAAACCACACAAGGTGACAGACTCAACCGAGAATGCGTATGTAGAGGGACTCGAACTCATGACCTTTTGATCATAAGAATGTCATACTCAACCATAAGAATGCCATATTCAACCAACTCGGCTACCCCTTTGGAGCCATCTTTTAAATTTATTAGTAATTATTAGTGTTGGTTTTTTTACATGTTTAATCACGGTTAGCGATTAAAAATATAAAAAATAAAGCCAACAAAAATGACAATTTTAAAATAAATTTAATTTGAATGACAGTTTTGAAATAATAAACTATCTTTGGTGAGTAAAGAAGCTTTTTAGCCAATAAAAATATATTTTTACAAAATAATATAAAATAATGTCTCGACTAAAATACTTAGAGATGTAAAATATATTTGAGAATCACATTAACATTTCGGACTATCATAATTGAGAACATGAGCAATACCTTCTTTTGTTTTTGTACTGTAGATGTCTAGAATTATTAGATGTTCACTATTGCACGTTCTCAAAGGGACAAGCGAGAGAAGCCATGGATGGGACTAGAATTTCTTTAATCTTTTGTTTTTGTTGGGTTGTTCTAAACGAGTTAAAATCAACCGAAAAAGGATAAGGAAAAGAAAATAAGAATCATGTCAGCATGTGTATGTGTATGTGAACTGGACATTCGCTACTTGACATAAACTAACACTCCAAAATCTAATCAATTCTACTCCACGGATGTTGTTCCACCATTCTCACCTTCCTTCTTCTAAATCTTTGTCATGGTTTTGGTTCGGTGGGTTCAATTTTGGATTGGACTACATACTTGGAATTTGGATTCATAAAATTGTTATTCAATTCTGATATATATAATAATTCATTTGCTGTTAAAAATTTAGTCATTCAAACGGTTCGTTATGTGATTAGTCCACCGAAAATCATATATTAAGTAACATGTTATTGGATAACCGCCTTATTACTGATAAAGTTGAAAAATTGATAATAAGCAAATAATATTTCACATCATTGAAACAACAAACGAAAAGTTCAAGAAAAATCAAAACACAAATATTTAATGTGGTTCAGATCGTGAAAATAATGGAAATAATTCTACATCGATGGACAATGAATACTCTTTTTTTATTAAAATAAAGAGGTTACATGAAAACTTTTCAAACACAAATGGCTCAATCAGTTGAGAAATCGAATGTCTGAAAACAATAAACTTCATATTCGTTGGAAATAACAAAATATAAGAAAGAGTAAAAGAAAATAAAAACACACAAGATAACTTTTAACATGGTTTGGATTGTAAAAATTATCCTACATCCATGATTAAATTTGACGAAACAATTACCTAAGTGCAAAATGCAAAACCAGAGTTAAATGAAAATATGAAATTTGAAATGTGAGTGAAATGTGAAATGGTAAACCAAGGTTAACTTTGAAAAAGAAAATTATTTGCGTAAGTTCGAAATGTAAGTTTGAAATGTAAAACAAGTTAAAAAGATTGTCTAAGTGTGGATTGTGAATGAGGGTTAAACGAAAACATAAATTATAAATTATAAAAACAATGATTAAATTTGGCAAAAAAATTATCTACGTAGGTGTAATCAGGTGAAAACAAAAATACGGAATCAGGTTATATGAAATTTGAAACAAGGATTAACTATCCCTGCAAAAAAAAATTAGTCGTTGATCTATTTTTGTTTGTCTTAAAAAATAAAACTATTGAGATTTTCGGATATTATTTCCAAAGTATAATATAAAATTTTAAATCATAAATTATATATAATACTTTTATATAAAAGTGTAAATATTTATAAATAACTATATATTACTCTCTATTAAGTTTTTAACCAGTTTTAAATGATAACTCATATTCGGTTATACTTTTTTTTCTCAACTGATTATGTCTTTCGCTTTTTATTTTTATTCTCCTTTCGTTTCGTTATTTTATTATGGTTAAATTATTGATAATCACTTGAAAAAAATCAAAATCATCGATAATCATTAGAATTTTAAAATTTATCAAAAACTACATCCAACATAATAAATTCAAAAAATATATTTAAACACAAAAAATACGTATAACTTTGACAACTAGTCATTTTTAAACTTCAAAACTATATAACATTCAAATTTCAACTCCAAAAGGTTATATATATATATATATATATATATATATATATATATATATATATATATATATATATATATATATATATATATTTATTAAAGATTAACAAAATAAAATCTATGAGTGATATTTTTGGAAAATTATTTTTTTTCTGATTAATTTCGCACACCAATTACACGTATTTTTGAATCCCAATTACACGTATTTTCGCACCAGATGTAGTTTGAAACGAATTTTTAAAAAAACAATCAGCACAAAAATACATATATTTTTGCAACTGAAAATAGTTCGTTGTTTCAACCTCAATTAACACATATTTTCACACAAATTTTTGTATTTTATTTTTTAACACAACCAGACTTATTTATGAACTCATTTTCACATAATTACACATCTGGACACAGTTTCTTTTTAGAAACTCCAATATATGTGTTAGAGTAAAAACTTAGCACCTAACTTGTTCTTTTATCCCACATCGCTTAGAAATAAAAATAATATACAATATATAGGTGCATGGAATGTCTCAACTATAATGATTCCTTTTTGGAATTGAACCAAAAGCAATGCCGTGCGGACTTTATGGCCCAAAGTGAACAATATCACATAGTTGAGTTACACTTATATACTTTTAACATGGTATCAGAGCCATCTTAACATGGTACCGAATGTCACTTCCGTTATATATCCAGAGCGTGATGGGATTGTGCCATCCGCTAGCAATGTGGGTAATTCACAGCGATGGGATAACGTCGACATAATTGTTATTAGATCACTATGCAATTTATCACAAAATGACTCAAGCATAAAACAAATAACAGTAAAGATAAAACATAAGATTTAACGTGGTTCGTCCACGGGCGCCGCCAGAGAAAAGTGTTTCACTATGATAGAAAATGAAACACTATAATAGAAAATGGTTACAAATTTCAGATTTGGTTTTATGTAGTCCTAATAGTCTATTTATAGGGAACAAATAACTTACTAGACACTGGGCCTAATGGGCTCATATACACCGATCTAATGAGGAACCATCCATTACAGCTTACTGTCAATGATACAAAACTGCACCGCTGAGCACGGTACACTGTCAAGGCACAATGACACTATCACAGAAACAAAACTGTATTGCCAAACACTATACATTGTTAAAGCACTATTCGACTCATTCACAATAAATCTTCCCTTTGAGGCATATATAGTATCTTCACTTTCAACAAAGAAACTTTTCTTCTTCTGACTCACCAAATGCCCATAAGGCATTCACTCTATATTGCGAACACCAATCCAGTTTAGGCACTCCATAAACTTTCGTATTGGTACTTCCTTAGTCATTATATCTGCTGGATTATCGTGTAGACACTTTCTTCACATCAACAATTCCATATGATATTATATCACGAATAAAATGATATCTGACATCTATGTGCTTTGTACGCTCATGGTACATCTGGTTCCCGGTAAGGTGTATGACGCTTTGACTGTCACAAAACATTTTTGTGGTAGTCTTATCCAAGCCCAAATCTGCCACCAAACCTTGCAACCATATTGCCTCTTTAATTGCTTCTGTTACCGCCATGTACTCTGCCTCTGTTTTAGAAAAAGCTACAGTAGCTTGCAACTGTTCTTTCCAACTGATCTCACTCCCAGCTAGAGTAAATACATATCCTGTCATAAATCTCTTTTTATCCATATCACCTGCAAAATTAGAATCAACAAAACCAACCAATGATCCTGCAATATCATTCAGCGATTCACCAATTCGGTCTTGTTAAAAGTTAAGCCAGCGTTCACAGTATTCTTAAGATACCGAAGTATCCATTTCACTGCCTGCCAGTGTTCTTCCCCAGGACATCCCATGTATATGCTAACTACACTAACTGCATGTGAAATATCAAGACGCGTGCATATCATAGCATACATGATACTACCAACGGCACTTGCACATGGAACCTTCGACATTTGTTCCAACACAGCATCATCTTTGGCCGGTCCTACTGCAGACAACTTGAAATGAGTAGTAAACAGAATGCTAACTGCCTTAGCATCAAACATGTTAAATCGTTGTAAAAATTTCTCAATATAGATTCGTTCAGACAAGAGTAATGATCATACACTTCTGTTCCTGATAATTTTTATACCAAGAATCTTCTTTGCTTTACCCAAATCCTTTATCTCAAACTCGGCACTAAGATGCTTCTTTATCTGCACAATGTGTGATATACTACAAGCAGCAATAACCATATCATCCACGTACAACATCAAGTAAACATAAGAATTATCTGACATCTTTTGATGATGCACACAACTATCATATGGACTCCTTGTGAACCCTTTTGACACCATGAATGTATCAAAATGTTTGTACCATTTCCTAGGTGATTGTTTCAAACCATACACTGACTTTTTCAGCACACTAAGTTTATCTTTCATATTAGGTTTGATAAATCCCTCTGGTTGTCTCATGTAGATTTGATCCTCCAATTCACCATGTAGAAACACAGTCTTCACATCCAACTGCTCAAGCTCTAAATCTTACAAAACTAGTATGGGTAACAAAACTCGAATCGAACAATACTTCACCACTGGAGAAAACACTTCATTGAAGTTGATTCTTTCCCTTTGAGTAAAACCCTTAGCGATCAGTCTTGCCTTGAATCGAGATACCTCAACCCCTAGATTACCTTCCTTTATTTTGAACACCCATTTACAGCCTACTATCTTCTGTCCATTAGGAAATTCAACAATCTTCCATGTTTGATTCTTATGAAGGGATTCAATCTCTTTCCCCATAGCACAAATCTATCGATCTGACTCTAAACTCGCTATAGCTTCTCTGTAGCTACTAGGTTCCCGCATCTCAACTTCTTCTGTAACTCACAGAGCATATGCAACTAGATTCGTATACCTTTTTGGAAGTCTAATATCTCTTCTTTATCTGCCCAATGTTATGCTATAAGGTTGTTTTTCTGTTTCGGGTGCATCATCGTCACTATCATCCGATACTGACGTTTCACCTCCTGATTCTGGATCCACCTCGGAACCACTTGAATTATTGGACCTCCTAGGAACTGATTCTACTTCAAGCTCCACTTGTTTACTCACAATTGATCCTGATTCGACCATTTATCTTACTTCTTTCTGACTGTTTATCGAAGCAAACTCGTTAAAAGTAACATCCCTACTGATGAGAAAACCAGGAGAATTTGGAGAGGTACAATATAACATATATCCCTTAACTCCAGTAGTATATCCTAGAAATATGCACCTCTTTACCCTCGGCTCAAGCTTACAATCTCTCACATGAGCATACGCAGGACAAGCGAACACCCTTAAATGTTCATAATCAGCCGACGATCTAGACCAAGTCACAAAAGGAGTTTTACAATCAATAGTCGTTGATGGAGACCGATTCACCAAGTAACACGATGTATGAATAGCTTCAGCCCAAAAATATTTTCCCACACAAGAATGCGAGAGCATACTTCGTGTTTTGTCATAAAGTATTCTGTTCATTCTTTGTGTGACTTCATTCTGTTGTGGTGTTGTAGAACAAGTGCGATGGCGCACTATTCCCTCAGCTTCGCAGAACTCGTTGAACTCACAACTGCAATATTATAACCCATTATATGTCCTAAGAAGTTTGATTTTTCTTCCCGTTTGCTTCTCAATCATCGCCTTCTATTTAACAAAGATTGAATATGCCTTATCTTTCGTTTTTCAGAAAGTAAACTCACACCATCCTTGAATAATCATCGATCAAACTCATGTAGTATTTGGCTCCGTTCTTTGATGAAATTTTGTTTGGACCCCAAAGATCTGAGTGAATATAGTCCACTGTCCCTTTATAGCCTTTCAACAAATCTCTCTTTCCCAAAACAACTAATCCCCTGTCACTCATGTGACCAAGACACAAATTTCACAACTTATTTTGATCATGCCTACTTTGGCTATTACTCCCTGATAATGCTACTGCATCATCACCCATTACAACACTCCACTGGAGAATGTAAAGACCCTTCTGCAAACTGCCCTTCATGCATACCATTGATCCTTTTGTCACTTTGATTACACCGTCTTGTGCACGGTACTTGTAATCTCGAGAGTCTAGAGTCCCAAAAGAAATCAGGTTTCTCTTTAACCCAGGAACATGCTAGTACGTCAAGATTCTAACAACCCCGTCAAACATTCTGATTCTGACGTTACCAATACCACCAACAGTCAACGAATGATTGTTCCCTAAATAAAAAGGTTCTTGCATTGGCTTGTAAATATCGAATCACTGCTTGAACTGAAACATGTGATATGTAGCGCCAGTATCGAGTACCCAAGAGTTTTTCCCACAGTCTGAACTCACGGACAATACATCTCCTCTACCACTGTTTTCACTATCATCGGAATCATTGACACCTTCAACAATGTTTGCTGCATTTTCCTTTTGACTTTTCTTCTTACCATTCAGTTTCGGACAATCTCTCTTATAATGACCCTGCTCGCCGCATTCATAACAATTTGAGTGCTTTACCTTTGACTTGGACCTTCAGTTCTTCCTCTTTAAAGAACTCGCTTTGCTTCTAGATCTTCCCCTAGTCATAAGGTCTTCCCCTTCATCTTGATTATCTGGCTGCAACTGTCTCATCTCTTTTGATTTTAGTGCCCTTTTGACATCTGCTAGCGATAAATTATCATTACCATACATAATGGTGTCTACAAAGTTTTCATAGGGAGCTGGTAACAATCTCAATACAAACAAATCTTGATCTTCATCCCCAATATTGATATCTATGTTCTTCAAGTCCATTATAATTGATTTAAAATTATATAAGTGCTCAGTTATGGACATAATTTCTTTCAATCTCAAATTGTGCAAACGCTTCTTCAAGTATAATCGGTTTACTACTGATTTCTCGGAGTAAAGATCTCCTATTTTCTTCCATGCGCAGACAGCAGTCTTCTCACCATTAATCTTGCGAAGCACATTGTCTTTCACACTTATTAAAATCTAATACAAAGCCCTTTCTTGAAGATCTTGTTTCTCCTATTCTTTCATCTTTTCTGGTAACTTATTCTCCACAACCTTCCGCAGCCCTTGTAGTATCAATGAAGATTTCAGTTTAATCTTCCATAATGCAAAGTTGGATCCCCTATCAAATATTTTTCAATCATGTATTCTGTTACTGTAGACGCCATTGTGAACCCCTAATTGTAAAAGCCCTAATTGCACCGTGTGGCTCTGATACCAATTTTGTTATTAAATCACTATGCAATTTATCACAAAATGGCTCAAGCACAGAACACAAATAAAACAAACAACACTAAAGATAAAATACGGGATTTAACGTGGTTCGACAATTGTCTATGTCCACGGGTGTCGCAAGAGAAAATTGTTTCACTATGATAGAAAAGGGTTACATATTTCAGATTGGATTTTGTGTAGTCCTAGTAGTCTATTTATAGGGAATAAATAAACTTACTAGAAAATGGGCCTAATGGGATCATATACACAGATCTAATGAAGAACCATCCATTACAACTTACTGTCAATGACACAAAATTGTACCGCTGAGCACGGTACACTGTCAAGGCACAACGAAACTATCACAGACACAAAATTGTACTGCCGGACACAGTACATTGTCAAGGCACTATTCGCCTCATTCACAATATCGGTTTACCACATTGGTACCATAATAACAGGCCCAGACGAAACGTGATGTGGGTGAAATTCTCAGATGCCGAACATTTTACCTTATCCAAGATCTATACTCAAGGTGAATGGTCCGCTGGATAGATGGAGCGCCTGATGGCTCATCAAGCTTGTGGCTTGATTAAGGAGCGGTGCAGTGTCATCTATAGATGGAGCACCTCATAACTCATCAAGCAGGTGGCTTGATCAAGGAGCGGCACAGTATCATCTGATAGTGAGCAAATAGATTCGCCCTAAAGCTCTAGATTTCAGGCGTCTCTCCACCTGACTAGATTATGCGGATGGAAGTCAATTGGGAGGAGGCTAGAGTGGTACTTTGTTCGAGATGATGATTGTTAGGTGCGACCAAAGTCTCACATCCCACATCGGGTAAACATAGGAAGAAAGAATATTATATAAGTTAAGAATACATCTCAATTAGTGTGAGGCCTTTTGGGAGTGAACTAACAGCAAAGTCGTGCAGGTTTAATCGCCTAAAGCGGACAATATCACATTAGTTGGTGAGGGATATATATTGTCCGCGTTGCGACATAAGGTCAACAGAGATATATATATATATATCCCCGCGTTGCGACATAAAAAAACAAACCGATGTAGTCTATTTTTTCAAATATCTTCCATGGGTCTAGTTTTATTCATCTTAAAATAGTTTTATTCATCTTAAAAAACAAACCGATGTAGTCTATTTTTTCAAATATCTTCCATGGGTCTAGTTTTATTCATCTTAAAATAGTTTTATTCATCTTAAAAAATAAACCGATGTGTTGTTTTGAATTTTTCAAAACTGTAGTTTAAAAGATGATATTTAAAAAAATCTATAAAATAATCTATATAAATATATTGATATTAACCTAAAATGCAGGTAATTATCCTTAGATTGAATTGAAAACAAAATAGATGGTACCTTATCAAACTTTAAATAATTAATGATAAATAAATTAGAGATTATATGGTTATTGGTAGATTCGCCTCCCATTATTATCGTTTCTGCTTTCCTTTATAATTTTTTTGTTTTATAGTTTTGCTTCTTCCTTTCTATAATTATTATAAAAGAGAAAATGTTAGTTTGTCACTACTTTTTCAGTTACTATTATAATACGTATGGCTTAATAGTTTATTATAACGTGACAAATTTTTAAATAATGTAATCTATGTAGTAAATTTTATTTTTGTTGGTATTTTTAATTTTAATTTTACTTAGGTAAAAAAGTACTAGACTAAATTTAGGGATGGTAGTGGACCGTTTTTGGGTTCTGTTCGGTCCGTTCGAATTCGATTTCTTGATATTTGTATCTGAATTCGGTTGGATCCGTTTTCTGATTTATATTTTTAAATCCGAGCTCAGCTGTCTATGTTCATTAATCAATTGGATCTATGGACATTAATTTTAGTATTTTTAAACATTATATATATATATATTATTGTTATATAAAAAATATTAATTTTTATATATTTTTATAATTTTTGGACCGAAACGATCGAATAAACCAAAAACCCAAATCCAGTCCGATCCGGTTATAGGTTACCATTTCTTAACTCGGACAACTGGATCGGATCGGATCAGACCGAACAACACCCAAATTACCACCCTAACTAAAATACATCATCATATTAAAATGCACCCTCAAGTGTAATTTAGGATATTCATGTATAATTAATATATATATATATATATATATATATATATTAGATCAATAAATAATATTATTATTGCTATTATTTATTTAATATTATTATAAAAAATGATGCTATAAATAAAACAAACATAACCGTTGGACTAAATTATAATATTATGAAAAATAAATAAATCCAACAATATTTTATGAAGCTTAAAACTATATACAAGTTTGCAAAAAAGTCTTAAATGAATTATTCTAAATTAAAAAAATAAATACAATGGAGATATTTAATGCTGAAAATACTCCACACTTTACAATAAGCCTTTTCTCTATTTTATTCTTTTAAGTTCTATTTTCCACCTAAGGTTTGTCTAGGTTTGCTTTTAGTTTTTGGATATAGTTATATATACCAATTCCGGTTTAAGTATATCCAACATCTTCCGACTTTAGTTTGATTTTTTTTATCAAATTATTTTCGACAATTCAATAAATCTCGAAACTGTCATTAAGTAAAAAAAAACTACTAAGTGTATATCAAATTCACCAAATAACCTATTTCGTTATATATACCCAAACAAACACTCTTCTTTAGTGAATTTATCATCCAAATAGTCTAGTTTTCTTAAAATCTTAGAAACCAAGTTCAAACTTTAAAATAAAATCAAGAACATTCAACCTCATTCTAAAGAAAAACACAAAATCGATCATGACTCACCCAGAACTAGGGATTAGCGTGGAGGAGTTGATGTCGCCGGAGATAAGGGATGATGAAATGTCGTCGGAAAAGGTGGAGTCGACGGAGAAGCAGCCATCGTCGCCGGAAAAGGTAGCAATTGGCCCGGTAGCCTCAGGACCAGCGGTTCCCGGCCATGGAACCGGTGGTGCTGAGGCCTCAGTCTGGTCGGTACTGAGGCCTCAGTACCACCTATTCAAGGCCACATAACCGGTGGTGCACCCGGTCGTGTACGGTCGGTTCTGAGGCCTAGAACCACCGGTTCTAGGCCTCTTAACCTTTGGTTCGTGCAAATTTTCCGTAAAAATCAAGATTTTTTTTGTTTTTAATTATACCTGATTGCTTATTGTGATTTGTTGTTGTATAACAGGGGACGGATGTCGCCCATGGGACTGAGGAAGCTTTCGCTACTGACTACAGTCATTTGTTCTTCTCTACCCAGTTCTATACACAAGAAGCGTTGATTAAGTGGGTGACGAAGACAGGAAAACGCCATGGTTTGGTTATCAACATAAGTCGGCGCGACAAAGTAAATAGTAGAAAAAGTCCTAGGATGTTTTTCCAATGTGAGAGGTTAGGAAAGTATACTTCAATAGTAGCTGAGAAAGACCGTAAATGCAAGTCTACAGGAACCAAAAAGATTGGCTGCCCATTTGAGCTTCTAGGGTTAATGGTGGAACCAGATCAATGGAAGTTAGAAGTGAAATATGGTATTTTAAAACCACGAGAGTTCAAAACAGCTATATGGTCATTCTTTTGATGGCCGTTTTAATGATGAAGAGATGGAATATGTTGAACGAGCGACCTACATTGGTACTAACCCAGAGATATACTGAATGGTTTTAAGAAGCTAAACGAAGATAATGTTTCTTTTATGTGCACCATCTACAATGCACGACAGAAAAGTAGGGTTTTAAAGAAGGCGGGTAGGTCACAAATCCAGTTCTTGTTGAGGGAGCTTAAGTCACATAATTATTATGAATGGCATAAATCTGGTGAAGACGATGGACAAGTCATTACAGATATGTTTTTCGTCGATCCAGTCAGTGTTGATCTTTTGCGGACATTTCCAACAGTTTTGATCATGGATAGTACGTATAAATTCATACGATATGGTATACCATTGTTTGAGATATTAGGTGTGACGTGTACCGGATTGATTTTCTGTGCGACATTTGCCTTCATGTCCGGTAAGAAGTTAAACAACTTCAAATGGGTGTTAGAGTGTTTGAAGTCGTTGATTTCCGTTCACGGAATTGAAGAACCTCGTGTCATCCTGACCGACAGAGATTTAGCGCTGATGAACGCCATAGAAATGGTATTCCCAGAGACAACGCATATGTTATGCCGATGACACATAGCACAGAATGTTCAGGGGCAAACAAGAAAATACTTCCCCGAGAAAAGTGATCATTGGAAATTTGTTTCTGCTTGGAAGAAGATTGCGTATGTAACATCAGAGATTGAATTCGATCACGCCCGACGAGACATGCTATTGGAGTACAAAGACTACCCTCTTGCAATTGAATACACTGAAAAATCATGGCTCGATAAATACACGGACAAATTTTCCAGCCGTTAGAATATTTTTTGTTAATTTTTTAAAAACTCCATTTTTGTTATGGTTTTAAAGTTGGTTGGTTACAATGGTACTGATGAGTGGATAATTGATTGGGGAATATTCTCGGTACCTTTTTGCTAGGTGTGACTAGAGAGAGAAAGTGTAGAGAGATAAAGGAAGATTCAGAGTAAATATTATTCAATGCCCTTTTTTAGGCAAGTGGGTCACCCTTTTATACTAAAATAAGGGGGACCCATTTAAGCTCTTAGTGGGCCGCTCACCACATATCAATGAGGCCCCTCTACTGTTTTTATCTTTACACATTAGTCCCTGATTGACTCTGCATGCCCTTTAATTACATCTAATATTTATTCATTATGTTTTTACCCCTCTAATTGAGATCGGCGAATTCCGCCCTTATCAGGTACGAGTTAAGTATTTTGCGGATTCGAAATTGTAAATAAGAATTCAAAGAAATTTTAACAAATCTAAAGGAAAAGATGGAAATAAAAAAAGTAAATATCATAATACAAAAGACGATAGTTTAACAAATCCTACAAATGGATAAACAACATCAACATGAATGAAAAAGATAGATCATAACAAAGCTAAAACAAGTCCAATAATGAGGCCAAATAACCAAGGAGAGAAGAGCTGCAGGACTTGATCTCTCCACCTAAGCGCACCCTCTTCCCCACAACCTACAGGCAATGTAACAATCGACCGAACAACCTCTAACAATCTGTCGTCCGTGGTGCGTGGTGGTGGACTAATAGTATGCCAACCATACTCAGCCAAGTACCTCCAGTAGGTGTTCGTCACCGACTGTCTATATGTGGCGATGATAACGGTCAACCGATCCTCGAAAAGAAAGTGTTGACGCCAATCTAGCCATGCGCTCTCTCGCCATGTGTACCTCGCCAAATCTCTCTTCTTATAACCCGGTCAGAGTACAAGTAGGAGTTCGGGTTCATCCTGAACCCGTCCGAACTGGTGCATAACCCGATCAGGCATGTAAGCCTCGACCGTGCTCATCATCCGCAAAAGATAAACGATGGTGCAAATCTCCTGCACGGGGAACTGGACTCTGATATCCTCGTACGGCTCAAAAATGACCTTTTCCAAAAAAGTAAAACATTTAGAATTTTTGAAAAAATATAACTTAATATGAATATGTTAGGACTACTAAAATTTAAACACTTACATATGTCTCCTACTGATCTGAAAGGAGAGTACGAACAACCGATTTGGGGCGGATTGTTTGCCCAACAATCCGCTTTGGTAGCCACTTCACAATCCTAGGCTGCCTCGCTACGTGGTCCGCGTTCTCGGAGGCTCTAAACGCGGGGAAATGGTCATAAATCCAACAATCTATCATGGCTACAAATCCGTACAGGTTATACTTCGATGCTTTTGAAGCATCACCCAAACCATGGAACAGGAATGCCAATGCACTCGTACCCCACGCTATATCTCACAAACCAGAATCCACATTCGCCAACCCATACAAGTAGTCAGCCTTGACGCTTTTCTGACTAGTATCTGCAAAAATACTGCAACCAAATAAGAACATCAGGTATGCTCGTGATACCTGTCGGATAGTTTCAGCATTAGTCTACTCGATATAGCGACCTCTGGTGAAAGTCTCCCGCAGCCACTTTATCTTGAAGCCAACGCCTCTAGTGGACTGTAGCTCTACACGGACCTCATCCACTGTTAAACCTAACATACTAGCATAATAGTTGTATGCCTCATCACGTAGAGGCGTGACTACATCCAAGGTCCGGCCAAGTACAGGGAGACATGTAATGCAGTTGACATCGTCGAGGGTAATCCTCATTTCCCCAAATGAGAAATGGAATGTGTTGGTCTCCTGATGCCAATGCTCAACGAATACTTCATCAAGTACTGAGTGCGTGAAGTACTAAGGTAAGTGAGATATGAGAGGACCGAAAGGAGTCCACGCTAAATGTCGCTGCACCTTTAGCTGAGCACTGAGGTCCCACATACAAAGCACATTATAATGTGCTTGTGTGCCTAATGGAGTGCGACCCTGTAAATAAAAAACTAAGTCATAAATTAATAATAGTAAAACCTTAGACTAGACGTTTAATAATTTGGTACTTACCTGTCCAATGAAGACGTGATATGCCTTGTGTTCCTTGTAGTCAGGAAACAGAGGTATCTTATTGCATTTCAGAAATGCAAACGTCTTTCGCTGCTCCTCTGTGTGGATCGTATCGATATGCTCCTCATTGATGGTGTCCTCCTCAGGGTCCCCAGTGGCATCCACCCTCTCACTAACAGGTGGTGGATGTGTACTAGTATGCACAGGGGATGGAGCATTGCGAGCGGGAGGTGGTGGATCACTAGTAGTGGGAGGTGGTGATCGGTGTAAATGCGACGTCTCGCGTCGTGATGAGCCTCCACCTCTACTATCATCCACTGCAATCTCTATGGATTTTTCTTTCCTCTTTCCATGGTTGATTCGGTGCAAAGACCGATCAGACCTTATCCTATCCTCATCCTCCCTAAGACGAATAGTCAGGGTCCTCAGATGAATCTCATATGCGCTTAGCATCGCGGACCCTCTCATCTTCGACGACCCGTACCGTCTTTAGATTCTTCCCCGGGTGTGGTGCTCGTGATCCCGGGGGATACGCCCTAGAGCGAGGAAGACGTCGCTCCTCAACGGCAACGGACCTACAATAATACAAAAAAATTTACGAAATTAATAACATATGATAGAATCCGCAAAATTAAAAAAACAAAATTAAAAATCGAAATCGAACTTCCAATTGAAAGAAATTTCTTAAAAAATTTAATTTTTTTAAAAAAAAATCAAAAGTAATTTTAGAATTTTAGTTTGGCAATTTTTAAAAAGTTTTGGCTGTGCACCATAGGTGCAGAGCAGCCCGTACCGAGCGGCACAAACCCCTGTGCCGAGCAGCACAACCATTCGCACCGATGGTGCTACCCTAGGCGCACCACCCGTGCGAATTTCTGGCCATTTTCCAGCCGGCAACCAGGCTGGAAAATGGCCCTTAAAACCTAATTTCTAGCCTAAATTCTACCCTAAATCCATACCTAAATCCTAAATTCATAACTTAATCTAACCTAAATCCTAAATTCATACCTAAATCTAACTAAATTAATTTACAAAATTATATTAGGGAACTTACGTAGGTGGTGGTGGTGGGTTTTTGTTCTTCACCATGATGGAGGAGGAGGAGGAGTGGTGGTGGTGGCTCGCCGGAAAATTTTAGAGAGAGGTGGGAGTGTTTTGAGAGAAGAGAGTTTAAGAGTTTACAGAGAAGTGAGGGAAGTGAGAGAAAGTTTAGGGAAAAATGTGTTGGATGGAAGTTAGTAAAAAAAAAATGACTTATATACCTAGAAAAGGGTATTTTTGGAAAAAATTGGGTATACTTAGATGACCTTTGGGTATACTCAGAATTGGGAATACTTAAACCAGAATTGGGTATATATAGCTTGACCCTTAGTTTGTTTCAAAGAACATATCTCTATTAGCTTCGGGTGCAACCATAAGACCAATTGTATATAACACAAATTTGTAAGTCATTTTTTGTTTTTTTTATTTCTATTGTAAAGGAGAATTAGATCTCTAGTTAAACTGTATGTTTTAAAAATTGGTATGAGAGTCGTCTCAAGTTTTTCTTTGTGTAAGAACATGTAACTGTCTCCCAGAAGTAAGTTAATAATATATTTAATTTTAAAATAGATTTTGTGGTGAGAAAAAACATATATTTTTTTGGTTTGGAGGCGTAAAAATGAAATACGTGATAAAAAATATAGAATCGCATGTTAGGTTTTTTTTGTGTGACCGAGAGCAAATAAATAACTATACCTTTCTATGTTCATGTACAAGACCATCTTTTTTATAACATGTTCAAGAGAAAACTATAATTCAGAAAGTTTGGGGTTTAGTTTATTTTTAAGAAATTGCGAGTTCGCCACAACCAATGGGTGGTTGCCACGGTGAATTCGGTACAGGTCGTCGTGATGAACCATAGTTCTGCCACGATCACCCCTGATTAGGTTACGACGAATTCGTATTATAGTTTCAACTTTTGCCTTCAGAATTCAGAAGGCCATAACTTGGCGCTCGGTTATCCGATTAAGGTGATTCTCCTTTTAATTTTACATGAAATTCAAAGATCTACATGATCATTAAGTTATTTTTTAAAATATCTGAGTGGTTCTGCCTTATAATGTGATTTCATTTATTTTTGTGATGCTTTCAAGTGAGGTTGTTGTACATACCCCATATAGAGGTGCACCCAACCAATTTAGAGATTTAAAACATCATATGTAAATACGCATCTTAAAAATATGTTTAGTAAAGCTATGTATGTATGTATGTATGGTAGAACATCTTATTATTTATGTGATATTTATCACGTTTTGCACGTTTAAGCTATTGATTATTAAAATATTTTCTATGGTTGATATTTATTTATGGATTCTCTGTTATATGACCCTCTTAGATGCGCATTAAGATACATCTATATGTGTGAATGTGTGGTCACATTATGGGCTGCGATTACTCATTGGTGCTGGAAATTCGACTTTAGGATGTACGAAGTGATGATCTATATGCCCATGTATTGTTTGTTTCAGGTACATGGAGTTTTGATTGGCATGCATCTGACTTCGAGATGTCTAAGCACTAGATGAGATATATCACATCTTTGAACTGCTTAAGATGATCAAAGTGTATTGTGGTATGATGAATTTAGGTCTTATCTAGTAAGATAGACGTCAAGTCGAGACGATATGCAATATAATATGAGATTCAGATGCTCATTCTCTAGGACTGATTTCTATACCTGTTAACCCTACCCTAGTAGGCTTTTGTCAACTAATTCATGAAAATAAATGAGTTTGGGGCCTCACAACTTAAGGAATGGTTGTTGTGGGTCTAGGTCGACCTTATACGAAGACTACTATATATATTTCTAATGGGTGAGCACATGTTGCATGATGTCATTATTTCATTTACACAAATCATACTCGTGCATCACCGGGTTTTCGTTATTGAAAGGTTCGTTTAGTTACCATTATCAGTCAGATTTGGCCCTCTAAAAAGCCTTGGTTGATCGAATATTTTATAAAACCCACAATATTTAACCTTAAAATACTAGCTTTAGAGGTAATATATAGTGTTTTGATGTTCTACGTCTCTACTAATACTTATGACGAATGCACTAGATATGAATGCTCATTCACTGCCCATATTCTCATAAATTCATCCCTTTTATGTTATATATACAATTATTATGCTTAAGTGTTGTGAGTATAGAATATTTTTATATTTTAGGCAACTTATTTCAAATTATTTAGATTCAATGTAAAGACTATGACAATGGATTACTCTTCATAAAGTATACTAGGAATTCAACCATATATAGTGATGAAACTTCATAGAAAATTATTTAAAACATATAATGAAATATTTTCTATACAATCGTAAATTTTAATGCCAAAATTTAGAAATTTGAGTGCTTCAATTAGTTTTTTCAAGTGGTTGAATATGGAATTAATGCAATTCTAGAATCTATTTAAGAGAAATAGTAAAAACTTATAAGAAAGTAATTTTAGGTCTAATTGGAGGATCAAGTTTCATACTTACAACTCAAAAATTTAATCCTTAATTTTAAGCAAAAGTGGGACTTTCAGTTTTTTGATGTTCAATGTGAATGTGAAAAAATAGAATGACTGACTAACTTCGGAAGGTCATATTTTAGGATTCAATAATTTAATAAAAATTCAGAGATCTACATGATCATTAATTTAGAATTTTGAATAACTAAATAATTCAGTGCCAAAAAATTAGAATTGACCAATAAAGAGACTTATAAATTATATATGTCTAAATGAAATATAAAAATTAAGAAATAAGGATAATTATATGATACCAAGTTTCAAATCTTAAGTATGCCTAGCTCATATTTCAATTTATATCATTTATATCAAGCTCTTAGGGACCTTTGATCCTTATTCAAAAGATATATTAAAGCGTCAAAATAGTGGTGAAATATCTTTACATATAGTGGTGATTATTATTATCTTACAACTATTAAAAATTCATTTTTCTTCATATAGAGACACATTAAATCTCCAAAATTTAGTGATGGTAAAATATATTTATATATAATGGTGATTAAAGTATTGACCAGTTGCAAAATAAATTAATTTTATAGTGCGTTGATTCCTACCGTCTCCGCTAAGGATTGTAGTTCATAAATTTTACAATGATGATATCCAAATTTTTGTATCATTCAGCAAAATAAATTGAAATACCAAGATGGTTCATAACACCCCCCGGAGTATTTTAACTATTATTATCTATTGGATACCGAGGACAAACCAAATAAAAGAAATTAAATGTATATAAAGTAGTGGAACTCTTTGAACAAAACAATTAGTTATCATAGAGATATTCCTATTCATAGATAACTATAAATGGTATATTTTGTTCATATATTTTTTGACTATTCTATGCATATATTTTGATATAGATGGAATCTATTGACAAGTTCAAGTATTTTGTCATATATGTCCCTAGTGATTACTACTCAATGGAGGTATGACAATGCTGTAAAAAAATTCATGACCAACTATTTAGGTCTACACTGTTCAGATATGCAATAGTTCCTTATTAACCGTTGTTCATAAGAAGATAACTAGTAAAATGAGTACATTAAGCTTTGACATAGTGAAAGTATTTATTAAACAACTTTTTACATTTAAAAATGTCTTGTACAAGTAAAGTTTTACATGTCTGAAATTGGGACCTAATATCTGATACAATGATAATTATATCCATTTAGAATTAATTTTATCCTATAACAGTTATTTTAGATACCCGCGATCCAATTTCAGATATGAGACAATTCAGTTATTTCGAGGATATTTAGCTTGGGATGAAATATTTTATTAACAACCGTGATATTGGAGAGGAATTAGATATGTATTTGTTTAGATTCAAATTATAAGAATTTGATCATTATGTCTCGATCATCTTACTTAATATTAAGAAGTCGTAGTTGTTCATGAAGAACAAACTCAACATACTCAAGAACTTGTACAAAATTAAGTAGCTTAAAGAAGAGTTTAGTTTTTGTAATGTCATTAAAATTTACGAGAACATTAAGATTATTTATGATTAACAAAAGAATCCAGTTCCACCTTTTTTAATGTCATAAAGAAGTTCCACAAGAACATTAAATTTTAAAATATGATCAACTTAAGAATTCGGTTCCACCTTTTATAATATCATAAATAGTTCTACAAGAATATTACGATCTTTATGATGAAACAAAAGAATCCAAATTTAGCTTCTGTGATACTAACGTTCTATAAGAATATTATAAAATTATGGTGTAAACAAATAATTCAGTTTAAGCTTCCATAAGATCACATTCTGAATTTTCAGTGTTTAAATATGGGCTATTGTAACAAGAATAAAAATTGATGTAAGATAATTCAGAAGGTCTTACACCAAACAAGTTTCATTCCTTATAAAAAGATTAATATAGCTTAATTCAGGTTTTCCAAATGACTCTTTTTATATATGTATATTATTTGAATTTAAGAACTTTATTAGTTAAGAATAATAAGTTGCAAAAGATATTAGCACGTTTGTAACAATTATATTTATATCTAATAGAATTAATAGTCTGTAATAATTTAAAATTCATTTGTGATAAGTGTCTTATTAGTTATATCATAATCTATCAAAGTTTCAACATCATTTGGTTTTGAGATTAACTTAGTAGAAAATTTTATTAATTCATACAAGAGTGGATTAAGATTTAGAATTTGTCGTCGTAATAATTACCATAAGTTACAGTGACATGTTTCATGCCATCAAGATGTGTTTGGTAGTTTTGAAATTTATAGGTGAGGTGATTTTGTATATAGAGATCAAGAATAATCAAGATTACTCTTGATAATTCTTTAGATTTATCATAAAAGCCACTCATTAATAGCATGACAAAGTGTTATCTTATGAAAACGAAAAACCTTTATTTTGCTTGAGTTGATTTAAGATACATATTTTAATCAAACATCTTAAAACCGATTTGGAAAGTTAAGATGTGCAAAAGAGTTAATATGTTTTGACAATTGAACTCTTATTATACGCTCATGGTTAATTTATGATAAGGTATAAAATCATCTTAATTGAACACTTTAAGTGAGTTTATAGATGGACCATTGTAACATTAAGTATTCAGCATGATAACATAAGAAAAGTTCTGGAATTTAGGAGATCATTTAAAATGGGTGAATTTATAAGATAAGTGGGTGTTATATAGTGATTTAGACCTTCATATTTTATTAGGATAAAATTTATTTCACCCTTAATGGCATTCAACAAAGTAAATGCATTAGTTCTTTATAATCAAGGAAATAAAAATAGAGCATATAAAAACAAACTCCTTAATTAGGATTACTGTAAAGTAGAAAACATTATTTCTTTATTTCCCATTTCTTTCTACTAAGATTTCACCAGAGTCTTTCATGAACACAGTATTCATGTGGGGCTTCTTAGTCTAAAGGATATTCATATTTAGTGGGAGTGTTGTTCTTACTAAAATAGAGCTTTTGATTTCAATTCTGAAGTGAACTCAAGTCAGTTTTTTGTATTTCAGATTGTATTATGATCGTATTCATGCACTTAAGTTATCAATACAATGATTCAGTTTTTTTGCTCTAAAATTCAGCAATCTCAATTCAGTAAGACTCGTTGAATAATAAACATGTGTTTATTACAGGTTCGTGTCTTACTTTCAGGTTACACTATATAAAATGTTAGTGTCCACTAAGGTGGAAGTAAACAATTTGATTTATTATAGAACCATTACGCAAAATGAGTTGTGATGGGTAGACATTCATTGATAATATGTTAGAATCGGTTTTACATAAGTGTACATTCAGATGAATATTATTCAGTACACATGAAGCATATAAGTGGGACATTGTAAGGAAATCTTAAATTAGAATGTCTCATTAAGTGTAATTTAGAGGATTGAAGCATGTTGTGGCAAAGTCCAATTTAATAATCAATGGGTATATCGGACTAAAAAAATAATATTATTATTAATTAAATATTATTATTAAGTCTTATGATGTTGTAAATATAGGGTGGATAGTGGTTAGGCTAAATTTATAAAAAAAACAAGTAATAAGTAACAAAAGGGAAATATTTTATTCTTTTGAATGAAACAAGTAAATAAAAAGGAAAAGTTTTATTTCATTGAATATAAAAAGAAACAGTGTATGCTTACAAATATATTAAGTGGAGTTAATTATATAGAAACTGACTTACTATTTATAGGGTCGGAAATCATTGGAGGCTAAGAATGGAAACTATGTCAAATTTATATTAGGCTCATAATAGAAACTATGTTGAGTAAGCTGGGTGCCTAGTGATTGAGCTGTATGCCAGCCTTATATGTTATTGGGTCTAGAGGCTTATAAGCTTTGACCATATACATGATCCAATCCGATTGGTCCATGGATCCAAAATTATCCTATAAATAGTCCAAAGAACAACATTTAATATGTTATAATCTTTCTCTCTGTATATATTAAATACAAACACCTTAATTATATTTCTACCCACTACTCAAAATTTAATACTTTGTCTAACACTTACCAAAATTACTCTTCGACTAGATTTTGTCTTCACCAAATTGGCAACCATACTGGGAGCGGAAGGTACCCGAATAGCAGTATTCAAAACCTAACTTGCATATTAGCCTTTGCATTTCTTTGAGACATGAATCACGATATGCAGATAGATCTCCCTCTCGAAAATGAGAGGGGTCAGAGGTGATGAGAAACATACGAACACATCCCATATGAATCATGATACTATGGAAATACTTTTCATGTAGGAAGAGCGTGATCAGTTGCATGAAAAAAATTAAGGCATTAAAGGCTCAAAGGCCGGCTGAAAAGGATCTGGGTGGAAAGAATCCATCAGAATATCCTAAAGCCGATGTGCCAGATAATAGTCGTAAACATAATTAAAATTACAAGTCCCCTAAAGCCCATATAAGGACAAAAAAATAAGATCGGGCTATACAACATTCAAGCACATCGGATTCTATTGAGGGCTCAACAATAGAATCAGAATCAGAAGTTTCTTTGCCCTCTTCAAGTAGTGATCATGGTCATAGAAAAAATAAAGAAAATCTAGCTTCAAAAAGCACCAAAGGTCATGTAACCAGGACTCTTCGGGAAAGAAAAAGGACCGAAAGGGTAAAAGAAAAGAGAAAGACTATAAAGGAAAAATGAAAGAGTCAGCAGACCACAATATAGATCACTTGTTGAGTGATCTATTTGTTGTGCAATCTGAACCTTGAATATTTATCACTCCCAGTGAAGACCATATGTTTAGCCAAGGGCATAAGTGGAGAGAATCGTTATTGTCCTAAAAAATTCGCTGCGGACATTCGCCCAGGCGATTTGATAGTTTGAAGATGGAAAATATGATGGGAGCCGAGATCCGGATAATCATCTCGAGCAATTTAAAATTTTCATGATGAGTTTTAATGATGGTGATAAGCTGTTATGTATGGTTTTTTCTCAAATATTCAAAGGTAGTGCCTTGAAATGGTATAACAGATTTCCACAGGTATCAATCAAGAATTTAGACATGTTTTGGATGGAATTCTAAAGGGAGTTTGTGAGGAGGAAAGAACTCAAGGGAAATTGTGATACAATAAGCCAGTTTGGAAAATATCTGAATGAGTCATTAAATGATTATATCAGCCACTTTGTGGATACTACATATTGGTTGACAGATTGTTTTGAGAAAATGGTTGTAGCTAGCTGTGAAAAGTCTTATTAGATGGTGAGTTGGTTGATTCAGTGACTCAACAGAAAGTAATGAACTAGGATGGATTGCTGAATTAGGTCGGAAAATAAATCATAGTGGAGGAAACCAAGAGATTGAGGCAGCCTCGTCAGTATAGGTCTTCCCCTATGGCCTCTGTCCACAAGCTAATCTCGGTTACAAGCCACATTCACCAACCATCTGAGGAACTCAGGGAAAGGTTCTCATCGACACCAGATATGATTTGTCTAATCAGGGTTAATAGTCTAGGCCAAGAGAAAAACAATGGGTCCAACCTGATTTTTATGTAGAGTTAATTGAGAACGTGGCTAATATCTATGATAGGGCCAAGAACGCGGTACAATTTTGAAGGCCAACACTGATCAAAACTCTAAGAGAAAATCAAAACACACGGTTCTATATATATCATAATGATGTGGGACATGACACTAAGGATTTTATTACTCTAAAACAAGATATACAAGTGTTGATTAAAGACGAGAAACTACCTATATTTGTTTAGTCACAAGCGGGTAATAGGAAAGTAAACACCAGGCCACAACTTAATAATAGTGGAGTTCAAACTGCAACACCCAATGCCCGAATTCATAATACTGATGTTTTGAAACTAGAGAGTAGAATGGTAATTATTTCACAACTCAATGTGGATTTGGAGTACTTGGTAACCTAAAACACTAGAATTGTTTCCAAACTATGTCGTTTCTTCGAATCTTTAACCATTTTTGGGGAGATATAGTGACAACACATTCAAGGTTCTCCAATAAAAGACATGTCGTAAGGTTTACCACACAATTGAAAGAGAAAATATTTACACCTCTATCAAAACTCTGATCATTTCATAATGTTTGAAAAATACAAATTAAGAGGTGTCATAGGCCCACATGATGATGTTGTGGTAATAGGGGAATCTATTGAGGACACAGAGATCCGAAGAATTTTGATTGACACAAGTAACTTGGACAATGTCTTATTTCTGTCTACCTACAAACAGATGAAGAACCCATTTGATATTCAACGGTCAACGGATTATAGCATGGTTTACAGATAACTATGCTGATGTCATTGGAGAATTCAAAGGTGAAGCGTTGTTAGGAAAAGGGTCATTTAAGAAAATGGTAAGGATTTTGTTTGTGGTAGTGGATTGTCTGACCCCCTACAATGTAATTTTTGGCAGATAATGATTGTCAATAATGCATGATTTCGCATCAACAGTTCAACAGTGTCTAAAATATGCGGTTGGAAGTCAAGTGGGCATTTTCAGACCAGCAAAAAAATAGCCAGGGAATGTTATGTCACCGCGCTTGCTCCAAAATCTTTGGAAATCATAGTAACCAAACAAATAGAAATTACTAGAGTCTTCTTCGGATCCGAACAAGATAGATGGTCTAAGAGAGATTTCTAGTGCTGGTATCCCAGTTGAAAAGGTCGAAGGAAAAATCATTATCTTTTGTATCTAAAAATTTACATGCGTGTTCTTGGTGCAATGAAGATGTAATTGGTGTATGGGTAAGTATCATTTTCCATAAACTATATTTATGATCTGATGCAGGGCCGGTAGTCCAGAGAATGAGGTCTTTTTCTAAGGAAAAATTTGAAGTTATACTTCATTAAAAAAAACAAATTGACTAAAGTGGGGCATATTCGAGAATCATATTATCCACTTTGGACTGTAAATCCATTACTTGTGAAAGAAAAAAGGACAAATGGAGAATGTGCATTGATTTTACAGATCTCAATAGAGCATGTCTCAATGATCCTTTTTATGTTCCTTAAATAGATCATTTGGTGGATTCTATTTCGAGAAATAAATTGTTATCCTTTATGGATGATTTTGTTATGTCCAATCAAATACAGATGGATCTAAAACCATACCACATTCATCACTGATAGGGGGGATTAATTGTTACAAGGTAATGTCTTTTCGGCTAAAGAATGTTAGGCCCACTTACTAATGATTAGTCAATAAAGCATTTGCTAGTCATATTGGAAGAAAAGTGGAAGTTTATATTAACGACATGATGATAAAAATCCAAAGGGAGGAGAATCATATAATTGACCTCTAAGAAACATTTTTCTAACTTGGAAGCCATCAACTTAAAATTGAATCCATAAAAGTGTACATTCTTTGTCTGATCCAGAAAATTTCTGGGCTACATCATCAGTGAGAAAGGGTTCTAAGCTGACCCAGAGCAATTGAATTCTTTCTATGTATCCTCCTCAGACCACCAAAGAAGGTGAGGTATTGACTGGGAGATTTACATCGTTAATAGGTTTATTTCAAGGTCATTGGATAAGTGTGCACAGTTTTGCCAAGTACTCAGCAATGCCAAAGACTTCGATTGGTCCCAAATTGTGATAAGGAATTTCTTAAAATTAAGCGGCATTTATCTTCACCTAAAACTCTATTCAAGCCCGTCGTTGGAGAAAGACTCTACAGGTATCTAGCAGTGTTGGATTATGTTGTAAGTGCGGTATTAGTTTGAGAAGTTGACAACTATCCACACAATATTTACTATATTAGTAAGAGTTTTTTGGATGCTGAGATTTTTTTTTAGAAAATCTAACTTTAGCTTTGGTAATTGATAAGTGGAAGATTCGCCAGAATAAATACTTGGGGGTTAATTACGAATAAATAATACTTGGCAGGACTATTATTGTATCTATTGTCCTTTAGAGGTAAATTTGTAATCAATATGTTTAATCAGGGACCAAAGTGATAATAAAATCAGCCCACTAAGGATATTAATGGGTCCACCTTACTTTACTATAAAAGGTGACCCACTTTCTTGGTAGGTGGGACATTGAATATTATTCTATCCTTTTTGCACTCTCTCTCTACACTTTCTCTCTCTAGTCATATCAGACACAAGATCCGAAATATTCCATCAATCATTTATCAACTCATCAGTAATAGCGGCAAAAAAATAAGGCCTTATTTACAGACGCATTCCATCACGTTTCGAACTTCTTTTCCTCTTAAAAATATGTTGCAAAAACCGGATATATCAGTTCAGATGACTAAGTGGTATATGAAGTTGGGGGATTATGATATTGACTTTTCTCATCGAACAAAAATCAAAGCTCAAGATGTAGTTGATTTCTTAGTTGAGTTTCATTCAGAGAGGTCCTATGAGGAATCTTCAACCTACAAATCCGAAAAAGAATGAATAATTCGAACATTTGATGAATCCAGTATGATGGGGTGTAGGGCTAGAGTTTTTTACTTTCCCCCTTTGGGACTTAATATACCAAGATATATGTTTTGCGTTTAAGGAACCAAACAATGAAGCATAATATTAAGCAACTATAGCAGGTTTAAGGCTAACTCAGATATGTAGTGCCAAAAGGATTCGATTGTTGACTGATTCACAACTAGTTATACACCAAGCACTAAGGCAAACTGAAACCAAGAAAGAGTAGCTGGTAAAGTACATACAAATGTTAATAGAATTCTTCTTGTTTTAAGTATGTGAAATACAAACATGTGCCAAAGTCTGAAAATTTGATGGCTAATTCCGTAGCCACTATTGCATATTCAAAATTTCACCATTGGATTCTAATGCAAGAATTTCATTTTATAAAACAAATTATGAAATAAAAGTTGATAATAAATAGAGTATCCAAATGTCAACCACAATTAGCCAAGATTGGAGGTATGATAAAATTTATAACCAAAGGGATCCTACCTGAAGAGAAACATTTAGCCAAGAAGTTAAAATTCAAAGCGCATACTTTCTTGGTTTTGAGAGGGATCCTCTATAAAAGATATTTCAGTAAGACTTTATTGTGCTGCCTCAGATCTAACGAATCGCAAGTATTTTTTTTCAGAGTTACATGACAGGGAAGGATTGGCTCGTTGTAGTTATAAGGCTTTAACTAGAAGGGTCTTATTGGCAGGGTATTATTGGCCATCTATTATGGCAGATTCTAAAGACCTAGTTAGAAGATATGATCATTCTCAAAGGTATGGAAATGTAATACATGCGCCAGCAGTTCCCATGGAATTAGTATCCAAAGCAGTACCCTTTGATAGATGGGGACTTGACTTGGTTGGACCCCTTCCGATGGCTTATGGAGGATGTCAAACTATCATTTTGACAATTGATTACTTTTCCAAATGGGTAGAAGCTACACCCCTCTCTGGAACGACTTCTAAAGTGGTAATTAAATTTATCATTTCCAATATTTGTTGTAGGTTTGGAATTCTTAGACGTATTATCACAGACAATGGCCCCCAATTCAACAATTAGGACATAGAGGTGTTTTGTGCATCGAGGGGAACTCATCATTGTTTCTACTCACCTTTTCATCCCCAAGACAATGGACAAATAGAGGTGGCAAGTATGACTATCTTGATAGGCCTTAAAAAAACTTAGAAGGAGAAGCCGTTAAATTGCCTAATTATCTATAAGAAGTATTATACGCTTACCGAACTACTCCACACACTACTACACAAGAATCCCCTTTTGCCTTGGTTTATATAGTGGATGTAATCACTCCAATAGAAGCTCTTCTTCCTTCTTTTAAGGTCCAAAATTATCCTAAAGTAAAAAAATAAAGCTGCAATAAAGGCTCAATTGGACTTGATTGAAGAAAAAAGAATAAAAGCTCATTTAAGAACCATACATTGCCAAGGTTTGATGAGAAGTAGGTTTGCGTCTAAAGTACGAAGAAGCAATTTTCAAGTGGGAGACAAAGTCCTGAGAAAAATGTTTCTGCATACTTAAGATAGGAAGTTCGGAGAGCTGGCTCCAATTTGGGAAGGCCATACATTATGAGTGAGAAGATTAAGCAAGGAACATATTGGTTGGTTGACCATGAAGGCAATCCTTTGAGGCACTCATTGAATGTCAAACACCTAAGGTTATATATGGAGTAAACTCATGTTGTACATATTTACTTTGTTTCCATCCAATTTAAAAATTAAGGGGCATACTCTTTTATACGCTGGTGGCGCAGGAAGGTTTTAATGAGGTGTTCGAAACGTTATTAATGTATTGTTTTTGCATTTAAGAACATGTTTGTAATTATACAAGTTTGTATTTCCTTCGAATGGATTACCTTCGAATGGCTTAGGTGGACAAAGTTTTTATTGCCTTCGAATGGATTACCTTCGAATATCTCAAGTACAAGTTTTTATTACATTCAAATGGATTACCTTCGAATGGCTCAAGTACAAGTTTTTATTACCTTCGAATGGCTCAAGTACAAGTTTTTAGTTCCTTTGAATAGATTAAGTACAAGTTTTTATTGCCTTCAAATGAATTACCTTTGAATGACTCAAGTACACGTTTTTATTTCCTTCAAATAGATCACCTTCGAATGGTTTAAGTGCAAGTTTTCATTGTCTTTAAATAAATCATGTCTTAACTTTAATTGTACTCGGACAAAATATATGAAGAAATAAAACAAGGTAATAAAATGATAGATAATATAAAGTGCCTTGTATGATCCAAAGGCTTAACAAAATCCGATGAGAAGTTTAAAAAATGAATTAGTCATGCTAAGGACTTGTACAAAAGTATCTAAGTTGAAATTAAAACAACAAAATGCCTTGCATACGTCAAGGGCTTGCATAGAAACGAATACATCAAAACATACTAGCCTTACAGCTCATTCCCATCGGTTTTTCCTCCTTATTTTCCTTCTGGACTCTCACCATCAAAATCCTCTTCATCAGAACCGGCTTTGGATGAATCATCAGAACTACCAAGCCGATTAGCTAAAGGTATGTCATGAGGCATCATATCAATTGGAACATGTCCCCATAATTCCCCAAGGGCTAACTTAGAATTTTTCTTATGAAATTTAATTACCATATCCAATTTGACCGAGTCATCCCTCTCTTGCAAAGAATCTATCATTTTGTTAGCATATGAATCCACGACATAGATTATATCTTCAGTAGAATTTGTTTTGAGAGAGCTAATTTCACCCTCTTGCTTATTGAGAAAATCTTCAAGTTTTTTTTATTTCATCTGACAAGCACTTAATGGTAGTTTGGTCATTGTAGTGTTGATTTTTCAAGAAGTTAATCTCCTCGGAAGTGGATTACTACAAAGCTTTATTGTCAGATTGCAACTTATCACGATCAGATTTCACTTAGACCAGTTCATCCTTAACAGACTTGACTTCTTCATTTAGACTCTCAACCTTGCTCCTCTCTCCCTCGGCTAACTTCTTCCGATTTTTATCCCGAAAAAAGTGATTTCTTCAACTTGAGACCTTACTTGTCTCTTCGAGTCAATTATTGGCCTCACATAGCCCAAAATTGCATACCCCAATTCATCATTCTCCTTTGATACTTCGAAGGGAACCTCATCGTATACCACAGCAATTGGAATCAAAAGCATCAAAATCAAATATTCCCATATATTTTATTGGATCACCATCTCCAAAGAATGGCCTTTCGGATAGGGGAAGCAATGGATAAGGGGGATTTGATACCGTGGTTGTAGGAGGAGGAACAAAAACTATGATGGTTGTAAGGGTAACTTTGCGATGAAGTATAATCTCTGAACCAATCGAAATCTTCTTCTTCTTATCTTTCTTATCACTATCTTGTTTACCTTTTTTGTCCCTTCTTCTTCTTGGGAACAAGGGATTCCGGTGGCACCTTATTCTCTTTAATAGTTCCAGCAACAATATCCAACAAGGTTGTGTCAATCTCATCTAGTTGCCCTTCACTTCCTGTTTTAGTAACAAACTGTGATGGGCCCTCCTTGTTATTTTTGTTCTTATTCCTATGGTTGGAAGCTCTATTTCTAGCCGACAGAAATAGTTTTCCATTGGTTGCCTCAGTCCTTTTAATGATTTTGGTAGCTCGATGATGGATAGTGAATTGCTCCCACAAAATCTCCCGAACAGGGTTGGTCCTCCATATATGAGATCATACAAAGTTTACATGGGTAAAACAGTTGTGAAATTCATTGGACCACTTCTCCAGGGGCCATTGATTTAGCTTCCCGAATGTGATTTTTGCATCATCCAAATATTATAGGAAGGGCTTCGAAATGACTGATACAAAAAATGTTTGTTATAAATAAAGAAAAAATAACACATAAAGTAATAGGAATATAAAATAAATACGAAGAGACTTACGTGTGTTCTTCCAATATCTTGTAAGCTGGCTCGGATTCCCTTTAGAAGTGATCTTCTTGATGTTTTCCTAATGGCCAAAGATGAATAAGAATTGGGTTTTCTAGATCTTGTATGCTTTCAGGAGGTCATCTACCATGTTGTAATTATTCCTCATATTAAATAATAAAAAGGAACATAAGTATTACGAGATAGACCCGCCACAGCAGCCGGTTGCTCCATTGGCATCAGAATTTTAGAAAGCCTTGAGGCTATGAGCTCAAGAGGGAAATTTCCATCATTGTCTTATATATTCTTGTCCATGACCCATAGTTTATAATATGAAGTCTCAGTCGACTGAGCCTTAATATTTTATTCATCAGGATGAGAAGACATAGTTTCTAGAGTTGCAGGTTTTTCTCCCATATTTGGTTCTAATGGAAGTTCGGTTGCAAGGGCAGTGGTGTCTTCTTCCCTGTTCGAAATTTGTGGTGAGGGGTTACTAATCGTGTGTAATTTAGTATGTTGGATCAATTTTACTATAAGATTTATTTTAGGTTTTGGAGAGCCTAGTAACTCTACGTGGAGTATTCTTATCGTTACTCGTTCCCATAGATTTGAAAGTATAAGGGTTTTGCCGGCTAGTGGCCCCTTGGGATAGGGATGACCTTATTGTTTGAGTAGAGTTGTTGGGTGACGTGAATGACTATGCAGTCGAGGAATGTTCGGAAGGAATGTGGTGCATGTTGTAAGAGTAAACCCTTCATACTCAGTAGACTGAGTTGCAACAACTGTACCTGAAGAGGTAGGTAACCCAGCATCAGCTATTGCTTATTTTTTCTTCTTCAAGCTCAGATAAATTTAACCAACCATCTTTAGTTAGAGTGTTCGTAGTTGTAAACATACAAACCCTAAAAGATGCCGAAAATATGATTTGCGGTGGATAATGGGGTGGAAGATGGGAAATCTCGTCGGAAGAAAACTGTGAGCTCTTTCTCACTCTAGAAATACCAACACTAAAAGGATGAAAAAATGAAGAAAGAAGTTTATATAAATACTAAGAAACTTTTAGTGTCCCACTAGGGAATATGAATCGACAGCGGTAGCTAGGGGGCTCTAGGAAAGTGTAACCACTTCTCTTATTTGATTGGATGGTTTTACCTATGGTAAAACGAGTTCGGGGGTCCAATAAAAAATTGACACGTGTCTCGAAAAATAACTAGTTTAAAAAGTTGTTACCTTTGGATAGTAACAGCTGTTAAACAAAACCGTTGGAAACCGGTCGGATATACGTCAGTTAGCTCTTCTGAATGCTTCTGAGAGAGCGAAGGGGGCTAGATGATAGGGTCGAAAATCATCGGGGCTAATAATTAACAATGGGTCGGTTTTATGTTATGGGGCATTTTAGACATAATAAAAATCATGATGAGTAAGTTATGTGCCTAGTGATTGAGCTGTGTGCCAGACTTATATTTTCTTGGGTCTGGGGGCTCATGAGCTTGACCCATATACATGACCCGATCCGATTATCCCATGGATCCAAAATTATCCTATAAATAGTTCAAAGAACAACATTTAATGTGTTGAAATATTTCTTTCTCTACATATTAAATACAAGACACCTTAATTATCTCTCTATCTACTACTCAAAATTTAATACTTTGTCTAAATACTTAACAAAATTACCATTCAACCAAATTTTGTCTTCACCAAATACAACTTCTATATAAATTAAACCCTAGTTCATTTTAGAACTAATGCTGAAAAATATTCTATCGTTTACAATAAGTCTTTTCTCTATTTTATTATGTAAGATTTATCTTTCTACTAAGGTTTTTTAGGTTTTTTTTCTTTAAAAAATGGATCAATACCAACTCTCAAATCAGTAGAAGATCTATAATCGGCATAGTTCTCTATCGAAAGGAATCAAATATAGTTTTTCGTTGCAATCCTTATTTCAAAATGGACACCTCTAATGACAAATGATGCGTTTAAGGAATCGATAAGACAAATCCGTAAATCATTACTTATTCTATTATTTCCACGGTAATAAGAATTAGATTTTAAACCGTAGGTTCTAACCATTTTTGTTTTTTCTTTCTTTATTTACCTATAGGTCAATAGCTCTAAACTAAAAACCATGATTAAAATATTACGAGAATGGGTCACGTGTACTAAAAAAGTCACTCATATTACATTTGTTTCAAAACAAAAGTTTTTTTTTAATTGTGGACACTCGCGTTAATCATAAATGCAAAATAAATGAACACCAATATAATAAAAAAAAGATCGTTTCTCGTGTGATTTATTTCTGTTTGAGGGTAATTTGTAAAGTGGTTTGGGAATTTAATGTTTAAGGTAGAGAGTAGTGAGATACTTAAGCTGTGTACTAGCAATAAATTCTGATTACCATCATTAATGAAAGTGGTTGGGGTATTTATACTTAATTAATGACACATGGGCCTATCAGGTCAGATTGTGGAGTTGGGTCAAGTTTAAGGATACATTAGTAATTTTGTGCGAAATGACCAACACGTAGCTTAGTCACATTCCACTACATTAGTCCTATTTGGTTTCACCTAATAGTGGTTTGGTCCAAACAGCCCTTCGGATAAAAGCAAGATACAATAGCTTAAGTATCTGACCTCATCAGTAGCCCATTTAGGTCTTGCAAAGAAGTTTTGGAAGAGCTAACCTTTAAGAATCAAAATCAACTCTTTCCGATCTGTTTTCGTATCCGAACTACATATTTTATCTTTTTTTGTTAAGAATCTCAAGAGTTACTCTGTTTGAAATTTGGTGGGACTGATTTTACTGTTTAGAATTTCAAGAGTCATTTTTCAACGTGGGACACGTGTCAGGCTCTCGTTTAACCTCTCAACCGTTTTTCTCATAGATTCTCGTACCTACTACACTAGAAAGTTACCGAGGTTTTAACTCCCATACTTTGTAGCCTTTAATCATTGCTTAGATCGTTTCATATTCTCATAGGTAACTCCAACTTTTCTCTGTTATATATAAATCTCCTGTTTTGTTTCATTATCTTCAAAAACACAAGTATTTCTAGTGACAGAAAGCTTAGTATATTTTCCAATTTTTGTTCGAGTCATTTATGTACACAGCTAGAAACACACTAGTAAAAGGAGGTTGGTTAAATTTGTCTGAGTTGGAGAGAGCGAGAAGAGTTGCAAGAGACAAACGAATTGTTGTTGGTCTTCCCGTTTCTCCTGGTAAATGAATCAATCAATCACAAGTAAACACAGATCATGGTTCATCGTCCTTAAAAACTCCTAAGATTAGAAAACTATCTTTTGTTCCAAACCTTTCTCCTCTTCAATCAGGGTCCTTTGTCCAAGAGTCTCAAAACCCTCTCCCTAAAGAGAAGGTTGTTTCTAGCGTTATAAAGCCTTCACCCTTTATTGCAATGGGTTCCGATGCTGAGAAATCCCCTGAAAACATACCTCTCGCCGAATAAATCGCCAATCCAGGGCTAAGTTCACTCATACCTCTTCGAAACACACTAGTTCGATGGACTTCAAACCCAACAAACTAGTGGTCTATACTGAGGTGTTGAACTGGGGACTCCGGTTTCCTTTGTTTCCGGAGATAGTCAGGTATTTCCACCTGATCAAGCTATGTCTGAGTTAGTTGAGCCCAAATGTGTGGTACACTCTGATGGCTGGCATCATGGCTTCCAGACTATCAAAGATTCCATTGCCAGTGGAACAATTTGTTGTTGTGGCGAATTTGTGCAAAAAACATCACATTCCCTTCTACCATTACAATATGGGGAATGATTACAACATGATGAATGATATTTTGGAGTGAGAAAATCCATGGAGGATACAGTTCTTGTTCATTAGTAGGGCCTGGGAGAATGGAAAGAATATCAAGGTTGACACTAACCCAAGCCAGTTGACCATTTGTTGGAAGAGCATAGGTGAGTTTTATTCATGTTCTCTTTAATCTTTCAAAAACTAGGTAGTTACTCCGAACTGATTTGTACTTCTTTTCAGTTTTTCCGAAGGAGTTCTTGGATTATGTAGAAGCGGGTCAAAACACATGTGCCAAGCTAAATGCTTGGGCCTTGGAGAAATAGGACAACGATTTCCACAACTGTTTCACCTCGGGGAACTTTGTGAGGTCTCACCTATGGAACACCACATGGGATAAGAGACCTCTCTTGGGAATAACTAACCACCCCTCCTCCTGCAGATGTTATCCTGAGGAGAACTGAGGCTAAATATGCAAAGCTTTACTTTCCTTCCAGGGCCAAAACCCCTAGTCACCTGAACAAGATGAAGAACAAAAGAAATAATAAATCCACAACAGACCCACTTCAGACAACCACCAAAGGAACAGGTTCAGAGAACCAAGGAGGAATTAATGTTGATTTTCTTGAAGAAATAGAATTTACTGTTAAGGAAGCTGGTGGATCGGATAACCCACTAAACATTATGAAGAAGGATAAGAAACGCAAAACAAGAAGTGATGAAGAAGCTGGAAAGAAGAAAAAAGTCACTCTCAGATCATAGGTAATTCTACGTCCTTCTGAAACACAAACCGATGCTTTCAAGTAGTCCTTCTTCAGACCTTGCAACCATTCCTTTGACACCGCACGAAGAGTCGGTATATAAAAAAAAAGAGCAGAGCAGTACCATCATGGACCCAGGTCCGAAGCAATTGCCTTTTGTTCTCCGAGGTATAAGGAAGATCGTTATCCCAACACCCGCTCAGAAACACAAACCGATGCTTCCAGCCTTTGTCCCCCTCCAAGAAGTCATTAACTACCTTCCACTTGTTCCCCAATGAAGAGTAGAAGAACAGGGATTTTGGAGACTTGGACACACCCGACACAGCAATATATTCCTCCATAGGCATTACCCGACCTGAAAGACGGGAAGCCATTATGCAGGACATTAGAGTATACCAGCCATTCGGCGTCAGCTGCGATGGACAGATCTGGAGGGTGCGGAAGTAAAGCGCGATCTCGGGGTCTAAGGGGAAGCGCAGCCCCCAGTTGAACAGCTCGGTGAACACCACGATCTCCCTAGATTGGACATGAACAGGGGTCTCCCCAGGAACCGGGAACTAAACGTTGACGCATTCGGGAATTCCCCAGCGGATCAGCAGATCCTCATAATCAGACTCAGGGAAGTAGAGGTATTTCCCCTCGTAAAGAGAAACGATATCCCTCGTCTGAAGCTAGCTGAAATAGGAAGTGGTGATTGCAGCCTCAACTTCTTCGGGCAGAGGCTCGTCAGGAGGGTTGGCAGCATTACCACCAGCAGCAACACAGATCTCTGCGGGTGCGACGTCCACCTCTGACTCCCCAGCATCGAGATTCGCAACCTGGTCAGAGCTCCGGGCAGTAGCAACGTTCGGATCCGACGCTCGTACCCGAGAAGTGGAGGGTTCAGCTGCATTTCCTGAATGAGCCCGATGCGCAGCCTCCAGTTCCTCTGGCGTCAAGCGACGTTTAGGCAAACCTAGAAAAGTGACGGCAGTATTAGTAACGATCCGATACCCTCGAATTGAGGGAGTGAGCTGAACCATTTCAAGAGTGTTACCTCCTGCGGGAGATGTAGGGGGACTGTTTTCTCCCATGGTCAAGAACTTGGATTTGCGAGCGCGTCGGGGTAGGGACTGAGATGTAGAAGCGCGCGGATTGACTGGCAATAGGGTCGTATTTCCTGACCGAACTGCAGGGGAATGGGAGGAGCTACCGCTGGAAGAAAGGACAACGGTTTCTGGAGAAAGGCTAACCTCGGGCGACGGAGAGGCAGGAGGATCGGGTAGAAGGAAATACTCAGCGGGAATCGGGGTGGCTAAAACATGGTCGTGAGGAAGCGGTGCGGGAGTAAAAGGTTTGGAGTTAGATCCCCAGATCAAGCCAGCACGTCGGTATTCTTCGGCTCGGTCTCCGATGCTAGACCACTCTTCAAAACTCCACTCAGGTTTTTTCTTCTTCTTTGCTGGTGTTTGCTTCGGGTATCTTGGTTTCATAAAACAAACATTCCGGGTCTAAGAATGGTCTGATCAGCACTATCTCTCTCTTGAAATAATCTGACAACACTTTCTCTCTCTAGAATGCTTCTGAGAGAAATTAAGGATTGTGGAGTATTTATAGGCGAGGTTGAATGATCGGAGAATACCAATCGACAAAAGCACAGCGGGAAGACGAAGAGTTTCTCTAAGAGCCTAGTCTGGAAAAGACGCATCCCGTGGGCTGGTGACACGTGTTGAAGATCTCCCTGACGAAGGCTAACCTAAGCTACCCCCTATGAATCAACCGATAATATGGGCCTCTACAACCATGTCCGTTAAGAAAAGTCGGCCCATCCCACAAAGGCCCAGGTTGGAAGCCCGACAGAACGCGGGAATCTCCCAAATTCAGAACTGCAAACATTGGAACAGAAAAACACAACAGAGCCCGAGTATTTCCCAGAGGACGGGTCGGGATGAATAGCCTCGGGTAACGACCAACGCGAGAGGGAAAAGAATAAATCGTCCCGAGATAAGCTGTTGGCCCGAAGCGCAGAAGACTGCGGACAGCAGGTGCTGGTTAGGCAATAAGTCTCCGCTCCTGATACTCCCGAAGACTGGGGGGCTACTGATGAGGGTGGAATTCACCGATGTAAATAATGAGGACTTAATTGTAATAAAAGGCACTTGGTGTAATAATTGAGGAATTTAGGGTCTCTCGGGGACCAATGTGTAAACATAGTATAAACTTAGGAGCATCGTCAAATATATGAACAGCCCACTAAGGCCCCAAGCGGGTCCGCCTTATTTTAGTATAAAATGTGACCCAGTTTCTTGGTAGGTGGGACATTGAATAATATTCTATTACACTCACTTTCTCTCTCTACGCTTTCTCTCTCTAGTTACATCTGATCAGATTCTAATATCATATTTCCATTTTTTTAAATTTTGTTTAACTCTTTATGGCCAATGTTTTGATAGGCTTCAATATTTCAGAGTTGTTAAACGTTGGTATTAAACATCCTCAACCATATGTCTTTAATAAATGTGATCAAGTGTTTAATATATACGATCAACTCAAAGATATTTGAGAGCCGGGATGTTTATTAAGTATTTAATATCCGATCACTTTATATCTTAAGTTAAAAACAAAATTGCACCAGACTTTTGAAGAAGGCATAATATATTATTGAAAAAATTGGACACCTCATTAAAACCTCCCCGCGCCACCAGGGTAGGAAAGAGTATGCCCCTTAATATTTACATTGATACTTAAAAAACAAATATTTACAAGAGAGTTGTATTCTAAGTATAACCTGAGATGTTCAACGTTCCATGGGTGTTTTAGTGCTCTCTCTTCCTTGTTTTGGAGCCTGTATGTTCCTGGTTTAACTTTCCCACATACCACATAAGGGCCTTCCCAATTCGGAGCCAGCTTACCAAACTGTTTTTCCTTGGTGTGCAAAACGACTTTTCTTAAGACTTTGTCTCCTAACTGAAAATCTCTTCTTTTAACTTTGGAAGAAAATCTACTCCTCATCAAACTCTGGTAATGCGTTGTTCTCAGATGCGTTTTAACTCTTTTTTCTTCAATAAAATCCAACTGATTCCTGACTGCTATATCATTAGCATGTTCAGAATAGTTTTGGACTTTGTGATATGGTAAAGTAGCTTCTATGGGATTTATTGCATCAATCTCATATACAAGAGCAAAAGGATACTCGTGTGTAGCAGCCCGAGGTGTAGTTCGGTAGGCCCACAATACTTCTTGTAAATAGCTTGGCCACTTTCCTGTAGTTCCTTCCAGATTCTTCTTTAATCCGACAAGATTTTCCAATTTGCAACTTCGACTTGCCCATTTGCTTGAGGGTGGAAAGGAGAAGAAAATCAATTTTGAATTCCCCTGGAGGTTCAGAACATTTCCATGTCTTTATTATCAAATTTTGGCCCATTATCTGTACTAATCTTTCGGGGAACCCCAAATCTGTAACATATGTTAGATAAAATAAATTTAATGATTGCATTCGATGTGGTTCCACCTAAAGGATTTTCCTCTACCCACTAAGAGAAATAGTCAATAGAAACTATGATTGTTATACATCCCCTGGATGCCATGGGAAGAGCCCCAGCTAAATCCAACCCCCATCTGTCGAAGGGTATCGGTTCGGATATGGATTCCATAGGAACTGCTGGCACATGAATTTCATTTCCATATCTTTGGCAAGGATCACACTTTTTTACCATCTCTTTAGCATCTGCTATTATGGTTGGCCAATAGTACCTTACTAATAAAACTCTCCTAGTTAGGGCCCTATAGCCACAATGTGCAGAACCTTCTCCATCATGTAGTTCAGATAACACAACTTGGGATTCTTCAAACCCTAAGAAACGCAAGAGAGGTATGTTGATAGATTTCTTATAAATAACTTCCCTTAATATCAAGAAACCAAGAGCCTTATACTTGACCTTCTTAGCCATAGCTTTATCCGGAGGCAATATCCCATCGGAGATAAACTGGAGAAAATCATACCCCAGGTCTTTAGGTTGAATAACAAGTATACTCATACTTTCTTCACTTTATTTTTCTTGGCCCGTATGTACGGATGAACATTCTTGTACAAGAATCCATGGGTGAGATTCAGAATAAGCTATAGTTGCCAAAGAGTCTGCCACAGTATTTTTCGATCTAGGGATTTGTTCATAGCAGATATTCTTGAAGTTTGCAGCAAAGTCTTTCAACAGGAGCAAGTATTTGATCAACTATTCTTTCTTTGCTTTAGATTATCCTTAAACATGGTGAATTAGCAATTGGGAATCAATCATTAAACAAAATCTCTTTGCCCCACATATGAGAGTCAGCTTAAGACCGGCTATCGCTGCTTCATATTCAGATTCATTATTAGAAGCTCTAAAACCAAAACATATGGTCTGGTACATATTGTCACCATAGGATAAGTTAAACAAATTCCAGCCCCACAACCCATAATACTTGATCCACCATCAGCTCGAACTACCTATTCTTTCTTAGATTGGTTTTTTGACACCTGTCCGAAGGATCTATCGGCATGAAATTCTACCAAGAAGTCAGCCACTGACTGGGCTTTAATCGTCGTACGGGGTACAATTTTTAATATCATAATCACCTAATTCTACTGACCACTTGGTCATTCTGCTTGACACATCAGTTTTCTGAAGAAGACTCTTCAAGGGAAAAGATGTTCGAACAACAGTGGAATAATCTTGGAAGTACGGTCTCATCTTTCGTGCTGCAATTACCAAGGCCAATGCCAGTTTTTCCAACTTCAAATATCTTCTTTCAGCATCCAACAGACTTTTGCTGATGTAATAAACGGGACGAGGGTAATTGGCCACCTCTCTTACTAGCACAATACTTATTGCATACTCCGATACAGCTAGATATGCGTAGAGTTTTTCCCCTCGAACGGGTTTAAAGACTGTCTTAGGTGAAGACAAATGCTTCTTGATTTCAATAAAATTCTGATCACACTGTGGAGACCAATTAAAGTATTTGGCATTCCTCAAGACTTGGAAAAATGGAGCGCACTTGTCTGATAATCTTGAAATAAACCTATTCAACGCGCCAATCGTCCTGTCAGTATTTGAACTTCATTGATATTCCGAGGAGGGTCCATATCTAGCAAGGCATTAAGTTGATCCGGATCAGGCTAAATTCCTTTCTCACTTATTATATAGCCCAAGAATTTTCCAGATCGGACCCCAAATACACACTTTTCAGGGTTCAATTTCAAATTCACAACCTCTAAGTTAGAGAATCTTTCTTGAAGGTCAGATATATGTGCATCTTCCTCCAAGATTTTAACCATCATATCATCAATGTAAACTTTCATATTTCTGCCAATCTGATTAGCAAAGGCTTTATTCACTAATATTTGGTAAGTGGCCCCAACATTTTTCAATCTGAATGGCATCACCTTATAACAATGAAGACCTCTGTCTGTGATGAAAATAGTGTGGTCTTGATCTTTCTGATCTATTTGTATCTGGTTGTACCTTGAAAATGCATCCATGAATGATAACAACCTATTTCCAGAAGTCGAATCCACCAACTAATCTATCAGAAGAACAAGATAAAGATCTTTGGGACATCCTTTATTAAGATCAGTAAAATCAGTGCACATGCACACTTGTCATTTTTTTTCTTGACCAAAACAGGGTTGGCAGTCAATAAAGGGTATTGAGATTCTTTAATGTGACCCGTCTTGGTCAAACGATCAACTTCCTGAACAATCACATCTGCTTTTTCCTTAGAGAAATATATTCTCCTTTGTAAAACTGGTGCAACATCATTTCGGATGGACAACTTATGAGAAATAACACCAGCTGGCACTCTAGTGACATCATTATTACATCATGCGAAGACATGTTGATTATTCATAAAAAATGACAATAACCGGTGTTTCATATCTGGTGCCAACTTGGTACCAATTTTAACATTCTTGCCCTCTACAAGAGAGTGGGTTTCAACCTCCTCAATAGGTATTATGACACTAGGAGCCTCCCTGGGATCATCAATTTTATTCTCATCACCAGAAGGCTTCAATAGCTGCTAATATCTGTTAACCTTGACTGCCTCTAAAGGCTTAGAGGCAAGTGTTGTTCCATAACATTTCCTGGCTACTTTCTGGCTGCTCCGGACAACACCTACTTTTCCCTGGACAACACATTTCAAACATTGGTGGACCGTAGAGGCCACATCTTGTATTCTGGAGAGCCAAGACCTCCCAAATATAGCATCTTAAGATGTTGGGAAATCAACCACAACTAACAGTACTCTTACCATTTTCTTAAAGGGTCTTTTGCCCAACAACACTTCCTCTTCGAACTCCCCAATCACATCTGCAGTAACTTCCAGTGAAGCCTACGATGGTTCTATTCGAACGTTGTATAACCGAAGGGTTTCTCATCTAACTGCAGGAGCTTAAAAACAGGATGTTTGCCGAGCTGCCTGTGTCAATCAGAATTCGGCGTATATCATATCCTCATATTGATGCCTATATTACCACAACATCTTCATGAGGCCCTGCAATGTCTCTCAAGTCATCCTCATCGAAAACTATAAAAAGAGACGGGGATTGATACAATTGGGTGGACATTTCTCCATCCAGCTGGGTGGCCAAACTGTGGACATGCCTCTTCCTTGATGAGTAGAAGGCCCAGTCACAGTATCCCCTCTAAAAATAGTCGATGACTCAAAAAAGTTAATCATTCTGGAAGCCATTTTGGTCTTGTCTCTTATTACCCTACCCGATTTCGACTCAGATCTGGATCAAGATACTCAGAGTCTATATCAAACCTTTAAGTAATTACCATTGCACCTTCCTGGGGGAATATTCTACGATTGTTCGAAGGACCAGTTCGGGGAGTATTGGCTTGTGCATTATCTAGTCTGCTTCCTCCTCGTTTTTTGACATATGCCCCCAACTTACCCCTTTCAATGAGGTTCCGGACCTCTTGCTTCAAGGTTATATCATGACCTATTTCATTGTGGTATTGGCAGAAACGGGTGCTCCGGTTTTCTCTGGGGGGGGGGGGGGGGTTGCAATGCTGCTAGCTTTCTAAAATGCACTTTATTTTTAGTTTTGTCGTAGATTGTAGCAACACTCTCCCCCAATTCAGCAAACCACTCAGGTTGCCATGCCATGGTTATCCCTTTTTCTTGAATGTTTTCTAGTCAGCCTCATTTTTTTAACGCTCTTTATCATTGCTTGAAGACACTGATTCTTCAAGCTATGTCTCATGAAATGAGCTGCTAGAGGACCCATATGTACAACTTTCTACAGGTTTAGATCGGTGTGTCTTCTTGGAACTGAGAAGGGTCTTCACCGACTGCTCGTTTTCTCCAGGATTGTTAGTGTGGTGAAGTACTGACGCATCGGATTTTTCTTTAACCACTTTCTCTTCTTGTTTTATTGCTTTCAGCGCCTCTATTTCAGCTCTCAACTGGTTGCGCTCCTCGATAGTATACTCATTGTTCTCCTTTGCAACTTCCACCTCAGAATGTGGAATATTCTGCTCATTCGGATCCATCCGAACTACATTATTTGTTGGTTTTGAATTGTAAAATTCAGGCACCGTCGTGCTCCCACTGTGGTCGCCAATTTGGTGTGGTTTAATTCTGTTTGAGGGAAATTTTGTAAAATGGTTTGAGAATTTAATGTTTAAGGTAGAGAGTAATGAGATAATTAAGTTGTGCTAGCAATAAATTCTGATTACCATCATTAATGAAAGTAATTGGGGTATTTATACTTAATTAATAACCCATGGACCTATCAGATCAGATCATGGAGTCGGGTCAAGTTTAAAAACTGATTAATAATTTGGTGCGAGATGACCAACATCTATCTTAATCATATTCGAGTACATTAGTCAACAGTAATTTTGATCCGAACAAGCCTTCGGATAAAAGCAAGATACAGTAACTAAAATATATGACCTCATCGGTGTCGATATAAAAATAACAATAATATGTTCGAAACAGCTGGCTAAACTTCAATAATAACCATATAGTTTTACCTTCCGTCGAACTTCTAAACATTGGCATGAAAAACGAATTTCATCTTGAAAACATGTGCATTGCACAATTTTTATTATTAATTTTATTAGTATTATTTCCAAAAACAAAAGTTGATAATGAAATTAAAGTTTATCAATAAAATCGGCCTTTGTGTATATGTACGGTGTTATATAGTATAACTAGGTACATTAATTTAATTCTAATGTTTGGTTACTTTTCTTATTCTCTTTCTTTTATTTTTGTTCAGTGTTAGTAGTTTAGTTAGTCAACCGTGGTCTATCAACTATATTTTCAAGTTTGAATTTTAGTTTTAATATTTTAATAAAATAATTACTATTTAAACGGTTAAGAATAAAATAGTATTAAATCTCTATAATATTTTATATTATTATAGATATATTTTGAGGTTAGTAAATTTTACAAATAAAAATTTAGTGATATAAAAAAAATTGTTATTAATAATATTAATAATTTATTTTTATTTTGTTTTTTAATTTTTTACCAGTTAACTTCAGTTTCGGATTCGCATAATCACTCAGAATTTATCAAACTGGAAGCTCAGGTGAAGCAAAAGAATTATAGATTACTGGATGAAGAACAAAACCAAGTTCAACATCCATAGAATACAGAGCACTTACAATTATATCATTGTCCTTGTTACTCAAGTTTGTAACTTACTATTAATCAACCCTCGGGATGTACTATTTTCTTTGATATTAAAAAAATATTTTTTGTATTAAAAAATAAGTTTTATTTCATATTTTCAAACAAAATAATACTTCTAAGAATAATGTTGCATCATGAACACTAAAATCTTTATAAAAGGCTATGAAAACTAAACAAAAAACTTAGACGATTAAAAAACTAGTCATTAGACAATAAATTGGTCCATCATGAACATCAAAGGCTTGATAAAGTCTGTATAACAATAACAAGTCTCGAATAATTAAAAATTGAACATAACACAGAAAAGCAAGCTTCGGTTGCTTCTAAACAAAATAAAAAAAAATACACTTTAACGAAAGTCATGCACCTAAATATGCTTGAAATGTTTTAGAAAACTCCTAGCAAAGAGCACAAGTGTCAATAATAAAGCCTCGGTCTATTGATATTGATTAATCAATAGAAAAAAAAGAGAATGTTAAGTGTTTAACAAAACAAAAAGACTCATTAAACCAACCTATTAAGCAGTAACATCTTAGGTTCTAGCCTGACGTCCATCATGTAGAAGTTCTTGAAGAAAATTATTTTTCAACTTCAAAGCATTCAATTCCTCCTGTAACTTTGACTTTACAGCCTCGACTTTTGTTTTAGTATCAATGAGCTTTTTGTCAACAAATGACCACATATCACGAACAACAGTCACCTCAGCCATAGAAATCAGTTAGTTTCTCTTTACATACAGAAATTATGTTACCTTGAATAGAACTAACATTCTTTAAAAAAAACAAAGTCTCAACTAGTCGAGATAGTTTCACGGGTGTGAAGCAATTCACTTTCTAATTGAGATAAAGTAAAAGACTTGTTTTTTACTTATTCATATAGTTCAGTATAGGCTTTAGTACTGGAGCTAACTAATCAATAGGGTAAAAGAAAAAAAAACCTCTCATTGACGAGTGTCAAAGAGATTTTCTCAAGTTCCATAGAATATAATAGTTGTATCATGAGGAATTTCCCAATTGGTGAGATTTTCTATACACTTATTGTTAGTAAGATGACAATATGATGCTCTACAATAATTTTATCTGAAGTTCATTTAAATAACCACTTTCAATCTCTAATTTATCTTTATAACTACAAACATCATCTCTGCTACTACCTCTTGTTGTGGACGAGAAACCTTTTTTAGTTGAACATAGGCTTTAAGAGACTTTCACCTTTTCACCACAACTTTCTTCTTCTAGGGTGTTTGGCGAATTGGGTGAGTAAATTACAAAAAAAATATTGTTTAAAATGAACAGAATATTTAGCCTCAAATGAACCATTATCATGATTATTTTGATTGTCTGAGTAGTCATTACTTTCACCTTTCTTACCCATTTATAAGCCTAGACCTAAAAAAATGTTGTAACAATAAAAACAAGAAATTAATTTAATCAAGAAGATAAAAAAAAAAGGTGAAATAAAGTAAAGAGAATGTTGAGTCATAAATTTAAGAAAGTAAGGAAATCAAAGAGACAACACGAATGACTATTTATACCTTAAGGTAAAAAAAACAACTTTCAGCCCTTGGATTAACTTGTAGGGTAAATTTCGTAGATTGAAAGACATGTGAAGGTCCAAGAATGAAGAAGACGAAGATAACGCATACATCTTCTTAAAAAATATTATATCTTCTGTGTAAGATTCTTCCACAAACTTGTATATTTTCCAAAATAACAATAAACCCTTCGTTCTAAACCCACAAAACATTAGATATGTTCTGGTTTATCGTTCAAACCGCACTTCAGTCTTCAAAGAGTACTAGAGGGCTACTTAAATAATTTCAATAACAAGTCAAAGCCGAAGATATATATCAACATCTTCTACATTCAAGAATTGTAGAAATTGAAGATTAGTTAATACAGTATTTCTTGTGTCCTTCATCAAAGGCTAGAGGGGCTACTGGGATACCTTCAGATAAAGTTTGGTCAAATAAAAAATAACAACATCTTCAGTTACCTTAAGCTCTTGAAACAGTATTAATGTTTCGGTTCAACTTGGTAAGTCCTTATTTTTATCTTTCACCAAAGACTACAAGGGTTACTCAACTATAGTTAATCAATAATTGAAGCATTCTGAAGCAAATAAAAATAAATAGGTTAGTAAATAAGAAATATATAATATCTAACATGTTTCATCCGATGAAGTACTATAATGAATCACGAAAAACTAATTACAAATCAAATCGGAGATGTCTATTTTCCAATAGTTCGGTTACGGTAAATTATAAAAATAAGTCTTAAGACTCTTAAGAGTAACCAAAGATGGGTGGCATAAACATTTAAATATGTAAGATATAATAACTTCGAATGTAAATGCATCACTTTGGATTTCGAGAGAAAGATCTTCGGTCAATATCAAGAGATGATTCAACCAAATTTAGATGTATAATAGTCTTTTTTTGCTACTTGCGGAAGGATTAGAGGGGGGAGAGTCTACCGATAATGGTGTAAATAGTTTGGGTTGTCACTATTGCCATAACAGCCATTTAAGTCCTCAAAGTGCAGAAGACTTTATATTATCGTCCAAAAATATCATTGCAAAATGTAAATTTAGTTTTGATTAGTATTTTTATAACAAAAAAACTTATTTTTTGGTAAATTATATGTTACCTGTAGCTTAGAAGTAACTCGTCAACATAGGTATTGTTGAAAGACTACATGGTCGTGTTGGATCTACCGATTACATGTATAAACAGGAACGGTTGAAACTCTTTGGGTGAAATTGGGTTGTGACTTAGATGCAGAGAAGTCTACTAGAACCTATGGGCTAATACAAGTTCTCAAGAGTGGTGACTATTGAGTCAAATGAGATATGGACCGTTCCAAAGCAAGTTAATCTGAAGCAGGCTGGTTCGAAGTAGGTTGGTCTGAAGCGAATTGTCCAAAGCAATCTGGTTTGAAACGAGATAGACCGAAGCATGCTGGACCAAAGAATAAGATTTGGACCGAAGCGAATTCTTCTACTGACTAGGTTTTCTATTTAATGAGTCTCTTATTTTGGTTTTCCTACATTAATTGGATATTATATTAATTACATTTCCTATTAATTGAACCTTCTATATTAATTAGGTTTCATATTAATTTTGAATTTTCCATTTATGAAGTTTCTTATTTTATGGGATTAGGATTTATCACAATCGTTGATTAATAGATTTTAATTCAGAATTGTCTGAAGAATTAAAGTTTGTTCGTAAACCTATAAATATAAAAAGATACAAACTGCAAAAGATGTGGTGAAACGCTATTGAGAACATCATATTTCTTAAATGATAAAAAAATCTAGATCTTTTCTAAAAGAAATGAGGTGATAGACAACACTGAATAAGGAGTTTTGTGAATCACAATATTCTTATATCAAAAAGTGATTAAAAAAATATTTCTATAACCTATTTGTTTAATAAGCGAATATCCGTTACATGTGGATGTAAAAAAAAATCCATTTCCGATTCACATTTAATATATTTTGTGTGATGTGATTTTATTTTATTTTATTTTTTATTTTGTTAATTTTGAAGACGATAAATTATTCTAAAAAAAATAACGTACCACGAACCGAGTTTTCCCACCTTACAAATGAAAAAAAAAAATGTTCGGAGGAATGTACTAACTTTTTCTTTTTATTAATTTAAGTTTTAATTTAAAAAGCTCTATCATATTAAGTACTTATGCTTCTCTCTAAAGCACTTTATTTAATATTAAATTTTATATAAAAGTAAAATAACACCAAATGCAGTAGATCACGAAAGATTCACCGACTTTAGCCCTGATCATTACAAGCAAAAAATGTGAACTATTATAATTATAATAAATTATCATGTCCACTAAAATTAGCATAAAAAGCCACACTCCACAAATCTGCCATACTCAAAAGCAAAACATAACACAAGATCCCATACAAGAACCCAAATGGAAGAAGAAACCTCAACTATAATGGCAGCTCTCGCTACTCTATCTCCTCGGAAACTCTCAAATCTCACTAACTCCATTCTCTCTCTAACTAACATCCATCACCGCCGTCTCACCTTCCTCCTCTCCTCCTCCACTCTCTTCTCTCTCACCCTCCACCGCCTCCTCTCCCTCTCTCTCACAAAAAAAACCCAACTCATTGCTCGCCACCTTACCTCTCTCCTCAACCTCATCACTTCTCACCTCCACCCTCCCCCACCTCCGTCGCCTCGCTCCTCCATGTCCGTAAACTTCCGCGACCTCGACGCCACCTTGCTCCTCCTTTTTCTCTGCGAAACTCACCACCATCATTCAGACAAGCTTGAAACTCCGATTTCCAAATGGCGTGTGGTTTTAAAGAACTTATACTCAGACACCATGTTGACCAGTCAAAGTTTGACCGGAGCATGTAGGAGTGGAATTCTGATCACTCATATTGAGATGGTGATTAGATGTTGGAGATTCATCGGAGTTATGGGTGGCGACGGAAGTCAAGAACAGAGGGAGACGGCTGCTTCTTCGGCGGCCGTGGTGGCGCTACCGTCGGTGGAGGTGAAAGGCGGTGGAGGAGCGGTGGAATGTGTTATATGTAAAGAAGAGATGAGAGAAGGAAGAGATGTGTGTGAAATGCCATGTCAGCATTTGTTTCATTGGGTTTGTCTTCTGAGGTGGCTTAGGAGGAGGAACACGTGTCCTTGTTGTAGATTTGCACTTCCTACTGATCATGTCTTTGGGGAGATCCAACGGCTGTGGAAGTTTCTGATGAAATCCGGCGGTAGGAACGAAGACTGTGGTTGATGATCGCGGTGACTTTTGTGGGACATGATGTGGATATTGGTATTATAGGAGTGGTTGTAGAGGATTAACTTGGTTTTGATAAAGACACATGTGGTTGGTTGAAGCTTTACTTGTAGAATTTATAGCTAATTATATAGATTTATCATGTTTCTATCCAAATTTATGGTCCAACTCCATGAAGATTCTATTTCAAGACTTGACAGTCTAAAAATTTATTATATATAAAAATTTATTTTTAAAAAGTATATTAAAATATATTGATTTATATATTTATACTTACCTAAAATGTTACATGATAATTATGATTATTCGAATTTTTTTTATTTAAAAAATAGGAAAATTATACCAAATGTATTTATTCAACTATTTTATTGTCATCTAGTACCCAAGGTTTGATCAATTGCCACTTAATACCCAACTCAACTACCTAATTATCATATAGTATCTAACTTTATTTTAATACCCTAACTACCCTCACCATTCATGAACAGCCACGTAACCAAAATTTCTATTTCCTTCTCTTTTCTACTTTTCCTTTAATTTTATTTTTAAAAGATCCGTATCTTTCGAACCGGAGCTCGAAAAAAATAAATGAAAGTACCATCACTTTTGTTTTTTAAAAATGAACAAAACTAGATCCATTGATGATATTTTTTTATTTTTTTTTAAAAAAAAAATCACCAGTAACAATTCGCATCTTATCATAAGAATCGTTCAGAAATCCTGAGAGTTGCAAGCAATTCGCATCTTATCATGAGAATCGTTCAGAAATCCTGAGAGTTTGCAAGCAATTCGCATCCTGAGAATTGTACTAGGTTTTTTTTTTTTGCAAGCAATTCGCATCTTATCATGAGAATCGTTCAGAAATCCTTAGAGTTGCAAGCAATTCGCATCTCATCATGAGAATCGTTCAGAAATCCTGAGAGTTTGCAAGCAATTCGCATCTTATCATGAGAATCGTTCAGAAATCCTGAGAGTTGCAAGCAATTCGCATCTTATCAAGAGAATCGTTCAGAAATCCTGAGAGTTGCAAGCAATTCGCATCTTATCACGAGAATCTTTCAGAAATCCTGAGAGTTTGCAAGCAATTCGCATCCTGAGAATTTGCAAGCAATTCGCATCCTGAGAATTTGCAAGCAATTCGCATCTTGAGAATTGTACCAGTTTTTTTTTACCAGCGCGCCTATATTTAGTCGGGGATATTTTTGTCCAAATTTCAGTTCGAGGTACCAAGTGACACTATCCAAAAAACGAGTACCACCGGGTAATTATATAGTTGAGAAGGTATTTACTGGTACTTTTCTCTAAAAAATAACTACTAACTCAATTATAAATATTTTGTTATATTATATATTAATTTAAAATTTGAAAGTATCAAAATATTATTTATATTTATCCAAATTATAGATTATCCAATAGGATATTCTTAATTTGTTGATCCACCTAAATTTGGCGACGAAAAATAATCCTTAAAAATTACAATCATGTTATATGGAAGGAGAAATAAGTATATAAGATAATATTAACATAATTCGGATTGCGGTAATAGTTATATGTTTACGGATAATAAATTCTATTTTTATTAATAAAAAAATATAAAAATACATTTTAAAACTAAATATAAAAAATAATATTTAACGTTTTGGATTGTGGTAATAATTATATGTTTACACAGACAATAAATTTTATTTTCGATTAATTAAGAAATTATAGAAAAGTTTTTATAAACAAAATGATTCATCATATTTGTATAAAACTCTTATATTTGACAAATATAACATATACACATAACTCTATCTTAAATGTTTATCTCCTATATTACTTATATCTATAAAAGATCAAAACTTTCCCATCAGAGAATATAGACTTGTTTCGCAAGTCATTCGATATACGGCTATTTCTTTTACGTAGTTGTTATCCCGCCACGTCATAAAACTATAGTGTTATTTATTTATTTATAGATTTAAAGAAAACTATAATTCTTCAACATGCGCTCCAGATTAAATTTTATTTATCAACGACGGTAATCAAATTCTAATATTTATAATATAAAATCTCATAAATAGGAAATACGGATTATATGAAATCCAATTAAATAGAAATCTCAATTAATAGGAAATCAAATTTGTTGTTAGGTTATCGACAACATGCCTTCGGCTCAGTCTCTACTCTTTGGACTCAAGTCTTCGTCCCAATAGAAAACACATAACATGTTTTTTACCAAACTTGTCGTTAGGTTCCAACAAACGTTTCCGCACCTAAGTCTTGACAAAAACTCTATCTTGAGAGAATCTAATAGTTCATGCATATACATATAATTGATTGGTCCATAATTATCCTATGTAGTGCTTCGATATTACCTTTATTGATGAGTTACATCTAGAATACACCTAAAAAACTTCTAGTTATGCTTATAGTAACTTCAGCATTTGTTGCATCAAATGTTCTACTCTTTAGAGACCAGATCACAAACATCACAAACTTGCACAGGTTTCTGAAATTCATGATCTTTGTAATTGGTAATACCTTTGTCAAAGCATCTAAAAGATTTTCCATGTTCGCAACCTTAGTCACCTTCATTTACTCTCTCTCCACCACATCTTGGATGAATTGCAGCTTCAAAACTACGTATTTAGTTCTCTTATAGAACTTTGGATTCTTCATTAAATGAAGGGTACTAGTATTATCACATAAACAAATCGCATATTGCTTCATACCGATGATTTTACTCAACAATCCTTTCAGCCAAATAGTTTATTTTATGGCTTATGTAGCAGTCATATGTTCTGTTTCTATTGATGACAAGGTAACAGACTTTTGTATACAAGACTTCCATCTAACCATTCCTCCAAGAACAGTAAAAATATAACTTAAAGTATACATCCTTATGTCAAGGAAATCATTATAATCAGAGTTAACATATCCTCTCAACATTATATCATTTATATTATTTTGATTGTAACACAACCCTACATCGCCTGAACCCTTCAAGTATCTCATGAGCCACTTGAGTGCATGCCAATACGACTTCTCCATATTAGACATGAATCTGCTTAAAATACTTGTGGCGTAGGAAAAATTAGGTCTCGTGTAAATCATACCATACATAATGTTACCACATTTTCTTAAGGTATCTCCAGTATATACTTCTTATATGAAACATCAGTTGGTGCTTAATTTTAATTGGATACTAATGGAAGTTCCAACCATTTTGACTTTGAACATTGAGAGCTTCCTGAATATATTATTTATATATTATTGTTAAGATAATAATAAATACACCTCCGGCATGTTCCTCCTTATATCAACACCAAGTACCATTCTAGCATCTCTCATATCCTTCATCTTGGACTCTTATTTTAGTTGAGTCTACACTGTTTCAATTCGCTTCCTATCTTTTTCATATATAGTATGTCCTCCAGATACAACAGCAATAGGACTTGTCTATGTATATATGTTTCCTCATTCTAATAATCATATTTATCATAGCAGCTACAGACATATTTGATGGATCTCATAAAAGAATCAAATAGTATATTTCACTGCCCCGATAATTATTTCAACCCATAGAGATGTATCTTCAACAAACATATATCATCTTATTTCCTCTATTCAAACTCTTTTAATGATACATGTAAATTATCTATTATAATTTACCATGTGTAAATGCAATAGTAACATATATATGATCTAACTCAATATCAAATCTAGAACCAATTGACAACATAACCTTGATTGTGGTTAATTTCACAACCGGAAAACAAATATATTATTGAAATCAACACTCGTACGTAAGTCTTTAGCCCCCATCCTAGTCATATATATGGGTAAAACAACACCAAGAATACTTGGCTTCCTCTTGAATATTCATTTACTCTCAATGAGCTTCTGACCTTTTTGTTTCTCATAAGAATCTAGGTACCCATCTTTTTGAGAAATCTCAGTTCTTTTCTCATTACTATAAACTCTTTCTTTTTATCACTGCTCTTGGTAAAATCATAATAGCTTTCAGGTTCAATACTATTTTCTTATATTTCAATAGGTAAAGCGTAACCAAATAAATCTAAGTAAAACCATACATTTGCGATTGTTTGTTTGCTTTCTCGTACACTATCCGTCACCAATTGATAACAATCAAGATCATGTTGCTCTACAGTCTGATCATCTGAATGCCTTAAAGTACTAGACATTCGGCTATTTTGAGATTCATGTAGTGGTTGAACTTCTTCTATATGAGCCAAAGTTGGACCAGTTCTTAAAAAATATTTGCTGAAAGTGTATTCAACTTCATTTTCTAAATCAGACACACCATCAACTTTACATCTTTTCTCGACGGTACCAGGTTAAGTCTACAAGCTTTATTTAATATGGTATATCCTCCTCATTAAAAATCATATCCTTGTTTACAAAAAAAAAATTAACGTACATGTTCAAAACACCACAACCTAGACCCTTTTACTCTTTCCAGATTGCCAATGAAAGAATATTTAATGCTCTCGGCCAGATCTTATCTTACTTTGCATTTGCATAAGCAACGCATCTGAACACTCTCAAATGTTTCAGCTAAGATTTCTCTCCACTCTAGGACTCTTGAGAATAAATAAACTTAAATGTCATATATAGACTCTTGTTGATGTTATACGCAACCATTATCATAGCTTCCCTCTCGAATATTCAGTTTATTCCAGTTATATGAAGCATACAACGTAACCTTTCCTAGAAAGGTTTGGTTTATTTTTTCAGCAAGCATATTTTGTTGCGAGTCCCACTAATGGTTCAGTGTCTAGCAATGCCAAGATTTTCACAATCTATATATTCACATATTCAAATCTATTATAAATCTGAAGCTTCTTCATCATTTTACCAGTTTGATTCTCTATCAATGTCTTCTAGTTTACAAAGAGAACAAAAGCTTCATCACATTTTTGGAATAATTATCTATCAGTGACATAAATTATCTTGCACCACCTATTGCATGTTCACGTATCGGACCAAAAGATCTGAATGAAAATAATCAAGAACTTCATTGGTTGCATAGTTGTTAGGCAGAAACTTCACCCCTTTGCTCTTACGTAATACACATCTTTCATACAAGCTTAGCTTCTGAACTGTTATAACATCAAACAATCCATGTTTCTTATTTCACCAAGTCTTTTCTCACTTAAATTTCCTAACCGAAGAGGCCACACATTGGTATAATCCTTCACCATACTAGACATTACCCTTACCACCACAAAGTCCTCAATAACTAACATATTATTAGCCATATAGGGTTTTATAACAGGAAGGCCTAGCAAGACCATAAGTCCATCATCTTCACCCCTATAGGTAAACTCTAAATCATCTAACATCTTAATAATAGTAAGGTTACATTTAACTTTGGGTACATACTTTATGTTGTTAATAACTCTTGAGCCGAAAGTTCTAATCCTTTTGACATCACAAGATTTGTCATTGTCGATGATGACCTTTTCACCATCAAGCATTATCAAATATTTAAACCAATGTTTATTAGAAATCATATGAAACGATGCACCCGAATCCAACACCCATTTATTGTTGTACCTGTAAGAATAAAAAATCATTAACCCATCAGTTTAATCATATTCATGAGAAATCATTGCAATATCTCTGAAATTTATCTTCTGATAATTGTTTATCCTTCCCCTTTTTGGGCAGTTCTTATTAATATGTCTTTTCTTCTTGTATACCCAACATATTACTTTTGAAGCAATCGCAAACCTCTTGAACTTAGACCGAGATTCACATATTCTTTTTCTTGAATCTTTCTTTCCTAGCCTGCCCATCACACTTAGTCCATGCCCTTTGGAGTCGCCCTTTAGAATAATATTCCTTTGAATATCTTTGTAGTTCAAGACGTTCTTCATTTCCGCCATTGTAAGGGAGTCTTTTCCGTAGAGAATGGTGTTGATAAAGTGTTCGTACACCTTTGGCCGAGATTTTAGGAGGATGATTTTTTTAGCATATTTCTCCACATTTACATCAATTTCATTCAATTCGATTATGATTTAGTTTTAATCATCTAGGCCTTCATATATTTTTATGATTATCCATAAATAAAACATAAAGTTGTTTCTTGAAATATAATATGTTCACCTAAGACTTCTTCATGTAAATATTTTCTAACCGATTCCATATCTCCAACATAGTTTTTTCTTCAAATACCTCATGAAACACTCCATCTCCAAAGCTTAATATAAGGGCACTATGATATTTATACAATACTAGGACAACAAACCATATAGATTTCTCGTTGATAACAATAACCAATCCTTTATGTACTAGGTAAACTTTTAACGTTAATTATCTAAATATTAAATTCATTTAATTCGTCAGATTTTTCTAAGCTAAATTCATGAAACTCATATTTTATGGATTTTTGGTTTTCGTGTGAGATATGTTTCTCAACCCTTCACATCGTTGATCGATCCGCTTTTTCTTTTTTGCTTCATGCTCATCGCATCACTTGTTGAGAAACTAACCGTTCAAAGATAAATAAATTATGGTATCTATGGAAACAATAAAATAAAAGAAACATTAAATAAAACCAACCACACAAAAGAATATTTAACGTTGTTCGGTTTTTCAAAATAATCATACTTCCACGGGAAACATATACTATGTTTTATTTTACAAACTGGTTACATAAAATATCTTTAAACACACAGGGCTTAATCACTCTCTATTACAAAAATCTCATAGTTTATAGAGATAACGTGATTCACAAAACTATCTCTTTAATATTTATCTATCACTTCACTTCTCTCTCTAAAAACATAGAGCTTTCTCTCGCTAGAGAATACAGACTCATCTCACAAGTCACTTGCCACACTGCTTCTTCCTTCATGTCACTTCTCTTTCGTCACGTCACAAACCCTAGTATTATGTTTATTCTTCTATTTATAGACTTAGTGAAAACTCTAATTCTTTAACAGACGCTCCGAATTAAATCTCATTAATCAACGGTTGTAATAAAACCCTAACATTTTAAAATTGGAAACCTAAACAAAATAAAATAAAATCTAGATTAATAGACAACACAATTAAATGGAAATCTCAACTAATAATAAATTCAATAAATAGGATACCTAATTACATAGTAGTCCAATTAAATTGGAACCTCAATAAATAAGAGAAGCCAAATTCTATTAAGAACTTAAACCCAACAACATTAAACTTTTGCCCATGTAGCCTTTGATAAACAACTTTGGATCAGGTCATCAACAATATACCTTCAGCTCAATATCAACCCATCAGCTTAGGTCTTTGGCTTAGTAGAAAACAGGCAGCATTTATTCGATCAAACTTACTGCTAGGTTCCAACAAACGTCTTTGCACCTAAGTCTTAACCATAACTTTATCTTGAGAGAACTCAATAGTTTGGCATATACATGTCTTCCGATGATCCGTCTTTAGCACATGTAGTCATTACATCTTACCTTTGTTGACGAGTTACTTCTAGTCTACATCTAACACTTAGAAATTAGTACTTCAATATTTTTCTTATTTTTACCAACTAAAATTTATCTATTATATAATTTTGATAAGTTAGTTGCATAATCAAATTTTATATCTAAATAGAATCTTATACTAATATATAACTTTACATACTTAGTATCCTACTAGGACCGTCTATATATATCTTGAGATATCACCCGACTTAAACATATGAAATAAGAAAAAAAATACCTCATATTTAGGTAGTGTAATATATTTGTTTTGAAATAAATTCGAAACAATGGAATTTAAAAATAATAATTCAAAACACTACATTTGAGGAAAAAAATTGAGATACTTAAAAAAATAGCATTTTTGTGCTTCAAGATCATTGAACAAGAGTCAATTAAAGTTAGTGAGCAAAACAATACACATAATAGATTTCCGAGTTTTCTTTTTGAATCAAAATTTTTAAATCACAAAATTGACTTTTCATTTTACTTGCTCCATCATATTTTTCTCCTGAATTTTGAATACACACAATTTAAATCCCAAGAACAATATAATCAGCTTTAACTTTTGCTTTTGTACTATTCTTTACAAATGAAGATTCGGTACGTTGATTTCTCTTCATAAAATCCGCACATACTTTGACACAATCTCTAGGATGACTATTGAATTTACCAAAATGTGTATTCGACTCATTCTTTATATTACAACACCTAAAATCTTTAATCTAGTATTGTAATATAAATAATAAGGCAAACATTCTTTATACTACAACACTTAAAACATTTAATCTAGTATTGTAATATAAATAATAAGGCAAACAAAACACCACACGTTTTTGCTATACAATAATTCAACCAATAACTCTAGCAATTTTTTTTTCATATTAGGTCTGGCTGATCTATTAATAGATAATATTTTCTCTCCATCTTATCATTTGGATTATAATTAATAATTTGAGTTCTTTTTACAAACGTAAAAACTTAAACAACTTGATGTTAAATCAATTAAACGATTACAAGTTGGTTTCAAGTATACTAAACAAATTTTTTAACACTTCAAATAATTACACATTCTAATAAACGTAGAAATTCAACGATTCAACTTAAATACAGTAGAAACTCGATAAAGTAATACTCGATTATTTAATAAACTCTCTAAGATAATATTTTTAGTCGGTCCTGACTCGGGGATAGGGTGCTAAATTAATAATTCGCTAAAATTATAAAATAATACATTTTTTATAATTTCTTTAGACCACATATAAAATATAAATTAATAATTCCTTATGTATAGCATATTACATGAATGATTTATGAAGGTTTCTTGAAAAATGACTCAATTGTCTTTTGTTTTTTGTTGAAATCAATTTCCCCTTGAATCTCGTCTCTAATTTTCCTTAGCATGGTAAGAACTTCTGGTGTTGTTTTCTCATAGCTCGACACAAAAAATTGTTCAATGTGATTGCCGCTTTAATAGTGTCGTTTCGAGAAGGGGGCTCATAGCTCAACAAGAAATTGTTCAATGTGATTGACGCTTTAATAACTTTGTTTCGCGAAGGGGGCTCCATTGTAGAACTTTCATCATCTTCTTCATCGATATCATCTTTATTAATTCCAATAACGCTTTCAATAATTTCTTCATCCGTCAACAACTGTGTTAACCTATTTTGATCTTGTATTTATATAGAAAATATTTTTAATGTCCATAAAGTGATACATTGAACACAAAAAGCATAATAAAGTGGAAAATTGAAGGTTTCTTTCAAATTGGGCCCTTCATTTGATATACATGCTAATTAAGTGGAAGCGGTGTTTGTAAACTAACTATTTTACTATAAATTAATAAAATATTAATTAATATATAAATTAATAATTATTAATTTAACGATTAATTAATAACTCTTTTAATTAATAATTTTGGTGGTCCCAAATGTATTATTTTATAGAGTTCCTACTGTAAATTTTAAAATGGGCCATCACGATGCAATTCATAAAATAATTAATTAAAGAAATCGAATGTAGCATGCAATCGTTTTCGATTTGAACTCAAATCAAATATAGAATTCACCGTATAATTATTTTCAATTCAGTAAATCAACTATCTAGACCTTATATACCAGTTTCCCTACGTTGGAAAAGCCCTAAGCTTGGCCGTTTCAAGTTAAACTCAGATGCGGCTTGTTCTGACTCTCGAGAATGTTTCGGTGGTGGTTTGGTAATAGATAGTTCAGGGAAGATGTTGTTTGGTTATTGCAGAATTTATGGCAAATGAAGTCCAATAATTGCTGAGACCAGAGCCATGTGGATGGTCTACAGCTCTGCTTTGAGAAATGCATTAATATGCTGGACATTGAGACTGACTCGGGAGTTTTGGATAAGATGCTTCTAACAGGAAGATCACTGTGCTATCTCAAGGAAATCTTATCTTGCTGCTTCAAATTGATCTCTTCCGATATGAGAGTAACTCAAATTTTCAGAGAACAAAATGAAGCAGCTGATTATTTGGCTTCTATATTCATCGATTCCAACAAGAACTCTCGTTAAGAAAGTAATGGAGTACCTGATAGATTGATGGCTATTGTTTTCTTTGAAAGAATTGGTAAACAGCCAAAACTACTGAAAACTAAGATTGCATGGACGGTCTGAAGAAGTACCTGAGTTTCTACTCTGTCCATTGTCTTCAGTCCTTCTATCTTGGTTGTTATGGATGCAATGGTGGTTTTACTAGGGTTTTGGTTTGTGGGTCTCGATGAGGAATGGTTTAATCAAGTGATTCTGGTAAAAAAAACAGCTATGAAGTTCATGGCTAGCCAAGATGGTGAAGAAGAAGTGTTTAGGGTTTTGCTTCGATTTGGGATTTTGTTCTGATGTAATGAAATGTCTCTATGTACTCTTCAATTGTTTTAATAAAAGATCCAAGGTTTAATGAAAAAAAATATAAAAAAAACCAGTAAATAAATTGAACTGAAATTACTTTAACAAATCGAGTTTAATGTGCAGTTACTAAAATGACTTAATCCATGGATGACATCCTATGATGTCCCAGCAAGATAGTTTAGTGTTATAGGAGAGTCATTTATAATCCGGTGACTTTTCTACAAACTTAAATTAATGAATATATGTAGTTGTTTAAGAAAAAATAAAAATACAGCTTTCCTCAACGAAAATTCATGAAAAATGATCAATATTCATTCTTCGATAATAATATTCAGAGCTCTACAGCATAACAGCTTACCTTCAAATGCTATGCAAGCCCTCGAATGGAGAGCCTGAAACACCCAGGACTCCTATCACGTAAGGAACGAAGATACAGATCATCCTTGCATACACGACTAAAACAAGCACCGTTGCTTGCCTTGCCGTTTATAATCAAATAAATGAACCTTTTCTAGAAGAACACAAGGTTATTTGCAAATTTCTACACTTTTGTACTATATCTACAGGGACTTAAATAAAAAAATAAACTTGACCTCTTTCAGCTTGATCTTACTTGATTCCACAATTTCGCAGGCTCCTGTCTCGGTCACTCTGTTCTAGAGGGAGTACTGCATGACAGGCGAGACCTGTGAACCAGCTGTGCATCAGGGTCGTATTTTTGAGAAGCAAGATAAGTTAAAGCTGTAACAACATCAGCAATAAGTGGTCTCATATTTGGCTGCTCCTGAACACACATAGCTGCCACAGCCAGAGCTTGGTACAATCCACGGGGAGGATACCGGCCTTCTAGCACTGGATCAGCCATCATAGAAAATTTCCTTCGGTCTCGAAACATTGGTCCAGCCTGCAAATAAATACCAGATAAAAAGCTATAGTTTTTGGCAATTTGATTTCTTCTATATACTTAACAAGAAAGATGAAGGAACCCATAGTTTTAGTAGCATTTGGATTTTGAAGGTTTTGCTTCTCACCCAAGCAATTAAATTCTGCTCTCCGACAGGTTTTGAGGAGTCGATTGCTTTCCTGCCCGTAATAATTTCTAGAAGAACAATCCCAAAGCTATAAACATCTGACTTTAATGTTAGTTGGCCTGTCATTGCATACTCTGGGGCACAGTATCCGTACGTACCCATAACTCTAGTGGATACATGGGTATTATCGCCAACGGGTCCGATTTTAGCCAAACCAAAATCAGATAGCTTAGGGTGGTAGTCTTCACCAAGTAAAATGTTTGAGCATTTTAGATCACGATATATTACAGGAGGGTTAGCTTTATCATGTAAATACTCTAACCCTTTTGCTGCCCCAGTTGCTATTTTCATTCTTGTATTCCAGTCAAGTGGTCTCTTACCAGGCGAAGGTTCTGCAAATTATGCACTTTACAGTTAAGATTAGCTTATATCACAATTTAGTCGACTTACAATTGAATAGGAAAAAGATACCAGAATTTGCCAAAAAAAGAAAATTAAGGTAAAGGAATTCCCTCACCATGCATATGGTCTTCCAAAGAACCCAGAGGCATATATTCATAAACCAAAAGCCTTTGATCTCCATCAGCGCAATAACCAATTAGATTGACAAGATTAGGGTGATGAAGAAGACTTAGCATCAGAACTTCTACAAGGAATTCCCTGTTACCTTGCAACCCATCGCGATCAAGTTGCTTGATAGCTACAACCTAAAAATTCAAGACGAGCGTAGAGCGTTCAACTGTTAACTTCTTGAACCTCGTATTTCAATATTCTCTCATTTTTGTTAAAAGAGGTAGACTGACCTGGTTGGTACTTTCCAAACACCCACTATAAACCCTACCGAAACCTCCTTCGCCTAAAAGACATTCTTTCTTGAAGTTATTAGTTGCAGAAACCAATTCACGAAATGTAAAGGTCTGTGCTGCGATAGGAGCAGATCCTCGATCTTTTGACACCGCGCTTGAAGAAATATTCATCTTCATTTTCTCTACAAAGAGAAAGAAGTTGATCAATAATACATACACTTTAGATCTTCAACACTTTTGAAGATTTCCACTAAATTCTTTTTCTCCATAACATTTTCATAGATACAAAGATAGCCTTAGGGTTCATGACTAGAGCTAAAATGAAATAAGATCGAGTAATCAACTGATCTTTTTTCCAAGTTCACCACCTTAGAACTATAAACTCCAATTTCCTTATATCTAGTATTAAGATTTCTCAACAACAACACATAAACCTAGAACAAACAAGCACAATCAAAGCTAGATTCACTAAACCCTAGTTGAATTTGATTCGATAATCAATGAATACTTGAATTCCTGATATAAAAAAACACATCAACACATAAAAAGACAGTAGGAATAAATTAAGAAATCGAATATACGAATCAAACCTAAATCGGAGGTGATCTGATTAACAGGATCCAACTTCTGCTCGTTTTTGGATTTAGGTCTAGTGCTTGATTTTCCAGAACATGGAATCCACCCCATGGTTCGAATGCTTCGATTATCTTCACTGTTTTTGTGTCTTCTTCTGATTGTAGAGTTAAAATGCAAGAAATTGAGTGGATGTGGTTGAAGGTGTGACCATTGAAATCTGAGTTTTTAGAGAGAGAAAGAGATTTGAAATTTGAATAGTGAAGAACGTGCTGTTTTGCTGATTCATCCGTCAAGAAGTCGTCGCCGGTGGCTCTAGCGGCTCTCTGTTTGGACCACGTCTCAGAATGAACCGCTGTCCTGTCGCTTTTTCAATTTTTGGACCCACTAATGTGACATTTGTCTCATGATAGGGATACATAACATTTTATAATCCGATATTATTATGAGTCATGACCAACTATGTAGTAGTAATAATTCATCAATATTATTATCAGTCATGACCATCGACTTAGTTTTTTCAAGAAAATGTACTATCTGATGATCTGATGATGGGATAGGTAAATTCAAGATCCTATTTTTATAACCATGATCCTGCTATAACGAGAGTTTTTTTTTTTTGTTCATAACGATCGGTATATTTACAAAACTATCATTCATATAAAAATTTCAAATGGTCGAATTTAGTTTTTTTTTTTGGAATTTTAAATTTCTCTAATTCAAATTTTAGATTTTTGTAATCCAACAACACACATTTGTTAAGGTATAGATTTTTTTCATTATGGTGATTTTTTTTTCTATTATTATTTCTATTTGTAGTGATATTTAGAGTTTTATATTCAGATAAAAAAATCAACTTTTCTTATATTTTTAGTTTTTTTAATCTATGATTATGATTACATGTATATGCTTAGTTAGGTTGTGGGTTTGAATTTGGTATAGGTTTTGGTCGATTTGACATAGTATAGGTTAGATTTAGAAATTGCACGTGGGTATTCTGTAACATGTATTTCCACGCACGATTTCGTGCTTGGAAATACCAGATCCACTCAAGAACACGCGTGCATCTGGTATTCCGACGCACGAAATCGTGTGTGGATTTTCCTGATGCACATGACTGGATTGTGCCAAATCTACGCATGAGTTTGTGCTAGATTTGGCACAATCCTGACATGTGCATTTGGTATTCCAACGCACGAAATCGTGTGTGGATTTTTCTGATGCACATGTTTGGATTGTGCCAAATCTACGCACGAGTTTGTACAAGATTTGGCACAATCCAGGCATGTGCATGCGTGAATTCCTTTGCTTTGATTTTTCATTACGTGATTGACTTCCGTTCTAATTTTTTACGTGTTACAATGTATTTGTGCTCTTCGATTGTCGAATATAGATTTGTTTGTAGTTATTTAGAATTAGTTCACGTAATTTTAGATTGTTTTATGAATTTTTTTTATTAACATTTTGTGCATGATTGTAGGATGTCTCTTCGCCGCTCCTCTTTTGATAGGTCGGACGCCGAAACAGCCGATGAGATGTTAATATGAGAGTCTTCAAGAAACGCACGAGTCCAGTGCCGACAAGACTTAGCTGCCGCACCCGTTTCTCACCGACGAACTACGGAGTAACGATTTTGTAGGTATAATCGGCACGTTATTGACCTATATTCTACATTTCACTTCTACAAGGACCACGAGGCTTATTATGTCTTCAAAAATGACGTAAGTTTTTTTAGTGTTTTAGTTGTTAAGATTATAATTGTGTGTTATAATGTGGTTTGTGTTTAGTTATTAGTTTAGGTTGAATACATTGTTGAAATTATTGAATATTGTTTTAAATTATATTGGATATTGGTTTTGGTTATTGAATTTATTACTTTAGGTAGAAACTATTGGTTTAGGTTTGGATGCATTGGTTTAGGTTATTGGTTTAGGTTATGATTATAGTTATTGGTTATTGGTTTATGTTGAGTATATTGGTTTAAATTAATATTGCATATTTGTTTATATTGGATATTTTTATGTAGGCAAGGTTACATATACGGTGCTACGCTATCTACCATACTCACTGTGGTTGGGATCTTGCGGAGTGGCAAACCCGCAGTCGTGAAAAGGTGATGGGCACTTGTTTCGGACCCATCGTTGACGCTTGCGCACGTTGGGCTACCAATGTTCATTTGATAGAGGCATTTTAGAGAGATGGAATCTTGAGACCAACACATTCCATTTCTCTTTCGGGGAATTGACAATGACACTCGACGATGTGCACAAAATCACAGGTCTTCCAACTGTTGGGGTGAACTGCGAGACCTATGGTATCCTACCGCGGAGGCAAGGAATGCGGCATACGCGCGCCTGCTTGGATGCACTGTTCATGAGTTTGTGGCGGAATTAGATGAAAATAAAGGCGGTGACAGGAGACACGTTTGTCTCGCATGGATAAAGATGAAACTTTGTTCACAACAGTATTTTGATGATGCCATTATTGATGGTGATGTTTGCCGAGCTACTCGGGATTATCTGCTGCACTTATTTTGTTATACCATATTAGCCAACAAGTCAGGAAACAACATAAACCTCGACTACTTACAATTCATCGGTGATTATAGTAGTTTGGACAGGTACAACTCGGGACAAATGATACTAGCTCAGTTACATTTCCAGCTAGGCAAGGGTTGCCTACGCACCACTTTTGGTATGTTTGGATTCCTTAGCCTTTTAGAAGCTTGGATTTATGATCATTCCCCATCTGTGGTCCTACGCAAAATTCCAGATTTCGTATCGCACATCCTACGATGTGCAAATATGCGCCTCCGCCGTTTCGAAAAAACCAACAAGCTAGAAATGATATTTGTGACTATCTCGCTACCTTCACCGAACACGATGTAAGTTATAGTTATGCTTATTTTTAATTTCCGTAATAATGTAGTAATTTACTCTCGATTGATATCTTTTAAACATGTGTTCATATTTTTTTTAGGTATCGTTCATGCCGTATTCATACGTACACGGTGTTCCAGGTTATTCGGACGTAAGTTGGATATATACGATATTGAAGTCTTTTGATATTGTCGAAGCATACTATCCACTACGAGTGGCTAGACAGATGGGTCACATTTAGCAAGTAAGAATTTGTGCTACTCGATTCAATATATTCGTTTTGTATGTATAACGTTACGAACTAATAGTTTCAATACATGTACATGGTGCGCTACGTCATATTCTGACAGGTTCTCGTAGGGTTTACCGTGCGAACACTATTTACAATTGGGACGCATTCACTTGGGATAACTGAGAGTCTCACACTATTGACCCTAATCTGCGAGATGGGGAGTATGTAGCAGATCATGAGGATGGTACCACATTGATCTAATGTGGTGCTGAAAACCTGTGGCTGGTGCTTACCGATCCTGATTCGCACCGCGACGGTGCACATGTAAGGGTGAACACCTCCACACTCACCCATGCCACCATATTGTACGATTAGATGGGTCAGCTGCTCGAGTTGCAGGTTATAGAGGAGAGTAACCTTGATATGACTATGGAGGAGCTTCGCGGACGCTTAAACGAGTGTTATCGGTTTGTGTGCGAATACATGGATTGATTGTTATGTTTGTTTGTTGGTTTTGTAGAATTGTTATGATATTATTTTTTTATGTATGTTATCTTACGTTTGATAAATTATTACGATGTTAGAATTTTACTATGACGTTACGATGTTACAATGTTAGAATTTAAATTGTTTGAAACTTTATTTTTTAAAACAATTTTAGATTTTTATTTTTATTTTAAAATTATTTTATTTTCAATGTGCTAAACTTAGTCTCGCTTTCTTTATAATGAGACACACCAAAAAAATGTCTCCCGCCTAAAAAATGTCTCCTGTCTGAAAAATGAGTCCCGCCAAATAATTAATCTGCGTGAAATGACTCCCGCCAAATAATTAATCCCGCCTGAAATGACTCCCACCAAAAATATTATAACCCTCTAAATTGCATTTTCCTATAAGAAGGACCTTAAACAACACATTCACAAAAAAAATGCAAACGCTTTTAGAGATGGAGTTCAGTGTAGATGAAGACTACCAGTTGCTTTAGGTGGTAAAGATTATCCATCGAGAGATGTCCAATGATATAAGCGATATCTTTTTCGATCAGGGCTATGTATGATGTATTTCGATTACAACCGGTCAGGATTAACAAATCATATAATGCGCAGTCGTGACGAAGCCAAACGCATGAACAATTTTTTGAAACCGCTCCAGCGTATGTTGTTCTTGTCATTTAAAATTAACCAAGAAGCGACTTCGATGTGGAACATGAAAGTGGTAGACTATATTACGGGGGATATGATAGTGTATCCGAGGATAGGATTGCAGAGAGTTAAGAGGATGATGACGTTGAAGACAACATGGGATAAGACTTCGATTACTAAGCATTATATTTCCTTCAGTTGTGTTTTGAGTTTTTATGTTTCGATAAGTTGTTGTTTGAGTTTCTGATTTTCTTATATGTTGTTTTAGTTTTTATACTTTGTTAAGTTGTTGTTTGAGTCTTATGTTGTTTTCGTTCAACTTTCTAACTTTGTACGCACCTATTTGAAGTCAAAATTTAATTTTCGTTTTTTGTGTTTTTTTTATCTGAAGTTTGTGTAACGATGTTACTTAATCATTACCTATCTTGGAGTATCATTTTACATTTATCAACTATGGCTAAAATGTAATTTATTTTCGTTTCCAGAATATTTTAGAGCATAAATTTTCGTGCATATGTGCACATCCACGCACGTCTACGCGTGCCGATGTACACGTAACCAAAAACCTTGAGACAATAGGTGTAGGCTTGGTGTAACTCGGCAAGGTTTTTGTTATAATCTTCGATCGTCGCCAAATGGGAAACCGAGGTATAAAATTCGAAGAACTCTTCGACCATGTCCACTTTGGGCATGGAAGAGGTTATCCGGAGCTAAGGAGACTTTAGAGCTAATATCACTATATTATTTACGGTTGAGACAAGCAAGCTCGTGTTGAAGCCGGATGAGCTTCTAGGAGACCAGGCTCATCCCAGAAGCATGGGAAGAGACGTTCCAACTATTGGCAACGATGGATTTGAATAGGAGATGAGATTTTCACATTTTGAAGAATTTTAAAGGCTTCTTTTTTTTGGCGAGGGAGACCGAGGTTAAGAGTAATAGTGGTCTGATCAGAAGAGCGAATGAAGCCAAAATTGGCAACAGACATAGAAAATAGGTTTTCCCATTCTGGATTGACCAAGACACGGTCAATTTTGGACAAGACAGTGCGAGTAGGCTGCTTATTTATCCAGGTAAAAGGAAAACCAGTGGATCTGAGGTCGCTAAGCTCACAATGGTAGCAATAATTATTGAAATCATCAATGGCAGGGGACCAGGTCTCCCAGGAGCCTAAATGTTCCTCCGGTTTGCGAATGGCATTAAAATCCCCAAGGGAGACCCAAGGAAAGCCCTTATCACGGTCAGCAATAGAAATAAAGTCATTCCAAAGATGAATACGGTATGTTGCTTCATTGAAAGCATAGATCCCAGTAAATCGGAAAGAGGAAGGGCGATTATGGCATTTGGCCTTACAGTGGATGAACTGAGGTGATTGGGATAGACTAGTGACAGAGATGACACTAGGGTTCCAAATAACCAAAATTCTTCTGAGAGGGTGAGAGGAATGATTAGTAATGTAGTGCAAAAAAGGGGCAACCGATCTAATGATATAGTCGACTTTGTGGTTTTGGACTTTGGTTTCGACTAAAATTAAAAGAGAAATATTGTTACAAATTATAAAATCACTAACGTCTTTCCGCCTAACAAAGTCGTTTAGACCACGCACATTCCATGAAGCAATTATCATGAGGGAAAAAACAACTTACAGTGTGTCAGACGACGGTCCTTTTGGAGGACAAATCCATATTACCGTAAGCAGTGACGCCAGTAGAATAAAACCTCTTACGAAGGGAGTCCACCTCTCACTGCTATCAAACTCTTAGATCTCATTCAAATTGTGTGATAAGAGAATCTTTTCAGAATCCGAACCAAGCTCAGAAAGGTCGAATTCCACAAAAACTTGAGTCGGAATGTTCAGAGAGTAGCACGTCTTTGAAATTAATTTACAAAGTCTCGTACTTGGGCAAAAACCTGAACAATTTTCACATTAAAAAAAGATACCATGATACACAAAAGCTTTTAAGTTATATATAATTTAAAAATAAAATATAACTCAAAAAAAAATTAAAAATAAACTGGAAATAGCCACCTAAATAGAAATTTAGGAAATTAAAATTTAATATCAAACCCAAATTATATCCATATACCAAATCAAAATTTATAAATAAGTAAATTAACCAATAAAGGGCCAAACCCTTAAAAATTAAGGCTTTTAGTTTTGGGCCCACAACATGGTCCAAACTCATAACACGCAGACAAACGTATAGATTTAGGGTTACTGTACGCCGACATCTTCCTTTTTTCCTGTACTTACCTTGACGATGCTCGAAACCAACCAAGTCTGAACCAGTATTGCTACCTGCAACTCGTGCTCCTCGTCGTCTAAGGTGAGAAATTCTACATCGACGGCCGTCAGAACATCAGATCTTCGTCCAAGGCTCGGCAAGAAAGGACCACCGTGACTTTCGAAACGAAGAGTAACTTTCGTGGAAATAGATGGGTTGCAACTTAGACCGGCGTTTGGTGCAGAAAAGACGAACCGAAGACTGGACTTAAGGGGCGGCTTCACTATCGCTCGGAAATAGATCGAAATAGGAGAAACATCTATTCGAAATCCGTAACAGATCCCCATCCACAAGAGTAGGAGGAGATGAGGAGATGCGATGACAACGGGGTCGAAGTTCCTCCTTTGATAGAACCTCAGACGTTGTCGACAATCACCATAAAACGGATGGAAGATTAACCGCGACAAGATCAAAATCTATCGGATAATAGAGTTCGATAGAGGACAACTCTAAAAGTAGAATCATGAAAGAAATCGACGACGAAGACGACTATGAAAGAAATACAAAGGAGAAAAAACTTTCCCAAAAACTGACATTCCGACCATAAGATTTAAATTGTCTGAATGATCGACATTCAGACCATATAATCTAAATATGTCATGATGGCCGGTAAGGTCAAAAATTTCTGTAAACTAGTCAAGGTATAAACAAGAAAGAAAATAACTTCGGCCCTAAGACCTGAAGCCTCGCCGGAGTCGATGGAGAGAGGGGTGTATCAGAATATCTTACCGTTAGAAATTTGAGAGAGAAGAAGGCGTCTGTTTGTTAACTTCTATTTCTTACGGAACTAGAAAACAAATAAAAAATTTACTTAACCGCATTAGGTGATTCTTGTTAAGCTAGGTAACAATTTTGATTGAAAATTTGAAATTTTATTATATTTTGGTATTTTAGGTTTAATTTAAAAGAATGGATCTAATTGGATTTTTTTACAATTTACTAATATATATAAATAAGTGGTGACTAATTTTTTTTATGATAAAAAAATGATTTTGTCAATTTATATAAATCTTTTAATTGTTTTATATATATTTTGTGATAAATATATTTCAATAATCTTATAATTTGACCGTCAGATATTATTCAAAAAATTATATTTTCAACTCTAATAGGGTTTCTGAATCCATTGTGAACATGCGAACGATACAACTCCGTAGAGACGACGGGTAACAATAAAAGACTAAAAATTTATTTCTCGTAATATGGATACTAGAATGCAACAATAATCATATTATCGATATGAATCAATTACTTGGACCATACATGGAATGTAGCCTAAGAATAATATCTACTTTTAAATTGTTCATTTCTTTGGAGACCCAGTACAATACAGATTTAAATAAATATTACTAAACATATATATATATATATATATATATATATTGCAATAGATCTTTATGTGTACAGTACTGCAAAATCTACCTTCAGATCTTATTACAAACTTTCTCACATAAATTAAAAATCATTTTAATCAACCACACTCATACTAGTGGTGTATCTCTCGAAAACCTTTGACCAAGACCGCATTTGTTAGAGGGTATGATATCATGGAGTTTGTGCGGTGTGCTCTATACTTATCTGACCCATCTGTCCTCTCGTTTTAACAGACATGAACTTTATATTTGGATTTAGACGAGCTCATGTTGTTCGAGTACTCCATCGCACAACTATTATACAATACAACCTCATAGGAGCTTTTATCACTTGTACGATGCGCAACCTGATGGAAAATTCTACAGCAATAATGTCTGGTTCGATACCTTAAAGCATGTAACAAACTCCACTTACATGGTGGATGATGCAACAAGTGTTTGCTTTAACCTTTTCCAAGATATTGCATCTTTATCCAATAATAATATGTTGCCCGAAGTGCTTTTCAGTGTGACAATGTATCCACCAAAATTTGAGTCGGAATACCCAATGATCTTCAGCCTTTCCGACTTTGTTTATGTCAACATGTGCCATTTCATTCCTTGCAGATACTAGAGTATCCTTTTAATTGTTTTCTAGTGATCCAGGCCTAGGTTACTAACATATATCCCCAATACATTTACAGTAAAGGCAATATCTTACTTAATACTAATTTTAGCATGCATTAAACTCCCAACTGCTCGAGCATAAGGGATCGTTTTCATTGCCTCAACCTTAAAATTTATTATAGGATATTGGCCCAGATTAAGAATGTCACCTTTTGTTATAAGGGTACTTATGGGTTTTCAATATGCCAATCTGTAATGTTGTAACATACTCTCAATGTATGTATTTTGTGATAATCCTAAAATACAACGGGAGCGAACACGATGTATTTGAATTCCTAACACAAAACTCGCATCATCGAGATCATTTATATCAAACTTGTCTAACAGAAATTTATTTGTGGTGTATAACAATTCCTTATTGTTCGAGGCAAACAATACATCATCCCTATATAACATAAAAAATATGAAATTAATCCCATTAAATTTATAATACACACAATCTTAAATCGATATGACTTCAAACTCAAAAATGAATATCACCTCAAATAATTTAGAGTATTATTGACGGGAGGTATGTTTGAGCCCATAAATGAATTTGTTTAAGCCCGCAAACCAAATTATTTGAGTTACATACAATAAATATTTGTCTTGCACCTTATATATTGTTTTCTCAATATACCATTGAAGAAAACGATCTTAACATCCATATGATGGAGCTCAAGGCCAAAGTGTGCAACTAATGTCATGATTGTTATGAAGGAATCCTTCATCGATACCAAAGTAAAAGTTTCTTTAAAATTAACCATTTCACACTCAGTATAACCTTTTGTTACAAGACGTGTTTTATGTATTTCCATATTACCTAGGGAATTGCATTTGGTTTTTTAAACCTACTTACAACCAATTGTCTTTTTCCCTTCAAGTAGTGGGACAAAATCTCATACTGCATTTTCATGTATCGATTTATACTCTTCCTCCATAAGGTTGATATACTTCTGGGAGTAAAAAATTTCCATGCCATATTTGTAAGGTGGGGGATCATCTACAGTTCATACACATAAATCATCATGCTCCTGAAAATATAATATAAATTCTGGACCTATAGCACTCTTCATTTTTCTCGTGGACCTTCTTAAGGGCACTATTTCCTCTTATTGCACTTATTGAGAAAGTAGAGTTTGAATACTATAAACGATGTCATTTTTATATTCTTGAAGAAGATTACCTTGAAGTCTTTCTTATTTAACCTGGACCAAAATTTTTACCCTGGTTAGAACCCTCAAGTGGAACATTAGTGTTCATTGGAGGATTACCTTGATCTAAGCGGACCAAAATGATTGACATTAAAGCTTAACCTTATGATACTTGAGTATCCCCCGTTAAAACCTTTATGAATATCTATAGATTCTTCCATAAAATCCACATTTATTTCCTTATTCTTCCTCTGAAACTTAACATCATCAAGAAATTTTATTCCTATTTCAAATATAGTACAAGTAAGATAATCATAGAAATTAAACCACCTAGAATGTCAGAATAGCACATGAAAAAATAACTGACTGTTTTTTAGTCTAGTTTCTTTTCCTGAGGTTTGTAAGGTCTTGCCTCAACTAGATAACCCCACACATGTAGATGATTTAAATTGGGTTTACGCCCATTCCAAAGCTCATATAAGTTCCTAACAATATCCTTAGTGGGTACTTTGTTTAGTATACAAGCGACACATTTGATGGCTTCCCCTAGAGAGATAGTAGTAGAGATGAGTGACTTATTATATTTTAAATCATATTTTTTAATGTTCGGTTTTGCCTCTCATATAAACTATTCATGCAGGGTGAACCTGACATTGTGTATTGAGTTACTATGCCACATTCCTTTAATTATTTAGCAAATATGAATTTATGTTGTTCATCTGATCCGTCGTATCTGTCATAATACTCACCAAAATGATCAGATCTAGTAGTCTTAATATTCTTGCTAGTTGTGTGTCAACTTCGTTCTAAAAGATTTGAACTTGTCAAGGCCCTAAGAATTTTTATGAAGAATGTGGTGGTATTCAAAATAAGAGAAATAATCGATGAATGATATAAAGTATCACTGTTTGTTCCACGATTTCTCTAGAAACGGTCCGCAAATGTTGGTATGTATCAACTTTAAGACTTACATCGATTTATATACCTTTACCCTTATCGTTTTGGTTTTTTTAACTTTGATACACTCTATGCATATACCAAAATCAGAGTAATCAAGAGGACTCAATAAAATTTCAGCTACAAGATTGTTCCTCCTAACTTTGGATATATGACCTAACCGTTTGTGCCGCAACTTAAAAGATCTTTTAAACTTAGTAATTTTGTTTGTTATACGTTGTGTAGTCAAAGAAATATGGTGATTATAAATAATATGTAATAAATATAAATTATCATATTTTATCAAACTTCCATTCTTAGCAATCACATTATTTAAAGATAATGTAAAATATATATTTCTTATTAGACATGAATAACCTTGCAGGTTCAAAACTAGAAACGAAACTAAGTTCCTCCGTAAATAAGGAACATACATTAAAATCTCAAGAAATAAAACATGTGTGGTAGAAAAATTTAAATATAAATTGCATATAGATAAAACATGACAAGAGCTCCCCGTCTGTAGTGAAAATAGATCTTTCATCATCACTAAGCATCCTGCTCCTTAACATATCCTGCAAAGAAATATAGACATGAGTTGTTGTAGCCAAATCAACCCATCAAATATTTATTTTCACATAAATAATATTACTTTATGAAACAACAAAATATGTGAGAGTACATTTTCTTAACATGTAAGCCCAATGTTTCTCATAATCCTTCTTTATTTTCTTTGCACAAAAAACATGGACCAATTGTTGATTCCTCATGATTTTTCCTATATATCGGACCTTGGCCTGGTCTTTTTCCATATGTATTCCTCTTAATCCCTAACCTTTTGAAAATGTTTTCATATGAACCTCAGGAGTTGTTAATTTAAGTCTTTCATCCTCATGTGTAGCGTGGGAAATCAACTCATTAATTTTCTATGTGTCCGTATGCAGTTATAGGTGGACTGAAAATACTTAAACCATCTGGGAAATAACTGAAATGTGAATCCCACCACACATTCCTCATGGATTTCTATACTGATTGCTTTCAGCTTTTGGCCAATCACAGACTTTCTAAAAAAAATCTCACAAACTTTACTTATGCCATTGTATTTCTTGTAACATAGCTCGTTTATAAGATGTTGCATATCTACCTTTTTGTTCTTAGAAAATGCTTTCTCGACCTCCGAGAAATATTGAGGCTGTGGTACATTCTTTGGGAGAGCCCCACGTAGTGCTACTAGTATGCCATGTAACATTAGACCCATGCATAGCTTATTTGACTTCTGGCATCTTTTATGTTCTTTAGTTTCCTCTATTGTACTTTCCGGGACTAGGGTCATATGGTTTGTGATGGGTTAGTGCATAGTCATAATCATGCACATACAAATATAGATGTGTGTCATCTTTCCATATAGTAAAATCTGAACAATCTAGCATGGATGCACGATTCCCCAAAAGATTTTAACTAATATTCACTAGAAAAATCAATAAATAAACAACATATACCTTGGTAAGAATTAAAGCTGTATTGACAAAATCAAGAACACAAATCTACTTAGAGAATTTTTGGAAGTGAAAAGTGCTTCTGATTATTTCATAGGCATAACCGACTTCTTCAGCCTCTTTAAATAGACTGAGTGAGTTAGTTAGAGAAACGGTTACATAATGGTATATTTACAATTCAACCCTTACATTTCTCCTAAAGCCTAATTTAACCCTATATTTACAGAACTTATCACTTTAGTCCCTATCAATTGCACTTAGGTCCCTGAGGAATATCTTTCCTTATCAGTAGCCCCCCTAGTTCTTATACAGATATTTATAAGAACTATTAGCTCCTCGAACTCTTCCTCGGGTCAATACCATTTTCCTCACTTTATCTCCTTATTATGATTGAACTCAATGGTCTGTGACTTCTCTTCGAATTTGTGAATAAGCGACAAATAGATTTCTCAATTGCTTCGAATTTGACTCCTTGAGGTATAGCTTCGCCTCTTCTTCGAACATTATTACTACAAGCATAGTTTTACTAATACTTCGATATTTCTGATCCCTACTTGACGGATTGATTAGACCTCTAGTAGTAGACCTGTGATACTACACGTTTCCTTTTCGTTTCATATTCCACCCAATGAAAGCAACTTACTTGTTCTACTTTTCCATATTCTCGACGTCACTCCTTTATCCTATAAATACCCAACTCTTCATTCATTAAGAACTTTTTAGAGAAATCACTTCTTGAACCGTCTTCAACCTGTTCTTCATCTTCAACCTGTTCTTCAAGCTATCTTCAACCTGTTCTTCATAAACCTTCAACTCACTTCATCTTTTTCATCCACCAAAGCAATCTCTCATATCAATACCCATTGTATGAGAAGATACCCTAGATATAATAGATCTAAACCCAGAAGACCAGTAAGATCAAAGAAAAATCTTTTTCCTGGTTCCAGTAACCAAGTATTCGGGGCCTACGATTATCTTTGCATTTCTCGAAGAGCCAAAGAATACAAAGCTGCTGGGTTGATCTACAATAGTCCTCACTTTTCCTGTACCACTTTTAAATACGGTAATTTCGACCCTAACCTTGCCACTTCGTCTTCACCCTTAGCTTCAAACCCAGAGACTAACCCAACAACCTTTCCTCCTCGAAATCCAGCTAATTTTTCATTACTAAGACCTCATCGGAAATCTAAAGTCGTTACTTTAGACAAGCCACCAACTTATAATAAATCACAACCCAAATCACCTGTCCTTCAAGTCGAGGAGACAAAAAACCTTCAATCCAACACACTCCCTCCTCAATTCGAGGCTATCAGAGCTAAACGTGCCAAAAAATCACCTTTCCTAGTAATGGGTGAAGAAACAGAAAACTCTTCTCCTCCCCCACACTCTTCTCCTCCCCCACAAGAAGTGGATGACATTACACCAGAGTGTAGTCAGCCAATTCCTGTGACTCAACAGGAGACTCAAATCTGAAGTCGCTCCGATGAAGATCAGAAAAAAGACGATTCCGAAGCTACTGAGTCTGACGCCGAAGAGGAATCCGAAGCTGATGGTGTAGCTCCTCCAAAAAAGATTCGAGGGAAAAAAGCTCTTATTACACTTCCCAAGAGCGTTGCCGCCTTAGTTCAAGAAAATCTTAAACCTCTTTCTGCCTGGTATATTCTTGCCTTAAAGAATGTACCCTACAGTTACTACCTCGAATCAGAGAAAGAGCAACTCAGAAAGCTATGAGGGTTAACTGATAATATGATTCTTCGATTACCAGTAGAAGGAGAGACACCTCTAAACTGTCAAAAAGATGAGCTAGTAGTGTACCCTGAGCTCTTCAACTGGGGACTTCGGTTTCCCCTTGATCCGATGATAGTAAGGTTCTTCGAAATTCACAGATTGTGCCCAACACAAGTCACTCCCAACTTGCTCTTTACTTTATTCTCAGCAATCATGGTATCGAGGCTTGGAGGCATTCCCCTCGAAATCGAAGACTTCATCTCAGTAACCAAAGTTTCAAATGGCCCAGTTCTTCCGTTTTATTACCTAACCCTTGAAGATGATTTAAAAATTATCGATGACCTCCTCGAAGCTGATAAGTTCTGGAAGCAAAGATTCGTCTTCCTATCAGGTGCCTGGGAAAATGGCAAAGAAATTTCCGATGCCAATCCTTCCAAACTCACCCTTACTTGGAGAGATAGTAGTAAGTGATACCTTCCTTTATTTATCTAGTTGTTTTGAATCAATTTATTTAGCTAACTATTTGTATCTCTTTAGAAATTCCGAGGCGGTTCAAGAGTCGTCGAAAAGAAGCCAAGCTCATCTTCCAACAAATGGCTGAGTGGGCAGAAAAGTCTTGGGGAAATGGCTTTCATTCAGCATTTGAGCCTATTAACTTTGTCAACAGCCATCTCTGGCGTATATCCTTAGGGGCTGACTTCCCTCAAGATCCGATGACGTTACCAGATCCCATCCTAGCAGTTCAGAGGATACTTGCACCAGATGGGAAATGCTATCTTCCGACCCGGAATCGAAGTGATAGCCATCTTCCTTTAAAGAAGAAAGGAAAATTGACCCACAAGAAGGCCAGCACAAGTAGGGCTAACCCTTCTAAGACTTCGAAGCGTGCAGGGAAAAGAAAAGAATCTGCACCTTCGCTTCCCACCATATCCGAAGAAGATCAGCCTGTCCTGAAAAAGAAAAAGGACACCTCTCCAAAAAAGAAAAAGAGTAAGTCTAGCAAGCCAAATGAAAAGAATGAAGCTGATATACTAGAGGCTGTGCTAGCTTCCGAAGCGCAAGGTAAAACTTTTATTGAGGAAAACCCTGAAGGAGGACTGACACTAGAAGATAATCAAATAGACGATTATCTCAACTTCGAAAACTTTAACTCAAGTGGGGATTTTGTGTTTCCTGGCTCCCAACCTACCAATGTTATTCCACCAACTTCTACTGGGGCTGCTACGGCTTCGACATCTAACGCCATCGCTCCTGTTCATCAGCCAACAGTCTTTCCTCATTCAGAGAGATCCGATGAGGTAACTTCAATTCTGCAACCTTTTCCAAATTTAAGTGTTGCAGTCAAAAAGTTATATGAAGAGGTGAACAATTCTCAAGCTCAATTGGAGCGCCTTGCCCAAGAGTTAGCTAAGAGCAGAAAAGAAATACAGTCTGAAAAGACTTCGAAAAATGAAGCACTCCAAAAATTCGAAGCTGAAAAAGAACAGCTTCTCAAAGAACACAAAGAAGAAGTCGAAGCTCTTAAGACTAATCATCTGCTGGCCCTTGAAAGTCTAAAGTCTGAACATTCTACCGCTATTTTCAATGCTGAGAAGCTTATTAAAGATACTAAAGAAAAACTAGAAAATAGCCCAACTGAGATTTCTACACTTCGAGCAGGATTCGAAGAAGAAAAGAAAGCTGCCGTCAAAAAGGCTGAAAACAAAGTTGGTTCTTTAATGCTCGAAGGTATCAAGAAAGCTCAAATTGATACATCTATTCAGCTTTTTCGAGAAGTTCATGCTGCTTGTCCAAGACTAGACTTATCAAACCTTTGGAAACAGGTTCTAGAAGAACAACGCCCAAAGGAAGCATTCGAAGCACCACCAAGCTCCTCCTCCGAAGAAGAAAATAATTCAGAAGAGGAGTCATCAGAAGAAGAAGAAGATGATGCTTAATAGGCTAGGCAGTTTTTTTTTTTTTTTTTTGTATGTGGTTAAGTACTTCCCCCCTTTTTTGTAAACTTCGTATTTTGTCCAACGAACAAACCACTTTTTTTTTATATCTTAAATTTCTGGTATACTTGTTTGAACTGGTTATTTCTAAAATTAGATGCACTCATAAGATGTGGCACTTCGAAAAATAGATGCACTCATAAGACGTGGCACCTCGAAAAATAGATGCACTCATAAGACGTGGCACCTCGAAAAATAGATGCACTCATAAGACGTGGCACCTCGAAAAATAGATGCACTCATAAGACGTGGCACCTCGAAAAATAGATGCACTCATAAGACGTGGCACCTCGAAAAATAGATGCACTCATAAGACGTGGCACCTCGAAAAATAGATGCACTCATAAGATGTGGCACCTCGAAAAATAGATGCACTCATAAGACGTGGCACCTCGAAAATTTGGTTGTTTCTTCAAAGCTATCGCTTCGGAAAATTATTCTTGGTCAACTTTCAAAGATGATCAGTCTTTGCCAAGTTACCAAAATAATAAATCACACATTATAATAAACAACCAATGGCCAAAAGAAATTTTATTAAAAAATCCAATATTAACCAGACACCTCGTTAAAACCTTTCTGGGCCAACAGATAAGGAAAGAGTATGTCTGTTTTACAAAAATTCGAAGTTCAGTTTTACTCACAGTACAATTTCAAGTGCTCTATATTCCAAGGATGTTTGAGCATCCTCCCTTCTCGATCTGACAACCTGTAGGAACCTGGCTTAACCCTCATTTTGACTTCGTAAGGACCTTCCCAGTTTGGGGCCAATTTTCCGAGGTGTTTATCCCTAGTGTGAAGAAATACTTTTCGCAATACTCGATCGCCAATTTTGAATTCTCTCCTCTTAATTTTAGCATCGTACCTGCTCCTCATTAATGTTTGATAATGGATCACATTCAAATGTGCTTTGACCCTTTTTTTCTTCCAACAAATCAAGCTCCACCCTTCTAGCTTCATCGTTGTCCGCATCAGAATATTGTAGTAGTCTATAAGAAGGCAATGTAGATTCAGCAGGGCACACAACATCCATTCCATATACTAAAGAGAAAGGAGTCTCTTTTGTAGCCTCTCTAGGGGTTGTTCTATATGCCCATAGCACCTCTTGAAGATAATTTGGCCATTTCCCTGCTGCTCCTGCCAAATTTTTCTTCAAACCATCCAAAATAGATCTATTCGTAACTTCCACCTGTCCATTTGCCTGGGGGTGGAAAGGAGTGGAAAAGCATTGCTGTATCCCTTTCGAAGAGCAAAAAGAGTCCATTTCCTTGTTATTAAATTGAGGACCGTTGTCCGTCGTTATTTTTCGAGGTATTCCAAAACGGTAGCAAATGTTACTTTGAATAAACTTGATTACATCCTTAGCTTTTGTCCCAGCTAAGGGTTCTGCTTCTGCCCACTTCGAAAAATAATCAACCGCAACAATAATCATCTGTCTTCCACCAGACGCCATAGGTAATGGTCCCACTAAATCAATCCCCCACCTATCGAAAGGAACCACCTCTGAAATTGTCATTAGGGGTACTGCTGGTTTGTGTATTAAATTTGCATACCTTTGGAAAGTATCACAGCTTCGAACTAACGACTTGGCATCTTGCATAATAGTAGGCCAATAATATCCTGCCAATAATACTCGACGCGTTAAGGCTTTGAATCCACAATGAGCTGATCCATCCCCATCATGCAGTTCGGATAAAATGTCCTGAGACTCTTGTTTGCTCAAACATCGTAGTAAAGGTTTCGACGCAGACCTTTTGTATAGTACCCCATCCAATACCACATAGCCAAGAGCTTTGTACTTTATTTTCTTAAGCAAGTGTTTATCAAGAGGTAAAATTCCCTTCGAAATAAAATTTAACAAGTCAAACCTCCAATCTCCTCGAGCGCACATCGGATCTCTTACTATCTCATTAACAACTTCACACTGCTCAGAATTCGGTATGATCGAAGGCGATGGTTGTGTAATGATCCACGGATATTCTTCAGAGTAAGCCATTGTTGCCAAAGAATCAGCCATTGTGTTGCTACCTCTTCGAATATGCTCCACTTCGACATTTTCAAACTGTGCCATTATTCCCCGAAGCTCTCGTAAGTACAAAACCAAACGTTCCTTTTTAGCTTCCGATACTCCTTTAACATGGTTAACTACCAACTGTGAATCTGTTTCCAAGCGCACAAATGTCGCTCCACAAATCTTTGCTAACCGTAATCCTGCTAGCACAGCTTCATACTCAGCTTCGTTATTCGAAGCATGAAAGCCAAATTTTATAGCTTGAAACATAAATTCCCCTGTTGGTGCCACCAGTTCAACTCCTGCACTTGACCCTTTACTACTGGATCCTCCATCAGTTCGTACCGTCCACGTCGGATTCTCGTTCACCTTTTCACCATCTTTCTCTTCGGATCTGCTTGAGTGAAATTCCACCAAAAAAATCTGCTAAGGCTTGAGCTTTGATAGCTGTTCGAGGAGAGAATAACACATCGAAATCTCCTAATTCCATAGACCACTTGGTCATCCTTCCTGAGATGTCTGGCTTTTGCAAAACGTTTTTTAATGGATATGAAGTTCGAACCACAATCGTATGTGCCTGGAAGTAAGGACGCATTTTTTTTGCAGCCACCACTATGCACAATGCCAATTTTTCGAGCTTCAAATAGCGCTTCTCAGCATCAACCAAACTTTTGCTGACATAGTAGACAGGCTTCGAAATTCTCGTATCCTCACTGACAAGAAATGCACTTACTGCATAATCCGACACCGCTATATACAAAAATAACTGCTCACCTTTTCGAGGCTTTGATAATATTTCAGGAGAAGATAAAAGATTTTTGATCTTTATAAAAGCTTCTTCACAATCCGAAGTCCACTCAAAATTATTAGGTCTTCGTAGCACCTGGAAAAAAGGCAAGCACTTATCTGAAAAACGAGAAATGAATCTGTTCAAAGCTGCTAACCTGCCTGTTAACATTTGCACTTCTTTAATATTCCGAGGTGAAGACATCGATATCAGGGCCTTCAATTGTTCTGGATCCACCTCGATTCCTCTTTCACTAATCATGTATCCCAAAAACTTGCCAGATCGAACTCCAAATGTACATTTTTCTAGGTTCAATTTCAATTGTATTGCTCTAAGATTCAAAAACGTCTCTTCTAAATCATCAATGTGTTCATCATCACTTCTGCTTTTAACAAGCATGTCATCAATGTACACTTCGATATTTCTCCCAATCTGTGAAGAAAACGCCTTATTCATCAGCCTTTGATATGTTGACCCAGCATTTTTTAATCCGAACGGCATTACTTTATAGCAGTGCAAACCCCTGTCAGTAATAAAAGTCGTGCTTTCTTCATCATCTGGATTCATTCGAATCTGATTATACCCTGAAAATGCATCCATGAAAGTCAAGATTTTATTTCCCGAAGTAGAATCCACTAGCTGATCGATTCGAGGCACCGGAAAAGGATCTTTTGGACAGGCTCTATTCAAATCTGTGAAGTCCACACACATTCGCCATTTTCCATTCTTCTTTTTTACTACCACCGGATTAGCCGTCCACCTCGGATAATTGGCTTCTCTGATATGACCCATCTTGTACAGTCGATCCACCTCGGCAACTATTGCCTCGGATTTCTCCAATGAAAAAGCCCTTCTTTTTTGAATTATCGGTTTGACCTTCGGATCAAACGCCAAACTATGACATATTATGTCACTTGGGACCCCCACCACGTCTTCAGACCTCCACGCAAAAACATCCAAATTTTCAGATAAAAAAGTCAACAACTTTTCTCGCATCGATAAAGATAACAAGGTGCCAATTCGAAGCACCCTGCCATTATTGAAAGTATATTCCTCTATTTCTTCATTGACCACCACAGAACTCGGGGTTGACCTCGGATCATCAATTCCCTCGTCTGTTCCATCAGAAGACAACCCCCCAAACTGCTAATTCTCCATCAGATCATCAGAACTTTTGCCCCGTAGTCTAAATGCTGCAGCATAACATTCTCTTGCCACCTTTTGATCACTTCGAACTACGCCGACTCGGTCCTCAATCACATACTTCAAACACTGATGAACTGTAGAAACTACAGCATACATTTTCGCCAACCACGACCTCCCAAAAATAGCATTGTAACTTGATGGACAATCCACCACTACAAAAAGTACTTGTACTTTCTTCTTGAAAGGCCCCTTTCCCAAAGAAACTTCACCCTCGAACTCTCCTATCACATTGGCTGTTGCACCAGTAAACCCTATGATAGTCCTTTCTGATCTTTCTATTCGAGGCGGAGCAGTTAATCTCTCATATGTTGACTTAAAAAGCACATTAGCAGAGCTCCCTGTATCAATCAGCACTCGTCGAATCTCCACCCCGCATACTTCTGCTCCTATGACCACTGCATCTTCATGTGGCCCAGTAATCCCCCTTAAATCATCCCCATCGAAAATTATAAAGGGCACATCCTTTCTGTTTCTTAAGTGTGCCGATGCGCCTCCCTCAATCTGTCGTGTTAAGTTCACTATATGCCTCTTCCTCGAATTATTAGTGTTGTTAGTCATCGAATCTCCCCCAAATATTGTAAGTGATTCGAAGAAGGCACACAAATCTCGAACACGTCCCTGACGCATCGGCTCATCTATTGACATTAACAAAAGTCGACTGGGGTCTGGTTCGACATATTCCGATGCCACATCGAAACCATTGCCTTCACCTGCAACATCTAAAATCATTAGTGCAGTTTCCTGCTTAGAACTAGGATTACCAACTTTCGGAGCTACAGCCTTGGCATTCTTCCTGACATATTCCAGCAACTTTCCATTTTCGATCAAAATTTGCATTTCCTTCTTTAGAGCAATGCAATCATTTGTATCATGGCCGACATCGTCATGATACCTGCAGAACTTATTATTACGCTCCTCTCTTGTCTTGTTAATCGCTGGCGGCTTTCTAAAATTTATTGTTCCCCTTGTTTTTTCATATATCGAAGCCACGCTTTCAGTTAGATCTGCATAATAATCTGGCCTTACCCACACATTCGGTCTGGATCTAAACTGTTGTTGATTATTAGAGTTGTGTTGATTATATCCCCCTTGATACGAGTTCGAAGCTCCTCGGTTAGATACATTTTGATTATTCTTCGGACGCGAGGGATTGTTGTTCGATGTGTTAGATTGTCCACTCCCCTTCTGAACAGTACTAGCACCTCCTCGAACCTGTGTCGATTCTTCGACCTTAATCTGATCCTCAACCTGAGCCATAAGAGCTCCAAATGTTAACGCCCTGCGCCTCGTAGTCTCATCGGCTAAATCCCCAGGCAACAGCCCTTGCCTAAACGCCGCCATAGCCACACTTTCTTCACAATCATCCAATTCAGCCTTTGTTGACACAAACCTCTTAGTATAATCCTTTAACTTCTCTCCCACGGCCTGCTTGCATTGTATTATTGTGTCTCCATTGGCTCTCATTTCCTTGCTTCCCACAAACTGTCTTCGGAAAGCGGTATAGAAGCCTCTAAAATTTGCAATTGACTCTTTAGGAATCTTGTTGAACCATTTCAGCGCAGTTCCTTTAAACGTTTGAGAGAATGCTCTACATACCAATTTATCGTCGTCTTCGAAATTAGTCATGTAGTTTTTAAATTGTTCTATGTGGTCATCGTGATCTTGAGTCCCATCAAACTTATCAACTTTAGAAATATCAAACCGCCTCGGAAGCGGCACAGATCTGATCTCCCTGATCAATGGTGAGTCCCTCCAGTCAACTCCCTGAACGTACTGATCCTCATTTCTCATCCCCACAGTAGCATATAAGCTAGACTCACCTTCATATTTTCAAGGCGAATATCTCCGAGGCGAATATTTCCGAGGTGAATATACTCGCCTCTCTTTCTTTTTCCTTCCTTCCTTATACACCCTAGCTGGCCGGAGCTCACGCTCTACTCCTCTTGAATGGCCTCGAGAACGTTCGTACTTTGGTGTTTCATCAGACTCAGAATCTTCGAAATCCTCTTCATCACTAGAATTCACAAACAATCGCTTTTGTAATTTTTCTTTCCTCTTTATCCCACTATACTCTTTCTTTTGCTCAAAACGTGTTTTACGCTGTTCATATCGATCGTCGCCATCGTCCATCGACTGATCCGACTGATCATTCTGATCGCCCCTTGCTATTTTAGACCTAAGCCTAGGGCCATCATTATTTCCCTTCTTTTTCATCAATTCGTCAAGCTCTGCCACCTTCCTTATCATCTCATTCATTTTTCCTTCAAAATCAAATTGGATTGATTGAGTTGGAATCGATTTACCTGCCTCTTGCAGATCGGATTTCAGTGTTTCCATAGCCTTGCGAACAGATGGATTGTCACCTTCCTCTGGATTCATCTTCAATCAGCGACAAAATCAAACAAAATATGAAAATTCGAACGAAAAACTTTGCAAAACGAAAACTCGAACGTCGATTTCTGATCTGTTGATCAAGGTATCCTCGCACCCCCTCTTTCTAGCGCCAATTTGGTAAGAATTAAAGCTGTATTGACAAAATCAAGAACACAAATCTACTTAGAGAATTTTTGGAAGTGAAAAGTGCTTCTGATTATTTCATAGGCATAACCGACTTCTTCAGCCTCTTTAAATAGACTGAGTGAGTTAGTTAGAGAAACGGTTACATAATGGTATATTTACAATTCAACCCTTACATTTCTTCTAAAGCCTAATTTAACCCTATATTTACAGAACTTATCGCTTTAGTCCCTATCAATTGCACTTAGGTCCCTGAGGAATATCTTTCCTTATCATACCTCATTTGGAATCATGACATTTAACTTAACAGCATGCATGAACATAGCATATAACATGTAAAACATAAAATATTTGATAATATATATATCAGAGGACAAACCATACTAGCATGAATTTTATGAGTTTGAGAAAAAAAATATCATTATCATTACTTTAATATTCTAAGTATCAATTGAGACCTTTCGGCGAGTCGATGTCACTTACTTAAATTAAAATAATATTATTTTTTTCTGAAGCACCGATAAACCTTTTAAATGGTCGATTTCATCTACTTAAAATTAAAAAATTACAGAGATGAATTTATTATTTCTAAGTATCGATGAAACCTTCTGGAGGACCGATTTCATCTACTTAGAATTAAATCAACCACATTAATCATTTTCTGTAATTTTCTCTAATCCATGATAAAGTTAAACACAAACATTAGCCTTCTGGAGGGTAGATCATATTTGAATTTAAATTAATCATGAAACCATTCAAATCTTAAGATCCTCAAAACGTTAATTTAACCTTGTGGAAGGTCATTTAAATTAACTTTAAGATTCACATATCGGTCATCAAATCATTAGTCAATTTTACATTCAAGCATATACCATTTATTTCACAATTTATACATTCATTGTAAATAGTATACCCAAACACATAATTTATGATATAAAGAATGAAAAATATTTTAATTAATTAGTAATTAATTTAAAAAATCCATAAATTATTTTTTCTTATTCTAGTTTTTTTTAATAGTGTTTTTTTTATGAATAGTGTTTTGGAAACCATTATTCAGCTTTGAAAACCGTAGTTCGTCTTCTAAAACCATTATTCACATTATTGTTTTCATGAATAGTGTTCCGTGAGTAAAATTGTTCACCTTTTGAAAAACACTGTTTACAATATTATTCATCTTCCAAAAAATATTTTTCATAATATTTCTGCTTTGATGAATACGGTTTTCGGTGAATAGTGTTTTCAAAAAATTATTCACCTACCGGAAAACACTATGCACAATACTATTTATTTTCTGTGTACGGTGAACATCCATGAACATCCTCCGATCAACGTTAACATCAGGAATTTAGCTGTCAATGGGTCGTTGTCCCAATAGTTTGAATTAATTGATTAAATTAGGATTTTTTTTATTTTAATTTAAGAAAAAAAAATTCAAACATCAAATGATCCTTAACTTAATCGGAAAAAAATCTCAAACTATCAAACAAATAATTTATTCGTATCCAACATGAAAAACATATAAACATACCATTTTTCAATACGAATAAATGATTGAACATACTTGTTAAATAACAAAGAGAGAAGTAGCCGCAGGAGGCGGCTAGGGTTTTGTGTTTATCAGAAAAATGTTCTTTTTTGTATTGAACTGTTTTTTTATAATGCAAACCCAAGTAAGGCTCTCAATATATAGAGAACTTAGAGGCATATACAAGGAAACTTAATACACTTAATATTCTAACACTCCCCCTCAAGTTGTGTAGTGGGATCACCAATACCCAACTTGGATAAAACTGATTCGAATATTCTTGCAACAACAGCTTTTGTCAAGATGTCTGCCAGTTGGTCTTCGGATCTAACAAACGGAAGTTCGACTGTCCCATCTTCAATATTTTCTTTTATGAAGTGCCTATCTATTTCAACGTGCTTTGTTCTATCGTGATGTACCAGGTTCTTTGAAATCTTAATCGCAGCTTTATTATCGCACATTAACTGAGTTGGACACTTCAGGGGGGATCCGATTTCTTTCATTATCTTTTTTAACCAAAGTATCTCGGTAATCCCCTTAACGATTCCTCTAAATTCTGATTCAGCACTTGACAGTGATACTACTTTCTGTTTCTTACTCCTCCAAGTCACCAAGTTACCTCCAAGAAGAGTAAAGTAGCCAGCAGGTGATCACTTGTCGTTAGGATTCCCTCCCCAATCAGCATCTGTGAATACTTCAACATCAAGGTGTCCATTTTACTTAAAAATTATGCCTCTTCCTGGTGTGCCTTTGAGATATCGTATAATCCTCATTACTGCCTCCATATGGTGTTCTTGAGGATGATGCATGAACTGGCTAACTACTCCCACCGCGTATGCAATGTCGGGTCGAGTGTGAGCCAGGTAGATCAATTTTCCCACCAACCTTTGGTACCTTTCTTTACTCGCTGGTCTGTCCCCTTCAATTATCTTTAGTTTGTGATTCACAACCATAGGAGTGTCATTTGGTTTGCAATCTACCATGCCAATTTCAGCTAATACATCCAATATATATTTCCGTTGGGAGATATAAATCCCTCCTCTTGACCTAATAACCTTGATTCCTAGGAAATACTTCAATCCCCCAAGGTCTTTCATTTCGAACTCCTTGAAGAGGTTTTTCCTAAGAGAGCTAATTTCTTCTTCGTCATTCCCCGTTATAATCATATCGTCGACATATATTATAAGACAAGTGACTAATTCTCCTCTCTTTTTATAAAACAAGGTATGATCCCCATTACTATATTTGTAGTTATACTGCTTCATTGCCATTGTAAATCTCCCAAACCAAGCACGAGGAGACTGTTTGAGCCCATATAATTCCTTTTTCAGTTTACATACCTCATTTTCTTGAAAACCATCAGAGAAAATTGGTGGGGGTTCCATATATATCTCTTCTTCCAAGTCTCCATGTAAGAAAACATTCTTTACATCAAATTGATGAAGAGGTCAATCTTTATTCGTGGCTATTGAAAGTAAAACTCTGATAGTGTCGATCTTTGCAACCGGAGAGAACGTTTCAGAGTAGTCTATACCATATGTTTTTGTATATCCTTTGGCAACTAATCTTGCCTTGTGTCGCTCAATGGTGCCATCGGATTTATATTTTATATTAAACACCCATCTACTCCCGACTGCTTTCTTCCCTTGTGGTAACACACAATTCTCCCATGTACCATTCCTTTTTAGAGCTTCCATTTCGGTATTCAATGCCTCATACCATTCAGTCATCTTCTTAGCTTCTTGAGCTGTTTTAGGGATTTGTTTAAAGAGAATAGTATCTGAAAATGCCTTTGCAATCTTCGTCATTCCTTTCCTGTCCGTTTTTACTGGATATGTGGAAGCACAATGAACGTGTTCCGGTGAATACCGGTCAGGATGAACCCCTCTATTGTTTCTTGGGGGGAGAACCAGAGTTTGATTTTCAACAAATAAACTTCCTGAAATGTCATGGTTAGTAGCATTTTGTGAATTATGACATTGTAAATTGTTTACCTCTTGATGGACATTTTCTTCGGCTGATTCGCTGGTAGTATCCATGGCATTTATTTCTCGTTGGACATTGTCTTCGGGAGAATCATTGGTGGTAGAAACTTCCTCGTCAGTCTCCTTTATTTTGGAAGAGGCGTGTTCGGTGGCGTCATCTACCGACTCTGTCGGTACATCCTCAAAGTAACTTTCATATAGCAACCAGTCGAGTGATTCACTTATTTTCTCCCCCTGAGCACGAGATTGGTGGTCAAAAAAATAATCGGATTCTAAGAAGTCACAGTCCATGGTGACATGGATTCGACGTGTAACCGGATTGTAACACCGATAGCCCATTTGATGGACACCTTACCCACGAATATACAATTTTCAGCACAAGGATTAAGTTTGTTTTGACTAGTTTTAGGGATATGAACAAACACCAAACAACCAAAGACACGGGGTGGTAAGGTCATAACAGATGGAATTGTAACTTGGGTGGCAAGAACTTGTAATGGAATTTTATTTCCTAGACATCGGGTTGGTAGACGATTTGCAAGATATGTGGCCGTAGCAAGAGCTTCTGGCCAAAGAGAATGAGGAACTCTAGATTCAATCATAATAGCACGAGTTTTTTCAAGTAATGTACGATTTTTTCGTTCTGAAGTACCGTTTTGTTGAGGTGTGTTTGGACAAGTGGTTTGATGGATAAGACCATTTGTTTTAAAAAACTTATGCATTGTTTGGTTGACAAACTCTGTTCCATTATCAGAACGGAGAATCTGTATTTTTTGTTTTCAAATTAACTCAAAATCATTTTGTAAAAACAAACAAATATTTCTGGTACTTTTGATTTATGTTTTATGAAGTATATCCAAGTCATTCTTGAGAAATCATCCACAAATAAAACAAAGTATCTAATTTGATTGTTAGTGGAATTTGGTGCTGGACCCCAAACATCAGAATGGATTAGCGAAAAAGCATAATCAACTCTAGTATTACTTTGATTAAATGAGACCCTACGATGTTTTGCAAGAATTCAGGTTTCACGTTTCTCATGAATGGAATTATTCATAAAAAGACTAGGAAACGAACTTTTAAGATAGCTAAAAGAAGGATGACCAAGTCGACGGTGCCATAACCAAAGTTTCCTTTCGGTTGTTCCGTGAGCAAGCATGGCATGTCTCTTATGAACTACCTCATCAACATAATAGAGACCTCATTGTTCAGTACACGCCCAATGATCTCCTTCGTACGAATGTCCTGTAAAATGCAAAAAATGGATACATAAGAACCACATAGTTGAGTTGTTTTGTTACTTGACTAACAGATAATAACTTTAAGGATAGTGAAGGAACGTAGAGGCAGTTTTTAATTTCCATTTTTTCCGAAAAAATAATTGAACCTCCCCCTTTGACTTCACAAATTTCTCCACTAGCAGTCTCAATATGGGACTTCTTTGAAGATGACATGTCATCAAAGTCTTTAGGATCATAAGACATGGTGTCCGTAGCCCCGCAATCAAAGATCCAATTCATTGATTTCTCAAACCCTTTACCTCCAAGTTTTTCATAGAAGTTCGCCGTCATTCCTCCAAAACCAGTGCTACTTCCTTGCTCATTTTTAGTCGGATCTTCACCGCCACTTGTAGACGAAGCCCATTTGACATTAGATCTGAAACACTGGTTATTTTTCTCCTTATGACCGTCCTCCCACCATTCCGGATAGCCAACCAAATGGAAACATGTCTCTTTAGTGTGTTTCTTCATCCCACAATGAGTGCAATACAAGTTGGATTTATCTTCTTTCTCTTTGGATTGGAATTTAAACCTCTGTGCGGAATCTTTAGCAGCCAAACCCATTCTAATTTCAATCGATTCACTATCAGAAGAACTTGATTTTAGTATATTAAGCCTGGCTTCTTCCCTTCGTATTGTAGCATATGATGTTTCCACGGAAGGAAGAGGATCGTTTTTCAGGATATCTCTCTTGACTAGTTCCAGCTTGTCATTAATCGCCATTAGAAATTGATAGAGTCTTTGTTCTTGAGTCTTCTTATTGTAGATCTGAATGTCTGTTGGGTCTTTCATAGGGTTCGGATCTCGCCTATCTATAGACATCCAGATGTTCTGCAGTTTGTTCCACAAGTCTTCTAGTATATCGGACCCTTGCCTTAATGAATTAGCCCTCTTATGAAGGTCAAACACCTGTAACGAATCTGTACCAGAACAATATGTGGTGGCTAACCCATCCTAGAGGGCTTTTGCAGTGGGATATTGCGAGACATTATTCACCAAGCTGGATTCAAGATTCTGGATAATCCATGTGAAAACACATTGATCATCTTGTTCCCACCTTGTATATGTGTTGTCAGTTTTGGATGGAGGTGTCGGCTCCCTGTAATGTGAGAACCTCTCCCCATTCCCCCAATTGCTTTCTTCATCAGGTTTTCCCATAGGGCATAGTTGTCACCACCGAGTTTAATCCCTATGGATAAATTCTCGGGGTTAGTTGTTTGTTGTTGTCTTCCCAGACCATTTCTCAGAATGGCAGCAATCTGCATTGTTAATTCATCAGAGATTTGACTGACCACGACTTCATTGCCAGCCATCTTTGTTGAGGATGTTCAGAATTCCCAGAATCACACGTGCTCTGATACCATGTTAAATAACAAAGAGAGAAGTAGCCACAGGAGGCGGCTAGGGTTTTGTGTTTATTAGAAAAATGTTCCTTTTTGTATTGAATTGTTTTTTTATAATGCAAACCCAAGTAAGGCTCTCAATATATAGAGAACTTAGAGGCCTATACAAGGAAACTTAATACACTGAATATTCTAACACTTTTCATAAAATTTCCTAAATCCATACCCTAACCAGTTCAATTAAACACATAATCTCAATTGGCATGGATTCTTTTAAAAAAAACAAAAAAAAAACATACATAATTCATCAAACATACAATCGATTGTTCTACTAAATCATAAAAGAGCTTTATTTCCTGTGATACCAATTGATGAATCGCTTATACTAAAGCCCTTTTATATATTGATTCACATAATTAGAATAAATAGAGAAAAGACACTATGTCTTCGAGAATCTACTTTTTTTCGGGTGATCTTCAAGATCAGCTATTGCTTGTCAATCGATCTCCAAGATCTGAAACATAAAACTTTCAAAAACTAGGATTATAGGTCTTCCAATCAACAAAACGACGAGTGTTTTTAGTGTTTGAGTTTTGGCTGAAGGAATACTAAACCCTAGTCATTTTTTTATATAGATTACAACTTACAACTGTAAGTTGTAAGCCCGTAGCTTTAACCGTCCGTAAGTTGTAAGCCTGTAGCTTTTAGCATAGGAACCACAACCCAATAAATTGATTAAATCGAATTATTAGTTGAATTACTAATTCATGTTTAAGTGTTGAATTTCAAACATTTTTTCATAGTGCACAAATTCAACCAATTACCACATTTGTCTTCATAAGGTTTTTTCATCCATTAATTCCAATTTAGTTGATTACACAATTTAATTATGTCAATTGTTTTATTATTAAACTACCTTGAAACAATGATCTAGTGAATAAATATATTAAATAAATATATTGGAACATCTACTACTGTATATATAATTATTATCTAGCATAAATATATTAGAACATCTACTACCTTAAATGTTATCAAACGACTGGCAACCGTGTTGAGAGAGATGTATATGATACATGTTGTTGAGAATTGGCTATCATATTTAAGAGTTCCTTAAAGCAGAACAAAGCTTTACTGTGAAACATTAATGATATTTTCCTTGTATATATTTATTTTGGAACCTTCCAAAGACTCAACGTTTGTATTATAATTTTCATTTTCACTAAATTATTTGACCAAAACCAAATTTAAAACTAACAGAAATAAAGTTTTTTCTTCGGTAAATCTAAAAATAAACGGTGATGAAAAATAGTCGATTGTAATGAAGCTCTAACATATTAGTTTTAACAGTAAAGTGGGTAATTTGATCCCCTATCCGGACACAAACATAACACTTGCAAGATTATACAGCAACAAACATAACACCTGCAAAATATGTATAGCTATCTTCGAGCTCTCTTCCGTTTATTCAGCGACTTGAATTCGTTGAACATATAAGCAACGACCTCTTTCAATGTGGCTTCCCTCTCTTCGACAAAATTCCAGAGTTCTTTGACTTCTTCAGTTATAGTTTCCTACGTCCAAATCAAGATGTTAAACACTAATTATTGTGACTCTCGGCGCAAGGAGAGATATCAAAATGACCAAAACATTGAAAAACAAATCACCCCCGCTAGACATATCACTATAAAGGCACGACGCGTAATGAATTCAACTCGCAATAATATTTTAAACATAAAAAATTGCTGAAGTAAGAAACTTATATGGCAAGCATTAACACACGGTCTCTAAGTTTAAAAAACAAGTGCAAACTGCGTACCTCATCACTTATCATATCTTTAACTCCAATGTAGTTGCTGTTCAACGGGATATCGATTATACCCTGAAATAGAAAAGACATTTCGTTACTGAATTTTAATACTAAAAGAGAGGGGAGCGGTAATAGACCACCCTTTAGCTCATTAAGGAAAGTCGCGAGGATAAAACTATTCAAAAGGCATAACTTTTCGATTATATAATAACACTTACTCATTTTTGTTTCCAAAAACTATATAATCTTCTGCTTATGGCAAAATTATGAATTAAATAAAATGGGAGCACGTAATCCAAAGAAATACCGCAATCAATTCTTTTCGAGTGTCTTGTAGCTCAGCCTTTCTTTGGCTCTCTTGGACCAATAGAGTCTGCTTTAGAGATTCCATATCCTCTAGATCATCGTCTATCTCTTTTAGCTTCTCTTCGTCTGCTGTTTCATCTTTATTTTCATTTCCAAGTAGCTTCATAACCTGTATCTTCCCTTTTAACTCCTCTCTTTCCCTTTCCAGCTTCTGTCTATGTTCGAGCTGAGTTTCTAAGTGAAGTATCTCTTTCAGGGACTTTTCTTTCTCCCTCTGGAAATACAAAATAATAATAGAAACTGTAAAATGGCGGAACCTGTAATTTCTTTAGAGGAAACAATAGTATTAGACAGTCTAGGATCGCATTAAATGCCACACCTTGTGCTCTTCAAGGAGTCTCAAGACATTTTCATCAGCCCTTTCATGCTCCATGGAAGCCAAATTTAGTGAAGTGCTCAACTCAGAATTCTAGCACATATAGAAAGAAAAAATGGTAAGTACTGTCACAGTTATTATATATGAACCTTGTGTTTATAACATTCACAAGGTAAGCAAAGAAGTTCTGATTTCAATTTATTTTTAGCTATAGTACAAAAATGTATCTAACATCGAAGACTTCAGAAAATCATATAGCCAAATCGGTACACACCTTTTCTTTCTCGGAATCAAGTCTTTGTCTCTCGCTCTCGGTTAGTGTTTCCTTCACATTTAGTGCCCGGCGTAGATTAAGAAGTTTCTGTTTCTTAATCTCCAAATCGTTATGAAGTTTTTCCCTTTCGTCAAGAATCCTCCGTATGTTTTCAGATTCAATCCGCTGCAGATTCTTTCGTTCTGCTTGATAGTCGAAAAACGTATTAACCACTAGCCGTAATGTCGAGTTAATTGATAGTGAACATCTATTTAAATCATGAACCTATAAACACTAAAAGAAAGATCATGAAACAAAGGCAACAACAGTTACGAAGTACCAGAGTTACATTTTATGAACACCTTTGATAAAATCAAGCCACATACTAGAGAAGTTAACTGAAGAAGCAATCGTCGTGGGAATAGAAGTTTGAACCATATATACAGAGCATAACCAGATGTTGCAGGCAATACATGAATGACAATAAGCACATAGATCCGAACAAGGAGTAAAGAACAAACCTTGATCAAAAACCACTTGCAATTTGTCATTCTCTGCTAGCATTCTGTCTATAACCATAGTATTCGCATTTTTCCGGTATCGTAGTTTGTCCAACTTTTCACTTGTCATATCCATTCTGAAAGAAAGTGTTTCCATGACACGACTTCTATCCCGATTACCTTCATCAGCGATACCAGCAATGGTTTTCAGTCTACCTTCCTGCTGGAGATGCCTTCCAACCGACCCACCACCATTATAATCGTCAGCACGTGCACACCACCCGTATGCATTCAACTTCGTATTTTCTTCCCGTTCCATCCAGTCCTTTCTACCCCGACGCTCAGTTTGAAAAGTTTTCTCGAATTCAGTGGCGTTTATGAAACCATTCCAGTCGCTAGAAAATTTCATAACTACATCGATAGTTAACTCATCCTCATTCGAGAAAGTATGAACATCTACGGGATTGTATCTAGCGAATTTCTTAAGCCAGTACGATCTATCAAGCAAAGATCCTGCATCTCCGGTATGGCTCACTGGGTTAACTATAACCCCCATCCAAGGCCAGACATAGAGTTCATCTTCTTCTGATGTTACTTGTACAGGTTCCGGTACAACCAAAAGTTGGTTCTGATCCGATTCACTAGCTAAATCGGTTTCTAGATATTTCGCCAACGCAATGTGGTTGGCCCTTTTTACTGCTTTGTTAGCATATCCTTTACCAACCCCTGAAGCATGTTGAAGCAAGTCCTTGTATTTGTAATCTTGTTTCTTCTTCCCAGTACAAAAGGGGCACCTCAAACTTCCATTCACCTTCACTTTGTATCTTCCATTCCTAAGTAAGTCTAAAGGCTTTTCGACATAATCATCGATATCGGAATCACTAATACAAGAATCCTCGCCGGAACTCATATCCATTTCAAAGCAAGAGACACTGAGCTAAAAGGTCACAAAGGAAAACACAACATATTATAAAAAGTAAGGTGTCTACAATTTCCAGAAGTAAAATGCCGATATTATAACAAAATGTTTCAACCTTCTCATCGTATAGTTTGATATGAACATTATGATTGTATCAGGAGCAACAAACCATACCATAAATTTCTTAAAACAAGCATAAAAGAACAGTAAACAATGTGAAGAACAGAACGAAGAAAAAAAGGTATACCCAGTCCCAGAACTCCAAAGCTAACTATAAGGAGATTTTCTTCGAAGAAGGTCTACGACTATACCAAAACTTGCAGGACTTAGAAACTAAACAACACCATTCCGAATTTAAGCCACAAGAGAAGAGAATAACTCAAGAAGAGCTGAACATGACATTGATAAACAAAATTTCAGCTTCATTTCACGCAAGCAAAAGTAAAACAAGAAAAATTCAACATGCATATGATTATTAAAAGTCGCCGGAGAAGCACCCTATGGCATGGGAACAAAAGATAGACGGAGAGAAAAAAACCTCTTTCAAATGGTGACTAAAAACAGAGAGCATTACCGGAACGAAACAATTAGCTAGTTTAAAGTTGATGGATAAACGTGTGGATATTGGAGTAGCTTTGATAACGGAGAAGAACAAACCCTAACCTTTGAAGAACAGAAATGGCAAGTTATATTTTGGTGAGAGAGAAGGTGCGCTTGAGCTTTTGGTTTTGATCGATAGAAAAAGGTGCATTTGAGGTTTGTTTGTTTTTCAATTTCTGAGTCTTTGAAGAACAGTTGAAATATAAACATGGAAGGGTTGTGTTTTAATTATTCCATTTTAGTAGGAGCATCTTATAAACATAATACTACGAGTACCATCAATTTTCTTTCTTTCAAACATATATACTTACTACCTAAAACAACAGCTTAAAAATGTTTTTATGGCATTGTAACATATATTTTTATCCTAGTTAAAAATACTTGGAGTCACTTATGTTTTTAATCAAATTTTATTTTGCTCATCCAATTTCTATAAGAGTGGTATTTTTGAAATTTGAAAATAACAACAAAATTATTTACTTATATGTTATTTTATTAACTATATTATTTTATTAAAAACTCATTTTTATATATATATATGATCAATACTCTTAAAGAGTCCACTTTCTTTCTTTTTTTATGGTGAGATAATACTATATAAAAATGTGTTCTGCATAGATTAATGTAGATTTAGTGATTCACATCAAAGTTAAAAAATAATTAGTTTTTTTTAAATATATTTTTTTGACCTTATGTTTTGCATAGATCAATGTTGATATAATTATATATTTTCACAAGTCTTTTCACGTATGTTTTTAAATTTATTTGTAACTACTCATGTCTACACATCTATATTCGTTCATCAGATTAGGAGACTCGTATTCAAAGGCCCTATGCAATAGTAGTGGCTCTAATAGAAACAGAGTTTTGTGTGAATATTTTGTAAAAACAATTACGTATGAAAATAGCTTTGATGGTAGGTATATTTGTATTGTAGCTCATGTATTGTGGATTAGTCATATTTGTACTATTTATTCATGTTATGTGTTTGGGTAGAATTCATTCAAAATGTTCACAAGAGAATCGATGTTCTAGTTGATCCTATAACAACATATTCAGCTTCTATATTTTTCTAACACTGACTTTTACAATAACGAAGCTATAACTTTATTACTTATCCCATATTATAAAGAAGAAGAAAATGCTAGCATAGGTAGTTATAAATAAACATAGTGGCTTGTGTGGGATTTTTACATTATCTCACATCGTAAAAAGAAAAAAAATGGTACCAAATACTAGCTTGTCTAGAAAAATATTGTTTTCACTAGATTTTAGTTGAAATTAAATGTATTATTTTTTTATCAGTTTAATATGTCATATGTAGACAAACCATACAGGTCCCGGTTTAAAATCTAAATCTGGTTTATTTAAAGGGTCGGCTCTGTCCATTCGAAGTAGATATTTTATCATTTCCCTTTGACTCTCGTTGCACCGGTTTAATCTCATCGGTTTCAAGTTCAAACCTAAGACATATGAAAGAAAGTGTAATATACCTCAATTCAAATTGTGACAGAGGTTAAAGGTGATGGTGATATAAAAACACATGGTTAAGACATGGTAAATCTATGAAGCTGACAAGAGTATGGCAGCAATCTGCCATATGATTAAGGACCACATGCATCTTCCCTATTTACCAAACCTTAGGAGAATGGAAAAGGAAAAAATTTGAATACCACAATGATATCGGTCATTGGGCGAAAGATTGTATAACTTTGTCAGAGGAAATTTAAAGTATGGTTTATTATGGAAAATTACTATAATATGCGAGAAGTAATAGTATGGCTCAATGAAAATGAAGCATTAGTAATGGTTATGGATCTGTCGGAACGTGTAGATCGATGACCTAATTGACTATTCCAGAATAAGATAATTATAACATGGTCACTATCGGCCAGGAGGTGACATTGTTTAATTTAAGAAATGAAAATTTGGGCCCATACCCGGATCACTATGTGGTGGAAGCTAACTCAGGAAATAAATATCTTGAATCGTACCCATACCGTTATGTTGTTCCCATCATCTTGTGTGAGGCATTACTAGAGTGTTGCTTTGAGGCTTCTTAGGGGAGATTTTGTTTTAAGGATCATAAATTCATCTATAAAAAGGCATGCAAGAAGCCTAGAAGCACAGTTCTAGGGAAAGACGTCACCTTACCTCAGTTGGGATCTATGGGGCGTTGTTGGCCCTCACAATGATGTAATTTTGATTAATGAAATTATGTGGGGAAGAGATTCGTATGGTATATATAAATACTGGAAGTACATAAAACATATTATTCAAGAGAACGTATGATAGAACGAGGAACCCTCCACTTATACAAACATCAGGCAGAACATTGGTCGGTTCACAGTGGAAAGTTCTTATGTCATCGGAGAGTTCAAAACAAATTTGATTCTTATTAAATCTGAGTTTAATAAAATGGTGTATATACTTTTTATAGTGGTGGATCATCAAACGTTTTATAATGCAATCTTCGACATATCTTGGCTCAATTAAGCGCGTGATATTTTCTTTAATATCCATCAATGCTTTGGGTACAATAAAGGGATGGTTTGTAGCAACCATAAGGTAGACATGATTCGATATGTAATGTCATCACCAAAGAAAGAAGCGAAACAAAAAGAGAAAAAGAAGATACAAAAGAAAAGAAAATATAGATGAATATCAGTTTTTAGGGCCTCTAATGGTGTCAGAGTAGTTGATGATCCCATAAAGGCCTCCAGTTTTTTCGTACCAATAGAGTATATCGAGGCGTATCGTTGTAGAAAAAAATAATCATGAGTATAGGTATGGGGTTGTTAGGGTATCTAAGAAGAGAGTTGATTGGTTTTCTGTCAAAAAATTTAGATTTGTTTGTTTGGTCTAATAAAGATGTCAGTGTGGTTCTATTATATATTATATGTCACATACTATCGATTTATTTGATTGCGAGGCTATATCGCACAAAAAATATATATTTCTCAATTTATAAGTTTGTAGTTATAGTAGTTGAAGTGGATATGTTTGAAAATGTGGACCATATCAGAGAATCTTAATATGCCACATAGACTATTAACTCGATTTTTGTAATGAAAAAAATGGGAGTTTGACAATGTGTGTTGATCTTAAAGACCTTAATGGAGCTTTTATAAATGATTATTTTCCAGTTTTTTATGATAGATAGGTTGGTGGATTCAAATTTTATGTAACAAAATTTTATTATTCATGGATGTGAATGCCGGTTACAATCATATTCAAATGCATTCTTTCGACCAAGCAAGTACAACATTCACTACTGATCGAGGTTTGCATTTTTATAATATCATGTTATTTAGCCTGAAAAATGTTCAAACAACTTATCGAAGTCTGGTTAACAAGGTTGCTGCCTCTTAGATTGAGAGGAACGTTGAGGTATATATTAATGACATGTTGGTAAAAAGTGGCAAGGATTCAAATCACATCTCAAACTTGGTAGAAACTTTTCAAAACTTAAAGGTCGTACATCTAAAGTTTAATCTGGAGAAGTGCATCTTTATAGTTTGGCTTGGGAATTTTCTTGGTTATCTGGTCAGTAAAAGAGGTATTGAAGTTAATACTTCACAAATATAGGTTTTGGCTGATATACAACCTATTTTCTCTCCTGACATGTGCTTAAATAATTGCAGGTGTCAACAGGCAAGCTCGCTGCGCTCAACCATACTATTTCTCGCTCTCCGATAAATAGTGCTCATTTTTTCCATGGTCTGAGAAAGGCTACTAATTTATAATGATTGGAGAGTGAAACAAGTCATTTGATAAGATAAAACAGCATTTGTCCTCTCTATAAATTTTATCAAATCCGAGTCGTATATAATTTTTGTATGTTTACTTGACTATCTCTTACTCTGCTGTTAGTGGGGTACCGATAAAAGGAAAAGGTAACTCCCCCAAAGCCTGTTTATTATGTGAGCAAAAATATATTTCCAATTGAAACATGATACTTTCACCTGAAAAATATAGCTTTAGCTTTTATCATATCAACAAGGAAGATGCGAGCCTACTTTGAAGGGAAATCTATTATGGTCTGAACATTTTTCCCTCTTCATAATATTTTATATAATCCATAAAATTCAAGAATATTAACCAGATGGTCAGTAGAATCGCGATATTTTAACATATTATACCGACCAATGACAACCATCAAGAATCAAGCATTGGCTAATTTTCTAACATAGTGTCATATTGAAGTATCTGAACCATTGTATGGGAGCTTTGAGCCATAATAGTTGGCACAAACTGATGGGGGATTGAACATATTAGGTTGTGGAGTTGGGCTATAGTTAGTAACCTCTTTAGGGGAAGCAATAAGTCAGGATATCCTCTATGGGTTCAAGCACCAAAACAATAAGACAAAGTACGAGGTTGTTATTGCATGCCTTCAGTTGGCATAAATTTGTAGGAAAAACATGGTTGTGGAGTTGGGCTATAGTTAGTAACCTCTTTAGGGGAAGCAATAAGTCAGGATATCCTCTTTGGGTTCAAGCACCAAAACAATAAGACAGAGTACGAGGTTGTTATTGCATGCCTTCAGTTGGCATAAATTTGTAGGAAAAACATGGTTCATTTGATAAGTGATTCATAGAATTTGATAAATCACATTATTGAGAAGGCAGAGGCTTGCAAGGAACACTTGATAAAATAATTGAAGGTTTTAAAAAGTCAAGCACAATTGTTCGATATTATCCCTTGTGAACAACTTCTGATGGCATAAGAATTTTTTGCACATGCTCTTTTTGTTAGAGTGTTTAAATATCAAATCTTGGGTTAATTTAAATAAATATCTTCTAATATAAAAATATCTAATACTTATCCTAGATGAAACCTTCGAGGTATGTGTTAATAAGTTTGAAGATTAGAGGTCTGAAATTTTAAATGGTCTAAAATATGGTGTATACCCTAACTATAAGTCTGCAACGAGAATATTAAAATTCAAGGTGAAGATATTCCTCTTGTTAGGTGAAACTTTATATAATTAAGGGTTAATCTATATGATTTTATGATGCCTCAGACGTGAAGAACCTTTGGTGGTATTAAAGAAACATTATAATGGATAAGGTTCAGCATATTATAACTTTAAACCACTGACTCGTAGGATTTTATTAGCATGATTTTATTGGCCTACCATACTTGTCGACACAAATGAGCTGGTAAAAAGGCGTGATTCGTGTGAACGGTTTGCTAACAAGATTCATTGTCTGGCAGTACCTCCATAGTCCGTATCTGAGGCCTTCATTCTTGACAGGTGGAGACTCGACCAGGTCGGACCTCACCTAAAGCATCGAGAGATCTTCAATATATTATTTTGGTTGTAGATTATTTTTTCAAATAGTTATAGGTCGAACCACTCTCTAAGATAATGATAAAAATATGATTAAATTCATTTTAACCATTATTTGTCACAAGTTCGTGATGTTGAAGTCGATAACTACTAATAATGGTCTCAATTCTAGAATACTGAGATGGATTCTTTATGCCAAACTAGAGACAAAGAACCACATTTATCAACTCATTTTAATCCGCATGCAAATGACCACGTAGAAATAACTAAGAAAAATATCTTATAAGGGTTAAAAAATAACCTAACAATAGTGGCCGAAAAATAGCCAAACTACCTCCAATAGGTATTATGGGCTTAGCAAACAACGTCACAAACCCCCAACTGCGAAACTATTTTTTCACTTGTATATGACATGGATGTAGTGGTCGTAACAGAAATAAAATTGACTCTTTTCTAGTTATCTAACTATTCACGAGAAGGAAATGATGAAGGAAAAATGGTCGAACTAGATCTCAAGAGAAATATGTACATTTTGAATGTTTGAATGCATGAGTTCAAGGACAATGATAGGGTCTTGAGAAATATTTTTCTACGCACGGAATATTGGAGCTTCTAAAGCTTTGTAAAACTAGGAAGGTCGTTATACCATAGTCGAAATAATCAAAGTCGGAACTTACAAACTGGTGAATGAAGAAAGGATAAAAATTCAACCCCTTTGAACATTTAACATCTTCGGTTATATCATATATATATATATATATATTACTAATGTGTTTTCAGTTTTGAACAAAATATTTTTAAATTTTTGAAGGGATTTGTGGCATACTTGTTCCTACCCTGGTGGGGCATGAAAGTTTTAATGAGGTACATACATAACCAACCAACGTATCTAATAAATTTGTTGTCATTTTAATCATGTGTGGTTGTCTTTGATTTGGTTAAAGCACTTTAGTTGGTCGACTAGGTGTTTCAGTGCTCTCAGTGAAATATTCCGACCAGAATGAGTCAAAAAATAGTATTCAAAATTTTTAATCATAATTAATTTTAGAGCTCATAAAATTTTCCAACCTTAGTTTGTCAAGGAGTGAACCTAATGAAAGTGCTCCAACCATGGTTGGTCAACTTTGTTAGGCCTGAAATTCAAAATATTATGAAACAGACTAAGCATAAAGAGTCCAGAGTGGACCAAATGACCAAAATTCAAAAGAGCGTGTACCAAACCGTTGAAATTCAATAGATTCTGAGCGGACCAAATATTAAAAATTTGAATAGATGAATATGGCCCAAACCTACAAATAAAATACATCACAAAATACCATGGTCATATAAGGAATTGAGTTACAAAATGAAAGTGTTTTGGCCATCCAATAAATTTAGTGCAAAAGTAAATATAACAAAACATTCACTCTTAGCATGTTGCATCCCAAGGGCCACTAATTTTGAAAAAATAAAAAACCAAAGTGAAAGATAAAGTTACCTACATTCACTCTTGCAACAGTATTTGCTAGGTTTTGAATGGATTATTCCATTTCTTTGGTTTTCGTCTTGTTTCCATATCCAACTTCATCTTTCATCTCTTTGTGTTATCTTTGACAACCACTTTAACAAGTTTGTTGGTGATCGGAACTATATTCTATAAATAATCGATGTAGAGGTTATAGTACTTCTAGTGGAAGCTGACGACCATTATAAAATTTAAGGAATCACATTGTTTGGCCAAAACATCTAATATAAGTGTTTTTAAGCAGCTACAACCTCATTATGAAGCGTCCCTTCTTTGGCAAGCGAATTCATCCAAAAGGAGGTGGATTCAGAAATATGCTACATCAAGCGTGTCACTTATGTCTTTAATGTTGGTATATTAATATTTGAAACTTGACCCTCATGTTTTGTTGCATAAGTGTGGAATTCTGCTTATTTTGCTACGTGAATTGATCAGATAATTCATTTACCTTCTTCTTAAGTTTTTCCTTTGCTCCATCTTGGTATTTTTTCTTTTAAAAATATGTAGATTTTCAACTTTTGATGGTTTACTCAACCATATCCTAATCTTGTACATGCTTAATAGAATTTATTATTAAGACTGATACTTTGAAAAAAATCAAGTGATTCTCATCGGAAATATTATGGACTACCCCAAAGGTCGTTCTCATTCTCCGAAAGTATAATAATTAAATATCAATAAAGAAAAATATTAATTTAAAAAAAGTATAGGCGTACATGATGAGAACGTGATATCTCAAAGTGAAGGTTCGTTATCCAAGCAAACGCGTCGTGAAGAAGTTGATTGGTGGAAGCCACTGATGTGCTGGCAGCAGCTGTATAACGAGTGACCAATTTTCCAACGTTTTGAGCTACCATTGGGGTAACTTTTCATTCCCTTCATCTTTGATATTCTATTGGGGAGAATTCCTGCAAGATGGGGTGAATTTATTAATTGAGTTGTTAATCGAAGCAGCTTATTGGCCTTTCACATCTTAGACCTGATCATTCAGTTTTGGATTATGGTCTTCAAAGAGACTAAATTAACTCGGCGCGGTCCGGCTCAGTCCAAATTGAAGCCAAACTCATCGGTGACTCCTGTGATACAACATGTTTAGAGAGACGTTTTGAGATCTTCTCTCAATCACCATAGCATTCTCGTATTACCCATTTTAAATATTTTCCACCTATCGGCGTCAGAATACTTTCAAACAGGATAACTTCAACCCAAAATACTCTTTGTATATTCATACTTCGACAAGCTCGTTGAGAATTATGGAAGTTACTAATAAAGAAATTATTAATTGATATTTGGACCAGATTATGAACTGATTTTAGTTGTATTTATTACACTTAAAAATTTTAATAATTTATTTTTTATACTAACAGATTTTTAATATCTTTGAAATTCAAATCGATCACTATAAATATAACATGTCATATTATTTGTAGCGAGCAAACATTCATTATTCTATTTCAAAGACATTAAATATTATTTTTTAACAATCTTATTATTATTTATTGTTCACACTAAAATTTATTCGATTATTAATATAACCACCCAATCAAACACGATTTTTTTATCGTGTAAATCCAGGCTCATCAACTATATAACAAAATTTGATATTTAAAATTTTAATAAATATTGACATGGCACAATTTTAACGAAGTGATTCTTTACCTGAAAAGATTACAAATAAATATAACTTAAAATCAAAAAGTAAAAATAATTAATAATTTATTTGTTGATGTAAATTTTAAATTAAATTACGCTACTATTAAAATATATAAATCTAAATATTTAGATTTGTAAATCTAAAAAGTAACTATATCGATCAAATCAAAATCTTAATACGTGAAGCGTTTAAAAAAAACAATTAGATAATGCATTTCTTTTCTGGAATTTGTTTTATTATTGATAAATACTGTAGTGGAAAAGATGTTTATAGAATAAATTTGGATCTAAAAATAATACAACATAAAAAGCAAGAATAAAAGAAATATAAAAACAAATCAATAATTTGAAGTAAAGGAAATTAATTCATATAAACATTATTTTTCTGGTTATAACATATTAAAAAATGGTAATGCAGAAGAAAAAGTTAAACTACATGTGAAAATATACTCGTTGGGGTACTATTACTAGGGTAGTGGTAGTGGTAGTGGGTATTAGTACTATTAGATGAGGCTGACAAAAAAACGCGTGGGTAAATAGAAGTATTGGTGGCACAAATACAAACAATATTGGCAGGTAACGGTACTAGTACTAGTACTGTGTCAGTGTGCTCCCAGCCTCCCACCATCTTCTCTCTTTTGTCCTACGGCTGATGTCCTTTTCCTCGATTTTCTCCAGCCATTTTAGTACTACATCCTTAAACTTTTTACGTAGTATACGCTTTTTCATAAGAAAATTGTCTGACTATGACACCCAGTTCGCATAAAAATAAAACAAATGTAAAATTATTTTAATGGTGGTGACCCTTGATGCGAAAATGCGAAAATGTACAGAAATATTGCACTGCTTATATAAAAATATGCAAAAATGTGCAGGGTAATGCTAAAAATTAAACATTTTTTTTTATAGATGTTACACGGTTGGATTTTACATTTTTTATAATATCTTTCATCTAATTTTGGATAAATTTGTTCTTTTTAGAAAATTTAGATATAAAGGGTTTTGATAAATCTCTTAACATTTTTTTTCTTTTTTTTTTTCTAAAAACTTCTCAAGCACTCAAGAATCGACCGATAATCAAACTTAAATTTTTGAAGAATCCAAACTCAGAATAACATAAAAGTAAGAAATACAAGCCTATTGTTAATTTTTTTTTAGTTTTCGTTAAGCATAAACGGTGAAAAATAAGGTTTTTAGGTTTCGTTTTTAAAAGTTTGATTTTTGCATAATTTTAGGTGTTGTTTTGTTATATTAGTGTTGTATTGTTGTTACTTATGTTAGGATCTTTGTTTTTGTGTTTGATTTTGTTGCAAATGACCGCGTATGGATAATATTATGATTTTAGATCTCGGCTTAAGCTGGTCGCACGATAGTGCTACCATAATTCATCTCGTCGCACGATCGTGCGACCAGGATGATAGTTCGTCGCATGCGACGAGGTTGGTAGTGTTGTCACATGCGACATACATACTTACTTTGTCGCATGCGACAAATAACATAAGTTGTCTCGTGCGATAATTATACTTATATTTTTTTATTTTTCTTTCACTAATATCTATTACTTTATGCTGTTTTTACAAGATGGGCTGTATCTAGAGCACCGTGAAAATCCGTTTAATAAAAAGCAAGCGCGGGCGCGCGAGGGGCTTTTGGCACGTGAGACAAATAAAGCTAATGTTTCCCCTGAGCATGTGGAGGCAGGTCCCGCCAAGGGACAAACTCCTGGTTCTCGGACGAAACAACGCCTACTTCGTCATCCAAGTGACGATGGGATTCGTATGGCTGTCGGTAGCACCGGTGCAGGTTCGTCTTCACAGGCACCTGATCTTCCGTATGTTGACGATGAAGCAGATGCACTGGATGGATCGTTGGATATGAAAGGGCCGGAGTGGCGGGAGGCACCGCAGGGATTACATGCATGTTATGAGGACGATGCACCCGACGCACCCTAGTTGCACTGGCATACCATAGTAGGGGAGAGAATAGCAACGCGATGTACAAAGTTTGGGTAAATAAGAAGCTATGGTATATCGTTAGTATATCTGGTCCAGGTGGAGGTCCTCAGTTGTAGCCATATGGTGGGGTTGACTACGCAGGATACGATCAGATCGCACAATATGCTCTATCCATACCGACGCTGGAGTACGACGATCTGGTATAGAACACCCTTCACATGTGCAGGATTGCTGAACGGTACAGACGTCATTGATTCAGATCGCAGGAGGGTGTTTTTATTATCTCGTTATTTCATATGTTAGACTTTTCTAGATTATCATTCGATTTTGTAACCGTATAACTTTATGACAACATTTATTTTATTTATTTCTTCGTTTTTACATCGCATTCTCAATTTTTATTTGAACAACGTAGTTAAAAACATAATTATAAAATGTAGTTAAAATGAATGTGAAAAACCTAGTAAAAAACATGGTTGAAAGTAACTCCCTTTAAAAGTTAATCCCTCCAAAATAAATCCCTCCAAAATTAACTCTCTCCAAAATATTTCCCGTCATTGTGACTTCCCACTAATTAAAATTTTCCACCTAATAAGGTACCCCACTTCATTTTACCTATATAAATGAGTTATTAAGAAGTCTTATAAGACACCAAAACAAGCATTCAAAAACAAATAAAAATAAAAACACATTACCATATGGAGTTCAATGTCGATGAAGACTACCAAATGCTTCAGGCAGTGAAAGTTTCCAAACGTGAGATGGGGGAAGATATCAGTGATGCGTTTTTTGAGCGGGTTTTATGCAGGATGTACTTCAGTTACGAACATGGTGGAACAAGAGGACTTGTTGTGCGCAGTCGTGACCAAATCAAAAATAGGTACCTATTTTGCCAACCGCTACAAAGTTTACTCTTCTTGTCATTTAAGATTAAGCAAGAAGCGGTCGTTATCTGGGGCATGACTGTCGTAGACTACATCAAAAGGGATATGGTGGCATATTTTGATGATAGGATTACGGAAAGGGGAGAAGGGGATGAATCGGACGATTACATGGTATATGACATTGACGAATGAAGAATCTTGTTTTTTTGGTATTTTCGATTAATCTTGTATGTTTTTATGTTTTAATTAGTCTTTATGCCTTTATGTTTTTGCGGTTTTATCCATGCTTTTATGTTTTAATTAGTCTTTATCTTTTGTTACAGTGTTGTTCTATTAATTAAGAGTCATATGTTTTTAAAGTTCAAATGTCACATGAGAATACTTTAATTAATCGTCTCAATTAGTGAAATTGAGGATAAAATTTAATAAAAAACTTCGCTTGAAAAATGTCCAATAGACCATCGCAATTAGGTCGTGCGACACAAGCTCTCTGTTTGAAAAAAACACAGCCAAATGGTTTGCCTTGCGTCGCATACGAATGGTTCAAAAGAGCGTCGCAAATTAGGTCACGCGACGCAAGCTCTCTGTTTGAAAAAATAGAGCCAAATGGTTTGCATTGCGTCGCATGCGACTGGTTCAATATAGCATCGTAATTAGTCGTGTGACGCAAGCTCTTTGTTTGAAAAAACACAGCCAAATTGTTTGCCTTGTGTCGCATGCGACTGGTTCAAAAGAGACTCGCAATTAGGTCGTACGACTCGAGCTCTCTGTTTGACATAACATATACAAATGGTTTGCCTTGCGTCACATGCGATTGGTTTAAAAGAACGTCGTGCCCGATATGTCTAATACGTGCTCGCACGTGATGCGTTTAATTCAACATTACTACTCGAAAAGCTTATTAATTGAACAAAAACCCAACATCATACAAAATTACGTAAATTATTTTACAAAATTACTTCAAATGTCGTACGGAATCATTTCAAATGTCGTTTCTTGTTAAATCGGTTACATGTGGTTTTTTGTTCAAGTTGATTTTCCTAGCTTGTATTATTTGTGTTAATTTATTGAACCGACGGTAATACGGATACGCCCATTGACTTGCTTTTTCGGTTGCGTAAGCACCCCAGGTAGGGTATAATGGAGGCAATGGCCCATCGGGTGGAGTAGTAATCTGCAAGGAAAAGAAGAAATGAATGCATTTTGTAATTGATATGTAAGAAATTGGGAAAAAATGATATACTTACATTAACAAAGTGACATCTATGTACGAAAGCAATCCCAACTTCTATAATCGTTGAAATGTTGACGGGTGGGCGTCCACAGATTGGTAGATACGTTAACGACGATGCTTGCGATACATGGTATACCATGCATTGATATCTTGTCGCAATGACTAGTCCAATGTCCGGAAATGTCATCCAATAGTGGCTACTAGGGTTGGGCTTGAAGTAATCCAACCTATGTACCAAATCGTCAAACACCTTCGGCGAACCATATACATCCAACCAAGATACACCGTTTTCTTGCAACTCCTTCAACAGATCGCGTCTAACATCCTCCCATCTATCTTCATTATTGTATATTGAATGCACTACAGAACGATATCCGCACTGTTCGTCCGGAAGAACGTCAACTAACGTAATAATATAAGTGTGTAGAAATGACGGGATGCAATCCGGATATAATGTTAAGATCTCATCCTTAACAATTTTCTTTGGCCTTCTAACTTTCTTTTTTGCTAGTGGAGGTTTGGTGGTACGATGGGAACCACGTTGGATGCGGCTGTGCTTCCTAACATGTTAACGGGTGTACTACCTATCGAGTTAGTCGGAGTACTAGCATTAACGGTTTGTTCAATGGTATATTCCCACGAACTAGGGTTTCGTTTAGTCGATTTATCAACGCCTCCCTTTGGCCTACCCTTAGCTCTAACCGATTCTTTGGGATCTTGAATATGACTTGTCTCGGGCCTTAAAATTTGCATAACCCGATTGATAATGTGGTTTTGTTGGTCGGGGCGGAAACTATGAATGGAGCTGTCAATTATCGAAAGTTTTTTTACAATTCTTCCTCACGAGAACTAGGATCTCTATGAAAAATATCTAATCTTTTCCAAAAGACATCCACATCTTCTAAAGGGATGCACAAGGTAACCTATGTGTTTTCCTAAGGAAACATCATCCGCGTGCTACCCCATATACTCCTATATTTTTAGCACGTACAATAATAAGCATCAATATCTTTAGACCCGCATGTGACACATGACCTTTAAGATTTTGGGTCAAAACACCATCAAAACCGGGAATTGTTCGAAACTTACTTCGCTTGAATGCTTCGACGATCCCTGCATGCTGCTTTGTTAATAAGTTGTGAACTTTTTCTAAAAAAAGCACAAAATTGCATTGATTCATCCCAAGGTATTTTTTGAGGGACGAGTGAGAACCCTCCACCCTACATAATACAAATACAAAATTATGACCTTATTTTAAAAGAAACATAATAGCTAAACCAAAAATTGGATAAAAGGACAAACCTATTTGTAGTTGTTTGGCCATAATGTTTAATCTTGTTCGTTCGATACGTAAGAAACTTGTCACCATATTTTGTTATCCACGCGTCCATAACGTACGCAAAACACTTGGGTTGAGAGGCGAACATCTCCTTGAATGTAGCTAGATTATTTTCGTAGCTCTCAACCGTGTTCACTCCAGCAACATAACCGTAAAACTCAACAAATACCGTCCCAAAAATGTTCTTACTAATATGCCACGTGCATAGTAAGTGTTGTGTTCTCGGAAAAGTATCTTCGATTTCTCGCATGAGAGCTAACTCTCGATCGGTAACAATAACGCTCAGAAATGCGCACATGTTATCCATCATCAAACCACGAAGAGTTTCCAAAGCCCATACATAATTTGCAATCTTCTCTCCGCTCATAAACACATACGCAATGGTAAATGTAATGGAAGTCGACGTTAAACCAACAATATCTAATAAAGGCATCTTATACCTAGTCGTCTTGTACGTACAATCCATGAATAGCACATTAGGGAATGTACGTAATAAGTCTATGCTCGTCGGATGTACGGAAAAAAAATCAGTGATCACCTTTGAATTGTCTTTCGGACGCTTCCACGTGGAGTATCCATTCTCCTTCAATTTCGTCAACAAATATTGCATATGCGTTTATCCCTCGTGCTAAACATCCCGATGTTTTTTGCGGCAATTGTAGATTGCACACATGTTCGAAACGTTCTCGGGATATTGGTACTTCAAACCGCTATATATCTCCCTAGAATATGAACCGAGGTGAGACAAACTACAAACTAGTTCATTTTCATCCTGTTTTAGCCTACAAGCGCGGGAATGACCGTCTAAGCGAACTTAGGGTTCATGATTATGCATACCGTTTATTACCTCCAAACGTCATTTCATGGCTAGTACGTCGATGGGATGACCTTTTAATGCAAACGAACAATTACATTTCTTCGTCGATATCTTACGCTTTCTTAACGTGTCCGGCTTTGCTTTTGATACGAATACACCGTACCGCTTGCAAGCGTAATCTAACCTAGGAGTTCTTCCTCATTTCTCGCTATCGTAGAGCTTTATAATCATGACAAACTTAATATTATTCGATTCAATGTCCACAAAAGCATCTAATTCTTCTTTCGTAAATAACTTATCTGTTTTGAATATTATAGTGTGGTCGGGCATCCATAAATGGAGGCTAGGCAGGTTCCTCCTACAAAATATAACAATTGAATTTATAAGTTTTTCTAATAGTGCAATCACACAAGACATGTCTTCTAATCTATCGCACGAGACATGTCTCTTAAGCGGTCGTACGCGAAAGCATTTGAACACAGTCACATATCTTCATGCGACGCATAGGGAATTATTGTCACACGTTCTTGCGACGACGACGATGTTCATCGCGCGATGTCCGTGCGACCAGGCCAAAAAATGTAAAACATAGTTTAGCTTCTTACCTCTATGCGGTAAGCTTCCTACTCGTCTAGCAAGTATTCCAAAGAGACGTCCACTTCATCATTGTCCATGGATACTCCAATTTTTGGTTCTTTGTGGTGAATTTTATTGGTTTGGGTCAAAAAATGGAACTTTTAGGGTTTAATGGGTTTGTGGTAGTAAATATTGATGGAAAGCTTGTGGATTTAGGGTAACAATTGATGAATTTCAGATTTTGGGTTGATTTTGAGGATAAATGACATGAGTGTAATTACTTAGAGGGAGAAGGATAATTTGAGAATTTCAAGTTTGAGTTTGAAAAAACAGGGAATATTGTGAGAGGTCTATCAAAATATATTTAATTCATAAAAGTTGTATATATAATTCATAAAAACAATACTAAAATATTAATTTGATTTTTATGATATGCGGCTTACTTCTTTTTTTAATTATAGTAATATTATCAAATATTATTTATTCAACAATTAAATATTTGTTATTTAGCAATTAATTTTTAAAAATATATAAAAATAATATTAATAATAAAAATATTATCAAGTCGGAGGAATAATATTTAATGGCTTTAAAACAAATAAAACAAATAGTATATTCATCATCTTATTATAATGTATATAATAAGGTGGTATGTTTTATCTAACACTCCTATGTGATTACTTTTATTTTAAAGTTTTTAATTATCTTATTTACACATTTAATAAAATAATTTGAAAATACGTTCGTAGAATACAACTGTTTGAGTAATTAATCAGAACGGTTTTGTTTTGGGTACATTCCAAAAGGCCTCTTACTAGTTGAGGAAGGATTCACATTTACATATGTTACATTATTTCAATGTTAGCAATGTGGGACTCTGGATCAAATATGGGATGAATTTTACTCTTCAACATCCCCTTTAAACTTTATCCCATTAATTGGCAGAATAAACGTCGCCAAATCACAGCGGAATCAACATCGCTGAATAATATCCCACATTGATTCAAACTTTGGCTTTGATATCATCTTAGAATATATAAGTGCCTCACATACTAGCAAGATATTGTCCGCTTTGAGCCCGAAAGCTCGCACGGCTTTGATTTTGATACATTCCCAAAAGAGCTATGTATATTCTTAACATGGTATCAGAGTGATAAGATTATAGTTTATTGGATAAAAAAAATAATCATTCCTCTAAATGAGAGATGTAGCTACGGTATAAAAAAATAAGTGTATAAGGAAAATATATATAAGTTGTTTGGTTGGAGCAGATCCCATTGTGTGAGACAAAAAAAAATTATGTTTTTTTGTGTGATTTTATTTTCTTTTGCAAAATAAAGGATGTAGTCAAACATGTACTAACCTGAGGAAAATATCCAGTAGAATAATCGTTTTTGCGAGAATGTGTTAAAATATGGAGTTAGAATACTCGGTTTGACGCTTGTAAAACAAGGTTTGCATGATATGCAATGGTAATATAAAATAGTTGTAGTCAAGCGTCTCGTTAAAATCTCTTTGCACCCTCAGATGGTAAATAGTACATATATATATATATATATATATAACATAACAAATGAAGTAAAACTCAGAATTCAACCGAATAAGTGTATTATCAAATGTTCATCATTTTATGAGTAAAATAACGGTCGGTCTTATGTGTCGATCAATTAGCAAGTTATGGGTTTGATTTGTCGAGACCTTAATATTTAGTGTGTAAAAATACATGTCTAAGTACCTTTTTGTCCATTTAAAATTGTAGAAAATGGATAGTAGATGTTGGCATACATAGTTTTTTTTTTTAAATTAAAAAAAATCGTTACAAAAATTCTTTTTTTGTCTAAATTGTTTAAGAATGAACCCTTCCTCAACTAAATCAAGATTAAAATATCATATAAATATCGATAAATTAGGTAAAAAAACTTCATGCTAGTTAAAAATAAGTTTTTGAACACCGATTATTAATGCTGTTTTTAAATACAAACTAACAAATTTTGAGCTAAAAATAAGAGACCAACATGATCTAGAAACATATCTGAAGGGAAATAACGATCTAATAGAAAACCTGGAGAGTAGTTCCTCTAAAATCTCTTTTGATAGATGATTTTCCATTTCTCATTGATATTCTAAAAAACCTAAGGAGAAAAATCCACGACCTATAAATCATAAAACCATAGTCATTTTTTAGAAAGATAAGTACAACAAATAAAAACGTTTTTATCTATAGATAGAGACACCAATAGTAAATATGAGAATAATATTGTGGGATAAAAGCATAATAAAAAAAACTATATATGCTAACATCTCCTCTCAAACTCATGATGATGTAGTGAGAAGCACAAGAGTTTGTCGTAATATGAAACTTTTTTATATTCTTCACACCGCTCACAACCAGTCCCACAAGGCTCATCGTAATGGAATCAAGAAACCTAAGAGGAACATAAACACTTCAACCAGAGGAATGGATCCAAAGTTCTTGAGAAACCAGAGGTACGAAGGAAGCACAACAATAAGACATTGCATAACTCTTCTACTGATAAGTATACATTTGATATTTTCACATCTTCTTCAAGTATTCTTCTTCACACATCTTCTTCGCATTTCTTCTACCTCATCATATTCTTCAACCAAATATTCAATTTAGATATTAAATCTCAAATCCCTAATCCTAAATCTCAAACCTCCAACCCTAAATCTCAAACCTCCAACCTTAAATCTCAAATCACCCTCTCTCAAACTCCCAAATCGCTCTCTCTTAAACTCATAATGCAGCAATTATAAACATTCAGAGTTTGTATCCAATCTTAAATATTCACTTCGAAAATCTCAAATCATCAAATTCCAAACTACAAATGAAATCCAAATACCAACCAAAATCTAAACGCCAAATATCCAAAACGAAATCCAAACGACAAATGTCGATCTAAGCATACGTCTGACATAATCAAAACATCAAACAAAATCTAAACACCAAACGAATCTAAACGAATCCAAACGACAAAAGCAAATCTAAACAAACGCCATATATAATCTAAACGTCAAACAAAATCTAACCACTAAAAAATCCAAACAAAATCTACACCAAATATGAATCGAGACAAAATATATACCAAATCCAAAGAAAATATATACCAAACCCAAATTCAAACAAAATCTATACGAAGTCCAAATCCAAAATAACTCCAATACTAAATACAAATACCAAATCCAAATTCAAATTTAAGTTTCAACCAAAACTAAAAGCAAAATAAAAATAAAAATTGAACCCACGATGTTACCAACAAAAATGTTACATTGTTCTAGTAGAAATTTCTTCCAAACCGTAGCACCAAATCACAATCAAACCAGTGAGATTGAAGGATTAGATGTCCAAGATACACTGTCAGAAACTAAATAAAAACATACATCATTTGCATTTGATTCTAGATACACACACCAAATCTGAAAACCAAAAATGTTTTTTTATTTTTTTTCTTCCGGCGGAAAGCTAAAACAACTGCTCGCCGACATAACGGAATGCACGAAACTTGAACTCAAGATCCATATTTACACTCTAATACCATGTAGAAGAAGAAAAACAAATAAACACATATAGTAAATAAGAGAATAACGATGTGGGATACAAACATAATATAAAAATACTATATATGCTAACATTAGAACCTTGTATGTTTGACATTAAGATCTGGTAATGCTTTGTAAGTTAGTTTTGACCCATTTTTCTCCAGATCGATTTGGTATATTTTTGCGTTGGACATTTCATCGTTATTGAAGATCCAAAATTTAGGTACTATGGTTTAGAATGATACCATATAATCCATATCATAGATTATACCAAATAGAGTTTTAATTGTCATGATGTGTAAAATGATGTAGTAAGGCCCATATCACTTTATGAAGGATATCCGGCTATTTGCCCATAATACTCTCAATGATATTCATACATTACTATTTTTTTTGGTTATCTTATTGATGGAAATGTTCTAAAAAATGCTATCGTATGTTCGCACTTTAGGAGAATTTAGTGAGTTATGCATTTTAAAATTGAAGCCTATTACGGTCGTGAATACTAGTCACACCCGAAAAAAAGTTAATTTTGAAAAAGATGATCACTTTTGTGGCTCACATTTTAACCAACAATTGGAATATACCCATTTTAAAAAAATATTTAACTACCACAAAAGTTATTTCTGACCTATTTATGTTATTGGGATAGGGGATGACTGAATTCATACATCATATGTCAAATAGAATGGTTTAAAAAATTGAATCGAAAAGAGTAACGGGTAGTCGGATGTTATCCGTAATGGTAGACCAATAATAATCGGCTAGTATACTCAAAAGTGTAAAGTTTTATAAGCACAATATGACATACTCTCTCCTTCGTGATTTTTTTTTTCAAACTAAATACATAATCATCGGATTCACAACTTCAATAATAATAAAAAACAAAATTACACTCACAAACAATAAAATTTTAAATTAAGCTTAAAAAAAATCTAAAACCAGCTGCTTGGTTTTTCATTTTATTGCATTCGTTTATGAGTTACTAGTAAATATAAAAATTATATTTATCTTTTACGAAATTAAATGTTACTCCTAATCATGAAATCAAGCATCCATCAAATCATACAAATTCCACCAAAAAAAATCATACAAATTTAAATCAGTTTCAATTTATGAAATAGTGCGATGACGACGCCACCAACTAAAAGCGTGTAAGGCGCACATTTTCAAATACAAACAGGTACCCAGTGTAGCAGCAGTACCGGTACCGGTACGTACTCCTTCCACTACCTATATAATCTTCCTAGGCTATCGGTACGTTTCCGCTGGCTGTATCTATCCTCCTCCTCCTTCTCTTTATCGTTTCTCTTGTCTTATTTTCGGAGATTTGTCTTATTTTCGTAGACTTTTTTTTAAAAAGTAAAATTGTTTTATTCACCGGCAGAATCATCGGATCGCCCTCCACCGACTTTCCGATACCAGACTCCCCGCTACCGAATTAAAATTAAAAAATATTCAATAAAATTTCACAAAATTTATTCAATATTTTAATAATTACTAAATGAGAATTGATTATGACGACTCGTTACGTTCTAAAATCATTATAAAATAGATTTATTATAATAAAAAATTAAAAATGTATTTCTTTTTATTTACAACTAAAAAATCATTCATTTAAATTCTGTCCATCATATTAAATAAATATGTCTTCCTAAACTTCATGGAAGATAATATCACCATACCTAAAAGGTAGATTTTATTTTATTCAATATTAAGTTTAATGCATATCACAAGATAATAAAATAATTATTATAAAACAATACGAATAAACAAACTTGATCTAAATCAAAAATATGATTTTGAGATACTTCAATATAATAATGGTGCTAGTTAAACTAAGAAAAGTGCAAAAAATTATATTTATTCGTAAGTCAAAAAAGGCTAAAACGACTAGTAGTTTGCGTTTGGCTTAAGTCTAATCGAAGTAATATATATATTTTGGTGTTATTCTGATATTCTTCTATATGCGAGTTTGATAAAAGAAGTGTTCGAAATCAAAACTGTGACAATATATTTAAAATTTTAAAAATATTTTGGAAAGTTAAAAATGTGTGATAAAAAATTTATTTAATTCAAACAATAATAAAAAAGAATTTACTACATATTTTATTCTAAAACATATAAAAGTTAAAATATTGAACATATATAATTAAATTTAACTAAAATTTTATATAAATATATTTGATGATTTGAATATTAAATTTTATAGACTTTAACCAGAATCAATCTAACTATTTATAAAAATAATAAAAAAAATGTGTAAAACTAGAATAAAGAATATATTTGTTTCGAATGAAGCTTAGAGTTAGAATTGTGTTTGAATATAATATAATATAATATAATATAATATAATATAATATAATATAATATTTAGAAATCTTAACGAAAACTATATTATATAAATTTAGTGTAATAAAAGAAGTGTAAATTAATGAATATATTAGTTCAACAAATAAATACCATTTTCGCTTAAGGACATATCTAGAAAACTCTTTCCCCCCTCTCTCGAATCGAGCATAAATAAGAAAAAAAAATTATTTTTATTTTTTTATTGAAAAATAAAATCGAATTTAATTTCAAATTTTATCTTATGAATTGATTCGGTTTTTATAGTTCACATATTTATATAAATCCAAAACTTTTAATCATTGAATGATACGGTGTATTTCTCGATTATCAAATAAATTATAAAAAGTCCTACAAACAGGAGCGGCCGTCCCAGTTTGTCCCAAAAATAGATTCACTATTTTTTTTTATAAAAAACATTAAATAAATTGAAAAATCGTTCATACAAGAACATAGGATATATCGTGAGAAAATACATCAACAAATCGACATAGAAAGTTCGAATGCGAGAAACAGTAAAATGATCAAATAGTAGTAAAGAGATAAGATCCAATCAAACAAGTAGTCTAAAGTACTGAGCAAACAAGTGGACATCAAAGACAGCATCCGGAAGTATCAAAGCGATCAACGTAGTGGAGATCACGAGCTGCACTCACCAAGAGTAACCTACATATCAAGAAAGATGATTATATATAAGAAATATTTACAAAGGCCAACCAGTCTTGGTGCCATGGAATCTAAACCGAAGATCTGATAAGATACTGTGAGATACCATAGAGGCAATGGCTGAAGGGGAACCAAATATTCTTGAGTTCCTCTCCTTCCAGACGTGGTAAATTACCGCGGCGAAACAGGAATACCAAATAAATTAGTTTCGAGATTGAGACCAATTTGACGTTTCACAGATCCAAGACTGCCAGCAGGAGGCGATAAAGGGGAATCCTAGTTTAGTATTAGCATTGGACCAAATACTCTAAGTGAAGCTACAATAAAAAATAAGATGAGAGATAATCTCATGATCAAAGTTGCATAGAGCATAGTCAGGTGGGGTGTTATAACCCTAACTGAGGAGCGTGTCTTTGGTGGCAAGCTTGCCCAAGATAGCGAGCCATAAGATGAAGGAATGAAGAGGAACATTGAATTTATTCCAAACTAACCCGACCTACCCCACTTTAGGGTTAGGCAACCGAATGACGTGGTACGTGTCTTTGATGGAAAAGGAGATGCATCTTGCATTCGCCTTCCAATAATCATTAGAGAAGATTTTAGGGGGAGGGAGGGAGAGAATAAGATTATGGATTTCCAACAGGTTAGCGCAGTTTCGTGCACTCGCAGATCTAATGTTAGAAGGCCAGTTCCAGTTCCCGTCGATAATGATATCCGAGACCTTGAGATTTTTCCCCAGTCTAGAGTCATTGATGATATTGTCTCCATAGTGGGAAGCTAGAGAAGAACAAAGGAGCCATGGATCATACTAGAAAGAGGTACTATAGTCATTTCCAATTGCCACCCTGCACAATTTACAAGCCAAATGGCGGAGACGAATAACTTTCCTCCAGATCCAAGAGGACAAGGTTCTCAGCGGGAGATTCCAAAAGTTATTATTCTTAATTTTTTCAATCTTGATCCAATCACACTAAATGGGGTGATTGTTATTACAAATGATTGACCAAAGATGTTTAAGGACAGCCGCCTGATTCCAGAGTTTTAGTTACAGAATCCCAAGGTCGCTCTCTATTGTGGGCGAGGTGACTATATCCCAAGCTAATTTGGCACCATGGATTTTCATAGCAGAGCCAGATCAAAGAAAACAACAGAGATATTGAGACAGTTCTTTGATTATCCTTGAGGGGAGGATAAAAATAGAGGACTAGTAGACCTGACCAGCGAATAAGACAGACTTAATAAGTTAAAGTCTACCAGCATAAGAGAGATGCTTAGAGGTCCAAGAGTCAATTCTAGATGTGATTTTGTGAAGAAGATGACGACAATCCGAGTGGGTGAGACGACTAGTAAAAAGGGGCACTCTTAAATATTTAACAGGTAGTGAACCTTCCGAATATCCCAAGATGGTTAGAAGATCCAACCGAAGGGAATCATCAATTCCCAAAAAAAAGATGTGACGTTTAGAGGGATTGACTTTGAGACCATAGAGAGTATAGAACTCATCAAGAGCCTCTTTGATAAGAAGGAGGGAGTTGACGTCGTTATGGCAAAAAATTATTAGATCGTCTACAAAGCATAGATTAATGATTTTGAGCTTTTGACATTTCCAATGAAAGTGAAACTTCTTATCATGACTCTTCTTCTTAAGAATACTGGAGAGAACCTGCATGACAAGGACAAAGAGGAAAGGGGAAAACGGGTCTCCTTGTCTCAGACCTTTCCTACCTTTGAAGTTGCGATGAGGATCTCCATTAATATTAATGGAGTAAGCAGGAGAGGAAATGCATTCGATGATCCAAGTGATCATTTTCTCCGGGAAATGCATTGCGACTAGAATGTCAAGGATGATGTGCCATCTGACATTATCAAAGGCTTTCATTGAATCAATTTTGAGAGCAGCCCTTTTGTCTCTGCGATTAGAGTGGTAACCGCGCAATAGCTTTTGGGATAAAAGGATATTATCTGAAATGTTCCTCCCCTTGACGAAAGCCGACTGGGAATTATCAATAAGATAAGGAAAGGAATCCTTGATTTTGTTGGCTAAGATCTTAGAGATGATCTTGTTACTAACATTACAAAGAGCAATGGGTCTAAAGTCAGCAGGCCTAGAAGGAGAGTCCTTTTTAGATATAAGAGCAATAGAGGTGGAGCTCCAAGAATCATCCAAAAATTCAGAATAAAAGAATTTAAGAACACCATTACAGATGTATTGGCCAATAATGCTCCAATTAGATTTGAAGAAGCAAGAGTTGAAACCATCATGACCTGAAGCTTTGCTATTGTCATCTGTATTAGTAACTTAAGAGGTAAGAATAAAGGACACAGTTTCCAGACCTGGATAACCAGTATGATGCCTGATACCAAGAGAGTTTTCAAAATATTTTACAAAAACGTTTGAAACACTGGCAGGAGTAAATGCAGTAACTCTGTTTTCATTATTAATAGAAATAATCTTGTTATGGAAAAGTCAAGCCTTAATACTATTATGGAAAAATTTAGTGTTTTTATCACCATGCTTAATCCAGTTTTCTCTAGATATTTGCTTAAGAAAGGATTCTTTGGCTCGACTAAAAAAGATGAAAGAAGATGACGCTTCGCATTTATCCGATTAAGCCTGAAATAATCTATTTTGAGCGATCACAACCCTGGATCTAATGCCACTAAACTCTTTACGGTTGAGTCCAACAAGCTCGGACTGCAGCCTAAGAAGTTTACCAGTGACAAGACTCATTCCAGAAGAAGCTATAGGGTTATCCTAACTTTTATAAACAATGTCTTTGAAATTCGGGTGAGATTGCCACATGTTGAAGAATTTGAAAGGCTTTTTGCGCTTAAGACGTAGCAACCCGAGGTTTAGCGTAATGGTGGTATGGTCAGAAGATCGAATAAAACCAAAGTGAGCAAAAGACATTGGGAAAAGATCGTCCCAAACAGGGTTGACAAAGACTCGGTCAATCTTGGATAGAATTGGATGATCAGGTTTTTTATTAATCCGCGTGAAGTGAAAACCAGTAGATCGAAGATCACTGAGCTCACTACGGAAACAACATTTATTAATGTCATTATTAGAAGAAGTACAATTATCAGAGGAACCTAAATGCTCATCAGGGTGACAGATGGCGTTGAAAGCCCCAAGCAAAACTCAAGGAATGTGTTTGTCTACCATAGATATGGTAGTCAAGTCATTCCAGAGGTGAAATCTATCCACAACTTCATTGAAATCATAAATGGCAGTAAATCTAAAAGAAGCATTAAAATTATGACACTTAGCCAAACAATGAATAAACTGAGGAGATTGGGACACTCTAGAGATAGTGATAACACTAGGGTTCAAAATAATCCAAATTATACCTAGATGGTGATTAGAGTGATTGGTAAGCACATGCCAAAAGGGAACCATTTTCCTAACGATGGAATCTACTTTATACAATTAGACTTTAGTTTCGACTATAATTAATAAAGAGATACTAGTACTAATAATAAAATCAGTGACATATTTTTGCCTAACAGGGTCATTTAGCCACCAAACATTCCAAGAAGAAATATTTATACATTAGAAGACTTACAACGCTTTAGACGATGGTCCTGTCGGAGGAAAATCCAAAATACTCTTATCCTTAGCATCCGCGAGACGGATAACCTTATCCTTAGCATCTGTGAGACAGTGAGCAACCCAACCTTCTCACCTTTTTTCGGTGATCCGGATAATATAAAGACTACGAAAAACAAATTTTCTAAATAATATTTGATAAGAAAAGTAAAAAATGATTCAAAAAGTAAACTAAAATAAAATATAAAATATCTATATGTGATAAGGGAGAATTCGTCGATAATAAGAGCAATGAGCCAATTGCGAATAGAAGGAAGTTAAAATGTTTATTAGAGTATTTATCATAAATTAGAGAGTAATTTGTAAACAATGTATATAATAAGGGACTCAAAGGGAAATAAAGTAAGCCCACCAATGACCTAAACGGGTCCATCTTCGCATACTATAAAAGGGGATTCTTTATTCTTGGTAGGTGGGACATTCCACATTATTATATTATCTTTGCTCTTTCTCTCTATACAACTCTTTCTCTAGTCACATCAGATTCAAGATTCAATATATTCCTTAGTCATTTATTTTCTCATCATTGGCGCCGTCTGTGGGAATCCGTGATACCAACAAGGAATCTTATTCTTTGAAAATCACGATTCAAGAGATGAATAATGAGGCTGTCGAAGAAGGGGTCAGGAGAGAAGTAGCCCAAGCTTTTTCGTTATCCGGGGGAGAAGAAGCCTCGGGTCGGGAGCGATATGCCCCGGGTTGGGACAAACGGTCGACCCTCATCATGACCAAAAAACAGCTCCTGGAAGACATTGCAAAGCTGAACGCTGAAAGGGAGCGAGCATTAGACGAGAAGAGGGTTCGGGAAGGAAAAGGCAAAGAGCCGTTCATGGATAGCCGCAGTGAAGGCAACCCGGTTGTGGGACACCGCATCGAAGCCCGACCTGTCAGGTATTATCGGGAGCCTCGTACCGAGGAGGGGCAAAACACCAGAGAACAGCGGTACCCAAAGGATAATCGTGGCGCCTCCGCCGATTACACCTCGGATGATTCGTCGGGAAGGGAGTACCGACGACGGGAAAAGATGAACAAACGCGCACAAAAAAATCGTTCTCGACGCCACAGGGAACCCCTATCACCCTCTTTGAAGTACAAAAAAAGGTAGCACCGAAAAGCAAACACCAGTGTCATTTGAGAAAGAAATACCGACGGACAGCAGGGAAGAACGGGTAGCACTGCCTCAAGTGCAGTGGTAACCTTTGAACAGCCAGAACCAAGGGTACCGAACCAGCAGCCAATTTATCAATCCAGGGGACGAGGGACTTTACGGAGTTCGGACAAAAGGACTCGGGGGCGGAGCGTTCGGAGACGGGGTGAATTGGAGAGCTTCACCATTGTCCGATGAGATTCTAGCGGGGCAACTCCCGAAAAGGTTCGATATTTCCAAATTGGAGAAATATGACGGGAAGAAGGACCCGGATAACCACTTGGAAGCCTTCAAAAACTTCATGCTGATTTTCGACAATGACGACAAACTCCTATGTAGGGCATTTTCGATGACTTTCCGGGATCAGGCATCCAAGTGGTACAACCGGTTACCACAAGGCTGCATCAAGAACTTCGGGATGTTCTGGACGATGTTTAGACAACATTTCGTCGGAAGAAAGAGTTTCCGAGCCAACGGAGACACTATTATGAATTGTAAGCAGAGGTTAGGGGAGAGCCTCAGGGAGTATACCAGGCGTTTTATCGACGCTAAAACCGACCCGGACCATTGCGAGGAAAACATGGCGCTAACCGCGTATCGCTTGGGCTTGCTCCCGGGACCGATGAAGCAAGCGGTAACCAAAAAGCAAGCATTCACTTTCTCCGCCATTCTGGCTCAGATAGAAAAACAAATATTGATCAAAGAAACCAAGGCGTCCGAACTAGCTGCCCAAATTCAGCAGAGCGCGCAAGCGGCGGTCGTAATAAGACGAGGGACTCAATCCAACTACGCTCAGGCAGCCTAGTCGGTTAGCACCATACCCCCGACCCAGCCCATACCTGTCAAGCCTTCGGCTCCCCCGAGCCAAAAAACGAAGCAGACAAGCCAAACAGTTTCACGACCTATATCTAACAAATAGATCTGCCCTGCTTATTTCGCCGACCTGACGGAATGCGTGTCGTCAATCTACGAAAAAACTAAGAAAACCAAGATCGATCTAGAGGCAAAGCTACAGAGGCATTTTGAGCTAAACCATCTAAGAGTCTTCACTCCTCCCGCTCCCGAAGACTGGGGGGCTACTGATAAGGGAGCAATTCGCCGATAATAAGAGCAAGCAGCCAATTGCGAATAGAAGGAAGTTAAAATGTCTATTAGAGTATTTATCATAAATTAGAGAGTAATTTGTAAACAATTTATATAATAAGGGACTCAAAAGGAAATAAAGTAAGCCCACCAATGACATAAACGGGTCCACCTTCCCATACTATAAAGGGAATTCTTTATTCTTGGTAGGTGGGACATTCCATATTATTATATTCTCTTTGCTCTTTCTCTCTCTACAACTCTCTCTAGTCACATCAGATTCAAGATTCAATATATTCCTTAGTCATTTATTTTCTCATCAATATGAATAAAGTTTCGTTCATTTTAAAATTATAATGCAACCCATATTATAATAATGTTAAACTAAATCACTTATTATAAATATAAAGAGAGCCAAAGAGCACCCAATCTTGAATTAAAGGCAATGGACCAATACTGGCAAGATTTAATTTAGGCCCAAGCACTTTAATATTGCAAAACCCATAAAGGTTAGGGTTCACGGCAAGAAATACAATACTCTTACCTTACGCCGACAAACTAAAACCCTTACCCATTGTCACCGTGGTTTTACTCAGATATTCGTACCTTACATGAATCAGCGTCACTTTCGACTCCAAAATTGCTTCGTTGTCCGTTATTTTCCTTCTACGCATCCTGGCGGAACCCGTGGAGAGTACGGGATCGACCATAAAAGCAGCTCTGCTTCCGGAGCACATGAATTCCAACGGCCTAGCGGGACAGACGAAAAGAATGTCATCGTGACTCACCCCGGCCGAGAAAGGAGAACAGAGCTCAATGAAGCTTCTGAGAATCACGCAATTGGACGTGAGAGCAGGGCACGTACAAAACAGGTTACTATAAGATGAAACTGGATCGAAAGTGCAAGGGGTGTTATCCGATGACGGAAAAGGAGAAGGAGAAATCAAAGTATGATACGAAACCGCTTGATCGATTATGGAGTTAACCACCTGAGGAAAAAAAACCATCCAAGCAAGAAACTGGTGAAAGAGATAGACTTTCTGAGCCAAAACCCAAAGAAACAGACCCTAAGAAGGTGGATGGAAGAAAATTTATGCTAGAAATAATCAGCTTAGACATTTTGAATGAATACTGAGATAGAGAATGCGAACCTAATTTCGGTGATAGAATCAATCCAGAAATGGACACAACATAAGCATGAAACTTGAAGGGAATGAAAATAAGATCAAACAAATTTGAGAAGGACGGCATGGACTCTTTTGAAAGAGAAAGGATAAGATACAATACCGCTTACAAGAAAGCGAGACTCGGATTTCAGACCAATGGCCTGTAACCACCAAAAAACCAAAGCCGAAAGCAATTTCTGGTGAAGAAAATTAGTCGTTGAAAAATTCCAGTATATTTGTTACCGTTATAATTCACTATTTGTATGACCGTAACATTAATTTTGCTCTGAAATAGTATTTCAAAATCTAAAATTTTATAAATATACAAATAGTTATGTGTGCATAGTTTTTGTTAAATTTTAAATATATGTACATTTTTTGACCGCGTTGCTGATGATATTAAATTTAATAACTTATACTTAATTTAAATTAATAAAAAGAATTATTAGTTACATAATTTAAAAATATATAAATAATCTTTCTGTTATAATCTTACATTGTCAAAAATTATATAAACACATATAAAACTTTTTTACAAAATAAACCATATAAAACGATAATGTACATTATATTAAAAGTATAAAACAATACAGTACCATAATATTTATATTTTAATATGTTTTATTCAATTTTATTTTACTTCTTTCATTTTCTATATATTAATAAACTTTTATCATAAATTATTATTATTATTTATTTATTGGTATCTGTCTACTAATTATTAGCTGAATTAAAATACTAATTTAAAAAATAATGCTTTCACATATAAAAAAGAAAAGTTAGGTAAAAGCAAAATATTTTTTCAAAATGGTAAAAATACATAAAAATTAATAAATTTTCAAAGATATAAAATAATTACTCTCATAAAAAAACGTATAATTAATTTAAATAATTTAAATATGATATGTGTAAATTTTTTATATGATTATGAAATAATTCTAACTATAAAGTTTTTGTGTATAAATTATATATCATATTATGTTTTTTCATAAATAATTTCATATAGATGGGTTATCTATTTTTGGACATCGCTTCTAATAAAACTATAGTTTTAAAAAAATCAAAATTGTAAAAAATAAAAATAAAGAAATTATTCATAATTGTAAAAAAATACCAAAACATCTTTAAAATATTTGTCAAAATAAATACTAAAAAAGTTAGTTTATAAAAATTAGGATTTTAATATTAATAGAAATAAACAAAACTTAGAAAAAACTTATGATATCAACATCTAATCTCGTTTATATTTACTTTTGAGTCTATTTTTATTTCACCAAAAAAATTAAATGCAAAAAATCACATTAAAATAACTCAAGTATTTTTTTTTAAAGTAAATTTGTACCTTTTATAATATATTTTTTGATAATGCTATATATTTTTTTAAAAACAGTTTTCTTGATAGTTTTAAAGTGAACAACAAATACTAAGAAAATAACCACACTTCACGGGAGAAAAATGCAAGAATTTTTTGGTTCCTCTCCGACCATTGTCTTTACGACTTTTTATCGTATTTTTCGGATCTATAGCTCATATTCATTTGTACCACGAACAAATTAGTTGTTCAAAGCGCTTTGATTTGATCATCTAAGCAAATTCATTTGTTGTATTTTCTTATTTTAGTTTAGTCATTTGTCCTTCAAGATTTGTTTTTTTTCAGCTCTTTAATTTGTTGTTCAAGATTTTTGTTTGTTTTTTCAGCTCTATATTATCTCCTTCAAGATTATTGCTTATTGTTTCCAATTCCACGTTCACTTATTAAATATTTTTTATTATTTTTAAGTTCATCAATCTGTTTATCTATGTTATCGGTTTTTTTCTTTTTCAGCTCCTCATTTTGTGTCACATGTGCAAGATCGATCTGTTGTTGCTGAAAAATAAAACTAAATATTTTAGTAAATCACTTGCAAAAATAAGAGTAAACCCACTTGAGGAAATAAGACAAAACCACTTGTGAAAAAACATTTTGTTTGTCACTTATATGAGTAAGTTTAAATGACTTATGGAAATAAAGTAACTCACTTGTTGAAATAAAAGTAAATTAGTCAAAAATGAGTTGTTTAGAACTTGCATAAACACGAGTAAATTAGTTACAAAAATAAGTTTTTAAAGTTACCTTGTGTTGCCTCTCCACCAGTTTTTTCAAATTGTTGAATTATTATTGCATTTTTTCCTTGAGCTTCAAGTTCTATGTTATTTATTTGAAAGTAATTTATTTTCCAGGTTTCTCTAAAGCCTTGAGAATCTATGAACTAGTGTTCTTTCGCGGACATAGTTCAAATTTATTATTCTTTTTCTCCCTTTTATACGACTACTATTAAGAATCCTCTTGTAGAATCATCCTCAAATTTATCTTGAGCTCCAACAATTTTATGCTCGGCATAATTTCCTTTTCGCTCACTTATTTCATTTTTAGACTTATTTTCTCGTCTTTGATCTCAACACCACCTTCCACATCACTTTTATCAGACTACTCTGTATCTGTTTTTTATTATCATTATTTTCGTTCAAGATAAATTCCCTTCACTTAGCATTGGTAGGTTGAAGCATTCGAGTAAAAACCTACAATCGTGATAAATCAATTTTTATTTAAAAGCATTTTATATGTATCTTATTTACTAACGAGCTATCAAAATATTTGAGGCAAGTTGAATTCACTGCGCCTATATTCAACTCTCAACCTCTGTATGCATCATGGTATCATTTTTTACTTATGTGTTGTTTTTGTTCCAAAGCTTGTGTGTTCAAGAAAAAATGGTTACTATATAATAAATATTTAATATATCATTTTATTTTCTTTAAGTTTATTATATACTCACCACAACTATCATTGCACAACCAAATATCATATATAATTTTATACAACACTTTTTTATTGAAGATATTAACTTATATTTTAATTGTTTTTCTATCGAGTCATATTCGTTAACTTTTTAGAAGTATTTAACGGTTAAAGCAGTCAATGTCTCTCATGATATTGAGAAAATCAGGATTGCACAACCATATAAAATTAGAAGTATAATTGTACATTTTTTAACTTATTCTCTTTCAGTTGTTGATGCTAAGTCCATTGCACATTCAATAAATAATATGACCTAGTTGCAGAAGTAAAAGTAAATGAGTTACATATATACATCACTTCTGATATATATTCACAAGCGTAATTGACTTGCGGTAAAATTAAATGACTTGTGAAAATATATCACATGTAGAAAATGACATTTTACAAATGTAATTGACTTGCAAAAATACGCGTAAATGACTTAGGTGAATACATTACTTGCAAAAAGAAAAAAAAAATTATACAACCGCCCAAACACAAACCAAATTAGTTACTGTCATTTCTTGCATAAATACAAGTAAATCACTTGTGAAAACAAATCCATGCATGTGCTGCCATTTACTTGCATAAATAATAGTAGATCACTTAAAACATAACAAATCACTTAAAAATAACAAATAAAATCATACAATAACCCAAACACAAATCCATACATTTATTGGATAATATGTGTTATTAATTTTTTAAAATAATTGATAAAACATAAACAAGAAAACAATTTTAAGGTTTAAAAAATGAAAAATGCATAAATTGTAAAATTAAAGTTAGATATTATGAAGAAAAAAAACGTATAAATTATTATGGTGAGAGAGAGATATATTATGGTGAGAGAGAGATGGGTATTATGGTGAGAGAGAGAGAGAGAGGGGTATTATGGTGATATATATATTATGGTTTCAAAATGTTTTTATGGTTTCAGAATAATTTGCTAGAATTTTCTATCGGTATTTTAGATTTTTCAAATTTCTATCTGCAATTAGAAATATACTCGGATATTTATTGCTAACTTAGATTTAAAGTTTACTTACTAAACCTTTTTAAGAGTTTTATATGAATAAATAATGTTCAACATTTAGTTTAAAATGACATATAAAAATAAATTACAAAATCTTTCATTTTCTTCTTTTATTATAGATTTTTGAAAACTAAAACTTATTCAAGTCCAAATTTCTCTTTTATTATTGAGGGTAAAAGTTCATTACATATGTATTTATAACTAACATTTTGGCTAGATTATATATGCGCACACAGGTTTTGAAGCAAACAAGGACACCCCAACAAGACGTGACAAAAAAGAACCTGTATTGTGCGAGGAGTCGAGATCGCTTAACAACAATGTCATCTTAAAAATCTACTCAAAATATATTTGAATCACGACCACAATCAAAACCACTTACCGTTCGAGACAATTGTATATTGAATATTTATAAATACAACACCATATAAATGCATTATCCCACTTCTACCTTAACCCCTATCTCATTATGGAATTCTTTGATGATGATCTTAGATGAATAATAGGACCTCATGGTGATGTGTTACTTATTAACGTTGAATTAGTCGGTGTGGAAGTAAAAAGAGTAATGGTCGCAAAGGAAGTCCCGCTAACATTTTGTATAAGAACACGTACGATAAAATGTGAGGCGTTCCAAAGTTAATCCATTCATATCAAATATTAATCAGTTCGCATGTGCGGATGTACAAGTGGCTGGTGAATTAAACATGGACGTGGTCTATGGATGACAAAAATTTTAAAAAAAAGAGGGTACGTTATCTCTTTATGATATTAAAAGCGTCATCAACATACAATGTGATTATACGGTGATCCTGATTGAATCAAATGCATGTGGTTGTCTCTACACTCTATCAATATCTTAAAAACTTGATTAACGGAAACGAAGAAGTCATTCGGGAAAAGCAAAAAACTTCTAGAGAATTCTATGTAACAACTTTAGTCCTTCAAAATCAAAGACAAGCACAATAACAATTAACTGGGGCACGATTGTTCTTGATGATATGGACAACCCCCTTGTGCTCCCTCCTAATAGAGCTGTAAGTAAAAATGTGTTCTTACTCCTAAGAAAAAACAGAAGCAATCATTCAAGAAGTTGAGTGTTGACCACCATGGGACATATTCGAGAGGCTAACCCACTTTGGACAACAAACCAATGTTAGTAAAAAAAAGAAGAAGAATGGAAATTAGAGAATGCGCATAAACTTTATAGACCTAAATAGGACATGTCTGAAAGATCTTTTTCTGCTGTCATGAATCGATCAACTATTAGATATTACTTCAAGAAACCAAATATTTTCCTTCATGAACGTGTACTCTAGCATAGAATGTTCATAACTAAAGGGGCCTCTATTGTTATAAATTCATGTCGTCCGGGTTAAAAAATACATGGTTAACCTGTCACTGATTGATGAACAAAAATTTTGCAGTCCAACTAGATGTATATAAGCTTGTATAAATGACATATTAGTCACAAACAAAAAAAGGCGACGAACACATAGTTTATTTAGTCAAAACCTTTATAAATATTGGAAAAGTCAACTTAAAATTAAATCTAAATAAATGTACATTCGACGTACGATGGGGAAAATTACTCGGCTACATGGTCAGCGAAAAAACAATTTGCTTAGTACATAAACAAAGGTTGGCTCACCTAGCTAATAACAAATCGACTAGAAAATAAGTGTTTACCTTTGCACGTAGTGTTGTTTCTTATGATTAAAGAAAATATGTCATTCGACTATAAAATTAGTGTTCATTGTCTTAGGCGTAACAAAAAAACAAGTTGAATGGTTGGGACACCAATTATTGAAAATAATATTCACTTATAAATGAATAAATATAATCCAGATATATGACGATAGTCAAGAAAATTTAGGTAGAACCTATGATAGCATCTATCATAGGAAGTATAATTTTTTTAACTTAAACATAAGTACATAAAAATATTTATTGACGATAGAGTTATATAAAAAAGGTTTCCATAATGGATAATTGGTTCAAAATTATGACTCTGAAACAAAACTTTGCTATTTTTAATTATGGTAAACTTTAAATAAAATATTACTTGACAGATGAGTTATCATTCTCAATTGTGAGATTATTAAAATTTAATTAAATAAATTTAAAAAAAAATCATGTGCAACTTGGAATTGGAAAACTTGAAAATAAAAGCGACAATATTAGAAGTTATAGAATATAAATTCGAAAACAGTTAGTTTTGTGTCCAAGATATGATCTTATTGCGTTCCATACTGTGAAGTTTTGATCATTATTGTTGTAGAATATAAATTCGACAACGGTTAGATTTGTGTCCAAGATAAGACCTTATTGCGTTCCATACTGTGAAGTTTTGATCATTTTTTTAGATTACATAAAAAAAATACATAAATAAAAAAAAAAAATCAGCATGTTGCTGCCCGGGATCGAACCGGAGACCTTTTGCGTGTAAAGCAAACGTGATAACCACTACACCACAGCAACTTTTGTTATAACTTAATCCGTAAAAGTAATTTATATAAACCATAAACAGCAAACAATTTTTTTTTATAAAAAATGATCAAATAATTCAAATCTTTGATTTTGTGATTATACCTGATCAAGTTTAAGGAATGTTAGATTAAAATTGGGTGTCCAAACTTGGTTATTTAAATCAAAATTGTGTATGAAATCAATGAAAAACTAACCAATTTGTAACTTTAATTACCAAACTTCTCTGCTTAATTCTCATAATATATATAATTTATTCACTGCTTAATTCTCATAATATATAAAATTTATTCATAATAGTTGACGAGAATAATAAACTTCATAACATATTATATATATATAATTTTTCTTAATTAATCAATTTTTTATTTGATAATTTTGGGTTCAATCATGTCATATTGATGTTTAAATTTTTATTTTCTTAACATATACTAATAAACACATCTTCATAATCTAATATAATATTTATGGTAAATTAGTATTCAAAATGAAGCTTATGTATACGAGTAGTGAGTGCACAATGATCAATTAAGTATTACGAATATTTTTAATAGTATAATTACGCGATGTACATCTAAAAATTAAAAATGTAATAAGAAAGAAGAATTGTATTATTTCACATATAACATGTTTGAGAGACCGATATCATGTGAATGATAAAAAGTGATAAAGATATATATAAAATAATCAAACTGACTCGACATAATATAAAATTAAATACATATTTTGGTTAAACCCCTCCACTATAAAATATCTCATTTACAAAACGTAATACTTGTAAACCTAGATAGAGTAGCATAACTGCATTGCCTGATGATAAAGATTAAACCTAAACATAGTAGCATAACTGCATTGCCTGATGTTGATAAATATTAAACCATTATTATGGTGTCAAACAATGATATTGCATATAATATTAAAGTGGTAAAAAATAATAAGAATTCTTGAAATGTTTAAGGAGATGTTGAGGGTATGTAATGTTGAGGATGCAGATACTTAAGATAATATTGGTACATAATATGCTGAGGATACAAAACATGTTCTGGGTGCATAAAATTTTTATTAGAAGTTGGACATGTTAAAGATAATGTTAAGCATGAGGTGTTAACGGTGCCAGAAATATTTAAAAAAAAAGAATGTTATTACATACAATTTTGCAAACATGACACTAATAATTCAGAAGAGTCAGTTGAATAAAACAATCAAATTTTATGCTTATAAGCCACATGAATAACTTTCACTTCAAATACCACAATCCAGTTAAGGAAATCCAAGAACTTTAGAAGACAAGTTTAGAGGAAAACAAAGAAGTAAAAAATATATGTGGCAACTTCTATCTTTCCCTGCTAAACTCAAGCAGCAAGGATAGATTATGAGCCAGGATAAATGTTGCAGCTGTATAAACTTACTGGCTGGCAGTACTAATCCCAGTCAGCTCGGCCAGCTGCATAAACTCAAACTTCTAACACAACCTAATATAAGTATAACAAAGAAAGAAATAATATAGAGAAACTTAACTGATGGCAATGAAGCATCAGATTCTTCCGAATCCGGAATTTAAAATCTTCTATTGTCAAGTTCAACAATTCCCTCTATCTCTTCTAATTAAGATATAACACAGTTCCAAAAAGGAATCAAATGTAACTTCATCCGGCTAGATCAAGTTATATTTATTACAGAACAGTATGAGATATAAGTTAAGATTATTAAGCGACTGGCATGCAACTTTGACATGCAAAGAATTATACTCACCATTAAAATTACTATAAGTAGAAATAAATTACGCCACTGACACTGCCAACCGCTTTTCTTCAGATTCATCAAGATTCAGAGCTTCTAAAAGCTTTGGCCAGGATTCTGGGATACCTCCGGGTAGATCAAATACCATCAGTTTCCCTTGATTGTTGTAATAGCCTTCAACAGGCCGACTCTGTATCATAGAAATATCATGCAGGTATTATTGTAAGTGTGCATTTAAGAAACATAGAATCAATAATCAATTACAGTGCACTACAGAGATTTTGGGTTGGTTTGGTTCCGTGTTCCATCGGCTAGAAACAAAAAGAGTTAAATTTGGTTTGGTTTTAAAACAGAATAACCCAATAGTCTTTCATTTACACTCACCCCCAATCACAGGGAGACCCACCAGCAGGCTTTCAAAACAATTAAGAATTGAAATTGTAGTAAGAAAGTATTGGAAGAATACCGATTCATTGTACACGCGGAGTCTTTCATTTACCACATTTTCAGTATCATCCGCCCGAGTGATAAGTTTTGACATACACTCAGGAGGTGGAAGAAGTGGAGCCATACTCATTCCTGGGCGACCATTCTCACCATGAACGTGAATGGAGGCCACATTGAACCCTTTGCCGCACTGACTGCAGATTCTTCGCCCAAGGCATTTCTCAACCAAAACATCCTCTCGAAGCTTCAGATTCACCACTAAGTCGATGTCAGTAACCTCATCCAATATTTCCTGAGAAAAAAATAGAAAGGGAAAATTGTAGCACATAGATAAAACGACTCAATTTTGAAGTTTTAATGAGTTTTCCCAGCAAAAAAATAATTTTTTTCCTAAAGTGAGGATTATAAACATTGTTATCCATAGCTAAAGAAACTACTCACCGCTTGCTTAATGGTCCTAGGAAAACCATCAAGAATAAAGCCTGTTTCACCTTTAGCTTCACCAGCTTTAAGTCTCTTAGATAATAAGCTAAATATCAGCTCATCTGAAACCAGTTTTCCTTGATTGACAATGTCTGCAAGCTGCATCATACACCGAAAACATCAAAGACCCACATGACAATCTAACAAAAAGAACTATGATCAGTCACTTTCATAATGTGCTCATTGATCACAGACGAAATTACTCTTATAGTGAAAGAACAGACGCAGCTAGATATAGATTAGCTAAAGATTCAAATAACTAAAAAAATATACAAATCAATCATAGTTTATACCAGCTGTTACTCGTTATCACATGACAAACAATTTTGTAATCTATATCACTTCAGCTAGAGGAACATTCCCAGACGGATGAGTTTAGTGATCGATTCTGATGTTCAAGATTTGCACTTTTTTTGTATTACAAAACAATGATTAAATGAATCAACAGATCTTCGACATAGCATTCACTTCTACAGATCAAATCCAAACTTATTGAATCTAATCTTCAAACGAATCGAAGACCTAACAGCGAAAAATTTAATAATATTAGCTAAAATTCAAATAGAAACATAAACGCTAGCGAAGAATCGAAAACGAACCTGCTGCGACAGTGGTCCAGACGCCGTGAGCTCCTCACGAACGAGATCGCCGGTGGCGATGTGGGGAACACCGAGTAGACTCGAGAGACGACTCGCGTAGGTTCCTTTTCCTACACCAGGAACACCCAAAAACACCCACTGCACGTTCCGCTGCTTCGGATCTGTTCTTTGACCGTTTTGAATAAACGGCGAGGGATTGGTATGGAAAGATTTAGAGGTAGGGTTGGAATCAGGTGCGATTACGTTTGTGGAATAAAAGCATCTTGTGGTGTGAAGGAAAGAGGAAGGTTTGGCTAGACGGATAATGGCTGCCATTGGAGATAGAAAGTAGAGAGAAAGGTTTCTCTAGCTTCGATGTAAGAGTAAATGGCGATAGATAGCGGCTCGCATCGAGCACACGTACTTAGCTCGGCTTTTATAAGAAGACTTAACCTATTTTCCAAATTTTTATGACTTATTTTTTTTTATAGAGCTATATTAAAATGAGAACTATTTTTGTTATCGTGAGACCTCATCCATACAAAAAGAATTCATTTTGAATTTTTTTTTATCTCTTAAAAATAAAAATGGGTTTAAAATAGGAGAAAAATACCCCTAAATATTTGTTCAAGTATGTAATCCTAAATAAGTACTCAAAAAATATTATAATTTTTATTTTTCTTTCAAATCTCAATAACTTTTAGAAACCGAAAAGAGAAGGAGAAAGTCAGAGAAAAAGTTCAACCCTAAAAGAACTCTGTTCACCGTCTCGTTTTGACCGAACAAACTCCGACGAGGGTTGCAGAATTGTCGTGCGAAGGATCGACGAACTCCATAAGCGCTGTGACGACTGTCTCGTTTTTTCGTCGTGTGAAGGAAGAACCACCGGTGCCGGCGAACTTCGTACTGTCCGAACTACAGTTAAGGTTCGGGCTTACGTTTTTTCTTAATCGTGTTTAGTCGAATCCCTATGAACCGTACTGTGTTCGATAACTACCTTATCGGTCCATTACTGTGTTAACATTTTCCGGCCATGGATTGTACGGTGTGTTGTTTTAAAAATGCGCATGTATGTTGTTTAATAACTGAAAGCAGGGTATTTCTGATGTGGTTTACAGTGGGACAATTCGTGTATCGCGTCAGGGACTGAACTGTCGGTAGCTTTTATGTGGTTTACAGTAGTTTGGTTGGTGTGTATTGCGTCAGGGACTAAACTGCTGGTAGTTTTTAGGTGGTTTACAGTACTTTGGTTGGTGTGTATCGCGTCAGGGACTGAAATGTGGGTAGTTTTTAGGTGGTTTAAAGTAGTTTGGTTGGTGTGTATCGCGTCTGTTGTTGTAAGGCATCATATTGGCAGTAGTTATGGTGTGCGTCTCGCGTCTGCGAATGAAGTGTGGATAGTTTTTAGGAGGTTTGCAGTAGTTTTTTGTGTGTGTACCGTGTCTGGTGTTTTAAAGCATCATATTGGCACTAGTTGTGGCATGCGTCTCGCATATGCTGGATGCTAGATTGGATGAGGGGTGCTCTAGTTTAGTACCGTTTGTATTGTTAAACTAATCTCGCGTCGGTAATAGGGTCTGTAAGATATACCTCGCGTTGGGATATGTTTTTGAATTTTGCATCGCGCTTGAGTCGTAGTCGTGTCTCGCGTGGTGGGTGATGGGAGTTGTAACTAGACAAATCAGTTTAGGGTAACACGCGCGACATGTAGTGATTATGTCGCATCTTAGGTTTGGTCGTTGTGGCTACAGCATGGGTCGTTTCATGTATCTCGCGCAACAAGTATGGTCTATCACGCGTTGTGTATGTTGACTCATTTATGCTGGGTTTATAATCAGTTCTACAATGAGATAGTTCTACAAGGAGATATGCATAGCTAAAATCTGACATTGTGTTCTTTTGTGCGTACAGGTTCTGTTATGGGCAAAGGTACTTTTTATAGGTCTGGTTTGGTCACCATATTAAATTTGTTGCAGAAAGACATAGTGACTGAGGACCATATCGAGGCTACGAAGAACACGTCATTCTATACGTTGTTGAAAATTTCCTTCATGCTAAGGAACGAAGATCTGCCAACGAAGAAGTTTAACAAAGTTATAAAGAAGATTATAAAGAGATATTTTGTAAAGAATGGGTGTTTTAGAATAGGTTCGAAGTGGGTTAAACTGACAACGAACGATGTTAAAGCCATTTTCGGTCTTAAACACGGTACTGAGGAAATGCCGATGAACAGAACATGGGCTTTCATTGGAAGATTTGCCGATGATGCGGAGAACGAGTCTCCACTGATGCAGAAATATTTCTTGCGTCTAAGGGCGAGGAAAAGTGGACCGTCAAACCAAAAGGCTGTTTCAAATGCGATGATAAAGGTAGAAATAACAAATTATGAAATGTAGGGATGTTTTAGCATATACAATTAAATAACTACTGTCTGTTTTGATACAGGAAGCAATAAAAATAGTAGTAAACGATGGAAGTGAAGAATTAGTAACCGATGTTGCGAAGCTTTTGATACTATTCATTTTTTAACCCTGTTCTACTCTGTATCTGGAGATATCATGGGCTGGGCAATGGTTTTATACGTAGAAGACATGCTCAAAATTAATGGCTATGATTGGTCGAGAGAAATTGTTGAGAAGCTGACGAAGTCTATGGTTAATTGTTTGGAGAAAGGGACCCCAGATCACGTCGTCGGCTGCGTTGCAGTGTTATTGGTGAGTATTGAACTCGATGTTTGTATTATTTTGTTCTCTTATAAAAGTGATACGAGTGTGACCTATTTTTTCCCAGCCCTTAATAATGGAGCACGCCACGCTAGGGGAAGATTTGGTAAGGCCAAACATGATACTTAGGTGCTACAAATGGTGGGGGATCGAGTGCAAGGAGTCCACTATTGCGCTTGTTAAAAGGCTGAGGAAGCTGGCAGATGATGAGGTAATATGTGGTCGTTTCATGTTATTTATGTAATGAATCACGTGAGGCATAAGCGACGTTGCACGATGTATATTAAATATTAAGTGCTCTAACGCTCGAGAGGATCTGCATCCAATCGCGTTTATGTTGCGCGATTCTTTTAAGAGACTCGCGTCATATGCTTCAGCAGGTAAAAAAACCAACAAAAACGTCTGCATTGCATGCATCGCGTCAGATGTTGTTGATGGGTGATCGAATCGCATTGAAGGTAGGAAGTGACTCACGCGTGAAGCAAACAGTTATATGACTCGCATCGCGAGATGAGAACTCAAGCATTACATGATTCGCGTCATAGTGATGCTTCATTCGAATAGTACGCGTCCTATATGAGCGTGCGCTGTTTGTTTGAACTTACATGTTGCATGTTGCAGGTGTTGGAAGGAGAGGTAAAGTTAACAGAAGCTGAAGAAATGGCCTTCGGGTCGGGAGAGACTGGGGCAGGGTCTTGTAGGAAGTTGACAAGTAAAAAGAAAAAGACGATGATCGGTAGAAGAGAGAAGCGGGCCAAGTATTGTAGTGGAGGGGAAACAAATAAGATGGAGATTGGGCAGTGATCGGGAACAGTTGATTATCGGGGAGTGGATGAGGATTACGGGCAACAGCTGCAGGGGTGGATGGATCAGAATAAAAATACACCCGAGAAAGAGGGCAGCTCAAGTACTCAGACGAAGAGGATGAAAGTTTACAAGACAAGCGCTTGTAATATTTTATTTAAGAGGATGGAATCTGTTAAGAAGAGAACCAGTGGAAAATACAGATACTCGGTAGAAAACAAAAGTCTTAAGATTTCTCTTGCACGAAAGAATCGACAAATAAGTCGTTTAATAAGTTGTCAATTTTAATGATGCATTTTCATTACTTTGGCTAATACTTTTTGAAATTCACTATAGATTGAAGAACTCCAAAGGGAGGTTGCTTTGTTGACTTTGAAGCTTCAAGAACAAGCTGAAAAAGGTAACAAAGATGATGAAGATGCTGGGGTTAACGAAGCACTAGAGAAGGTTTGTGTACTCCCTTTCTGTTCGGTAGAAGAGGAGTCACCATAGAAAAGAGTAGATGTATCAGTAACAGTGGATGAGGTTCCTAAAACCATAGTTTATGTCTCAAGAAAACATGGGTTCTGGTGAGAATAGAAATTGAATTGAGAAGATTGAGAATATTGACTCATAGATTTCCATATGGTGAATATAATCTTTCTCCTCTAATAATTTCATAGGTGTAATCAGCCTCTTCGACCTCTTTAAATAGGCCTAGTGAGTTAGTTACAAATTCGGTTACATAAGAGGTTTATTTACAGTTCAGTCCCTATTCTTCTTATAAAACTTTAATCTTATTCTATATTAATAGAACTTATCATTCAAGTCCTTATTAATTACATTTAAGTCCCTAATGAATATATTTCCTTATCAGTAGCCCCCCTAGTTCTTATAAAAACAATTTTATAAGAACTATTCACTTTTCGAACATTACTCCAAGTGAATAAAACTTCTTTCATCCAGCCCCTTTATTATGACTGAGCCCAATGACTTGCAACTTCACTTCGAATATAAGAATGAGTGCAAATAGGCTCCCCACTCACTTCGAATCTACCAACTTGAAATACAACTTTGCTTCCACTTCGAATCTTCTGACTAGAAATACAACTTTACTTCTACTTCGAATCTTCTGACTAGAAATACAACTTTACTTCTACTTCGAATCTTCTGACCCCTACTTGAAAGATTGATTGGACCCTTCTTGATAGGTCTATGACACAACAAGTTTTTCTCCACGTTTCACATTTCACCCAATGAGAACAGTTCACTGGTTTTTCCTCTTCAAATTCTCAACGTCATCTTTTTCCAAGTATAAATACTTAGCTCCACCTTACTGAGAACTTTTTAGAGAAATCATCTCTTTCCTAAGCCATCTTCATCTAGTTCTTCATCAACCTTCAACCCCAATAGCTATCTTCCCCAGAAACATCAATTTCTTCAGTCACAAAAAACAACTTCCCAGATCAACGTCTATTGTATGAGAAGATATCCCAAATACAAAAGATCTAAACCCAAAAAACCAAGAAAACCAAAGAAATCTCTCTTCCCTGGTCCTAGCAATCAAGTGTTTGGTGCTTACGACTATCTCTGTATTGGAGAAAGAGCTGAGGAATACAGAGCTGTTGGGCTAATCTACAACGGTCCTCGATTCTTCTCTACCACCTTCAAATACGGTAACTTCGATTCCAACCTTGTTAATTCATCTTCGCCCCTAGCATCAAACCCAGAATCCAGCCAGCAATCTTCTCCTCCTCGAAATCAACCCACTTCTCCATCACTAAGACCACATCGAAAACCTAAGGCTGTCAATTCTGACAAACCTCCAACTTCTAAAAAGCTACAACCCAAATCACCTATCCTACAATCCGAAGCAACTAAAAAACTACAACCCAAATCACCTATCCTACAATCCGAAGCAACTAAAAAACTACAACCCAAATCTCCTATCCTACAATCCGAAGCAACTAAAGTTAAACTTCGCAAAAAAGCAACCTTTCTAGCAATGGGTGAAGATGCAGAAACCTCCTCTCTTCCCCCACAAGAAGTGGTTGACGTTACACCAGAGAATAGTCAACCAGTTCTTGTGACTCAAACTGAGACTCAAACTCGAAGTCTTCGCGATGAAGCTACCGATGAAGAGAATGACAAAGAAAATGATTCTGAAGCCACTGAATCCAATGCCGAAGGCGAATCCGAGGCAGAAGAAGTAATCCCTTCAAAGAAAATTCGAGGAAAGAAAGCTCCTATTACCCTCCCCGAAGATGTTGCTGCCTTGGTTCAGGAAAACCTACAACCACTTTATCCTCGGTACATTCTTGCCATAAAAAATGTACCCTATACTTACTACCTCGAATCAGAGAAAGAAGAACTTAAGAAACTATAGGGATTAACAGACAACATTGTTCTTCGTCTACCAGTAGAAGGAGAAACACCTCTGAGTTGTCAGAGGAACGAACTGGTAGTTTACCCTGAACTTTTCAACTGGGGACTTCGATTTCCCCTCGATCCAATGATTGTAAAGTACTTCGAAATTCTTGGGTTGTGTCCAACGCAAGTCACTCCAAACCAACTTTTCACTTTATTCTCCGCTATTATGGTGTCGAGGCTAGGAAGCATCCCCCTCGAAATAGAGGACTTCATCTCACTGACCAAAATCTCAAATGGGCCAGTTCTACCATTCTACTACCTAACCTTGGAGGATGATCTGAAGATTATCGATGACCTCCTCGAAGCTGATAAGTTTTGGAAGCAAAGGTTTGTTTTTTTATCAGGAGCTTGGGAGAATGGTAAATAAATTTCTGATGACAACCCCTCAAAACTTACTCTCATCTGGAGAGATAACAGTAAGTAGATCATTGTTAATATTGTTAATATTTTCTTCCCAACTTATCAAGCCTAGTCAAAATAACCAAGCCTACTTATCTAATTGCTTATTCTTTTTCCAGAAATTCCGAGGAGATTCAAAAGTCGTCGAAAGACTGCAAAGGACATCTTCAAGAGAATGGCTGAATGGGCAGAGAAAGCTTGGGGAAATGGCTTTCACTCAGCCTTTCAACCAATCAACTTCGTCAACAGCCATCTCTGGCGCATAACCTTGGGAGCTGACTTCCTTGAAGACCCAATGCTTCCCCCAGATCCCATTGAAGCAGTCAAAAGAATACTCGCACCAGATGGGAAAACTTACCTTCCCACCAGGAATCGATCTGACAGTCACCTGCCACTAAAAAAGAAGGGAAAGCTAGCCCTCAAAAAACCCAACACAAATAAGGCTAACCCTTCCAAAAATTCGAAGCCTACAGGGAAACGAAAAACGCCTGCATCACAACTTCCTCCAATATCCGAAGAAGACGAACCTGTCCTGAAAAGGAAAAAGAAAGAAGATAATACTCCAAAGAAGAAAAAGAGCAAGTCCACTACCGCGAAGAAAAAGAACAAAGCCGAAATGCTCGAAGAGGTATTGGCTTCCGAGGTGCACGAGAAAACCTTCATTGAAGAAAATCCTCAAGGGGGATTAGCACTAGGAGATAGCCAAGAAAACGAATATCTTAACCTCGAAGATTTCAACTCGAGCGGGGATTTTGTAGTCACTGGTGAAGATTCTCAGCCTACCAACACCATTCCATCAACTTCTACCGGGGCTGCCATAACTTCAACATCTAATGCAATCATTCCTGTCCATCATCGCCCATCAAAGTTTCCCAATCCTGACAGATTCGATGAGGTAACTTCAATCCTTCAACCTTTTACTAACTTAAGTGCTGCAGCCAAAAAATTGTGTGAATAAATGAACAATTCGCATACACAATTAGAGCTCCTTGCACAAGAATTAATCAAGAGCAAAAAGGAAAAAGAATCTGAAAAAACTTCGAAAGATGAAGCACTTCAAAATTTCGAGGCTGAGAAAAGAACGCTTCTTAAAGAGCATAAAGAAAAAATCGAAGCTTTGGAAACTTCTCATCGTCTGGCTCTTGAAAATATAAATACTCAACATTCTACCTCCATTTCTAAGGAGAAGAAAAAATCTACCGATGCTGAAAAACTTGTTAAGGAAACTCAAGAAAGATTGGAAAATTGTCAAACTCAATTGACTACGCTTCAAACAGGATTCGAGCAAGAAAAGAAGGTTGCCATCAAGAAAGTCGAAGCTGCTGTTGGTTCTGTGATGCTTGATGGTATCAAGAAAGCTCAAACTCAAACAGCTATCAATCTTCTTCAAGAAATCCATGCTGCCTATCCAAGGTTAAATTTAACAGAATTTTGGAAACAAGTTCCAGAGGAAGATCGTCCAAAGGAAGCATTCGAGGTGCCATCAAGCTCCTCAGAAGAAGATGATGCTTCTGAAGGGTCATCGGAAGAAGATGACTGAACAGTAGATTACATATGTCATGTGTTTGTTATTGTTGTTTTTTGTGTGTTTTTATTAAGTAGTTTTCTCCTTTTTTGTAAGCTCCAAGTTTTATCCAATGAAACAAGAAACTCTCTTAATATTTCAAAGTTCTGATGCACTTATAAAACGTGGCACCTCAAAAATTAGATGCACTCATAAGACGTGGCACCTCGAAAATTAGATGCACTCATAAGATGTGGCACCTCGAAAATTAGATGCACTCATAAGACGTGGCACCTCGAAAATTAGATGCACTCATAAAACGTGGCACCTCGAAATAGGTTGTTTCTTCAAAGCTATTGCTTTGGAAAATTACTCTTGGTCAACTTTCAAAGATGATCAGTCTTTGCCAAATTACCAAAATAACAAATCATTCATCATACTAAACAACCAATGGCCAAAAGAAATTTTATTATGAAATTCAATTTTAACCAGACACCTCATTAAAACCTTTCTGGGCCAACAGATAAGGAAAGAGTATGTCTGTCTTGCAAAAAGTCTAAGTTCAATTTTAACCACAATACAATTTCAAATGTTCTATATTCCAAGGGTGTTTGAGCATCCTCCCCTCACGATCAGACAACCTATATGACCCTGGCTTGACCTTCATTTTGACTTCATAAGGACCCTCCTAATTCGGAGCCAATTTTCTGAGGTGTTTATCCTTAGTATGAAGAAATACTTTTCGCAACACTTTATCATCAACTTTGAACTCCCTCTTCTTAACTTTAGCATCGTACCTGCTTTTCATTAAGGTTTGATAATGAACCACAGGTTATTGCTTACATTGTATTATCGTATCTCCATTAGCTCTCATTTCTTTGCTTCCCACAAACTGTCTTCGAAATGCTGTGTAAAAGCCTCTAAAATTTGCAATGGACTCCTTAGGAATCTTGTTATACCATTTTAGTGCAGTTCCTTTGAATGTCTGAGAGAATGCTCTACAAACCAATTTATCATCGTCTTCGAAATTAGTCGTATAGTTTTTGAATTGCTCTATATGATCATCTGGATCTTGAGTTCCATCAAACTTGTCAATTTTAGAAATGTCGAACCGCCTCGGAAGTGGTACAGATCTAATCTCACTGATCAATGGTGAATCCCTCCAACGAAAAAGCTCTCCTTTTTTGTATTATCGGCTTGATCTTCGAATCCACAGCCAAACTATGACATATAATGTCAATTGGGACCCCAACCACATCCTCAGACGTCCAAGCAAAAACATCCAAGTTTTTAGACAAAAAATTCAACAACCTTTCTCGCACTGATAAAGACAATAAAGTTCCAAGTCGAAGTACTCTGTCATTATTGAAAACGTATTCTTCTATTTCTTCACTTACCACCACAGAACTCGGGGTTGACCTCGGATCATCAATTCCCTCATCTGTGCTACTAGAAGGCAACCCCCAAACTGTTATTTCTCCATTGGATCATCGGTACTTTTATCGCGTAGTCTAAATGCAGCAGCGTAACACTCTCTAGCCACTTTTTGATCACTTCGAACTACACCAATTCGATCCCCGACTACATACTTCAAACATTGATGAACTGTAGAAACTATAGCATACATTTTTGCCAGCCATGACCTTCTAAAGATAGCATTGTAGCTCGACGGACAATCTACCACCATAAAAAGTACTTGCACTTTCTTTTTGAAAGGCCCTTTTCCCAGAGAAATTTCACCTTCAAACTCCCCTACTACATTCGCTGTCGCGCCAGTAAACCCAATTATAGTTCTTTCTGACCTTTCTATCCGAGGCGGAGCGGTTAATCTATCATATGTTGATTTGAACAAAACATTAGCAGAGCTTCCAGTATCAATCAATACTCGTCGAATTTCCACCCCACACACTTCTGCTCCAATGACCACTGCATCTTCATGTGGCCCAGTAATTCCTCTCAAATCATCCACATCGAAAATTATAAATGGGACATCCTTCTTGTTGTATAGGTGTGTTGATGCTCCTCCTTCAATTTGATGCGTTAAATTCACTATATGTCTTTTCCTCGAATTATTAGTGTTATTAGTCATTGAATCTCCCCCAAATATCGCCAATGACTCAAAGAACGCACACAAATCTTGAACACGTCCCTTACACATCGGCTCATCAACTGAGATCAACAACAATCGACTAAGGTCTGGGTCGACATATTCCGAAGCCACATCAAATTCATCATCTGCAGCATCTAAAATCATCAGTGCACTTTCCTGCTTAGAATTAAGATTGCCTACCTTTTGAGTTATGGCTTTAGCGTTCCTTTTGACATACTCCAACAATTTTCCATTCTCTATTAAAACCTGCATTTCCTTCTTCAAAGCAATACAATCATTTGTATCATGCCCAATATCATCATGATACCTACAGAACTTGTTATTGCGTTCCTCTCTTGGCCTATTAATTGCTGCCAGCTTTCTAAAATTTACTGTTCCCTTGGTTTTCTCATATATCGATGCCACACTTTCAGTCAAATCCACATAATACTCTGGCCTTACCCACACATTCGATCTTGGTCTGAATTGGTGTTGATTATTAAAATTTTGCTGACTAGAACCCCCTTGATATGAGTTCGAACCTCCTCGATTGGAAACATTTTGATTACCCCTCGCGCGCGACGAATTATTATTCGAAGCGCTCACTTGACTACTCCCTTTCTGAACAACACTATTTCCTCCTCGAACTCGAGTAGACTCTTCAACTTTGATCTGATCTTCAACCCGAGCCATGAGAGCTCCAAACGTTAATGCCCTACGCCTTGTTGTTTTATCAGCTAGATCTCCTGGCAACAATCCTTGTCTGAATGCTGCCATAGCTACCACTTCCTCACAATCATCCAATCCTGCTTTCGTTGACACAAATCTTTTAGTATAATCCTTCAACTTTTCTCCCACAGCTTGCTTACATTGTATTATCGTATCTCCATTAGCTCTCATTTCTTTGCTTCCCACAAACTGTCTTCGAAAAGCTGTGTAAAAGCCTCTAAAATTTGCAATGGACTCCTTAGGAATCTTGTTATACCATTTTAGTGCAGTTCCTTTGAATGTCTGAGAGAATGCTCTACAAACCAATTTATCATCGTCTTCGAAATTAGTCATATAGTTTTTGAATTGCTCTATATGATCATCTGGATCTTGAGTTCCATCAAACTTGTCAATTTTAGAAATGTCGAACCGCCTCGGAAGTGGTACAGATCTAATCTCACTGATCAATGGTGAATCCCTCCAATCTACTCCTTGAACAAACTGGTCTTCATTCCTCATTCCCACAGTAGCATACAAACTTGACTCGCCTTCAAATCTCCGAGGAGAATACACTCGTCTTTCCTTCTTTTGCCTTCCTTCCTTATACATTTTTGCTGGCCAAAATTCATATCCTCATTCTTTTGAATGACTTCGAAAATGCTTATATCTCGGTGTTTCATCTGATTCCGAATTTTCAAAATCATCCTCTTCACTAGAATCTACATACCGTCGCTTCTGCAACTTCTCCTTTTTTTCTCATTCCACTATGCTCTTTCTTACGCTCAAAATGTATTTTACGTTGAACATTTTGAACGTCGCCGACGTCATTATATGAATCCAACTGATCATCCCGATCACCTCTTGCTATTTTAGATCTAAGTCTAGCGCCATTATTATCTTGTTTATTTTTAGCAAATTCATCAAGTTCTGCTACTTTTCTTATCAACTCATTCATTTTACCTTCAAAATCAAACTGGTTTGATTGAATCGGAATTGACTTACCTGCTTATTTCTCTTGCAGATCAGATCTCAACGTCTCCAAAGCTTTTCGAACAGGTGGATTATCTCCTTCATCCGAATTCATCTCCGATCAACAAAAATATAAACGAAATACTTCAGAAAACGAACAAATTCGAGACTCGATTTTTGATCTATCGATCAAGGTATCTTCGCCCCCTCCTTCTAGCGCCAATTTGGTGAGAATAGAAATTGAATTGAGAAGATTGAGAATATTGACTCAGAGATTTTCAGATGGTGAATATAATCTTTCTCCTCTAATAATTTCATAGGTGTAATCAGCCTCTTCGACCTCTTTAAATAGGCCTAGTGAGTTAGTTACAAATTCGGTTACATAAGAGGTTTATTTACAGTTCAGTCCCTATTCTTCTTATAAAACTTTAATCTTATTCTATATTAATAGAACTTATCATTCAAGTCTTTATTAATTACATTTAAGTCCCTAATGAATATATTTCCTTATCAGGTTCAAAAAGTTAGAAGCAGGACAGGAAAAACATGATAAAGAAGAAGAAGTTGTAGAGGGTTCTACACCTGACGACAATGAAGAAGACACACACGAGGGGGTAGAAGATGGAGGTGAAACAGATGAGGAGAATAATGAATCTGGAGCTGCTGATGGACCATATGATGTTACTGAGACATCGGAGGAGGGGCAGGTAAACGAAAAAACTTCGTATGTTTTGGGAGTTGACAAATGCAGGCTTGTCGCGGCCACGGATGAGACAGATATTGGTGGGGGTGCAGTAGGAGCGGATGCTGAGGTGCAAATTGCTATTGTACCCATAGAAGAAGAACCGAATGTTGTCATAGCTGAAACTACACAAGAGTTTGAAGACCAAGCTGAGCAGCATGTGCCAAAATCCATAAAAACAGAAGCAAATGTTGTCTTAGCCGAAACTGCTCAAGAGTTTCAAGACCAAGCTGAGCAACATTCTATTATGGCAGCAGCACCTGAACCAATACCAATAGAAGCAGAACCTCTTGAGGTCGTAGCTGAAACTTCACAAGAGTTACAGCCAAATGTTGTAGAAAAGGGAGTACGAATGAGATTGCGGGAGAACAGAATCTCGCAGAAGCTGAAGTTGATACAGTTTCTGGTGAGGTTGCTTCAAAAAACACTAAGGCAGATTTGGCAATTGCAAATGTTTGTGAGCAAACAAGTGGGACGGAAATGAATACAAATGGACCACATGAAACTCCCCGTAGCGTACCTAAGCCCATGGAGCAAGGACATAAAGATGTAAGTGGATCTTAAATTATTAAGATTCAACTTCTTATAGCTATTTTATAGTTGCTTTGTTTTTAATTTGGCCAGGCTGTTGTTTTTGAAACTTCAGATTTTAATAGGGGGTTTTAACGGTTGTTTATTACATTGGGGAATGTTTTTAAATTTTCAAGTATCGCAAATCTTATGTTATAGCTATTATGTGAGTAGTTTTGTAGTTTCAAAACTTGACATCTTCCTAACTCGCATTTGATGTGGATTATAATTGCCTGAGGGTAGGTTAGTAATTTCAAGTGGAGTTTCAAGGTGGTGTATGGGTGTTTAACGGTAGTGTATGGGTGTTTAACGGTAGTGTATGGGTGTTTAACGGTAGTGTATGGGTGTTTAACGGTAGTGTATGGGTGTTTAACGGTAGAGAGATAATTAAACAGTTTGGTAGCAGTTAATTTTCATTACCCATAGTTAATGCTGGTGGTTGGGTATTTATAGTATGATGTTTGGGCCCTTATGGGCTTTCGGGTCATGTTTAATGGACCCGGGTCATGTTCAAAGACCCATTAGTTCTAAGCAGGAGGGCAGGTAGCTTAGTCAGGAAGTGTTTAGGTTTTTTAGTACTTTAGTCATAGTTCGAACAGTCTTAAGTTTACAGTGTTCAAAGTGATCTGTCCGGTCCAAATGATCTGTCCGGTCTTCGGAGAGACTTAGACTGATTTGCCCTTCCGGGGAGTATGCTGAATTCGGACTCATCAGGAGCCCCTTTTTTAGGTGTTTGAGCAAGTGTCCTTGTCAAAGAACTGAAAAACAGTCCGATGAATGAAGTGGTTCTTAATTCGGACAGAACAGTGGGTATATCCGGACAGGTTAAGCTTTACAAATTCCAAACGGTTTTTGTCAGAGTTAGTGGGACACGTGTCGCTCTCTGATTGGCCACTTCAACCGTTTTTTCACCTTGAATTTGGCACCACCTTCTTTAACAAGTAACCTCTTTAATTGCCAATAGTGACATCAGCGCCGTCTTTTAATCATTACCCAACTTTTCGGATTCTCCTAGGAATCAACTCCTTTTTTTTTCAAATCTACTATAAATTCACAATCAGTTTTCACTGTTTTACTATCTTTCTCAAATCTTACTCTGCAATTTTACTCAGAGCTTTCTCTCTCTAGAACAAAAATTCCCTTGGCTGTTTTATGTTTACAGCAAGAACAGCATTGATCAAAGGTGGTTGGCTCAACCTTTCAGAGTTGGAGAAAGCGCAGAAGGTCGAAAAAGAAAGGCGAATAGCAGCAGGGCCACCATCATCACCAGTTGATAGACCGGTTGCTTCTGTTACAGAATCAGATCGAGGCTCATCCTCCTCCAGAGGTACCAAGCCCAAAAAGCTCTTTCAATCCACCCTTTCTCCCATAGTATATGGTTCCTCAGTTCAGGAGTCAATACCTACTGTTGAACCAGGAGTCACCGCTACAAGTGTTAGGAAAACCTCACCTTTTATAGCTATGGGGTCTGATTCTGACCACTCCCCGGAGAAGCTAGTCGTTAAGAGGCCTAGCCGGTTAGTCAAATGACTAACCTCGAAGAATACTCCCTCGAAATCGGGGGCAAAAGATAGTGACTCTGGGGCTGGAGTGGCCTTTAGAGCTCCCCGGGAGAGGCCGTCCGGTCCGGAGGCCAGCAGCCCAGTACCCCCTAGAGAATCTTCTGCCTCAGAAACCCAACTTGAGGTGAGAAGTCAGATGAATACGGACAGTCAGCAGTCCGAAGGGCAGGCTATGCCAAGTTTCAATCCTCCCCGAACCACTTCCACAGAAGTCCCTCCAACAATTATGGAGGAGAGAATGGAGGACTCTACTGAAGAGGTCCCCTTTGAGTCTGAGTCCTCCGGACAGGCTGATACCACTGCTGTTGCTGCCAAAAAGGGCAAAGAAAATTTGTATCTGAGGCGTCCGGACCTGCCGGAGTGCCTTGAGGGGAGAGTGGGGCCGTGCTTCCACAAAGTCGAGTTTAAGTACCTCTTGGCCTTGCATAAGACCAAGTATGCATTCATCCATACCTCTGATCTGGGTAGAATGCGCACCAAATGGGGGATCCCTGAAAACGTGAAGATAAGGATTCCCATTGATCCGGAGACCCCAATGGACTGCAAACGAAACGAGATAGTCTTCTTTACGGAGCTATTTAACTGGGGACTCAGGTTCCCACTAGACCCGTAGATCGTGCGCTACTTCCATTTGGTCAAGCTCTGCCCAACACAGCTAAGCCCCAATGGTTGGTTCACCTTAATGTCATGTATCATGGCGTCTAGGTTATCTGGGATTCCTCTTCCTATGGAAGAGTTCGCAGCAATGGCCAACCTGTGCAAGCATCATCAGTTCCCCTTCTACCATTTCAACATGGGGAACGATCTCAAGGCTGTTGATGATCTCCTGGAATCGGAGAGTAAGTGGAGAAGCCAATTTCTGTTTGTTAGTGGCTCATGGGAAAACGGCAAGAAAATCAAGGCCGGGGAGAACCCAAGCCTCCTCGGGAGTAGGTGGATAAGAAGTTCGAACCACAATGTATGTGCTTGGAAGTAAGGACGCATTTTTCTTGCCGCCACTACTATACACAATTCCAATTTTTCGAGCTTTAAGTAACGTTTTTCAGCATCAACCAAACTTTTACTGACATAATAAACGGGCTTCGAAACTCCCGAATATTCACTAATCAGAACTGCACTCACTGCATAGTCCGATACTGCTACATACAAAAAAAGTTGCTCACCTTCTCGAGGCTTTGATAATATTTCAGGAGAGGACAAAAGATTTTTGATCTTAATAAAAGCTTCTTCACAATCCGAAGTCCACTCAAAATTATTCGGTCGACGCAACACCTGGAAGAAAGGCAAACATTTATCTGAAAAACGAGAAATGAATCTGTTCAAAGCTGCTAACCTGCCTGTTAACATCTGCACTTCTTTGATATTTCGAGGTGAAGACATTGATATTAAAGCCTTCAACTGTTCTGGATCCACTTCAATTCCTCTTTCACTTATCACATACCCCAGAAATTTGCCAGATCGGACTCCAAACATACATTTTTCTGGGTTCAATTTCAACTGTATTGATCTAAGATTCAAAAACGTCTCTTCTAAATCGTCAATGTGATCATCATCACTTTTACTCTTAACCAACATATCATCGATGTATACTTCGATATTCCTCCCTATTTGTGAAGCAAATGCCTTGTTCATCAACCTTTGATATGTAGACCCATCATTTTTCAATCCAAACGGCATCACTCTATAACAATGTAAACCTCGATCAGTGATAAAAGTTGTACTTTCTTCATCCTCTGGATTCATTCGAATTTGGTTATATCCTGAAAATGCATCCATAAATGTTAAAATTTTATTTCCAAAAGTAGAATCCACTAACTGATTAATTCGAGGTACTGGAAAAGGATCCTTTGGGCAGGCTCTGTTTAAATCCGTGAAGTCTACACACATCCTCCATTTTCCGCTCTTCTTTTTCACCACTACAGGATTAGCCGTCCACTTCGGATAGTTGGACTCCCGAATATGCCCCATTTTATACAATCTATCTACTTCAGCAACTATGGCCTCAGATTTTTCCAACGAAAAAGCTCTCCTTTTTTGTATTATCGGCTTGATCTTCGAATCCACAGCCAAACTATGACATATAATGTCAATTGGGACCCCAACCACATCCTCAGACGTCCAAGCAAAAACATCCAAGTTTTTAGACAAAAAATTCAACAACCTTTCTCGCACTGATAAAGACAATAAAGTCCCAATTCGAAGTACTCTGTCATTATTGAAAACGTATTCTTCTATTTCTTCACTTACCACCACAGAACTCGGGGTTGACCTCGGATCATCAATTCCCTCATCTGTGCTACTAGAAGGCAACCCCCCAAACTGCTATTTCTCCATTGGATCATCGGTACTTTTATCACGTAGTCTAAATGCAGCAGCGTAACACTCTCTAGCCACTTTTTGATCACTTCGAACTACACCAATTCGATCCCCGACTACATACTTCAAACATTGATGAACTGTAGAAACTATAGCATACATTTTTGCCAGCCATGACCTTCTAAAGATAGCATTGTAGCTCGACGGACAATCTACCACCATAAAAAGTACTTGCACTTTCTTTTTGAAAGGCCCTTTTCCCAGAGAAATTTCACCTTCAAACTCCCCTACTACATTCGCTGTCGCGCCAGTAAACCCAATTATAGTTCTTTCTGACCTTTCTATCCGAGGCGGAGCGGTTAATCTATCATATGTTCATTTGAACAAAACATTAGCAGAGCTTCCAGTATCAATCAATACTCGTCGAATTTCCACCCCACACACTTCTGCTCCAATGACCACTGCATCTTCATGTGGCCCAGTAATTCCTCTCAAATCATCCCCATCGAAAATTATAAATGGGACATCCTTCTTGTTGTATAGGTGTGTTGATGCTCCTCCTTCAATTTGATGCGTTAAATTCACTATATGTCTTTTCCTCGAATTATTAGTGTTATTAGTCATTGAATCTCCCCCAAATATCGCCAATGACTCAAAGAACGCACACAAATCTTGAACACGTCCCTTACACATCGGCTCATCAACTGAGATCAACAACAATCGACTAAGGTCTGGGTCGACATATTCCGAAGCCACATCAAATTCATCATCTGCAGCATCTAAAATCATCAGTGCACTTTCCTGCTTAGAATTAAGATTGCCTACCTTTTGAGTTATGGCTTTAGCGTTCCTTTTGACATACTCCAACAATTTTCCATTCTCTATTAAAACCTGCATTTCCTTCTTCAAAGCAATACAATCATTTGTATCATGCCCAATATCATCATGATACCTACAGAACTTGTTATTGCGTTCCTCTCTTGGCCTATTAATTGCTGCCAGCTTTCTAAAATTTACTGTTCCCTTGGTTTTCTCATATATCGATGCCACACTTTCAGTCAAATCCACATAATACTCTGGCCTTACCCACACATTCGATCTTGGTCTGAATTGGTGTTGATTATTAAAATTTTGCTGACTAGAACCCCCTTGATATGAGTTCGAACCTCCTCGATTGGAAACATTTTGATTACCCCTCGCGCGCGACGAATTATTATTCAAAGCGCTCACTTGACTACTCCCTTTCTGAACAACACTATTTCCTCTTCGAACTCGAGTAGACTCTTCAACTTTGATCTGATCTTCAACCCAAGCCATGAGAGCTCCAAACGTTAATGCCCTACGCCTTGTTGTTTTATCAGCTAGATCTCCTGGCAACAATCCTTGTCTGAATGCTGCCATAGCTACCATTTCCTCACAATCATCCAATCCTGCTTTCGTTGACACAAATCTTTTAGTATAATCCTTCAACTTTTCTCTCACAGCTTGCTTACATTGTATTATCGTATCTCCATTAGCTCTCATTTCTTTGCTTCCCACAAACTGTCTTCGAAAAGCTGTGTAAAAGCCTCTAAAATTTGCAATGGACTCCTTAGGAATCTTGTTATACCATTTTAGTGCAGTTCCTTTGAATGTCTGAGAGAATGCTCTACAAACCAATTTATCATCGTCTTCGAAATTAGTCATATAGTTTTTGAATTGCTCTATATGATCATCTGGATCTTGAGTTACATCAAACTTGTCAATTTTAGAAATGTCGAACCGCCTCGGAAGTGGTACAGATCTAATCTCACTGATCAATGGTGAATCCCTCCAATCTACTCCTTGAACAAACTGGTCTTCATTCCTCATTCCCACAGTAGCATACAAACTTGACTCGCCTTCAAATCTCCGAGGAGAATACACTCGTCTTTCCTTCTTTTGCCTTCCTTCCTTATACATTTTTGCTGGCCAAAATTCATATCCTCATTCTTTTGAATGACTTCGAAAATGCTTATATCTCGGTGTTTCATCTGATTCCGAATTTTCAAAATCATCCTCTTCACTAGAATCTACATACCGTCGCTTCTGCAACTTCTCTTTTTTTTTTCTCATTCCACTATGCTCTTTCTTACGCTCAAAATGTATTTTACGTTGAACATTTTGAACGTCGCCGACGTCATTATATGAATCCAACTGATCATCCCGATCACCTCTTGCTATTTTAGATCTAAGTCTAGCGACATTATTATCTTGTTTATTTTTAGCAAATTCATCAAGTTCTGCTACTTTTCTTATCAACTCATTCATTTTACCTTCAAAATCAAACTGGTTTGATTGAATCGGAATTGACTTACCTGTTTCTTTCTCTTGCGGATCAGATCTCAACGTCTCCAAAGCTTTTCGAACAGGTGGATTATCTCCTTCATCCGAATTCATCTCCGATCAACAAAAATATAAACGAAATACTTCAGAAAACGAACAAATTCGAGACTCGATTTTTGATCTATCGATCAAGGTATCTTCGCCCCCTCCTTCTAGCGCCAATTTGGTGAGAATAGAAATTGAATTGAGAAGATTGAGAATATTGACTCAGAGATTTTCAGATGGTGAATATAATCTTTCTCCTCTAATAATTTCATAGGTGTAATCAGCCTCTTCGACCTCTTTAAATAGGCCTAGTGAGTTAGTTACAAATTCGGTTACATAAGAGGTTTATTTACAGTTCAGTCCCTATTCTTCTTATAAAACTTTAATCTTATTCTATATTAATAGAACTTATCATTCAAGTCTTTATTAATTACATTTAAGTCCCTAATGAATATATTTCCTTATCAGGTTCAAAAAGTTAGAAGCAGGACAGGAAAAACATGATAAAGAAGAAGAAGTTGTAGAGGGTTCTACACCTGACGACAATGAAGAAGACACACACGAGGGGGTAGAAGATGGAGGTGAAACAGATGAGGAGAATAATGAATCTGGAGCTGCTGATGGACCATATGATGTTACTGAGACATCGGAGGAGGGGCAGGTAAACGAAAAAACTTCGTATGTTTTGGGAGTTGACAAATGCAGGCTTGTCGCGGCCACGGATGAGACAGATATTGGTGGGGGTGCAGTAGGAGCGGATGCTGAGGTGCAAATTGCTATTGTACCCATAGAAGAAGAACCGAATGTTGTCATAGCTGAAACTACACAAGAGTTTGAAGACCAAGCTGAGCAGCATGTGCCAAAATCCATAGAAACAGAAGCAAATGTTGTCTTAGCCGAAACTGCTCAAGAGTTTCAAGACCAAGCTGAGCAACATTCTATTATGGCAGCAGCACCTGAACCAATACCAATAGAAGCAGAACCTCTTGAGGTCGTAGCTGAAACTTCACAAGAGTTACAGCCAAATGTTGTAGAAAAGGGAGTACGAATGAGATTGCGGGAGAACAGAATCTCGCAGAAGCTGAAGTTGATACAGTTTCTGGTTAGGTTGCTTCAAAAAACACTAAGGCAGATTTGGCAATTGCAAATGTTTGTGAGCAAACAAGTGGGACGGAAATGAATACAACTGGACCACATGAAACTCCCCGTAGCGTACCTAAGCCCATGGAGCAAGGACATAAAGATGTAAGTGGATCTTAAATTATTAAGATTCAACTTCTTATAGCTATTTTATAGTTGCTTTGTTTTTAATTTGGCCAGGCTGTTGTTTTTGAAACTTCAGATTTTAATAGGGGGTTTTAACGGTTGTTTATTACATTAGGGAATGTTTTTAAATTTTCAAGTATCGCAAATCTTATGTTATAGCTATTATGTGAGTAGTTTTGTAGTTTCAAAACTTGACATCTTCCTAACTCGCATTTGATGTGGATTATAATTGCCTGAGGGTAGGTTAGTAATTTCAAGTGGAGTTTCAAGGTGGTGTATGGGTGTTTAACGGTAGTGTATGGGTGTTTAACGGTAGTGTATGGGTGTTTAACGGTAGTGTATGGGTGTTTAACGGTAGTGTATGGGTGTTTAACGGTAGAGAGATAATTAAGCAGCTTGGTAGCAGTTAATTTTCATTACCCATAGTTAATGCTGGTGGTTGGGTAATTATAGTATGATGTTTGGGCCCTTATGGGATTTCGGGTCATGTTTAATGGACCCGGGTCATGTTCAAAGACCCATTAGTTCTAAGCAGGAGGGCATGTAGCTTAGTCAGGAAGTGTTTAGGTTTTTTAGTACTTTAGTCATAGTTCGAACAGTCTTAAGTTTACAGTGTTCAAAGTGATCTGTCCGGTCCAAATGATCTGTCCGGTCTTCGGAGAGACTTAGACTGATTTGCCCTTCCGGGGAGTATGCTGAATTCGGACTCATCAGGAGCCCCTTTTTTAGGTGTTTGAGCAAGTGTCCTTGTCAAAGAACTGAAAAACAGTCCGATGAATGAAGTGGTTCTTAATTCGGACAGAACAGTGGGTATATCCGGACAGGTTAAGCTTTACAAATTCCAAACGGTTTTTGTCAGAGTTAGTGGGACACGTGTCGCTCTCTGATTGGCCACTTCAACCGTTTTTTCACCTTGAATTTCGCACCACCTTCTTTAACAAGTAACCTCTTTAATTGCCAATAGTGACATCAGCGCCGTCTTTTAATCATTACCCAACTTTTCGGATTCTCCTAGGAATCAACTCCTTATTTTTTCAAATCTACTATAAATTCACAATCAGTTTTCACTGTTTTACTATCTTTCTCAAATCTTACTCTGCAATTTTACTCAGAGCTTTCTCTCTCTAGAACAAAAATTCCCTTGGCTGTTTTATGTTTACAGCAAGAACAGCATTGATCAAAGGTGGTTGGCTCAACCTTTCAGAGTTGGAGAAAGCGCAGAAGGTCGAAAAAGAAAGGCGAATAGCAGCAGGGCCACCATCATCACCAGTTGATAGTCCGGTTGCTTCTGTTACAGAATCAGATCGAGGCTCATCCTCCTCCAGAGGTACCAAGCCCAAAAAGCTCTTTCAATCCACCCTTTCTCCCATAGTATATGGTTCCTCAGTTCAGGAGTCAATACCTACTGTTGAACCAGGAGTCACCGCTACAAGTGTTAGGAAAACCTCACCTTTTATAGCTATGGGGTCTGATTCTGACCACTCCCCGGAGAAGCTAGTCGTTAAGAGGCCTAGCCGGTTAGTCAAATGACTAACCTCGAAGAATACTCCCTCGAAATCGGGGGCAAAAAATAGTGACTCTGGGGCTGGAGTGGCCTTTAGAGCTCCCCGGGAGAGGCCGTCCGGTCCGGAGGCCAGCAGCCCAGTACCCCCTAGAGAATCTTCTGCCTCAGAAACCCAACTTGAGGTGAGAAGTCAGATGAATACGGGCAGTCAGCAGTCCGAAGGGCAGGCTATGCCAAGTTTTAATCCTCCCCGAACCACTTCCACAGAAGTCCCTCCAACAATTATGGAGGAGAGAATGGAGGACTCTGCTGAAGAGGTCCCCTTTGAGTCTGAGTCCTCCGGACAGGCTGATACCACTGCTGTTGCTGCCAAAAAGGGCAAAGAAAATTTGTATCTGAGGCGTCCGGACCTGCCGGAGTGCCTTGAGGGAAGAGTGGGGCCGTGCTTCCACAAAGTCGAGTTTAAGTACCTCTTGGCCTTGCATAAGACCAAGTATGCATTCATCCATACCTCTGATCTGGGTAGAATGCGCACCAAATGGGGGATCCCTGAAAACGTGAAGATAAGGATTCCTATTGATCCGGAGACCCCAATGGACTGTAAACGAAACGAGATAGTCTTCTTTACGGAGCTATTTAACTGGGGACTCAGGTTCCCACTAGACCCGGAGATCGTGCGCTACTTCCACCTGGTCAAGCTCTGCCCAACACAGCTAAGCCCCAATGGTTGGTTCACCTTAATGTCATGTATCATGGCGTCTAGGTTATCTGGGATTCCTCTTCCTATGGAAGAGTTCGCAGCAATGGCCAACCTGTGCAAGCATCATCAGTTCCCCTTCTACCATTTCAACATGGGGAACGATCTCAAGGCTGTTGATGATCTCCTGGAATCGGAGAGTAAGTGGAGAAGCCAATTCCTGTTTGTTAGTGGCTCATGGGAAAACGGCAAGAAAATCAAGGCCGGAGAGAACCCAAGCCTCCTCAGGAGTAGGTGGAGGAGTGACCGTAAGTTCCTTAACTTGAGTCTCTGTCCGTTTTTCTCTTTTTCTTTAAGTTAAGTTTATATTAACCAATTTCTCATCTGTTCTATCAGAGCTGCCAAAGGAGTTCGGGGACTATCTGAAGGCCGGACAGACTACTTGTGGCAAAATCAATGCTTGGGCCGCAGAGAATTGGGAGAATCGATTCCACAAGGCCTTCACCCCGAGGAATCTAGCAAGGTCTCACCTGTGGAACACCACAGGTCGGAGAGACCTAACTTGGGAGGAGCTCACCACCCAACCTGATGAAGACATTGTGCTGAGGACACTCTACCTGCCTGCCCGGGCCAAAGCCCCGAGCAAAATGAAGGGCAGAAGAAAAGGCAAGAAGGTGGAAGGTGATGCTGAGAAGGATACCCCAACAAATCCAGAGGGGCCAGCCCAAGTTCAAATTGATGCAACCCTCTTGCAGGTGGTGGAGCAGGAGACCGAGAAGCAGGAAGTAGACTTTCCAAAACCTCCAAGGGCTCCCAAGAGGACTCGCAAGCAAGCAAGTGAAAGCGCTGACCGGGTAGTCAAGAAGAAAAAGACTTCACAAGGAGATGAGCTCGCTCTCCGGGATCCGGAGCCCTCTTTTCCCACAGGCCCTTCTGACCCAACGCTGGCCGAAGAGATCCCCAGAGAGTTTCACACTGATGAAGTTGAGGGGGGAGAGCTCAACTTGGATGAAGTGGACATCACCGGTCTGGGTGGACTTGGTGAATATTTTCTTGGCCTGCCCAGAGACGAGTTCGCAGGGCCCTACATCCCTCCGAGCAGCTCCAATATGGTCAACTTTAACGGTAAGACTTTCATGGTTTCTAGTGAGAAGGACACTATTGCCCATTCTCTGCTTAGTAATGTGCATCCAGTTCTTACACTGGAAAGACAAGTCCGGAGCCAAGCAGACACCATTAAAGACCTCAAGTCTGAGAAGGATAAGCTGTCCGAAGACCTCCGCATTGCTACTACCAATGCTGATTTACTTAAGGAAGGACACGAGGAGCTGAAGAGGAGTCATGATGAGAGCAACACAAAATTTTCCACCCTAGAGCAGACCATAAAAGATCTCCAAGAGAAGTTGTCTGGTATGGAGAAAGATCTCACGGTCTCACGGGGAGAGACCACTGCAAAGGAGAAGCTCATCACCAACATGACCACTGACAAGATTGCTTTGGAAAATGCAGTGACTCAGGCTGTTGAAGAGAAAGCTGCTTTGGTAAGGGACCAAGAGGCCACGATCAAGGCCAAGATCAACGCCTATGCCAGGGAGATGATACAAAGCGAAGAGCTAATGATTCAAAGGGTGAAGTCTGATATGGTTCTCCTTTTTCACGAAAAATTCCCGAAGAGGAGACTGGGGGACTTATGGCTCTATATGGATGATGATGACCTTCCATATTATACTATGGTTGATGAGGTATTTTCCGGTGAGTCCTCTTCTGATAATGAAGAGAAAACCGGAGAGAGCCCAGGCGAAGAGGAGATTGATCCCAAGGGCAAGAAGATAGTCGAAGAGAGGAGCGATATCAAGGGCAAGAAAGCAGATGAGGGCGAGCCATCTTCAAAGGCTCAACCTTAATTTATAGTTTATTTTGTTTATCTTTCATTCAAACTAAAGTCCTTGGAAGGCCAAGGCACTCTTTTTGTGATGGTGTCCGTATTATTCGGACATATTTTTTTGTGCTGTATCCTAACTTGTTCAAAAGTCCTTGGAAGGCCAAGGCAATTTTAAGTTTGTTGAATGAATGTTTCTATTTTGTTCAACCATCATCTTCTTTAATTATTTGCTTTTGTTTAAATAGATGGAGTTTAAGTTGCTTTATTGCATTGTGAGAGTATTAAGACTCTTCGGCTAGAATTTAAATAGCCCCTAGATCTTTCAGTCCGGGTAGTATGACAAGAGATAGAATTTTGAAAATACTTAGAAAAATTCGAAGAAGGCATTAAATTTCATTGAAAGCTCTCCGTGCCACCGAAGAGGGGAAGGTATGCCCCCAAATATTTACATGGATGTTTAAACAAGTAAATATTTACACAAGTTTTATTCCAAATACATTCGAAGGTGCTCAATATTCCAAGGGTGAGTTAAAACCCTGCCATCTTTGTCTTCCAACCAATAAGTTCTAGGCTTGATTCTTTCAACCACAATATATGGACCCTCCCAGGTAGGGGCCAGCTTTCCGAAGAGCTTTTCTTTAGTGTGTAAGATGACCTTCCTCAATACTTTGTCCCCTGGTTGGAAATCTCTTCTTTTAACTTTAGAAGCAAACCTGCTTCTCATCAAGCCCTGATAATGTGCCACTCTAAGGCGAGCTTTAACCTGCCTTTCTTCTATTAAATCAAGTTGATTTCTGATGGCCATCTCATTAGCATGTCCGGAGAAGTTGTCCATTGGCTTGTGGGTGGAAAGGTGAAGAGAAACAATGCTGTATACCCCTTGAGGCACAGAAGCTTTCCATCTCTCTGTTGTCAAACTGTGGCCCATTGTCTGTTGTTATCTTCTGTGGGACACCAAATCTGCAACATATATTGGACATAATGGATTTTATGACAACTTTCGATGTTGTCCCTGCCAGGGAGCTGCTTCTATCCACTTTGAGAAGTAGTCAATGGCCACAATTATAGTTTTACGCCCTCCAGACGCCACAGGGAGAGGCCCAACCAAGTCCAATCCCCATCGAGCAAAAGGGATGGGCTCAGAAATTGACTCCAAAGGAATGGCTGGTACATGAATTTCATTGTTGTACCTCTGGCATGGGTCACACCTTCTTACCAGCTCCTTAGCATCTTTCATGATTGATGGCCAATAGTATCCGGAGAGTAACACTCTTCTTGTTAAATCTATGAACCCACAATGGGCTGATCCCTCACCATCATGCAATTCGGAGAGGACCACTTGTGACTCATGATCCCCTAAACAACGTAGGAGAGGTTTACTATAGGATTTTTTGTACAACACTTCTCTTAACATAATGAAACCACGAGCCTTGTGTTTCAATGTTCTGGCTTGTGACTTATCTGAAGGTATAATACCATCGGACAGATATTGTATGAGAGGAGATCTCCAGTCTTGAGGTCGACTCGCTTGTATTTCAAAAACTTCCTCTTTTCCACCATCACTAAGTTGAATAGAAGGGCTTTCAAGCACATGGATCCATGGGTAGGACTCCGTATATGCTATTGTTGCCAATGAGTCTGCCAGCTCATTTTCTGCCCGGGGAATGTGCTCATAGACAACAGCTTTAAACTTTAGCGCTTCATTTTTGAGGAGGAGTAAATATTTTACCAACTGCTCCTTTCTAGCCTCAGATTGGCCTAAGGCATGGTGGACAAGTAATTGGGAGTCACTTAGAAGCTTGACCCTTTTAGCCCCACAGATGTGGGCCAACTTTAACCCAGCTATAGCTGCTTCGTATTCGGACTCGTTATTAGACGCCCTGAAAGCAAAACAAATAGCTTGGTACATGCTGTCCCCATATGGGGAAGTGAGACATATTCCTGCACCACATCCCATGGTGCTAGACCCTCCGTCTGTTCGGACAATCCACACTTTCTTGTCTTTTGAATCAATAGGTTTCTCTGAATCCCTATCGGAGTGGAATTCAACCAGAAAATCAGCCACACCTTGGGCTTTTACTGCTGTTCAGGGAGCAAAGTCTATGTCGAAGTCCCCCAACTCTACTGACCACTTCGTCATTCTGCTTGAAATGTCTGCTTTTTGAAGGACATTCTTTAAAGGGAAAGATGTCCGGACGACGATAGGATGAGCCTGAAAGTAAGGCCTCATTTTTCTTGCAGCTATCACCAGAGCTAATGCCAATTTTTCAAGTTTCAAGTAACGCCTCTCAGCATCAATCAAGCTTTTGCTGATGTAGTACACTGGGTAGGGACAACCATCGACCTCTCTTACCAACACAGCACTGATGGCACAACTTGAAACGGCCAAATACACAATAAGAGTCTCCCCGTCAACTGGTTTGAAGATGTTTCTTGATTTCATTGAATGCCTCACCACACTGTGGGGTCCATTCGAACCCTTTTGCACCCTTCAAAGTTTGAAAGAATGGAGCACACCTGTCCGAAGACCTGGGGATGAATCTGTTCAAGGCAGCTAATCTCCCCGTTAATCGTTGTACTTCTTTAATGTTTCGAGGAGGCTCCATCTGGAATAAGGCATTGAGTTGGTCCGGGTCGGGTTGTATTCCATGCTCACTTATGATATACCCTAAGAACTTCCCGGACTGCACTCCGAATACACACTTTTCAGGGTTTAGTTTTAAATTCACTTTTGCCAAGTTGGCAAAAGTTTCTTGGAGATCGGACAAGTGCAACTGCTCATCCACGCTTTTCACCATCATATCGTCAATGTAAACCTCTATATTTCTTCCAATTTGATCAGCAAATGCCTTGTTGACTAACCTCTGATAAGTAGCCCCAGCATTTTTCAAGCCAAAAGGCATCACCTTGTAGCAATGTAGACCCCTATCAGTGACAAACGTGGTATGCTCTTGATCTTTTGGATCTACTTGGATCTGATTGTACCCGGAGAAGACATCCATAAAGGAGAGCAGCTTGTTCCCAGAAGTAGAGTCTACTAACTGATCTATCCGGGGAACTGGATACAAATCTTTTGGGCAAGCTCTATTAAGATTGGTGAAGTCAATGCACATACGCCATTTGCCGTTTTTCTTTTTTACCAGGACAGGATTGGCAGTCCACAAAGGGTATTGAGATTCTTTGATGTGCCCCATCTTTGTGAGCCTGTCAACCTCTTGTACTATGACATCAGCCTTTTCTTTTGAGAAAGCTCTCCTCTTTTGAACCACTGGTGCCACATCTCTTCGGACAGACAGGTGATGGGATATCACCTCTGATGGAACTCCAATAACATCAGCATTGCACCAAGCAAAAATGTGCTGATGGTCTTTCAAGAATTTCAACATTTCTTCTTTCAACATTGGTGGCATCTTGGACCCTATCTTGACACTTTTGCCTTCTTCCAAGTAGTGCGTTTCAACCTCTTCAATTGGAATCAACACTCCAGGGGTCTCTCTGGGGTCATCAATCTCACCCTCACCCCCAGAAAGGCCCTCAAACTGCTATTGATCATTTATACGGACTGCCCCCAGTGTTCGTGGAGCCAAGGCAGTGGCATAGCATTCTCTTGCAATCTTTTGGCTGCTCCGGACAACCCCAACCTGTCCTTGAACAGCATACTTTAAACACTGATGGACTATTGAAGCCACTGCATGCATCCTAGAGAGCCAAGATCTCTCTAGAATAGCATTATAGAAAGTGGGACAATCCACCACGATGAAGAGTATTCTAACCATTTTCTTGAAAGGGCCCCTACCCAATAACACTTTTTCTTCAAATTCCCCGATCACATCGGCTGAGCTGCCCGTGAAGCCCACGATTGATCTGTCTGACTTTTGAATCACAGCTAGATTTTTCATTTTCTTGTAAGTGGTTAGGAAAATGATATTGGCAGAGCTCCCAGTATCCACCAGAATTCGCCTTATCTCATTGCCCCATATAGATGCTCCTATGACAACAGCATCCTCATGAGGGCCAGCAATATCTCTCAAATCATCCTCATCGAAGACTATGAATGGGAATGAGTTTGGTGATTGATAAGATGTCATGCCTCCTTCTAGCTGGGAGGCTAAATTATAAACATGCCTCTTTCTTGAAGAAGCAGTAGGAGCTGTCATATTGTCCCCTCCGAAAATCGTCAGTGACTCGAAGAATTTAATGAGCCCGGAGACCGTCCTAGAACACTCCTCTATAGCACCCACCCTATTTCGTGTTGGATCAGGATCCAAGTATTCAGATTCCACATCAAACCTTTCAACTATTACCATGGCCCCCTCCGGGGCAGTATTACTTGGACTAACCCGGTGAGTGTTGTCAGGCCTGTTGCCTCCCCTTATTTTAACGTATGCTCCTAACTTTCCCCTTTCAATCAAGTTTTGAACCTCTTGTTTCAACGTTATGCAATCATCAGTGGTATGGCCAATATCATTGTGGTATTGGCAAAAGGAGTTGTTGCGATGCTCTCTGGGAGACTGCAAGGTTGCTGGTCTCCGATAGTGCACCTCATCTTTTGTTTTATCGAAAATGGTGGCCACGCTTTCTTTGAGCTCTGCGAACCACTCCGGTTGGACCCATGGCCCTCTTTTGTTTCTGGATTGTTGACTTTGAGCAGGAGCAGCTGGCTGAGACTGAGCTTTTGCCCTACCATGCCCCTGTCCGGTTTCTCTTGCTTTGTTCCCGGACTGGTTTTGATTTGGAGTTGGTGCCACCGGGGTGGATCTCACCTGTCTGTGCACCCTGGTTTTCTTGCCAACCTGTTGGTGCCAACGTTTTGATTTGGAGTTGGTGCACCCTGGTTTTGATTTGGAGTTGGTGCCACCGGGGTGGATCTCACCTGTTGGTGCCAACGTTTATTTGCTTGCCAACCTGATTTAGCAATCCCCCCCAGGTCATGGCCTTCTTTCTGGTCACCGAATCAGCCAGATTGCCTGGGTTCAAACCTTGCCTTAGGGATGCTATTGCCACCTGTTCGAAGCAATCAGCCAACCCATTCTTTGTGTTCACGAAACGACTTATGTATTCCTTCAAAGACTCATTTGGCTCCTGGGCACAATGGATTATTGTGTCTTTATTGCCCTTCAGCTCCTTACTCCCTACAAACTGCCTTCGAAAGGCCACCCAGAATGTATCAAAATCTTTAATACAACCTTGAGGCAGGCTGTTGTACCATTTCAGAGCACTCCCCGTGAAAGATTGGGAGAATTCCCTACACAGTAGTTTATCATCATCATCAAAGTTCATCATGAAGTTCTTGAATTGCTCCAGATGATTGTCCGGATCAGTACTGCCATCGTACTTCTCCATCTTAGTACTGTCAAACCTCTTGGGGAGGTTTTCGGACAGGATTTTAGAAGACAGTGGAGACTGCCTCCAATTCCTTCCACGACTGAACACAGTATCCTCATTGGGAGTTGCAAAGATACCTGGCTCATCGTGGAAAGCAAAAGGATCCGTCAGCATCTTGTCCGTATACCACCGGTGGTGAGATGACCCCTTTCCAATATGCCTTTTCATTCTTCCATGGTGATCTCTTTTTCTCGAATATTTCTTAACCTGCTTTTGCTTTTTCTTGGTTCGACCCTCATCACTGCTAGAGGACAAGGATTTTTCATTTCCCTCACTGTCCGAAGAGCTGCCCGAAGATTCTAAACTCGAGTCAGAACTCTCCACAGGCTTGGACCGGTGAGACTTTTTAGAACTAGCATGAGTCTTTTTGGTGCTCACATGAGTTTTGGAAGCCTCATGCTCTCTGGGGTTATCGGTGTGATGAACAACTGATGCCTTGGATTTTTCTTTCACGCCCATCTTGGCCTTCTCAGCCCTCAGAGCTTCTATTTCAAGCTTTAACCTGTCGCGCTCTTGGACAGTATACTCATCGTTTTCTTCCACCACTTCGAGCAAAGCTGGTGGGAGCTCTGGATTGTCCGGATTCATACGGACATAATTTTTTGGCAGGTTTTGAATGCTTGATTCAGGCACCTCTCTTCTCCCACTGTGGTCGCCAATTTGATGTGGATTATAATTGCCTGAGGGTAGGTTAGTAATTTCAAGTGGAGTTTCAAGGTGGTGTATGGGTGTTTAATGGTAGTGTATGGGTGTTTAACGGTAGTGTATGGGTGTTTAACGGTAGTGTATGGGTGTTTAACGGTAGTGTATGGGTGTTTAACGGTAGAGAAATAATTAAGCAGCTTGGTAGCAGTTAATTTTCATTACCCATAGTTAATGCTGGTGGTTGGGTATTTATAGTATGATGTTTGGGCCCTTATGGGCTTTCGGGTCATGTTTAATGGACTCGGGTCATGTTCAAAGACCCATTAGTTCTAAGCAGGAGGGCAGGTAGCTTAGTCAGGAAGTGTTTAGGTTTTTTAGTACTTTAGTCATAGTTCGAACAGTCTTAAGTTTACAGTGTTCAAAGTGATCTGTCCGGTCCAAATGATCTGTCCGGTCTTCGGAGAGACTTAGACTGATTTTCCTTTCCGGGGAGTATGCTGAATTCGGACTCATCAACATTAAGAAAGCATAATGTTATACCATATCTCTTTTTATATACCTTTGTAGTAGAAGATCAAAACCACAACTAAAGAATTGTCAGTTCTATGCGAATCACATGTTGTACTTATGTGAAACAAAGTAGTTAAATGAATATTTACTGTCTAACTAAACCCCAGCGTCTTCTAAGTCGCGTAAGTGTAATATTTACTGTCTAACGCGCGTTGTAAAGCAACATTGGGTGAATTCAATATTTCGTCGATGTCTGAATCGCGTGATGTAAGTCGCGTCAGTCGAATATTTACTTGCCTGGCTCGCGTGGTGTCAAAATTTAGTAAGCTTAAACATCAAAGCGTAACTCACGCATCATGAAAGTCTACTAAGACTAATGTTTATTGCGTAACACGCGATGTGAGCCAGTATAGAAAGACTCCTATATGTTGCGTACCTCGTGTCGTAAGCCATATTAAACATGTCACGCATGACTTGATAATATAACACGCGTCGTTGGTTACATTTTTCCAGGTATGTAATGTGAAAAAAAACAAGGTTAAAGAAAGGAATGCATCAATGCGCACAAGGAACTATTAATCAAAAACCAAAAACTGCAACCATAGTGGAATTGGGAGCTCCTATGAAATCAACAAATGAGTTACAACCGAAGTTGGAAGTGCAACGCAAAGAAAAGGTGGAAGTACTAACACAGCCTGAGATAACAGAACAGCTACAACCAGTAGTGGGAGTTGAAGCAGATTGTTTTGATCTTCCAAACCTTGATGATGCATTCCTATTGTGTACACAATCATTTTTTGACGAAGTTGATAAGGCGGCGGCTATACACTCGAGTGGAGGAAAGTCGAATGGCAGTAGTGCGTCGAAAAGTTTGTTACAAGATGCACCTACAATGGTAAGTTCTAAACTATGCTAACAGTCATATACCTAGTTGTAACTTGGTGCTAACATGATTTATGTCGTTTTATAGTTAGTAGATAATATAAATCCAAATTGGGATTTACTTACACAGTTGCAACAGGCGGGAGCTATTGAACAAACTTGGGAAACATAAACAGCAACTACGAAGTTAATAGACGTTAGTCAGTACCGCAAGGTCCTTCGAATACAAGAAAACGAAGATCAACTAGACTCTGAAGTATGGTATTTGCCAGAACACGAATTTACATATCTGCTAAGTGTTAGTGTGACAGAGCTAATGGCCGTAGCATACGAAGGGGAGTTAGATTTCAAGGTAAAGTTTAGAAACTTGATATAACACAAATAATTGACAACTACTCTAGATATAGCTATGTTTTTTACGTGCTGTAGATCATCGATGCCTGGATATATAAGTTGCTTCTAGAATCAAACTGGACTGTACCGTTTAAAGGGCTCGATGACGAGTACAACTGTAGATATAAAGCTATTCAGATTTGAGGTGTCGCAACGGATAGTATCTAATTAATAAATAGCCATTCAAAGTGAACCAGAAGTTTGATATTGTTATGGTGTGCACTGGTTTTATTACAGACATTACTAGCCAACAAAGGAGATGTTACACACGTTATTGACGCAGTTTCTAAAAACGTGAAAGACACATTTATCGCATTCATTCCGGTATGCACCATAAATGAAAAAGGTACTAACCACTGGACGTTGTTGGTAATAGACATGGAGAATGGTTCGGAAAAAAACTACAATCCCATGTTCCCTCTTAGAAAATTCACTCCAGACAACACTAGGGAAACGGGCGACGCCTTGGTAAGTAGTATGAAACCTTATTGGATAACGATGTATGTTCATTGTTTGCAGGTTAATTATCAATTACACGTGATCATGACTCGCACCGCAATGGGCATTGCATACGTCTCGCGTCAGTGTGTGCGAATCACGTGTAAAATGATGGAACTCGCGTCCACTATAAAGTGATTCGCAACATTACGAGTTCAAATTTTAATTCAAAAATATAAACTAACATTTATTTTATTTGACAAGCTGAACTATTGTATGAAGAAGAGATACATACCACGTGTGAAGAATGGATACAAAGTTAAAGCTGGTAGAGAGATTCCACAGCAAGATAAAGATTCGTTTGACTGTGGAGTGTTCGTCTACCAGTACGTCAAAGACATTATCTAGCACGAGTTTGTAGATAAGGAATATAACAAGTGTATGCCAGCTGAAGCACGCACAAAATTTTTTAACCAGTTCTTGAATGATAAGAATACTAATAGCAGGGCGTCGGATGCCTAATTGTTAAGTTCAAATCGCCAGAGGCAATTTTTCGTATCTAATTTCATTTGGATTGGTTATTGGGTAACACACAAACCATTGTATCGATAGTTATAAGTTAACTAGCACTGTATGTTGCAAGTGACTCGCGCAACGGTTTCCTTTTTTGTCTCCAATCATGTGTGATACTATGTGTATTCTCCTCGGCCTATCACGCGTTTTACGTTTGTAACAAATCTTTGTTTTAATTGTGATGACGTGATGTACAAATGCTTGCTCATTACCTAATACGTGTGATGAACTATATTATCAACTCCCGCAAAAAATGATTTATTAAATGATATTATCCCGCCAGAAACTGACCTACTAAATATTAGCCGCCTAGTTACCCACCAAGTATTCAACGCATCTAGCGTCATATCACAATAGTATCGCGCGCACTATGTGAAAGTGCAACGTGTGTAGCGTCATATTACGTGAGCATCTAGCACGATGATGGTCAGGCACAACTAGTCTAACGTCATATTATACTAACATCTCGCTTTAAGTAAGCAAGTTAAAAGCGTCTAGCGTCATAGTACAATAACGTCTAGCGTCATATAATACTAACAGCTTGCTCATTACCTAATACGCGTGATGAACTATATATTCAACTCCCGCAAAAAATGATTTAGTAAATGATATTGTCCCGCCAGAAACTGACGAACTAAATATTACCCGCCTAGTTACCCACCAAGTATTTTGCCCTTATATATACCTCCACAAAACTACATATAGTATACACTGAAACAATTAACACACTCCAAATAGGAAATAAGTATGAGTTGGTGCATCGATGAAGACCAACACTTGCTTCAAGCCGTGAAGTACGTGAAGACAACAAATTCGGATGAAACGACCGATGTTTTTTCGATCAAGTGTTATGCAGCATGTACTTTGACTATGGGAGACTTGGATTTGTCGGCCCCCACGTTCGCACACGAGAAAAGGTCGTTGCGAGGTACAACGAACTAAAATCTGAACCCTTGCTACGTGTTTCTGATCTTTGTCTAGCTTTGCGCTTAGAGGCAGCAAACGTATGGGAGTGGGAACTTAATGATTGGATATCAAGAGATATGATTATGTACCTAAAGGAATCGATCGTAGAGAGAGAATATGCTATTGTTAATTGTTCACTGGTTGATGATAACTGTGGTTGTTGAATTAAGGCTTTATTTTTCATGACATCAAAAATGTAACTTTATGCGAAGAAGAAAGTAGTATTTTAATTGGATGTAATGGAATAGATTTGGTAATGATAAGAATGTTTGACTTTTTTGTTAGTGTAATTTTCATCAAATGGTTACAATTCGTGATTCCCTAAATGTTTCTCCGCCATTATGAACGTTGCCAGTCTCGTGCGTCGTAGGGGTAGAAGTTCTCTCGTTATGAGGGCCAACCAAACTCATCTAGCATCATAAAACGGGCTAATCGAGTGTCATATTATGGGCTCATCTAGCGTAATATTATGCGCTCATCTAGCGTCATATTACGCTCATATATCGCGTCATAATAAGCGCACATCGGGCGTTGTATTGTATGTACATCTAGCGTCATGTTGTCAATTTCATGCCAAAAACCTCTCGCGTTAGCGTGACAAGGTGAACTGATCCAGCAGCGTGTCCATGAATCTCTCGCGCTGTGTTCATTTTCATCTATCTACTGTCAGATGAACTGAACATCTCGCGTTATATTCAGCCATCTGATGTTAATTAACATGAATCTCTAGTGTTGTGTCCATTTTAAACTATCTAGCGTCACAAGAAATGAATACCTCGCGTGATAGTCATCTATCTAGCGTTATACAAAATGAACCTCTCGCGTTGTGTCAATTTCCATCTATCTAGCGTCACATGAAATGAACATCGCGCGTGATATTCATCTACCTAGCGTTAGACAACATCAATCTCCCGCATTGTGTATATTTTCATCTATCTAGCGTTACAAGAACTGAACATCTCGCGTGTATTTTTTGGGGGTTATTCGTGGGTTTACAACTTATAGAACGCAACCAGCGGGGTAATGGACACATTTATGTATATTTAATTTAACTAATAAACTGGAACAAGTTAAATTTTTCAGCTAACCTTGTTTAAATATTCATTTGTTTTTGATATACTTAACTATATATTATTTAGTTAATCATAAATTAAATAATAATAAACTTTAAAAAAATTAATTAGAATTAATGAATAAGACGAGAGCTGTAAAATACTTGGGTAGTAGTACGCGTTGGTTATCGTGATTTAAATTTAAATCGCGGCATAATTAATGGCTAGTGAAAAGACAATGTGATGTCTTTTCACTAATTGCATTGGGTTTATTAATGAACGATGTGACTTGGGTAGCTAAAGCCCTCATTACATGTGGATTAAATACTTACTAGGGTACTCGTTGTTTTCAAAATTGTATAAATAGACGTCTCGTGTTTGCTTGCATGGTTATCCATCAACTACTAAACTTCTAAAAACTGTTCATATTCTATAGAAAATCAAAACTCGACCATGAGCGGTTCAGACGACTTTTACGACAATCACGGTTCTGACGGAACGTTTTCCGACGTGAGTTCTAGGTACTCGGACTACAAGCGGGAGACTACCACCGAGTACTCTTCCGATGCTGAGTTAGATCCTTTCTCTCCCTCACTTTCACCTATGACTGAGTATGACTCTGAATACTCCCTATCGTGGCCGGACGAGGATTCCGACATCAACTGGTATCCTAAACGACGAAGGATACTGAAGAACAAGAAGACGAAGACGGCCAAGAGGAAGATAACTCCTAGGAAGTCTTCAAAGGACTTATCGGACGATTCTTACTGGGGGAGGAAACCGACGACGAGGATGATGACGAGGAGGATAAAGAGACAAACGAGGAGTCTGAGGATGAGGAGGACACTGAAGAGGAGGGTAACTCTTCAGATTATTAAAATATGATTCTGTTGTTTTAAATTGTAGTGGTTTTTTGTGCTTTTAATTGGTAAACCCTAGAGCATTTGTTTTTTTATTAGGGTTTAGTATCTGGGCATGGGTAGGCCCTTTGTTATCCATATGCATTAAGTTTGTCTTCCTTCCTTCTTTGGGAATTGCTAAAAAAAAGGCCAAAATTACTCTGTAAAGTCGCATATTTTCGTTTTTCAGTATTTACAAAATTGCCATTAGACAAAAAACCTTCAAAATCCTTAAAACTCTATTTAATTATATTTCGTGCCATTATTTACTCTATGAAGTTGCAAAAACAAAATCCCTTCTAAACGAAATCGAATGGGAGAGATATTTCAACCAAAAAACCAAGACGTTTTACCGTCGAATTGTGACCCTAGATTTGGTTCTAGGGGTTCTGGCCTATCAACCACTCAAGAAATTTCACATCAATTTCTAGAAGCATTCATGTACATGCTAGTACTCCAAATTAATTTAAGACAAATTAATGTAATTACATCACATTTCTGCAACAAAACTACTAGAATTATATATCTCTGCTTTTGAGAAGTATATATAAGCATAAACACAAATTAAAATAATCATAAATTACAACGTTATACATGATATGAATGATTTACTATGTCACGGTAGGATGAAAACCCATAACAGCAGAAAACTGCAGGTTGTTGGGATTCAAACAATTTAAATCGCAAACCAGACCATCTCTAAAAGATTACAAGGAGAAATTAAAGCAGCCACCGAAACCCTTTGCCTCGTCTTACCAGCATCACTAAATCGACATAGCCACCATTCAACCAAGATACATCTGAAAAACAAATCCCACACAGATTTCCTTCTGAAACACAAACGGCTTTTCGATAAGATTTCGAATTTGATTTCATAAGAAAAAAACAACAACGGGAGATGAATAACCAAGATTCGAACAAGTAAATCCAATATAAGGGTTGATTTTGGGGTTTCAAAATAAAATTAAAAGCTATTTTTGCAGGTAGAGTGTTCTTCGCCGGTTAATGACGAAGAACACCAGATTTTCGCCCGCGTAATGACGAAGAACACCAGGTTTTCACCAAATACGGACGGAAACCAGGCACCCCACACCAACGTCTGGCGTGGGATGCCTGGTTTCCGTCCGTATTTGGCGAAAACCTGGTGTTCTTTGTCCTTAACCGGCGAATAACACACTACTTGCTTTAATGGCTGAGAAACAGACAGAGATAGAAGGAAGACATTTGCTTGGAAACCCATTAGAGTTGTAGTTACGAGAGAGTCTGAAGCCATTATCTTCAGTTGGAAAAACACTCGGCGAGCTGCTGTTGGTGGCGTCGAGGCAGTGACTTAGGTTATGGGGCTGTTTGTGGGGCTACTGCTAATTTAGTGGGTTTAGGTGGCTGCTGGTTATGGTAAATTAGTGTGGCCGATAGTTTACAATTAATTTAGGGTCAAGTATAGTTAGTTTACATTTAATTTAGGGTTAAGTATAGTTTTGGGAAAAATTCTTTTTAGAGAGAAGGAAGAGAAAATGATATTATTTTTTCTGAAATAATGGTAACTTCACGGAGTAATTTTTTCTATTTAAAGATTTTGTTAAGGGTAAAATTGTCCAAAAAATTAACTTCACGGAGTAATTTTAATTTTATTTTTTGTGCAACTCCGCGGAGAAAAATGGCTACTTTTTTAGCAATTCCCTCCTTCCTTTTGCAATGTTAAAATTATGAATAGATTTGACTGTCTGTTTCGATAGTTTGATAGTGTATGTGACAGCCTCCAATTGAAAAACAGAGTACAGTAGAGATGCATAGTAAATTCATTTGTCACGCGTTGTAACGCGTACATGACTCGCGCGGATGAATTGGAAAAATACTTATCACATAAATCAGTAGAGATGAATAAGCAGGTGACGTGTCTTGCAGTATGTATCCTTAATGAATCGCGTAACATTGACACCATAATGTTAATCACCCAATCCATGATCAGAAGGATGCATACTTATATTGCATCGTAGCGTTATTTGGTACCGTTTGTCACCTCATTTGCAGCGTATTACATTGATATTGTAATACTGATATCGTATATTTAATAGGATTTGTAAGATATACATCGCGTGAAAGTAGAAGTGCAACTAATCTAGAATCATAGCATACGAGCATCTCGGGTGTCTGACGCAAGTGCATCATGTCCAGCGTCATAGCATAACTATATCTCGCGTCATAACATATTTACATCTATCATAGTGCACGTAATTCTAGCATGCTTTGCACAACGACAACGCATCTAGCGTTATATCACAATATAATCTCGTGCACTATGTGAAAGTACAACGTGTCTAGCGTCATATTACGCAAGCATCTCGCGCGATGATGGTCAGGCACAACTAATCTAGCATCATATAATACTAACATCTCGCGTTAAGTACTACGTTCAAAGCGTCTAGCGTCATGGTACAATAACGTCTAGTGCGATTCAAAAAAATTTCAACTAATCTAGCATATCAGATGAAAACTTCTATGTTATTAAAGCGTATCAACTGAATTTTTTTGGGCGAAAGATGGGAGAAAGATACAGAACAAGTAGAATCAAGTTAATACATACTAAATAAAACAAATGAAAACAAAATAAGATTTCGACGGGGAGCTCATAATGTGATATCACAAGTCCTTCAGTTGTGTCCAAATTTAAAGCAACGGCCACAACACAAGTGGGTAGATGATACTTCTCCTATAGATGGAATTTTCTTCTTCCTTGGCCTTCCAGCTCGTCTTTTTACGTTAGGAGGTAGAACAACAGGCCCTTCGGATTCGTTAGATGATGAACTTTCACCATAGTCGGTTATTGCAGGTATGCTAAACGAATAGGTGGATCTATAATTACTTATAGTGTAGAATGGTTCTACCAACGTCATAGGATCTTCGTTCACGGATGTTATTGCAGCCAATGAGTGAGCACATGGAAAACACTATTGCTTCCATGAACCACATGAACACTTAAAATCAAGTATGTTGACAACCATAATTGGTTCAGAATAAACTTCGAATGAACCTGCAGAAGACTTAGATACCACCCAGGTTCGACCCATTTGAACATTCTCCTTAAACTGCTTCTCATATTCGGGGCATAAATAACTGTTCCAACTTAGCCCTTCTGAATAACGTCTAGAAATCTGAGTCATTAGCATAACTCTAATCTTGTCTATCATTTCAACAATCGGTAGATTACAAAACTTTTTAATCTGATTGTTAAAGGATTCAGCAGCAGATGATGTCATTGCCCCGTAACGTTTGCCAATGACGAATGGTTGGGCGTACTTATCGAGAGGTAAATTCTCGATGAAAGCCTTAACATTTTTACCAGTTCTACTTAAAAACTTGGAAAGTTTCTCATTAAAAAGTTCAACTGTTGGAGCGTAAGCACAACTTTTGAATCGCTTCAACATTTTCTTCTTAAACTCGCGGTTGGTGTTTTCAAGAGTTGTCTTCAAATTATTAAGCAGATTATATATACAGTAAGCATAAAAGCAGTTTTGGTAAACAACAGAAACAACATTAATAATACCAGAATGTCTGTCGGAAATAAAAGTGATTTGACGGTTTAACAAATGAGGTTTAAGATATTCTATGAACCACATCCAGTTATCAGAATCTTCACCACCGATAATACCAAAAGCAACTGGAAAAATGCCTGCAATATGAAAATAGGTTTAGGGAGTCTATAATATAAGGATATATGAATTGATTAAGGCGCGATTGCTATGATGCATCTACTATCTCGCATGATGTTGCATATAATATATAACGTATCGCGCGGTGTGTAACTATAATCAAACTACGCATCGCGCGATTGCTTAGGATGGTAAAGTCGGTACATCGCGAATCATTAACATTGGGTGAGGCCAACTTGCGCTATATGTATGCTATTTATCGGGTTTCTGAGATACACATTATTCTATCTTGTTACCACGCATATCGATCTACATTTACAAGAAGGTCTAAAACACACCGTTATTACCGTCCTTGGCCACTGCAGACAGCAAAACACCATCATGCTTGTCGTTTAAATGGGTACCATCCACGTACAGCAATGGTCAACATGAGTGAAAGCCTTGAATGCATGATACGAAAGCCACAAAATACCTCATGAAGACATTCCCAAAACCAACCTCCAAACGAAGTATTACTGTCTCCAAAAACTTCCCTCCCCGCCTTATCTAATGCATTCCACGATAAATAGTAGGAAATATCTAAACCATAGTCTTGTTTGACAGAAGACTGAATAGTTTTTGCTGTTAAATAATGACTTGTCCTAATTGATTCATGTATTTCATCTGCGATTAAATCAGACGTCAAATGCCTACTTTTTTCTTGGAAAATACCGGGCTACATGAATGGGTGTTGGCAAAGCGCTTGATCATCATGAAACCAGTGCTAGAATCTATTGATGCATACAGTCGCCATTTACAACCTGACTTCTTGTTGACACAGTAAGCAGTGATCTTAGTGGATGTATTATGCATATACTTGAAAGCAAAGCCAAGCTCTAAAGCATATCGACATAAAGATAACCTTAAACCGGAGGCACCATCAGCGAATGTCTGACCAACTCCTGTGATAGCATCAACCCAACCCGTAGTGGCAAGATGTCTTTTTTTTATGTTGTGAACCGATTAAACCATTACTACTCTCCCCGCTTAATAAATGATCATCACAGGGTTCCACAAAGCTTACGGTAGGCTGTTTACCAATGTCATGCGCATCTGTTTCAATTACTCGTTGTTCTATAAAGAAGCTAACGATTTTCAGACGCTCCACATCGAGATAAACAGTTAAACCAATGAAATCAGTCTCGTTAGTAAACAAGCAGTAATTTTCACCGCCACAAGAGTAGGAAATAATGTAGCAACCCTTAAGCAGATCATCCTATCTACCTTCAATATATTTTTCAACAGATTCAAAGTTTTCAACCGCGCTAAAAGGAACGATTGAGGTCTGCTTCAAATATTTAAAAATACAAACTTTTTGCTTAGACATCTAGTACGCTGCAAATGATAAACAAAATTAAGCTAGGTGAGGGAGTTGCCCTAAATCGCGTCAGTCCAAGCGTGAGTTGTGATGTTAACTGCTAGAGTGACTCGCGTTGTCGTACGTACTGTAACTCGCGCGACTCCGATAGGTGAATCGCGTTAGATAAAAAGGAATAATATAATATGGTAGCAATAACGCGAGATATATCCTATTTACCTTCTAGGTGACTCGTGTAGTAAATTACCGATTTGAGTCGCGCGAAACGTGCAATACTATACACTTCGATTAGCTCCTCCAGTGGCAAACCTATATCGCTTCACATTTAAATTCAATAAAAAAACACGTCACGCGAGTTGTAGGATGTTGTACGCTACAACTCGCGTACACTACTATAATAGAAAACAACGCGAGATACGGTATAAAGTAACATGCAACAGTAAACTTCAGCTATCGTCTTCAACAACACAACAGGTAAGATATAAAAGCCATTAAAGAACCTGTACCAAATCTCGACTATGAAAAAACTTAAAAAAAACTGGTTTCCAGTTCCTCAGAACCTAAACAAGACTTTAATGTAAACAGAGTAAACTTGAAATCTTTGAAAACTAAAAAAACCCAAGAACTAACAAAAAAACAGGAACTAAAAAAAGTTGGAAAAAACAAAACAAAACCAAACTTCTACTCGTGAAAAACAGAACACAAGTTGATACAAGCTTACCTCTTTTCAGATTTCGGGAACCACTTTAAACACCGAGATTGATTGAAAATGGTTTTGTTTTGAAAAATGTATAGGTTCATTATAACTTTTCAAAATACCAAACTAGGTTGTACTATTAAAAATTCAAAATTTGAATTGTGGTTTGAAAATAAATGGACATATTTGAGGGTATTTCAGGAAGGGAAATATTAGCTGGATACTAAATAGGAATTAGTTTGCTGAGATAGGTATTTAGTAGGCATAAAAGAAAATTGGGGTACTAGATGGTAATAAGTTTGGTGAAAAGGTATTTAGTGTGACATTTCCCTTAAAATAGATGTTTCCATTTTTTATATACTGTATGTCATTTCCATATGAATCATTATCAAGCAATTACACCCGAGCGTTTAATATTTTCTATCCTCCTCGCCAGAATTTCATTTTTGTCCAAAAATACATAAAAATGTAGTTTATATTTTGATAAACGCATTTGTTTCTTACCCTAAGCTCTTATTTTTTATTTAATACCAGTATTTGCGTAAAGGTTTATCGAAATACAAATTAGTGTTACAGATCCGTCATAGATTTAGATTAAAAATATATTTGGTGGAATAAAAGCTCACATAACAAATTAAATTTTAATATAAAATATAAATACGATTGAAGAAACAAATAAAATATGAATTTGATAAAAAAAATTATTAATACATGTATCTATTTTGTAGAGAGGATTATAATTACAATTATTATTATTTTGGTATAAAAAAAACTTGTAAATTGAAATTAAATAAATGTACATCTGTTCATAGGGTGGGGACCTTTCCAATCTTTCAAGAACCCAAAATAGATACATATAAGTAACAATAATAAGAGGTACATAAAGGCATTATCCAGTGAATGGATATTTCGTTCCTTTAAATCTGTAGCGAAGGCCGGAGAGGACCACGTGGAAGATGCTCGAGTAGCAGGATTGATTGTTATTAAATATTCAGTTGTTCCTTTCTTTCCAGATATAATATACCGTGGCACAAAAAGCTGTATTTCATAGCAATCGTCATCTTTTATTAGAGGTTGCCTAGGAACTTGCTGCATCATACTAGTGATGCCACGATAGCGGAGGGGAGGGAAGGATGAGTTTTTGGGTTAAGAGCTCCCAAATGGCGGAAGAGTAAGGGCAGAGGATTAGAAGATGATCAAGAGTTTCAGGAGCGTTGTTGCAGAGGACACAGGAGGTCAGGCAGTCAACACCCCAAGATATAAGCTTATCTCTGATGGAGAGCTTGCTATGAATAGCAAGCCAGGTAATGAAGGAGTGTCGGAGGATGAAGAATTTATGCCAGGTTAGGTTTGCCCAGCCGACCTTTGCATTTGAGTGCTTAAGGGTAGAGTAAGTGCTGCTGATAGAAAACGATGGTTTGGAGTTGTTCGGGATCCAGATGAAAATATCAGGTTGGGAGGAAGAAGGGGGTAGATCTATGAGGGCCGAGGTGATTTCCATCAGGTGTTCTCGGAGGTGGCGATTGGGGGCTCTGGCATGGGAGGGCCATGCCTATGAACCATTTATACAAATGTCTTCAAAAAAATTTAAGTTGCGGAGTCTAGAGAGGTTCTGGATTGAAGGGCCATAGCGGTTGACAAGGGAAGTAGAGAACAACTATGGGTCATGCCAAATAGAAGTGTGGGATCCATTTCCAATAATGACTCGATAGAGATTTGAGGCTTTACTCCGGAGGTTCAAGATCTTCTTCCAACTCCAGCTTTCAGAAGAGGGCAAGGGGAGGGTCTAGAAACAGTTAGATTAAATCTTTTCAATTAGAGTCAATTGAGTCCATATGGAGTTCTTGTTTTTAGTAAGAATGGACCAAGGAAGCTTGAGGGCGGCCGCCTGATTCCAGATTTTTAGATCTGGGATCCTAAGGTCGCCCTCCTCTTTGGACACGGTGAGCTTATTCCAAGCAATCTTAGCCCCATAAATTTTCATTTCAGGTCCTGACCAAAGAAATCAACGGAGCAATTGAGAGAGCTCTTAGAGGATGCGCGCAGGGAGGATAAAGATTGATGACCAATAGACCTGGTTGGTAAATATAACTGAATTTATGAGTTGGAGACGACCGATATAAGAAATATGTTTGGAGGTCCAAGATTTGATTCTGTTGGTGATTTTTTGGAAAAGGGGTCGACAGTCGTTATGTTTGGAGACAAATTGAGAGGCACACCAAGATATCTGACCGGGAGGGAGCCTTCCTTGAAGTTTAGACACTTAAGGATGCTGAGCTTGATGTTGGGGGAGGTGCAAGATAAAAAGATAGTGCTTTTAGCTGGGTTCAAATGGAGGCCTGAAATTGCTGCAAATTTCGTTAGTCCTTCGTGGATTAGTTCGATCGATTGGAGGTTGGCCCTGCAGAGGATCATAAGATCTTCCGCGAAACAGAGGTTGATGATCTTTAGCTTGTGGCATTTCCAGTGGAAACCAAAAGAAGGGATTTGACTTTTCTCTTGGAGGATTCTCGATAGTAACCGCATAACAATAACAAAAAGGTATGGGGAGAGAGGGTCTCCTTGTCGAAGACCCTTTCTACCGGGGAAGAAGCTCATCGGTTTACCATTAATGAAAACCAAATAAGAGGTGGATGTGATGCATTAGATAATCCAATTTATCATGGGCATAAGAAAGTTCATGGCTAAGAGGATATCCATAACAACTTCCCATCTGATATTGTCGAAGGCCTTCGTAAGGTCGATCTTGAGGGAACATCTGGGACCTTTACGGTTTGTTTGGTAGCCATGCAAAAGGTTTTGGGTGAGCAGGATATTGTCCACGATAGAATGGCCTGGAACAAAGGCAGACTAGGAGGGGTCAATAAGAACCGGCAGCGCCGGTTTGATTCTTGAAGCAATGATTTCAGAGATGATTTTATAAATAACATTGCAGCAAGAAATCAGCCTATAGTCCGAGGGAAGAGAGGGGGAGTCAATTTTAGGGATGAGGGCAATTAGGGTCTTGTTCCAGTCCGGGTTCATCTGACCCTTTTCAAAGACATGCTTGACCCTGTCACAGATATCTTTGCTAATGAGGGGCCATCTGGATTTAAATAAGCTAGCGCTAAAGCCATCGGGACACGGAGCTTTATCGCTATCGATGTAAAAAAGAGTCGTCTTAATTTCCGCGTCAGATATGGGCTTTATCATCTTGGCACTGAGATCAGGGGGGGATAGTGGTGTTTATTAAGGCCTTTATTTTGTCCGGGCCGGGGTAGTTGGGCTTACTAGGGAAGCCAAGCTGCTCGAGGAAAACATTTTGGAAGGTGGAAGAGATGGTGAAGGGTTAGAGCTAGAGGACCCCTCGGGGTGGTGATCGAGAGGATTTTATTACGAGCCCTATGGGCCCTTATGCTATTATGAAAGAATTTGGAATTTTTGTCCCCCAGCTTTAGCCAGGTTTCCCTGGAGTTTTGCTTGAGGAAAGATTCTTCCGCACAGCTATAAAAAATGTACGAATTTGATGCCTCTTTCTCAGCGGAGATTAGTGTCCTATTCGAGGGGTTCAAGAAGAGATTCTTTTGGGCGAGAGCAAGGGACGATCTAGCATCATCGACTCCCTGGCTGATATCACTAAACTCCGACTTGTTTAAGGAGGAGAGCACATGAATGAGTCTAGCCAACTTGAAAACGACCGCTTTCATGGGGCTCGGGGGGCAGGGGAGAGACCAGTTATCAGAAATAAGGTTGCGGAAATTTGATGGGATTTCCACGGCTAAAAACCCTGGTTAGTCACCGGTGTTTGACACCTGTTACATTCGTGCCATTAAGCTTCAATCATCCCCAAAACGAGTCATTAGTGTTTAAAATTGTTACATTCTTGCCACTAGCGCGTGCAAATTAACAAAAGAGTGACACGTGGCACCTCAATGTACCGAGGTTTGTTGCATATACGGTCACCCTTTATTTTCTTCAAAAAACACCCCTCTTTACTATTTTACTTTATTTACTTTTACTTTTTACTTTTTACGTTACCTTATTTATATTTACTTTCAATATTTACTTTATTACTTTTACATTTACTATTTACTACTTCTTATATTCTAAAACCCTAATTGTTCTTTTCTATATAGCCAAATACATGTCTCAGACCTATCTACATTCTCTCTACGCCATGAATGAAACCAAAGCTTCCGAGCAGCTAAAACAGCACACAAAATGAAATCCTCGCTTTTTCATTCATAGAGCTTCTCGGATCTTCTTTCTTCTTTTTCTCTTAAGAAGTAAAACTTTTTAAAGCTTTAAAGAAGAGAATCGAAGAAATATGAAAGCGGGTTTGGTGGTAGATAATGAGTATGTGTTCGAGGAAGAGAAAAATATCACAATTCGAAAGACCTCTCTATTTTTCCCTGGTGATGGTTTCACTGTTTATAACTGTCAAACCGAGTTGATCTTCCGAGTGGACTCGTATGGACCTGACGTATGTGACAGGGATGAAATCATTCTCACAGACGGTGCTTGTTCACTGCTAAGAGAAAGAGAGCGAGTTTGCACAATAGGTGGGAACGATTCCGAGGAGAGAAATCAGACGGTCAGAAACCAATATTCAGCGTGCGAAGATCATCCATAATCGGACGATCGGGAGCTACAGTTGAAGTGTATGGTATTCCAGGAGCGGAGTACGGGATCGAAGAGAGTTTTTCACAACGCAACTGCATGATCTACGATGTAGGGTCGAAGCAATCAGTGGTTGAGATTAAATGCAAAGTGGATCTATCTACTAATATGATGCTCAGAAATGATGTTTTCTAATCTTTCTCTGAAACCTGGATTTGATAGGGCTTTTGTCATGGGATTGATAATTGTACTTGATAAGATCGACGGTGGTGGTTCATTTGAGATTGATGTTGTTGGTGAGCAAGTGCATCCTACTGAACTAAATTAATAGTTCATTGTGTAATTGAAGTTGCAAAAAATATTTGCAGGGTTCACTATGTGGTTATTTGCGAACGTGAACTTTATACAACTTGCAAACATTGAAAGTAAAAAAACGTTAAATGGACTAATTGGTGAAAAGTAAAAAGTAAAAAGTAAAAAGTAAAAAGTAAAAAGTAAAGAATAAAAAATAAAAAATAAAAAATTAAAAAATAAAAGGTAGAAACTTGTAAAGGGGTATTTTGGACAGGATTTAAAGGGTGACCGTATATGCAACAAACCTAGGTACATTGGGGTTCCACGTGTCACTCTCTTGTTAATTTTAAACACTAATGACTCGTTTTGGAGACGACTGAAGCTTAATGGCACGATTGTAACAGGTGTCAAACACCGGTGACTAACCAGGGTTTTAGTCGGATGTCCACATATTAAAAAAATTGAAAGGTATGGGGGAGGAAATAAAGGGAGCCGTGAGATGGATGATAATGGGGGTATGATCGGAGGTTCTAGGGAGATCGAAATGGGAAAAAAAGTTAGGGAATACGTCATCCTAGAAAGAATTCACAAGAGCTCTATCAATTCTAGAGGATATGGGGTTTTCCTCTTGGCGGTTAAACCATGAGAATTGGAAGCCTGATGGTCTAAGATCGTCAAGACAGCACCTCCGACAACAATCATTAAAAGAGTCAATAGCGTTGTTCCAATGCGGGTCGGTATTAGTTCTTTCATGGGGGTTCCTGATCGCATTGAAATCCCCAATGGCTATCCACGAGAGGGGGGAATTGCTTAGCCCATAAGAGCAAAAGGTGTTCCAGAGAGGGAGACGATCAGTCGGGTCATAGAAGCCGTAAATAGCCGTGAAGTGGAGGGAGGTATTTCTGGCAGTCTAATAGAGGTCACAATGAAGGGTTTGGGCCCGTGGAGTCTTTTACATTGACTTGGAAGACGCTTGGATTCCAAGCAATCCAAATCCTACCTAGGTGGTGACTATTATGGTTCGAGACGCAGAGCAAAAAAGGCAACATAGTGGACATAATATGCATAATATTATCAATTTTAACCTTTGTTTCAAGCAAGCAAACAACGTTAATACTATTCGAGAAAACAAAATCTTTAACATCTTTTTGACGGACCGGGTCATTCAACCCTCTTACATTCCAACTAGCGATTTTCATTAAAAAGATAAAAGATAATAAGGTAAAAAGAGTTCTAAAATGATATTGGGGTGTCCCCATACATACTTGCGGCAGCCGCATTATTTGCGGCAGCCGCATTATTTGCGGCTTTAGGTCTTGGGGAAGTGATTTTGGAGGAAGATGGATCACCCATGTCCTTGTCTATCTGGGCACCGCAGGGCTGTTACTGGCTATCAGAAAACTTTTGGTCATATTGCTTTGCGTGGTGATACGACGGAGGGATTCTGGTGAGACTGGTTCATTGGTGGCCATGCATGGAAGAAGCAACAAAATCTGCATGCATGCAAGCAAGCAAAACAGGGGCATGGAAAAAAGCAGGGCAAGCATATTTTTCAGTGACATCACTTTTAGGCAAGTGGATGGAGGCGTGCATGGAAGGGTATGAGGAGTCAGGTTCAACATGAACGATGCACTTTAGGCCCGGAATGGTCGCCGAGTCACTACCATTGAGAGACGATCTAAAGCCCGAGTTGAGGGATGGCTCAGATCGATTCGGGAGATCTTAAAGAGCAGCAATGGCATGAAGGAGATTCGCGTTGCCATCAAGGATGTGCTTAAGTTATTTTTCACTGGCTGGGGCGGAGGTTGTGTCCATCTCTGAGGGATCTTCTTCGTCAAAATGGAGTTGCATGTCGACTCTGGAGCCAGGAGGTGAGAGAGAGAGAGAGAGAGAGAGAGAGAGAGAGAGAGAGAGAGAGAGAGAGAGAGAGAGAGAGAGAGAGAGAGAGAGAGAGAGAGAGAGAGAGAGAGAGAGAGAGAGAGAGAGAGAGAGAGAGAGAGAGAGAGAGAGAGAGAGAGAGAGAGAGAAGAAGTCTCTCTTTCATTTCTAGGCGAATCAAGAGAAAGACTTTGGGTAGAGAGATGTTGTTGCTTCGAAGGAGGGGGAGGCGATCCATGAACAGAAAGTGGCAAACCTGTCATGCCGGAGGATCTGGGAGGGGAGGGGGAGGGTGGTGACGAAGATCTTGTTTCAAGAAAGAGGGTGGTGCTTGGGCTCGAAGGCACGAGAATCGGGTCAGATAGGGAGGAGACAATTTTTTTATTAAAACGAGTGGTTACTTTCCTGTTACTTCGACGAGCAGATGAGCTCCGACGAGTTTCAACCATTTTGCCCAAAGGAGGATATAAGAGGGAAAAGACTGGAGGGGTAGAGAGAGGCGAAACAAGGCTGACTTTTTGAGAGGAGGGGCAGTTATGGGAGGAGCAGTTATCAGAGATGGTTTGCAGAGGAGGGGAAAATTTTTAGAGAGAGAGGTTGGCTTTGATAAGATGAAAACAGAGAGATGGAGAGATGGCGAGAGTATTTGCTCTTAAAGAGGGTGAAGGGGAGACCAGTGGTTTTGGAGAAGAAAGATGACTGGGAGTTTGTCTGGGGAACGGTGAAGAGTTACTTGCACGGTTGGAGGATGCATTAATGAGGAGAGAGGCCTCATTAATGCGGGCACACCTCCACAAGGCAGTTTATTGGTCAGTTTTTGAAAACTGAACAGACTGCAAAAAGAATATAGATTCCGACCTATAGAGAAAAAAGGAATGCAGGGTTTGACCGACTGAGAACTAGACTTTCGGTGAGTGAAAGAGGGACTAGGCGAAGAGGGGGTAGTTACCAGGGGGTAGACTGGCATGCAGAGAGGTTTCGCCTTAAATGCTTTTGATAGCATGGCAAGAAAAAAGGGGAGAAGGGTGGGAGGGCAATGATGAGAGGGGGAGAGAATAAAAAACTTGTAAAGCTTTAATGGAAGAGAGAGACAGGTGACGAGAGCCTCCATTAATGAAAGTAGATGGGTGAAAGCCATTAATGGTGTGCTCTTCGAGCAAAATGAAGGAACCTCCATTAATGAACCACGAATGGTTTGAGCTTCGAAGAAGGACTGGGAGCATGAACAAGGGGAGGTAGATAACTCCAGGAAAAGAACTTGCAAGCTTGAATCACCCCATCATCAAGCTTGGTAGCTTGTGACGAGGGATTCAAAACATACCGATCAAGAACCAGGGTTAGGGAAGAACATGATGGAGATGAATTTTGAAAATCTAGAGAGTTTCTCTCTCTAGAAAGTAACAACTATTTTTTATACAACTATTTTTTGTTTTTACTATTTTTTTCCTCTTTAATTTCTACCATATTTTTATAGGTTCCTTTACTTCTTATATAGTGGTCTTGATTTGGAGAGAGTTTCTAGTAGAAACTTTTCTAATGGTGCAATCATTTTCGTCATTTTCGGTGTTTTACCAGAGCAGTGTTCGTCCTTGTGGTTGCAGCATTATATATTGTCAAATGTTTTATTTGTACGGTGTCAAACACGGTTTTCATACTTGTCATGTGTGGCGTCCGTAGTATTAGTAGTGTGGGTGCAGTGGTTACTCGGTCGCGGGCGACCGTAGGTATATTTCCGACTATGTCATAATAAAACTCCATGCATGACCAAACCTGGCTTAAAGGTCTTGGCCATCGAGGTTAAGACATCTAGTCGTGCAATCATGCGTGACTAGACTAATATTATAACTTGGCTATCATAGACGAGCTACGGTTGCGCATGGTTGCGCGACTAAGCCAAGCTTTGGTGGCACATGGTTGTGCGACCAGAGCAAGATCATGGCTTGCCTAACGTGGCAAGCATTGGTCGTGCATGGTTGTACGACTAGGCCGAGGTGGCTTGGTTACGATGGCTAAGTCTTCAGGCCGTGCAACCTTGCATGAACAAACTTGGGTTATGGTTTGGCCACAATTTCCAAGCTTATGATCATGCATTAACACAAAGCCAAGTGTACTCAGATGTTTGACCATGATGGCCAAGCTCTCGGTTATGCACTAGCGCATGACCATGTGTAATTAAGTATTTGGTCATGATGGTCAAGCTTCTAGTCATGAACTAGGACATGACTAAGTGTAATCACGTGATTGCTCATGATGGCCAAGCTCATGTTCATGCACTAGCGTACAACCGGATATAATCAAGTGCTTGACCATGATGGCCTAGACCCTATTCATGACTAGCGCACGACCGGTGTAATAAAGTGTTTAGCCATGACGGCTAAGCTCTTGGTCATGCACTAGCGCATGACCGAGCGTAATCAAGTGTTAGACCATCTGGTCAGGTTGGGCTGCGTTAGGCCATTCTTTTTTAAATGAAGTAGGCGAGGCTCGAGTACTGCGTTTAAATTATACTTGGATCAATAACTTATCTCACTCAGTTGCTTACCTCTAAGTAATTAGAGTACTACGACCGTGGTATCTTAAAGTTCTATAATTTGTTTACTTTTGACTTCCAAATTGAGATAATGTTGTGTCTAAGCTTTGCTAGATGATATGCTCTAGAGTGACCTTTTTTAATTTAAAAATCATTTTTCTATTTTTGTTGAGTAGTATTGTTTTAGTGAGATTGAGTTTCTGATGAGTTAAGATCGGTGAGGCCAAGCTAATACCGAGTTGAGGTCGAGCGAGGTTGAGTTGAGTATGTCCTCATTTTACTATGAACCAGTTTTTCCCACCTTTGTTGAGTGAGAGGCTCTTGAGTGAGATCGAGCTAAGGCTAAGATAGGTTGGGCTGAGTTGATGCCCACTAAAGTCGTGTGAGGCTAAGTAGATGCTAAGTAAAGTCTCATAATGATATGAAATGTTGGGGCCTAAATGTAATACAATTAATATTGTATGTGATAAATTGTATAGTTGAAATAAGGTATTTAAAATACTTGTAAATATAAGGGGTTGAAGTGCAATTTATCCATTTGTATAACCGATTCAGTTAAACTTAGTCTGATTCGCCTATAAATAAATGTTTGAGGCAATGAATAAAGGGTGACCCTTTTTTATTAGACTTATACTACATTTTTTCTATTACTTTATCCCCTTACAATTAAACTTTCTCTCTCAAGAAACTAGACTCATACTTAACAAATTGGTGACCACAGTGGGAGTTATATTCGATTGGTACCTTGATTTCACATAAAAAACTAGAGCTTGTAGAATTTTTGCGCAGTTATATCGCTCTAGATCGATATGGAACCAGTAAACGAAGTTGATCCAACGGTTCGAAAAGAAATTGAAACTTTGAGATCTGATTTACGTAGGGGGGGAAGTAAAGAATATGATCAAATTCTAGTGCAACAAGGCCATTCAGACATTGAAGTTTGGATGAATCAGTTGTTGGATAAGCTAACAACATTGAATGATAAGTATGTTTCAAAGAGAACAACATATTTAGTCAGGTAGGCTAAAGTCTGAGGTACGACAAGTTGAAGAGAAATACGAGCCATAAAATCAATCTGATCGATCATATATAGCTCATAAAATTCGAAGTGATCGGAAGAAAGCACATTTTGAGTTTGACAAATAACATTGTACTTTGTCAAAAGAAAAGAAAGATAAACACAAGTATATCATATATAGTGATGATGAATTTGATAGCTCGGGATATGAGGAAGTATCATCTAAGCAAAAGAGGTATCGGCAATCTTTGAAATAAGAAAAAGGTCGGCCTCAAAAATCGCGTGAGGAATATAAATCAAAAAGAGATGATGAACCTCGTTATACGAGGAATACAAAATGGTGTGAAGGGAATACATTTAATCAATATACAGGTATAGTTGATCAAAATTTCTATGCTATTATGGGAACAAGAGGAGATGACCAGTACGTACAAGGAGTAGACTAGAAAAAATTTCCTTTAACAACTGAGATTAAGTCCATTACTCTTCTGAAGCGCTTTGATATTACCAAGGTCAAATTTTTTGATGAGATGCAGGATCCCGATGATCACATTGAATAATTCAAAAACTATATGATGAACTTTGAAGATGATGGCATGCTGGTATGCAGAGCTTTTTCTCATACCTTAAAGGGCACAGTATTGAAGTGGTATAATAGGATTATGAGGGGATCTATTACCAACTTTAGATATTTTTACACAATTTTCCGACGATAGTTTGTGGGAAGCAAAGAAATGCGTGCAAATGGAGATACAATAATACAATGTAAGCAAGTTGTGAGAGAAAAAATGAATAACTATACGAAGCATTTTGTGTTAACAAAAATCAGATTGGATAATTGTGAAGAGCTAGTTGATATGGTTTCATTTTGACAAGGGTTATTACCATGTGATTTTGAAAATGAAGCAATAAAAATGAGAGTATTAATTTTTGGAGCACTTATGGCTCAAGTAGAGAACCAAATTAAAGTGGAAGAATCAACTAGGGTTCGAGTAGGAGTTGGACATGGTCAAAAGAATTCAGGGCATGTGTCAAATAATCAAGGACACTATTCGAATTCTCAGCCACCTCGTCAAAAGAATAACAACAATTATCAGCCATTGTATTATGCTGATTTAACTGAGAATTTTGCTGCTATTTATGAAAGGTCTAAAGGTCATGTAAGCTAAAAAAGCCAGCTCCAATAAGTAGACTAAGAGAAGAGCGTAGCGACAGATCTTGCAAGTATCATAATGATACTGGGCATGACACTGCATATTGTATAAATTTAAGGAATGCGATACAGGTTTTAATATAAAATGGCAAGTTTCGAAAACTTCGAGCACATCGACATGACTAACTGCTAATCTGAATTTGAATGAAGAAAGTACATTGATGATTTTAGATTCTAAATGTGATGATTTTGACGCAACATCAGAATATTTGGACACAAATCCAAATTGATTAATTTTGATGGTTTTGGATGAGCTAGTAGATCGAGGACGGATTCGAAGCTTATGTAAGTATTTTGAATCCCTAGCAATCTTTAGAGGATATTCTATAAATGGTAATACTAATAGTTTTAGGAAAAGACAAGTTTTCAGTTTCGCAACTCAAATAGACGGAAGAATGTCTACTTATTTATATGGCAAGCATGTTACTCACTTTACTTTGTTCGATGAGAATAATTCGAAAGGAATAGTTGGACCTTATGAGGATGCAGTGGTTATAAAGGCAGAAATATCTGGATTTGAAATTCGACGTGTTCAGATGGGATACATGGAGTTCTGCAAACGTGTAATTCAAATATACGAATGATAGAATGCGTAATTTGCCTCGAATTTGTCGGTATGATCGTACTATAATTGGGTTTACAAGGGTAATAACTCAGGTGATTGCGGAATTCGAAGGTGAAGTTTGTTTGGGAAAATACCTGTTTAAAAAGAAATTTCAAGTCATTTTAATGGTAGTCCAGTGTCCAACCAGTTACAACACTATTTTTGGGAGATCTTGGCTTTCAAGAATGTATGATATTGTGTCTATGGTTCATCAATGTTTGAAATATGTCATTGGATATCGTGTTGGTGTGGTTCGAAGTGACCAAAAATTGGCCAGATAATGTTATGCAACAGGACTCCGTGTTCGAGGTTCTAATTTTGAGGATCATATGGCTGAATAGCAACTAAGAGGGTTGACCTCAGATGAAGATGAAATAGATGCCGAGGAAAATCCCGAGTTATTTAACAGTGAGTGAGGATATTAAAGAGCATATGTTTTCTAATGGAAGAATTTACAAATACGAACGTTGTTGTCTTCTACTTTGCGTGATAAGTTGTTATAATTCTTGTTTTATAATTTGGATATTTTCGCTTGGAGAACAGTAATTGTGATAAGAGTTCCATCTGAAATAATATGTCACGACCTAGCTATAGATTTAAGGATAAAGCCTGTTATTCATATGAGACGAGCCTTTTTTGTAGAAAAGTCATAGGCTATTGTTCAAGAGGTGGATCGTCTCTCTAGGGTCGAACATATTAGGGAGGCACAATATCCTTCATGGACTGCAAATCTCTTGTTAGTAAAAAAAAGAGCGGAAAGTGGTGAATGTATGTCTACTTCACATATTTAAATCGAGCATGCTCTAAAGACCCATTCTCTTTCATTTGAATAGAACAACTGGTTGATTCTACTTCAAGGAATAAAATTATCTCTTTTATGGATGCCTTTGCATGATATAATCAGATCTAAATAGATCCAAAAGATCAGGAAATTACTACATTCATCACTAATCGAGGACTACATTATTACAGGTTCATGCCATTTGGGTTGAAGAATGCTGGAGCAACATATCAAAGGATGGTGAATAAGGATTTTTCTCGTCAGATTGGATGGAATATGGAGGTATATATTAATGATATGTTGGTTAAAAGCTCCATATATGATGAATACCTCAAATATTTAGAGAATACCTTTCTAAATTAGAGGTTCATTCGTTTGAAGCTGAATCATGAAAAATGTACTTTTGGTGTCCGACCAAGGAAAATTTTAGGGTATATCATTAGTGAAAAGAGGATAGAAGCAGATCTTGAATATCTGAAGGCTATAGTTTCGATGACATCGCCTCGAAATATAAAGGAGGTGCAACTCTTGACATGAAGGTTAGCTGCTCTTAACCAATTTATTTCAAGGTTTTCTGACAAATTTTTTTCTTTCATCCAAGTATTACGAAGACCCAAAGCGTTTGAATAAACGCAAGATTATGAAACAATTTTTTCTTAAAAAACTTTTGTTATCACCCGAGATTTTGTCTAAGCCTCAAATTGGAGAGCAACTGTTTTTATATATAACAATGTCTGATTGTAATCTAAGCGCTATTTTGTTATGCGAAGACAATGGAGTTTCAAAGTTAGTCTATTATGTTAGTTAAAATTTATTGTTATTGGGGAAGAGGTATTTGAAACTTGAAAAATCGGCTTTGGCTTTAGTGATGGTTGCTAGGAAAATGCACCCTTATTTTCAAGCTCACACCATTGTGCTTCAAACTTATTTCCCAATAAATAATGTGTTACAACGACCAGACATTTTTGGTAAAATGACCAAATGGTTAGTGGAATTGGTAGATTTTGACATCATTTTTGCTCCTCGAACGGATATTAAAGCTCAAGAATTAGCTGATTTTATGGTCGAATTTCATTTGAGCTGATCAAATAAGGGGACAAATAAAGAGGTATTGCCAGAAACTTCGATGTGGGTGGTTTGAACATATGGTGGGTCTAGCATATTGAGGTGTAGTGCAGGGGCTCAATTAGTTGCACCTTTTGGGGAGGCAATGTATCCGGCTATTCGTTTTGGCTTTCACACATCGAATAATGAAGTTGAGTATGGGGCTGCATTAGCTGGTTTAAGGCTTACAAATATTTATGGAGCAACAATAGTTCGTTTGGAAACAGATTCGCAGCTAGTGGCAAATTATATGGCACGTGTATCTGAGGCCAAGAAATATCAATTAATTTTGAATATACACAAGCTTCGAAATTTGACTCTTTTGTTTGACAAAATGATTGTAAAGCATATTAACCGATGAGACAATATAGTTGCTTGTTCATTGGTAACAATTACTTATACATAAAGAATATCCATAGACTTATCGAGAGGAGAGTCCTTCAATTTTAACATATTCATAACAATGTAAATATGTTGAGGAAGTATTTGTCCCTCCAGACATAATTCAAAGTGATTGAGGTCTGATATCCTTAATATTTTACTAAGAGCTATGTTACCTCAAGATGCACAGTTAAGGTATAAGTCGCATTGTTATGTTATATTGGATGAAGTGTTATATAAAAAATCTTTAAGTAGACCATTGTTGCTTTGTTTGGGTAAGCAAGAATCTCAAGATATTTTATCTGAGTTGCATGACGGTGAAGGTTCAGCTCACTGCGGTTTCTGGTCTTTGACGCGTCAATTTTTTTTGCAGGTTATTATTTGCCTTCAATTATGAATGATGCTAAGGTCTTAGTTTGAGGTTGTGATACTTATCAATGTTTGGTAATTCTATTTACAAACCAGTAGTACAGCTCATAGCCATATATGAAGTTATCATTTTTTATGGACGATGAATAAATTTGGTAAGACCATTGTTTATGGCCTCTGAATGACGTCAAATGATTACAGTAGCGGCATATTACTTTTTGAAGTGGGCTAAAGTTGAACCATTATCCGGTAAAAAAACCAATGATGTTATTGAGTTCATTGTGAATAATATATGTTGTCGCTTTGGAGTTCATCGGAAAATCACCACAGATAATGGTCATCAATTTAATAATAGAGAAATGACTTCTTTTTGGGCTTCGAAAGGTATCACGTAATGTTTTTTACGTTTATTTTCATTCCATGCAAATGGTGAGGTGGAAGTGACTAATAGGTCTATTTTGGAAGGTTTGAATAAGAATTTAAGAATTTAAAAGGAGTTTTCGGAAAATGGCCTAACTATTTGCAGGAGGTGTTGTGGGCTTATCGTACAACACCTAGAGAGGCCACTTAAGAAACACTTTTTGCCTTGGTGTATGGTATGAATGTTGTTAGCCATGTGGAGTTTACTTTCTTATAGATTACTTCATTATATCTAAAACCTAAATGAAGAAGCAAAAAGAACAGACCTGGACTTGATCGAAAAGAAAAGAGTTAGAGCACATTTGAATATGACTCATTATCAAAATTTGATGAGGAGTCACTATAATTTGAAGGTGATAAAGGAGGGATTTCAAAGTAGGTGACAAAGTTTTAAGGAAATTATTTATCCATACAAAGACAAACGACTTGAAAAGATGGCCCCGAATTGGGAGGGTCCTTATATGGTGATGAAGAAAATAAATTCGGGTACGTATCAACTTTGTGATTAAAAGGAAATGATACTTTTACATCCTTGGAATATAAGACATTTAAAACTATATTGGGAATGATTTTTTCTTTTTAAGATTTTTTTGAATAATTGACACACTATTTCCTACCTTGTTGGCCCATGAAGGTTTTAATGAGGTGTCGTGCACCTATTCGAGGTTATTAATAAAATAATTTTTTGGTAAGTGGTTATGTTAAAAACAATTATTTATATTATCTTGGTAACTGGTCAAAGACTCATCATCTTTGAAGCTGTTAACCAAGAGTAACTAATTATATTCGAGGTGCTACATTTTTTAAACGCACTAATTATATTTGAGGTGCTACATTCTCTAAACGCACTAATTATATTCGAGGTATTACGTTCTTTAAACGCATTAATTACATTCAAGGTGCTACATTCTCTAAACGCACTCATTATATTCGAGGTGTTATTGTTTAAACACACTATTTGTATTCGAGGTGCTAACATTTTCTAAATGCCCTATTTTTATTTGACAAATTACAAATATATATGTGACATATATTGGAGTTCGAGGTGACAATGACTTATTCATGAAATTAAAAGTATTCACTATGAGATAAAACTTGCCAAATTAATGTGGAAAGAAGAACAGTGTTTTTTCATTGAAATTAGATTCTGATCTTACAAAAAGATATTTTTGAATGCCAAGAAGTTAAAAATTCATAAAAATAAGTCATCAACAAAAAAAATATGATTTGAAAACACATAAAAAAGAAACAAAAATCAATTATTCTCTTCGAAGTTCTCTTCAAATGAATCTTCATCTTGCTTAGTATCATCTTCATTTTATTTTGATTCTATATATTTGGAACAGTTAGTTGGAACTGGGTCGAAGGCTTCACTATGACGATTATCTATGAGGATTAATTCCCAAAAGTTTGACATATTTGCTTTTGGGAACGCTGCGTGGAATTCGCGGAACACGGTAATTGTTTGTTGCTCCTCGATATTTTTTATTGCAACTAGGGTGTCCCATTTATATTGAGTTTTGGCAATTTGCACAACATCTTGTTTTTCTTTACCAAATGTTGTCTTGAGTGTAGTCATATTATCAATCACCTTATTATTTTCCCATTCTCTCTTGTTCAGAGAATCTTAGAGAGAGGAGTATCTTTTCTGCTACTCAGATATCTCCCCGGCATGTTTAGCTTTAAGTCCATCCATCTCAGCCTGATGGGAAGTCTTGAGCTCTTCTATTTTTTGTTCATGCACATAATGTAGTTGACGTTTGAGGTGGATGGCTCCTTTAATAAATTTCGACATGTCAGCCTGGAATACATGAAATTGTTCCTCGGTTTTTTTCCAAATATCTCTCTCATCATTTTCTCTGCAGCAACTTTTGTTTTACATCGGACCATATCTTTAGCCATTGTTTCCAAATGGCTTCGAGCATATTTTACTATTGTGCAAAATGATTTTGTTGTTGTTTCAAGATAGGAAAAAGGCTGCAGTGCAAGTAAAAATTCTCTGGATGACTCTTGGTTAAGTATGAACCTTTGATTATGGTAAGACATAAGAGCATAAGATGAGGAAACCAGGAGAGGATCTGAATTCAGAATTTTAAAAGAGGAGAAATAACTTGATGGCCAAGTTGGTGAAGTTGCTCTTAGATCTATTGGATTCAGATTCATATCTTGGTATAGATCTTGAAGCTCCGTTGTACTAATGGGCTAGTCATGAATAAAGTGGTCATCTCCTTGGTGATCTTCCACTGTAGTTTCTCCAATTTTGGGAGGAGGCACTTTTAAGATAACTTCTTCATAATTCTTTCCTGCTCTCTTAACTGGTCGAGTTTTCGAAGCACTCTTTTTCTTTGAGGTAACAGTTTTCTTTATTTTTAAAGAAGGTTCAGTTTCAACTCCTTCTTTGATTGTTGAGAGGCTAGCTTCAGCTTCCTTAATTTTGGTCTTAGTTTCTTTCTTTTGTGGCTTCAGATTAGTTAAAGAGCTAGCACCAGATGTACTAGCTATTTTTTTCTTAATTAGACTTGGTTTGGTTCAATAAATCACATGTTGTCATGCTGATTTCATACCTTGGCTCACTTCACGTGCCACTTTTATTTTTCCATCGTCATTTTTTTTTATCTTTTTCATCCTTTATATTTTTATCTAAACCATAAGAAATCCTCTAAAAAGATAAAACTAGTTTTTATGGGTCTTTTATGGAGCTTCTCCCGTGTGGTAAAATAAAAAAATCTTATGTTTTCTCATATTTTCCCTTCAAGTTAGATACTTTACATGGTTGATGATGGTGTTTTAAACACTTAGTACTAAGTGTCTCACGGTTATTAATTATATTTGATATTCAACACTAAGCTAAAAAGTAAATTATACGTGATTAGTTATGAAGTGTATTTTCTTTCAATGCTTACTAAAATCTCTAATATTATCTTTTTTCACGGGTATAGTAGCCATCTCGTCGCATCTCGCAATGGGATTCCATACAGATCAAACATAGACATTGAAAGGGAATCTACCTTTAGTCAAAAGGAAGAGTAGGTCTGTTGTTTCCCTCTGATCCACGAAGATCCTCCTTATTTTGTGCCTTTTTTGAATTGTTGTCTCATTGTGTTCCGTAATGGGAGATCATAGGGTGGCATGATGATACAACCCTTTGATAAGATGATGGACCTTAAATTGTATCCATCTATTAGTATCTTGATAGATAGTTAGTATATATGGTTGTGCTCGATCCCGACAACAGAACCAAAATGGTAGGATAAAAATTCACATAACAAGTTAAACTATAATATGAAAACAAGATCGAAGAGCAAACATAATATGGACTTTATAAACTTTATGAATAATACTTGTATTTATTTTGCAAAGAGAATTACAATTATAATCAGTGTGGTTTATTTGTGATTTAAGGGTAGTTTGGGAAAAAGTTTTGGATATTTAATGTTTGGAGTAAAATGTAGAGAGATAAGTAAGGTTTTTGCTAGCAGTAAATTTTGATTACCCCCATTAGTGAAAGTAGTTGGGGTATTTATACTCTTTTAATGATCCTTGGGCCTTACGGGTCGGATCATGGGCTTGGGTCAAGTTTAAAACCCATTAGCTCAAAAGATGAAATGATATGTACTAGTTGAGTCATGTTCCACTAAGTTATACTCTTCGGAGGGGCATGGTACTAGATATGTCCAAACTGCCCCTCATATATATATACTAGTCAGTATCAAAATAATACAACCTTATCAGTATCCCATTTAGGTCTTACAAAGAATCTTTGAAAGAGCTAATTCAAAAAATAAGACTTAGTATATGTTCAAGGTGATCATATGATCTGACATTCGTATTCGAACTGAGAGCTTATCGGATTTGAAGAGGTTCAAATTTACAATTGAGAATTCTAAAAGTCAGTTTTTTTAAGTGGACACCTGTCGAGTTTTTGTTTGATCTCCCAGTCGCTTTTTCTCCTAGATTCCTGTACATACATGGCTAAAAAGTAACTTAGGGTGTAACTCTCATACTTCATAACCCCTAATCATTACCGTGATCTATTTGTCTTCCCATAGGTAAACTCCCATATATTCACCCTTATCTAAATTGGTTTCACTGTTTTATTGTATTTGAGAACACTAAAATTTATAAAGAGATAAAGCTCGATAATTTTGTTAAATCGTCTATGGGTAGATTTATGTTCACATCTAGAAACGCACTGGTTAAAAGAGGTTGGCTAAATTTATCTGATTCGGAAAGAGCAAAAAGAAACGCAAGAGTTGCAGCTGGACTCCCTGCCTCTCCTGGTGGAGAAATCAGTCGGCCAAAAATAAGCACAGACCATAGCTGATCATCATCAAAGAAACCAAAAGTTAGAAAATCACCTTTTGTTCCAACCCTATCTCCCTTACAGTCAGGGTCTTTAGTTCAAGAGTCCCAAAACCCCTTGCCTAAAGAAGATGTAGTATCCAGTGTTAAGAAATCTTCACATTTCCTGGCCATAGGTTCAGATGCTGAGAAATCCCCCCTTCGCGGGGTAACTCGTCTATCTAAAGCCAAAAGTATTATGCTTCTTTGAAACCTGCTAGTTCGGAGACAACAAATCCCCCAGCAGATACTAAACCGCCCGAACAACAATCAAGTATAATGGAGGAGACTATGGATGACAGTGTGGAAGACATTCCCTTTGAGACGTCCGACAGACAGGGGACATTGCAGCAGATCGGAAAGACAAATTAAAAGCAAGTCTGCCTAACATTGAGTTACTTCCGGAGTGTCTGGAAGGGAAAGTTGGGCAAAACTTTCAAAAGGTTAGTGTGAAGTATTTGATAGCCCTTCATAATATTGCTTACATATACACTCACACTGCCAAATTGGGTCGGATTCGAACAAAATAAGGCATCCCTGAATCTGTCAAAATGAGAATCCTAGTCACTCTAGAGACCCTCATGGACTGTAATACCCACAAATTTGTGGTATATACTGTAGTGCTCAACTGGGGCCTTCGGTTTCCTTTGGACCCAGAAATTGTCAGGTATTTCCACCTGATAAAAATTTGTCCAAGTCAACTAAGTCCAAACGCATGGTATACATTGCTGGCCAGTATAATGGCATCTAGATTGTCAAAAATCCCTCTACTCATGGAGCAATTTGCTGATATGACTGGTCAATGCAGAAACCATCATATTTTTTCTACAACTACAAAATGGGTAATGATTTTAAGGTAGTAAACGATCTGTTAGAGTTCGAGAAACCATAGAGTACTCAATTCCTTCTTATTAGTGGGGCATGAGAGAATTACAAGAAGATAAACTTTACCACAAATCCAAGCCAGCTGACCAGTCGCTGAAAAAGTTCAAGTAATACCCCTTCGTATTTTTATTGGTTTCTAAATACTATGTTAATATTCCAAACTGATTATGGTGTTTTTGTTGTAGTATTTGTAAAAAAGTTCCCAGAGAACCTAGAGGCAGGCCAAACTACATGTACCAAGCTAAACGAATGGGCATCAGAAAGGTGGGGAAATAGTTTCCACAATTGCTTTACTTCTGGAAACTTCGTGAGGTCTCACCTTTGGAACACTTCGGGGAGTAGGGACCTTACTTGGGAGCAGTTGGCCACTCCTCCTCCTGCCGATGTCATTTTAAAGAGGACTGAGGCTAAGGATGGCAAACTTTTCTTGCCTTCCCGGAACAAAGCCCATAGTTACCTGGACAAGATAAAAAACAACAAGAAAAAGAAAACCAAAGCTGACCCATCTCAACAAGTCACTGAATGGGTCAGTTCGGAAAACCAAGGAGGAATCAATGTCACTTTGTTGGAAGCGGTTGAAGTTGTTGTCAAAGAAGCTGGCGGATTGGATCATCTACCCCAAGTTACAAGAAAGGATCATAAGAGACACAAGTATAGTAGTGATGAAAGAGCTGCGAAGAAAAAGAAAAGTAGCTTAGGGTCAGAAATAATTATGCGTCCTTCCGAACTTCCTCTTTCTAGTCCCACTGATCCTTCTCCACAATAAGAAATCCCACTTAACCTTCATTCTCAAACATTCCTTCCTTCCGGATAGGAATCTGCTGAAGGAGATGTCAATCTGGATGCGTATCGAATACGTCTTCTAGTGATCAGGACAAGGATGACTTCACAGAGCCTTATCCTCATGCCAATATGGCCAATGCTGTAACCCATGAAGGTGAGACATATGTGATATCAAGCGAACAAGATACTCTTAGTCATGCCCTCTTAGGTTAAATCCATCTGATAGTTGACCTGAAAAGGCAAGTGAGGGAACAAACAACAACCATAACCTCCATAACCACAGAAAACCAAGGCTTAAAGAATAGTCTTTCCAATACTCAGTAAAGTATAGAATACTTAAAGAAGGAAAAAGAGGACTTATCTGCCAAACCGCGTCAGTCAAAAGATGCTCAACAAAATCTTTAGACCAAGTATTTCAGACTGGAAACTTCTTCCTCTACCAAGATTAAGACTTTGAATGAGCAACTAGAAGCCAATGTCAGTACTGTCAAAACTTTATCCGAAGAAAAAGTTAACTTGGAGAAGCTTCTTAAGGAGAAGACAAATGACAATGCTTTTTTGGTAAGCAAGCAAGCCCAAGAGATAACTGTAGGAATAGAAAAGTATGCTTTTGGAGTGGTGGATTCTTTGGAGAAGAGAGATGATGGGGTTACATCGGATATGGTTTTTCTATTTCACGAAACTTTTCCAAAAATGGATTTTGGTCCTTTGTGGAAATATGTATCGTATGAGGACATCCCCTTCCATACCATGGCGGCTGGTGACAAGCATGGTTATTCTAGAAGAGAATATTCTGATGAAGTAACCAATGAGAGTTCAAGCGCTGAAATCAAAAGTCCCAAGAAAGATAAAGGTAATGAAGAAACCGAAGGGAACAAACCCTAAGGTTATGATGTTATTTTGTTGTCTTTTTTTAAGTTCTTGGACGACCAAGGGATTTTCTTATGTTTTTTTGAATTTCTGTCTTTCAGACCAAAGTCCTTGAGGGGTCAAAGCATTTTATGAATTGTGGTTCGGACTTGTTTCGAACAATTAATTATTGCATCTTTCTTTTGTATGAACTCTATTGGCCTTTAAAGTTAATTGTCTACGTAGTTTTCATTATTTCTGATTTGTTTAATAAGTGTTTAATAAGTATTAAATGGCTTTAAACATCACAAGTGTTTAATAAATGCGATTAAATGTTCAGTAAATCCAATCCAGTGTTTGATCAATCTGATCAACTCAAAGAGACTCCATCTGTGAGCCGGGGTGTTTAATGAGTATTAAATTAATCCGATCTCCTCATAATATGGTTAAGAATTTGGCACCCAACTTTTGAAGAAGGCATAAGATATTATTGAAAAACTCGGACACCTCGTTAAAACCTCTCTGCGCCACCAGGGTAAGGAAGAGTATTCCCTCTAATATTTACATTGAAGTATAAAAAAGTAGATATTTACAAGAGAGTTTTATTCAATATATAACCTGAGATATTCAATGTCCACGGGTGCTTTAATGTCTTACCCTCTTAGAAGTCGTGAAGTCTATATGTCATTGACTTGACTTTTTCACATACTACATAAGGACCTTCCCAGTTCAGAGCTAGCTTCCCAAACTTTTTTTCTTTAGTGTGCAAAAAGACTTTCCTCAAGACTTTGTCTCCTAATTGAAAGTCTCTTCTTTTGACCTTGGACGCAAATATGCTCCTCATCAAATCCTGCTAGTGTGTTGTTCTCAAATGTGCCTTGACTTTTATTTCTTCAATCAAGTCCAACTGGTTCCTAACTGCCATACCACTGGTTTGTTCGGAATAACTTTGGATTCGAAAAGATGGTAGAGTAGCTTCTATGGATGTGATTGCATTCATCCCATAAACAAGAGCAAAAGGGGATTCATGTGTAGCAATCTGAGGAGTAGTTCGGTAATCCCACGGTATTTCTTGCTAGATAACTCGACCACTTCCCCGCAGCTCCTTCCAGATTCTTTTTTAGCTCGGATAGGATTGCTCTATTAGCTACTTCAACTTGCCTATTCGCTTGAGGATGGATGGAGAATAAAAACAGTGTTGAATTCCTATGGAAGTGCAAAACATTTCCATGTCTTTATTATCAAATTGTGGCCCATTATTTGTGGTGATCTTCTGGGGAACCCCAAACCTGCAACATATATTGGATAAAATAAATTTTATAACTGCCTTATAAGTGGTTCCAGCTAAGAGAGCTGCCTCTATCCACTTAGAGAAATAATCAATTGCAACTATGATCGTTCGATATCCACCGGATTCCATGGGAAGATGCCCAACCAAATCCAACCCCCATCTATCAAAATGTATTGGTTCAAATATGGACTCCATAGGAACTGCTGGTACACGGATTTCATTCTCATAATCTGGCAAGGATCACACCTCTTGACCATACCTTTAGTGTCTGCAATTATTGTTGGCCAATAGTACCCTGCTAATAGGACTCTTCTGGTTAAGGCCTTATAGCCACAATGTGCAGAACCTTCTCCATCATGCAGTTTGGATAAACCATTTTGAGACTCTTCAAATCCTAAATAATGCAAGAGAGGTATGCTAAATGATTTCTTATAATTAACTTTTTTCAATACCAGGAAACCACGAGCTTTGTATTTAATTTTCTTAGCCAGGATTTTATCCGGAGGCAAAATCCTATCGGATATAAACTAAAATATATCATATAATCCGGTCCTTGGGTTGAATGAAAAATATGCTTGTACTTTCTTCATCATCTTTGCCCTTTTCTTGGCTTGTTTGTATTGATGGACACTCAAGCATCATAATCCAAGGGTAAGATTTAGAATAAGTTATGGTTGCTAAAGAGTCTGCCACAGTTTTCTCCGATCTAGGGATATGTTCATACTGGATACTCTTGAAGTTTGCAGCAACTTCTCTAAACATGAGCAAATATTTTATCAATTGTTCATGCTTTGCCTTATATTTCCCTTGAGCATGGTGAATAAGTAGTTGGGAGTCACTCATTAATCGGACAATTTTTACCCCATATATAAGGGTTACCTTGAGACCAGCTATAGCTGCTTCATATTCAAATTCATTGTTATAGGCTCTGAAACCAAAACATATAGCCTGGTACATAGTATCACCGTAGAGAGAAGTTAAACAAATTTTATCCCCACACCCTATAGTACTAGACCCGCCATCAGTTCGAACTAACCATATTTTCTTAGACTGGTTTTCTTGCATTTTTCCGGGGGACCTATCAGCATGTAACTCTACCAAGATATCAGCCACTGATTGGGTTTTAACCGCCGTTCGGGGCACAAAATCAATATCATAATTACCCAAATCAACTAACCACTTGGGTCATTCTTCTTGATACATCAGCCTTTTGGAGAACATTCTTCAGGGGAAAAGATGTTCAGACGACAGTGGAATGAGCTTGGAAGTATGGTCTCATTTTTCTTGCTGCAATTACAAATGCCAATGCCAACTTTTCTAACTTCAAATATTTTCTTTCAGCATCCAATAGACTTTTGCTAATATAATATATATTTTTTGAAGATCGGATATATGTGTATCTTCTTCAAGGATCTTCACCATTGGTGTGGATTATTTTGAACTGAGGTTAATTTCGTCAGGTGTTTTAGAGAATTTCAAAGGTATGAAATGTTTGGGTGTTTTGTAGTGAGAGATTTAAGCTGGTTGGTTATATTAAATGTTCATTACCCTTATTAATAAAAGTGGTTGGGTATTTATACCCTTAATTATGGACCCATGGGCTTTTGGGTCAAGTTGTGATACCGGGTCGAGTTTAAAGACCCATTAGTTCTTAAGTAGATTAGCACCTAGCTTAGTTAAAAGGTGTTTAGTGTTTTAATACTTTTGTCCTGTCCGGATAGTTCAGTGGGCAGTTATTGTCCGAATTATCCCTGTCCGGTTTTCTCAGTGGGTGGTGGTGAATAAATCCGAACTCATTAGTAGCCCCTTTTTTAGGCTTGGTCAAAGACCTTTGACAGGACTAAAAAACTTACTCAGTTAGTAGCAGCATTTTCCTGATCACTTATGCGTTTGGTTCAAGGTTTATCCAAACTGATTTTCTTCTCAAAATTCTAAGAGTTTTTCTTAGGATCGTGGGACACGTGTCACATTTTGATTTGTTCTACCAGCCGTTTTCTTCCTAGAACGACGCTCTCACTAAGCCCAAAAAGCAACTTCTGCATTTAATGTTTCTTACGTCAGCGCCGCCTTCAATCATTACCTAAGTCTTTTCATTTTCTCCTAGGTATCAGTAACTTTTTGCCTCGCTAGTATAAATTATCTTCCTTTACTGTTTCACCATCTTCAACACTCCATAATTTCTTTTCTCAGAGATTTTTACCTTTCCTCCCAAAAACTTCTCTTGGATAGGTTTATGTTCACAGCGAGAAAAGCTATTGTGAAAGGTGGTTGGTTAAATCTTTCTGAGCTAGAGAAAGCGAAAAAGGTTGAGCGTGAGAGACATATTGTTGTTGGTCTTCCAGTCTCTCCAAGCAGTAAACCTGATTCACCATCCTTAGAAGTTGATCAATGATCATCCTCTGTTAAAAACACAAAACCTAAACGCTTATTCCAACCAAACCTCTCGCCAATCCCGTCAGGCTCCTCGGTTCAAGCAGTATCGAGTGTTTGGAAGGCTTCTACGTTTATTGCTATGGGATCGGACATTGTGAAATCCCTAGAGAAAACTAACCCTCGCTGGACAACACGCCTGGTTAAATGCCAAGCAACTGGCTCACAACCCAAGTCCTCCAAAACGGGAGCCTCTAAATCTGCAACCGAAGATAAAGCCTCCGGATCGGAGGCATCTATTAAAGCCCCAAGAGACAAACCCTCCGGATCTGAGGCAACCAGAATTACTTCTCATACCAAGTCCTCCGGAGCTGAGCCTCAACCGGACACCGGACCTTTAAGAGAGACTGATGCTCAATCATCCGGACAAACTACTGAGCCACAAGCTAACACTCTTCCATCCACAAGAACTGATAAACCTTCCACAATGATGGAAGAAGTGATGGAGGATAGTGTTGAAGAGACCTCATTTGAAACTAAAGCCTCCGGGAAAACTGGAGATGCTGCCTCTGAAAAAAAGAGGAAAGGCAAAGAAAAAATCTGCATGACCCATCCGGATCTGCCGGAGAGCCTGGAAGGCAAAGTGGGACCTTGTTTTCAGAAGGTCAATGTGAAGAATCTGCCGGCCATGCAGAACATCAATTATGTATATACTCACACCGCTGAGCTGGGCCGGATTCGAACGAAGTGGGGGATCCCCGAATCAGTTAAAGTTAGAATACCAGTCACATCGGAGACTCCGATGGACTGCAAGCTCAACGAGATCGTCATCTATACTGAGTTGTTCAACTGGGGGCTCAGATTCCCCTTGGATCCAGAAATCTTAAGGTATTTCCACGTGATTAAACTCTGTCCAAGCCAACTGAGTCAAAATGCTTGGTATACTCTCCTCGCCTGTATCATGGCGTCAAGGCTGTCCGACATTCCTCTCCTAATGGAACAGTTCGCTGCAGTGGCCAGCCTTTGTAAAAACCATCACATCCCATTCTATCACTACAATATGGGAGATAATTTTAAAGTGGTGGATGATCTGTTAGAGTCGGAGAAAAACTGGAAGACCCAGTTCCTATTTATCAGTGGGACATGGGAGAATGGAAGAAACATTGAGGCTGAGGTCAATCCTAGTATGCTCACCAGCAGGTGGAAGAGCACCAGTAAGTATTCTACTTTGTTTGTCTTTTTTGTTTTGCACAAATTTTATTTCTGAATTACCTCTTCTCTTATGTTAGTATTGCCGAAGGAGTTCTGCGACTATTTGAAGGAGGGTCAGACCACATGCGCAAAATTAAACGCCTGGGCTGCTGACCGTTGGGGGAATGCCTTCCATAACTGCTTTACTTCAGGCAACTTGGTGAGATCCCACCTTTGGAACAATACGGGCCGGAGAGATCTCACTTGGGAGGAGCTGACTACACCACCTCCTCCGGCCGTTATACTCAAGAGAACAGAGGAGAAGGATGGCAAACTATCCTTGCCCTCCAAAGCCAAAGCCCCAAGAAAAATGAAAAGGAATGGAAAGAAAAAGGAGGCTGCAGTAGAGGCTGTTCGGGGTGCTGCAGAGGAAATTGCTCCAGAGAGCTAATGAGGGCAGGTTCAAGGAGGGATTGATGCTACTTTTCTTAAAATAGTTGATGATGAGTCCATCAAGGAGGCAGATGAACCCCAAAATCAACCAAGACCTCCTAAAAAGGATCGAAAAAGGGGAGCTAGCAGCGATAAGAGGACTGCTAAGAAGAAGAAGGTCTCCTTGGGGGATGAAGTAGTCCTCCGCCCTTCGGAGTCTCCACCTCCAGCCAATCCAACTGACCCCACTCTGGCAGAGCAAATCCCCACCGATCTACACACCAAAGAGGGTACCAGAGGATATTTGGAAGGAGTAGACATCAGTGGCCTCCAAAACATGGTCTTTCTTTCGGAGAGTTTGAAAAGACGACTTTGTTGGCCCCTACCTTCCCCCAAGCACCTCCAATATGGTCACTTTTAATGGTAAGTCTTTCACTATATCAGGGGAAAACGATATGGTAACTCACTCTCTGCTGGGCCATATTCTGCCAGTCCTCAACTTAGAGAGGGAAATAAAAAGTCAGTCTGCCCTCATCAACACCCTCAACACAGACAAGGAGAGTTTGTCCACTGACCTCCTTAATGCCAACCAGAGTATTGAGGCATTAAAGAAGGAGCTTGAGGAGTTGAAGAAGGAGAAAGAAGATCTGGCAACCAAGCTACTCACTTCGCAGACAGCTAACACAGAGCTCCGAACCAAATACTCCAGTTTAGAAAAATATCTTTCCACCTTGAAGGGAGATATGAAGACCAAGGATGATGCCATCCGAACCTTGTTCGGTGACAAGATTTCTCTTGAAGAGGTTGTGTCCAAAGCTACAAAGGAGAAAGAAGACTTGGTGAAAGAGCAATAAAAGACATTCCAGGCCAAGATTGATGTGTATACCAATAAGGTGATAGACTCCCTGGAAGTAAGAGATGCAGAGGTCAAATCTGATATGGTACTTCTTGTCAACCAGAAATTTTCGAAGAGAACCCTTGGAGATTTATGAAGATATGTAGAGTATGAGGACCTCCCATTTCATACTATGGTAGAAGGTGATCGACATGGCTATAGTAATGGAATAGATTCCACTACTGATGAAGAAGAGGAGATCGGAGAGAGTTCCAGTGATGAATCCAAAGACCCTAAGACAAAAGATGATGCAGGAACATCCAAAGGAAATGGCCCTGAGGTTTTAACTACTTTACTTTTTATTTTGTTTTTCTCAACCATATGAAATACTAAAGTCCTTGGATGGCCAAGGCATTTTTGTAACTGCGTCCGGTTGAATTCCGGTTTAATCTTTCGTTAAACTCAAAGTCCTTGGATGGCCAAGGCATATTTTACGTTTTAATATCATTACCCGGTTTTAGCCGGATAGGTTTGCTAAATTTTTACTTTGTTTCATATTTGCTTAATTTCAATGGTTGATGTTTAAAGAGCCCTTATTTATTTTACAAGTATTTAAGATGAGCGTGTTTAAAATCTCCGATGACAAATGTTAAATGGTCATCATCCCACCAGATCAATCCGATCTGCCAAAGATCCTTAAAGACTTGAAAGAAACTGTAAATCAAAACACTCCGAATATTTTAAGAAAACATCAAATTTTATTGAAAAAACCTGGACACCTCATTAAAACCTCCCCGCGCCACCAGGGTAGGAAAGAGTATGCCTCATAATATTTACATGGACTTTAAACAAGTAAATATTTACACAAATTTCATTCCAGATGGAACCGGAGGTGTTCAATATTCCAAGGGTGGTTTAAGATTCTTCCATCTTTGTCTTGAAGCCTGTATGTACCAGGCTTAAGTTTTTCGGAGACCTCATAGGGCCCTTCCCAGTTTGGAGCTAGCTTGCCGAACTGCTTCTCCTTAGTATGTAAAAATACTTTTCTCAACATTTTGTCCCCTGGTCGAAAATCCCTTCTTTTGATTTTGGAAGCAAATCTGCTCCTCATCAAGCCTTGATAGTGGGTGGCTCTAAGATGAGCCTTAACCTTTTTTTCTTCTATTAAGTCCAATTGACTTTTGATTGCCACTTCATTAGCATGTTTGGAAACATTGTGGACTCTGTATAATGGAAGAGTTTCCTTTATAAGAGCAATTGTATCCATCTCATATACCAAGGCAAAATGAGATTCTTGTGTAGCAGCTCCAGGAGTAATCTGGTACGCCCATAATACTTCTTGTAAATAGCTTGGCCACTTTCCTGCAGCCCCTTCTATATTCTTTTTGAGACCAGACATAATGGTCCTGTTTGCCACTTCAACTTGACCATTAGCTTGTGGGTGAAAAGGAGAAGAGAAGCAATGACGAATGCCCCTATAGGCACAGAAACTCTCCATATCCTTGTTATCAAATTGTGGCCCATTATCTGTTATTATCTTTTGTGGAACCCCAAATCTGCAACAAATGTTAGACAGGATAATTATTTTATAACAGCTTTTGAAGTAGTTTCTGCCAGGGGGGCTGTTTCTATCCACTGGGAAAAATAACCAATGGCTACAATAATAGTTCTGCACCCTCCGGATGCCATCGGTAGAGGCCCTACTAAATCCAGTCCCCAACGAGCAAAAGGCACTGGCTCAGAAATCGACTCCAGTGGGACAAGTGGGATATGAATTTCATTACCATATCTTTGGCATGGATCACATTTCTTTACCAATTCCTTGGCATCTGCCATTATGGATGGCCAGTAGTATCCGGCCAACAAAACCCTTTGGGTTAAAGCTCTATAACCACAGTGTGTTGATCCTTCACCATCATGTAGTTCGGATAGCACAATTTGGGACTCTTCAATCCCCAAACAACGCAAGAGAGGTCTACTAAATGACTTCTTGTAAAGTATACCTCTTATGATTAAAAAACCACGAGCCCTATGTTTCATTTTCCTTGCCACGGCTTTCTCCGGAGGTAAAATGCCATCAGAAATGTATTAGAGAAGGGGATATCTCCAGTCTTTGGGTTGAACCACTTGTATACTCAAACTTTCCTCCTCTTCCTTGCCCTGATTGGTTGTATGGATGGGAATTCTTGCACGTGAATCCATGGGTAGGACTCAGAGTATGCTATGGTTGTCAAGGAGTCTGCTAGTGTGTTCTCCGATCTAGGTATATGCTCATAACTAACATTTTTGAAGTTAGCTACCACTTCTTTAAGGATGAACAAGTATTTAATCAATTGTTCCTTTTTTACCTCAGATTGACCTTAGGAATGATGGATAAGAAGCTGAGAATCACTCATTAACCTGACTCTTTTAGCCCCATATAGAAAGGCTAATTTCAGACCAGCTATAGCAGCCTCATACTTGTACTCATTGTTAGAAGCCCTAAAAGCAAAACATATAGCATGTTATAACTTATGGCCATACGGAGAGGTTAAACATATCCCAGCACCACAACCCATGGTACTTGATCCACCATCTGTCCGGACAACCCATACCTTCTTAGTTTTCTCATTTGCATCTTGCTTCGTGCTTCTGTCCGAATGGAACTCAACCAAGAAATCATCAACATATCGAGCTTTGATTGCAGTCCGAGGGGAGAAATCAATATCACAATCACCCAATTCTACTGACCACTTGGTCATCCTGCTGGATATGTCTGCCTTCTGAAGGACATTTTTCAAGGGAAAAGATGTCCGGACGACAATAGAATGAGATTGAAAATAGGGCCTCATTTTTCTTGCAGCAATCACCAAAGCTAGTGCTAGTTTTTCGAATTTTATGTAACTTTTTCAAGATCCATCAGACTCTTACTGATGTAGTACACCGGATGAGGATAATTGTCCACCTCTCTTACCAACACCGCACTTATAGCACTTTCAGACACAGCTATATATATGTACAGTATCTCTCCATCAACAGGTTTGTAAAGAGTTTTGGGGGAAGATAAGTGCTTTTTTATTTCATTCAACGCCTAATCGCACTTTGGAGACCAGTTAAAGTATGTAGCACCCTTTAAAGTTTGGAAAAATGGGGCACACTTATCTGAAGACCTTGAGATAAAACGATTTAAAGCAGCTAACCTTCCTGTCAACCTTTGCACTTCTTTAATATTCCAAGGAGGATCCATTTGTAATAAGGCATCAAGTTGGTCCGGATGAGGTTGTATCCCTTTCTCACTTATTACATACCCCAAAAAATTTCCGGACTGCACCCCAAAGACACATTTTTCTGGATTCAACTTTAAATTAACCTTTGCCAAGTTGGAAAAAGTTTCTTGAAGATCTTCTAGGTGCAACTCTTCTTCCTCACTATTTACCATCATGTCATCAATATATACTTCCATGTTTCTCCTAATCTGATCAGCAAACGCTCGGTTCACCAACCTCTGATAGGTAGCCTCAGCATTCTTCAATCCAAAAGGCATCACCTTGTAACAATGGAGGCCCCTATCTGTAACAAAAGTAGTGTATTCCTGGTCCTTCGGATCCACCTATATCTGGTTATAACCGGAGAAGGCATCCATAAAGGATAATAACTTGTTCCCAGATGTAGAGTCTACCAATTGATCTATACGAGAGACTGGATAAAGATCTTTTGGGCAAACTCTATTGAGGTTAGTAAATTCGATACACATACGCCAATTATCATTCTTCTTCTTTACTAACACTGGATTGGCTATCCATAAAGGGTATTAAGACTCAGTTATGTGCCCCATTTTGGTAAGCCGGTCAACCTCTTGAACTATGACATCAACTTTCTCTTTAGAGAAAGCTCTTCTTCTTTGCACAACAGGTGCAATATCTCTTCGGATGGATAGTTGGTGTGATATAACATTCGTAGGCACTCCGGTCACAACAGGATTACACCAAGCAAAAACATGTTGGTGGTTTGCCAAAAAGGACAACACTTTATTCTTCAATTCTGGTGTCATTTTAGATCCATCTTTAACATTTATTCCTTCACCCAGAGAGTGGGTTTCAACTTCTTCAATTGGTATTAAAACACCAGGGGTCTCTCTGGGTCATCAATTTCACCCTCACCCCCAGAGGGCCCCAACAACTATTAATATTCGTTTACCCGGACTTCCCCAGAGTTTTAGGGGTAAGTGCAGTTGCATAACATTCCCTTGCTATTTTTGGCTACTCCGAACAACTCCAACTTGTCCTTGTACAACATATTTTAAACATTGATGAACTGTTGAAGCCACAACATGTATCCTGGAGAGCCAAGATCTTCCAAAGATCGCATTGTAACACGTGGGACAATCTACCACAACGAAAAGTACCCTGACCATTTTCATGAGAGGGCCCTTGCCCAACAAAACCTCCTCCTCAAACTTTTCGACCACATCCGCAGAGCTTCCAGTGAAGCCCACAATGGACCTGTTCGAACACTGAATCACTGCTAGATTCTTCATCTGTTTATAGGAACTTAAAAAGAGAATGTTGGTCGAGCTGCCAGTGTCAATCAAAATTCGCCTGATATCATTGCCCCCAATTGACGCTCCTATCACCACAACATCCTCATGAGGACCAGCTATGTCCCTCAGGTCATCTTCATCAAAAATAATGAAGGGAAAAGGAATTTGGGACTGATAGGAGAACATACCTCCCTCTAACTGAGTAGCCAAAGTGTGAACATGCCTCTTCCTTGAAGAAGGAGTCGACGCAGTCATTGTGTCTTCCCCGAAAATAGTGAGTGACTCAAAAAAGCTTATGAGCCCAGACACTGTCTTGGTATGTTCTGTTATAACACCCACCTTATTCCGGGCTGGATCGGGATCCAAGTACTCTGATTTTACATCAAATCTTTCAATAATTACCATAGCTCCATCCGGAGCAAATGACCCTGCATTGTTTGTTAGGCCAGTCCGATGAGAATGTCAGGCATGTTCTCACTTCTTTTCTTGACATAAGCTCCCAACTTTCCTCTTTCAATCAAATTTTGCACCTCTTGTGTCAAAACGATGCAGTCATCGGTGTTATGGTCAATATAATGATGATATTGACAAAAACAAGTATTATGATTTTCCCTAGGAAATTGAAGCATTGCCGACTTCCTGAAGTGTACCTCATCTGTCGTTTTGTCATATATGGTTGCCACATTCTTTTTTAATTCAGCAAACCACTCCGGTTGGACCCAAGGTCCCCGTTTATTTCTAGACTGCTGGCTATGATCTAGAGCTGGGTGAGATTGAGTCTATGTGGCCCTGTTGGGCCCCTATCCGGCTTCCTTAACCTTGTATCTGGATTGGTTCTGGTTTGGTGCAGTCAGGGCAGACCTCACCTACCTGTGCACCCTAGTCTTTTTTGTTTCATCTATATTTATTTACTTCCCCACCTGGTTCAATAAACCACCCCAAGTCATGGCCTTTTTCTGGTTACCGAATCGACCAGATTCCCATGGTTTAATCCTTGCCTCAAAGAAGTTATTGCTACCCATTATTTGTATTCACGAAACGGCTTATATAGTATTTTAGTGATTCGTTTGGCTCTTGGGCATAATGGATGATAGTATCTCCATTGCCCTTCACCTCATTACTCCCAACAAACTACCTTCGGAAGGCCACCCAAAACGTGTCAAAGTTTATGATACAACCCTGTGGTAGGCTGTTGTACCATTTTAAAGTAATCCTCGTAAAAGATTGAGAGAAGGCTCTATAGAGCAATTTGTCATCATCATCATCAAAATTCATCATAAATTTTTTAAACTGTTCCAGATGATTGTCCGGATCCTTGCTCTCATCATACTTTTCCATCTTAGTATTGTCAAACCTCTTAGGAAGGTTTCCAGACATAATTTTGGATGACAATGAGGATTGTCTCCAATTTCGGCCACGACAAAAGATAGTGTCTTCATTGGGTGTTGCAAAAATACATGACTCATCATGGAAGGCGAAAGGATCCATCAGCAGCTGATCCACATGCCTGCGGTTATGTTTATGGCTGTGAGATGATCCTTTCCCCAGATGTCTCTTTAACCTCCCATGCCTGTCCCTCTTTCTTGAATATTTCTTAACCAACTTTTGCTTCTTCTTGGACCTTCCATCGTCAATACTAGATGACAAGGATTCATCAAGCCCATCCTCATTCGAGGAGCTACTAAAGGATTCAGACTCTGAGCTTTCCACCGGTTTAGACCGGTGAGATTTCTTGGAACTGACATGGGTCTTTTTAGTACTCAAGTGAGTCTTTGTTGATGGGTCATTCTCCCTTGGATTGTCAGTATAGTGAATGGCTGACACTTTCGACTTTTATTTTAAACCCATCTCTGCCTTTTTAACAACTCTCAACGCTTCTATTTCAGCTTTCAACCTATCTTGCTCTTCGACTGTGCACTCATCATTCTCATCCACCACTTATATCAAAGGTGGTGACACTGCGTGCTCGTCCGGATTCATCCAAACTGGTTTTTCTTGCTGGTTTTGAATGCTAGATTCGGGCACATTCTTCTCCCACTGTGGTCGCCAATTTGGTGTGGATTATTTTGAACTAAGGGTAATTTCGTCAGGTGTTTTAGAGAATTTCAAAGGTATTAAATGTTTGGGTGTTTTGTAGTGAGAGATTTAAGCTGCCTGGTTGTATTAATTGTTCATTACCCTCATTAATGAAAGTGGTTGGGTATTTATACCCTTAATTATGAACCCATGGGCTTTCGGGTCAAATTGTGAAACCAGGTCGAGTTTAAAGACCCATTAGTTCTTAAGTAGATTACCAGCTAGCTTAGTCAAAAGGTGTTTAGTATTTTAATACTTTTGTCCTGTCCGGATAGTTCAGTGGGCAGTTATTATCTGAACTACCCCTGTCCGGTTTTCTCAATGGGTGGTGATGAATAAATCCGGACTCATCAACCATCACATCCTCTATGTAAATTTCCATATTTCTGCCAATCTAACTAGCAAAACTTTATTCACTACCCTTTGATAGGTGGCCCCAGCATTTTTCAATCCGAATGACATCAGTTTATAACAATGAAAACCATGTCTATAATAAAAGTAGTGTAATTTTGATCCTTCAAATCAATTTGTATTTGGCTGTACCCTGAAAAAGCATCCATGAAGGACAACAACTTGTTGCTTGAGTGAAGTCCACCAACTGATCTATCTGGGGAACATGATAAGGATCTTTGGAGCATGCCCTATTAAGATCCGTGCAGTCTATACACATGCACCATTTATCATTCTTTTTTTATACCAAAACAAGATTGGCAGTCCACAATGGGTACTGAGATTCTTTGATATGACCCATTTGGTCAAGCAATCAACTTCTTGAACAATTACATCTGCTTTTTTTTTAGAGAAATACCTTTTTTTGTACAAAAGGTCCAACATCACTTCATACAGACATCTTATGACAAATTACATCAGCAGACACTCTGGTGACATCATCATTGCACCATGCAAATACATGTTGATTATCCGATAAAAAAAGCAATAGCCTTTGTTTCAAACATGGTGCCAACTTGGTACCAATTTTAACATTTTCTCCCTCAACTAGGGAATGGATTTCAACTTCTTTTATAGGTATTATGACAATAGGAGCCTTCCTGGGATCATCAATTTCATTCTCATCGGTGGAAGGCTCTAGTAGCTGCTAATATTTGTTAACATTGACTGCCTCCACAGATTTATAGGCAATGGCTGTTGCATAGCATTTCTTGGCTACCTTTTAACTGCTTCGGACAACACGTACTTGTCCATGGACAACATATTTTAAGCAATGATGGACAGTAGAGGCCACAGCATGCATTCTAGAGAGCCAAGACCTCCCAAATATCGCATTATAATTGTTGGGCAATCCACCATAACAAACAATACCCTTACAATTTTCTTAAAAGGCCCTTTGCCCATCAATACTTCTTCCTCGAATTATCCAATCACATCTGCTGAACTCCCTGTGAAGCCCATAATTTTTATGTTCGAACATTAAATAACTGAGGGGTTTGGTACAAATGTGTGGACATCCTTCCATCCGACCGGGTGGTCAAACTATTGAGGTGTCTCTTCCTAGAAAAACTAGAAGGTGCAGTTATAGTGTCCCCCCCAAAAATGGTTAAAGACTCAAAATACTTAATCAAACCGGAAACAGTAGCAGTCTTGTCTATTATCACCCCAATTGATTCCGACTTGGATCCGGATCAAGTTATTCAGAATCTATATCAATTTTTTCGGTAATTTCCATATCGTCCTCCTGCCTAGACGTTCCAGGAAGGATTGAAGGAGTAATTCTGAGAGTGTTGGCATTGGATTGTGTATTATTCGGCCTTCTCCCCATTTGTTTTTTAACGTAAGCCCCCAACTTACCCCTTTCAATGAGGTTATGCACCTCCTACTTCAAAGCTATACAATCATGGATATCATGCCCAATTTCATTATGGTACTTACAGAAATGGGTACTCCGGTTTTCTCTGGGAGACTGTAACGCTGCTGACTTTCTAAAGTGTACTTCATTTTTAGTTTTGTCGTATATTGTAGCCACGCTTTCTCCCAATTAAGCAAACCACTCAAGTTGAACCCACGGTCCCCTTTTATTTCACCTATTGGTTTTGGTTTTGGTTAGACTGATTCTGCCTTGATCGGTTAGAACCTGTCCAGTTTCTTTCGATCTGTAACCGGATTGATTAGCAGCTTAAGGTGTTAATGTTGTAGTGGTGGACCTAATCTGGCAAGGCACTCTGGATTTTTTAGTCTCCTAAACATTAATTTGTTTCCTCACTTGATTTAACAACCCCCAAAAGTCATGGCCTTCTTCCGGGTCACTGAATCAGCCAAGTTTCTCAGATTCAAACCCTACCTGAAGGAAACAATCGCAACTTGTTCGAAGCAATCTATTAACTCATTCTTTGTATTCACAAACCTGTTGATGTATTCTTTTAGAAACTCATTTGGCTCATAAACGCAGTGGATGATGGTATCCCCATCACCTTTAAGCTCTTTGCTTCCAACTAATTGCCTCCGGAAAGCAACGCAAAATATGTTAAATTTTTTTATAGATCCCCGAGTGAGACTATTATACCATTTGAGGGCACTCCCCTTGAAGATTTGAGAGAAAGCCTTACACAGCAGTCTATCGTCATCGTCAAATTTTATCATAAAGTTTTTAAATTGCTCAAGATGGTTGTCCGAATCTTTGCTCCCATCATATTTTTCCATCTAGGAGCTGTCAAACCTTTTAGGAAGGTGTCGGGAGAGTATTTTTGCAAATAAAGACGATTGTCTCCAATTTTGGCTACAACTAAACACAATATCCTCATTTGGAGTAGCGAAAATACCTGATTCGGATCGGAAAGTAAAGAGATCAATCAACAAGCAGTCAATATGGTGATCAGCCGAACCCTTCATTTTTCCTTGATACTTCTTGATCCTGCCATGTTTATCCCTTTTTTCTTAAATGCTTTTTGGTAAGCCTCATTTTCTTTTTTGAGCGTCCTTCATCACTGTTGGATGAGACTGATTCTTTAAGCTCTGCATTATTAGAGGAGTTGCTGGAGGATTCCAAAGTGGAGCTCTCCATATGTTTAGATCGATGTGTTTTCTTGAAGCTGAGATGATTCTTTACAGATTGTTCATTCTCACCGGGATTGTCAGTATGGTGAAGCACTAACGCACTTGAATTTTCTTTAACTCATTTCTCTGCTTGTTTTAACGCTCTCAGTGCCTCAGTCTCATCCCTCAACTGATCGCGCTCCTCAACAATGTACTCATCATTTTCTTTTGCTAATTACACCTCAGGAAGTGGAACATTCTATGCATTCAAATCCATCCGAACTAATTTGTTTAATGGTTTTGGATATGAAATTTAGGCACCATCATCTCCTATTTTTGTCGCCAATTTAATGTGGTTTGTTTCTGATTTAAGGGTAGTTTGGGATTTTTTTTGGATATTTAATGTTTGGAGTAAAATATAGAGAGATAAATAAGGTATGTTCTAGCATTAACTTTTGATTACCCCCATTAATGAAAGTAGTTGGGGTATTTATACTATTTTAATGGTCCATGGGTCTTACTGGTTAGATCATGGGCTTGGGCCAAGTTTATAAACCCATTAGCTCAAAAGATGAAATGACAGGAAACTAGGTGAGTCATGTTCCATTAAGTTATACTGTTCGAAGGGGCATGGTACTGGATATGTCTGAACTGCCCCTCAGATTTATATACTAGTCAGTATCAAAATAATCCGACCTTATCAATAATTACTCTTTTTGTTTGTTATTTTTTTCTCTTTATAATTTTCATTATACCTCCACAAGGATCCTTTACTCCTTATATAGTGGTCTTATTCTCAAGGTAGTACTAGGTAGATGCCTTTTTATTAGTGCAATATCTTATAGCCTTTTAGGTTCTTTATCAGATAAGTATACGTATTTGTGGTTGCAACGTCGTACATTGTCAAATGCTTTATCTGTATGGTATCAAACACGGGTTCGGTACGTATAAAACATGTCATTTGTATTATCACTATCGTGGGTGTAGTGGTTACTCGATTGTAGAATGATCGTTAGCATATATCTGACTTGACCAGAATGAAACTTCATGCATTACCAGACCTAGGCCATGACTTGACCAAGGTTTCCAAGCATTAGTCACGCACGATTACACAACCTGGTCTAAAAGTCTTGGCCATCGAGGCCAAACCATCTAGTCGTGCAACCATGCGTGAAAAGAACAAGGCAATGACTTAACCATATTGGCTAAGCCACGATTGTGCGACCAAACCAAGGCCATGGTTTGGCCAACAAAACCAGGTCAAGGTGGTTTGGCCATGATGGCCAAATCTTATGGTCGTGCAACCTTGCACAACCATACTCAGGCCTTGACATGGCCACGATGGCCACGCTCATGATCATGCACTAACGCATGAACATGTATAATCATGTGCTTGGCCATGATGGCCAAGGTTCTAGTCATGCATTATTGCACGACTAAGTGCAATAAAATGCTTGGTCATAATGGCCAAAATTATGTTCATGCACTAGCGTATGACCAAGTGTCATCAAGTGTTTGGCATGACAACCAGGCTTATGCTCACACAGAGCACGACCAAATGTAATCAAGTGCTTGGCTTTGATTTTCAGATCATGGTCATGCACTAGCACTACTGGGTGTAATCAAGTGTTTAACCAAAATATTCAAGCTCCTAGTCATACATTACCGCACGACCATGTGCAATCAAGTTCTTGACCATGATGTCTAAGCTCCTAGTCATTCACTATAGCACGACCTTGTGTAATCAAGTGCTTGAGCATGATGAATAAGCTTTTTTCATGCAATAGCACGTGACCATTTGGCCAATTGGGCAAAACTTAACCATTTGGTCAATTTGGGTTGTGCTAAGCCATTTGCCGAGGTTGGGCCATTATTTTTTAAATGAAGTTGATGAGGTTTGAGTTTTAGCATCTTACTTGATTTTATTCATACTCAGTTTAGATGATATTTCATGTTGTATCAGTATTTATGGTAAAATTTCAAAATAAATCACTTACCATTTAAGAATTCAAAGTTACTAGTTAAAACTCATCTAAGAATTCAAGTACGATCCATTATATAAAAAAGTTCATGAATCATATTTTCTACCAAAAACACATTCCATACAAAATCATCAAATGTATGTACATTTTTTTGTGATTTAAATTTTTAAAGTTCATATTTTTTAAACTGTAACTCAGATTCCATTGGTTTTATTTTTTAAAACAAACAAAACTAGATCAATGAATGATATTCTTTGATTTTTTTTTTATATTTTTGTTTGTTAGCCTAGATAACCTATGTCTCACATCTATCATTTAACATTTATATCTCACACCTACCATCTCTATTTTATACTAGTCTCACACCTATAATCTAACATTTATGTCTTGTACCTTCACATTTTGTAATATCACGGGATTGCTACGAGTTGTGTATAAGTGAAAAGAAACAGTTTAGTACTTATTTTAAGACATATGGTTAACGTATTTGTATTATGATAAATATTTCATTACAAATAATTAATTATATGTGCCTAATTGCTCATTATATTGACACGAATTGGAATTTACATAAGTAAATAATTATTATTTTTGTCCAATAGAGAGTCATAAGGGTGAGATAATAGGTCAAGACCTTGATATATATTTGATGAAATGAGGAGTGTCAAGATTATTTAGAATCACAGTCGAGAATACAAGTTCAAATAACACTTCTTTAAATCAATTGAAAGGAAAATTGTTAGTGCAAAGTTGTGATTTTATGAAAGTTAAATATCTTCATATGAGATACATCACATATATCATTCATTTAATTATCACTGATGGATTACAAGATGAAAGTGTAAAAAAATCCACAAAAAAGTGAGAGATGCAGTTAGATATGTGAGACCATCTCCGGTTAGATTAGCTAAGTTCAATGAATGTATTGAAATAGATAATTTGGAAAGTAAATATATTTTGTGTTTAGATGTGAGTACAATCTGAAATTCAGTTTTTTAATGTTGAATGTAGCTAAAAAAATTGAATTTTTTTTTGAAAGTTTTGAACTTTGTGATCCATATTTTAAACTTAAGTTTGAAATGAGGGTCCCTACTTTTAAGGATTGGGATTTTATTAGAAGGATGGTTGATATGTTGGTTCATTTTTATGAATAAACTTTAAGAATTTCGGGTTCTTTGTATGTCACATCGAATGTGTTTTTATCATGATTTTAGTACGGTGAATTGTTTATTGAGAGAATGAATGCCAATTGATGAATTTGATATGAGTTATATGGGTAAAAATGAAGGAGAAATATAATAAATATTAGGGTGATCCAATAAAAATGAATAATATTATTTATGTGGTGGTTATTATTGACCATCGGTATAAATGAGAGTTTGATGAATTTTCAATTTGTGAGGAACATGGAAAATAACTTGGGTCTATTCCGGAAAACGACACTAAATAGGTCATTGAAGAGTTATTTGAGGAATATAAGTTGATGTATCAGTCTAAAGATGATCAGGATAATGCTAGTCAGGGAGATGATCCAACCTTAAATATCACTTCTTCATCCGTATCCTCAAGAAATAAATCACAATTGACATTAGGTGATAGATTTATAAGGCATAAAATAGAGAGTAGAGATGTATAATCGAAATGTGAGCTAAATATTTATCTTAAAAAAAATGTCGTTGTCACAAAGAATGAGCGATATTTTGAATTAGTGGAAACTTAATTCTAGTAGGTTTTCTATTATTTCACAACTCGCTCGTGATGTTCCTGCTATTCATATCTCCACCGTAGCCTCATAATCTGCCTTTAGTACAAGTAGAAAGGTTATCGATGCATTTAAAGGTTCTTTCTCGCTTAAAGTTATATAATTCCTGTTTTGTGTTCATAATTGGTTGAGGACATACAAACAACAAGAATCAGTTAGAGAAGATACGATATCTATTAAGAATACTGAATTAAGTACACTATACATATTTTACATTCAATTTCTTTATTGCAATTTCTTATTATTAATTTGTTATATCAACTGCTAATGAGTTTAAATATATGATATTGTTTGTAGAATTCTCTTCTATTTCCGTTGAAAAAATAAATAGAACTGCAATGAACGTTGAATAAGATATTAAAACCATGTAGCAAGTTATAGACCGTCTGTTGAAGAATCGATGAAACTTCTGTTATATCAGTTTTATTTTTGTTTTGGCCGGTCTTGGAAGAAAGTTGCAGACAAAGACAATGATATAATGGTATTCATGTTTAGTTTTGTAGTTGCAGACTGTGTTATGTAGAACAAGCATTGTCAGTACCATTCATCAGTATTTAATTATATGTAGTTGCAAACTGTGTTTTATTATATGTATTCACCAGCCAATTATGCACTCTTATTCCTGTATCATACTTGGAATTCAATGTTTAGGTTAATATTTTTATACAATCCCGTTGGCTACAAGTACATGAATAACCTGGTGAAACAGTAAACTCACACTCAATATCATCTGAGTATCCTAATTATGTGAATTTAGGTTTGCATCAATATAACCATTGTGAAAACAGTGAGCTCGAAAACAATGAGATGGTATGTCTGAAATTATTATATTATTTATTTATGTTTTTTTTTGTATCTATGCTTCATGTATCTGCAATGAATTTCAAGTAGAATGTACAGACCGCAAGTGCCTTTGTTTGAATGACCTGATCTAAAATTTATAAAAAAGTTAGACTGAAAGTGCCTCTGTTTCCTCCGGTAAAAAGAACATTTTTTGTTCTTCCTTCTATCTTTTATGGCACTTAAACCAGTGCTAATTTTATAGAGTCGTTTAATATTAAGCGGTAAAAAAGATTAGTCTTTTAGATTCTACTATTTTATTAGTTTAGTTTATTATCTGTTTACATCTTAAACTTATTATTTACTTTAATTATGCCTTTTACGATAGCTTTGAACGTGGTGATTTTCTTTCTTATTTAGATATGCTTAGTATTGTCAAAATCAAGTCCGGTTCAACCATAAATCGGACCAAATTAATCGAATTTTTTGGTCGGTTCGATTTATACACCTAGATTAGTTTGGTTAAAGCAAAATTGATAATTTGGTTTTCGGTTTTTTGGATTGGGTTCAATTCGGTTTGATTTTGGGCCATTCTGACCTACTCACCTATGAATGCAAGACCAGGGTAACACGAAATCTCCGCTGGACTGAAACGACCAAATGCCCACCACCTTTGGACCATATTATGGTTGCATTTTTTTACACTGTCCATAATCCTCCCTCGTCTCCATTTACCAATCACATGCAACCAAATATTTGTTTAGAATATGATTACAATATGAAAATTAAATGCGCTGCCAACGAGAATTTTCTATTTATTTATTGGTCATTCTATAAAAAAAATAAAAAATAAGTCAAATAATGAAAGATTAGTTGAGCTGAACATAATTTTGACCAGTCATAAATTTGCTTTTATTTTTGTTTTCTTATCCTAGCATTGTTTTTACGGTTATTTGTTATCAAATATTTTGTTTGATCTTATTTCAGTTTTCCTTTACATCATATCATTTTATTATTGTATTTTTTTTTTAAAATTTCAAATTTATGTTTTCTTTATATTATTATTAATAATTTATTGTAACTTTGTTTTATCAGATTATCTTTAATACATATTTACATTTATATAATGTATTTAGAAAAACAAAATAATAACATAGAAATAAATAAACAAACAAATATTATAGGACATTTTCAGAAATAATTAGTACAGAACTAAAATTAAGACAGAGAATTGGCAACATTTCATTTAGCCCGACTCATAATCAAAATTGAAACAAAAAGAGCACTTAGCGTCAGCAAAAGTAATTACTGAGGCCCATGTGACCCAATGGAATCCATGCGTTCAAGACCACAACCGAGCGACGTCGGTTGTGGAAACTGAAACCCTTTCTAAACCGAGTAAAGAAACCACTACCAAAAACACTTTGTTTCCCGCCAACCATTTTCACATTCCCCCTCTCTTTGGACCAATGGCAGAGAAGAAAAAGCGCCGCCGCAAAGATGACGACGAAGACGATAGACCTGAACTTCCCTTTAAGGACAAATTGAAACTCGACTCGGTTATTCTCGAAACTCTAAAGAAATACATCGCCACCTCTTCAGCCGCCTCATCTTCTTCCACGAAACCCCAAACCCTAGCCGATCTGTCTCTTTCCACGACTTGCCGCGAAGTGGCCGATCTATCTCTCTCCTCCGTCCAATCCGTCATCGAGACGCAGATTCTCCAGATTGCTCATTCCATACTCGCAGGCAACGGATTCGCCTACAACGTACCCTCACGCGCCTCCACGAATCAGCTCTACGTCCCGGAGCTAGATCGGATCGTGCTCAAGGATAAATCTACTCTACGCCCTTTCTCAAACGTCGGCTCGGTCAGAAAAACCACCATCACCACGCGTATTCTCTCTCTCGTCCACCAACTCTGCTTGAAAAACATACACGTGACAAAGCGAGATCTCTTCTACACAGACGTTAAACTGTTTCAGGATCAGACGCATTCGGACGCCGTATTAGACGATGTTTCATGTCTGCTTGGCTGCACAAGATCAAGCCTCAACGTCATCGCCTCTGAGAAAGGAGTTGTCGTCGGCCGCTTGATATTTAGCGACAACGGCGACATGATCGATTGTACGAAAATGGGAATGGGAGGTAAAGCGATTCCACCAAACATAGATCGAGTAGGTGATATGAGTAGTGATGCTATGTTTATACTCCTTGTTGAAAAGGATGCTGCTTATATACGATTAGCAGAAGATAGATTCTACAATAGGTTTCCTTGTATTATAGTGACTGCAAAAGGACAACCTGATGTAGCTACTAGACTGTTCTTGAGGAAGATGAAATTGGAGTTGAAACTGCCTGTGTTGGCATTAGTAGATAGTGATCCATATGGTTTAAAGATTTTATCTGTGTACGGCTGTGGATCGAAGAATATGTCATATGATAGTGGCAATTTGACTACTCCTGATATAAAGTGGCTGGGGATTAGGCCGAGCGATTTGGATAAGTATAAGATACCGGAGCAGTGCAGGTTGCCGATGACCGAGCAGGATATTAAAACAGGGAAGGATATGTTGGAGGAAGATTTCGTGAAGAAGAATCCTGGGTGGGTCGAGGAGTTGAATTTGATGGTGAAGACTAAACAGAAAGCTGAGATTCAGGCGTTGAGTACTTTCGGGTTTCAGTACTTGTCTGAGGTTTACTTGCCATTGAAACTGCAGCAACAAGATTGGCTTTAGTGAGTTGCTAAACATCAAGGTGAGTTTCTTGGTTCTACGTTGTAGTGTTTTTCCCATTGTAATCTCTTACTTTTACTCTTTTATAAACTTATATCAAATGTTTGACACTCATTATTGCAATTCAATCTGTTTTTTATGTTTCAATACACAAGCAAAAAGTGGCTATCATTTGAAAATATTTCTTTTTATTGTAATGCGTTGAAATGTCCAAACAATACAATTGTCAAAGTGACTTATTCGGGTTTTGGGCAACCAACAACTTTATACAAGACACGGGCACATGTATAACAAGCATATTTATCATCTAGTTAGCACCTAGTCTTCTCTCAACCAGCGATGCAAGGATTCTTTTGTGACTTTCAACCGCTGCAGAATTGCTGGTCTCCTTGGAGAGGATAGGGATTCGATGAATAACTTATTCTTTGCATTTGTTTCTTGCAAAGTTGGATACAAATTTGGTATAGTTTCTACTTTTGAAGGCCGAGACATTCCCGGGCTAACCAAAAGAACCTCCAGCCGTAGTTCATCTTGCAGAAGTTTGATCACTGCATCTTTCACATCACTTTCAGGCTTGCTTGATCTAGTTCCCAAGGTGTTTCTTCCGAGTATGATCACCATGTCATCTTTTACCAAATCTCCTGCAAAATTAACGTTGACTAGTGTTAGATGATAATTATCAGCTTGGGTTTGCAATGAAGACATGTCATATCATATGGGACTCGTATACAGGATTTATTGTTTTTATCAAGGTTCTACATTCATACCTCTAATGTAATTTTCTTTGATCATTCTTAGAACTGCGAGAACAACTATCCGAGCTTCAACCTGTCAATACAGATTACATGAACGTTGAAGCGCAAAAGCTTGTTAAAAAATGGAATCATATAACAAAAGTTAATTGTTTTCGGGTTAATGTAGAAGTTGCTAGGCTAAGTTACTGCCATGTTTCTTTGCTTAATATTGTGTATACCTTTCCAACCCCCTGAAGGTCAACTGCTAGGCTTTCACCTTTACTCTTTTCCAAGTGAGTAGCAACCTTTTCTAGAAGATAACTGTGAGGTCTTTGTATACCAATTCGTTTCTGGGAAATTATCTCAGTCCGATTCATATGATTGTTCTGTATTACTTCCTCACACCACTCCTCAATAAGTTCCTTCAGATAATGGTCTTTGGCCTTATACCTGGAGCATAGATACTTTATAAAGCATGAGCATATTTATCACACAACGCATTTAGCAATCACACAAATTTGAAGATATTTGAAGAAATAGATGACTGTATAATCAAAAGGGCTGAAATGCAGGCAACTTTTAAGAGAGAATAAAATATCTCACAGAGAAGAGCCATTTACTGGGTACTATTTATTATTTTCTCAATTTTTTTAAAAGAAATAGTTTAACACATGCTTACCATTTACTCTTCATTAAATTTTAAATTTGTGTATTTTTACCATTCTCTTCTCTCCCTTTTTATTTCCTAGGACCATCAGATTTCTTTCATATTAATTCAACCTAAACTTATATTCATACCCAAACCAGTAACAAAGTCCATTAATATTAAGTTTAAGTCTTACATTTATTAAAACCTCAAAAACTAGATTGCTTTTTTTATAAACTATTCACTAAATTGCGGGTTAGATTCCGAGTTAGCCGCTCAAAATTAAATGTTAAAAAAGAACTAAATTCCAAAGCTGATCTCGGAATTAGACGTTATTTAAAAAAAAACAGTTTTGAGGAAATTAGGTGTTATTTTTCTTTAAAAGATTATTTATAGAACGATATATTTGGATTTTTCGTATAAAAGAAATAAGAAAGTGAGAATCACTCTATAATATGAGGAAAATAAAAACACACACGGAGGAGATAGCCTAGAGTTGATGTGGATGTTTGGCAATGCAACCAATAAATGTGATAAAACACTGGGAGCGGCTATACACACCCGCCAAGTACTTTTTGGTGTGTTTAGCTGCACCATGAAAACATTAGTACGACACTTACCCAGCTTTCCGCATATCCTGATATATAGCCAGGCATTGCCGTACTTCGTATAAAGAACCATATTTGCTACGGGCTCTTAGAAGTGTGTTATATGTCACCTGAAAACACGTTCAACCGACTTGATCTAAGCTAGACAAGTCATTCCTTTTGTCCACCGATAAATTTATCATGCATATCCATTGTGTTATGTTATTGACTTCAGACTTAGGAGCAAGGCTACTTCAACCTATCTATGTATTATAACCGTGAAAAGATTATAGATTTGTAAACTCACCAGATTTGGTCGTATCTGGTATCTTTTCATTTCCTCAAATAAAGAAAATGCTTGGCTCAATTTTTTTTTATCCACACAGACCTGTAAAAGCAAAAGCATGTGGATACCAACATCTCAGGATGTATACTAAGAAGAATTGACAAAGATATTCATCAGAAAGTTACAATTAATAGTGTTACAACCCACAACACTGCTAAGAATGCTCAACCTTTATGGCTGTTGTATACGAGATTACATCAGGCTTAGTTCCAGCAAAATGCATAGTTTTCAGAATCTGCACTGAAAGGAACAATAGCTGTCAGAGAACTTCATCTCCTTGCTAGATTTTATCAGAGAGAAAGACCAAGCGGAAAGCAATCAAAGGATGTATATGCACCTAAATTTCTGTACCAGTGCCTGTCTGTTTAGGTGGGGGCTAAAGAAGAGGCCAATTTTACTATTAAAAAATGCCAAGTTTGAGCATCTTCGCCAAATGCTTGCGAAAATACCCAAAATTAGCTACTACGTTTAGCGAAAATGCCTTCTCTTGTCTGCATACCTTACAAAGTAAATTATGGCTTGCTTAGGGTCCATATTTCTCTTCAAAATGCTATTACTACTCGATACCTCGAGCACACCGATTCCACCACCACTATTCCTTTGCTATCTTAAACAATTAATAAAGATACCCAAGAACCATGTTTCGCAACAATGCAAAATATATGGAAAATAAATGTTAGCCAAACGTAAAGCAGAAAACAAAACGTGAATCGCACCTGTATGGCCTCATCTATATTACCCGAACCTCCGCATATATCTATCAGTGTTGACCAGCTTATCTGGTCAGGGGAAAGACCAAGAGTCTTCATCTCATCCATTAAAGCTTTTGCGTGATAGTAATCAGTACCACATGCCTTTAGCAGGATGTTATACGTGGTAGTGGTGGGTGCAAAAGAGAACTGCTTGGAAAAGGTGAGATGATGTGAATTAGATATAGTATTCAGCTGAGAAGAGGCGGCATTTCCTTGACTTCTTTCTGAACTAGAAACTACAGTTTTACTAATTCCATTATCTTCATTAAAAGTATCTTTGACCGTGCTTCTCTTCCAAGATTGGAAAAGACGAAAAGCCCTGTCGTACTGACAAGCTTCAACACAAGCATGTAATAAGCTATTGCAACATTGTGAATTAGGTTCACATCCAGCCTGAAGCATCTCCTCAAAAAGTTTAGTTGCCTGATCTACAAAACCAGCATTAGCGCAAGCACTGATCAGTGATGACCAGGTAACAGTGTTGGGTGTCACCCCAGCTGATTGCATGTCTTCCTTAACTCTTAGAGCCATTTGCCAGGATTTAGCATCTGCAAATACCTGGAAATTTAATTTTCAGATGAAGATAGTATATATTGAACAATATTACCAAATGGTTTCCCCGTTCAACCCATAAAATAGAGACTAATAGGATTACAGGAAGAATTAAGTGCTAGCAGCCAATCATTGCAGGTATTGAGTAGAATATGATACCTTTATAACTGTGCAGTATGTAAAGACATCCAACTTTAAACCTTGTTCTGATTCCAACCTCTTTGCTTCTTTGTAAATGTTCTGAGCGAGATCAACCCTTCTAGCAAGACAGCATGCTTTCAAAAGTATATTATAAGATGACATATCTGGTGCGGTGCCGAGTTTCTGTCATAAAAACAAAGTGTTTCTGTTATAATTAGAGCAAAATTAGATAGAGAAGAAAATCTCAATTCTCAAGCACCACTTTAACAATAAACAGAAATGAAAAGTTTATAACTATTGATCTGAAACCTATGCATTATCAATTTTTATCGTGTTAATATACAAGTTATTTCAGAGGGATACGATTGGCATTGTGAATTGAAAATTTTGTGAAATTTGACATATTTACATGTATATATATATATAAATATATATATAAATCCGTGGGGAATTCGTAGTGCTGTAAAGCACGGCACTTAGTCATAAAACAAACAATTACAGGACATACTCGAAGGGAAAAAAAAGGTCTTGGCACATGTCCTTTCAGTTGCATCCTAACTCATATCAAAAGTAATCAATCTCTTCAGCTCAATTAGATAAAAAAAAAACATAGAGAAATGCATAAAAAGGAAGCCTCTAAAGTGACACTGAAAATTTACTGTCCGATGAACATGAGAATCCGACGACATTGACAACAAAGACTATCAACAAACTCGAAAGAGAGAGAGAGAGAGGAGTACCTGCATACTCTTGAATATATCTAATATGTATTCCATGTCATGAGCATTCACATTCATCAGACTGTTCAACACGTAAACATTTGGTGTGATGTTCTGTTTACCTAATTCCTACAGAAAAAAACTGGTATGAATTTCGGATATTGATGGGTAGAGTTGACACATATAATTACGATACTCAAACCTTATGTATAACTAAGGAGTTCAAAGCTAATATTGGATGCCATATTGAAAATTCTAAACATAAGCTTCAAGATAAACACATGCATTCTGTCATTGTAACTACGTGCTACTCATGCTTTAGTACATTTTAAAATCATTCTAGACGCTGGCAACCAAATAGCTTGTTTCAGTAATACAGATATCAACATTTGCAAATTTTCAAAACATCGGTGAAGGGGTCTTTTCTTGATGAAACACTTAAATGTAATAAAACAGTAAAAGAAATATTCCGAAAAATGAAGTCATCTAGGAAAATACCTCATATATGTACCTCGATTTCATGTAGTCACCACAAAGACCACACACGTCAATAATCGTTCGATAAATAAACATGCTGGGACCATCCAAGTTGTTTTTGGATGCTTCATACACAGTCAATGCAGACAACAAATCTCTTCTCTTTCCAAATCCATCAATAGCTTTACATAATACTATCTGTGTATGCGGCAGTAGGAAGGCATACCTACATGACAGCATGGTTACAGCCTATACATGTTTCATTCACCATGACCGGCTTAAATTCAACTGCCAAATAGAAAAGAACTGAAAAGAGAGGCGAGCTAAAATACCTTATGGCCGTATGAGGTTTAGACTTAATACAACAAACTTTTACAATGTCAAAAGGATCAACTAGTTCTTTGATTTTGAATTGAAAACCTGAACCATGAAATATTGTGTTACAAACTTGAAAAAACTATAACATCAGACAGACGACACTGAAACTAATCACAACTAGACAGCCGAACTTATAACAACAGCTAAAGTTTCAATGTAATAAAGAAAGCTGCTTCGAAATGTATCAACAGTTGTTATATACCTGCAAGAACTTCCATCAAATCGGCAATTTCTTCGACTTCATCAGCACTCAACATCCGACGAATTTCTCGTCTAAGCGACTCTATGGCATCCCGATCAAACAGCTTCAATGGAGCAATCCCTAGCTTCTCAACATTCCTCAGCACTTCAATCACTTTATTAACCTTCCCTTTGCCAAAATTTAACGAAATACCTTTCGCCACGAGTTCAACATTCAGCAACGCGATGAACCGCGAGGCATCAACGCCTGAGAGGATTGAAGTTTCCGCGATCAGCGCGAAGTCCTCAAGCCTGCCGTCCTCGGCGAGCTTGGATGCGAGGTCGGCGTAGTAATCGAGGCGCGAGGTGGCATCCCACGGGGTGGAGAATAAGAGAGGAGCCTGAGAATTGAAATTGGCGACTCGATTAGAAGAAGTTGATGACGAGGACGGTGGTGTTGGGGGTTGTGGTGATTTGGAGGGAGGGATATTGGTGAGACTAGCGGATATGGGCCTACAATTGGTAGTGGCGGTGCGGTGCGTGTGGTGGTTGTGAGGAGTGGAAATGGAGGAGCCGATGACGATGACAAGATCTTTCATTTTCGGCCAACCGTTAGAGTGTTGGGGTTGAGGTTGGGGTTTAACGGTTTTTAGTAGATTGAATTTGAAAGGCAGTTGTTGTTCACTTCTTTAATACGGTCTGACTGTGTGAGTGTGAGAGCCGAGAGGGAGCATCTTCACTGGAACACAATACAACTGTTTTTAGGATATAGTTCTAGAATTTTAAAAAATCTACTGAACGAGATTTTCCGAAGTAGTACATTGACATTTGAATGTTCGTACATTTCTTAAATCAAAATAACATTTATTGAAAGAAAGAATCTCTACCAAAGAGTTTACAAACTATAACGGCTAGATTACAATTTTGCTTTTAGCAATTAGGCAAAGCCTCAAAGTTTTTCCTCTAAAATTTATGAAATTCAGAACATAGCCTCCTTCACATATACTCCAGCTCTAGCTTCGGGTCAAATTTTCTTCATCCTTCAAGTCTCCATCAGCATTCCATTTGATTCATAAGCTAATACCCAGTGACCTCCGATCAATAACCTCTTAGCATTAACCTCTTATTCGACCCTGTTCCTGCAAAATAAAGAGAAAAGAAAAGAGAAACCCGAAGCTTAAATTAGTCATTATGCTGAGAGAAATAACCCAAACCCAGAATTTCCAGGAAGATAATAGACTGAAGCTTAATAGAAAATTTGAAAGAATTAAAGTTTGGTTTCTCTTTACATCTCAGAGTCCATTTCGCAAGCCAATCAACGGTTTGGTTTTGGACTCTTGAGATATGCTTGATAACCATGGAGGAAGCTAAAGAGTTTCTACAGATTTTCAAGAGCGGATTCAAGAACCAAAGAGAGCTTCCATTCGCAAGGAGACTAATTAGAGTCTGACAATCAGACTCAATATCGACATTAGTCCAATGGTTACGCTTACAAATCAGCAAGCCATCGAGCAAAGCTCGAGCTTCAGCTAAAATGGGAGAAAGCTTCCCATACGTGTTCTCAAAACACTGAATCACCTTCCCATGCGAATTCCTAAAAATACAGCTTCCACTGGACTCAGCATTCCTAATGACAGAAGCATCGACATTCAATTTAATCCTCCTCTCTACTAGAGCCTTCTAAACAAGGTAAGCATGTTTATTTTTAACGATTGAGCAACCAATAATCAAACTAGCCTTCTTAGTTTTAGACCAGTGCTTACTGGAGAAAGAGTTTGAAGCGTCTAAAGAAACAATTACTCGGTTAATATGATTGATAGAAACATTAGCATTTTTTGATAATCCCAACAAACTTTGCATTGTTGCGATTCTGCCAGATAGTCCAACGGATTACTGCAGGAGTTAAATGAGTAATATGAACCTTACATTTAGAGAAATCTTGCCAAATCTTGATGACATGAGTTATAATCATATATCTCTCGATTCTGATCTTAAAAATGCCACTGAAATGAGTCCAAATTTACCAAGATTGACTACAGCTCACAAAGACATGATTAATGTCCTCATAGTTACTATATAATTGACACTTAGAAGCAAGCTGTAAATGTCGAATTTGAAGAACAAAATCAATAGAAATATATTTCATAATAAGCTTCCAAAGAAGAGAAGAATACTTGGCGTGAGATTGTTCCAATTTTTTTTGAACAAACTAGAGAAGTTTGCTTGATTTATGATCATGTTCTAGGTCATGTTCGTATTGAACTTCGTATCATTTGAACATTTCCAAATCAAAAGATTATCCTTATTACTATCTATGTAATTATTCTGAATCAAACTCAATCTTGTAGGTGACAAGAAATAAGCTAAAGAATCAGAGTCCCAAGCATCATTCCTCCAGAAATACTTAACTTTAGCTTCAAGGTAATTGAAATCAGACTGATTCTCAACAATGAGAGGTTGATTATGCCAATCGTCTCTCCATAAATCCATCTCCCCTTTCCCCAGGATCCATCTAATATTGGGATCTGCTTCTTATCTAATACTAGCAATTCTCTTCTAAGTGAGGAAACTATGCCTGTTAAATTTAGTATAAAGAGGATGAACATTGTTATAGTAAATGCTATGCATCATGTTAGCCCAAAGGGATTTTTCGTTCCTGAATATGAACCAAAGTTTGTGGGAGTAGGTATGCTGAATATCAGAAATACTTCTAATATTTAGCCCCTTCCTCAAATGGCTTACAAAGAGATTTCTAATTAGTCCAGTGAATTTTTTTTCTTCAATGAACTTGGATCTCTATAGGAATTTATTTAACATTTTCTCAATTCTGTTGATAATACTAGTATGTAACATGCTGTTCTGCATCCAGTAACATGGAATTGTCATTAAAACATTAGAGATTAGAACAAGCCTGCCACCAAATGAAAGGTGCTTGCAGTCCCAGTCGGCTATATTTCCATTCATCTTGTCGATAATCTTGTTGTAATTGCTTGCTCTGTTATTGTTATTTAAATTGATACCTAAATAGCTTGTGGGAAGATTGTAGATTTTGAAACTAGTTTGAGTCTCAAGACAAGTGATTCTGCTATGGTGAAGAGAAGTAGAAGAGATAAGCTTAATCTTCTTTTTGTTGATGACTTGCCCATATACAACTTGATACTTGTCAAGAAATACACTAAGCTTGTTAATTGAGTCCTGTAAACTATTTGGTAAAAATAAGAATATCGTCTGCGAAAGCCAGACAGGGGATTAAGAGGTTAGATCTTAAATTAAACTTCATTCCGTTACTGGTATTAAAAAGATTATGGAGACCTCTTAACAGAGACTCCTTCCTAATTATGAAGAGACTTGGAGATATGAGATATCCTTGTCTCAAGCCTCTCTTGGGGTTGAAGAAACCAAAAGTGCCCCCATTGATCAATAAAGAGATGTTAATGTCTCTTGTCAACATGCTTATAAGATTAACGAAATCATTAGAGAAACCAAACTTGAGCAAGACATTAGTTATAAAAAAAAAAAATTATGTCAAAAGCCTTTGACATGTCTAATTGAATCATGATATTGCTAGTTCTGGGTTTTTTGTTTAGGTCATATATCAACTCTTTAGCCACCTAATATTTTCATGGATAGACCTTCCTAAAACAAAAGCTCCCTGGTAGTGAGAGATTATATTTGAGGGAATAACAGAGAGCCTAGAGTTGATAAAATTTGACATAATCCTATTGAGCATTGTACAGAGACCTATGGGTCTGTAATCATGCCAAGTAGTGGGATTGTTTGTCTTGGAAATAAGGCACAAACCAGCTGCAAAGATGCCCATGGGGATATACTGGCCTTGAGTGAAGAAATTAATAGAGATACACGAGTCTATTTTGATAATGTTAAAAGAAGATTTATAAAAATGAATGTTGAAACCATCAATCTCGGCTGCGCTATCAGTGTTCATACCAGATATAGTATTCCAAATTTCATCTTCAGTAGCAGACTTCATTAAAGAATTGTTTTCATCATTCGTCACTAGATTAGGAATGATGTCGAATATATCATCATTCATCATGTTGGTCTCTTCCTCCCTATTGCTATAAGGATCAGAAAAAAGAATGTCCTTGAAGAACTTCTCAACAGACTTCCCAATACTTTCATCTTCAGTGAGCCAGGTATCTCCCTCTTTTATGCTTTTTATTTTCCTCCTTCTTTTATTGTTAACATAAGAATGATAAAGCTTTTTATTGCGCTCCATATCTTTCAACCAGTTATTATAGAATTTCTACTTCCAGTAATCATCTTCAATCCTCATAGCTTTAATGTATAAACTATAAGCTTTATCCAGATCAGCTTTAGTGATAGCATTGTTATTACTCATGTGAAGCTCCTCTATTCTCTTCACATTTTCCTCAGCCTCTTTAAGCTTGTTAAAAATATTTCCAAAACAGTTAATGTTCCAAGCTTTAAGGAAACTTTTAAGTCTCCTAAGCTTGAACTAGAAAACTTGATTAGGATAAATTATAATACTTTGAGTCCATTTATTTTCACCAACACTCATAAAATATTCATCATTAGACCACATGTTCATAAATTTGAAGCTTTTCTTATTATTAGTTTGCAAATTATAAGTTGTTCTAGCAGTTATTAAGAGGGGAGCATGGTCAGAACATGTTCTGACCATGTGAAGAACCTGGCTATATTTGAAGATAGCTTGCCACTTGCTGTCGATCATCGCTCTGTCAAACCTTTTCCATCTCATTCCTCTGTTATATGTATACTTAGTTCCTCCATAGCCAGCATATTCGAGCAGGCAGTCTCTGATGCAGTCATTAAAGTCTTTAATATTATTCTGGCATAGATAAGTACATCTTATCTGATCCTCCGAGCTGGTAATAATGTGAAAACCACCCACAATCATCCAAGCTTTATCATCAACAACAACAGTTCTGAGAAGACTCCACAGGTCCTTCCTCTGAGCTCTATTACACTTAGCGTAAATGATCGAAAGATTAAAACTTAGATCATAATCAATGTTATAAACTTCAAGGTGCAAACACTGGTCACAGTTGATTAGTAAATCAATCTTTATATCCTACTTCCAGAAATACCAAATCTTATTCGAGTAGTTAGCAATGTAATTACAGAAATCCAGCTTTAAAGCAATCTCATTCATCTTATCCTTATTCACCATAGGCTCCTGAATAGCCAGAACTTTAATATTGTTTTTTATAATCATGTCCTTAAGTCTTCGAATTGTAGGATTGTTGTAGATACCTCTAAGATTCTAACTAATTAGATTTATCAGTATCAAAATATGATTTTTGTTTCTTGTTTGTCTCTATATAATTCAAAGACTTGATCACCTTTTTGCTTAGTTTCTTGACTCTCCTCGCCGTTTTCATTTTTTCACAAGTATCTCTTTGAATTCATGGGATGAAGGATTTATTATTTGGTCACCAGGAGTCCTACAACAAGAAGTTCTTATAGGAGAAGTGCTTTCTTCATTTGGATTATCGAATTCATAGGATACATTATGCACAAATCCATGATCTAAAGTATTTATGGCTTCGATAACCCCTCTTTTTTCATTATGTATCAAATTTAATTTTATGATATTGTTATTTATTTCAAGATACTTTTGAACACATTGCGTTACGATCGATCTTATCTTTGGAACATAAACTTGCACTCTGTTTTGAATAGAGCTTTGATAGTTCTTCAAAACTGGTTCTTCTTTATTTTCTTCCTCTGTTAGATCCTGCTTTGTTTCATCTTTCATTTTCTTGCAGCCCGTATCCTTATGACCTTTATGATTACAAAATTAGCAGTAGACTGTCAGATTTTTTTGTAAGAAATAGATGTCCAACAGCCATTGTTGTCTCCAAATCCCATCCAAATCTTGTTATGAAGCTTTTGAGTAACGTCTAACTAAATGAGAGCAGAATATAAGTTCTTGTGAGCTCTGTTATTATTTGGTATTACAACTTTGTATGGAACACCAATTGAAGAAGGCCATATCATTGATAATCTTTGAGTTGAAAATGAATTCATGAATCCTTTCGAATCTAACCCAAACAAGAGACAAAAGACATTATAACGTTAAACTCAGGAGTCCAACGTAATATTCTCATCTCATTTTCCCCGAAGATCCAAACATTTCTCGCCCAGATTAGACAAATGTCTTCCTTGAGACTAAATTCAAGGAGTATATATATGGAATCGATAATCTTCATACTGTATTGAACTTTGAATTTAAAAGTGCCCAAGAACTGCAACAAAGTGGTTCTTTTTGGGATTCCGTTTTTAAATTTGCCAATCAAGGTTATCTTTGAGTTTTTATTGATCCAATCTTTGATCACTTGTGAGTATTGAAATGATATGTGGTCATATTTGAAACTTATCTTTTCCGGATTTAACTCAGGATTTGAAGATTACGTTTTTGTTAGAATATCAACATAGGATTTGAATTGTTGATCTTTCTGAACTTTGTAATTAGAAGAGAGAACGAAGAGTTTGTCTTTTTTGAACATATCATTGTTGTAGATCTCCATGGCCGGAGAAAATTAGAAAAAGGAAGCCAGAGAAATCAACGCCGACATTACTCTATTTTCCTTTCTTGGAGCGCCCCCCGAGTTTACTGGATTATGCTTCAAACTTTTTTTCGAATGTTCGTACATTTAAATTTGATATAAAACCTTAATATAAGGACCATATCACGATACGGTACTAAGGTGGGTTATTAGTTATCATCCATGTATCTCATTTTCACTATGAGTTGAGTTAAAAATTTAATTTTTTATAATTTTTGTGTATGTGATACATTACGATATTACAAGGTATTTTTTTCATTTTTAAATTTTTATAATCCAAACTATGATTTATATACTAAAACAAAAACAAAATTCAAATGTAAAAATAAAACAAAATCAAACATTTTTTCTAACTCTAACAACACATGCTCGTTGACGGCAAGATCTAAACTATACAATATATTAGAAATGAAATAAAAAACTTATAAAACACATGATTTTGATTTCACAAATTAAACCTTTTTCTCAGAAACTTAATAAATATGTATATATTGAACTTATACAATGGTAGGCTCAATGATATCAGTGTACCTTTAAATGAAGCTTAAAGATTTCTAAATTTATCTGGGTAGGTGCCTAAAAATTGAAAACAAAAGTAATACATGCCAATAATTATACAACGATTTGTTTTTTTCTTTACTTCGCGGAGAAAAATTCAGATATTGAATCCACATGTATAGTAGAGGAGCATCAGTTTTATTTGATTCAATTTTGCGGCGTCTTTTGAGTTTGTCATAAAATATTAAGGGTTTTTTTATATCTTGATGAGCGATGAACAAATATGAATTTGCAGAATCAATTGTTCGATGAAGTTAATTTATTGATGGTAAAATTTTATTTAAAGATAGTCAAATATTGATAAACCAACGAAATCACTTTAATATGGAGGACTATTGCTTTTTTTAGTCAATTTATTTTCTTTCTAGAGTTCTAGCATGATTGCTTTCGGTATCTCTACGATAAAGTTTTCACGATGTCATTTTGTAAGTTGTTTGGGGAGTTGGTAGTATGTTCCTGCAAAATCAAAGATCTAAAAGAGCTGAGGAAGTTAGGTATGTTGACCAACTTAGAAAGAGTGTTAGTAACAGAGTAATAAGTTGATGTCATGACGTATTGAATAATGTATAGCTTAAATAATTGATTCAATTGTTGATAAAATATTGTGAGCATATTAGAGTATTTTAAATTTGATAATTTTAAAACATGATAAGAGTAGACTAGTGTTGTCACAAATTTAGGAATTTTGAGGTTCAGGTTATAGAGCTAGTTTACCTATTTGTAAGTATCAAGTAACCAATACCAAGGATTTCCAGAATGTAACGACCCTTAGTTGAGCATGAGCCTACTCCTAAGTAAAATTTAGCTTTATTTTTCATTTTAATATCCATTTTACTAGCCAATCCACAACTTGGATGTTCTCCCTATATATGCATATCAGGTTCATACTAGGCGCTATAAGTTTTCTACAACAATCAGTGATAAGAGACAAAATATCAAGGAGCTTTCTCTTTGGATATTAATTTTAACAAGATAGAATAGTCAGTTTCAATATCTCAATGGTAAATATCATTTTCTTTGTATAATAGGAGACCATCTAGAAGGGCTCTACATTTTTCAATAATGGGGGACTGTTTTCCATACAATATACCAAAAACAGCTATCATTTCACCTTTATTGTTTTTAATTAGACCACCACCATTAGATTTCCCATTTAGCAAGTGGTATGAATTATAGTTGTAGTGAGAGAATTAAGAACAGAAAGTCTTCAAGGAGAATTTTAAGTAGTGAAAAGTGCTTTTGAATATTTCATAGGTCAAAATAACTCCTTCAGCCTCTTTAAATAGGCAGGGTGAGTTAGTTAGAGAAACGGTTACATATTGGTATATTTACAATTTAACCCTTCGGTTTCTCATAAAGCCTAATTTAATCCTATATTTACAGAACTTATCACTTTAGTCCCCATTAATTGCACTTATGTCCCTGAGGAATATCTTTCCTTATCAGTAGCCCCCCTAGTTCTTATACAGAAATTTATAAGAACTATTAGCTCCTCGAATTCTTCCTCGGATCAACACCATTTTCATCAATTTACGTCTTTATTATGATTGAACTCAATGGTCTATGACTTTCTTCGAATTTGTGAATAAGTGCAAACGGATTTCTCAATTGCTTCGAATTTAACTCCTCTTCGAATTTGACTTCTTGTGGTACAGCTTTGCCTCTTTTTCGAACATTATTACTTCAAACATAGTTCAATAACACTTCGAAATCTCTGACCCCTACCTGATGGATTGATTAGACCTCTAGTGGTAGACCTGTGACACTACTCGTTTCCTTTTCGTTTCATATTCCACCCAATGAAAGCAACTTACTTGTTCCACACTTTCACATTCTCGACGTCATTCTTTTATCCTATAAATACCCAGCTATTCATTCATTAAGAACTTTTTAGAGAATCCGTCTTTTGAACCATCTTCAATCTGTTCTTCATCTTCAACCTCTTCATCTTCAACCTGTTCTTCATCTTCAACCTGATCTTCATAAACCTTCAACTCACTTCATCTTTTCTTGTCTACCCAAGCAATCTCTCATACCAATACCCATTGTATGAGAAGATACCCTAGATATAATAGATTTAAACCCAGAAGACCAATAAGATCAAAGAAAAATCTTTTTCCTGGTTCCAGTAACCAAGTATTCGGGGCCTACGATTATCTTTGCATTTCTCGAAGAGCCAAAGAATACAAAGCTGCTGGGTTGATCTACAACGGTCCTCACTCTTCCTGTACCATTTTTAAATACGGTAACTTCAATCCTAACCTTGCCACTTCGTCTTCACCTTTAGTTTCTAACCCAGAAAATAACTCAACAGCCTCTTCTCTTCAAAATCCAGCCAAATCTTCATTGCTAAGACCTCATCGGAAATCTAAAGTAGTTACTTTAGACAAGCCACCAACTGATAACAAATCACAACCCAAATCACTTGTCCTTCAAGTCGAAGAGACAAAAAACCTTCAATCCAACACACTCCCTCCTCAATTCGAGGCTATCAGAGCTAAACGTGCCAAAAAATCACCTTTCTTAGTAATGGGTGAAGAAACAGAAAACTCTTCTCCTCCCCCACACTCTTCTCCTCCCCCACAAGAAGTGGATGACATTACACCAGAGTGTAGTCAGCCAATTCCTGTGACTCAACAGGAGACTCAAATCCGAAGTCGCTCCGATGAGGATCACAAAAAAGACGATTCTGAAGCTACTGAGTCTGATGCCGAAGAGGAATCCGAGGCTGATGGTGTAGCTCCTCCAAAAAAGACTCGAGGGAAAAAAGCTCTTATTACACTTCCCAAGAACGTTGCCTCCTTAGTTCAAGAAAATCTCAAGCCTCTTTCTGCTTGGTACATTCTTGCCTTAAAGAATGTATCCTATAGCTACTACCTCGAATCAGAGAAAGAGCAACTCAGAAAGCTATGGGGGTTAACTGATAATATGATTCTTCGATTACCAGTAGAAGGAGAGACGCCCTTAAACTGTCAAAAAGATGAGTTAGTAGTGTACCCTGAGCTCTTCAACTGGGGACTTCGGTTTCCCCTTGATCCGATGATAGTAAGGTTCTTCGAAATCCACAAACTGTGCCCAACACAAGTCACCCCCAACTTGCTCTTCACTTTGTTCTCAGCAATCATGGTATCGAGGCTTGGAGGCATTCCCCTCGAAATCGAGGACTTCATCTCAGTAACCAAAGTTTCAAATGGCCCAGTTCTGCCGTTCTATTACTTAACCCTTGAAGATGATTTAAAAATTATCGACGACCTCCTCGAAGCCGATAAGTTCTGGAAGCAAAGATTCGTCTTCCTGTCAGGTGCCTGGGAAAATAGCAAAGAAATTTCCGATGTCAATCCTTCCAAACTCACCCTTACTTGGAGAGACAGTAGTAAGTGATACATTCCTTTATTTATCTAGTCGTTTTTGAATCAATTTATTTAGCTAATTATTTGTCTCTCTTTAGAAATTCCGAGGCGGTTTAAGAGTCGTCGAAAAGAAGCCAAGCTTATCTTCCAAAAAATGGCTGAGTGGGCTGAAAAGTCTTGGGGAAATGGCTTTCACTCAGCATTCGAGCCTATTAACTTTGTCAACAGCCATCTCTGGCGTATATCCTTAGGGGCTGACTTCCCTCAAGATCCGATGACGCTACCAGATCCCATCCTAGCAGTTCAGAGGATACTTGCACCAGATGGAAAATGCTATCTTCCGACCCGGAATCGAAGTGATAGCCATCTTCCTTTAAAGAAGAAAGGAAAATTGACCCAGAAGAAGGCCAGCACAAGCAGGGCTAAGCCTTCCAAGACTTCGAAGCGTGTAGGGAAAAGAAAAACATCTGCACCTTCGCTTCCCACCATATCCGAAGAAGACCAGCCTATCCTGAAAAAGAAAAAGGACACTTCTCCAAAAAAGAAAAAGAATAAGTCTAGCAAGCCAAATGAAAAGAATGAAGCTGATATACTAGAGGCTGTGCTAGCTTCCGAGGCGCAGGGTAAAACTTTTATCGAGGAAAACCCTGAAGGAGAAATAACACTTGGAGATAAACAAATAGATGATTATCTGAACTTCGAAGACTTTAACTCAAGTGGGGATTTTGTGTTTTCCGGCTCTCAACCTGCCAATGTTGTTCCACCAACTTCTACTGGAGCTGCTACAGCTTCGACATCTAACCCCATCACTTCTGTTCATCAGCCATTAGTCTTTCCTCACTCAGAGAAATCCGATGAGGTAACTTCAATTCTCCAACCTTTCCCAAATTTAATTGCTGCAGTCACAAAGTTATATGAAGAGGTGAGCAATTCTCAAACTCAATTGGAGCGCCTTGCCTAAGAGTTAGTTAACAGAGTCTGAAAAGACTTCGAAAAATGAAGCACTCCAGAAATTTGAATCTGAGAAAGAACAGCTTCTCAAAGAACACAAGGAAGAAGTCGAAGCTCTTAAAACTGCTCATCTGCTGGCTCTTGAAAGTCTAAAGTCTGAACATTCTACTGCTATTTCCGATGCTACGAAGCTTATTAAAGAAACTAAAGAGAAACTAGAAAATAGCCAGACTGAGATTACTACACTTCGAACAGGATTCGAAGAAGAAAAGAAAGCTGCAGTCAAACAGGCTGAAACCAAAGTTGGTTCTTTAATGCTCGAAGGCATCAAAAAAGCTCAAATTGATACATCTATTCAGCTTCTTCGAGAAGTTCATGCTGCTTGTCCAAGACTAGACTTATCAGACCTTTGGAAACAAGTTCCAGAAGAACAACGTCCAAAAGAAGCGTTCGAAGCGCCACCAAGCTCCTCCTCCTCAGAAGAAAATAATTCCGAAGAGGAGTCATCAGAAGAAGAAGAAAATGATGCCTAATAGGCTAGGCAGTTTGTTTTTGTTTTTTGTGTATGTGGTTAACTACTTCCCCTTTTTTTTTTGTAAACTTCGTATTTTATCCCACGAGCAAACCACTTCTCTTGTTTTTATATCTTAAATTTCTGGTATACTTGTTTGTACTTGTTCGAACTGGTTATTTCTAAAAATAGATGCACTCAAAGACGTGGCACCTCGAAAAATAGATGCACTCATAAAAGGTGGCACCTCGAAAAATAGATGCACTCATAAAACGTGGCACCTCGAAAAATAGATGCACTCATAAAACGTGGCACCTCGAAAAATAGATGCACTCATAAAACGTGGCACCTCGAAAAATAGATGCACTCATAAAACGTGGCACCTCGAAAAATAGATGCACTCATAAAACGTGGCACCTCGAAAATTTGGTTGTTTCTTCAAAGCTATCGCTTCGGAAAATTATTCTTGGTCAACTTTCAAAGATGATCAGTCTTTGCCAAGTTACCAAAATAATAAATCACACATTATAGTAAACAACCAATGGCCAAAAGAAATTTTATTAAAAAATTCAATATTAACCAGACACCTCGTTAAAACCTTTCTGGGCCAACAGATAAGGAAAGAGTATGTCTGTTTTACAAAAATTCGAAGTTCATTTTTACTCACAGTACAATTTCAAGTGCTCTATATTCCAAGGGTGTTTGAGCATCCTCCCTTCTCGATCTGACAACCTATAGGAACCTGGCTTGACCCTCATTTTAACTTCGTAAGGACCTTCCCAATTCGGGGCCAATTTTCCGAGGTGTTTATCCTTGGTGTGAATAAATACTTTTCGTAACACTCGATCGCCAATTTTGAATTCTCTTCTTTTAACTTTAGCGTCGTATCTGCTTCTCATTAATGTTTGATAATGGATCACATTCAAATGTGCCTTGACCCTTTTTTCTTCCAACAAATCTAACTCCACCCTTCTAGCCTCATCGTAATATTTGAAGCATGAAAGCCAAATTTTATAGCTTGAAACATAAATTCCCCTGTTGGTGCCACCAACTCGACTCCTGCACTTGACCCTTTACTACTGGATCCCCCATCAGTTCGTATTGTCCACGTCGGATTCTCATTCACCTTTTCAGCATCTTTCTCTTCGGATCTGCTTGAGTGAAACTCCACCAAAAAATCTGCTAAAGCTTGAGCTTTGATAGCTGTTCGAGGAGAAAATAGCACATCGAAATCTCCCAATTCCACAGACCACTTGGTCATTCTTCCTGAAATGTCTGGTTTTTGCAAAACATTTTTTAATGGATATGAAGTTCGAACTACAATCGTATGTGCCTGGAAGTAAGGGCGCATTTTTCTTGCTGCCACTACTATACACAGTGCCAATTTTTCGAGCTTCAAATAGCGTTTCTCTGCATCAACCAAACTTTTGCTGACATAGTAAACAGGCTTCGAAATTTTTGTGTCCTCACTGACCAAAACTGCGCTTACTGCATAATCTGACACTGCTATATACAAAAATAACTGCTCACCTTTCCGAGGCTTTGATAATATTTCAGGAGAGGACAAAAGATTTTTGATCTTCAAAAAGGCTTCTTCACAATCCGAAGTCCACTCGAAATTATTGGGTTTACGCAGCACCTGGAAAAAAGGCAAGCACTTATCTGAAAAACGAGAAATGAATCTGTTCAAAGCTGCTAACCTGCCCGTTAGCATTTGCACTTCTTTGATATTCCGAGGTGAAGACATCGATATTAGAGCCTTCAACTGTTCTGGATCCACCTCGATTCCTCTTTCACTAATCATATACCCCAAAAATTTGCCAGATCGGACTCCAAATGTGCATTTTTCTGGGTTCAACTTCAATTGAATGGCTCTAAGATTCAAAAACGTCTCTTCTAAATCATCAATATGTTCATCATCACTCTTGCTTTTAACAAGCATGTCATCGATGTACACTTCAATATTTCTCCCAATCTGTGAAGCAAACGCTTTATTCATCAGCCTCTGATATGTTGACCCAGCATTTTTCAATCCAAACGGCATTACTTTATAGCAATGCAAACCTCTGTCAGTAATAAAAGTCGTGCTTTCTTCATCATCTGGATTCATTTGAATTTGATTATACCCCGAAAATGCATCCATGAAAGTCAAAATTTTATTTCCCGAAGTGGAATCCACTAACTGATCTATTCGAGGCACCGGAAAAGGATCTTTTGGACATGCTCTATTCAAATCTGTGAAGTCCACACACATTCGCCATTTTCCGTTCTTCTTTTTCACTACCACCGGATTAGCCGTCCACCTCGGATAATTGGCCTCCCTAATGTGCCCCATCTTGTATAGCCGATCCACTTCGGCAACTATGGCCTCTGATTTCTCCAATGAAAAAGCCCTTCTTTTTTGGATAATCGGTTTGACCTTCGGATCAACCGCTAAGCTATGACATATGATGTTACTTGGGACCCCTACTACGTCTTCGGATCTCCACACAAACACGTCCAAATTTTTAGACAAAAAAGTCAACAACTTTTCTCGCATCGACAAAGATAACAGGGTGCCAATTCGAAGTACCCTGCCATTATTAAAAATATATTCCTCTATTTCTTCATTGACCACCACAGAACTCGGGGTTGACCTCGGATCATCAATTCCCTCATCTGTTCCATCAGAAGACAACCCCCCAAACTGCTAATTCTCCATCAGATCATCAGAACTTTTACCCTGTAGTCTAAATGCAGCAGCATAACATTCTCTTGCTACCTTTTGATCACTTCGAACTACGCCGACCCGGTCCTCAATCACATACTTTAAACACTGATGAACTGTGGAAACTACAGCATACATCTTCGCCAACCACGACCTCCCAAAAATAGCATTATAACTTGATGGACAATCTACCACCACAAAAAGTACTTGTACTTTCTTCTTGAAAGACCCCTTTCCCAAAGAAACTTCACCCTCGAACTCTCCTATCACATTTGCTGTTGCGCCAGTAAACCCTATGATAGTCCTTTATGATCTTTCTATGCGAGGCGGATCAGTCAATCTCTCATACGTTGACTTGAAAAGTACGTTAGCAGAGCTTCCTGTATCAATCAGCACTCGTCGAATCTCCACCCCGCATACTTCTGCTCCTATGACCACCGCATCTTCATGTGGCCCAGTAATCCCCCTCAAATCATCCCCGTCGAAAATTATAAAGGGCACATCCTTTCTGTTGCTTAGGTGTGCCGATGCGCCTCCCTCAATTTGTCGTGTTAAATTTACTATATGCCTCTTCCTCGAATTATTAGTGTTGTTGGTCATCGAATCCCCTCCAAATATTGTTAGTGATTCGAAAAAGGCACACAAATCTCGAACACGTCCCTGATGCATCGGCTCATCTATTGACATTAACAAAAGTCGACCGGGGTCTGGTTCGACATATTCCGAGGCTACATCGAAACCATCCCCCTCACCTGCAACATCTAAAATCATTAACGCAGTTTCCTGCTTAGAATTAGGATTACCACCTTTAGGAGCTGTAGCCTTGGTATTCTTCCTGACATATTCCAACAACTTTCCATTTTCGATCAGCATTTGCATCTCCTTCTTCAGAGCAATGCAATCATTTGTATCATGGCCGATGTCTTCATGATACCTACAGAATTTATTATTGCGCTCCTCTCTTGGCCTGTTAATAGCTGGTGGCTTTCTAAATTGATTGTTCCCCTTGTTTTTTCATATATCGAAGCCACGCTCTCAGTTAAATCTGCATAGTAATCTGGCCTTACCCACACATTCGACCTGGACCTAAACTGCTGCTGATTATTAGAATTATGCTGATTATATCCCCCTTGATACGAGTTCGAGGTTCCTCGGTTAGAAACATTTTGATTGTTCTTCGAACGCGAAGGATTGTTGTTCGATATGTTAGATTGTCCACTCCCCTTCTGAACAGTACTAGCATCTCCTCGAACCCTCGTCGATTCTTCGACCTTAATCTGGTCCTCAACCTGAGCCATAAGAGCTCCAAATGTTAACACTCTGCGCCTCGTAGTCTTATCGGCTAAATCCCCAGGCAACAGCCCTTGCCTGAACGCCGCCATAGCCACACTTTCTTCACAGTCATCCAATTCAGCCTTTGTTGACACAAACCTCTTGGTATAATCCTTTAACTTCTCTCCCACAGCCTGCTTGCATTGTATTATTGTGTCTCCATTGGCTCTCATTTCCTTGCTTCCCACAAACTGTCTTCAGAAAGCGGTGTAAAAACCTCTAAAATTTGCAATTGACTCCTTAGGAATCTTATTGAACCATTTCAGCGCAGTTCCCTTAAACGTTTGAGAAAAAGCTCTACACACCAATTTATCGTCATCTTCGAAATTAGTCATGTAGTTTTTAAATTGTTCTATGTGGTCATCGGGATCTTGAGTCCCATCAAACTTATCAACTTTGGAAATATCAAACCGCCTCGGTAGCGGCACAAATCTGATCTCCCTGACCAATGGTGAGTCCCTCCAGTCGACCCCCTGAACATACTGGTCCTCATTTCTCATCCCCACAGTTGCGTATAAGCTGGACTCACCTTCATATTTCCGAGGCGAACACCTCCGAGGTGAATATTTCCGAGGTGAGTATACTCGCCTCTCTTTCTTTTTCCTTCCTTCCTTATACACCTTAGCTGGCCGGAGCTCACGCTCTGTTCCTCTTGAACGGCCTCGAGAGCGTTCGTACCTCGGTGTTTCATCAGACTCGGAATCTTCGAAGTCCTCTTCATCACTAGAGTTTACATACAGTCGCCTTTGTAACTTTTCTTTCCTCTTTATCCCGCTATATTCTTTTTTTTGCTCAGAACATGCTTTACGCTGCTCATAGTGATCATCGCCATCGTCCATCGACTGATCCGACTGATCATTACGATCGCCCCCTGCTATTTTAGACCTAAGTCTAGCACCGTCATTATCTCCTTTCTTTTTTACCAATTCGTCAAGCTCCGCCACCTTCTTTATCATCTCATTCATTTTTCCTTCAAAATCAAATTGGATTGATTGAACAGGAAACGATTTACCTGCCTCTTGCAGATCGGATTTCAGCGTTTCCATAGCCTTGCGAACGGATGAATTGTCGCCTTCCTCTGGATTCATTTTCGATCAGCGAAAAATCGAACAGAAAATGAAAATTTGAACGAAAAACTTTGCAAAACTCAAACTCGAACGTCGATTTCTGATCTGTTGATCAAGGTATCCACGCCCCCTCTTTCTAGCGCCAATTTGGTATGAATTATAGTTGTAGTGAGAGAATTAAGAACAGAAAGTCTTCAAGGAGAATTTTAAGTAGTGAAAAGTGCTTTTGAATATTTCATAGGTCAAAATAACTCCTTCAGCCTCTTTAAATAGGCAGGGTGAGTTAGTTAGAGAAACGGTTACATATTGGTATATTTACAATTTAACCCTTCGGTTTCTCATAAAGCCTAATTTAATCCTATATTTACAGAACTTATCACTTTAGTCCCCATTAATTGCACTTATGTCCCTGAGGAATATCTTTCCTTATCAGCAAGCACGAACAATCAATCTTTAGTTTATGCCTATTATTTGATGGTGTTTTCAATTTGAGGGTAATAACCTTACATGGTTTGTTTAAGTGATGGAAACTGATGCGCTCAGAGATTCTTTAGTGAGGCTTAGGAACGAAGATGTTCGTATGAAGGGGTCGGACTAGAGAATATTCGTATGACGTAACTGAGAATAGTGAATTGCTAGAAATGGAAAATACAAAAGGAATAAATGTTGTAATTATTACTCAATCATTCGTCATTTCCCAAAATGGAATGTCCTTTTTATAGGAAAAAGGATAGAGGGTAAAATTACATGTTTACCATTATGAGAATGGATTTCTTACCCCACTATTTTACTATTTACAAACAAGTTCTAGGGGACTATCACTCAAGTCCCTCACTTCTTATGGGTGCTTTACTTTGGGCCTTAGCCACTTGATACATTGACCTTAACCTTATTGGTAGGCTAAATTACATGCCAAACACCTATATTTTCCTTCCCTTATCAGTAGCCCCCCAGTCCAGGTGCAGTTCTCTAGGCGCGAACTTAAATTGCAACTTGCCTTTGTTCGGATCAGACCGAAAACTACCATGCTCGGGTGCTTTGTTCTTTGAGCGAATTTTACTGAGGTCAGATTTGATCATGGTCGGATCTCGTATTCCTTGGTGATGTTCTATCCCGGATCGGACTCGGTCTTGCTGACCTCACCCTTTGGTCAGGCTGATTTCACCTAAATAATCATTTAATGTCAGACACTCGTGCTTGGTTCGCTGCTATCGAGTTAAAAACTTTTTTAGGCGGCACAGCTGTCATGACACGTGTCATAATGCCGCTACGCTCTAACTGTTCACCTTCTGCTCCCTTTGCCTATATATAGCCCACTTAATTTCTGAACAAAGGTTTATGATTTCTTTCACACAAATTTAGTTCTAGAGAGAGAACCTGTACCAAACAAAACTTTGAGTTTGAATTTTCATGCCCGAAGAGTCTCGTTATATTGGAAAGTATAAACTTCGAAAGTGGTATCATAACTCTAATAGGATTGGTGCTGCTGGGCCTTCTACTCCAAGAGAATATCCCTCTCATGCCGATATTTGGAAGGCTAACTTTCGAGACAACTGGGCTCCGATGTTGCTTCCCACTACGTATTTCAAGCATTGGTGGATCGTGGATGGTACATCGTGCATTTTAGACAACCAAGATCTTCCAAAGATGGCATTGTACAACGTGGGTGCATCCACTACAATGAATAATATTGTCACTATTTTCTTGAATGGTCCCCTGCCTAGCTCTACCACGCATTTGAATTCTCCGACGACGTTCACGGTCACACCGGTGAACCGTACTATCATCCTGTCGGATCGTTGAATAGTTGGATGATTGGTTATCTTACTGTAGGTGTTCATGAACATGATATTGGCAGAACTGCCTGTGTCAATCAGAATCTTTCATATCTCGTTTCCAGCTATTTCCGCTTCGATCACCATGACGTCTTCATGCGGAACCGCGATCTCCCTCATGTTATCATCCACGAAACAAATGATTGGTGACAGGTTCCGATAAAGGTGCGATGGCGCTCCTGCCTCCAACTGTGTTGCTAAGCTAACAATATGTCTCTTCATTGAGTAGTTTGATATTCCTGCCACTGTATCTCCCCCCAAAATGGTTAGCGATTCAAAGAATGAACATAAGTCATTGGCCTTCCCTCGAGGGATCATTTCCTTTACCATGTTTATGCTATTCCAGTCTGACTTCGGATCAAGATACTCTGTTGCCACATAAAAAGCATCCAAAAACTCTTCTTCAATTGCATCGGAAATCACCATGGTACCATATTGTCTTGGGGTGACTTCTTGTTTGGGAACCAATGCAGTGTTCTTCTTGAAAAAATCCACGAACTTACCGTTTTCTATCAAGTATTGAACCTCTTTCTTCAAAGCCACACAATCCTTAGTGTGATGCCCAATGTCTTTGTGAAACTAGAGGTACTTGTTCTTCCCGTGCTCCCTCGGAGTATGAAGAGGGAAGAGTTTGCAGAAATGCACATTTTCTCGTGCTTTTTCAAAGATTGTAGAGACACACTCAGTTAACTCAGCATAATGAGCTGGTCGAGTCCCTCTATTCGAAGCTGGTCGTACATATTGTTGAGCTGTTGGACCCGCCTGATGGTACTGTTAGTTTTGAGTCACCCGTTGAGGGGTTTGAGTTGTTGTTTGAACTGTCTGAGTGCGCAGTCAGACAATCATAATTGGTTGAGCAGCTTGGGGTCGGGCATTCACCGTTTTTGTACTTGCTCTAGCTATGTTTGGATCTTGATAGAATTGAGACACAGACTCTATCTCCGAGGCCTTGGTCTCTTAGACTAGAATTATTTTTTCTATCTGATCTAACAGAGCTCCAAACGTCATTGCTTGCGTTTCTTCCGCATTGTCTTTCATCACCCCCGGAAGAAGACCCATCCGGAAGGTAGCCAATACTACCTTATCTTCACAGTACTTGGATGAATCGCTTGGTGTACTCCTTCAAACTTTCTCCAATATTTTGCCGGCGGTAAATGATGGTGTCTCCGTTAGCACGAAACTTCTTGCTTCCAACGAAGTGCTGTCGGAACATGCTCCAGAACATATCAAAATTCTTTATACACCCTTGAGGCAGTCGGTTATACCAAGTAGAGGCATACTTCTTGAATGTCTGAGAGAAAGCTCTGCATAACAACTTATCGTCGTCAACATAGTTGATTATGAAGTTCTTGAACTGTTCGATGTGGTTGTCTGATCTTGGGTCCCATCAAACTTCTCTAGCTTAGAAATATCAAACCATTTAGGAAGGTCTCCAGAAAGAATTTCCGAGGAGAGAGGTGACGACCTCCAATTGTGTCCAATCTTGTAAGTGCTCCCCCCCCGGACCATCATTTGTGGTTGGAGAAGTAAAATGGTTACTGACTCTAAAATCTTGTTGATATCTATCGGACTGAGTATGCCTCTGAGTAGTAGCAGGATCCTCGGAATATATTTTTCTTTTACCAGCATCGTCTTTCCTCCTCGAACCACTCATTTTCCTGCTTGCGCGATGAGTGTGCTTATGCTTCCTCGGATATTTGTGCTTACGACCCATCTTATATCTTGAGTCAGTCTCCGAAGAAGAAGAACTATCGGAGCTTAGCGAAGTGTATTCGCTCGAATCGGACGGCTCGTACTTTTGCTCGGATCTAGCACGTCTTTTATAATGTCAATGGCTTTTCCCACGTCGGTTTTCTTTGGGTAGCACAACATCATGGATCTGGTCGGCCTCGATATTTTCTTGTCGGACCTCGGATCTGAACCTTTTGTGTTTGCCACCATAGCGTCTCTTTCAGCATGTAGTCTTTCAATTTCTTCCAACAACTCTCTCCGTCTGGCGACCAAAACTGATTCCTCTAAAAGTTCCTCTGCATGCCGATCTAGAGCATTACCATCGTTTGTGATCTGCTCCTCCATCAGATGATCTCCAGACTCTATACCGACTAAGTTTTTGGTCGGGTTAGCCTCAATCTCTCCACGCATTTCTGTATCCATGTTTTTTTATGTTTTATTTTTTTAAGGTTTTTTAGAAAATTAATTCTGGGTACCAAACGTTCCCACAGACGGCGCCACTAATGCGCTCAGAGATTCTTTAGTGAGGCTTAGGAACGAAGATGTTCGTATGAAGGGGTCGGACTAGAGAATATTCGTATGATGTAACTGAGAATAGTGAATTACTAGAAATAGAAAAGACAAAAGGAATAAGTGTTGTAATTATTACTCAATCATTCGCCATTTTCCCAAAAAGGAATGTCCTTTTTATAGGAAAAATGATAGAGGGTGAAATTACATGTTTACTATTATGAGAATGGATTTCTTACCCCACTATTTTACTATTTACAAACAAGTTCTAGGGGAATATCACTCAAGTCCCTCACTTCTTATGGGTGCTTTACTTTGGGCCTTAGCCACTTGATACATTGACCTTAACCTTATTGGTAGGCTAAATTACATGCCAAACACCTATATTTTCCTTCCCTTATCAGAAACAACCAAGATCGAGTGCAAACTTATAGTCACCCTGCTAGTGAGTTTTCCTTCGGACATTGGCACAATCAAGTCTGGAAATAATTTAAGAGATATGATCAATGATAGTTTTGACATAGATAACTTGCTTATTGCCATTTGGATTTGTTTCTAGAATATCATATAACCTAGCAAGTGATATAAGGAATAATAATTCTAATATGAGTGTCTTTAGTAGTAGACTAGAACCAACATCTAATAAGGTGATGATGAATCATATGTCTGCCAATTAGGATGCCAAATGGACCAACTAGAAACTTCCAAACTTCTCAAATTAAAGGGAAATTAACAAACATATGATTGATTGTCTCAACACCATCACAATATTGATATTTATAAGCAAGATTAGAATTTATTTTTTATAGTATAATGTCTATCGATATCCATCCATTTAACAGTATTTAAAGAGTGAAAGAACACTTCTTTAGAATGATGTTATTTCGTATCTTTTTGTAAAGGTTGGAGTGAGTACATTTATCTCTAATTTAGTTCCAAGTATCTTAGTGTTAAAGGCTCCATTAGGGGATACTAACCATTTGATTAAGTCTTCTTTAGTTTCATGAAGAGTTAGCTTCTTGATTTTCTCAATATTAGAGGAGAGGACATCATACTTTAGTTTGGTCAAGTTCCATGCACCTTCGTACCAGTAATTTCTAATTTTGTCCTCTAGGTACCAACTATTGTTGGTGTCATCTGACAAGATAATTAATAGGTAAATATTACTCTATTTTTCTAACCAAAAATCTATGTCACATGTTCCCACAAACAAAAACAAAAAAACATTCACCTCTATGATATTTATGATTTTTTCCATGTTGTTTAGCCTTTAATTAAGCTTTGAATCTGAAGAGAATGTAGAGATGAACAATATATTGTATTCATTATTTTGACCATATAGATTTGTGATCCCTGAGTTTAAACCAAAATTTACAAAAAAAATGTGTTTTGCAAATCCACAATCATTCTTATGTCTAAACCTCTTTCATTGTATGACTTATATAAAGTAGACCATTTTGGCCATATTATAGCTTGTTTGTTATCAGTTGAGCCCCGTAGGAATCTGTTTAAAAGATTTTCCAAACTAGAGAATATGTTTTAGACAGACGATAACTTTAAACGTGATAAGATGGGATAACCATCAATGCCGATTGGATTATGGTTAATTTTCCACCAAAAGACAGAAGTTTACTATGTAATTCTTGGACTTTGTTTATGATTTTATTAATCAGTTCTTCAAAGTGACTTGCCTTGTTACTAGTGCTGATATTAATATCAAGGTATTTGAAGGGCAGGTTACTGTGCTTGAAACCTGTTCGAAATTCTATCAATTTAATTTTTTAAAGGTGTGATGAAATAAGTTCTTTCCTTGTTGATAACTTGACAAAAAATATTCGCTAATCTCATAAGAACAAGTTGATTCTTTTAATGTGAAATAATAAACCGTTAGCAAAGATGACGAAATCATATGCAAAGCCTAAATAAGGTATATCCATTGAGCTTATTGTCTTATATCTCATGTCTCTATTGTTATAAAAAAGTTTCTTAATACCTCTAACAAGGTATTCTTCTGTAATTATAAATAGGCTAGGAGAGATCGAATCACCTTGCCTAATACCTTTAAGAGATTTGTAATAACCTTGAAGCGCACCATTTATTGTAATTGAGAAATAAATAGAGTTAATCTTTCTTAATCAAGTTTAATAAACTTTTTTGAAAACCAAAAGATGCCATGATGTAAAGTATGAAGCTGAAAGAAAATCTATCAAAGACTTTGGCCATGTTAATTTTGAATAAAACATTACCACCTTTGATTTTCCTATTAATCTCATGTGTTTATTGAGTAAGGAGGATATTGTCATGAATATTTATGCCTTTGATGAAGCCACCTTGTTCTTCAGATATGATCTTAGGGAGGAGGGTAGCTAATCTCTCATTAAAAATCTTAGACAAAATTATGCTGAACACTTTACAAAAGCTGATAGGTCTAAAGTCATTCTAAGTTTTAAGGGATTTTACTTTAGGAATGAGACTTATTGTAGTGGCATAAATGCAAATGTGACCTTTGAAATAATCTATTATAGCTGCACATAAGTCCTTATATATAATAATCCAACAAGATTGGTAGAATTTAGCATTAAATTCATCAATACCAGCAACAATATTAGGTGATAATATTTTTATTGAGTTGAGGGTTTCATCTTTAAAGGAATGAACCATAGGATTTTGATTATTAAGGCCAGTAATAAGATTATGTATTATGTTTTGGAGATCCTCATGTTCCTTGGTGGTAGGCTGAGATGATAATAGGTCTTTGAACTATGCTTTAGCAAATTTTCTTAGGGTAGGTTGATCATCAATCTAAGAGTCATCATTCCAAATACCATGTATATTATTTTCCTTCTTCTTTTCTTATATAAATATAGAAGAAATATGAGTTTATGTCTCCATTCTTGAGCCAATTAATATAAGTTTTTTGCTCCGAATATGATTATTCTTTTGCTAAGAAGAATAGATGAGGTGCTTGAGCTCTAGAAAGATCAATTTTATCCTACAAACTCTTGGATTCCTAAAATATAATTTCTAAAAACTTGACTTCCTCTTCAGATTTTGCAATGAAATTAAAAACATTTTCAAATACCTCAGAGTTTTAGTTTTTAGCTTGTGTTTTATTCTTTTGAGCTTATACCAGAAGACTTGAATGAGAGGGCGTGACAAATTTTCTTTCAAGTTTTGATCCACTATTTTTAAAAATTCAGAGTGTATTGTCCACATATGTAAGAATTTAAAGGAGGACTTGGTTTTAATGAGGTTGGAGGAGATATAAATACATAATAGAGGGTGGTGAGAGCTAGTTCTTGGAAGGTGTTTAACTTTTATATCTACAAAGTAGTCTATCGATATAGTATTGTAAGGATCCCTATCAAATCTCTTCCACTTTCTATTGTTAGTACAGGTGAATGTAGATCCATTGTAGCCAATATCTTCAATAATGGCAGTCTAATATAGTGTTGTTAAAGTCATCAAGACTTCTAATTCAAATAGTAGAGCAAGATAGGTTTTTATGGGAGTTAGTGATGGAATTAAAGTCACTTATGACTGTCGATTATATGGAAATATAAGGTACATATCTTAAGTTATCTGATATGATCATTCTTCGAGCTCTAATATATTTGACATAAACAACAGTGACCATATAATCCTTATCGAAATCTGGGTGACTTACTTTAAGAGGTACGAATTGGTCATGGTTAGATAAAATGTCCACAAGAAAACCATTTTTCCATAATATCCAAATTTTGTTACTAGAGTTGGCAGTGGTAAATTGGAATCCTAATAGCCTTGCAACCTTATTTAACTTGTCCAACGATATCATAGGCTCATGAAGAGCATTGAAGTCCATATTTTCTGCCTCGGTAATTGATTCGAATATTATTATTTAGCTTTTGTTGTCAACACCCACTATATTTTAGAATTGTGATTTTTATTTAGGGATATGATTGAAAGGTCTATGTGGCGTTTTAAAGTGTAAAGATTTGGTGGTTAGAATTCCTTTAATTGACTTGGTATTTGTTTTTTTAGTTTTCTTACTAAGTACTTTCTTAATTTCTTTCCCATCAATGGTTTTAGTTGGTAATATAGGAAAATTTCCAGTAATAGTTTGTTTGGGTGGATTTTATTATATATCCAGGTTTTCAAAGTCATTCTTTGAGGAAAACATTTCCATGATTGAAGAGCTTCAATGATGTCTGAATTTCTTTCCTCTAAGGTGTTTGTATCATACTTTATAAATGTCTGGTTATTGACATAACTTTCAAGAGTGGGTTGCTCTTCTTTGTTGGCGATAACCTTTGAATTTTCTTGTTTGTTATATTTTGTAAAGTGTGGATATGAAGTATGTTTATTTAAGTATAAGATATCATTTGGTGAAGATATTATATTAAGCTTTTGACCCTTCTGACTATCATAATTTAGGGTACGAATTGTATGGATTTAACTTTGGGAACCTATGTTCCATTTTGAGTTGAGATTTTTGTTAGGATTGACTATAAGATGCGTGTCTAATCTGATACTCCTTGCAGGTTGTACAACTATGTTTGTCAATGATTTCTTACAGTTTGATGAATTATGTTCAAGGTATTTACAGTCCATACAATATGAGGGCATATCTCTATAGATTATATCTTATCAGAAGCCTTCATTTGCACTAAATGAAATCCATGTCTTATGAGTAAGAGTTTTAGAAACATCAAACTCTATCCATGCTTTGCAGTAATTAAATTTAATTCTGTTCTTAATAGGCACCAAAGTAGATAAATGATTTCACAGGGACTTAGCTATATTATACATTGTATCATGGTTGTACATGAACTCTGGTAAATTTGGGAAAGTTACCCAAATAGGAGTTATGGAAGATTCAATATGCTTGAATTCAGGGATCCATTTTAAAAGTCTCAAAGAATGTTCACCTACAGTCCAAATGTTTCGCTTCCAAAGTTTCCTAAGGTCATCTGTGAGGTCTAATTCTATAAGAACATGTCTTGGGTCCCAATTAAATAGACTAAAAGTACCAAGAAAATAAAAAGTTCTAAGAAATTCTGGATAATATTTATTTGAGGCCTACCAAAATAAAATTTTCCAGTAAGCGTGAATTTAGATATAGATAAGAGAAGAGACATGTCTTTTTCAAATATCTTGCAATCTCTATTTTCAGTGGTCTGGACATTGTCATGGATAACCTTACATTGTCTTGTTCTTGTGACATCTATGTATGACTTTACATGGTTATTGTTTTACAAGGGCTGAGAGTTTAGCCAGTTTGGTGTATTATAGTGGTAAATTGGATTATATCTTAAAGCTGAGAATTGATCTGCACCATAATGGTTCCGTATTTCCTTGTGAATTGGTAACGAATGATAGGCTTCTTGAATTTTGTTTTGTTTTTGAATTAAGGATGTTGAATGGCCATTATTTAAGACTCTTCTTTTTTAAACAAAGGAAATTTTGTCTTGATTAAAGAGGAGATTGGTGACCTAATTTGGTGAAGGTGAGAGAGAATATGGTTAGGTTTGTGACGTAGAAGGTGTCAGGTGAGGATCATCGGCTCCAGACATCTTGATGATGATCAGAAAGTGTTCAGTTGACGTCGAGACAACGTTGAGTATATTTAACTAATTACATAGATTTGGTTTCTTGAAGTAGAAAAAAACTCATCATCTTATTGTTTAGACTCCAAATTTTGATGATTTCACAATATAAACTATACTATATATACTAGAAATAAATAAATAAAACTTATAAAATTTAAACATTTATAAAAAAATAACATGCAATTTAACTTTAACAATATGTATGTATAAAAAAAACTAATGTCAACCAATTTGGTTTTGTTTAAAAATAAAATAAACATCAAATGTCGACCGATATTAGGTGTTTTTTATGCTAAAACCCTGCAATTTAACTTTTATAATATTTTTATACAAAAAATGAATATTGACCAACTTGGTTGACATTATATGTCTTGTTTAAAAAAAAGATTAAACTCCTAACGTTGACTAAGTTGGTTGACATTAGCTGTTTAAAAAAAACACCTAATATCAACCAGAGGATTAGTCGACATTAGGTATTTCTTTTGACAAATATAGATGGGATTGGTTGATGTTAGTGTAATCCTGCAAAATAATAATAATTGTAGGACAACTAATCCAAAAATTTGAATAAACAATAAAATATTTTACGCCAAATTCAACGAAATAATTTTATAAATTCAACATACAGATTTAACTAAAAGTCCGTTACAATATAGAAGTAAATTGAAATATCAAAATTACATTCTTAATTTTTTAAGAGGATAATCAAGAACATTAATTTAAGTAAAAAAACAAGTTTGATTCAAATAAAAAATGTTAAATAAAAAAAAATTAGGGTGTAATACACGTTTGTTTTACTTTCAGTTTAAACGAAAACATAGATAAATAGGCATTCTTGATGTTATTAATACATTGTTTTTAGTCTAAGGGTAAAATGAAATTTTTTTAGTGACATATATAATAATTTCAAAAAAATAAACATAGTATATATCAAATGGCCGTATATAGTAATTTTATGGTCATACATAACATATAATTTGTTATATTCAAATTATTTTCTCATTTCAGGTATGCTTGCTTTGTTGTCTAAATTGCTATTTATCTATGATTAAGTTTCATTATTATCTTTTTAAAATTTAATTTAAGTCTTAGTCGATATTAACTAATACTTTGAATATATATATATATATAAAAAATAATGTAATATAATATGTAAAATTGTTTTACATTAAGAACCAATATGAATTTGGTTTTATAAAAACAATTAATAAAAAAAAGACAAATATGATAAAAAAAGTATAAAATATAAATAAAATTATTTTTGAAAATTACTTTGCATATATGCGGAAAGCAGAATGTACGATTTATTTTGGATCACGGCTTTCGTTAAATTTGGACCCATTATTTAACCAACTCCATTTTTTTTTTAAATCTTTTATAATTATTAGATTTTTACTATTTTGTCTTTTGACCAAGTATAATTTTTTTTCCTTTTAGTGGTTTTGGATGCACTAAACTTAAACATTAAAAACACAAACCTCCAAAAGCTCCAAAAAATAATAATAATTATACTCGTTCAAAAGACTCAAACTTCCAAAAGCTCCAAAAGACTCAAACCTCCAAAATTATACTTGGAGTTTTTCTTTTACTATTTTGCCTTTTTTTAAGTTGTCTTTTGGAGGTGGAGTTACTATTTTGTTACTGGTTGTATCTTCTTTTACCACTATTGTGTACTCGAATTGGTTTTGATTAAGGTACCACTGCCTTAATTGAATGTTTGATCCTGAACTGAAAACCCAACTCCATTCATCCTAATTTCATATCTTAAGATACCACTATTTTAGTAACCGATCAAAATATCATCTATGGATACATCTCCAGAGAAATAGTAAATTGGGAGTAAATTTTAGCAATACACGAATGGAATCTTAACATAGCAGTATAAGAGACCTCATTTTTTTACTCTATAATTCACATCCGATTTCGGCTAAAGTTCTCAATGACTGATCCCTCCAATATCAAAGCACCCAGTCAAGGTATTGATGCCTTCCTTACTGACCACTTACTCTTTTGAGCTGATACCCATGGCAATGCCCTGTCTAGTACACATCTGCAAAAGCACTTGACCTTAAATCAAAAGAAATTTTTGATTTCAACTCATGATCCTGCATATGGAGATATATACCCACTCCTACCCAACTAACTATAATCTTCAGTGATTCAATGGTATCAACCCTTGGTTTATGAAATGAAAGCGCATGAACTCTTGGTTTATGAAATGAAAGCGCATGAAACCGAGGATAAACACTTAAACGGGATGCTTTATTTTATTTTCAAAATTCAAGATTAGAATCGGCACAAGTCATTTCGTTTAGCAAAATGCATAATTGTTGTTCAAAAGGGACCTTTAAGAAAGCAAATCAAAACATTTCTAAGTACCAACATCTGTGTGGGATGATATGTAAGATATAAACTTATAATAGTTAGCTTAGCACTTTCGATGTACATTCTGACATGCACAGTTGAAAAGGAGAGTTAAAGTATTGCAATGACATGTACTTCTACAACACATAATATTTTAAAATCCCTATGGAGATATCCGGCGCATAAAAGAATGTTGCTGAGAAATGCATGTAAAGAAATAAACAACCATGTATGTTCATGTGTCACAATGTGATGAGAATATGCTAATGCTGATGTTGAGGATGAAATGGATGCATGGAACAGCTGCAAGATGCATCCTATCATGTACTTGCTGTAGGATAAAGAACAGAGTACATCCCTTCACGCTACTGGTATGTCATAGGCGGTGGAGGTCCATTGGCACCAGGTGAAGCGGCGAAATGGTGGTTGCCATCCTTTCTTCTCCCAAATGGATTTTTTGAATACGTACTTCCAAAGTCAAAGAACACCAACAAGTAATGATACATAAAACATAAGTAACATACTAAATGTTGTTAGAGACGGAAGGAAGAAGTCTTTATCAATATCTTTATTAGAAATTTTAAATGTTACTTAAAACTTTTGGGTTTTGATTTTTAAAATATATTAGATCTCTTTGATGACGTCATCCACGTATGGCACAGCCGTTAATATTATGTGTCTAAATCCTTAAATCGATAAGAAAAATGAGAAAATCAAAGGACAGAGAACTGAAAAAGAAAAAAAGAAAGGATATTGAATTCGCATCCCCACAGAACCCGAACTGGGGATAACAGCACCTTGTAAATTATGGTGCACACCGGTTGCACTATTTACATCCTGCATGATATCAAACTTTAACTAAACCAACCAGTATATAGTTTGGGGTAGTTGCTTATATAGTCAAAAGATGCATCTATAAAGATCAGCGAAGAGTGGAAGACCAAACCTCAAACTCAATAAAGCAAACAGTGTGCCTTTCTTGTCTAAGGATCTTCATTTGCTTGAAACCAGGTTGTCTGCAAAATGGGTGTGTAATAAAGATAATAATCAAGAGAACTCATTGCAAATATTAATAGACAAAAAGGAAGGTGAATGTAAGAGTGTTGACTATTGAGTCGCAACAAAACAAAGAATCCTTACACACTCATCAGGCCTCGTAATTCTTCTTCATTTATACTCTCTCCAAGATTGCCAATAAATAAGGTATTGCAAGGAGGATTATCCTTTATATTCTGCAACCGGAACAAAAATGTAAGTACATCACAAACAAACAAAATGCATAAATTACTAACTTAGGCCAAAGATGAATGAACTTCAAGTACTAGAATGGTTTGGTATTAACGACAAAAGATGCAAATGCTTCCATCAGATGAAATGCACTTCTACGGGATAGTGAAGAAAGAAATGTAATTGATAATAGTCCAATTTTTAGAAAAAAAATATTAATATTAAGACATAACATAACTATTCACAAATAAAAAATGAGAAAATAAGTAAATAGTTCTATATATTTCCTCTAATTATCCTAGATTCAAAACTTAAAAAAAATATATAAAAAATGTGCACGAAGCGTTAGTGCTCCCACTGCAACGATCATAACCATTATCAATCACTAACTGACTCAGGAACATTGGGGCATCACCTGAACAGGCACGTAACTGTTAGGAGCCGGTACAGGAGCAGGAGGCATCGGCATTGGGGGAGCATGATATCCGGCATATGGATCATATGGTGGAGGCACAGGGGACATATACCTAAACCAATTGCAAAATGTTAGCAGACACAATATATAGATTCTTAGCTACAACAATAGTGGCACATTACGTGGAGCAACGGTGGTCAAATCCACGGTATCCACCATTAAATGTACTAGCTAATTGTCTGCATGAATTATCATTTAAGTATTATATATTTTAATTATTATTGAAACAATAAATTTATGACAATACAGCCAGATCATTACTTATTACAATCAATGGGAGATTTGACCATTAAGTATTTTAGATTCATAATGTTACGTACCAAGCAGATAATAACTAATATTCTTTACCAGCTTAGATTAGAACTTTAACAAGCAAAAGTTTAACAGAGAGAAAACAAGGGCTTTACCCATGCGGGGTCCAAACAGGTGGAGGAGGAGGATGAAAGGCAGATGGAGACGCATAACCAGTGTGGTTATAGTCACCAGTTCGCAAGCGTTTGCTTTGATCATAAGCATTTGTCTCTGCTACTATTCCTACAGAAAAAAAGTTAGTTGTGAGCTCCATGTTTAATTTTATCCAAGGCGAACATAGCTGTCGAATTGTAGATCAATTTTATGTTTTTTTTCATATCGCAATAGGGTTGGGGATTTGTTTTTTATTATGGCATGGAAATTAGTATACTTGTAGCACGTTTACCAACTATCGAAGTAAGAAAAAGTTTATATAGGTGAAATAAGTTTTCTAATTGGTATAGTATCCTTAGCAACTATCGACACGTATATCAATTTTATGTTCTTTTTAATATCACAATAGAGTTGGGGATTTGTTTTTTATTATGGCACAGAAATTAGGATACTAGCAAGTTTAACAACTATCGAAGTAAGATAAAAGGTTATAAATGTGAAATAAGTTTTCTAATTGATATAGTATCCTTAGCAACTATTGAATCGTATATCAATTTTATGTTCTTTTTCATATCGCAATAGGGTTGGGATTTTTTTTTTAATTATGGCATGAGAATTGGGATACTTGTAGCAAGTTTAACAACTATTGAAGTAAGATAAAAAAATTATAAAGGCGAATTAAGTTTTCTAATTGATATAGTACCCTTAGCAACTATCGAATCGTATATCAATTTTATGGTCTTTTTCATATCGCAATGTTATGGCATGGGAATTAGGATACTTGTAGCAAGTTTAACACTATCGAAGTAAGATAAAAGTTTATAAAGGTGAAATAAGTTTTCTAATCGGTATAGTATCCTTAGCAACTATTATCAAATATGCTCTAAAAGCATTCTAAATTGAAGTATGCTTGTTCTGACCTTCTCTTCATAAGATCATCTCTTCTCTACAATGGGTGTGACGACTATTTATATATCTAAAGTGTGATATTTCAAGAAGCAGAATAATAAACAAAAACCTAGTTTCTTTAGCACAATGCCACAATCACAAACATAGCTTAGTTTCTTTATCTAGTTTCAAAGCAACCAAACGGACCTCTTTTCACGAAAAGGTTCTTCTTAGCCATCTCCGTGTGCAACACTGATTTAGAATCGACGTCAAAAACCATTTCCTAAATCGCGAAACGAATTCATAAAATAAGAAAACAAACGAGATGTCGTTTAAGAGGGCAAAAAAAGAAAAGATGGTATGGCAACCTGGAGAGCATCTCTGGCTGCAATAGCAAGTTGACCAGTCGAAAAAAGAGCAAACCCCATGGGTTTCTCTCCTTTGGAATTCACTTGAGAAGCTTCATAACCAGGTAACCATCTCAATAGATTTTGAAGCTCTCTCTCTTTCACATCATCAGGAAGACCAGCAATGAAGATCGTACGGAGCTAACAAAAAATCCCCAAATCATAAAAGTAAACCCACAATCACAGGACGAAGAACAAAGCAATCGCAATCAAAATCAAGATCAAACACATATAAACATCAAATTGAAACTTAAAACTTCTAGAGTAAGAGTGAGAGAGAGAGAGAGGTACTTCGTCGTGAGTGGGGCGATTTGAGTTATCGACGTGGCCGGGATGAGGGTGGTGGACAGAAGGCGGCGGACGAGGAGGGCCACCAGGAGCGACTACCGGTGGTGGAGGAGGAGGAACTGGTGTCAGCGGCCATTGCTGATGGTATGGATGGATTCCAGTGCCGGCCATATATACGTATGGTTTAGAATTCGCTCGAAGAACGCACGAGAAGCTTAAGGCGAGTGTGCTTCTGTGATTATAAACCTATTGCAACACTGGCTTGATACATATTTTGGGATGTAAAACGTGTCCTAATTTCCAAACGAGGCCAGCGGGGCATTTTCGTCTAAATCGAAATACACGATTACTGTCCCGTGGATGTTTATTTTCTTGGACTAGGCTATATAGCCTATAAAAGTTCCCGTTCGATGAATGAGGTCTCAACTTAAAAACAAATCAATAACTTAAATGATCCAAAAAGAATATTTATTTTTAAAAATAACTTAAACTCAATCTAAATTCAACTCTTTTATCTCAGGTTTATTCATCGATTTAGGGTTTAGATTACTATATATATTTATAGTATAAGGAAATAAAGTAAGACTTTGTTTATTTGTTTAGTCAGGGTTTTATTTATTATGAATAATGCTTACTTAATTGAATACGAGTAATAGTCTAATCAATTGGTTATTCGTTTTAGGGATGTAAGCTTAGATTATCTTGTATTTGTATACTACTATAAATAAATATAGCTCGCCATATTAATTTTCATATTAAGATGATTGATTTTTTATATATATATATGAAAGATTTTTTGATTTTGATATATGTTCATATGACTTTTTAATTGAATATGAGAAGATACATTATAAATTTAGAAAAAATTATAATTGTATTTTTTTATCATATTAAATTTGAATGTAATTGATTAATCTTAAGTTGATTTTGTTTGTTTATTTATTTTTATGTTCATAGATATGTGTTCGTTGTTGCGGATACATTAAGAACAGATTCTAACCAAAGTTACGATTCTATTTTGGTGTGCATGATTCCAAGGAAAATAGGTTTTATACCAATGATATTTTATGTAATGGATGGGGGTTTCACTCTATCAAATTCAGATCGGTCTCATTATAATCGGGTCTCGTTCTAACAAAATCATGTCTCATTACAACATGGTCATGGTTTTTTATGATTTCGGGAATTGTAAAAAGAAGTTCAAATTATTCGCTATAGATGTATTTTAAAATTTAATTTTGTTTATTTAATATATATTTTTTATAATGCAATTATCTTTAATAATTTTGATTTTTCTTAACACCGTACCATAATTGTTTTTTAAATATATTTCCATTTTTAAAAATTTATCAATGAGATTAGACAAGCTATTCTTAACTATTTAATTAAAAAATTTAATTATGATTTACTTCAAAAAAAAATATAAGTTACCCATACTTATTTGGACTATAATTTCTTATTAAAGACATCATTATATACAAAATCATCATTACCAAAAAATACAAGTTACCCATAATTTCTTATTAAAATTTTTATATTCTTTGATTGACGAATTTTATTGTGAGTTATGAATAAATATATAGCTTGATAGAAAGCAATTTGCAAGACAACAAAAACTCGACGAAGGTGATGGAGTTTGTATTAAACCAACAAAAAACATACACGATTAAGATAGGAAATTATATTTTTAACGACCTAGTGATCCTCTTATTGATGAAACTTTTGAGAAACTCTTAATTTATAAAAATATATCCGTTTGGAGAAAATGTGATACACATCACAAAGATAAGTTATAAGGACAAAATCCAAGCAAAAAATGACTATCAGTTTTTTCCCAAGTACAAGTACACAATATACTTGTGTTTTAAAACGTGTAATAACTAAAACTTATCGTTGAGAATTATATTTTATTATGTATGTTTGTAACAAAAAGTTTTCTTAGTGATTTCATAAAAAACAATATTTCATTTATGCACATGTTGAGCATTAAACTAATCTTATATAACCATTGTAATTAAAGTAATGGTTTAACCCATAGTATGTAATACACACAAAAGCCTATATTTTTGCATATATTATATCACAACAACGACTAAAAACAAAATAAATTTGCTTTATTTCAACGAAATTATACCTTGTATCCTTTTATTAATTTTAAAATAAAAATCTAGTCATAGTAGGTCAGAACTGCCCGGGACAAACTGAGATGTCTAAATAATAATAAAAAATTCATAGGTCATGCATGCTCGTGGATATGAACGAGTCGGGTCATGTTCATGTTCAAATATGTTAGATCATGCTTGGTCCGGGTCTGAGTCCAAGTTATTAAACATGGATAAAAAGCAAGTTGACTTAAATTTGGGCCATTGTCATCCATAGATATGAGGGATCCCCAGGTCTGGATTACTCTTCTTGATTTTGTGCACAAGTATGTAAAATATACTAAGAAACTTAAAGAAATTTGCAGCATACAATGTTTTTAAGTTTGGTGAACTATGCAATACTTTATTTTCCTCAAAAACTCATCTAAAGGTTGGAAGGATAACCCAATTCGTTAACTTTTTTAATGTGAAAAAACTAAAAGCAGCATACAATTAATTGTATCATATATTATGAACTTTGTCATACGAGACTTAAAACTTTATGTATTCAATGGTCACATTGAAAAGTATCATTAGGTCATAAGTAAGTAATGCCTAACTTAGATTTATGATTAGGTAGGTTAAGTGAGGCTTATACTTGAGATTGCATTTTCAAAATGCCTCGGTCGTATGATGACTCAATTTTAATGAGTTACAATAATTTATTATTGATCTTGTGTTATTTATATTATTGTATTTATATATATACCGTCAAAATATTTACTATTTACCGATGCGGAATTGAGAAGATTAAAAAACTCAAGAAAAAAGTGATGTGATTTTATTCGAACAAGACGAAATAATGTTCTATATCACTAGTGCTTACTTATATAACAATCTTATACTCTAATTCCTGACTATAAGTAACAACTTAAATATGAACATAAGGTCATTTAAAACTATAAACGGATTGTGATTGGTTGTTTCTATTACGAGTTTTATTGGAATGTAAGCGACTAGTTAAGACTTTCATGTAGTGAATAATAGTTAATACTTTTCTCTTTTATAAAGTCATGTTAATTACTATTCCTTTCATGCATGTGCAATTTGACTAGATAAGCCACCAAATGAGAATTTAAAATATTTTCTATATTTTCATATATCTCGAATTTATGCTCCATAACAGACTAGTCTTGAGAGGAAGAAACATGTGTATCCGCTTCTTCAGTTCAGCTTCATGGGTCCCAAAATTTTTATTATAATGGAAATAAAATTATAACATTCTACAAATTTGTATTTGTCAAATGTGCTTCTATAACTATTAAAATCAATGAGATGGTTGAAGTTTTATTCATCAAGTAACTGTGGGCCGCAAACTAGTCATTAGTTTGAGACTTAGCTTAGAAGGCAGTAAACAACCAGTACTTGTGATCCATTTACAACATTTGATATCTCTTCCCAAAATCATTCAACCGTACTAAGACACACATATTCTCATAAGTGCACCAAATTGTAAGGTCCCAAAGAGTAAGATAGTCGTGGGTTCGAACCCATTAAGTGAAAAAACATTTTTCATGTAAGCACTGCACAAATCTAGAACATAGAAACCTGCATCGATGACCTCTCTGATGTCCACATTCTCACTAATGTTCAATTCAGTGTTTGGGATTTCAGTTCAATTTTTTTTATATATATATGATACTCTGCTTCGCCAAAGTACCATGTTATAAATTAAGGCGATCTATATGTAATCATAACGCAGTTAGTATATCCTCATAGAGACTCGATTATTGTTCTTCATCAAGTAGTGTCGAGAAACCTATCGATGAGAAAAAATCAGAGCTATGAGTATCGCTACTGTCTTGATGGAGCTTCTATTTAGGTTTTTTAATTTCTCTAATCCCACATCGGTCATTTGAACAATCTTATACTCTAATGTCTGACTATAAGTAACAACTGGAAAAAGAACACAAGGTCATTTGAAACTATAAACGGATTGTGATTGGTTGTTTCTATTTCCAGTTTTATTGAAATGTAAGCGACTAATTAAGACTTCCATATGTTGAATAATAGTTAATACTTTTCTCTTTTATAAAGTCATATTAATTACTATTTTTTTCATGCATGTACAATTTGAGTAGATAAGCCACAAATTGAGAATTTACAATATTTTCTATATTTTCATATAGCTCGAATTTATGCTCCAGAACACGTTCCACAAATTTGCATTTGTCAAATTTGCTTCTATAATTGTTAAAATCAATGAGATAGTTGAAATTTAATTCATCAAGTAACTGTGGGCCGCAAACTAGTCATTAGTTTGAGACTTAGCTTAGAAGGTAGCAAACGACCATTACTTGTGATCCACTATTAGCGGATTGTGATTGGGATTTCAGTTCAAAAAATGTTTTGTATATAATACTCTGCTTTGGTAAAGTACCATGTTGTAAATTAAGGTGATCTAATGTAATCATAACGCAGTTTGTATATCCTCATAGAGACTCGATTGTTGTTCTTGATCAAGTAGTGTCGAGAAACCTATCGATGAGAAAAAATTAGCACAGCTATGAATATCGGTACTGTCTTGATGCATCTTTTATTTAGGTTTTTTAATTTCTCCAATCCCACAAAAGTTATTTGAAAAATCTTATACTCTAATCCCTGACTATAAGTAACAACTGGAAAAGAACACAAGGTCATTTGAAACTATAAACGGATTGTGATTGGTTGTTTCTATTTCTAGTTTTATTGAAATGTAAGCGACGAGTTAAAACTTCTATGTGCTGAATAATAGTTAATACTTTTCTCTTTTATAAAGTCATGTTAATTAATATTCTTTTCATGCACGTATAATTTGACTAGACTAGCCACGAATTGAGAATTTACAATATTTTCTATATTTTCATATAGCTCGAATGTAGGCTCTAGAACAAACTAGTCTCTAGAGCAAGAAACATGTGTATCCGTTTCTTCAGTTCAGTTTCATTGGTCCTAAAAATTTCATTATCTTGGAAATAAAATTATAACGTTCCAAAAAATTTCATTTGTCAAACGTGCTTCTATAACTGTTAAAATCAGTGAGATAGTTGAAATTTTATTCATCAAGTAACTGTGGGCCGCAAACTAGTCATTAGTTTGAGACTTAGCTTAGAAGGAAGCAAACGACCAGTACTTATGATCCATTTACAACATTTCGAATCTCTTCCCAAAATCATTCAACCTTACTAAGACACGCATATTCTCATAAGTGCACCAAATTGCAGGGTCCCAAAGAGTAAGATAGTAGTTGGTTCAAACCCATCAAGTGAAAAAACATTTTTCATGTAAGCACTGCACTAATCGAGAACATAGAAACCTGCATTGATGACCTCTTCGGTGTCCACATCCTCAGTAATGTTCAATATAGTGTTTAGGATTTCAGTTTAAAGAATATTTTGTATATAAGCTTCGCTAAAGTACCATGTTGTAAATTAAGGTGATCTAATGTAATCATAACGCAGTTAGTATACCCTCATAGAGACTCGATTGTTGTTTATCATCGAGTAGTGTCGAGAAACCTGTCGATGAGCAAAAATTAGCAGAGATATGAGTATCGGTACTGTCTTGATGCATCTTTTATTTAGGTTTTTTAATTTCTTCAATCCCACAACAGTTATTTGAAAAATCTTATACTCTAATTTCTGACTATAAGTAACAACTGGAAAAAGAACACAAGGTCATTTGAAACTGTACATAATTTGTGATTGGTTGTTTCCATTTCTAGTTTTATTGAAATGTAAGCTGCGAGTTAAGACTTCCATGTGCTGAATAATAGTTAATACTTTTCTCTTTTATAAAGTTATGTTAATTAATATTATTTTCATGCACGTATAATTTGACTAGACTAGCCACAAATTGAGAATTTACAATATTTTCTATATTTTCATATAGCTCGAATATAGGCTCTAGAACAGACTAGTCTCCTGAGGAAGAAATATGTGTATCAGTTTCTTCATTTCAGCTTGATGGGTCCTGAAATTTTTATTATCTTGGAAATAAAATTATAACGTTCCACAAATTCGCATTTGTCAAATGTGCTTCTATAACTGTTAAAATCAATGAGATGGTTGAAATTTTATTCATCAAGTAACTCTGGGCCGTAAACTAGTCATTAGTTTGAGACTTAGCTTAGAAGGCAGTAAACAACCAGTACTTGTGATCCATTTACAACATTTGGTATCTCTTTCCAAAATAATTCAACCTTACTAAGACATGCATATTCTCATAAGTGCACCAAATTACAAGGTCCCAAAGAGTAAGATAGTCACGGGTTCGAACCCATCAAGTGAAAAAAATTATTTTTAAGTAAGCACTACACTAATCGAGAACATAAAAACTTGCATTGATGACCTCTCTGGTGTCTACATCCTCACTAATATTCAATTCAGTGTTTGGGATTTCAGTTTAAAAAATGTTTTGTATATAATAATATGTTTCGCTAAAGTACCACGTTGTAAATTAAGGTGATCTAATATAATCATAACGCAGTTAGTATATTCTCATAGAGACTCGATTGTTGTTCTTTATCAAGTAGTGTTGAGAAACCTGTTGATGAGCAAAAATTAGCAGAGCTATGAGTATCGATACTATCTTGATGTAGCTTATATTTAGGTTTTTTAATTTATCAATCCCACATCGGTCATTTGAACAATCTTATACTCTAATTCCAGACTATAAGTAACAACTGGAAAAAGAACACAAGGTCATTTGAAACTTTAAACGGATTGTGATTGGTTGTTCTATTTCCAGTTTTATTAAAATGTAAGCGACTAGTTAAGACTTCCATGTGCTGAATAATAGTAGTCTTCCATGTGTTGAATAATAGTTAATATTGTTCTCTTTTATAAATTCATGTTAATTAGTATTCTTTTCATGCATGTAAAATTTGACTAGATAAGCCACCAATTTAGAATTTATAATATTTTCCATATTTTCATATAGCTCAAATTTAGGCTCCAAAATAGACTAGTCTCCAGATGAGGAAACATGTGTATCCGTTTCTTCAGTTCAGCTTCATGGGTCCCAATTTTTTTTATTATAATGGAAATAAAATTATAACGTTCTACAAATTTGTATTTGTCAAATGTGCTTCCATAACTATTAAAATTAATGAGATGGTTGAAATTTTATTCATCAAGTAACTGTGGGCCGCAAACTAGTCATTAGTTTGAGACTTAGCTTAGAAGGCAGCAAACAACCAGTACTTGTGATCCATTTACAACATTTGATATCTCTTCCCAAAATCATTCAACCTTACTAAGACACACATATTCTCATAAGTGCACCAAATTGCAAGGTCCCAAAGAGTAAAATACTAGTGGGTTCGAACCCATCAAGTGAAAAAACATTTTTCATGTAAGCACTGCATAAATCTAGAACATAGAAACCTGCTTTGATAACCTCTTTGATGTCCACATCCTCACTAATGTTCAATTCAGTGTTTGGGATTTCAGTTCAATTTTTTTTATATATATGATACTCTGCTTCGCCAAAGTACCATGTTATAAATTAAGGCGATCTATATGTAATCATAACGCAGTTAGTATATCCTCATAGAGACTTGATTGTTGTTCTTCATCAAGTAGTGTCGAGAAACCTATCTGATGAGTCCGAATTCGAAGAGCTCCCCGGAAGGGTAGTCCAAAGTAAAACTCCCCGAAAATCGGACAGACTCCAAGACTATAATCCGAACAGGACTGTTTGATCCGGGCAGGTGATTTTGGACACAGCAAACATAAGACGATTCGAACTATGACTAAAGTACTTTTAAACCTAATCACTATCTGACTAAGCTACCTGTGCATTTGCTTAAACTTCATGGGTCTTTAAACATGACCCGGGTCCATGAAACTTGACCCGAAAGCCCATAAGGGCCCAAATTACACACTATAAATACCCAACCACCAGCATTAACTATGGGTAAGAAAAATTAACTGCTGCCAGGCTGCTCAATTCTCTCACCACCCTTAAAACACCTTGAAACACCACCACACCACCGTGAAACACCCTTACGCCGCCTTAAAACTCCACTTAAAATTACCAGCCTACCCTCAGGCTACTTTTATCCACACCAAATTGGCGACCACAGTGGGAGGCGACGGTGCCTGAATCAAACATTCAAAACCAAGTAAAAGAATTCTGTCCGAATGAATCCGGATAATCCAGAGCTTCCACCAGCTTTGCTCGAAGTGGTGGAAGAGAACGATGAATATACTGTCCAAGAGCGTGACAGGTTGAGGGTCGAAATAGAAGCTCTGAGGGCTGAGAAGGCCAAGATGGGCATGAAGGAGAAGTCCAAAGCATCGGTTGCTCATCGCTCTGACAACCCTCGAGAGCATGAGGCTTCGAAGACTCATGTGAGCACTAAAAAGACACATGCTAGTTCTAAAAAGTCTCACCGGTCCAAGCCTGTGGAGAGTTCTGACTCAAGTTCAGAATCTTCGGACAGCTCTTCGGACAGTGAGGGGAATGAAAAGTCCTTGTCCTCCAGCAGTGACGAAGGGCGAACCAGGAAAAAACAAAAGCAAGTTAAAAAGTATTCCAGAAAAAGAGACCACCATGGAAGAATGAAAAGACACATTGGGAAAGGATCATCTCACAGCCGGAGGCATATAGACCGGTTGCTGATGGATCCATTTGCTTTCCATGATGAGCCAGGTATCTTTGCAACACCTAATGAGGATACCGTGTTCAGTCGTGGAAGGAATTGGAGGCAGTCTCCACTGTCTTCTAAAATCCTATCCGGGAACCTCCCCAAGAGGTTTGACAGCACAAAGATGGAGAAGTACGACGGCAGTACTGATCCGGACAATCATCTGGAGCAATTCAAGAACTTCATGATGAACTTTGATGATGATGATAAACTACTCTGCAGGGCATTCTCCCAATCCTTTACGGGGAGTGCTCTGAAGTGGTACAACAGCCTTCCTCAGGGTTGTATCAGAGACTTTGACACCTTCTGGGTGGCCTTTCGAAGGCAGTTTGTGGGAAGTAAGGAGCTCAAGGGCAATGGAGATACCATAATCCATTGTGCCCAAGAGCCAAATGAATCATTGAAAGAATACATAAGTCGTTTTGTGAATACAAAGAACGGGCTGGCTGATTGTTTTGAACAAGTGGCAATAGCATCCCTGAGACAGGGTTTGAACCCGGGCAACCTGGCCGATTCAGTAACAAGGAAGAAAGCCATGACCTGGGGTGGATTGCTAAATCAAGTCGGCAAGCAAATAAATGTTGATGAAACAAAAAAGACCAGGGTGCACAGGCAGGTGAGATCCACCCCGGTAACACCAACTCCCAATCCAAACCAGTCCGGCAACAAAGCTAGAGAAACCGGACAGGGGCATGGAAGAGGAAAAGCTCAGTCTCAACCAGCTGCTCCTGCACAAAGTCAACAGTCTAGAAACAAAAGGGGGCCGTGGGTCCAACCGGAGTGGTTTGCAGAGCTCAAAGAGAGTGTGGCAACCATTTTCGAGAAAACTAAAGATGAAGTACACTACAGGAGACCGGCAACCTTGCAGTCTCCCAGAGAACATCGAAACAGTTCTTTTTGTCAATATCACAATGATATTGGCCATACTACTGATGATTGTATAGCCTTGAAGCAAGAGGTTCAGAACCTGATTGAAAGAGGGAAGTTGGGTGCGTATGTCAAAAGAAGAGGAGGCAACAGGCCTGATAACACTCACCGGGCTGGTCCGGTTAATGCTGCCCCAGAAGGGGCCATGGTAATTGTTGAAAGGTTTGATGTGGAATCAGAATACTTGGATCCTGATCCAACAAGGAACAGAGTGGGTGCAATAGAGGAACGTTCCAGGTCGGTCTCCGGGCTCATTAAATTCTTTGAGTCCTTGACAATTTTCGGAGGGGACACCGTAACGGCTCCTACCACTTCATCAAGAAAAAGGCATGTTCATAATTTGGCAACCCAACTAGAAGGGGGCATGACCTCTTATCAATCGTCAAATCTATTTCCATTCATTGTCTTTGATGGGGATGATTTGAGAGACATTGCTGGTCCTCATGAAGATGCTGTTGTCATAGGAGCTTCGATAGGGGGCAATGAGATAAGGCGAATCCTGGTAGATACTGGGAGCTCTGCCAATATCCTTTTCCTAGATACTTACAAGAAAATGAAAAATCCAGCTGTGATTCAAAAGTCAGACCGATCGATTGTAGGTTTCACGGGCAGTTCAGCTGATGTAATTGGTGAGTTCGAAGAAGAAGTATTGTTGGGCAGAGGCCCTTTCAAGAAAACAGTCAGAATACTTTTCATTGTGGTGGACTGTCCCACTTGTTACAATGCTATTCTAGGGAGATCTTGGCTCTCTAGGATGCATGCAGTGGCTTCAACAGTTCATCAGTGTCTAAAATATGCTGTTCAGGGGCAGGTTGGGGTTGTCCGGAGCAGTCAAAAAGTTGCAAGAGAATGCTATGCCACTGCCTTGGCTCCACGAACACTGGGGGCAGTCCGTATGAGTGACCAATAGCAGTTTGAGGGCCTTTCTGGGGGTGAGGGTGAAATTGATGACCCCAGGGAGACCCCCGGAGTGTTGATCCCAGTTGAGGAGGTTGAGACACATTGCTTAGAAGAAGGGAAATCTGTCAAGATAGGGTCCAAAATGCCACAAGTATTGAAAGAAGAAATGTTAAAATTCTTAAAAGACCATCAGCATGTTTTTGCCTGGTGCAATGCTGATGTTACTGGAGTGCCGTCAGAAGTGATTTCTCATCACTTATCTGTCCGGAGAGACGTAGCACCAGTGGTGCAAAAAAGGAGAGCTTTCTCAAAAGAAAAGGCTGATGTCATTGTACAAGAGGTTGACAGACTCACAAAGATGGGGCACATTAAAGAAGCTCAGTATCCTTTGTGGACTGCCAATCCAGTCTTGGTAAAAAAGAAAAACGGTAAATGGCGAATGTGCATAGACTTCACGGATCTCAATCGAGCTTGCCCAAAAGACTTGTATCCGGTCCCCCGGATAGATCAGCTGGTAGATTCTACTTCTGGGAACAAGCTACTCTCCTTCATGGATGCTTTCTCCGGATATAATCAGATCCAGGTGGATCCAAGAGATCAAGAGCATACCACTTTTGTTACTGATAGAGGATTACACTGCTACAAGGTGATGCCTTTTGGTTTGAAGAATGCTGGGGCTACTTATCAAAGGTTAGTCAATAAAACCTTTGCTGATCAAATTGGAAGAAATATAGAGGTTTACATTGACGATATGATGGTGAAAAGTGTGGATGAGCAGCTACACTTGTCCGACCTCCAGGAGACTTTTACCAACCTGGCCAAGGTGAATTTAAAGCTAAATCCTGAAAAATGTGTGTTTGGAGTGCAGTCCGGGAAGTTCTTAGGGTACATTATAAGTGAGCATGGAATCCAGCCCAACCCGGACCAGCTCAATGCTTTGTTTCAAATGGAGCCTCCTCGAAATGTTAAAGAAGTGCAGCGGTTAACGGGGAGGTTAGCAGCTTTGAACAGGTTTATCTCTAGGTCTTCGGACAGATGTGCTCCTTTCTTTCAAACTCTGAAAGGTGCAAAGGGGTTTGAGTGGACACCACAGTGTGATGAGGCGTTCAATGAAATTAAGAAGCATCTGTCCTCTCCGAAGACCTTATTCAAACCAATCAATGGGGAGACTCTATTTGTGTACCTGGCTGTTTCAAGTTGTGCCATCAGTGCTGTGTTGGTTAGAGAGGTTGATGGGTATCCTCACCCCGTATACTACATCAGCAAAAGCCTGATTGATGCTGAACGGCGCTACTTAAAACTTGAAAAATTAGCGTTAGCCTTGGTGATAGCTGCAAGAAAGATGAGGCCTTATTTTCAGGCTCATCCTGTCGTAGTCCGGACATCTTTCCCTTTAAAAAATGTCCTTCAGAAAGCGGATATTTCAAGCAGAATGACAAAGTGGTCAGTAGAGTTGGGGGACTTCGACATAGACTTTGCTCCTCGAACAGCAGTAAAAGCTCAGGCTGTGGCTGATTTTCTGGTCGAATTCCATTCTGATAGGGACTCAGAACAACTTGCTGATTCAAAAGACAAAAAAGTATGGATTGTCCGAACAGATGGGGGATCCAGTGCCATAGGATCTGGGGCAGGAATATGTCTAACCTCTCCTTATGGGGACAACATGTTTCAAGCTATTTGTTTTGCTTTTAGGGCGTCCAATAACGAGTCCGAATACGAAGCAGCTATAGCTGGATTAAAATTGGCTTATATTTGTGGAGCAAAAAGGGTCAAGCTACTAAGCGACTCCCAATTGCTTGTCCACCATGCTTTGGGCCTATCAGAGGCTAGAAAAGAGCAGTTAATCAAGTATTTGCTTCTTTTGAAAAATGAGGCAATGAAGTTTAAAGCTGTTGTCTATGAGCATATTCCCCAGGCAGAGAATGAATTGGCAGACTCATTGGCAACAATATCATATACGGAGTCCTATCCGTGGATCCATGTGCTTGAAAGTCCTTCTATTCAACTTGATGAAGGGGAGAAAGAGGAAGTTTTTGAAATACAAGCAAATAAACCTCAAGATTGGAGGTCTCCACTTATACAATATCTGTCTGATGGTATTGTGCCTTTGGAAAAATCACAAGCCAGAACATTAAAGCACAAGGCTCGTGGTTTCATCATGATTAGAGAGATCTTGTACAAGAAATCCTATAGTAAACCTCTCCTACGCTGTTTAGGAGATAATGAGTCACAAATGGTTCTCTCCGAATTGCATGATGGTGAGGGATCAGCCCATTGTGGATTTAGAGCATTAACAAGAAGAGTGCTTCTCTCCGGATATTATTGGCCTTCAATAATGAAAGATGCCAAGGAACTGGTAAGAAGGTGTGACCCATGCCAGAGGTACAGCAATGAAATTCATGTACCAGCCATTCCTATGGAATCAATTTCTGAGCCTATCCCTTTTGCTCGATGGGGATTAGACTTAGTTGGGCCTCTCCCTATGGCGTCCGGAGGACGCAAAACCATAATCGTGGCCATTGATTACTTTTCGAAGTGGATAGAAGCAGCCCCCTTGGCAGGAACAACATCAAAGGCTGTTATAAAATTCATTTTATCCAACATATGTTGCAGATTTGGTGTCCCTCAGAAAATAACAACAGATAATGGGCCACAGTTTGACAACCGAGAAATGGAGAGCTTCTGTGCCTCAAGGGGTATTCAGCACTGCTTTTCTTCCCCATTCCACCCACAAGCCAATGGGCAAGTTGAGGTGGCTAATAGAACAATACTGTCCGGCTTAAAGAAAAATCTGGAAGGGGCTGCTGGGAAGTGGCCTAGTTATTTACAAGAAGTCTTGTGGGCATACCGGACAACGCCTGGGGCTGCCACACAAGAATCACCTTTTGCCTTGGTCTATGGGATGGATGCAGTAGCTCCCATAGAGAAGACACTCCCATCTTTTCGTGTTCATAACTTCTCCGGACAGGCTAATGAAATAGCAATCAGAAATCAGCTTGATTTAATTGAAGAAAGGCGAATAAAAGCTCATCTTAGAATGGCACACTATCAGGGCTTGATGAGAAGCAGGTTTGCTTCCAAGGTTAAAAGAAGGGACTTTCAACCAGGAGATAAAGTATTGAGGAAAGTTTTCCTGCACACCAAGGAAAAGCTCTTCGGAAAGTTGGCCCCAACCTGGGAGGGTCCGTATACTGTGGTTGAAAGAATCAAGCCTGGCACATATTGGCTGGAAGACAAAGATGGTAGGGTTTTAACTCACCCTTGGAATATTGAACACCTTCGAATGTATTTGGAATAAAATTTATGTAAATATTTACTTGTTTAAACATCCATGTAAATATTTTGGGGCATACCACTATCTCTCTCTGGCGCCACGGAGAGCTTTAAATGAAACTTGGAGCTTTTTTGAATAAATTTTCTAAGTTTTTACAAAATTCTGTTGATTGCCATACTACCCGGACTGAAAGATCTAAGGGCTATTTAAATTCTAGCCGGAAAAATTAAACACTCTCACAATGAGAAGTACTTAAACAAACTTTAGAATAAGAGAAAGGTTGTGCAAGATAAAACATTCATTCAATAAACTTAAAGTTGCCTTGGCCTTCCAAGGACTTTGTGAACAAGTTTAAACACAATACAAAAATCTGTCCGGTCAAAACGGACAGCATCACAAAAAAGGAGCCTTGGCCTTCCAAGGACTTTGGTTCAAACAAACATTAAACAAAACAAATTACCATTTAAGGTGGAGCCTTTGAAGATGGCTCACCCTCATCAGTTCCCTTGGTCTTAACATCGCTTTTGTCTTCAATGACCTTCTTTCCTTTGGGGTCAGCCTCTTCTTCTCCCGGACTCTCTCCGGTTTCCTCCTCATCACCAGATGAGGATATATCAGTATACCCTTCATCAACCATGGTCCAATATGGGAGATCGTCGTCATCCACATAACGCCATAAGTCCCCAAGTCTTCTCTTCGGGAACTTCTCGTGAAATAAGAGGACCATGTCAGACTTTACCTTTTCGATCAGTAGTTCTTCACTCCGTAGCATCTCCTTGGCATAAGCATTGACTTTGGCCTTGATCATGGCCTCTTGATCCTTCACCAGGGCAGCTTTCTCACCAATAGCCTGAGTCACTGCATTCTCCAAAGTAAGTTTGTCAGTAGTCAGATTGGTGACAATCTTTTCTTTTGCTGCAGTCTCATCTTTTGAGGTTTTCAAGTCTTTCTCCAACTCGGACAGCTTAGCCTGGAGATCTTCTAGGGTTTTCTCCAAAGAGGCAACTTTTGTGTTGCTCTCATCTTTACTCCTCTTCAGCTGCTCGTTCGACTCCTTAAGCAAGTCAACCTGGGTAGTGGCACCCCGGAGGTTATCGGACAGTTTTTCCTTCTCGGACTTAAGCTCCTTAATGGTTTCTGCCTGACTCCGGACTTGCCTTTCCAAGGTAAGCACAGGTTGCACGTTGCTAAGGAGAGAGTGAGCTATGATATCCCTTTCGCTGGAGACCAAGAAAGTTTTGCCATTAAAATTTACCGTGTTGGAATTACTTGGAGGAACATATGGCCCTGCAAACTCGTCCCTAGACAAACCAAGGAAGTAGTCACCTAGAGGACCCAGTCCGGTGACATCCACTTCATCCATGTTGATCTCTCCCCGTTCAATGTCATCAGTGTGAAGCTCCCCTGGAATCCCTTCGTTAAGGTTTTCTGGGATCTCTTCGGCTAATGTAGGATCAACTGGAAAAGTGGGCTCCGGGTCCCGGAGAGCAAATTCTTCTTCTTGAGAAGTTTTCTTCTTTTTTACTTCTCTCTCAACACCCTCACTTACTTGTTTACGGGTTCGTTTGGAGACCCTCGTAGGTTTTGAGGGAGTCTCTCCGTGCTCTTTACTTTCCACTTCTACCACCTGTAGAAGGCTTGCATCAACTTGAACTGGAATTGGCGCCTCTGTGTCAGTCAGGGCCTTTTTCTCTGAATCTCCTGCTGTTTTCTTCCCTTTCTTCTTCTGGCCCTTCATCTTACTTGGGGCTTTGGCCCGAAGAGGGAGGAAAAGGGTCCCATCTAGCTCGTGAGACCTTCTTAGCACTATGTCATCATCAGGAGGGGTGGAGAACTCCTCCCATGTTAAATCCCTCCGACCTGTGGTGTTCCACAGGTGAGATCTGGCTAAGTTTCCCGGAGTGAAAGCCTTGTGGAACCGGTTCTCCCAGTTCTCTGCGGCCCATGTGTTTATTTTGCCACAGGTAACCTGTCCGGCTTTCGCATAGTCTCCGAACTCTTTTGGCAGTTCTGGCAAAACAAAAGAGCAACTAGTTAGTGAAAGCTTAAAGAGAAGAAATTCGAACAGAAACTTAAGGAAAGAACTTACGATCGCTCCTCCATCTACTCCGAAGAAGGCTAGGATTCTCCCCAACCTTGATCTTCTTCCCGTTCTCCCATGAGCCACTTATAAACAAGAACTGGCTCCTCCACTTATTCTCCGATTCTAGGAGATCATCAACTGCTTTCAGATTGTTCCCCATATTGAAGTGATAAAAGGGGAACTGGTGGTGTTTGCACAGACTGGCAACAACAGCGAACTCTTCCATTGGAAGAGGAATTCCGGACAGCCTGGATGCCATAATACATGACATCAGGGTGTACCATCCGTTGGGGCTCAGCTGCGATGGGCATAGCTTCACTAAGTGGAAATAGCGCACTATCTCCGGATCCAATGGGAACCTGAGTCCCCAATTGAACAGCTCTGTAAAAAATACAATCTCATTCCTCTTACAATCCATCGGGGTCTCTGGATCGATGGGAATTCGGATCTTTACGTTTTCAGGGATCCCCCACTTAGTGCGAAGCCGTCCCAAGTCTCTAGTGTGAATAAATGCATACTTGGTTTTTAACAAAGATAAGAGATACTTAAACTCTACCTTGTGAAAGCAGGGCCCAACTTTCCCTTCAAGGCACTCCGGCAGATCCGGACGGCTCAAGAACGAGTCCTCTTTGCCTTTCTTGGCAACGACTATGGCAGTATCAGCTTGTCCGGACGACTCGGACTCAAACCTAGCCTCCTCAATGGAGTCTTCCATCCTCTCCTCCATAACTGTTGGGGGAGCTTCTGCGGAAACAGCCCGGGGAGGGATGAAGCTTGGTACAGCTGATCCTCCGGACTGGCGACTCGTTGTATGTTTTTGAATTTTCACCTCAGCTTGAGTCTCTGAGGTCGAGGTTTCCTTTGGAGGTAATGGACTGCTGGCCTCCGGACCGACCGGCCTCTCCCGGAGGGTCCTAACAGTTGTTCCGGACCCAGACTCACTGGTGTTTTTCGAGGAGAGTCCCTTAACCAGTCGACTTGGTCTTTTCATGATCAGTTTCTCTGGGGAATGATCAGAGTCAGACCCCATAGCTATAAAGGTAGTTTTCTTCCTAACACTTGTAACAACAACCTCCGGTTCGACGGTGGGAATTGACTCTTGGACTGATGAGCCAGAAACTATGGGGGAGAGTGTTGAGTGGAAGAGTTTTCTGGTTTTTGTACCTTTTGAAGAAGACGAACCCCTATCAGATTCTTCGATTGAAGTGGCTGGTCTCTCAACTGGCGATGCTGGTAGCCCTGCTGCTATCCGTTTCTCTTTTTCAACCCTTTGAGCTCTCTCTAATTCTGAAAGATTGAGCCAGCCACCCTTGATTAAAGCTGTTCTTGCTGTGAACATAAAACGATTAAGGAAATCTCAAGGTTTTAGAAAGATGAAGTTTTGAGTAAAATGGCAAAGTGAAAATGATACTGTGAAAGATGAATAGTATTTATAGTAAAGGTAAAAAAGGGGGTTTGATTCCTAGGAGAATCCGAAAAGTTGAGCAATGATTAAAAGACGGCGCTGACGTCATCAGAACCATTTAAAGAAGTTACCTATTCAATAAAGTGGTGTAATTTTCGAGGTAGAAAAACGGCTGGAGTGGCCAACCGGAGGGTGACACGTGTCCCACTACTCCTGACAAAGAACCGTTTGGAATTCGTAACGGTTGGCCTGTCCGGGCCTATCTCAACTCTCTTCGAATCAGAGGACCACTTCCGAAATCGAACTGTTTTTCAGTTCTTTAACAAGGACACTTGTTCAAATACCTAAAAAAGGGGCTCCTGATGAGTCCGAATTCGAAGAGCTCCCCGGAAGGGTAGTCCAAAGTAAAACTCCCCGAAAATCGGACAGACTCCAAGACTATAATCCGAACAGGACTGTTTGATCCGGGCAGGTGATTTTGGACACAGCAAACATAAGACGATTCGAACTATGACTAAAGTACTTTTAAACCTAATCACTATCTGACTAAGCTACCTGTGCATTTGCTTAAACTTCATGGGTCTTTAAACATGACCCGGGTCCATGAAACTTGACCCGAAAGCCCATAAGGGCCCAAATTACACACTATAAATACCCAACCACCAGCATTAACTATGGGTAAGAAAAATTAACTGCTGCCAGGCTGCTCAATTCTCTCACCACCCTTAAAACACCTTGAAACACCACCACACCACCGTGAAACACCCTTACGCCGCCTTAAAACTCCACTTAAAATTACCAGCCTACCCTCAGGCTACTTTTATCCACACCACTATCGATGAGAAAAAATCAGAGCTATGAGTATCGCTACTGTCTTGATGGAGCTTCTATTTAGGTTTTTTAATTTATCAATCCCACATCGGTCATTTGAACAATCTTATACTCTAATTCCAGACTATAAGTAACAACTGGAAAAAGAACACAAGGTCATTTGAAACTTTAAACGGATTGTGATTGGTTGTTCTATTTCCAGTTTTATTAAAATGTAAGCGACTAGTTAAGACTTCCATGTGCTGAATAATAGTAGTCTTCCATGTGTTGAATAATAGTTAATATTGTTCTCTTTTATAAATTCATGTTAATTAGTATTCTTTTCATGCATGTAAAATTTGACTAGATAAGCCACCAATTTAGAATTTATAATATTTTCCATATTTTCATATAGCTCAAATTTAGGCTCCAAAATAGACTAGTCTCCAGATGAGGAAACATGTGTATCCGTTTCTTCAGTTCAGCTTCATGGGTCCCAATTTTTTTTATTATAATGGAAATAAAATTATAACGTTCTACAAATTTGTATTTGTCAAATGTGCTTCCATAACTATTAAAATTAATGAGATGGTTGAAATTTTATTCATCAAGTAACTGTGGGCCGCAAACTAGTCATTAGTTTGAGACTTAGCTTAGAAGGCAGCAAACAACCAGTACTTGTGATCCATTTACAACATTTGATATCTCTTCCCAAAATCATTCAACCTTACTAAGACACACATATTCTCATAAGTGCACCAAATTGCAAGGTCCCAAAGAGTAAAATACTAGTGGGTTCGAACCCATCAAGTGAAAAAACATTTTTCATGTAAGCACTGCATAAATCTAGAACATAGAAACCTGCTTTGATAACCTCTCTGATGTCCACATCCTCACTAATGTTCAATTCAGTGTTTGGGATTTCAGTTCAATTTTTTTTATATATATGATACTCTGCTTCGCCAAAGTACCATGTTATAAATTAAGGCGATCTATATGTAATCATAACGCAGTTAGTATATCCTCATAGAGACTTGATTGTTGTTCTTCATCAAGTAGTGTCGAGAAACCTATCTGATGAGTCCGAATTCGAAGAGCTCCCCGGAAGGGTAGTCCAAAGTAAAACTCCCCGAAAATCGGACAGACTCCAAGACTATAATCCGAACAGGACTGTTTGATCCGGGCAGGTGATTTTGGACACAGCAAACATAAGACGATTCGAACTATGACTAAAGTACTTTTAAACCTAATCACTATCTGACTAAGCTACCTGTGCATTTGTTTAAACTTCATGGGTCTTTAAACATGACCCGGGTCCATGAAACTTGACCCGAAAGCCCATAAGGGCCCAAATTACACACTATAAATACCCAACCACCAGCATTAACTATGGGTAAGAAAAATTAACTGCTGCCAAATTACACACTATAATTACTATTTTTTTCATGCATGTACAATTTGAGTAGATAAGCCACCAATTGAGAATTTATAATATTTTCTATATTTTCATATAGCTCGAATTTAGGCTCCAGAACAGACTAGTCTCCAGAGGAAGAAACATGAGTATCCGTTTCTTCAGTTCAGCTTGATGGGTCCTAAATTTTTTATTATCTTGGAAATAAAATTATAACGTTCCACAAATTTGCATTTGTCAAATTTGCTTCTATAATTGTGGAAATCAATGAGATAGTTGAAATTTTATTCATCAAGTAACTGTGGGCCGCAAACTAGTCATTAGTTTGAGAGTTAGCTTAGAAGGCAGCAAACGACCATTACTTGTGATCCCCTATAAGCGGATTGTGATTGGGATTTCAGTTCAAAAAATGTTTTGTATATAATACTCTGCTTCGGTAAAGTACCATGTTGTAAATTAAGGTGATCTAATGTAATCATAACGCAGTTTGTATATCCTCATAGAGACTCGATTGTTGTTCTTGATCAAGTAGTGTCGAGAAACTTGTCGATGAGCAAAAATTAGAAGAGCTATGAGTATCGGTACTTTCTTGATGCATCTTTTATTTAGGTTTTTTAATTTCTACAATCCCACAACAGTTATTTGAAAAATCTTATACTCTAATCCGTGACTATAAGTAACAACTGGAAAAGAACACAAGGTCATTTGAAACTATAAACAGATTGTGATTGGTTGTTTCTATTTCTAGTTTTATTGAAATGTAAGCGACGAGTTAAAACTTCTATGTGCTGAATAATAGTTAATCCGGACAGTCCGACCTTCTTTAGGTGTTTGATCAAATATTCTTGTCAAAAACCTGAAAAACAGTCCGACCTTAGGGGTAGTTTTAATCCGGACAGGTCTATTTGCCTTATGGTTTCATCCGGACCGATAAAGCTTCATGAATTCAAACGGTTTTTTGCCAGAGTTCATGGGACACGTGTCGATTTTTGATTGGTTGCTTCAGTCGTTTTTTCACCTTGAATTTCGAACCCACCTTCTTCGAAAAGCAACCTTTTAATTGAAGGTAGTGACATCAGCGCCGTCTTTAATCAATACCAATATTTTCGAATTCTCCTAGGAATCAACTTCCTTTTTCAGATTTACTATAAATTCAAACACATTTTCTACTGTTTTACCATCTCTTTCATATTTACTCTCCATAATTTCTCAAAGCTTTCTCTCTCTAAAGCAAAAACTTGCTCAATAGTTTATGTTTACAGCGAGGAACGCTCTGATCAAAGGCGGGTGGCTCAACCTTTCTGAATTAGAGAAGGCACAAAAGGTCGAAAGGGAAAGACGAATTGCGGCAGGGTTACCCACTTCGCCTGTTGATAGACCAATTACTTCTGCCACAGAGTCTGATCAAGGTTCTTCTTCCTCAAAAGGTACAAAACCAAAGAAGCTATTCCAAACTAACCTCTCCCCCATTATCTCTGGTTCCTCGGTCCAGGAATCGGAACCCATTGTCGAGCCAGGAGTAACAGTTACCAGTTTCAAAAAACCCTCCCCCTTCATAGCTATGGGGTCAGATACGGAGCACTCTCCTCAAAAGCTAGTTGACCGGAGAAGAGGCCGGTTAGTTAAAGGCCAAGCTTCCAAGAGTACCCCCTCAAAATCAGGTGCTAAAGACAGTAGCACAGGGTCAGAAGTGCCCATCAAAGTTCCCAAGGGCAGGCTGCCCGGTTCGGAGGGCATTAGTCCAAGTCTTCGAAGAGAAAAATCTGTATCGGAGCCCCAATCGGAGGCCATAAATCAAGGGGATACTGAAGCCCATCAGTCCGGAGTTCAGGCTGAGCCAGAGCTGAACCCTCCCTCTACTACTGCTACCGAAATCCCTTCATCAATTATGGAGGATGTAATGGAGGACTCTGTCGAAGAGGCCCCATTCGAGTCTGAGCCCTCCGGTCAGACCAGTAGTGCTACTGTTGCCAAAAAAGACAAAGGTAAAGAGAAGCTGTGTTTGAAGCATCCGGATCTGTCTGAGAGCTTAGAAGGAAAGGTGGGGCCTTATTTCCACAAGGTCAATGTCAAGTATCTCTTTGCCCTGCAGAAAATTAACTACGCATTCATCCACACAGCTGAGCTGGGCCGGATGCGTACAAAGTGGGGAATACCGGAGAATGTGAAGATCAGGATCCCCATTCACCCAGAGACTCCCATGGATTGCAAATTAACCGAAGTTGTCATCTTCACGGAGCTGTTCAATTGGGGACTTAGACTCCCCCTGGACCCTGAAATTGTCAGATACTTCCATCTGATAAAGCTCTGTCCGAGCCAACTGAGCCCAAATGCCTGGTACACCCTCATGGCCAGCATCATGGCTTCGAGGCTCTCCGGGATCCCTCTGCCTATGGAGGAGTTTGCCGCTGTGGCCGGTCTTTGTAAAAACCCCAACATACCTTTCTATCACTTCAATATGGGGGACAATCTCAAAGCTGTGGATGACCTGCTAGAGGCGGAGAGGAACTGGAGGACTCAATTTCTATTTGTAAGTGGGGCTTGGGAAAATGGAAGGAAAATCAAGTCCGGAGTGAACCCAAGTCTTCTCAGAAACAGGTGGAGGAGTGATCGTAAGTTTCCCGCTTTATACTTTTGTCTTTTTTTTAGAGTTAGTTTAAACTAATTGGTCTTACTTTTGCCTTAGCAGATCTGCCCAAGGAATTTAGTGATTATCTGAAAGCCGGGCAGACTACTTGCACCAAGATTAATGCTTGGGCTGCTGAGAGGTGGGGGAACCGGTTCCATGCTTCTTGGCAATGTGTCACTTGTGGAACACCACAGGTCGGAGAGACTTGTCTTGGGAGGAGCTCACCACTCAGCCTCCTCCGGATGTTGTGCTTAAAAGGACCCACGAACCAGATGGGACACTCTACTTTCCAGGCCGGGCCAAAGCCCCAAGCAAGATGAAGGGTAAAAAGAAAGGCAAGAAAGTGGTTGGTGAAGCTAACCCTGGAGAAGTGGAGGAGGATGCTCCTATAAATCCGGAGGGGGCAGTTCACAACCAAATCGATGTTGCTCTCTTGGAAGTGGTGGAGCAGGAGACTGAAAGGCAAGAAGTGCCCTTCCCGAATCCTCCAAGAGCTTCCAAAAGAGATCGTAAACGGGGAGGAGAAAGCAAGGATAGAGAGGCCAAGTAGAAAAAGACCTCCAAAGGTGACGAGCTTTCTCTCCGGGCTCCGGAGCCTTCTTTTCAAGCTGATCCTGTTGACCCAACGCATGCGGAGGAGATACCAGGTGACTTTCATACCGATGAGGTCGAGGGGGGAGATCTCAATATTGACGGGGTCGACATCACCGGTCTGGGTGGGCTTGGTGAGTACTTCATCAATCTTCCCATATACGATTTTGCCGGACCTTACCTCCCTCCAAGCACCTCAAACACGGTCACTTTCAATGGTAAGACCTTTATCGTTTCTAGTGAAAGGGATGCTATAGCCCACTCTTTGTTAAGGAATGTCCAGCCTGTACTTGTGTTGGAGAAACAAGTCCGAAATCAGGCAGACATCATCAAAGATCTTAAGTCTGATAAAGAGAGGCTGTCTGATGACCTTCGCACTGCCACTTCCAATGCTGTCATTCTAAAGGAAGAAAATGTGGAGTTGAAGAGAAACCAAGAGGCAAGCACCACAAAAGTCACCACATTAGAGGACACCATCACAGAGCTCCGGGAGAAGCTGTCCGGTCTGGAGAAAGATCTTGCCACCTCAAAGGGAGAATCCAAGGCCAAAGACCAAATCATCACCAACCTGACCAATGACAAAATTTCTCTTGAGAATACAGTGTCCAAGGCTGCGAGGAGAAAGCTACTTTGCTAAGGGAGCAGGAGGCCAAGATCCAAGCCAAGATCGATGCTTATGCCAAAGCCGTGATCGACACCCAGGAGGAAATATATGACAAGGTAAGGTCTGACATGGTTCTACTCTTCCATGAGAAATTTCCGAAGAGGAACCTTGGGGGTTTATGGCTTCATGTTGAGTCCGACGACCTCCTGTATCACACAATGGCTGAAGATGACAGGTGTGGTTGCTCCAGTGCTTCCTCATCGGATGCCGAAGAACACACCGGGGAGAGCCCTAATGATGAGAAAGGTGATCTCAAAGGGAAGAAAAAGACAGATGAAGGTGAGCCATCTTCAAAGGCTCAGCCTTAACTCAAGATTTACTTTTTACTTGTTTACCCAAACTAAAGTCCTTGGATGGCCAAAGCACTCTTTTTTGTAATTGTGTTCGGTGTCTGAACGGATAGGTTTTTTGTTCTATTTTGACAATTCGAAAGTCCTTGGAAGGCCAAGGCACCTTAAGTTATTTTAATGAATACTTTTGTTTTGTGCAATCCTCATCTTCTTTCATTGTTTGTTCCAATTTTGATGCCTAGAGTTTAAACAGCCTTTAGTTATTTCATAGTGAAAGTGTTTAAATTCTTCGGTTGGAGTTTAAATAGCCCTTAGTTATTCATAGTGAGAGTGTTTAAATTCTCCGATGACGAGTATTTAAGTGGTCATCCCTTTTTTATTTTAGTCCGGATAGTGTGACAAAGGACAAAACTTGAAACACTTTAAAATATTTTTAAGAAGGCATCAAGTTTCATTAAAAGCCCGGACACCTCGTCAAAACCTCCCTGTGCCACCAGGGAGGAAAGAGTATACCCCCAAATATTTACATGGATGTTTAAACAAGTAAATATTTACACAAATGCTATTCCAAGTACATCCGGAGATGTTCGATATTCCAAGGGTAAGTCAAAACTCTTCCATCCTTGTCTTCCAGCCAGTATGTTCCAGGTCTAAGCCTTTCAACAACCATATAAGGTCCTTCCCAAGTTGGAGCCAATTTGCCGAACAGCTTTTCTTTAGTGTGTAAGAAGACTTTTCTCAATACCTTGTCCCCCGGTTGGAAATCTCTTCTTTTAACTTTGGAAGCAAACCTGCTTCTCATCAAACCCTGATAGTGTGCAACTCTAAGGTGAGCTTTAACTCGTCTTTCTTCTACCAGATCGAGCTGACCTCTGATTGCCACCTCGTTAGCGCATTCAGAGAAGTTGTGAACACGAAATGATGGGAGAGTTGCTTCTATGGGAGCTACTGCATCCATCCCATAGACCAAAGCAAAGGGTGACTCTTGTGTTGCAGCCCCAGGTGTTGTTCGATAGGCCCACAAGACCTCTTGTAAATAACTAGGTCACTTCCCAGCAGCCCCTTCCAAATTCTTCTTTAAACCGGACAGTATAGTTCTATTAGCCACTTCGACTTGTCCATTTGCTTGTGGGTGGAAAGGTGAAGAGAAACAATGTTGTATACCCCTTGAGGCACAGAAACTTTCCATTTCCCTATTGTCGAACTGTGGCCCATTGTCTGTCGTTATCTTTTGTGGGACACCAAATCTGCAACAGATGTTGGATAGAATGAATTTTATAACAGCTTTTGATGTTGTTCCCGCTAGAGGGGCTGCTTCAATCCACTTCGAAAAGTAATCTATAGCAACAATTATAGTTTTGCGTCCTCCGGAGGCCATAGGTAGAGGACCTACTAAATCCAACCCCCAACGAGCAAAAGGAATAGGCTCAGAAATTGCCTCTAAAGGAATGGTTGGGACGTGAATTTCATTGTTGTACCTCCGGCATGGGTCACACCTTCTTGCCAATTCCTTAGCATATTTCATGATAGATGGCCAATAGTAACCGACCAGTAGAACTCTTCTTGTTAAAGCCCTGAATCCACAATGGGTTGATCTCTCACCATCATGCAATTCAGAAAGGACTACTTGAGACTCTTCATCCCCCAAAAAGCGCAGGAGAGGTTTACTGTAAGACATTTTATACAAAATGTCTCTCAATATGATGAAACCACGAGCCTTGTGTTTCAATGTTCTGGCTAGTGATTTATCCGGAGGGACGATACCATCGGAGAGGTATTGCAGGAGAGGAAACCTCCAATCTTGAGGATGTTTCACCTGTACTTCAAAAATTTCTTCTTCTTTACCCATATTTAGTTGAATGGAGGGGCTTTCCATCACATGAATCCATAGATATGACTCTGTGTAAGCTATGGTTGCCAATGAGTCTGCTAACTCATTTTCTGTCCGGGGTATATGTTCATAAGCAACACTTTTAAACTTGAGCGCTTCATTTTTAAGGAGGAGTAAATATTTCACAAGCTGCTCCTTTTTAGCCTCAGACTGACCTTGGGCATGGTGGATAAGAAGCTGGGAGTCACTCAGTAGCTTGACCCTTTTAGCCCCACAAATGTAGGCTAACTTTAATCCAGCTATAGCTGCTTCATACTCAGACTCATTATTGGAAGCCCTGAAAGCAAAAAATATAGCTTGGTACATTTTGTCACCATATGGAGAAGTCAAACATACCCCTGCACCACATCCCATGGTGCTAGATCCACCATCTGTCCGGATAACCCAAACCTTTTAATCTTTCATGTCAGTAGTTTGCTCCGAATCCCTGTCGGAGTGAAATTCAACTAGGAAATCAGCCACAGCTTGGGCCTTGACTGCTGTTCGAGGGGCAAAGTCTATGTCGAAGTCCCCCAATTCTACTGACCACTTAGTCATCCTGCTTGAAATGTCTGCCTTTTGGAGGACATTCTTTAAGGGAAAGGAAGTCCGGACGATGATGGGATGAGCCAGGAAATAAGGCCTCATCTTTCTGGAAGCAATTACCAAGGCTAATGCTAATTTCTCGAGTTTCAAGTAACGCCTTTCTGCATCTATCAAACTTTTGCTAATGTAGTACACCAGATAGGGATAACTGCCCACTTCTCTTACCAAAACAGCACTAATGGCACAACTTGAAACTGCCAAATATACGAAGAGTGTTTCCCCGTTAACTGGTTTAAATAAAGTTTTGGGGGAGGACATGTACTTCTTGATCTCATTAAAAGCCTCATCACATTGTGAGGTCCAATCAACGTGCTGATGATTTTTCAAAAACTTTAACATTTCATTTTTCAGAAGGGGTGGCATCTTAGACCCTATCCTGACACTTTTTCTTTCTTCTAAACAACGCGTCTCTACCTCCTCGACCGATATCAACACTCCAGGGGTCTCTCTGGGGTCATCAATTTCACCCTCACCCCTAGAAAGCCCCTCAAACTGCTATTGTTCGTTAATACAAACTGCCCCCAGTGTTCGGGGAGCCAGAGCTGTAGCATAACATTCTCTTGCAACCTTTTGACTGCTCCGGACGACTCCCACCTGTCCCTGAACAGCATATTTCAAGCATTGGTGGACTGTTGAAGACACTACATGCATCCTAGAGAGCCAAGACCTCCCTAGAATAGCATTATAGCAAGTGGGACAATCCACCACGATAAAAAGTATCATGACCATTTTCTTGAAAGGGCCCTTGCCCAATAGCACTTCTTCTTCGAACTCTCCGATCACATCTGCTGAGCTGCCCGTAAAGCCCACAATTGATCTGTCCGAACTCTGAATTACAGCTGGATTTTTCATTCTCTTGTACGTAGTTAAGAAAAGGATATTGGCTGAGCTTCCAGTATCCACCAGAATTCGCCTTATATCATTGCCCCCAATAGATGCTCCTATGACAACAACATCCTCATGAGGGCCAGCTATATCTCTTAAATCATCTTCATCAAAAACAATGAAGGGGAATGGATTTGGTGACTGATAGGAAGTCATACCTCCTTCTAGAGTATGAACATGCCTCTTCCTCGAAGAAGCAGTAGGAGCTGTCATAGTATCCCCTCCGAAAATTGTAAGCGACTCAAAAAACTTAATGAGTCCGGAGACCGTCCTAGAACATTCCTCAATTGCACCCACTCTGTTTCGAGTTGGATCAGGATCCAAGTACTCAGATTCCACATCAAACCTTTTAATTATAATCATGGCTCCCTCCGGAGCAGCATTATTTGGACCAACCCGGTGAGTGTTGTCAGGCCTGTTATCTCCTCTTCTTTTGACATAAGCCCCCAGCTTTCCCATTTCGATCAAGTTCTGAACCTCTTGCTTCAAAGCTATACAGTCATTAGTGGTATGGCCAGTGTCATTGTGATACTGGCAGAAAGAGTTATTGCTATGCTCTCTGGGAGATTGCAGTGTGGCTGGTCTTCTATAGTGCACCTCCTCTTTTGTTTTATCATAAATGGTGGCCACACTTTTTTTTAATTCTGCGAACCACTCCGGTTGGACCCATGGCCCTCTCTTGTTTCTGGATTGCTGACTCTGAGCAGGAGCAGCTGGCTGAGACTGAGCTTTGGCCCTACCATGCCCCTGTCCGGTTTCCCTTGCCTTGTTCCCGGACTGATTCTAATTGGGCTTTGGTGCCACCGGGGCAGACTTCACTTGCCTGTGCACCCTCGTTTTCTTTGTTTCTTCTACGGTAATCTGTTTTCCAACTTGATTCAGCAACCCTCCCCAGGTCATGGCCTTCTTTCTGGTCACTGAATCAGCCAAATTTCCAGGATTCAAGCCCTGTCTTAAGGATGCTATTGCCACTTGCTCGAAGCAATCAGCCAACCCATTCTTGGTGTTCACAAAACGACTTATATATATATATATATATATATATATATATATATATATATATATATATATATATATTCTTTTAAGGACTCATTTGGTTCCTGAGCACAATGGATTATTGTGTCTCCATTGCCCTTTAGCTCTTTACTTCCAACGAACTGCCTTCGAAAAGGCCACCCAAAAAGTATCGAAATTCTTGATACAGCCTTGTGGTAGACTGTTGTACCATTTCAGAGCGCTCCCCGTAAAAGACTGGGAGAATGCTCTACAAAATATCTTATCATCGTCATCAAAGTTCATCATAAAGTTCTTGAATTGCTCTAAGTGGTTGTCCGGATCAGTACTGTCATCGTACTTTTCCATTTTGGTGCTGTCAAACCTCTTAGGGAGGTTTCCGGACAGAATTTTGGAAGATAATGGAGATTGCCTCCAATTTATACCATGACTGAACACAGTGTCCTCATTGGGAGTTGCAAAGATACCTGGTTCATCGTAAAAAGCGAAAGGATCCATCAACATCCGGTCCACATGCTTCCGGCTATGAGATGACCCTTTACCAATATTCCTCTTCATTCTCCCATGCCTATCTCTTTTTCTCGAATATTTTTTAATCTGCTTTTGCTTCTTTTTAGATCAACCCTCATCGCTGCTAGAGGATAAGGATTCTTCAACGCCCTCATTGTCCGAAGAGCTATCAGAAGATTCTGAGCTTGAGTCAGAGCTCTCCACTGGCTTAGACCGGTGAGACTTTTTGGAGCTGGCATGAGTCTTTTTGGTACTCACATGAGTCTTCAAAGGCTCATGCTCTCTGGGGTTATCGGTGTGATGAGCAACTGATACTTTGGATTTTTCTTTCATGCCCATCCTAGCCTTTTCTGCCTTCAGAATTCTATTTCACCCTTCAACCTATGGCGCTCTTCGATGGTGTATTCATCGTTTTCACCCACCACTTCGAGCAGAGCTGGTGGTACTCCTCGGGCGTCCGGATTCATTCGGACATATTTTCCTTGCTGGTTTTGAATGCTTGATTCAGGCACCTTCGTGCTCCCAATGTGGTCGCCAATTTGGTACGGATATTTATCGCCTGAGGGTAGGCTTGTAATTTGTTTGGTGGTTTAAAGAAGTATGCGGGTGTTTAATATTTGGAGTAGAGAGTAGAGAGACAATTAAGCTGGTGTTAGCAGTTAATTCTCCTTACCCACACTTAATGCAGGTGGTTGGGTATTTATACCCTTAAATTTGGGCCCTTATGGGCTTTCGGGTCATGTTCAATGGACCCGGGTCATGTTCAAAGACCCATGAGCTCTAAGTAGGAGAGCAAGTTGCTTAGTCAAGAAGTGTTTAGGTTTTTAAGTACTTTGTCATAGTTCGAACAATCCCATAGAGCTTTTATTCGAAGTGATCTGTCCGGTCCTGAGGCCTTGGACCGATCTGTCCCTGTCCGGGGAGCGGGCAGAATTCGGACTCATCACTTGTGATCCACTATAAGCGGATTGTGATTGGGATTTCATTTCAAAAAATGTTTTGTATATAATACTCTACTTTGGTAAAGTACCATGTTGTAAATTAAGGTGATCTAATGTAATCATAATGCAGTTTGTATATCCTCATAGAGACTCGATTGTTGTTCTTGATCGAGTAGTGTCGAGAAACCTGTCGATGAGCAAAAATTAGCAGAGCTATGAGTATCGGTACTGTCTTGATGCATCTTTAATTTAGGTTTTTTAATTTCTCCAATCCCACAACAGTTATTTGAAAAATCTTATACTCTAATCCCTGACTATAAGTAACAACTGGAAAAGAACACAAGGTCATTTAAAACTATAAACGAATTGTGATTGGTTGTTTCTATTTCTAGTTTTATTGAAATGTAAGCGACGAGTTAAGACTTCCATGTGCTGAATAATAGTTAATACTTTTCTCTTTTATAAAGTCATGTTAATTAATATTCCTTTCATGCACGTATAATTTGACTAGACTAGCCACGAATTGAGAATTTACAATATTTTCTATATTTTCATATAGCTCGAATATAGGCTCTAGAGCAGACTAGTCTCCTGAGGAAGAAATATGTGTATCAGTTTCTTCGTTTCAGCCTCATGGGTCCTGAAATTTTTATTAGCTTGGAAATAAAATTATAACGTTCCACAAATTCGCATTTGTCAAATGTGCTTCTATAACTGTTAAAATCAATGAGATGGTTGAAATTTTATTCATCAAGTAATTGTGGGTCGTAAACTAGTCATTAGTTTGAGACTTATCTTAGAAGGTAGCAAACAACCAGTACTTGTGATCCATTTACAACATTTGGCATCTCTTTCCAAAATAATTCAACCTTACTAAGACATGAATATTCTCATAAGTGCACCAAATTACAAGGTCCCAAAGAGTAAGATAGTCACGGGTTCGAACCCATCAAGTGAAAAAAATTATTTTTAAGTAAGCACTACACTAATCGAGAACATAGAAACTTGCATTGATGACCTCTCTGGTGTCCACATCCTCACTAATATTCAATTCAGTGTTTGGGATTTCAGTTTAAAAAATGTTTTGTATATAATAATCTGTTTCGCTAAAGTAACACGTTATAAATTAAGGTGATCTAATATAATCATAACGCAATTAGTATATTCTCATAGAGACTCGATTGTTGTTCTTTATCAAGTAGTGTCGAGAAACCTGTCGATGAGCAAAAATTAGCAGAGCTATGAGTATCGGTACTATCTTGATGCAGCTTGTATTTAGGTTTTTTAATTTATCAATCCCACATCGGTCATTTGAACAATCTTATACTCTAATTCCAGACTATAAGTAACAACTGGAAAAAGAACATAAGGTCATTTGAAACTTTATACGGATTGTGATTGGTTGTTTCTATTTCCAGTTTTATTGAAATGTAAGCGACTAGTTAAGACTTCCATGTGCTGAATAATAGTTAATATTGTTGTCTTTTATAAATTTATGTTAATTACTATTCTTTTCATGTAGGGCTGTCAAACGGATATTTCGGATACGAATCTGTCTATATCCGAATCCGAAATCCAAAATCACTATTCGAATCCGAATTCGAATCCGATTTTTTTTAAAAGTAATATCTGAATCCGTATCCGACGGATATTATCCGAATACGGATAATATCCGAATCCGAATATCCACTAAAGTTTTTAACTAATTGTATTATTGGTTAGGCTACCTTTATAGACACCTTAGTAGAAATTCATATTCCCATTTAGATGTGGGATAAGGATTAAAAATATACTTATTTTGAAAAACCACCATATCTTTTATAAAAAGTTTAGTAGCAATTCTTTTCCACATTTTAGATGTGGGATAAGAGTCATAAGATTAAAAAAGATATACTTGTTAAGAAAAGCCACATGTCTTTTATAAACAGTTTGGTAACGATTCTTTTTCCAAGTTTAGATGTGGGATAAGTTATAATTTTTAAAGAAACAATCTTCCATATTTATGGACAACATTTTTAGTATTTTGTTTTGTTTTTTACGACGTGGGATAGCTAAAAAATATGTTTAAATAAAAAAATTATATATATATATATATATATATATATTTATACAATTTCGGATATCGGATATTTCGAATACGGATATGTCTATATCCATATCCGCTATTTTCGGATACGAATTCGGATACGAATATTATCCGTTTTCTTTCGAATACGGATATTATCCATTTTTTTCGGTTTCGATATCGAATATTTCGGTCGGATATCGGATTTTTCGGATTTTTTTGACAGCCCTATTTTCATGCATGTAAAATTTGACTAGATAAGCCACCAATTTAGAATTTACAATATATTCTATATTTTCATATAGCTCGAATTTATGCTCCAAAACAGACTGGTCTCTAGATGAGGAAACATGTGTATCCGTTGCTTCAGTTCAACTTCATGGGTCCCAATTTTTTTATTATAATGGAAATAAAATTATAACTTTCTACAAATTTTTATTTGTCAAATGTGCTTCTATAACTATTAAAATTAATGAGATGGTTGAAATTTTATTCATCAAGTAACTGTGGGTCGCAAACTAGTCATTAGTTTGAGACTTAGCTTAGAAGGCAGCAAACAACCAGTACTTATGATCCATTTACAACATTTGATATCTCTTCCCAAAATCATTCAACCTTACTAAGACACACATATTCTCATAAGTGCACCAAATTGCAAGGTCCCAAAGAGTAAAATAGTCGTGGGTTCGAACCCATCAAGTGAAAAAACATTTTTCATGTAAGCACTGCACAAATCTAGAACATAGAAACCTGCATCGATGACCTCTCTGATGTCCACATCCTCACTAATGTTCAATTCAGTGTTTGGGATTTCAGTTCAATTTTTTTTATATATATGATACTTTGCTTCGCCAAAGTACCATGTTATAAATTAAGGCGATCTATATGTAATCATAACACAGTTAGTATATCCTCATAGAGACTTGATTGTTGTTCTTCATCAAGTGGTGTCGAGAAACCTGTTGATGAGCAATAATTAGCAGAGCTATGAGTATCGGTACTGTCTTGATGTATCTTATATTTAGGTGTTTTAATTTCTCCAATTCCACATCGGTCATTTGAACAATCTTATAATCTAATTCCTAACTATAAGTAACAACTGGAAAAAGAACACAAGGTCATTTGAAACTACAAACGGATTGTGATTGGTTGTTTCTATTTCCAGTTTTATTGAAATGTAAGCGACTAGTTAAGACTTTCATGTGCTAAATAATAGTTAATACTTTTCTCTTTTATAAAGTAATGTTAATTACTATTCTTTTCATGCATGTGAAATTTGACTAGATAAGCCACCAATTGAGAATTTACAATATTTCCATATTTTCATATAGCTCGAATTTAGGCTCCAGAACAGACTAGTATGCAGTGGAAGAAGTGTATCAGTTTTCTCAGTTCAGTTTGATGGTAAGTAAAACTTTTATTATCTTGGAAATAAAATTATATCGTTCCACAAATTTTCATTTGTCAAATGTGCTTCCATAACTTTTAAAATTAGTGAGATGGTTGGAATTATATTCATCAAGTAACTGTGGGGGTGTAAACTAGTCATTAGTTTGAGGCTTAACTTAGAAGGCGGCAAACAACCAGCACTTATGATCCATTTACAAAATATTATATCTCTTCCCAAAACCATTCAACCTCACTAAGCCACGCATATTCTTATAAGTACACCGAAATTGCAAGGTCTGAGAGAGTAAGATAGTCATTGATTCGAACCCATCAAGTGAAAAAACTTTTCTGATGTAATCATTGCACCAATCAAGAACATTTGAAAACATGCATCGATGACCTCTCCGGTGTCCAAATCCTCACTAATGTTCAATGCAGTGTTTGGGATATCAGTTCAAAAAATGTTTTTATATAAAACTACTCTTCAGTGAAGTACCATGTTGTAAAATAAGGTTTAATATGTTATCATAGCAGTTAGTATATCCTCATAGAGACTCGATTGTTGTTATTCATCAAGTAGTGTCGAGAAACATGTCGATGAGCAAAAATTAGCAGAGCTATGCGTATCGGTACTGTCTTGATGCAACTTCTATTTAGGTTTTTTAATTGTTCCAATCCCACATTAATCATTTGAACAATCTTATACTCTAATATATGACTATTAGTAACAATTGGAAAAAGAACATAATGTCATTTTAAACTACAAAATGGATTGTGATTGGTTGTTTCTATTTCGAGTCTTATTGAAATGTAAGCGACCTGTTAAGACTTTCATGTGTTGAATAATAGTTAATGCTTTTATTTTTTATAAAATCATATTAATTAATATTCCTTTCATGCATGTGCAATTTGGCTAGATAAGCCACCAATTGAGAATTTACAGTATTTTTTATATTTTCATATATCTTGGCTTTAGGCTCTTGAACATACTAGTCTCAAGAGAAAGAAACATGTGTATCGGTTTCTTTAGTTCAGTTTGATGGGTTCTAAATTTTTTATTAGCTTGGAAATAAAATTATAAGTTCCACAAAATTTGCTTGTCAAATGTGCTTCTATAACTGTTAAAATCAGTGAGATGGTTGAAATTTTATTTATCAACTAATTGTGGGTCGTAAACTAGTTATTAGTTTGAGACTTAGCTTAGAAGAAAACATACAACCAGTACTTGTGATCCATTTATAATATTTGGCGTCTCTTCCCAAAATCATTCAACCTCACTGGGACACTATATTCTCATAAGTGCAATTGGAAGGTCCCAGAGAGTAAGATAGTTGTTGGTTCGAACCCATCAAATGAAAAATATTTTCTCATGTAAGCACTGCACCCATCGAGAACATAAAACCTGCATCGATGACCTCTTCGGTGTCCACATCCTGATTAATGTTCAATTCAGTGTTTGGGATTTCAGTTCAAAAAATGTTTTGTATCTTAAACTCCTCTTCGCTAAAATACTATATCTTAAAATAAGGTGATCTATATGTTATCATATACTATGTTGTCGCTCTCTCCCCCACTTTCAACCACTTTTTTCTGTTTCTCTTCAACAATAAGTCTTCTTCGCCATAGCACCAGCCCGACCCTGTGGCCTCACCTCAATGGTGTGGTCAGTTTCTTTCAATCTCTTTTCATAAGGTTGGGCTGGGGAAATGGTCTAAGGGCCTGCTGGGTCCTCTTGTTGGATTTTTGGTGACCTTTCATCATCTTGGGGGCCCACCTGAATTTAATCTTGGGGTCACTCGGAACATCCTGTGGAGGACCACCCTGCATCTCACCTTGGGGACTGCCCTGAGTTTCATTTTGAGAAACCTATTGAGTGCCAACTCCTTGCTATTTGGGAGCATCACCCTCTGATTCAGCATCCTCCTCGGTCTCCTCTTCGCCCTCCTCGAGTTTTTCTGCATCTTGATGGCTCGGAGCCCGAGAACGGTCGGGAAGGTAGACGGCGTTGTCTAATCACTCTAAGCGTTTGATGATGTCATCGTTTGGAGGAGGCACCATAAGCTCGGATATAGACTTTTTTCTCACTTAGGTCACACTTCCAGAGGTTACTTTTTATGAAGTTTATCGGAAGAAAGATCTGATGAAACTTGTGGTCCCAATGATCGCATGCCCACACACTTAACTTCTTAAAAATATCTTAGGCCACTTTGGCATAACGCTTAAAGGGTTTGGCAATCCCTTTCATGGTTGTAAAAGAAAAGTGTTAGAATCATCTGACTATAACCAGGAAGATAGAAGAACAGACAAGAGTACTTACCCTGCCCGAACCATTTAAGTGTTAGCTGATGCGGAAAGTCCTTGGAATCTTTGAAGCTAGTCTCCCACAATCCGGATATGAAGACAAATTTATGTTTCCACTTCTTGTCAGCCTCTAAGAAATCTTTGATTACTTTGAACTGTCTGGCAAAACCAAAAGAGTAAAATGGGTAGTGGGAATTTTTAGCCACACCTGAGAGACGAGCTGCTTCATGGTAAAGGCAATCTCAGAGAGCCGAGAGCCTATTATACAAGCCATGAGCGTGTACCACATGTTAACGCCAACTTCAGAGGGACACAATCTGATCAGGTGAAAGTACTCGACCAGAGAAGGTCAAGGGCAGGCGAAGACCCCAGTTCATGAGCTCGGTATAAAGGATTAGTTCATTGTTCCGAGCAGACAATGGAGTCTCTCTGACGGTGGTGAACCAAATTGTGATGTTATTAGGAATCCTCCATCGGTCTCTTAACTTTACTTCTTACGTCAGATGAAAATACTTGTACTTCACTCCATACAACGCAAGAAGGTGCTTAGACTCGATGTCACGAAGGTTGTCGCCTAGAATATCCTCTATGTTTGAGGGCAAATCTATTGTGCATTTCCTCTTATTCTTATCTTTTTTCACCGAGGAAGTCTCACCGCTTTAAGGGGGCGGACCAGTGAAAGGCTCCGAATGAGGAGAGGAAGCACCTTGACTTGGCTCAGATAGTCTGGGGGGAGAAATGGCAGCAGGAACCGCTTGTAAAGGCTATACTCGTATTTTTTACTCACTCGGTCGTCGAGTCTAAGATATACTCGTCGTGAGTGGTGAAATGGTGAGCATAGTCCGAAACAAGCAAAATTGTGCATTGGGTTACCTCTTGCAATATGCAAGAAATAGTTCAACCAATTGAACCGGCATTTCAGATTAGTTTAAGGGGTTTCACCATGAGTATGGCGCAGGACACCACCACCACGCCATCCAATAGCGTAATCAACCAACCGGACGCCACACGTGTGGCGAACGAAAGGGTCACCACGCCATCATGTGACGTGGTGATGGTGTCCTACGCCACTACATTGGTGTCGGGCACAACACCCACGCCAATGAGTGGTGACGAGCAAAAAACGGGTTATTTGAAAAATTTGTTTTCGCGAAAATAAGAGAGGGGAAACCAATGTACCTTATCAGCGTCGATGCTGCTCTGAATGGGAAGTGGTTCCGACTCTTTTCCAGCCATGTTTTGAAGGTTTTGAGGTTTTTGAAAAAAATGGGTAAATTGGGTTATTGAGTTTTGAAGTTTTTGGTAGTTTGGTGAAGATGATTATGGTGGGTGTTTGAATTGTGTTTGCAACTTCATGAATTAGTTAAAAGTCTTCAATGACGTAGGTTGTAATTAAATAGAATTTCAAGCGTTTTGGATTTTTTGCCTAGTAAAATTTTGTAAATATTGAAAAAAAAAAAAACGACTTCACGAGTAGTTTTGACCATATTTTTTTAGTCATTCCCTACTTTTTTATTACTTTAATTATATTTATCATAACAACTTGAATATCATAAATGCCACGGGATAAAACATTACAATTATTTAAAAACACATTTAGTTTAGAAAGACAAGCAAGCAAGTCTCCAAACATAATCACATTACATATCACACAAACAATACATCAATCTTGGCCTTTCATTATAGCTTGCCAAGAACCTCTAACAACACTATGTAGAGAGAAAGTAACTCAAAATTCAAAATGCATAATTTTGTTCACAGAATAATCTTCTACTCGTGTAATCCTCAAGACTCGAAAAGGATTTTCGAAAACCCATTTCCTAAAACCAAACAAGTTCAATGAAATATTCTCTATAGCTTAAGAAACACAAACTCTTCGATAGCAGGAACCTTTCCAGTCTGTTCGAGTGCTACTTGGTCGGGCTCTTCGTCCACACCAATCGCCATGATGGCTCGTTCCCTCTTTGCAGTCCTTCCAACACTCATGAAGCTGACATTAACATTATGCTCAGCCAATATATTACCCACCTGACCAATCATGCCGGGTTGGTCCACTTGCCGGCATAAAATAAGGTTGCCCTCAAGGCTCACATCGACACCGAAGCTTCCTACACATGTCAAATGAGGTGTACCGTACTTCACTCTTCCCTCAATGCTTATATCACCATTGTCCAAAACAGCACTAGCAAATCTAGAGTCCACATTCGCAATCTGCACTTGAATTGAATGGACAGGGTGTTCGGCAGACGATTCTACATATGTGCGTTCCTCGCTGATGTGGATGCCTTTTTGTTTGGCTGTGAAATCAGCATTGACTAGGTTAACGTACGAAGTGGATATGGGTTCAATAATTCCTTTCAAGATCATTGCTCGGAGAAGTCTTGTGTCTAAATCATCAGGGTCACGTGCAGATCGGTAAACTACTTTCACGGATTTAATTCCGCTTCCTCCAGAGACTAACTGAACAGCTAGGCGACCGAGCTTTTCGGCTAATATGACATAAGGAGCTAACTCTGATAAAACCTCAGGAGGAACCATGGGAGCATTTACAGCTGTTGCGGAAAGCTCTCCTTGTAATGCTCCTACTACTGCCTCAGCTATTTCAATTGCTACACCTTCCTGATACGTTTTTTTATTCAAATTTATTAATATTGACTTATAAAATTAAATTAATTAATCAGCAGAAACTATTATACCTGTGCTTCTTTGGTACTAGCTCCCAGATGTGGTGTGACTGTGACATTCTCATGTTGAACTAGTTTGCTGTCTGTGGGTGGTGGCTCTTGGCAAAACACATCGAGTGCAGCCTGTTCAAGTTTTGTTTGTGTTATAATTAATTCTCGGGTAGAGGTTGGACATAGAAAACATGGGGCTGGAAAAAAACTGTATCCTTTCACTTTTCAAACTATACTAACTTCAGCAACAAAAGCAGACTGATAAAATAATATCTTGGCCTTAATAAGTGTTTTGCGGTTCAACCTGAACCTCCTTAACCCTTCAATTGAAATTAAAAACTCGAACGGGAAGGGTTAAAAAAAACGAGGAAATCATTATCAAAATTAACCGACCTGAGCTATGATTCCGCTGTCAAGCGCTCTCACTAATGCATCTTCGTCAATGACGCCACCTCTGGCAACGTTGATGAGTCTGACTCCTTTCTTCATTTTCGCAAATGTCTCATCATTGAAAACCTTCTTAGTAGTTGAAGTAAGTGGCATATGTAGGGAGATGAAATCTGCAGTCGAAATTGCTTGATCAAAAGAGACTAGCTCAACGCCAAGAGCTCGAGCTCTATCAGCAGGAGCATATGGATCATGCGAAATAATGTTCATTCCTAATCCTTTAGCTCGTCTGGCAACTTCTGATCCGACTTTTCCAAAGCCCATTACTGCTAGTGTTTTTCCAACTAGAGATACACCAACATACTTGTTCCTTAACCATTTTCCTGCACAAGTATAATAATAAGTTGAGTAGTAAAGCAAAACCACCTCACTAATCTGAATTCGATCTGGATTGGATCACGAAAGAATTAATGTTGAATAGAATCCTTCTTTTCTTTTTCTTTTTGCAGAAAACATAGGCACATGTCAGTGAAAAGGAATCTAAGTTCTATAAAAGATATGTATATTTTAAGCACCCACCTACTTCCTAACATATGAACCAAACATGTTCACCATGATTTTGGCAAGAATTTACAAAATTCAACTTTTTTTAATCAATAATATTTATATGGGTTGATCCCCACCACGTTGTAGGTAAGATCTAAACAACACACAAAAAATACAAGATCCAAATAAAAAAACACTACTCATACTCAGTCATACAATATATAATAATAGATTTGCTTTGAAAAGAGATCTGAAATGAGAAAGATGAATAGAACAATGTACTAATCCATGTAAAGCTTATTGATTAATCTTTCTAGGAAATCTAAACGCAGTTATTATGAACATAAAACATAAAAAGATAATATCTAAGCTATAGAATTAAAATCTTAAATGCGTACCAGCTTTAATCGATGCATCAGACTGCGCGACATTTCTCGCCATGGAAGTAAGCAACGCAATTCCATGCTCAGCAGCAGCAATCGTATTAGCCGTTGGGGCATTAACCACCAAGCAACCGAACTCCGTGGCTGCTTGCAGATCGACATTGTCGATACCGACACCAGCACGACCGACGACCTTCAATCGGCCTTTGGCAGCTTCAAAAACTTCTCTAGTCACCTTCGTCCCGCTCCTCACGATCAACGCGTCGCACGACGAGATCTTCGCGCATAAATCCTCGGGAGACAGATCGTAAGAGCAATCCACGTCGCCGAAGCCACGGAGAACCTCGAGTCCAGCTTCTCCGAGTTTCTCGGAAACTAATATCGTCGGTTTCGATCCCGACGAAGCTCCGGCGAGATCTTTGCTGGATTTCGCAGGTGACTGGACGGTGTTCACCGCCTTGGCAACGAAAACCGGTAAACGCGAAGTGCGAGAATTGCATAAATTATCACATCGAAGCTTCAACGAAAGAGGAGATGAGTTGGCATGGACGAAAGAAAGAAGAGAGGATCTGGAAGTTGAACGAGAAGAAGAGGTGGTGACATGAGGAAGATTGAAGAGCAGTTTGGTTGTCGACGGAGAAGAAGAAGACGCCATTATTGCGGTCTCTGGTTTTTGTTGGTTTATGGTGGTGGTGTCCGTATGTTTCTCAGAAATATCTTTTGAGGATCTTATTAATATAGAGAGGAGAGGTATTGACTCTCCAATTTTGAGTGAATCTAAGAATAGAATTGGCTTAAAGTCTTGAAGGTAGAGAAATTTTTTAAATTTTCTTTTACATTCAATTTGGAGTGTGAATCTTTTTACTAAAATGTGTTCTATTATGGGGTTATGTATCATATATGGTAATTGGGATGAAAAATAAAACTGGTATATCACCATATATGGATAAATTTTATCTCATGTTTATCTATCATATATATATATATAACAGGGAGAGGGAAAGAAAAAGAAAGTACATTACTTGAGTTTATAACAAACTTTCACTCAACCAAAATTTATGATAAATGTGAGTTAATAATAATTATTCAATTAAATATTTTAATGGATCGATTTATTTTTATTTTAATGGATCAACTATGAAATACCAAAATGGTACCCGTTTTTGGACTAGTTTCATAAAATACTTAGAGCCATATTTTGGACAATTATACCCTCTAGGGTATAAAATGGGTTGTTTTGTTGAAAACCACTTTTTTTTTACACCTTCTAATCAGACTTTTAGGTTCCCATTCCCCCCACTTTCACATTTCTAAATTTGAAGAGAGAGAAACATGTTTCACGAGAGGGAACCCAAAAGACATTTTTGAAACCAAACGTAACCGGCGATATCAATCCGGCGACAACTAACCTTCGAAGCAACCACTGTCTCTGTTCCGATATTTCAAACAACCACCGGCGAGCCTCCAACTGCAACGAAGTATCCGTCGAACGGAACCGTCGACCACTGTCTCTGTTCTTCCTTACGCCTTCGAACCAAACCAGGTATCTGTCTACCACTGTCTATGTTCGAGTCATATGCGTCGATGTATAAGCTTCGCCGGAATACCTTTAATACTTCGGTAGTTAGAGTAGTCGGTTGTTTTACATTGATAGTCCATGCTGTCTGACGTTTAATACTCCGGTAGTCAGTAAGGATATTTCTTACTGTTGCTCGACCGGACGACGTTACGTGATAGTTGTGTTGCTAGTGCTGTCCGTCGCCATCGATTTGAATGCGGCCTGGTTGAATCGTAAACGTGTAACGTCGTCTATCGTAGCTATAAGGCTGTTGTTATAAGCGTTGTGAGTTTACGTAGGTTTGTTAGACATCTAGCAATCAGTGTTTGTTAATAGTTTAACTGTTTTGTGCCATCGATTTGAATGCGGCCTGGTTGAATCAGAAATGTGTAACTTCGTCTATCATAGCTATAGGGCTGATGTTCTAAGCGTTGTGAGTTTACGTAGGTTTGTTAGACATCTAGCAATATGGGTTGCATTATCTATTAGTGTATGTTAATAGTTTACATGTTTTGTGCCATTGATTTGAACCTGGCCTGGTTGAATCGTGAACGTGTAACGTCGGCTATCGTAGCTATAGGGCTGTTGTTCTAACCGTTGTGAGTTTACGTAGGTTTGTTAGTCATCTAGCAATGTGGGTTTCATTATCTATCAGTGTCTGTTAATAGTTTACCTGTCAGACAGCACGTCTAGGGGAGTAGTTTTTCCATCTGGTCACTTCTAGCGATCTTCATAATGCAGTGGCTCCTTAGTTTTATTGTTTTAGTTACCATGGTATTACTAACTAGCTTATTATGTAAACGTTAACAAGTAAAAATGAAGAAAACTGGAGTATTCTACAGGTCGGGGTTGGTTAGCATAATCAACGTACTGAGACAGGATATAATCAAAGCTGAACACATCGAGGTTGCTCGCGGAACCCCTTTCTACACCTTCCTCAAAACCTCGTACGACTTGAGGAACGAGGTTCTGAAGCTTAAAAAGTTCCACTACTTGATCGAGGCGATTTGTGGTTTATACGATGTTAGATGGAAGACTTTCAAGATTGGACAAAAGCATGTAAGGCTGACGAAGAAAGATGTTAAGGCGCTCTTTGGCCTCAAACACGGTAACGAAGAGATGCCGATGAGCAAATCAGGTGCATTTATCGCTCGGTACGCTGATGGAGCTGAGTTAGATTCGATTTTGATGAATAAATATTTTTTGAGTCCAAGGACGAGGAGAAGCGGGCCAACGAACGACAGATCAGTTTCCAATGCGTTGATAAAGGTAAATAGAGTCTGTTAGAATGTAGTTGTTTTTTAGTTTATGCTGCAGGCATATGTCGATGATACAAAAACCTGCATGTGTATGTACATATCTAGCGTAGTAGTATATTATATCTATCAGTGAGTTGGCAGTATAATATTACGTTGGTGTTTGGTTTTATGCATCTAGCAATGTCTGCTATCATATCTATCAATGTCTTATTAGGGATAGATGCCTTTAATTGTTAATTCTGTATTCCTGGTATGATTTTGTTTATTTTTGTAGGAAGCGATCGAGAAAGCAGTCAGTGAAGGAGGGGAGGATGAAGCGAAGGATGTTGCTCGGCTCCTGATACTTTTCATATGCTCGACACTGTTCTTTTCAGTGTCGGGCGACGTAGTCGGGTGGACAGCAATATTCTACGTGGAGAATCTTGAAAAGATAAACGACTATGACTGGTCTGGAGCCATCTTGGATAAGCTTCACAAATCATTGGACAAATGTATTAAGGCCGGGCATCCTTCAAGAGTTATCGGATGCGTTGCTCTGCTTTTTGTAAGTACAGTGGGTTATGATCAGCATGTCTGTTACGAAACTGTTTTTTTAATGGTTAGTTATGTTCTGTGCAGCCGTTTCTTATGGAGCATATTTCGATAAACGTCGACATTACAAGGCCAAACATAATCCCTAGATGTTACACGTGGTGGGGACTAGAGGGCAAAGAGTCGACATTCGAAATGATCCAGATGGTCAGTGAGCCCAGGGACGACGAGGTATGTAACGCACCTATCAAGGTCAATGTTGTAGTATGAAACCGTGAATATTAGAACATAAAATAAAAATAAAAATATATATCGTTGAAAATATCAAACAAATAGCATACTATGTACATAATTGTCTGTAATTCGAAGTAATGATTATAATATTGTGTTGCTCAATGTATATTATACTGTATTTCTTAGGTTGTCGGCGGTGAGTTGGTGTTTTCAGCGTCTGAATGTTTTGTTTATGGAGTAAATGATTCGCGGAGGCAGTGCGAAGCTGCTGGAGAAAAAAGCGAACATAGGAGTAGGAAAAGAAAGAAATATGTTGCGAACAGAAGGAAGGTAGATGACGAAGCTGGAAGTAAGAAGAGAAGACGTTCGATGATTGAGGTTGAAGATGATGTTACGTTGGGGGAATTCATTGTGGAGAGGAAGGCAACAGTTGGTAAAAACAAAGGGGAGAGGTTGAAAAAAAAACGTAGGTCTAGTATTATTCCAAGCTTTGGAGTGCTGTCGCAGTCGGTTCTGCGTGACAACAAAAAACTGAAAAAAAGAAGCCGGTTGCGCCAGTTGAAAGTTGAAAACAAGCGGCTTAAAACGTCTCTTGAGGAAAGAAACGAAGAGGTTAGTGTTGGCATGTTTTTTAAGTACTAATAACCTCTATATGTTTGTTAAAATGAACATATGAAATGTATAGATGTTTTTTGGTAGCAGCATCATTATAATTGATTTAGCAAAGGTAAATATAAGTTGTCTATCAACGAAATTATGCTGTATCTATCATTGTTAAAATAATGTAACTATTTCGTATGCTCGTTTGATTCAGGTGGAAAAGTTGAAGAAAGATTTGGAGGACATGAAACACAAGCTGGAGATGGGAGGTGAGAGAGTGGATGGATGACCAACTGCTGTTGACCTTATCAATGCTATTTTTCCGTATTGATGAGGATGATACTGAAACCGTGGATGCAAACGTTGTTGAGAAGGTGGTTAAGGAAACACTGGTTTACAGATCCCGGAGGCATGGATTTGTTCCGAAGAGGAACCAAACAGTTTCTGACACAGAAAAAGCAACAGAAGAACAGGATGTTCATGGGGAGACAACAACAGAAAAACAACAGTTGGTTGACGAAGCTGTGGACGTATCGGAGGAGGAGAAGGAAGAAGTTGATGGATGGTGTGTTCAATCCGAAACACGTGTTGAACCAATGGAAGAGAGTAATACACCGGAAGCTGTTGTTGTTGATGTGTCTAGGAAGCCGAAAGGGACTACAACAACTGGTTGTGACGCTGGTAATGGGAAAGGGGAGGTGGCAGAAGAATTATCACCCCTAACTCATGCTGCCGGTGCGCAAAATAAAGTTTTGGTACCTGCACAGAGACCCGGAGTTGGAAACAACGAGGTTGAACAACAGCAGATGACGGTGGACAGAATTGATTTGTTGGACGAAGGTTCCAACGAAGGAACGAAAACAATGAAACAACAGTTGGAGGAGTCGTCAGAAACCGTAGATCAAGGACAAAATGCGGAGAAAGGTGAGGAGAAATGAGAAGATGACATAGTAGTAGCAACTACATTGATGGAGATCGCAGCAACATAACTACAGGGTCCACAACCTGTCTCTCACAATGTGGTGGAGAATGTGGCTGAAGATGTAAGTGGATGTTAAATAGCGTAGTTGTATTTGAATATCATCTATCAATTATAGTTGTGCTAATCTCGCAATGTATGGTTTCCAATGTTATGTTGTTAGGAAGTGGAAACAGCGGAGCCTGAAGACACACGACACTCTAATGTAAAGACCTTGGCATTCACTGGGATTGGAAAAGCAGCAAAGTGCGAACAACTATCGCAAGTTGTCTCTCCATTAAAGGTGATACAAATTTTCAACGGAGGAGATCAATCCGCACAGAAGATTGAAAAAGTGTCACAGGTTGAGCCATCTTCGTACGCAACACCACAACAACAGAAAGCAGCATCTAAGGATCTGATTGTCCAATCGGTTACACCGTTGGCTGACGATAGCTTTGTAGACTGCACTCAATCATTTTACGCAGAAGTTGACAAGGCTGTTGAAAATTCAAACGAGAAGAGACGTACACTGGACTCCATCGAGGAAGAACAAACAGACGTTGACGTAAGTAGATATTTTGTATTATCAATAAACATTAAAAAAGTAATGTTAACAGTTTACTATGATGCTTTATTTTAGGTGCCCGTTGATGAAATTCTTGGGTTCAACTTACTTACTCCGACGCAGGTTCAACAACAGCAGACTGAAGTCGTAGTTTGGCCGTTCCCGACAGAGACAACGGAACTGATCGATGTAAGTGAGTACGAGAAGGTGCTGAAACTCAAACAGGTAGAACAACAAGAAGATCTAGAAGTATGGTACTTGCCAACAGCAGAGTTCTCATACAGGCTTTCCATTAGTGTGACAGAGATAATGGAACTGCCTAACAAAACTCAAGTTGACTTCAAGGTAATAAGGTTTGAGGATGTATCTATCATAGTTTACTTGTTAGTCTAGCAACGTGTCTATACACGTCTAGCAATATTAAATGCAGCATCTATCAATGTGTCAACCAATAAACCATTGGTTATTATTTTCAGTAATTGTCACTCAACTGATTTGAGCTTGTAATTGTGTTTTGATAGGTAATAGATGCTTGGATATATAAGCTGTTAAAGGATTCAGATTGGAAAGTCCCTCTTAAAGGGTTTGATGATAAGTATTCATTTCCTGTCAACGCCATTCAAATAACTGGGATTGCAACTGTAAGTTCCCAGGGAATTATTGGTTTTATATTAGAAACATATGCTTCCTGTATTAATGACTTAAATTTACAGGGGACACTGGCTAGCAAGGGAGATATGGTTGTCATTGTGGACAAGGTTTTTGAAACAATGAAACCAGAAACATATGTTGCATTTGTCCCCTCTGTACCGTAAACACGGACAGCGTGAACCACTGGACGCTCCTGGTTATAGACATGGAGAATGGGGCTGCCATAAGCTACAACCCACTATTGCCGTGGAGCAAACACATTCCCGATAAGACGAAAAACACAGCCGATGCTCTGGTAAGGAATTTAAATTCCAAGTAACCTATTTTGGTTGTCTGTCTAGCAATTTCGAATACTATATTTATCAAAGTATATAGTAATACATATCAATGACTGCTACTCGTTAATCGCATAGTACCTATGGATTACTTGATTTTGTAGCTGACCTATTGCATGAAGAAGAAATACATACCTTATGTAAAAGGTGGATACAAAATAAAGACCGTGTTAAATATCCCACAGCAAAAGAAGGACAGCCTTGACTGCGGTGTTTTTGTTTGTAAGTACGTAGAAGACATCATTACAAGAGGGTTTATTCTGCGGGAATATGGTGAGGAAATTCCGGCAGAAACAAGAGCTAAAATATTTAAGCATTTCATGAATGATCGTAACACAAACAAACGTTGGTAGTATGTAATTTATTTTTTGGTACCCATTTTTATGATTCGGACAGATTAGCAATGGGTGAATTAGACAACTAATATGATTTTTGTTGGTAGTAGAAAACTCACGTGTAAACATACATTTTCACATCATTGTTACATCATTCAGTGTTGAATCTACTAATTTATATATGTTGTATCCTGCAGAGTAGTTTTCAAGTCGTTATCAAAGTTTTTATTATTACCTATCAGGCTTGAACTAAACATCTATCAATGTCTACTTGCATAAGTATCAGAATAATAAACAGGTGGTGTATGTAGATCTATAAGAAATTCTTTTTTAATCAGGTTTAAACTCAAGTAAATATGTAGGCCAAATATTTTTATAAACTACCTTGGCATATCCCCCATTCCTTCCTTGAATCAATTTCATCTCTGGGCAGATGTCTCTAGTATTTTTTGTGTTATAGATATTGATGAGTAAATAATTATTAGGAGAATATATTTGGGATCTTGAGTCAGATATGACTAGAGAGAGAAAGTGTAGAGAGATAAAGAGTGAATTCGTGAAAGTAATATTCAATACCCTTTTTTAGGCAAGTGGGTCACCCTTTTATACTAAAATAAGGAGGACCCATTTGAGCTCTTAGTGGGCCGTTCATCACATATTAATGAGGCCCCTCTACCATCTTTATATTTATACATTGGTCCCTGATTGACTCTGAATACTCTTTTAACTACATCAAATATTTATTTATCGTGTTTTTACCCCTTTAATTGAGATCGACGAATTCCGCCCTCATCAGTAGCCCCCAAGTCTTCGGGAGTTTCGTGAGCGGAGACTTGTGAAAGAGCCATCGCCAATCGTCCGATCTCTTATCAAGCTTCAGGCTCTGTAAGTTCTGGCAACCCGATGCTCTAGGCTTCCTCATTGGTGATATTCCCGCGCCTCCTGTTCCCGTTCTGCTGGGATTTTCATCCCGGGCCTCTTGTGATGGGCCTATCCTTCCTTCCGATCGCGGTGGTGTCAGCCCATATTAACGATGGGTTCGTGATGAATTGCTTACGTCAGCCCTTGTCAGTTGGTGGTCGACACGTGTCATCAGCTAACGGGTTACCTCTCTGTCAGACTAGGCTCCTAGTGAGACTCTTCATCTTCCCGCTGTCTTTTCGTCGATTGGTATCCCCCGATCCTTCCATCCCGCCTATAAATACCCCAAGGTCCTTAGTGTCTCTCAGAGGCTTTTTAGAGAGAGAAACGCTGTCCGACCATTTCTAGACAGAGAAAGAGCTCGTTCGACCTTTCTTCATTCTGGTATGCTTGTTGTATGAAACCCAGACGTTCACAGAAAAAACCGACCAAGAAAAAGAAATCCGAGTGGAGTTTTGAAGAGTGGTCTAGCATCGGAGATCGAGCGGAAGAATACCGACGCGCTGGTCTGATCTGGGGGTCTAACTCCAAACCTTTTGTTCCCGCTCCACTTCCTCACGATCCCGTTCTTGCCACCCCGATTCCCGCAGAGTCTTTCCTGGTATCCGACCTCCCAGTTTCTCCTATTCCCGAGGCTAGTTTATCCCCATAACCCATTATCCTTTCCTCCAGTGATAGTTCCCATTCCCCAGTAGTTGGGCCGAAAAATCCGACCTTACCGTCCATCAACTCGCCCACTCCCCGACGTGCCCGTAAATCCACATTCTTGATAATGGGAGAAGACGATCTATCCAAGTACTCAGCAGGAGGTAATAGCCCCGAAATGGTTCAACTTACGCCCTCGATTAGGGGGATTCGGACCGGTATTAACACTGCGGTCACTTTTTTAGGTTTGCCCAAACTGCGGCTAACACCCGAGCAAGCGGAGGAGGCTCAGAAGGCCATGGCACGCGACGCTGCCAACGCTTCTTCCTCTCGGGTCCGACCGTCTGAACCAGACGCCGCTACCGCCCGCAGCTCTAGTCAAGTTCCGACCCAAGAAGTTGGAGAGTCGGAAGTCGATGTTGCTCCCGCGGGAGTCTGTATTGCTGCTGCTGGCCACGCGGCTAATCCCCAGGATGACCCCTTGCCCGAAGAGGTTGCGGCTGCCATTACCACCAAGTACTTCAGCTGGCTTCTAACCAGGGACGTGGTTTCTCTTTTCGAAGGGAAGTACCTCTACTTCCCCGAGTCCGATCATAGAGAACTGCTGACCCGCTGGGGGATTCCTGAGTGTGTCAACGTCTGATTCCCGACCTCAGGGGAGACCCCCGTTCACGTCAGACCCAGAGAGATCGTGGTGTTCACCGAACTGTTCAACTGGGGTTTGCGTTTCCCCTTGGACCCTGAGATCGCGCTCTATTTTCGCACCCTCCAAATTTTCCCGTCGCAGCTGACGCCAAATGCTTGGTATACCTTGATGTCCTGCATCATGGCTTCCCGCCTTTCTGGTCAAGTTATGCCGATGGATGAGTATATTGCCATGTCGGGTCTGTCCAAGTCCCCGAAGTCCCCGTTCTTCTACTCTTCTCTTGGCAACAAGTGGAAAATTGTCAACGACTTCTTGGAAGGGGACAAAGGGTGGAAGCATCGGTTCGTATTTTTGAGCGGGTGTTGGGAGAACGGTCTTTCATACTCTCCGGAGAACCCGAGGCAACTGCTGCGGACCTGGGTCCATGATGGTACTACCTTCCCCTATGTATATATAAATATAGTTTTTTTTTTATATACCCTCACTACCGATCCTTTGCGCAGTGTCGAAGGACTGGCTGCAGGGGGTGAAGAAGGACCACTCGGAAGCCGCGGAGGTTACTTTCGAGGTGCTGAAAAACTATGCCCGAAGGAATTGGGGTCGGGGCATGCACCGCACCTTCATGGATAAGAACTTGTTCATGAGCAACCTCTGGCGGTGCTCACCCGAGGCTCTTACCATTGAACAGCTGCGGGAGCCTCCAAGCCTGGACGACGTGCTTGCCCGAACCGGGCGTCCCGGGTACATATTGTACTTGCCCAAACGCAATAAGGCGCCCAGTAAGCGTCCAAAGTCAGAGGACGACGAGGCAGTAGGTGACCCGATTAGGGTAGCGGCGCCCGAGGCAGGACGACTGGATGCGAGTCTCAACCCGGCCGTGGCGCAAAAAAGGAAAAAACGTGCAGAGACGGGGGGGTCTAAGTTGAAGAAATCCAAAACTGCGATAGAGGGTCTGGCGGTGGTCAGCGCAGAGGCGGGCGCTTCAGGGCCTAAACTCTTGGATCGAGTTGACGACGGCGGAGTTCCTGCAATGGACGACGTTGTGTCAATTCCAGACGACACCGAGCCCCCCGAGGCTGCAAACCCCGACGCCTCTTCATCAAGTGGCCCCAAATTCCCGGTGCTGACGATGCTTGGTAGCCCGCACCCTTTTCCTCTTCGGAGCACTGACGGACTGGCTCTGTCGCTATACAACTTGCTGGTACCGCGAAGGTAAAAACTGCCGAGGAGGCCCAGGTGTTGGCGGAAGGTCGGGTTGTTGAAGCTGAAAAGCTCGCTACTGAAGCGAAAACGGCCGCGGAGACAGCGAAGCAGGCGATGGAGACAGCGAAGAAAACCGCTGAGGACGCGGTGAATGTTTCGGAGACGGCGAGGAAAGCCGCGGAAGACCGCGCCTCATCTTTGGCACTGGAGGTTCAAAAGTTAAAATCCTCAAACATCGCTTACATCAAACGATGTAGACAGTTGTCGGACAAGGAGACTGCGGATGCCAAAGCCGTATACGTGCTGTCACTCCATAACCGCTTCCCGGACCTTCGCCTCGGGTCGCTGTGGCTCGACGTACCAGAGAAAGACCGGCCGGAGGGAGTCGATTGGGGGGAATCCGATGATGCTGACGACGAAGAAGACGATGAGGATGTGGATGAAGACGGGGACCAGTGATACCGTTCCCCTCCTTTTTTTTAAAATTATGTAACTCTTTGGGGGCCGTAGGCCCTTCTGTTTTTTTTGTTGAACCACGTTAACTCTTCTGTTTTTTGGGGGTCATGGGGCCCCCTGTGACTATTATGTTTAATTTGCTGGGTATGTTATTTCGCACATCGTAAATCTTAATGCTCGGTAGGTTGATTTGTTACCGAAGGTTTTCCAGAAGTTCGGGAAAACCAAAGCGTAGATCGGTAGAACCGAAAAATCCATTTTAAGGCTCTGTAGATCGATTTGTTATCGAAAGTTTTTCCAGAAGTTCGGGAAAACCAAAATGTAGATCGGTAGAACCGAAAAAACCCATTTTAAGGCTCTGTAGATCGATTTGTTATCGAAAGTTTTTCCAGAAGTTCGGGAAAACCAAAATGTAGATCGGTAGAACCGAAAAAACCCATTTTAAGGCTCTGTAGATCGATCTGTTATCGAAAGTTTTTACAGAAGTTCGGGAAAACCAAAATGTAGATCGGTAAAACCGAAAAACCCATTTAAGGTTCTGTAGATCGAGTTTTCCTTGAAAGTTTTTCCCTAGGGTCGGGAAAACTAATATGTAGATCGGAATAACCGAAAAACCTATTTAAGGTTCTGTAGATCGAGTAATATTAAAAGAAACGGACGACGTCCAGCTCGTCAGCTGTCCAAAGTCGCAACGATTTAATATTTAGAAGGCAAAAGATTTTTTGATTATCAAAATCGTGGGTCGGGTTTAGGCTGATGCCTCGTTAAAACCTCCTCGCGCCACCTAGGTAGGAAAGAGTGCATCCCCGACCGTTTACAAACTTGAATCAAGTGAAACATAATGCGAAATACATCGTAAATTACAAACTATTCTAGATACAATTTCAAGTGCTCAATATTCCACGGTAGCCTTAGGAGGTGTCCGAGCCGATTCTGCAGGCGGTACGTCCCACTTTTGATTTTCTCGACAATTTCGTAGGGCCCCTCCCAATTTGGGGCCAGCTTGCCGAGGCTCTTGTCCTTTGTGTGGAGGAACACGCGTCGTAGAACCTTATCTCCGACCTTGAACTCCCGACGGCGGACTTTAGCTGCATATCGACTTCTCATTAAAGTTTGGTAGTGTAAAGAATTTAAATGGGCGCGGTGGCGCTTCTCTTCTATGAGGTCGAGCTCGAGTCGTCGGCTGTCGTCATTCATCTCCTCCTGATAAGTTCCGATCCTGAAAGAAGGAAAAATAGATTCCGCGGGAGTGACCGCGTCCATACCATACACTAAAGCGTAAGGCGACTCTTGAGTAGCCGTGCGGGGTGTGGTTCGGTAAGCCCACAATACTTCTTGCAAGTAGTCTGGCCATTTTCCGGCCTTTCCCTCGAGGTTCTTTCTGAGGCCATCCAGAATGGTTCGGTTCGTTACTTCGACCTGGCCGTTGGCTTGTGGATTTAAGGAGCAGAGAAACATTGTCGGATATTATGAGTGGTGCAGAACGCCTTCATCTCCGCGCTATCAAACTGTGGCTCGTTGTCCATAGTTAGCCGCTGGGGCACTCCGAACCGGCAACAAATGTTCGCCCAAATGAATTTGACAATATCTTTGGTCTTCGTGGCGGATAGAGGTTCGGCTTCGACCCACTTGGAGAAGTAATCTACTGCCACGACAATCGTCTGCCTTCCTCCCGATGCCGTTGGTAATGGTCCGACGAGGTCGATTCCCCAGCGGTCAAAAGGCAGCCCTTCGGATATGGATTCTAGGGGAGCTGCGGGTACGTTGATGGCGTTACCGAACCTTTGACACGTATCGCAGGTTTTGACTATGAGTCTCGCGTCTGCCGTTATTGTCGGCCAATAGAATCCCGCAAGAAAAATTCTCCTAATCAGAGCCTTGTATCCGCAATGCGCCGCGCCTTCACCATCATGTAGTTCAGACAAGATTACCTGGGATTCGTCGAAACCTAAACATCGAAGTAGAGGTCGGCTAAAAGATTTTTTGTACAGCACATCCCCTAAAAGGACGTAGCCCCGTGCTTTGTTGCGCAATTTTCGTGCCGAGGCGGTGTCGTCGGGAAGCCGACCTTCAGCCAAGAAAGAGATAATACCCCGCCGCCAGTCTGAAGTTGCAACCGAAGAGATGTGGCATGCGATTTCAGGTCGGTTAGCCAACTCATGTCGTTTAACGATGGATGGGCTTTCTTGCTCTATTACCCATGGATAATTGGTGGAGCAGGAAATCGTTGCCAAAGAATCCGCTGTGGTGTTTTCGCTTCGCGGTACATGCTCGTAAGTGATTTTATCAAAAGAAGCGGCCAGAATTCTTAATGCCGCCAGGTACTGTACTAGGTGTTCCTTCCGAGCCTCCGCACTTCCCGAGGCTTGGTTTATTAGAAGTTGGGAGTCGCTTATGAGTCGTACCTGTCTTGCCCCGCACACCTGTGCCAACCGTAACCCTGCCAAAGCAGCCTCGTATTCAGCTTCATTGTTTGACGTGTGGAAACCAAAACGGATGGCCTGGAGCATGCTAACACCCGAGGGAGTTACAATTTGGACTCCCGCCCCACAACCACTAACGTTTGCTCCCCCATCGGTGCGGACGGTCCACTCGCCCTCTGCTGTCTCTTGTGAATGCGCTTCCTGTTCGGGTCGTTCTGAGTGAAACTCGACTAAAAAATCGGCCAAGACCTGGCCTTTAATAGCTGTTCAGGGTTCAAATTCAATGTCGAAGTCCCCCAATTCTACCGACCACTTGGATATTCTCCCGGACATGTCTGGTCGTTGAAAAACGTATTTTAGCGGAAGTGATGTGCGGACAACAATAGGGTGGGCTTGGAAGTATGGTCGCATTTTCCGCGCTGCTGTTACCAGAGCCAGCGCCATTTTTTCCAGTTTGAGGTACCGAGTTTCGGCGTCCAGCAAGCTTTTGCTCACATAGTATACCGCTGTCGGAGCTGGCCCTGATTCGCTGATTAGAGCAGCGCTGACCGATAATCCGTGACCGCAATGTAGAGGAAAATGGTTTCCCCCGCAGTCGGCTTGGTGAGGCGGTTCGGGGTCGATAGGTACTCTTTGATCCCTAAAAAATCCTTGGTACACTCAGGAGTCCAAACAAAAATTTTCGCCTGTCGTAGGACCTGAAAAAACGGAGCGCATTTATCAGATGATCGAGAAATGAAACGATTTAGGGCGGCCAGACGCCCGGTCAGAATCTGAACTTCCTTCACACTTCGGGGAGGCGTCATGTCGGCTAGGGCTCGGAGCTGAATAGGGTCTGCCTCAATACCCTTCTCGCTGACGAGGAATCCCAAGAATTTCCCTGACCGGACCCCAAAAGAACATTTTTCCGGGTTTAGCTTAAGGTTTATCCCTCGTAAGTTATCAAAAGTTTCTCTAAGGTCGGCAAGGTAGGCCACATCGGTCCCACTTTTGACCAACATGTCATCAATGTACACCTCCATATTTCTCCCGATCTGTCCTTCGAATGTCCTGTTGACTAATCTTTGGTATGTCGCGCCCGCGTTCTTCAGTCCGAAGGGCATTACCTTGTAACAGTATAGCCCCCGACCCGTGATGAACGTGGTATTCTCCTGATCCGCAGAATGTAGCTTAATTTAATTGTAACCGACATAGGCGTCCATAAACGATAGTACCTTGTTGCCCGACGTCGAGTCCACCAGTTGATCAATCCTCGGCATTGGAAAAGGATCCTTCGGGCACGCCCGATTAAGGTCAGTAAAGTCTACACACATCCTCCATTTCCCGCTTTTCTTTTTGACGAGTACGGGGTTAGAAATCCATAAGGGGTACTTTGCTTCCATGATATGTCCGATGCTGGTCATTCTCTCAACTTCCCGCAGGATCACATCTGCCTTTTCGGGGGAAAAAGTTCGACGTTTTTGAACGATCGGTCTGACATTCTTGTTTATGGTCAACTTGTGGATCGCGAAGGATTCCGGTACTCCCGTGACGTCCGCGGAGCACCACGCAAACAAGTCAAGGTTTTCTCGTAGGAGGGTCAATAGCTGTTTCCTTAGGGTTGGCAAAAGGTTGACCCCGACCCGTAGATATTGCCCATCTGCAAAATAATGTAGCTCGCATTCCTCGTCTGTCGTCAAAAGGCTTGGGGCCTCCCGGGGGTCATCCACCGGTTGCGATCCCGGAGGCACCCCCCTTAATTGCTATTCTTGAGCCGGAAACATCTCTTGGTCTTTTTTCGGAGCTAACGCAGCTCGGTAACATTCCCGCGCTGCTTTTTGGCTGCTTCAGACCACTCCTACATTGTTCCCGACCACGTACTTCACGCATTGATGAATAGTAGAAGTCACAGCATGCATGCGCGATATCCAAGACCGGCCAAGAATGGCGTTGTGTGAGGCCGGCGCGTCCACTACTACAAACAAAACCGTGACCTCCTTTTTAAATGGGCCGCGGCCTAACTGGACCACGCCCTCAAACTCCCCGACTACGTCGGCTGCTGACCCGGTAAACCCGACAATGGTGCGGTCGGATCGCGCAATCGCCGGTCGCGTTCTGAACTTAGCAATGGTAGACGCGAAGATGATATTGGCCGAACTCCCGGTGTCCACCAAGATGCGCCGAACCTCCTCTCCCGCTATTGCTGCCCCGATTACAATGGCGTCCTCATGCGGTCCGGCTATGTCTCTCATGTCATCGTCGTCGAAATGTAAAATCGGCGAGGGGGCGCTTCTGGTTTGGAAGCAAGTTCTGGCTTCCAACTGGGTGGTCAAGTTGACAATGTGCCTTTTCCTGGAAGAATGCGTGACTCCCGCCATCGAATCCCCCCCGAAAATTGTCAGAGATTCAAAAAGATTACAGAGGCCTCGTACTTTACCGGTATTCTCCTCAATCTCTTCCTTAATGATCCCGATAATATCGTGATTAGCTTTCGGGTCACCGAAGCGCGAGGTCGGGGAGAGGGCACTTCTAGTTTGGAAGCAAGTTTGCGTTTTCAGCGGAACGGTTTGGTCGGGGAAAGGGCACTTCCGGTTTGGAAGCAAGTTTGCGTTTCCCGTCATCGGTCCTCCCCCGGAGATGGTTAATGATTCGAAAAATTCACAGAAACCACGGATGCTACCGACGCTTTCCTCTGCCCCTTCCTCAATGACCCCGATGATATTGCGGTTGGCTTCGGGATCAAGGTACTCAATTGTCACGTCGAAGTGGTCGGTCACCTCTGAAATGGCCATGGTCGTTTCTGGTTTTGGTACGATCACCACCTCTTTCGAGGTCGTGCCTTGCTGTGCATTTTTTACATACTCCAACAAGTTCCCGTGCTCTATGAGCATCTGTATCTCCTTCTTCAAGGCTATGCAGTCCTTCGTATCGTGCCCGATGTCTTCGTGGTAGCGGCAATAGCGGTTATTCCTTTGTTCCCGTGGCGTCGGGATGGGGAAAGGTCTGCGGTATATTCCGCTCCTCTTGGTTTTTTCGTAGATCGATGACACACATTCTGTAAGGTCTGCGAAGTAGGCATGTCGCGTCCACTTGTTGGACATGGGTCGAGAGATCGCCGGTCCCGCTTGCCTTGGTTTCAGACCGGTCGGGGTCGGGGGTTTGGTTAACACTGGTGTGCTCGGGTGTATCGTGCTAACTGGTTGGGCCGACCTGGCGTAATCTGATCGGGAACCCTGCTTTATCATGACCGACGCTTGGGCGCTCTGTTGGATCTGTGCTGCCAGTTCAGACGCTTCTGTTTCTTCAATCAATATCTGCTTCTCTACCTGTGCCAACAGTGCGGAAAAAGTGAACGCTTGCTTCTTGGTCACAGCTTGCTTCATCGGTCCCGGGAGCAAGCCTAAACGAAACGCCGTTAGAGCCACATTCTCTTCACAATGGTCTAGGTCGGTTTTCGCGTCAATGAACCGCCTGGTATAGTCTCTGAGGCTCTCCCCCAGCTTCTGTCGACAATTCATGATAATATCTCCGTTGGCGCGGAAACTCTTACTTCCGACGAAGTGTTGCCTGAACATCGTCCAGAAAGTCCCGAAGTTCCGAATGCACCCATGCGGCAAGCGGTTGTACCACTTAGAGGCTCTGTCTTTGAAAGTCATAGAAAATGCTCTGCACAGGGTCTTGTCATCATTGTCGAAGCTTAACATGAAATTTTTGAAAGCCTCCAAATGGTTATCTGGGTCCTTTTTTCCGTCGTACTTTTCTAACTTAGAAATGTCAAATCTCCTCGGGAGCTGTCCTGCTAATATTTCATCGGATAACGGGGAGGCCCTCCAGTCGACTCCGAGCTTATATGCTCCTCCCCCAAGACCCTCGGTCCTAACTCCATAATGCCCCTCGACTCCTGGGCTGATGAATTGGCTACTGGTTCTGTAACCATGGTTCTGGCTATTCGACGGTTGCCACGGAATCGGCGGCAATATTTCCCGTTCTCCGCGGCTGGCGATATGCATTTCTTCTTTCTCAAAGGATACCGGGGTCGGCTTATCGGCGCCGCCCTTCTTATACTGCTGAGGGTCGGCCCTGGACCCTCAAAGTCGTCGGGATCGATTCTTCTGCGCTCGCTGAACTCTCTCCCGCCGCAGATATTCTTTGCCCGACGAATCGTCTGAGGGGTAGTCCGACGTCATGGCCCGATGGTTCTCAAGGTTCCGACGAGTCCTGGTATCTTCTTCGTCATCGGGGAGAGGATCCCTGTAGTACCTAACAGGTCGGGCCTCTATTCGCGGATCGTTGCCATGGCCAGCTGCCCCCCGGTCCTCCAGGAGAGGCTCTTTGCTCTTTCCTTCCCGGGCTCTTTTCTCACCCAACGCCCGCTCCCTTTCTTCTTCCAACCGAGCAATGTCCTCGAGGAGCTGCTTTCGGGTCATTATCAGAGTTGACCGCTTGTCCCGTCCGCCGTGCCATTCTCGGGCGGGGACTACCGTGCCTCCCGAACCTGAGACGGCTCGGACGACTTCTCTCCCGTCCCTCTCTATCGCCGCATCGCTGTTCATCCCGAAAAATGTGATTTTCAAAGGACAAAAGATTCCTTTTTGGTATCACTGTTTCCCACAGACGGCGCCAATGATGAGTAAATAATTATTAGGAGAATATATTTGGGATCTTGAGTCAGATATGACTAGAGAGAGAAAGTGTAGAGAGATAAAGAGTGAATTCGTGAAAGTAATATTCAATACCCTTTTTTAGGCAAGTGGGTCACCCTTTTATACTAAAATAAGGAGGACCCATTTGAGCTCTTAGTGGGCCGTTCATCACATATTAATGAGGCTCCTCTACCATCTTTATATTTATACATTGGTCCCTGATTGACTCTGAATACTCTTTTAACTACATCAAATATTTATTTATCGTGTTTTTACCCCTTTAATTGAGATCGGCGAATTCCGCCCTCATCAGATATGACAGAGTAATAGTAATTTATATCGCAATGTCTACCTTATTACATATCAGAGATTTAATAAACTACCTATAATACTTATATCCACATACATAGCAATGTCTACCAGTTTATCTATCGGGGTTTAATCAAGCATCTATCGTAGTACGAACTACATATTTGTCAGAATAATTATAACCTATATATGGATGTCCACATGTTAAAATTTTTTGTTACGAACCATATAGTAGACTTTTACATATCTGTCAGACTAATTATCTAGACCAGATAGGTTTTAAATTTTAAATATAATTTATCTACCATTGTAAATTACTCGTAAATCTCATATAACATATTATTGATGCACGAAATATATATATGGACTGGAGGATATGGTTATTGGTAGATGAGTAAAATTAATTTTTTGAAAGGACTTTTAACCACACCAATTACTCATTAGAAGTTAATGTGTTAAACCTATTGGTTAGATTGAAGTTGAAAAGATAAAGGTAGATGGACTTGAATGATTACATGCATTAAATATACGTGTGCCATTAAATTTGTGAAAGTAAGTATGGTTGCTAAATGGGACTCAGGCTTGGGGATTGTGTTTTGCTATAAATAGAGGGTGATATTTGAACATATACCTCTCACACTTCCCTGCAAATCAAAAAACAACCAGAACCTCTAGCCTTAGTTGAAACCTAACCACCTTCGAAAATGACACCTTCCTCACCTTTCTCACCACCTAACTCCGGCGACGACGAGTGTTCAAGTGACCACTACGCAGACCCCAAGGCTTACAAGCGAACAACAACATCGGAGTACTCCGATGATGATGAAGACACCTGGTCCGTTTGGTCTGAGGACCAAGAAGACCCTTATGGTTCATGGGATTCATGGTCGTTGGACGACAGCTATCAGTCTGGGGATGAAAAACCTTCAAAACGGAAGAGGAGCAGGAGCAGTTTGGGGGTTGAAAAAGAAGACGACGATGATTCAGAGGAGGCAGACGACGAGGCTTCTGAAGACGAAGAAGACGAGGAAGAGGAAGAAGAAGAAGAAGAAGAGGAGGATGGATCTGATGGAGATGATTCTGACTAGGTTTGAACATGTCGATGTAGTTTCATGGAACTGTTGGTTTCTATTTTGTTATTTTTAATGTTTGTTTATGTTTTTTTTGGACTGTAACTTTCACCAACCCTGTGCAGTAGTCTCATTTTTTGACAGGGTTGGTGTATTTGGAAGATCTGTAGCAGTTACTGATTTTAATGTTAACGTTTGATTGCATTTTCTGTTCTCTAGCTTAAACTGGTATGATATGATATGATATGTTGCAGTTGACGGAAGCAGTTTTAATTGCAGTTATTTCACAGAATCGCATTGTATGAAAACTAACATATCAAATTTATAGTAACATTAAAATAACAGTTTATATAGACCTAATCTATCAGATGTAAGCTACCTTATCTATCAACCACTGTTTATGTCATATTTTATGTCATCAATATATCTGGCTATTAAATAACGAGATGAATCAGGCAGGGAAGATATAAAGAACCTCGTGAACAAATGTAAGAAATGTATCAGATGGATGTACAGCAAAACAGAAAACATAAATTGATGTATCTGTCAGATGTAGAATCCACGATCTATCAATGTTACATAGTTTGTCTATCAGAGTATAACAGCGTGTATAGCAATGTAGCTTTTAATAGATATCAGAGTTTGAACCAAACAAACATGTTACATGTCAATGTTAACAGTGTACAAAAACATAAGTCGAAAGGTACTTAGTGCTTATCTTTGAGATGAATCAGGCATGGAAGATGTAAAGGACCTCGTGAACAAATGTAAGTAAAGTATCAGATGGATGTACACCAAAACAGAAAACATACTTTAATGTATCTGTTAGATGTAAAATCCAGTATCTATCAATGTTGACTAGAGTGGCTATCAGAGTATAACAGCATATATAACAATGTATACATGAATAGATATCAGAGTCAGAAACAAACAGACATGGTACATGTCAATGTTAAAAGTGCACAAAAATATAAGTCGAAAGATAAGGAGTGCTTATCTTTGAGATGTAAAATGTTACAAAAAAATCGGTAAATAATGTTTAGAACGGAGCATCACATGACCTCCTATTATGCCCCGATTTGAAACATCGACCACAACGAGACTGGCTGCTGGAAACTTCACCTCTTGATGGAATACGCTTTTTCCTCGGACGCCCAGGTCATCTTTTAACGTTCGGGGGCATCACCACGGGCTCTCCATCACAATCTGCAGTACTGGATTCACCAAACTCTGTTATAGCTGGTATGTTAAATGAATAGCTGGACCGGTAATTTTGGGTAGTGAAAAACGGCTCAACCAACGTCATAGGATCCTCGTTTAGAGATGCAATTGCAGCCAACGCATGAGCGAATGGGAAACATTCTTGCTGCCAAGAGCCGCATGTGCATTTGAAATCAAGTATGTTGACCACCATGACTGGGTCCGATAAAACCTCAAAATAAGCGGCAGAAGACTTGCAAACTAACAATGTCCGACTACATTGTACATTCTCTTTGAACATCTTGTCATACTCGGGGCACAAATGTGTGTTCCAACTCAAGCCCTCTCCTAAACGTCGAGACATTTGAGTCATCAGAAGAGCTCTAATCCAGTCGATTAATTCAACTATAGGCAGATGACACAACTTTTTAATCTGGAAATTGAACGATTCAACAGCGGTTGATGCCATCGCCCCATACCGTTTGCCTTTGACATATGCCTGAGCTAATTTTTCTGGTGGCAGATTTCTTACAAAGTTGCCAATACGCTCACCGCCTTGGCGCAAAAACTGACCAAAACGTTCATTAAAAAGTTCCACCGTAGGGGCATAAGCACAGCTCTTAAACATCACTAGCATATTTTGTTTGTAGACTCTGTTAGTGTGTTCAAGAGCTTTAGTCAAGTTCTGGATAGGATGGAAGATGCAATAATCATGGTAGTCAGTAGGATAAAGAGTTGCGACAGCGCTAATAATACCAGCATGGCGGTCTGAAATGAAAGTTATTTGGCGCCCTAACAGATGAGGTTTTAAACTTTCCAAAAACCAAAACCAGTTGTCTGAGTCTTCACTACCAAATATACCAAAAGCTACAGGGAAGAGACCTGAAACGGAAAAGGTACAGCTTAAAAACAGAATTACATTAACAGAACTACATTAAGGTTGCCTCTGTAATAATAAACATTAAACAGTGTATGTAACCTAATCTATCAGATAGTGCCTCATAAACTAGCACTCAATAATAACTAAAATAGCAGGGTAGGTAACATAATCTATCAGACAATGTAAATAAATCGCAAACTATGTTAACCTATCTACCAGATTAAATGTATATGGAAACATGTACTGACCGTTTTTTCCATCTTTTGCCACTGCTGAAAGCAACACGCCACCATGCTTCCCTGTTAGGTGGGTTCCGTCAACGTACAGTAGAGGGCGGCACGAATGGAAACCCTGAAGACACGCCCCAAACGCTATAAAACAGCGACGGAAAACATTGTCGGGAGCCAAATCCAGATGGCAGTCCGTAGTGATGTCACGACTCTTTAGTCTCTTGAAGTATGGTTTTAGCAATCCAAAAGAGGTATTGCTATCTCCAAATACAACACGACGGGCCTTCTCCAACACATTCCAAGATAGACGATATGAAACGTCTAAACCGTAGTCTTGCTTGATGGTGGTCTGTATAGTCTTAGCTGTAACGGATTGGCAGTTCCGTAGAGAATCGTGAATTTCATCAGCAATCAAATCGGACGACAGATGCCTGCTTTTCTTCTTTGTGAATACGGGACTGCACGTATGGGTACTGACAAATCTTTTAATTGTCATCAAACCGGTCTTAGAATCAACAGAAGCGTAAAGCCTCCATTTGCAGCCGTCCGAATCTTTGTTTACACAATAAACGGTGATCTTGCTAAAGGTATTGTGCATGTACCTAAACGCAAAACCGTTCTCTAATGCATAACGGGATAAGGATAACCTCAGACCTTGAGCACCATCTGGAAAAGACTGTCCAACACCGATGATAGCTTCTGCCCATCCCGTTGTAGCTAGATGTCTTTTTTTGGGGGTTGAATTGCCAAACAGCTACTGCTTTCACCGCTAGTTCGTTGCATATGAGAGGATTCTTCGAACAGTTGAACAGGTTGTTTACGTTTAATCGCGGAGCCTTTATCAGCAACATGTTCTTCGATAAGAAAACTAACACTCTTCAGACGCTCAACATCAAGGTAACATTCTAACCCAATAAAATCGGTCTCCTTATTAAACATACAATTATTCTGAGCACCGCAAGAGTATGTAATGCTGTAGTTGCCTCTAACAAGCCCTTGCCATGTTTGCTCAACGTACTGTTGAAAAGACTCGAAGTTTTCGAATTCGGACAGCAGAACAATAACTGTTTCCGTACCAAATTTGAAAATGCAAACTTTTGGTTTCGACATTGTGTAACCTGAATTATAGGAGTTTTGGTTAGTTTGTTTAATGTTGGTGTAGAACAACTGAATGTGTTACTGATATTAGTGAATGGTTGAACATATCTAGCAATATACCGTAACTAACATATCAGGGTATATGGACTCTTGGTCTGTTTTTCAACACATATAGCAAACTGTCGTAACTAAACTATGAGGGTATATGGACTCTTGGTCTGTTTTCCAACACATATAGCAACCTATTATAGCTAACATATCAGGGTGTCTGCAGTAAGAGGAAATGGTTGGAAACATTTAGCAATATCCACTAACTAACATATCAAGGAATATGGATACGTGGTCTAGTTTTGAACACATATAGCAAACTGTCATAACTAAACTATCAGGGTATATGAAGTCATGATCTATTATCCAACACATCTAGCAAACTATTATAGCTAACATATCAGGGTGTATGCAGGCAGGGGATTTGGTTGAAAAACATCTAGCAATATCACGTACCTAAACTATAAGGGTATATGGAGTCATGGTATATTTTTCAACACATATAGCAACCTGTCATAACTAACATATCAGAGTGTATGCAGTCAGGGGATATCTTCCAACACATCTAACATATCAGGGTGTATGCAGTGATCTAGCAACCTCAAACGTACAATTGTAGGCGACAAATCGCAAAGTGTAACCATACAAATCGCAGGGTTTAAAACAGAGGTGGAAAAATGAAATTTCTCACCGGAATGTTATCGGAGCCGGTATGGATGCTTTGAATCGACCTGAAGCAGATAGTAATAGGTTTCCTGCCATTAACGTACATTATATGAGAGTCTAGAATCGATTTCGAAAATGGAAAACTATTTTGAAACTGAAAAATCAGTCCGATACTGACCTGAAAGCTGTAACGTCGGGCTCCGATAACAGTGGTTAGAAGGTTGATAAACGGTGGTCTAGGAGGCTGAGAAACGAAGCAAAATCGGAGCTAGGAGGCTGAGCTTTTTCACAGATGACGAAGCTAGGCAGCTGTCTCTGTTAGAGTCGTCGTCGAACAGTGTATTCCAGCTTTCGCCGGTGATCGGAAGCCTCTTCGAAGGTGTTTACCTTCCTCACCGGTGGTTACTATGTGTAGCCGGTGGTTCAATAGTGTCGCCGGAGCTGGTGTGATCAGCCTACGTTTTTTGAAATGAACAGACGTTCTTGAAAAATGGGTTGTTTGTTAGGTTAGGAGAGAGGAGAGAGGAGAGAGAAATGGGGTAATAAATTCAAAATTCAAAATTCAAAAGTAATAAAGAAGGTGCTGAAGCCAAAAGGGGCCCTTTTTTCACAAATTGAACCTTATATACTAGGTTGAGGGTAATCTTGGTATTAAAAAAAGAAAAGGTATTAGAAGTGGATATATTTAATGAGATGGGTATTAAGTGAGCATTAACCCATTTTTGGGTACTAGGTTGTAATAGGTTTGCCTAAAAGGTACTTAGTGTGTCATTTCCCTTTTTTTTTCCATTATTTTGGGGATTGAATATAATCTATATTTACTTAAATAAAATACCTCTCAGAACATGTACATTCGTTATTCGTTGGTATTAACATTATGTGTTAGTGAGTGCCTATTAGGCGAGAGAAACATAATTAGTTTTATTTAATTTTCTTTTGTTAATAACCCAAATTTCACTCCAATAATATCTTTTAAAATAACATGTATATATCTTTTATTTTATTTTACATTAGAGTGTTATTTAATTTTATTATTGTATAAGATTTTAAATATTTTGTTCCATTATTTTTGTGTTGATATAGAAGATCAAAAGCATTTTTTTAGGAACTGAAAAAGAGAAGAAGTAAAAAAAAGGATTTGTTAAAGATATGATTTCAAGATATATGAGGATTTGTTAAACATATAATTTATGAAAATATATTAGATCTTAAGAAAAATAAGGAGTTATAATAAAAAATAATATTTTTTAGTTTGGTCATACCTTCTAGAATATTGTCTTTTAAATAACAACTTCCATTTTATTTAGTTTATTAGTTTCATATTTTAATTATTAATATATTAAGATTTATGGGTTGTTTCCAATCCAATACCAATAAGTTCATAATCCATTTTTGGTCTACCCTTATTTCCTTTTGTAGTCTAATAAAAGCTTTTAAGTCATTTTAATTACCAAATATTTTAAAAATACTTAATTTACCCTCACTTATTAATTTATTAGCCAAATTTTTTTATTTTTTTATATATATTTAATGTTTTTTTGGCAAACAATCATTTTATTACTAAAATGAATGGAATACAAACAATAAGGGCCAAATGTTTTAAAAGAAAAGAAAGAGGCCCAAGGCTAATATATCCTAAATTAAAATCAGGGCTAAACCCTAATTGAAACCCCCAAAAGTAGAGTTAGGGCAAAACCCTAATTGAAACACCCAAAATTAGAATTGGGGCGAAACCCTAATTGAAACACAAAGGGACCGATAAAGAAGACGACTTCAAAGCAGGAAAGGAGCTCCATCACCGAAACATCCAATAGAGAGAGGCGTCTCTAAATCTGATTGGGAACCAACGGGCAGCTAGCCTGGATCAATGTACCCTACACCAATGCTTTCAAGGGTCGTGATTGCAATTAAAGGGATCAGAGTATTGTTGAAGGTGAACGATTTGTTCATGCGTTCAGTCGGAATCCATTTTGATAACCAGTCGGCCGCGACGTTTTGAAAACGAGGAATACGGCGAAGAGACATTTCAGGCATTATCAAGCTGCGACAGATTTTAAGCAGAGGAGAAAGCTTATCAGTACTGTAAGAGGATGTTGATGAGCGAAAAGCAGTCAGATTCAAGATCCACATGCTTCCAGATATTTCTTCTGCAAATTATGAGAGCTTCAATCATAGTTCGACATTTAGCGAGAAAATGGTCCATTTTACCGAAGAGATAACCAAAACCAGCAACAAGATCGCCACCAGAGTTTCTAACCAAGACACCTCCACTTACTTCTCCATTGAAGCTACAGGCACCATCAACATTTATCTTTAGTCTACCCTCTTTCGGAGCTTGTCATTTCTGGTAAATACTCTTTATGTTCCTTATGTTGATAGAGGTACAATGTAGGACAGACCCTGCATTTTTTACACGAAACCAATGCTTAGCCTTAAGGTTTTTACCAGCGTCAATGCCTTTGATAATACTATTGATTCTGTCAATAACACTTGAGAAATTGTCATGAGTGCTATTGAACTTGCTGCAATTTCGATTAAACCATATTGTCCAACATATTACTTGAGGGACAAGATTGGTTATGTGAAAATTGCAGTGAGAGAACCAGAACCAGCAGTAAAGAATATGAGTTAGAGTCATGTAACGTCTAATGGGAATCTTGAATAAGAGACCATAGTAAATCCAAATGGACGAGGAAAAGTTGCAATTGACGAAAAGATAATTCTTTTCTTCACAATTGCAACAGAACTGGCATTTTGAAACAGAGACAAAATGCCTTTTGGAAAGGATGTTATCAATTGGGATGAAGTTGTGAATAAACTTCCAGCTTAGGAAAGAGTATTTTATTGGTATAAAGTGATTCCAATTTTTTTTAAAAGAGAATATTTGTTGTGTTTTTGTCTTATGTTTTCCCAAGTAGCTTTGGTACTGAAATTCTTATCTTTTGAAATTTTCCACTCTATCTTATCATCCTGCTCTTGATGAATCTTCACATTTTTAATGTGATTGACTTTATCATGAGAAAGGAAGTTAAGGTGAGTGTTGATGTCCCAACAACCATCTTTTCAAAAGGTATTAACCTTAGCAGGAAGATACCATCTGTTATTACTAGGGTTACTTATTATAGGAGCCTGATCAAGCCAATCATCAAACCAGAAATCCACATCCCCACAACCCAGAGACCAGACCACATTATGATCAGCTTTATCTTTAATAGAGTGAAGTCTTTTCAATACAATGGAATCAAATGTTTTACAAATAGATTTAATAGGGTGAGAGTCAGGGCAGTAGGTTTGATGCATTAGATCAACCCAAAGAGTAGATTTCTTTCTAAACTGAAACCACAGCTTTTGAGAGAAAGTGGACTGGATATCATGAAGTGCTTTAATGTCCAGTCCACCTTCCTCAAAAGGCTTACAAAGCTGCTTCCAAGAAGTCCAGTGGAGGGCTTTGTCATTAAATTTTGATCTCCACATAAATTTATTGAAACACAACTTAAGCTTAGTGATGATTGAGTTGGGGATAAGGCTGTTTTGCATCCAGTAATATACAATTGGGTGGAGAAATTTTTTAACCAGGGATAACCTTCCCCTAAAAGATAGATTTTTCATGTCCCAGTCATGAATTCTATTATGAATGTTGTTAATTAATGAAAGAAAATTCTTCCCTTTGTTGTTTGCAGCAATGGTAATGCCCAAATAAGAGAAAGGAGCTTGGTCAGTGATGAAACCAGTGTCAGTGATCAACCTTGCTGAGGAAGACTGATGCATTTTAGAAGAGGTAATGATTCTGGTCTTGTCTTTATTGATCATTTGGCCAGAAGCTAACTGGTAGTTTTCCAGCAGGTTGCAAAGTTTTTCAATGGTAGATAGGAGGTTGTTGGTAAAAATAATGATATCATCAGCGAAGGCAAGACAAGGTAAGATATATCCAGATTTCAAATGATAAATCATGTTTTTATTTGTATTGTAAAGATTCTGGATGCCCCTCATGAGGCCTTCCTCAGCAAGAATGAAAAGACTTGGAGACAGTAGGTCTCCTTATCTTAAACCATTCTTCTGAGGAAAGTTTCCAACAGAAGATCCATTGATGAGAATGGACAGCATGACCTTAGATATTAGATTTTTTATTAGGTTGATAATCTCGTTAGAAAAGCCAAAACACCTTAGGATATTAAGAACAAAGGCATGAGACATCTTGTCAAATGCTTTTGACATATCAAGCTTAACCATAATGTTACCCTTGGAAGGCATTCTCTTAATGTTGTGCATCATTTCTTTAGTGATAAGGATGTTGTCATGAATGAGTCTTTGTTTGACAAAAGCCCCTTGGCTCTTTAAAATGATAATAGGCAATATATCAGAGAGCCTGCTGTTAATGAGACTTGAAATCAACCTGTTAAATATAGTACACAGGCTGATAGGTCTGAAATTGGTCAAGTTTATAGGGTTAGGGCCTTTGGGAATAAGACAAATCCCAGTGGCAAAGACATCATTAGGGATGGAATGACCTTTAAGGTAAGAATTAAGAGCGTTGTATAAATCAAAACATATAATATTCCAGCATATTTTAAGGAATAAACAATTGAAACCATTTGTGCCAGGGGCACTGTCATTCTTCATGGCAGATATAATTGACCACAACTCCTCTTTGTTAGTAGGCCTGGGGATTTCAGAGTTATCCCTATCAGAAATAAGCTTAGGGATATTGCTTAGGATAGAGTCCTGCACAGCTATATTAGAGCAAGTATAAGTATCATTAGAAAGAATTCCTTTAAAATATGATTCAGTAGATCTAGTAATATCATCATTGTTAAGAAGCCAGGTGCCATTATCTTTAATTATTTGATAGTATTCATCTTTCTCTTTTTAGATACATAGTTATGATTGAGTTTAGTGTTACCATCACTTTCATTTAGCCATGTATTGTAGCATTTCTGTCTCCAGAAATATTCCTCATTTTTTAGAGCTTGAATATGAACACTGATGGCTTTAGAAAGCTCAGCTTTAGACTCATTGTTATTGTCTCTTTGATGAATCAGGTCTTTTTTGATAACATCCTCATTAGCATCTTTGACCTTACTAAATATGTTGTCAAAGTGCTTTAAGTTCCAACCCTTCAGAAATCTTTTAAGTCTCTTAAGCTTTAACCAAAAAACAATGTTAGCATCACCATAGCAGTGCCTGTTCCAGTTCTGTTTAACACTATTTCGAAAGTCAGAATCATTGGCCCAAGCATTTATAAACTTGAAATTGCATTTATTGTAATGTTGAGAATTATTCTAAGAAATAGAGAGAGTGATAAGCAAAGGGGCATGGTCAGAACAGGTTCTGACCATGTGGAAAACCTGGATTTGATTAGTAGAGGCCATGTTGCTATTAATTAAAACTCTGTCTAATCTTTTCCAAATTTTGTTGTTGCTCCAGGTGTATCTTGATCCCACATACCCAGGATCTTCAAGGTTGCAGATTCTAATGGCTTCAGTGAAATCTTCAGCACTAGAGGCATCAAAGGAGGAGCAACAGATTTGATCTTCAGGCGTAGTAATAGAATTAAAGTCACCAGCAATCAACGAAGGCATGTCATCAGAAGCTAAAAGCATCATCTGGTTCCACATGATTTTACGCAAAGAGGCTTGATTCTTAGCATAAACAGAGGTAAAGAAGTAAGTATATGTGGAGTAAGTGACCTCTATATGGAAGAATTGATCATGATCTATATTTACAGTGATATTAACACCATCAGACCAGAACACCCAAAGCTTATTAGAGCAATTAGCCACATATTTAGGTAACCCATTCTCTTAGCCACTTTGTCAATTTTATCAAGTTTTGCCATAATTTCTTGAATAACAATGACCTTGACCTTATCATTCTGAACAATGTAACTGAGCCTAGCTAAGGTTGGATTATTATTAACACCACGGGCATTCCAACTAACAGTCTTTATCATTTTCAGATAGAGATTTGTTATTGGATTTCTCTCTTTTAAGGAGAGAGTTGATAGACAGTTTTTTACCATTTTTTCTTCTATATGCAGATTTGATCTTTTTGCTGAGTAAGGTGTTGAAGTCGTTGTTGGAGGAGGTTGCAGTAGGAGATACATTTTGGCTGCCAATGTTGTCACAATGAGGAGAAGCAGCTTCTATAGTCAAGTCATTGTAACTGTGGTCATGGTCTATCTGTTGGAGGGCACTAATAAGATCTTGATAAGTCTTGGGAGTGTTGTCCTCTATCTCCACGCTAGGATTAGGATCTTTGGTTGTAACAAATTGATTTTAATCTTCTTCTGTAAACCTTATTGAAAGTTTGAACCTCAGAGGTTTTGGACTGATCTTTTTTAGTACTACTTTCTTGTAATGATTGAGATATAATCAGATCATCAGTTTTCTTTTCCTTTTCAATGTGTTCATCTTGTTCCTTTGTTTTGTTTGTTGTCATCTTCTTTCTGCATTCATCGATCTTGTGGCCCAAGTGAAAACAGTAGTGACAGTAATTAGGAGAATTTTTGTAACTCACCCCCACCCAGCAACCATCGTTTTCTCCGAAACCAAACCAGATTTTTCTTTTAAGAGTTGAAAACATCAATTTTGACTTGGGCAAAACAAGCATTGGTATTAGCACGATTGAGGTCAGGAACCACAGTTCTATAAACAGTACCTAAAGAAGTAGCAAGATCTTCTATAATGTTGTTATTATATAGAAACTCAGGAATCTTCTCATATCTAACCCAGAGCAAACAATTTGAGCTTTTGAAATTCTTGTTACTTTCAGGGCACCACTTCACTAATCTCATAACTCGGCCATCGCCATTCCATAAGCATTTAGACCAAATTTTACTTACGTCTTCTTTAAGCGAGAATTCAATCAAAACTTGGTGAGAATCTGTTGATACAAAGCTAAAAGATCTTTGAATTCAAAAGAGTCGATAAAAGCTTGAAGAGCTGCGCATTTCGGGATTCCCTGAGTAAATTTCCCAATGAGAGTGAATCTTGATTGTTTGAGCAGTAAGTCTTTGGCAGCTTTTGAATACTGGATATTGTTATGGTCATAGGAGATCTTAGTTATCTCAGGCAGAGGCTCTAAGCATTTCAAATCATGGCTAGAAGCTTTCGAGATTTCGGAGTATGATTTCTTGATGTTGTTATTTTTGTTTGTGTCATTGTTAGGTAGAAGAGCTGGAAATTCTTCCATCTAATATCAATGCAGGAAATCACAAAGATAAACGAGGAAGGAAAAAGACACCGGAAACAGAGAAAAATAGAGAAAAACACCAGAACTGATTAAATTCAAGAAAAAGTTTGAAGAACAAACTACAGGCAGTAATCACACATAAAACTTCTGAGAAGATGTGACGCGAGAACATCAAAATCTAAGGTCGAAAATCGCCGGAGGAGCTCAGGTGAAGAACTCAGAGACCGCTTTCTTGGAGAAAAGCCATAAAAGAATTCCCAGTCATATATATATTTAATGTTTAATAATCCTTATTTCGTACTATCTACTCCCGATTGATTAATTCGTCATTTTTATTGATATTATATATGTTTTTTAAATCGAACCTTTTATAGTCTACTGAGAACTCCTACTCCACATTGTTCCAACTTCCAACTAAACATGAACACTAGATTTTTTATCACCAGATATATTAATATTACCATTCAAGCAGAGGACAGGTGTCCCAATTAGGTGAACCGCGAACTTAACGCAAACACCAAGAGGCCAACCGTCAGGGGTCAAAGAGGACAGAGTGCCGACGGAGGACAACTCTAATCGTTCTTGAAATCTCAGCTGGAAATGGTTTGTCGTTTGAGATGCTGGTCAAATGGGTTTTTGAAGTGAATATGATTAAAAGGGTATTGTTTTGGAATTCTGAATTAGGGGGTTTTTGCGTCAGATTGTTTTGTGTACATTTATGGATAAATCTGTAAAACTAATCCACTCACCCACGCTACTTGATGTAATTCTTTATTATCACATAAAATAAAAAAATAGCAATTGCAATTACCTGTCATATTTGGATTTTTATAATAATTTAAAATGAAATACAAATAAAAATATAATGCTTCAAAGAAATGGAAATTGTAGTATTACAATTATTTTTTATAAAAAAAAAATCCGTAAAAGATAAAAAAAAAAAAGCAAATTTTTTTTAAGAAAAAATAAGAAAGAAACCAAAGATGAACAAGACAAAGAAACCCAATCGAAACAGCCAAATTTTTTATAACCAAGTAAGTAAGAAAGAAACTCTTTATAACCAAGTAAATAATAACCAAGTAAATAAGAAAGAAACTCTTTATAACCAAGTAAGTAAGAAAGAAGAATGACAGAAGATTACACACGCAAAAAGGAGGAAAATTACTTGTCCAATCTATTTCTTGAAACTCCTATTTTAGGTGGTTATTCATCTAGAGAAAAGTACCTGAAAATACCCACTCAACTATCTTATTACTCGGCGGCACCCGCTTTTAACATAGTGTTACTTAATACCCAGACTAATAAATTGGACAAAAATACCCTCCCACTATATATACCCATTTTTCAATTCCATCCCACTTTTTCGACCCTCCTATCACCCTAAACAAACGCAAAATTCTAATTTTAGAAACCACTAGAAAACAAACCGTTCGACTTCGTGATACTCTCTCTCTCTCTCAAACCCAGAAACCCTACAGCTTCTCACCTTCGTCACTATCGCACCGGTCAGCCTCTTTTACTCAGACAGTCACTAACACCTTCAAATCTCATTCGACAAAGTTGTCGTGAAGTCGTCTCTGAAAACTTCTATCTCGTTCTCCGGCCGGTGAAATTTAACAGGTATGCATTATGGTGGAAAGCGTACTTCTTTTTGCGTTTTTTTTTGAATCTGAACCACTGTTTTCAACAACTCCACGATAGCATTGCTTGTCGTAGTAGAATGAAGTATCTACTGACGATAGTTCCCCAGTTTATGGGTTTATAGTCGAAGCCAGGGTAGAATTTTAGTTGCATGTAACACTGATACTCTACTGAGAAATATTATGTATGTTAGATCTGCATTAGGTAGTTCATTGTTGATTTTGGTGTTTGGTGCATAATTCCCAGATCCCTGCAACGTGCATGCAAAAACTGTAACAGTTCGCATCCTGATCACCCACAATGCAAGCAATTCGCAGCTCGATTGTATTGTTATACTTATTTACAAACAGTTCGCAACTTGATGTACATAAGTCGCATCCTGTCATAGCTTATTTCGCAGCTTGTCTGTTAAGCCAGTATTTATATGTACGCATTTCGCAGCTTGTGATGCGAATTATTTGTGACACTCTAACTGATTGTGTTTGTGCAGAAAGTATGACAACAAAACCTAGCTACTACAGATCAGGGTTGGTGAGCCTTCTGAAGCTACTCAAAGACATGCGTATTACAAGGGCGCACATTGAAGCGGCAAGAAACACCCCCTTCTACACACTGCTGAAAACGGCTTTCGAAATCCGTAATGAGGCAGAGCTGCCAAAGAAGAAATTCTACTCAATCATTCAGTATATCCTCGAAAAATTCTCTCTAGAACGAGACGCCTTTAGGATTGGCAACAAGTATGTAAAGCTAACTACAAACGATATCAAGATCATATTCGGGCTGAGGCATGGCACCGAGAAAATGGAGTTAACAAAAACCGGCGCTTTTCACAACAAGTATGCAGACGGCGAGGAGGACGAATCAAGGATGATGAAGAAATACTTCATGTCAAAAACTGGCAGGAAAGCATCAGCTAGTAATACCAAAACAATAACAAATGCCATCATAAAGGTACGTCTAAAATGGACTTCATCTTTATAAAGCAAGATTCTGTACATTTCTAACATAGAATGTTGTCATTGGTTTTACAGGAGGGTATACAGAAGGCCATAACCGAAGGAGGGGAACATGAATTGGAAGACGTGGCGAGGCTGTTGATACTGTTTTTGTGCTCCACGCTATTCTACTCCGTATCTGGAGATATCTTGGGCTGGAGCACGGTTTATTACGTTGAAGACCTCAACAGAATAAACAATTACGACTGGGCTGGATCGATTCTGTTCAAGCTTCGACAGTCTATCAGGAGTTGCTTAGCAGTAGAAAGAGCCGATAAAATCGTCGGCTGCGTCGCCCTTGTAGTTGTAAGTTTGATCTATTCAATATAACAATTAGTTATGTACATAGCATCGTGTTGATAAAACTTGTCCCCATGTCTCCATGCAGCCCTTCATCATGGAGCACACAACAATCGGCCACGAGGTAGCGAAGCCAACCTCGATACCAAGGTTCTTCAAATGGTTGGGGTTAGAGTGCCACGCATCGACCATGGATTATCTTATTAAAACACCACTCCTGGATGCTGACGAGGTATAAGCTCAATATATGTATTGAACTTGGGGTGCATACAGTTCGCATCATATGATGCGAACTGCTTATAAAAATATCTCAAACAGTTCGCAACCTGATATGAATTTTACTTCGCATCTTCATGCTCAACACAGTTCGCATCATATGTTTAATACTTAGTTCGCATCATACTGTCCCATAATCATATGTTTAATACTTAGTTCGCATCATACTGTCTCATAACCATTTCGCAGCTTAACATGCGAAATATGATTAAAAACCACACCGTTCGCATCATATGATGCGAACTGCTTGTAAGAAACAATTTGTTTGTCTACACCCTCGTACTTTCGAAACAATTAATTTACTTACATGTGCATCTGTTGGTAGGTTTTAGAAGGTCCATTACAGCTTACCGAGGCTGAAAATGAAGCTTTCGGAGAAAGAGAAGATGATGAAGATGGTGAAGATGCAGAAGTAACGGTACCACCTTCACCGGAAGAAAGACCTACGAAGAGGTCGAAAAGCACAGCATCAAAATCAAAAAAAAGGAGACGAGCATCACATAATGTAATAAATAAGATGATGTCTCCAACACCACCCGAGCCATCGATTCCACCGAAAAGACTCCCCAAGAAAACAATTCCACCACAACCCAAAGGCAAATCCAGGCAAGAGCCCTCCGACACCGACACAACCAATATGAGTGAAACGATCGGTGATTATTTATTCAAATGCAGAGACCCTAATCCCGATATTGCTCCTCAATCAAAGCGTTTGAAGACGTATGCCGACAAGAACAAGTACGAGCGAAAAATAGATCAACAGGCCAGAGAAGTAAGTATGACTTGAACCTTAAATAATCACTACAATCAGCACTTAATATGTTTATAAAAAGTTTGCTATCATTTTTGCAGCTGAAAGAATTGAAACGCAAGATAGCGGAACTTGAAGCACAACAACTCCACAATGCTATCTCTCTGCCAATCTGCAGTACTGAAACCCCAATAAAGCAGGTACCAGCAGCACTTCCAGAGGGAAAAAAATCCACTGATCAGCAAGCATCCGTGTCTAATGCTGATCAGCACCATGCTGATGGAGTACTGCCGGAAGAAAGGGATGATGATGCACACAATTCACCCATCATGGAGACACATACAGATAAGATACATAATGTAAGTAGATGATATGATGTTATTAAACAAATATGAGGACTATTGTGCTTAAGATGCGAATTATGCAATAAACTGGTGGTCTGGTTATTACACGTATATATCAGGTCAGGATGCGAAATATGTACCAAACTGGGGGAATTTATAACATAGATATCAGGTCAGGATGCAAAATATGTACCAAACTGGGGGAATTTATAACATAGATATCAGGTCAGGATGCGAAATATGTACCAAACTGGGGGAATTTATAACATAGATATCAGGTCAGGATGCGAACTATGTAATAAACTGGGGGACTGTATAACATATATATCAGATCAGAATGCGAAATAGGTAATAACGGAGTGAATGTATAACATAGATATCAGGTCAGGATGCGAAATATGATTACACGATGATTAACATATGTTTTTTTATGAAATAGGAGACCGAAAGACAACAACAACACCATCAGAAACAGAAACACCAGCAGCAACAACAACACCCCCAACAACAAGGAGAACAGGAACAACAGCACCCCCAACCACAACACCCCCAACAACAAGGAGAACAGGAACAAGAAGAACACCGCCAGAAACAACAACAAGAGCAAACAGAACAAGAAGAAGAACAACAACAACACCCCCAACCACAACAGGAAGAAGAAGAAGAGCAACAAAAAGAAGAACACCCCCAGCAACAACAAGAAGAACAACAACTCGAAGAACACCAGACGCCACAGGTTCAACACGAGGACCGGCAACAAGAGCAACAACAAGGACAAGAAGAACAACAGCAGCAGCAACAGATAGCCTTGGCGAAGAGAGAAAGGCTAACTCAAGAGGTAGCACCTCAAGAGTCAGAACCTGTCCATCCCGGTGAGAAGACAGAACTACTCACCCAGGAAGGACCATGCTTAGAAGACAAAACCACTTCTTCGGTGGAACTTCAAAGACCAACGGTGCTGTCAGCAAAGACAGAATTGCTAAGCCAACGTCAAACTGTAGACCCGGTAACAAATCAACTCGCAGCTCCAGAGTCCCACGATAACACAGTAGGTTTACATGATGCTTTTGTTGATGGTATTAGTACTCAAGTTTCACAGACATTTTTAAATGAAATTGATAATGTATATTACGATTCTATAATACAACGGTCTCTGGAGAACATGTCGGAGGATGACATTAATCATTTCTGCCGACACGATCCAGCCTCTATGCCGAACAAGTCAACGGCAGTGGTTGTCGCTGACCGTGCGGTAAGGCCTACTTATAATGCTTTCGCATAATAACATGTGACTTGTGGCAAATGCTTATTGGAGCATTACAAACAAATATCAGGGTAGGATGCGAACTGTTCGGGGGAACCTCGAATAGTTCGCACCCTACCCTGATAGATACTTATAAATTTATTTAACTGCTACCTTACATTTCGCAGCCTAAGCTGCGAACTGTTTGGAGTAGTTACACTTATAATCACTGACGCCCTCTACTTTTTGTTTCATACTAAGCTCGAGAAGGTTAATGAGATAGAGGAGCCAAGTTTTGCGCTACTGACACAAACGCAGCCTGAAGTGGAAGAGGAAGAAGAAGAGTTCATAATAACAATGCGGGAACCGCCAGTAGTAGAATACAGCGACTGGCCAAAGAAAACAAAAGTAACTGACCTTATCGATGTGGCAGAATACCACCAAATACAGTTGGTTAAAGCCTACGAGAGCGACACACCTGATCCAGTGGTATGGCAGTTACCAGAGTCCAAGTTTACATACGGAATCAGGGTGCAAACGAGTGATGTCATGGCACTACCTTTAGAACTGGAGCTGGACGTAAAGGTATCCAATTGTCAACCGATTCTATTTTCAATGTTTCAAATATGTATTCTATATTTAACATAATGTTTCAATGTTAGGTTATCGATGCTTGGATTCGAAAGATGCTTGAAGAAGCAAACTACAAAGTCCCATGCACTAAAGCTATTGGAGAGTATCACGACGCCGTACTGATTTCGGGCATGGCTACGGTAAGTTTAGGTCAGGTAAATTAAACAAAAGTTCAGAAAATATTCTTATTTTAATATACTTTTGCTTGGATGCAGCATCAATTGAAAGCAGGCTGGCCAGTAGAAAATCTTGTGGACATGGCTTTTAGAATGGCGCGCAAAAATGCCAACATCATCTTTGTTCCACTGTGCACCGAGCAAAAGGACAATGCAAACCACTGGACGTTGCTCGTCATCGATATCGACGGCAGGACAATTTCAAACTACAATTCGCTTCTGCCTAGGCTTCATGGCACAGACATGACCACAAGGACACCTGCAAAACTGGTAAAATATTCCAAACTATTAAATTTAAGTATGCAAGATGCGAACTGTGTTCTGGTATGCTGCGAATTGTGTACAAAAGTTGTTTTCGCAGACTGTCTATAATCCAATTCGCAGCCTGTCTATAACTCAATTCGCAGCCTATCTATAACTCAATTCGCAGCCTGTCCACAACACAATTCGCAGCCCGTCCATGTTGGATTGCCTGTCATATAATTCGCAGCCTGAGGATGCGAATTGTATGTCACCAACTTTTTTTGTTTTTGTTTTTGTGAATATTCCTAACATTAATTACTATACACAGATCAAATATTTGTTGGATAGAGAATTCCTACCCAAATTTAATACAGGGTGGAAGGTGAAGGTGGAAAGAGGATTCCCACACAAAAGCGAGGCACCCTGGACTGTGGTGTCTTCGTCTGCCAATATGCAAGGGATATTATTCAGCATGGAACAGTGCAGAAAAAATACGATGCAGATATGGTAACTGCCTTCAGAAGAGAAATGTTCCATTTCTTTTTAAATGACAAAGACACCATCACATATGGTTGATTCGTGTATTGCTTCTAAATAAATTTGTTACTTGTAAAATACAGCTGTTGTAAATTTAGTTTTTTTGTTCATATTCCTTTCCTTATGTTTCGCATCATATCCTGATATATAATGGTTAGTTTTGAATATTCCTTATCTTATATTTAGTTTAGTTTTGAATATTCCTTATCTTATATTTCGCATCATAACCTGATATATAATGGTTGATTATGATCCTGGTATGTATGAACAGTTCGCAGCATACCCTGATATATAATGGTTAAAACCACACCGTTCGCAGCCTAACTTATATCAAATAGTTCGCAGCCTAACCAGATAGATGTTTATCACTACACACCCAATTCGCAGCCTGGTGCATAAATAAAAAATTCAAAATATAAAAATCAAGAATACGAACAGGCTATGGCGTATGCCTTGGTAAACGTTTTCTCCATTGAGCACACAAAAAACTATCTAATCACGTACAGAACAAGCTTTCCCATTAATTTCTGATTGGACATGGAGGCTATGTAATGATTACCTCCTTTCCCTATAAATAACACTAGTAAACCAGAGGCTATTTTAAAACAAACTACACATTTTGCACCAGAGGCTATTTTTTAACAAACTCCTTTCCCTCTTCTCTTAGAATTCAAAAAGTCATGTCTTTTTCCACCACCACAACCACCACCTCAGTCTCAAATTCTGGTTCAATCGGTTCTCTGGGTGACTCCTGGTCATCCTTAACCGTGAACTGGAGTGATGACTTGATCATGCCAGCAGCACCACCAAACAGCCCAGTATCTGTTTTTGGGTTAGACATATATGATGACTACTACTCAGCTGACTCACAACCATTGGAAGTTGTTCCACAGCTTGCTGCTGAACCTCAGCCAGAACAGGTTCCTGCTGCACCTCAGCCAGAAATGGTGCAACCTCAGCCGGCAGAGGTTAAAAACAACAAAAGGAAGAGGGAATACGAGGCTGGTCCATCGAGGACAAAATTTTTAAGCATGATGGACGTTGATGTTGAAGCTGAGGATAAAGAAGAACATGCGAAAGATGTTGAAGCTGAGGATAAAGAAGAACATCACAAAGATGTTGAAGCTGAGGATAAAGAAGAGAAAGAGAAAGAGAAGGAGAATGAGGAAACAGTTGGTGATGAATCGTCTACCAACTGCTAGAGTTGGTTTTAGTTTTTTGGTATACTGAAATGCAACTAAACAGCACCAAAAGCTTGTAGTGATGTGTGTAAACAGTTGTTAGTTTCTGGATATATTTTGTAATCCTCCATTTTGTAATCCAAATATATTTTGTACATCATTTCCAACATTACTGAATGTTACTCATTTTCAACATTGCTGAATATCCTGGTATTTTATTAAACAACAATTCGCAGCTTATCAAAAAGCAAATATCAGGACTCCTAACTGAACTCAATTCGCATCACAATTTTGTTCCTAATTCGCAGCCTAACATGCGAAACAACATTGCTGAATATCCTGGTATTTTATTAAACAACAATTCGCAGCTTATCACATGACAAATATCAGGACTCCTAACTGAACTCCATTCGCATCACAATTTTGTTCCTAATTCGCAGCCTAACATGCGAAACGTAACATATGCTAAATGGTTCATCTGATTTACCAACGATTCGCATCCTGTTAAAATTTAACTTAATTGTTCATAGTTCGCATGTAATCCTGATAGATGTTTGTAGTCCAACTTGTAATCCTCCTTTCAGCCTTACTGAATATACTGTTATTTTTATTAAATAACAATTCGCAACTTATCACATGACAAATATCAGGACAACCTTAACTGAACTCCATTCGCATCACAAATATAGCCCTATTTCGCATCATACCATGCGAAACGTAAGGGTATGAACATGTTTGATGTGGTTTTACATATGATTCGCATCCTGTTAAACTTTCACATATTTGCATATAATTCGCATGTAATTCGAATGTACAAATGTCTAGTTTGCTGTACAGAACAATAACTATTCAAAAAAAATAAATGTCCTTAAACTGGAACATCACAAGTCCTCCGGTTATGGCCTGATTTCGAACATCGGCCACACCTTAACTTCTTGGTTGAGATTTCTCCTCTAGAAGGGATTCGCTTTTTCTTAGGCCTTCCGGAGCGTCTCTTAACGTTCGGAGGCAGAACTTCAACAAAAGAAGGATCGTTAGCGCTGGACCCTTCGCCGAAATCAGTTAGAGCTGGTATGCTGAAAGAGTAACTTTCCCTGTAATTTTTAACCGTAAAGAAGGGTTCTATTACAGTCAATGGATCTTGGTCAGTGTATTGTAATGCCGCTAGACCGTGAGCACATGGAAAACACTCTTGTTGCCATGATCCGCATGAACATTTGAAATCCAACAGATTAACAACAGCCACAGGAGTCGAAAAGACTTCGAACACGGCGGAAGAGGACTTACGTACTACCCAACTTCGGCACATGTCAACATTCTGCTTTAGCTTCTTCTCGTACTCGGGAACCAAATTAGTACTCCAGCTGAGACCTTCTTCGTATCTCCGTGAAACCTGAGTCATAAGCAAGACTCTAATGCAATCAATAAACTCAACAATTGGTAAGCCACAATATTTTTTGATCTGATTGTTAAACGATTCAGCTGCGGTAGAAGCCATAGAGCCGTATCGCTTCCCTTTTACGTAAGCCTGCGCATACTTTTCAGGGGGTAAATTTGCAAGAAAATCACTCATTCTCTGACCACCTTCACATAAAAAACCTGTTAGTATCTCTTTAAAAAGCTCTTGACTGGGAGCAAAAGCAAGACGGTGGAAGAAACTCAACATCTTTTTTTTATACTCCCTGTTAGAATGCTCCAGTTTGGCTCTCAAATTCTGCATGAGATGGTAATAACAGTACGCATGATAGCAGTTTGGATACAAGACAGAAACAGCATTAACAATACCAGAATGACGGTCTGAAATAAATGTGATCTGGCGATCCAGCAAATGTGGTTTCAAACACCCCAAAAACCACATCCAATTGTCCCAATCTTCAATGCTAACCACAGCAACAGCAACAGGGAATAGTCCTGGAAAAAGGCAGATCAATTAAACACTACAACAGTATGCAAACGTTTAAAACTTGTAAACAATTCGCATGCTGTCACACACATTTCGCAGCTTGTCATGCGAAATGTGTGTAACATTTTAATTGATCATGCAAACAGTTCGCATCGTGTTATGTGAATTCGCAGCTTGTGGAAACTTCAAATAATACCTAACTCAAGCTGCGATATAAGTACAATTTATACAGCATAATACATATTTCGCAGCCTCAACTGCGAAATGTGAGGATCACAACCCTGCTTAATTCGCATCACATGCTGCGAATTATATCAGCATTTTCACACAAAAACATCGTTCATTATTTAGATAAATGTAACTAACCGTTGTTTCCGTCCTTTGCTACAGCAGTGAGCAATGTACCCTTGTACTTGCCATATAAGTGGGTTCCATCGACAAACAACATTGGACGGCATGAATGAAAACCACTAAGGGACGAACCGAATGCTACAAAACAGCGCTTGAATCGGTTTCCAGCTGACAACTCCAACTGGCAGTCTGAAGTAATATCCCGGCTCTTCAAGCGTTTGAAGTATCCGCTTAGTAAACTAAAAGAGCTTGAACTATCTCCAAAAACTCCCCTCCTAGCCTTCTCTAAAGCATTCCATGACAAACGATAAGAGATATCAAGACCGTAATCTTGTTTGACAGTCGATTGTATGGTTTTGGCTGTCAACGAATGGCAAGTCCGGAGAGAATCCTGAATTTCCTCTGCAATCAAATCTGATGTCAAATGCCTGTGCCGCTTATGCTTATGCTTCTGGGAGAAAACAGGACTGCAAGTATGGTTCGGGAAATACTTCTTTATCGTCATAAGGCCGGTGCTTGAGTCAATAGATGCATAAACCCTCCATTTGCACCCGCTTGTGAGCTTATTTTCACAATAAGCAGTGATCTTATTTGTTGTGTTGTGCAGGTATTTGAAAGAAAAACCATGCTCTAACGCAAACTTGCACAAGGATAACCTCAGACCGGCAGCACCTTCTTCAAAAGCTTGACCCACCCCTGTAATAGCATCAGCCCAACCAGCAGTAGCAAGTTGTTTTTTCCTCTGATCAGAGTTAACTAAACCGTTACTACTCTCCCCGCTAACTATTTGATCAAGAGATGGTTCTACCAAAACCAAGCTACGCTCTTTACGCTTACCACTAGAGCTCTTATCAACAGAACTTTTATTACCAGAACCCTTATCGAAGACGTGTTGTTCTATGAGAAAACTAACCCGTTTTAAACGCTCCAAATCAAGATATAACACCATTCCGACAAAATCACTCTGGTTATTAAAGAAACAATTCTTGTGATCCCCACAGGAGTAAGTAATTAGGTACTCACCTGTGCCAAGCTCCTCCCACGTGTTCTCTACATAAGCTTGGATACTTTCGAAGCTTTCAAACTCCGTGAAAGGCACAATTGCAGTTTGGTGACCGTATTTAAAAATACAAACTCGTGATTTAGACATCTCTTAACCTGGACAATACAAGTTATTTGTTATTAGTCTAAAAAACTAGGTGCACAATATTTACGACTGCACCAAACAATTCGCATCATAAGGTGCGAATTGTGTATACCTACAACTATATATTCGCATCCTGTCCTGATATTTGTAGGTAACAAAGTCCTGATATTTGTCAGTGGTCACAAAACTGTGCAAATTATTTACTGCACCATCAAACATTTCGCATCATAACATGCGAAATGTGTACATACATCGAGTAAATCGCATCCCGTCCTGATATTTGTGTTTATCTACATATATCATTTCGCAGTCTGTCCCTATATTTCTATGTAACACCGGTCCTGATATCTGTTTCGAAATACAATACTATAACTGACCTAGCTCAGAAAATTAACGAAACAGATCACTATAACCAAAAGAAACAGAGAAAAGCTCGAAATCAGGCAATGGCATCTAAAAACAGTAGACTAGAACCTATTCCAACAGAGAAAACGAATAAAAAACTTCGAAATCGGTAGGTAATTACCTAAAAAGATCGCAAAACGATTACTTGTTAGCTACAAGATTTCAAAAAGTCGTGATGAACTCCTGTACGTATAAAACAAAGGTTAGACAGGTCTAACACAACAACTTACATAAAGAAACAAACCTTCAAGCAGATTCCGATCACCGGAAAATGTGATTTAAACCCAGCTCGTGGTGGTTAGTAGGGTTAGGTGGTTAGAGCGGCTAACAAATTCAAATCTTCAAAAAGCTAGAAAAAATAGAAAGAAAACAGAAAATAACGTTTATATAGTGGGTTAAGGGTAGTTATGGTATTAAAATAAAGTTAGGTTGTTAGTGACAATAAGGTAGTTGAGATGGGTATTAAGTAACAATTGATCAAACCTTGGGTGGTAAGTGACAATTGAATAGTTGAGTGGGTACTTTAAGTACAATTTCCCATTCATCTATGTGGTCATCAACATGTATACTTGTTAACCAGTCATTTAAAAGAATAGTCTAATAATATTAGGCTTTTTTAATACTCCTAATTATCGGTATTAAAATAATTAAAACGGCTAATTAACATTTAAAAAAAATTAATCATTATATTTAAGCTTTTTTTTTTATAAAATACTTTTAAAATTTTAAAATTATTATTTGGTATATGACTTAAGTCTTTCTTATTCCTATTTTAAAATATTTTAAAAAAACTAGTTTTCGTTACATATTTTATTATTATTTTATTATTATTTAGATTTCAAAATTCTTCAATTTCTTTCACTTTAATGTATTTTTAATTATTGTTAGATTTTAGATACTTATTTTTTTAGTCTTAGGATTATTTTTCAATATTATTTAATTTGCTTTTTTAAATCAATTTATGTGAATTTGCAATATACAGAGTACGAAAGAATACCTTCAAAATAATGAGTATGCCAAGCTTTTGATGATATGGTCTACAATGAATATAAATTAGTGTTAGGAGTAAGTTATAAGTAACGCGTCAAAATATGTATTGTCGAAGGATTTAATGGGCATAGTTGAATCTATTGTCTACATGTATATACAACAACTGTTTAAACTCTCAGGGTGAAACTTGAGCCGTGACTTGGATGCAGAGACAACGGTTGGCTGAGACAAGTTGTCGAGATTGGTGAATTTTGTGTCGAATGAGATATGTATTGATCCAAACCATGCTGGTCTAAAATAGGCCGGTCTGAAGTGAACTATACTAAAATATGTTGAATTGAAGCATGAATACTGGACCGAAGCCGATTTTTTTTACTTGTTAGGTCTCGTATATCAATTAGGTCTTATACTTTCGTTAACCTATATTAATTGATTAAATCTTCCATAATAATTAGGTTTTCCAATTTATTAGGCTTTATATATTAAAGGATCATGAGTTTATAACAATTATTGGTTAATGAGTTTTAATCTAGAGTATCTAATAAAGAATAATAAGTTTTCCCTAAACCTATAAACGCTAGAAGACATGTAATGCAAGGGTGTGATGACACTGACGAGTATCGTGAGCAACATATTTCATTGGTGAGAGATATACATTTAGGTCTTTTGCGAGATACACACTAGATAGAGAGCTACGTGAATCACACCATCTTGTAAGAAAGAGTGATTGAGTATTTTGTGCTTGAGATATTTTCCATAACCGACTTGTATTACAAAAGTGTGTCTGTTTCTCGTGGATGGAGTTTTTCTTCACAATCGAAAGCACGTTAGATCTAGTTTGTGTACTTGGTTTCATTTTTTGTTGATAATTCTTGAACATGCTAAACTGTTCATCCAAAGGATCGATAATTGCACCGTTGTTCTTCCCTTAAACAAAATAATAGTTTCCCAATAAGTGGTGCAGTGAGCGTGGGGAAACAGTACAAAAAGTAGATCATTTCCGATCTACAAGATAGAGAGAAAGATATCTCTTGGAAACCGAATGATACAAAGATAAATTCCATAAAGTTTAGCGTATAAAAAATAAACGGATGAAATAACTTTAACCTCTGGAAACTTTAAGTTAAGGTTTACTTAGTACATAACGGATGTGTTGTTGTTGTCGATATTAAATCTACACAGGTTGATGACGTGGTATAATATAAATTTGATAGTGCCCTCATACTACGTTTGGGAGATGAAATACTACGAGAGGTATTTGAAGAGCCTACGACCGCTGTAGGTGATTTACATAAAGAATTCCTTTATGAATAAATTATATCTAAAGAAACAGATTTACAAATACCTAGATGATTCTAACTCAATCATACTCGATTTGAATGTAGCTGGTGTGCGAGTAAAGGAGAAGAACCAAACAATCATCCACTTAATTTTTTTGTCAAAGGAGTTTGAACACTTCTTGGACATCATGCTTTACGACAAAGATTCTATTACGATGGTCAAAGTTAAGAGCGCTTTGAACTATAAAGATTTTCGAAGGAAGTTTATTCTGAAGGATGACTCTGAAAGGTAAAAATTGAATGTAAAGGGTCGATTAGATAAACGAGATTCAACCAAGATGAGAGGAAACTTTTGGTTAAAGTCTGGAGGAATAAGATGGGTTTAATTTTTTTTTGTTAGACATGCAAGAAAATTGGCATATCAGTTGGAATTTCCCGACAAAAGGGAAAAAATACCAACTATCTGAATTTTGCATATCAGTTGGCATATCATTGTCTGAGGCATTTAAGTGAAAATAGACTTGGTGAACTAAGTAAACAGGGGTTGTTCGATAGCACCACAGTTAAAGAAGCTGAGCTTTTATGTAAGTTGTGTATTGGATAAGAGAAAAATTGTGAGTTTTATGTCCAACAACCAAATACTCAATGAAGTAGGTGTTAGGTGAACGTAGAATCACATGCTTAGGATTTTGGTTGGTGAGATGGAGGGCACGTAAAATTCTATTTGGTATTGTGTATTTATGTACAATTTTGGTTTTAAAAATTTCAGTTTAAGCCTCTAAAGGTTCACATTTAGATTTTTAATGTTTAAATATAGATTATTGTAACAAGAATAAAAAAAAATTGATATAAGATAATTTAGTTAACATATTCAGAAAATCCTACACCAAATAAGTTTAATCTATTATAAAAATATTGGCCTTTTACGAGAACCTATATTTCAACTATTTAAAATATTTTTAAGATAATTATTACACATCTTGTACGCTTTAGAAATTAAGCTTCGTTAAATTAGTATTAGGATAACATCTTTATTAATAGTTGATAAGGAAGTAGAAGTTCAGGGACTAAAGTGTAAATAATAGAAATTTAATGGAACAATTCTCATTATGTATGTCTATAAAGGACCAAGGGTAATTTATCCCTTTATGTAATCGTTTTTAGTTTTGAGCTAAGTCTCAGCGCCTCTATATAAAGGCTAGGGCTGAACTAGGGTCTAACTCAATTGTGCTCTATCTCTCTCTCTCTCTCTCTCTCTCTCTCTATCTCTCTCTCTCTCTCTCTTTCTTTCTTTAAAATTCTTTCTCTCACTAAAACGCACGTATTAACATTTTCTAAAACAAATTTCAACAATTAAACTCACCAAAATTGGCGACTTCACTGGGGACAACTAAGAATCGATGTCTTACTTGTTCGAATTCTATTTGATCTTCTTATTTTCTTGTTTGAATTCTTACAATGAATCGTGAAAGCAATCCATCAGTTCGATCAGCAATGGAAACACTAAGAGATGATTTACAATGAAATGAGAACAGATCAGATGGATCTGTTCTGATCCAAACGCAATCGGATATTGAAATGGGCATTAACAAACTCCTGGATAAAATAAATACGCTGAACGAAAAGTATAAACAAAGAGAACACAAAATTCACTCGGCGAAGCTTAAATCCGAGGTGAGGCAAGTAAACGAGAAAAACGAGATGGGAAATCAGTCTGATCGATCTTGTATTGATCGGTGCATTAGGAGTGAGCACAAAAAAGTGAGCTTCGAAGCTCCAAAAGAGCGTTATTCTTCTCGAAAAGGGAAAAAAGACAAACAGAAATATGTCACCTCTAGTGACGAACAGGTTGAAAGTTCTGTTTCAGGCTTTAAGAGATATAAGAGTTCTTCAAAAGAGGAACCAAAAAGGGAACAACTTAGAAAACATAAGAAGGAACATAAATCTAAAATGGGACAATGGTAATGATGAAAATCAAAATGTTGAAAACTTTGATCTTGATAGTTTCAAAAAGTTTAAACAATATACAAGAGCTTGTTAGAGAAGACGATCATGTTCTTCAAGACATTCAAAATCATATGATTAATTTTGGGAGACCAACAAATTTCGAAGAATCTCCAGAAATTATCTATCCCTCTGCACCAACAACAACTTTCGATATGATTCCTCGTCCTATTTCAACAGAAATTCCTCCTCATCTTCTAAATCCTACGATTGCTGCTGCACTTCAACCATTTACTGATCTCGATGTTCCAGCAAAAGAAATTGTTTTCCAAGTCGAAGCTTCTCAAAACCACCTGAAACAATTGGCCAAAGACATGGTCCGCTTCAAAGGTCTTGTTGTAGATGAGAAAAAACTAAGGGAAGATTTTTCAGCGCAAAGTGGTCCGGTAATTTCATATGTATGAATTAACAAGTTCTGAGCTTATTCAAGGCGCTCTCTTCATGAAAAATCATCTGCGAACAACATATATTGGTGACAAAGAAGCGTTGAAGGCTTCTCATGAAAAAGATCTGGATAAGCTCAAAACTAATCATACTAATGAACTGGCAGCTGAAATATCCAAATCCAAAGGTCTCCAAAACTCTCTTACCCTTTGCAAGGAAAAAAAATAAAGAGTTGACTGATGAGATAACTAAATTGAAAAAAAAAATCGAGGAGGAAAAAACTGCTGCTGTTGCTGCTGCCGAGGCTGAATTTTCAAAATACATGTTGGCTGCTATCAACAATAGGAAAGAAAAAACAGCCATGACTCTTCTCCAAGAACTTCATGCTACTTATCTGAAGATTAACCTCACAAGTTTTTGGAACGACATTCCCATCAAAAGGCGTCCAAGTGAAGCTTTCGAGCCTATCACCGAATCATCATCTTCAGAGGAAGAGTTATCTGAGGAGGATGAGTCGTCTGAATAACTTTATTACCTTTTTTTGTATTTGTCAGATTAAAAATTTTCTTTTTGTACTTCAAAGAATTAATCTAATTGACAAACGATTTCCTTACTTGTTATTTTATTCTCTTCGTATATTATTCAAACGTGTATAAACAATCATTGGCCAAAAACGAATTTTATTGATAAAATTGAATATGTACACAACGCCTCGTTAAAACCATCCTGGACTAACAGAGTATGAAAGAGTGCGCCCTTCAAAAGTAAAAATTCTAAAATACAAAGACAAATCTATTCCCAATAAAGCTTCAAGTGTTGTATATTCCATACATGTTGAAGCATCCTCCCTTCAAAATCACAAAGACGATAAGACCCTGGCTTTATCCTTTCAACAACTATATAAGGCCTTTCCCAGTTCGGAGCCATTTTTCCAAGGATTCTCTCCTTTGTGTGCAAGAATACTTTTCTCAACACCTTATCACCTTCTTTGAATTCTCTTCTCTTCACCTTCGAATCATATCTATTCCTCATAAGAGTTTGATAATGAATTACATTCAAATGAGCTCGAACTCTTTTATCTTCAATCCAGTCTAAATTTACCATTCTAACTTCATCATTAGATCGTTTAGAATATTGGTTTATCCAAAAGGATGACAACGTAGATTCAATGGGCTGAATACATCCATTTTGTATGCCAAAGCAAAAAGGAGTCTCTTTTGTAGCCTCTCTAAGAGTTGTCCAATAAGCCCAAAGCACCTCTTGCAAATAGTTTGGCCATTTTCCTACTGCCCCTGTCAAATTATTCTTCAAGCCATCTAAAATTGTTCCGTTTGTTACCTCCACTTGTCCATTAGCTTGAGGATGAAAAGGTTTCGAAAATTATTGTTGAATTCCTTTCGATGTGCAAAATGAAGCCACCTCTTTGTTATTAAACTGAGGGCCATTATCTGTTGTAATCCTCAGAAGAACTCCAAAACGATAAAAAAATGTTGTTCACAATAAACTTGATCACATCCTTTGCCTTTGTCCTTGATAGCGGCTCTGCCTCGGCCCACTTTGTAAAATAATCCATCGCTACAATTATCATCTGTCTTCATCTAAAAGCTATCGGCAAATAACCCACCAAATCAATCCCCCATCTATCAAATAGTACCACCTCGGTTATAGACATAAGTGGCACCGCTGGCCTATGAATAGCATTAGCAAATCTCTGACAAGTATCACAATTTCGAACTAAATTCTTAGCATCATTTATGATTGTAGGCCAATCGAACCCTACAAGTAAAAATCGTCGTGCTAGAGCTTTAAACCCGCAATGAGCTGACTCTTCACCATCATGCACTTCTAATAACATCTCTTGTGATTCTTAGTTGCCCAAACATCGTGATAAAATGGCCTGCTCAATGACTTTTTATACAATATTCCATCCAACACTATATATTCGAAAGTTTTACCTCTCAATTTTTTGGCCAACCTCGAATCATCTTGTAATGTTCCTTGAGTAAAAAAACTGAGAATATCTGCTCGCCAATCGCTTCGGATTATTTCATCTGTAACAAAGAATTCCAAGGATTTTCTTGTAACAAAATCCAAGGATATTCTTCCTTGTAAGCGATATTTTCTAAAGAATCACCCACCATGTTACTCCCTCGACCAATATATTCCACAACAACATTGTCAAATAGAAGCATTAAATTCTGAAGTTCCCAAAGATATAAAATCAAACGATCCTTTCTTGCTTCAGAAAATCCAGATACCTGATTTGCTAACAACTGAGAATCCGTTTCCAAGTGTACAGAAGTTGCTCCACAAATTTTTGCCAATCTTAAACCTGCCAAAGCACCTTCGTATTCAGCTTCATTGTTTGAAGCATAAAAAATAAATTTAATAGATTCAATTATCGTCTCTCCAGTTGGAGCTATTAACTGAACCCCAGCGCTGCACCCTCAAACACTAGATCCTTCATCTGTTCGAACAACCCACCTCGAATTTACTGGTACGTCTTCTTTAATTTCTTTCACATCTGATCTGCTCAAATGGAATTCAACAAAAAAATCTGCCAATGCTTGCACCTTTATTGTTGTTCGAGGTGTAAACAAAATATCATAGTCCCCCAACTCCACTAACTACTTGGTCATTCTCCTCGAAATGTTAGGTCGTTGTAAAACATTTTTCAAAGGGAATAAAGTTCGGACTTCAATAGTGTGAGCTTGAAAATATGGACGCATCTTCCTAGCAGCAATCACCAGTGATAATGCCAATTTTACTAATTTCAAATATCTCTTTTCTGCTTCCACTAAACTTCTACTAATGTAGTACACCGACTTCAGAACTCCTGAATCTTCACTTATTAACACAAAACTTAGTGCAAAATCTGATACCGCAATGTACAAAAAGAGTTTCTCCTCATTTCGAGGTTTTGACAATATTTCCGGTGATGATAACAAACTTTTTATATTTGTGAACGTTGTCTCACATTCAGATGTCCATTCAAACCTGCTTAGTCCTCGTAAAATTTGAAAGAAAGGAAAGCATTTTTTAGAAGATCTAGAAATAAATCGATTAAGTGTTGCTAACCATCCTGTCAGAATTTGCACTTCTTTGATAGACCGAGGTGAATTCATTGTTATCAAGGCTTGCAACTGTTCTGGGACAGCTTCTATTCTTCTTTCACTGATGACAAAACCCAAGAACTTCCACGACCGAACTCCGAAGGTACATTTTTCAGGATTTAACTTTAACCTGATTGTCTTTAAATTCAAAAAAGCTTCCTCTAAATCATCAAGATGCACTTCATCCTTTGAACTTTTTACCACCATGTCGTCTATATATACCTCCATATTCATTCCGATCTGAGTAGCAAAATCTTTCTACATCAACCTCTGATAAGTGGCTCCAATATTTTTCAATCCAAAGGGCATAACCCTATAACAGTCCAAGCCCCTATCAGTTATGAAAGTTGTGCATTCTTGATCTTTTGGATCCATTTGAATTTGATTGTATCCTGCAAAAGCACCCATAAAAGTTAAAATTTTATTACATGAGGTAGAATTAATCGGCTGATCTATTCGAGGAACATGAAATGGATCTTTGGGACAAGCTCGATTCATATCTGTAAAATCCACACACATTCTACATTTCCCATTCTTCTTTTTTACCACTACCAGATTTTCCATCAACAAAGGATACTGCGACTCTCTTATATGTCCAACCTTAGATAATCGATCCACATCGGCAACAATTGCTTCTTCTTTTTTGAATAAGTGGCTTCACTTTCGGATCAATAGCCAAGTTGTGACAAATTACCTCAATTGGTACTCCTGTTACATCCTTTGTCTTCCAAGAAAAAACATCAAAATTATGAGATAAAAAATCTAGCAGTTGTTGACGTAAAAACGGGATCAATAAGGTTCCAATTCGAAGCACCCATCCTTCCAAAAAAGTAAACTCCTCAATTTCTTCACTTATCGTTAAAGACCCTGGGGTTTCCCTCGGATCGTCAACCCTTTCTTCCAAATACGAGGGCACCCCTTCTAACTGCTATTCATGAATTAAATCCCCACAGCTGGATCCTCGGATTTGGAGTGCTATGGCATAGCATTCCCTAGCTACCTTCTGGTCGCCTCGAACGACCCCAATCCGATCTCCAACCACATATTTGAAACATTGATGAACTGTTTATACAACCCCATACATTGTTGAAAGCCATGATTTTCAAAAAATAGCATTGTAACTCGTGGGACAGTCCACCACCACAAAAATTACATGGTCCTTCTTCTTAAATGGTCATTTTCCCAAACTTAATTCACCCTCGAATTCTCCAAGAACGGGAGCTGTTACACTCGTAAATCCTATAATTGTCCGATCTGATTGAGAAATCCGAGGTGGATTTGTCATTCTATCATAGGTTGACTTAAAATGGACATTAGCAAAACTACCAGTGTCAATAAGTACACGTCGAATTTTGACGCCAGCCACATCTGCTCCAATAACCACAACATCTTCATGTGGCCCTGCTGTACCTCGTAGATCATCCGCATCAAATAAAATGAAAGGAATAACCTTCTTTCCATACAAATGTGTAGACATCTTCCCTTCAATTTGAGTTGTCAGGTTGAAAATATGTCTCTTCCTCGAACTTTCCAAATTACCAGTCATCAAATCGCCTCCGAAAATGGCTAACGATTCAAATAATTTACATAAATCTCGCACATGCCCCTTTTCTTTGGGCTCTTCGACTGCTATCAAAAGCAACATGTTCGGATCTTTATCCATATATTCAGAAGAATCATCAAATGGTTCATCCTTTGAATCTAAAATCATCATATTCTAAACTGGCGCAGTCTTCGAAGTTGATGCATCATTATTTTTTGAACCGCTCCCTTGCGACTTTACATAAGTCATGAGCTTCCCATTTTCGATCAAAATTTGAACCTCTTTTTTCAGAGTAATACAGTCATTGGTATCATGCCTAATATCATCATGATATCTGCAAAATTTGTTGTTCTTTTCCCCTCTTGGCCTACTAATTGGATCTGACTTTCTAAAATTTACGAAGCTCTTGGTCTTATCCCAAATCACAGCAATATTCTCTGTCAGATCAACATAATACTCTGGTTTAACCCATTGATTTGGCCTTGGCCTGTTATAGGTGTTAGATGGAGCGTGATTTAAATATTCACCACTCCGTAGAGGCAAGTTGTTATTCTTTTGTCTTATTTGTTGATTATCATTTCCATTTGTGGGGCTGCCTTTGGTTATTGGCCGCCTGACTCGAATTATTTGGAGTGCTAACTGGTCCTCCTCGGAATCAATTTGACTGCTTGACTTTAATCTGATCCTCAACTTGAGCCATCAAATCTCCAAAAGTTAAGGCTCTTCTCTTCGTAGTCTCAATGGCCAAATCCCCTGGCAATAATCCTTGGCGAAAAGCTTACATCTCCATATTCTCTTCACAGTTGTCCAAACTAGCTTTGGATAAAACAAATCTCTACGTAGAATCCTTCAACTTCTCTCCAGGTGCATGTTTGCACTGAATAATGGTATCTCAATTTTCTATCATTTCCTTACTCCCCACAAACTACCTTCGAAAAGTAGTGTAAAAATCCCTAAAATTTGAAATGGACCCTCTCGCAATCCGATTGTACCACTTTAAAGCTATTCCCTTGAAAGTCTATGAAAATGCACAACACACCAACCGGTTGTCATCTTCGAAGTTTATCATATAGTTCTTAAATTGTTCAATATGATCATTGGGATCTTACATCCCATCGAACTTTTCTATTTCGGAAATGTCAAAACGCTTCGGAAGCGTTATCGAGCGAATTTCACTTGTCAACAGAGAATTTCTCCAGTCGACACCTTGAACAAATTGAACATCTATTCTTATTACATCATATAGATTTCGATTAGTCTCAGTATAGTGATTCGAAGTATTTCCTTCACACCATGTAATACAAGGAATATTGTCCCTTTTAGATTTGCTTTCGTTTTTATACTTCCTCGACTGCCCTCTGTCTGATTGCTCTTTCGAAGAACCCCTGTACCTTTTAAAACCCAAAGCAAGAGCTTTCTACCTCTTCATCACTAGAAGTTATATACTTTTGGTTATCGTTTTCCCCTTGCGAGAGGAATATCGCTCTTTAGGAGATACAAAGCGGGCTTTTTTATGCTCAGTTTTAGCTCGTCGAACGACACAGGATTAATCAGATTGATCTTCCACATCAGTCGTTTCATTCTCGCGTCTAACCTCAGATTCAAGCTTCACCGAGTGGATTTCTTGTTCTCGTCGTTAATATTTTTCATTTAGCGCATTTATCTTATCTAAAAGCCGATTCATACGCACCTCAATGTATGATTGAGTTTGGATCGGAGATGATCCATCCAACCTATTTTCCTCTCTTTGCAAATCATCTTTTAAAGTTTCCATCGCCGATCGAAGTGAAGGATTGTTTTTGGGATTCATTTTATAAGATTTGTACAAAAAACATAGCAAGATTGTATCAAATTCGAACAAGATAAAGTCATTGATTCTTAATTCTGTCCCCAGTGAATTCGCCGATTTGGTGAGTTTAGAATTTGCCTTAGGAAATTATTATAAGCAAATTCTAGAGAGAGAAAGAGTTAGAGATTTTTTAGAGAGAGAAAGTTTATGTACAAATGAGTTGAGTAGAAAAAGTGTTCAACCCTTTGTTCATGGCTTTGATAACCTAGAGGTTATGATACATGCTAACAAGAAAAACCAAGAATCAGGGCTAGCTCGGCTTATGCACAACTTGGCCAAACTGAAATATCTCACTATTTTGGGGTCCAAGGGAAACCGAAGGCCCTAGTGGCGCACATCGGTATAGACCACCAACTCACTCGCCCTATAGTCCATCAGAGTTTCTCCATATTGAGGTATTCTAAACCTAACTGAACCAGGGAATCCTCATTTAGCTCGAAACCCCTGCAGTTCAGATTTATGGAAATAGACATATAATATTTTTCGTAAGGCCAAAAGATATTTGACGCTAACTTTGGTAAAATTAGGCCCAACTCGTCTGATGAGAGACTAAAGAAGCGGCTCATATTCTCTCGGGAGGCTTTTATCTTTTCCCTCATCATCATCAACTTGTGGGGCCTTTTGATTTTTCCCTTATTAAATTTAGATTTTCCTCGGTCTGACCAAATGTTTAAAGAGAGGTGTATTCGCCACTATCTTTCATATTTTCTTCCATGACTTGTGGTCTTTGTCCACTGGGCTGCACACTAATATTTTCTTTCTCGAATCGAGAAGATTCAGTTGCTACACTTGCAGAATTTTTATCTATATTTGAACCCAATGTGAGATCGGTAATGGTGAGGTTTATTTTCGTCTGAGGGTAAGTTTGTAATTTTTGTTTAGAGTTTTGTGGAAGTTTGTAAGTATTTAATGTTTGAGTAGAGAGTAGAGGGAGAATTAAGCAGCCCGGTTGTATTTAATTTTCATTACCCTCATTTAATGTTGGTGGTTGGGTATTTATACCCTTACATCTGGGCCTTATGGGCTTTCGGGTCATGTTTAATGGACCCGGGTCAAGTTCAAGGACCCATGAGCTCTTAGTAGGAGAGCAGGCATCTTAATCAAGAAGTGTTTAGGTTTTAAGTACTTTAGTTCTTGTTCGAACAGTCCAATGGATGAGGTGTTCGAACTGTCCTGTCCGGTTAGGTAGTCTTTGTCCGAACTGTCCCTGTCCGTAGTGGTAACAGAATCCGAACTCATCAGTAGCCCCTTTTTTAGGTGTTTGTTCAAAAACCTTTGTCAAAACCTGAAAAACAGTCTGTTGTCAGTGACAGTTTCATCCGGACAGGTCTTTCGAATTGTGTTATGGTTTTATCCGGATTGAAAAAAGCTCTTTGAATCTAAACGGTTTTTTGCCAAAGTTCATGGGACACGTGTCTCTCTTTGGTTCGTTACTTTAGCCATTTTTTCACCTTGAATTTCGCACCCACCTTCTCTGAAAAGCAACCTTTTTATTAATGAAGGTGACATCAGCGCCGTCTCTTAATCATTGCAAATCCTTTCGAATTCTCCTAGGAATCAAAACTTCTTTTGGGGGTTTATTATAAATTAAAACACTTTCCCATTGTTTTACTATCACTTTCATTTTCACTTTGCTAATTTTCAGAGCTTTCTCTCTCAAACATAAGTTCTTTACTTTGGTTGTTTATGTTCACGGCTAGGAACGCTTTAATCAGAGGCGGGTGGCTCAATCTATCTGAACTAGAAAAAGCACAAAAAGTTAAAAGGGAAAAGCGCATCGCAACAGGCTTACCTACCTCTCCCATCGACAAACCAGCAACCTCAACTACAGAGCCTGACCAGGGTTCATCCTCTACAAAAAGTGTCAAACCGAAGAGATTGTTTCAAACCAGCCTTTCCCCTATTGTCTCAGGTTCATCGGTTCAAGAGTCAGAACCCACTGTTGAACCAGGCTTAACAGTTACTAGTTTTAAAAAGCCTTCCCCATTCTTAGCCATGAGGTCAGATGCTGATACTTCTCCCAACAAACTGGTTGATCGAAGAAAAGGCCGGTTGGTCAAAGGGCAGGCTTCCAAAAGCACCCCTTCAAAATCAGGGGCCAAGGATAGCAGTGCAGGGTCAGAAGCACCCATAAAAGTACCCAAGGACAGGATTTCCGGTCCGGAGGCTACTGGCTCAAGCCCCCGAAGAGAAACCTCCACATCAGAGCCCAGGAGAGTACTGAAGCTCATCAGTCCGGAGGTCAGGCTGAACCAACTCCAAACCTCCCCCTCACAAAGACAACTGAAAACCCTTCCTCAATAATGGAAGAAATAATGGAGGACTCTATCGAAGAGGCTCCATTCGAGTCCGAACCCTCCGGACAGACTAGCGATGCTGCTGCTGTAAAAAAAAATAAGGGAAAAGAAAAACGGTGCCTTAGGCACCTAGATCTGCCAGAGATCCTCGAAGGAAAAGTTGGACCTTGTTTCCATAAGGTCAGTGTTAAATATCTTCTTGCTTTGCAAAAAATCAACTATGCTTTCATCCATACAGCCGAGTTGGGCCGAATGCGTACAAAGTGGGGGATTCCGGAGAACGTGAAGATAAGAATCCCCATAGACCCCGAAACCCCAATGGACTGCAGACTCAGTGAAATAGTCATCTTCACTCAGTTTTTTAACTGGGGTTTAAGGTTCCCCTTGGATCCGGAAATAGTTAGGTATTTTCACCTCATCAAGCTCTATTCTAGTCAACTGAACCCCAACGCCTGGTACACACTTATGGCCTGCATCATGGCCTCCAGGCTCTCCGGGATTCCTTTACCAATGGAGGAATTCGCAGCTGTGGCCAGTCTCTGCAGAAACCACCACATTCCCTTCTATCACTTCAACATGGGTGATAATTATAAAGCAGTGGATAATCTTCTTGAATCGGAGAGAAATTGAAGGACTCAATTCCTGTTCGTAAGCGGTGCTTGGGAGAATGGGAGGAGAATCAAGGCTGGAGTCAACCCAAGTCTCCTCACCAGCAGATGGAGGAGTGATCGTAAGTATCCTATCTTACATTTTTATTTTTACTTTCATCAAATTTGCCTAAACTGACTGGTCTTGTTTTTTGTGTTAATAGAGCTGCCCAAAGACTTCAATGACTATCTAAAGTCCGAGCAGACCACTTGTACCAAGATCAACACTTGGACTGCTGAAAAGTGGGGGAATCGTTTCCACGATGCCTTTACCGGGGGCAATCTTGCAAGGTCTCACCTTTGGAACACTACTGGCCGGAGGGACTTGAACTAGGAAGAACTCACCACTCTACCCCCTCCGGATGTAGTCCTCAAGAGAACACATGCACCGGACGGGTCATTATACTTACCAAGTCGGGACAAGGCTCCGAGTAAAATGAAAGGCAAGAAAGGGAAGGGCAAGAAGGTTGCAGGTGAGGCTAACCCTGCCGAGGTGGAGGAGGCTGCTCCAACAAACCCAGAGGGGCCAGCCCCAAACCAGATTGATGATGCTCTGCTAGAAGTGGTAGAGCATGAAAGTGCTAGGGAAGAGGTTCAATCCCCAAAACCTCCAAGGGTTCTTAAGAGAGACCGAAAACGGGGAGCAGAAAGCAAGGACAGGGAGGCTAAGAAGAAAAAGACCTCCAGGGGTGATGAACTTTCTCTCCGGCCTCCGGAGCCTCTTCCCCCTGTAGACCCTACTGATCCGACAAGAGCAGAGGAGATCCCTGGTGACTTTCAAACTGACGAGGTTGGAGGAGGAGACCTTAGCATTGATGGTGTTGACATCACAGGGCTTGATGGACTTGGTGACTATTTTGCCAACCTTCCCAGAGACGATTTTGCTGGGCCTTACCTCCCTCCGAGTACTTCGAACACCGTTACTTTTAATGGTAAGACTTTTACTGTTTCAAGTGAAAGGGATATTATAGCTCACTCCATATTAAGTAATGTTCAGCCAGTGCTTGTTTTGGAGAAACAAGTTCGAAGTCAGGCAGATATTATCAAAGATCTCAAATCTGACAAAGAGAGACTATCCGATGATCTTCTTACTGCCACTCAACATGCTGACATTCTAAAGGGAGAAAACGAGGAGCTAAAGAAGAGCCAAGAGGGGTGGATCACAAAGGTTGCCACTTCAGAGGACACTATCAAAGAGCTCCGGGAGAAGCTGTCCGGATTGGAGAAAGATCTCACCTCTTCAAAAGAGGAGGCAAAGGCCAAGGATCAAGTCATCCACAACTTGACAAATGACAAGAGCGCGCTCGAGAACACAGTGTCCAAGGCTGCAGAGGAAAAAGAAGATCTGCTAAGGAAGCAAGAAGCCAAGATTCAGGCCAAGATCGATGCTTATGCCAATAATGTAATAGACAGCCAAGAAGAAATGTATGCCAAGGTGAAGTCAGACATGGTCTTGCTTTTCCATGAGAAGTTTCCGAAGAGGAATCTGGGAGACTTATGGAGTTTTGTAGAGTATCCAGACCTTCCCTTCCATACAATGGCCGAAGGTGACAGGTTTGATTTCTCCAGTGCATCCTCATCTGACGACAAAGGGAACACCGGGGAGAGCCTAAACGAGGAGGAGGACGATCCTAAGAAGAAGAAGAAGACAGATGAGGCTGATCCATCTTCAAAGGCTTAGTCTTAGAATTTGAATTATCTTTTTATCTTTTATGTTATCTGAACTGAAGTCCTTGAAAGGCCAAGGCATTTTTGTAATTGTGTCCGGTATTTGACCGAATAGATCTTTTGTTTTGTCTGACAATTTAAAAGTCCTTGGAAGGCCAAGGCACTTAGGTTATTTCAATGAATATCTTTGTTCTGCACAACTCTTGCATCCTTTCATAATTTGTTTCAATTTTAGTGGCTAGTGTTTAAATAGCCCTTAGTTATTTTATAAGCATTCTAAAGTGAGAGTGTTTAAATTCTCCGATGAAAAATGTTTAAGTAGTCATCATTCATTTAATTCAATCCGGATGGTGTGACAAAAAACAAAGTAAGAACACTTCGAATTTTTTCAAGAAGGCATCAAATTTTATTAAAAAGCCGGGACACCTCATTAAAACCTCCCCGTTCCACCAGGGTAGGAAAGAGTATGCCCCCAAATATTTACATGGATTTTTAAACAAGTAAATATTTACATAGCTTCTATTCCAAGTACATCCGGAGATGCTCAATATTCCAAGGGTGATTTAAAACCCTTCCATCCTTGTCTTCTAGCCAATATGTTCCAGGTTTAAGCCTTTCAATGACCATATAAGGTCCTTCCCAAGTTGGGGCCAGTTTGCCGAGCAGCTTCTCTTTAGTGTGTAAGAAGACTTTCCTCAATACCTTGTCCCCGGCTAGAAATCTCTTCTTTTAACTCTAGAAGCAAACCTGCTTCTCATCAAACCCTGATAGTGTGCAGCTCTAAGGTGAGCCTTAACTCGTCTTTCCTCTATTAGGTCAAGCTGACCTCTGATTGCCACTTCTTTAGCGTGTTCGGAGAAGTTGTGAACTCGAAACGAAGGGAGGGTTGCTTCTATGGGAGCTATCACATCCATCCCATAGACCAAGGAAAATGGTGACTCTTGTGTTGCAGCCACAAGTGTAGTCTGATAGGCCCACAAAACCTCTTGTAAATAGCTAGGCCATTTCCCAACAGCCCCTTCCAAATTCTTCTTTAAACCGGACAATATAGTTCGGTTAGCCACTTCAACCTGACCATTTGCTTGTGGGTGGAAATGTGAAGAGAAACAATGTTGTATACCCCTTGAGGCACATAAACTCTCCATTTCCCTGTTGTCGAACTGTGGCCCATTGTTTGTCGTTATTTTTTGTGGAACACCAAATCTGCAACAGATGTTGGCTAAAATGAATTTTATGACAACTTTTGATGTTGTTCCTGCCAGCGGGGCTGCTTCAATCCACTTTGAAAAATAATCTATAACAACAATTATAGTTCTGCGTCTTCCGGACGCCATATGAAGAGGTCCCACCAAATCCAACCCCCATCGAGCAAAAGGTATAGGCTCAGAAATTGACTCTAAGGGATGGCTGGGACATGAATTTCATTGCTATATCTCTGGCATGGATCACACCTTCTCACCTTCTCACCAGCTCCTTAGCATCTTGCATTATAGAGAGCCAATAATAGCCAGCCAGTAAAACTCTCCTTGTTAGAGCCCTGAATCCACAGTGAGCTGATCCCTCACCATCATGCAATTCGGAGAGGAATACTTGAGACTTATCATCTCCCAAACATCGCAAAAGAGGTTTACTGTAAGACTTTTTATATAGAAAGTCCCTTAGTATGATAAAACCACGAGCTTTGTGCTTCATTTTTATTGCTAGTGATTTATCCGGAGGCAAGATGCCATCGGAAAGATACTGCAGGAGAGGGAATCTCCAATCTTGAGGCTGTTTCATCTGTACATCGAAAATTTCTTCCTCTTCACCCACATTAAGTTGAATGGAAGGGCTCTTCAGTACATGGATCCAAGGATATGACACAGTGTATGCTATGGTTGCCAATGAATCTGCTAGTTCATTCTCTGCTCGGGTATATGCTCATAAACAACGCTTTTGAACTTAAGTGCCTCATTTTTAAGAAGAAGTAAGTACTTCACTAGTTGTTCCTTTTTGGCCTCAGATTGACCTTGCGCATGGTGGATAAGAAGCTGGGAATCAATCATAAGCTTGACCCTTTTGGCCCCACAAATATAAGCTAACTTCAAACCAGCTATAGCTGCTTCGTATTCAGACTCATTGTTGGAAGCCCTAAAAGCAAAACATATAGCCTGGTACATCTTGTCACCATATGGAGAAGTCATGCACACCCTTGCACCACATCCCATAGTACTTGATCCACCATCTGTCCGGACGATCCAGACCTTTTTGTCTTTCATCTCAGTAGTTCGCTCTGTATCCCTATCAGAGTGGAATTCAACTAAAAAATCAGCTACAACTTGGGCTTTAATTGCTGTTCGAGGAGCAAAATCAATATCGAAGTCCCCCAACTCCACTGACCCCTTAGTCATTCTACTTGAAATGTCTGTCTTTTGAAGGAAATTCTTCAAGGGAAAAGATGTCCGGACGATAATATGATGAGCCTGAAAATAAGGCCTCATCTTCCTTGCAGCAGTTACCAAGGATAATGCTAATTTTTCAAGCTTTAAATAGCGTTTTTCTGCATCTATTAAGCTCTTGCTGATGTAGTACATCGGATGGGGATAATTATCCACCTCTCTTACCAATACAGCACTGATGGTACAATTTGAAACTGCCAAGTATACGAAGAGCGTCTCTCCATCAACAGGTTTAAAGTCTTGGGGGAGGACAGATGTTTCTTAATCTCATTAAAGGCCTCATCACATTGTGAAGTCCAGTCAAATCCCTTTGCACCCTTTAAAGTTTGAAAAAATGGGGCACATCTATCCGAAGACCTTGAGATGAATCGGTTTAAAGCAGCCAACCTCCCAGTCAATCGTTGTACTTCTTTAACATTCCGAGGAGGCTCTATTTGGAATAAAGCATTAAGCTGGTCTGGATCGGGCTGTATCCCTTGCTCACTTATTATATAACCTAGGAATTTCCCGGACTGCACTCCGAACACACACTTTTCTGGATTTAGCTTTAAATTCACTTTTACTAAGTTAGCAAAAGTTTCTCGGAGGTCGCCCAAGTGTAGTTATTCATCCACACTTTTCACCATCATGTCATCAATGTATAATTCCATATTTCTTCCAATTTGATCAGTAAAGGCTTTGTTCACCAATATCTGATAAGTAGCCCCAGCATTTTTCAATCCAAACGGCATCACCTTGTAGCAATGAAGACCCCTGTCAGTAACAAACGTGGTATGCTCATGATCCTTCGGATCTACTTGAATTTGATTGTACCCGGAGAAAGCATCCATGAAGGATAGTAGCTTATTCCCAGAAGTGGAATCTACAAGCTGATCAATCCGGGGGACTGGATATAAATCTTTTGGGCAAGCCCTATTGAGATTTGTGAACTTAATGCACATACGCCACTTGCCATTTTTCTTTTTCACCAAGACCGGATTGGCAGTCCACAAAGGATAATGAGACTCCTTTATATGCCCCATTTTTGTGAGCCTGTCAACTTCTTGAACAATAACATCAGCCTTTTCCTTGGAAAAAGCCCTTCTCTTTTGTACCACAGGTGCTATGTCCCTCCGAATGGATAGGTGATGTGATATAATATCTGCTGGAACCCCAGTTACATCAGCATTGCACCAAGCAAAAACATGCTGATGGTCTTTTAGAAACTTCAACATTCTATTCTTCAGTGCGGACCACATTTTCAACTTCTTCAACTGGTATCAACACTCCAGGGGTCTCTCTGGGGTCATCAATTTCACCCTCACCCCCAGAAAGCCCCTCAAACTTCTATTCTTCGTTGATACGAACTGCCCCCAACGTCCGTGGAGCCAGTGCTGTAGCATAACACTCTCTTGCAATCTTTTGACTGCTTCAGACAACTCCCACTTGTCCTTGAACAACATACATCAAACATTGGTGGACTGTCGAGGCCACTGCATGCATCCTAAAGAACCAAGACCTCCCTAAAATAGCATTATAATAAGTGGGACAATCCACCACAATAAAAAGTATCCTGACCATCTTCTTAAAAGGGCCCTTGCCCAACAAAACTTCCTCCTCGAACTCCCCGATCACATCTGCTGAGCTTCCAGTGAAACCCACAATTGATCTGTCCGAACGCTGAATTACGGCTGGATTTTTCATCTTTTTGTAAGTGGTCAAGAAGAGGATATTGGCTGAGCTTCCAGTATCCACCAAGATTTGTCTTATGTCATTGCCCCCAATGGATGCTCCTATGACAACAGCATCTTCATGAGGGCCAACTATATCTCTTAAGTCATCTTCATCGAAAACAATGAGATTGAGCTTTAGCCCTGTTATGCCCCTGTCCGGTCTCCCTTGCCTTGTTCCCGGAATGATTCTGGTTGGGGTTTGGTGCAACCGGGGCAGACCTCACCTGCCTGTGCACCCTAATATCTTTCATCAACATTGATTTGCTTTCCGACTTGATTCAGCAAACCTCCCCAAGTCATGGCTTTCTTTCTGGTCACTGAATCAACCAAATTTCTAGGGTTTAAGCCCTGCCTCAAGGATGCTATTGCTACTTGCTCGAAGCAATCAGCCAACCCATTTTTGGTGTTTACAAAACGACTTATGTATTCTTTTAATGATTCGTTTGGTTCTTGGGCACAATGGATTATTGTGTCCCCATTTCCCTTCAACTCTTTACTCCCAACAAACTGCCTTCGAAAGGCCACCCAAAAGGTATCAAAATTCTTGATGCAGCCTTGAGGTAGGCTGTTATACCACTTTAGAGCACTCCCCGTAAAGGATTGGGAGAATGCTCTACAGATTAACTTGTCGTCATCATCGAAATTCATCATGAAGTTTTTAAATTGCTCCAAGTGGTTGTCCGGATCAGTACTGCCATCGTATTTCTCCATTTTAGTGCTATCAAACCTCTTAGGGAGGTTTCCGGACAAAATCTTGGAAGACAATGGAGATTGTCTCCAATTCCGGCCACGACTGAACACAGTATCCTCATTGGGAGTTGTAAAGATACATGGTTCATCGTGGAAGGCAAAAGGATCCATCAGCATCCGGTCTACATGCCTCCGGCTGTGAGATGATCCTTTGCCTATATTCTTCTTCAATCTCCCATGTCTATCCCTTTTTCTTGAATACTTTTTAATCAACTTTTTCTTCTTTTTGGATCGGCCCTCATCATTGCTGGAGGACAAGGACTCTTCAACTCCATCCTCGTCCGAGGAGCTACCAGAAGACTCTGAGTCTGAGTCAGAACTCTCCACTGGCTTAGATCGGTGAGACTTTTTGGAGCTAGCATGAGTCTTCTTGGTACTCACATGAGTCTTCAAAGTCTCATGCTCTCTAGGGTTGTCGGTATGATGAGCGACTAATGTTTTTGACTTCTCTGTCATGCCCATCTTAGACTTCTCTGCCCTCAGAGCTTCTATCTCGCCCTTTAATCTATCACGCTCCTCGATGGTCTATTCATCATTTTCACCCACCACTTCAAGCAAAGCTGGTGGTACTTTCGGGGCGTCCGGATTCATTCGGACTGATTTTTCCTGTTGGTCTCGAATGCTTGATTCAGGCACCATAGTGCTCCCACTGTGGTCGCCAATTTGGTGAGGTTTATTTTCGTATGAGGGTAAGTTTGTAATTTTTGTTTAGAGTTTTGTGGAATTTTGTAAGTATTTAATGTTTGAGTAGAGAGTAGAGGGAGAATTAAGCAGCCTGGTTGTATTTAATTTTCATTACCCTAATTTAATGTTGGTGGTTGGGTATTTATACCCTTACATCTGGGCCTTATGGGCTTTCGGGTCATGTTTAATGGACCCGGGTCAAGTTCAAGAACCCATGAGCTCTTAGTAGGAGAGCAGGCAGCTTAGTCAAGAAGTGTTTAGGTTTTAAGTACTTTAGTTCTTGTTCGAACTGCCATGTCCGGTTAGGTAGTCTTTGTCCGAACTGTCCCTGTCCATAGTGGTAATAGAATCCGGACTCATCAGGTAACATTGGTTTCTCCTTCAATGATCGGAACTTGTGATGAGAGATTATCAATAACTATTAGTGATTTGGTTGGGTTATTTGATGTAGAATTGTTCCTTAGAAAGTCTTGTAACTTTGCGCAGAGTACTTTCATCAATTTTCGACCCCATAGCTATGTAAGTTGAGGGAGTTCTACGACTGATGGCCCATCAAGTTTGGGATGACTTGATTGACTAACGAGAATGACTAGCTGGCGTAGATGACTAGGTTGTCGAGGTGGGTTTATAAGGGATGTGATGTTTATTGTAAGGGTAAACCCCTACGTATTATGTACACTGAGTTGTAACAACTTTACCTGAAGAGTTGGGTAACCAAGTAGCACCTTTTGCTTTCTTTTTCTCTTCTACTAATTCAGATAAATAATCCAACCATCTTTAATTGGAGTGCACCTGGCTGTAAACATACAAACCCCAAAATTTGCCGGAAAGGGTGATTTGCGGTGGCTAATATGGAATGGGAAGGAGAAATTTTGTCTGAAAAAGCTAAAGGCTTATGAAAAAAATTTCCTCTATCTAGATTTTGAGAACGTAAGCTTTTTCTCACTCTAGAAATACCAACTGGTAAAAATGAAAGAGATTTATATATAAGGGCTAAGGGACGTTTGAGTGCCCTACTAGGGAATGAGAATCGACAAAAGTAGCTAGGGAACTATTGGGAAGTATAATTGTTTCTCTTCTTTGATTTGGTGGTTTTACCTAGGTTAAAACAAGATCGTGGGTCCAATAAAAAATTAACACACGTTTGAGAAAGTAACTAGTAAAACTTTGTGACCTTTGGATACTAGTCGTTCCTAAATAAACCCATAAAATATTATTCGGAAACGGTTCGAATATATTAGCTCTCTTGAAATGCTTCTCAGATATCTAAGGGGGCTAGATGATAGGGTCATATTTTGTTGGAAGCCGGTATCAGATCTGTCTTAGTGGGGCCATTTCAGACTTGCAATAAAAACCAGGTTGAGTAAGTTGAATGCTTAATGACTAAGTTTTATACCAGCCTTATATGTTCTTGGTCGTGGGGACTCATGAGACTAGCCAATACACGCGATCTAACCTGATTGGCCCATGTGCCCGAATTGTCCTATAAATAGTATAATATAACATTTAATGGGTTTGTTGATTTTCTCTCTCTACTTATTAATAACTAGCACTTCTATTATCTTTCTACTCTTTACTCGAAATATACTATATTATCTAAACGCTTTCCTTAAATTCCCTCCGAAAATATTTTATCTTCACTAGTTGGTACTTGCCACTACATTTAAAAAAATGTTGAATCAACAACATAATCTTAAGTATACTATAAAAAATAGAAAAAAAATACTTAAACTTTCTGAAAATAACCAATATAATGTTATGAATGATATTTGGATCAGATTGAATACGAATACGAATAATTGCACATTAAATTCCAAACAAATATAAAAATATATAATCACCATTCTATACAACAAAAAATAATGCAAAAACGTTATAGCATTTAGAAGGATAAAGAATTCTAACGATGGTTTGTTTGGTATTTTAAAAGTATTCAATATAATAGTTAGACATTTAATAAGGGAAATTTTTATGGGGGAATAAATCAAAAACATATAACGGATGTCCATATAATGGACCTAATGACCCCAATAGTCCGACTATTAACAACTTTAGATGTCAGCATAAGTATCACCAATGACATAAGAAGGTACAATATAAGCACAATGTATACGGTGAACTCTTGTATGACCAACCATTAAAGCCTCAGGACTGTTCGACTCATTCTCAACAAATTTTCCCCTAGACGCGAATATCTATTTTTCACTATAAAGCATAAATAGCTTGGTAGTGTTCTATCCTAGGACATCTCATGTACCTGTTAACCACATTAACCGTATGTGAAATATCAGGATGTGTGCACATTACATGATGCTGCAAACTCTACTTAAGTATTGAACCTTAAATATTTTTGCAACTTAATATCATCATTATTGGTTGATCATGTCCCAAAAAACTTGAAATGAATAGAAAACATTATGTTAACTACCTTCGAATCACGCACGTTGAATCGTTGTAGTAATTTTTTAATATAGCTTCGTTAATACAAATGTAATAATCATACAATTATGTTCCTGATAGTCTTCATTCTTGGAATATTTTTTGACATACCTAGATTATTCATCTCAAACTCAACAATAATTTTTTTAAATTCACATGACATCCTATTAGAAGCAATGAGCATATACACATACGATTATGTTGTTTATATTAATGTTGTTGTTGTTATTGTTGTTGTTATTATTATTATTATTATTTGTTGGTCCAATATTTCAATTGATTACTTTAATTTGATTTACCACAACAAGCCTAAATATCATAATGTACACATGATGAGACATTCTAATTTAGGATTTTCTTACAATCTCCAACGTGGATCCTTCATCTGTACTGAACGGTACCCATCTAACTACACACTATATAGCGTTGGTGGTAACAAATAGTAATTGAACATTTATCAATGTTAGGAAACAACTAACAACAAAGCAAAGAGTTCCATTAATACTTACTTTGTGAATATTTCCATAATATATAAGGATAATTTATCTACATATTGACCACACTAACCGCATGGCAAATATCAAGACATGTGCACATCTTAGCGTACACGATGCCGCCAAATGCACATAAGTGTAGAACATTTTACATTTTCCAACTTAATATCGTCATTGGCTTATCATGTCAACTCGAAATAAGTGGGAAATGAGATCCTAACTACCTTGGCATCAAACACGTTGAATCACTGTAGTACTTTCTTAATGTAACTTCACTAAGACAAATTGTAGGTTTTGTTAACTCGTGATCAAGCGCTATAAATGTCTCAATCGGTTTATTTTACCAAAACTATATTTCTTAATGCAGATTTTTGTGTTATAAGAGTTACTTCTCCATATCAATACGATATCAACTTATGTTCCTGTTGTTTGCCATGTAGCTTTTTATGTTTGCTTAACGCACAACAAAATAAAAATTGGTCATTTTGATTATGTCATCTTGTAATACTCATTTTCATAAAGAATCTCTTAATTTTTTAGGAATTCTTGAAATAAAAAAATTGTTTACACCCTTATATGTCTCCTTGAGCTCGACTTTGAGGTATGCCTTTTGGAAAAAAAATATTTAAGTTTTTTGAATTCTTTTTTAGGGTATCTTAAATTCATGTTATGGGGAATTGTGTTTGAACATACATTTTAGTCGAGGGTATCCATGCATATCGATTTCAATCTATGAATTTTAATTCCTCTAAGGGATAAATAAAATAAACAAAAAATAGTAAGCTTCTATTTAACCATTAGTCTTCTTTGATGTAGCTAAGTCCTAAACGCGAGAGTATGTGATTCATGCTAAAAAAAATAGGTTGTGGATCTTCAACTAGCTTTAGAGCTACTAATACAAAGTTCTTTAAGAAGTATAACTAATACTTCAAAAGAACCTATAGAAAGATGTTAGAGAGAGAAAAAAGAAAAAAACAACGAATTTGGGAAGCATTGGATTTAGACATGATACCAAAAGTAGGATTTAGGGTTGACTTTCATAGCAAGTGATATGTATCAGTTACTATCATAAAGTCTTTAATAAAAAATAATTTACTTAATTGTTTGTCTACCATTTACTAAGTTTCTTGTTTCTTTTCTATTCCATAATCCAATCTTTAATTATCGAATCCACAATAGTTTGTGATAGACTCTCTACACATACATATCATAACCCCTAGTGGGATCTTAGATCATAATGCTTAATTATTAGACTAAAAGATCCTCCATCTTGGTGCACTTTAGCCCAACTGATATCCATGAATTATTTATAACACAATAAAACTAAATAATTGACGTAGTTACACAAGGCCATGACTATATGGCCCTTTTGGACAAACGGAAACATGCTTTATTTGGTGCCCAGATATCAGAATTAGGCGATGCGACCACTCAAATCGAACGTGCGAGAAGCCCAACGATTTTCGAAAGCATCACATAGTGATGAAGTCGAGGCCCTAAATCTAATCGCTTAAACCCTCGTTTTGCTGTTTTAGTAAATTTTCTCTATTTTCCTATTTTTGTTGGATTTTATTAAAATACTTAACCAGGTCCAATCGCTTTGAAATTGGGCTGGGCTTGATTTTATTGTATAAGGAAAAATCTGTAATTTTGGGCTAGGGTTTAGAGCACTTTTATAAAGGGTCTCAAACACTAGTTTTTCCTTAGACTTTTTTGAATAAAATTTGATTTTCTTTAAAGTCTCTTTTACTCTGACCTAGGGTTAAAGCTATCTATCTTCTATTGTTCATCTTATTTCTCTGTATTTTCCACCGTCTGTTCCATCTCGTAGCTTGGAGCTACCATATTGGTATCAGATTCAGAGTTCCTACAGCATGGGTAACGACGGTATGCCGCCAAAGTGATATTTTCGGGGGAAGTCCACTCTTCCGATCACCGAATCGGTCAACCGTGATGAATTCGGTAAATTCCAATCCCAGGTTGGTGAACAGATGCACTCGTTAGAAAATCAGTTGAGAGACATACAAGAAGCACTACACAGGCTGTTGAACAACCAAACCAACGGATTTTGAGCTCCAGGTTCGAGCAACCAGCCGTCGGGATCTGAGTGAGAGATCGGCCGCAAACGAAATCCGTTTTCTCCTCGGCGAGAACAAGTTAGGGGTCAATATTCAACAAAAGACTGTCGTGACCAAGTCTTTGGGCAGCCGCCAGCGAGAGATTCTTATTTGAACGCCAACAACCGATGGGAATCTGGATTCAGACTGAAGATCCCAGAGTTCCAAGGGGTTCTCGAACCGGAGGAGTTTTTAGATTGGATCGCCTCAGTTGAAGAAGTCCTTGATTTCAAGGACGTTCCGGATGCAAAGTGGGTACAGTTGGCTGCAGCTAAGTTCCGAGGTCGAGCTGCATCCTGGTGGCAACAACTTAAGTAGACCAGATCAAGGCAAGGTAAGCCAAAGATAACAAATTGGGCTAAGTTTGTGAAACACTTGAGGGCTGCGTTTTTGCCTTACAAATATGCCCGCATCATGTATCAGCAGTTCCAAAACCTTAAACAAGGGTCAAGGACTGTTAACAAGTACACTAACGATTTTTTCAAGCTACAAAACCGTGTCGATATTGTTGATTCAGCAGATCAGCTAGTATCTCGTTATATAGGGGGGATGCGACAGCAGTTTCAGGACCATCTGAACATGTTCGACCCTGTGAATGTGTCTGAAGCACATCAGCGCGCATTGCATCTGGATAAAGCCCTTTCACGAAGGCCTTATGGAGGAGACACTGCCAGAACCACTCTATTGACATTCCCAAAAAGGACGGTTCCAAGCCCTAACCCAGGAGTACCAACTGCTTATCCTATGCGTACAGGTGCTAATTTTCAGGTCCCTAGTCGCACAGTTACTTTCTCACAGGTCTGGTGCTACCATTGTCATGAACTAAGGCACGTTACCTTACGGTGTCCAAAATTACGAAAACAGCCACAACAATCGAGGGGTCTGTTCGCTGACACTGCTGATTTTCCCCTGGAGGGTGACCTACGGTTTGATGAGGAACCAGAGGATATTGTTGATGAGATTCCAGAGGATCAGGTTACAGGAGGAGATATTGGTCAGGAATTGGTTTTAAGGCGTATATGTCTGACGCCGAACGCCAAAACTGATGGGGATGATTGGCTACGAAACAATATTTTCCAGTCGACTTATACTATTGGGGGAAAGGTATGCAAATTCGTTATTGATTCAAGGAACTGCGAAAATGTTATCTCTGAAGAAGCTGTCCAGAAGCTGGCCTTGAAAACAAAAGACCACCCAAAACCCCACAAGCTTGCTTGGTTCAAGAAAGGTAGTGCGGTAAATATCTCTAGAACATGGTGCGATGTCATTGGGATGGATGCATGTCACTCGTTGCTAGGCCGACCATGGCAATATGATCGAAGTGTCACATATGATGGTCGGAGGAACCGCTACAGTTTTATATGGAATAATGTCAGGTTCATATTAACACCAACTGGAGAGGTTTCCCCAAAACCTGCCCTTGCAGTATCAAATGAGTCGGGTAAGAACTTTCTAGCTCGAAAGGCGTTTATAAAACATGCTCATGAAACAGTGATTGTCTATCTTTTGGTGGTTAAAGAATTTAGTACTGATCCATTTGCTGGTATACCTGAGCGAGTTCGGCCGCTATTAGCAGAATTTTCTGTTGTCTTTCTCGATACTTTACCTACAGGTCTTCCTCCATTTAGAGATATCCAGCACCAAATTGACCTTGTACCGGGTACTAGCCTACCAAACCGACCGCGTTATCGGATGAGCCCAAAAGAACATGAAGAGCTCCACAAACAGGTGGAAGAACTGTTGACGAAAGGACACATCTGGGAGAGTCTTAGTCCTTGTGTGATTCCTGCAGTTTTAACACCAAAGAAAGATGGCGCAATGAGAATGTGTGTGGATAGCCGGGCTATCAACAAAATTATAGTCAGGTATCAGTTTCCTATTCCTCGCTTTGATGATTTACTGGATCAATTGAATGGTGCTTCCGTGTTTACGAAGTTGGATTTAAAGAGCGGATATCACCAGATTCGTATTCGTATGGGAGATGAGTGGAAAACAACCTTCCAGACCCGAGAAGGTCTGTTTGAATGGATGGTAATGCCATTCGGTCTTTCTAACGCTCCTAGCACGTTCATGCGGGTTATGAACCAGGTATTTCGCCCGTTCATCGGAAATTTTTTTATTGTGTACTTTGATGACATTCTTATATATAGTACCATGGAAGAGCTGCATCTCCAGCACCTACGCGAGGTGTTGGTTGTTTTGAGGCGCGAGAAGTTTAATGGAGTACTCGATAATTGTTGTTTTATGACAGATTTGGTCGTCTTCCTGGGGTATGTTGTGTCAAAAGATGGGCTGTCAGTGGATCAGTCGAAAGTGGCAGTCGTGCGAGACTGGCCTATTCCTACCTCCATCATTGAAGTCCGATATTTTCACGGATTGGTCTCCTTTTATAGACAGTTCCTACATAACTTCAGCACTGTTATGGCTCTTATTACAGAGTGTATGAAGGGCAAGGCATTCTGCTGGACCCTTGAAGCAGCTGAGACGTTTAAGGAAATCAAGGTAAGATGGACCACTGCACCAATTATGGTTTTACCTGACTTCTCGACAGGATTTGAACTGCATTGTGATGCGTCCGGATTGGGCATTGACGCTGTACTCAGCCAACGAGGCCGCACTGTAGCATACTTCAGCGAAAAGTTAAGTGGAGCTAAACTCAACTACAACACCTATGACAAGGAGTTCTATGCAGTTGTACGAGCTTTGAAGCACTGGAGTTCCTATTTGGCCTACAATGACTTTTTCCTGTACACCGATCATGATGTCTTAAAACATCTGTAGAGTCAGGAGAAACTCTCTTCCTTCCATGCACGTTAGGCAGCATTTACTCAATAATTTACCTTTTCCATTAAGCATACTTCGGAGACAGTTAACCGCGTAGCTGACGCACTGGGCCGACGTAGCATGATGATTCGTATGGAAGGAGAATTTGTGGGATTCGAGATGATGAAGGATCTACTGGCTATCGATCCATATTTTGGTCCTATTCTAGAGGACGTCAGCGCAGGTTTGAGAAAATATTTTGCAGTGAGAAACGATTACCTCTTCAAAGGTAATTTACTTTGTGTTCTTGAGGGCAGTTTGAGGTTACTGATTGTACGGGAGAGACACAACGAATGACATGGGGGTAGAGATCAAACCCTTCACTCTGTATCCAGTCAGTTCTTCTAGCCGCATTTGAGGCGAGATGTTATCCATTTTGTACCTGGTTGTCGGGTTTGCTAGGTGGCAAAAGGTGCATTCTACAATGCAGGTCTATACCTACCATTCCCAATACCGGAAGGACCGCAGCGAAGCGTTAGCATGGATTTCTTATATGGGCTGCCAAGAACACAGAGAGGTAACGATTCTATTTTTGTAGTGGTTGACAGGTTTTCTAAGATGGCCCACTTCATTGCCTGCAAGAAAACCACAGATGCTGTGAATATTGCTAATTTATATTTTCGTGAGGTCTGCCGCTTACATGGTCTACCCTTGAATATCGTTTCTGATTGCGATGCACGGTTTGTGGGACATTTTTGGAGGAGTTTGTGGCGCCTCACAAAAACGAAGCTGAGTTTTAGCAGCGCGTATCACCCGCAGGCAGACGGTCAAACCGAGGTAACTAATCGAACGTTAGGCAACATATTACACACAGAGGTCTCTGGGAACTTGAAAGCATGGGATTCCCGCCTTTGTCATGTTGAGTTTGCCTACAACAAGCACCACAAGCGCAGTACTGGGTATAGTCCCTTCATGGTAGTCTATGGTTATAACCCACGGGGTCCTATGGACTTAGCTTTCCCAACGCTTGATAAGGTTCCAGCTAAGGTCGAGAACGTTATTGCTGATCTATGGGAGATCCATGAGAACACCCGCAAACATATGGAGGAAAGAACACAGAAGTACAAGATTGCCGCAGATAAGAAGCGCCGCTTGGTGGAGTTCATAATGGGGGACTTTGTATGGTTTGTTTTGGCCAGGGATCGCTATCCTGCACACGAGTACAACAAGTTGGCTGCAAGGAAGGTGGGTCCGTTTGAAATTATTAAAAAGATTAATCCCAATGCATACAGGTTGAAGCTACCCAGCCACATGAAGACCCATAATGTTTTCAACGTGAAGCACCTGTTTCCATTTACCGCTCCTGCTGAGGATGATGAAGTTGAGAATTCGTGGGCGAATTCTTCCGAAGAAGGAGAGGATAATGTAGTTACACAAGCCCGTGACTATATGGCCCTTTTGGACAAACGGAAACAGTCTTTATTTGGGGCCCAGATATCAGAATTAGGCGATGCGACCACTCAAATCGAACGCGTCGAGAAGCCCAACGATTTTCGAAAGCATCACAACGTGCTGAAGTCTAGGCCTTAAATCTAATCGTTTAAACCCTCATTTTGCTGTTTTAGTAAATTTTCTGCATTTTCTTATTTTTTTGGATTTTATTAAAATACTTAACCAGCTCCAATCGCTTTGAAATTGGGCTAGGCTTTATTTTATTGTATAAGGAAAAAGCAGTAATTTGGGGCTAGGGTTTCGAGCACTTTTATAAAAGGCTCTCAAACCCTAGTTTGCCTCAGACTTTTTTTAATAGAATTTGATTTTCTTTAAAGTTTATTTTACTCTCACCTAGGGTTAGAGCTATCTATCTTCTATTGTTCATCTTCTTTATCTGTATTTTCAGCGGCCTGTTCCATCTCGTAGCTTGACGCTACCAATAATAATATGAATATGTGTTAATATTACTATTGTTATTATTATTATTATTATTATTATTATTATTATTATTATTATTATTATTATTATTTTGTTGAACTAATATTCCAATTGGTTACTTTAATTGGATGTACCATCCCATATTGAATACTTTAAAGTACACATGATTACACATTCTAATTCAGAATTTCTTTACCATCTCCCACTTTGATCATTCATGTGTATTGAATTTCATCCATATAAATGTGTACTTATATATCATTGATGGTTACAAATACTAATTGAACGTGTATCAATGTCATAAGACAGCTAACAACGAACTAAAGAGTTTTACAACTACTGATTTTGCAAATGTTGTACAATATATCAGATTGTCTCATGTACATACTGACGACATTAACCGCATGGGAAATATCATGACGTGTTCAAATCATAACATATAATGCCGATAAATGCACTTAAGTATGAAACTTTTGATATTCTCCCAACTGAATATCATCACTAGTTGATCATGTTACAGACAACTTGAAATGAGTGGCAAATTAAATATTAACTATCTTGGCATCAAACACATCGAATAATTGTATAGTTTTCTTAATGTATCTTCGTTATGACAAAGTATAGGCCTTGTTAAGTTGTGCTCACACGTCATAAATGTCTTAATCGATTAATGTAACCAAAAATACTATTCTCAATGAAGATGCCTATGTTATCAGAGTTTCTTCTTCATCTCACACGACATCAACTTATGCTCATGTTGTTTGCTATGTTTCTTTTTATGTTCGCTCAATACACAACAAAAGAAAATTGATCATCGTGATTATGTTTTCTTATAATACTTAATTGCATAAATGATCTCTTATTTTTTAGGAATTTTTGAATTAAACTATCGTTTATACGTCTCTCATATGTATGATTGATCTTTCTTTGGAGGCATATCTTTTGATTTAATTTATTTACGTATTAATAATATTACGGCGAATTATTTTGAACTCTCTGTTTAGGTTATATTAAATTAATGTTAGGAGAATTGTGTTAGAGCATACATGTTAGTCAGGGTATCTATATCTATCGATTTCAATCCATGAATTCTTATTCCTCTATGAGACAAACAAAAAAAATAAAAAAATAAGCTTACGTTTAAGCATTGGTCTCCTTTGATGTAGCTAGGTATCAAACATAAAAATATGTTAGTCTCGTTAAGAGAATAATCCACTTATAATTTACTTGAATAATTTAGGATGATGAGACATTCTAATTTATGATTTCTTTACAATCTCCCACTTGGATCATTCATGTTTATTTAATTGCATTTATCTAAATATGCACTTATATAACGTTTATGCTTACGAATAATAATTGAACGTCTATCCATGTTAGGAAATAGGTAACAGTGAATCAAAGAGTTGCACCACTTCTCATTTCGTTAAATTTCTATAATATATCATATAATTAACTACCACCTTAGTGGACCTTGACTTATCATGGAGTGCAAAATGAAAGTAAGACACGACTATGTAATCAACACGAGTCTACTTTTCAATTGGTCATACTAGAGTAAGATGGTTAAATGTTACTAAATATCATTCAAATGAAACTGGCATAAATTAAATCACCGTATTATAGCATGTCTTGCCAAAATGAACACATAACCGGTGGTAGAGTTTTGGGTGTCCACACACCTCACAAAGTCTGAATCGGAATTGTTTTGATCTTCATGTTATCTACTATGAATATAATATATGTATGTAATATATGTACATACATGTTTGGTACATATATTACCATACATGAGACTACTAACTGTCGAGACATATGGTCTTGTCTGTATGAACTAGACCTTCGATTCACTTTTGAAGAACTAATAGAGTAAACAAATTATTATTTTTCTACAAGGGAATCTACGGGTTTTTTCGTATCCGGGCCATATCAACATAACTTGTTTTCAATGTAAGCTTCTTGTGAGATACCAAAGATTTCCCTAGGGCGGTTCCTTACCATATGGAACCCTAATACATATAAATCTTCTGAGGGTCTTCCATGTCAAATTTATTTGATAAAAATTCATTGGTGGCATATACCAAATCGATTTCAATAGTGGTCATGAGTATGTCATCAACATAAATCACTTAATATATCGTTCAACTCCTACTAATCTTGCAGTAAACACAATATTTAACCAAAGTTACCCCAAAACAGAATGAGGTAACACTGTCTAGGAATTTGTGGTACCATTGACAATACTTCAGCTTGAACCCATAAATAGATGACTTTAGTTTACCAACCATCAACTTTGGATCCTCGAACACAAATTTTTCATGTTGATTCATTTAAAACATTTCTTTAATGTTGCATTGAGAAACCCGGTCTTAATATCCATTTGGTGGATCTCTAAGTCAAGTTGAGCAACAAGGTCCATGATTATTCAGAATGAGTCTTTTGATAATACTGGAGAAAATGTCTCTATATAATCAATCTCTTCAATCTGATTATAAAATTTTGCTATAAGACAAGCTTTATATCTTTCCACTTTCATGGAAGCATCATATTTAGTTTTAGACAACCATTTCTATCCTAGTGCTTTCATTTTTTCAAGTAGAGTGGTATTATCCCAAACTGAATTATCATTTCATCGATTTGTACTTTGCATTCATTGCTTAAACCCAGATTTTAGAGTTTGAACTTTTAATGGAATCCTGGAAGATGACTAGGTAATAATGTATGAAGTACCTTCACGTTCACTAAGAAATGCCACATATTCCAAAGATATTGTATTTCTCATTTCTCGAGTGGACCTACACAATGTCAGCTCATTAATTTATTCTATTTCTTAAAGCAATCGAATATGTTCATTATAAATAACATTAATATCATATATCTAAGGTGGAGGCGCAACATTAGTAAGAGGAATTATAATTGAATTACCTAACATACTATTGATGACTGATAAGCTAACTGTAATCGGATCATCAATTTAAGAGGTTGCATGAATTAATTCTGATTCTTCCTTAAAAAATAATGTTGTTATTTCAATCATTCATCTCAAATTTTAGACCCTTCAAAAATATTATAGTTCATATCTCAATAGATTGCTTAGTGGGATCATAAATGTTTTAGCCCCTAAATTAGTCTAAGTAACCTTTAAATTACAAATAACCATTTAACGTCCATATTTTCCTCATTATTCCTATAAAGCTTTGATTCTGTTGGACACCCTTAAACGTGAAAATGCTTAAAGTTGGGTTCACTCCCTCTGGATAGTTCGTGGAGTATTTTAGTTACTATTGATTAAGGCACCATGTTTAAGATATATGTTGCACACTTAATAGATTTTACCCTAGAGTGAATATGGTAGACTTGTATGAGCTATCATACTCCTAACCATGTTTCATGATTTAAAGTTTATCTGCTCATATACACCATTCATACTGGGTGAACAGACATGATTTATTGGACGCAGTTCCATATTTGTAGAGGTAGAGAGCAAATGGACCATCACGTTGTTCCCTGATCCATCATATCTTCCATAGTATTCATCGTCATGGTCATAGCTAACAACCTTAACTGATTTTCCTCGTTGTAATTAAACTTTGGCTTTGAAGGACTTGAAAATTGTTATAAAATAAATTAATAATATGTAGACATCGTGATTTTTTTTTATAAAATAAATTAATAATATGTGGTCATTCATTGATGTTATAAGGAATGGGTCGCATATATTTATATGGATTTATTCCAATATGTATTTAGAAAATTATAATATGTATTTAGCACGAGAGGCCTCAAATATTCTACGATTATTCTGTTTTCTTTTGATATAATCTACACATTTGTCTAAATAAATGTGATCAAGAGGACCTAATATACCCTCAACAACAAACTTACCTATTCACTTTTTAAAGATATGACCTAAACATATATGTGTCATAGAGAAGTTGATTTTTTAGAAGTTACTTTATGTGATACATTCATTCCAATATGATAATCATTAAAAGCTAATTCGTAAATGTTATCATTACAATCAAGAAGGCCAAAGCTAACCAAAAAATGATTAGTAAATATTTGAATTTTTTTATTACCCAAATAACATAAGTAACTAAATTTATCCAAAAATAAATATCCAAGTACACTCCTCCCAAAGGAGGAAACATAAAACATCCTTGAAAATCAAAACACATCTTAAACTTAAACAATAATTAAATTGACATATGGCTGAACTAGGCACGTCACTCCATCAGCAGTATATATTTGAATCTCTTAATCACTGATAGGATTTATTTGGCTTGATCCTTGCAATAAAATACATACGTGAGTTATTGTTCTTGTATCAATCCACCATATGTCATTTGACACTGAAGCTAAATTAACCACTGAAGTTATAGAAGAGAGTTTACCTTTCTTTACCATATATACCTTATAATTGGGTCAATAATTCTTCCAGTGATCTGTGCTCTTATAGTAAAAAAATATCAACTTATTACCCTTTTCTTTCATGAAATCTTCTCCCTCTTTAGAGGATCCTAAAACATTATTTTGTGCATCTCCTATGGATGAGTGTTTTCTCTTGTTTTAAGGATTAGTCGTGTCGACATAGACCATATTGGTCGCTAAAGCGCCCTGCTCTGAATGGTTTTTCTCCTCTAACCAGATTGGTTATAAGAGTAATCATATCTCATTTATTCTTAAGGAAATTTTAAGTCGTCTCGAGGATCCTAAATTTAGCATGTAATGAAAGGAAAATGTATGCCACTACAAACTTTGATAGGAGATCAACTTGTAGGGCCTTAAGTTTCCCACGAACATCATCCATCGCGTATATATATATATATATATATTCTCTCTAACCTTTCCATGATCCTTGTACTTCATATAAGATATTTTCTTTAATTTCTAGGTGACCAAGCATGTCATTTGATAATAATATGTCAGCAGTCTAAAAATTGAAGAACATTTTTGGGAATTTGATTTGTATGACATACCTAGTGAGTCGGTTAGAACATTCTCATTGTACAACCGGCGCTTTTTATTTAAAGGTGTTATTTTCTATAAGCACATGAGGCTTGTACAATCTAAGACAACAATTAATGTCATGAAGGCCAACAAAAGTAAAATTTCTCTGCTTCACTCTTTAAATTTGATCTCTTATAATTTAGGGGCCTAAACTGAGTTACTAAATTAGTTGTTAGTAAATGATCAACAAAAAAGAAATATTTTATTAGTGAAAAGGGACTGAATTTAATCTTACACATACAGAAGGACATCATATTAAGGGTTATGATTGGGAATTTATATATACCTCACTCATCATAATCATTTGTGGAGACAATGGGCTTCATTGTGCTACGCATTACCTATGAAGCTAGTATTTTAAGATTAGACATTGTATGTTCGGCCAAACCTTCCTTGGGGGTAGTAACTGACTGATAACTAAATCATATTTTCAACAATGAAAAATTAGTTATTTATGAGTATGGTGTGTGTACATGCAACAACGATATCATGCAATATGTGCTCACCATCAAGAAATATGTGTGATAGTCTCCCTTAGGGGCCGACCTACACACAAAACAACCATTTCTGAAGTTGTGAGGCTCTAAAATCCTTTCCTTTCATGGCTTGCCAGACATTTCCCACTCTGGTGGGATACCAAGTCCACCAATCAGTCCCAAATACCTTAAATCAGATTTTCTAGTTGCTTGTAATCTGAAACTAAGAGTTTGTTATTTGAAAAAGAACTTCCTTAAAGGGTTTAAGAAATAGACACGGCCATAATTATTATATATTATCTAACAATAAAAAAAATTGATCATGGAAGTGAAAACAAATACTTTCGTGAATGAAATATCAAGATTGAGTAGATCCATAACATGGAGAGAACCATGCAAAGCGGAAGGAAAAGACGGCATCCTTGACACTAGAATTCAGATTTTGAGCATGCTAAGGACAAACATAAGTCTGCATAAATCTCGTATGACTAAATTTGTAGCTCATAAGGTTTTATTAGGAAATTATATTCTTATCCAAAATCTTGAATGTAGAAACATAGGTAAAAAACTAATGTATGCAAAGGCGGAGGAATGTTATGAGGAAAGAAATTATAGGAATATTAACATATGATATTTCCATTCGAGTGGAATTATGTGTTTTAGTTTTTTTTCCAAATTGCAAGAAATTACATTCTTCAAAAGATTTGTGAAACTGTAAATAATGTAGAAAATAAAGTTGTGGCAATGGTGATGGAAGTCAACATTGCAGAAAAAAAATATTTTGACTCGTGGTACGATAGATGTTCATAGATACATATGGTTTATGATAAAGATCTATTCAAATAATATCAAGGGAGCACTGATGCATATGAGGTAAAAATAGGTAGCACCACTAGATTAAAAGTAAAAGGACATGGAATCATTGAGTTAATCTCAAAGTCTAAAATTTCATTCACTTAAAAAACATGTAATAGTTCAATTAGGGTTTGGAAACCTTAAATAGGAATCATTCGAAACCTTAATACAAAATAATAAAATAAAACAAACATACCATTAAATCCTACTGAATCTGCACATACAGATTTTATTCACTAATTAAAATATGCTTCTAAACTAAAATAAAATAAATATAAAAAATATTTAAATAATTGAATTTAAATAGTGGGCTACATCACGTGACATATTAGTTTGTCAACCTATTGGCTCACAAATTGATAAACTCTACCCATAAGATGATGGGACTAACATTCTTAATCCATTACTAAATTGGAAACATGATAATCCAAATATATGATTGTCAAGAAACTCTAGCTAGAGCTAGCAATGAAATCTATAAATAAAAGTCATAAATTTAATACATAAGTATGTTTGCCAATAATTCAGATTAGTTAGACATCAGCCTTGTACGTGCGCTATGGTGAGACACGTCGGATCTGTATACCAACCCTTTTGCTCGAGAATTGGTTAGAATGAATGCACTAGAATTCTTAAGTTGATATTTTGCAAATGATGAAAACCTCATTCGTTTATAAAGAACATATGTATCAAATTTTAAATATGTATCAACATGTATTATTGAAAGGTAATAATATATAAAATTATATTTCATTAGCGATGTGTAGTATATGTTGTTGGTTATTATGTTTTTTAAAATATGATAAAAATAGTGTAAGAATTGAATCTATAAGAATCTAGAGATGTTGTTGCCTCTCATGATATAATGATTTACTCTCGCATTATGTTTCTTGAAATCTATAAAGCACACCTCCAAAATACTACTAAGCAAAACTATGTATAAACTGATTTTTAAATCCATTGTGTGTTTGAGATAGTTGGCTAGGTCACACAGAATATTCGTTCATATTTTACGAATACAAAAGTTTCTAGTTTAAATTTATTGTTTAAAAAAAATCAAACTCGAATTATATTTTATTTTATCGATGAAATCTGTCTCAACGAGAAAATGAGAGACAGTATATAATAAAATGAAAGATTGTTGAAATATTAATAAACATGATAGAAATTAATTCGGAGAATGTTTTCAAAGCTAAAATTGGATCATGGGAGTAAAATAGGTGCGGGAGTAGGTGATTATCCATGACAGATAAGCTAATGAAGGTTAAGGTCATCACGACAAATAGCATGCATCAATACGATAATATGAACAAAGAGACCTAAAATTTAAGATTATAGATTTTCGTCGCGGTAACATGATATTTTTAGGTTATTGTTGTGGCAATAGCTGAGCTCGTTGCGGAAACACTACAAATGCAACTTCATGGAATTAATTCTAGAATTTTCGTGGCGGTACAAATTGAGATTACTGTAGTGACAAGTCATATTTTTCGCAACAACACGAGTCATCTCGTGGTAAAGATCGTAATGGTTGAGCCACTATATATTAGCAATCGGCTCACCACAAAGAGCTCTGTTTATTGTCGCAATAACCATGAACATATATCTTCTTTTTAGAGTTATGTTTTTTTAAAGATATTTTGTCGATTAGATTTTTCTAATTTTTTTATAAATCCTATAAATAGTATATAGATAAGAGATGAAAGGACAAAGTTTCTAATCCTCTATACATTTCTAAAATTAAATATATCGATTGAGTCTTATTTCTAGTTTTTGTATTAAAACTTAAAATATTTGAAATATATTGAAATTGAAATTAAAAAATTCATCAAATAATATAAACAATAAAAATATATATTAAAAAAACGTATTCAATTATGTTTCATTTTTTTTTTGTAATTTATTCAGAGATATTTTACGAGAATTCTAAAAACAAATATAAACTTTGTTTATAATACATCCTAGTTTTCTCATATTTTGATCCGTTCGTACGATTTATCGTTCGATATATATATGAGATCATCGATCCATTGAAGCAAAAGATCATTAAATAATATTTCGTTTTATTATGGAATGATATTTAATATGTCAAAAGATAGTTAAAAATTCTTGAATGTTGGATTTTGTATTAGTTAAAAATGATTTCTAACTCTCTTTATTTTTTGACGTCTCGGTCTTTCATTTTGTCGTGTAAGCTTTGTTGTTGTGCCACACATACTGTAAAGGAACAAACAAGTTCTGCCAAAGTAGTCTACTATGTTTTAGTCAAGAAAGAGATCACTTTATTCATCAATAGGTTTTCCCTATTTATAATATACAGACGAGTGGGTAGTTACATTTGGTTACGCTAAAAGCGCAACTAACCCACTTTAACCATTATACCTATAATTGTGGAACTAACAACTGTTACCACTATTATCCCTATAATCGTGGAATAACTAACACGCCCTAAACTCGTGGATTTAATCGTCTGTTAACATTACAAATAAAAGCTCTGAGTGCAATCTATACATTAATCTGATCTGAACTCTTCTTTTTAGGAACACCAGAGTTGACCTAATTCGCTGAGCTCAAACTCAAGCTCGGAAACCAGTTTGATCTATTGTGCTGAGCTCGAGCTCACTTATGACGCGCTCAGGTTCTTTCCTTTTACTACCTTCCTTGTTCTAGTTGATCAACTCTACTATGTCGTTATCAAGCTCATCTTGAGCTTGAATTCAGTCGATCAACTCTTCTTTTACATCATCGATCTCATCATGATCTTGAGTTCAGCAACACCATGCCTGCTCTTAAGTTTGCTTCCATTATCATGCTCTGTGCACCGTTGAGCTCGGTTCAATGACGAGCTCAGTATCTTTTTGAGATCATCCCTATTATATGTCAATAACGTCAACCTGTTATTGATCTATTCCACGTTATCTATTGTTGATGATGACCTGATGTCGAGCTCATCCAAACCACAGAGCTCGTGTCCTGGGGAATCCCCCCTAGTTTAGAGGTTGATTAAGACATTAATGAACCTGTAAATTATAAATAAATTAAAATCTTTATTTATAATAATAATTTGAATCGTCATGTGTCTGCTTCTTTCTGACACGTGTCATCAAGACAAATGGCGGTTTTCTGACAACGCCATTTCCTGTAGTTACCTTTTGGTGACTTAGCTTCCTGACACAATTTTCAAATAAACAATGATGTCACAACTTTCACCCGTTCGCGAAAACGTTCCATTACTCAAATAACTTCCTCATTTATTTGAAAAAACCATATTTCTGCAAGTGTTATACTTTATTCTTCTTGAAAAAACTCTTTGCAAACTTATTCCCAGGTGTTCACTTCTTTCCTTCGTCAACAACTTCTCAGGTAACATCTTTATTCTTAACTCTTTCGTTTATCTTCAATATTGTAGATAATCCAATATTCAAGGTTTTAAAAACTTTAGTTGTAGAGGAGTTCCCAAAATCGTTTGCCCTTACCATCACAATCGTTCTGATTTATGTCCTTCCCTAATTGGAGTTTATAGAAAAACCATGGCACCCAAAAAGGGAGTGAGGAGTAAGATCTCCAAAATTGCAGAATCCTTATACGAGAATGTGAACAACTTAGAAAACTATTTTTCTCGAATAGCTCCTAGATACAATAATTTAGACGATGAAGGAATCACCAATCTAAAGGAACGATGCAATATTCCTGATAACATAACCATTAGGGCTCATGGTTTAGGCGAGCATTCTTATCACACACAGGAAACAGAAACTTTCCTTTTCACCACTTTGTTCGACTGGGGACTGAGGTTACCCCTCCCTGAACAAATTCGTAACTACTTCAGAGTTCTGGGTATTTGCCCCACCTAGATGTCAGCAAACGGCTGGAGGTTGTTGCTCAACATAGTCCTTATTTCGCGCTTGTTAAACATCAAAATATGTTTATCAGACCTCCTTTTGGGTATCGATGTAACCAAGCTAGCCAAAACTCTCTTCTTCTACACCCATTTTAAAGGATTTAAGAAGATTGTAGAACTACCGAACTCTGATAGGAATTGGAAAAATTCCTTTGTCTTTGTTTCGGGTAATTGGGAACACATGACCCATACTCTAAATCTTCAACTAGAACGTCATTGAAAGAAAACTTGTAAGCCTTGTTTTCATTTTGTAGGGAAATATTAATTTGTTCGAACTGTTTGATCATACCCTTGTGTCTTCAGGTGAACTCCCAAACCAGACTTGGTGGAAAGAAGGAAAACCAGACGATTACATAAATCCCCTGATCAGAGTTAGCAGGTTATCCTTTGAAACCTGGCAACAAGACCCCAAAAATCTGTTCACTTGATACAACTACCTACGATCAGGACTGTGGCCCATTCCTGAACTCAGCACATCAGAAGAGGAAGGAATAAAAATGACAGACGGCTCTAAAGCTACCATGGACCGTCTCAAGATGATTTTAGAAAAGAAGCTCCGTGAGAAAAACAGTCCTGGCGTTTGGCTAGCAGTACCTCAAGTCACACGCAAAGCTAGCGAAGCTGGGGATTCTGCCTCTGCATCAGCTCTCTCCATTGATCAAGGAAATGACGGTGGTAAGGAGAAAGAGAGGTCTATCGAGCAAAATGGAAAAGAAGTACCCTATGTGCCTGCAGTTTCTCAACCCACTGACACTCGAGCAGAAAAAGAAGATGAAGAGGAATAGACTAACTCTGGTGCCCTCGACACGAGGAGGAAGAAAAAACAAAAGGTAATTGAAGTTGTTCCTTTAACCACCATAAAATTTATACTCTGAGATGAAGAAGGCAAGGGCAACGAAGCCACTTCTAATGAAGGAGAAAGTCCTCTTAACCCATCAATAAGAGAAGTTTATGAAGGACAAAATCTTCCTTGGGCTAAGGAAATAGTCGATCTAGCTAATTCTGAGGAGAATGACCGTGGAGCTGAAAAAGATACAGTGTTGCAACCCCCCACCCATGCGAATTTAGCTCAGCAACTAGCACTGAGCTCATCCGTAGGAGTTCAAGCTCCCTCTTTGGAGAATACTGAAAGGATTAATCGTACCGATAATGCTGCGGAGACCAGCCAACAAAGGGTACCTGTAAGGGAGCGCCCAAAGGTGCAACTTTCACGTCCTTCCTCCTATATGTTCGAGCAACTACGCAGGACACCTGACATGTCCTATTATGATAAGGTGTCCAACGCAGAGCTCTTACAAAGACAAACAGAGCTAGATATCGAGGTAAAACCTGTTAACTCATACACTTCAAATTGTATACTACATATGTATACTTACCTTTATTTTTGAACGTTCAGATGCAGCATAACTCATTCATCTTGAGTTATCGGAATATGTCTTCTACTGATGTAACTACGATAGAGAGATAGAAGCCTGAAGCCATGTTTTTTGGATCTTCCAAACTTTTTACCGCTGAAATCCACCGTTTGAGGCATGCATATGCCTCAGCCAAAGTTGTGAAACACGAGGCCTTGGATGCTAAAGCTCGGTTAGAAAAAAGTGGTTGCGTCTCTACAAGAAACTGTGTTGTGCAATGACCAACGCGTCACAGCTCTGTCTGAAAACCATAAGATGGTGGTAAATCAGAATGAGAACCTGCTCAAGAGGAACTGCGATTTGCAAACACAGAATGTTAAACTGCTGGACAGGGCTAACCACCAGGTGAACAGGGTAGAGGAACAAGCAGACCAGATTGTTGCTCTGACTGCTGAGGTGAGCAAATTGACTAAAAAAGTCGAAGAAGGGTGTTCGCAGCTCGAGCGGAAACAAAAACAATGGCAAGAAAAGATAAACGCAACTGTTGAGGAGAGGGAAACACAACTGTTCGCAGATGCAACCGACATGATTGCCACGGAGAACAAAAAAACTGTTGTAGAATTGATGGCCCTGACTCCTGGTTTGAACCTAGGGTCCATTGCTCACCTTTTACCGCCTGCTGCCCCGACCTTGATCGTGGCCCCCGAGAAAAGCACAGACACTAACACTGTTGTGGATCCTTCCGGACAATTACCCCCTGGTGGGTCTAAGTAATTTTCATGCTTACTTATTGAAATCAATTGTTGTCCTTTTTTTGCTATTTTAAACTTATGGTACTGCTCGCAGTATCTGGATCACATTAATTTGAATTGATGCATGCCTTTCTTTAATTATTATTACAAACGTATGTTGATAAATGTAGACTACATTTGTGTTGAGTTATCCTGAGACTTTTTATAACCTTGAGCTCAGTACAGCTCATTGCGTAGCTTAGACAACATGTGCCATGATAACATTTTTGCGGAGAGATCCTATGGACCCTATTGCGTGGTCTTTTCAGACTTGGTCTTTGACCAGTTCGCTAATATACCCAGTACAAATTATAGACACAGTATGGTCATTGCATAGCCCGTAGGCGTGGCCAATTAGCCCGTTCGCGTTTATAGACACTTAATCTGGACTCAGTATGGTATGTTGCGTAGCCTTAAAAAGACGTGGTCATTGAACCATTCACTGGTTATAAAAGTAAAACTCACACACATTTGGCGAAAACAATAATCTATATCAAAACTACTCAAAAGCTTGTTCGTAGATGCCTCAGTAAAAAACCTCCCCGCGCCATCAAAGAGGAAAAAGAGCACATCTTTACATCTTATACATTTTGGCGATACAATTTTAGGTGATTAACATTCCAAGGATGCTTGAGTGCTTGAACTTCTTGATCCGCTAATTTGTACGCGCCATGGTGTCTTGCCGATATGACTGAGTACGGGCCTTCCTAATTTGGTCCTAGCTTACACATGCGCCGCTACCAGAACCTTGAAACACCATTTTCAAAACCAAGTCACCTTCCTTAAATTATCTTGGCTTCAACCGAGCATTGAAACGTCCTCTCATGAGACTTCGATAATGCTCTGCTCGAACCCTGGCCTGGTCTTGTCTTTCGTCAATTAGATCTAGAGACGTTGATCTAGCTATGAGGTTTGCTTCTTCCTCATAGTGTTGAAGTCTATGGCTCGGTACTATGACTTCCGCTGAGATAACTGCTTCAGTTCCGTATACTAAAGTAAAAGGTGTATCACCTGTTGTAGAATGTAGGGTAGTCCTATAAGCCCATAGAACCTCTGCCAACTTGTCTGGCCATTTGCCCTTGCCTCCTTCCAATTTTTTATTTAGCCCTTTTAGCAACGTTCTGTTGGTAACTTCAACCTGCTCGTTTTCCTGAGGATAATAAGGGGTGGAAAATGCTGGAGAATCCCATACCATTTACAGAAGTTTGTAAGGACCGAATTTTGAAATTGAGGCCCGTTGTCTGTCATTAAAATTCGTGGAATCCCATAATGAGTTAGAATTTGATTGTGTATAAAATCACATACCTCTTGAGTGCGGGTTCTAAACAAAGCTTTAGCTTCCACCCATTTCGAAAAATAGTCGACTGCCACAATGAGAATTTGTCGTTTGCTTGTGGCCATTGGCAGAGGTCATACCAAATCTATTCCTCATTTATCGAACGGACATGGGATATGAATATTCTGCATGGGCTCGCTTGGTTTATGCTGCGTGTTTGAATATTCTTGACACTTATGACAATGCAGGACGAGATTCTCAGCATCATTTGCTAGCTCAGGCCAATAATATCCAGCGAGCACGAATCGTTGAATCAACGTTTGGTGTCCACAATGAGCTCCTGCTTCTCCCGAATGTAGATCTTCTAACACAGAACTAGCTTCAGTTCGATCAAGACATCGAAGCAGGGGTCTGGTTGAACTTTTCCTATATAAAATATCATCAAAGACACAATAGCCGCTCTGATCTACAATGCACGAGCCTCATTCTTACTTTCGGGCAATACTCCTTGATTAAGGTAATGGAGGTATCGAGTCCGCCAATCATCATTGTTAACAAACGAATTAACCGCACCAACCGTTAAAATCAGCTATGTTGCAGGGAGTTGATGGATCAAAATTGCTGGATGCTCTCTTGCAGCTGCTTCCTTTGCCAAAATGTCAGCTACCGAATTATCTCTTCGGGGGATCTGCTCATAAGAAACGTTAGTAAACTTGGACTCATATTCTTTGAGAATTACGAGATATTCCTTGATTCCATCTTTCTTAACGTCATAAAGTCCTCGTGCTTGATTTACCACCAACTGAGAATCAGATCTGATTTTAATAGCTCGAGCTCTATATATTAAAGAAAACTTCATACCACAAAGGGCAGCTTCATATTCCGCAACATTATTCGTAACCGGAAAATTGAAACGCACTACCTGCTTAATCTCCTCTTCTGTTAGAGTTCTGACTACAATGCCTGCACCTCCTCCTGTTATTGAAGATGCACCGTCCACTTCAATAATCCATTTATCGAGCTCGACCATATGTTCATCGCCTACCTCATCATGTTCTTCTCTTGACAAGCCGAACTCAGCTAAAAAATCCGCAATTGTCTGTCCTTTTATAGCTACATGTGGCTCAAAACGAATGTCATATTCCCCCAACTCTATGCTCCATTTAGTTAATCTACCAGAAATATCGGTTTTTTGCAGCACTTGTTCGCAAAGGATATTTCGTTCTCACCATGATAACATGCCCTTGAAAATATGACATCATTCTCCGAGCTGCAACAACCAAGCTTAAAGCCAATTTCTTAAGGTTTAGATACCTTGTCTCTGCATCTGTCAACGTTTTACTTGTATAATACACGGGCTGCTTTTTCCCCTTTTGTTCGCGCACAAGAACCGAACTTACAAAAAAATGTGATACTGCCAAGTACATAAACAACGGCTCTTCTGGTGCAGGGCAGATAAAATCTCAGGACACGTAAGATATTTCTTCATGTCATCAAAAGCCTTGTTGCACTCCTCTGTCCATGCAAATCTCTTGGCACCCCACAATGCTTCAAAAAAGAGGTGACTTTTATCTGAAGCTCGCGAGATGAACCTTAAAGAGCTGCTAACCTTCCTGTGAGACATTGGACTTCCTTAACACTCATTGGCGGTTCCATTTGAAAAATCTCACTTAATTAAACTGGATCTACCTCAATGCCCTGCTGACTTACCACGTAGCCTAGGAATTTTCCCTCAGCCACACCAAAAGAACATTTTTCTGGGTTAAGTTTTAGGTTATATTTGCGTAATAAATAAAAAACAACCTGTAAGGTGCTGAGATACTGCTCCTCTTCGTGAGTTTTAATAATCATGTCATCAATATACGCTTCCAAATGTTGCCCCAAATGATCCTGAAAAATGTGATTAACTAGCCTTTGATACGTTGATCCCGCATTCTTCAACCCAAAGGGCATGACCGTATAACAACAGAGGCCCTGCTCGGTCTGAAAAGTTGTGTGCTCTTGATCAGACGGGTGCATGTGAATCTGATTATATCACGAATATACGTCCATAAAAGATAGGAATTTGCACCCTGAAGCTGAATCAACGAGCTGATCTATCCTCGGTAATGGGAAAGCATCCTTAGGACATGCTTGGTTCAAATCGGTAAAATCCACACACATTCTTCATTGCCAGCTCTTTTTTTTTAACTAAAACTGGATTGGTTATCCAGACCGGGTACCTTGCTTTTCGGATATGCCCCAATCGAGTGAGCTTAGTGAACTCTGCCAATATCGCAACATGCTTCTCAGCTGAAAATGCTCTTCGTTTCTGTCGCACTGGTTTAGTGCATGGATCAATAGCCAATTCATGACTTATAATTGCAGGACTTACTCCTAAAACGTCAGCTGCCTCTCGAGAAAATACATCTAAATTCTTTGCTAATAAATCCACAAATTATACCTTTGACTCTGAAGTCAGTTTATTCTCCAGGTGTAGCACTCTATTAGCAATTACCGTATCCGTTGTCATAACATCCGTTGTGGGTGAATCCTTATTTTTACGTGGATCATCCACTTATTCTGGCGAGGTAAGACGTGTTACAGCTGGAACAATGTCCCCCCCCCCCCCCCCCCCCCGTCATTTAATTGCTATTGGATGGGTTTTGAAGGATCCGACGCGATCGCATATCAAGTTTGCGCGATCCTCTGGCTACCTCGGATTATACCTGTCGAGCTACCCACTAGACACTTAATGCATTGCCGATACGTGCATGGCGTTGCTTTCATCCTATGGAGCCATGCTCGTTCGATGATCACATGATAAGGACTCGGCGCGTCAAAGATAAAAAATAGCGTCTTTAATTCCTTCTTTGTAGCTCCATGCCCGACTTTAACCACCAACTCGACCTTCCCAACACATTGTGAAGATTTTCCTTCGTATCCTACCAAAGTTCGCTGAGTAGGCCGATACGGTGGGATATTCTGCATGCGATCAAAACTCCCCTTGAAAATGATATTTATCGAGCTTCCTCCATCGACCAATACTCTTATTACCATTACTCCTCTCATGTCCAAATTAACATTTAGAGCATCTTCATGGGGGAAACTTAAGCCTCTGAGATCATCATTATTGAAAGTGAGATCGGCGACCGGGTCTCTGTAATTTCGATAAGAACTTTGATCTATCTCATAAACCCCGAACTCATTTTTAGCTCGCTTATGCTGAGTAGACCCCTGTCCAGTAGCCAAACTTCCCCCTGCTATGGTTAGTAACCACTACTTCTTATTAGCTTCCGACCCCTCTCCAATTGCTGGTTTTTCGGTATTTAAGGGGCGAGCTTCTTCATGTTGATCTGGCTGAGTTCGTTTTGATATATTGAATCAACTTACCGTTGTCTATCAAACGCTGTATTTCATCATTTAGCTGCCAGCATTCATCAGTCGAGTGCCCATGGTCATGGTGATACACACAATAGTACCTATTGGATCATTTAAACACAGGTGCACTCATTTTTTACGAAGCTTGGTACCTCATACGCCCCTTTGTTCGGTCATAGATTACCGAAATAGCCTCTGTTAATAGAGTGAAACGTCTATTAGGTTGGTCGAGCTGCTGAGGTCTTTGATTGTAGTCCCTCATTGGTTGATCTTCGAAATTTTTCCGTTCTGATCCACCATCTTTGACCTCTGTCTCACGCCACTCGGGTGACGTTCCTCTTCTAGCATCCTCAACTCTGATAAAAGTGTCTGCTCTTGCAAGCAGGTCTCCCATATTTTCAGTTGGGAACCTGATGAGATCTGCATATAGCTCCCCTCTCCTATCGAGCCCTCGTTTCAACGAGGCCACCGCCATGTTCTCAGCTAGATCTGGTAAAGCATTCATGGCATGAACAAATCGTCTAACATAACTTTTGAGAGACTCACCTCGACGTTGATAAAGATCCATGATCGAATCTCGCTCGCGTTTGAGTTCCTTGTTGCCCACCAGCCTCTCTCTAAACGCTTTCCATAGTCCAGCAAAATCATAAATAGACCCTTTCGGCAATCTACTGAACCAATCCATAACGTTACCCTTAAGGGTCATGGACAGTGCTCGGCATACCATTGCATCATCAGGACTGAAAGCCATCATCATGTTTCTGAACTGCTCTAAGTGCCTCTATGGGTCCCATGTTCCATCATAAGCTTCCATCCTGAATGGACCGAATTTCCTCGGGAGTTGGACCTCCACGATTTTCTCTGAAAACAGTGATTCCTTCAATATGTAAGCTGATAATTTTGGGCGGATCTGGTTATAACGAAGGTCCTCGTTCTCTCTGGCTCGTTTGGTAGATGTGTGATTGGCTTCATCACGTGATCCTCTGTTACGATTTTTCCCCCGCTTTCACCTTCACCTTCTTGTTTGTCGTCTCTTTTAGAAAGCGGTCAGTCATGTTAACCTTGCTTGCCTCTAGCCCTGATGGTTGATGAGTCTTGCTTGCACCCTTGATTCTCGCAGTTAGAGCATGAATAGCGTCATTCATACCTGCCATGGTAGCATGCATAGCTTGCTCTCTAACGTCACGTTCAAACGCTATTTTTAGCTGCTCTTCCTGCAAATTTTGGAGTCATTTCTCCAGTTGGAGAACCGCCGATTCATTTGCTGGTACGGCTTCTGTAGCTCTTTGGGCTCCCAACATATTATCAGTTTGATGAGGACGAGTCTCTTCCCTGAGAGTAGTGCCTGTTTGGACCAGAGGTCCCTCTACTATCACCGTTGATGAGGGTATCAAATGATTGATCTCCTGAGGAATCGTAGGATCGAGACGACTTACAGTTTTCCTCTAATGAGTTGTTGTTTCGCTAGTTTCCTAATTATCTCTCTCAATTCCTGACCTAGTGACCACCATGGTGATTGGTTAAAGAGTTCCCACAAACGGCGCCAAATTTGTTAAGGAACTAACAACTTCTGCCAAAGTAGTCTACTATGTTTTAGTCAAGAAAAAGATCACTTTATTCATCAATAGGTTTTCCCTATTTATAATATACAGACGAGTGGGTAGTTACATTTGGTTACGCTAAATGCGCCACTAACCCACTTTTACCATTATCTCTATAATTGTGGAACTAACAACTGTTACCACTATTATCCCTATAATCGTGGAATAACTAACACGCCCTAAACTCGTGGATTTAATCGTGTGTTAACATTACAAATAAAAGCTCTGAGTGCAATCTATACTTTAATCAGAGCTTAACTCTTCTTTTTAAGAGCACCATAGTTGACCTAATTCGCTGAGCTCAAACTCGAGCTCAGAACCCAGTTTGATCTGTTGTGCTGAGCTCGAATTCACTTATGAGCTTGAATTCAGTCGATCAACTCTTCTTTTACATCATTGAGCTCATCATGATCTTGAGTTCAGCAACACCATGCCTGCTCTTAAGTTTGCTTTCATTATCATGTTTTGTGCACCGTTGAGCTCGGTTCAATGACGAGCTCAGTATCTCTTTGAGATCATCCCCATTATCTGCCAATAACGTCAACATGTTATGTATCTCTTCCGCGTTATCTATTGTTGATGTTGACCTGATGTCGAGCTCATCCAAACCATAGAGCTCGTGTCCTCGGAAATCCCCCCTTATCACATACTACTATTTTTGTTGATTTCAAAGAGATTCTCAGCGTCCATTTTCTTTTAGTTTTGATTATAGAAGAATGTTATAAAATTAATAGTTATAAAATTTCTTATAATTAAAATTTTGCAGTAGTAAATTTTTTGTTTAATTCTATGGTTTTAAATCTCTGAATAATATGATATTTTAACCATTATTAAAAATTTATATACTCTCGAGATAGATAGAAGTGAAAATCAGAATTTGGACCTTGTACCAAGAAAAATGAAAGGGTGAAGTTATTTCCTCCATCAAAATTTTTATTTCCTCCATAAATAAATAAAAACTCCACTTTGTTATTTCTTCCGTAAAGGAAATAATATATTTACCCTTTTTTACTTTATCCTAAAACTGATTCATTCTCTAGCAACTCCATTGACTTTACCACCATCTCAACTATCTATCACCCTATCACAACTATCTCTCGCCCTATTAACTTCTGCACACCCAACCATCCTTATTAGCTTCTCACCATCAATCACTCATAATCTCTAACCCTAGCCTAGCCACTATAAAAACGGCCTCCTCTTCAGATTTCTCTTCAGATCTCGATAAATAACAAACCCTAGCCACCTATTCGATTTATCTTATAATCTTGAAAAACAACGGCAGTTTTTCTCGAATTCATTTAAGGTATAAATCATATTATTTAAAAAAAACAACACTTCAAAATGCACCATTATTTATTGAAATAGACGAAATACACCTAATTCCGAGACCTAATTCCGAGACGGCATCTCGGAATTAAGTGCATTTTTTTATATAAAAAACACCTCATTCAGAGGTGCTGTCTCGGAATTAGTTGTTTTCTACTAAAACCTGCACAAATCGGGATTTTCGAAAATATGTTTTTTCTAACACAGATTTTTAAATTACATGAATGTAAAACTAAAAAAAACAAGATTAATTTAACTTGTTGGTTGATTGGGTGATGTTCTCCGGTGTTAAATATTTGGTTTTGGTGCCTTCCTCCTCCATGAGTAATCTTTAAGAAATTTAATTTTGTTTTTGTTTTTAGGGTTTAATTTTAGAAGCTAAAATCATATATGTTGGATTTAATTTGGTTTAATAATGTGTTTGTTGATATAAGGATTTCATAATGGTTAATGACATCAAGTTATAAATTAGAAAATAAAATGAAAGCAAAGATAGTAAAAACAAGTAATAAGTATTTTTTTTCTTAAATATGAAAGAAATAAAATATATGATGGAAAATAGCTTAACCAAAATGAAATTAATAGGATTAATACCGTGGTGAATTCATCGGTGGATTCTTTAAAATTAAAACTATTGATAAATTAAACAAAATTATTGATATTTATTTATTAAATAATATAACTACAAATTTGATAAAATTTACCATTTGGTACAATCAAATCCGTTTAAAGAGGTGACGAGAAAATAAAATGAAAGCAAAGATAGTAAAAACAAGTAATAAGTTTTTTTTCTTAAATAGGAAAGAAATATAATATATGATGGAAAATAGCTTAACCAAAATGAAATTAATAGGATTAATACCGTGGTGAATTCATCGGTGGATTCTTTAAATTTTAAATTTTAAAATTAAAACTATTGATAAATTAAACAAAATTATTGATATTTATTTATTAAATAATATAACTACAAATTTGATAAAATTTGCCATTTGGTACAATCAAATCCGTTTAAAGAGGTAACGAGGACGATATAAATTTGTCGTCTAGTTTTGTAAGGTGAAGACTCCCAAGCTCGTTGAACGAGTCTTTGAGTTCGTCGATCGCGTAACTCATTAATTTTGTGCATTGATCTAATCCTTTTTTGGTCCGTGGATCGTTTTGCAGCTTTTGCCAATCCTCCGATTGTTTCATTGCATCGGCTATCTTATTCATTGTGTCGTTAAAAGCTAATTATTTAAGATCAGTCGTGTCGCCGGCGTTTTTCGACAAACTTTCTTGCCAAGTCTCTTTGTAACGAAAGTACAAAAATCTTTTAAGGCGACAAAAAATCTTTCAAAAGTACAAGAAAGTCTCTGTGAAGTGCGGGGTAACGAAACTACCGATCAATGAGTTGAAAGAATCATAATGTATAATAAAAGCTCCCAAGAAAAGAAGAAGAGTGCCACTGCAACCACAAAACCTCTCTCAAACTCATCAAAATTAATACTAGATTGTCCTATCATATTGGTTTAATCGAATATTCAATAAATAACAAATCAAAGAGTAAAGACAAAAAAAAAGAAACTTTATCAACTTAAAAATTAATCATAAATAGAATCTGAGTTGAAATATTAGCAAAGAAAGAAAAAGAAAGAATCAACATTTTTTTACTTTTTTTTCCTCCTATTTTTCATCGCCTCTTCCAACTCTTTCAGTCTTTCCATCTCTTTCTGCCTGGCCGTGTCGGCTTTACTCGCCTCGCTAACGTGGTTGCGCTGACACTCTAAAGTTTCAAAAAATCCAGAAAAGACTTTACCGCAGTGTTGACACGCGGATGAATGGGTTTTCCTACCATTGTGTTGTTTCTTTCTCCCATTGCCACCTCCGGTAATTTGGAGATACTTCAATCGGATTTTTAATATATTAAATCCAAAATATGATGATGACGGGGTAGAGAGAAAGTTGGCACAATTTCTATTTATATAGAAATTAATACCCTTCTCTTTCTCTTGGTCCTCCGTCCAAATATATATAATTTAACACCTACATTTAATATTATTTTTTTCTTGGTCCTCCGTCCAAATATATAAGTTTAATTGAGGGTAGCAGGGCAGAAGATCACTAGGCTATCCGCAAAACAGAGGTTGATGATCTTGAGTTTGTGGCATTTCCAATGGTATCCAAAAAAAGAGGCTTGACCTTTTTTCCTGAAGGATGTTTGATAGAACCTGCATGATAATGACAAAAATATACGGGGATCGGTGATCTCCTTGACGGAGGCCCTTCAAATCCTGAAAGGTGCTCGTGGGCATACCATATTACAAACAGCGAAAGAGGGGGTTGTGATACATTGAATGATCCAATTGATCATCTCTATAGGGAAACCCATAACATAGAGGACATCCAGGATTAATTCTCATCGACATTATCGAACGCCTTTATTATGTCAATCTTGAGGGGACATCTGGGGCCCTTGCGGTTTGTATGGTAGTCATGCATAAGTTCTTGAGTGAGGAGGATGTTATCGGAAATCGAGCGACCGGGAACAAAAGCTGATTGGGAGGGGTCAATCAGGGTGGGGAGAGCGGTCTTGATTCTATTCACTAAGATTTTAGAGATAATCTTATAAACGACATTTTAAGAGGAAATGGGTCTAAAGTCCGAGGGAGATTAAATTTTGAGTATAAGGGCTATGAGGGTTTTGTTCCAATCTCGGTCCATTTTACCAAAGCGGAAGAAATGCTTAACACCCGAGAAGATATCAGGGCCAACCGTGGGCCAACAGGTTTTAAAGAAACCAGCACTAAAGCCATTATGGCCCGGGGCCTTATCACTATCAATATCAAATAAAGCTTTCCTAATTTCATCGTTCAATATGGGTTTGATCATGTTACACTTATCAGAGGGGGAAATCGAAGTTTTATGAGAACCTTAATTCTAGCAAGCCCTAGGTAGCTTCTGGGGCTTGGCGTGCCAAGGAGGTTTTCAAAATGCTTAAGGAAAGTGGTCGAGATCACTCTAGGGTTGGAACTAGAAGAGCCATCAGGGTTAATAATAGACAGGATTTTATTACGGGCCCTTCGAGCCTTTATGCTATTATGGAAGGATTTTGAGTTTTTGTCCCCTAGTTTGAGCCAGGTTTCCCTCGATTTCTGCTTAAGGAAGGATTCATCAGCACGACTATAGAAAATGTAGGTTTTGGAGGCCTCATGCTCTGTAGAGATGAGGTAACTATTAGACGGGTTGGTGGAAAGATTAATCTGAGCCCGTACAGATTGGGCCTCCTCCACCCTATGGCTAATGTTACTAAATTCGCGCTTGTTGAGGGAAGAGAGGCTAGGGGCGAGCCGAGCTAATTTGATAACAATAGTCTTTATGAGGTCTTTTTTGCAAGGGGAGTTCCAGCTTGCGGACACAAGTCTTTGGAAGGTCGGATGAAAGTGCCACATATTAAAATATTTAAAAGGCTTAGGACTCAAGACAAAAAGGGTCGAAAGGTATATAATAATGGGAGTGTGGTACAAGGTATGAGGGAGGTCAAAGTGGGCAAAATAATTGGGGAAAGTGTCATCCCAAGGGTCATTGACGAGGGCCCTATCAATCCTAGAGGAGATTGGGTTATCAATTTGATGGTTGAACCAGGAATATTGAAAACCGGATGATCGGAGGTCATCAAGGCCGCAATTGCGGCAACCATCATTAAATAAAGACATAAAGTTATTCCAGCGGTTTTCGGAATTGAAACACTCCAAGGGGTTGTGAATCGCATTGAAATCTCCAATGACAATCCAGGGATTCAAAGCATTGGTTTGGGTGAAAACGTAAATCGCTTCATATAAAAAAAAAAAAACAAAATGCTTCACACGTCGCAAAAGATGAGGAAACTTATGCAGCGATGACTCGCGTAAGTCAGACTAAAGAGTAAATCACGTTTATTATATAAATGTAACATGAAAACGTGGATTACTGGGATCGTCTTCAACTCAACGACATGTAAGATTAAAACGATTTAGTCATAAACGATAGTAAATCACGCGAGATTTGAATTTTCTGTTTCTGCGACTCGCGTTAGTCATAAACGAGAGTGAATCGTGTTTATTTGACAGGAATTGGGTGCAAACGTAAATCGCTTCATATAAAATTAAAAAAGATAAAACACTTCACACGTCGCGCGAGATGAGGAAACTTATGCAGCGGCAACTCGCGTAAGTCAGACGGATGTTATTGCAGGCAATGAGTGAGGACATGGAAAACACTCTTGCTGCCACGAACCACATGAACACTTAAAATCAAGCATGTTGACAACCATAACTAGTTCAGAATAAACTTCGAATGAACCAGCAGAAGACTTAGATACCACCCAGGTTTGACTGATTAGAACATTCTCATTAAACTCTTTCTCATATTCGGGGAAAAAATAACTATTTTTGCCTAGCCCTTTCTGAATAACGTCTAGAAATCTGAATCATTAACATCACTCTAATCTTGTCTATCATTTCAACAATTGGTAGATTGCAAAAAACATTAATCTGATTGTTAAAGGATTCGGCGACAGATGATGCCATTGCCCCGTAACGTTTCCCAACGATGAATGGTTGGGCGTACATTTTCGGGTGGTAAATTCTCGACGAAAGTGTTAATATTTTTACCACATCTACTTAAAAACTTGGAAAGTCTCTGATTAAAAAGTTCAACTATGGGAGCATAAGCATAACTTTTGAATAGCTTTAACATCTTATTCTTAAACTCTCGGTTAGTGCAGTCAAGAGTTGTCCTCAAATTATTAAGGAGATGATATATACAGTAAGCATGAAAGCAATTTGGATAAACAACAGAAACAACATTAATAATACTAGAGTGATTTGACGGTTTACCAAATGAGGTTTAAGACATTCCATAAACCATATCCAGTTATCAGAATCTTTACCACCGAAAATACCAAAAACAACTGGAAAAATACTTGCAATATGCAAATAGGTTAAGGGAGTCCAAATAGCAGTTCAAAATATAATTAGTTGATAGGTCTATGTATAAGGCTATATAAATCCATTAAGGCGCGATTGCTTTTGATGTCATTACCTATCTCGCGATGTGGTACCTATAGCATAAGCAATATCGTGCGATTGGTAGCTGTGAACAAAGCAACATCGCGCGATTGCTAGGGATGGACTAGGCAACATCATGTGAATCATATATATTTGGTATAGAGCAACTCGCGTACGAGATTGGGTAAGAATCACGTTGGTAAGAATAACGTGCGTTTGTCATATTAACTCGTATTCTGAGTTACATTTAACTAAAATCTAAAATCAAAGGAAGGTTTAAAAATCACCGTTATTGCCATCCTTTGCCATTGCAGGCAGCAATACACCACCATACATGTCGTTTAAATGGGTACCGTCCACATACAACGATGGTCGACACGAGTGAAAGCCTTCAATGCATGATCCAAATGCCATAAAGCACCTCCTGAGACATTCCCAAAACCAACCTCCAAATGGAAATCAATAGTAATATCTCGACCTTTTAATCTTCTAAAGTAAGCATTGAACAAGCCAAACGAAGTATTACTATCTCGAAAAACTTCCCTCCTCACCTTTTCAAAAGCATTCCACGATAGACAGTAGGAAATATCTAAACCATAGTCTTGTTTGATAGAAGACTGAATAGTTTTTGCTGTTAACGAATGACTTGTCCTAATTGATTCATGTATTTCATGCGCGATTAAATCAGACTTCAAATGCCTACTTTTTTATTGGAAAATATCGGGCTACATGTATGGCTGTTGACAAATCGCTTGATCATCATTAAACCAGTGCTAGAATCTATTGATGCATACAGTCGCCATTTACAACCTGAATCTTTGTTGACTCAATAAGAGTGATCTTAGTAGATGTATTATGCATATACTTGAAAGCAAAACCAAGCTCTAAAGCATATCGTCATAACGATAACCTTACACCTGAGGCACCATCAGCAAATATCTGACCAACTCCTGTGATAGCATCAACCTAAACCCTAGTACCAAGATGTTTTTTTTTTATGTTGCGAACGTATTAAACCATTACTACTCTCCTCACTTAATAAATGATCATCACAGGGTTCTACAAACCTTACGGTAGGCTGTTTACGAATGTCATCCGCATCTTTTTCAACTACTCGTTGTTCTATAAAGATGCTAACGCTTTTCAGACGCCCCACATCGAGATAAGCAACTAAACCCATGAAATCAGTCTCGTTATTAAACAAACAGTACTTTTGATCGCCACATGAGTAGGTAATAGTGTAGCAACCCCTAACCACATCATCACATCTACCTTCAATATATTGTTGATATATTGAAGAGTTTCAAAGTTTTCAAACTCGCTCAAAGGAACGATTGAGGTGTGCTTCGATTATTTGAAAATACAAACTTTTAGCTTAGCCATCTAGTCCTCTACAATAATAAACAGCATTAGTCTAGGTGAGAGAGATACTAGAAATCGCATCACAAATAGCGCGAGATTTGAATTTTTTGTTTCCGCAACTCACGTTAGTCATAAATGAGAGTAAATCGGGTTTATTTGACATGAGTTGGGTGCAAACGTAAATCGTTTCATATAAAATAGAAAAAGATAAAATGCTTCACACGTCGCAAAAGATGAGGAAACTTATGCAGCGATGACTCGCGTAAGTCAGACTAAAGTGTAAATCACATTTATTATATAAATGTAACATACAAAAGTGGATTACTGGGATCGTCTTCAACTCAACGACATGTAAGAACAAAACGATTTAGTCATAAACGAGAGTAAATCGCGCGAGATTTGAATTTTCTGTTTCCGCGACTCGCGTTAGTCATAAACGAGAGTAAATCGCGTTTATTTGACAGGAATGGGGTGCAAACATAAATCGCTTCATATAAAATAGAATACGATAAAACGCTTCACACGTCGCGCGAGATGAGGAAATTTATGCAGCTACTCTCGTAAATCAGACAGATGTTATTGCAGGCAATGAGTGAGGACATGGAAAACACTCTTGCTGCCACAAACCACATGAACACTTAAAATCAAGCATGTTGACAACCATAACTGGTTCAGAATAAACCTCGAATGAACCAGCAAAAGACTTAGATACCACCAAAGTTCGGCCGATTAGAACATTCTCATTAAACTCCTTCTCATATTCGGGGCAAAAATAACTGTTTTCGCCTAGCCCTTTCTGAATAACGTCTAGAAATCTGAGTCATTAACATCACTCTAATCTTGTCTATCATTTGAACAATTGGTAGATTGCAAAAAAAATTAATCTGATTGTTAAAGGATTCGGCGGCAGATGATGCCATTGCCCCGTAACGCTTCCCAATGACGAATGGTTGGGCGTAGATTTTCGGGAGGTAAATTCTCGACAAAAGTCTTAATCTTTTTACCACATCTACTTTAAAACTTGGAAAGTCTCTCATTAAAAAGTTCACCTATGGGAGCATAAGCATAACTTCTGAATAGCTTTAACATCTTATTCTTAAACTCTCGGTTAGTGCAATCAAGAGTTGTCCTCAAATTATTAAGGAAATGATATATACAGTAAGCATGAAAGAACTTTGGATAAACAACAGAAACAATATTAATAATACCAGAGTGTCTGTCGGAAATAAAAGTGATTTGACGGTTTACCAAATGAGGTTTAAGACATTCCATAAACCATATCCAGTTATCAGAATCTTTACCACCGAAAATACCAAAAACAATTGGAAAAATACTTGCAATATGCAAATAGGTTAAGGGAGTCCAAATAGCAGTTCAAAATATAATTAGTTGATAGGTCTATGTATAAGGCTATATAAATCCATTAAGGCGCGATTGCTTTTGATGTCATTACCTATCTCGCGATGTGGTACCCATAGCATAAGCAATATCGTGCGATTGGTAGCTGTGAACAAAGCAACATCGCGCGATTGCTAGGGATGGACTAGGCAACATCATGTGAATCATATATATTTGGTATATAGCAACTCGGGTACGAGATTGGGTAAGAATCACGTTGGTAAGAATAACGTGCGTTTGTCATATTAACTCGTATTCTGAGTTACATTTACCTAAAATCTAAAATCAAAGGAAGGTTTAAAAATCACCGTTATTGCCATCCTTTTCCATTGCAGACAGCAATACACCACCATACATGCCGTTTAAATGGGTACCGTCCACATACAACGATGGTCGACATGAGTGAAAGCCTTCAATGCATGATCCAAATGCCACAAAGCACCTCCTGAAGACATTCCCAAAACCAACCTCGAAATGGAAATCAATAGTAATATCTCGACTTTTAAATCTTCTAAAGTAAGCATTGAGCAAGCCAAACGAAGTATTACTATCTCGAAAAACTTCCTTCCTCACATTTTCTAAAGCATTCCACGATAGACAGTAGGAAATATCTAAACCATAGTCTTGTTTGATAGAAGACTGAATAGTTTTTGCTGTTAAAGAATGACTTGTCCTAATTGATTCATGTATTTCATGCGCGATTAAATCAGACTTCAAATGCCTACTTTTTTATTGGAAAATATCGGGCTACATGTATGGCTGTTGACAAATCGCTTGATCATCATTAAACCAGTGCTAGAATCTATTGATGCATACAGTCGCCATTTACACCCTGAATCTTTGTTGACACAATAAGCAGTGATCTTAGTAGATGTATTATGCATATACTTGAAAGCAAAACCAAGCTCTAAAGCATATCGTCATAACGATAACCTTACACCTGAGGCACCATCAGCAAAAATCTGACCAACTCCTGTGATAGCATCAACCTAAACCCTAGTACCAAGATGTTTTTTTATGTTGCGAACAGATTAAACCATTACTACTCTCCTCACTTAATAAATGATCATCACAGGGTTCTACAAACCTTACGGTAGGCTGTTTACGAATGTCATCCGCATCGTTTTCAACTACTCGTTGTTCTATAAAGAAGCTAACGCTTTTCAGACGCCCCACATCGAGATAAACAACTAAACCCATGAAATCAGTCTCGTTATTAAACAAATAGTACTTTTGATCGCCACAGGAGTAGGTAATAGTGTAGCAACCCCTAACCAGATCATCACATCTACCTTAAATATATTGTTGATATATTGAAAAGTTTCAAAGTTTTCAAACTCACTCAAAGGAACGATTGAGGTGTGCTTCGAATATTTGAAAATACAAACTTTTAGCTTAGACATCTAGTCCTCTACAATAATAAACAGAATTAGTCTAGGTGAGAGAGATACTAGAAATCGCATCACAAATAGCGCGAGATTTGAATTTTCTGTTTCCGCAACTCGCGTTAGTCATAAACGAGAGTAAATCGGGTTTATTTGACATGAGTTGGGTGCAAACGTAAATCGTTTCATATAAAATAGAAAAAGATAAAATGCTTCACACGTCGCAAAAGATGAGGAAACTTATGCAGCGATGACTCGCGTAAGTCAGACTAAAGTGTAAATCACATTTATTATATAAATGCAACATGCAAATGTGGATTACTGGGATCGTCTTCAACTCAACGACATGTAAGAACAAAACGATTTAGTCATAAACGAGAGTAAATCGCGCGAGATTTGAATATTCTGTTTCCGCGACTCGCGTTAGTCATAAACGAGAGTAAATCGCGTTTATTTGACAGGAATGGGGTGCAAACATAAATCGCTTCATATAAAATAGAATACGATAAAACGCTTCACACGTCGCGCGAGATGAGGAAATTTATGCAGCGCGACTCGTGTAAGTTAGACTAAAGAGTAAATCACGTTTATTATATAAGCGTAACATGGAAACATGGATTACTGGAATCGTCTTCAACTCAACGACATGTAAGAACAAAACGCAATTATAGTACAAGCGAACCTGGTCTCAGCTTACTATGATAAAACTTAAAAAACCTAGTTTTAATACAGACAAAAACTTAAAGAAACTTTAATATGAAGAGAATAAAGTTGGAAACTTTAAAAAAAACTAACAAAACCCAGCTTAAACATACCGATGTATGATAAAAGCTACTACTTGTCGACAAAAATAAATTACAAAGCCCAGCTGCCAAGAACAAAATCAGATAAAATCTTTGAATCTTGTTGAAGAAAAGCGAAACCCAGGTAAAAAAACTGCTTAAACAAGTCTATAAACAAGATTTAAAAACATCACCAACAATCACAACAACAATATATATAATATTACCTGTAAACGGTTTCGGGACGAACCAGTTTCAACAAGAAGAAGGTATTCTGAATGGTTTCTTCAGAAGGTATAGGTCCAAGACCACTTTTAAAAATAGCAGGGTAGGTTGTACTATTAAGAATTCAAAATTTGAATTTTGGTTGGAAAATAGACTGAGCCAAATTTTGAAGGTACTTCAGGAATGAAAATATAAGCTGGGTATTGGAATGGAATTAGTTTGGTGAGATGGGTGTTTAGTAGGTATCGAAAATAGTTGGGGTACTAGATATTAATAAGTTTGGTGAGAAGGTATTTAGTGTGACATTTCCCTTTATATTGATTCTTATTTTGTATTTTAATTTGTTATTTTCGTTTTGGATTTAACATTTAATTTTTAATTCGTATTTAAGTATTGTTTTATTCTAGTTTCATAGTTCGCATTTAATCTATCATTCTCGATTAATTTTTGTTTTTTAGTTTAAATTTAACAAATAATTAACGTTTAATACATAGTTCTTTTAGGGAGACTTACGAGTAAAGACCCATTCAACAAGAAAGCTTGAGCGGACCACCAACCATTAACACATTCTAAGATTCAGATGACTAATTATAACACTTAAGAGACTTTGTATCCTAAATACCCTTTTATATAAAATACAGCAACCAAGTTCTTTATTTTATTTTTTAATTTTAATTTTTAAAGGTGTGTATCTTTTACCCCGTAACTCAGAAAAAAAGTCTGAAAATACTATTGATTTCATTTTTTAAGACAAACAAAACTAGTACCATTCATGATATGTTATGAATTTAAAAAACAATTACACACGTTTCTCAGTTATATGGTTTCGCATCTAGTGACTGGTTTCACATCTATCAAAAGAAAAAGGTTTCTCATCTAGCAAAATAAAAAAGGCTTCGCATCTACCAAAATAAAAAAGGTTTCGCATCTATCAAAGTAAAAAAGGTTTAGCATCTATCAAAATAAAAAAGGTTTCGCATCTAGCAAAATAAAAAAGGTTTCGTATCTATCATAACGAAGAATATTTTGCATCTATCATAACGAAGAAGGTTTAGCATCTTCTTCGCGAAACCCCTATAAAATTTAAAACTTTAAAAGTCTGTATCTTTTAACTCTAAAAATAATCTGAAAATACCGTTGGTTTTGTTTTTTTAAGATGAATAAAACTAGTACCTCTCATGATATGTTTTGAATTAATTTTTTTAAAGAACAAATAGTGTTTCGCATCTATCAAAGACGTGTTTTGCATCTACCATTACAGAAGAATTACACGTTTCACAACTATCAGTAGGTACAAATACAAATATTTTGCATCTATAAAAAAATATGTTTTGCATCTACCAGCGAAGAAACATACAAGTTTCGCATTTATACTTACTCACTGAAATTGAACGTTTCGCATCTCCTTCACTGAAAACACATAAACTGTTACGCGACTAAAAATCCCAAAAACACAAAATAAAACACTAAAATCAACGAAGCACTAATACAATTCTATAAATAAACTACATTACCATAATTCGAACTCAAAACTAACAAGAAATTCGATTGAAAAACGAACGAAAACAGGTCTTAAAAACAACGATTTCGAGCTCAAATTCGAGTTTCAAACACACAAAACATTGAGTATCTTCGCATAATCAAGTAAAAACACAAATCAAAATCATATGAAAACAAAAGAAAAACAAAAAATCAAGTAAAAAAATGAAAGAATCGCCTAATACAGAGTTGTTTTATTCACGAAGAGAGAGAGAGAGAAAAAAAATTGGGGGAAAAGGTGAAGAATGGGTCTAAAAGCCTTTTATATTATAGAGTATGGGTATTTAGGGTATTAGTGGGTCTTTAATAGTAAATATTTTAATAAAATTGGTCTTTCTTGGAGAATAATATATATATATATATGGGTCTTAGATGGATAATAGTTAGGGTTTTGGATCTTGAATGTCACTTAACCCTTTCTTTTATTTGAATTTAACACATGCTTATCAATTCGAATTTAACATATGACTTTCAGTTCGAATTTAACCCATAATATTTAATTCCGATATATGACACATGATTCTCAGTAAAATTTAACTCATTATTCATAATATGTATTTTACCCTTGATTCTTAGTTCAGATTTAGCATATGATTCTCAATTCGCATTTAACTCGTAATTCTATGTTTGTATTTCATACATGATTCTCAGTTATCATTTAACTTTTGATTCTCTATTCGGATTTAACACTTGATTTGTGGTTCGAGTTTAACTCATGAGTATCAGTTTAGATTTAGCAAATAGATTCGCGATTCATATTTAACACACAATTTTTAGTTTGGATTTAAAATATGAATTAGAAGTTTATATTTAACTCTTGATTCTCAGTTTGCATTTAACCCATGATACTCAGTTTGGATATAACACATATTTTTTAGTTCGGATTTAATGTACGTTTTTAGTGTTCTTTTAACCCATTATTTGTTGTACACATTTTACCTTTCATTTTATGTTTGGATTTAACACGTGATTCTCACTTTACTTAATCATTAATTCTCAATTTGTATTCGACCGTGTTTCACCCATGAATCTCTATTCAGATTCAATACATTACTCGGATTAAGCACATGATTCTTATTTTGTATATAAATCATTATTCTTAGTTCAGACTTAACACATGATTCTTAGTCCTTATTTAATAGTTGATTCACGTTTCATATTTAAAAAATTATTCTCTATTCTCATTTCAGCCGTGATCTTTAGTTTGAATTTAAAACATGATTTTAATTTATATTTAGCAAATGATTTTTGGTTTCCATTTAACCAATGATTTTTTGTTCGCATTTAACCCTTGATTCTCAATTCAAATTTAACAAATTGTTTGCAGTTCGTGTTTAACACTTAATTTTTAGTTTTTAGTTTAGATTTAACACATGAACATTCATTTATATTCAACACATGATTCTCATATCGCATTTAACATATGATACTCAGTTTGGATATAACACGAGATTATTAGTTCAGATTTAACATATGATTCTGAATTTTCATTTGCCTCATTATTCGTTATACGTTTATTATCCTAGATTCTTTGTTCGGATTTAACACCTGATTCTTAGTTGGTACGTAACCCTTGATTCTCAGTTCAAATTTAAAACAGATTTTTGATTCAAGATTTACTTTTACGTATGATTATCTGTTCACGTATAACCCATGATTCTTAGTTAATATTTATCCTCTGAATCTTAGTTCAGACTTAACATATAATTGTCAATTTGAATTTAACTCATGATTTTGAGTTTGCATTTAACTCTTGATTCTTAGTTCTTATTTAACACTTGGTTATTACTTTGTGTTTAACCCATGATAATAAGTTTTGATTTAACACATGAATCTTAGTTTGGGTTTAGCACAAGATTCTTAGTTCTTATTTGACCCATTATTCATAGTTAGATTTAACATATGATTCTTCGTTCATATTTAATAGTTGTTTCGTAATTTATATTTAACAAATAATTTTTGATTCACGTTTGACTAATGATTCTTAATTCAGATTTAACTCATGCGTTTTAGTTCATATTTAACACATGATTCACAATTTGCATATAACCATTGATTTTTAGTTCAAATTTAACAAATGTTTTACAATTCGAGTTTAACATATGATTCTTAGTTTTGATATAACACATGATTACCAATTCATATATAACATATGATTTTCAGTTTGTATATAACAAATGATTCTTAGTTCGAATTTAACGTATGATTCTGAGTTTGCATTTAACTCATTATTCGTTGTACGCATTTTACCCTTAATTATATGTTCGAATGTAATACATGATGCATCATAAACATTTAAATCTTAATTCTCATTTTCGATTTAACACATGAGTTTCGATTCACGATTTGCATTCATCGCACGATTCACAACTCAGATTTAACACATGATTCTATGTTTGAATTTAGCTCATGATTATTAGTTCGTATTTAATCATTGATTCTCGGTTCAAATTAAACAAATGATTCAAGATTCGGGATGTACTTTTAACTTATAATTCTCATTTTGTATTTACTCCATAATTCTCATTTTGTATTTAATCCATAATTCTCATTTTGTATTTAACCCTTAAACGTTAACTCATGATTCTGTTTTAGAAAACCTAATTGAACTATATAAAACTGTTAAAATTTCTAATTAGCGGTATTAGAAAATTTAAAACTGCTAATTAGCAGTTTTAAATTTTTTTAAAGTGTTAACTTTTTGTTTTTAGCAGTTTTATTTTTTTGTTTGAAACATATCATATAGACCACTTGTTTGATTTGTCTAGTAAATATAACCACAATGGGGCTTTTGATTTTATTTTTTAAATTATAAATAAAAAAATACGAACTTTACAAAAAAAACTTATATTTTGTTAGAAGTTACCCGATTATAATAGAAAGCATTAAGGGTAAAGTAGGTATTTTTTAATGTATTATATTAAAATAACTTTAAAAACTTTTTTTAGACCATAAAAAAATAAGTATTTTAAGATGGACTAAAATTGGATTATGAACTTATTTTGGAATTATAATGAAAATAACGGAAATAAATAAAAAAAATTTAAAAAAAATTCTAAATAGGATATCCGATTTATTTATTTATTTATTTATTATTATTATTATTATTATTAAAATTTTGATTTTTTATGTAATAAATACCTTTTTCACTAACCTGACAAAAATATATAGTTCATAAATATTTTTAATCAAAAATCTATTTCTTCTAATATTGTTTGGTTGTAGGTTTGTTCGTCAATCAATTGATCAATAGTCTCCTTATTGAATCTTCGATCATAAGGTATTTGCTGATACAGAAACTGGGTATACTGCTTCTTGATCGTTCAAAACATGGAATCCGGGCCAAATGAACCTGGCTGACATATTAGCTGATGGACCGACATTCCTGTACTCAGCGTAATATAAAGTGTCTAGCGCAAAATTACCGTTCCATGGCCTCCATCCTGGGGCTCAATAAAGTCGGGAATATAACTATACATGAATATCGTCTTTGAGTTCCAACGGGGTAGCCGAGTTTGTTGAGTATGACATTCTTATGACCAAAAGGTCATGAGTTCGAGTCCCTCTACATACGTTTTCTCGGCTGAGCCTGTCACCTTGTGCTTTCTCGGCTGAGCCTGTCACTTTGTGTGGTTTACCTTCTGGCGTTGGTTTGCAGGCTATCGCGTCAGACTGAAGGTTTACTCTGTGCGCACTCATTGCACTCTGAATAACGGCTGCGGGTTCCCTCCGAAAAAATAAATGAATATCGTCTTTGAAAATTGTTTCACGGTCGTCCTAAAAACGATTTAGTTTGGGATCTAAAAGCTAAGTACTCTGGCTCGGCCGTTATCATACATGATTGGAATACGATTTAGCTTTTGCGTCACCAAATATGAAATCGATGGTTCGTGAGATGGTACAGTCACGATAGAAATGACGGTGCGAATGTGCGTCAAGTGTGTCTTGGTATTAATCAAAATGGCAATTGTGAAATATAGCCATGTCTGATATAACCCTTATGGCAACCGCTTGATGTTTTATGGCTCCGGCTCCGTTTTCAAATGCCACGTTTTTCGCCATGAAATCGTCCCCAATTGCGGCTGAAAAATACGTTAGGTTAGTTAGTTGACATGAACATGGACAATTTTCTTTTAAGGATGGGTAAGATCGGTCAATTTTTACGCATAGCACTTACAGAATACTGATGTCTTAAAAGTTGGAACACCGTCTATAAAGTTAAGCGCGCTCCAAACTCGAGTTTTATCGGGTCCGTCTCCGAACATCAAAATATTTGTCAAGGTCTTGTTAATTTGAACATACTCTTTGTATAGACCGGCTTTAAGATGAATCGCGAATGTAGTGTTAGGCTTTTTAGGTATGTTGGGTAGGGCCTTGTTTATAGTTTTGTATTGCCCACTTCCATCTTGAACTATAACCGTATAAGCGTTATCTGGCCCTGCCTGGAGCAATTTCCGTGTCATTGAATCAATCAAATCCGATACGCCCGCTGCATTAGCAACATCTTGTAGTTTTTTATCGGCACCATCGGAGAGATTTAATTGATTCAAAAGACTCCAAATTTGATCGACCACTGTTAATCCATTATGTGTTAACATAATAATGGAGGTCTCTAAGAATTTCTCCATTTTAGCAAAAGATCCCCTTTCGTCTCCTCGAAACCGTCTAAGCACGTTTTTTGGTAATTAAGCACCGCGCTTAACCAATTCTTCAATTTAACAACGGCATCGTCTAGTTTCGTAAGGTCAAGACTCCCAAGCTCGTTGAACGAGTCTTTGAGTTCGTCGATCGCGTAACTCATTAATTTTGTGCATTGATCTAATGCCTTTTTGGTCCGTAGATCGTCTTGCAGCTTATGCAATCCTCCGATGGTTTCATTGCATCGGCTATCTTATTTGTTGTGTCGTTAAAAGCGACTTGGACTAATTCTTTAGGATCAGTCGTGTTGCCGGCGTTTTTTGACAAACTTTCTTGGCAAGTCTCTTTGTAACGAAAGTACAAGAATCTTTCAAGGCGACAAACAATCTTTCAAAAGTACAAGAATGTCTCTGAAACAGTGGATTACGGGGGCATGGATGAAGATTATGGTCAACCATTGTGGGGGTGGTTGGATCAGCATAAACATACGCCCGATAAAGGAGGCAGCTCAAGTACTCAGATGAAGAGGATGAAAGTTTACAAGCCAAGTGCTTGTAGTAATTTATTTAAGAGGATGGAAGATATTAAGAAGAGAAGCAGTGGAAAATACAGATACTCGGTAGAAAATAAACGGCTTAAGATTTCTCTGGCATGAAAGAATAGACAAGTAAGTTGTTTAAGAGGTTGTCATTTTAATGATGCATTTTCATTAGTTTGGCTAATACTTGCTTGTTTAATTTCCCCACAGATTGAAGAACTCCAAAGAGAGGTTGCTTGTTTGACTTTGAAGCTTCAAGAACAAGTTGATCAAGCTGATGAAAATGATGGGGTTAATGAAGCACTAAAGAAGTTTTGTGGAATGCCTTTATGTTTGGTAGAAGAGGAGTCACCAGAGAAAAGAGTGGAGGTATCAGTAACAGTGGATGAGGTTCCTAAAACCATAGTTTATATCTCAATAAAACATAGTTTCAAAAAGTTAGAGGCACGAGAGAAAAAAATGAGAAAGAAGAAGAAGTTGTAGAGGGTTCTACACCTGACGACCATGAAGAAGACACAGACGGGAGGGGGGGGGGCAGAAGATGGAGGTGAAACGGATGATGAGAAGAATGAATCTGGAGTTGTTGATGAACCGAACGATGTTATTGAGACATCTGGTGAGGAGAAGGAAAATGAAAAAACTTTGTATGTTTTGGGTGTTGACAATTGTATGATTGTGGCGGCCAATTCTAGTAGTGGTGTAACAGCTTTGTCAGGAAGTGAAAATATGGAAAAAGACGAGGAAGTAACCACGCATGGGCCAGATGTTGGTGTGGGTGCAGTAGCAGCGGGCTGAGGTGGAAATTCATATTGTACTCCCAGCTGGGGGGAACATGAAATTATGGGAGCAGTAGTTGAACCAACACCCATGGAAGCAGAACCAGATGTTGTTGTAACTGAAACAGCAGGAGAGTTAGAGCCAGATTTTGTTGTAGAAAAAAAGGGAGTGAAAAAGAGGTTGTGGAAGAAGAAAATCGCGCAGAGGCTGCAGATGATGTACCCAAGCCCGTGGAGCAAGGACATGAAGATGTAAGTGGATCTTAAAATATTAAGATTCAACTTCTTATAGCTATCTTATAGTTGCTTTGTCTTTAATTTGGCCAAGCTGTTGTTTTTTAAATTTCAGATTTTTAATAGGGGGTTTTAATGGTTGTTTTATTACATCAGGGGATGATTTTAAACTTATAACTATTGCAAATTTTATGTTATAACTATGTCGTTATGAATTTGAAAGTTTAAGACTTGATATTCTTCTTACATCGCGTTAAGCATGTTAAAGGTTTTTTCGTCTCTCATTCTTATATCGCGTCATGTTAAATCCACAAAAGCCCCTAGCCAAAACAAAGGTTATTATTTTATCCCAATAGGATAATCGCATGTTGTTTGTATAAGAATCGCAACACCTACTATAATATTGTGTCTCGCTTTACGTGATAAACACAGCTTGCTTGTTGTTAATAAAGTTACCTAAGTCGCGTCTGTTTAGTCTTTATTAAATAGATTGCGTGGGCTGTGGCAGGGGCCAAGTCACGCATCATTGGTTAACAAAACACGCATCATTCGTTAATTTTTGTCAGGTATGTAATGTTAAAAAAACAAGATTAAACAAAGGACTACATCAATACACACAAGGAACTAATAAACAACAACCAAAAACTGAAAGCGTAATGGAATTCGAAGCTGCTCTAAAATCAACAAAAGAGTTGCAACCAAAGTTGGAAGTGCAACGCAAAACAAAGGTTGAAGTACTAACAGAGCCTGGGATAATAGAAGAAGTACAACTAGCAGGGGAGGGGGAAGCAAAATGTTTTGATCTTCCAACCCTAGATGATGCATTCCTACTATGTACCCAATAATTTTTCGACGAAGTTGATAAGGCGGCGGCTATACACTCGAGTGGAGGAAAGTTTGTTGGAAGTACTTCGTCTAAACGTTTATTACAAGATGCACCTCTAATGGTTAGTTCTAAACCATATTAATAAACATATACTTAGTTGTCAATTTTTCATTATTATTTAACACAATTTATGTCGTTTTACAGTTACTAAATAACATTTATACAAATTGGGATTTACTAACATAGTCACAACATGTAGAAGCTATTTACCAAACTTGGAAAAGAGAAACAACAACCACAAATTTAATAGTCGTTAGTCAATACTTCAAGGTTCTTCAAATACTTCAAGATCAAATCGACTCGGAAGTATGGTATTTACCAGAACACGAATTTACATATTGGTTAAGTGTTAGTGTGACTGAGCTAATGGCCCTAGCATACGAAGGGGAGTTAGATTTCAAGGTAAAATTTAGATTCTTGATATAACTTACAAATAATTGACAACTACTTTGATATAGCTGTGATTTTTTCATGTTGTAGATCATTGATGCCTGGATATATAAGCTTCTTAAAGAATCAAATTGGATTGTACCTTTCAAAGGGCTTGATGAAGAGTACAATTGTAAATATAAAGCTATTCAGATTTCTGGGGTCGCAACGGTTAGTATTTAATTATTAAATAACCATTGAAAGTGACCCAGAAGCTTGATATTGTTTTGTTCTACGTGGGTTTTATTACAGAAATTACTAGTAAAGAAAGAAGATGTTACAAATGTTATTGACGCAGTTTTTGAAAACATGACAGACAAAAAATTTATCGCATTCATTCTAGTATGCCACATAAACGAAAAAGGTACTAACCACTGGACGTTGTTGGTAATAGACATGGTGAATGGTTTGGTAAAAAACTACAATCCCCTGTTCCCTCTTAGCAAATTCACTCCAGATAACACTAGGAAAACAGGCGACGCATTGGTAAGTAGTATGAAACCGTATCGGATGATGCTGTATGTTCATTTTTTGCAGGTGAATGAAAGAATCGTATGTTCATATCGCGAGATTATTAACGATCATTTCCCTCGAATCGCGTTAGTTGTATATGCGAATCGCGTGTTATGCATGGAACTCACGTCCTAATATAAAGTGCTTCGCAACATTATGGATTTACATGTTATTTTAAAAAAATAAGCTAACCTTTTTCTTATCTGAGCAACTGAACTATTGTATGAAGAAGAGATACATACCACGTGTGAAGAATGGATACAAAGTTAGAGCTGTTAGAGAGATTCCCCAGCAAGAAAGAGATTATCTTGACTGTGGAGTGTTCGTTTGTCAGTATGTCAAAGACATTATCCAGCACGGGTTTGTACCCAAGGAATATAGCAAACAAATTCCCGCTGAAGCACGCGCAGAAATGTTTCACCACTTTCTAACTGATAAGAATACTAATCTAAGGGTGTTGAATGCCTAATTGTTAATTTCTAATCACTACAGTACTAGAAGGACTTCTCCGTATGTAATTTCATTCGGATTAGTTATTGGGTAACATCTAAACAAGTGTATGGATATTTGTAAGTTAAATCGCGCGGTATGTACTGGATGTCTCGCATTGCGAGTTTAATTTATGTCACCTATAACGCGTGATAGGTATCTAGTAAATCACATGTGTACCATCTGTGTCTATCACGCATGGTAAGTATGTACCGAAACGCGCGTTTAAAGTTTTCAGTTGTCACGCGTGATAGGTACTAGGCATATCGCGTGTTGCAATTAATTGTCTATCACGCGTGGTGGTTATCCAGCAAATCGCATGAAATCCATTCCATATTTCTCTGCATTGTTTTTCTTAAACTCCCTCAAATTATTAAAGATTGTTTGCTATTGTCCCGCCAAAACGTACACCTACTTATTATTACCCGCCAAGTTAGCCACCTACTTTTTCCCCTTATATAAACCTCCAGAATATAACTTATACTCTAAACTAAAACAATTTACACACTCCCAATAGGAAAACAGTATGAGTTGGTGCGTTGATGAAGACCAACACTTGCTTCAAGCGGTGAAGTACGTTAAGACAACAATTTCTGATGCAATGACCGATGTTTTTTTTTATCAAGTGTTATACAGGATGTACTTTGTCTATGAGAAGCTTGGATTTGTCGCACCCCACGTTCGTAGCCGAGAAGAAATCGCTTCAAGGTACAACGAACTAAAATCTGAACCCTTGCTACTTGTGTCTGATCTTTATCTAGCTTTGCGCGAAGAGGCAACACATTTATGGAAGTGGGAACTTAATGATTGGATATCAAGAGATATGACTGTGTACTTAAAGGAAGAGATTGCTGAGAGAGAATATGTGATTGCCAATTGTTCACCGGTTGATGAGAACCGTGGTTGTTGAATTAAGTCTTGAATATTTTTGAAATTAAAAATGTAACTTCATTCTAAAAAAAGTAGTCTTTAAATTGGATGTAATGGCAGTGATTTAGTTTCTGGTTTAATTGTATTTTACTAATGATGAGTGTATGACTTGAAATGGTTTACCTAATGATTGCATTTGCCAATATCGCGTGGTGAATGAAGGGAGTTATTTAAGAATTGAATTATTTGTGACTCTTGACTTGCGGCGTATATGATACCTAACTCGCGTTGTGTGACCCCTAACTCGTGTGAGCATTCACTACCAAAGGTATATCGTGCGATCAACAAGGCAGTTATTTAATGAGCTATAATTGTGTGACCAAGACCTCACATAGAAGTGTGGAAATAATTTTCAAATCAATCGCGTTATTTTTTAAGGGAGTTATTATGTAAGTTTAATACTTCTAACGCGTAACTCGTGGTGCACATGACACATGGTTTCTCATACGAATCGCGTTGATAGGTATGGCCGCATGAATCGAATTGAAAATGGAAGTGTGATCCTAACTCGCGTGTTCATTGACTACCAAAGTTATATCGCGGGAACAACAAGGGAGTTATTTAATGGGTTATAACTGTGCGACCTATAAATCGCGTAGAAGGATCGATATTATTTTCACAACAATCGCGTGAATGCTTAAGGAAGTTAAGCAGTGAGTTTACAACTTCTAAAGCGTAACTCATGGCGTCCAAGACACGTGTATCTTAATGTGATATACCTAAATGGTTTCTTACAAATAATTCAAAAAACAGAGGACTCAATTAAAACCTATGTACATAAGTTTAGGCATATCCAAGTTAAAGATGTTATAACATTTGTTAACCAAGATCAATTATTGAGTGATGTGTCGAGTACTCTTCCGACTGTTCACATAATTTTAGGCATATCCACTACGACTGTTCACTATTCTGACGAATCGAAAGATGTCTTCTCTTCCTCGTTTTCACCTGAGCATGAGTATGACTCAAAATTACTCTTTGTCGTGGCCGGACGAGGATTCTGACTACGACTGGAATCCGAAACGACGAAGGACCATGAAGAACTAGAAGAAGACGATAAGGAGGAAGATAACTCCTAGGAAGTCTTCCAAGGATTCATCAGACGATGAATACTGGGGCGAGGAAAGTAACGACGATGAAGAAGAGGAGAAAGAAGAGTCTGAGGATGAAGAGGACACTGAAGAGGAGGATAACTCTTCTGATAATTAAGAAGTGTATGTGGTTGTTTATTTGTGTTGTAGTTTTTTGGCATTAGAATTGGAAAACCCTATAATATGTAGTGGTTTTTTATTAGGGTTACTATCTGGACATGCTTAGGCCCATTGTGTTTTCGGGTCTCTTGTTAGTTAATTATGTTTTGTTATCGGTATGTACTTAGTTCGATTTGCGGTCCTTTGCAATATCAAATTGGAAATCAATTTAAGTTACAACCTCACCTTAGTTCGATTTGTAGTGCTTTCACCTGAGAATGAACTATTAAATATTATAGATTAGATCCGTTGAGGCTTAAGAATTAGTATTCACCGTGAGAATTTAAGCAAGTTTAATTTCCTGCTAATACTAATTTGATAAAAAGTTAAAAAAACTAGTTGATGGAAAGATACAATATGGTAGAAATCTATATTAAAACTGCATGTCACGCGTTAGAGGCTCTGAGTGACTCGCGCTACTGCAACACACATAAGTTTAATCTGTTATATTTATTCAATACATCTCGCGTTATATAACCTGAACATCGCGTGTTAGCAGCAAGTTCCTTAATCGCGTAGGAACACCGTACTAGATGACTCGCGTAGGAACATTATAATAAAACTCGCGTTATATAACCTGGACATCGCATAGTTATTTGTAGTGCAGTCGCATAATTACTACGGTATTTTGTACTGATATAAATCGCGTTATAGGTAAGGGATTTGTTACTAACTAGTGTTCTGAATGTAAATGAATAGCGTGCAATGATATAACTCAATATAACTCGCGTGTGAGACAATTAAAGCGTAAACGGATGAAACCAAAAAAGGTTAGGACGGCAAGCTCATAGTGTGATATCACATGTCCTTCAGTTGTATCCAAATTTCAAGCAATGGCCACAACGCAAGTGGCTAGATGATACTTCTCCTCTAGATGGAATCCTCTTCTTCCTTGTCCTTCCAGCTCGCTTTTTAACGTTATGAGGTAGAACAACAGGTCCTTCACATTCATTAGAGGATAAACTTTCACCAAAGTCAGTTATTGCAGGTATGCTAAACGAATATATGGACCTATAATTACTTACAGTGTAGAATGGTTCGATCAACGTCATAGGATCTTCGTTAACGGATGTTATTGCAGCCAATGAGTGAGGACATGGAAAACACTCTTGCTTCCACGAACCACATGAACACTTAAATCAAGAATGTTGACAACCATAACTGGTTCAGAATAAACTTCGAATGAACCCGCAGAAGACTTAGATACCACCCAGGTTCGACTGATTAGAACATTCTCATTAAACTGCTTCTCATATTCGGGGAAACAATAACTGTTTTTGCTTAGCCCTTTCTGAATAACGTCTAGGAATTTGAGTCATTAACATCACTCTAATATTTGGTAAGGCCAAACACGATTTTTAGTTTGGATTTAAAATATGAATTAGAATTTTATATTTAATTCTTGATTCTCAATTTGCATTTAACCCATGATACTCAGTTTGGATATAACACATATTTTTTTAGTTTGGATTTAACGTACGTTTCTTAGTGCTCTTTTAACCCATTATTTGTTGTACACATTTTACCTTTCATTTTATATTTGGATTTAACACGTGATTCTCACTTTACTTAATCATTAATTCTCAATTTGTATTCGACAGTGTTTGACCCATGATTCTTTATTCAGATTCAATACATTATTTGGATTGGGCACATGATTCTTATTTTGTATATAAAATCATTATTCCCACTTCAGACTTAACACATGATTATTAGTCCTTATTTAGTAGTTGATTCACGTGTCATATTTAAAAAATTATTCTCGATTCTCATTTGACCCATGATTCTTAGTTTGAATTTAAAACATGATTTTAATTTGTATTTAGTAAGTGATTTTTGGTTTCCATTTAACCAATGATTTTCGGTTCGCATTTAACCCTTGATTCTCAATTCAAATTTATCAAATTGTTTGTAGTTCGTGTTTAACACTTAATTTTTTGCTTTTTGTTTAGATTTAACACATGAACATTCATTCATATTCAACACATGATTCTCTTATCGCATTTAACATATGATACTCAGTTTGGATATAACACAAGATTATTAGTTCATATTTAACATATGATTCTCAATGTGCATTTTCCTCATTATTCGTTATACATATTTTACCCTTGATTCTTTGTTCGGATTTAACACATGATTCTTAGTTGGTACGCAACCCTTGATTCTCAGTTCAAATTTAACAGATTCGCGATTCAAGATTTGTTTTTAACCTATTAATATTTGTTTTTAACCTATTAATATTTGTTCACGTATAACCCATGATTCTTAGTTAATATTTATCATTCGAGTCTTAGTTCAGACTTAGCATATAATTGTCAATTTGAATTTAACTCATGATTTTGAGTTTGGATTTAACACATGATTCTTAGTTCTTATTTGACCCATTATTCTATAGTTCACATTTAACATATGATTCTTCGTTCATATTTAATAGTTGTTTCGTAATTCATATTTAACAAATAATTTGTGATTCACGTTTGACTAATGATTCTTAGTTCAAATTTAACTCATGCTTTTTAGTTCATATTTAACACATGATTCACAATTTGCATTTAACCATTGATTTTTATTTCAAATTTAACAAATGTTTTGCAATTCGAGTTTAACATATGATTCTTAGTTTTGATATAACACATGATTACCAATTCATATATAACATATGATTTTCAGTTTGTATATAACAAATGATTCTTAGTTTGAATTTAACATATGATTATGAGTTCGCATTTAACTCATTATTCGTTGTACGCATTTTACCCTTAATTATTTGTTCGAATTTAATACATGCATCATAAACATTTAAATCTTAATTCTCATTTTGGATTTAACACATGAGTTGCGATTCACGATTTGCATTCATCGCACGATTCACAACTCGGATATAACACATGATTCTATGTTTGAATTTAGCTCATGATTATTAGTTCGTATTTAATCATTGATTCTCGGTTCAAATTAAACAAATGATTCAAGATTCGAGATTTAGTTTTAACTTAATATTCGAGATTTAGTTTTAACTTATAATTCTCCTTTCGTATTTAATCCATAATTCTCATTTTGTTTTGAATCCGTGATTCTCAATTAACATTTAACCTCTAAACGTTAACTCATGATTCTGTATTAGAAAACCTAATTGAACTATATAAAACTGTTAAAATTTCTAATTAGCGGTATTAGAAAATTTAAAACTGCTAATTAGCAGTTTTAAATTTTTAAAAGTGTTAACTTTTTATTTTTGCAGTTTTAATTTTTTGTTCGAAACATATCATATAGACCACTTGTTTGATTTGTCTAGTAAATATAAACACAACGGTGCTTTCAGTTTTATTTTTAACATTATAAATCAAAAGATACAAACTTTACAGAAAAAGAAAAAAAAGAAAACTTATATTTTGTTAGAAGTTACTCGATTATAATAAAAAGCATTAAGGGTAAAGTAAGTATTTTTTAAATGTATTATATTAAAACGACTTAAAAGATTTTTTTAGGCCATAAAAGAAAATGTGTATTTTAGGATGGGCTAAAATTGTATTATAAACTTATTTTGGTATTATAATGGAAATAACCGAAATAAATAAAAAAAATTAAAAAAATTAATACTAAATAGGATATCCGATTTAACATTATTATTATTATTATTATTATTATTATTATTATTATTATTATTATTATTATTATTATTAAAATTTTAATTTTTTTTTTATGTAAATACCTTTTCCACTAACCTAATTTTCACTCATCTTTTAGAGAAATATATCGTTCATAAATATCTTTACTCAAAAATCTATTTCTTCTAATATTGTTTGGTTCTAGGTTGTTTCGTCAATCAATTAATCAATAATCTTTTTATTGAATCTCTAATCATCACCTGACTGACATATTAGTTGATGGACCGACATTCTTATACTCAGCGTAATATAAAGTGTATAGCGCGAAATTACCGTTCCATGGCGCCCATCCTTGGGGCTAGATAAAGTCGGGAATATAACTATGCATGAATATCGTCTTTAAAAATTGTTTCCACGGTGGTCCTAAAAACGATTTTTACGCATAGCACTTATAGAATACTGATGTCTTAAAAGTTGGAACACCGTCTATAAAGTTAAGCGCGCCGCAAACTCGAGTTTTATCGGGTCCGTCTCCGAACATCAAAATATTTGTCAAGGTCTTGTTAATTTGAACATACTCTTTGTATAGACCGGCTTTAAGATGAATTGCTAATATAGTGTTAGGCTTTTTAGGTATGTTGGGTAGTGCCTCGTTAATAGTCTTGTATTGCCCACTTCCAACTTGAGCTATAACCATATCAGCGTTAACTGGCCTTGCCTGGAGCAATTTCCGTGTCATCGAATCAACCAAATTCTGTCATTGAATCAACCAAATTCGATACGCCCTTTGCATTAGCAACATCTTGTAGTTTTTTATCGGCATCATCAGAGAGATTTAATTGATTCAAAAGACTCGAAATTTGATCAACCATTGCTAATCCATTATGTGTTAACATAATCGAGGTCTTTAAGAATTTCTCCATTTTAGCGGAAGAGTCCCCTTTCGTCTCCTCAAAACCGTCTTAGCACGTTTTTTGGTAATTAAGCACCTCGCTTAACCAATTCTTCGATTTAACAACGGCGACGTCTAGTTTCGTAAGGTCAAGACTCCCAAGCTCGTTGAACGAGTCTTTGAGTTCGTCGATCGCGTAACTCATTAATTCGGTGCATTGATCTAATCCTTTTTTGGTCTGTGGATCGTCTTGCAGCTTATGCCAATCCTCCGATTGTTTCATTGCATCGGCTATCTTATTCATTATGTCGTTAAACGCGACTTGGAGTAATTATTTAGGATAAATCGTGTCGCCGGTATTTTTCGACAAACTTTCTTGGCAAGTCTCTTTGTAACGAAAGTACAAGAATCTTTCAAGGCGACAAACAATCTTTCAAAAGTACAAGTAGGTCTCTCTGAAGTGCGATTTTTTTTTATTTCTTGGGTTAACGAAACTACCGATCAATGAGTTGAAAGAATCATAATTAGAGGTGGCAAATGGTTCACGAACCGCGGTTCAAAGCTGGAGATCTGTTTATGAACTGGTGGTTTAACTGCGAAACTGACCCATTAGGACTGTAAACCGACAGGACCGCAAACCGCCAGGACCGCATAAGGAGTAAACCGGCAGGACCGCAAACCTGCAGGACCACAAACCATTAGGATTGCAAACCGTCAGGACTCGAAAACCACGGTTTATTTGTAAAAAAACGCGGTTTATTTGTAAATATTATAAATGTTTTAATTATTTTATAACCAAAATCATATGTTAAGTTATATTTAAAAAATATTGAGATATTGCATATGATTATAAAATTATTATTACATTTTGATTAGTATTAATTTGTTTTGGTTATTAATATTTTAAGTGTTGCCATTATTATATAGTCTAAAATTTTAAATATTACTTATGTTATTATTATATTTTGAGTCGGTTTTAAATATTATAAGTGTTTGTTATTATTTTTTAAACCAAAATCAGATCTTATGTAAAAGATTACAAGTTATATTTGTTATAATTTTAATATTACATTTTGAATACTATTATTGTGATTTGGTTATAAATATTACAAGTGTTATTTATTATTTTTTAAACCAAAATCACATTTTATCATGGTAAAAGATTACAAGTTATATTGTTATAATTTTAATATTACATTTTGAATATTATTATTGTGATTTGTTTTTAAATATTACAAGTGTTATTTATTATTTTTTAAACCAAAATCATATTTTATCATGGTAAAAGATTACAAGTTATATTGTTATAATTTTAATATTACATTTTGAATTTTATTATTGTAATTTTAATAATGATTATAAAATTATTATTACATTTTGGTTAGTATTAATTTGTTTTGGTTATCACAAACATCATTCATAACAAGTGAAAATTAGTGGGTGGGTGAGCATTAGTAAGTCTACGTTTTAGAGGCATTTTAAAACTTAAAACAACGTTTTTTTAAATATGCAATAAAATACTAATCGAAACTAATTAATATTGCAAATAATAAAAACCAAATTTAGACTAATACCAACTAATAACAAGCAATAACAACTAATAAAATTAGAATTAAAAGAACTAATTTAAATAACTATAACAAGTAAATAACTTGATAAATTATGCGAAGCTCTTAATTGAGCTATTATAATGTTATCCCAACGTTATTTAAGTATTTTTATCAAATATAAACAATTTGCGGAAAAAAAATCAAACAATTCCGAAAGTAGAACTATAATATGTAAAATAAAAAATTTGAGTTTTCTAGAATATTTAGAACAAGTAGAGAGATTTAAGTAGAGAGATTTAGAGAGATATAGGGAGGAGTATATGAGTTTGTGAGTTTGGATTTGGGGTCCCCTCTATTTATAGAAGAGACCCATAATTTTTTTTTAAAAAAACGAAAAAAAAAATTGTCCGGACCATCCAGACGTAATTTCCGGACGCCCGGACTGCAAATTCGGACCATCCGGAGTTTTCCGGCCTCACGCCGTTATTTTCACACATAATGGTACTTGCAGACTTGCAGTTTGCCGTTATTTTCACACATAATGGTACTTGCAGACTTGCAGTTGCAAACTTTCAATTGGGCCAGATTTGAGCCAAATCATGCAATTGGGCCAGATTTGATGCAGAATCGTAGTCACAAATTGTGTATTATTATTATTATTAATAATAATAATAATAATAATAATAATAATAATAATAATAATAATAATAATAATATGTTCATGTTTGTTTTATTTCAAATTAATTTATTTCTGGTGTTCGACTAAAATAAGATCTTTTTTTTAAATATTCTATCTCTTACCAACAAAAAGAGCGCTTAATATTGTCAATTTAACCCTTCTCTATTTTGTCTATTCTTTTTGTTTAATATTCTATTTCTGACTGACAAAAATATTCTATCTCGATGTTTGTAATATTCTATCTGATGGTAATATTCTATTCTTTATTTAACCCTTCCTTTTTCTACTTAAATCTTTAAGGCATGGAAAATATTTATTTGCAATTGAGTTGATCAAAGACTTGACTTGACTTAGCCTGATGTCACAAATATAACAATCCTATTGTCAATTTTATAACACACCACAAGTAGTTCGGTTATCTATTAAAAAATCCGCTTTAAATTGACCGAATTAATATTGAAAGAAATTTTATATTATTAACAAGTTAATTTGGATCATAATTATTCTATTGATTATCTAAAAGTTAATATCGGTGTGGATTGAATCTATCGATAGTCTATTTTTGATAAAAATAATTTTTTTACTATTCATTTTCGATGAGAATAAATAGTTTATATTGTTGATGATGTTAATCTCCTAAATAAATATATTTAATTAATTATATTTAATTATACCATCAGAATATAATTCCTTTTTAGGAACCAAATTACACGTAGTTAATTGAACACAGTTGATATTATTGAATTTATTTCACAACCAAATCACATGTGTTTACGTAATTGGAACATAATCCAAATTTGTACAATTTTAAAAACTTTAAATTTATACTTCAAATATTGAATAGTTCGAAAAAATAACCGTAATATTAAATAAAACATTGTAATTACATATACATCTTAAATATCTAGTAATATTAAATATTGAAAGTGGTAATGAAATACAATTAGATGTATATGTTTTATTTAATATCTAAATAATATTAAATAAAATATCTTAAATACATAAATATAATCAAACATATTAAAATCAAATTACAATTACTTTTTTAGAATATAATTGATTCATTATAAAATTTGGATTAAAATGATAACATATTTAAATTAAAATACATGAAATAGCATAATTAACTCGTTTATATGGTACATATCTCAATTATTGAAATTAGATTCAATTAACACTTACAAATTAATTTTAAATAACATTATAAAATATTTTGATAAACGGTTCCTAAATGGTTTGTCTGGTGGTTTAAACTGGCGGTTTAACTGCGAAACTGGCTCATTAAGACTACAAACCGGTAGGACCGCAAACCGCCAGGACCGCATAAAAAGTAAACCGGCAGGACCGTAACCCGCTAGGACCACAAACCGTGGTTCTCTGTTAAACGCTTCCGATGTTCGTGGTTCAAACGTTTGACGCCCCTAATCATAATGTATAATAAAAGCTCCCAAGAAAAGAAGAACAGTGCCAATGCAACCACGGAACCTCTCTCTCAAACTCATCAAAATTAATACTAGATTGTCCTATCATATTGGTTTAATCGAATATTCAATAAATAACAAATCAAAGAGTAAAGACAAAAAAAAAGAAACTTTACCAACTTAAAAATTAAATAGAATCTAAGTTGAAACATTAGCAAAGAAAGAATCGACATTTTTTTCCCTCCTATTTTGCATCGTTTCTTCCAACTCTTTCAGTCTTTCGATCTCTTTCTGTCTGGCCGTGTCATGGGCTTTACTCGCCTCGCTAGCGTGTTTGCGCTGACACTCTAACGCTTCAAGAAACCCTACAAAGACTCTACCGCAGTGTTGACACGCGGATGAATGGGTTTTCCGGGTATTGTGTTGCTTCTTTGTAGCATTGCCACCTCCGGTCATTTGGAGATACTTCAATCGGATTTTTTAATATATTAAATCCAAAATATGATGATGAAGTGGGTAGAGAGAAAGTGGGCACAATTTCTATTTATATAGAAATTAATACCCTTCTCTTTCTCTGGGTCCTCCGTCCAAATATATATAATTTAACACCTACATTTAATATTTTATTCTTTTTATTTTTTTTTCTTGGTCCTCCGTCCAAATATATAAGTTTAATTGAGGGTGCATTAGCGCGGTAGAAGATCACTAGGTTATCCGTAAAACAGAGGTTGATGATCTTGAGCTTGTGGCATTTCCAATGGTATCCAAAAAAGGGGCTTGACCTTTTTTCCTGAATGATGTTTGATAGAACCTGTATGATAATGACAAAAATATACGGGGATCGGCGATCTCCTTGACGGAGGCCCTTCAAACCCTGAAAGGTGCTCGTGGGCATACCATATTACAAACAGCGAAAGAGGGGGTTTTGATACATTGAATGATCCAATTGATCATCTCGATAGGGAAATCCATAACATAGAGGACATCCAGGATTAATTCTCATCGACATTATCGAACGCCTTCATTATGTCAATCTTGAGGGCACATCTTTAGAGATAATCTTATAAATGACATTGCAACAGGAAATGGGTCTAAAGTCCGAGGGAGATGAAGGAGATTAAATTTTGAGTATAAGGGCTATGAGGGTTTTGTTCCAATCTTGGTCCATTTTACCAAAGCGGAAGAAATGCTTAACACCCGAGAAGATATCAGGGCCAACCGTGGGCCAACAGGTTTTAAAGAAACCAGCACTAAAGCCATTAGGGCCCGGGGCCTTATCACTATCAATATCAAATAAAGATTTCCTAATTTCATCGTCCAATATGGGTTTGATCATGTTACACTTATCAGAAGGGGAAATCGAAAATTTCATGAGAACCCTAATTCTATCAAGCCCTAGGTAGCTTCTGGGGCTTCGGGTGCCAAGGAGGTTTTCAAAATGCTTAAGGAAAGTGGTCGAGATCACTCTAGGGTTGGAACTAGAAGAGCCATCAGGGTTAATAATAGACATGATTTTATTACGGGCCCTTCGAGCCCTTTTGCTATTATGGAAGGATTTTGAGTATTTGTCCCCTAGTTTGAGCCAGGTTTCCCTCGAACTCTGCTTAAGGAAGGATTCATCAACACGACTATAGAAAATGTAGGTTTTGGAGGCCTCATGCTCTGTAGAGATGAGGTAACTATTAGACGGGTTGGTGGAAAGATTAATCTGAGCCCGAGCAACGACAGATTGGGCCTCCTCCACCCTATGGCTAATGTTACTAAATTCGCGCTTGTTGAGGGAAGAGAGGGTAGAGGCGAGCCGAGCTAATTTGATAACAATAGTCTTTATGAGGTCTTTTTCGCAAGGGGAGTTCCAGTTTGCGGACACAAGTCTTTGGAAGGTCGGGTGAAAGTGCCACATATTAAAATATTTAAAAGGCTTAGGACTGGAGACAAAAAGGGTCGAAAGGTATATAATAATGAGAGTGTGGTACGAGGTATGAGGGAGGTCAAAGTGGGCAAAATAATTGGGGAAAGTGTCATCCCAAGGGTCATTGACGAGGGCCCTATCAATCCTAGAGGAGATTGGGTTATCAATTTGATGTTTGAACTAGGTATATTGGAAACCGGATGATCAGAGGTCATCAAGGCCGCAAGTGCGGCAATAATCATTAAATAAAGACATAAAGTTATTCCAGCGGTTTTCAGAATTGGAACGCTCCGAGGGTTTGTGAATCGCATTGAAATCTCCAATGACAATCTAGGGATTCAAAGCATTGGTTTGGGCACGGTGGAAATTTCTCTCCAAAGAGATTGGCGCTCGGATGACTCATTGAAGCCATACACAGCGGTGAGGTTGAAGGTCAAGTTCTTAGCAAGCCAAGTTATGCTGCAATTCATGATTTGCAGGGAGGTGAAAACCAAAGTGATATTGCAAACACTTGGGTTTCAAGCAATGCAAATTCTACTACAATGGTTGTTATTAAGGTTGGTTTTATAATGCCACCAAGGTAACATAGTAAACATGATAAGGTTAACATTATCAATGTTAACTTTGGTTTCAAACAAACAGATAACATTAATACTATTGGTAAAAATAAAACCACGAACGTCCTTTTGACGAACGGGGTCGTTTAAACCCCTCACATTCCAACTAGTGAGACACATTTAATTAAAATATTTAAGTTAATTAAAGTTCAGAATAAAACTAGTATATCGTGGGAGGATCCCAAACATACTTGACCTAAAACCTCGGAAAGAAAATATAAAAAAGACAAATAACTTTGGAACCCTATGATGTCCAAGTATGTGTTCCTAATATTGATATCAATAACGACGACTCTAGTGAACGATGATGGCGATATTATTTTTTTTAAAGATAAAAAAATAACCAAACTAGATAAAAAAATTACCAATACAAATGAATTATAACACAATTTTCTAAAACCAGATTTTTGTAAAGTTAAAAATGCTAATAACATTATCAAATGAATTATTAACCATCTGATGAATATTATTAGACGAATAAAAGAGAATAAGCATATGACAGTTGGTATCACACTCTGAAGCAATAAGACTACACACAGCCGTGTATTTTTCAACCAAATATGCGCATCAACCCCTTGCAGGAGCGCATATTTGGTTGACGTGGAACCTCAAAGATGAAATGGGGTTCAAAAGATGAACCCTCTTTCATCTTTTCTTAGACCAACTGCATTTTATCTTTTCTTAGACCAACTGCATTGTGTCGTGTGGCACGCTGCACTTTTACTTTTTTTTCTTTCTTTTTCTTTAAAAATCGTTTTTAGAAAAATTGGTTGGTCAAAATAAATATAAAATGTATAAATTATTTTTTATTCTTCGATATCTACAAATAAAGATTTGGTTTGTTTGATTTGGGCACCAATTTTTTTGAATTTTTTTTTATTTCGTATTTTCAAAACAATTTTCGGAATGTTTTAATAAGTTTAATGAAAAAAATTATACCATGATTTATAATTTTTTAAGATCTATAAATAGAGACTTGGTTTATTTGATTTGGACATCCAATTTTTTTGAGTTTTTTTATTAAGTTTTTTTAAACAATTTTTTGAATATTTTAGCAAGTTAAAAAAAAAATATACCAAGATTTATAATTTTTTAGATCTATAAGTAGAGACTTGGTTTGTTTGATTCAGAAACTGAAATTTTTTGAGTTTTTTTATTAAGTTTTTCCGAAACCATTTTCGGAACAGTTAAGTAAGTCACAAAAAATAAATAAATTATACTATGATTTATAATATTTTGAGATCTATAAATAGAGATTTTTTATTTGATTTGGAAATCATACCAATTTTATTTTTATATTTTTAAATTTAAATAAACTATATATTATGTATTATTTTGTTAATTATTTAATTTTATAATTTATATTTATAAATAAAATATATTATGTTAATTTATGAAAATTATTTATTTTAATATATATAACTTTAATGTAAATACATATTAAATAATAAGTAATATTAAATGAGAAAATATGCCCCTTCTTACTAGTATATGGTAGGATATTATATGGTAGATAGATGTGGAAGAGACAGAAGTACGGTGGGGTATGTTCAAAGATGAAATATGTTGTGCTGTGTGGAGTGATACTTTTTGCAGAATTATTTAGGGATTATGCTGATGTGGCGCTGATGTGGAGTGAGAATTTTTCTGAATTATTTGAGAATTTATGCTGATGTGGCGCTCATGAAACATGCTAATTTTTTTTAAATACTATACGACCATCAATTCACTTAATGCCCAAACTATTTTGTAATCTATATACTATAAACTCACTATATTATAATATATATTTGCCTATAAATATTATAATATAAAACTTTTTATAGTCTTTACATTAATGTAAATTTATTAACTACTTTTCATCATCTTCTTGTACCAAAGTATCATTATTTGAACCTTAATGAATCTCTACCAATTTTTCCTCGAAATGAATGTTTGTTACTAAATTATTCCCTTTAAACTCTATATCCTTAAAGAATTTTGATGTACTCGTCTCAAACATATTCTTTGTGGAAGGATCATAAAACTTAAAACCCGTATTGTGCTCTGGATATCTGACGAAATACATACTAACCGTTTTGGAGTCTAATTTCTTTTCATTCGGCCCATAAGGCGTTGCTTTAGCTGGACATCCCCAAACATGTAAATGTTTTAAACTAGGTTTACGCCCACTCCAAAAGTTCATACGGTGCCTTAGTAGTTGCTTTCGCCGGAAGTCTATTAAATAGGTAGGTTGCACATTTTATTGCTTCTCCCCATAGTGATATATGTAATGTTGAATGACTAATCATACTTCTTACCATATCATTAACGTCAAATGGTTGCTAGGAAAAGGTTTTGCCATGGGCACCAGTTAGCAAGCATTTAATACCCACTCTTTAAGTAAAAATACATCGCTTTTATAAAATAGTAATTACATAAAAGGTTAGAATATTCTAAAGATACTATTACCCTTTTAATTCATGTTCATTCTTATAAAGTTGAAAATATAAAAAATAATATTTAAATTATATAATAAAATAAATAAACTAAATTATAACTATTAAATAATATTTATAAATTTTATATTTTAAAAGTTATTTATTTTAAAATTTTAAATGAAAATATAAAAACAAGTTCTCAAAATATTTTAAAATCAGTTTTGAAACAAATGATATTTTTGAAATTCTTAATCAAAATCAAATTTTAAATAATTTTAAAATTCACTTTTTTTTAAATTAAATATCTTAAAAAATCATTTTAATTTTCAGTTTTCCAAACAAATAAAAAAATTTAAACTAACTTTTTAATTAAAAAGTTGAAAGTTTATTAATTACAATTTTTTATTTGAAATTAACTTTTGTAATCAGGTAGGTTTTGTTTGCAAAATAAATAAAGTCAAAAATGTTGTTCAAAGAAAATAAATTTAATGTTTTTTATAACAAACAAAATCTACTTATTTAAAAAATTAATTACAAAAATTGAAACGTAATTATGATAACTTCAATTTTTTAAAGAGAAAACCAAGATTGTGTTGGCCAATGGTATTAGCTTATCTAAGATTGATGTTATTACTAATAATTCTGGTTTCTCCTCTAGTTACTTACCTACAGATTATCTTGGTGTGACAATCAGTACCAACAATAGAGTTAGCAATAACAACAGCTTGATTTGTAAAATCAGCAGTAAGATTAATGAATGGAATGTTTCTCACCTTTCTTTTGCTAGCAGGCTTACTTTAGTTAAGTCTGTGTTGATGAATATCATTGTATACTGGTTGCAATGTAATGTTCTTCCTAAAGGCATTATTTATAAGCTTGAAATCATCCTTAACAGATTTATTTGGGGTTCAAACAATTCTGAAAATAAATTTCATTGGTGTAAGTGGAAAACTTTATGTAGAACTTATAATGAGGGTGGTCTAAATGTTCGCAATATTGATGATATCCAAACTGCTATTTCCTGCAATATCTGGGTTGCCTTTATAGATAACAAAACTTACTGGTCTAATATCATGCATAGCATATACTGTCCCAATCACCATCCTTTGCAGATTAATCCTCATAAAGATGGTTCAATGGTTTGGAAGAGAATGATCAAAGTTCGTGAGATGGCATAAAATCATATCAAATGGAGATTGGGCAATGGTCTTGTTGACTTCTGGTTTGATAACTGGACCAACACTCATCCTATTTTAACGTTTAATGTTGATGATAATAACTTGTGGTTTACTACTGAAACTGTTAACAAATACTGGTCTAACAATGGTTGGGTTTTATCCAATGTTTCTAACATCATTCATCCTGATATTATGGATAGCATTAAGCACCTTACTATTGACAATAACAAGGAGGACTTGATGATTTGGAGCCTTGCCAAAAGTGGTGTTTACAATTTGAAGGACACTTGGGAAGGTGTTAGGACTAAATATAGTTGTTTTGTGTTTTAAAAAAAATTGGAATCACTTAACTCCTGTTAAAAGCTCTTTCATTCATTGGAAAATCCTGCATAATTATGTTTTTGTTGATTCTATTATTCAGAAAAGAGGCATTTCCTTGGCTTCTAAATGCCAATTTTTATTAATTGTGAGACTATTAACCATGTTTTTATCTCGTGTAAGTTTGCATGGTCTATGTGGCTTCATTACGTTGATATCTTTAAGGTTCATATTTCTAGTCATATGAATATTATTCACCTAAGCAGAATTTGGCACTGGCCTAATGCTAAGAAGATCCAGGTCAGAAATATTTTGCCTTCTTTAATTTTGCATAATATCTGGAAAGCCAGAAATCTGTCAAAGATTAAAGGTGTTAGCACATCTCTTTATTCTGTCATTAATCAAATTAATTATATCCTTCATACTCTTGAAATTAAAAAGATCTTGAATAAAACTCATTGGAAAAACAGCACTAATATTGTTACTGTCTTGGGCTGTTACAATCACATTAGCTCTACAAATAGGCTTACTTATCTTAAGTGGATTCTTCCTCCTATTGGGAGATTGAAGATGAATTCTGATGCTTCTTGTCTAAGAAATGGGGAAGCTAGTGGATCAGTAATTTTTAGAGACAGTAATGGTAACCTTATACTTGGTTATAGCTATCTATATGGAAAATCTAATCCTCTTTTTACTGAGACTAGAACACTTATAGATGGGTTACTTATGTGTAGAGCTAACAGCTGGATTTCGATCGATGTTAAAACTGATTCTTTAAATATTGTTAAGATGCTATATAATCAAAATAGGAATGTTTATTGGTATTTAAAACTTATCCTTGACTGTATTCTTAAGCTTATGCATCCTAGCATGTCTCTTTCTCATATTTTCAGAGAGCAAAACCAGGCAGCCGACTGGCAGGCCCGGTATTCTTTGAAAACAACAAAATCTTACAACATTCTGCCTAATTGCATTCCTAATGACCTTAAGGCTATCATAATTTTGGAGGCTCTTGGTCTTGGTTATATAACTAACTAAAGTTTCTTACCTTGCATCTCTTGTAATAAGTGTTGCTATTGTAGGCTTCTCTCCTTCTGATTGAAGTAGTGGAATCATTAGTCGATTGATGTGTTGCTGCCCAAAGCTTTGCGTTTTGTTTTAGAATCATAATTGATGCTTGGATGGTGGTGATAGCTTGATCTGATGGGCTGCTATCGGAGTGTCAGAGGCTGATTTTATTGATTGATTAGTTGTTCCTTGAATTTTTTGCTTCGAAATCTAAAGCTTGATTGGCTCAAATGCCGAAGAATGTTGCTCGTGGATGTTGCTCAAATGCTGACGGATGTTGCTTGTGGCTTCCTTTAAAGCTTATGCTAATCCTTGACTCGAGTTATGAGCTTCTAGCTGATTAGCTTTCAACATCAATTTCATTGTTGTTGCTTAATATTTGATTTGTAATTCTCCTATATTATGATTTTAATTGCTTTTGCGCTAGTTTTGAATTTCATATTCAAACATTTTGCCGCCTCTTTTGTAAACATTCATTCTTTTAATAAAAATTTCATTTTATGAAAAAAAAAGTATGATATCCCAAATCAGTACCCAAATATTAGCCCCTCTCCACTAGTACTTCGAAACCAAATTGTTACCAAAATAATCCTAATACTAGAAGAAAGAGAAAGTAGGTTAATAGTTACTTTTTATTATTTTAATTTTCACTTTCCCCCAAATCCCAATAACCTTTAGAAACCCAAAAGAATAAAGAAGAAAATGACAGTCCGAAATCGAGAAACCCTAAATCAAGTCTGGCAAAGGTCTGGTTATTTCCGAACAAACTCCGGCCACTGTAGAAATCATGCCGGTCGAATCCATCGGCGAACTCCATCTTCATCTTCTCTTTTCAACCCAGAACCACCATTACCGGCGAACTTCGACAGTTGAAACTACCATTAAGGTACGTCGACAATTTTTACTTATTATGTTAATGAAAAGTTATCGATTGGTCGTTCGATAACTTCGTCACAAACCTGATTTTATCCGTCTGTCTTTAATGGGAAAGTATTGGCTATACATTCGTCGACCGGTTAACGGGAAAGTTTTCCTGAGAAGTTACATAGTTGTGTGTGGTTGATTCTATGTTGTTTTCAAGGGAGAATAAATTTCGAATTAATTGTTGGTTTTCTTACGATAGGCGTAACATGTAGTTTCACGCGTGGTTTGGTTTTGTATTTTCCTATACATGGATGCCTGTTTGGAATTGAAATGTGGGTAGTGCAGCATGTTTATAGATTATCTCACGTCTTCTTTAGTGTTTTAATGCGTTTGTACTGTTATGGTGTATAATAGTTTTAGTATATGTCTTGCATGTCTTGGGGTCTGTAATGGAATGTGTATTGGGGTTTGTATGTCGCGTGCGTTGGGGTCTGTATGCAATGTGTTTTGTTCTATGTATCTCGCTTGTCCTTGTGTGCACATGTCGCGTGTCCTTGTTTATATATGTCTCGTGCATTTGTGTCCTTGTGTGTGTATCTCACGTGTCATGTGTTCTGTATCGCGCGTTGTATCAATTTAAGGATTTATGGTGTGTAGTAGGGTGTGTATATCACGCAGGGACTCGTTATATCTCACGTTGCTGGATAACCACCACGCGTGATAGACAATATGGAACGGATTTCATGCGATTTGCTGGATAACCACCACGCGTGATAGACAATTCGTTTATTTTCTACGGTTAAAAAGCACGGTTAGTCCCCCATGTTTACCATGTGTATCAACATAGTCCTCTTCCTTCACCTCTGCATAAAAAGCCTCCCCTTCATTTTAATAATTTGCAAATATAGTCTCACCGCGCATGTGAAGCCTGAGATACTGACACGTGGCATCAAGTTTTGTTGCAAGATTGGTCCCCCAAATTTTTGGCCAAAAATTCCCCAGCCCATACCAACTAGGATACCAACTCAGTTGCCTAGTCAGATTTCTGATTTACCTTAAAAAGTTACCATTTACCATTTCTAGTTACCATTTACCCATACATTTTATAAACGGACTGGGTCGAACCCAATTAAAACAAACCCAACCCGAAAACCCAATACAATATAACTCAGCCCACTACAATATAACCCAACCCAAAAAACTCAATGAAGTCTAATCCAAACCCCGACTCGTTTACCCTGGTGATCCGTTTAATCAAATCAGACCCCAATTAACACAAACCTTAATTTCTCCCTCCAAATCGAGAAACTCAAAAATCACAAAGAACCCCCTAACCAGAGAGACCAAAACGTGACTACTTCAATTGTTCTCCTTAACCCTTTCCTTTCCTCTATGTCTCTATTGAAACCAAGGCCATCAGTAAACTCTAAGCCATCGATTTCAGCCACTTTCATCATTTCCCTAAACGCGACTTCTTCATCCCTAATAGATTTCAGCCACTTGCAATTATTCATCACAAAAAAAGGGTTTTCCAGGCTTAATATCGTATCCATTTCTTCATCCTTACTAGATTGGAACCACCTTTTCCAAACCCAGAAATCTGTCACAGTCGAAGCAGCGCTTCCACCATGGATAAGCATTTTTACAGAGGGTAGTTGTTTGATTGTATTTTTATTTTCATGGCTAGATAGATGTTTAACTTAAATTGGAATGAAAATTGAGTTATTTGATGTTGTTGTTGGTGTTGTGGTGTTTAATATCAATGTTCTGGCCGATTATGATGTTATAGTGTAATGTTACTGTTGTGAACTGATTTTTCTTGAATGGTAGTGTTCTGGGCTGGTATTGTAGTTCATGTGTTGTTGTTAATTGTTGAATATCATTGGTGTGGGTTGATTGACTTGAATATTAGTGTCTTTATTATGTTAAAGTGACAATAATTTATTATGTTGTTGTTATGGGATAATGTCTACACCATGGAGCTGTCAACACCACACACTATCTCTATCAACTTTGCCGAACCAAAAACTGTTTTCCTCTCGATCAGTAGACCAACAACCATAAAAGAGATCTATACAGTGGAGGAAGAAGAAGACGGTGGTTCTGATGCTCTATCGTGTCTGTTTGTTCTTCTCGGTGGTTTCTTGCTTACTGGTGACCGCAACTTTAGCAGCTGATCCTTATGTCTTTTACGATTGGACTGTTTCTTATATCACCGCATCGCCGCTTGGAGTAAAGCAAAAGGTCTTTTCCATACGTTCTTCTTCTTAAATTCTGTTTTTGGGATTTTAATTTTGATTTCTATTCTACGTCTTTCGTCATCTCTTAGTTCGCGTTAGTTGTGTTCTATCGTTTCGATGGTTCCGTAACTTACAGGGAATTAAATTACCAGATTTTGTGATTCTGAGTCTTAATATGTTTGATTTGAATTAGGTTTCAAACAACGAGCTAAGCACTGAATTAGAAATTGTCGGTTGTTTTCTACACATCGTTTTACTGATATGCTTCCTTTTGTCATGTAATGTAGTATGTTGCTAGGACTGCTAGCACTAAATTAGATAAGCTAGAACCATACAACTTGCTACATGTTAATATTATTACTTAAAGCAGTATGGTTTTTTGGCTATTCCTATTTCTTAGACAAAACTATTAGAACTTTGATATGTGAAGTTTGAATATACTTATATGCAATTGGTGGTCGATATATACAGAAAGTTCATGGCCATTTATTCGTTGAGAGTACACTATGGACTTGTTATTCTTACTTGGTTCAATTCGTGTTTGAATACTAGGGTAGGGTGTCTATGGTGCATAGCTTATAAACTAAGCTAGCTTAAGATACAAAAAAAAGCCGCCACATTTGCTAGTCTAAAATAATATGGTTTTTTTAGACTTTTAATTTTAATAAGCCAGACTATAAACCCTAATATCTAGGGGTTCGTTCTATTATTGTAGTACTGCTTTATACTGGTTACATAGTAGTGTTTCTTTAATATTGTTCTTGTTTGTAATGTACTGCTTGTTTATTGGGCTTTAATATAAATTCTTCACTTTTGTTGCTTTGTGGGCTTGTTGTGCGTCTTGTAATTGCATTTGAATGGGTTTGGTGTGAGTAATGTAATTGCCTTTGAATGTACAACTGTTTTAAAGAATCCAAGTGGGCTTAAGTAGTGGAGTTTGTCCTTATTGAATACTTCAGCTATTTTTTGTTGGTTGCTGGTCCAATTAGTTGTTGGTACATGGTCTCATTACTTGTTGGTTGGTGGTCCAATTAGTTGTTGGTAGATGGTCCAATTACTCGTTGGTTGCTGGTCGTCCAATTAATAGTGTTGTTTGTTGAATGATTGCAGGATACTGTCATATACTGTGTTGATAGAAGAGACCACTCACGTGGTAGACAATTGGAGAAACAAAAAGTTTTCCAACATGTAAGATTCTCAACCTAGCTTTATTAAAGTTTATGTATATAGTATTGCAAGTGGAGGCAACCATGGTTGAATTGATTTGTATTATATATAATAGGAAGCAAGTGGTATATTTTCTTCCCAGAACAACATAAACTCTCCTCATACTACTTGGAAGAGAACATGAGAAATGAAGACATTTAAATATGCAAAACAAGCCCCCTACAACCTTAAAAAGAGAAAGCAACCTTAGTCTAGTTTTTCTGTCTTCAATTGTTGATGTAACGATGGTGCTGTTTTTTGTAAACATATGGATGGTTAGGCTACTATGTGATGTATTTTTTGAGGTCATGTGAATGTTTAGACCAATTTAGGAACTGATTTCTGAATTTTGTGAAGGTTTAGACCACTGTACTAGTATTAGTTTTTTTTGTAAACACTGGATGGTTTAATTTAATGAAACTTGAAATTTTTTTTATTTCACATGTTTTAGTATATTTGTATTCACTATACTAAAAACAGGTTGCAGATTTGTATACATTAAATTTTGAAGGTTGTAAAAATTACAAGTTCACATTTACATTTTACAAGCCATTTGTTGAACCAAGTTACACGTATATTTTATAAAAATTACAGGTCCTGAAGACTTACAGCTTCACATGATGTTGTAATTTACAGGTCACTTACAGGTCACAAATACAAGGGCTAAAATCACTGGTTTTAGACTTAACAAGGGAAAAAACAAAATTTCAAATTTATACAAATCTACAAGTATGAGACATTGAAATACAAATCATACATTACATTATCATTGAAATAAGAAACATCCACCCAACAAATACAAGTCTTAGTTTCTTAGCAATTACAGTGACTAACTAACCATAAGAAAGCAATTCAAATACTATTATACTCCCTACCAATACAAACAAAAAAACAGTAATCTTCTTCGTCATTTCACAATCTACTTCTAATCTTGAAACTCTCTTCAGCATTCCATTGATAGTAGGTTGTGACCCATTGTTAATTAAAGGATTAATCCACCGAAAATAACGACAATGTCCTCATCTCTACACAATCACAGTTTAGAAAAAGAGTATGGGCTAACTCAGTAAGATATAGTAACTCGTATAAGATACTTACCCCCGAAATTGCTACATCCTATAAATTTTCTTCCTCGATTTGGATCCGTCGAAGCAGTCCGGGTTATACTGGGTAACCTGCATTCACAAATACTATCACCACCCGAGTTAGCAGAGGTTCTTGAAACGCTGGAGTAAGCCATGGGTTTTGGTGATGGAAGGAAGAGGAACTGATACATATACGATTTCTGGTGGTGGAAGGAAGAAGATAAAACTCTGTCTTCTTCTGTTATTAGAGTTTTCTAACAAATTGAATAGATTGAGTTAGAGTAACTAGGTTTTAGGGTTTGGCTTAGAATATATTGGGTTTTCGGGTTGAGTTAGTTTAAATTGGGTTCGACCCGATCCGTTTATAATTATGGTGGGTAAATGGTAACTTTTTAAGGTAAATGGTAAATTTGAGTTGGCATCCTACTTGGCATGGGCAGTGGTATTTTTTACCAAACTTTTGGGGACCAATCTTGTAACAAAAATTGATGTCACGTGTCAATCTCTCAGGCTTCAAATGTGCAAGGGGGGGGGGGGGATATTTGCAAATTATTAAAACAAAGGGGATGAGTTTTATGCAGAGGTGAAAGAAGGGGACTATGTTGATACAATTGGTAAACATGGAGGACTAACAGTTCTTTTTACCCATTTTCTACCGAGTATCTGTATTTTCCACTGCTTCTCTTCTTAAAATCTTTCATCCTCTTAAATAAAATACTACAAGCGCTTGGCTTGTAAATTTTCATCCTCTTCATCCGAGTACTTGAGCTGCCTCCTTTATCGGGCGTATGTTTATGTTGATCCAACCACCCCCGCAGTGTTTGACCATAATCCTCATCCACGCCCCCGTAATCCACAGTTTCAGATGTCTGCCCAATTTCCATCTCATTTGTTTCCCCCTCTGTACAATAATTCGACCGCTTCCCACTTCTACTGCTCATTGTCGTTTTCCTTTTGTTTGTCAACTTTCTACAAGAGGCTCCACTGGTCTCCCCCGACCCGAAGGCCATTTCTTTAGCCTCTGTTAGTTTTATCTTTTCTTCCAAGATCTGCAACACACAATGTTATTTTGAAACTAACAATGAACAACTAGTCAGCTAAACACTTTACGTGATTCATTCACACGTAAAACGCAATTCATTCACAGATAAATGAATCAAGATGTGATTCATTTATTAATAAATTATATGTCGCGCGATTGCTTTGCAATGTACACCGCGATTCTCGAAAGACAAACATATACCACATACGCGAGAGAAGTCTCAAGCATAAAACGTGATTCATTCACAGATAAATGAACCAAGATGTATATGTCGCGCGATTGCTTTGCAATGTACGCTACGATTTTCGAAAGCCAAACATATACCACATACGCGAGAGAAGTATCAAGCCTAAAACGCGATTCATTAACAAATAAATAATCATGATGCAATTCATTTATTAACAACTAATATATCGCGCGATTGTTTTGCAATGTATGGTGCAACTCTCGAAAGAAAAACATCTAACCACATACGCGTAGAGATTTACGTATACGCGAGTTCTATGATACGTATCATGCAAGATAACATGGTAGGTTTTTATAAAACCATGGTTTACCTCATCATCCGGTAGCTTCCACAACCTTTTAACAAGGGACATAGTTGACTCCTTACACTCTAGCCCCCACCATTTGTAGCACCTAGGAATCATGTTTGGCCTTACCAAATCGTCCCCTAACGTGGTGTGCTCCATTATGAAGGGCTGGAAAAAAGCAGGATACAGTTATATCACTTTTAAAACAAAACAAATAATACACACCACCACCACCATACTCACCAATAAAACTGCTACGCAGCCGATGACGTGATCTTGTGTCCCTTTCTCCAAACAATTGACCATAGACTTTTTCAGCTTCTCAACAATTGCGCCGGACCAATCATAGTTATTAATTTTGAGGAGGTCTTCTACGTAGAAGACCATTTTCTAGCCCATGATATCTCCAGATACAGAGTAGAACATGGTAGATCAAATGAAGAGTATCAAAAGCTTGGCAACGTCGGTTACTGATTCCCCCCCCCCCCCCACATCATTTACTGCAATTTCTATTGCTTCATGTAACAAAACAGATATTCGTTAGTTGATTGGATGTTCTCAAACAGCCTATCTTTCATAATCTGTTATTTCTACCTTGATCATCGCATTTGAAACAGCCTTTTGGTTTTACGGTTCACTTTTCCTCGCCCTTGGCCGTAAGAAATATTTCTGCATCAGTGGAGACTGGTTCTCCGCACCATCGGCAAATCTTCCAGTGAATGGCCCTGTTTTGTTCATCGGCATTTCCTCCGTTCCGTGTTTAAGACCGAAGATGGCTTTCACATCGTTGGTGGTCAGTTTACCCCTATTCGAACCTATTCCAAAACACTCTTTCTTTACAGAATATCTCTTTACAATCTCCTCTATAACTTTGTTAAACATCTTCTTTGGAAGATCTTTGTTCCGTAGCATGAAGGAAGTTTTCAGGAACGTATAGAATGGTGTGTTCTTCGTAGCCTCGATATGCTCCTCAATCACTATGTTTTTCTGCAGCAAATTTAATATGCTGACCAAACCAGACCTATAAAAAGTACATTTGCCCATAGCAGAACTTGTACGCACAAAAGAACACTCATGTTAGATTTTGGTAATACAAATCGCGTTTTAGAACTTATTATAAACCCTATACGCGATGTACGGCTTGGACCTTACGCGAATACATCACAAATTTCATAATCTAGTATATATTTGGCACCTTGCCAAAGCCGCGAGATACATTTACAACCTTACGCGGTATTGGCGAGATACACTGCCACAATCCTTGCATTTTACCGCATAACGCGAGATATAACGAGTCCTTGCGCGATATACACACCCTACTACACACCATAAATCCTTAAATGGATACAACGCGCGATACAGAACATATGACACGCGAAATACACACACAAGGACACAAATGCACGCGACATACAGAAACAAGGAAACGCGACATGTGCACACAAGGAAAAACGAGATACATAGAACAAAATACATTGCATATGGACCCCAACGCATGTGACATACAAACCCCAATACACATTCCATTACAGACCCCAAGACACGCGCGACACATACTAAAACTACTATATACCATAACAGTACAAACGCATTAAAACACTGAAGTAGAAGCAAGATAATCTATAAACATGCTGCACTACCCACGTTTCAATTCCAAACAGGCATGCACGTACAGGAAAACACAAAACCAAACCATGCTTGAGACCACGCCTGAAACTACATGTTACGCCTATCGTAAACAAACCATTAACTAATTCGAAATTTATTCTCCCTTGCAAACAACATAGAATCAACCACACACAACTATGTAACTTCTCATGAAAACTTTCCCGTTAACCGGCCGGCAACTGTCAACACAGGTTTCTGACGAAGTTATTGAACGACCAGTCGATAATTTTTCATTAACATAATAAGTAAAAACTGTCGACGTACATTAATGGTAGTTTCAACTGTCGAATTTTGCTGGCAATGGTGGTTCTGGGTTGAAAAGAGAAGATGAAGATGTAGTTCGCCGATGGATTCGAACGACGGGACTTCTACAATGGCCGGAGTTTGTTCGGAAATAATCAGACCTTCGCCAGACTTGTTTTAGGGTTTCTTGATTTCTGACTATCACTTTCTTCTTTAGTCTTTTAGGTTTCTAAAGGTTATTGAGATCTGTGGGAAAGTGAAAATTAAAATAATAATAAGTAACTATTAACCTACTTTCTCTTTCTTCTAGTATTAGGGTTATTTTGGTAAAAAATTGGTTTTTAGGTACTAGTGGGGAGGGGCTAATATTTGGGTACTGATTTGGGATATCATACTTGAGAATGTATTTTGTGGTACTTCTCTCTTTTTATTATCCTCTTTTATCTAATATAAATGTGACTTTAATATTTTAAAGGGAAATTACACCTAAGGTACCTACTCAACTATTTTATTGTCATCTAGTACTCAAGGTTTGATAAATTATCTCTTAATACCCATCTCAACTACCTAATTACAACATAGTACCTAACATTATTTTAATACCCTAACTACCCTCACCATTCATGAACAACCACGTAACCAAAATTTATCTTTCCTACTTTTTATTATTTTATTTTTAAAAGATCCGTATATTTCAAACCGGAGCTCAAAAAAAATAAATGAAAGTACCATCACTTTTGTTTTTTTAAAATGAAAAAAATAGATCCATTGATGATATTTTTTAATTTTTTAAAAAAATAAAATTTCACCAGTAATAACTCTTAGGGTATCTTGAGAATTGTTCAGGAAATCTTGAGAGTTGTTTAGGAAATTCTGAGTTGCAAACAATTCTCATGATATCCTGAGAGTTGTTCAGGAAATCCAGAGTTGCAAACAATTCTCATGATATCATGAGAATTGCTCAGGAAATCTTGAGAGTTGCAAACAATTCTCATGATATCCTGAGAGTTGTTCAGGAAATCCTGAGTTGCAAACAATTCTCATGATATCGTGAGAGTTGTTGAGGAAATCCTAAGTTGCAAACAATTCTCATGATATCATGAGAATTGTTCAGGAAATCCTAAGAGTTTCAAACAATTCTCATGATATCGTGAGAGTTGTTCAGGAAATCCTGAGTTGCAAACAATTCTCATGATATTCTGAGAGTTGTTTAGGAAATCCTGAGTTACAAACCATTCTCCTCATATCATGAGAATTGTTCAGGAAATCCTGAGAGTTGCAAACAATTCTCATGATATCCTAAGAGTTGTTCACGAAATCCGGTGTTGCAAACAATTCTCATGATATCCTGAGAATTGCAAACACCTCGAAATACCCGCGGGTATATTTCGTCGGGGGTATTTTTGTCCAAATTTCAATTCGAGGTACCAAGTTACACCATCCAAAAAACGTAGTTGAGAAGGTATTTAATGGTATTTTTCTCAATTTTAAACCCTTAGTTTTTTTTACATAAAAAAACATAATTCAAAAGTTAATTTGGAGATTATAATTATTATAGTTGCCATATATATATATTTAGATTTATAACATTTTTTTACTATTATTCCAAAAATATTAAAAACTATTTTTTTATTTAAATTTTAAGATGACAAAATAAATCTACAAGCAATATAGTTTCATAATTATTTTTAAAATCTATGTTTTGAAAATGTCATTTAGAGAGTTATCTAAGCTTATGTTTAGTAAATAAAATATAATTTAGATTTCAAATAATTTAATTCAAATTTCAGAATTGATTTTGACACATAAAATTAATTCACATTTCGCAATTTATCGTCGTATATATAAAATTATTACAACTTATTTTAAATCATACTTTGTAAAATATTAATATTAAATAAAATATATAATTTTTTTGTTTTGTTTATATTAAAAGAAATATATGTGATTTTAGATATTTTTTTAGTACGACACTTTCAAAATTCTAAAATTTGAAAATAACGTTTTTTGAGGGTAAAAAACACTAGTCGTCCTTCACATTTACCACTTGTAACAAGTTGGTCCATTTTCTTTGAGGCTGTTATAAAGCGGTCCTTCATGTTTTAGAAACGAGAACAAAACCATCCTCTTTTACCTTAGCCCAACTTTTGTACCCTTAATACCCTTTGACTAGCCACATCAAGTAGGACGCTGATGTGGCAACAATAAAAAATAAATAAAAACAAAATTTACTTTTACCTAGGCCTTTTACCCTATTTTGAAACCTAAACCCGGCCCAATTAAATAAAATAACCCGGTTAACCCAAATCCATCTCTTATCCAGCCCATGTTATTCCCTCTTCTACATTTTTAACCCTAACACCTTTTTTTTCTTCTTGTCTGTATCAATCATTCACTCTTTTTTCTCTCTCACCTCTGCCAAACGATTCACCACCATCTAATTTACCTTCGATCAGTCTTCTTGTTCGTTCCTACCTAAATTGATCGTTTTCAAACCTTTGAAAAATTCTACATTCTCCGTATTTATCTTAAAAATATAAAATTTTACGGATCCCAATAAAAATCATTACTTTCAATAATTAAAGAGAAACCCAGATGGCTAAATATGTTTGTAATTGTACCTTATCTGGATTAAAGGAGATCTACTTCAAAATTTCATTAAAAAGCTGTGAAGAACAGAACACAGAAGTAAAAGGAGAAGAAGACTCTTTCTGCTACTTAGCTTTAGCTTTAGGTTTTAAAGTAAGAGTTTTTCTTAGTGAATTTTCATTCTCTCTCTAGATTAGTCTTTTAGTTTCTCTCTCTATCTCTAAAATGACATAGAAGTTGGAATCTGGTTTTGGTTTTTTGGTGGTGGTCGTCTGAACTTTTAACATTTACTTTTCATTGGTATTTATAAAATTCTTCTTTTTTTCTTTTTTTTCTTTTTGGACCGTAATTTAATCATCAAAGTTGGCCATTTTCACACTCAAGACTTCAACTAACTTTACTTCCTACAAAAGACATCTAGAAATCAAACACAAGAATACATATTTTAGGGTTCTTTTTTTTGGCAACGCAAAGAGGTTGACAGTAAGAGAGAGAGAAGAAAAAGTGATTGATCAATAAAGACAAGAAGAAAAAAAGGTGTTAGGGTTTAAAATGTTGAAGAGGGAATAACATGGGCTGGATAAGAGAGGATTTGGGCTAGCCTAGTTATTTTATTTAATTGGGTCGGGTTTTGGGTTTCAAAATAGGGTAAAAAGACTAGGTTAAAGTAAATTTTGTTTTTACTTTTTGTTACTGTTGCCACATCAGCGTCCTACTTGGATCGCTGATGTGGTTGGTCAAAGGGTATTAAGGGTACAAAAATTAGACTGAGATAAAAAAGGAGGGTTTTATTTAGGTTTCTGAAACATGAGGGACCACTTTATTACAACATCAGAGAAAATGGACCAACTTGTTACAAGTGGTAAACGTGAAGGACGACTGGTGTTTTTTATCCCATTTTTTTATTTGTATTCATTCAAAATCGTATTCCGTCGGTAAATTTAGCTTATATTTTTCACAAATAAATTTAATTTATGTTTTGCAAATAAGTTTGATTCATATTTTTGTAATTTATTCTAATAAAAAATTAAAAAAATATAAAAAATACTATTTATGGATTGTTTTATTTAACTTTAAAAACACAAGTGTTTTGGATTTTTTTATGGTTATAAAAATACTTAAAAAAATTAAATAAAAAATAATATGTAATATGAATGGAACATGACAACAATTATATTTCAGTTTGAAATAAAAAGGTTGATAAATGATTTATAGTTTTACCGAAAAGTACACTGATAAAATGGACGATGCCAAGTGCAGGAGTTAAACTCAACTTGGATGAGTACTTGTGGTCAGATCGTTTGAGAGTAGGTGTAAGAGAAGTGCTCCGAGATATGATGACTCATTTTTGGATCTGCAGGCTTAGATTTGGTGAGGTAAACTATTTAGGTAAACTTTAAGCGTTATAATTCGGACTGTATATGACGTTGGACCGTAAGTATGGAGTGCTTGTCATAAAGATGCACTCGCTAAAAATAAAATAAATGATGATAGCAATGACGGTCGTAGAAAAAATATATTTGTAACATGAAAATTTTTTGCAAATAATTTAAACTTTGAATTTAATAATATTTATAAAAATGTTAATATCGTGATGGTTATCAAGCAACTTTGATAATAGATCTTATTTATGAGAATCATAAGCTTTAAACTTTTTATATATATTGTGATGGTTATTGTGATGGTTATATATATATATAATATTTTTGTGAATACTATAGTTTAATTTTGTTGGTTCATTTATATTTTGTAATCAGTTTTTTAATATTTATATGATTTTAATAATTTTCAGTAATTAAACAATCAAATTTAGTATTTTTTTCCAATAAACATTAATAAGTATTATGTTAGATTAAAATGAATTATTAGTTAAATAAATTTTAATTTTTTTTAATCAAGCTCGAACAAGAACATATCAATTACTTTATTATCAAAATAGTATTATATTTACAACAAATATTATATATATTTTAAATTGTGCAACCAAATACAAATATAATAAATGAAAAAAAAAATTATAGTTTAATATATATATATAGGAAGATATTTTATCGCAACAAAAAACGTGACTTGGCGTGATAATCTAGAAAGATAGATCTTGAAAGTACACGTTCTTGGTTCTTGTTGCAGTAGATCCTTCGCACACTACGACAAAACTCGCAATGGTAAGCGTTGAATTCTTTATGATGATTTTAACAAGACCGCATGCTAGAATAATTTCATAAGGTTTTTTTATTTATAAAACTCATCGCGACAAAACTCACAACAAAGAACATGACTTGACGCGATAATATAAGAACATAGATCTTTAAATTATAGATTGTTTAAGAGGATTACTCTACCGATATTTGACACGGTCTAATTTTGGTAGGCCTGTGTTGATTATGCTATCCACGCCTAAAATCTCAATAAATGAACGTTCCATTCTTGTAAATATAACCTTGAAACTGACAGACATGGGTGATGTGAATTGGAATGCGCACGAAGATGCACATCTGCTCAAAGCAGTTGATTTCGTGAAACGCACGATGTTGAAAGAAACACTTGGTTTTGTCAATGAAGTTTTATGCAGAATATACTTCATGCATGGATGTGAAATAATGTCGTCCGGTTGTACAATGCCCCAAGCATACAGACGTGAAGAAGTCTTCGTCATGTTAGATTATATGAAAACAGTTCCGAGTAGTCCTATTGCATCACTCTCATATCGACTCGAACGCGACACACACGATGTATTTAGTATAACATTTTAAAGCTTAACTACGAAAGATATGTTGTACCATATGGTGCAACAACTTAAATATAAAGTGGATACTGAAACCAATTGCATCAAAGGCTCGTATTCAAACTTTGATAGAACTAGCGAAAAGGAGGAACATCCGTTTGAAAATATTTGAGCATAGATGGAATTATATGTCACCGTAAACGCACATTTAACGACGATAATTTCAATTATTTGTCTATTTTGTGTATTTGCATTTACATTTTGATTACATTTTAAGTACTAATTATCTAATCTTCTTAATTGTGTCAACGAATTTATGTCTAATGTTATCATACTCATCATACACTTTTGTTTTTTAGTATACGCTACCGATGGTAACGTTAAAATTTAATAAAAATTACAACATTGAACTTTATCTTACACCGGCGGTGTTATATAGATCATGCCCATGGTGTGAATACCATAAAACTAACCACGTTAAAAAAGATTAAGTTACACCGATAATGCGAGATTTTATCGCTGCTAGCACTATTCAACACCTCTGGTGCATAAATTAAATACTGCCAGTGTGATATTACACCGACGGTGAGAATGTTATACACTGCTAGCTACATAGCATTACCAATGCCTAGATTTAGCACCGATTGTGAGAAATCCCATCACCGATTTATACATGTTTACGTCGGCGATACAAGACTACAAATTATATATATATATATATATATATATATATATATATATATATATATATATATATATATATATATATATATATATATTACTCATTCAAGTTAAACCAACATGTATTTATAACAGCAAATACAGAATAAACAAACTCACATAACATGCATTTTATTTAACTGAAACTGAAATAAAATTTGGTAAAACATCATGAAAAAGTTTTAGTCTAAAAACAACAACTACATTGTGTAAACAAAATATAAGATGAATAATATTATGAGGAACTAGGAGATGTCGATCGTATGGACTCAGATCCTGAAGTTGAGAAATTTCTCGTGGCTATAGTCAATATGCATTATACGGTTTATTTTGTGTAGTACCTCTAACATGTTCTCTTTGCATAGAAAACGTGTAGTGGTATGAAACCAACCAAACTTTGTCACATACAATTCCAACTAAGCCTTAAAGGTTTTAAGGTTTGGCACAAGAGGCTAAGTGTACTTGTCAATGGAGAAAACATGTGTTTGCCAATCATCCTAGTGCGACCTCCTACACGGGTAGCGCCAGTGGTCACCCTTCTTCAGATTCGTACGAGCGTAAAAATATCAAGGGGTTTCTCATTGACCCAACCGAATTACCACATCACTCGATCCAACATATACATTTTGGTCACATGCGTAATCCATATATGATTATGATATAATCCAACGAATGCATCAGAAAACTATCCCTCATGTCCTGATATGACTGAAAGGTCATATGCAAACAACACATATAAACTAAGAAACTATCCAAAATATTTGGAAAAGTAAAAAAGCCAAAAAATAATACGTATGTTTTTCTCCCCGAGATCGAAAATGAGCTTGCGGTAGTAAATCTTTGGCATAACGTTCCTTCTCGTCTGTTTTTTAGGCGACCAACTAAGAAGCTTCGGCATAGATGAATTATAATCGTTGGTAACCTGAGGCTGCAAACATGAAAAATGATCGTATATCCAGAAATTTAACAAGGATCCAAAGTCGATCAGACTCTTCAACGATATTTTGGACGCTCCTCCAAACCCCTTGTATAGTCATGCCAACACCCAAGTACCCCACGCTATACCACATAGTTGATTCATGTGCTCTAACGAAGCGATAAATTCATATTATATATATTTTTGGATGATGTTTATGAAACTCATGCAACCAAACATATACAGTACGTACGCACTTGTGTTTTATGTGACCATCATATCGGTATGGTCCGTATTAGCATCATAATATCGGGGCGTTGAAAAAATATTTCTCATCCATTTTAACCCAAAACCAACCTTATCTTTCTTATCCAACTTATCTTGGATATCAACCTATGTAACTCTCAACAACGAGGCATAATACGTGTATACATCACCAAAAGTAATTCGATTCGGTTACAACTATGGAACCCACCACCACTGCGAGACCAGTAATGACGTAAACATCTTCTAGAGTGATACTTATATCTCTGAATGAAAATTACATATTGTTAGTCTATTGTTGCCAACGTTTGAGGAAAACTTTGATAAGGTGAGTGTTTAAGCTGAATTTGCTCAAATGCCTTATAAGAGGCCAAAATTGATTTTTTATACGATAGCCTGAACAACCACCTGCTGCATACTAAGGTCTTACTGACCTAACACTCTATACTTCGCTGTTAATACCTTACCACGACTGAAAATACATAAATAAACAGATTGTTATAATCTAATTATAGAAACCAAATTAGATAAATAATTAGCATTATAGGATGTTGAAACTCACATTCCTAAGAAAATTTTTGTACCCCTCGTGTTGCATATAGTCTGGAAAAATTGAAATATTGTTCTGCATAAAAAAAAACTCTTCAAAGGGTCAGAACATTCTAGATGTGCGAGTTTTCTATTTGATACTTTGGTAGGAACCGAAAACAATTCAGTCCTAACCACGGGCGCTTCATTAGTATCCAAAGGTATATCATCATCTAACAAAGATGAATATTTGGTAGTAGGTTCATCAACAACAGCAATAACATCTTGGCATCTAACAATGTAAAGATAGACTTTTGGATGGATCACCCTTCCAAAGATGGCTCTTAGCAAGATTGGTTGGAGTAAAGAAACGATGAAATTTGTTGGCCCAAAAAGTCATAGGCAGTTACTCAGTTTGTCTAAAATTCACGTTGTCGTGGGTACATGCTCTTAGAATGGTTTGGACACTCATGTCATTGTTTTTTTAAAATAAAAGATGCTAGATGAGAAGATGAAAGATAGGAGAAAAATAAAAATTGAATGAAAGTACATCAAATCGCCAATTTTAGGGACAATCTGTGTGGTTTGTCAGGTGTAGCTTCGAATCCAGTCTCCCATGGACCATATATAAAAAACCATTTTCATTTCTTATGAGCTTCAAACAAGTTGTCCATGAATTTGAATCTATTCCCAAATATTAAGAAGTAGAATGGGAAATAAGAATTCTTCGCAACCCCAATAAGATCAATTAATTGTTGCATCGAAATCCAACCCCTGATATCCTTGCGGCCATTATGCAAACCATTAAATAAAACTACATATTGGGCCCAACATGGATCAGACACAGGTCGAGCAGCTCGAAATATTTGACAAGGGCAGGATCCAGACAAAATCGGAGCCACTAATTCAAGATTTTTGGATAAACAATAAGTTCATGATATTAAACTGATAAAAGGGCTTCTCCAACAGTCAGAAATCGGACAATGATCGATGCACATACTCCCCATCAAGCCCTCAGCTTAGTCTCCTCAGACACATCATAGTATTTATATTTCACCTTATACAAGGCTAAAATATGAATATTTTTAACAACTAAGAGATTGTTACCAAATAGAGCTTTGATATGAGAATGAGGTTGAATAAAATCTTTTTTTCTTTGATTTGTACTTCTTATTTTTCAGAGAAGTGTTTTCCTTAATGATTCGAAGGCTCGAAACTACTAGTTTTTCTTCACCAGAATATGGCACCTCAAATGTCTCGATATCACCAATTTCCTCGGATTGAGCAATATTGGCAGTATTTTGGTCTTCATTTATATGCTCGTCAGTTGAGGCACTTGAATTCATTTCTTGAATGGTTTCAAGGGATCTTTTCACTACAGGATCCATAGTCGTAGTATTTTTTAACTTCCGAGAAATGGATTTGGGAGTCGAATGTGAAGTGGTTTGTTGTGTAGCAGATGGAGTAGTCGGAACATCTGATAGGGTTTTGGTTTGAGATTTTCCCACGGGTTTATGAACTCATTTTTGCTTCGAATCATCGCTTTTCGAGGATCCAACGTTCTTTTTCTTATCACCTATTAGAGTGTTGTAGTCACCTTTGACGATTAACGAGCAAGTGTGACTAGGGGGCTGAGGATTAAAATTCGAGAGGTCTGTCGGGTTAGATAAGCTTTTGGTTGAAGGCTGCATACCGTAATATGTAGTAACAATTGGTTGTGGTTCTGTTTCAATGTATAATCCAGTAATTCGTCTTTCGTCAGCTTTTTTACTTATAAAAAACCACTCTAAAATGGGAAAGCCTCTAGGCATAAACTGTAGTATAATTTTTTTGGAAGAACTCCTTGAGAATTTGTAAGCAGCTCAAAGCACTTCTCTCTCTAATAATTTTTTGAAACTTTTCTCTCTAAAATATTTTGAGCGAAAATAATAAATAGACGTTAGGGTATTTATAAAAGAGTATTGGGCTTCAACAAGCTCCAAGCCGAGAAGCTTGTAGCGATGTTTTCCTCGGGGCAATAAGTTCCTAGGATAAGAGGCAATAAATGCCTAGGGCACGCGTCGATCATGTCATCCACCCACTGACGTCACGCCCAAAACACAATACGCTGACTGTGTCAGAGATTTCTGACATCACACTTGAAAAATGCTAAAAGACACACGTTAACCATTATAGTAACCATCGGACATGTGTTTGATAACAAAAATAATTATTCGACAATAATACCAATAAAATCCGAGGAGGAGTTAGAAGCAACATCATAAGTCCGATGAGAGAAATATCGTCGGATAAATCGAAGTGTTGGCAAGCTATAGTCCTCGCTCGAACATCTTCACATGAACTAAGGGGATACTGATAAAGGAAAAATCATATAAGTGGAAAATGAGATTGAAAAAAAATTAAAGAATAAGTTGGTGTAAAGAAAACCTCATAGGAGAAGTATGAGATGTGTGTAGTATTAAAGGATTTCTTTGTAATTAATTATAATTTTGGGAAAATACCATATTTAGTTATTAGTTAGATATATGGGACCCATTGTATGTACTATAAAAGGACATATCCTCTCATTGGGAAAGGGGGGTCATTTTTTTTTATAAATACATTTTGACAGTTTCTCTTTCTAATTATCTTGTGTTTCTCTCTATAGAATTTTCTCCTCCAACTTTACTTTACCACTAAAACTATTCTCTAATTAACATTTAGAACTATGAAGTTATGATTGATATACTTAATTGTGTCTAATTATGCAATTGGGACAATACTAATTAAGGAAGAAAGAAATATATCACGGGCTATATATTTGTTAGTAAAATCATGTTAGACACTAAGACACAATATCTATAATTAAAAACTTAACCTAACTCTAGTAGTACGGGCTAGAAAGACAACAAGCCTTACTTCTAGACATATAATATAGTATTTTGAACCTTTTTTACACTATATTGTAGAAGCCAAACATATCTGGTAGACCAACCAGATGATCGGTAGATCTAGGCAACTTCCACATCAGGTTGAAACCATATAATGTTATCAAATCTCAAGCATTAGCAGATTTATTGACTAAATTCCAATTAGAGAGACCCATACTTTTGATAAACCACCCAAACCAACATAGCATGTTCATAATTATGGGGAAGGAAACAGCTTGGGTTATGATTCAAAGGTGCAACATACATCCCCTTTGGGAGAAAATACAAACCACTTCATCAAGTCTAGCTTTGTTGGTTCCAATAACGAGGCATAATATAAAACTGTCATCGCAATATTGAGGCTTACCAACATCTATGGGGCCTGAAAGGTAAAGCTCATAACTGATTTCAGAGCATTGTCAACCATGTTTTAGGTCAATCAGAAGCCAAAAAAAATAATATGATTTAGTACATGGGAGAATTCCAGCGCTAGACATCTTTACTTGAATAAATCACATTCAAGCAAGTACAAATAGCATAAAATAAAACAAGAGATGCTCATACCGCTTTAGTTTGTGCAAATTCAGCACTAATGATAATTTTTTAAGAAAAGCCTTTGGTAATAGACTTATGGCCAACGCTTTGGCATCCAAATTAATTCTCATTGAAGATAAGGAAGACTTGAGATTATATATCAAATCCTATATATAGAAGGCAACTACAAATATATTTTTTTTAATGTTACGTGTATCAAAAGACAGAGCAACCATATATGTATGAGTGGTTGATATGTTGTATTATAGGATCTTACTTGGTCCTTACGATCCTATTTCAGGTCAGAAGAGTCGGCATTTATTATAAAAGAATTCCATGATGAAAAATGCATGCCATAAGCTGTACGGGTATAACCAATTAATTCCATACCTGCCAAATAAGGCTTTAGGTGTAATTTGACATATACAAGGCTTAGGTAGCCTTTTGACTGATTTATGTGATTAATTCATTATTCAATAATTGGTCACAGAGCCTTGAACCCTCTTATAATTTGTTAGATAAACAATTACATATTTATTATTGAAACATGTATCTTTTTCTTACTATAAAGAATACATGCCAGTAGGATTAAATGTTTGATTTACTTGGTTATGGCATAAATTTTGGATTTATATGAAAAGCGTGTACAAGGATTTGTTCTTGTTGTAAGCATTGACTGTTTGTTTAAACAGTTTTGAATAAATTACTATATGTCATAATATTTAAGTTTTTCGATTAATGTAGGGTTTATATGATGGTTGGAATTTTTCTCCCAAAATTAACACTAAAGAATTCTTAATTTAGCAAATCAATTCAAATCTATTGGATGAACGGCTCATCAAAGACTTCACTTCTAATGTTAATATTGATCGAAGGCTGTCCGACAACACTCACCGTGGTCAGTAAATTGTTGACACTGAGTATGAGTGCCGCAACTTGTGAGGTAATTCACGAACCCACTACTCTCGTGATGACAATATTTGGGGGCTGTTGGCTATGAAAATATCCAGTGATAACAACGATAACAACACGAGCTGATGGCTGGGTGGTTCGCTCAGTAGCAGCAGTAGGCTGAATATCTGATTTTTTTAAATTAATTATTAATTTATTTATTTATTTATTTATTTTTCAAAAGTGAATATTGTTTTGGAAGGTGAAAAATATTATGAACACTGCTTTTTAGAATGTGCATATATTTGTTCTGAAAAACATTATTCATTGAAAATATTATTCATAATAAAATTATAATTGTTTCCCATGGTTTAGGTATGTTATTTTTAGTATGTATTTGTGAAATAAATTTTTATGTTATTTAATGTCAAATGTATATGCATGACTAAGGTTTTGAATTTCGGTAGATGAATACAAGAATTAATTTAATCGATCATTTGGAAGCTTAAACTTATCTCTTCCAAAAGTTCAAGGTGAATAATTTAAATTCAAATATTTATGGAATTCCGGAAGGTTAATATTTGGGTTTAATTAATCATGAATTGAATAAAATTCACTAAATTTTTCCAATTGATAATCTAATTCTAAGCAGATGAAATTAGTCATGCGGACAGTTTTACCAGTACTTGAGAAAATTAAATTATCACTTGCAATTTTTTTAATTTAAGTAGATGAAATTAGCTCTTCATAAGGTTTCACCCGTATTTAAAAAAAAATTAAGGCTATTTTAATTTAACTAAGTGAAATCAGCCCTCCAGAGGGTTTTGTTGGTATTTAAGAAAATTAAAATAATGTTCATAGTATTTTTCTCAAACTAACAAAGATATGCTAATATGATTTGTCCTCTCGTATTTGTTATTAGAGTATTTTATGTTTTACATGTATGTACCATGTTCATGCATGTTAGTTATTATATGCCACAAATTTAAATGTGTTGTGTTTTTTATAGTAACTTGGATTACAATCCGTTGGGGAATATTCCCTTATACTAGATGGCGCGGATTTCACTATATGAAAAGCAGATATGCTACTGCATTTGTTTGTTCATGAATATAACTATGCATTGATGAACCTCAAACCATTTGTTCTTAGTTAGAAAAGTACACATGAGGGAATAAAATATCATAAGAAGTGGGAAATTCTAATAGGTTATGCATGGTCATAATATTACAAGAAATACCAGTTGCATTTCGTGAGGCTTTCCCAACATATGCTACCATAGCTATGGATTTTTTCACAAAAATCGAGAAAGCTTTTACTAAGCATGACAAGGTATATAAGCAACATCTAACGAATGAGGTCTCTACCAAGAAATACATTGGCAAAGGAAACAATTGTGAGCACATTATGGTAATGTCTACGATTAACCAAAAGTTGAAAGCAATATGCATAGACTTACCTGATGAGTGTGTGGTGGGGTTCACTTTTGATTCATTAACGGAATAGTTTAAGCATTTCTAGTCCACATATAATTAAATGCGGGAAACATGGACAATCAATGAGTTGATTACACACGTTGCACAAAAGACGGAAAAGTTTAAATGATTAATGCCTAAATTGAATATGATAACATCCAAGAAGAAGATGAGGTCTAAACAAAAATTTGATGGCAAATGATAAAAAAAGGTCTGGTTAAGAATATAAAAACTTGAAGAATCGATGGTTGATCTATGTTTTTTCTAAAAGGAGAAATGAAATCTTAAGAAAGATGGTGAGAAACGTCGGGCTTACATGCTAAGAAAATATACTATTACATATTTGGTTTATGTGGAAAATAATACATGGTGGGTTGATTCAGCTGCAATAACTCATGTTTGTATTTATTTGTAGAGAACAAAAAAGAGTAGGATGCTAAGCGAAGATAAAAGATCCATTTTCGCAGCAGACAAGAGCTCATGCCTTGTGTTGGAAATTTATAACTTTCTTTTTTAAATGTATTGTTTTTAGAGAATGTAACGTTTGTTCCCAGTTTTGGAAGGAACTTAATTTCCTTTTCGGTTTTAGACTTGTATGTACATTTTTGTCTTATGTGAAACAATAGTTTTAATCTCTCTTTAAATAATGTGATTGTTGGGTATGAAAGTTTTATAAAGGAATATAATTTGAATTTTTAAACACTATTAATAATCACAAAATTGTCATGAATGCACAACGTATACCAAATAATATTACTAAGTTTGAAAAAATCTCTAAAATATGGCACAAACAGTTATGTCATATATTAAATGCTAGGATGTACAAGCTTGTAGTTGAGGGTTTATTGTGTCCCTTTGATTACTCTGATTTTGATATATGTATCGGGTGTATCAAAGATAAATAAACCAAATCTAAAAAGGTATAAGCATATAGAGCGACTAAAATCTTAGAATGGACATCAATACTTAATATCATTTATCGATGACTTATTTTAGTTCAGGTACATCTATCTTCTTCGTGAGAATTCTGAGGCCCTAAACAAGTTCAATTTTTTTAGGTCTAAAGTTGAAAATAAAACTAGGTAAGAGAATTAAGAGCGTTATATAAGAACGTGATGGTGAATACTATGCTAGATATGACAGATCGGGGAAACACCGTCATTGACGATTTACAAAATATCTAGAGAAGTGTGGCGTAGTCCCTAAATACATAATACCGATTTCACCATGCATGAATGATGTATTTGATAGATAAAACTGTACACTAAAATATATGTTTAAGGTCATGATAAGAAACTAATTTCTACCACTATCTCCCTGGTGGGAGACCATCAAATGGGTCGCTTATATACTCAACATAGTGCCCACTAAAACAATTGTTAGGACCCCATATGAGCTTTCGAATGGGTGAAAACCTAATATATAGTATTTGCATATATGAGGATGTCCAACTGAGGCAAGGTCTTACAAACCTCAGGAAAATAATTTGGTCCCAAAAACAGTTAGTTGTTATTTTATTAGTTATTTCGAATACACAAGGGGTTTTCAGTTTTATGATCCTCTTACTGGTAATATATTTGAAATATGCAAAATAAAGTTTTTAGAAGATGTTGAGTTTTGGAGGGAGAATAATGGAATATGTATTCATTTTATGAAATAATTTGTAGAGATATATGAAGGTTTTAACGAAGATACTCAAGTATCTGAAGATTGGGATTTTATGTCAATCATTTCGGTTCCATTAGAACAATGTAATACCCATATTAACATTGATGTTCCATTTAAGGATTTTAACGACGACACAATTATGGACCAGTTAGAACAATAGGAACCTTAAGGTAATCTTTCACAAGAAGATCAATATGACATTGTTCATGAAGATCAAACTCTGCCTCATCAAGAAGTACAACAAGAGGTAAATATGCCCTTAATAAGGTCCACGAGAGAAATAAAGAATGTTTTACATCCAGATTTTATAGTATGTCTTTAGGAACATGATGAATCATATATTGGAACTGTAGATGACCCATTATCCTACAAGCATGCCATGTATAGTTCTGACTCATGGAAATGACCGCGTTTTTCAATGGTAATATTGAGAAAATGATCTATATGGTATAACCAGAACACTTTGTAGTGGGTCACTCAAATAATCTGGTTTGCATGCTTAAAATATCCATTTATGGGCTTAAATATGTGTCTCGTCAGTTGTACCACAAATTCCCTATATGGATAGTCACTTTTGACTTTGAAGTCAACTCGGTGAGAATTGTGTGTATCATAAGTTCAGTGGGATTAATTTCATATTTATGGTATTATATGCCGATGACATATTGTTTGCCTCAAACAATAATGAATTGTTACACAATATGGAGAGATTTATATCACACAAGTTTGATATGAATGATCTCGGTGATGCGAGTTTGTATTAAGAATCCAAATACACTAGGATTGCTCCCGTGGTATTCTTATATTATCACAAAAGGCATATATCAAAAATGTGTCACAACATTACAGAGATTTTTAATCCTTTATTATTTATTGATCATGTATTGGTTTGTATCGTTCGCCTATTGATAATTGATTAAGGGACCCGTTGAAGTTAAGTATATATTCTTGAGTAGCATATGACGGTCTAAGTGAGATTCATGAAATATTTATGGGCCGGTATGATAAATATATATTTAGTCATTGTCATAAGGTAGTCCAATAATTTAAATCATCAGACTAAATATTTTATATAATTAATTTTGTATTGGGCCTATAGGTAAAAAACGTTATGCATTTATAAGTGTGATAACCGGATTGAATTTAGACAGTTTGAAGGATTAAGTCCAAATCTCAACACTTGAGCCTGAACTAATAAATTATAACTAGTAGATATATACATTTAATTTACTATGTTGTGTTCCCCGATCACGATATTATATATGTTAATGTCCATATACAACTTAAATTCAAAGTTATATAACATATATAAGAATGACTATGATTTCGTATTCCTTCAACTAAACCTAAACAAACAGATAGTCGTCGTCTTTGTGATTGAAAGCACGAACAAACCTCTGCAAGTATCTCTAGAACATATCTTGAAGTCTATTGAAGAACTGTTGTATACTGAAGACTAGATTAATGGATAACAATAGTAGACAAAATGGTAAGTGCACATTCTATTTTAATCCGTAGTAAAATCGTAAGAGGGTTCATTATTTTTCCCCGTATTTGTTGAATTGATTCATGCGATTCACTCAAAATTTATCATTAAAATCATGTATTTGAACATTAAAGTCTGAGACCTAAAGTCTAAAGCTCATTAAATCTCATGGCCCAAGGTCACGTCCATAAATAGAACATAATCTCCCAATATTGAGTTTCATTCGGTTTTGAATAAATTATTTCTCACTTTGAAATTTTTTCTTTATCTAACTTTCGTTTACTAACTCACTTATCTTGTTTTCTAAACACGCGATATCTACCTATTAGAACATTATTTTATGCTCTTTTCACCATTTTAACATCTTCATTACTTCTCTAAATCATCTTTTTCTTAAATTCTTGGATACTTTTATTACAAAAATTGTGAGTTACAAAGCTCAATAGGCCCAAAGATACAATTAGAGGGACAATTTGATCTTAGATTCTAACTTTTAATTTTGGAGAATTTTCATAATCAACAATCTGGTTCTTAGAGTATCTTCCAACATCTTCACCCAAATCCAAACCTCAGGGCCATCTAACAGGGAACATTTCATTGATGAATAATTAAAAGATAAAATTCATAGCAATTTATCTTCAAATTCGCCCAGCCACAAACCTCTGCTTTTGGGAGAATCATCAAACAAAAATTGGAGCTAGATGATATAACGCTTATCACACAATAAGGTTTCTGTTGCATTTTAATTTGTATTTTCAAATCTTATGTATCCAGTCTCTAAAATTTCAATGAACACAATTTCCCTTAATTTGTTTTGACAACTATCTCTGTTATAATATATATTCATACCTGAATCCAGTGAATGTTTTGCTAGCCAATCAACAATATATTTTTCTCACGATATATGTATGTTAGCATCATTATGGATGCGATTAACCTTCTGAAACATCTTACAAGGGGCTCAATATACCATGGAGCGTTACCTTTAAGGATTATTTCAGTTAGTATCTTTGAATCTGTTTCGATTTCCAACGAAGTGATGTCCTTGTTTTGACACAATAGATGCCCATCTAGCAAAGCTTTACATTCATCAACTAAAGGAGTATGGTGCCCGTAAGTTCTTCCAAAAGCAAAGATCATTTCACCATTTTGATCTCTGATAATTCCTCCACCAGTAGCTTCACCTTTAAAACTGTTGGCCCCATCAATGTTAAGCTTGTATTTCGTTTTCTTAGGGAGGTTCCATTTGAGAGACAAAACTATTCTAGGCTTGTTTAGGTGATTAACACAGCCTAGTTGCATAAAATTGTTTAAGTCCTTACCCCAGTGTTTTCTTTTCAAAAGATGGCTTTGATTCAGAGATGTCAGATAGTTATTACATAGTCAATCATAGCCTTAGATGTGATACTGTTCCCTTTATGCTTTTTTTTTGTTTCTGGCATACCAAATTTCCCCAAGTTATTATTACTGGAAGAACAATCCTTATGTGAATATCTTTTGTTGTTGACTAGAACCAGTTTCTTAGCATATGAGGATAGGACATATTTATGTTGATGGAGACTCTAAAAGTAGCAGCAAAATAGGACCATGTTTCCCAGGCATTAGTACATTGTACAGAGACATGAGCCATTGTTTCTGAGCTTTCACATTTCTGACATTTTGAAGCAAGGTGAAAACCCTTTTCTGCATAATATGGTCAATAGACAACCAATTATGAATTACTCTCCAGGTTAAGAAATAACACTTTTTAGGACTGATAGTGTTTCAAATATTTTTGAACATGTTAGATTTGTTGAACTTCATTCTCATGTTCTCCCAAGTGTCTTTTGTAGAGTATTCTCCTGATTTGGACAAAGCCCATTTTATCTGATCTTTGCTATTATTCAACTTGATCTTGTGCATTTTCTCAATTGTGGTAAAGAGAAACAATTGCTCAGACAATCAACTTTCCATCCACCATTTTCCCAATAAGTTTTAACTTGTTTAGGTATGTACCAGGTTCTATCCACTTCAGAGTCCAGAATAATGAATGGTTTTGTTAGTACACCATCTGTCAATCCAGAATTCCATGTTTCCTTCCCCAACATGCCAGTAAATCATCCTTTTTGCCTTCTCTCTAATCTTAACCATTCAAAATTTGATCTTCTGCTTAGATTTGGACTTCATCAGGTTAGACCAAAGATACTTTTGGTCTCTAAAGTTGAACCATAGCTTGTAGGAAAATATCTCTGGACTATCCTCCAATCTTCTTAAGTTCAATCCCTCTCCTCATATCATTTGTATATTTTTGTCCATGATGACCAGGACAAAAATATGGACTTTATAGGGATAATGTTTAATACATTCTGCACCAGGAAAAGTCTAGTTTTAAAGGAAAGAAAAATGTTATCCCACTATGAGATCTTCGCTTTGATTTGACTCACCCATCCTTCATAATTTTTTGTTTTATTGTTAGTACTTATAGTCACTCCTAAGTACTTCATTGGCAGTCTGCTATGCTTGAATCCCAAAAACCTGTTCAAGCCTATTAATTCTTTATTTATTCATTCCTGTGGAAGTATAAAATTTATATCTCTCTATATTTATTTCCTGCCCTGATCTTTCTTTGTAGTGCACCATAAACTTTTGGATCTTATTGACTGAAGATGTTGAGCCATTACAGAAAACAATTAAGTTGTCAGCAAACACTATGCAAGGTATGTTCTATCGCCCTCTATTCTTGTATCTTGTAGCAGTGTTTTAAGTCGTAAGATTCTTTAGCCCTCTGATCAAATACTCCCGTGCTATAATAAATAGGCTAGGAGATAATTGATCTCATTGCCTTAAGCCTTTAGTGGATTTAAAGTAACCTTTGAGCTCACCGTTTACCATGATGGAGAAGTGATTGTTATTGATGTTCTTGTTTATTAAGTCCATAAAGTCCTTACCAAATCCAAAGGAAATAAGAATTTTTAACAGGAAGTTGTGAGAGATTTTATCAAAAGCTTTTGAAATATCAACCTTCACCATCAGATTTCCACCTCTGGTCTTGCAGTTTAGATCATAACAAAGATCTTTTGTAATTAATATATTTTTATTAATGCTTCTCTTCTTGGTGAAAACAACTTGTTCATCAGATATTATGTTAGGTATAATTGTTGCAAGTCTCTGGTTGATCACCTTAGAAACAATCCTACTGAACATAGTTGTAAGGCTAATGGGTATGTATTCCTTCCAACTCTTAGGTGAATCAGTCTTTGGTATTACGCAGATAGAAGTTGCATTTACTTCAGTAGGAATGACATTGCCTTTGAAAATATCCCTAACTGCTTCACAGAGATCCTCATTGATTATATTCCAACATTGTTTGAAAAAGAATCCATTAAACCCATCAGGCCCTACAACACCAATAAATAAAGAGTTAAGTTACATTTTTAATTTCTTCGTTGGTAGGAATAGCCATTAGCATCTTATTGTCCTCATTTGAGACCAGATGAGTTTGCCTCGATTTGGTATCAGATCAAATATTTCTCTATCTTCCATTGAAGTAGTTTCTTCAGCAAGGATACTTTTGACATACTTCTCAGCAGAGTCACCTATAAACTTCTTATCCTCAATCCATTTAGATCCATTCCAGATTCTATGAATACAGTTTCTCTTCCTTCTTCTTTTCACAAAGTTGTAGAAGGCAACAGTATTCTTGTCCTCATCCTCTATCCAGTTAGAATGGGCTTTCTGACTCTAGTAGTTTTCTTCTCTTGCTAGAAGCTCAACATGAGTGCTCTTAGCTTTTTCTAGTAGAAGTTTGTCAGTAATTGAATTTGAGATTTGGTAATTAGCCTCTCTATAAAGAACTTCATCTTCAATCTGCTTTATAGAGTTGAATACGTCTCCAAAAATATTCTTGTTTGAGCTTTTCAAGTCAGCCTTCAATCTTTTAAGCTTTCCCCAAGATTTGTAAATAACATTTCTTTGGATGTCTTTGACCCAACTTTTGTTGACAATATCCATGAAACCTTAATGCATTTTCCACATGTTCAAGAATTTGAAAGAAGACTTCATCTGGCTCTGGTTATCATATAGAGAGATGATGATTGGAGAGTGGTCAGAGCAAGTCCTGAAGAGGTGTTTGATAGCAGTGTTTTCAAAATAATTGGACCAGGTATTGTTGTACAACACTCTGTCAAGTCTTCTTCATTTTCTACCATTTGTCCATGTGTATTTATTCCCTATGTACCTTGTATCATTTAAGTGACAATCAAACATTATATTGTTAAAGTCCTCCATGTTTTTTTTATACAATTTGAGGTGCAAGAAAGTTGTTCATCAGAGTTCAGAATAGTATTGAAATCCCCCAATATGGTCTATTCTTTCGTGTCTTCATCAACAGCTCTTAAATTATCCCATAAGTAAGACCTTTGATCCCTTTTGTTTTTACCATATACAACAGAGATTCTGAAGCTTTTAGGTAGTTGAGTATGCTTCACCTTTAGTATACTTCTCTAAATCATTTTTGAAATAATTTTATACACTATTTTTTACTATCTTACAAACTTTGCTTAGATCTAACATTACAATCTAACTTAACTTATTTTTCGGAGATTTTCATCCTTTTATAGATCTTCTGCTTCATTTTCAAAAAAAATATCATGGGTTATGCTATTTATTCTTTTGAAATTATTTTTATAAAATATTTTGTATTCGATTATTAGTATTTTTGTTTTAATTTCTTTTATCCTTATTCATGATAATTTTATCCATATTCATGAAAATTTAAATAACAATGATACCCGTAATAGAACTAAAGGGTGAAAAGCATTGTTAGTCCCTCATGTTTACCACTTGTATCGACTTAATCCCTTTCGTTCACTTCTGCATAACACTCACCCCCTTCGTTTTATACCTTTGCAAATATAGTCCTCCCGCGCATGTGAAGCCTCAGAGATTGACACAAGGGGCGGATTTAGGGGGGAGATAGGTATGCCCAGGACAACCCTCAATTATAAAAATGAATCTAGTATAGTGGTTAAGTTCTTTAATAATATTCTTGAACTCGTAAGTTCAAGACTTACCGGACACTTCACTTCTTTTACTTTGTATTTTTACTCTATTTTCCTCTACCCAAATATTCTTATTTATTTCACTTTCTTTACATTCTTTTACTTTGTATTTTTACTCTATTTTCCTCTACCCAAATGTTCTTATTTATTTCACTTTCTTTACATTTTTTTCTTTTTTTCATTTTTTTCATTCTTTTACTTTGTATTTTTACTCTATTTCACTTTCTTTACATTCTTTTTCTTTTTTTTTCATTCTTTTACTTTGTATTTTTACTCTATTTTCCTCTACCCAAATGTTCTTATTTATTTCACTTTCTTTACATTCTTTTTCTTTTTTTCATTTTTTTTTTCATTCTTTTACTTTGTATTTTTACTCTATTTTCTTCTACCCAAATGTTCTTATGTATTTCACTTTCTTTACATTCTTTTTCTTCTTCTTTTTCATTCTTTTACTTTGTAAATGTTCTTATTTATTTCACTTTCTTTACATTCTTTAACTTTATTTATTTTATTTTATTTTCCTCTAATTGTACCTCGTCTCTTTCCCAACTTCTCTCAAACAACAACAACATAGAACTAGCGAAAGAAAACAATAAGTCGATTCAGTTAATGAATTTTCTATTGGAGTTTACTTCGATTTTCATTTAACATAGTAATAAAATTTGCCAATGGGTTTTACTTAAACTTTGATTCAACAATCATTAAAAAAATTGGGTATTTTCAAATCCTAATTTTCCTTTGTATAAGAAAATTATATGATATGTCTGGTTGTTAATCGTTCATTCTAGATTGATTGTATATTTTCTTGCAGGTTAATGATTAATGAACACAAATATTTGCATATGCTTGTTGTAATATCTTGTTCACCTGCTAAATTATAAGATTTCTTCTTAGTTAAAGTTTACTTCGATTTTTATTCAACAAAGTAATAAAAAAATTCATTGAGTTTTACTTCAATTTTGATTCAACAAATCACTGAAACAATTAGAGATTTTCAAACCCTAGTTTTCAAATAGTGAAAAATTGGGGATTTTTAAATCTAGTTTTCCTTTCTATAAAAAAATATATTACGTCTGGTTGTTAATCCTTCATTCATGAATGATTGCATATTTTCTTGCAGGTTAATGAACATGAAGATTTGCAGATGTTTGTTGTAATATTTTGTTCACCTGCTAAATTGTAAAATTTTCCTTTTAATTTTTCTTAGCATCAAGTATTTCTTAGGGGTGTATATTGTTTAATAGTTGAATTATGTCTAGATGATTGAGCGAGTGTTTTGTCGTATTATCCAATGCTTTCAATGCATGAATAAGAGGAGAATGCATTTTACTTTTGAACTATACTATATTTTCATTTTGAGTTATAACTGGAATATTTACATAATTGTATTATGCGTTTTTTATTGATCATTGACACTTGTCATCAAGTTTTGTTGCAAGATTGGTTCCCCAAATATTTGGCCAAAAATACATCTACCCATACCAACTAAGCTGCCTAGTCAAATTGACATGTGTCATCAAGTTTTGTTGCAAGATTGGTCCCTTTTTTTATAATATTTGGATACTTTTTTTTAATAAAATGGAATTTTTATTCAAAAGAATAAATGTATACAAAAAGCGGACAATTTGAATTTGAAATTCAAAAAATAACGCCAAAAGATTACAAATCCTAGCAAACTAAGAAGATTAGGGTTTTAAGAAAACGAATAAGCAACAAAGTTCAGCTTTCTTTGAAAAATAAGAATCCATCAACAGCAGCTAGCACCCTTCAAGCACCTTGATGATTTTGAGCAATGATGGAACAACACACAAATAATCAAACAACAGCTTCTGAAATAGCACCCTCTGTCGAGCCAGCATCCATTTAGCAAACAAGCTTCAAATTATATAGCCAAGCTTTAACAAAACAGCATCTAACCAGCTAAGATATACAATTCCTCGACAACAATCTTAAGATAGAGATCATAGAAGATCAATATTCTTCAGATAGAAAAGAAAGCTTCCCATGATTCCAGAAACTTGACTTCAGCCACAGCCAAGCTAGCCCAATAAATCCATTCAAGCAAGCTTCCTACTCCAAGAATATCGACAAGCAAGGCAGACATCATGGTAAGAAAATCCATTTGCAGAAAAATCATCAACAAGAAGCAAACATCAAGACCAAGACCAAGAAGCAAAATCATCAAACAAGTAGCAGTATGGTCAGCTTCCGACACCAGCAAAACACCAGCACAAAAAGCAGGTAAGAAATCAATTAGTAATATAGCCAAGACCAAGAGCTTCAAGAATCATAATTGATTTAAGGTCATTAGGAATAGAGTTAGGCATAATATTATAGTTAGATTTAGTTTTTAAAGTATAGTGAGCCAACCAATCAGCATCATGATTTTGCTCACGAAATATATGAGAAAAAGTCATGCTACTGTGAATGAGATTCCAAATGCAATCAAGAACAGGTTTAACATACCAATAGACATTGATGTTTTTGAGAGTGATCCAATTTATAATGATTAAAGAGTCTGATTCAACATCAACCAGGTTCCAATTGTTAACTTTACATATTATCAGGCCATCCAAAATAGCTCTTAACTCAGCAAGTAACGGAGTAGATTTACCATATAAAAAGCTAGAGCCCCTCACAAGATTACCCTCACAGTCTCTAAAAATAATAGAGCCACAAGCTTCACCATTGCTAATACAAGAGGCATCATAATTCATTTTTAACCTACCAGTAGGAGGAAGATTCCACTTGATATAAGAAGGTCTATTAGAGACCTTTAATTGATTAACACAACCTAAAATGATAGCAGCCTTAGGACAGTCAATCCAATGATATTTGTTAATGATCCTATTAATATCAAGAGTGTGAATAATAGCATTGATATGGCTAATAATAGAGTTGACAGAATTTCTACAACCTTTAGTCTTCGATACATTTCTAGCCTTCCAAATATTATGCAGGATAAGAGAAGGAATCATGTTTCTGACCTGCATTTTCTTCGATCTTGAACCTTGCCAAGCTCTGGAGATGCTCTTAATGTTCATGTGCTTAGATATAAACACTTTAAAAATAACTGCATAATGAATCCAAATAGACCATGCCAACTTACAGGATATAAAGAGATGATTCATAGATTCATAGCTGTCACAAAACTGACACTTAGAAACTAAAGCAATACCTCTACTTTGAATGATAGAATCAACAGCAACATAATTATGCAGAATTTTCCAATGAGTGAATGAAATTTTAACCGGAGTTAGGGAGTTCCAAATCTTTTGAAAAACAACATCCTTATTGTATCTAACTCTAACACCATTCCAAGTATCTTTTAAATTGTATCTACCATTCTTAGCCAAGGTCCAAATCATAACATCATTTCTATTAATGTCAATAGATAAACGAAGAATGTGATCTATAATGTCAGGCTGAACAATGTTGCAAACTAAAGATAAATCCCACATACTATTAATCCAATATTTACTAACCTTTTCAGCAGTAAACCAAAGGTTATTATCAATACTATTAAGAGTAAGAATAGGCTCAAATAAGGTCCAGTTATCTAACCAAAAATCAACAAGACCCTTACCAATCTTCCACCTGATATAACACTCAGCTTTGTCTCGAACTTTAATCATTCTGTTCCAAACCATAGATCCAGGCTTGTCAGGGCTAATCTGTAAAGGATGATGATTTGCACAATATATACTATGCATAACATTAGACCAAAAAGAACAGTTTTCCCTAAATGCAGCCCACAGGTTAAAAGGAATAGCATTCTGCACATCACTCATTTTCCTCACATTAAGCCCTCCTTCACTAAAAGTTTTACATAAAGAATCCTATTTACACCAATGAACCTTTTTCTCAACCTGATTTGAACCCCAAATGAATCTATTAAACATGATTTCAATCTTAGAAATAACACATTTAGGCAGTAAACAAGTTTACATCCAATACAACACAATACTCATTAAAACAGACTTTACCAAAGTCAGCCTACCAGCAAAGGAAAGATACTTAACGTTCCATTCAGTAATCTTACTGCTTAACTTACAAAGTAACTTGTTGTAGTTACTGATCCTGTTATGGGTATTGATAGTGATCCCAAGGTAATCTGTAGGCAAGAAACTAGAAGAGAATCCAATAACGTTAGAGATAATATCAATCTTAGATTCATTAATATTTCTAGCTAACATAATCTTAGTTTTATCTTTATTGACCACCTGACCAGACAACCTTTGATACTTGTCAAGAAAGCTACAAAGGCTATTTACAGTAGTTTCTTTGCAATTAGAAAACAATAATATGTCATCAGCAAAAGCCAAACTATTAATACTAATGATGCTTCTACTTTTATACTTCATAGATATGTTATTATTAACAAGAGAATCAATACCTCTGATGAACACTTCCTCAGCAATAATGAATAGATAGGGAGAAATAGGATCACCTTGGCGCAGCCCTTTAGAAGTTTTAAAAAATCCAAACACTTCACCATTAACCAACATAGAAACATTAACTGCACTAATCAGCTTCTTAATAAGGCAAGTAAATCTTGAAGAAAAGCCAAACTTCCTTAAAACATTCAAAATAAAACAGTGAGTAATCTTATCAAACGCCTTGGACATATCGATTTGAACCAAGATATTATTGTATTTAACCTTTTCTGTTCAAATCACAAATTAACTCCTTACAAATCAGAATATTCTCATGAATACTCTTACCAGGCACAAAACCACCATGGTTAGGAGAAATGATTTTAGGCAAAACAACAGTTATTCTATTAGCAATAACTTTAGACAAGATATGATTAAGCATCGAGCAAAGACTTATCGGCCTATAATCTTTCCAACAAATAGAATTAGACGGCTTAGGAATCAAGCAGACACCAGTAACAAAAATGCCAATAGGAACATTCTTACCAAGCATCAAATCTTTCATAGCTCTGATCATATCATTCTTAATAATACTCCAACACTGCTTAAAGAAACAAAGAGTATAACCATCCATACCAGGGGCACTAGATGGATTCATCTGATTAATACTGCTCCAAATTTCCTGCTCATCAGGAGACTTAACCAACAATCTGTTGTCATCATCAGAAATCAAACAAGGAATGCTATTAAACATACTATCATTCATACACATAGATTCATCAGTATTATCAATATAAGGATAATCAGTTAAAGCCTGTTTGAAGAAATTAACAGCAGAAAGACCAATGTCTTTAGACTCAGTTATCCATCTATCACCAATTTTAACACCTTTAATACTATTTCTTCTTCTCTTTTTTTGCACAAAACTATGATAAAACCTGGTGTTTTTATCAGCATCAACCACTCAGTTACAATAGCATTGCTGCTTCCAATATATTTCCTCCATTCTAGCAACTTTGATTAGTAAAGCATTAACTCTAGCAACCTCCATTTTAGACTCAACAGTTTGAAGATTCTGATGCTTAAACTCACTAACCTTAACCTCATCCTCCAAACTTTGAATTTTATTGAATATGTTGCCAACTATATTTTTATTCCATAATAACAAACCTTTCTTAAGCCTCTTGAGTTTATTCCAAAGAATAAACAAAGGATCACCAAGCATTTCACTATTCCAGTTCTCTTCAACAAAAGGAAGAAAAGAATCTTCTAAGGTCCACATATCCTGAAACTTGAAACTACCTTTAACTTTCAAAGCATCATTAGAAAAAGCGATAACAATAGGCATATGATCAGATGCAGTCCTAGCAAGATGATGAATTTTAGTATTACAAAATATATTAGACCATATGCTATTAATGAAAACCCGATCCAATCTCTTCCATTTGGAGCCATTAGACCAGGTATACTTTGAACCACTATAACCAGCATCCTCAATATTACAAGTAGTTATCATGTCATTAAATTCACTAGTACTATTAGCACAAAAGGTCCTACATCCAATCTGATCATCAACAGAGCTAACAACATTAAAATCACCACATACTAACCAACCCAAGTCTGTATTAGCAATGCTTTTAAGAAAGTTCCGAAGATCAACTCTATTAGATCTTTGACATTTAGCATAAACAACATAAATCATAACATAATGATTATCATTAGTAAAGCTAACTTTAAGGTTTAAACATTGACTAGTATCATTTAAAATACTGACAGTAATATCATAATGCCAGAACACCCAGATTTTGTTGGTGACATTATAAGAAAAATTCTCAAAACCTAACTTAGTAGCTATACTATCAATAGCATTAATATTAACAAGAGGCTCCTGAACAACAATCAACTTATCTTTATGTTTTTTAGCAAGAAATTTGAGCCTACGAACAGAGGCTTTATCTCTAATACCACGAATATTCCAGTTTGTAATACTAATCATTTAGACAGTTTGAAGATTTCAATTTACTTGAAGTATTGAATTGCAAAGCCTTGATGATTTTGCTTCTTGTTTTCTTCTTGCCTTTAGCTGCTTTAATCTTTTTATCAAAGACCTCCTTAAAACCTGGCTCTTCATCTTCCTCATTCTGATTCCCAATATTTTGAACAGGTTGAGAAACATCAATCTCTTCCTCATCTATGTGATTGTTTCCCGTAACCGCTCTATCGTTATCATAATCCTGCTGCCTTTGACCACTTTCTATTTGGACATCTTGAATATCCTGCTCTTGATAAACATTTTCCTCTTCCATAACCATTTGAGCAACACCATTTGAAGTCTTACTATTACCTTGATTTTGAAGATTTTCAATCATCTTAACCAAGTCCTTTTCTTTCTGAACTTCATTTTTTAGCTGCTCCTGACTACTCAAATCCTCATATTTCCTTTCTCTAAAGAATTCAGGAGACTGAGTTTTCCAATTCTTAACAATCGGATAATGCTGAAGACTTCGCAAGTTACCTTTAGGAGTCTTATCCTCTTCAAAAACCATATTAACATAACCATTGTTATCATCAACTCCCATGGCTAAAGTTTGTAAAGCTTCGATTATTTCTCCTTGTTCAGGAGTTTTGTGACCTGTTATTTCTTCACCTCTCACATTTCCATGATCTTTTTGAACCCACTACTTAGTAATTAAAGACTTAACCTTTTTCTGAGTAACCTCTTCAATTGCCTGATCTTTATTCACTTTCTTGCATTTATCATTACTGTGACCCAGATGAAAACATTGATTACAATACATAGGAAGATTAGTATATGATATACGAATCCAGTAACCAAAATTATCCCCAAATCCTATCCAAACGTCTGACTGAAGTTTAGCATTAACATCCATTTCCACCAAAGCATAAGAAGCCGAAAACAGTCTGTTTTCTTCAAGAATTCTAACAAGAAGAGTCTCACCTATTAAAGAAGTAATAGACCTGACAATATTCTCATCATATAACTGCCCTGGCATTTCCAACTTCAACCAAACAGGTGCTATCGAACTTTCTTTAGAGAAATCTCCATTCCATTTTACAATCTCATAACAGAAGAACCAATTGTCCATGCTGCTTTCTGAAAAATCTTCACATAATCAAGCTTAGAATCGAATTCCAATATGATATGTCTTGCATCCCATATTTTATATCTGTAAAGTGCTTTAAACCTTAAAGATTCCAAGAACTGAATCAATATATTGCGTTTTGGCAAACCGTCAGTAAATTTTCCAACTAAGGAAAACTTTGTTTTAGCCTTTAATATCTTCAAAACTTCATCACCGTATTGTAGAGACAAGTGATCAGATTTTGATTCTAATAATTCAGGTTCAAAATCGAGCTTTCCTTCCTGCTTCAAACTTTTCTTCAGAATATCTACATAAGAACTGGTTCTCCTCTCTTCCACCTGATTATTATTGCTTGATTGATCAATCAAAGAGAAAGGAGATAAAAGAAAGAACAAACTGAAAACCCAAGAAAGGTTTCCAGGTTTCTTGGAGAGAAAACCCCTCAAATATTCTTCGCATAAATCAAATCCTCAGTATCAACGATTTTTTAAAATAATATTTGGATACTTAAATATATATATATATATATATATATATATATATATAATTATTCTACTTTCTATTTACTTCTATGTACTAGAAATTAAGTCGGTTTAAAACAGAATTAACACCATCATTACTATTTAAACACGAACAGCCCAAATTGAAAAATAAAATTTAATTTAATTTAAGCTTAACAATTTTGTTTCGGTTTAAGTTCATTTGCGAAGAAAAAATAAAAAAATCTGACAGTAGCAAAACCCTAAAAGTTTCAAACCCTAAAAGTTTCAATTGCTTTGCCAAATCACTCATCTCGTCTTCTGTCATCTGTTGGTATGGTTAATTAAGCTTCATTACTAATTCAACTAGTTTTTTACCAGCTAATGATTGATGGGTCCTTTATAAATCGTTGGTTTTAACGAAATGTTAAGTGATTTTTCGTGTTTGTTGTCTGAAAAAGAATTCGAGAAGAAGAAAAAATCATGGGTTTTGCTGTATCAGATGAATTGATTGGTACGTTTGCTCCGATTTTTATTTATTGGTTGTATTCAGGGTTTTACGTCGCTTTACGCTTTAGGCTAGAGGGCTACAGACGACACTCGAAGAAAGACGAAGACGAGAAAAATTTGGTACCGAAATCGACTGTTGTCAAAGGAGTTCTTTTTCAACAGCCTCATATCATTGTGCTCAACTAGATGCCTAGTTTCAATTGTGGTGCCTGTGAAGGATGAGAGAAGATATCAGCGCCAAAATACAAATATGAATACGAATATTGGATACAATGTGACACGAAAAAAAGGAGTGAAATTAGGGTTTTCTATCAAATTGATTTAATTAAGGGTTTGGGTTTAGAGTAATTGGGTTTTCGGGTTTGGTTAGTTTTAATTAGGTTCGACCCGATTAAAATAATTGTGGGTAAATGGTAACTTTTAATAAGGAAATTGTAATTTTTTATGGTAACTCGAAAATCTGACTAGACAGCTGGTATGGGCAAGGGTATTTTTGGCAAAAAATTTGGAGGACCAATCTTGCAACAAAACTTGATGAGACGTGTCAATCTCTCAAGCTTCACATCACATGTACGGAAAAACTATATTTACAAATTTATAAAATGAAATGGATGAATTTTATGTAGAAATGAAACTAATTCGATACCAATGGTAAACACGAGGGACTAATATGTTTTTTACCTTAGAACTAAAAGCAGTGTAATATTGTAAAACAATTCAAACGGTACGACAAAACACAAATATTTTTTCATATTATTTATATAATTTATTGTTGTTAGTTTGTTGATGGACCAGCATGCAGACGATCACCCAAAAAGTAACAACCTATATAATGGTCTAATAACAGAATAGTAAACGATAAGCCCCTTTCTTCTTCTCCATACTCTGCAATCTCTGTACAAGAAAATTTATCTCTATATTCTTTGAAACACCAAAGAAAATCACTAAATATCTTCTTCTTTCGTTTTCTTGTCCTCTTTATCTCTACCTGTCTTTTCTAAGAAGGCGCAGAAATGGTGAAACAAGATTGCCTCTCGCTGCTGCACATTACGATTTTGGTGCTCTGTTTTGGAGTTGTTTCTCACGCAAGACACCGCCCACAACGCCGTAAGTTTATATCTTTTGCAGGACCGTTTTTGGCATGAGTTTCTTCTTCTTCGTTTCTATTGGGTTAGTATAGCAGGGTTTTGTACTTAACTTGCTCTGTATGTTCTTGTGAAACCAATGGCTACATCGAAATCGATATGATTAGACCCATTAGACAAACCTGATCTTTCTTAGCTTACTCTCGTATAGTTTCTTGCGTTTTATTGGTTTGGAAATTTGTTTGACAGAGGTTTTAGGTTACCTACTTTTTCTTTTTCTGTTTTGATTAGAGTCATTTCACGATTCTTGGTTTTGTCAAGTAAAATACCCGTTTGGTTGCTGAGAAAATGCCACACAGAACTTAGTAAAGGTCGTAGTTGAATTGAACCCAGGTCGCTAAACAAATGCAAATTTTCAAATTTGTAACAGTGATTTTAATCATACTAGTCTTGAAATTTATATTGCTTGATCGTGGTTACTATAGGCAAACAATATAATATCCCTCTATTTCTTGAATATAGAACTGAAACTCGTGTATTATTATATGTTTTTACAGCTCCGAGATACTTGAAGTTTGTGGTTAACGCCACTGACTTGCCCTCAGAAGATTACTACGATTACATCATTGTAGGAGGTGGAACTGCTGGCTGCCCACTGGCCGCCACTCTGTCCCAATCTTTTCGGGTTCTACTACTCGAACGCGGTGATGTTCCATTCGGGAAACCCAATTTGATGACTCAAGAGGGCTTTTTAACCACACTCACGGATGTCAATACTTTTGATTCTCCTGCTCAGGCGTTCACTTCTGAGGAAGGAGTACCCAACGCCAGAGGAAGAGTTCTCGGTGGCAGCAGTGCCATAAACGCCGGATTCTACAGTCGAGCTGATGCAGATTTCTATAAGAACTCAGGTGTGAAATGGGATCTAGGAATTGTAAACCAGGCTTACGAATGGGTGGAAAGGTCTATAGTGTTTAGGCCAACACTCAAGAACTGGCAATCTGCAGTGAGAGATGCTTTGCTCGAAGCTGGTGTAGATCCGTACAACGGGTATGATTTGGATCATAAGCTTGGGACTAAAATTGGTGGTACAACATTTGATACTTACGGCCACAGGCGTAGTTCTGCTGATCTTCTTGATCGTGCCAGAGCTATAAACATCAAAGTAGCTGTTTACGCAACAGTGGAAAGAATTCTTCTAGCATCTGCTTCTGCAAGCTCGGCTTCCAAAATTTCAGCCATTGGCGTTGTTTATCGGGATCAATTGGGAAAATACCACCATGCCATGGTGAGAGAACGCGGTGAAGTAATTCTTGCTGCTGGTGCGATAGGTAGTCCCCATTTATTGTTGTTGAGTGGAATAGGCCCACGACCTTATCTATCAACTTGGGGAATCCCAGTGGCTTATCACCACCCTTATGTGGGGCAGTACCTCTACGATAACCCAAGAAACGGCATCTCAATCGTGCCTTCGGTCCCACTCGAGCACTCACTTATTCAGGTCGTTGGAATAAGCGAAATTGGAGCTTATGTTGAGGCAGCTTCAAATGTGATCCCATTTGCATCACCCCTCCATCCTGTTTTCATCAGAACTCCAGCTGCCCCACTATATCTCACAGTAGGCACTATAATGACAAAGATTGTCGGCCCGCTGTCTACTGGATCATTAAGACTGGCCTCGACTGATGTGAGATTAAATCCCATTATCCGCTTTAATTACTTTAACAATCCAGTGGATGTTCAAAGGTGTGTAAACGGGACACGACAGGTAGGAAATATGCTGAGGAGCCGCGCGTTGGATGATTTCAAGTTTAGAGAATGGTTTGGTGATAGGAATTTCCGATTTGTTGGACCCGCACTACCTGTTGATGAGTCGGATGACGCCCAGATGGCCGATTTCTGTGTTAGAACTGTGAGCACAATATGGCATTATCATGGGGGATGCGTCATTGGGAAAGTGGTTGATGGGGATTTCCGTGTTATTGGGATCAACTCAGTCCGAATAGTTGATGGATCGACGTTTAGCGTGTCGCCAGGGACAAATCCTCAGGCCACTTTGATGATGCTTGGGAGGTAGATACACTCATTTTAAATCAGTAAACCACCAATGAAATTCAGTTGTCTTAGAATACTTGGGTGTTGACTAAAACATGATGAATGTTTATTACTATCTGCAGGTATATTGGACTGAAGATACAAAAAGAGAGAATGGGAATATAAGAAGTTGTAAGATAGATATTGTAAAGTGCAAGAGTGAACACAGAAGAAACTAAGCGGAAGAGGAGTTGAGTTTCAGTACAGAAGAAAGTTAGCGTAGGGAGAGTTTAGTGTCACTAAGTTTGTTGTGTACATTTCATGTCTTACGTGTATGCTACAGTTTTGTATGTCTGTATTAGGTGATGAGATAACGTACCAAATTAGTTCAATGTTGTATTATTAGTGAAGACTCAATTTTTTTACATTTCATGGAATGCACGCATTCCTATGCTTTTATTCTCATAGAAAAATCAAATGAATCGATTATTTAGAATATTTGTTGTATTCTGATAAAATTCAAATTTCAGAAGAATATCAAGTAAAACAAATGCGTACGATCAACAAAAAGACCGAACTGGATAGTGGGGTTTAGGGGTTGATAAACTTGAAATAGAATAATACAGAGTTAGATTTCAAATGGACCAAAATTCAACCAAACATTAAATAAAAGGTATGGTTATACCAAATTCCGGTTTTAAGTGCCCCAAAATCCTCTTTTGATTTTTGTTTCATTTATTTTTACTAAATTACCCTCAACGCTTCAATTAATTACGAAATTACTATTAAATAAAAAAAACTATTAAGTGTATTCTAAGTATACCCAATTCACCGAATAACCTATTTCGCTATCTATACCCAAACAAACACTCTTCTTTAGTTAATTTATCATCCAAATAGTCTAGTTTTCTTAAAATCTTAAAAACCAAGTTCAAATTTTAAAATATAATCAAGAACATTCAACCCCATTCTAAAGAAAAACACAAAATCGATAATGACTCACCCAGAACTAGGAATTAGTGTGGAGGAGTCGATGTCGCCGGAGAAAAGAGATGATGAAATGTTGTCGGAAAAAGAGTTGGAGTCGCCGGAGAAGCAGCCATAGTCGCCGGAAAAGGTAAAAATTGGCCCGGTAGGCCTCAGCACCATCAAATCCCAAGCCATGGAACCGACGGTGCGTAGGTCACGCACGGCCGGTTCTGGGCCTTAGGACCGGCCGTGCGTGACCTACGCACCGTCGGTTCCATGGCCAGGAACCGATGGTGCTGAGGCCTCAGTACGGTCGGTATTTAGGCCTCAGTACCACCGGTTCTGTGCCATTGAACCGGTGGTATACGGGGCTCAGTCCGCTCGGTTCTGAGGCCCCTTCACCACCGGTTCTGTGCCCTTGAACCGGTGGTATACGGGGCTCAGTCCGCTCGGTTCTGAGGCCCCTTCACCACCGTTTCAAGGCCACAAAACCGGTGGTGCACCTGTTCGTGTACGGCCGGTTCTAGGCCCTTTAACCGTTGGTTCGCGCAAATTTCCCGAAAAAATCAAGATTTTTTTTCCTTTTTAATCGGGTTACAAAGACAGGAAAACTCCATGGTATGGCTATCAACATAAGTCGGCGCGACAAAGTAAACAGTAGAAAAAGTCATAGGATGTATTTCTAGTCTGAGAGGTCGAGAAAATATACTCCAAAGGTAGCCAAAAAAGACCGTAAACAGAAGTCTACATGAACGAAAAAGATTGATTGCCCATTTCAGCTTCTCGGGTTAGTGGTGGAACCAGATCAATAGAAGTTAGAAGTGAAATGTGGTATTCATAACGACAAGAGTTCAAAATAGCTAGACGGTCATTATTTTACTGGCCGTTTGAATGATGAAGAGATGTAATATGTTGAACGATCGACCTACATTGGTACTAACCCTAGAGATATACTGAATGGTGTTAAGAAGCTAAACGAAGATAATGTTTCTTCTATGCGCACCATCTACAATGCACGACAGAAAAGCAGGGTTTTAAAGAAGACGGGTAGGTCACAACTCCAGTTCTTGTTGGGGGAGCTTAAGTCACATAATTATTATGAATGGCATAAATCTGGTGAAAACGATGGACAAGTGATTACAGATATGTTTTTCGCCCATCGAGTCAGTGTTGACCTTTTGCGGATATTTCCAAAAGTTTTGATCATGGATAGTACGTATAAAGTCATGCGATATGGTATGCCATTGTTTGAGATAGTGGGTGTTACGTGTACCAGATTGACTTACTGTGCGGCATTTGCCTTCATGTCCGGTGAGAAGTTAAACAACTTCAAATGGGTGTTAGAGTGTTTGAAGTCGTTGATTTCCGTTCACGGAATTGAAGAACCTCGTGTCATCCTGACTGATAGAGATTTAGGGCTGATGAACGCTATAGAAGTGGTATTCCCAGAGACAACGCATATGTTATGCCGATGACACATATCACAGAATGTTCAGGGGCAAACAAGAAAACATTTCCCCGAGAAAAGTGATCATTTGAAATTTATTTCTGCTTGGAAGAAGATTGCGTATGCAGCACCAGAGATTGAATTCAATCACGCCCGACGAGACATGTTATTGGAGTACAAAGACTATCCTCTTGCAATTGAATACACTGCAAAATTGTGGCTCGATAAATACACGGACAAATTCGTTGTTTCGAAGACGAATAATAACTTGCATTTGGGACATTGCACGACTAATCGCGTCAAGAGTGCTCATTCTAACCTAAAGTGTTACCTACGTACAAGCAAATTAAACTTTGAGTTATTTTAGGGGAGGGTTCATTCGCTAGTCGAAATCCAACATGCTGTCATTAGGTCGTTGTTCGAGAAGAGTCGTTACATAGCGCTGCATAAGTTCGCGGACAAACTTTTTAATGAAATTCGAGGCAAGGTTTCCCACATGGCGTTAGAACTATTTTTCGACGAAGTAGAGAAGGCCAAAGATAGCAAGATGATCGCTATCAAAGATGGTTTGGATGTCAAACATAATGACGTCTATATATGCGCTATAAAATCTACCTATGGTATACCTTGCTATCACCAGGTCCGCAAGTGGCGTAAAAACGGAAAAGCTGCATCGTTAGAAGCGTTTCACACCCACTGGAAAAGGTTAGAAATAATGCCTCGTTCATTCCGTACGACCATGGAGATTCTCAAAGATGATCTGCAAAAGCTAGTAATCGATGTTATGGAGACAAAAGACGAAAGCTGTATAAAACATATTTACAAGAAATGGTTTGAAATTGTTTATCCTGAAACATCCTCATTGCTAAAGCCATTGGAGAAGTAGAAACACTGAGGCCGTACACAAGTGAAAATAAAATTAGTTGTTGATACATCATCCACTAAACGGGACAAATGCCAATGGGAACACGTGGATGATGCTGATAAGGCTAGTCTTGACTCAGTGATGAACTCTTTAAAACCACCAAAAGTTAAAAAGGGTAAAGCAGTTGCTAGTGCAAATACGATTCGGGAATATGTGCCTAAAGTACCTTGTACTCGCAGTTCTTCCATTGTCTCGCTCGCTATAAACATTGTACAATCATCCATTGGTGGATTCAAAGAACTTATATACGACCTGAAAGGTTTTTTGCATTGGTTTCTGACTCACTTCAATCCTTTTATATCGGGTATAAATGATGTTAAGTCAGATGGTCACTGTGGATATAGAGCAGTTTTGTTTGGGTTGTACGGTCATGAAGAAGGTTGGCGAGGTGTTCGGAAGGAAATATACGATGAACTAATGGACAACTATGACACATACAGCAAGATATATAACGGCAAAGAGGAGTATCTAAAGGTTTCAGAAAGTATAAAATACTACGACACACCAACATCCCCCAAATATTGGATGACAATGCCGGAAATGGGCATTGCGATTGCAACCAAGTTCGAATTCATTGTTTATTTTGTGTCACTCGTAGGGTCTCACAACTGTAGTCAAACTTTTTTACCTCTGCACGGTAAACCCCCCATTGTGGCCCAAAGATGTGAAATTGGGTTTGGATTCGTTGATACCAATCACTTCGTCAATGTAAGCCATTCGATTTATGGTTTTCTTATTACTTACAATTGTATTAGTCGTTGTTTGGTTCTAATTCAAGTGTTATTAAACAAATATCAATCAAGCCCATATGCCCTTGCGCACGCATACATCCTACATGGCAGAGTTGAATAGTGAAGAGGCTACATATTGGGAGCTACCAATAGTTGGCCGTTGCAAAACATACACGAAGCTCGAAGGGAGAAAGCCAATTTGTTCATTCCCAGAAGTAACTAATCTTGATGAATTTGTTTAGTTGATTTATGTCATTTGGTCGGATTTATGTTGTTTTGATTGGATTTATGACTCTTTGTCGCTTTATTTCTTTTCGTCGAATTTATGTTGTTTAGAACCTTGTTTACTATATCATAGCATTTTGTACTATAGTTGTTTGACCGTAATTCATGACATTTTCCAACTTGTAACGATTAGCAACTAATCATTTCATAACTTAATATAAAACGTTGCAAATAAGAAATAATAGCATCGGTAAACATGGGTACATATCTTGAGATTGAACAGATAATTAGTCAAAATCGTAGCCTCAATTGTCACTGAGAATACGCACTGTTTCCTCCTTTATGGAAATTTGAGAATGGACATATTTTGTCATTTCTAAAGACAAATAGTCTGTGATCATTAAACCAAACGAATCGAATGCTTAATTCCTAACTTTTGGGGGCTCGTTAAACACCAAGAACATTGGTCCACTAGTTATACACCTGTATCTAGTGGCTACCTCCTCGCGAGTACGAGATTGATGCATTTGTCTAGACGTAGACATTTCGCCGTACATGAAATACATCATACACAAAAATTCAATGAAAAACTCATCGGTATTATCGTCCGGCCTTTTAAACTTCACGTGTTTTGCAACCTTGAGTAGATGAGCATCATCAAACACACTCCAACCCATGAAAAAAGACTTGAGCTAGGTTTGAAGAAGATTTTTGTGTGTTTGGTGTGTCAAACTTAGACCTCTTTATATAGAAAAATAGAAAATTACTTTTGCAGGAATTATAGAGCGCGCAAAAAAAACGGGAGAAACATAACGGGAAAACATTTCAAGTACCAATTGCGCACCATAGGTGCAGCCTACTGTGTACCTATGGTGCACAGTAGAGTGTACCGATGGTGCCAAGTCCATAGCATCATCGGTACACCACCCTGTGTACCTATGCTGCATTAAGGTTACACCATAGGTACACAGTGTGAGGCACCATCGGTGCGCCTCATTGTATATTGATGGTGTCATGCACCGGCCGATACTTGGGATGTCGGACGGTGCATTGTACCATTGGTACATGCCCCTTTTACCGATGGTACAGCGTACCATGGGTACGCCTTCTATAGTACCCATGATGCACACACGGTTGTATCATTGGTACACAGTAGTGTGCACCATAAGTACTCATGACTGCGTACCAATGGTGCACAATGACTTGTAATTTTTGTTTTAGGTTTTCACTCATTTATCTTGTTTTAGGTTTGTTTTGAGCCGTTAGAATGTTTTTTGATAATGTTTATTTAAACTCCATTTTTGTTATGGTTTTAAAGTTGGTTGGTTACAGTGGTACAACTTATGTATTTTGCGGATTCGAAATTGTAAATAAACATTCAAAGAAAGTTTAACAAATTTTAAGGAAAAGATGGAAATAAAATACTAGATGTCATAATACAATCAAAGATAGTTTAACAAATCCTACAAATGGATAAACAACATAAACGTGAATGAAGAAGATAAATCATAACAAAGCTAAAACAAGTCCAATAATGAGGACAAATAACCAAAGAGAGAAGAGCTGCAAGACTTGATCTCTCCACCTAAGCGCACCATCTTCCCCCCAGCCTACAGGCAATGCAACAATCGACCAAACAGCCTCTAGCAATTTATCGTCCGTTGTCCGTGGTTGTGGACTTATAGTATGCCAACCATACTCAGCCAAGTACCTCCAGTAGGTGTTTGTCGCCGACTGTCTATACGTGGCAATGATAACGGTCAACTGATCCTCAAAAAGCAAGTGCTGACGCCAATCAATCCATGCGCTCTCTCGCCATGTGTACCTCGCCAAATCTCTCTTCTTGTAACCCGGTCGGAGTACAAGTGGGAGTTCGGGTTCATCATGAACCCGTCCGAACTAGCGCATAACCCGATTAGACATGTAACCCTCAACCGTTCTCATCATCCGCAAAAGATAAATGATGGTGCGGATCTCCTGCCCGGGGAACTAGACTCTGATATCCTCGTATGGCTCAAAAAATGACATGTTCCAAAAAAAGTAAAACACTTAGAATGTTTTAAAAAATATAACTTAGTATGAATGTGTTACTGACTACTAAAATTTAAACACTTACATCTTTCTCCTTCTGATCAGAAAGGAGAGTACGAACAACCGATTTGGGGCAGATGTTTTGCCCAACAATCCGCTTTGGTAGCCACTTCAAAATCCTAGGTTTCCTCGCTACGTGGTCCGCATTCTCGGAGGCTCTAAACACGAGGAAATGGTCATAAATCCAGCAATCTAGCATGGCTACAAATCCGTACGTGTTATGCTTCGATGCTTTCGAAGCATCACCCAAACCACGGAACAAGAAATGCCAATGCACTCGTACCCCACGCTGTGTCCCACAAACCAGAATCCACATTCGCCAACCCGTACAAATAGTCAACCTTGACGCTTTTCTAACTAGTATCCACAAAAACAGTGCAGCCAAATAAGAACATCAGGTATGCTCGTGATACATGGCGGATAGTCTCTGCATCAGTCTGCTCCATGTAGCGACCCCTGGTGAACGTCTCCCGCAGCCACTTGATCTTGAAGCCAACGCCTCTAGTGGACTGTATCTCAGCACGGACCTCATCCACTGTCAACCCTAACATACTAGCGTAGTAGCTGTATGCCTCATCACGTGGAGTCGTGACTACATCCAAAGTCCGGCCAACTACAGGGAGACCTGTAATGCAGCTGACATCATCGAGGGTAATCGTCATTTCCCCGAACGAGAAATGGAACGCGTTGGTCTCCTGATGCCAACGCTCAACGAATACCTCATCAAGTACTGAGTTCGTGAAGTACTGAGGTAAGTGAGCTATGAGAGGACCGAAAGGAATCCACGCCAAGTGTCGCTGCACCTCTGGCTGAGCACTAAAGTCCCACATACGAAGCACATAATGTGCGTGTATGCCTAATGAAGTGCTACTCTGTAAATAAAAACTAAGTCAAACATAAATAACAGTAAAACCTTAGACTAGACGTTTAATAATTTGGTACTTACATGTCCGATGAAGACGTGATATGCCTCGTTCTCCTTGTAGTCAGGAAATAGAGGTATCTTGTTGCATTTCAGAAATGCAAACGTCTTCCGCTGCTCCTCTGTGTGTATCGCATCGATATGCTCCTCATCGATGATGTCATGCTCAGGGTCCCTAGTAGCATCCACCCTCTCACTAACAGGTGGTGGATGTGTAGTAGTATGCGCAGGGGAGCGAGCACTGCGAGCGGGATGTGGTGGATCACTAGTAGCGGGAGGTGGTGATCAGTGTAAATGCGACTTCTCGCGTCGTGAGGAGCCTCCACCTCTACTATCATCCACTGCAATCTCTACGGCTTTTTCTTTCCTTTTTCCACTGTTGATTCGGCGCAAAGACAGATCAGATCTTATCCTCTCCTCCTCCTTCTCCCTAAGACGAATAGTCTCAGGGTCCTCGGATGAATCTTGTCCGCGCTTAGCATCGCGGACCCTCTCATCTTCGACGACCCGTACCGTCTTCAGATTCTTCCCCGGGTGTGGCGCCCGTGATCCCGGGGATACGCCCTAGAGCGAGGAAGACGTCGCTCCTCAACGACATCGGACCTACAATAATACAAAATTATTAACGAAATTAATAACATATGATATAATCCAAAAAATTTAAAAAACAAAAAGACAATTCAAAATCGAACTTCCAATTGAAAGAACTTCTTTAAAAATTTCATATTTTAAAAAAATTAAAATTAATTTTAAAAATTAATTTTCTTAAACTTTTTTAAGTTTCAGCTGTGCACCATAGGTGTACAACAGCCCGTACCGAGCGGCACGGACCCCCTGTACTGAGTGCCACAGGCGCCTGTGCCGCTCGGTACACAATGACGGTGCCGTTCGGTACACACCATTCGCACTGATGGTGCTGCCTTAGGCGCACCACCGGCGCTGCCGGCCGGCCATTTTCCAGCCGACAACCCGGTTGGAAAATGGCCCCTAAACCCTATACCCTAAAAAATCCTAAAATCTACGCTAAATCCATATATAAACCCTAAATTCATACCTTAATCTAACATTAATCCTAAAATCTAACATCGATAAGTAAATTAGAATGCAAAATTAAATTAGGAAACTTATGTAGGTGGTGGTGATTTTTTGTTCTTCACCATGATGGAGAAAGATGAGTAGTGATGGCTCGCCGGAAAATCTTAGAGAGAGGTGGGAGTGTTTTGAGATAAGAGAGTTTGAGAGTTTAAAGAGAAGTGAGAGAAGTGATGGAACTGGGAGAAAGTTGAAAGGAAAATGTGTTGGATGAAAGTTAGTAAAATAAAGGTAGTTACTAATCTCTAAAATAATGAGAGAAAATTAAAAAAAATAACAAATAAAACTTTACCTATTACGTAACTGCTACTCTAAATATACCTAGCATAATTTACGCTAATAAATATAGATAGCCTTTTACCGTATCTGTTGGAAAGATAAAAATCATATATAATAGTTAAATTTATTTTCAACTGCCAAGTATCTGTTTAGAGCATGCAGATAAGGTATATTTAAGTTATTTGTCAATCCATAAAATAATAAAAGAAAAACAAGGGAAGTAACAAATAAATTTTATCGTGTAATAAATATAGCTACCTTAATTTAAGCTAATAAATATAGATAGTTTTTTTAGCGTATCTGTTCGAAAGAAAAAAATCATATAATAGTTAAATTTACTTTAAATTGTCGATTAGATTAGCGTATCTGTTGGGATGTTCTTGTATCTTCTCCCTCTATTCTTCTTCACTGCGATACAAACCCTAATCGTTTCGACCCAACCCTCTAACCGGGTCAGTCCATTACCCTACTCAAACTCTCCTTCCGGGTCAGTCCATTACCCTACTCAAACTCTCCTTCCTGCCTCAGAAACCCTGATTTTGCTCTCAATTAATATTTATTTTCACCCTAATCCAGGTAATTTTGATCTTTATAATCAACTATTCTTCGTTCTTGAAATCTGAAGTAATACTTTTATGATTATACCCAGGTCTATAGTAAAACCAATATAAATCATTAATTTAGCGTCGCGTTAATCTTTCGATTTTCTTACCAGATAGTTTTCTTTTTGCTTAGGTCGGATATACTAGTTTACATCAACAATGTTGCTGATATGAACTCGTTTTATTTGGGTTTCAAATAAGCTTGTAAATTAGTCTGGTATTTTGAATTATTCTGTATGGGTAAATTGCAGAAGAGAATACGGTAATTCAATGGAGACTGGAACAGACACTCTAGAGGAGAAGTTAAAGACTTTAATGGATCACCTTCATGTAGAATGTGCTGTGTTTGAGAAAATTATTTACAAACACAAGAGCCAACATAGGAGAAGCCCCTATTTTCAGTATCTATTAAAGGTAATTAGAGGGGTTTTTTGTTTGTTTTGTTAGGCTGAGATTTGAGAAATATAAGTGAATCCTGATAAAAAGGCTCAGTATCTGCAAATAAAATTATATTTAACCGTGTTTCGAATGGTCAGGTGAGGAGAGATTTGAGACTTCTTGAGTTAGCTAATCTACGAGAAGTAATTGGTTCATGCTTTCTAACTATTACCGAAAAGAAACCTAAACAAAAGGTGCATCTTTTAGACAGGTAAAATCTCACAATATTACTATCGATTTCTTCGCTACACCAAATTCTTCTACGTTTCTGTTTTTTCGTGGGGTTTCTAAAAAGATACTTGTCTTGCAGTCTGAAGTGGAAAAAATCTGATACTGGAAAACCCAATTTTTTAGAGAGACTCCTTGGAGCTGCTCGGTTATTGTCACAAGTATTACACATTTTTATCCATTTACTATTGCTTTTGTTTTCTCAATGTAGCTCATTCGTGTGACTTTGTGACTGTTCTAATTTATTGCTCTGTGTAACAGATGGTTGAGCCGATCCTGAAGGCGGCTAGGTATCCTTTTATACCTTGACTTAGTTCATCGTAGTACTGTGCTATAATTCTTTGGAAGATATTAAGATTGAAAATAAAATGGTAGTGGATTCGGTTAGATATAGGCTGTATAGTTTCTTTTATCTATTTACCCAATTGGGTTTGCTACATAGTTTTCTTCCTTGACAATTGACAGTGGGGTATCTATATTGCTTGCTCGTTCGTTTTTCATCAACTTCTGTCTTGCGGTTTTGGCTCTGCTTGGACGGCTTCGAGTGTTGGTTCAGCAAGTAAGTTCCATTTCAATTGACTACATGATCTTACATATGATAGTTTATGAGAGTGAGTGTTGCAAACACATTGGTCTAGGCTTATGACTTATGAGTACTATCCATGAGGGATGCAAACATTTAGACTTGATAGTACAAACCCGGCAAAATTACACAAAGCCTTGTTTTTTTAAGAAAGTGTATCACCTCAAATTTTCGATTGACTAAGGGATCTTAAAATGATAGTTTATGAAAGTGAGTGTTGCAAACACATTGGTCTAGCCTGATGACTTTTGGCTTAGGTAGAGATTGTCACATGTTGCCAAGTTTTTGTAAGCAGTTTTAATTGCACATACATATTCATTATTATTTTTGTATAGTAGGTGAGTTTTTCAATCAAACATCAACTGATTTTTTTCTGGTGCAGATATTACTTGAGGTGGTTTCAGTTTTCAACACAGTATCTTCCATCTCCCAGAAAAAGCAGTCAGTTAAAATAATCGAAGAAGGAATTGAGGTTGGTTAAGTGATACGGCTTTTATGTTCCCTTTCATTTAGAAATAGTTATTACCTCCTCTCTCTTTGCATATTGCAGGTCTATAGAGAGTTTTATCCGCAAAATGATGAATATGTAACATTGGAGTGTGTTTGGGAGACAGATAAATACGTCTTACGTGAAATTTCACAAAAGAGGGAGGAAGACGTCCAAGGAGATAAACTAATAGGAGACTCTGTAGTTCTATATGAATGTCTCGGTTCTTCTCTAGGGGGTAAGGAGCATTCTTGGATTTTGTCTTGGTTCTAGGGTGTGGTTGGCTTTTCTAGTGAAATCATAACTCGGATTTTCTTCGGTGTTGTTTGGTGCCCGATTTTAGCCGTATAAGCAAAAAACCCGTTTGTTTGGTGTAGCCTTTTAGGCTGGAAAAGCAAACTATTTAATTAAAGCTTTAAATAAGATAAAAACTAGCTTCTTTTGGCTTTCTAAAATTTTGACTCTTTTACTACCTTTTTTTACATTTGCTTCTTCTCTAGGCACTTCTTTTTAATAAAAAACCAGTGTATATCTCTTATAGTTCTTGTTTTCACCTCGTATGGTTCTTTTTAGTTTAAAAATCAGAATTTTGATTATAATATTTCAAGCAACCTATTAGTTTATGAATCTAGTTATTTTTATATTCTTATCTTAAGCTTGATATTTTAACCTTGGAAGTTTATTTGCTTATCGTAAGCTCGATATTTTAACCTTATAAGTTGTTCACCAAACGAACCCTTTGTGTTTTTGTGCTATGCTATTTTTTCCTTAGTACTAGGTAGAGTATGTACTACCTATGAGTTTCAATGTTATGTTTTTCTTAATACCATGTAGAATATGTACTATTTTGTGGTCGCATGAAACACTGTTGTAATTATATCATTACAATTATTTTCACGAACCAAACTAATAATACAAACTTTCTCTCGCAGATGAAAATTTTGGTTGTGAAGACACAAATGCTGCTGTTACTATAGCTGAAGATGATATAACTCCCATCACAGATTTATTGGAAGACCCTTCTACTGCTAATGATACGGAGAGGCTTATATAAGTAAGTGAAAGAGCTGAGAAAAACCAAAATCTGTCTCTGGTAGTGTCAAACACACCCTCGACCAAGCCTGTTGCTAAAAAAGTGGCCTTTGTCTCTGTAAAGAGACCGTTACCGCCTTCAGCCGAAAATCCGACAGAGCCTCCCTTTAAGAAAGCAAGTAGTAACAATTGCCAACAGGAAGAAAGTTTCTATAATTTGCTGCTTGATGGAAGAGTTAATGATAGCTTGTTCTAGTCAGCCCATGATCTTATACTTCAATTATGATACGTTTTTTGTTTCGCATGCCTTGCCAAGTGTTAACGATCTGGAAAAAGTTATGGGACAGGGACAGGGACAGGTTAGGATCACAAGATGTTAACTAATTTGGTTTTTTTTGTAAACAGTTTCCCCTGTCCGAAAACTCAGCGCGCCAGTAAAACTTGGATTCAAAGCAAACTTGTAATTAAAGTTAATATGTTAATTCTAAAATCATATAATTTATAATACATAAACAAGTAATTGTACTTTTATTTTGTAAAGAACTGATGAATCCATTTTGGGCTTCTAACGGAGTGGTAATAAAGAAAGTTAAAAATGTTTTTTTTTAGTTTTTCTTTAAATTTTGTAATATTTTATAAAAAATGTCAAGCATGCAACAAGTATTTCAATTTCATTATGTTTGATATTAAATAATAGTAAAAAAATATTTATTAGAAAAATGAATCAGAAGATGGGTTTTTGACTTTTCGTCCTCTCCGTAGCAATGTGCTGGCCCTCTCCATAACGAAATAAACTTGATATTTTTATAGTATCCCTATCGAAAATTATAAATCTGGGTTTGTAATTTTTTAATTAGGATTGTAATATTTCTCGCCCTTAAAATAAAAGTATCTTCTATTCTTTTAATTTTTAATTTTTATAACTGTTTTAATTTTTAAAATATATATAGATTGGAGGATATTTTTGTCTTAAGATATATTTAAAGAATGTCAAATTTGCTAGCTATGATTACTTTTGTCCCCATATCAATAGGGTTTTCATTTATATGGACTTTCTTCATATAGACTATCCCCCAGTAACAATATCACGAACGAAATGATGTCTTATTTCTATGTGTTTTGATCGTTCATAAAAAAAACTGGATTTTTACATAAATTGAGTGCACTTTGACTATATGTCAGTCAAAGCTTGTCTATTTAAAATATGTATTTTATTTAAAAAAATTTGGATAAAAAATTTGGAAGCCAAATGGCTTCTTTAATGACCTCCAAGGCAGCAATATATTATGCCTCAATAGTGGATAGTGTCACTAAAAATTGCAATTGGCTTTCCCAAGATATGCAATACTATCAAGGGTAAAAAAATAAACATTAGTTGACCTATGTCTATCCCTATTACAACATAATCAGAATCTACAAAACCTTTCAAACTAAAATATTTCTCATGTTTAAAAATGAGAAAAATTAACACGGTTGAATACAAATATTGAAGATACCATTTCATAACGCTCCAATGATATTTTTCTAGGTTTGGGACATAAACATTAATAGAATATGCTAAGTCTGGTCTAGTACATAACATTACATACATAATAGATACTACTGAACTAGCATATGGGACAACTTCCATAAACTTCACATCTTGAGGTTAAGTGAGAGACAAAGATACATATAACTCAAAATGAGCTGCTAATGATACAGTGGCTGGTTTAGAGTTTTCAATCGAGAATCTCTTAACTACCTTTTTCAGGTACTGAGTTTAATTTAGGAATAACTTAACATATTTTCTATCTTCAGCAATTTTTATACCTATGATTTCTTAGCTGCTCCTAAATCTGTCATCTCAAACTCATATTTAAGTTTATTCTTTATAAAATTTAGCCTATTTTATCTTTATTAATCACCAATATGTCATCTATATATAATAACAAATACACAACATTTAAAATACTTTTATGATTAAAATAAAAAACTAGAATCGTATTGACTTCTTGGAAAACCTATTCCTAACATACATGTGTTGAACCTTTTATATCCTATCATAGAGGATTGCTTTAATCCATATAAATTTTTATTTAGAAGACATACAAGATTTTTATTTCAGAACCAAAACCTTCAGGTTGGTCCATATAGATTATTTCTTCTAACATTCCATGAAGAAAATCAGTTTAGTGTTTATTTTCTATAACTTCTAATCAAATTGACACACAGAGGCCATTAATATCGTAATAGTCTTATATTACTAGGGGAGAAAACTTTGGGCACTAACCTAGCTTTAAACGTAGGAGGTTCATTTTGGTATAAACCTTTTTTAATCTTAAAAACCCATTTTAAAGCTATAATTTTTATTCCTATAGACTTCTAACTAAGGTCCAAGTATAAATTTTATGAAAAAAAGGCATCCTCTTTCATAGCCTATATCCATTTAAGTTTGTCACAGGATAATATAACCTATTTATAACTCCTACGTTCTTTAGAGTTGGTTTACTTCTAAGGTTGTGTATTGGGAAAATACCGAGTAATCTCTTACATACTTCAAGTTAGGTCTTATCATTCTTTTTTCCATATCTTTAACAAGCTGGTAGGATTTTAAATCCTCCTCTTCTTCCTGGACATACTCTTCTTCTGAGATAACCAAATCTAGTTCAGGAATAATTTCCCTTATTGTATTTTACTTGTGGGAATCCGTGGTTTCAAACTCATGCATATAACTTTCCACTTGAGTTAAGTCCTTAATTTTTTTTTTCTATTCTTAGTCTCTAAGTAGGGAAATTCATATTTATTAAAGACACAATCTCTACTTATAGTAAATTTAAAACCTACTAATTATCTTAACTACGCTTTATAACCTTTTATCACATCTCGATAACCTAAGAAAATACATTTTTCGATAGCCGTATGATTTCTGGTAGAGAAAGAATTTAGACATGGGATCTAACGTAGATTCTGATTTATGAATGTAAACAAAACAACCAAATACTTTTAAATATTATAGGAAAGGTGGTTTCCTATTCCATATTTTTTTTGATGTTTTAAGGGCAATGGTCATTGAAGGAGACATATTTATTAGGTTAACCTCGACACTTGCAGCTCATCACATAAAATTCTTATTTATGCCAACGTTTCAAGTATACATCTAACATTATCTAATATAGTTATACTCTTTTTTCGAATACCCCATTTGGGTGAAGGGTATGCCTCACAGACCTATGCATAAGGATTCCTTCATGTTTACACAAATGATCAAATTATGAATTACAAAAATCTGGACCACTAACAGTTCTTAAAACTTTTAACTTATTGCTAGTTAGGTTTTTAAAAGTGGTTTTCCAAATTTTAATTTTTTTCAAAGGTTTGATATTTAATTTCACTAAATAAATCCAAAATTTTCTTGAAATACATCAATTATTAACAAAAATAAATATTTCCACCACGTGTGGGTACTTTAGAAGACTTCCAATATATGACTGAATTTATTCAAAAATTTGTTTTGATTTATAAAAACTTGTTTGAAAACTAACTTAAGTTTGTTTTCGAGAAATATTTTTTTTACAAAATTTAAGTTTAGTTAGATTTATTTTTTCTAAGAGATTATGTTTACCTAATTCACTTAATCCTCTATCATGTATATGACATAACCTAACATGTCATAGGTCAAAGTCATTATATCTACTAGACACTAGGTTAACTTTATTTGTAGTGGATGTTCTACCATAAAGAAAACGTTTTTCATTTTTACTCATAAAGTCAAAAAAAATTCATCCAATTCACCGAGAGATATTAAGATTTCTCTAAGATTATACACATGTCTTACATTATCTAGGGTTCTAACACAAACAACATATATTTTCAAGCATATATTACTAATACTAACTATCATAACACAGCCATCAGTCTCAACATATTCAAAAAACCAATCCTTATTAGGACATTTATGATATGTACATGAGATATCAAAAATTATGTTTTCATGTTCATTTAATTTTTACTTATTATTATTATTATTATTATTATTATTATTTTGTTCTTATTAAATATACTTCCTCTTCTTGAACTTTTTTTAACAATTTATTTCTCTCTTATGTTTTTATTTATTTCTTATTTTTTATTTCACCCTAATATCTTTATATATCTCACGAATACTCAAAACCAATTTTTTAGACATACAACAAAAGTATAACAAAAAAAAACGTAAGTAAGAAACAAAATTCTGGTGGCTCTCTCTAATCCAACCAAATAAGAGGCAACTCTAATATTGTATTATGGTTTAATAATAAGATATGGGTGGAAAAAAACATGAATCTAATCTAAAGGCTCATATTATTAATTATCGGAGGTAGAAAAAAAGAATTGTTTATAATACTTGTTCATCGTGTGTATTAAAAAATATAAATTATAAGTTTTGGTTAATTTTAATTAATTCAAAATAATAAAATTTGAATTGTACCAAATGAACTTTTAAAATAAATTTGGGATTGTAATATTTTGATTAAACTGGCAAGTAAGAGAATTTGAGTAAGGACAACGTTAAACCGAGACCCGTTTTGGTTATAATGAGACCCGTTATAATGAGACCTTCTTCAGCTATAATGAGACCCCAAAGTTATTAAAATACCCTTAATATATAAACCTTTTTCAGCCCACTATATCTCTTCTCTCTTTTCTCATTTCCATTTCTATTTTCTTTCTTTTTTCTTTTTTATCAAATTCAAGTTTCAGCTCGCATCTCACCAATCAAAATGAGAAAATTATTTATCTTCTCCAATTAATCTCTCTCTCTCTAAAGAACTCATTTCCTAATCAAAATCAACAATAGCACCCCAAGCAGAAAAGAAGTCGACTGAGAAGAAGGTCGCCGATAAATATCCCTTGGCCGCCGTAGCAACTGAGAAAAAAACCAAAGGCCAGAAAGAAGTTACCAAAAGAAGTTGGCGCCGGAGCTGATAAAAAGAAGAAACGATCCAAGAAAAGCGTCGAGACCTACAATATCTACATTTTCAGGATCTTGAAGCAGTTACATCCCGAAATCGATATTTCTAACAAAGTTATGAGAATCATGAACAGTTTCATCAACGATATCTTCGAGAAATTGGCTGGTGAGTCTGCGAAGCTTGCGAGGTACAACAAGAAACCGACTATCACTTCAAGGGAAATCCAGACTGTGTGAGGTTGGTGTTGTCTGGTGAATTGGCTAAACATGTTGTATCTAAAAGAACGAAGGCTGTTACAAACTTTACAAGTTCTTCTGTTATGGAATTTGGGGATTTAGGGTTTCTGGTTGTAAATTTAATTCAAACTTAATCAATGTGTTGTTTTCTTTCTTGTGGTTTTGTTATCTGATTAATTTTTCTCATTTCGCTATTAATCGAAGATATTGATTTCAAATATTGATTTCTTTGATTTTTTTTTTAAAAAATTGCAGCTCGCGTCTTATCTTTCCATCAAGATTAGACTGTGAAATATTTTCACAGTTACTAGTTTATTTCTTAATAGAAAATTATACAAATTACTGGGTCCACAAATTAATTCATTGTAATATAATTCTGTAAAAAAAATTGGCTCTTCGACTAGTGTGATCCATTCTTTTTACGGTAATGAAAAGTCAGAACGTTCCACGAGGCGATATTAAAATATAATTAAAAAGTAGAGAGAATTTTTGTTAAAGAAGAGGAAGAAAATAGTTAGATTTTAATGTAATTCATTCTTTGGGTATTAGATTAGTTTTAGATAGAAGTTTTGGTTGGAGAAGAGGAAGAAAATTGTTTAGATTTTTGGTCGAAAACTTGTTTATATGATAGGTAAAATGGTCATTTTACATAAAGTAAAATAAAAAGTTTGATTTAAGGTCTCACTATAGCCAAATGGGATCTACTGTCTAGATATAGCATTGCCCTTTGAATAATTAGATTAGTAGATAATAGAACTTTTTGAATAATTAGACTAATAAATAATAAAATCTTGGATCATTGAGATACATACAGGTTTATAATAATTCTTGAAAGAAAAATTATTCTCTATTTACTAATTAGTTTTACTAATTATTATTTATTATTTAATGTTTTCAATATTTCTTATATTTTTATTTTTGTTTTTATTAAGTTAAATATTTTTATTATACAATTTTTTTTCGCGATTTTGTTTTCATTTTTTTGTTTTCTCTTTTATTTCTTAATATTTATTTCTTAATATTTTTGTAAATTAATAAATTGTCAATAAATTAAATTATGCTAAATCGGTTGAATTTGATCGAATGGATAAACTATCAAGTAAATTCAACAAAATGTAATTTTTTATTTTTTTATAAATTAACAAACTGTAATTAAAAGGATAAATTTGAACAATTATAATTCGGATGTGTTTCTAGATTTAGAATTAGGATTGTTTGTTAAAAGAAACTTATTATGTGTTTTAGGTTTTTATTACGTTTTTTCGAAGAAAACAAAGTTCGTCTTCAGTGTCTAGTGCCTCACATTTTGCATCTATGCAAGACCATTGTAATATAAAAATGGTAGATGCGAAACCTGGAACTATATGATAGATGCGGGACCTAAATTTTAGATGTTAGATGCAAGACTATTGTAAAACAAGAATGGTAGATGTGATACCTAGATGCTAGATGATAGATGCGAGACATAGTTTTTATATGCTATATACGAGTATAAAATGAAAAATGGTAGATGTGAGACCAATGTAAAATGAAATTGGTAGATACGAGACATAAAGACTAGATGATAGACGAAAAACCTAATGTTTTGATGCTTAGATGCGAGACCAATGTAAAATATAAATGGTAAATAGGAGACATAAAGGTGTGATGATAGATGTAACACTAGTGTAAAATAGAACTAGTAGATATGAGACATAGATGATAGTTGCAAGACCAAAATGCTAGATATGAATAAAATAAAATAAATATCATTCGTTGATCTAGTTTTGTTTATCTTAAAAAAAGCAAAATCAAGCATACTTTTGGTTTTTTTCCGAGTTATTATTTAAAAGATATGTATTTTTAAAAAGTTAAATATAATAAAACAAGAGAGATAGAATGTGATTTTTTTTATAGAGGTGTTTTAAGTAGAAAATAAGGTCTAAAAACTTATATAATATATTTTTTCAGTAAATCCTAATTAAATTTTCAAAATGGATGATAACTAACCTTTTATTAAAATTAAATAATTGAAGATGAATATCTTCATGCAGGGAACGTATAAAGGGACCGGAGGAGCGTTGTCCCCGCTTACCTTAAAATATGGGTTAATTTATATAGCTTATTTTGGGTAGTAGGTATTTTTTTAATAAAATTAATTTAAAAATAAGAAATTATTATTATTTTTAATGACATTTTAATTTAAAAATATGAAATAATAGCTACTTTTAAGAAAAATACTAAATTAAAATCTTAGATAAACTATTATTAAGGAAAATTTTAAATTAAAATCTAGGATAATAGCGGGTTTTAAATCAAATTTAATTTATTTTTTTTATAAATTGGAAAATGTAGTTCTCATCTACATCTCAATCTCTACAAGATTAGAACCACAAATAAAACTCGGTTCATTCTATAAGCGTTTTTATTATTTTTATTCAATTTTGTTTGCAATAATTTGTTTCGATTTTATTTAGTTTAATTTTTCTCTCCCAAAATTGAATTTTTATTTATCTTTGTCTTCTTTAATTGTTTTTACATTACTGATTGATTTGATTTAAAAGTTAATGGATCATTGTTTATCAATGAGATATTTTAATTAAATAAATTTAAAAAGAGAGAGAAAATGAAGAATATGAAAGATTTTAATTAGATACATTAAAGAAGATGAAGATATTAATTAAATAAATTAAACAAGATAGAGAAAATAAAGAACATGAAAAACGTGAAGATTTTAATTTAAATAAATTAAAAAAAAAAATAACACGATCTTAAATAAATAAATAAATAATAATCATAACCCAAATTCAAAGTTACATATATATACAAAAATTACATATTAATAATTACATTTACTTATTTTTTTAGCTAGCAAATTTGTATTTACCTCAATCGTATCATTAAAATATTTTACATTGGTATATATTTTAAATAACAATTTCACTTTGTTCCGTAAATATTTTGTAAAATATTTTTTAATTGACAATATATTATAATTTTTATTTAATTTTATTTTTTAATATGATTATACATGTTTGTTAAACAATATATATTAATTTTTTTTGTTTTCAATAACATAATTTATTTATATTATAGATTATGTTTGATACAAATTTTATTTTATTTCCATATATTTTTTATATAAAAAATTGATTTTATGTCCATATAATTTTTAAAAATATATTTTACATAACGAATTTGATTTCATTTCATTTATTTTCAAAAATATTTTTGATATAATAAATCTTTATGTGATATATTTCTATTAAATAATTTATTAAACACATTTTTATCTTTTAAAAAAATCATTTTATATAAATACAAAATCATTAGTTTAAATTATATTGTTGTTATTTACATATTTTTGCTTCTTACACATAATGCATTCAAAATATAAAATAATATTTTTAGTTAGTAAAATATTTTATCTATAAAAAAACAAACAAGTGTCTCAAAATATGATGAAAACTTAATAGTACTAAAAAATCATATCAACGAGATAATAGAGAATAAAGGCAATGCCCCAAGGGGGTAACCGAGTTGGTTGAGTAAGGCATGATTGTGATCAAAGGTCATGAGTTCGAGCCCCTCTACATACGCTTTCTCGGCTGAACCTATCACCTTGTGTGGTTTACCTTCTGGCGTTGGTTTGCAGGCTATCGCGTCAGATTGAGGGTTTACCCTGTGCGCATTCATTACACTTTGAGTAGCGGCTGCGGGTTCCCTCCGAAAAAAGAGAGTAAAGACAATAAAGCCAAATAAGATAATAAAAAAAATAGTTACCAACATAATAATATAATTATCAAACAAAGTTTTTGGAGCCGGGAGAACATAATAATATAATTATCAAACAAAGTTTTTGGAGCCGTACATAATCCTTTGATAAAGATATAAGTAATTAAAAAGTGAAGACAATTACTAAAAACATCTTTAATTGAGTATTTTATAGTTAAAAGATAAATTTTTAATACAAAGTGTAAATATGGAGGACTAAATGTGCAATTTATAGCAAATATGTTTGTATTAAGTAAATAAGTAGAGTGAATTATCCAAAGCTTCTAACTAATTATGTAACCGTGTACACCTATAAGTAGGGGGGTTGGCATTGGAAATAAGACTGATTGACATTTTGGCTTACAAAAACTCTTGATTTCGTTCTCTCTTTGGAAACTTGAGCTATACTCTCTCTCTCTCTCTCTCTCTAAAATTCTCCCAATTACACTTGTAATTCTATTTTGAAATTGAAAATAATTCACTCTTATCATTGGTGACCATAGAAGGAGGACGTTTGGTGTCTAGATATCAAATCTAAAACCTTTAAAGAAACTATGATCGATATAAGATGAATCCCAAAATCAGATCTGATCCAACAATTTTGGTGGAGAATGAGGTTGCTCGAATCAGGACTAGTAAGAGGAGAGAATCAAGACGAAATTTGAGGGAATGATCAACGCGAATAATCTAATGTTGAAGATTGGATGAATCAACTGTTAGAAAGGATAGTTGATTTGAATGAACAACTTGATTAAAGAGAGTAACAACTTTAGTCTGGTAGAGTAAAATTTGATATGCGATTTGAAACTGAAAATAAAGAGGTGGAAGATTCATCCGACGAGTCTCACAATGTTCATCGAGTATGGAGTGAGTAACAAAAAATACAGTTTTGGTCAGACAAAGGATATCATTCCACTCAAAAGGAGAAGAATGATAAACATCAGTACATTCCAACTAGTGCAAATGGATCTTTTGAGTCGGTTTATGAAGATTTTTATCAAAACCATGATAAGTAAAATCTAAACAGGCAAGATAAATATTGGCACACTTCAAGAAGGGAGGATAGTCATCCTCGAAAATCCTGAAGAGAGTACAAATCCAAGAAATAAGATAGGGTTCGATTTATAATGGGCAAACCACTATACAAAGGTAATACCTCTAATCGATATGTTAATCCTGCAAATCAACATTTGTATGCAATTATGGGAACAACTGGGGCTGATCATTATATGCAAGGAGTTGATTGGAGAATCTCTCGGTGGTCACCTGAAATAAGATCTATACCTCTTCCGAGGTGGTTTGATCTTATAAAGGTGGATAAAGATCAGATTCTGTTGTTAGAGATTTGTCTTTGCCCTTTCCATCACCACTTCGTTACACCTCTGATATTTTTTTCTTCGTTGGCAGCGAAGTCTCCCCGGCTGAACAAATGTCTAGAGGGCGGAGTCGTAACTAGAATCCTCCATGTTCTCCTTTATGACTAGAACCCAAAGTGTTAGTAAGTTGAGTTCCAACATTCTCTCAATCGGGTTAAGAGAACTCAGTAGTCAGTGTTACAGGATTTTATCCTCCACTCGAATTTAGTGCAAGTTCGGCTAGAAGAGTTGCAGGATCATCTTCCCTATTTAGACTTTGTGGAATGTGAGGACTACTAGCAGTGGCTTCTTGACCAGTTGGATCTTTTTGTAGAGAATTTTGTTTTGGTTTTAGATAACCTAGTTACTTTACGCGACGTGTTCTCCTTGGAATCTAATCCCATGGCTTTGAAAGTAGAAGGTTTTCGTGGGCTGGTGTCCCCTTGGGATTTAAATAATTTGAGAGGTTTATGAGAACGAGTTGGTGATGTGAAAAATTAAGCAGTCGAAGAGCATTCAGAGGGAGTATTCCGCCTGTTTTATGGGTAAACATCCCCATAATTAAGGGAGTGGGTTACAACGACCATCCCTGAGGATGCAAACAACCCAGCATCGGCTATGGCCTTTTGGTTTTCTTCTTCTAGTTCAGACAAGGCCAGCTAACCACGTTTGGTTAATGTATTTTTGGCGGTGAACATGCAAACGCAAAAATAGTTTAGGAAAAATAATTTGTGATGGTTAATGCGGTGGAGGAAATGAAATATCATCGAAAATAAGTTGAATGTCAACGGAGAATATTTTCTCTATCTAGAATGCAAAATATTTCTCTCTCTAAAAATACTTATAGTGAAACTAAAGAACGCTTGAGTTCCCTACAAGAGAAGTGGAAACAACAGTGGTAACTAGGGGCCTCTAGAAGAGTGGAACCGTCTCTCTTTTGATTGGTTAGTTTTACCTACGGTAAAACAAGTTCATGTAAAAAATAATTGACTAAAAGTGTGACCTTTGGTTAGTAACTGTCTTTGAATGATGCCATCAGATGGGGTTCGAAGATGTTTATTACTTATACTCAATCGAAGAGTACTGGGGAATCAGAGTTGGAAGAATAAACAAGTTTAATCTTAATATAGTTTGGATATGTGTCAGTTAGTCCTCCCAAAATACCTTTTGACTAAGCTGTTTGGCAGATGCAGCTATGTGCTTGGCATATCTTTAGTCAATGGGCTTCTTTGGTCCATGGGTTTGCCCCCATGATTTTGACCCAACCTGATTAGCCTATCAACCCAAAATTAGCTTATAAAAGCTCTGACACATAGCATTTAAGAGGTTGAGATTTCATCTCTCTAGACATTAAATACAAGTACATTAATTATCTCTCTACCTTTCACCTTACATTTAATATATCATCTAAACACTTACCAAAAATACCCTCAGAAACCTTACCATTATGTAGTACCAAATATCCAAGCCAAGTTTCTCCACCATGTATGCCTCAAAACACAAAAGGACTCCCACTAAGATATCTACCAGATATTATTTAAAGGAAGCAGTAATATGTGATACATGGATGGCCGCATAACATACCATAATATAAAATAGAGCACATACGCCCAATCTATACAACCATGTGAGCAGATCAAACGATAAAACTAAACCAAAGGGCGCAAACTGGAAAGGGTTAGGGTATCAATTGTCTAACCCATTCATGGATGATGTAGATAACTTTAATAAGGATGAAGTACCTCAAGCAGATAAAAGTTTCCCACTAGCTTGAAAAATATTGTTTCGAGTCATGTCATTGCTCGATAATAAACATAAGATGGATAAATACGATAGAAAATAATATTTGGAGCACCACTTTTCACAATTCAATATTGAATTTTATAATATGGAACTGATAATGGAATAAAGTACCAGGCATTATCTATGACCCTAAGGGGAACAAAAATTCAATGGTTCAATAGTCTCCCAACATGTTGCATAAAAAATTAGAAGATTATTTGAACCATATTTAAAAATCACTCTGTGGGTTCAAAATAAATTTAAAAAGATGAGACTATATAGTCCATTGACAACAAAGAGATAATGAGAGCCTAAGAGGTTATACCAAACGATTCGTTGAAACAAAATCATAGTCACATGATTGCCACAATCTGATGGTTGTAGGAGCATTTATACAATGAGTCAATGAAGGAAAATTTTCGATGAAATTATGAAAAAGAAAGCACTAAACTTTTGGATATCTACATGCCCAGGTGGAATAATTCGTCAAAATGGTAAAATAAGAAACACATGTAATCTAGGCGGAGGTGCTTTAATAAGAAAAACATATATAATAGTGCACACAAGCGCAAAAGATAAAGAATCTAGAAACAATGGTGCTTCAGCATCAACCATATCAAGGAGATATCAATTATAATGTTTAAGCAAACAAGAATCACAAGAAGTATTGTCAGAGTTTCATGATGGTGAAGGGTCGGATCATTGTGGGTTCAATGCTTTATCACATCGAGTTTTACTTGCACGGTATTCACAGACCAGCAGTACCGCTTATGTCTATATCTGAGGCGGTACCATTTGATAGGTGGGGATTGATCTGGTGGGACCTTTGCTGATGGCTTCTAAGGGAAGGCAGATGATAATTGTAGCGGTTGATTATTTTACAAAATGGGCAGAGGCAGAACCGCTATCAGGAACAAAGGCAAAGGATTTCATTAAATTTATTGTAAACAGTATCTGTTTTCGTTTTGGGGTTCCTTGGAGGATTACAACAGATAATGGCCCTCAGTTTAATAATAGGGAAATGTCTGCATTTTGTACTTCTAAAGGAATTCAGCAATGTTTTTCGACGCCTTTTCATCCTCGAGCTAATGGAGAAGTAGAGGTGACAAACAGAACAATTTTAGATGGCTTGAAAAAGAATTTATCAGAGGCAACTGGAAAATGGCCAAACTATATGCAAGAGGTGCTTTGGGCTTATCGAACAACTCCAAGAGAGGCTACAAAAGAGACTCATTTTGCTTTGGCATATGGTATGGAAGTAGTTAGCCCCATTGAATCTACGATGTCATTTTTTAGAATATCTCAATATTATGAAAGGTCTAATGATGAAGTTCGAAGGGATAATTTGGATCTGATTGAGGAAAAAAGAGTTCGAGCTCATCTGAATGTAATTCATTATCAAACTCTTATGAGAAATAGATATGATTCGAAGCTAAAGAGAAGGGAATTTAAACAAGGTGATAAGGTGTTGCGAAAAGTTTTCTTGCACACAAAGGAGAAGAACCTCGGAAAAATAGCTCCTAATTGGGAAGGGCCTTATACAGTTGTTGAAAGAATTAAACTGAGGTCCTATCATCTTTGTGATTTCGAGGATAGGATGCTTCAACATCTGTGGAATATTCAACATTTGAAGCTTTATTGGGAGTATATATGTTTTTATACTTTGGAATTTCTGTTTTGAATGACGCACTGTTTCCTATCATGTTGGCCGAGGAAGGTTTTAACAAGGCGTCGTGTACATATTCAATATTATCAATAAAGTTCGTTTTTTGGACAATAGTTGTTTACATATGTTTGAATATTATCTTAACAAATCAATAAAGACTGATCACCTTTGAGATTAATTAAGAGTAGAATGTTCTGAAGTGTTTATAACACTTTTCGAAGAAACAACCATGTTTAATAATCACATTACATTTTTATTTCGAAGTGAATGCTTAATAGCACACTGAGAATTTTTCGGAGAGCTGTTAAAGCCTAACAACGCATTGAGAATTTGTCGAAGAATTACCAAGTTTTAAATCATTGAGATTTTTTCGAAGAACTACCGTATTCATCAATTTCATTAAGGTATTCAAGATGGTAAGTATATATTTTGTACTTATTGTGTTTTTGAAATTTAACATCGAATAATATGCAAAGATAAAGATAAAATATAGAAAATCATTTGTCATTTAGATTAATTCGTTGAGGTACAGAAAGAAAATTTCTAATCTGACAAAGACATAAAAGTGATAGGATTAATCAGAAGACTTTTCCTCTTCGGATGTTCATCTTCTGAGGATGATGATTCATGAGCAAGGTCGAAAGCTTCACTTGGATGTTTCTCTTCACGGATGTCATTCCAAAAACTGGTAAGGTCGATTTTTGGATAAGAAACGTGAAGCTCTCGAAGAAGGAGAATGGTTGCATCTTCTTTTCCGACGTTGATAGCTGTTTGCATATCTTTTGAAAGCTCAGCCTCGGCAGCAGCAACGGCAGCAGCTTTTTCAGCTTCGAAATCCTTCTTCAATTTAGTTATCTCATCGGTTAGCTCTTTGTTGTTTGTTTCACAAAGAGTGAGAGAATTTCGAAGCTTAGTGGAGTTGTATTTTTCAGTGGCCAGTTCAGTATCATGGCTAGCCTTGAGTTTATTCACCTCTGCTTCATGAGAGTTCATCAGCACTTCTGTATCTATAATGTGGGTGATTCACATATGATTCTTTATGCAAAGAGCACATTTTATGAGTTCGGACCTTGCTATTTCATAACTATGAAATTGATCAATTACCTTGCCGTGCAAAGTTTCTCTAAACTTTTTCTCAACCTCGTAAGCTTCCTTATAGTAAACCATATCTTTGGCCAGTTGCTTTGAATGGCTTTGAGAGGCTTTGACTTGGGAAGCAAGTTTCTTTGCTCCAGTATCAAGCTCGGCAAATGGTTGAAGTGAGCCAGCAATTGCAGGATTTGGAGTAGGAAGACGAAGTTTCGATGTGCTAGGACCTTGAACCATAGGGGTGATGGGTTCAAGATAACGGATAACTTCTGGAGAAGCTTCGACTGGTGTTGGTCTCCTAAAGTTAAGCATATGGTTTTGGATTACTTGAAGAATAAGGTCTTTTTCACTAGTAAGTGCTTCAGTGTTTTCGAAGTTGATAAATATGTCGAGATCGAAGGCTGCAGTGGCTTGATTCTCGTTAAAGGTGCTATCTTCGATGACTATCACAGGATTGTATTTGTTTGATTGATTTTTTATTGAAGGATTTTGTGGGTTTTCAGCAACAGTGAATTCGTCCTCATCAACCAAAGCGTTCGAAGTGATTCTCATTTGTTTCTTTTTCTTTCCTTGGGAACCAGAGGAAGTTTTCTTTTTCTTTGATGACGGTTCATGGTCTTTTCCCTCCTCGATAGGTGAGAGAGATTGTTCTGCAATTTTTCATTTTTGACGCTTTGGCTTCGATGGTGTGGAAGGGCTAGCACCAGATGTGCTAGCTACATTTTTACCCTTCTTCTCTTTGGAAGCTTTTTCTTTCTTCTTTTTTGGAAAATGGTTATCCGATCTGCTATGAATGGGAAGGAAGACTTTGAGATATTCGTTGTCAGACAAGCTTCAGATCTTGTTCTGCTGTTAGATCTTGAGGAGGCAAGCCACCTTCTCTGATTGGAAACATATGAAAATGGAAGAAGTTGATGGATTGAAAGGCAGTATGAAATGCATTATTCCATTCCTTCTCAGCCCAAACAGCGAGTTGTTGGAAGATTTCCTTATCAACTTTTTGACGTGTTGAGTAACACTTCAAAAATTCTGAAATAAATTAGTAAAACAAATAGTTAAGGCAAAAAGAAAAGGTAAATTTTATATCAAAACATAAAAATTTCCAAGAGCTTACGATTGCTTCTCCAGACAAGAGTTAGCTTTGAAGGGTTGGCTTCCGAAATCGCTTTGCCATTTTCCCACGCTCCTGATATAAAGACAAATTTCTGTTTCTAGAATTTTTCAGCCTCTAAGACATCATCGATGATCTTGAGGTCATCCATCAAGTTGAGGTAGTAAAAGGGAAGCTTCGGACCTTTAGACAATTGGGTGAGTGAGATGAAGTCTTTGATGCTGATGGGAATTTCTGACAGTTAAGACGCCATTATCACTGACATAAGGGTGAACCACTGATTCGGTGTCACCTGGGTAGGGCATAAGCTGAGGAGTTCGAAGTATTCCACGATCATTGGATCAAGTGGAAACCGAAGACCCCAATTGATGATTTCAGGGTAGACTATTAATTCATCATCTTTACAGTCCAGGGGAGTTTCTCCTTCCTTTGGCAGACGAAGAGTTATGTTTTCTTCATTCCCCATTGTTTTTAAGAATTGAAGCCTGGCTATCTTTATAGTATATGTAACGAACTTTTTTCAAAGCGATAATGTATTTGCTTGCAAGGTTCCTCAGGTTCCTCCCAATTTTTTCCCTTTCCTCTTCGGAAATGAAACAAGCATCTGTTTCTTCTTGATGTTTTTGAGTATTCACTGAGTTCCCATCGTGAGAATCAGCCTTGAGATCGGTTTTTGTAGCTTCTGAATCAACTTCGTTGGCTTTCGAAGTTTCTTCTCGAGGGTTTTGAGAATTTGGGATAATAGTTTAAGAAGAAGGGTTAGTAATTCGAGGAGCTTCTTCTATTACTTCTCTTTGAGGAGGATTATCAGTATTTGGAGGGGAAGAAATTCGGATAATTTTTTATTCATCTCCCATAGCAATGGAAGTTTTTTTTTCTCGTTACTGAGGTGTGTTTCGAGGAGGGGTTATTTGCCTTTGGTTTTGGAGGAGATTTTTCAGTAATCAAAGGAGAAATTTTACTCTAAGATGAGGAGGCTTTAGGTGTTTTAGGACCTGAGATTTTAGTTGATGGTTGTTCTTCGATTATGGGAGAAGGCGAAAGAACAGGAAATTTAATGGGATCGAAATTACTGTAGTAGATTGTTTCAGTAGTAATTCCAATTGGACCTCCTCGAATCAATCCTGCTCTTTTATATTCTTCAACCCTTTGCGTAATACAGAAGTAGTCGTATGATCCGAAGACTAAATTATTATTAGAGTCTGAAGATTCTGGTGATTTGGGTATGATGGCCTTCGATTTTTTAGTTCTTAGTTTCTTTCTCATAAAGCAAGTGAGGGTTGATTATAGAGGATGAAGATTGATCAGAAAACTTGAATTTTCTGATGGAAGTACTGAGAAAAGGGGAAAAACACGATGAAGGTAGCTAAAAGGTCTGGCTTCTCTCTAAAAAGGTTTATGTGTGATGAGAATAAAAAATGAAAGGAATGTTGTATTTATACTAAGGCGAGTGAAGGCGTGTGAAGGTGGAAATACCTTTATGATGATAGGTTGGAATACAAATCGGTGAATTGATCAGATGCTCGACATCTGTCAGGCTAGACCTCTAGGGTTATGATGGATTTAACGGTTACATTCATATGTGTAACGGTTATATTCGAAGATGATTATTCGAAGACGATCTATTTACATAATATTTCAAGGAAGATTTCAGGGAAATATTTTATTACACCGTTTCGAGGCCATTTTGCTTTTATTTTTTGATTCAGGATACGCTTTGAGTGGTTATATTTTTCAAGTGCTTCGAATGAACATTTAAGATGACTGCTTCGAATGATTGTTTTAAGTTTATCACAGGTTACATAACATATGGGAGTTTTCGAAGATGTTAAGATTCGAAGATAAATGGATTCGAAGACTTTTCGTTCTCATTCATTTACTGACATGAGAACTATGGGGATTCTGATATGGAAATAGGATTTTGAGAACTAAATTGTAAATAATGTAAATTTAAGGATTTAATTGTAAGTAATGTCCTTAATTTGTAACTGATGTAAGTTTTAGAGGATATTTGTAACTATGTATAATTAGTGAGGACTAAACAGCAATTAGCCCACTTTTGTAACAGATTTCAGTTTGAGACTAAGTCTTGGCTCCTCTATATAAAGGGCAAGACTACTCTAATAAAAGGGTTGAACCCTTTTCACTTTGAAACTCATTTTGTACTTGTGTTTTCTCTATCTAAAAACTCTCTAGCTCTTTCTCTCTCTAGAATTCTCTATTGACAATTAACTAAAGCAAAATTATAACTCATTATCCTATATAATCAATCTTCTACCGGTCACAGCCGTAAAATACAAATGTAATATATATATATATATATAATATTCGTAAACAAATTACATATAATACTAATACTAACGATAAACATTGGTATAATATATATTTATTTATTTCATTATATATATATATATGACATCTCTTTTAAAATGTGATAGTATAATTTATAAGAGAAATATGTATTACGCATTAATATAATTAAATTATATTGAAAGTGGCTGATTTGAAGGTTTTCAAACGAATATCGTTTCTATAATTACTTAAAACAATACTGAGATATATTCATTCTTCTTTCATCATGACATTGACATTACATTTGTTTTTATGAATCTACAAGTTGAAAAAAGAATACAGTTGAAGGAGACTCAGGCATCAGAAATAGATTCTTGTGATCAGCTAGAGAAGGATCAGTTCCAAAGATCTTTTGTAACAATCTAACCTCCTCGAGCGAATGTGTCGCCTAAGGTATCAGGAAAGTTTCCTTTGAGGCCCAGAGTAAATCAACAAACATATAGCACACAGCAAAGTATTAGGCCAATGTCTAATAAATGGATTCATCCAGCTCATTTTGCGGATTTAACCGAGTGTATGGCAACAATTATTTGATAAAACTCAAAGTCAAGTACAATTTTGCAAGCCTTTCCTTATACAAACTTCGAGGGAAAACGGAAACAATAGATATTGCAAGTATCATGAAAATATTGAACAATGGGTAAAAAACACCAGTCATCCTCCATGTTTGCAACTTGTAACAAGTTCGTCCCTCACCTTTGAGGCTGTAATAAAGGGGTCCTTATCGTTTTATTAAGTAGAATAAAACCATCATTTTCGAGTCCAGCCCAACATTTGTCCCTATAATACCCTTTGACCGACCACATCAGCGATCAACATAGGACACTAATGTGGCAACATTAAACCTTAAACCCGGCCCAAGAACCAACCCTAACCCAAGAACCCAACCCAGCTTCTAACCCAAGGACCAACCCTGACCCAATAACCCAACCGTCTTTCTCTCTCTTCTCTCTCATCTCCCTTCTTCCATTTCTATGGCCGCATTTTCTCCAGGTACCCCCTCCCCCCTCTCTATGTATCTCTGACCTGAAAACTACATCCTCCTCATATTAAAAACACACACTTTCAATTCAATTTTCAAATAATTAAAATTTCAAGAAAAAACGCAAATATATATCAATCCAAATCCATTGTTATAAGCAGCAGCAAGAACAACCCATTTCCGAATATATCTTCTATTCGACCAAAACGCAATCGAAATAATCAAAACACCAATCTTTGCTAGATTTTCCAACAATGAAATCCAACAAAGAGAACATCTTAAACAGAAATGGAGTTTCTTTCAAGAAAAGAGTTAGTAGAAGAAAATCTATGAGGACGCATCTTGTTGATATCACCAATCTCTTCCTCGATGTCAATTTCATCATTACTTCTTCTTCTTTTGATTTAAATTCAATGTTTAGGTCGAATACCCAGAAGAGAAAATCGACCGTTTCCGCAAAAAAAAATGGGTTTAAAGGATTGGGGTTTCGGTGATTATTACCGGTTCTTTTTTTTCCATGTATGTTTCAGGAGTTTGATGTCATCGAGTGTTGAGTGATTTTATTGTTGGGGTTTTGTCTTTGATTATTATGAATGAAATATAAATTATAAATAAAATTATTTGTATTTGCTGATACTTTACTTGAATCAAATGTCTGATAAAATGTCAATTTCATGTAAATGTATTGGGTGGTACCTTACTTTGGATCAAATGCCAATTTCATGTAAATATTAGAGAATGTATTGTTTGTAGTTGTTTGGGTAAAATAATAGTATAGTTTTTTATGATAATTATCGCTACCCAGTATGATGTCAACCTTGATATGCTAGCGGTTATATTGAATTCTATTACAATTGTATACTTGAGCTTACCACAGTTGTCATAAATCTTTTATGACCCAAATTGAAAGTTCACGAAGAAAGAAAATGGGTTGTTCTTACTTCTTATATATAGCATGTAGTGTGAGATATAACATATTTCGAAATGGGTTGTTCTTACTTCTTACTTTCGGGTCAGAGATACATAGAGAGAGGGGGAGGGGTACCTGGAGAAAAAAGGGCCATGGAAATGGAAGAAGGGAGAGGAGAGAGAAGATAGAGAAAGACGGTTGGGTTATTAGGTCAGGTCACAAATCGGGTTAGAAGTTGAGTTAGTTGAACCAACCTATTGGGTCAGGGTTGGTTCTTCGGTTAGAAGATGGGCTGGGTCCTTGGGTTAGGGTTGGTTCTTGGGTCGGGTTTAAAGTTTAAGGTTGCCACATCAGCGTCCCACGTGGATCGCTGATGTGGCCGGTCAAAGGGTATTATAGGGACAAATGTTGGGCTGGACTCGAAAAGGATGGTTTTATTCTACTTAATAAAACGATAAGGACCCCTTTATTACAGCCTCAAAGGTGAGGGACGAACTTGTTACAAGTTGCAAACGTGGAGGATGACTGGTGTTTTTTACCCATTGAACATTATATGAAGGAATGTATGGTGGTTTGGTTTATTTTGGGTTGGGGGTAGTTTTGTAAAATGTTTTAGTAAGTTTGGGGTGTGAGGAGTAGTGAGATAATTAAGCAGCATGCTAGTATTAAATTCTGATCACCCTCATTAATGAGAGTGGTTGGGGTATTTATACTTTAATTAATAACCTATGGGCTTACCGGGCCAAGTTGTGAAACCGGGTCGAATTCAAAGACTTATTAGTTTTTAAGTAGATTAACAAATAGCTTAGTCAAAAGTTGTTTACATTTGTCGTGTTCGGATTTATAATGGTGTGATATGGTCCAAATTACCCATGTTCGGATTAATGGGTATGTTGTGTCTGCAAGATCCGAACTCATCAGTAGTCCCTTTTTTAATCCTTACAAAGTATCTTTGGAAGGGGTAAAAGTTTTACCAAGTCAACATCAATTACGTCTGATCTGCTTGCGTCGTCCGAACTGAAAAGCTTTTCTCTTACAAACAACTCAGTTCGAATTTCATTAGGACTGTTTTTTCTTTCTAGAATTCTAAGAGTTTTTTCATGAATCGTAGGACACGTGCAAAATATCTGGTTTGACCTCTCAACCGTTATTTTTCCTAGATCGCCTCACCCACTAGGTCTAAAAAGTTACCTAGGTTTTGATTTTTCAAACGTTGCGCAGCCCTTAAACATTGCAAAAACCATGTTCAACTTCTCCTTGGTAACTATTGCTTTTTACTGTTATATATATATATATATATCTTTTTACTATTCCATTGTCTTCCACACTCAAAACTTTCTTAGAGAGAAAATCTCCTTCATCTTCAAACTGTTCTTAAGAGATTATATGTTCACAGCCAGAAACGCTTTAGTTAAAGGTGGTTGGTTGAATTTATCAGAGTTAGAGAGAGCAACTAAAGTAGAGAGAGAAAACCATATCACCATCGGTCTCCCCGTTTCTCCAGGTGAGAAAAACAGTCAGCCAAACCAAGACGCCGATCAAGGGTCATCTTCCTCAAGAAACCCTAGACCCAGAAAGCTCCCATTTAGACCAAACCTTTCACCCTCCCTAATGGTTCTTTTGTACAAGAATCTTAACACCCTGTTTCTAAGGAAAAACGGTTTCAAGCATCAGAAAACCCTCACCATTTATAGCAATGGGCTCTGACACAGAAAAGTCACTGAAGAAGATAACTCATCTCCGGACAACTCGCCAAACCAAGAAGAGGAAGGCTACAACAGATCTAGCTCAAACTGCTACAGAAGGGACTGGCTCGGGGAACAAGGGTGGTATTGATGTGGCTTTGCTCAAGGAAGTAGAGGTTGAGACAGTGAGGGAAGCTGGAGGGTCAAAGAACCCACCAAGGCCTCCTAAAAAGGATAGGAAGCGTAGGGCCATCAGCGATGAAAAAGCTGCCAAGAAGAAGAAGGTCACCTTGGGGGAAGAAATAATCCTTCGCCCTTCGGAAATACCACCACCAACTCCTTCCGACCCTACTCTACAAGAGGAGATCCCAACAAACCTTCACTCCAGAGAGATTGCTGGTGGAGGGAACGATGAAGTAAACCTTTGTGCCCTTCAAGACATTGGTCTGTATTTTAATGATTTTGAAAAAAAGATGATTTTGCAAGTCCTTATCGTCCTCCAGTTCCTCCAACATGGTGACCTACAATGGGAAATTATTCTCCATATCCGGAGAACAAGATGCCTTAAGTCATGCTCTCATTGGTTATATCCGGCCAGCACTTGATCTGGAGAGGCAGGTAAAGAGTCAGACCAACCTTATCAACTCTCTCACTTCTAACAAGTAATCTTTGTCAAACAGTCTTCTTAGTTCTCAGAAAAGTATAGAGGCGCTGAAGAAGGAGAAGGAGGATTTGGCAACCAAGCTAACCGCATCGGAAGCAGCCAAAACTGAGCTCCAAACCAAATACTTTGACCTGGAGACTTCTTCCTCACAAAACCTCACAGCGTTGAAGGATCAATTGAAGACTAAGGATGGTGCTATTCAAACCCTAACCAATAAGAAAATTAAGTTGGAAAGCACCGTTTCGGAGATGACTAAGGAAAATAAGGCTCTGAAGCGTCAACAAGAGCAAACTATCAAAGCAGGTTTTGAAGAATATGCTAATGAAGTAGTAGACTCCTTAGAAAAGATAGATGATAGGATCAAATCTGACATGGTGTTTTTGTTCCATGAGACCTTCCCTAAGAGGACCCTTGGTCCCTTATGGAAATATGTGGAGTACGAAGACCTCCCATTTCATACTATGGCAGATGGCGACAAGCAACTACTCTAGTGGATTTGATCCCACTGATGATGAAAAAAGGTATGGGTGAGAGTTCAAGTGTTGAACTCAAAAGTCCCAAAAAAGATGGTGGTGAAGGAACATCCGAAGGGAATAAGCCCTAAGGTTTTATCATGTATTTTTTTTGAATAAACAAAGTCCTTGGATGGCCAAGGTATGTTTTGTACTGCTGTTCTGTTTAAGTCCGAACAGGTTTAATTTATCCAACTTTCTTTTTGTTTGATACTTTACTTTAAATCTTTCATGGCTAATGTTTAAGTAGCCCCTAGAATTTCTGAAGTATTAAAGTGAGAGTGTGTAATATCTCCAATGACATGTATTTAATAGTCATGACCAACCACCAGGTTTATCCGATCTACTAAGGATTCAGGGTATTGAATAAGTGATTTATACTTGAATTGAATTGTAGTAAAATCACTCTAAATTTTTTGAAGAATGCATTATATATTATAGAAGAAGAAAAAATAAACCTTCTTAAAACCTCCCTGCGCCACCAGGGTAGGTAAGATATGCCCCCTAATATTTACATTGGTATTTAACAAGTAAATATTTACACAAAAACTTTATTCTAAATTTAACCTGAGATGCTCAACATTCCATGGGTGATTCAATGCTCTTACTTCTTTATCTTGAAGCCTATATGTCCCAGATTTGATTTTATCGCAAACCTCATAAGGGCCTTCCCAATTCGAAGCCAATTTCCCGAACTGCTTTTCCTTGGTATGTAAGAAGACGTTTCTTAACACCTTATCTTCTGGTTGAAAATCTCTTCTTTTGACCTTGGAGGAAAATATGCTCCTCATCAAACCTTGGTAGTGTGTTGTTCTTAAGTGTGCTTTAAACCTTCTTTCTTCTACTAAGTCCAGTTGATTCCTAATTGCTATCTCATTAGCCTGTTCGGAATAGTTATGGACTCTGTATGATCATAAGGTAGCTTCTAAGGGGGTAATTGCATTCATCACATACACCAAGGCAAAAGGAGACTCTTGTGTAGCAACCCAATGAGTAGTTTGGTAGGTCCACAATACTTCTTGCAAATAGCTTGGCCACTTCCCCGCAGCACCTTCTAAATTATTTTTTAATCCAGACAAAATGGTCCTATTTGCAACTTCAACTTGGCCATTTAATTGTGGATGGAAAAGAGAAGAAAAAAATGCTGAATACCTTTAGAGGCACACAAATCCTCCATATCTTTGTTATCAAACTGTGGCCCATTTTCTGTAGTAATCTTTTGGGGGACTTCAAATCTGCAGCATATATTGGATAAGATAAATTTAATATCAACCTTTGATGCGGTCCCTTCCAAGGGAGCTGCCTCTATACATTTTGAGAAGTAGTCAATAGCAACAATAATAGTTTTGCATCCCCCGAATGCCATAGGTAGAGGTTCAACTAAATCCATCCCCCATCTGGCAAAATGTATTGCTTTAGAAATAAACTCCATAGGTACTGCTGGCACATGAATTTCATTCCCATACCTTTGACATAGATCACATTTCTTCACCATTTCTTTAGCATCTGCCATTATGGATGACCAATAGTATCCAACTAATAAGACTCTCTGAGTTAGTGCCCTGTACCCACAATGTGTTGAGCCTCTTATCATCAAGAAATCACGTGCCTTGTATTTAATCTTTTTTGCCTCAGCTTTGTCCGAAGGCAAATACCCATCAGAAATATATTGAAGGAGGGTATATCTCCAGTCTTTAGGTTGAATCACATGTATGTTCATACTTCTCTCATCTTCTTTGTTTTGACTTAGTTGTATGGACGTGCATTCTTGTATATGAATCCAAGGGTAGGACTCAGAATATACTATAGTTGCTAGAGAGTCTGCCAATATATTCTCTGATCTGGAATATGTTCATAGCAAACACTTTTGAAGTTTGTTGCCACTTTATTCAAAACTAATAAGTACTTGACCAGTTGTTCCCTCTTGGCCTCAGACTGACCTTGAGCATGGTGGATGAGCAATTGAGAGTCACTCATTAACCGAACCCTCTCAGCTCCACACAGGAGAGCTAATTTAAGACCAGCTATAGCTGCTTCATATTCCGACTCATTGTTAGAGGCCCTGAACCCAAAGCATATAGCTTGATACATTTTATCACCATACGGGGAGGTTAAGCAAATTCCAGCTCCACATCCCATAGTACTTTATCCACCATCAGTTCGGACCACCCACTATTTCTTGGATTTATCTGTTGAAGTTTGTTTAGAGTTCATGTCCGCATATAATTCCACCAAGAAATCAGCCACTGATTGATCTTTAATAGTTGTTCGGGGGGCAAAATCAATGTCGTAATCGCCCAATTCTACTGACTACTTAGTCATCATGCTTGATATATCTGCCTTTTGAAGAACATTTTTTAGTAGGAAAGATGTCCGGACAATGATAGAATGAGATTGAAAATACGACCTCATCTTTCTTGCTGCAATCACTAAGGCTAGCGCCAATTTTTCCATCTTTAAATACCTCTTCTCAGCATCCAATAAACTTTTGCTGATGTAGTACACCGGACGAGGATAATTGTCTACTTCTCTTACCCGAACTGCACTTAGAGCACATTCTGACACAGCTAAATATACATAGAGCTTTTCTCCTTGGATGGGTTTGAAAAGAGTCTTTGGTGAGGATACGTGTTTCTTTATCTCAACGAAGGCATGATTGCACTATGGAGACCAATTGAAGTCTTTAGAAGGTTTGAAAAAACGGAGCACATTTGTCCGAAGACCTTGAAATAAATATGTTCAAGATAGCCAACCTTCCGGTGAGCCTTTGGACCTCTTTAATATTTTAAGGAGGATCAATTTCCAATAGTGCATTAAGCTGATCCAGATAAGGCTGGATACCTTTCTCACTTATTACATAACCCAAAACATTTCCAGATCAGACCCCAAACACACATTTCTCTGGATTTAATTTCAAATTCACAGCTCCTAAATTAGCAAATGTTTCTTAAAGATCAATTATGTGCAAATCCTCCTCCAGGCTTTTAACCATCATGCCATTTATGTATACTTCTATATTTCCGCCGATCTGATTAGCAAATGTTTTGTTCACCAACCTCTGATAAGTAGGCCCAATATTCTTTAACCCGAAGGGCATTACCTTGAGCAATGGATACCTCTATCTGTAAAAAAAGTAGTGTGTCTTGATCTTACGGATCCACTTGTATCTGATTATACCCCGAGAAGGCTTCCATGAAGGATAGCAACTTATTTCCAGATGTATAGTCTACCAACTGATCTATATGAGGCACTGGATACAGATCCTTTGGGCAGGCTCTGTTAAGGTCAGTGAAATCAATACACATACGCCATTCTTTGTTCTTTTTCTTAACTAACACCGGATTGGAAGTCCATAGAGGATATTGGGGCTCTTTAATGTGCCCTATCTTGGTCAGCCGATCAACCTCTTGAACTATCACATCTGTTTTTTCCTTAGAAAAAGCTCTTCTTTTTTGTACAACAGGTGCAACATCACTCCGGATGGACAACTTCTGTGAAATAACATTTGCTGGTACTCCGGTTACATCACTATTGGACCAAGCAAACACATGCTGATTGTTTAGCAAAAAAGACAACAACTTCTTTTTTAACTCTGGTGTCATCTTGGAACCAATCTTAATATTTTTACCCTCTGCAAGGGAGTTATTTTCAACTTCTTCAATAGTTATTATAACGTTGGGAGCCTCTTTGGGGTAATCAATCTCACTTTCCCTAGCAGAAGGCTCTAGTAACTTATAATCTTCATTAATCTGAACTGCCCCAGAGTCTTAAGAGCAAGAGCTGTTGCATAGCACTCTCTGGCTATCTTCTGACTACTTCGAACAACACCTACTTGTCCTTGAACTACATACTTTAAACACTGATGGATTCTTGAGGCCACAACATGCATTCTGAAAAGCCAAGACCTCCCAAAAATTTTATTGTATGATGTGGGGCAGTCTACCACAACAAATAACACCCTCACCATCTTCTTAAAAGGCCCCTTGCCCAATTACATCCGTAGTACTACCTGTGAAACCCACAATAGTCCGGATCGAACATTGAATAACGGCCAGATTCCTCATATGTTTGTAAGAGCTTAGGAACATGATGTTTGCTGAACTGCTTGTATCTATCAAAATTCGGCGTATATCATTCCCCCAATAGATGCTCCTACAACAACCGCATCCTCATGGGGTCCAGCAATATTCTTCAAATCATCCTCATAAAAAACTATGAATGGGAAAAAGGATCGGCACTTATGGGAAAATATTCCCCATTCCAATTGAGTAGCCAAACTGTGGACATGCCTCTTCCTTGACGAAGGGGTAGGTGCATTTATAGTATCCCCTCCAAAGATAATTAATGACTTAAAGAAACTGATCAGTTCGGATATTGTCTTGGTTTGTTCTGTTATTACTCCTACCTTATTCCGAGTTGGATCAGATCCAGATACTCAGAGTCCACATCAAACCTTTCAAGAATTACCATTTCCCCTTCTTGAGCAGACGTTCCAGGATTGTTTGTAGGGCCTGTCCGAGGAGCATTGTCAGGCATGTTTCTACTTCTTCTTTTAACATATGCTCCCCATTTGCCCCTTTCAATAAGATTCTGAACTTCTTGTTTCAATACTATGCAGTCTTGAGTGTTGTGGCCTACATCATTGTGATACTAGAAAAAACAAGTGTTTCAGTTTTCTCTGGGGGACTGCAACGCCGCTGGCTTTCGGAAGTGTACTTCATCTTTAGTTTTATCATAGATTGTAACTATATTTTCTATTAAATCTGCGAACCACTCAGGCTAGACCCAAGGACCCCTCTTACCCCTTTGATTGTTGGCTTTGGGTTTGTTGCATTGAGTTTTCTTAGACCGGTTAGATCCTTGTCCAGTCACCTTTGCCTTGTATCCGGACTGGTTAGCGGCTGGAGGAGCTATTATGGTGGACCTCACTTGACGGTGCACCCTGGTTTTCTTTGTTTCCTCCACATTAATCTACTTTCTCACTTAGTTTAACAAGCCACCCCATGTCATAGCCTTCTTTCGGGTTACAGAATCAGCTAAGTTCTCAGGATTCAACCCCTGCCTTAGAGAAGCAATTGCCACATTCTCAAAGCAATCTGCTAATCCGTTCTTTGTATTCACAACCCGACTTATGTAGTCTTGTAAAGACTTGTTTAGCTCTTGGGCGCAATGGATAATGGTATCCCCATTACCCTTCACCTCTGTACTTCCAATGAATTACCTTCGGAAGGCAACCCATAATGTATCAAAGTTTCTAAAACACCCCTGAGGTAAGCTATTATACAATTTAAGAGCACTCCCCGTAAAAGTTTGGGAGAAGGCTCATCACAAAACTTTGTCATCATCAAAATTCATCATGAAGTTTTTGAATTGCTCCATATGGTTGTCCGGATCTCGACTTCCATCATACTTTTCCATTTTGGAGCTACAAACCTTTTGGGTAGGTTTTCGGACAATATTTTTGTAGACAAAGGTGACTGTGTCCAGTTTTCATTACGGCTAAAGACTGTATCTTCATTAGGTGTTGCAAAAATACCTGGTTCGATCTGAAAAGCAAAAGGATCTATCAGCAATTGATCAGCATACTTGTGGGATGACCCTCTGCCCAGATACCTTTTAAGCCTACCATCCTTGTCCCTCTTTCTTGAATGCTTTTTGGTTACCTTTAACTTTTTTCTAGATCTCCCCTCTTCACTGCTTGATGACAAAGATTTCTCAAAATCAGCTTCATTCGAAAAGCTACTAGAAGACTCCGACCCTGAACTTTCAATAGCCTTGGACCGATGTGTCTTCTTAGAGCTGAGATGAGTCTTTTTTCAACTAAGACGAGTCTTTAGCGATGGCTCATTCTCCCCAGGATTGTCAGTATGGTGAATAGCTAACGCCCTTGATTTTTACCTGATAACTTTCTCTGCTTGCTTTATGGCCCTTAGTGCCTCTATTTCTTCTCTCAGTTGATCTCGCTCCTTAACAGTGTATTCCTTATTTTCCCTCACCGTTTCCACCACAGGAGGTGGAGTACCTTGCTCGTTAGGATCCATCTGAACTTTTTTTTCTTACTGGTTTTGAATATAAAATTCAGGCACCTTCGTGCTCCCACTATGGTCGCCAATTTGGTTTGATTTATTTTGGGTCGGGGGTAGTTTTGTAAAATGTTTCAGTAAGTTTGGGGTGTTTTGTGTTTAGTGTGAGAAGTAGTGAGATAACTAAGCAGCCTGCTAGTATTAAATTATGATCACTCTCATTAATGAGAGGGGTTGGGGCATGGGTTTACCGGGTCAAGTTGTGAAACCGGGTCGAATTCAAAGACCCGTTAGTTTTAAGTAGATTAGCAAATAGCTTAGTCAAAAGTTGTTTCTATTTGTCCCGTTCGGATTTATAGTGGTGTGATATGGTCCGAATTACCCCTGTTCGGATTAATGGGTATGATGTGTCTGTAAGATCTGAACTCATCATATGGCATTGAAAAAATAAGTACAAGCATTAATTGAGAATGGGAAGCTAACTAACTTTGTAAAGAAACATTCTTAGAAAAATCTGACGGCAAAAGAAGCGTCAAAGGAAGAAAGTACGTTGGTTATCTCCGAGGAGATTGATTATTTAGATATCGCAACAGAATACTTGGATCCAAAATAGGGAAGAAATGATATTAGTATTGTTGAAGAGATTATTCTGAGGAAAAAGGTTAGTGATTTATATGTATTTTTTGAGTTTGTGCCAATTTTGGGGGTGATACTGTTGCATGAAATTCTAACAGCTCTTGGAAGAGGCACGTAGTTAGTCTCACTACCCAACTTGAGGTGCCTCGGGCGCATTTATATCAAAATATTTCTCCAATAATTTGTTTTAAAGATGATGATATGAGAGATGTGGCAGTGCCACATAAAGTTGCAGTATTAATTGCATCATGGATAACTGGTGATCAAGTACAAAGATTTTTGATTGGCACTGGAAGCTCTACCAACATCTTATTCATGAGTACTTATAAGAAGATTATCAACTCTCCAGCGATCCGACGGTCGGATCAAACTTGTGTGGGATTTACAAGGGTGACAACTGAAGTTGTTAGAGAATTTGAAAGTGTGGTGAAGTTGGGTCGAGGGCAATTTAAGATGAAGTTGACATATTGTTCATTGTGGTAGTTGCACCAACATCTTATAATGCTATTTTTGAAGGTCTTAGTTATCTAAAATGCATGTTGTGATCTCCATTATACATAAATGTTTAAAGTATGTTGTGGGGAATAATACTGGGACAGCTAGAAGTAGTCAGAAAATTCCCAGAGAATGTTATCATATTGATTTATCTTCCAAGAAACTTTGGGGGAAAGAATCAGAAAAATCATAGCAACTAATGGGGACTTCCTCGGAACCAACCTCTATTGATGATCTGAGGGAGTCCCCCAGTCTTTTAGTTCCCGGTGAGAGATATGAGGATTATACGTATCCAAATGGAAACGTTTTGAAGACTAGTACTAAGTTATCTCCAAGTTTAAAGAAAAGATTAATTGAGTTTTTATCTACCAAGTTGGATATGTTTTCTTGGTGTTCCGAAGATGTAACCGGGGTGCCCACTGAAATAGTTTGTCATAGGCTAGAAATCAAGAGTAATATACGACCGATAATACAAAAAAGAATGCATTTTTCTTAAGAAAAGTCGGAAACAAAGTAGCAGAGGTAGATCGTTTATCCAAAGTGGGCCACATTCGAGAATCTCGATAACTGTTGTGGATGGAAAATCCAGTGTTGGTCAAAAAGAAAAATGGAAAATGACGAATGTGTGTAGATTTTACTGACTTGAATAGGGCTTGTCCAAAAGATCATTTCCCAATCCCATGGATAGATCAGTTGGTAGATTCTACATTAGGAAACAGATTACTTTCCTTTATGGATGCTTATGCAGGGTATAATCAGATCAAGATGGATCTGAGGGATGAAGAGAACACTTCGTTTATTACACGAAGGGGATTGCATTGTTATAAAGTAATGCATTTGGGTTAAAAAAATACAGGGGCAACCTATCAACATTTGGTGAACAAAACTTTTGAAGCACAAATCGAACGAAATGTTGAAGTATATACTGACGATATATTGGTAAAAAGTTTTAAAGATGAGGATTATTTTGATGACCTTGAGGAAATTTTTGCTAACTTAAAAAGGGTCAACATAAAATTAAATCCAGAAAAATGTACATTTAGGATTCGTTCATGAAACTTTCTTGGATATATAGTTAGTGAAAAATGAATTTAAGCTGATCCAGTGCAGTTAAAAACTTTAACTACTATGACACCCCCCTCGAAATATAAAAGAAGTCAAACTATTTATAGGTCGGCTGGCAGCGTTGAATAGATTTATTTCTCGTTCCTCAGAAAAATGAGCTCCTTTTTTCCAAGTATTGAGACAAGAGAATAGTTTCAATTGGATAAATAAATGTTCTTAGGCCTTTCATCGAATTAAAGAATACATTTCATCATCAGAAATCCTTACAAAACCTTTTCTGGAGGAGAAGTTGTATATTTATATAGTTGTGTCAGATTATGCTGTAAGTGTTGTGTTAATTTGAGAAGAAACGAACATCCCAAGGCCAGTATTATATCACTAAAAGTCTTTTAGATGTAGAGAAGAGATTAGAAAAATTGGCTCTCGCGCTAGTAATTGCTGCTAGGAAAATGAGACCGTATTTTCAAGCTCATTTTATAATTGTACGAACATCTTTCCCATTAAAAACATTTCTTCAAAGGCCTGATAGTTCAGGAAGAATGACCAAGTGGTCAGTTGAATTAGGAGACTTTGATATTGAGTGTGAACCTAGAACTATAATGAAAGCACAAGCCTTGGTAGATTCTTGGTAGAATTTTATTCTGAGCGATCAGACATGGATATTGATGAGGAAAGTTTTAGGACAGAATTGGTTATCCAAACAAATGTTAGATCGAGTATATCGAGAAGTGGAGTTGGGGTACAATTAATCTCTCAAGAAGGAATTGATACGTACCATGCCATCTGTTTTGTGTTTAAAGCAACAAATAACGAGGCAGAATATGAAGCGGTTTTAGCAGGTTTCCGGCTTGCACAAATTTGTGGTGATAAAAAGTCAAGTTACTAAATGATTCGTAGCTTCTTATTAATCATGCAACTGGGCAATCCGAAGCTCAAAAGGATCATCTAGTGAAATAATTTAACGAGCTAAATGATTTAACTTTAGCCTTCCAAAATTTCAGGTATGAGCACGGTCGAAGAGAAGAAAATTATGTGGCAAACTCTTTGGAAACCGCTTCATATTCGGAGGAGTACCCATGGATTATTATTCAAGAAATCCTTTGAATTATAAAACATTCGGAGCAGATGGTTGCAATAGTAGATGAGGATCTTTGAAGGCCCACACAAAGTAACAAATAGGGTAAAGCTTGGAACGTATCGACTCAAAAATAAAGAAGAAACAAACCGCAAACATTCGTGGAACATTGTACATCTCAAGTTGTATTTAGAATGATTGTAATGATTAAATGTTTTTATGTACAATATCGGTGACATACTCTTTCCTACCTGGTGGCGCAGGAAGGTTTTAATGAGGTGTCCTATTAGCTGATATATATATATAATTTTTTGCCATAAAAATTCTATGATACTGTGGACCTGCATGGTCTTCCACAAATTTGGTCTTCAACTATTAATTTTGGACCTAAAAGGTCTTCCAGCAAAGTTGGTCTTCAACCATTAGTTTTGGACCTAAAAGGTCTTTCAACAAAATTGGTCTTCAACTATTAAAAATATAATAAAACAAACTCAGTTCATTTCATTAATAAAAAATTGCCTCGGAGATTATGAGGACTTTAACAAAACTCCATCAAAGATGAGGAATTGATAAAACACGTGTTAGTCTAAAGATTTAGAAGAATTTCCTTCATCAGATTTTGTGATATCATCATCACTTAAAGAAATCCCAAGAGGACGATATTCGACGAGAACATACTCCCAGAAACTACCCAAGTTCAAATCAGGATAGTGTTCATGAATTTCCATGATTAACCCAGATATAACCGATGTGTCCCTCCCGTTCAACCACACACTTAGCACCATAAACTTCAACAGCCGCCTCTTTATTTTTTTTAGCTTGGGCTAAGATAAGTCATTTCTTGTTTACAATCCGTTCATATTATTTTAAGCATATTGCAAAGTATTATGATGCCTTGTCATTCCCCCTCCTTGTAAGATGTGATGAGGTTATCCTTAGTGGTATTTTGTTTGGCATAAGGATCAATTTCTTATTGACAACACTTGTCAGTAATCATAATATAATTCTCTGCAAGAACGAGTTTTTCGTAAATAGCATCGGTTTTCTTCTCAAGCGTAGAATATTCTTGTTCAACCTCCTTGATCATTGACTTTCCTAGTGAAACTTCAGATTTATAGTAATATTTTATGTCCCGCAAATGTTGCATCATTTTTCTAATATTAACTAAAGAATAAGGCATCTTACGAATACGGAGAGAAAATTCATCTCCTTGAGGTATCTCAAATGAGCTGGATGAAGAGCCAGCCTCAAGAGAAAATAAAGTGGGTGAATCAACTCTCTAGGTATTTTCTTCAAGATTTTGGAAAATTTGATCGTTTAGTGGAAGCTTGGAAGATTCAGATTCAATTACTCTTTTTTCGTGAAGATTTGGCATGCTCAGTAACTTTATCTTCCAGGAAAACCAACTGCCTCAGAGGTTTCTTGAATTTGTTCAAGCATGCCTTTCAACTTTCGTTGGCACTTATTTTTAGGAGGATATTGAGCGAGGATTTTCTTATGAGCTTGAGTAGGAAGCTTCTTTGACCCTTTGGGTTTTTCGAATTTGGCCTTCACAACTATGGTATCATCTTTGGGAGTTTATGCACCATAAACTTTCTATTTTTCTAAAGAATCGCCTGATTCTTCGTCCAAATTACTCTTGGCTCTGGATCATGTTGGAAGATAGACTATAACATCTTTAGCCTCCAACCGATCTAAAAAATTTTGTTGAGAGGGAGAAACCATGAGCTCTTCCAAGGATAATCGCTCCGAGGGTTTGAGTCTCCATATGCGACTTTTGGCAAGGTTAGTAGGCGTGAAGTAAATATAAAATTTGTTGAACCAAACAGCTTTGGTCCACAAATTCAATTATGTGAAGATGGTTGTTGCCTTAGGCATGAAATCATTGTAGGGTTTGGATATTCAAGTCATGGATATTCATATTGTAAAAAATGTATAAGAATAAACATAAGAAAAATACTAAAGAGAGTAAAAGAAAAGTGTACCTCTATTTGTCCAGACATGGGATAATTTGTGGGGATTTTTGGTGGTCGCCTCGGATCCCATTTCCCAAATACCTGAGATAAAAATGAACTTTTATTTCTATTTCTTGTCTACTTTAAACAAATCCTTAACTATTTTATGGTTCTGACCAAATTTCAAGAAGTAGAAGGGAAGTAATGGGTTTTTAGCCAAGCCATATAGGCAATCAACTCCTCTAAAGAAAAACTTGTTCTCAAAATTATGGAAGCCATGATACAAGCCATGATGCTGAACCACATGTTGGGTCCAGCTTGGGTTAGACAAAGGTTAATCATAGCAAAATACTCGACGGAGAAAGGGTCTAAAGGGTACCGTAATCCCTAATTCATCAGCTCGGTATATATAATCAATTCATTATCTCTGACAGATAATGAGGTCTCCCCAGCAGCTCGAAAGCGAATAGAAATAATAGAAAGACTATTATAGGAGGCAATTACTAAACAAGCATGACTAGGGGGCTGAGAAGAGATATTAGAGGGGGCAATTACAGTAGAATTTTCAGTTGGAGGCCAAGCACCATAATATGTGACAACGGGTGGTTGGGGTTCAGGGTCGACGTATAATCCGGCAGCTTGTTTTTTGTCGGCTTTTTGGCTAATCGTTAACTAATCTAAGATCGGGAAGTTTTTTGGTATAAACAGTCTTTCTCTCTCTATAACTATTTTTCCAGAAGTTTATCTCTCTAAAAAACTTTGGTATGAGATCAACAAGCAGCTGGAGAATTTATAAGGAAAATATGGGCTTTAGCAGGTATCGAATCCCAGGGTTAGGAAGAGTTGTTTTCTTAGGGGCAAAATGTCCAAAAGTAGGGGAAATAGGTACCTAGGAAGAGTCGCGTTGTTCCTAGGCTTATTTGTTTTAGAAAAAAAGACACGCAAAGAGCACTCCAATCAACACCTAACATAAGATAAAGTGTTTCATTGGTGGTGTCAGAAAATCATGACGTCATTAATAAAGAAAAGTTTGGGAGAAACGGTTGATATGGACACTCAGAAGGTCGAGTAAAATCTAATGGCATCTTTTTTGTCTGATTTCCTACATGGGTTGAACAAAATTTGAGGAAGATCTTTTTGCTCAAGGGGTAGATTGCGAGGAAAAATCCATAGAATATTCTTTTTTCGAAGAAAAATGGTTGACAAGATTAAAGAAGATGTCCTCCCACGTTTCCATGAAGAATTTATCACCTGAAATTGACTGTTAAAGCATCAAGTAGTCTGATAAGGATAAGATTAAACATACAACAGTCCTTGTTCGAACATTTTCACAAGGACTGGGGGCTACTGATGAGGAAATAATAAATTTACTATAAGACTTTGGTAAATTGAGGGTGCAATTTGACATAAAGAAAGGCTTTTAGGAGCATTTGATAACCATGTAACATTAGAGGACTAGTTTATAACAAACAATAAACTTGAGAAAGGGACCACAATTAGAATTTGTTTAGGTATCTGGGACCCTATAAATGTACTGTAAAATCATACCACCTCTTTTGAGTAGAGGTGATTGATTAATGATTATTTGTGACTTTCTCTCTCTAAAATATGGAGCTTCTCTCTTTAGAATACTTGTATAAGAACTCATATAACGAAATTGGTCTTCCAAGCATTATTTTACTCACAAATCTCCTCCAAAGGTTTCTGAAACTATCAATGCGAATAAGGAGAAAATACATGCATAGTGAAATCGTTATCACTCATATGTAATTGCCAGTCAGATTTTATGTATAATAAGAATTATACATTATCGTTATTCAAAATTATATATTATCATTGTTTAAACATATAAATATTGCCACCATTAATAGCAAGTATACACTATCATTATTTGAAAAATTATATATGGATATCATTAAAAAAAATTCTCCCAATATTTAATATATATATATATATATATTATCACTGCTAAAAATATATATACATCTACAATACATTATTAACAATTATACTATCTTAATTTATAAATAAAGTATTGTTCCATTTATAAATACATTCTCAACATCCAATCATGGTTACAAAATGTTTAACAAAAACATGTCTTGATAATAACTGATGGAACACCGATAGAAAACACTGAGTGTTACCGTCTGATAACTTTTTGTCAAACTATATTCTCATAAGATATATCCTATGTAATTAACATTCTACCTCTTACTCCCGGAATATACAAATATAAAATATATATTTATAATATTCATAAAAAAAACAAAAATTAATAGTAATACTAACGATAAAAATTGGATAAAAATTGGTATGACATGTATGTGGCATATATTTGTTTATTCTATAATACATGTATGCCATATATTTCAAACGTGATAGTATGAATTCTAAGAAAAATACATATTAAGCATTAATATATATTTAATATATTATACAAACAATTATTTTTTTAGTAATCTAATCCAACTATGTCATCAAATTTTACTTTCAATTTCATTTTTTAAAATAATTGTATATCTTTGTTTAGTTTCGGAAAAGGATTAATAGTTTAGAAGGGTTCATATTTATAATCTCGTTTGATCATGGATAAAATCTGACGGACAATTGCATAAATTGGTCTACACTATCAACCATTAAATTAAAGCTAACTTGCAAGCAACATCCTCTCATTTAGTGATAGTGTGTGTCTTGCAAGTTACACATTAGTTTCTTTTAGAAGATTTTGTTAACTATAAATAACACATTAGGTTGGTCTTATAAACGGTTGTGCTTTTGAGTTTCTATCGGCATCGTTAAGAACAACCATACAAATATATTGATTTGTCAACATAACACTAATTCATTATTTTAAATTAAAGCTCAATTATTTTATGCATTTTCTTTGGCTGATTATTACAATTAATATGTTAATAAGTGAATATATGCATATATTGTCACAATTAAACACAATAATTGCCTATGCAAATAAAGAGGAGATACATGCATACTAAGAATATTACCACCAACATATAACAGTCAGTTAGATTTTATCTATGACAAAAAAAAATATATTATCAATATCCAAAAATTAAATTTTATCGTTGTTTAAAAATATAATTGTTACCACCATTAATAGTAAGTATGCATTGCAGTATTAAAAAAATTATATATTGATATAATAAAATAAATACATTCTCCCACTAGTTTAGAAATCTATATTATCACTCTTACAAAATATATATCCTTTTTTTAAAAGCATAAAATATTATTAACAATTATATGGTCTCAATTTGTATATTAAGTATTGAGATTCTTCAAAATGAAACAACACAAGTGCTTATTTGGTATATCCGTTACTGCATTTATTATAGAAGCATAAGTTTTGATGTCATCTAATGCAACTGCGATATCAGGATTACCTTCCATTCCGTTCTTTAAAATAATTTCATATTTTTGTTTAGTTTGCCAAAAGGATTAATACTTGAAAAAAGTTTATATTTATTGTATGGTTTGATCATGGATAACAACTGACGGACAATTGCATAATTTGGTCTACACTATCAACCATTAAATGAAAGTTAACTTGCAAGCAACATCCTCTCATTTAATGCTAATACGTGTCTTGCAAGTTACACCTTGGCTTCTTTTGGAAGCTTTAGTTAGCTATAGATAACATATTAGGTTGATCTTATAAACTACTGTACTTTTGAATTTCCATCAACACCCTTACGACTATCCATACAAATATATTGATTCGTCAACATAACACTAATCCATGCTTTTAAATCAAAGCTCAAACATTTTATGCAATTTCCCCACTAATTGTTACAATTAATATGTTCATAAGTGAATATATGCATATAGTGACACAATTAAACACAAAATCTGCGTATGCAAATAAAAAGGAGATACATGCATATTGAAAATATTACCACGAACATGTAACAGTTAGATTTTATCTATAACAAAAAATATATATTATCAATATTCAAAATTAAAATTTATCGTTGTATGCATTGCAATATCCAAAACTACATATATTCTCCCCTAGTGTATATATATATATATATATATCGGCACTCTTAAAAAGTATACATCATTCTTTTGAAAAGTATAATATATTATTAACAATTATATTTTCTTAATTTATATATTAAGTATTGAGATTTTTCAAAATGTATATACAAGTGTTTAATTGATATATCTGTTACTGCATCCATTATACAAGCCTAAGTTTTGATGTCATCTAATGCAACTATGATATCAGGATTACCTTTCATTCTGTTCTTTAAAATAATTTCATATCTTTGTTCAGAATCCGAAAATGATTAATACTTGAAAAAGGTTTATATTTATAATCTGGTTTGATCATGGATGAAATCTAACAGCCAATTGTATAAATTGGTCTACACTATCAGCCATTATATGAAGGCTAACTTGCAAAAAACATCCTCTCACTTAATGCTAGTGTGTGTCTTGCAACTTACACTTTGGCTTCTTTTGGGAACTTTAGTTAGCTATAAATAACACATTAGGTTGGTCTTATAAATGACTATACTTTTGAATTTCCATCAACACCCTTAAGACAATCCATACAAATATATTGATTCGTCATAGCACTAATCCATGCTTTTAAATCAAAGCTCAAATATTTTATGCATTTTCCTTGACTAATTATTACAATTAATATGTTCACAAGTGATTATATGCATATAGTGGCACAATTAAACACATAATTTGCCTATGCAAATAAAGAGAAGATAAATGTATATTAAAAATATTACTACTCCGTTAGATTTTATAGATAAAAAAAATATTAATAATATTTTAAAATTAAATTTTATCGTTATTTAAAAATATAATTGTTGCCGCCATTAATACTAAGTGTGCATTGCAGTATTAAAAAATTATATATTGATATGGTAAAATAAATTCTCCTACTAGTTTAGTCATCTATATTATAAATCTTAAAAAATATACATTTTTAAAAAATTATAATATATTATTAATAATTATATGGTCTCAATTTATACATTAAGTGTTTAGACACTTTAAAAAGTATATACATCAATTTTTAAAAAATATAGTACATTATTGAAAAATATACACTGTCTTTACATATTAAGTATTATTTTTATATATAAACATGCTTTTGACATCCAATCAAATTTATGAACTGTTCAAAAAAACATGTCTTGATAATCACATATGGAACATTGATTGGAAAATGCTACGATCTAAATCGGACTACTGTGTGATTGTTATTTTGTTTAGGTGTATTCTCTAAAGATATATCATATGCAATAAACCATACACCTCTCACATCCATAAAATACAACTATAAAATATATATTTATAATATTCATAAGAAAATTTCACATATGATAGTAATATGGACAGTAGAAATTGATATGACATGTATGTTAGAAATACTTTTCGGATTTCTAATCTAACTTATTGAACCATGAAATTAAATCATCTTGTAATTTTGCGGAATAAATAACTTACAAGATGTAGACATTCTTTGATCTTCAGATTCCTGACTTGAAGCGGATGATCCGTGATCCTTTGATAGATTATCGATTCTTCTAAGAGATGGCAACCAAAACACACTTTTGTAATTGATTCGAAGGAAGAATCAATTTGTTTTTCTTAAAGGATTTTTTTTTCTCTCTGTATTTATGATCTCGTTTCTTTTAAGAATGAGGAACTCATTCTTATATAGAACTGAAGTGAGAAAACGGTTCTTCTCTTTTAACCGTCTGTAACTTCCAGACGGTTACTTAATGAAGACCAGTCCTTATTAAATTGCCACCCTTAGAGACCATAACCCGGTATTATTTTGTTGTACAAAATAACCCCAAAACTTTACGTTTTGCTTAAGTTGTTTATTTCCGAATCCAATCCTTCACAGTATTCGGAATTAAACCTGGTATCTATACAATTATCTCCATGATACATATTTTATCTACTAGTCCGTTCTTTTCTTTATGATTACTTTTATTGGACTAATATTAACGATAGTTCGATACATCGATAAGACATGTGACGGTCCAACTTAATGGAGAAATTCCAACAATCTCCCACTTGGATCATCATATGCTACTATAGGATGCATCCACTTAATGAACGTTCTAAATTTCTATCGTCACATAGATAACCTTAACAATCCCGTAAATGACCATTAACGACATAGGACTAAAGTCATCATCAATGCATTTCAAGCCGCAAATAGATGCATCAGTAATCACGACATCGCAACAATCAACTACATGGATCTATCATGGTGCATAGCATAAGAATAATATGAAATGTAATCTTACATATCTATTCTTAACTAGTCCCACTTAATTGGAGGTCTCCTTACAGCAGAGTACGAATAATCAAATACAAGAGCACACTGAAAACTTATATATAAATATGTTTGCATTAATGACCTTAAGTTCGCGAATATCATAATACAAACAAATTTAATAGCTTAATACAAACTCCCACTGAAACTAAAATTCCTCTAAGTACACAACACCCATGTTAATGGTGTGTTCAATAAAAACTTTAGGTACTAATGCCTTCGTAAGAGGATCTGCTAACATTGAGTTTGTCCCTATGTGCTCCACACTAATTTGACCACTCTGTACTCTCTCTTTAACAGACAGGAACTTGATATCTACATGTTTGGACTTAACCGAGCTCCTGTTACTGTTTGAATACTAAACTGCCGAGTTATTATCACAATATAATCTAAGGTGTTTTTCTATCCCTTCTACGATTCGTAGTCCCGTGACAAAATTTCGCAGCCAAAGCGCCTGATTGGATGCCTCGAAACAACCAACAAATTTCGCAGCCATAGTGGAAGATGCAATGAGTGTTTGTTTAACATTTTTCCATGATATTGCACCTCCCGCTAAAAGGAATATAATGCCTGAGGTTGAACGACGAGAATCCTCACATCCAGCGAAATCCGAGTCGGAATACCCTATGACCTCCAGTTTATCCGACTTCTTATATGTTAACCTGTGATGTTTTGTTTGTTGCAAATACCGGAGAACTCTTTTGACTGCTTTCCAGTGTTCCATTCCTGGATTACTTACGTATCTCCCTAACACACCCACCACAAAATCAATATCTGGCCGTGTACAAACTTGAGCATACATCAGACTTCCAACAGCCGAAGCATATGGAACCTTTTGCATTTCCTCAATCTCAAGTTTTGTCTTTGGGCATTGCTTAAGGCTAAACTTTTCACCTTTTGATATAGGGGTTTCCTTTCCTTTGCTGTTAGCCATCCCGTAACGTTGTAACATACTCTCAATATACGCCTTTTGTGATAAACTCAAAATTCCATGGGATTGATTCCAATGAATTTGAATTCCTAACACAAATGATGCATCACCAAGATCTTTCATATCGCATTTGTCCGAAAGAAATTTCTTGGTCGTATGTAAAAATTCCTTATCGTTCGTGGCCAATAATATGTCATCAACATACAGCACTAGAAATATGAATTTACTCCCACTGAACTTTTGATACACACAATCCTCCACTGAATTTATCTCAAAACCAAATGAGACAATAACTTCAACGAATTTGTGATACCACTGTCGAGACGCTTGCTTGAGACCATAAATAGATTTCTTCAGTTTACATACCGTCGACTTTGGATCTCCAGAGACAAAGTTTTCAGGTTGTAACATATAGATCGTTTCCTCAATGTCTCCATTAAGAAAAACGGTCTTTACATCCATTTGATAGAGCTCAAGGTCGAAATGTGCAACTAATGCCATGATTGTCCGAAAAGAATCCTTCGAAGAAACTGGAGAGAAGGTTTCTTTAAAGTCAATCCCTTCACGTGGAGTAAAACCCTTAGCTACAAGTCGCGCTTTATGCCTCTCCACATTACCCTTAGAATCCCGTTTGGTTTTAAAAATCCATTTACAACCAATCGGCTTCTTTCCCTCAGGTAATGGAACAAGCTCCCATACCGCGTTATCTTGCATTGATTTAAACTCTTCGTTCATTGCTTTAATCCATAAGTGAGAATCAGAACTTTTCATGGCTTCACGAACACTTAAAGGATCGTTTTCTGTTGAACCATAAAATTCTTCACGTTCTTGAAGATACACTATATAGTCTGAAGATATAGCGCTCTTTCTTTCTCTAGTAGATCTACGCAAAGGCATAATTTCTTCATTTTGCACTTGAACTTCTTGAGGAGATAGAGTTTGTTCCTCTTGAATAATTTCATTTTGCTCCATTGGAACAACATCCATAGGAGGAAGATTAACATCATCTTGAGTATCTATATGTTCTAACGAATCTGAAGAGATGATTGGCCTTCTAATTACCATATCATTATCTGACACTATAGTATCATTGTTAGAACCTTCATGAATCTCTATTGATTCTTCCTCAAAATGAATGTTCGTTACTAAATTCTTCCCCCCAAACTCTATATCCTTAAAGAATTTCGATGTACCCGTCTCAAATATATTCTTTGTGGAAGGATCATAAAACTTAAAACCCCTATTGTCCTCGGGATATCCGATGAAATAACTACTAACCGTTTTGGAGTCTAGTTTCTTTTCATTCGGCCTATAAGGCTTCGCTTCAGCTGGACATCCCCAAACATGTAAATGTTTTAAACTAAGTTTACGCCCAGTCCAAAGTTCATACGGTGTCTTAGTAGTTGCTTTCGTCGGAACTCTATTAAGTAGGTAGGTCGCACATTTTATTGCTTCTCCCGAGAGTGATATAGGTAATGTTGAATGACTAATCATACTTCTTACCATATCCTTCAATGTATGGTTTCGTCTCTCAGATACTCCATTCATGTTGGGCAAACCCGGCATTGTATACTGAGGGACTATGCCACACTCTTCTAGGAACTTTGCAAATGGTCCATGACGTTGTTCACCTGAACCATCATATATCCCGTAGTATTCACCACCACGGTCCGATCTGACGCACTTAATGTCTTTACCAAGTTGTTTTTCAACTTCGGTCTTAAAGACTTTGAACTTGTCAATGGCCTCTGATTTTTCGTGAATGAGATATAGATACCCATATCGTGAAAAGTCGTCAATGAAAGATACAAAATATCGTTGGCCGTTCCATGATGCTGTAGGGAACGGACCGCAAATGTCTGTATGTATCAAATCCAAGACCCCTTTCGCTCTGTATGCATCTAATCGTTTCACTTTGGTCTGTTTTCCTTTTATACATTCAACACAAACGTTGAAGTCCGAAAAATCCAGTTCACTTAATAAACCTTCTGAAACAAGCTTTTCAATTCTATTTCTAGAAATGTGACCTAATCGTTTGTGCCAAAGTTTTGCTGATTTTTCCATTTTACAATTTAGTTTTCCAGGTACATCTACATTCATTATCTCTTTGTGATCCTTTATAGTATCCAATAAATACAAATTATCATTTGCTATTAACTTTCCAGAACCAACAAAATTACCATGTAAATAAAGATATAAACTTTCATTTCCAAATAGACAAGAATAACTTAATTTGTCCAACAACGGAAAAGAAATTAGGTTCCTTCGAAAAGAAGGTACATACAATACGTCTTTTAAATACAAAAAATGTCTACTGGTAAGCAACACACGAAAATCACAAATAGAATGAACTAAACACGAACTGCCATCAGCTGTATAGATGGATGTTTCACCATCACTCAAGCTTCGGTTTCTTATCATACCCTGCAAAGAAATACAAACATGAGTTGTTGCTGCTGTATCAACCCACCAAGTATTTCTCGACACTGAAACTAAATTGATCTGAGAACAGACCATAGAAGTGAAAATACCTTTGGCTTTCATCATAGCCCTCCATTTTTCACATTCTTTCTTAAAGTGCCCCGGTTTCTTACAATGGAAGCAACGCCCTTTACCAGACGTACCCTTATGCTTCTTTTGTCCCAAACCGGATGCATGTGCATCTGAACCTTCATACTTTCTCTTAATTCCCTTATCCACTTGAGCTTTCACCATTTGCACTTCTGGATGTTCTTGCTTCATCTTTTCCTCCTCTTGCGCTGCCTGAGAGATGAGCTCGTTGAGAGTCCATTTCTCGCGCTGACAGTTATAAGAAGTTTCAAAGTTCTTATACTGAGGAGGGAAAGAGTGAAAAGCAAAGCTTACCACAACATCTTCGGGAAGGTCAATCTTAAGTGCTTTCAGTTTGGAAGCGATGTTTGACATTTCCAAGATGTGCTCACGAACAATCCCTTTGCCACGATATTTCATAGAGGCTAGCTTAATAAGCAGCGTCTTAATCTCTACTTTATCGTTCTTGGAAAAACATTTCTCTACCTCTTCGAGAAATATTTTCGCATTAGTGATCTCAGGTGGAACTGCACCACGGAATGCTAATGGAATTGCTTGCTTCATGATCCCTAGACTTATCTTGTTCGACTTTTCCCACGCCTCTGACTCTTTCTTCTCCGTAGGAGAACTGTCATCAGTCAGAGGTTTAGGTTCATCGACCCTTAATGCTAAGTCGTAATCATGGCACATCAAGTGCAGCAACATATCTTCTTTCCACAGCTCAAAGTTGCTCCCATTAAGTATGGGTGCCTTTTTGCCTTCCGGGTTATAAAAATACGAATTTGCTAACATAACAAACAACAAACTATAATTAGCCAAAAACATCACTTAACATATAATCTCCATAGTATTTAACAAATAAACATAGCATAATAAAACATACTCTTACAACATCAATAAGATACCTTTGGGCAAGCATATTAATTTGTACATGTATGAGTTTGAGCATAATTATTGTTGATCCTACTAATTGACTTAAGTAAGAAAATCTTCATTTGGGCCGATTTTCCTAGTTCAATTGTCTTAATGATCAATTCACAAATAACTATCTCGTGTCTAAGATTAACTATGTCAAACATTAACCTTCCTTTGGGCCGATTAGAATTTACATACTTGTCAATCATAGACTTGTCAAAACTCTAAAATAATTAATTCAGCAATATGGATCACTTTGGCGATATATTGAATCATTAATTATTTACCGAAGTTCGGACAACTTAAAACATGCCAATTATTTGGAAAAATACTATACGACTATCTTACTTAATGTCCAAACTATTTCGTAGTCTATGTATAATTTAATCAAATTAAATTTACACCTTAAATTTATTATATTCTAATATATATTTAATTATATTATAATATATCTTTAATTATATTATAATATAATTCTTAATATATATTATAATATAGTATTTATTTATATATATAGAATAATATCTTTTTAGATTATGCACGCCTACTTTTTAAGCTATAACAGTTACAACACACCTATCTTTTAGGCTAACCGTTACTTTAGGCTAACCGCACACCTATTTTTAGATTAACAATTAATTTCTTCAAAAGTAAGGCACGTCTCTTTATAATAATATATATAAATTTCTAAATAGATATTATTACTGACATAACAAAAATAATTCTGTCTATTTGTACCGTGCACGATACAACATATTTATAAAATTAAGGGCACTAACTTACCCATTACCCATAAAATTAGGTGCAGTAACTTACCCATTACCGTATTTATTTATGCACTTATTAATAACATATTAATAACTTCTATTCTTAATTTTATCTAATATATATAATATATAACTTTAACAATAATAATATATATTACACAAAACAAGACATTAACTTTTGCTTAGCTTTTATATAATAAAGCGGTTTCAAACGGTTTATAACTATAACGGCAAGTTGTAAACTAAGCATTTACACTTAATATCAAATTATGGGTAGTTTGATGAACAGTTACTTATTTCCTGTTTGTATTAAACAAACAAATTTTCTTAATGAAATTACACAATAATTCACTACGATTTGCTATCGTTTTAAACTATCTTCAATATTTATAATTCCATAATCTGAAAATTTAAGAACTTAATTTCATGGTGGCTCTGATACCACTTGTAAGAAATACTCTACGGATTTCTTACTTAACTTATTGAACCATGAAATTAAATCATCCTGTAATAATGCGGAATAAATAACTTACAGGATGTAGACATTCTTTGATCTTCAGATTCCTGACTTGAAGCGGATGATCCGTGATCCTTTGATGGGTTATCGATTCTTCTAAGAGATGGCAACCAAAACACACTTTTGTAATTGATTCGAAGGAAGAATCAATTTGTTTTTCTTAAAGGATTTTTTTTCTCTCTGTATTTATGATCTCGTTTCTTTTAAGAATGAGGAACTCATTCTTATATAGAACTGAAGTGAGAAAACGGTTCTTCTCTTTTAACCGTCTGTAACTTCCAGACGGTTACTTAATGAAGACCAGTCCTTATTAAATTGCCACCCTTAGGGACCATAACCCGGTATTATTTTGTTTTACAAAATAACCCCAAAACTTTACGTTTTGCTTAAGTTATTTATTTCCGAATCCAATCCTTCACAGTATTCGGAATTAAACCTGGTATCTATACAATTACCTCCATGATACATATTTTATCTACTAGTCCGTTGTTTTCCTTATGATTAGTTTTATTGGACTAATATTAACGATAGTTCGATACATCGATAAGACATGTGACGGTCCAACTTAATGGAGAAATTCCAACAATGTATACATCTTATTTCGTAATATATGTATGACATCTATTTTTAAATGTGATACTATGACTTATATGAAAAAAATATGTATTAAGCAGTAAAATATTAAAAATGTACCAAAAGTGGCTCATTTGAATATCTTCAAACCAGTTTTGTTGCGACGATTACCGAAAGACGATACTGAGAATTATTCCTTCTTAATTCACCATGACATTACATTTGTTTTTGTCGACCTTGAAGTTTTCTAAACATAATCCTTTTGTTTAATAAATAATGAAACACCACAACTGTTTATTTGGTATATCTGTTACTGCACCTATTATACACGCATAAGTTTTGATATGATCTAATGCAACTATGATATCAGGATTACATTCCATTCTATTTTGTAAGATAATTTCAAATATTTGTTTAGTTTCTGAAAAGGATTAGTACCTGAAAGAGTTTTTATATTTATAATTTACATTGATCATAAATAAAATATGACGGACAATTGTATAAATTTGTCTACACTATCAACCATTAAATGAAAGCTAACTTGCAAGCAACATCCTCTCATTTAGTGATAGTGTGTATCTTGTAAGTTACATATTGGCTTCTTTTGGAAGATTTTGTTAGCTATAAATTGGTGATGATAATTTTGAACTGAGGGTAATCTCGTCAAGTATTTTAGGGAATTTCAAAGGTATTAAATGTTTGGGTATTTTGTAGTGAGAGATTTAAGCTGTCTGGTTGTATTAAATGTTCATTACCCTCATTCATGAAAATGGTTGGGTATTTATACCCTTAATTATGTCAAGTTGTGAAACTGGGTCGAGTTTAAAAGACCCATTAGTTTTAAGTAGATTAGCACCTAGCTTAGTCAAAAGGTGTTTAGTGTTTTAGTACTTTTGTCCTGTCCGGATAACTCTATGGGCAAAAACTGTCCGAATTACCCCTGTCCGGTTTTCCAAGTGAGCAGTGGTGACGAATTCTGAACTTATCAGTAGCCCCTTTTTTAGGTTTTGTCAAAGGTCTTTGGCAAGAATAAAAAACTCACTTAGCCAGCAACAACATTTTCCGGATCGCTCTTGTATTCAATTCAAGGTATATCCTGACTGATTCCTTCTCAGAATTCTAAGATTTTTTCTTGGGATCGTGGGACATGTGTCGCACTTTGATTCGTTCTACCAGCCGTTTTCATCCTAGAGCGGCGCTCCCACTAAGCCCCAAAAGCAACTCTTGCATTTAATGTTTCTTACGATAGCGCCGCCTTCAATCATTACTTAAGTCTTTTCGTTTTCTCCTAGGTATCGGTAACTTTTGCCTCACTAGTATAAATTATTTTCTTTTACTGTTTCACCATCTTCATCATTTTTGCAACTTCTTTTCTCAGAGCTTTTTAATTTTCCTCTCAAAACTTCTCTTAGGTATTTTTATGTTCACAGCGAGAAACGCTCTTGTGAAAGGTGGTTGGTTGAATCTTTCTGAACTAGAAAAAGCGCAAAAAGTAGAGCGTGCGAGACGTATTGTTGTTGGCCTTCCAGTCTCTCCAATCAGTAAACTTGATTCACCATCCTTAGAAGCTGCTCAAGGATCTTCCTCTGCCCAAAACACAAAGCCTAGACGTTTATTCCAACCAAACCTCTCGCCAATCCTGTCAGGCTCCTCGGTTCAGGAGTCTCAGCCTTCTACTGTGCAAGAGAAAGAAGTATCGAGTGTTAGAAAGCCTTCTCCGTTTATTGCTATGCGGTCAGACATTGAGAAATCCCTAGAGAAAACTAACCCTCGCCGGACAACTCACCTGGTAAAAGGCCAAGCAACCGGATCACAACCCAAGTCCTCCAAAATGGGGCCCTCCAAGTCTGGAGCCAAAGATAAAGCCTCCGGATCAGAGGCATCCATTAGAACCCCAAGAGACAAACCCTCCGGATTCGAGGCTACCAGAATCACTTCTCATACCAAGTCCTGAGGATCTGAGCCCCAACCGGACATCAGACCCTTAAGAGAGACTGATGCTCAACCGTCCGGAAAAACCGCTGATCCACAAACTAGCACTTTCCCATCCACAATGACTGATAAACCTTCCATATTGATGAAAGAGATGATGGAGGATAGTGTCGAAGAGGCTCTATTTGAAACCGAAGCTTCCAAAAAAACTGGAGATGTTGCATCTGATAAAAAGGGGAAAGGCAAGGAGAAAGTCTGCATGACCCATCCGGATCTTCCGGAGAGCCTGGAAGGCAAAGTGGGACCTTGTTTTCACAAGGTCAATGTGAAGTATTTGCTGGCCATGCAGAACATTAATTATGTCTATACTCACACCGCTGAGCTGGGCCGGATCCGAACCAAGAGGGGCATCCCTGAATCTGTTAAGGTGAGGATACCAAGTCACACCGGAGACTCTGATGGACTACAAGCTCAATGAGATCGTCATCTATACTGAGCTGTTCAACTGGGGGCTCAGATTCCCCTTGGATCCAGAAATAGTCAGGTATTTCCACCTGATCAAACTCTGTCCAAGCCAGTTGAGTCCCAATGCTTGGTATACTCTCCTCGCCTGCATTATGGCTTCAAAACTGTCAGTTTGCCGCAGTGGCCAGCCTTTGTAAAAACCACGATATCCCATTCTACCACTACAATATGAGCGATAATTTTAAAGTGGTGGACGACCTGCTTGAGTCAGAGAAAACCTGGAAGACCCAGTTCCTATTTATTAGCGAAACGTGGGAGAATGAGAGAAAAATCAAGGCTGACTTCAACCCTAGTATGCTCACCAGCAGGTGGAAAAGCTCAGGTAAGTATTTTACTCCATTTGTCTTTCTTATATTGCAAAACATTTATTCCTAAATCATTTCCTTTTTTGTGTTAGTATTGCCGAAGGAGTTCTCCGACTATGCGGAAGAGGGGCAGGCCACATGTGCCAAATTAAATGCATGGACTGCTAACCGTTAGGGAAACGCCTTCCACAACTGCTTAACCTCAGGCAACTTGGTGAGATCCCACCTCTGGAACACCGCGGGCCGGATAAATCTCACTTGAGATGAGCTGACTACACCACCCTCTCCGGCCGTTATAGTCAAGAGAACAGAGAAGAAAGATAGCAAACTGGCCTTGCCCTCCAGAGCCAAAGCCCCAAGTAAAATGAAAGGGAAAGGCAAGAAAAAGAAGGCTTCTGCAGAGGCTGTTCGGGGTGCTGCAAAGGAGATTGCTCCGGAGAGCCAAGGAGGGTAGGTCCAAGGAGGAATTGATGTTACTTTTCTTAAAGTAGTTGAGGATGAGTCCAACAAGGAGGTAGGTGAACCCCAAAATCAACCAAATTCTCCTAAAAGAGATCGAAAAAGGGGAGCTAGCAGTGATGATAGGAATGCTAAAAAGAAGAAGGTCTCCTTGGGGGATGAAGTAGTCCTCTTCCCTTCAGAGTCTCTACCTCCGGCCGATCCAATTGACCCCACCCTGGCATAGCAAATCCCCAACGATCTACACACCGAAGAGGGTACCAGAGGAAATTTGGAACGAGTAGATATCAGTGGCCTCCTAGACATTGGCCTTTATTTCGGAGAGTTTGAAAAAGACAACTTTGCTGGTCCCTACCTTCCGCCAAGCTCCTCCAACATGGTGACTTTTAATGGTAAGTCTTTCACTGTTTCAGGGGAAAACGATACGGGGACTCACTCTCTGTTGGGCCATATTCAGCCAGTGCTCAACTTGGAGAGGCAAGTAAAAAGTCAGCCTTCCCTCATCAATACCCTCAACACAGATAAGGAGATTTTTCCACTGACCTCCTTAATGCCAACCAAAGTATTGAGGCATTGAAGAAAGAGCTCGAGGAGTTGAAGAAAGAGAAAGAAGATCTGGCAACCAAGTTGGTCACTTCGGCGAAAGCTAACACAGAGCTCCAAACTAAATGCTCTGGCTTGGAGAAAGATCTCTTCACCTTGAAGGAAGAGGTGACGACCAATGACGATGTTATCCAAACCTTGTCCGGTGACAAGACTTCTCTCGAAGACGATGTGTCCAAGGTTACCAAGAAGAAAGAATATTTGGTGAAAGAGCAGGAAAATATAATATACGCCAAGATTGATGCGTACACCAACGAGGTGATAGATACCATAGAAAAAGGTATGCCAAAGTTAAATCTGATATGGTCTTGCTTTTCCCTCAAACGTTTCCGAAGAGAACGCTTGGTACCATGTGGCAGTATGTTGAATATGAAGATATCCCATTCCATATGATGGTGGATGGTAATAAGAAGAACTATTCTAGTGGTCTTGACGACACTATCGATGAGGAAGAAGGAATCAGAGAGAGTTCCAGTGACGAACCCAAAGATTTCAAGAAAAATGATGATGCAGGAACATCCAAGGGAAACTAGCCCTGAGGATTTGTATTTTCTTTATTTTGTTTTTATTATCCTTATGAAATACTAAAATCCTTGGATGGCCAATGCATTTTTGTAATTGTGTCTGGTTAAGCATTTCTTCTTTAAACTTAAAGTCCTTGGATGTCCAAGGCATATTTTACGTTTTAATATCATCATCTGATTTTAGCCGGATAGTTTTACTTTGCTAAATTTTTACCTAGTTTCATACTTGCTTAATTTCAATGGCTGATGTTTAAAGAGCCCTTATTTATTTTACAAGTATTTAAGATGAAAGTGTTTAAAATCTCTGATGACAAATGTTAAATGGTCATCACTTCACCGGATTAATCCGATCGGTTAAAGGTCCTTAAAAGATTTTAAAAAAACTGTAAATCAAACCACTCCGAATATTTTAAGGAGGCGTAAATTTCATTGAAAAACCCGGATACCTCATTAGAACCTCCCCGCGCCACCAGGGTAGGAAAGTGTATGCCCCCAATATTTACATGGACTTTAAACAAGTAAATATTTACATAACTTTCATTCCAGATATAATCGAAGGTGTTCAATGTTCCAAGGGTGGTTTAAGATTCTTCCATCTTTATCTTGAAGCCTGTGTGTCCCAAGCTTAAGTTTTTCAGAGACCTCATAGGGCCCTTCCTAGTTTGGAGGTAGCTTGCCGAACTGTTTCTCCTTAGTATGCAAGAAGACTTTTCTCAACACTTTGTCCCCTGGTCGAAATCATTTCTCTTGATTTTAGAAGCAAACCTGCTCTTCATCAAGCCTTGATAATGGGTGGCTCTAAGATGAGCCTTAATTTATTTTCTTCTATTTCTGATTGTTACTTCATTAGCCTGTTCAGAAAATTGTGGACTCTGTATGATGGAAGAGTTTACTCTATAGGAGTAATTGCATACATCCCATATACCAAGGCACAAGGATATTCTTGTGTGGCAGCTCCAAGAGTAGTCTGGTACACCCATAATACTTCTTGTAAATAGTTTGGCCACTTTCCTGCAGCCCTTTCTAAATTATTTTTGAGACCGGACAGAATAATTCTGTTTGCTACTTCAACTTGACCATTCGCTTTTGGGTGGAAATGAGAAGAGAAGCAATGCTAAATGCCCCTAGAGGCACAGAAACTCTCCATATCCTTGTTATCAAATTGCGACCCATTATCTGTGGTTATCTTCTGTGGAACCCCAAATCTGCAACAAATGTTAGACAGGATAAATTTTATAACAGCTTTCGAAGTAATTCCTGCCAGGGGGGCTGCTTCTATCCACTTGGAAAAATAATCAATGGCTACAATAATAGTTTTGCGTCCTCTGGATGCCATCGGTAGAGGACCTACTAAATCCAGTCCCCAACGAGCAAAAGGAACTGACTCAGAAATCGACTATAGTAGGACAGTTTGGATATGAATTTCATTACCATATCTTTGGCATGGGTCACATTTCTTTACCAATTCCTTGGCATCTGCCATTATGGATGGCCAGTAGTATCCGGCCAACAAAATCCTTCGGGTTAAAGCTCTATAGCCACAGTTGGGATAAGTGCATTTCATATCACTTATTACGCTTCCATTATTCTTAAAATCGTCACCGGTTCTCAAGTATTCGTTGAGTTTTAACGTATTTTTCCAATATTCTTAAAGACGCTTGTGCTCTGGGTAAATTGTGATAATATTAATAAATTTGGGGTTGAAATTGAAGAAACTGGAAAATTAATGTACTTAGGGAAATTTTGGAATAGTTGAAAAGAAAAAAAAAATATATTAATGCTACGAAAATATATTATGACGAGTGATTTTCCAAAAAAATATATATTAATGCTTGAAATATATTATGACGAGTGATTTTCAAAAATATATATATTAATGCCTAAAAAATATATTAATGTTGAAAAAAAAGGGAAAATATATTTTCTAAGATATTGTTTAAAATATTAAATTAAGAAAAAAATATTAAAGCGAAGCATAAAAGGAAATTAATGCTCAATTAAGAAAAAAACCTTAGATTAATGCGAATATTTTATTTAGCTAAATTGTTTAAAATATTATTTTATTTAATATAAATATTTTACGATTTGTAATTTGATTTTTTTTAGGAATACAAAACCGCTTTGGATTTTTTTTGGTGCAAAACAAGCGAGAAAAGGAAAACAAATATTATTGGTCTATTCTGCTGAACATAGACAAAGGAAGGAATTAAATAATTATACTATATAATTATATGAGTGTGGGTCTAGCGGAAGCATTTAATTAAAAGCCCACGAGAAAGAAAGAAAGGCAATGGGCTTCTTAGGTTTTCACGAGAAAAGTTATAAATAACAGAGACGGACAGAAGGGAGAGGAGGCACTGATTGAGTTTGCGGCAAAATACAAAATAGAGACGGAAAAAAGGGAGAGTATGCACGGCTGTTTTGGGTTCTTTTACGGCATAAACATAAAAACAGAATAATACAAAGTTAAAGCAGGAAGTAAAATCGGATTTTCAGCCACTGACTTTTCTTCCGGCAGAGCATAGAACGGCGCGAGCAGGAGAGAGCGGCAACATACAATCAGTCGGCAGGAGGCAGGCAGTCGTTCAGTTTAACTTTCTCTAAACTTTTATTCGATTATTTATATTCTTCCTAAACAATTATGTTAACTTTTGCACCCATGATGATGATTTGTTCGATTATGAACTAATCATTGTCATGGAACCTTAGCGGATTTGTTTGAATAATATTTAGGGTTTATTGCTTAATTGATTTTTTGAGATATGTTTATCGGTTACCTAGTATGGTTGTGTTTTTTTCGTTAGATGGGTCGCGAACATCTAGTTTGTTTATCTTTAATGAATGCGAAAGTAGATTTAAGGGTTTAGAACTTGCCATGCTAGCATAGGTTCTTGAATGATTCATATTGTGATTGTTCATGATTCGTAATATGTCATTAACCATATCATATTACCCTATGTAATCGAAATAGGTAACTTGTGCTTAAAACCAATTGTACCTCAATTCATATAGACATATATGATTATCATGCAAGCGGTGTCTGCTTAACTGCTATCTCTTTTGTGGTTGTTTAAGTGGTTTGGTTTACGTGTATTGAAAGGTAGCGTATTATGATTTTGTGTTATCTGATTAGTAATCGTAGTTATCTTACATATTGATTAAGTATATTAATACTCTGAGTAAAATAAACAATGAAGTTAGGGCTCCATGTTTTCTCTCGCATAAGTAAACTCATTAGATAATCTCGTTAGTTGATTTGTTTAGTTACATTGATACTTTATTACTCGTTCTAGCATTAGTTTAATAATCATACGTTGTTGCATAAGTGAATTCTTGTCTTATACACCTAGACTTCGTGGGAGCGAACTTTCTTATTTATTACTTGCTACTTTTGACCGCGTATACTTGCGTGAAAAAAGGACTAACAAGTTTTTGACGCCGTTGTCGGGGACTCGGTGTTATTTGATAGTTTTATTGCTTATCAACAGGAGTCGTTATAAAACTACTGACTTGATTCGGTTACTTTATTTTTGTGTGTTTTCTTGTACTTCAGGTACTTGAGCGTGTATGCAAACACGATCTCAAACTAGAGCACTAGTACAAAAGGAGCTTGAAACACAGCAAGGAACAGAGTTAATTTTCACAGATTCTGATATTAATTATACAATGGGAGATTCAGCTCCAAAAGCACTCATGGAATAATCTCAACCAAAGATCATGGACATTCAGTCTAGCATTGTCAGACCCAATATCGCTGCAAATAATTTTGAGATTAAACTCAGCACTAATTTTGATATTGTCAGACCCAATATCGCTGCAAATGATGCAGAATTCTTGTCAATTTGGGGGAGCTTCATCTGAGGATCCTAATATGCATATTATGACCTTCCTTGAAATCTGTGATACCTTCAAGTTCAACAGTGTTTCAGACGATGCCATAAGATTGAGACTCTTCCCATTTTCTCTGAGGGACAAAGCTAAAAGCTGGTTACACTCTTTACCAGCAGGCTCGATCACTACTTGGGATATACTAGCACAAAAATTTCTCTCAAAATTCTTTCCTATGGCAAGAACAGCCGCCTTGAGGAATGCTATTACTCAGTTTTCTCAGTCATATGGTGAATCTTTAAGTGAAGCTTGGGAGCGTTACAAGGAGATGCTCAGAAAATTTCCTCATCATGGGATGCCTGATTGGTTAGTAATAAATTGCTTCTATAATGGGTTGGGTGCGCAAACAAGGCCCATGGTCGATGCTGCATCTGGGGGAGCCTTATTAACAAAAAGCTATGAGGAGGCTCATGAGCTCCTTGAGATGATGGCTGCTAATGAATTCGAGAAACCTTCTTAGAGACAGTCACAACATAAAGTTGCTGGTATTCTTAACGTAAACACTGCCACTGCTTTAGGAGCTCAGCTTGAAGCTCTAAACATGAAGGTAGATTCTTTGACTAAACTAGGGGTACAACAGGTAGCTAGTGTATGCGAGATTTGTGCTGGAGGGCATGACACTCAACAATGCCCAATCTCTACTGAGTCAGTGCAATTTGTGAGTAACTTTCAGAGGCAGAATCAACAACCAATCTCAAACACCTATCACCCAAGCAACAGAAATCATCCGAACTTCAGTTGGAGCAATAATCAACAAGGTAATTAGCATTATCGTGCTAAGCCATACGCTCCTCCTGGATTTCAGCAACAAGGGCAGCAACATCAATCTCAATAGTATGCCCCAAGACAACCTCAAAATCAACATCCTGACCCTTCTCAACATTCTGTGAGAGACTCTGAATTCGAAGAGATGAAGTTAATAATTAAAAGTCTGATGGTATCTCACAAGACCTTGGAAAATTCAGATTGGGCAGATGGCCAGTAACATGATTGTTAGACCTTAGGGAGTTCTTCCTAGCGACACATAACATTATCCAGGTAAGGGACAGCAAGGAGCAATGCCAAACTATCACCTTGCGATCAGGAAAGGTTGTTGAGAACCCCACAATTGAACAAGAGGTGGATTCTGCTCAAAATCAGCCCTCATCTGAGGTTAATTCTGGTCAAGATCAGCCACCTAACAAGCAATCTCAGTCAGTTGTTGAACCTACGATCTACCCTCCTCCACCTTTTCCGCAAAGGTTGCAGAAACAGAAGCTAGATGCTCAGTTTGGGAGATTTTTGGAGGTATTCAAGAAGCTACACATCAACATACCTTTTGCTGAAGCATTAGGGAAAATGCCTAGTTATGCCAAGTTCATGAAGGGAATTCTTTCGAAAAAGCTAAAGCTTGGTGATTTTGAGACAGTGGCGCTCACTGAGGAATGCAGTGCGATCTTACAAAAAAAATTACCTCCCAAACTCAAAGATCCATGAAGCTTCACCATTCCTTGTTCAATCGGTAATCAAACTTTCAGCAAATGTTTATGTGATTTGAGAGCGAGCATCAATCTGATGCCCCTATCTGTGTTTGAGAAACTTGGGCTACCTGAGCCAAAACCGACTAATATCTCTTTGCAACTGGCTGATCGTTCTATTACATATCCTCGTGGGATCGTAGAAGATGTCTTAGTAAAGGTAGACAAGCTCATCTTTCCCGCTGACTTCATTATCTTGGATTTCGAAGAGGACAAAAACATCCCCATAATCATGGGAAGACCATTCTTGGCTACGGGAAAAACTCTGATCGATGTCCAAAAAGAGGAACTCACTATGAGAGTGCAAGATCAGAATGTCACTTTCAACGTTTTCAAGGCTATGAAATCTCCAACAGAGGATGAAGAATGTTTCAGGTTGGATATGATCGATTTTTTGCACAACAATGAGGTGGATAGGTATACGAGTTCAGATGTTCTAGGCAGAGTTCTACATGGTGAATCTGACTTAGAAGACGAAGAGATATACGAATGTGTTCAACTACTACAGGCAGCCCCGTATCAAAAGAGGCTCAATATTCAACATGAGTCGCTCAGACTGGGTGATCTTAAGGATTCTCAGGAAAGGCTTAAACCTTCACTAGAAGAAGCTCCTAAACTTGAACTCAAACCACTACCAGATCATCTCAGGTATGCTTACTTAGGAGAGTCATCTACATTACCTGTTATTTTTACATCTAACCTTTCAGGTAGTGAGGAAGAAAAACTATTGAGAGTCCTGAGGAAGTTCAAATCAGCCATTGGTTGGACCATAGCAGATATCAAGGGAATCAATCCCTCTTACTGCATGCACAAGATTCTGCTCGAAGAAGGGAGCAAACCATCTATCGAGCATCAGAGGAGACTAAATCCTATCATGAAAGAGGTGGTAAAGAAAGAAATTCTGAAGTGGCTAGATGCATGCATTATCTATCCTATTTCAAACAGTCAGTGGGTAAGCCCGGTGCAATGTGTACCAAAGAAGGGAGGAATGACAATAGTAACAAATGAAAATAATGAACTCATCCCCACTCGGACAGTCACTGGATGGAGAATTTGCATGGATTATCGTAAATTGAATAAGGCCACTAGAAAAAATCACTTTCCCTTGCCATTTATTGATCAGATGTTGGATAGGTTGGCCGACCATGAATATTACTGTATGCTCGATGGATATTCATGATACAATCAGATTTGTATAGCTCCAGAAGATCAAGAGAAGACGACCTTCACATGCCGTTTTGGTACCTTTGCTTTTCGACGTGTCTCGTTTGGACTTTGCAATGCACCCGCTACTTTTCAAAGGTGCATGATGGCTATTTTCTCTGAAATGGTTGGTGATATCATGGAGGTGTTCATGGACGATTTCACGGTCTTTGGGAAATCATACGATGGTTGTCTATCTAATTTGGGTAGAGTACTTGAGAGATGTGTGAAAACAAACCTCATTCTTAATTGGGAAAAATGTCACTTCATGGTTCAAGAAGGTATCATCCTTGGACACAAGGTATCTAAGAGAGGTTTAGAAGTAGACAAGGCCAAGCTTGAAACGATCAAAAAGCTTCCTCCTCCTATCTCAGTAAAAGGAATTCGTAGTTTTCTTGGTCATGCTGGATTTTATAGACGTTTTATTCAGGACTTCTCAAAGATCACCAAACCACTTTGTAGTCAACTGGAAAAGGAAGCTCCCTTTCGATATACTGAAGAGTGTTCCGTTGCTTTTGAGCTCTTGAAGAAAAAGTTGACATCAGCCCCAATCATCACTGCGCCTAACTGGGAAGAGCCATTTGAGATGATGTGTGATGCTAGTGATTTCGCCGTGGGAGTCGTTCTTGGTCAAAGGAAGCTGAAGGTGTTTCATGTGGTTCACTATGCTAGTAAAACCCTCAATGATGCACAACGAAACTACACAGTTACTGAAAAAGAGCTTTTGGTTGTTGTCTATGGTTTTGAGAAGTTTAGATCCTACTTGCTTGGTGCTAAGGTCACGGTTTTCACGGATCATTCGGCTATCAAGTACCTGCTATCTAAAAAGGATGCAAAGCCTCGCTTAATTCGATGGGTACTCTTGCTTCAAGAATTCGAGTTGGAAATTAAAGACAGAAAGGGGACTAAAAACCAGGTAGCTTACCATCTCTCACGTCTTGAGCAACATGAGAAAGACAAGGGAGATGGAATCCTTATCAACGAATGTTTCCCAAATGAGCAGTTGTTCCTGATCCAAGGAGAAGTACCATGGTTTGCTGATTTTGTTAACTATCTGGTTAGCAATGTGATTCCTTCAGATTTTACTTGGGCTCAACGGAAGAAATTCTTGCATGACGTGAAATGGTATCTTTGGGATGAACCATTCTTGTTTAAACAATGTGCTGATAAGATGATCCGACGTTGCATTCCTTACAGTGAGATTGAGAAAGTCTTACATGATTGTCACTCTACGGTTTATGGAGGACATTATGCTGGGGATAAGACAGCTGCTCGAGTTCTTCAAGCAGGTTTCTATTGGCCTACCTTGTTTAAGGATGCTCATCTGTACGTTCGTAGATGTGATTGATGCCAAAGGGTGGGTAAATATTTCTAGGCGAAATGAGATGCCCCTTAATATGCTTCTTGAGGTTGAGGTATTCGATGTATGGGGAATAGATTTCATGGGACCATTTGTGTCCTCCTGCAACAATCTATACATACTATTAGCTGTGGATTACGTATCTAAGTGGGTAGAGGTGAAAGCTCTCCCAACTAACGATGCTAAGGTAGTACTCAATTTCCTTCGTAAGCAAATCTTCACTCTCTTCGGAACTCCTCGTGCTATAATCAGTGATGAAGGGACTCACTTTTGCAATCGTCAGTTCACAGCATTGTTGGCTAAATATGGTGTTTCTCATCGTGTTGCTACCGCTTACCACCCTCAAACTAATGGTCAAGGTGAAGTGTCGAATCGAGAAATCAAGCGAATCTTAGAAAAAGTGGTGAATCCTTCAAGGAAAGATTGGTCTCTGAAGTTAGATGAAGCAGTATGGGCATAGCGAATGGCTTACAAAACTCCACTTGGGATGTCACCATTTCAGTTAGTATATGGTAAGGCTTGTCATCTTCCAGCAGAACTCGAACATAAGGCATTCTGGGCTTTAAATAAGTTGAATTTTGACATTCAAGCAGCTGGTGAGAAGCGTGTGCTTCAATTGAATGAACTTGACGAGTTTTGGTCTCAAGCCTATGAGAAATCGAAGATGTATAAGGAAAAAGTCAAGAAATGGCATGATAGGAAGCTTCTACATAAAATTTTTGAGCCGGGTCAAATGGTTCTTCTTTTCAATTCTCGTCTAAAGCTTTTCCCAGGGAAGCCCAAGTCAAGCTGGTCTGGACCTTTTAAAGTCAAGATAGTATATCCACATGGAGCAGTTGAAATCTATGAGGAATCGCCAGACAAAGCATTCAAAGTCAATGGTCAGTGACTCAAGCATTACCTATGGAGATGTGGGGAACCGTGAGGCATTCAGCATCAGCCTCGACACTATATGATTCCAAGTGGTATCGTCGAGCTATCGATGTTAAACAAGCGCTTCGTGGGAGGAAACCCACTGGGAATCAATGATCAACACTGTTGGACGAATAGGGGAGTGTTTCTTTTATCTTTTAATTTCTTGTAGTTGCATTCATCATAGTAGTTATTCATGTTAGTCATGCTTGTTTGCATATTCATGGCATGATTATATAGACTGTGTTTAGGATCGAGTTAGCTTATTATCATAGCATTTTGTTCATGCATTTTGCGTCTTTGATCCTTTGAGTTGTTGTTTCTACTTAAGTAGCCGATGATGAAAATTGTTTGGAATGACAGTAGGAATAAAATCTATTTAGGTTACTTGTCAGTTCGCTTGCTTGATGTAGAAGCACAATTAATACATGTAGACTCATCGAATGTTTTTATGCTAGTTACGGACACAATTGAGTAATGTTATACATAATCCTTGATTAGGTTCAGAATTACACCTTAATCCTTTATTAGCTCATGGATTGCAAAAAGATAAGTTTGGGGGAGTTGAAAGATAAATATGCGTATTATTCAGTTAGGCGTCAAAGGCTAGTAGCCGCTCGTCGACGTACGTCCTCTCGCTGGGGGCTGCGTATTGCGAGTAGTCTAGGGGTGGAATGAGATGGAGCGAAACGCACTCATTCCTAATCCGGTTATAAAAAAAACAAAAAAAACAAAAAAAAAGATAAAAATTGGCTAGGATGAGCTCTTTGGTGCTCGAGTTATTAAGTTCTAGGGGACTTTGTGCCTAGTGACCTAAGACTTTTCCGGTCTGGGATCCGCTAACCTAAAGCTCGCTACATGGGCACCATTGTATAAGTCTTTCAGGGACCTCATCCATTGCACGGTCAAATAAACCTTTGTGTATTTGTATATAGAGTAAAGCATAATAAATCTTTGACAACCCCGGGGAAATATGGATGTGCAACTTGACTATGAAGAATCTAGGTTGTATTTCGTTTCTAATCTTGTGATTATTATGATGAGAACAAGTAAGCTCCATTATTTTGTACTAAGAACATGTCGATTGAGTTTGAGCACACACACACGCTTCTTCACTTGTACTGCTAACATTTGAGTACCTAGTTATTTCACATCCCGAGGTCATTACATTCGTTGAGGCATTTATGCTTAATTAGTTACGGTTACTTGTTCGGGATCATTGCGTTCTTGCATTCATTTAAATTCAGTTGCATTCATGCATCAATTGTTAAACCTGTTTTGCATTGCTTGAGGACAAGCAACGGTTTAAGTTTGGGGGTTTGATAAGTGCATTTCATATCACTTATTACGCTTCTATTATTCTTAAAATCGTCACCGGTTCTCAAGTTTTCGTTGAGTTTTAACGTATTTTTCCAGTATTATTAAAGACGCTTGTGCTCTGCGTAAATTGTGATAATATTAATAAATTTGGGGTTGAAATTGAAGAAACTGGAAAATTAATGTACTTAGGGAAATTTTGGAACAGTTGAAAAGAAAAGAAAATATATTAATGCTACGAAAATATATTATGACGAGTGATTTTCCAAAAATATATATATTAATGCTTGAAATATATTATCACAAGTGATTTTCAAAAAAATATATATTAATGCCTCAAAAATATATTAATGTTGAAAAAAATGGAAAATATATTTTCTAAGATATTGTTTAAAATATTAAATTAAGAAAAAAATATTAAAGCGAAGCATAAAAGGAAATTAATGCTGAATTAAGAAAAAAATATTAGATTAATGCGAATATTTTATTTAGTTTAAAATATTATTTTGTTTAACATAAATATTTTACGATTTGTAATTTGATTTTTTCTAGGAATACAAAACCGCTTTGGATTTTTTTGGTGCAAAACAAGCGAGAAAATGAAAACAAATATTATTGGTCTATTCTTCTGAAGATAGACAAAGGAAGGAATTAAATAATTATACTATATAATTATATGAGTGTGGGTCCAGCGGAAGCATTTAATTAAAAGCCCAGGAGAAAGAAAGAAAGGCAATGGGCTTCTTAGGTTTTCACGAGAAAAGTTATAAATAACAGAGACGGACAGAAGGGAGAGGAGGCACTGATTGAGTTTGCGACAAAATACAAAACAGAGACGGAAAAAAAGGAGAGTATGCACGGCTGTTTTGGGTTCTTTTACGGCATGAACATAAAAACAGAATAATACAAAGTTAAAGCAGGAAGTAAAATCGGATTTTCAGCCACTGACTTTTCTTCCGGCAGAGCATAAAACGGCGCGAGCAGGAGAGAGCGGCAACATACAATAAGTCGGCAGGAGGCAGGCAGTCGTTCAGTTTAACTTTCTCTAAACTTTTATTCGATTATTTATATTCTTCCTAAACAATTATGTTAACTTTTGCACCCATGATGATGATTTGTTCGATTATGAACTAATCGTTGTCATGGAACCTTAGCGGATTTTTTGTTCGACTGGGTTGTATGGATGGGAATTCTTGCACATGAATCCATGGGTATGACTCAGAGTATGTTATGGTTGCCAAGAAGTCTGCTAGAGTGTTCTCTGATCTAGGTATGTGCTCGTAGCTAACATTTTTAAGTTGGTTGCCACTTCTTTAAGGATTAACAAGTATTTAATAAACTGCTCCTTTTTTGCCTCAGATTGACCTTGAGCATGATGGATAAGAAGTTGAGAATCACTCATTAACCTGACTCTTTTAGCCTCATACAAAAAGGCCGATTTCAGACCAACTATAGCAAGTTCATACTCGGACTTATTGTTAGAAGCCCTAAAAGCAAAACATATAGCCTGATATAACTTATCGCCATACAGAGAGGTTAAACATATCCCAACACCACAACCCATGGTACTTGATCCACCATCTGTCCGGACACTCAAGTCATTTTTAGTTTTCTCATCTACAACTTTCTTAGTACTTCTGTCCGAATGGAATTCAACTGACCACTTGGTCATTCTTCTTGATATGTGTGTCTTTTGAAGGACATTTTTCAAGGGAAAAGACGTCTGGACGACAATAGAATAAGACTGAAAATAGGGCCTCATTTTTCTCGCAACAATTACTAAAGCTAGTGCTAGTTTTTCAAGTTTTAAGTACCTCTTTTCAGCCTCCATCAGACTCTTGCTGATGTAGTACACTGGACGAGGATAATGGTCCACTTCTCTTACCAGTACTACAATTATAGCCCTTTCAAACACAGCTAGATATATGTACAATGTCTCTCCACCAACAGGTTTATAAAGTGTTTTAGGGGAAGATAAATGCTTTTTTTATTTCATTTAACGCCTGATCGCACTATGGAGACCAGTTAAAGTCTTTAGCACCTTTTAAAGTTTGGAAAAATGGGGCACACTTATCCGAAGACCTTGAGATAAAACGATTTAAAGTAGCTAAACTTCCTGTCAACCTTTGTACTTATTTAATATTCCGAGGAGGATCCATTTGTAATAAGGCATCAAATCGGTCCGGATCAGGCTGTATCCCTTTCTCACTTATCACATACCCTAAAACATTTCCGGACTGCACCCCAAAGACACATTTTTCTGGATTCAACTTTAAATTAACATTTTCAAAGTTGGCAAAAGTTTCTCGAAGATCTGCTAGGTGCGACTCTTCTTCCACGCTTTTTACCATCATGTTATCAATATATACTTCTATGCTTCTCCCAATCTGATCAGCAAAAGCTTTGTTCACCAACCTTTGATAGGTAGCCCTAATATTCTTCAATCCAAAAAGCATCACCTTGTAACAATGAAGGCCTCTATCTGTAACAAAAGTAGTGTGCTCCTGGTCCTTCGGATCCACCTGTATCTGGTTATAATCGGAGAAGGCATCCATGAAGGATAATAACTTGTTCCCAGATGTGAAGTCTACCAATTGATCTATCCGGGAGACTGGATAAAGGTCTTTTGGGCAAGCTCTATTGAGGTCAGTAAAGTTGATACACATACGTCATTTCCCATTCTTTTTCTTTACTAACATTGGATTGGCTGTCCATATAAGGTATTGAGAATCCTTTATGTGCCCCATTTTGGTAAGTCGGTCAACCTCTTGAACTATTGCATCAAATTTCTCTTTAAAGAAAGCTCTTCTTATTTGCACAACAGGTACAACATCTCTTCGGATGGATAGTTGGTGTGATATAACATTTGCAGGCACCCCAGTCACATTAACATTACACCAAGCAAAGACATGTTGATGGTTTGCCAAAAAGGACAACACCTGTTTCTTCAATTCTGGTGCCATCTTAGATCCAACTTTAACATTTCTTCCTTCAGCCAGAGAGTGGGTTTCAACCTCTTCAATTGGTATCAAAACACCATGGGTCTCTCTGGGGTCATCAATTTCACCCTCACCCCTAGAGGGCCCCAATAACTGCTAATATTTGTTTACCCGGACTACCCCCAGAGTTTTAGGGGCAAGTGCAGTTGCATATCACTCCCTTGCTATTTTCTGGCTACTGTGGACAACTCCCACTTGTCATTGAACAACATATTTTAAACATTGGTGAACTGTTGAAGCCACAATATGCATCCTGGAGAGCAAGGATCTTCCAAAGATCGTATTGTAACACGTGGGAATATCTACCACAACGAAGGGTACCCTCACCATCTTCCTCGAACTTTCCAACCTCATCTGCGGAGCTTCCAATGAAGCCCATAATGGACCTGTTCGAACGCTGAATCACTGCTGGATTCTTCATCTGTTTATGGGAACTTAAAAAGAGAATGTTGACCGAGCTTCCAGTGTCAACCAAAATTCGCTTGATGTCGTTGCCCCCAATCGATGCTCCTATCACCACAGCATCCTCATGAGGACCAACTATGTCCCTTAAGTCATCTTTATAAAAAACAATGAAGGGAAAAGGAATTTGGGACTGATAAGAGGACATGCCTCCCTCTAGCTGAGTAGCCAAAGTGTGACCATGCCTCTTCCTTGAATAAGGAGTTGGCGCAGTCATTGTGTCTCCTCCGAAAAATGTGAGTGACTCAAAAAATCTTATGTGGATTACTTGGCCTTGTATCCGGACTGATTTTAATTTGGTGCAGCTAGGGCAGACCTCATTTGCCTGTGCACCCTAGTCTTTTTCGTTTCATCAACATTGATTTGCTTTCCCACATGTTTTAGTAAACCACCCCACGTCATGACCTTCTTCCTGGTCACCGAATTGGCCAGATTGCCAGGGTTTAATCCTTGTCTCAGAGAAGTTATTGCTACATGTTCCAAGCAATCAGCTAACCCATTCTTTGTGTTCAAAAACCGTCTTATATAGTCTTTCAGTGATTCATTTGGCTATTGGGCACAATGGATAATAGTGTCTTTATTGCCCTTCACCTCCTTACTTCCAACAAACTGCCTCCGGAAGGCCATCCAAAATGTGTCAAAGTTTTTGATGCACCCCTGTGGTAGGCTATTGTACCATTTTAGAGCACTCCCCCGTAAAAGATTGAGAGAAGGCTCTACAAAGCAGTTTGTCATCATCGTCAAAATTCATCAAATTTTTTTTAAATTGTTTTATATGATTGTCCGGATCCTTGCTCCCGTCATACTTTTCCATCTTAGTACTGCCAAACCTCTTGGGAAGGTTTCCGAACAGTATCTTGGATGACAACGGGGATTGTCTCCAATTGCGACCACGACTAAAGACAATGTCTTCATTGGGTGTTGCAAAAATACCCGGTTCATTATGGAAAGCAAAGGGATTCATCAGCAGCTGATTCACATGCCTCCGGCTATGGTTGTGGCTGTGAGATGACCCTTTTCCCAGATGTCTTTTTAGCCTCCCATGCGTGTCCCTCTTTCTTGAATATTTTTTAACCAACTTTTGCTTATTCTTGGATCTGCCCTCATTATTGTTGGATGGCAGGGACTCCTCAAGTCCATCCTCGTTCGAGGAGTTACTAGAGGACTCAGATTCTGAGCTCTCCACCAGTTTAGATCGGTGAGACTTCTTGGAGCTGACATGTGTCTTTTTAGTACTCAAATGAGTCTTTGATGATTGGTCATTCTCCCTTGGATTGTTAGTGTGGTGATTGGCTGACACCTTCGACTTTTCTTTCAAGCCTAACTCCGTCTTTTTAGCAGCTCTCAAGGCTTCAATTTCAGCCTTCAACTTGTCTCTTTCTTCAATCGTGTACTCATTGTTCTCTCCCACCACCTCTATCAAAGGTGGTGGCACTGCTTGCTCGTCCGGATTCATCCGAACTGGTTTTTCTTGTTGGTTTTGAATGCTAGATTCAGGCACCTTCTTCTCCCACTGTGGTCGCCAATTTGGTAATGATAATTTTAAACTGAGGGTAATCTCGTTAAGTATTTTAGGGAATTTCAAAGGTATTAAATGTTTGGGTATTTTGTAGTGAGAGATTTAAGCTGCCTGGTTGTATTAAATGTTCATTACCCTCATTAATGAAAGTGGTTGGGTATTTATACCCTTAATTATGGACCCATTGGCTTTCAGGTCAAGTTGTGAAACCGGGTCGAGTTTAAAGACCCATTAGTTCTTAAGTAGATTAGCAACTAGCTTAGTCAAAAGGTGTTTAGTGTTTTAGTACTTTTGTCCTGTCCGGATAACTCTGTGGGCAAATACTGTCCGAATTACCCCTGTCTGGTTTTCCAAGTGAGCAGTGATGACGAATTCCGTACTCATCATAAATAGCATATTAGGTTGGTTTTATAAGCTTTTGAGTTTCTATCAACACCCTTAAGACCATCAATACAAATATATTGTTTTGTCAACATAACACCGATCCATGATTTTAAATCAAATCTTAATTATTTTATGCATTTCCCTTGGCTAATTGTCACAATTAATATGTTAATAAGTGAACATATGCATATATTGACACAATTAAACGCAAAATTTGCATATGCAAATAAAGAGTAGATACATTCATATTGAAAATATTACCACTAACATGTAACAGTCTGTTAGATTTTATCTATGACAAAAAATATATATTATCAATATTCAAAAATTAAATTTGATTGCAGTCCTAATCTCAGTTTTGTTTTATGTGTGACAAACTCTCAATGCTTATTAATGTTACACTATGAGAACTCTCGATGCTTATTAAATACAAATACAAATACAAATCATACATGTGTTCATTAACAAATATTACTAAAACATTAATACACCACATAACTCTCCAAAATACATTTGAGTATAGACTATATAATGTGCATTTATAACTTGTAACTACTACAAGATAAACAAACTAAATACGAACTTGATAAGAAAAATAATATATGAAAATCTTTAATCGCAAGCAAATATTAACAATATTCTTATATACCTCCAAAATCACTGACATCAAAACTAATAATAATAAAAAAAAACATAGTTCACGTTAGAATTAATTTCATAACATTATGTATCATTTATATTTTATTTTTATGATAATAATATTTTTCTTTTAATAAATTTACATTTTGGAGATTAAATTTTATTATTCATATATGACTAATATTATTTTACAATGTTTTCATAATTATGAATCTTTTATGATATTTAGATGTAAGAATAATTAGTGGATTTATGGGGTGAACATGTATGTCATGAAAAATACTAAAAATATATAAAATAAATTATTTCAATGGCAATTTTTTTAATTAGGTACCAAATTAATATCTTGTAAATGATATAAAAAATTATTAACTTCATTCTTTTTAAGAAAAACATATTAGATTCCACACCATTTTTTTCAAATAAGCTTATATTCTTCATCGTACCTTCAGTAAAAATTGTTCCACACCATTTTTTTCAAATAAGTTTATATTCTTCATCGTACCTTCAGTAAAAATTGAAGGTACAAACGCAAATTTTGATAAGTTCAACTACTACTTTTATAATTTAATTATTTGAGATATATTTTGTTCAATCTTAATTAGCTTTAATTTTTAGGGATAAATATTGAATATAAATTTTCTTATACATTTGTGTCCATGCCAAAATTAATTTTAGATTATGAAATTAATGGACGTGCATATATTTTTTATATCATTAAGAAAAATTATTATAGATAAAGATATAATAGTATACTAAGCGGATATTACTCGGAACTTTAAAGTTAAACCCATGTAAAATAATATCAAATATAAATATTTTTTTGTGGAAGAGATCTAAAACATTATTGCACATATAATCAAATAGCTATATTTTTTTATGATGAACCAAGTATTTATATTTATAAAACTTATTTTTTAACTTCATTTAGAAAAAATAGATCATATTTTTTTTTCTGCATAATTGTCTTTTAATAACTAAAGCATAATCATGAATAATTTTTCAAATATCAACAAAACCTTAAACATGTTGAATGTCATATAGTTTATGTATATTCCGCTAGAAGCTAGTATAGCATAAACAAAACTAAGAATAACATAAAAAAAATTGCCATAAATGTTGACTAAAAATATGAGATATAAGGCATGTATTAATTATATTTATACAAATGAATTATTATGGTCTACCAATTACTTAAACCTTTTGGTGGTTTTTTTTATATAACAAATATTTTAATTTATAATAAAAATAACTAAGAAAAATCCAATTGACAAACTTTGATAATTAAGAAAAATATATATTAGGATTTATAAATGATTAGTATGTTATTCAATTTATAGGATCTATCAAAATCTTACAATAAAATATAACTTATTGTGAATATACTAATTCTATGAACATGCACTAGTTATAAAAAACACGTATTAACACGATTGAACAATGATTAATGACAATTGTAAGTTTTGTTACAACACATGACATGGTCGATGCGATATAATTTCCTCGTCATCGTGATAAGTTTAACTTATACTATGATAAAAATTTATGTAATTATTTCAGTAGGTTGTTTACCTAGATTCCCACGTCCAGCTCTTGTCTTACCGCAGTGAGGGTACAAAATTCATAGGTAATCACGATGCTGAGTAAATATTTTATTGCGACAATGATCTTTACTCTTAGATTTTGAGTATTTCTGCTCAAATTATCGAGGCAAATGTTGATCTTTGTCGGGACAAGCTGAGTTTTCATTGACCTCTTTATCTTGATAACCACATGCATCTTCATTTGGATCTTAGACTATATATCCATACTCTTCTTCTTATTGATTCCTTATCACTTCATTTAATAAGTCTTCCCCCACTCCTCAACTTGATTAAATATCATATTCTAATTAAGATAGCTTTCTCACATAAATAAAATATATTTTGATTTGAATTTTACCTTAGTGTAAAAGATAATGGACGTAACTTTGAACCAGACTATCGTCAATATGTAATTAAATAAGATGAACAATTTCCTCAGTTTTCTTTATAAGAATTTAGTTTATAACTTATTAAAAAACACGATATCCAAAATAGAAAGAGAAAATACCTTTAAGAAAAAAGGATTGATTCTTCCTTGGAATCAATTACAAAATCATGTTTGGTTGTCATCTCTTAGAAGATTATAACATAGTAAATTCGGAATCTAAAGATAAAAAAATCTACATTTTGTAAATATTTTTTTCCGCATTATTGCAAAATTTATTAACTTCATGGTTTAATAAATAGACAAACCAGCATCCCACATAACCTAAACGACAATCTCTTAGATACATTTTTTTTATAAATCTATGTGTCCAAAAAATCACTTACGACTTTTTTATTGTGTGATTAACCTGTTTTAAAATACGTGATTTAAAAAAATCTCAATCTCTCATTAGAACTAATATCACATATATTACTTTTAAAATAATTAACCTTTTTAAAATTATAACGACCACTATATATCACTCATGTGTAAAACTCAATTTTACATATTAGACGTATTTTTACATTTAATTTGTTATCTCGTTGAATATTTAATGCCTCAATTTTCTACCCTAGAAGATATAATCATTATCTATAAAATATAATTTTAAATGTATCCATTTTTTATCAATAGTATAAACACCGTTATCATTATTGATGTCTAATTTTTTTCCAAATATGAATCGGATTACTTACTAGTAAAAATATAAATATATATTTAAATTACTCATCTTAAATATGTATGATTTAAAATATGTATCTATATTTTATTATTATTATAAAATATATTTAGATTGTCATGTCTTTTCCGTTACTACCAACTCTATAAATTTAGGTTCTCTTTTTTAAATCTTTCAAATATTCAAGCGTTTTCCATTACTACCAACGCTATAAATTCAAATTTCATATTATTTATATAAATTTACTCTATAGATTCTAAAAATACAATAATTCTTAAAATGTCACATCATGACGTCATTAGTCATCATTTTCTTAAAAACAATTGATTTAAATTTTAAACATTAGAGTAATCATCAATCTTATGGAGTAGGAGTACTAGTAATCTTTATAATACGACCCATTCTAGTTCAAAACAAAAAGAATACGTGACATAACAAGAAAAACACAATATATAATAATTATGTCCCATCTTGTGAAAATTTTAATTTCTTCATGACCTTATAAACAAAATAGGACCCTACAAGTTTCATGGCTCTCCACGCAACTAATTAAAATATCTCACTAAGGAAAATTATACTATACTTATCAACACAAACCCGACAAAATTCAATATATATCGACATCACTTCGTACGACCACAAAATGACAAGTTTATCCAAAAGTAACTCCAAAATTCAAATGATTTATTTACGAGTTTTTAGGTCGAAATATTTATACTCATTATATTTTCAGTCACATCTGGTCAATGGCATTTCTGAAAGGGTAAAATCGTCCTAACCCTTATGTCTTTGATTTTAAAAAGTAAATTTAATTATAGATTAGATATTCAGATCAGGACTTTTAAATGTTTCCGATTGTCAAGTAAATTATTTTTCAACGAAGAAGAAGAAGGATACTTCTTCGAACTTTCCTCGTGCTTCCCACCACTTCTTCATCATCTTTCGAAATCTCTGCTTTCCGTTTTGCCACCCACATGTAATCTTCCTTTCTCCACCCTTCTCTGTTTTTTCTTACTGAAGTCGGCGGATCCGTCGTTAACGGACTTCACTTGAATCTCTCCGGTCCTAGTCAATCCATCTCTTTAGTAGTTCGAGTAAGTCTCTGTATCAATATATATATATATATATATCGATCTTTATGTCGAATTTGTTCGTAGTTGAAATCGAATGTGGACTTTGGTTTGATTCGATCTGATGAGTCACTGATGTTTCTTATAAAAAAATCCCTATTTTTCTGGCATTTGTATTACTAGTTTCAATCCACGTAATCTGAATCTTGCTCCTGTTATTCAGTGAGTTTGAGTAATTAATCATTTGGGTCTCTGTGTTTAGTTTCGTTCCGTTCATTAGATCACTCATTCAAGCCTAATATAATTTGATGGGTACAAATGAATTCATAGATTCGAACTTTTGCTTCTTTCTATAGAAAAAACTGGAGATTTAGACGAGAATAATTTTAAACCTTGATTCCATCGACTTCAGTGTTAGGTGTTTTTCCGGCATGTGTAAGCTAGAAGAATATATGTATTGCTTAAAGCTACTATAATCTTTGGGTTTTGCTTTTGTATGAAGACATATGGAAAACGTCTATCTTTAATATTTTACCTCTTTGGGGGATTAGAATAAACGTTATTGTTTCCTATGAGGTATGCATATGTCAAGTTTGGAACATTTTTTCGGGGCTGTATCCTAAGATGACACCAAAGTATGGTAACCTTAGAAATAAGCAAATAGGAGATAGGAGAAACGCTGGACAACATCATGTAGATGTAAAATTTCTTGATGTTTATCACTTAGGGGACCCATTTCGAAAGACATTCTCGTGATGTTTAGCTTTTCTCATGAGAAACCTATTACACAAATTTTGGTTAGGAAAGTTACTTTGTAGAATATATTTCATTTTTTAGAGTTTTGGGTATTTAATGAAAAAACTATATTTGTTAGTTTCTTAATATAAAATACCTTTATAGGTTAATTTATCATTGACTCATGTGTTTTATGTGCTGAAACTACTTCTATACTTGGGTATTTAACTAAAAATTCTGCCTAAGTTTCAGCTTCTGTCAACAATCAGCATATTTGCTTAATATTTCAAGAAATTTGTATCATAAAAAGAGGTATAGAGCTTTTGAATTCTTAATTCTATACAATAATTTTTTTATATGTATTGAGTCGATTTGAATTCTAAATTTGCAATCAAATCATAAAGACCATAGCATGGAATCTGTTTTCTATAATAATGCATCAGGTGAAAAAACACTTTTTGAGCCTGAGCTTGTCGTCCTTCTTACTTCAAGCTCCCACCCTTGCATTTAGAATTTCAGACTAACCTATTTTTCTGATTTATGAATCTCTCTCATTAGATTTGTTGGTTTCAAATGTATAGTTTAGTTGCCTCATTATGTTGAAGTATAATTTTATTTTATTTTATTCGTACCCGGGAAGTATAATCATAAGTTTGGTTTTGAAGAACATCTATAGGAAATAGGACTAATAACCGTGTAGGGTGTTTGTTGAGGAAAAGTAATTTGTACTCTTTGACTTCATTCTCGTTTCTACTTGACTTCATATTGTTTGATAGTCAGACTTTCATTCAGCAAGGATAAATAATATATACGTTTATTAGATTGTACTAATCGGACATATCAAACAGGCGTTGGCCCTCAGTCTGCTTGGTCTTCTTCTACTTAAAGTTCTATAAAATATGGTATGTTCACCTTTTTATATACTGTATTCTTGAATGATGGAAATATACATATGAGATGGAGGTTTCAGATATAAAAAGATTGGTCATATGTGCTTTTCAGTTCTATACTATCTGATCTATTCTTTGTGCATGCAGATGGGACCTGTGGTAGAAAAGCCAGATCTTGATTCAGATGAGGAAATCCCATTCAGTACATCACCTACTGGCAGAAAAATGCATGGATTTGATCTTGAAAGTACCCATAGGGAATCACATATTGATGTTGCCAACTCAAAACCGTTCAGAAAAATGCGTAACAGCCCCTTCAGAAGTATATACATTGTCTTAATTAAGGCAAAGATCAATATCTTACTTCCTTTCGGTCCCATAGCAATATTACTGCATTACACCTCGAGTAAGCATGTAAGGAACAAATCTCTTTGTCATCTTATAAGCTTTGCTTTATTTAAAAATTATGTAGATTTAGGAATCAAATGTACAAAAATGAAGTTGTACTACTTCTTTATAAGAACAAAGAAGCTTGTTTGATTTGCTGATACTTTTACATCATATGTTCCAGGGACTGGTCTTTCTTTTGAGCCTGGTGGGAATCGTACCTTTAGCAGAGCGGCTGGGTTATGCAACTGAGTGAGTACCGGTTATATTGATTAATCTACCTTTTTATTATGTCGTTTTTTCGTCTGTTATTAATCGATGGCTCACTTAATATTGCAACGCAGGCAGCTGGCATTTTTCACTGGGCCAACAGGTATAGTCCTATATTCATTTTCAAGATTATATAATGTTTGATGGTGATTGCATGGCTGATTACACGATTCAAATAAATTTAGGAACCTGTGATCATTTAATGGACAAAACATAGATTGAGATTACATCCAATGGGTATCTGGATAAATCGTCTTGAAGATATGGCTGACAATTATTTTTCCCTCGGAGGGTTATAATTATAGCCCTGATATCTACCTAGAATTTTTCTGTACATTCTTAACTGCCCAAGTAAGTCCAGGTGGCTAACTTGATGGAGTAAATCGCTGGAAGCTTTTTCCTAAGCATACAATATGACACTTGTCATCATAGTTAGAAGGAAGATGTATATAATTCAATTCGCTAACAAAGTAGCTGCTTAACTTTTTTATATTCATTCAAGAGTATGCTGTTGTATTATAAGACCAATGGCCAGATGACTATGGAGGGAAAAGTAATGAGATAAACAGTTCACATAACTCAATCCCCAGAATTTTTTATTTATATATATTGAGATTAGTCAGCTGCCAAAACCATTCCAACTTATATACAATGTCCCATACGCATTATTAATGCAAAGATTTATTTTTAATATTGTAACTGCTCCTTTCCAATCGTGTCTACTTCACAATGGTCTTTTCTATGCTCAGTGATTCTTGTTGTTTGAACTTGGAAGTAGAGGCAGAAGCACTGATATGATTAAAAAATAAAGTAGTTCCGCGGCACGTTGGTTTGTGTCTAACTGAATATGTTTAGTTAGGCGTTAATCTTAAATATGATGCATGTGCAACTAAGGATGATGTAGGTTGGATGCTGATTAAAAATCTCAAATAAATGTCTTTAAAATGATCTTTTGTAGATCCTTGTGGGTTTATCTACCAGAAGAAAGAATATTTCACGTTTGATTTATATTAACTGAATGTTTTTACTGGCTAATGCAGTTGGAGGTCTACTAAATGCCACATTTGGCAATGCAACCGAAATGATAATATCAATTTATGCATTAAAGAGTGGGATGATAAGGGTGGTTCAGCAATCTTTGCTAGGTTCAATCTTGTCGAATATGCTTTTAGTACTTGGATGTGCCTTCTTCACAGGGGGTATCGTTCATTACAAAAAGGTTCAGGTTTTTAATAAGGTATTTTGTCATTTATTTATTGAAGACTTAATACTTGATATTATTTATTGAAGACTTAAGCCAAGGACTTCTGCATTTGTCTTTCTATAGTGTAATATATCTTGAAAGGGAATGTTATTCTGACAGGCAGCTGCAACGGTGAATTCAGGGTTGCTTCTAATGGCTGTGATGGGGTTAACATTTCCAGCTGTGCTTCACTTCACGCGTACGGAGGTGCATTTTGGGAAGTCGGAATTATCTCTTTCAAGATTCAGCAGCTGCGTGATGCTAGTGGCTTATGCAAGCTATCTTTTCTTTCAGCTTAAAAGTCAAAATAATCTTTATAGTGCCATTGATGAGGTTAGCAATCTTTTTTTAAAATTCTTATGCTCTTTGCGAAGCTTTCTTTTGAAAAAATTATTCTAATTAGTCATGTTATAATCATTATACTTATGAAATCTTGATATATGAAACTTGTTAAAGAGTGCTAGTTGAACATATATAACATTGTGCGAGTCAATTGGATTCATTATACAGATTGATTGTAATATATTAGATTATCGTAGGAAGTAGAAAATCATAGTGAAGCATCTGACGAAGAGGAAGCACCTGAAATCACTCAGTGGGAATCAATTGGCTGGCTTGCTATACTAACAATATGGATATCGGTGTTATCTGGATACCTTGTTGATGCCATTGAGGTAATATTTTTTATAGCATTTTAATAAGGACTACTGTCTTCTTGTTAGTACGAATTATTTTTGGCTCTCTACTTCGAACTGCAGTGACTTTTACTTTTTAAATTCCACTTGTTAGCAACACATGGTTACCAATGCCATTCAGATCCAAAAGTTTTTGAAATCATTTTCTCCCAAATTGAATCTAATATATAGCAGCCATTGAGGTAGTATTTTTTATCGCATTTCAATATGCATCTTCTTGTTAGTACAAATTATTTTTGGCTCTTTCCTTCAGACTGCAGTTACTTTTACTTTCCAAATTCCACTTTAGTGGCAGCACATGATAATCAATTCAGAACTAAAGTTTTTGAAATCCTTCTCTCAATTGAATCTAAGATTTTGCTTCGACAGCATTGCCAATACTCTTTATCAAAAACATAGTTTACAGTTGAGAATTCTAAACGATTTCACTGCAACTTGCTTGTATCATTAATCTTAGTTGGTATAACAGATTTTCGACCTGGCTTTTATGCTAACCGTCTACTATATTAAACTTTCGATTTCTATGTTTGTTTGTCATCGACTCTTGTAAAGAGTTAGCTCATTCCTGATGTCTGTTCTCTTTACAGGGAGCATCTGACTCGTTACACATGCCCGTGGCATTTATTAGTGTCATTTTGCTTCCAATTGTTGGAAATGCAGCAGAGCATGCAAGTGCCATTATGTTTGCTATGAAGGATAAGCTGGTGAGTGCTTTGAGAGCTATGTTGTCTGTTATGTGTGCCTGTTCTTCTTAATTGACTCATCTGCTACAGGATATTACGATTGGAGTCGCTATCGGATCGTCTACTCAGATATCTATGTTTGTTGTAAGTGCCTTGTTGGTTAACTAACTATTAATTTTTTATAGGGTGTTGGGTTCTTCTTCTCTGTGGTCATTTCGGTTGGCTTCTTGTAGCGAATATAAAAATATAATATCTTGCTTGATAGGGTTTGCATCTTTCTAGTTAATAAAGACATAAATATGAAGGGAACAAATAATTATATCATTTTTCTTTCCGGTTAACAAATTTTACGGATAAAAAGCTAATTGAAATAGATTCCTGTGACATTATTTTTGTTGCTGCTAAAGTTAGATTAATATTTTTCCCAAATGAGAAGAAAATCACTAGTAGATTTTTATTTTGTGCTTGTTAAAATTGCAGATCCCCTTTTGTGTTGTTGTTGGGTGGATGATGGGAAGTCCAATGGACTTAAATTTTCAACTATTTGAGACGGCTACTCTCTTCATCACCGTTCTTGTTGTGGCGTTTATGTTACAGGTTTGTGTTGATAAGCTCTATATACTTTTTTTTTTCGCTTGTAGTTTCCTTTAGAACACAATGAATATTTCGTGGGTCAGTATCTTGCGCCACACACTTGGCAAATGTTATTATCCAGTACCTTGGCTCGCAAGGGTGGAAAAATTATTTTTTTGAATATAAATGGCTCACAATTTTGGAAAAATTATTTTTTTGAATATAAATGGCTCACAATTTTGGAAAAATAATTATTCGAATATAAATTGGATTATATAGGATGTGCCGTAGTAGCATTGCTTATGGTTGGAATAATTATTTTTAAATTCTTGCAGGAGGGAACATCAAACTATTTCAAAGGTCTAATGCTAATTCTCTGTTATCTCATTGTTGCTGCCAGTTTCTTTGTACATCTTGACCTTTCCTCCGGTGAGTTGTGACACAAATTTGTCTCTGTATGCTATGATCTTATGATTGCTTTTTTTTTGAGTCCACGTTTACTGTATATACATTTATTATCACTGCAGTTATTAGAAGTTATGTTTGATGAGATCTTGATGCCTTTTGCTGTTATACTCTTGTCTTGTGTTATGTAGTTTCTTAGTCAATTCATCCGTCCTGACATGAATCCATATAATTAAAGTAGATGTTCCATATTCCAGTGGAACATGTCCGATTTGTATTGGCACATGAAATGAATGTGTTCAAGATTCATTTTTGACTTGTCTTTTGTTATTTACTGCTCAATTGGTTTTCAATTCATGCTGAGGTGTAGGTATGAATAAAAATTAATTGTTCTGTATCTGATGTAAATATTTAATAGTAACTATTGTTGTGTTTGAATTGTTCATTTATTTTTTCTATGCAGATGATGCTTGAAAATACAGTGAACCCAGTAAAATTTTGCAATTTCCAAGTACTCCAGAGGAGATCCATACGCATTAGTTTGAAAAAAAAGTTATTTGTACAAACTCGAAGTATATCCTCAGAAAAATAGAGTACAAACTGGAAAATTTGGTAATAGTTTTAATTTTGGTTGGTAAAAAATATTGGTAGTAGCTGGTTATTTCATTGGTATTGATGTATTATGTAGAAAGAAGACCTGATCGACTTCGATGGTTCGTCCTCGGAGCCTTATATAACTTATGAATGAAAATCAATTTTTCTTGCTAGTTTAGTTTCGTTTGCTTATCCATCTGAATCAGTCAGCTTGTAACTGGATTTTTACAAGCAGTCTCGTTAAGGTTATCTGGCACGAGATATAGGTCGGGATTTTGGAATAGCTATACACTTCAGAAAATATAGTGACTGAATAAAACTGGAAAATTGGTTTCCTGTTAGTTTCTGCTTTTATCACAAATTGGTGGTAGTTCCTATTTGTATAATGGTATTATGGATATTTTGTAGATAACTAAATTTTGACTGTAGGATGATAAATAAGGTATTTGATTTGCCAAAGGGCTTTAACTTACTAAATGTTGCGGTCCGGTCACTTAATTTTTTTTTTACTGGTTATTTTAGAATCCGTAATATAGTATCTTTTTAGCAGCCAAGTAGCATTTTTATTGATTTTGAAAGTTTTGGCTACTGTGTGAGTACTTGAACGAGTAGCGAAAATACACAGTGATTTCAAAAGACCTCAGATGGAATCAGGGCAGCCAATTTTGAGTCAATTTCAGAAGGAACGCTTTCTATTTTTTAGAGAGCAATACTAAGCGAGAAAATCTTTCGATTTTTTTAGAGCAGTACTGAGATAATGAACCTACTATAGAACCAAACTAAGAAGCTCAATCCAAGGACCATTTAAAACGAGTCTATAAAATCTGTGTCGATATGTTAGCATGAGTTTGAGTTCAGAAATTGATGATGCTCGATCAATTCTGTTCGCTGAGTACCACCATCACATGATTAACCTTGGTATTCAGTCCCCCTAGTATCACCATCACATAATTAACTCTTGGTATTCAGTTCCCGTAGGAAGGTGCCATAAGAATAGAAGACCAGATTTGCAATTCTTGATTATCTTCAATGTCAGTGTCTTTGGCAATTGCTTTTTTGAATAAGAGCTTTTTAATTTTCGGGAGGCCAACTGTATGCTAACTTGACATAATGTCTGAATTTTTGAAATGATCTTCAAAGCTTAAGGGAAATAATCTGATGGAGGGAGCACTGCAGTATCCTTCTTGAGGTGATCGCTGAAAAATCATGTCACATGGTTCTTCTGTTAGATGTTAGGTTTCTAATCATTTTAATTATGAGTTAATCATATTATGAGTCCTGGTAATGCATATGCTCCACCCATCGAGCTCCAGGGATATAACCTCAAAATTATAGAATTCTATATCTATTTATGCAAAATCATGCAAACATGGGTAAGATGGTAGTCACGTGGAAGCCGCTAGCATGTTAGTAGCTTGAGTTAATATAATAAATACTTTTGCGAAGTTTATAGAACACTAATATGCATAAAGCTTCCATCATCCATTCTTATATAACTCAAGCCCAGATTTTCAAAGCCCAGATTTTCAAAGAATATATAGTTCCTAATGGATTAAGTTTCTGGAATTGGCTAAAGTCAAGTCTTATTTTACTATCTAATGTCCATTATCAAGAAAATCACATATATATATATATATATATATATATATTATATAAGATCATTTTGGATGACATAAGACTTCTACAGCAAGCCAAGTTAGGCTCTACAGTTCAAGGAGATTATAATTTTAGAATCAGTTTCGATATCCACTAGTTTTGTGTTTAGAGACTTGCAAGTCAGGATCTCATTAAGTAGAGCTCTAGCTTCAGCAACAATAGGAGAAACCTTACTATATAGCCTACCAAACTCTTTGATAATGTTACCAGAATTATCTCTCAGGAGAACACTGCCACTGGCCTTACGGCAAACATGATTCATCCATATTGAGTTTATATCTATTTAGTGAAGGGAGAGACCAGTTAAGAAGAACATCTTTCCTAGGAAATTCAAATGGTTGATGCATCCAATCTCAATAGCAGTCTGCTCATCATTTATCAAATGTTTTTTCTTGAGCAGATTAGCCCTATCAAGGCTAATCATCATATAGTTGATTGTATTTAGCTTGGTTTCCAAATCTCTATAGATCCCGACTAATGATATCGGTGATAATAATTCTAGAATGGATCTCTTTAGAGATCGACTAAAACCAACTCTTTAATAAGTGAGAGAAAGTCATATGTTTAGCAATCCTGATGCCAAATAAATTAGCATAGGGATTTACATGTCCCAAGAGCTCTTACAAGACACAAACAGGTGATTAATGGTTTCACTACTATCACAGTATTGACATTTTGATACAAGGGGTATATGTCTTTTCTAGAGAATATTGTTAGTTGACATCCAGTTGTTGAGAATTTTCCAACACAAGAAATAACATTTCTTAAGACAAATATTATTCCATATCTTTTTGTATGTATTAAACTTATTGTTTTTTTTGCTAAGGTAGTTCCGAGTTTTTTTGGCACTGAAGACGCAATCATTAGAAAACATCCACATAATATATTTCCTCCACCTGAGTATTGACCGATAATTTGTGAATGTGTCTAATTTCATTTGGAGTAACCAGTTCTCTAAGTTCACTCATATTTGAACTATCTTTATCCTAAAATTCTTTAATATAGTCCCAATTATACCATCTATTGCCCTCAACATAGGAGATATATTATGAAGGGAGAATGACTGCACCACTTGTCTAGCCAAAAGTCAAAGTTACTATTTTCCAGCTTCCATTTGATATGCTTCTCATGAGCCTCTTCCAAATGAGATATCGGTGATTGGAAGAACTCACTTATAATGGGTGGAGCTTTTTGCATTAGATACTGGACATATAAGTGGCCCATAGAGACCGTTGTTCTCTAAATTTGAACCATAATTGAAGAATGTATCCTGTAAGTCCTTTAAGGTTCTAATATTTAAGCCATCTTCACTAAAAGGTCTGCTAAGGCTGGTCCAGTTAGTCCATAAGATAATGTTATTCTCAATGGAAGAACCCTAACGGAACTTGTTGAAAATTCTTTCAATCCTTTTGATAACATTTTTGGGAATTAAATTTTTTTGCATCCAATATAAGGGAAAACTATGAGAACTGTGTTTATAAGGGTCAATCTACCACCATAAGATAAATGTCTACCATCCAATCACTAATTTTATCTTTGATTTTAGATACAAGGGTTTCAAGTTACCAATCTTGTTGTTTATGTATGTAGGAACACCTAAGTAGATAGTAGAAAGAGTACTTCAGAGAAACCAGTTTGAATTTCAATACTTGTTTTTCCTATGGTGTTTGTGGCTAGATGATGTTATTACTTTAGTCTTGTCTTTGTTGATTGATTGCCCTGATTTACCTTGATGGTGTTGGAGGAAGGTGGCCAACTTATTTATGGTGGAGGATAGGCCATTGGCGAAGATCAACAAATAATCCGCAAAGGCAAGACAAGGAATGACTATAGAGCTTCTGGACCTGTAAACCATAATTTTATTTTAAAAAATTAGTCTATTTAAGCCCCTAATGAGGTACTCTTCAACTATGATGACAATACTCGGGGATCCCTTGTCTAATACCTCTCATATTCTTTAAGTAACCCATGGACTCACCATTAATTAGGACATACATATGAACCTTTCTAATCATGCTTTCAATCAGCCTTGTAAATTCAATAGACTAGCAAAAAAAGGACATAATTTTGAGTATAAATTTGTGAGACATTCTATCGAAGGCCTTTGTCATATCTACTTTTATCATGATATTCTCCCTTTTGTCTTATTTCTTATGTCATGAACCAATTTCTTAGCTAGAAAAGTATTATCGTGAATGTCTTTATCAAGAACGAAACCACCATGAACCTTAAAGATAATTTTTGGGAGAAGTTTAACAAGTCTGTTGTTTAGTAATTTGGAAATAATTATGTTTATAAGAGTGTAAAGGCTAATGAGTCTGAATTCTTTCCAAGAGGAAGTGCTGTTGGATTTAGGAAAAAGGCAAATAAGGGTAACAATAGCACCTTGAGGAATATTTTGACCATTGAAATAAGCCTGAAGGGTTGCACATAGATCATTGCTTATTATAGCAAGCACGTTTGAAAAAGGTAATTTTAAAACCATAAATCCAAGCATCACTTGAGTTGTTCAGATTGAAGACAACATCATGAATTTCATTCATGTCAAGAGAAGACATCGAGTTTCTGTTGTCATCCTCACTAATCAATTGAGGAATTAAACCCTGAAGGTTATCAACATCTTCATTAATAGGCATTTCAGTTAAGGCAGTTTAAAAGTAGGACTCGAAAAGTTCTCCAATCTGATTAAGGTCAGTGATCCAAACCCTATCATCTAAAATACCTATGAACCATATTCATTATTTTTTTTCCTTATAACATAGTTGTGATAGGTTTTAGTGTTTTGTCACCATCTCTGATCCAATTTGTGTAACTTTTTGGGTGCCAATACTTTTATTCTTTTGTAAGAAAGTGGTTATACATATAGCCTTGTCCAACTTGTTATTGTTTTTAGAAGTAAGAGATAGCTGGTAATTAATTTCAAGAGATTTAACAGTTTCTTCAGCTTCAATTGCAGCATCGAAATGTTTCCAGAACATTCCTTGTTCCAGTCCTTTGAAACAGTTTTAAGTCTATTAGCTTTGAACCAAAAGTATTTTTAGTATTACTATGGATATATTGCTTCCAACTTTACTCCACAATAGCCAGAAAGTCCTCAGTTTCTGTCCACATATTTTAAAAAACCTAAAAGGAACCTTTCTCCAGAGAATATTAGTGGAAATTGTTATGCTAAATGGTGTATGGTCAGAACAGGTTCTAGTTAGATGAAAAACCTTAGTTTCTATAAAGTAGTCATACCAAGTTTTATTAAAGAGCACATGGTTCAACCTTTTCTATTTGGTTTTGTTTTTCCGTGTAAACTTATTACCTGAGAATCCATATTTTGCCAAGTTACAGTCCTGAATAACATCATTGAATTCAAACATAGGGTGAAAAAAGTCAATTTTTCATGAGGGGATGCAATAACATTAAAATCCCCCATGGCCAGCCAACCATTATTTAGTTAGGTCAACAAGGTTTCTAAGGTTATTTCATAAGTCCAAACTTAAAGCTTTTTGACACTTTCTATAAACAATAGTAACAAGGGTTCCTTAAGCGCAATAATATCAATGTTACTTTTAACTTTCAAGGATTTGAGCCTCCTCCTCGAGGCTTTGTTACCAATACCACAAATATTCCAATTTATAATATTTATAGTCATTCAAAATTATTGGAGGGAATTTTATTTGGTTCCTTAAAACTGAAGAGCCTTGACAACCATGAAAACTTTGTTCTTCTTTCTTTTCACCTCTTTAAGTTTCTTATTGAGCAATTCCTTAAAATCCTTATCAAACTCTGTTTTGTTTCTTGTAGGGGAAATGGGAAGGCTACCTATGTTATTCTCATTTGGAGTATGGTGTTCATATGCCAAGTTAACAAAATCAGTTAAGTTGTTGCAATCGAAGAAGGATTCAATAGCTTCAATCACCTTAGCTTTAGTAGGGGGTAGGGTTGTCATTTTTAGCTAGTTTTCCATTCTGATCTATCTGAGAAGACTAATAATTTTTTTTGTTTTGACTTGGATTGGGATAGTTTGGCTATGAGTTTTTTTATGGTCCTTTGTGTTGTTTTGGGAAGGTATGGAATTGGCCATAATAGATAAGGAAATCTCATCTTTAGATAAAAATTGTTCAATGATGGTATAAGGTTTTGAATCCTTGATGACAATAGATTTGATTTCATGTCTCCATCTCTCTTTTAAATCCAAGGATATTTTAGGAACAGGTTTCCTCTGGTGATCTTTTAAACTAGGTTGAATCTTAGGTAGAAGTTTTTTATAGTCAGGATTCTTGTGGCCTAAGTGATTACAGTGTGTGCAGTAGGAAAGTAAATCTTTATAGCTTATATTAATCCAACATCCATCATTACACCAAATCTCACCCATAATTTGTATAATAGTTCTTTAGTAGTGTCAAGCTCTATCAAATCATAACATGAATTATGTTTTGCTCTGTGCTTTTTCGGTATCAAGGTTTTTAAGGGATTTCCAATGGCTGATACTATCGTTTTGATAATACTTTCATTGTATAATAATTAATGAATGTTGAATATTCTGATCCACATATGACTTATAGGATTTCATAATTAGGATTAAAATCTGTTGACCATTTGAACAATCTCATCGAGTAGTGTTCAATAGCCCAGACATTCTTAGACTATAACTTATATAGGTCTTCTTTAAGGGTGAATTCTATAAGAATGTGTTTAACATCCTAACTAGACACATTGACATTACATATAAATTTAAAAGTGTCCAAGAATATGTCAATAATAGAAAGTTTATGCATACCTTTCAAGAATTTTCCTATTATACTAAACTTAGAAAAGGCAAACATCCTTTATTTATCTTTCATATTGAATTGAGATATGATATGATTTCTCAATAATGACTGAAGGTACGAAGGTTGGTTCATGTTCTGAATTGCAGATTGCTTGTATTGTATTATACTGAATTGAGGTGTGATCTGATTTCTCTATAATGTCTTGTATTTCAGGTTTGTTTTGAACCTTAATCTAGAAATTGGAATATCATTTCTTGCTACTCTGTATAATTTTCTTAGGTTGTTGGTTTATTTTGCAGGGAATGAGAGCATAAAACTCTGTTTCATTTCGAACTATCTTTATCCTAAAATGCTTTAACATATTCCCAGTTATACCATCTATTGTCCTCAACATAGGAGAGATTTTATGAAGGGAGAAAATCTGCACCACTTATCTAGCCAAAAGTCAAAGTTACCATTTTCCAACTTCCATTTGATATGCTTCTCATAAACCTATCTTATATTAATGAGCCTCTTCCAAATGAGATATTAGTGATTGGAAAAACTCACTTGCAATGGGTGGAGCTTTTTTGCATTAGATACCGGACATATAAGTGACCCATAGAGACCATTGCTCTCTAAATTTGAACCATAATTTTAAGAAGAATGTATCCTGTAAGCCCTTTAAGGTTCTAATATTTAAGCCACATTCACAAAAAGGTCTGCTAAGGTTGGTCCAGTTAGTCCATAAGATAATGTTATTCTTAATGGAAGAACCCTAAAAGAACTTGTTAAAAATTCTTTCAATTCTTTTGATAACAGTTTAGGGAATTAAACAGTTTTGCATCCAATATAAGGGACAATTATGAGAACTGTGTTTATAAGGGTCAATCTACCACCATATGATAAGTGTCTACCATCCAAATAACTGATTTTGTATTTTATTTTATATACAAGGGTCTCAAGTCAAGAATCTTATTGTTTATGTATGTAGAAACACCTAAGTATATCGTAGGACGCTGACATGGACGTGGTAAAAAATAAAAACATACTTTTATTTTTAACCTTTTACTATTAACCCTATTTCTAACCCTAAATCCGATCCGACCTACCAAATAAACTCAACCCATATATAGACTAACCAAATATAATTAAATTATTAGATTGAGAGAGAATATTTTAAATATATTAGGTTATTTTATATTTGGATTTGGCTTTTTAAGGGCCAAATTAGGTTTAAAGTTAGATTTTGGGTTGACGTTAAAGGTTAAGAGTAAAATGTAAGTTTTAAACTTTTTACCATGTCCATGTGAGCGTCCTACAAGGACGTTGACGTGGAAGGTAAATGAGAAAAATTGGAAAGAAAAGCTACTAAGATGTTTAAGGACTTGTTTGTTGCGTTTGTTGAAACGTTGATGACCAATTTATTATAAAGATAAAATATGTGGACTAATGTGAGACAAGTCCCAAAAGTTGGGGACTAGTCATGTTTTTAATCTATATTCGAGATATGTGTTGGTTTGATCTCATGAATTATGCTTAAATCAGTGTATATTATCGACTATCCCATTTTTTTCATTTAGTCCTTCGACTTTAAAATCACCAGTAAATGTCCTTGAATTTGGAAAAATTTATAAATTTAGTCTCTGACGCCAAGAAAGAGACCACTTATCAAGGAGTAAATTTGTATATTTTACAAGTCGAGGGACTAAATTTATAGATTTTACGAAAGACTAAATAAAAAAACAAGATAATCGATGGACTAAGCAACTATCTAAGCCTCGTGAAATATGTCACAACATGGACTAGTACATGATGATTCAAAAGCTATGGTAATATGATAATTGCGCGATGTGATGCGTTATATTTTATTTTCCAAGTTAAGTAATATTAGTTTCGTTGTTTCCGTGGATATTTTTTATGTTAGTACTAACACCGATAGTCGATTTTTTTTATTTAATTTAGTTTCAATGTTTCTTATATTGGAAAAAAATCAAGTGTTTTTTGTTTGCTTCAAAATTAAAAGTTTAGTTTTTTTCGATTATATTTTTGTCATTTTCTAGTGGAATTAATTATGAATGTGGAAGCATAAATCTTCCATTTGTTCGTAAAAAAAACTTGTATATTCATAACGAGGTTCTGCGAAAAAAAGGAAAAAAATAAGCTTTATATAAATGACATATATTTTTTGAAAAAAGGATTAGCTTTTGTTTTTTTTGGTAACTAGTATAGAATTTTTTCCAACACATGAAATTTGTTCATTTTAGATTATTTTATCTTGAAGTAATACAACAATAAATAGAAAATAGATAATAATCTAGATCTCAAACTCTAAAAAATATCGTATGGCTTGTAACTAACTAGAAAATAGTTACGTGGAGAGACCGAATTTCGCGATCTAAAACACCAGACGGGATATCTTTTTAATTGTATGGTATATATCCATTTAATTGTATGGTTTTATAGAATGCGAGATCTGCCGCTTACTTCATGTACGCAGAGAATATCCTTTTAATTGGTAAATAAAACGTAGACCCGTCTTGTACGACACATTAGAAGATGCGTTTGAAAATGGTCACAATTAGTAACCAATTGGAAAACTCATCCAACGTTCGAATGATGCATTTTCCTTAAAGTGCCGTAAAAGTTTTAGGTCTTTTTCATTTCAAGATTGTTTTTAAAAAATATGTCGCGTAAATACAGCTCTCTATTTCTTTCCAGCTCTTGGATTATAGATTCTTTAAATAATAACTTTCCATTTTTGTTCCCAAACAATCCTAACGCAACACCTTTAAATTCACAACGTCCGTCGAATTTAACGTTGAACATATTAGTATTATAAGAATGCATGAATGATGGTATGTCTAACTTAAACATCATATTCGCCTCTACGTTACTGATATTATCCACCTTCTTAGGCTATATGTTATCGATATTCACTGACATGTTAGGTGTTGTGTTACTGATATTCATTGTAATCGGGATAATTTTACCTCTGGATGCAACTCGTGCTCATTTTATTGTCGGTTGTTTTGCGAAAAAGTTGGTATGATTTTTTATGTAAATTATTCTAGTGGTGCTACCAAATGTACGAGCCAATGTTCTAAAACTACATACCTTACTATCCGCATGAGATTCACACCATTATTATTTTTACATTTTCCAAAAAAGAAAGATAACTTTTTCTATAATTATTAACACATTTTTATTTCTCTACCATAACCACGATTGAGAGTACGATCCCCTATTTTCACTTTCTCCTCGGGCTTGGAAAAAAAATCTATGAATCTAATATCCGTGTAAAATTAATAAACCAATGACATTTTCACTAGTATCAAACTCTTATGATTTTGAGTTATATGACAAGCTCTATTTTTTCGATTAGTTTACCTTGAGGTATTATCAATAATTTTTCTAATACTCATTGATAATACGAAAAGGAAAAAAATGCATCTTATTTTTGGATCACCACTAGTTCTGGGTACATGCTAAACACCATGATGCTTGACTTAACAACCGCACCTGGATGGTTTAACTCCGATAACCTCAACCTTTTTAAAATTAACAAATATTATCTTCAAAGCGTGCGTGGAAACCTTCTCACATAACTCATGCAATATTTCAATTAAAATATTGCATCGCATGCCATTAACATATTCCCAAAATAGTTTGAAATTCAAATGGATTAACCCAATGAATTTCTTCAAACTATCGCGTGATCTCCGTCCTAAAAAATATACAATATTAAATAATAGTTTTAAACTATTATATGGTCCTAAATAAAATTTTGAACTAAGACCTTAAATTATTTTTATACACTTAATTATGGTCTTAAATAATTTTTTAAACTTAGTCATGGTCTTTAGTAACTTTTTATAAACTTAAAAATGGTTTTATATAATACTTTGAGCTTATATCACGGTCTAAAATATTATGTTACATATTAGACTTTATGTTGTCGATATACATGATCTCGTTTGTATATGTATGTACGAGCCTTTTTATACAGTGTAATCCAGAAGCCTATGACATAGTCGACCATCACTCCAAAGTTTTATAACGTTCCCCACTTCAAAATTTTCAATAAACTATCGTTCGTGTTGTAAGTGGTGTCAGAGTCAAGAATCTAATTCCAAATGGTATAAGCATATTAAACTCTTTAACATCCTTGAATTTTTTTAGTATCAATATGCACGTTCTTATTGATATGCCATTTGTAAAATATGTGAGCCGCGACCAAATTATTTTTTATCTAGACTATTAATCAAAGTAAGCTCACGATCCATAATTATAAAATAAAGGACTCACAATCTTTCTCTTCCACAATCATTCTCAAACATCTCAATGACCATTGATAGTTTTCTTGCATTTCATTCACCATGAATGTAAATGCAACTCAATATGTAAAGTTGTAGAGGACACCCTTATTATTTCAAACACTGACATCTCATATCTAATTGTCTTTTACATACTGTCCATGATAAAAAATTGAGGAAACATTCATAATAAATCAAAGCTAATTTGGTACAAAAAAAATCGGTTATGACATCGGTTCCTTCAATATCTGGCTGATACATTTATACGCATTTGTTCATTTGTAATTTAGATAACAAACATTGTATTTTTTATTGACTGTCTTCTTTCAACTAACTGTTTTCTTTAATAATAATAGTATAAGTTACGGATGGTGGATGCATTATCTGGATCAAACTTTTACTTATGATACCATATATATATATATATATATATATATATATTATGATACCATATATATCTTAGGAACGTACTCTAATGGACATTAAACTTTCCGCCATTAATCTTTCATTTTAACATCGTCATCTTTGGATGTTCTATGAAATATTCGGTCGATTCATGGTTATGTTCATCGGATATCACACGTAATATGCACTTATCATTATCTTTAATCAGTCGACTTACAAAATGAAAATGTCATTTAATTTTTGTACTATCAATCATATTTCATTTATGATCAATATCTTTCAAGTTACTCTTAAAAATGTCATATCTCTCGCATACATAAATAATTCTACAATTGTTTCCTCAACGACCTGAATCTATCGTTCCTATTGTAATTACAAATCTGAGTTACTTGCTTAGTTTTTTGACCCACACGGTCATCAAGTCTAGGTTATAATCGTCGAATGTAAAAAAATGATGATCGTAGTCTAGGATAATTGTTATTATCTATTTACAACTTCGTGTGTAATATAGAAACCAAACAAAATTATTTAAATTGATTTGTAGTCGTTAAAAATGTATTTTGCCACATGTCTAGCGGAATTTGAGATGTATTTTTCAACATGTATAACAAAACCAATGTAAACATTTCGCCTCATAAGTGACATTTTTTAGTACACAAATGTTATCAAATACAATGGCGGTTGCATATACTGTTTGGCCAACTACTTCGACAAATGTAACTATAATATTTTCCATGGTCATTGGCGGATATAAAAAATCCATTTCTTCACTTAAAAATGACGGTTAAAAAGTGTGGTTTGCCACATGCTTGGCGAAGAACTTCATCTTATTTGATATGCATGTGGCGAAGAACTTAATATTTCTCCATCATTTTTTGGGTGAAAATTTAATTTTTAGGTTTTTAAAATGTTCTTTTTTTAGAAAATAGAAAGATAGAGCCAAACATAACTATTCTATGGGAATTGTGGTACAAAAAAGAACCCATTCTTCTGCCATTTCAACCATTTATTTGGTTTTCAAAATTTATAGAAAAAAATAAAGGCTTTAAGTATATTTATGTTAGTTTAAAAACTAGGTTTTGTAAATTTTATTTTAGATGACTACGAATAGTAATTAGTGTTATATAATGTTATTAAATAAACAAAAAATTTAAATACAGTTTCGAGTAGTGGCATTTTTATAAAGATTATAAAAAATATAAATATTACTAAAATAAGTAAAAACAATCATACTCCGCTAGATTAGGCTTAATAATATCAAAGTTCATATTACTTTTTTAAATGTAAAAAACAATTATGTTCAAGGGGTAGCCTAGGATTTGAACTGGTAAATCATCCCTCGACTATCGCGTTTGGTGGCAGATAGTCCTTTGACTTTCAAATGTCCGTTGATAGTCCCTAGACTATCGCGTTTGGATAAAGTTAGTCCACCAGATCCTCTGATCCATGAGAGGCTGTCACCTGTCACAATAGTCCCCAGATTTTTGTATCACCACTAGTCCTTTGAGTTTAGTTATCCGTAATATTCTAAATTCTGGGTTTGACCTAAACTCAAGGGACTAGTGGTGATACAAAAATATGGGGACTATGGTGACAGGTGGCAACCTCTCATGGATCAGAGGATCTGGTGGACTAACTTTATCTAAACGTGATAGTCCAGGGACTGTCAACGGACATTTGAAAGTCAAGGGACTATCTGCCACCAAACGTGATAGTCGAAGGACGATTTATTGTTCAATGCCGGGTAGGCTATATCCTAGCCTATGTTTGAATCTCTCACATTTTTTAATTGATAATTGATAAAGTGAAAATACCTCCAACGAACCTACCTAATTACATTACACCACTCAATCTAGAACAATCTAGAAATATAAGAACACCTAAAGCATCTAAAATCCTATAATATGCAACAACCATCCTTAAACAACATTCTAGAATATATATATATATCAAGACGGGTAACGTGGGTTATATCAAAATATGGTTGCTCAAAAATAGAGAGGAGATGAGTCATATCAGCCATTCCCTAGACAAGCCATTTTAGTATTTTACTGTGTACTCAAATAACTTTACTAATAATTGTTTTAAATATTTTGGTAGCTCAAATTTTTTATTTTATAATACAAGATTATATTGTTTCTTAGTTTATATAAGCTTGTGTTTGGAAGTAGTCAACGATTCGTGATTCAACAATGATTCTATTTTTTTTTTTAAATCGCAAAAGTTAACCAAAACTCAAATAGTCATATATGGTAATTATACCCAAGTCTTTTTAATTTGAACTTCTAAATTTGTCTTACTGGTTTTATATTGTTGTAAACAATTTGATTATATTGTTAAAAAAACTATTTTATTCTATTTAAAATGTTATGAAGTTAGCTAACTTATTTTTTCAAAGATTTTATACGAATCTTTTTTACAGAGTGCTCATGTTTTTATTTTTTTCTAAATATTAATATCCATATTATAAGGTAAAAAAATATTGATAGTTTTAATAAGTGTGCCAAAATAATAGATTTCAGAATATATATTAGATGTATTAAGTTTGTATGTTTTTTTAATGAAATAGCGATTTGCATTTTTATTTTGGTGGTATTTAAAAATACATTTGACGTGATCGTTTATTGAGCACGTTTTTTGTCGTCTTCGTGAATGGATTGAAAAAGACATAAACTTAGTCGAATAAAGTGAGAAAAATATCTAAAACTATTTTTCCGTCAATAATTTGTGCTATATAATTAAATAAAAAATTATTTCACAAATTAAATAAAATATAATTTTATGTGAATTTACCATCATAGTTATTTAAACTACAAAATCTCTTTTAGAAAAAAGATTAAAGAGTTTTATAAATAAAAAATATATAACATTATACTAATAAATTTTATAGTTTTTATTTTACATGATGGACTATATGCAAGATAAATGGATGGAATATAAATTAGATTTTATATATTTCAAACTCACTCATGGACACAAAATTAGGATATTTATAGTAGCATTTGTTATTTACTTGTAATTGTTGTTGTCTCTATTGTTTGCGACTATTATGCCAACCGATCCAAGAACATGATTTTTGTTATAAAGAATACTAATTTATACTGAGTCTATATAGATGACATATAGATTTAAAGGTCGGTTTAAAATCTAGAATTCTATTTGGTTTGACGAACCCTAACAAAAAGCATCATGGCCACATAATATATTACGACTCTAGTATAAGTTTAAACGAGGGTTTTATCATCAAAGTTTTGGATTCATATATACCACCGATATTTTTGTAGGCCACTAAAAATGTAGAAGTCCTATTTCTATATGAACGAGGAAGTGTAAACCAGTTACCGACAAACGCTACTATATTCTCATCAAGACGTGAACTCAGAATTTGAAGTTAAAATATGTTTACGGTGTCTGGACCACCATATGGAGGATTACTGAGGTGGATAAATGTTTTTAATTTTTATGTATTTATAACTATACTATTTATCATTATGTATTTGAAAGTATTTTAAACTGTTTTGGTTTTCTAGTTATGTAATTTGATATTATATTTATCTATTTTTGATTTTCAAATACCAATCTTATCTTAAACATCTAAAATATCTAATATCAAACTTATATAATATATATATATATATATATATAAAATATAAACTAATAGTATACATATTTATGTAATCAATAACATAGATGAGTCAATACAGGTTTTCTTTATACTATTAAAAATATATTTTGTATATATATTTATAAAATAAATATATATCTTTGACCATTTTAGAATCGTGTAAAATAATTCTAAAAATATACCAAATTTATACAAAACGTGCATATTTTCGGACCAAATATGTACGGTTTGTTCTAAAATAATTGTCGTACTAGCACGATAGAAATAAATATGCAAAAACTCGATAATGCTTGTGAATCCAATATAAATAGATATGAGATATCTTATTTATGAAATATATGATAAAAAATAGATGTACTTACACATTCAATTTACAACTATAAAAAACTTCATAAGCCAATGTTTTACGAATCGTGCAAATTTTTTCCAAAATGTACCAAATTTGCACAAATATGTGCAACTTACGCACCAAATTTGCACAATTGATTTTGAAATGATTATCGTATCCGCATTATAAAAACAAATATACAAAATTACAATAATATTTGTGAATCTCACACTGGTAGATGTTAGATAATTTGTTTCTGAAACATATCAGCATTCACAATGTCCAGAACAATACCATTGTGTCAGTTTGAATAATACACGCACATGAGATTACTAGAATAATTATTAACAATGAGGTAATAAAGGAATATATGACAATCATTCTAAGTTTACGATCGCTAGTAAGATTAAAATATATTGCATCATTCACAATGTCCAAAACTATGTCACTGGATTAGTTTGAATAATACCTGCACGTGAGAGTACTAGAACAATTATTAACATCTACGAACTCTAGTAAGATTAAAATATATTACATATGCTCTATACTCCAGCCATTTTTTCGTATGAAATCCATTCAGGTCGATAAACACCTCCATTTTAAAAAATAAATTTGTTACCATAAAAAACCATATGGTTTATCAAAGCTCTTTCTTAAAAAAAATTCAAACTAGTTTTTAAGGAAAATATGAATTATTGTCAAAACCAAATAGTTTTATAAATCAGCTTTTCCTTACACTATTTGAAAAATAGTTATAAAATTGTTTCCAAAATAAATTATATACATGTGATTATTATAAAATCATGCAAAATTGTTCAAAAAATGTATCAAATCGTGCAAATTTGCACTTAAAATATGCATGATTTCTTATAATTTTACATAATATTTATAATATAGAATTAAATATGTAAAAACTCCATAATAGTTATGAGTCATATATTGATAGATATGAGAGATTTCGTTTTTGAAATATATAATAAAAAGATATATCATTCCCATGCACTATAATGAGCTCATCAATGAATTTGTTAAAGGCACTATTGATGAGTCCAGAATTATTTACCACTGCTCACTGAGAAAACGGACAGGGGTAATTCGGACAATAGGTGCCCCTGAACTATTTGGACATGACAAAATTACTAAAACACTAAACACATTTTGACTAAGCTAGGTGCTAATCTACTTAAGAACTAATGAGTCTTTAAACTCGACCCGGTTTCAAAACTGACCCGAAAGCCCATGTGTCCATAATTAAGGGTATAAATACCCAACTACTTTCATTAATGAGGGTAATGAACATTTAATACAACCATGTAGCTTAAATCTCTCACTACAAAACACCCAAACATTTAATACCTTTGAAATTCTCTAAAGAACCTGACAAAATTACCCTCAATTCAAAATAATCCACACCAGATTGGCGACCACAGTGGGAGAAGAAGGTGCCTGAATCTAGCATTCAAAACCAGCAAGAAAAATAAGTTCGGATGAATCCGGACGAGCAAGCGGTACCAGCACCTTTGGTAGAAGTTGTGGGTGAGAAGATGAGTACACGATCGAAGAACAAGACAGAATGATAGCTGAAATAGAAGCTTTGAGAGCTGCTAAAAAGGCGGAGTTATTCTTGAAAGAAAAATCGAAAGTATCAGCCATTCACCACACTGACAATCCAAGGGAGAATGACCCATTAGCAAAGACTCACTTGAGTACTAAAAAGACCCATGTCAGCTCCAAGAAATCTCACCGGTCTAAACCGGTGGAGAGCTCAGAGTCTGAGTGCTCTAGTAGCTCCCCGAATAAGGATGAACTTGAGGAGTCCATGTCATCCAGCAGTGATGAGGGAAGATCTACGAAGAAGAAAAAGTTGGTTAAAAAATATTCAAGAAAAAGGGAAAGGCATGGGAAGTTAAAAAGGTATCTGGGAAAAGAGTCATCTCACAACCACAACCATTGCCGAAGGCATGTGGATCAGCTGCTGATTGATCCCTTCGCTTTCCATGATGAGCCATGTATTTTTGCAACACCTAATGAAGACATTGTATTTAGTCGTGGCCGAAATTGGAGACAGTCTCCATTGTCCTCCAAAATACTGTCCGTAAAACTTCATAAGAGGTTTGATAGTACTAAGAAGGAAAGGTATGATGGGAGCAAGGATCCGGACAATCATCTGGAATAGTTTAATTTTTTTTTATGATGAATTTTGATGATGATGACAAATTTCTCTGTAACGCCTTCTCTCAATCTTTTACGGGGAGTGCTCTGAAATGGTACAATAGCTTACCGCAATGGTGCATCAAAAAATTTGACACGTTTTGGGTGGCCTTCCGGAGGCAGTTTGTTGGAAGTAAGGAGGTGAAGGGAAATGGAGACACTATTATCCATTATGCCCAAGAGCCAAATGAATCACTAAAAGACTATATAAGCCGGTTCGTGAACACAAAGAATAGTTTAGCTGATTGCTTTGAACAGGTAGCAATAGCTTCTCTGAGACAAGGATTAAACCCTAGGAATCTGGCCGATTTGGTAACCAGGAAGAAGGCCATGACATGGGGTAGTTTACTAAACCAGGTAGGAAAGAAAATCAATGTAGATGAAACGAAAAAGACTAGGGTGCATAAGCTAGTGAGGTCTGCCCCAGTTGCACCAAACCAGAATCAGTCCGGATACAAGGCTAAGGAAGTCGGACAGGGTCCCAACAGGGCCAAGCAGACTCAATCTCACCCAGCTCCAGCTCAGAGCCAGTAGTTTAGAAATAAACGAGGACCTTGTGTCCAACCGGAGTGGTTTGCTGAATTGAAAGAGAATGTGGCAACCATCTATGACAAAACAAAAGATTAGGTACATTTTAGGAAGCCGACAACGCTTCAATCTCCTCGGGAAAGTTGTAATACTTGTTTCCGTCAATATCATCATGATATTGGCCATAATACAGAAGATTACATCGCTTTGAAACAAGAGGTGCAGAATCTGATTGAAAGAGGAAAATTAGGGGCTTATGTCAAGAGAAGAAGTGGTAACAGGCCTGATAATGCTCATCGGACTGGCCCAACGAACAATACATGGACATCGGCTCCAGACGGGGCCATGGTAATCTTTGAAATATTTGATGTAGAATCAAAGTATTTGGATCCTGATCCAGCCCGGAATAAAGTGGGTGTTATAACAGAACATACCAAGACAGTATCTGGGCTTATAAGCTTTTTTGAGCCGCTTATTATATTTGGAAGAGACACAATGACTGTGCCAAATCCTTCTTCAAGGAAGAGGCATGTCCACACTCTGGCTACTCAATTAGAGGGAGGCATGTCTACCTATCAGTCCCAAATTTCTTTCCCCTTCATTGTTTTTGATAAAGATGACTTAAGGGACATAGATAGTCCTCATGAGGATGCTGTGGTGATAGGAGCATCGATTGGGGGCAATGCCATCGGGTGAATTTTGGTTGACACTAGCAGCTCAACCAACATTCTCTTTTTAAGTTCCCATAAACAGATAAAGAATCCAGCAGTGATTCAGCGTTGAAACAGGTCTATTGTGGGCTTCACTGGAAGCTCTGCGGACGTGGTCGGAGAGTTTTAAGAGGAGGTTTTGTTGGGCAAAGGCCCTTTCAAGAAAATGGTCAGGGTATTTTTCGTTGTGGTAGATTGTCCCACGTGGTACAATGCGATCTTGGGAAGATCATGGCTCTCCAGGATGCATGTTGTGGCTTCAACAGTCCACCAATGTTTAAAATATGTTGTTTAAGGACAAGTGTGAGTTGTCCGGAGTAGCCAAAAATAGCAAGGGAATGTTATACAACTGCGCTTGCTCTTAAAACTTTGGGGGCAGTCCGGGTAAACGAAGATTAGCAGTTGCTGGGGCCCTCTGGGGTGAGGGTGAAATTGATGACCCCAGAGAGACCCCTGGTGTTTTGATACCAATTGAAGAAGTTGAAACCCACTCTCTGGCTGAAAGAAGAAAGGTTAAAGTTGGATCAAGATGACACTAGAATTGAAATATAAAGTGTTCGTCTTTTTTGGCAAACCACCAACATATTTTTGCTTGGTGTAATGCTGATGTGACCGGAATGCTTGCGAATGTTATATCACACCAACTATCCATCCGGAGAGATGTTGCACCTGTTGTGCAGAGAAGAAGAGATTTCTCTAAAGAAAACGCTGATGTCATAGTTCAAGAGGTTGACCGTCTTACCGAAATGGGGCACATAAAGGAGTCTCAATACCCTTTATGGATAACCAATCCAGTGTTAGTAAAGAAGAAGAATGGGAAATGACGTATGTGTATCGACTTTACCGACCTCAATAGGGCTTGCCCAAAAGATTTGTATCCAGTCTCCCGGATAGATCATCTGGGAACAAGTTATTGTCCTTCATGCATGCCTTCTCCGGTTATAATCAGATACAAGTGGATCCGAAGGACCAGGAACACACTAGTTTTGTTACAGATAGGGGCCTCTATTGTTACAAGGTGATGCCTTTTGGGTTGAAGAATGCTGGGGCTACCTATCATAGGATGGTGAATAAAGCGTTTGCTGATTAGATTGGGAGAAATATGGAAGTATATATTGATGACATGATGGTAAAGAGTGTGGAAGAAGAATTACACTTAGCAGATCTTCAAGACACTTTTGCCAACATGGCAAAGGTTAATTTAAAATTAAATCCAGAAAAATGTGTCTTTGGAGTGTAGTCCGGAAAGTTTCCAGGTATGTGATAAGCGAGAAAGGGATATAGCCGGATCCAGGCCAGCTTGATGCCTTATTACAAATGGATCCTCCTTGGAATATTAACAAAGTGCAAAGGTTGACAGGATGGTTAGCTGCTTTAAATCATTTTATCTCAAGGTCTTCAGATAGGTGTGCCCTATTTTTCCAGACTTTAAAGGGTGCTAAAGGCTTTAACTGGTCTCCACAGTGCGATCAGGCGTTCAATAGAATAAAAAAGCATTTATCTTCTCCCAAAAATCTCTACAAACCTGTTGATGGAGAAACACTGTATATACATATTTAGCAGTGTCCAAATGTGCTATAAGTGCGGTGCTTGTAGAGAGGTGGACAGTTATCCTCGTCCGGTGTATTACATCAGCAAGAGCCTAATGGATGCTGAAAAGGTACTTAAAACTTGAAAAACTAGCACTTGCTCTGGTAATTGCTGCCAGAAAAATGAGGCCCTATTTTCAGTCTCATTCTATTGTCGTCCGAACATATTTTCCCTTGAAAAATGTCCTTCAGAAGGCAGACATATCAAGCAGTATGACCAAGTGGTCAGTAGAATTGGGTGATTATGATATCGATTTCGCCCCACGGACTGCAATCAAATCTCAATCTGTTGTTGATTTCCTGGTTGAGTTCCATTCAGACAGAAGTACTTAGCAAGCTGCAGAGGAGAAAACTAAGAAGGTATGGGTTGTCCGGACAGATGGTGGATCAAGTACCATGGCTTGTGGTGCTGTGATATGTTTAACCTCTCCGTATGACGATAAGTTATATCGAGCTATATGTTTTGCTTTTAGGGCTTCTGACAATGAGTCCGAATATGAAGTTGCTATAGTTGGTCTGAAATTAGCCTTTCTGTGTGGGCTAAAAGAGTCAGGTTAATGAGTGATTCTCAGCTTCTTATCTATCATGCCCAAGGTCAATATGAGGTAAAAAAGGAGCATTTGATTAAATACTTGTTCATCCTTAAAGAAGTGGCAGCTAACTTCAAAAATGTTAGTTATGAGCACATACCTAGATCGGAGAACACACTAGCAGAGTTCTTGGCAACCATAGCATACTCTGAGTCCTACCTATGGATTCATGGGTAAGAATGTCCATCCATACAACCCAATCAGTGCAAGGAAGAGGAGGAAAGTTTGATTATACAAGTGGTTCAACCCAAAGACTGGAGATATCCCATTCTTCAATACATTTCTGATGGTATTTTACCTCCAGAGAAAGCTATGGCAAGGAAAATGAAACCTAGGGCTCGTGGTTTTTTAATCATAAGAGACATCCTTTACAATAAGTCATTTAGTAGACCTCTCTTGCGTTGTTTGGGGATTGAAGAGTCCCAAATTGTGTTATCCGAACTACATGATGGTGAAGGATCAACACACTGTGGCTATAGAGCTTTAACTCGAAATGTGACTCATGCCAAAGATATGGTAATGAAATTTATACCCCAGCTGTCCCACTAGAGTCGATTTTTGAGACAGTGCCTATTGCTCGTTGGGGACTGGATCTAGTAGGTCCTCTACCTATGGAATCCGGAGGGTGCAGAACTATTATTGTAGCCATTGATTATTTTTCCAAGTGGATAGAAGCAGCCCCCCTGGCATGAAGTACTTCAAAAACTGTTATAAAATTTATCCTGTCCAACATTTGTTACAGATTTGGGGTTCCACAAAAGATAACCACAGATAATGGGCCACAATTTAATAACAAGGATCTGTAGAGTTTATGTGCCTCTAGGAGCATTCAGAATTGCCTCTCTTCTCCTTTCCACCCACAAGAAAATGGTCAAGTTGAAGTGGCAAACAGGGCCATTCTGTCCGGTCTCAAAAAGAATTTAGAAGGGGCTGCAGGAAAGTGGCCAAGCTATTTACAAGAAGTATTATGGGCGTACCAGACTACTCATGGAGCTGCTACACAAGAATCTCCTTTTTCCTTGGTATATGGAATGGATGTAATTCCTCCTGTAGAGGCAACTCTTCCATCATACATAATCCACAATTTTTCCGAATAGGCTAATGAAGTGGCAATCAGAAGTCAATTGGACTTAATAGAAGAAAAAAGGGTTAAGACTCATCTTAGAGCCACCCATTATCAAGGCTTGATGAGGAGCAGATTTGCTTCCAAAATCAAAAGAAGAGATTTTCGACCAGGGGACAAAGTGTTGAGAAAAGTCTTCTTACATACTAAGGAGAAGCAGTTCGGCAAGCTAGCTCCAAACTAGGAAGGGACCTATGAGGTCTCCGAAAAACTTAAGCCTGGGACATACAAGCTTCAAGACAAAGATGAAAGAGTCTTAAACCACCATTGGAGTATTGAACACCTTCGGTTATATCTGGAGTGAAAGTTGTGTAAATATTTACTTGTTTAAAGTCCATGTAAATATTAGGGGGCATACTCTTTCCTACCCTGGAGGCGCGAGGAGGTTTTAATGAGGTGTTCGGGTTTTTCAATAAAATTTGATGCATTCTTAAAATATTCAGTGTGGTTTGATTTACAGTTTCTTTAAAGTCTTCTAAGGATTTTTGCAGATCGGATTGATCTGGTGGAATGATGACCATTTAACATATTTCATCAGAGATTTGAAACACTCTCATCTTAAATACTTGTAAAATAAATAAGGGCTCTTTAAATATCAGCCATTGAAGTTAAGCAAATATGAAACAAAGAAAACATTTAGCAAAGTAAACCTATCCGGCTAAAAACGGATGATAATATTAAAATATAAAATATGCATTAGTCATCCAAGGACTTTGAGTTTAAAGAGAGGCTTAACCGGACTCAAACTGGACGCAGTTAAAAAAATGCCTTGGCCATCCAAGGACTTTAGTATTTCATAAGGATAAGAAAAACAAAATAAGAAAAGATAGTTAAAACCTCAGGGCTAATTCCCCTTGGATGTTCCTGCATCGTCTTTTTTCTTGGGATCTTTGGATTCGTCACTGGAACTCTCTCCGATTCCTTCTTCTTCATCAGTAGTGGAATCTATTCCACTACTATAGCCATGTTGATCACCTTCTACCATAGTATGAAACAGGAGGTCTTCATACTCCACATATCTCCATAAATCTCCAAGGGTTCTCTTCTAAAGTTTCTGGTGGACAAGAAGTACCATATCAGATTTGACCTTTGTATCTCTTACTTCCAGTAAGTCTATCACCTTATTGGTATACGCATCAATCTTAGTCTGGATTGTCTTTTCCTGCTCTTTCACCAAGTCCTCTTTCTCCTTAGTGACCCTAGACACAACCTCTTCGAGAGAAGTCTTGTCACAATAAAAAGGTTTGGATGGCATCGTCCTTGGTCTTCATGTCTCCCTTCAAGGTGGAAAGATCTCTTTCCAATCCGGAGCATTTGGTTCAGAGCTCTGTGTTAGCTGTCTCCGAAGTGATCAGCTTGGTTGCCAGATCTTCTTTGTCCTTCTTAAACCCCTCAAGTTCCTTCTTCAATGCGTCAATACTCTGGTTGACATTAAGGAGGTCAGTGGACAAACTCTCCTCGTCGGTGTTGAGGGTGTTGATGAGGGCAGACTGACTTTTTACTCGCCTCTCCAAGTTGAGCACTGGCTGAATATGGCCCAACAGAGAGTGAGTCACCGTATTGTTTTCCCCTGAGACAGTGAAAGACTTACAATTAAAAGTCACCATATTGGAAGAGCTTCGGGGGAGGTATGGCCCAACAAAGTCATCTTTTTCAAACTCTCCGAAATAAAGGCCAATGTTTTGGAAGCCACTGATGTCTACTCATTCCAAATCTCCTCCGGTACCCTCTCCGGTGTGTAGATCGGTGGGGATTTAATCTGCCAGGGTGGGTCAGTTGGATCGTCCGGAGGTAGAGGCTCCGAAGGGCGGAGGACTACTTCATCCCCCAAGGAGACCTTCTTCTTAGCAGTCCTCTCATCGCTGCTAGCTCCCCTCTTTCGATCCTTTTTAGGAGGCCTCGGTTGATTTTAGGATTCACCTGCCTCCTTAATGGACTCATCCTCAACTAACTTAAGCAAAGTAGCATCAATCCCTCATTGGACCTTCCCTCCTTGGCTCTCCGGAGCAATCTCCTCTGCAACACCTCGAACAGCCTCTACTACAACCTTCTTTTTCTTGCCCTTCATCCCTTTCATTTTTCTTGGGGATTTAGCTCTGGAGGGCAAGGCCAATTTTCCATCCTTCGGCTCCGTTCTTTTAATTATAACAGCCAGAGGAGGTGGTGTAGTCAACTCCTCTCAAGTGAGATCTATCTGGCCCGTAGTGTTCCAAATGTGGGATCTCTCCAAGTTGCTTGAGGTAAAGCAGTTGTGGAAGGCATTCCCCCAACGGTCAGCAGCCCAGACATTTAATTTGGCACATTTGGTCTGCCTCTCCTCCACATAGTCGTAGAACTCCTTCCGCAATACTGACATAAAAGAAGAATTAAATTCAGGAATAATTTTTTTGCAAAATGAGAAAGACAAACAAAGTAAAATACTTACCTGAGCTCTTCCACCTGCTGGTGAGCATACTAGGATTAACGTCAGCCTTGATTTTTCTCCCATTCTCCCACGTCCCGCTGATGAATAGGAACTGGGTCTTCCATTTTTTCTCTGACTCAAGCAGGTCGTCCACCACTTTAAAGTCATCTCCCATATTGTAGTGGTAGAATGGGATATGATGGTTTTTACAAAGGCTGGCCACTGCAGTGAACTGCTCTATTGGGAGAGGAATAACAGAAATCCTTGACACCATAATGCAGGCGAGGAGAGTATACCAAGAATTTGGACTCAGCTGGCTTGGACAGAGTTTAATCAGGTGGAAATACCTGACGATTTTTGGATCCAAGGGGAATCTAAGCCCCCAGTTGAACATCTCAGTATAGATGACGATCTCGTTGAGCTTGCAGTCCATCCGAGTCTCCGCTGTGACTGGTATCCTCACCTTAACTGGTTTAGGGATCCTCCACTTGGTTTGGATCCGGCCCAGCTCAGCGGTATGAGTATAGACATAATTAATGTTCTGCATGGCCAGCAGATAATTCACATTGACCTTGTGAAAACAAGGTCCCACTTTGCCTTCCAGGCTCTCCGGCAGATCCGGATGGGTCATGCAGACTTTCTCTTCGCCTTTCCCCGTTTTGTCAGAGGCAGTATATCTAGTTTTCCCGAAGGCTTCAGTTTCAAATGGGGCCTCTTCGACACTATCCTCCATCACTTCTTCCATCACTGTGGAAGGTTTGTCAGTCGTTGTGGATGGAAGAGTGCTAGTTTGTGGATCAGCAGTTTGTCCAGACGGTTGAGCGTCAATCTCTCTTACACGTCTAGGTTTTGTATTTTTAGAAGAGGACGATCCTTGATCAGTTTCTAAGGATGGTGAATCAAGTTTACTGCTTGGAGATACTGGAAGGCCAACAACGATACGTCTCTCACGCTCAACTTTTTGCGCTTTCTCTAGTTTCGAAAGATTTAGCCAACCACCTTTCACGAGAGCATTTCTCGTTGTGAACATAAAACTACCCAAGATAAGTTTTGAAAAGAAAGGTAAAAAGCTCTGAGAGAAGAAATTTCAAAATGATGAAGATGGTGAAACAACAAAGGAAAATAATTTATACTAGTGAGGCAAAAAGTCACTGATACCTAGGAGAAAACAAAAAGACTTAGGTAATGATTGAAGGGGGCGCTGATGTAAGAAACATTAAATGCAGGAGTTGCTTTTGGGCTTAGTGGGACCGTCGTTCTAGGAAGAAAACGGCTGTTAGAATGAATCAAAGTGCGACACGTGTCCCACGATCCAAAGAAAAACTCTTGGAATTCTGAGAAGGAATGACTCTGGATCAACCTTGAACTAAGTACATGAGCGATCCGGAAAATGTTGTTGTTGGCTAAGTGAGTTTTTTAGTCCTGCCAAAGATCTTTGACAAAACCTAAAAAAGGGGCTACTGATGAGTCCGGAATTATTCACCACTGCTCACTGAGAAAACCGGACAAGGGTAATTCGGACAATAGGTGCCCACTGAACTATCCGGACAGGACAAAAGTATTAAAACACTAAACACCTTTTGACTAAGCTAGGTGCTAATCTACTTAAGAACTAATGGGTCTTTAAACTCGAACCGGTTTCACAACTTGACCCGAAAGCCCATGGGTCCATAATTAAGGGTATAAATACCCAACCACTTTCATTAATGAGGGTAATGAACATTTAATACAAGCAGGCATCTTAAATATCTCACTACAAAACACCCAAACATTTAATACCTAACAAAATTACCCTCAGTTCAAAATAACCCACACCAACTATGATTATATATGATTCATAAATGAATTTCAATCTTAGTATAATTTATATTAATTTTTTGGAAACCAATAAATACTGGTCTTTTATTTTGAAAAAAAGTTTAGACATAAAATATTTTATCACATTTTTCCGGGAGGGATATTCAGTATTTATTAGATGACTCATACAAAGGTTTTTTTTTAAATCCTCATATTTTGTAAGTTTATTCTTTATTTTGTTATAATTTTCCCATAATATTGATTAATAAAAAAATTGATTTATTGGTAGGGTATGGATGCTTTAGATTACGTTGACATTTTCTTCCAGACGTTTGGCGACAAAGTAAAAAAAACTAGATCACAATCAACCAACTATGTTCTGTTCCTCAACGAGGTTATGTTTATGGACAAGATACACCAGGTCGATGTTCTGATCGCTTTTACTGTAACAAAGGAGATTCTGTCGTTGAACCCTACTAGGTAGCACACTATGAGATCCTTATACACACAAAACTCTCAAAATTATATAAACGCAAATATATGCTTAAGGAGGTAATTTTGGAATCACGCTTATCACTGGATGACTTCTTCCTTACAATGAAAAATCATAATATTTAAAATTAGTAAAACCAACATTTGTAACAGAAAAATAAGCACATGATAATACGTTTTTAAAAGATAAAAGGTAAGCACATTTATTTCAAATATGATCTATCAAAACTACTTAAAAAACAGTTTAAAAATTTAAAATATTTTTTTAAAAATAAATATGAATTGGTAATTAAAAATAAAATATCATTATAAAACAGTTTTTCATTACACTATTTCAAAAATATATTACATAAATATGATAGTTGTTAAACCTTGAAAAATCTTCCAAAAACCTACCAAATCTATATAAATCATGCAAATGTGCATAAATTGTGCAAATTTGTACACCAAATTTGCATGATTATTTCTATAATGATCATCGTATTTTCATAATGGGAATAAATATACAAAAAAGTCAATAATACTTGTGAATCCTACACCGATAGATATAGCAGATTTTGGGTCTGAAACATATGGTAACAGGAGTTAAAATTCAACATTCAATTTACATATCAAAACGTTGTATAAGAAAAATTGGTACAAACTGTGTAAATTTCTTCCAAATACAAAATTCGCACTAATCATGCAAACCGCTACACTAAAGTTTTACGATTTATTCTAACATTGTCACCGTATAGGCATGACAGAAATAGATATAAAAGATCTCAATATTATTTATGAATCATTAGTTAATAGGTTTTAGTATTATTTATGAACTCCATGTTGGTAGATGTGAGGGATTTTGTTTCTGAAATATATAATAAAAACAGAGGCTTCAAAATTTGATTTATATCTCATAAACACTTGATAAGACAAATGGTGCAAAATTCTTCCAAGAATATACTAAATTTTCCCAATAAGTGTAAATTTATGTACCAAATTTGCATGATTTTTTCTGAAATGATCATCGTACTTATATAGATATAAATATGCAAATACTTAATAATATAATAAAAAAAATAGATTTTAACAAATTAGTTGACACCTCTCAAACGATAAGCCATTGAACCTTAATTTTTTTATGATAAACTTTCGACCTTTTCAAAATAGTTTGAGATATCCTAATAGGTTTGGTCCTGGGTATTTTATTCAAATACGATATGATATGTGCCTTATAGGCTAAGATTCTTCTAGTTGTTGTAATTTACGTAATCATATCACTAATTATAATTTTTTTTATAATTCATATTTATTTTTATTTTAGTATTGTCCCCATTAGATTACCATGGATGTGGTTAATATTAATTTATTTTGGTGTTATCAAATTGATTCAACCACACACTTAAAATTAGATCTTGCATTTAATATGGTCAATAAAAATAAAGAAAACTAGCGTATTTAAGAAGGACTATGACTCAATAAATAAATTTAAATTTAAACGGATTACGTAAACTTCAAATCCATACATATCATATACGTGAATTCTAAAAATGCATTAACATTAGGCTTCCATATAAAACTTGAAATATCGCATACACACATCTTCTAGTATCTATTATAGTTTTATCAACTATGAAATTTGAAGTTCGGGTTTATGATATAATTAACTGGAAGGTGAACGCATTATGAAAGTACTATTGATGAACCCCTAGACAAGTACGATAGTGGATGAAACAAAGATGATTTGTTTATAATTGTGTTTATGTTAAAAAATGTGTATACACATGTGCATAATAAAAAAGACTATTTATGTTTATGATACTTATTAGTCGTTAATTCAAAACTGAACTGTGTGAGAGAAAATACATAAATATATACCAATCGAGACAAAAGCATAACTTTGATTAACTAAAAAAAGATAATGTAGTTGGTTTTAAGAATTTTTAGTGAAAATAAAAAAGAAATATGTAAATACCAGTATATCCAGTGCTAGGCATAATAAAGATTCATCACATACTCATCACATACTCTTCGCGATTGCAAGTGTGACTGCCTAAACCTAAATGCGATGAAGTGTGTGATTTTATAAACCAAAGTGCGACAAATGTTATAATTTTCTAGTCCAACGTACAACAAATATTTTGTAGTTCTTACTTGTTTTAGTGTTGTATTAGAATTTTGATTGACAATTTTATGTAGTAAGAACAAGAATAAGTATCATGTAGGATGGACTATTATACACAGTGTTTTACCATGTACAAGTATTATATTAAACCCGATTTAGACACATGAGTTATATCCTAAGGAACAAGAACAAGTTTACAACTAAAATTTCAACAATAACCAAAATTAACCAAAATATACGTAAACTATCTACTTAAAAATATAAGTGAATACTGATACTAGTCTACAAGTATCATACGCCATATGAAACTGAGACATAAAACCATATACTAAAACATGTAAAAGTTGTACAATACTGGCAACATAACTAACAATAATCACGCACCACGTCACAAATGAACATCTTCATCACATAAAAGAGGGTGATGAACTCCCTTTCAGGCGCGCCAAGTGTTCGATGAGCATTATCATAGTCGACTTAACCCTAAATCACTGAGATCAACCCCATTTTCAACAAAAAACTATGTAAACGTGGATATATTAATAATAAACACTGTTCAACTAATAAAACATCTAACAAACAAATAAAAAGTATAAAAAAATCATATTTTTCTAATACAAAATTTCAAACCTTTTTTTGAAAGCTAAAGCAACTTTATTATTTTGGGTAAAATTGGAGTCTTTATAAGATTTTGGACTTAATTTTAAGTTATAACAAACTGTTGGACTTGAGTGTAAATTATACCAAAGTTTTGGAACAGCGCTAAGGAGATAGGTTTCCCTCATTCAACTCAAAATCCAAATTCCTTACTCTTCCCCTTTTTTATATTCTTCCTTAGGTTTTGATCTTTGTTTGTGAATCTCGATTAGTTTCACAATCTTTGTTAGTTATTCAGATTTGATATTAAGACGTATCTTCTTCTTTTTTGAACTCTATGTTCCTTTATTTTGATCCAGATACCTACTGCTTCTCCATCTTCTTCATCTTGTCTTTCCTTTTCCAGAATAAAAACTCTATCCCCTATATGCAGCATCTCCTTCTTCTTTGCCCTTTCATTCTATTAACTCCCACATAATTCATAATCTGCGAAACATAGGTAATTATTTATCAGTTTTTATACAGCCTATTTGTAATCTCTCTAAGAATGTGATTGTCTCTAGCTGAATTGGAGGTTTAAAGTCTTTGTAATCAATCTTCATTTTTAATTTAAGAGTCCACCGAGCTAGCTAATCAGTAACTCGATTTTGTTATCTAAAAATGAAACGAAGAGACATTTTTCTTATAATTAGAGATCTTACCCTATGCATTACTTTTCTAGATAATTTGAAACTTTTCTAGATAAAATAAGGAAGACGAGAATTTCAGAATCAGATTCCATGTCTGCTTCCCTGATTCCTGTAATTTTGCATATTTGAAGGCCCTCGTGCATTGCTCGAGCTTATGCTTTAAAATGAGTAAGCTTTCCATAACCATGGAAATTATTTCCTTTGCTGTCACGTATAATTATTGCACCACTGGATTCCCCAGACGTAAGACAGCAAGCATCATAATTTAGTTTATATTTTCCTGGTAAAGGAGGCGTCCAATTTAGGTAAGAGACTTTATGTTTTGTATTTAGGTTATTAATACATCCAAGAGCAGTTGCCTCAGTTTCAATCTGTTTCAACTGTTTCCTCTTTAGCAGCCTTGAATGGTCTAGATTGATTAACATTTTAGAGATGTAGTTAAATGTTGATGTAGCTGAGAAGCCATCACCCTTAACTTTAGTCTTGTTTCTTTGTTACCAAACTGCCCAACTAATTATTGTAGAAAGGATAGTTTTTATGTGTATCTTGCTAGGAGATGGCCAAAACCATGTTCTAAGAATATGTTTTATGGTCATATATCTCATGATATCAACTTATAAGATTCCTGCAAAGTGAGACCAAATACTCCAAGAAAAAGCACATGAGACAAAAAGATGGTATTTTGATTTAATATTTTGACAAAACTGGCATTTAGATGCCATAGATACATGTCTAGACTATAGGATTGTGTCTATTAGAATCTTGTTTTCCATCAGTCTCCAAGCTAGAAAGGAACATTTCCTTGGAGTTATTTGGTTCAAAATATTTTTGAAGAGCGAGGATTTTAAAAGGACATGCCCAATGACATTCAGAGTATCTTTTATTCTGAATTTCCCATCTTTGGATATCATCCAATGTATAGTGCCATTGACGTGGTCTTTTATACTAGTTTTTAATACCAGTTTTATATTAGAGTATATTAAATATCTCTTTAGCTTGTTAACATTCCATTCGTTATCGTCCCATAAGAAGTTTACAGGAACACGTTAGAACCAGCTATTGTTTGTATTTGAATCTAGACTCATTAGGTAAGGGGATTTCCATACCAATTATCTAGCCATAAGTCCACCTTGTCTTTATCTAGTTTCCATTTGATTTTCTCTTTTGCAAAGTCTTTTATATTGAACAGTCTCTTCCACATTTGAGAGCCTTTTTTAGAAGTTTATTTGTAAAGAGTGGCTTACAGTAGATACTATGGAGGAGGTTTTCCCAATATGAGTTATTCTCTCTGAATTTAATCCATAATTTGCATGAGAAATCCATCTGTATATCTTTTAAACTCCTTACATTTAGATATCCTTCACCATATGTTTTGCAGATTTTTGGCTACGAAGACTGTGTATTTTGTTGTCCTCATTGGTTGATCCCCATAAGAACTTATTCAGCATTCTTTCAATTTTTATGTTAATTGATTTAGGGAGCCAACAACTCTGTAACCAGTATAGATGGATGGGCATTAATACCGAATTTACTAATGTAAGCCTTCCTCCAAATGATAACATTTTATCATTCCAGCTTGCTATCTTTGCCTTAATCTTTTCCAGTAGTGGTATGTAGTTGATTGCTTTATTGTGAGGGCTTAATATTATTCCTAAATAATTTGTTGGAAGGCTTCGTAAACTAAAGTTAGTCTGAATAGCTAGAGATCTTCTTCTGTTCTGAGAGAGATTGGTTGTTGTTATTATGATTGTTTTCTCTTTGGTGAGAGACTGGCCTGAGATATTCTGATAAACCTGCAAAAGTTCTCCAATTTTCTCCATAAAAGAGGATAACCCATGAGTGAATATAAGTAAATCATCAGCGAATGAGAGATTTGAAATAATCATTTTGCTTATGTTTGAAAATATAAGGTGTTTTATCGTTAGTGAAAATTGAATTCAAACCTCTTAAGAGGATCTCTTCAACTCAAATAAAGAGACCAGATGATAGTGGATCCCCTTGTCTAACTCCCCTTTTGATTTTGAAGAAGTCTACAGATTCTCCATTTATTAGAATGAATACATGGACAACTTTAATAATGTTACCCACTAGTGATATTACCTTGCTGTTGAATCCATAATAGTGTAGAACTTTAAGGATGAAGCTGTGAGATAGGTTGTCAAACACCTTGGACATGCCCACCTTGATGATTATGTTTCCAGCTTATGTCTTCCTACCAATATCATGCACCAGCTCCTTAGGAATTAGTATATTTTTATGAATCAATCTGCCTTTGACATATGCACCATGCACTTCAGAAATCATTTTAGGCAAGAAAGTAGATAGTTTATTATTTAACATTTTAGACCTGATTCTGTTTAACATTGAACAAAGACTTATTGGCCTATATTGGTTCTAGTAATAAGGGCATTATACTTTAGGTATTAAACAAATTCCAGTAGCTAAGACGACCTTTGGAATGTCTTGACCATTGATAAAAGATACTATAGCTTTACATAGATCTTGTTTGATGATACTCCAACATATTATAAAGAAACATCTATTGAAGCCATCTACTTTAGCTGCTTTCTCTGAGTTGATGCTCTGTATTGTGCTCCATACTTCATGTTTTGTAGGCTCGACTAATATAAACTGGTTATCTGATTCATTAATCACCTTTGGCATAACATTAAATATATCATTGTTCATATAATCATCTTGTAAATTATTATCAGGGTAATCACCATACTTCATGTTCTGTTTGCTCTCTGGAATTTTGCATATACACAAGTTATTGAGAAGACGTTGTCTAATAGAGGTTACTTAATGTTGATCTGTATACATTGGTCACAATCCCTGAGTATATTAGCTTGTATATCTGCATTCCAAAACAAACATATTTTATTAGAAATATTAGCAAAATAATTAGGAAGATTCAGTTTTGTAGATAAATATTCTATTTGACTGTTGTCTATCATTGGTTCCCGGATGCACAACAATGTAATCTTCTCTTTATTGATAATTGACTTCAATCTTCTGACCATAATTTTATTTCATGCTCCCCTTATGTTCCAACATAAGGCTTTGATCATTTCAGACTAATAAGTGCAGCTCTCTTTGTCTATTTAAATTGAAGAGATGTTATTACTAATGGTCTGTTTCTTTTAGCTGCTCTTGCTAGCTTCAGTCTCCTATCCAGTAGTTTTTAAAATCTTGGGTCCACTTCTCTCTGTCTAAATGTAGGATTGATAGGGAGGCTGCATTTGTTTCCTTATTTGGTGTAATTTATCCAGCTGAATATGAGTTTGAATAATCAGATTGAAGAGGGGTGTGATCATCATCCAAGGACTTGATTGCTTCAATTATTTCCTCATCTTCCATGTCTTTTGTTGCATCTTTATCCTCAATTTCTGCATCAGGTATTATTGATTCTATGTATCTTGTTTGAAATGTTGGAGAACTAATGTTGTTTTTCGTTTCATCAGAATAAATTCCTTCTATTCTTTCGCTGATCTTTTTCCTTGAATTGATTATTATTGATTTAAGCTTGTTTGGAATTTATGCTTTTCCTTCTTTTTGAGTATTCTAAGGTATACTAGTGTTGAGGGTAGCTATCTGGTTCATATGGTTGATTGACTCTTTTTTATCAGACCTGAGTTTTTTGAATGAAGATTTGTCATGACCAACATGAAAATATTGGTCACAATAATTAGGAATATTCTTGTAACTTAGATGGATCCATGCTCATTTGTTATCCCCAAACCCAAGCCACACATAATATTGTAGTTTTCTCGAGATATCAATCTCCACCCAAGCGTAACAGGCATCGTACAATGCTTTATTTTTAGGTGGAATCCAATATTTGATTGGAATACCAATTGTGGATGAAATTGAGTGAATTATGTCTTCGTTATACAAGTTTTCAGGAAGCTTTTCGATTATAACCCATATTGGCACAATCGGGTATTCTTTTTTTGGGCTGAATGTAGACTGCCATTCAAGTATCCGTATTGAATATTGACCCACTGTCCAAATCACACGACACCAGATCTTGCTAATGTCTTCTTTCAATGAGAATTCAAGGAACATATGCCTTGAATTCCAGTTAGTGTATGAGAAGTCACGCTGGAATCTTTTCTCTTCAAAGAATCTGTCCAAGACTTGTTTCTTTCGGAGACCATTTGAAAATTTCCCTACTAACGTATAGGTTAGAGAGGATTGAAGGCATTATAAGACGTTATCATCAAATTGTAAGTCAATATGGTCATCTTTGTGGGTTGTATATAACGGTTTGAAATTTACTTTATTTTCAGGTCTGAAGGCAGCTTCTAGGTATGATTTCTTGCGAGAATTTATTTGAATTTCTTTCTGCATTTGTTGTTCTTGCAGATTTGTCTCCACTATATTGTAGAACAAATGGTTATATCAATGGCAAGTAGCCATAAATGCTGGAGATGAAGTAGAAGGAACCAGAGAAGAACTCCAATCTTGAGAACCAATAAAATGTTTCTTGGGAGATAAACTTTTAATATGTTTAATGCATACAAAATTTGATCATAATCTAGAAAATAAAACGTTCATACAAATTTTCAAACTTAAATAGCTACAAAAATAAAATAAAAAATGAAATTAAGAAAACTATAGTTTTATGAAATAAAATTGTTTTTAAGATTGGAATATATATATATATATATATATATATATATATATATATATATATATATATATGTGTGTGTGTGTGGTTTTTGACTAACTAATGGAAAAAAAATTACGAGGAAAAATATCACAAAATTGTTTTTTTTTTTAATTTTTTATAAAAAATTAAAAACCCAAAAATGATAAGTTTTTAACAGAACCATTTTTTTAAAGGAGCTCCTCCCCCTCTATTTTTTTAAAGCAAAAATCAATATATTACCAAATTGAGAGTTTTACAGAATAAGAGTGTCAATTGAGAAACAACTCTAAAATAGGGCTCAAAAACAATTTGTCCTAAGGAAAAAATCCCCAAATCAGAACTAATCCCTAAATCGAAACAAAACGCATCTTCAACCTTTCGACACAAAACTCCATTCTTTTGAATCTCCACCCAAAGCTCCCATCTGCTTCTCCTTGGTCGACGCTCACCCACAGTACTCTTTCTCTGATGAGGAGAGAGGACGGAACCGGGTGCAGTGCACCAGAGAACCGAAAACCCCAACTTCTGCTTCTCCTTGGTCGACGCTCACCCACAGTACTCTTTCTCTTCAGATGAGGAGAGAGGACGGAACCGTGTGCAGTGCACCAGAGAACTGAAGACCCCAACTTCTGCTTCTCCTTGGTCGACGCTCACCCACAGTACTCTTTCTCATATGATGAGGAGAGAGGACGGAACCGGGTGCAGTGCACTAGAGAACAAAAGACCCCATCTTCTGCTCCCCAAATTACCAGGAGCAGTGCGCCAGCCAATCGTCTTCCCCAATTCAAAACAAAAAAACAGATATGACGAAGCATCTCCAATTCAATTCACGAATCCTAAACCAAGACTTTCCAATAGAGCAATGCTTCGTAAATCATCAGGAGGAGTGGAGAAATTCATACTCTGCTTGTTGCTTAAGACTCTCTTCGCAATCCAATCAGCAGACTGGTTTTGCAACCTAGATATGTGCTTCAGCGTCATTTTAGGATGAATCAGAGATCTACAAATATCTAAGGATGGACTCAGGTACTAAGCCTCATTCCTTTGCGCAACTAGATTGATCAGAGTTAAGCTATAAGATTCAACGTCTACTTCAAACCACTGCTTCTTCTTACAGATTATCATACCTTCGATCAAATCACCCAGCTCAGCGAAGAGAGGATTCAACTTGCCTAACAGAGTACCTGAGCCCAGGAGAATGTCACCATCTGAGTTTCTACACAAGATCCCCGAGCTTGCTTCTCCATGCTTGTTGCAAGAGCCGTCCACATTAAGTTTTAATCATCCTGGGTTCGGGGCCAGCCATTTGAGGTAAGTAGGGACTTTTCTTTTGTTGATTGATAAACTACAGCCTTAAGAAGTACCAACATTGTAAGCATTAGTCCATAGTTTATAGGATAACATATTAGATAGATCCATACTACGTATAATATAAATGACCATATCAATAGCTTGCTTAATAGAATCATGAGTATCAGTAAACTTGGACCAGTTTCGGTTCCTCCAAATGACATAGCAAATAACTTGGGGAACAATGTGAGAAATATGTCTTTTTTTATTAAAAAACCAGAACCAAGTATGTAAAACATGGGGAAGAACCATATGTCTACCAATCCTGATATTAAACAGATAGCTAAAGTAATTCCATATAGGCCAAGCGAAACAACAACTAACAAAGAGATGATTTCTCTCTTCGCAACTGTTACAGAACTAGCATTTGGAAGCCATATGGATATGCCTCTTCATAATGATATTGTCTATAGGAATATAACCCTTTAAAGTCTTCCAAACAAGAAAAGAAAACTTTTTAGGGGTAGAAGAGTTCCAGATTTTAGAGAAAAGACTCATCTTAGTGTACTTGTTCCTCAAGCTATTCCAAGTGTTCTTAAAGTCAAACTCCTTACTATCAGAAAGGGTCCAGATGATTTTGTCATCCTTAAGAGGATCAACTCTATATTTAGAAATGTGATGAAGTCTGTCATTAGGGATAACATTGTAGAGATCATTTAGATCCCACTCATTACTCTTCTAAAAGGTTTTAACACAAGCATTTAGATACCAGTTTTGAGAAATAGGGTCACTTATCAGGGGGGGGGGGGGTTTGTCGTGCCAATTTTCTAGCCAGAAATCCATATTGCCTTGGCCTAGACTCCACTTAATATGCTTGTCAGCTTGTCTTTTGATTAGGGATAGTCTCTTCCAAACACTTGAGTCAGTAGCCTTGCAAGTAACCTTTATAGCATGAGTATTAGAGCAGTAGATCTTCTGCATCAAAGAGGACCATAAGCTACTGCCTTTTCTGAACAGAAACCAAAGCTTATAGGAAAGAGTTAGTTGAATATCAGATAAGCTTTTAATGTTTAACCCTCCCTCAGAGTAAGGCCTACAAAGATGATTCCAGGTAGCCCAATGAATAGCCTTAACCTGATAGTTAGTTCTCCATAGAAACTTATTAAAACAAGATTCAATTCTGTTAATGACACCCTTAGGCAGATAAGTATTATGCATCCAGTAGAAAATAATAGGCATAAGAACACTAGTAATAAGGGTAGTTCTACCAGCAAAAGACAGGTTATGTAAGTCCCATTCATTGATTTTATCTTGAAGTTTATTTATAAGAGCAGAAAAATACTTCCCTCTATTGTTTTTAGCTATTGTGATGCCCAAATAGTTGAAGGGGAGGAAATCAATATTGAAACCAGTACAGATCTTAATGTTGTTTGTGTTGTCCTGATTGGCTTTCTTTGAAATAATCAACTTAGTTTTTTCTTTATTCACAGCTTGACCAGAGAGAAGCTGATATTTGTCAAGAAGACTAAAGAGGATGGCTATAGAAGTGAGCTCCTCCCCTCTAAAATCTATCGAAATGCTGACTTATAATATTTCGTGAACGCTTGACAAACGCCACTACACAATTTATACAAAGTTATGTGAATGTTTGGCAGACGCCATTACGTTTAATAATAAAAAAAAGTGTTTTCTTATATCCGGGTTCCGCTTTTCTTTAGATCCCATAAGTTTGGATAGCACCCCAATCAAGACCATACAAAAATTTAGTGATTTTCTCCACTGGCCGGTCTAGATTGAAAAAGCCCAAAAAAGACAAATAAATCTGCAAAACAAAATCTACATCGAGAAGAGTGAAATGGATAACATTGCCCATAACGGGCTATCATTATATCAACTTTATTTATTTGTAAATTTTAACACGGAGTCCACTATATATAGGGTGATCATAAAATCCACCTATATATACATATATACTATTCAACATTGTTGAAAAGAGATAAAAAGAAAATGGCAACTTCATTCACAACCAGAGGGGCACACACTATCAACTCCATGCTCTTTAAGTAAGTGTTTTAGGTATAATAACACTCTGATCATCTATGTCTTAGTATTATATTTTTTATTTACAAACATTATTAAAAAAATTGATGTTATAAACATGTAAGTGTTCTACACATGTTGAACCAACGTTTTTTTATATATTTGTTTTGAGGCCAATGTTAAGGAAATCGATCCACAAGAAAAGTTGTTCACAAGATATAATCCGTGACGGTGTTAAAATGGAAAAAGAAGACATGAGAAACGAGGAAGGATCAGGGAGTGTTGGGGATACAAATGGAATATGCTGGATTCCTGATGGGAAAACAGGAATCTACTACCCAAAGGGACAAGAGAAAATAATGGAAGATATCCCACGGGAGTCTGGGAAAGACGTTGGAGTTCATTGGTTTTCTGGGTCTGAATAATATTACTTCTATATTTGTACTTATTTATTACTCCATATGCCAATTATTTCTCAAACCAAATTGAGTTGGTACATAACATAACATGTGCATGTTTTGTTGTGGTTTTAAAATAAAGCGGTCTAATAATGTGGCCATACATTTATATGATTTTTGTTTGATTTTGTGTATGCATGTACGTGGGTTTTATATATTATCTTTTAGTTAGTTTTTTTTTTTACTTTAATAATATTGCAATTATTTTTCTAATTATATACTTTGATTTTCATAATAACTTCAATAAATTGTTTAGATTTTTAGTCGTTTCAAATTTATTGGTGTAAATTTTGATTACTTAAAATTTAGATTTTTATGATATAAATACTCTTTCCATTATCTTTTAACTGTCCTTTTAGACAATTGTAGATATATTAAAAAAACTAATTATGATTTCTCAACCCTATAAAAATCATAAAAACAATTCATTATATTGGTATTAGTTGTCTCATCTGTTTTGTAAAAAACACAAAGCAAAGGAATGTGATTGATTCATATATATTTAATGGGCTACTAAAAATCTAAAACGATATTTAATTTGGAATATCAAAATTTTCTTAGAACGTTTATTGATTCGGAACAGAAGAAGTAATTAATAAATAAACAAATAAAAAAAGTATTAGATTGAAAATTAATCGATCTAAATGTAAAATATTGTTCTTTTTTTGTTTATCCTAAATGCAAAAAAGCCATGAGATCAAGATTATGGGATGGTATATTGAAGATAACTTTAACGAGTGATTCATTCTTGGAGACTTTATTGCTATCTTGAACACTAATGAACAATCTCTTGTTCTATTACGTGTCTAAGGAGTATTGATGATTTTAATAATGTCATCTTGGATCATCATCTTAATGGTGCTTGATTTTTTGGTCATAAATTCAAGTAGACTAATGGGAGAAAGTGGAAAAGACTTGACCGTGTTTTATACAATAACTCTTGGCTCAACTACTTTAACATCACAAAAGTTACTCACCTTACAAAAACTTGTTCTGATCACTCTCATATTAGCATCTTTATATCTACTAACCAGGGGAATATTAAGTCTTCCTTCAAGTTTCTAAACATGTGGGTAATGCATAAAGGCTTCATGGATATGGTTGAAGAAAGTTGGTTTGGAAATATGGTGGACAACCCTCTCCAAATATTCTGGTACAAGCTCAATAGGTTGAGTGCTGATTTAAAGTTATGGAATACAAATGTTTTTGACATGTCTTTGATTCCAATAAGCAAGTAGAGGAAGAGATCAATTTCAGAAAAGCTAATTTTCAAGAAACAAAGTCGATTGAAGATAAAAAAAAATCCTTGATAAAGCTAAAGAATCTCATCTCATTCTCCTAGCTAGGGAGGAAGCCTATTGGGAGCAGAAGACTCATTCAATGTGGCTGAAATACAATGGCAAAAATACTGTTTTTCCAACTTTGTGGATAAAGAGGCAAGAGGAACAAAATTAACAAGATATGGGATGGTGTTAGTTGGTTAGAAGACCAAGATGCAATTAGTAATTCTCTAGTTGAATATTTAAAAATATTTTGACTGTCGTTCCTAAGTACAATAAAATGATGATCATCTTGACCTTATTCCTACCTTGATCAATGATGAATAGAACTATATGTTGATCGCTATCCCAAGTGAATCAATGTGATCAAATATCTGAACTCTAATTGTGTTGCAGGTCCAGATGGTTTTAATTGCAAAATATTTCAAGCTTGTTGGACAATAATCTCTACAGAATTATGTGAGGCCATATAAGATATCTTCAAAGGCAACCATATTCCTAAAGGTGTTCATTCTACAGTTATATGCTTAATCCCTAAGTCATCTTCTCCAAACACTTGGATATATTTTAGGCCAATCAGTCTTACAACTATGTTCAACAAGATCATTTCTAAGTTAATTAACTGCAGGATTGCTACTTTATTGCCTAAAATAATATCTGATGAGCATGCAACTTTTGTAAAAAGGAAGAGCGTCCATGAACATCTTGATAGCCCATGAATTATGATATGACTTAAACCTAAAGACAAGATGCAATAATGTTATTCTTAAAATCGATATGGTTAAAGCCTTTGATAGGTTTGATCACGGATTTTTATTAGGAGTTATGGTCTTATTTGTCTTTAGCTTTATGTTCTTAAGTCTAGTGGATAAATGTATAAACAATGTCTACTCTTCAGTTAAGTCTAGAATGTTATCCTTCCAAAAACTGTAATCCACATAATCGAGAATCTCTATAATAAATTCCTATATGGATCCAAAGAAAATAGTTTGACTATCAAGTGTCTAAGTGGGAGAGGCTTTGTAAACCTTATGAGGAAGGGGGATTGAATGTCAAAAAGATTAAATATCTCCAATAGACATTCTCTTATAAGTTGTGGCAGATATACATAGTAAAAAAGATGTTTGGGCTAAGATGATGTACTCAGTCTATTGTAGTAATCATCATCTTATTACAACTCTTAAACCAATTAGAATATCTAAGACCTGGATCAGATTATGCAAAGTTAGAGATAAGACTGACAAGTTTATCTTTTGAAACCTTGGAATTTTCAAAATTGATTTATGCTTGCATAGTTGGTGCTCTCCTAGGCCTTTCATCTATTTTAATGACACTGATAAAAGTTGGTTTGAAGGATATGAAGTTAGGAAATATTAGAATAATAGAACCTAGAATATGGAAAAGTTAGACAACTTTCACCATTTCAAAAATTTCAAAGATCCAGAAAGTTTCTCTCATGTTAAATCTTGACTCTATCAAATGGTCTATTTCTCTTGATGGTTCATTTAACTCTTAAGACAATTGGAACTCAATCATCTATTTGTTCATTGCCATGGATCTTGGGTTATGTAAAATTATTTTGCCTCTCTTCTCAACATTTACATCAACAGAAATATGACCTTCACTCACTTAATAAGATCCTGGTTTTGGTCTACTGAAAAAACACTCACATCAGAAATATCCTTTCACATATTATACTATGGGTCATTTGGTCTTTGAGAAACAAAAAAAACACAAGAATCATAGTACCACCCTGAACTCAAAGATAGATCAGGTAATCTACAATCTCATTGAACTTGACAAGGCTAATCTACTCAAGAGGTCTCATCGGGGAAGCAACAATAGTTAAGTAGCTACTCTTAGCTGTGTAAATAATTTGATTAAACCCATGATTTTATATGTCTCTTAAATGGAATAATCGTAAACCTAACATATACAAGCTTAATACAGATGGTGCATGTGGTAGAACCGGAGAATCCAGTGGAGGTGGTCTCATCAGATATTATAATGGTACCATAATTCTAGGTTTTTTTCATGCTATATAAAAAACGATTCTTTATTGTTTCTCTATGTAATACTTTGCTGGATTGTTTATTAATTTTTTAATCAAAAGGTATCACTAGGCTTGACATAGAAACAGATTCAAGAATTCTTACTGAAATGATCTTAAGAGGAAGATCTCCATGGTTTCTTAAACCTATTATTAGCTGTTGCAGAAGACTTATATCCTCATCAATAACCCTAAATCATATATTTTGCAAATGAAATAAGCCAGCAGACTGAATAGCCAGCAGACTCTAAATGATATGTAAAATATGGGCTTCAATCAAGCTGAAGATTCTCCATCACCTTCCTTGAAGGATTGGGTACTGGCTACATCAGAACTGACTCTGTTAACTAAATCGTACAGTTTCTTAAAGTTCAGCAATCAACCAATACATGTCAACTGCTGGGTTTGGAATCTTCCGTACTTCATTTTGGGCCTCATATTCTAGCTTTGAATCGTCAAATCCCATTCCCTCTCCTGGAAGTCTTAATAGCTTCTCTATAATTATAGTTTATTAAGTACCTTTGTGATCTTGGTTCTTGTAGGTTGTTGGTACAATATTATTTCCCTTGTTGAATTCTCTAGTCTTATTTCATCAATTGCCAAATATCTTTGGTTTTTAATCGAATCTTCTGTGTTGAGCTCTCCGTCATGTTCTGTGGTTTTATCGTGAATTGAAGCTGACAGACCAGTCGTGAATTGAAATCGATGGCGCCATTTTTATTTTTTTTTCAAATTTCTTTCCCTTCTTGTTCAATTTCCTAATGTTTAATGCTCCATTGAGATTCTTTTGGCCAAATGTTTTAGCCTATTTTTTGTACTCTTTAATTATTCAGCAATAATAATCAACGTTTAATTGAAAAAAATGATTTGTTTGAATTATGGATCGAACCAGTGAAATATTGGGTTAATTTTGAATTTGAATCTATTTTTTAAAATATGTCCAGCATATGTGTAATATTGATGGTATTTAGTGCAATAAGTAGTAAATATGTTTAACCTAGTAAAATAATGGGTATGATAGAAAAAATGGACTAATCATGTAAGCCTAAAGGTTCACCAGCATTACTATATAAAACAATGTATATTTTTTAGGATATGATAAACAATTATTATTCTATTATTACTTTTGAAAACTTCTCTCTAAAACTCACATGTTTCTCTCTCTAAATATCTAAGTGACTTTTAAAATATTCTTAGACCAGTTTTCTCCTCAGATATTTTTGAAGTCATCAGTTACGACCACAATGGAAGCTTAGACTAGTATCCAAATACATCATCCAAAACCAAACAGTTACTAAACTCGATTTTAAATCTTTGAGAGATGAGTAACGAATTGCAAGAAGAATTTGTTGTAGCAACATACATTTTAATGATCATAGAGAAACAAATCAGAGAACAACAATAGTATGAAAAGCATCACAATTCGAGGAACATCAGGAACAATTGGCATTAGAGTAGTGGAATTGCAAATTGTTGGAGGATCTCGCTCAATTGAATGCTGAGAAATAAGCATTTATAGATCGATCAAAGAAGTTCTAATAAGAAATCCGACATGATGGTAATAAGAAGTATTTTTATGAGAGTGATGACGCTAACTCTAATATGCTACGGACTGAAGGCAATTATCAAAGTTACCATTCAAAGAGAATGAAATATAGAATAAGAAATTGATACGCTCTTTCAGAATTAAGTGACTATACCATAACTAGTTCAAAATAATCTTCTCTGTTTCCGGAGCAAGGCTGAAGACATAGTTCTTCGGCTAAAGAAGAATATGCATCAGAGGTTAAAAAAAGTCTACTAACTGAGGAGAGAGTGGGACTGCAACAAACATTACTTCTGGTTCAACAAAGCCCTAAACCGGTGATTACAACTCCTATAGTTAAGCAACCGTAGTACCAACAGAGGGGTTGGTGATGTTAAAGCTTTGACTATAATTGCAACATTCATTTTGTGAGTCCCACTGATCATGGTCTTTATACCACGGTTTACGAAGGTCAGGGAGGTATTACTATAGTCAAGCGAACAACTGGAGGTAATCTTCTTTGTTAGCAGAGATCTTTGTCGAACACCTTTTGAAGCATTTCGATATTTTGACACTTAAAAAGTTAGATGGGAACCAAGATCCAGATGACCACATTGAACAATTCAAGTGTTTTATGATGAATTTTGATTAGGATGACAAGTTGTTATATCATGATTCTCTCAGAATTTTATAAACATGGCTTTATATTGGTATAATCAATTCCCACAGGGTCCTATCAATTTTTTAGGGGTTCTTTTTAGATAGAAATTTATAAAATGAAAAGAAATGCGAGGAAATGACGATACAATCATCCAATGCAAGCAGCTAGCTGGAGAGAGTTTAAAAGATTACACCAAAACATTTATCCACACAAAGACAAACTTGGAGGAATGTTATGAGCAAGTCGCAATCACTTCTTTTAGGCAAAGGTGATTCGCCAGAGTTTTGGCTCTTGAAGTTATGAAGAAAAAATCTATGATCTTCGATTACTTATTAGCTCAGGTCGATAAGTAAATCAAAGTGGAAGAATTTATAAAGTTAAAACTTATTCCCCTACATAGAAAAGCTCAACAAACTCTAGTTCCTCAACATGTTCACATTTCCAAAAATATTTCTATGACTTGTTTCTATGATAGTGTAATCATGACCCATTATCTTCATCAAAATTAGAGATTTTCTTCTTAATGGAATCAAGGTATGTGCTAGAGATTGTTAGAAAAGTTTTTAGTAGAGGTCCCATTATGTCTTACGAGTGTTCGTATTTTTGTATTAAGACCTTCTTTGGGTGGTGTAGGCCCATCTTGAGAAGTATTTGGATTATCATTTTGACGAGAAAGGTCTACAACAGTTGTATTTCTTTTCTCTTTTGAATAACAAAGGCATTTTTAGGTTGTCAACTCATTATCTTAGAAAAAGGAACTTGTGCCAAGTTTAAGTTGATCTTTCTAATGAATTTGTTTGCTAGAAGAGGCACCGTCGACATCTTTCAACACTTTTTTCTAGGAACTATTAAATCAAGTCCAGTTTTGTCTCGATTATGGAATCGTTGAAGAATTACACTCCAAATATTTTCAGTTGTAGTTGTTTTTATAGTCTCAGTTGGAGTAATGTTCCCATAAGCCGTCATAGTAATCTATTCACTATGCCAAAGAAAACATCACCAAAACAAATAGGTTGCATCATATAAACCTAGGAAATGATTTACATTAACGTTATCTCTTTATATTTTATAAGTATCAAATACGAGAATAATATTGCCAGCCTACCCACGTTTGTTAATGACTGGAAAATAATTTTATTTTTCTAACTAGAAATTGAGAATATCAAAATGTTAATTGGGAATATGGTCAAGTTGAAAAACGATGAATGAATACACGTAAGAAAATATATGCTTATTCTTATTTACTTATTATTTTCCAATTTGTTCGATCCTCATAAATATATTTACAATTGGTAATGAAACATGGAAGATGAACATGTAATTTCAAGATTTTTGAGCCACGTAACACACTGAGCATGGTACATCATCTATTACTAGCTGGTTGAGTGAGGCAGAAGCGAATATGTCTAAAGAAAACCATAAGTACATCTAAAAACTTGAGGTTCTTTATGAGACATGTCTTTATAGGTAAATATTTAAAACATGTAATTAAAAATTAAGGTTTTTCTACTTCATCTACAAAAATGAGTTGGCCCATAACTACTATTAGTCAAGACGTTTTCCTTTTTAGAGTTATTTCAAGATAAGAGAAAAAATGTTATCAGCAAGATTTCTAAGCTAAGTATATTTTTTTGATACTGATTTTTTAAAAGGTAGAAGTATAATCAGTATGTTAGGTTTAACAGATACGAAATGAAAAAAAATTCTTCTATAAAATTAAGGTTTTAGTTTGAAGAATTATGTAACACATACTACCTGATTGCATTTGATTGAGTAATCATAGAATGTATAAATAAAAAGGAAAAGAAGAGTTAGTGTAGAAAATACGTGATTAAAAAAATCAAGATGAAAGCGGGGATCGAGAATATAGAGCTTTAAAAAGGAAATACCGAACGTTGACCATTTTAAAAAAATCGTTAATGAAGTATATTTCTTGGTATAAATTGAAGAAATGATGAAAATTTTCAGTCGGTGGATTAAAAAAAATCAATATTAAAGTAAAAGTTAATAATATAATAATAAAAGAGAAATAATTATGTTTTGAAGAAGTAAAACAGAATTGAAAAACATGTCAAAATTTACACGGTCCAAACGTTTAATTTTTTATACATGAAAAAATAAATTGAAGAAGTTAAACATATTAATAGACGCAAAACAATAAAATAGTAAAATAAAATTAATGGATTATTTGATTTATTGAGGATACCACGTCTAAGTAATTTTTAATATTCCTAAAACAAATCAATAATGTTACTTTAAAAACTACGTGGATTCTTTATAGTGATATATATATATATATATATATCTTATAATTATGATGTAAGGTCTATCAAAGACTAATAAAAGGATAATGTGCAGGTAACAAAGAAGTGTTCAGACAAGGTCAGTGCTAACTCTACATGTTCACCTCTAAAAACTACTACATGCTCATTCTGTGTAAATACAAAGAAATTAACATACAAATAAAATGATCATGACTTTAAGATCTTTTCAAAAGTTTGACCATCCTATGGTCGTAATGGATGCTTTAAGTTTGGCAAGAGATATGGATAAAAAAAACACTTGTTTATGTATGATTTGCTTAGCTAAATAATCTCGATACAACTTTTCAACATATGGGTACATAAAATCCTAATTTTTTAGTTTTCTTTTGTTTCTTACATTTTCCTCCACATTTTTTCTCTTACAAAAGTCAGAAAACACAATAACAGACAATTATTTTAATGCAAGTTATACAAATTCAAGACCTCTACTCCCAAATTATCACCAATAACAATTTTTTAAACACAAACCCAATATTACTAGAAAAATAACACTAATTTTGAATGTGATTCATACTTCTTCTTGTAAATCAGAAATTTAGTAGACTACCAAAGAGAAATCATATCATTAACACTTTAATAGAGCTGATAATATTTTAATATGCCTGGCTAAAGTTCAAAAAAAAATCCCCACCTTTAGAAACCCTAACCATGTTTTGAAGCAACCTAATTGAAGAATCTTGGTATTCATCTTGATGATACTTCACGGTTTGATTTGTAATAATGTTGGATAATTTTGAGGTAAATAAATGTGGTTACGCTATTATAGGTGTTTTACAATTTGAGAAAGGGAAAATAGTGTATTTACTTTAGCGTAGAAAACAAATATAGAAAAGAATGCATATTTTTAGACAATCCACTTAAATGTTTTGTGGTTAAATTATGGATTTTCAATCCTTCAAATTAAATGTGCAATTTAAATCGATTTAGGGACCGTTTATATATTTTTCCAATTTATCCGGTCTTGTCCTAGTAAGTGAATTTTGTCGTCTTAATAAAAAAAATCATGAATTTTTGTTATGTTTTGTCTATATAAATAATGCACGACTATATGTATTACTGCAGGAAATTGCCTCCTACCAGTGTGGTATGACGAACTTATTAGTTCATGGGAAACAAAATACTAATTATTTTTATTTATTTTTAAAAAATCATTCAATTTTTTTTATGTTTGGTTTTATGAATAATTTGTTTTTAAAGAAAAAACATGAGATAAAAATATGAAAGAAAAATACGAATAAAAAAACTCACATTAGGTTGTCTCCCAATAAACGTTTAATGTAAAATCACAAACTCGACGTATCAGATTTCTGAATGAGAAATTGGAGATGGATTAAGATCCGACTTGTTTTCTATAATCCTTTCAAAATACAATTTTAATCGATATCCTTTTACCTTAAATATACATATCTCTATATGTGAAATTTGAATAGTTTCTTGAGGAGATATTTGAGTGATCACAAAAGGTCAAGCTTGAATGTAATATTTTTGAAAATAGTCAAATATAAGAATTAAAAAAGAGTAGATTCTGTCCAATATAAACGTTGCATGACACAATCCTCTTTTATATCAGTTTTCGTATTCGCTTTAGAAGTACAAGCATCATAATAAACATGACTTCAGAATTCATCCAACTCGTTCAAAGGAAGAAACCCTTTCTATTTTACAACTTCAAGATCAAAATTCAACAGTCTTGTAGCCCAATACGATTAGTGTTCTAACTCTATTAGAAGATGACACACTTTTACATCCACGAATTTATCGGGACACATTCTTATAGGACTTTTAGACACAATCCTATGTGTCTATAGCGCATCATTTAACTTTCATAACCAATACTTCCTTGAGGCATTACCGTCTTTTTCAAAATATTACTTACTTATCTATTAGATACCTCAAATTGTACCCTTTATTAAAGATGATATGCGGTTGTATTTGGGGAGGGACTTCATATTTTGCTAAAAGAACATTTAATTGATGATTGCATAAGTGAGTTCCCTCATCAGTTATAATTTCTCACGGGGTCCCAAACCTAGATAAACTAATTTTCTTTATGAACTTGATGACTAACTATGGATCATTAATTGAAAATGAGTCTACTTGAACCCATGTAGATCTAATTACATACTAATATCTTTTTGTTTGATAGATGGTGAAAAATATCTCGTAAAATCAATACCCCAAACATGAAATAGTTCCACTCTGAGAATAATTTTGAATGTTGTTTATTTTTATCTCGTATGTTACCCACTCATTGACATCTATCATAGTTCGCCACGAATGCATGAGAATTTTTAAACATATTGGTCCAATAAAACTTGATTGAAGCACCTTTACTAGTGTCTTAGTCGCACCAAAATGACGACATACTACTAAGGAGTGTCACTGTCATCGTATGTTTTCCAATTCATCTTTGGATACACATTATCGGATAATATGATCATCGTATTTCTTGAAGAGGTATGAATCCTCCTAGAAGTATTATTTGAGGTCCCGAAATAATTTCTATTTTGATGATTGTCCATATCTTAGGGTACCTCGTTAACAACAAAACAAATGACGATGTCTGTAAAGCATAATTCAACATTGATGGCTAGTAACTATTCATCGAGAATTTTTTCATTAATATGTATGTTTTTCCTCTTCAATTTGTTCATTAGCTTTAAGGAGAGATAAATGATAAGCAATAACTTTCTTTGATCCATTCTTCTCTCGGATTTCTAAATCCTATTTATGCAAAAGAAATACCTAGCATAATAATTGTGATTTTGAATATTTCTTATACAAAATATATTTTAATGATGAATTATTATATTTATAATAACCTTATTACCTAATAAATATGACTGAAACTTCTCTAAACAAATACTCATGCACAAATTCTTTTTTAGTTGTTTTGTTTAATTGTGCACTCGTTAATTTCATGCTAGCATAATATATAATATGAAACAATGATAAATGCAATAATTGGTTTGAATTATATCATATTAAACATCTCTAACTTTTTTTATTAAAGCATATATTCATGATATTTCATCAATAAATCACAAATAGGGTTAGAAGTTTTTTGAAACATCTTTAATAGAGCACCTATAAAAACCTGAATGGCTAGGAAAACTTCAGAGTATCACTAAAGTTGGATGTGAAACTTTTTCAATGAATTCAATCTTATCTTTATCTACTTATGTTACCTTAATTGAATTGCAATGATATAAAACAATTCCACCTTGTACCATAAAATTGTATTTGTCCCAATTCAAAATAGCATCTCTGAAAAACAAAAAGCAAACTAGACAAATAATCAAAAGATTCATCAAATATAGAAAATCATTCATGAACACTTCAATGGATGTTTCGAACATATCCGAGAATATGAACATCATGCAATCCTGAAAAGTAGTTGATGCATTGCATAGACTAAATGGCATACTTATATTCGCAAACGTAATGTACAGATATGTGAAAGTGCTATATTTTGGTCCTTAGATTGAATTAAAATTTGGTTATACTTGAAATATCCATCAAGTAAGCAGTAAAAGGCATGGCCGACTAATCTTTCCAACATCTAATCAATGAATAGAAGTGTGAAGTGATCTTTACGTGTTGCATAATTTAATATTAGATAATCAATGCACACTTTTTATCCCATGATTGTTTGAGTTGGTATTAATTCATTTATATCATTTGTGATCGCCGTGGTTCTTCATTTCTTTGAGATAACTTCTACCGGTCTCACCTAACTACTATCTAAAATTGGATATATAATAAATGCATCTTGTAAATTCAATAATTCTTTCATCATCACATCTTGTATGACCCGATTCAGCCACCATTGTAGTTGTACTATTGTCTTGCAGATCTCTTCCATCAAGATTGTATGTTGGCGTATTGAAGGTCTTATTCATTTGATGTTAAAGATGATCCATCCAACGGACTCTTTGAATTATCTCAATACTCCCAAATTTCTTTGTTAATAACAATGCTCAAAAAAGCATTAATAATATCAATGAAATTTGCAGGTTCCTCATGATACACATAACTTAAATTTGAAGGCGATGTTAAAAGTTTTTTTCTTATATTTTTAGAATTTGATGTATTTTAAGCTTCGTACTAAGATCTTAAATTGGTAGTTTATTTCAATATTTCACATATTCAATATATTTTCGCTATAAATATCTATCTCAACTAATCTAGAATTTACCGGTAAGTATTCTAAGGCAGAAAGATGAAATATCGCGTGCATGTATTTATCAATTAATTTGTCTACCACATGTACTAACAAAAACATATTGTTACAATAAACTCTACTTGTTTGCATATACCTACGCTCCTTATAATGGATAGAAAATGTCTTCCTAAAATTAAGGGCACGAGTCGATATTCCTCCGTATCTTAAATAATAAAGTTTACTCAAAAAACAAATTTATCTACCTTTTTAAAGACATATTCTATAACTCTTTTATGATAAATGTACAAATACAATTCTGAAATATATCATAATCCTAATATTTTAGCGATTAAAATGAAATAATTTTTATATTATAACCTAAATCACATAATGATTTTTTAAAAGTATCTTCCAAACTGGTCTTCTTTTCTAGCCTCTTAATGTCTTTTGGTTTCTATACATTATCAATAGTTATCCATGAAAAGTTGGGATTTGTCGGATGCTTAGCTTGATAATTATTATAATTGAGTCGAGAACCCTATTAGAAATTATTAACTTAAATTTTGTTGTTTACTTGAGCGAACTCGTTCATCGACTCATATGGATCACACTCGTTCAATGTTTTCGTGTTTATCCTTAGTTTTACTATTTAGTTTTTAGTACGATAATATTGGCTAGTAATATAGTATTATATACCGAGTACAATCCCGCATATTTTTTTCTTCTCTTTAGTAGTTATATAGTTATTACTTGATAAGACTTCAAGGAGTTATTAAGCATCTACCATAGTTTTATTATTAAATTCCATCCACTTGCTGCATCTATCGTCAACTTGTTGTTTGGTTAAAGCATCTTGTACAATTTTTTTACTAACATTCAGGTGGGAAAGCCATGGTAAGGGTATATTCTCATAATGTTTTGATCTATTTCAAAAAACTTTTAGAATGACTTGTTTTCGCAAGTGAAAACCACGTAATGTTGTTATTCAGCCTTGCATACTTTACTGGTGAGAAGTAGTTGGATAAATAGTATTACACATCTGATCTCATGTCGTAATACATCTTGGTGGTGGTAGGGAAATTAACCAAAACTCAATTTCTCCTTTCAGAGAAAAAAGGAATAATGTAGTTAGATCGCATCGTTGGAAACTCTATGGCATTTGAAAGTGTCACAAACTTCCAAAATTCTTGATAGATGTGTGTGTGAATCATTCTTGGATTATTTTATGAACATGTGATTCTCCCAGATAATCTGATTAGTGAGGGCTTGATCACAAAAGTTTTGCATTTATTAGAGGCCGCATAATACTATATGTATATCCCATTAACGATGTATTCACAAATTCAGTTATCTTTTGTGGGTCAGGGTGATCTTCATCTATCATTTTTGTTTGCTTTCAGAGTTTTCTTAGTCGTGGTCAAAAATTTCTTTCAATCTATATAGATCAAAAGAAATAACGATTATGCTGAAAAATATGTATGTATCTAATTATTTAATAACATATACAAAAAAATATAAAAACAAAAGAAATTAAGTAAAAAATTATTAAAGTAGTACATTAACAAACGTTTATCAATATTTAAAGAATTTTAAAAAAACTCATTAACATAAGCGCAAAAAATGATAGCAAAATTACACACGTACAAATTCATTCAAGTAAAATAAATATATCAAGACCTAAGTTATCGAATCCTAGGGAATGGTTTTGTATTTATCTTATGTACTAATTAATTTTTTTAATACTATTTAATCTATGAACTTATTTCATATCTCATTAGAACATGTCAAATACCCATAATATTCATCTAACATGTATTATAATTAGTTCAATTTTTTTCCTTTTAGTGTCGTCCTAGATCTAAAATCACTTAGTTGAACTCGTAAATAATTGAAAACGTTAAAAACAATAATAATACTAAGAAAACAACTACTGATTTAAATAAAACTCAATTTGTGAATTGTAGATTACGAATTTTAACCGTACATTAGTTCAATAATCAAGGATACAATAAATTAGCTAATGTTAATCATAATTAAACATAACAAATAAGAAGATCATACGAAATTAATGTTTTAGGATGTATGATTGATGTTTCTTCTTGACCTCTAATGTGTATCGTTTATATAAAATAATAGATCCTAACTAAAATAATGGATTATACTTCATATCCATAAAACTATAAATTTTTATTTAATTATTCGTAACCTATGTTCAAATAAATAAAAATTATAATATATTTTATATTATATATATATATATATATATTAATTTTGTTTATTCGATAAGTGAGATATTGTTTTTTCGCTAGGACATCATCTGGTTCGATATTGATGCCAATCAGATTAATCTCGTAAGCCTGAGTGATCTTGAAAAACTACAAACACTCGTTTGGAGTTGAGTCAAAGCATATGATTTTGATCTTAGACGACTGTTTGAGTTTATCGATGTAATTTTTTTTAACATTAAAGAAAATTCAATTGATGAAAAGTCTTTGGGGCTTGATAGTTTACAAAAAAATAGACAATTTGTTTTGCCCAAATTAATTTTTTTACAAAAGACTCTAACTAGAACCTAAATTGGTTGTCTGTAAGCCTTTACTATTGTTTCTTTAGGTCATTGCCTTGACTTCCATGGATTTGAACTGTCTTGAAAGTTCTTAGGATGTATCAAATCTGGTTTGTCTGATCTCCTGAGCTTTGATGAAGATGTAACATACAAAACAACAACCACTAACTGATTAAATATATTTGTACCTGCAAAACTTACAGAACTGTTTGGATAAAAATTTAGGTGTAACTCTGCTTTGAAATAGATTAGTAACACATTACTATTAGTGGGAGTTTGAGAAATTGTGAGCCTGTATACAATCAGTTGTCAAGTCTAAGATAACCCATATTGACACTTTCAAGTAATAATATAGCCTTTAGAGGAGTTTGAACATCATTTATAGTGAAATCACCATTTGCTTGACAATTGAAATCCCATATCGCAACCAAGTTAGCAACGTAATTTTATTCTCTATATATGTATTTTATATTCATAGATGTTGTTATTAACTTTCTACAATAATTTAATATTGATTTAATATACCATTGGGATTTACCATTGTTAAGAATTTCAAACAAAATCAATGAATTTGTTTCAATATATAAGAGACTGAAACTTTTGATTTTACATAATAGAAGGCTATCTACAAGAACCATAGTTTTAATTATCGAAGGGTATTGTTTTCCATACAATCTCCCAATTGAGTTCAATAACTCACCTTTATTCTTACAAATTATAATACCACCAGTTGGTTGAATATTAATCAAACAAGCTCCATTATACTTAAGGTTCAGTATATTGTTTAATAAAGTTTTCCATTTGACAATTGATACGTTCATAGGTTTAGAGAGATGATGAAAATAACCTAGGTCTTGGATTGTTTTGAGATCTCCAGAAAAAAAAATTGATTAAGTTAGAGTAGTCCGGTTTGGAAATGATATACATATTTTATCTATTATAATATTAGGATATGTGAGTTTGTCATTGAATTTTGAGTTGTTCCTAGCTGACCATATAGCTCAAACGATTATTGAGGCAGAATCGTTCTTATATGTGTATTTTGTTTAGTTGACAAAAACTAGCAACTAATGATATGATTAATGTACACATATTTGCCAATTAGAATACCAAATAGACATGCGAAGTATTTCCATGCTTCCCATGTGATATTATAAAAGACAAATAAATGATTTATAGTTACAACATTATTGTAGTATTGACATTTAGATGCCAAACTAACAGATTTATTTTGTAATACTGAGTCTACAATTATTATTCCTTTAAGTAGTCCCCAGAGGGTGAAAGAACATATATTTGGAGTAATGTTATTCCAAAAAAATTTGTATAGTATTAAATTAACCCCTTTTTCTCTAATTTTATTTCAAGTATCTTAAATAGAGAATATACCATCAGAAGAGACATTATGGAGGATAGTATTTTCTTGATCTTGTTATATGTTGAATTTCAATATTCTGTCAACGTGAGATGGTAAAACCTGGTCCTCGAGTTTGTCAGGTTCCAAGAGCCATTTCGCCAGAATTCAAGGATATTTTCTTCTTTGTACCAATTGTTGTTATCATGGTGAGAGTAAGAGATTAATGGGTGAGTGTGACTCCATCTTTCAAGATAAAATTCAATTTCACCTTTGCCAACATTCCAAGAAATAATTTTTTCAACAATATCTCTAATATTGATTAGTCTTTTCCATGTTTTTAGTCGTTAACTTTGGCTTGAGATAAGAGTGGGTGAGTTGATGGGTAGTATGTTGAGTGTATGATTTTGGATCAAAGAGTTTTATGTTCTCTGATATTTAGCCAAAGCTTACATGAAAATAATTTTAAATAACTTTATGTTTCTTAACATTGAGACCTTTCTCAAATAGTTTACTAAGAGTAGATAATTTGGACTAGATTATAGTTTTAATGTTTTCTTTAAATCCTCAGAGGAACTTATTTAATAAACTATTGATTCTAGCTATTACAGTTTTAGGAATAAGGCAACTTTGGGTATAATATATTGGGATTGCAAGGAGAACTGATTGAATTAAAATCAATCTTCCACTAAAGGATAATGATTTGTTATCCTAATGATATGTTTTGCTTCTTATTTTTGTTAGGAATTCATCTGAGTAACAAGACTTGTTACTTGGACGAATATTAATTCCAAGATACTTGAAATGAAAGTAATTATGTTTAAAACTAGTTAAGTTTTCAATGACATAAATCTTATGTCTGAACATATAATATGGAGAGATAAAGTTTATTTTTGGTTTGTTTATTAAGTATCCTTATACATTTTGATAATGGTCAAGAAATTTACAAGAGTTCCTTGACATTATTAAGGGAGTCATTCATGAATATGATAATTTCATCCGCGAATGCAAGACAGGGGATATTGATTGGTATGTTTGAGTTATATTTCATTGAGGTATAGTTTTAGAAAAGTTTATTAATACCTCTTACCAGTTATTCTTCAACAATAATGAAAATACTGGGTGGGAGAGGGTTACCATACCTTACACAATTGATAAAATTAAAATAACCATAAGAGGTTCTGTTTATGATTATTGAGAAGTTAAATGAATATATTATTTTTTAATTAGTTCCATGATGAGTAAGGAAGCCAAATAATTACATTATAGTGAAAATAAATTGAAGATATTCAATCAAATGCTTTAGCCAAATCTAGTTTTAAAATTATATTACCTCTTATGGTTTTCTTATTGATGTCATGAGATAGTTCATAAGAAATTAGTGTGTTTTCATGAATGTTAATGTTCTCAAAGAAGCCACCATACTCCTCACAGAATATCTTAGACATAATTTTAGCAAGTCTGTTGTTTATAATTTTGGATAGAATTCTATTGAATGTTGTACAAAATAAATCTATATGAATGATTGGCCAACATGTTTGGTAGAATTTGGAGTTGAATCTATTACTTCCAGCCACACTGTTTGGATCGAGGGAGTTAGTTGAGTATAAAATTTGCTCAGGAGTGTAAATAACTCGAAGAGTTTGATTATCTTGTTCAATTATGATTTCGGGAATGATGTCATAGAAATTATCAGATATTAAAAGGGTTAGTTTGACAGGATAGTAGAGCCTTGAAATGCTCTACAACATAGGCTCCTATTAAGAATTGATCTTTAATGAATAAATCATCAATCTTTATACCATGAATTCTTTTTTATTTTTTTTATTTTTAATATAATTATGAAAAGATGTAGTATTACGGTCACCATTTTAAAACAAGTTAGAATACTCTTTTGTTCCCATAATGTTTCTTCTCTAGCTAATAAATTTAGATAGATAGCTCTAGCTTTAGATATTCTAATTTTTCCATCTATACTTTTAGTTTCTTCCAAACAGGAGTCAACATATTTGACATTATCTTCATCTTGGGTAATACTATGAAAAATATTTCCAAAGACATTATCTTCCAAATGCTTGAGTTTTTTAAGTTTTGACCAAAATACAGTTATAAGATTACCAAATAAGTTCTCTTTCCAACTTTGTTCTACCGTTTTGAGGAAATCACTTTGGAGAGTCCACGTGTTTAGGAATTTAAAAGGAGGTGTTGGTTTATTAGTGTATGATGACATGGATATACACAAAGGTGAATGATTTGAGCCATTCTGTCCATATATTTTACCTTTGTGATATCGAAAAAGTCTCTCCAAGCAACATCATATAATTCTATGTCGAGACACGTCTATTTGTTTTGTTGGACCAAGTAAATTTAGAGCCAGAAAAACTATGGTCCTCTAGTTAACAGTCAATAATCATACTGTTAAAGTCATCAATACCTCTCAAACAGAGAGTATAGCAGGAAATCGCTCATAAATAGTTATTATTTCATTGAAGTCCCCAACAATTAACCATTCTTGGTTAGTTATCGAGATCTCTCTTAATTTTTCCCAGAGTGTTCGTCTATGAAATCTAGAACATTTGGCATAAATGATGTTGATGACTAAGAACTTCTTTTTGGTAGAGGAGTGACACACCATCATGTGGAGTAATTGTTCATGGTTTATCAGGATATTGATACGAAAACTTTTTTTCTTAGAAGAATTAGATTTTATTACTGGTGTTAAGACACCCAAAATTGAAACCAAGTTTTTTTGAAATTTTATCTAGTAATCATTAGAGATCATTGGCTCTTTTAGAGCAATGATATCTATCTTTTCAGATTTAATTATGGATTTGAGTCTTCAAACGGTCCCTTTATTACCTATTCTATGGATATTCCAATTTAGGAGTGATAATGTCATTTAAAATTGGAGTTGAAGGATCTGGAAATCCTTCAAAGTAGATAACCTTTGTGATATAAGGACCTTCGTAGTTGTTAACTTTATATTTTTTTAATCTTTTACTAATGGTTTTGTTGTTTTCTTTTTTAATAATTATCTTATCACGAGCTGGAGATAAAGGTAAACTGCTAGATGTAAATATTTTGGGTGATTCTTGTTCATTTTCGTTGGTTTCCGAATCATTTGGAGGAGTGATTGTTTCATAATTCTATTTTTGTGAAGAAATTTGATTATCTCATTGCTTGTGACTTCAGAAGAGATATTTTTTGTGTTGATGTCATTCTCAATTTTATTATCTGTATTAATGTTTGGACTAATGTTGTGATCATATTTAGATTCCTCAATCTTATTATTATTGAAGGCTAGGTATGTGAAGCTTGTTTTGGATAAAAACTGTGTCTTCGGACTTTTGAAGGCTATTAGTGTTTGTTATGTTCTAGACTTTAGAATATGTATAATTTTCTTTTATTTGAAGTTTTTTATTTCTTACTATTATATATTTTATTTTTTGAACCCGCATTTTCTTTTGGGGAAGTGGGTTCATGTTGGAGTGTGTATTTGACTCAATTGGACGTTGTTCATCAATTTCTATGTTCTTGAGAGCCTTATTAGAGTTAATATTTTTGTGTCCTAGGTGTTTACATGTGAGGAAATATGATGTCATATCACTATATGTGATATCTTGCGAGTAGCCTTCTTTATCCCAAAAACCTATCCATATTTTTGGGGGTAGAGATTTAGAGACATTAATTTCGATCCATGCTTTAAAACAGTTAAAACTTGATCTATTTTTTGAAGGAACCCATATTGATAAAGGAATGCCAAAGCCTTGGTAATATGAGTTATAGAGTCTTGGTTATACATGTATTCATGGATATTGGGAAAGGATACCCAAACTGGAGTAAGAGAAGACATCATTCCGGGATTAAACCCCACTAAATTATCCAATATTTCATACATTTTGTTTCCATAATTTTTTAACATCTTCTAATTTTTTAATTCTTTTAGTATATACATGTAATCCCAGACAGAGATACTAAATAAATCAAAACATTTAAATGATTCCATAAATATTTTTATTTCATATATTTTAGATCTTCCAAAAGTAAATTTAAAAGTAAAGATGATGGAGTTCTTATTAAGACGAAAGTGGCAGCAGTGCGTGACTGGCCTATGCCTACTTCTATCAGCGAAGTCTATTATTTTCACAGGATGGTTTCATTCTACATGAGGTTCATACATAACTTCAGTACTGTCATAGCTCCTATTACAAATTGTATGAAGGGCAAGGCGTTTTGCTAGACCCCTGAAGCAACTACTGTGTTTTAAGAGATCAAAGTAAGACTGATTACTGCACCTATTCTGGTTCTACTTGATTTTTCTACAAGGTTTGAAATGCATTATGATGTGTCTATATTGGGAATTGGAGTTGTACTCAGCCAACGAGGCCAACCTGTATCCTACTTCAGTGAGAAGTTAAGTGGAGCTAAACTCAACTACAACACCTATGATAAGAAGTTTTATGCAGTTGTTCAGGCTTTGAAGCACTAAAGTTCTTACTTGGCCTATAATGACTTTGTATTATACACCGATCATGATGACTTGAAGCATCTGCATGTTGGGCAGTGTTTACTCAACAATTTACCTTTTCCATCAAACACACTACGGGGGCAGTTAACCGCGTAGCTGATGCATTGAGCCGGCGTAATATGATGATTCAAATGGAAGGAGAGCTTGTGAGATTCGAGATGATGAAGGATCTACCAGCTATCGATCCATATTTTGGTCCTATTCTAAAGGATGTCAGCGCAGGTTTGAGAAAATATTTTGCAGTTAGAAATGGTTACCTTTTCAAAGGTAACTTACTCTGTATTCTTGAGGGCAGTTTGAGGTTACTGATTATACATAAAAGACATAAAAAGATGCATGTGGTAGAGATTAAACCCTTCACTTTGTATCTAGTCAGTTCTTCTGGCCGCATTTGACGTGAGATGTTATCCGTTTTGTAGCTAGTTGTCGGGTTTGCCAGGTGGTAAAAGGTACATCCTCTGACGCAGGTCTATACCTACCACTCCTAATACCAGAGGGCCCATGGCGAAGCGTCAGCATGAATTTCATATTTGGACTACCAAGTACACAGAGAGGTAACAATTCTATTTTTGTGGTGGCTGATAGGTTTTCTAAGATGGCCCACTTTATTGCATGCAAGAAAACCACAGATGATGTGAATATTGCTAATTTATACTTTTGTGAGGTCTACTACTTATATGGCCTACCCCTGAATATCATTTCTGATCGCAATACACAGTTTAGCGGGCACTTTTGGAGGAGTTTGTGGCGCCTCACAAACACAAAACTGAGTTTTAGCAACGCGTATCACCCACAGACAGACGGCCAAATCCAGGTAACTAATCTAGCGTTAGGCAACATGTTGCGCACAGAGGTCTCCGCGAACTTGAAAGCATGGGATTCCTGCCTTTATTACGTTGAGTTTTCCTACAATAGGCACCACAAGCGCAGTACTAGGTATAGCCCATTCATGGTAGTATATGATTATAACCCACGAGGTCCTATGGATTTGGATTTCCTAACTCTTGACAAGGTTCCAGGTAGGGTCGAGACTGTCGTCGCTGATCTATAGAAGATCCATGAGAGCACACGCAAAAACCTGGAAGAAACAACACAGAATACAAGGTTACCGCAGATAAGAAGCACCGACTGGTGGAGTTTGCAGTATGGGACTTTGTGTAGGCATTGTTTACCATAGATTACTATCCTGCGCACGAGTACAACAAGTTAGTTGCAAAGAAGGTGGGTCCGTTTGAAATCATTGAAAATATTAATCACAATGCATACATGTAAAAGCTATCCAGCCACATGAAGACCCATAACGTTTTCAACGTGAAGCACCTGGTCTCGTTTACTAATGCTGCTGAGGATGATGAAGCTGAGAATTTTTAGGCAAATTCTTCCGAAGAAGGAGAGGATAATGTAGTTGCACAAACCCATGGATATATGACCCTTTTGGATAAACAAAAACGAGATTTATTTGGGGCTCGGTTATCCGATGTAGGCGTATGGGACTTTGTGTATACATTGTTTACCAGAGATTACTATCCTGCGCACGAGTACAACAAGTTAGTTGCAAAGAAGGTGGGTCCGTTTGAAATCATTGAAAATATTAATCACAATGCATACATGTTAAAGTTATCCAGCCACATGAAGACCCATAACGTTTTAAACGTGAAGCACCTGGTCTCGTTTACTAATGCTGCTGAGGATGATGAAGCTGAGAATTTGTAGGCAAATTCTTCTGAAAAAGGAGAGGATAATGTAGTTGCACAAACTGATAAGTGCATTTCATATCACTTATTACGCTTCCATTATTCTTAAAATCGTCATCGGTTCTCAAATATTCGTTGAGTTTTAACGTATTTTTCAAGTATTCTTAAAGACGCTTGTGTCGCGGGTAAATTGTGATAATATTAATAAATTTGGGGTTGAAATTGAAGAAACTGGAAATCAATGTACTTGAGGGAAATTTTGGAACAGTTGAAAACAAAGAAAAATATATTGATGCTTGAAAAAAAAATATTTATGTCGAAAAAAATATATTAATGCTACGAAAATATATTATGACGAGTGATTTTCCAAAAATATATATATATATATTAATGCTTGAAATATATTATGACGAGTGATTTTCCAAAAAAAAAATATATATTAATGCTTGAAATATATTATGACGAGTGATTTTTAAAAAAATATATATTAATGCTTGAAAAATATATTAATGCTGAAAAAAAGGAAAATATATATTCTAAGATATTGTTTAAAATATTAAATTAAGAAAAAAATATTAAAGCAAAGCATAAAAGGAAATTAATGCTAAATTAAGAAAAAACCATTAGATTTATGCGAATATTTTATTTAGCTATATTGTTTAAAATATTATTTTATTTAACATAAATATTTTACGATTTGTAATTTGATTTTTTTTAGGAATACAAAACCGCTTTGGATTTTTTTGGTGCAAAACCAGCGAGAAAAGGAAAACAAATATTATTGGTCTATTCTGCTGAAAATAGACAAATGAAGGAATTAAATAATTATACTATATAATTATATGAGTGTGGGTCCAGCGGAAACATTTAATTAAAAGCCCAAGAGAAAGAAAGAAAGGCAATGAGCTTCTTAGGTTTTCACGAGAAAAGTTATAAATAACAGAGATGGACAGAAGGGAGAGGAGGCGCTGATTGAGTTTGCGGCAAAATACAAAACAGAGAAAGAGAAAAAGGTGAGAAGGCAGTGGACACTGTATTTGGGTTTTCTTTCGGCTGAATATACACAGAAGGGAGAGGAAGACAGGAACGGTTGTTTTTCAGTTCTCTTTCGGCAGCGGCAACATATTTACGACTACTTTGTTCGGTTTAATATTTTCTAAACTCTTCTTCGTTTATTTATATTATTATTCATATTCATCTTAGAGTTATGTTAATTGGTGAGCCCATGATGATGATTTGTTCGATTATGAACTAATCGTTGTCATGGAACCTTAGCGGATTTGTTTGAATAATATTTAGGGTTTATTGCTTAATTAATTTGTGAGATACGTTTATCGGTTACCTAGTATGATTGTGCTTAATTTTAGATGCGTCGCGAACATCTAGTTTGTTAATCTTTAATGAATGCGGAAGTGGATTTAAGGGTTTAGAACTTGCCATGCTAGCATAGGTTCTTGAATGATTCATATTGTGATTGTTCATGATTCGTAATATGTCATTAACCATATCATATTACCCTATGTAATCGAAATAGGTAACTTGTGCTTAAAACCAATTGTACCTCAATTCATATAGACATATAGGATTGTTATGCATGCGGTGTCTGCTTCACTGCTATCTCTTTTGTGGTTGTTTAAGTGGTTTGGATTACGTGTACTGAAAGGTAGCGTATTCTGATTTTGTGTTATCTGATTAGTAATCGTAGTTATCTTACATATTGATTAAGTATATTAATACTCTGAGTTAAATAAACAATGAAGTTAGGGTTCCATGTTTTCTCTCGCATCAGTAAACTCATTAGATAATTTCGTTAGTTGATTTGTTTAGTTACATTCATACTTTATTACTCGTTCAAGAATTAGTTTAATAATCATACGTTGTTGCATAAGTGAATTCTTGTCTTATACACCTAGTCTTCGTGGGAACGATCTTTCTTATTTATTACTTGCTACGATTTGACCGCGTATACTTGCGTGAGAAAAGGACTAACTAGTTTTTGGCGCCGTTGCCGGGGACTCGGTGCTATTTGACAGTTTCATTTCTTATCAACAGGAGTCGTTATAAAACTACTGACTTGATTCGGTTACTTTATTTTTGTGTGTTTTCTTGTGCTTCAGGTACTTGAGCTTGTATGCAAACACGGTCTCAAACTAGAGAACTAATACAAAAGGAGCTTGAAACACAGCAAGGAACAGAGTTAATATTCGCAGATTCTTATACTAATTCTACAATGGGAGATCCAGCTCCAAAAGCACTCATGGAATACTCTCAACCAAAGATCATGGATATTCAGTCTAGCATTGTCAGACCCAATATCGCTGCGAATAATTTTGAGATTAAACCCATCACTATTCAGATGATGCAGAATTCTTGTCAGTTTGGGGGAGCTTCATCTGAGGATCCTAATATGCACATTATGACCTTCCTTGATCTATGATACCTTCAAGTTCAACGGTGTTTCAGATGATGCCATAAGACTGAGACTCTTCCCATTTTTTCTGAAGGACAAAGCTAAGAGCTGGTTACACTCTTTACCAGCAGGCTCGATCACTACTTGGGATCTACTAGCACATAAATTTCTCTCAAAATTTTTTCCTATGGCAAGAACAGCCGCCTTGAGGAATGTTATTACTCAGTTTTCTCAGTCATATGGTGAATCTTTAAGTGAAGCTTGGGAGTGTTACAAGGAGATGCTCAGAAAATGTCCTCTTCATGGGATGCGTGATTGGTTAGTAATAAATTGCTTCTACAATGGGTTGGGTGCGCAAACAAGGCCCATGGTCGATGCTGCATATGTGGGAGCCTTATTAACAAAAAGCTATGAGGAGGCTCATGAGCTCCTTGAGATGATGGCTGCTAATGAATTCCAGAACCCTTCTCAGAGACAGTCACAACATAAAGTAGATGGTATTCTTAACGTAGACACTGCCACTGCTTTAGCAGCTCAGCTTGAAGCTCTAAACATGAAGGTAGATTCTTTGACTAAACTAGGGGTACAACAGGTAGCTAGTGTGTGCGAGATTTGTGTTGGAGGGCATGACACTCAACAATGCCCAATCTCTACTGAGTCAGTGCAATTTGTGAGTAACTTTCAGAGGCAGAATCAACAACCAATCTCAAACACCTATCACCCAAGCAACAGAAATCATCCGAACTTCAGTTGGAGCAATAATCAACAAGGTAATCAGCATTATGGTGCTAAGCCATACGCTCATCCTGGATTTCAGCAACAAGGGCAGCAACATCAATCTCAACAGTATGCCCCAAGACAAGCTCAAAATCAACATCCTGACCCTTCTCAACATTCTGTGAGAGACTCTAAATTCAAAGAGATGAAGTTAATGATTAAAAGTCTGATGGTGTCTCACAAGACCTTGGAAAATCAGATTGGGCAGATGGCGAGTAACATGAATGTTAGACCTCGGGGAGTTCTTCCTAGCGACACGGAACATAATCCAGGTAAACGGGACGGCAAGGAGCAATGCCAAGCTATCATCTTACGATCAGGAAAGGTTTTTGAGAACCCCACAGTTGAACAAGAGGTCGATTCTTCTCAAAATCAGCCCATTCTGAAAAATTCTGCTCAAAATCAGCCCTCATCTGAGGTTAATTCTGGTCAAGATCAGCCACCTAAAAAGCCATCTCAGTCAGTTGTTGAGCCTATGATCTACCCTCATCCACCTTTTCCGCAGAGGTTGCAGAAACGGAAGCTAGATGCTCAGTTTGGGAGATTTCTAGAGGTATTCAAGAAGCTACACATCAACATACCTTTTGTTGAAGCATTAGATCAAATTCCTAGTTATGTCAAGTTCATGAAGGGAATTCTTCGAAAAAGCTAAAGCTTGGTGATTTTGAGACAGTGGCGCTCACTGAGGAATGTAGTGCGATCTTACAACAAAAATTGCCTCCCAAACTTAAAGATCCAGGAAGCTTCACCATTCCTTGTTCAATCGGCAATTTAACTTTCAGCAAATGTTTATGTGATTTGGGAGCGAGCATCAATCTGATGCCCCTATCTGTGTTTGAGAAACTTGGGCTACCTGAGCCAAAACCGACTAATATCTCTTTGCAGCTGGCTGATCGTTCTATCACATATCCTCGTGGTATCGTAGAAGATGTCTTAGTAAAGGTAGACAAGCTCATCTTTCCTACTGACTTTGTTATCTTGGATTTCGAAGAGGACAAAAACATCCCCATAATCATGGGAAGGCCATTCTTGGCTACGGGCAAAACTTTGATTGATGTCCAAAAAGGGGAGCTCACTATGAGAGTGCGAGATCAGACTGTCACTTTCAACGTTTTCAAGGCTATGCAATCCTCAATAGAGGATGAGGAATGTTTCAGGTTAGATACGGTCGATTCTTCGCACAGTAATGAGTTGGATCAGTTCTCGAGTTCAAATGCTATAGGCAGAGTTCTACATGGTGAATCTGACTTCGAAGACGAAGAAATATTCGAATGTGTTCAACTACTACAGGAAGCCCCGTATCAAAAGAGGCTTAATATTCCACATGAGTCGCTCGTATTGGGTGATCTTAAGGATTCTCAGGAAAGACTTAAACCTTCTCTACAAGAAGCTCCTAAACTTGAACTCAAACCACTACCAGATCATCTCAGGTATGCTTTCTTAGGAGAGTCATCTACATTACCTGTTATTATTGCATCTAACCTTTCAGGTAGTGAGGAATAAAAGCTATTAAGAGTTATGGGGAAGTTCAAATCAGCCAATGGTTGGACCATAGCAGATATCAGAAGATGTATAAGGAAAAAAATCAAGAAACGGCATGATATGAAGCTTGTACGTAAAGCTTTTGATCCATGCCAACTTGTTATTCTTTTCAACTCTCGTCTAAAGCTTTTCCCAGGGAAGATCAAGTCAAGGTGGTTTGGACCTTTTAAAGTCAAGACAGTATATCCACATGGAGCAGTTGAAATCTATGAGGAATCGCCAGATAAAGCATTCAAAGTCAATGGTCAACGACTCAAGCATTACTATGGAAATATGGATAACCGTGAGGCATTCAGCATCCACCTCGACACTATATGATTCTGAGTGGTATCGTCGAGCTATCGACGTTAAACAAGTGCTTCGTGGGAGGCAACCCACTAGGAAACAATGATCAACAATGCTGGACGAATAGGGGAGTGTTTCTTGTTAGTCATGTTTATTTGCATATTCATGCCATGATCATATAGATGTGTTTAGGATCGAGTTAGTCTATTAGCATAACATTTTGTTCATGTATTTTGCATCTTTGATCCCTTGAGTTGTTGTTTCTACTTAAGTAGCCAATGATGAAAATTGTTTGGAATGACAGTAGGAATAAAATCTAACTATGTTGCTTGTCAGTTAGCTTGCTTGATGTAGAAGCACAATTAATACATGTAGACTCATCGATTGTTTTTATGCTAGTTACAGACACACTTGAGTATTGTTATACATAATCCTTGCTTAGGTTCAGAATTACACCTTAATCCTTTATTAGCTCATGGATTGCAAAAAGATAAGTTTGGGGGAGTTAAAAGATAAATATGCGTATTATTCAGTTAGGCGTCAAAGGCTAGTAGCCGCTCGTTGACGTACGTCATCTCGCTGGGGGCTGCATATTACGAGTAGTCTAGGGGTGGAATGAGATGGAGCGAAACGCACTCATTCCCAATCGCTAAAAAAAAGGTAAAAATTGGCTAGGATGAGCTCTTTGGTGCTCGAGTTATTAAGTTCTAGGGGACTTTGTGCCTAATGACCTAAGACTTTTTCGGTCTGGGATCCGCTAATCTAAAGCTCGTTACATGGGCACCATTGTATAAGTCTTTAAGGGACCTCGTCCATTACACGGTCAAATAAGCCTTTGTGTGTCTATATATAGAGTAAAGCATAATAAATCTTTGACAACCCCGGAGAAATATGGATGTGCAACTTGACTATGAAGAATCTAGGTTGTATTTCGTTTCTAATCTTGTGATTATTATGATGAGAACAAGTAAGGTCCATTAATTTGTACTAAAAACATGTCGATTGAGTTTGAGCACACACGCACGCTTAAGGTCCATTAATTTGTACTAAAAACATCTCGATTGAGTTTGAGCACACACGCACGCTTCTTCACTTGTATTGCTAACATTTGAGTACCTAGTTATTTCACATTCCGAGGTCATTACATTCGTTGAGGCATTTATGCTGAATTAGTTACGGTTACTCGTTCGGGATCATTGCGTTCTTGCATTCATTTAAATTCAGTTGCATTCATGCATCAATTGTTAAACCTGTTTTGCATTGCTTGAGGACAAGCAACGGTTTAAGTTTGGGGGTTTGATAAGTGCATTTCATATCACTTATTACGCTTCTATTATTCTTAAAATCGTCATCGGTTCTCAAATATTCGTTGAGTTTTAACGTCATTGCTTGAGGACAAGCAACGGTTTAAGTTTGGGGGTTTGATAAGTGCATTTCATATCACTTATTACGCTTCCATTATTCTTAAAATCGTCATCGGTTCTCAAATATTCGTTGAGTTTTAACGTATTTTTCCAGTATTCTTAAAGACGCTTGTGTCGCGGGTAAATTGTGATAATATTAATAAATTTGGGGTTGAAATTGAAGAAACTGGAAATTAATGTACTTGAGGGCAATTTTGGAACAGTTGAAAACAAAGAAAAATATATTGATGCTTGAAAAAAATATATTTATGTTGAAAAAAAATATATTAATGCTACGAAAATATATTATGACGAGTGATTTTCCAATATATATATTAATGCTTGAAATATATTATGACGAGTGATTTTCCAAAAACAATATATATTAATGCTTGAAATATATTATGACGAGTGATTTTCAAAAAAATATATTAATGCTGAAAAAAAAGGAAAATATATTTTCTAAGATATTGTTTAAAATATTAAATTAAGAAAAAAATATTAAAGCAAAGCATAAAAGGAAATTAATGCTGAATTAAGAAAAAAACATTAGATTTATGCGAATATTTTATTTAGCTATATTGTTTAAAATATTATTTTATTTAACATAAATATTTTACGATTTTTAATTTGATTTTTTTTAGGAATACAAAACCGCTTTGGATTTTTTTTTCAAAACAAGCGAGAGAAAAGGAAAACAAATATTATTGGTCTATTATGCTGAACATAGACAAAGGAAGGAATTAAATAATTATACTATATAATTATATGAGTGTGGGTCCAGCGGAAGCATTTAATTAAAAGCCCAGGAGAAAGAAAGAAAGGCAATGGGCTTTTTAGGTTTCCACGAGAAAAGTTATAAATAACAGAGATGGACAGAAGGGAGAGGAGTTGGGTTTGCGGCAAAATACAAAACAGAGAAAGAGAAAAAAGTGAGAAGGCAGTGGACACTGTATTTGGGTTTTCTTTCGGTTGAATATACACAGAAGGGAGAGGAAGACAGGAACGGTTGTTTTTCAGTTCTCTTTCGGCAGCGACAACATATTTACGACTACTTTGTTCGGTTTAATATTTTCTAAACTCTTCTTCGTTTATTTATATTCTTATTCATATTCATCTTAAAGTTATGTTAACTACTTTGTTCGGTTTAATATTTTCTAAACTCTTCTTCGTTTATTTATATTCTTATTCATATTCATCTTAGAGTTATGTTAATTGTTGAGCCCATGATGATGATTTGTTCGATTATGAACTAATCGTTGTCATGGAACCTTAGCGGATTTGTTTGAATAATATTTAGGGTTTATTGCTTAATTAATTTGTGAGATACGTTTATCGGTTACCTAGTATGATTGTGCTTAATTTTAGATGCGTCGCGAACATCTAGTTTGTTAATCTTTAATGAATGCGAAAGTGGATTTAAGGGTTTAGAACTTGCCATGCTAGCATAGGTTCTTGAATGATTCATATCGTGATTGTTCATGATTCGTAATATGTCATTAACCATATCATATTACCCTATGTAATCGAAATAGGTAACTTGTGCTTAAAACCAATTGTACCTCAATTCATATAGACATATAGGATTGTTATGCATGCGGTGTCTGCTTAACTGCTATCTCTTTTGTGGTTGTTTAAGTGGTTTGGATTACGTGTACTGAAAGGTAGCGTATTCTGATTTTGTGTTATCTGATTAGTAATCGTAGTTATCTTACATATTGATTAAGTATATTAATACTCTGAGTTAAATAAACAATGAAGTTAGGGTTCTATGTTTTCTCTCGCATCAGTAAACTCATTGGATACTTTCGTTAGTTGATTTGTTTAGTTACATTCATACTTTATTACTCGTTCAAGAATTAGTTTAATAATCACACGTTGTTGCATAAGTGAATTCTTGTCTTATACACCTAGTATTCGTGGGAACGATCTTTCTTATTTATTACTTGCTACGATTTGACCGCGTATACTTGCGTGAGAAAAGGACTAACACAAACCTATGGATATATGACCCTTTTGGATAAACAAAAACGAGATTTATTTGGGGCTCGGTTATCCGAGTTAGGCGTCGCAACCACTCAAATTGAAAGCTTCATGAAGCCTAACGATTTTCGAAAGCATCACGAGCGCAAAGCCTGGTGATGAAGTCCATGCCCAAAATTCCATTAGTTAGGCCCTTTTTTTACTGTTTTCGTGAATTTTCTGCATTTTTCTGTTTTTATTAGATTTAATGAATATTTAAGCAGCTCCAATCGCTTTGAAATTGGGTTAAGATTTATTTCATTTTTTGATGAACAAGTTGTAATTTTGGCGTAGGGTTTCGAGCATTATATAGAACGGTCTGAAACCTTATTTTGCCGACAAACGTTTTGGTATATAATTTGAGTTTTCTCTAAAGTATCTTATGCTCTGACATAGGATTTGAGATTATCTATTCTCTGTTTTCGTCTTCTTCTCTTTGTGTTTGTCGTCATATGTTCAACCTCATATCTCGGCGCTACCATTTTTTGAAGGAACCCATATTGATAAAGGTATGTCAAAGCCTTGGCAATATGAGTTACGGAGTCTTGATTATACATGTATTCATGGATATTGGAAAATGATACCCAAACTGAAGTAGGAGACACCATTCCGGGATTGAAACCCAATAAATTGTCTTATATTTCATACATTTTACTTCCACAAATTTTATTGAAAGATGACTCCCTTGAAGTCACTTTTGTTATATTTTTAACCTTTTCTTTATTGATGTCCTTCCCACTAATTCTCGTGGCATCATCGTAGGATCTTGGTTTTATGGTGTTGGACATGATTTGCTTTTGATTTTGAGATGTGGAGTAATTGTCGAAGACTGGGTTAACTCTGGTTTCTTGTCTTTGAATGGCGCATGGGTGAAGATTAGTACGAAAATGAGGAAAGTCATCATTGCGGATAGCTTTCTCTTGCTCCGGTAGATCTTGATTTTGTTTTGAAGATGTTTTTTTGGATTTTGAATTGGATTTACTGAGGCTTCCAAGTCTTGAGCATCTAGATTTTGTGGTGGTTTAACCTCAGTACGAGGTTATGGATTGATTCAACCATGGTTTGGAGCTAAGTTAGTTATGGAGCAAGATTTGAAGTTTTAAAGATTTATATCGGGAAAATGGAGAATGCTTCCTCTTTTAAGAACAAACTCGTCTTTCCTTATTAGCTCAACCTTCGAGTTTGTCAAAGTAAATTGATTGAATTATAACGATTTTGGTTTTGAAAGCTTCGGTTAATTTTCGCATTTTAGTTGGATTGCAATTTTTTTTTACCAAAATAACCAGAAAAAAATGCTACGAGGACGGATTATCGATAAGAAAATTATTACCACATAAATGCAAAAGTTTAATTTAATTTTAAATATCAAATTTCTATTATATTATATTATAAATTATCATAAATATAGAAAAAATTTATCCCTCAAATTTACTTTGTTTATTCTAGGTCATAAAAGTAAACACACAATTAATATAATAAATACAGTGCATAAAATTATAATCTTAAATCGAATAGGATATATAAGCAGAGAAAAACATATGGAAAAAAAATCAATTCCATATTAATGCTCAATAACATATAATTATATGAAAAGAGAAGCTATTTCTGAGATATGTGTATATGAAAACTGATGAGTTAAGTTATAACAGATATAGCATTTATAATAATTTACAGACATAGCATTTATATATTTCATCGTACGAACATATATCATTGATATATAAAATTGATCAGTAGGTTGTATATAAAACTCGATACAAATAACTAATTTAAGTATTTAAAAAAAAATTAATATCAAATCTATTAATTTAAGTATTAAGTCTCTTAACAAAAACAGTGCTCCTGGAGTTGATGGTTTCAACTCCAGGTTTTACCTTGCTTGTTGGTCTATAATTAAGTTTGACTTAATGAATGCTGTTAAAGAATACTTTCTGAGTTGTGATATACCTAAAGGAATGTTCTCAACTTTGATCTGTTTAATACCTAAAGTAAAATCTCCTAAATCCTGGTCTCAATTCAGACCAATCAGTCTTTGCTCTGTGTTTAATGTATTAATATCTAAACTGATACAAAATAGAATTGCTAAGCTTCTACCATTTATTATTTCTGAGGAACAGGGTGCATATGTTGAGAATAGGATGATACAGGAAAATATATTGATAGTTCAGGAGTTAGTAAAAGACTTAAATAGGAAAGTTAGAGGTGATAACATTATTTTGAGTCTTGATATGTCAAAAGCATTTGATAATCTTGAGTTTAGTTTTATATATGAAGTTATGTCTGCCTTTGGTTTTAATGATTTAGTTATTAGTTTGATAAGAAAGTCTATAGAAAACATTTCATTCTCTGTTATAACTAATGGTATAACCTTAGGATATTTTAGATCTAAGAATGGTCTTAGGCAGGGTGATCCCCTTTCACCTTGTCTATTTATTATTGCTGAAGAGTTTTTCATTAGGGGTATAAAAATGTTAGTAGAACAGCAAAAAATTAGACCCTATAGTATGAGAAGCAATTTGAACATTAGTTGTCTAGCCTATGCTGATGATATGATATTATTTGTAAACGGGTCATTATCTAGTATTAGAAATCTAGCTTATTTCTTAGAAGTATATCAAAATCTATTTGGACAGAAATTGAATAAGGAAAAGTCCTCTTTTCTAGCTTCTTCAAAGATAAACAGAATTAGATTAGATAACCTTAAAGATTTTTTAGGTTTCAAGTTTTCGAAACTACCTTTTACATATTTAGGAATACCTATTCACTCTAATAACTTTGCTAAACATTATGAAGGATTAATAGATAAAGTTAATGATAAGATTCATGAATGGAACTCCAAACATATATCTTTTGGTGGTAAGATAACACTAATAAGCTCAGTATTAATGTCTTATCCTATATATTATCTACAATCTACTAAACTGCCTTTAAAAGTTATTAATAGGTTTTATAAGTTATTAAATAAATTCCTATGGGGTTGTAATGAATCTAACAGAGGCATGATTTGGACAAATTGGTTGAGTCTGTGTAACCCTTTTACAGAAAATGGCCTTAACTTTAGATCTCTAAAAGATATTCAAACTGCTTTTGCCTATAAACTATGGTTTTCATTTAGAAGCAAAGAAACTTTATGGTCAAAACTTTTAAGATCCAAATACTGCAATAATATACATCCCTTACAAGCTAGACTTAGGAATACTGATTCAAAGATTTGGAAAAGAATGTTGGATGTTAGGTTAGAAGCTGAAAAACATATTAGATGGAAGATTGGTCAAGGAAATATAGATTTTTGGCTAGATCAATGGAATGATATGAAGCCTTTGATTCTGTTAACTGATACAAACTATATGCATTATGAACAAACCAAAGTAAATGAGTATATCATTAATAATACTTGGAATGTATTAAAACTTCAAGATAGTTTACCAATACAGTATGTTAATATGATTATTAAAACAGACATAAACCAAAATGTTTTAGACTTTGCTGTTTGGAAGTTATCAGATGATGGATCATTTAAGCTCAAAGAAACAGTTTTAAAAGTAAGGCAGAAACATCCTATATCTACAATAAAAGATATAATATGGAACAATCTTTCACCTAAAAAATGTTCTTTTGTGTTTGGAGAGTATTGAATAATTTGATAAGTGTTGATACAATACTTCAGTCTAAAGGATTTTATCTAGCTAGCAAATGTGCATTTTGTGATAGTATTGAGTCTTTACACCATGTGTTTATCTCTTGTGAAATAGCTTGGTTGGTATGGAGTTATTTCTCTGAAAAGTTTAATATTAACATAGGTAGACATATGACTGTTAACCATATGGTGAATGTTTGGTTACTGTCAACTTCAAAGAGAGTTCACATTAAAACAGTGCTACCATCAATGATAATTTGGAACATCTGGAAAGCTAGAAATAACTATAGACATAATAATGTTTCTATAACACATAGACAGATTATTAGGCAGGTACTTTTAATGATAACATCATTGGACTTTGCATGTAAACTATCTAGGAAACATTGGTCTCCTGACCTACAGGGAGCTAGAGAACTAGGTTGTTACAATCATACAAAGATAGTCAAACCATTTAGATATGTTAAGTGGGAAAAGCCTGCTTGTAATCGAGTTAAGCTTAATTGTGATGGATCATCCTTAAGTAATGGTGAATCAGGTTTTGGTTATATAATTAGAGATAACTTGGGAATGATTATAACTGCAAAAGGGAATGTTATAGGAAAAAGTTCTCCTATTTGTGCTGAAATTGCTGGATTACTTAATGGTTTAACATATTGTAAAGAATCTGATCTAAAGCTAGTTGATATTGAAATTGATTGTCTAGCATTATTCAATATGCTTGCATCTGGTTTAAGACCATGGTATTTAGATCAATGCATACTGTGTTGTAGACAATTGATTACCTCACAAATGACCATCAAACACATTTATAGGGAGCAAAATCTGGCTGCAGATTGGCTGTCCAAACATGCATTGAAAGTTAAGAGTAGTTTTAGTATTCAAACACAGCATGACTTCAATGAATTATCTAACATACTAAGGGCTGATGCCTTAGGTTTAGGAAATTTTCGCTATGTTTAGTATCTGACTTCATTTTGTTAACTAACTTTGTTTAAGCAAGTCGATAGACTTGACTAAGTATTTTTTATTGCAGATTCAGGTTACAAACATAGACTTGGGCATTGGAAGAAAGGATATGTAGCTGAATGAAGACTCATGAAGGTAGCTGAATACAGACGCACAAAGGCAGCTGAATGCAGACACACGAAGGCAGCTGAATGCAGACACACGAAGGCAGCTGAAGGAGGGATAAGTAACTACAAGTTGAAGAAATTATTAAGTCTAGTAGACCTAGGTGCCTTACTTAGGTAGTTTATTTTATATCTTCTTCATTGTATAATGATATGAGTTATCAGCTCATAAACTACTTCTGTAACACATTTCTTTAACATTAATAAAAAGTTCTTTTCTTGGGAAAAAAAAACTTACATGTTTTCTATGCGAGTAAGAGTATATCCTCTTCGTACGAAAGTAATTAAAGTCTAACACTAGAGAACTCTTGATGAATAGAAATTTAATATTCTTCGTATTTTCATCCTAATTATTTTTCAAATATTTTTCTTTACGTATCTTTTTCAACTATAATTTTTTGAATTTTTTTTGCCTCGTCATTTTATTCAACTAAATATTCAATTTAAATATTAAATCTCAAACTTCCGATCCTAAATCCCAAACCTCAAACTATAAATTTCAAATCATCAAATTTCAAACGTCAAACGAAATCTAAATAACAAACGAAATCTAAAAACCAAATATCCAAAACGGAATCCAAACTACAAAACTTTATCTAAGAAAACGTCGGAAATAATCCAAACGTAAAAAGAAAAATCTAAACACCAAACGAATTCAACGACAAACGTCGATTTAAACAAACGTCAAACATAATTCAAACGTCAAACAAAATCTAACCACCAAACGAAATCCAAACAAAATCTATACCAAATCCGAATTCAAACAAAATACTTATCAAAACCAAATACAATACTAAATCCATACCAAATCCGAATCCAAAAAAAAATCTATACAATATCCAAATCCAAAACTAAATCTAAATACTAAATTCAAATCTAAATTCCAACCAAAATAAAATCAAAATTGAAATTGAATTCAAACTTTTACCAACAAAAATATTGAGCGGTTTTTTCCAAACGGTAGCACCAAATTATAATCCAACATGTCGGATTGAAGGATTAAATATCTCAAACACTGTCCAATATTCAAAATAAACCAACACCGTTTGCCTTTCTATCAGATCTATTGATTGTGACTGCACAAACCAAAATAAAAAACCAAAACAGCGAGAGACAAAAAAACTTAAACCAAAGATCTAAACCAATACTCTGGAGTGAAAAAAAAACATTTGTTTTTTCAAAAATCTAAAAATGATTAAATTTATTATTTAAAAAGCTTAAAAATTAAAAAAAAAAACTAAAATAAATAGCTGACAGACATCTAACTCTATATTTTTAACATCCTTTTCGGAGACCAACTCTCACCGAGACCATAAGTTCCACTTCCGCATACCTGACACCACTAATGAGACATGGTTTGAAAGTAGTGCCAAACGTTTGAAAGTAGTATTCATAGAGAGTGAGGTGGTTGGTGATTTATTTGAATCAAGTGTTCTAAATTATGAAAATAGTATCTTGAATCCTTATGTTGACTTGATTTTGTGGTCAAGTTCAATATTATCCGGGCTATATGTGAACATAATAAAATCCTAAATCTTGGTCTTCACTTTATTGTGTCAAACAGTCCAATACCAATAATATGGAATATATATGAGCATATATAACAATGATTTCGTTAATCATGGTGAAAAATGTCGAGAAAGCTCTATACAATTGTACAAAACTTCTAAAAAAAATGAACACTTATAAATATAAAAAACAAAATGTACATAAAAAGATCAACCTATAAAAAATGTATATGTATAATAAGGAATTCCAAAAATGAGCTAACAAAATATGATTTTGCCAGGGAATTGTTGAGTATTTGTAATTTTTTATGAGTCTAATTGAGTTTGAGACGAAACTTTTGTGATATGAATATTAAAACTACAAACTTTGACTAATATCTCAAAAAAGAAGAATTGGATACCCATAAGTAACAATACCCAAAACATAAAATAAATAAAATAATACACCACATTACCCAAAACCAAAAGATAAATAATTTATGTATGTTATACCAAACAAAGTATCATCAAAGTATATAGATCTAGTATTGTTATAGAACAAACAAAGATATGTTGTGGTTTAAAAGATACAAATAAGCCTCAAAATATTTGTTATGTAGGCCACCAAATTTACAAACACACACACTCAACCAATCCATCTTATGTTTTGTTGTGTGGGTAGTTGCACCTACTTTGGAGACTCAACTTCCAAGATAGCTCTCAAATTCTTCCTCAGTATCTTTCCTGATGGTGCTTTTGGAATTGTATCAGTAAAATAAACTTGGCTTATTCTCTTGTAGAACACAACCTGCAATTGTTTCAATGTTTTCGAATCAGAAACATGTATATAAAAATTTTACTTAACAATCTTAATAAAAGAATGAACTAATTCTAACCTGTTTGGAGACATATTGCTTGATCTCATCTTCAGTGATTTTAGAACCATTTGCTTTAACAACAAACGCTACGGGGACTTCTCCGGCAGCTTCATCTTTCTTACTATAAAACATTCAAAACCATATATGATTAAGTTAGGCTTCATTTGGGTACATCTTTTAAAAAATTTATATATCGAGGTGGATTGTGACTCACGCAACAACAGCAACATCGGCGATATCAGAATGACAGCCAAGCAAAGCTTCTAGTTCAGCTGGAGGGACTTGAAAACCTTTGTATTTGATGAGTTCTTTTAGTCTATCAACGATAAATAGCTCATCGTCCTCGTCAATGTAGCCGATATCTCCTGTGTGTAACCATCCTTCTTTGTCGATCGTGTTTTTCGTGGCTACAGGGTCATTCAAGTAACCTACAAAAGTTCACAAGATAGATACATTGGCATATTTGTTAAAGATATCATTCTGCTTATCATAATAAGTTACTACTTAAACTATTTGTTGTATCAATGTAACGATAACATACAGATGGCCTACAATATATTCAAACACATGATATTAAACGAAATAAGTTTCGATTTTATCATATGAATTTGATATGGGAATAAAAATAATAATGAAAAGACCTACCTTTCATGATTTGGTGGCCTCTAATGCAAATCTCACCAGGCTGGTTCCTAGAGAGAGAAGCACCGGTCTCAGGGTCCACAATTTTCATTTGTGAATTTCGGACCACAGTTCCACAAGCTCCAGATTTAACTTCGAATGGCTCTTTCGCAAATCCTAACCCCATTGTCAGTACTGGTCCAGCTTCTGTCATTCCATATCCCTACCATATATAAAACCAATCACCATTAGAATTTATATAACCTCACTTCATTATAGTATAAAGTTTTTATACATGTGAATAGTCTTGCCTTATTCTTTTAATGGGTTGGGTACAAAAATTGATTTCATTTTACTATTTAGAATCTAATATTTTGTGGTTGTCTACAGAACTGACCAACACATGTATTGCTCAACCACTAATGTTATATGGTATTGTGATTTCAGAAAGTGACGTTTTATTATCTTTATTATATCTTTATTATATTGTATTATGATTGTAGATGTAAATCGTGACGGACACAAAGTTAGGTGAAAGAAAAAAGAAGTCGTCAAAGAATGATCATAAGTAAAAGTTAGGTGAACCATTAATCAAATTGTACCTGACCAAGTTTGGCATTCGGCAATTTAGCCTGAACGGCATCTTCTAGCTCTTTTCCAAGGGGCGCCGCGCCGGATTTCAACATCCGAATCGACGATAAATCGTAGTTTTTCGTGTCCTCAGATTTAGCGATGGCTAAAACTATAGGTGGAACTATTGGCATGATTGACACCTTATATCTATAAATATACAATAAAATCAAAATCAAAATCGATTTTTTTTTTAAAAAATATAATTTTATCAAACAAAATATTGAATAACATACCTATGAATCAAACCCAAGACGGTATTAGTATCAAACTTAGGCACGATCAAAATGGCAGCTCCAACTCGTAGCCCACAAAGCATGATCGAATTCAAAGCGTAGATATGAAACATGGGCAAGACACATAGGATCACATCTTCTTTATGGAAATACAAATTCGGATTCTCTCCATCAACTTGTTGTGCGACACTAGTCACCAAACCTTTATGTGTCAACATCACTCCTTTAGGCAGTCCTGTCGTGCCTGAAGAGTACGGCAGCGCTACAACATCGTCCGGTTTGATATCGATGTCAGTCAGATCGGCCTCGTCAGCCTGAGCGAGTTCAGAGAAATGCATGCACCCGTCTGGAGCTGAGTCAACGCAGACGACTTTGATCTCAGACAAGTCTTTCAGTTTGTCAACGTAGATTGATTGAGTTACAACAATTTTAGTTCCTGAGGCTTCGGCTTGTTTCCGAATCTCGGCCGGAGTGCAGAAAGGGTTTGCCGCGGTGGCTATTGCACCGGAGAAAGATGCAGCCAGAAATGTGAGGACGAATTCAGACGAGTTTTGTAGTAAAATCATTATCACCTGAGATCGACAAATTTAATTTAATTATATTTTATACCATAAGAAAAACACAAAATGAATTTAATAAATATGGGGGGTATAATTTGAATCTTAGATTAAATAGGCTACATAAATAGAGCAAAACACATAAATTTTGTTTAATGCCATATTCATGTTAAATAAAATTAATTTATATGGAAAAACCAACTATTTTTTGGATAAACATAACTGATTAGGTAAGTTATAACAGATATAGCATTTATTATATTCAGATTAATTTAATTTATTTCATTAAATAGAAATATGTCATTGAGATAAAAAAAAGAACATTTAGTACGTTATAAATAAAATGGATACAAATAATTAATTTTTACTACCTCTCCTTGTCGGAGACCAAGTTTCTTGAAACCGGAAGCGATTTTCCGAGCAGTGAGTTCGACATCCGCGTACGTTAGCGTTTCGCCGGTGACACCATTGATGAGACATGGTTTGGAAGCGTAGCTCGAAATGTTTTGGAAGCAGTATTGATGGAGAGGGAGGTGGTTGGGGATTTCGATATCGGGAAGTTTGGATCGGAAAATAGTTTCTTCTTGCTTGTAGGTTTCTTCCGGTGCATGAGGAGCCATTAGAACAAAAAAACGTGTTTTTAGAGAGAGATAAAGAAGAGTAGTAGTTTATAGATGTATTTGTTTTAGTGCTTTGGTGGCTGTTGTGTCCTTAAAGAAAGAGTTAGTATTTATATTGATGAATGTTGTTGGTGAAGGGTATAATGGTGATTATGATTTATAAGATTATGAAGACTTTTCTTAATGTAGAAAAAAATAGATATAATGCTATTAATCTATAAGTTTATCAAATTGTTGTAATATAGTAGTGATTTAAGTTAGGAATTGTTTTAGAGTCCATTTCTTTTCTTTTATGTTGTTGTGGGGTATAATTTTCTCTTCATCAATTAATACTATGTCAATTTTTAAACTAAAAAATTTACTTGTGGACTCAAAATTGCACGCATATTTAAAGTCAAACTTATTAGTATACATATTTGACTATATAATAATATAGATAGAAGATACATAAATAACTTTATATAGATAGAAGATACATATATAACTTTTTATTTGTATATAGGGGTCATATATTAACATAAATATAATAAAAGGCTAATATATTAATTTTATTGGTCACATAAGGTTTCAAATGGATTATTATTCAATAATGGTTCAATTCATTAAAATTTCATATGTATGCGATATTAATATTACATGTTAGATAGATTAAACTAAGATTTATTATAAAATTTTGTATTTACAAAATTATAAATTAAAAGAAAACCAATTGAGTTTTTCAAAAAAATATTGATTTTGTATGTTTTGATAATTTATTAACCAAAAAGATTATAAATTTTAATTAAAAAAATTAAATATTTTTAACTGAACGTTTAAGATTTTAACTCAGACTTTCAAGCTCTGCATCGAAAATTTGTTTTCTTAACAAAAGGAAAATTAAAATTTCATGTAAAAAGTCAACTTTCTAACTGAAACACCAAAATTTTAATAGTAAAATCAATAATTTGCCCACTGAAAAATCAAATCATCGATTACGTCTGAAAATCAAACTCCCAAATGTAAACTCATGTTTAGACATTTAAGTTTTAATTAAACAAACTAACTCTTTAACTGAACATTAAAAATGCTAAACTATGTGGTTGGATGTTCGAATTTACACAGTAATTTATTCTTGGACTATCGATTTTAGTGATAAATAATCTCTAGATTTTTAAAAGTTCACTGATAATCCATTGACTATCGACTTTGGATATAGTTAGTTCTCATCATTTGTTGATCAACATAAAACTGTCACGTGACACCATATTTAACAAAAACGTGTATCACCAATGGTCCTTCGAATTTATATCAATGTTCAAATGTAGTCAAGATTAAAGTCGAGACAATATAGTATTTAGTGATCAAGTTTTAAATTGGTTTTGATTTATTTATAAGTTTTTAAAGGCTTTGGTTAAATTAGGTCCAAAAAAAGTTAATCAGCTCCCATTATAAGTAGCCTCATGTATTATTATAAGTAGCCTAAACTTTTATCTGAAATACCCCGAGCTACCCATGCGTAGCCAAGTACGTCCCAATGACCCGAAGAGCTTGAGGAACCTCTTACTGTCGCATAACAGTATTATTCTGTTTCCTGACTACATACATCACGAGGCCTACACACTTTCATCATTGATGTAAGTTAAATAATTTTTTAGTTACTATAACTATTTTATGTTTTGGTACATTTATATTTTTTTTTTGTTTCAGTCTCATTTCGGCATTATAGTCCAATTGAAATATGGCCTACTAGGTCAATGGGACCTGAGGAACCAACAATGGGTGAAAGCCTTTTTGCTGCTTATGCGCCACTTGCCGAGATACAACCGACTCACAGTTGGGCGAGGTCTTCATCAAAATATGGCATCAGGATACTAACATCTTCCAGTTATCCTTTGACGAGAAGACTATCACATTGGAGGACGCGTTTGTCATTACCGGTATCTCGGTTGAGGGGATAATTATAGAGTCGTTCATGACCCAAATGCCAGATCAGATGTCCGATCGATAGGTTGATTTTTTTGGAGTTTCGGTCGGACAGGTGCAGGATGAGATGGAGGCATATGATGAGAGTGGTTTCGGCCTTTGATGGCTAAGGTCAACATTTACGAAAGATGTGTATCTGGATTCCAATACCGCACTTACGGATAAGATAAAGAAACAGTCGTTCTTACGTACATCCTTTTCTTTCTCGGATGTACGATATTCACCAACAGGAGCCAGAAAAACATAAAGTTTAATTTTCTACTCATCTCGAGCACTTCAATTTTATGTTATCGATAAATTTATGTGTTGATTTATTACATGTTTATGTGTGTTTGTTTATTTGTAGATGATTTTCCAGTATTACGTTGATATTTGACAAGCGTTGAGCAAGATATATGTTGTATCGTAACCCTATTCGCCTTATGTTTGTGACCGAAGCATACCACCCAGATCGAGTAATGCGGTAGTTTGTTTGGGTTCAAGAGAACTCGCTAGATCTATTGTCGCTCGATCTGGTCTAACTATAGGCAAAAATCGGCGTTATCATGTTGACGATAGGCATTAGACCAACTAGAGGGAGCACTTGTTCGTGATCGATAGGTATTCATGGCTGTTGGTAACAAGCCGTAAGATATTCACCCCTCATTACGCAGCTTATATTGTGAAGTATGGTTGGTTTCACATCACGCCTCATATGGTCGGATTGCTCTCCCAGCGATGCCTTCGGTCAAATTATTTCTCTTCTGGTTTAAGTTGTTCTCGTGATGTACTTGGGTTATTCGTGCTTCACACCTTTATCGTACAATTTTGTCACTCGCATATTTTAGATGGGTCTCTTTACAAAGCTTCCTCTGATTATCCTTTATCATGGATTTTTCTTTTGATTCATGACTTCACCATCACAAGTGGTGACCTCACTATCTCTTATAATTCACTTTGATCGGCGTGCGCCATTTTATCCGTTAACATGTCAGAAATTTTTTAGACCGATATCACTACTGACCATGTGTCAGTTACTTCTTCACACACGCCAACATTGCTTCTAGATTTATTGGTGAGGTAAAAGACGCGTCGAAGAGTTTTTTACGTTCCCCAAAATTTATACATGTCGACAAAGAGACTCTTCAGCTTTTCGAAAAAGACTCTTCAACTTACTTAAGCCCTCACCTCTTTGGAAGCCCGTAAATTTCTATATATACTTGTCTTTACTCATAATTTTAGGTTTCGCGCATATTTTTTTAGCTTAACAAAACTAAGAAGATATTGTTTTTAAGAGAGATAATTAATTTCTTCCAGTAATTTCTTACCTAACCTTTCATGCCTAAAGAGTTTACAAATCTTGACAAATACAAACTCTGTAGGTGGTTCAATATCTCAAAAGGGCTACGAAATAGAGAGCTGCCGGTATCAGAGAGCACCCTACTCCTTTAGAGATCTATCAAACAGAATTTCACAATAATTGGTCTTTCCCCGGACGCGCTTTGACATATCAGGGGGTTCATGTAGCCACTATTTATCTGCTTCGCTTACTACTCAGCCCCCAAGTCAATCTTGTTTTGAACATAACAAGAGTGACCCTCCAATCTCCGACGACTCTCACAGATCTTCCCATTCCTTCTTATGGGTAGTGATAAAGAAAAGCTTAGAGGAACGAGTAAATGAGATCGTTATAAAAGAAAGAAGTCTCCAGAGCCAGCTAAACGGTCCACCAAAATGAAATTCGCCTCTTCTGTTACGACCCTTCAAGTAACCCCATAGGGAACCCACTCCAAAGAATATTCAACTAGGCAAAGTCTTAAAATCTATTCTTGAGATGTAAGAGAAAAACCTGGTTGACGAGTCCGATAATGATCAAAGGCGAACAATATGATTCTTGTAGAAGCTGAACCAATTCAGGCTATCCGAACGTTTCATCCCCTTAATATTATTACCGTTTCTCCTACTCACCAAGGGGAAATTTAGTGGTGAAAAAGAGCAAGAAAAAGAAGAAGAGAAAAGCTTCAAATTTGCCTTTGAACATAGAAGATATCTTTAAAGAAAACCTTCAAAAAGTTGAGGCCAACCATCTGTTTGCACTCTATAGGATGAAGTACAAATATTACCACCCATCTAAGAAGGTGAAAATTAAGGACCGATGGGGAATTTCTGATAATGTTACGATTTGGTTCCCTACTGTCAAAGAAACCCCGCTCTCTGTTCGTGATCATGAGTTGCTTCTCTAATACAGAACTCATGAACTGGGGTCTTCGCTTTCCACTTGACCTCGCATTGGCTAAATACTTCCATCTAATTGAACTCTGTCTGTTTAAATCTGGTCCCAACATGTGGTACACCCTCATGGCGTGCATTATGGCTTCCAGGATTTCCCAGATCGAACTCTCAATGAAGTAGCTGGTCGGAATCTCAGGTGTAGCTAAGAACTCCCATTATCCCTTTTATTCTCTCGGTCTTAGGAGGTAATAAAAATTCGTGAAGGATTTCTTGGAAGCTGACAAAAAATGGAAACAATAGTTCATTTTTGTTTCTGGGCTATGGGAAACCAGGTTCGAGAATTACGAGCAGGTGCCCCATCGGTTGAACTTGAAATGGACTGGGTGAGGTACTTATTTCCTTACTCACTTTATCTTACTTATTCAATTACTCCGACCAAATTTTTTCTTATGGACAGCTATGAAGGGGATAGCCAAACCATTCGTAAACTATACCAGATCCGCAAGTATAATCTTTACCAAACTAGGCCTCTGGGCAGGTACCAACTACAGCTAAGAATTCCACAGATGCTTCACTCCCTCGAACTTGGTTAGGATCAATATTTGGAGATATGATCTGATTCAAGTGAAGTTATTAAAGAAATTCATGGTACCTTCCGGAAGATGCAGTACTTAAGATTTTGGAAGGCTTTGACAACCTGGTTTATCTTCCCACCAGAGCTACGACTCTTTTGTATTTGTCAAGATTTTTGGCAAAGAAATATACTCTTTGATTTTATGAAAAAATTCTAATTTTTCTTGGGTCCAATCAAAATAATTTTCTCTTCTTAGCACTTGGAAAAAAAGAGCCCACATATCTGACGATCGAGATATGAATCTGTTTAACGCTACCAATTTTCTTGTTAGGATTTGTACTTATTTGATCGTTATGGGTGGTGCCATAGTGCTCATAGACTTTAGTTGTATCGGATCAACTTCTATATCATTCTCACTGACTATGTACCCGAAAAACCTTCCAGATCTTACCCCGAATGTACACTATTATGGATTCAACTTAAAATTAATGTTTATCATGTTAGCAAAGGTTTCTTCTAGGTCTGCCAAATGGTTCACATCCCTTGCACTCTTGACTAACATGTCATCAATATAAACCTTAACTTTTCTCCCGATTTGATTCTTAAAAGCTTTGTTTACTAAGCGCTGGTAGGTTGCTCCGGCATTCTTTTACCCAAACAACATTACCTTATAGCAATGTAAACCTCTTCAAGTGATGAAAGTAGTACTCTCCCGATATTTTGGATCCATTCGGATCTGATTATACCAGGTGTAAGCATGCATGAAAGGTATTATTCGATTTCCGGAGGTGGTATCAACTAACTGATCTATTCAGGGTACAAGAAAATGATATTTGGGGCAAGCTCTGTTTAGATCAGTGAAGTCCACACACATTCGCCATTTTCCATTCTTCTTCTTTATTAGGACTGGATTAGCAGTCCATAAAGGATATTGTGACTCGCATATGTGACCCACTTTAGTCAAACGATCCACCTCTGCCATAATAGCTTTGGATTCTTCTTGAGAAAAAGATCTTCTTTTTAGGATTATCGGATGAGCACTACTTCGTACTGCCATCCTATGATAAATAATATCAGTAGGGACCCCTGTGACATCCTATGTACACCATGCAAACAAATGTAATTTTGTTGATAAAAAAATTGATGAAGCTATCTTTTAACTCCAAATATAGCTTCGTGCTGATTTTGAGGCTTTTACCCGAACAAAAAGACATTGTCTTCGAAACTGTTATCTGGGACCATGAAACTGGGTCTTTCATCGGATCATGTACGGGATCAAACCATGAGGGAGGCCCCACTGACTGTTATTGTATCTTTGATTCGACCCCCTTAATCTGTTTAGGGGCCAAAGTTGTTCGACAACATTCTCTTGCCATCTTCTCACTACTTTTAATTGTTCCCACACTGTTTCCCACAACATATTTTAAACATTGATAAACAGTTGATAGCACATTGTGAATTTTAGACAACCAAGACCTTCTAAAGATAGGATTATAAGATGTAGGGGCATCCACCACAACAAATAAGATTGTGACTACCTTCTTGAACGATCCCCGGTCCAACCCGACTCTTCTCTCAAATAAGACTGTGACTACCTTATAGTATCCCCATTCGTACACAACTTTTTGTTTCCCACAATATGTTGGCGAAACATGCTCCTGAACATGTCAAAGTTCTTGATACACCCTTGAGGTAAACGGTTATACCATTTTGATGCATCATTCATGAAATTTTGAGAGAAATACCTGCACAACCGTTTATCATCATCGTCATAATTAATCATGAAATTCTTGAATTGTTCAATGTGGCTATCTGAAACTTTTGTTCCGTCAAACGTTTCCAACTTTGAGATATCAAACCACTTCAGAAGATGACCAAACATAATTCCGGAGAAATGGGGATGATCTCCAATTATGAACCATCTTATACACACTTCCCTCCAGACCTTCATTCATCGTCGCATACAAATCTTCCTCGGATGGGAACGTAAATTGATTACTCATACGGTACTCATGGTTATGGCTACCAGACTGAATTTTCCTACGAGGAGTTATATGTTCTTGTCGATTTACATTAACCACTTTATTGGGCTCTTCAGAATGCAACTTTTTCTTTCCATGATCATGATTTCCCTTCTTTGAACCCTTTGTTCTTTGAGAAGCTCGATGAGCACCTTTGTGTCCCCTCAAATATCTTTCCTTATAAAATGTTTTTATATTGAGTATCATTTTCCAAGGACAAAGATTCATCAGAGTTAAAAGACGAATATTCAGTAGATTCTGTTGATTCATAGCGTTGTCCATATCTTGTTCGTCTTTTAGAAGAACGATAACTATTTCTTTGATGCTTCTCCTCGGACTGGGAAATATTTTGCACTGCGTCTACTACGATTTTTTGTTCTCGTCGGAATTCGGACTTAATTCTCTGTGAACTGATTATCGCTTCCTTTTCAACATTCAACCTCTTAATATCTTCGAGTAATTCTTTCCGTCAAGCTATCAATACATATTATTTGAGTAGCTCTTTAGCATATCGATCATCATTGTTTCATTTATTTGTTACTTATTCCTTGATCATGAGATATCCAGATTAATCTCCGATCGCATGTTTTTTCGGATCAGCCTCTAGGTCTCTACGGACTTCGATCTTCATTGCTCTTACGGTGTTTTGAGATTAATAGTATGGTTTTGGAACGACGATTCTGGGTACCAATCGTCTTCCCAGAGACGAGGCCACTGATGAATTCAGTTATCTCTTAGTTATTAATTATGTTAAAACTATGTTTGTATGAGAGTATCTGTAAAAAAATATTCGTACAAGGTATTTTTAGAGAGAGAAACTAAATCAATAGAGAGAGAGAGAGAGAGAGAGAAATAGACAAAATAATAGATGTAACAATTATTGACTAATCATTGGATATTTTCCCCAAAAAATGAATGTACTTTATATAGTACATGGGGTAGATTCTGAATTTACATGTTTAACTCTCATAAATGATTCTTCTCACGTTACTCTTTTACTATTTGTAAACAAGTTTACTGGTTATTATATATGACCCCCTCAATTCTTTGTCCTTGATATTTAATCATATTAATTTAAACCTTTAATTACATTAAAAACTTATTTTTCACCCCATTTTCTCCCCTTATTATTAGTGAATTTATATAAGGCTAACAATAGGCTATTTTAAAATGACCCATTGATGTCCTCGTGTTGCAATTCGATCAAAGTATGCACTTTCAACCAAAAAGACTTGAAGTTACATTTTCTTGTACCAAAGAAACACTTGAGGGTGAAATGAGTGCTCTTCACGCGATTTTTAGTTTGGTTATCAAAATGCAACGACATATTAGTTCTCCACGTGATGAGCTTATCGTTGTACAATCCTAACCAACTTTCAGTATATTCAATTACTTTCAGATATTATTTGAAGTCGCAGTGCAATTCCGACCGATAGTTTTTGAAGGATAAATCTATTTTCGCCAACATCATTTGATTCCACACTTTCAAAAAGGCGTTGGACACTTTATTCTCCTTGATGATTTTTTTCGTTTTCCTTAGGACGTTCATGTTAATGTGTCATCGACACAACATGTGTGTTGGATTGGAGAACACTTCCTCCGTTGCCTTCACCAATGCTAAGTCTATATCCGTCCAAACGATGGGGGATGGTTCAATGGAGTGAGTGGCCATCAACGAATGTAAGCATTCTAACACTGATTTGTAACTCTCGAATTTTTCTCCAGACATAAACACAAATCCGATGTATATAGTTTTCCCGGTACAAGTGGCTCCAACAACCTCATACAACGGTGTCCCGTACTTTATTACCTTGTATGTGTTATCTATTACAATAACATTTAGAATCGTCCGTAACAAATCCAAACGAACTGGGTGTGCGAAGAAAAGCTCACCTATGATATTTCTTCCATCTTCGGACGATCTATTCCATTCATAATAGTTTAACCTCTTTAGTTAACCCAACAAGTATCAGAATTGCGACCAACCGTCTTTCTCGATCTTCCATTGTTTTAGTTTAGCGTTGTACACGATGCGCATGGACAACAAATTCTTAGGGTTCATTTTTTTCAGTCCCCCGAGAACGTCACGAGGACGGGATCTCATTTTCATAAACTAACTACAAAATCTACCTCTTCTTTTGAAAATCGTCCCAAGTACGAATGACCTTCCTTAAAGTTTTTAGTATCATGATTGTAAACACCACATGAGACCTCTAATGCCCATAAATCATCATTTACCTTCTTTCCTTTAAGGGTGAAAAAGCATCTACATTTTTGGTCCCGATACACTTCGTCTTAAGTTCCTTCGGATCTACCAACTTTGTGTAATTTTCGGATCTTTCGCACAAAAAATGATTTTCAAAGTGTTTTTAAATTGGGAATTATCTCGATGACGTAATATAACTACAAACCCGCTGTATATGGCGATTTGCTTAATCCAATCGATCAATTCTTCTTTCGTATATTGAGATTTCGTGTTGAATAAGTGACTATAATCAATGGATAAATGGTCATATTTTACCTCCTCTTTTACCATGCAAGAATCAATTCACTCCTCCTCCTACATTCACCAAGAATTAATTATGCAAAAAAAAAATTCACCACATCCGTCGGGTGACACGCCGCGTACCGGCAGGTGAAATATTCTTAACCACCGGGGATGTTTCCCCCCATCGGTTGACAATTCTCCAACCGGTGGTTGAAACAATTTCTCCCATTAGGGATCGGTTCCAAAAAATAACAAGATTTTCTACACTTATGCCTTCCTAGAACCGGTGGAGAAAATATTATCAACCACCCCAGTGGTTGAAAATTCTCCAACCGGTGGTTGTTAATATTTTCCCTATCTGGGACCGTCCAAAATAATAACAATATATTCTATAAATTGAGCCTTCCTAGAACCGGTGGGGAGGTTCCTAAGGGCCGGTCAGTGAACCCTCCCTCCCCGTCGGGTGTAACTAGATTCAATCGGCGGGGTTCACTAGACCCAACCGGAGGGGATTAGATCTAGATCTAAAAGGACTAAATTGTTCCCCCGTCATGGTGGAGGGTCTCAATTGGTGAGGTTGCACGGATTTGATTCTTTTCAAATCGGGAAGAACTTCAAAAATGGAATTTTTTAATGAAATGGTTAGAAAGATTTCCTTATTTGGAGTTTCATGCTCCTCACCAAGATTCTTCTTCTCAATATCCATTCGAAAATTGTTTGAGTGTTTTTTGGAGATATTTTAGAGGTTTTTGGAGATTTATGGAGGTTTGGATGTTTGTTAAGTTTTGAGAGTTTTTTTTTGAAATTTTGTAAAATTTTGTGTATAAAAAGAAGATTGGGGGAGAAAATTTTGTGTTTTTTATTTTTAGGCTAAGTGTACCCAAAATGCAAAATTGTAAAAGCCTAAAAAATTAAAAAGATTCTAAAATTTTGGGGTTGCTTATAGTTTTTGTGAGCGAAATTTAGCCAAAAATCTTTTAAATTAATTCGTTAAATCTATCTTTTCTTAAAACAAAATTAGTCGAGTACTTTAACGTTTCTATATTATAAGGTTTTTAAAAATTAAATTTGTTTAATATTCTGAACATGTATAATATTTATCATTTGTCAACAATCAAAATGATATATAAATGTTTATCTATTCATGATCAATAGTCTCGACATGTTTAATCATATTTTTAAAGATTATATTGTATAAGTCCTAACGTAAATATGAATATGTAATATTTTAAGAGTATAATTCTTCTCTAAATGTGAAACATAAAACTCATAATAAGATGTAGACAATGTTCCTATTTTGTTATGCTTTTGTTTTTTGTTTTTGGTTTGTGATTTGATGTGTCATCTCTCCTGATTTGTTGTATCTTATGTTCATAACTGAAGATATTAAGTGAAGAATGTTTATTTTTTCAAGGCTATGAGCCTTCAATAATCAACGCCGATAAATTTTTGTATACAAGTGATGTTAAAAAATACTCTCATTTCTTCTTTTTTTATATCGAATTTGTAATTAGAGTTTTAACTTAACTTTATTTGCAATGACGTCCCAAAGTTTTGTTGTTGTAATCATGGACCATGAACCATAACCATTACTAACTTTTTATTTACATAATAGTCCAAAACTTTATAGTTTAGACTTAAGTGTCAATATTTGGATTCAGTCCTTCACAAAACCCGAATTTGACATGGTATGTACACAATTACTTTCATAATGAGGTTTCATCTATTATTATATTTCTTACTTATTCATATTTATTTGATTAATTATTAATTGGGACGTTTATCGAGAATATCCAATGCATCAATTAGCATGTGTTGATCCATCCTAATATAAATATATCAACAATCTCCCACTTGAATATGACATTGACTACATGTGAGATTTTTTGGTTACGATAGCTTCTTGTACATATGGGGGTTACATTACTCACCATTTTTTTACATTGTGATAATGAGAACGTCATGCAGATTGCAAATAATTAAGTTTTTTCATGAAAGGACAAAGCATATTGAAATCAATTGTCACTTCACTTGTCGTCATCTTTAGCTTGGAATTATCAAGCTTCCATGTGTTCCATCGGGTTCGCAAGTTGTTGATATCTTCACAAATGATCAGTCGCGGTTTTGTTTTCTTTGTGACAAACTTTCAATGTTTATTATTGTTGCATTGTGAGTTTGATGTAGAGTAATATAAATATTAGGCTCATTAGCTCATATATTTTATCTATAAATAGTAGTTTAAACTATATGTAATCTCATCTGTTTGGAAATAATATAAATTTCTAACCGTTTATTTTTCTCTTTCACCAACAATGACTATCTAATACCACAATACTATAGTTGAAATTTTATCACCCTTTAATAGATGATCAAATGAGTATGTTAAAAAAGATTATGTTAGTTTTTAACAAAACATTTTACGTATAAATATAAAAAAAATGTACATAATCATATATAATAGTATTTTCTAACTTTAGTATTTTATTATTATTATTATTATTATTAATCATATTTAAACATATTTAAAATTCATTTCTTAGTTTTTTACTAGAAATGTTAAAAAATTTATCATTTTCAAATATCTTTTCCGAACAAATTTAATTGAATTTAAAAGTAAAAATATTATTTTTAAAAATATATTGAACATGTACTTTAATTTTTTCCTTAACAAATTTATATTCATATTTTTAAAATTAAGTTAAATATATCAAACACATGACCGATATTTGTAATATCTCAATAAATTTTTTAGATGTGAGTTATGTCCATAATTTTTAACTCAAATATACAAATAATCTAAAAAAATATGTCAAGAACAAAAAGAACAAAACTATTGTAATACAAAATGTATGATTAAAAATTAATAATAAATTAACTGGGTTCACTACAACATTTATTTTAGTACAAATTTAAAGAAAAAAATATTTTAATATAAAAATATATCTAAAACATAGATGTATATCAAATTTATTATAAAAATTATAACATAATTCAAATTCTATAATTAGAATGGATTAAGATGAAATTATACATATATCAAATCAATACTACTTACCTATAGTGTTTAATTTTATAATTTTTAATTATTTTTTTTAGGTGAGTCTGCGGAATGATATTGGATATTTGACAATACATTTTGTATCTTGCTAAAAAATTGATCCTTGTTTACCAACCACATATTGTCTAACCAAATCCAATTCTCTTTCATGGTGAACTCTTGAACGGAGGAATATTTGCTTTGTAATTGTAACATTGATTTTGTTGATTGAAAGATCATAAGCGTTATCCATTGAGTAAAAAGAGGGTTTGCTATAGTGATTCGGGCGGTTGGTGACCCCTTGTAGCCGATATTCAAAGTACAATGAGTACGCAAGGTAAACTCTCGATGTAACGTAATAACCTGCAAACTAACACCAGAAGATAAATCACACAAAATGACAGACTCAACCGAGAAATAATATATAAAAAGACTCGAACTTATAATTATTCAACCAATTCGGCTAGCCCTTACAGACAATTTTGGTAGTTTAATTTTGGATTCGAACTCAATTTTTAACTTTCTAATTATACAAAGGAGTTGAAAGAGTACGAGTACTTTTATTAGATAAAAAATTTGAGAATCTTATATACAAGTAAGCTTTATTATGTTCATATTTCATTCTTTGTCAATCTAACCTTTTTAACCCAAATTATAAAATTGATTCCATTTTCTTTTTTCTATTCAACCCACTAAAATCTCCCAACATTAAATATTAAAGGTAGGTGAAGCTAAAAAAAATGATAATTCTTTATATAAAATATTTTGATCACCTTAGAATTGTGGAACTCAAACTTATTCCCATTTGTCCCTACAACATCATACAATTATAATACTACTATATTGATAGTAACCAAAGGTCCTTAAACGTTTTCAACAAAATGATGGTACATAGAAAAATGGTAGGGGAGGAGGGGGAGGACTAGTAAGAAAAGAAGAAAAAGTAGGGGTTGGTGAGAGAAAGTGGGCGATGGGGTCCATATTTGGTGGAGTAATATAATAACCGAAGTTGACCATTATTATGGAAAAATCAAAACCAGAAATTAAAAAAACGAGTCTTGAGTCGTTCATTGTTGAAGCTGCCTTTTTACCTACTACACACCACGAACAACACACAACACATACACAACCGAATGGATTGGTTTGGTTTGGTTTGGTTTGTTGAAAGAAAGTCATTGGGCAACTTTGTAGTACGCTTCCACTAATTTTCACCAACCCCAACTCGTGCCTTCGCAGGCCCTTCCCTTTCAGTTTTGTTTGTACTTGTTTCATTGGGCTTTTGTAAATTCTTAATGTTATCTTCAGTCGGGTTTATAACCAATAAAAATAACCTTTGGACAATTTTGCTGTAGTCCAGCGTCCACTCAGTTTAATGACTAGAGATTTTTTTTTTTAAAACCCCATAATGTTATCAACTTATTGGCTTCGAGCGTTTTATTCTTTAAATTGTTGGTAAATAAAATAAAATAAAATAAAATAAAATAAAATAAAATAAATAAAAATAAAAATTTATTTTTGAAAAGTAATTACTAATTTAACGTATTCATGTTTTATATCATGTATTACACGTTTTATTTTAGTTACAATTGATTTCTTTTAAATGGTTTGATTAGTCAAATCTATTATTTATTAGGAAAGAGATCAATAAAATATAGGATAGGAATGTTGAATCCGTATAAAATATTTCAAACTTGTGGTATTTATAATGGTGGTGAACAAAATAAAAATGATTAGTTTTTTATTTCGGTCGAAATAATCGATCACGTAATTAGTTATGATCGATTAAATTTTGAGGTGTTAGTTCATTTATGTTAGCTAATTTTGAAGTGATACCAAGGTATATTCATATTTTAAATTTCAAATGTTAAGATTGTTACCGTTTATAGTCCGATGACTTGTCCGAGATTGGTTTTATTATATTCGTCAGAAACCGATGAGATAATAAAAATATGTTTAATTATTTGAAATATATATATAGTATAGTAGGATTTTGTAGGAATATAGGTATCGCATACGGTTTTACTTTTGGTTCATTTTCAAAAGCTTTCATACTATTCGAGATAGGTTCTTACTCATATGTTATTGATACTTTCCATGTTTAACCGATGTAGGATGTAGGACTTTTGTCGCCTCCCTAACAGATCCTCCTCTTGAACAAAGTACCACTCTAGCCTACTCTCATTTGACTTCCATATGTCCACTCTAATCAGGTCGGGATACCTGAACCATAGAGGCACTATGGATGTTACTACTCACCTCTTATTAGACTACACTGTCTTGTTCCTTAGCGTCACTTTAATCAAGTACCATCGTCTTGATACACACCAATCAAGTCACACTGCTTGATGCGCCACATACACTATAAACTAGGATCTCTAAAGCAGATCACCTTAAGCATGACTCCTGGTTCATCGTGTTCGACTTCCAAGAATTTCACTATCATTGCGTTCTGTCTGGGCCTGGAGCTCTACTACCATTTGTTGAGAATATGAGTACCTCATATTCCGTCTCCGTATATAAGTAAGAACAATTGATCTCCACAGTAGTACGATATTGTCCATTTTGGCGCCCGAAGGTCCACACATATTTGTTTTTGGTCCATTTCCAAAAGACCTCATACTTGTTGAGATATGTTCTTACTTATATACCATTGATCATTCCCATGTTTAACCGATGTGAGATGTGGGACTTTTGTCGCCACCCTAACAAATTTAATTTTATATCAATTAATATTTGAATAATAAATTATATATATATATATATAATAAAATAAAATATAAAATTAGTTATACTATTTAATTAATATATTTACTATGTATATCAAATAATTAAACAACTTTATAATATAAAACCTAATATATGTTTCGTAGTAAGGTTGAGCAACATAGCCCAATAGTTTAACATATTTGGTAGTAATAACTAAAGAACAAAAAGGAGAAGAAGAAGCCGCTTGGAAGCAGTTAGGATCTTTGTATTATTTAGAAAGTATGTTTATTACATAGTGTATAAGATTTTATTTATAGATATAATAAAGGGCTCATCGATTTGAGCCTTATATTTTTTAACACCCTCCCTCAAACTCACAATGCAACAGTAATAAACATTGAGAGTTTGTCACAAAGAAAACGAAACCACGGTGTTGATTGAGTCTTCGTGAAAATATCAGTTACCTGTAAATTGATGGAATATATGGAAGCGAGATGGTGCTGATCTGTAGATGATGCCGAGTGAAATGACAGTCTATTTCAATGTTTTTCGCCCTCTCATGAAAAATAAATTTTTTTGTTATATGCATGGCGCTTTTGTTATTATAATATAGGGAATTGTGTTTAGTAATATTAACCCACATATTTGCAAGAAACCATTGTAACCAAACAATCTCACATGTGGTGACGACCATAGCACGGTACTCAGCTTCAATAGCCGATCAAGAGACAAAATCTTATTTCTTGCTTTTCCATGATATTAATGAATCTCCAAAGAAAATACAGAAACTAGTAGTAGATTTCTTGTTATGATGATAACTATCCCAATCAGCATCGCTATAGGTACGTTGTTCAAGTTAAGAGGTCGAGGAAAATAAAAATCTTTGGAACTGAGTGCGACAAAGATATCTCAATATTCGAAGAACATATCCCCAATGAACGGATGTAGGAGCAGTAACAAACTGACTAAATACGTGAACAACATAAGCTATTTATGGTCAAGTAATTGTAAGATAGACCAAACTTCATAGAAGAGTTTGATATAGAGTTGGGTTTGACAAAGAAACACCATCAATTGGAGAATACTAAGCATTGGTTTCAATAGGGTTATTTACCGTCCTATTATCACAAAGTTGCGCTCACTTGAATAAATCAGATATATATTTTCTCTGAGAAAGAATATAACATTTTGAAGAGTGAGCTACCTCAATACCTAAAAAATAACGTAATAGTCCCAAGTTTTTCATTGCAAAACGTTGAGCTAAATCACGTTTTAGTGCCTAAATGCCATCAATATCATCACGTGTAATGATCATATCATCTACATATATGGGTAAAATAATTTTTCCTCCACTCGTACATTTGATAAACAAGGTCGAATCATGATTCCTAGCAAGGAAACCAAATAAAGTAACAACATGTAGAGAATTTTTCAAATCATGTACGAAGAGCTTGTTTGAGACCATATAAAGCTTTCCTAAGTCGACACACTTCACCTCGTTGGTGAGAAACACCTAGAGGAGGATTCATGTAAACCTCCTCATGAAGATCACCATTCAAAAATTCATTTTTGACATATAGTTGGAAGATCTTCCACTGGCGAACGGATGCAACCGCAATAAGAGTACGGACTATCATCATTTTTTACCACTGGGGAAAATGTCTCATCATAATCCATACCATACTTCCGTGAATAACATTTTGCTACAAAATGAGCCTTATATATTTCAACAGACCCATTAGACTTTGTTTTAATTTTGAAAACCCATCAAGATCTGATTATATGCTTACCATATGGAGGTTTAACTATATCCCATGTATGAGTCTAATAAAGAGAGGTAAACTCTTCAACTATTGCATTTTGCCAACGAGGATAAGAACCAACTTATTTAAACGACAGAGGTTCATATAAATTATGTATGTTTGCTATGAAAAAGGCGAAAAGGAGCTGAGTAAGAAGAATACGCAAAATTAGGTAGTTTGGTAGACTTACTTGTACGAGTAGATCTTCTGATGGGTGAAGTTGGTGATTCACTAAAAGAAGAAGCTAACTCAGACATTGATAAAGTAGAAGTAGTATCAGCTATAGTTAATGTCTCATGAGCTGACACATCAATATCAATGGGTATGCCGATATTATTTCAAAAGGATCAATACTCTGAAGTTTGGTACTTGTTATATCATGTGATTTTGTTGGAATCGAATAAAACGTGATATGGTCAAGAAATTTAACATGTTGAGCGACATAAAGTTTCTGACTAGTGCAATCAAAACAACGATAATCTTTCTGTTTAACAACATAACCCAATAAAACACATATTATAGATTTAGGGCCCAATTTGTTCCTTTCTATTTGAGGACGAAGGAAAAAACATGTACATCTAAACACTCGTAAAGAAGAATAATTTGGAAGTTGTCCGTATAATTTTTAAAATGAGACATCCATGCATTATTAGCATTAGAAAATTGATTAATCACAAATACAGCAGTATGAATTGTTTATCCCAAAAAATAGTAAGAACCTCAGCAGATAAAAGCAAAGAACGAGCAATCTCAATAAGGTGATGATGTTTTCTTTCTGCAACACCATTCTGTTGAGGGGTGTCAGTGTAAGAAAACTGATGTATGGTACCATCATATGCAAGTAACTGAGAAAAATCATTTGATGTATATTCACCCCTTAAGTCACACAACAGAATGTTGAGTCTTAACAAGTGCCCGAAATTCTCTATAAATTCCAAGGAAAGATGATCTCTATTTCATAAGGCAAACCCAAGTATATTGAGTATAATCAGCGATAAAATAAACATTATAGGACAAACCACCATTTGTGGAGACATGAGATGGACCCCAAACATCAGAATGAACAATATCAAACTGAGCAATAGAAGAAGTGACATTTTCATTAAATGGTAACGCCGAAAATTTTGAAATTTTACAACAACTACAATCTGAGATATTACAAGTGTTTAAATGACCTAAAAGACTTATAAAGACTAAAAAATCAAATGCGATGCAGACACATACCCCAGACGAGAGTGCCAAAGATAAAACTCAGACAATGACGGATTTAAACGAAATAAAGACAAATCAACACAAGATGCAGCAATATTAGTCAAGTATGTTTTTCCACTATCAACACCATAGACATCCACATCTGTTACTTCGAGTTTCTCTAAAATGTAGAGTTCCTTTATTTTAAGACTTTTCCACATCACTCTATGAGTCTATTCATTTTGTATAACACAAATAGAATCAGAAAACAAGACAAAATAACCAGATTTACACAATTGGCTAGCCAAAACAAGATTCAAAGCAAGGGTGGGAACGTAGTAAATATCGGATAAGGATATATGAGGGGTATATATAGAGTCAATACCCTCTACTAACATTGGTGTAGCACTAGCAGACAAAACAGATATGGGTGAAATATGAGACAATGAAAAAAAGTTTGATATGTGTGGTGACATATGATGAGACGCACCCGAATCCAAAATCTAGAATTATGAATCAATACGTGAAGTGGAAGACGAGGACATACCTGAATGATATGAAGATGTAGACATAAAAAAGTTCTTCTTATTCATTTTGTTACTAGTAGATTGTAGAAAATCATCTTTTGAATCATATTCGCAATAAGATCCACAATCTTCAAATGAAAAAATAATCAAACAATCAAGAGATACCAAATTTGAACCGGAAAAATCAAATCAAACTCTTAATCAAACCCCAAATCCAAAATCAAACCAAGTCCAAAATTCAAAATCTTAATGGTCCAGCAAAATCAAATCGAATACTAAATCAAATCCAAATCCCAGTCCAAATACCAAACTAAATCTAAATACCAATCTAAACCCAATTTTCAATCAAATTCAAAACCAAAACCAAAATCAAAATCAAAATCAAAATCAAAATCAAAATCAAAATCAAAATCAAAATCAAAATCAAAATCAAAATCAAAATCAAAATCAAATTGAATTCACGGTTTTACCGACAAAACTGTTGCACTGTTCCAATAGAAATTTCTCCCAAACCGTAGCAGGAAATCATAATCCAAACAGTTAGATTGAAGAACTGGATGTCCCGAACACGCTATCCAAAATTCAGCAAAAACAGACATCGTTTGCCTTTCGATCAGATCGTTTGATTGGGGTGGTAGATCCACGATATAGGGGAAGCGTAGATCAGATTACTCCATGCCGTGATACTATGATAACTAAATAACAAAATAGATAAGAAGAATCCGCGTAGAAGCGGCTAGGGTTTTTGTATTATTTAGAAAGTATGTCTATTACATAGTCTATAGGATCTTATTTATAGATATAACAAATGGCTAATGGGCTTAGGCCTTATATCTTTAACATGTAGATCTTGGGTTATACAAGATATTATTTATTACAATTTAATTAGACTGGGTCAGTCCGGTCTCTCCTCTCAAACCATGTTCCTCACTAATTTAAAATCCAAATCCGGACCGATTTGGTTAGTTATCCGATCGATCTCAATCCGAACCCTAATCTTCACTAATTTAAAATTCAAACCTAAAACGGTCTCGTTCGATAACAACCCTACGTGATGTAATATATTTGTAATTTTTTACTTTAGATTGGATAAGAAAATTATTACCCCATTTATTATCACGTAAAAACATGTTTTTAGACTCTCTAATAATCAAAGTTAACTTCAAATTCAAGATCTCCAAGTGAAAAAAAGAGTTCTCTAAGAAACGTTTTCTTGGTAACTAAGAAAGCTTCATCTCTTTAAAGTTCTTCTTGATTTTCCTCCTCCTTGGCTTCTTGTCAAGCTTCTAAGATCATCAACATCAATCATAAGATAACAACCCCATGGATCCCAAATCCATCATATCAATCGACGAGAGTTCCCTTCTCTTTAATCATATGTTCCTCTGCAGAAATCATACTGAGATTCTATCAAACCAGCCATTCAAAAGCCTGTAATCAAACCTACAAGCACACAAGAAAGACTAGATCACACTTCAATACAGTTTGAAGAGAATGTTAAAGATAGTCTGATGGTTTTTTTCTCTTTTAATTTAATTGGAAAATTCAGTAAAGGACTGCTTAGCAAAATGAACCTTAATAATTTTTTTGAGGAAATGAAATTCAACAAATAATCAAACTGGGACTCAAGAAACTTATTTCTTGAATTCTCTCTTCAGAAAGATCTCAGCAAGATATGGTCTAAAAGAGTATGGACTGCACGTGATAGATCAATGCGAGTATTAAAATGACAGCCCTTTTTTAACCCTAAGTATGAGTGCCCAATTTTACCCATATAGACCTGATTTGGAAATTTACTAGAGCATCTATACAACGAAGAATTAATTACGTCGTTGGATTCTTCCATTGGGCAGTCCATCAAAAATTGGATCCCTCCAAAAACAGAGTTATTTTCAACGCATGCTTTGCTTGGATAAAATTGACATTTCTCGTAAACTACATCAGGTTTTGGCAATAACGATGGATGTTGGATTAAAGTCAACTATAGAACCTCCCCAAGTATTGCTCTCATTGCTATCATTTTGGACATGAAAAAGATGCCTGCAAGAAACAAACTCAAGAATTATCAAAGATTCTCAAAATCAACACACAGATAATATCATCAGTGGAAACTTATTATGCAAATCAAGAACAAGATATAACTAAACAAACAAAAAAATTAAAGTCTATCATCACTCAACCTGCAAACTATGAATCCTCAAGTGCTCAGACCACCAATGTTCAACCTGGTGATGGAATTACACCAGAACAGCTAGCTCCTGCAAAATCAGAATCAAAATATGATCTTATTGATGCAAATAAACACCTTGAAGAAGACTACACACCACCTTATCACACTGAATCAGGGACAATAACTCCTAATCAAAATAAAATTGGAATTATTCCATCTTCTCCAACTGTTAAACATAAAGAAGATGACTTTGGATTTCCAAAATCTGCTAAACCAAAGACTCAAGGAAGCAAACTCTAGAAAAAGAAACGGCAATGTCATCATTAAATCCCTTTTTGGGACAGAACAATCCTCTAACACCAACTTCACAAATGATTAAGTTCTTATGCTGGAATATTTAAGGCATAAGAAATAAGGCTTCAATAACGCGGCTCAAGTCTATTACATTCAAATAAAAGCTTAACATGCTGGTTATTTTGAAGCCTTTCATCAAAGAAGAAAACATCTCATATACAACTGCAAATCTAGGTTTCCCCGCCTACTGTCACAACGCCAGCAACAAAATTTGGATGTTTTGGTTGGATGCACCTGTTAGAACATTGAAAGTGCAAAAGGCTTCCATGATACACTAAGGGAATGTTCTCTTGAGGATGTCGGCTACGTGGGAACAAGATTTATAAGGGAAAATAAATCAAAATAGGGACGATTGGTCAGGGCCTTAATCAACCCTGAATGAGCTGATTACTTCAACAACACATCTATCTACCATATGGCTAGAACTTGTTCTGACCATATGCATTTTCAAGTCTGTATATGTAACGATAGAACTACGTATAAACCTAGTTTCGGATTCCTAAATATGTGGACTCTTAATGAGGAATTTCTTTCTATGGTTGAGACTAACTGGAAGCTTAATATGCAGGGAATTCCATTATTCAAATTCTAGAATAAGCTAAAGAGACTCAATGAGGTATTAAAAACTTGTAATAAATCAACATTTAACAATATTTTTGATAAAATCATTGAAGCATAAACTAAAGTCACTCTAATGGAAGAAATATTACAAAATATCAGCAACACGGAAAATATCAACAACTTGTCAAAAGCTAATGTTATGTTACTACAGGCTTTAAAGTTGAAGGAATAATTTTGGCATAAAAAATCATACTCCAACTGGCTAAAAGCAGTGGCAAAAATACAAAGGTCTACCAATTCTATGTAAAGAAAAAAAGAAGAAAAGCTAGGATTAACAGCATAAAAGAGAATTCAATTTGGTTAGCATATTGGAACCACTGCATTAAGCTTCTTCAAGGAAACATTCATAGACATCTCATATCCTAGTCACAAGAAACATTTGAATCTCATCAGCAACTACCTTCTAAAAACTAATTTAAGTTGGTTACTACCGAAGATAATTCAATGTTAATGCATCTTCCTACTGAAGAAGAAATTTTCTCAATAACAAAGAGCCTAAATCCAAACAGTGTGGCATGTATGGATGACTTTAACCAATGTTTCTTTATTACATGTAGGCAGATTATCAAACAAGACTTCAGTGAGGCTGTAAACTCTTTATTTTTAGGCAAGTCATCCTTGAAGGCATCATATCCACTGGCATCTACCTCATCCTCAAAAACAACAACCCTACATTATGGAATTAATATAGATCCATCAGTCTTTGCTCATTCACCAACAAAATAATATCCAAACTTCTCAATAGAAAACTGTCCACAATACTACCTGGAATCATATCTCGAGTTCAAGAAGCTTATGTACAAGATAAGTTTATACACGAGATTTAATTGCAAAAGAAATTATCTATGATATCAATAAAAAAGTTAAAGTTGGAAACATTTTTATCAAGATGGATATGGCCAAAGCCTTTGATATAATGTCACACAACTCTCCGATAATCTGATCCTGAATAGTTTTAGACCACATAGCAGACTAAGCCGATTGCTATTAAGTACCACTGATTTTAATTATTAGATGAACTTGATTTTAACATCCATTGTTGAGTTACATTTCAAAACATATCTGTTTTGGTTGTTAGAAAATAAAATAGACAATATGAATAAGGGCCAAACTATATATACCCAATTCCGGTTTAAGTATATCCAATTTTGAGTATACCCAAAGGTGATCTAAGTATACCTAATTTTTTCAAAAAATACCCTTTTCTAGGTATATAAGTCAATTTATTTTACTAACTTCCATCCACAACATTTTCCCTACACTTTCTCCCACTTCTCCCACTTCCCTCACTTCTCTCACTTCTCTTTAGCTCTCAAACTCTTTTCTCTCAAACATTCTCATCTCTCACTCAAATTTTCCGGCGAGCCACCACCACTCCTCATCCTCCTCCATCATGGTGAAGAACAAAAACCAATCACCACCACCTACGTAAGTTCCCTAATCTAATTTTGCAAATTAATTTAGTTAGTTTTAGGTATGAATTTAGGATTTAGGTTAGTTTTAGGGTAGAATTTAGGGTTTAAGCATAGACTTAGAGTTGAAATTTTCCAAACATTAGGAGGTAGTGGCCATTTTCAAGCCTGGCTGCCGGCTAGAAAATGGCCGACAACACCGCACCGGTGGTGCGCCTAGGGCAGCACCATCGGTGCGAGCAGCTGTGTCGCTCGGTACATGGTACCCGTGCCGCTCGGTACGGCCTGCTGTGCACCTACGGTGCACAGCTTTTTAAAAAAAAAAAATTCTAAAAAAATAGTTTTAAAAGTTTTACTTTTGCATTTTTTAAAAAAAAATTGAAATTTATAAGAAATTACTTTCAATCGGAAGAATTGTAGTGTTGGTTTTTTAATTTTGCGGGTTATATCATATGTTATTGTTATTAATTTCGTAATTTATTTTTTATTTTTGTAGGTCAGACGTCGTTGAGGTGCGACGTCTTCCTCGCTCTAGGGCGTATCCCCCTGGTTCACGGGCGCCACACCCGGGGAAGATTCTAAAGACGGTACGGGCCGTCGAAGATGAGTGGGTCCGCGATTCCAAGCGCGGACGAGATTCAGCTGAGGAACCTGAGACTATTCGTCCTAGGGAGGAGGAGGACATGATAAGGACTGATCAGTCTTTGCGCCGAATCAACCATGGGAAGAGGAAAGAAAAAGCCTCAAATATTACAGTCGATGATAGTAGAGGCAGAGTCTCCTCACGACGCGAGACGTCTTCATCACACCGATCACCACCTCCCACTACTAGTGATCCACCACCTCCCCCTCCCGCTCGTAGTGCTCCATCCCATGTGCATACTAGTACACATCTACCACCTGTTAGTGACAGGGTGAATGCCACTGGGGACCCTGAGCAGGACACCATCGATGAGGAGCATATCGATGCGACCCACACAGAGGAGTAGCGAAAGACGTTTTCCTTTCTCAAATGTAACAAGATACCTCTGTTTCCTGACTACAAGGAGCACGAGGCATATCACGTCTTCATAGGACAAGTAAGTACCAAATTATTAAATGTTTAGTCTAAGATTTTACTATTATTAATTTCTGACTTAGTTTTTTTATTTACAAGGTCGCATCACATGAGGCATACAGGCACATTATAATGTGTTTGTATGTGGGACCTCAGTGCTCAGCCAGAGGTGCAACAACATTTGGCGCAGACTCCTTTCGGTCCTCTTATAGCCCACTTGCCTCAGTACTTCACGCACTCCGTACTTGATGAGGTATTCATTAAGCGTTGGCATCAGGAGACCAACACGTTCCATTTCTCATTTGGGGAGATGACGATTACCCTCGACGATGTCAGCTGCATTACAAGTCTCCCTGTAGTTGGCCGAACCTTGGATGTAGTCACGGCTCCACGTGATGAGGCATACAGCTACTATGCTAGTATGTTAGGGTTGACAGTGGATGAGGTCCGTGCAGAGATACAGTCCACTAGAGGCGTTGGCTTCAAGATCAAGTGGTTGCGGGAGACTTTTACCAGGGGTGCTACGTTGAGCAGACTGATGCTGAGACTATCCGCCAGGTATCACGAGCATACCTGATGTTCTTATTTGGTTCCACTATTTTTGCGCATACTAGTCACAAAAGCGTTAAGGTTGACTATTTGTACGGGTTGGCGAATGTGGATTCTAGGTTGTTGAGTATCGCATGGGGTACGAGTGCATTGGCATTCATGTTCCGTGGTTTGGGTGATGCTTCGAAAGCATCAAAGCATAACCTGTACGGATTTGTAGCCATGCTTGATTGCTAGATTTATGACCACTTTCCCGCATTAAAGCCTTAGAGAATGCGGACCACGTAGCGAGGCAGCCTAGGATTTTTAAGTGGCTACCGAAGCGGATTGTTGGGCAAAACATCCGCCCCAAATCGGTTGTTCGTACTCTCCTTACAGATCAGAAGCAGACAAATGTAAGTGTTTAAATTTTAGTAGCATGAACATTTTAATATTAAGTTTTATTTTTTAAAATTGTCTAAGTGTTTTACTTTTTTGGAACAGGTCATATTTGAGCCGTACGAGGATATCAGAGTCCAGTTTCCCGTGCAGGAGATCCGCACCATCGTTTATCCTTTGTGGATGATGAGCACGGTCGAGGGGTACATGCCTGATCGGGTTATGCGCGACGGGTTCAGGATGAGCCTGAACTCCCATTTGTACTCCAACCAGGTTACAAGAAGAGAGATTTGGTGAGGTACACGTGGCGAGAGAGCGCATGGCTTGATTGGCGTCAACACCTTGGGTACTATAGAAGGCGTACCCACGGTGCACTGTACCATCAGTAAAAGGGGAATATACCGATGGTACAATGCACCGGCCGGTGTATGGCACTATCGGTACACATTAGTGTGCACCGATGGTGCCTCACACTGTGTACCTATGGAGCAACCTTCATGCACCATAAGTACAAAGAGTGGTGTACCATTGGTATACTCGACTGTGTACCATCGGTATACTCGACTGTGCACCATAGGTACACTCCACTGTGCACCATAGGTACACAGTAGGCAGTACCTGTGGTGCGCAATTGAAACTTGAAAATTTTTCCTGGTTTTTTTTCGCGCGTCTTCTTTTTTCGCGCTCTTTAATTCCCGCCAAAGTAATTTTTCATTTTTCTATTTAAAGAGGTCTACCTTACAGCACCAAACACACAAAAATCTTCTTCAAACATAGTTGAAGTCTTTGTTAATGGGTTAGAGTGTGTTTGATGATGCTCATCTACTCAAGGCTGCGAAAGCTGTGAAATTCAAACGACCCGACAATAATATCGATGAGTTTTTCGATGAAGTTTTGTGTATGATGTATTTCATGTATGGCGAAATGTCTACGTCTAGACAAATGCCTCAATCTCGTACTCGTGATGAGGTAGCCACTAGGTACAAGTGTATAACTAGTGGACCGATATTCTTGGTGTTTAACGAGCCCCCATAAATTAGGAATGAGGCATTCGACTCATTCAGTTTAATGATCACAAACTATTTGTCTTTAGAAATGGCAGGATACATTCTTTCTCAAATTGCCATGAATGAGGAAACAGTGCGTATTCTCAGCGACAATGGAGGCTACGATTTTGACTAAATATCTGTTCAATCTCAAGTTATCTACTCATGTTTATGTGATGTTGTTGTTGCTTGTTTGTAGCGTTTAATTTTAAGTTATGAAATGATTAGTTGCTTATCGTTATAAGTTGGAAAATTTCATGAATTACGGTCAAATAATTGAAGTAACAAAACGTTATGATAAAGTAAACAAAGTTCTAAATAACATAAATCCGACCAAAAGACATAAAGCGACAAAAAGCCATAAATCCAATCGAAACATGAACATAAATCCAACCAAAAGATATAAATCGACAACTAAAATTCATCAAGATTAGTTACTTTTTGGAATGAACAAACTGGCTTTCTCCCTTCGAGTTTCGTGTATTTTTTACAGCGACCAACTATTGGTAGCCTCCCAAGTTGGCATCATGTTGGATTTCGACAAGCGAATGAACCCTCCCCCAAAATAACTAGAAGTTTAATTTGCTTGTACGTAGGTAACGCTTTAGGTTAGAATGAGCACTCTCGACGCGGTTAGTGGTGCAATGTCCCCAATGGAAGTTATTGTTCGTCTTCCAAACAACAAATTTGTCCATGTATTTATCGAGCCACGATTTGTCAGTGTATTCCATTGCAAAAGGGTAGTCTTTGTACTCCAATAGCATGTCCCGTCGGGCGTGATCGAATTCAATCTCTGATGCTGCATACGCAATCTTATTCCAAGCAGAAAAAATTTCACATGATCACTTTTCTCGGGGAAGTATTTTCTTGTTTGCCCCTGAACATTCTGTGCTATGTGCCATTGACATAATATATGCATTGTCTCTGTGAATACCACTTCTATGGTGTTCATCAACGCTAAATCTTTGTCGGTCAGGATGACACGAGGTTCTTGAATTCCATAAACGGAAATCAACGACTTCAAACACTCTAACACCCATTTGAAGTTGTTTAACTTCTCACTGGACATGAAGGCAAATGCCGCACATAAAGTCAATCTGGTACACGTCACACCCACTATCTCGAACAATGGCATACCATATCATATGACTTTATACGTACTATCCATGATCAAAACTGTTAGAAATGTCTGCAAAAGGTCAACACTGACTGGATGGGCAAAAAACATATCTGTAATGACTTGTCCATCGTCTTCACCAGATTTATGTCATTCATAATAATTATGTGACTTAAGCTCCCCCAACAAGAACTGGAGTTGTGACCTACCCGCCTTTTTTAAAACCATACTTTTCTGTCGTGCATTGTAGATGGTGCGCATGGTAGAAATATTATCTTCGTTCAGCTTCTTAACACCATTCAGTATATCTCTGGGGTTAATACCAATGTAGGTCGCTCGTTCAACATATTCCATCTCTTCATCATTCAAACGGCCAGCAAAAGAATGATCGTCTAGATGTTTTGAACTCTCGTGGTTATGAATACCACATTTTACTTCTAACTTCCATTGATCTGGTCCCACCATTAACCCGAGAAGCTGAAATGGGCAGTCAATCTTTTTCGTTCCTGTAGACTGTCGTTTACGGTCTTTTTCTGCTACTATTGGAGTATATGGCCCCCCCTCTCACACTGGAAATATATCCTCAGACTTTTTCTACTATTTAATTTGTCGCGCCGACTTATGTTGATAACCATACCATGGAGTTTTCCTGTCTTCGTAACCCATTTTATCAACGCGTCGTGTGTGTAGAACTCGGTAGTGAAGAACAAATGACTGTAGTCAGTAGCGAAAGGTTCCTCAGTCCCATTGGCGACATCCGTCCCCTGTTACACAACAACAAACCACAATAAGCAATCAGGTATAGTTTAAAACTGAAAAAAAAACCTTGATTTTTTACAAAAAATATGCACGAACCAAAGGTTAAGAGGCCTAGAACCGGTGGTCCTAAGCCTCAGAACCGGCCGGACACGACGAGGTGCACCACCGGTTCTTTGGCCTTTAACCGGTGGTGAAGGGGCCTCGGAACCGAGGGAACTGAGGCCCCTGCACCACCGGTTCAAGGCCTCAGAACCGGTGGTACTGAGGCCTCGGTACCGATCGGACTGTGGCCTTAGCACCACCGGTTCCTGGCCATGAAACCGGTGGTGCGTAGGTCACGCACGGTCGGTTCTAATGCCAAGAACCGGCCGTGTGTAACCTATGCACCACTGGTTCCATGGCCAGGAACCGATGGTGCTAAGGCCGCCGGTGAAAATTTTACCTTTTCCTCCGGTGATGGCTGCTTCTCCGGAGACGGTGGCTGCTTCTCCGGCGACTCCAACTCTTTTTCCGGCGAAATTTCATCATCCCTTATCTCCGGCGACATCAACTTCTCCACACTGATCCCTAGTTTTCGTTGAGTGATGATCGATTTTGTGTTTTAGGTTGAATGTTCTTGATTTTATTTTGAAGTTTGAAATTGGTTTCAAAGATTTTAAGAAAACTATACGATTTGGATGATAAATTCACTAAAGAAGAATGTTTGTTTGGGTATACATAGCGAAATAAGTTATTTGGTGAATTGGGTATATTTAAGATAGACTTAGTAGTTTTTTTTACTTAATGACAGTTTCGAGATTTATTTTATTGTCGAAAGTAATTTGGTAAAAAAAACGTCAAACTAAAGTCAAATGAGGATTTTGCGTACACTTAAACCGGAATTGGGTATATATAGCCATACCTATGATTAATCATACCTCGGCTTATATAAGGATTAAGGAAGGCTACATTGTCATTTTTTTATAAGTTCTCTCTAACACTCATCGATTTTCCTTTTTTGTTGCTATTTAAACCTCGTCGCTCTACCACCGGAGTCCATCTAAAGCTTATACTTAGAGCGGTAGGTCCAAATTGGTCTTTTGAGTGTAATATTTTCCATTTTTGTATGTATTTAACTTTTTGATCGGTGGAGATAAGATGTTTTAGCTTATGGATTGGCCGGAAAAGCTTGAGAGCAAGAGAACCTCGAATAATCAAAATGACTAGAATGATGACATTAGGTATGGATGATTCTACTGTTTCTCAAATTGGACCGGATTAAATAGAGTCGACTAAAAATGGTACAGAGTCTTCTTCAAGAACTGCCATAGTTCTTCTTGGCTGCTAAGTTTTTGTTTTCCCGGCGCCGGTGCCCCCTCCGGGTTGGCTTCTCTCCATCGAGTGCTTCTTGACGTTTCCCCGTTTGTTGATTGCCTTCTGGCAATCGGTCTCTTTGTCTTTAAGTTGCTCTGTTTCTGATCATGGAGAACAGAGTCTTTAACGACGATGATTTTCCAGCTCTAAAGGCTGATCTAATCAAAGCTCTGACAACCATCAATAAGTCTTATTTAGAAACTGTGAAACAGAAGCCAATGCTTAAAGAAACAAATCCGGAGTCTGTTAAAGAATCTGATAGCCATATCTATGTTCAATACTCTATGGAAACAAAGGATCGTCTGTTATTGCAAAGTAGAACTACCTTAATTGGAAAATTTGCTAATGGAATCCCCAAGCGATCCTCTTTTCAACATTTTCTTGATTCTTTTAAGTTTAAGTGTGACTATAGCTTGATTACTATTGACTCACGTCATGTTTTAATCGAATTCTGCCTCAAAGAAGACGTCAGCCTTCTATGGTCCAAAAGCGTCTGGTCTGTGGACGGGAAGAGTATGAGACTTCTAAAATGGTGTCCCGATTTCAATAAGAACGTCGAAAACCCGATTGTGTTATTATGGGTCAGGTTTGAAAAAATACCAGAATTTATGTATAACATTTCTGTTATTCACGATCTTGCTTCAACTCTTGGTATAGTTCATCGTATTGTGGTTCCTGATAAGCATATAGCAAGCAGGAATGCTTGCTATGCTCAAGTTGAGATTAATATTGCTAAGGATCTTAAAAGAAGCATGTGGGTTGGGTTTGGTGAGAATGATGGGGTTTGGATTGGTATCAGTTATAAGAATGTTCCTAGTTATTGTTCACATTGTCATAATTTGGGTCACATTGTTAAAGATTGCAGAAAGATTGATAGTAAGATAGAAAATGAAGAACAGGTTAATGAAGAGAAAGATTTATTAGGAAAAGACAGAATGTTGTTAATACATCTCAAGATCCTCAAGCTACTCAGTTACAAACTGTTACTAAAGTTTACAAAAGGAAGTCAAAGTCTATAATTGCTCCTAAAGAAGCAGAGTCTGTTAAGGATTCTTCTGATATTGCTCCCATTATTGTTGAAGACTGTACTTCCTCCAAGAATGATCAGGAAATTATTGGTGCCCTCCAAAAACTTGATTCGGTGTTTCATAATAGTTTTGATAAACAGGAGGATGATAACACTTCTTTAATTATGAGGAATATTGGTAGTTGTGATGTCTCTCCAAGTTCAAATTCATTGTGTGATTCCCCAAGCTTTACTTATCCTCGTCAAGACTTTAATCAGATCATCAATCAAAAGATTAAATCTGCAAACAAGAAAAATATTAGTAAAAAACTATCTGTTAACTCTCTAAAGAAAAAAGAGAGCAAAAAGTTAAAGTCCTTATCTGATAATGATAAAGATATGTAGTTGGAATGCTCGTGGCATAAACAATAATTCTACCTTATCCAGGCTTACTTTTATGGTTCAAAGTGAAAAGATTAAAGCTTTTACTATTCAGGAGCCTATGGCTAATGTTGACAAGATGGGGAAGATCTCTAAAAGAATTGGGTTGGCTAATTTTTATTCTAATTGTTCTAGTAAAGTGTGGGTGTTTTGGGCTTCTGATATCAACCTTTCAATTAAGGTTGATCATGACCAGTTTTTACATATGGACATCAACACCAGCAACTTCTATTTTTATTTCACCTCTGTGTATGCTAAGAACCAGCGTTCTCTTCGTAAAGATCTTTGGAATAATATGCTTTCTCTTGCTAATGATAGTAATCCTTGGTTACTTGCTGGTGACTTTAATTCTATCACTAGCTCTGAAGATCAATTGGGATGTTCTAGTTTTGATTTTGGGAGCTCTGAAGACTTTAATGAAGCCATCAGAGCTTGTAATCTTAGAGACACTGGGTGTGTGGGTTCTAGATTTACTTAGAGCAACAATCGTTGCTGGAAAAGACTTGACAGAACTCTTGTCAACAATTGCATGGCCTCTACAATGCAAAGTATTCAGGTGTTTCACATGGTCAGAGCTTGTTCTGACCATGCCCCATTACTTATATCTTTGTCAAATAATTCTAATTCTGTTTTACATTATAACAAATGTAACCTTAAATTCTTAAATTCTTGGACTAATGACTCTAATTTTCTAAGTCTTGTGAAGCAGAATTGGGACATTCCTTGTCATGGAAGTCACAATAATGTTTTCTGGTTCAAATTGAAGAGACTCAAGAAGATGCTTAGGGTTTGGAACACTAATCACTTTGGGAATATTTTTAACAAGGTGAAGAAGGCTACTGAAGATGTTAATCTTAAGGAGGCTATCCATCTAAGTGAGAACAACATTAATTCTAAGGCTAGCCTTGATACTTCTAATAATACTCTTATTCAAGCTCTTAAAGATGAGGAATCCTACTGGAGACAGAAATGTTTCAACACTTGGTTGAATGAATGTGATGGCAATACTAAGGTTTATCATAGATATGTCTCCAAGCAGCGTAAAAAGAACTTTATCAGTGGTATAAAGAAGGATGACATTTGGCTATGCAGTCAGAATGATATAGCTAAGTCTGCAGAATCTCATTTCAAAACTATTCTCTCTACTGATTCTTGTGATAACACTACTGATCTTGATATGCAGGATGACATCTATGCTAATATCCATAAGATTATAACTGACTCTGACAATCTATCTATGCTTAGACCTACCAACACTGAAGAAGTTTGGACCACTATAAACACTATGAAGAAGGACAGTGCTGCTGGCACTGATGGTTTCAATACTTTCTTCTTGAAATCTTGTTGGGATATTATCAAAATTGATATGTGTAACTCATTGAATGCTTATCTTAAAGGCTGTAGTGTTCCTAAGGGGGTTTTTGCCACAGGGATATGTTTAATTCCTAAAGGTTCAAATCCTATTAACTGGGACAACTACAGACCCATCAGTCTGTGTACCATTTTCAATAGGGTCATTTCTAGTCTTATTAATCGCAAGCTTGCTGATTTTCTCCCTAAAATTGTTTGTAAAAATCAGGGTGCCTTTGAGAAGAATAGACTCATACATGAGAACATTCTTATCACAAAGGAGATGCTTCATAATATCAATAAAATGTAGTAAGGGTAATTATGTGGTTGGATATGACAAAGACATTTGACAGAATGTCTCATGCCTTTGTCTTAAAGGTTTTAGCTTCTTTTGGGTTCTCTAAGGAGGTTGTTTCCATTGTCAATACTCTTATCTCTAATGTTATGCTATCTGTTCTTATTAATGGCCTGAGTGTTGGCTACTTTCCTCAAAGAAAAGGCCTGAGACAGGGAGATCCCTTGTCTCCTAGTCTTTTCATTATAGCACAAAATGTGCTTATTAGGGGGATTCAGGTTCAATTTAATGTTAATGATAACATGAGATATTATACTAAGTCTAACTATATCTTACCAAGCTTAGCTTTTGCAGACGATATCATTATCTTCACAAACAACTTGCCCTCCACCATTAAGAAGCTCAGTGATCTGCTTGACAAGTATCAATTAATTAGTGGCCAATCAATTAATAAGAACAAAACCAAAGTGATTACCTCTGCTAAGTTCTCCCAAGATGGTGCTTCTAGACTCAAGCTTGCAACTGGCTTCAACATTGAATCAGCTCCTTTCATCTATTTGGGAATCACCATTTCTGCAAATAACAAAGGGAAGAATTACTTTCCCCTTATTGAAAAGATTCATAACAAGATTCAAGAGTGGGACATAAAGAATCTATCCTTTGGGGGCAGATTATCTCTTATATCTAATGTGCTTCATCCAATTGTTTATTTTTGGATGCAGAATAGTGTTATACCTAATTCTATTCTTAATAAAATCGAGCTCTGTTTTAACTGTTTCCTTTGGAGGTCCAAGTATAATGAGAAGTCTATACATTGGACCTCTTGGAATATGCTGTGTAAGCCCTATGATGAGGGTGGGCTGAATATCAAAAGACTTGTTGATATTCAGCTCACTTTTAGCTATAAGCTTGGGTTTATGTTTCGAAAAAACAATTCTATTTGGTCTGACTTAATGCATAAAACTTATAGTCCTCATACTCACCCTATTAAAGCTAGTTGTAAGGTCACTGATTCTGTTGTTTGGAAGAGGCTTCATGCTGTTAAAAATATGGCTGAGCAGCATATTGGTTGGGTTCTTGGTAAGGGCAGTGTTGATTTTTGGCTAGATGTTTGGCATGATATGCCTCCTTTTCAATCTAGTCAGAGTACTAACAACTGGTATTTACCAGCTACTGTCAAGTCTTTTTGGAAAGGGAATTGTTGGGACATCCAAACTCTCTTGGCATTCCTTAATCATGATTAAGTTAACCATATTAATACCTTAAAGCTTAATCCTAATCAGGATGACCAGATTGTTTGGAAGTTATCCAAAGGCAGAAATTTTAACACTATGGATACTTGGAACATTATTAGAAACAATTTCAATAAGTTAAGTTTTCTCAGAAAGATTTGGAGCCATTTTATTCCAAAAAAAATTCTTTTTTATGCTGGAAAATCATTAAATTTTTTGTCCCTATTGACAATATCTTTTCCAAAAGACATTTGGTCATAGTTTCTAAGTGTCAATTCTGTTGCAGTTGTGAAGAGAGAAATCATCTCTTCATCAACTGCAACTATGCTTGGGCCATTTGGAATTATTTTGGGTGACTGTTTAAGGTTCCTATCTATAGATATATGACTTTTAATCATCTTCTTAAGTCTTGGTTTTGTTTTACGAACTGTAAATTCCATATAACTCATTTAGTCCCTCAAATTATCTGTTGGACCATCTGGTACAACATAAATTGTTCTAAATTCAACAACACTCATGATGATTTCAAGAGTGCTGCAAAATCATTTTGGCTATAGATTCAGGGGACAAACTTAATTCTAAGCATTGGTCCTTTGTTTGTAACGCAGGCGTTGCGATGGGTTGTAAATCGATTAACAGAAGAAAGAAAGGCATCACGTACCTGAAATGGCTTGCTCCTCCTCCTGGTAGGTTGAAGGTCAATGTCGATGGCGCTTGTCATTCTTCTGGAAAATCCAGTGGAGGGCTTATAGTCAGAAATGACAGAGGAGATATCTTGCTGGGAAAATGGTTCGTGTTTGGGAAGCTTAACCCTTTTCAGGCTGAATGCAAAGCTTTTATTGAAGGGCTCCTCACTTGCAAGCCTAATGGTTGGGAAAATGTCGATATAGAGTCAGATTGTCTGGCTCTAATCAACATGCTTGCAAGTGGTATTTCTGCTCCTTCTCTCGAGCCATTGGGCATCATTTGTAGAAGCCTAATCTGCCCTAGAATGACTCTCCGTCACGTATCCAGAACTCAGAATCAAGCTGCGGACTGGATCGCGAAGAGAGCCATTATTGTTCGTCAAAACCTTTCATTCGAAGGTTTAAATGCTCCATCTCATCTTCTAGCCATTACAACACTAGAGAGTTTGGGTGTGGGCTATATCGATTTTGGTTAAAGTTTTGGTGTGGTTTCTGAGTTTGGGTGTGGCTATGGTGAAGCAGTGGAGAATAAGCTTGAAGTAATGGAGAAGAAGCTCTGCGATTTAGGGTTTCTTAATTTGGGAATGACTATTAAATCTGGCGATTTGTTCTCTTAAGGCTATTTTTAGTCATTGTTTCATTTTGGTCCTTAATGTTTGTGAAACCTTTTGATTTAGTAATAAATCATTATTTGCTTAAAAAAAAGAATTAGACCGGATCAATATCAGATTTCAAGTTCAAGATGTGCGATTAATGCTTTAAAAATGGAGTGGATATGCTTATTTCAATGTCTTCTTAAGGGCTAATCAATTTTAACAAAATAAACGACTGCACCGAGTTTTTGTAAAGGTACCTTAGTCGACTCTGGTGAGGTAATTGTATTTGAGTAAATCATATATTATCTTGATTGTTTTTTTAAAGTACCCTTATCTTTTCTAAGAGTTGGAGTCTGACGTGGAGCAACAATCTACTTTACTTGGTCTATTTGTTAAAAAGTAGTGGTGAAACCACTTTTATTATGTTCTTATGCTCAGTTGATCAAGGCCCTTGGTCGTGCAACATTGGTGAACCGTGGGCAAACCCGTGTGGTTGAATTTGTGAGAACACGTAAAATAATAATTGCATCTAAGACTGCACCCGCAAGAACGTCTCTAGGTTAGGCAAACTTTGATGCAGAGAAGAAAGAGTAAGATACTTGGGTCAAGATGGTCTCCAAATTTCATCGTCATGTATCTTTATGAAGTCGACACCTCATGGGTTTTATATCATGAAGTTGTTGTATTTCAAAGGCTTTACTGATCCAGAACACCACATGCTATATTTTAAGGAGCTCATAGGATATATGCAGTCTAAAAATATGGTCATGTATTTGTTCATCCTGCTCAGTCTTCATGATGATACCCTCGTCTGCCTCTACCTAATGCTCTAAGGTTCTACCATTCGTTTTCCTTACTTAAAAAGTTGTTCCTGGAGAATTTTTGTCTCAACGAAAAGATAAAAAAGAGGATCAGGAAACCTATGGACCATAAACCAACGGAAAAAACAAATCTTTGTAAAAGTGTATATTGTGTTACGTGAATTCAAGCACAAAGGTAGCAGATTGTCGCAATAAATTTATAGGATCCAATACATTTTAAGGCATTCAATTGAAATATTCTTTTGATAACTCATTTAGAAATGTTGAGCCCCTAAGTGTGCCGGACTTTATATCCAAAGCTGAAAAATACATAAACATGGAAGAGGCTGATGTTCTAATCAACCATGGTAGTTAGAAGCAACAAAGCTAGAAAGCAGAATCAACACCATTTTGGAAAATACCCATCGCGAGAAAAAAGTGAACTATAATCACCTGGAAAAAATCTCGTCCACCACCAATAGAGAGCTCTACTGTTATATCGTGATGAGGTTCGGGTTAAAGAATGTCGGGGGCCATCTGCCTGCAGATGGTGTTCAAATATTAAATTTTTAGCTCGAGCATTACGTGTAGGTATAGATCGACAACATATTTATGAATGGGATAAAAAGAGCTCATATTTAGCTGGCACGGCTGAGAGTTTCTCCACCTTGCAAAAGCGCAACATTAAGATGGATCTAACTAATTGTTTTTTCGGGCTGATCTCGGGAAGGTTTCTCGGATTGATCATCCATGAGGATGTAATAAACACTTATCCTAACTAGACAACAGCATTGCTAGACAGGAGTCTGCCAATAACAATGAACTAGGTTCGACGTCTTAACGGATTGGTGATTCGTTAAACTGATTCATGTCCCAAATAAAGGATAGACGTCTGCCATTTTATACAGCACTTTGCAGTGTATGTTAATTTGCGACCCTCGAACTCTTGCTAGTTCCCAAAGAATATGGGATCCTCATATTATACATGGGAGTTTCAGATAGCTTAGTTAGTGCAATTTCGGTTACTGAAAGGTGAAAGGTACATCAACAGGTATATTATGTTGGCAAGGCCTTCTAGAGTTCAGTATTCGACTAGAAAGAAGGTTGTCATCGCGCTAGTGATTGTAATACAAAATTTGTGATGACATTTTGCAGACTTATGTCATTCGCGTACCAACAAAAGACCTGACAAAATTTGTGTTGAACACCCCGAAAGATTTGGAAAAATTAGCAAAAGGAACTTGGAAAGTTCGAACTCAGTTTTGTCTCTTAAACCACCATTAAGGAACATGCACCCGTAGATTTTATTTTGGAGACCACGTGAGAAACTGGAGAGCAAGAACACCCCATGGAGACACTACTATACATTATTGGAGAAATAAGTGGTGACTGTTAGGGCTGTTTTCCGTCCGGTTGGGGTTGACGGAACAGGACCCGAGCAGACCTTTATAATTTTGGTTATAATTTTTTCAACCGGACTGGACCCTTAAATTTTCTGTTCGTTCAGTACGATTTTGGTCCGGTTATCATTTGTCTCGTACCCCATTTTGGTTCCGTACGTTATGGTATGGGTCCATACCATTATTAAAAAAATTAAATTAAATTATAAATTAAATAAATGATATAAAAATTAAATTTTAAAAATTTATCATTGATTTTTTTAATGGATCAGTAATAATTTTGACAATATAATATATATAAAATAAATAAATCAAATTTAACGGTTTCGTTGGTTATGTTTTGTATTGGTAAACATTTTATTAATTTTATCCATTCAGTTTCAAACTGGTTTTACTGATTTTATTGGTTCGATTTCAAATCGATTTTATGGTTTCGATTTATTATCTATCTCGATTTCGTGAACCAAACGGATCGAATGCAAAAAACTTTTTTATATATATATATAAAACAGGGTTCGGCTAAATTCGGGTCCAAAATATGTTAACCAGTCCCAAAAAACAAGTGTTTTTGAAGTTTTATAATTTTACCCTTACTCCGGCGGTTGAATCTTTCTCAACCGCCGGTTGAGACCCTCCCACCCGACGGAAAAGGTGTTTCACCCGTCGGGGTAAGCTTCCCCGCTGGTTGAAACCCTCTCAACCGGCGGGGTAAAAGACGGCTAAAGTTTTGGGATTGGTTAACATATTTTGGGTCCGAATTTAACCAAACCCTAAAAAAAATCTCTTGGATCGAGATATACCTAATCTAGGTGTTAAAAATCAAATCGTGAAACATAAAATAAAGTTTTAATAGGAATAGTTTAACATCAGATTATTATTTGTGTGAGACGATTTGCAGTTGATCAAAAGAAAATATTGGGGGCCAAAATGAACGAATGAAGCTCTATATAACCTTATTTAAAGTGCTATGCATCAGCACTCCATAGGCCACTATGCACCCCATACGCCAAAGTGACGTTTGAAGGGCACCCCATACGCCATAGGAAAATGTATGGCTGACTACCTTGCATTAAAAGGCAGTCAGCGGGACGACTCAAAGAATGGACAACTTTAGAAAGATTAACAACCATGCTTGTTGCACAACATATCAGTCCTGCCAGTCACGTTAGAGACTTAATGGATGGACCTTATCTGTGAATATTTAAGTAGAACTCGGCCCAAATGCACTGAAGAAGAATATGCAGGGAATAGCGCTTGATTTCCGAATAAATTCTGAAGCATCGTTTAACCATTGCAGGTAGAAATTATTTTTGGAATTTTCCAAAAAAAATCAATACGAAATCGGTTTTTTAGTTGTGGTCCAATATATAACGGATATTTATTTTTCAATGAAAAAAAACGATCAATTTTGAATTTTTAAAAAATGTTAATATTTTAAAATCCGTTGAATTGTAACAATAACCAAATCCGCTAGAGATTATGTCTTTTGGGTTCCGCAAGGCGCTACGCTGCTTATCCCACTAATCATAACATACTCAACCAAGCGTGTATTATGCACTGTACGACTTGTTCGATAATTTATCATGACTACGTTAGTCGCTTAGTCAATCCAATTACACTAAAATATCTAACTGAACACATCATGAGTGTATAAGATAATAATGCTAGATTGTGTGAAGATAGTAAGGGGTCTTACGAAAAAGATCCTCTTATCCGATTAGTGAAAATAATAATAACAATATGTTGTTGGGAAATGTGATAAACTAGTAGTAAGATGAAACATTGTGCCTATATCTCCGGCATAATAAACCAGCAGTAAGATTAAACACAATATAAACTAGCAGGAAAATCGAACATTGTGCATATATCTCCAGCCCAATAAACCAACAGTAGATCAAACACAATATAAAACTAGCAGCCCCCAAGGGGGTAGCCGAGTTGGTTGAGTAAGTCGTTCTTGTGACCAAAAGTCATGAGTTCAGGTCCATGTACATACGCTTTCTCGGCTGAGCCTGTCACCTTGTGTGGTTTACATTCTGGCGTTGGTTTGCACGTTATTGCGTCAGACTGAGGGTTTACCCTGTGTGCACTCATTGCACTCTGAGTAGCAGCTGGGGGCTCCTTCCGGAAAAAGAAAAACAATATAAAACTACCAGGAAGATCAAACATTGTGCCTATGTCTCCGGCACAATAAACCAATAGTAAGATCAAACACAATATAAACTAGAAGTATGATCAAACACACAAATTGAATTTTTCAGAAATACAGCAATTTTCATTATCTAAAGAAGATGGGACCCTCCAAGAAACCAAAATCTTATTCTTGATTCACATCCCTCTTTTGGCCCTAATCTGACCTTACTTAAAGCTCTCCATCCCTAATGGAGCACTCACTTTCAGTCTCACTTCATCTCGAGGACCAATCCCTACAACAAATCAATTCCTTCACAAATACAGCAAAAACCCCAACAACGGATCGATTGAGAAGTCAGACATCTCGATCCCTAATGTTTTTCCTTCGCTTCAGAAATCAATCCAGAAGCAAGACCTCAAGTAATCAAAAATTCGGTATTTGAAGTCACACCTAGATGGCCAAGGGAAGTAGATCAATATTTCAAGCTTGAGAAATCTTTTGTTGCGATTCTGGGAAATCAAAGAAGAGAATTCATGCATGAGAAGGTGATTCAATAGGTCAGAGAAGACTACATCACAGTCCAATTTCAAGAAGCAGATACTTCCTCTTTTTTTTTCTTTAACTAAATATCCTAAAATAGCAAATTTTTCTTTCGAAAAACCCTCGCTGGAAGATTTTAAGATCAACATAAACTCTTTCAAATTTGCTAGCCCTTACATCGTAATTATTAGAGACTATAGACATTTATTCATTGAATTTGATTCAATTTAAGATGTTAAAATCTTTTGGAAAATCTCGATTAGGACTATAAGAAATCTTTCTTACAAGATATTAAAATGGTCGCCCAAATTTCATCCCAAAATTGAATCACCAATTTCACCTGTCTGGATAACAATGCCCAAATTGCCAGAAATACTATATAACAAGAACATTGTATATCATATTGCCAAAGCAATAGGCACTCTTTTGGCACTATGGGTTTCAAATAATAATCGAGCCACTGATAATATGTGCAAATCATGAACTTTAGTGGACATATCAAAATCTCTCCCCAAAAACTATGGATAAACTTTGGGGAGAGAGATGGTTTCTGGCAGGATATCACATATCGTGATATTCCTGCATATTGTAAAACTTGCAAACATATTGGTCATATTAACTCACATTGTCAAAAGAAATTCTTTAAAAACTTAAATCAGAATGAATTGAGGAATAATCAACATGTTTAACCTAAAGAAATTTGGGCTAAAAGGTTAAATCTAGAATTCGGAAACTCACATTATAAAAACTTCTATAGATAAAGTTACTGATAAACGTGCAATTGATTTAACTAATTTAGATAATTATTTAAATCTAACTGATAAAAGTAAAGAGATAACCAATATAACACCTCAACATCAATTAACAACTCAATCTGAATTAATTATGAATCAAGATAAAGAACAACCTGATATCACCAATACTGATGTGATTGAAGCAATTCAATCCATGAGTATTAGTAATTCTTTTAATCCTCTTGATGAAGATATATTAGACAAAGAAACTGAATCTCTAGAATGAAGATAAACTCCAGTCTCGCTGCCTCACCAAGTAAAGAATTAGTTACAGATAAAAATATTAATAAAACAACTAATAAGAACTAAAACCAAAAGTCTTAAGTGCAACTTCATTAACAAACCTCCGAGTATCAAAGGATCTTCTGAATCCTCTTCATCTAAAACCAAATGAATATTAAATTTCTTACCTGGAATGCTAGGAGAGTAGGTAATCTAGGTATTATCAAAAGTATTAAGTCTATAGTGAAATCTGAAATGAATTGATCTCATTACTCTTCAGGAGCCAATGATATCAAGCTCTAAAATTGATAATATCACTAAATACCTAGGTTTTGAATCCAACTTAGCATATACTAATAATAAAAATTGTTTAATATGGAGAAATAATTATAAAATTCAAGTTAAAATGAACAATGAGTAATGCATGAATACAATTGTGACTTATCCTTCAAGTATTGAAGTGATGGTCACATTTGTCTATGTCAAATGCACCAGATCCCAAAGACTGACTCTTTGGGATAACCTAAGTCTTATTTCTAAATGTAACTTACCTTGGCTTACAGTAGGAGACTTCAACATTATTACAAAAGTTACTGAGCAATTAGCAAGTTCTATAATTTATCATAAATGGATAGAAGAATTTAATAATATAATAATAGATTGTCAACTTGAAGATCTAGGTTTTTGTGGATCTAATTTTACTTGGTCAAACAGTAGGAAATGTAAGAGATTAGATAGGGCATTACATAATTCCCTATGGAGAGACCTTTTTTATATTACTAAAGTGAATCATCTGGCCAGAACTGGCTCAGATTATTCACCTTTAATAATATATGTTTCAAACAATTCATTTATACTTAAAGCTAATTTCCAATTCCAAAATATGTGATTCTTGCACCCTGAATTCATGAAGACATTAGAAACTAATTGGAATGAATCAATATCAGGTGATCCGTTATATATATATATATATATATATATATATATATATATATATATATATATACACTTTGTCTTAAGTTAAAAAGATTAAAAATATGCCTAAAAATGGAATAAAGAGGTCTTTGGCAATATTTTTGACAGTATTGTCGAAGCAGAAGAAGATGTCAAACTTTATGAAACAATAAATTAATCAATCTCTTAACAAAGCTAGAGAAACCCATTTGTTCTTGCTTTCCAGAGAAGAAACTTTATGGCGGTAAAAGAGTGCCATCATCTGGCTAAAAGATGGTGACAAGAATACTCAAACTTTCCAGAATTATAGTAAAAAAGAAGAAAGCTTAATGGGATTAATGGAATCACTATAAATGGAAACTTGACTTAAGACCAATCTCTAATTGGAGATTCTGCTATTAAATATTTCAAATCTCTTCTTAACTGTCAACAGAACACTATTGATAATAATCTTAATGTTAACTTAATAAAGGAACTAATTCCTAAAAGTATTACAGACCTAGAAAACAAGGCACTCACTTGTACTCCTTCCATGGAAGAAATTAAATTAGTAATAACTGACTTCAATCCCTGCAGTATCTCTTGAGTTGATGGATTCAACTCCAGATTCAACCTAGAATGTTGGCCAATTATTAAAGATGATGTGTTTGAAGCTACCAAAGCTTATTTCAACTGTTGTGTTCCTATTCAAGGTATTTTTTGCTACTGCATTATGTTTATTACCTAAAACTGTCTCACCTAAGAATTGGAAAGAATATAGGTTAATCAGTCTCTGCACAGTATTCAACAGAATATTGTCCAAGATCATTAACACTAGATTGAGAAAAATCCTTCCCAAAATCATTTCAATTGAACAATGGGCCTATGTAGAAGGTATAAATATTTAGGAGAACATCCTAATAGCCCATGAATTACTTTATGACCTTGATAGAAAGACTAGAGGAGGAAACGTGATTATTAATTTAGACATGTCTAAAGCATTTGATATATTGCATTTCAAATTTATCTATCAAATTCTTATAGTTCATGCTTTCAATGTTCACTTTATTAGTCTAATACAAAAATAAATTTGAAAACATCAATTATTCTGTTATCATTAATGGCCAGTCTATAGGATAATTTATTTCCTCCAATGGTATCAGTCAAGGAGATCATGTACCTCCTTACATGTTTATCATTGCTGAAGATTTATCAATAAGAAGAATTAAAGTGCTAATGAACAAACATCCTTCCATGCAATATAAGTCTAGGGGTAGAATCAAAATTCACTGTCTAACATTTGCGGACGATATAATTATATTCACCAATGGTTCAATGTGAAACCTTAAGCAAATCAGTAAATTCCTAGAAATCTATCAATCTATCTCTGGACAACAAGTTAACAAAGAGAAAACAACTTTTATAACTTCAAAACAAATTGACAGGAATAAGATTAATGTTATTGAGAACATAAGCCTTTTCCTTTTAGATACTTAGACATACAAATGGATACTAAACATAATCTAATTTATTTTCAGAATCTTATAGATAAAATTATAAGTAATATTACTGATTGGAACTCAACTACTCTATCATTTGGTGGTAGCTGATTTTAATCAAATCAGTTCACATGCAAAGTATAACTCTCCCTAAAAATGTTAGTGTCAAAATAAATGTAATAATGAATAAATTTTATGGGATGTGGGGCTGGGATTTGTTTAACATCTCCATAGAGTGATAAGTTATATCAGACTATATGCTTTGCTTTTAGGGCTTCTAACAATAAGTCTGAATATGAGGCAGCTATAGTTTGTCTAAACTTATCCTTTTGTGTGGGGCTAAAAGAGTTAGATTAATGAGTGATTCTCAGTTCGGATTAATGAAGATTAACATTTGTTGGGGCCCTCTAGGGGTGAGGGTGAAATTGATGACCTCAGAGAGACCTCTGGTGTTTTGATATCGATTGAAGAAGTTGAAACCCACTCTCTGGCTGAAGGAAGGAGTGTTAAAGTTGGCTCCAAGATAGCACCAGAATTAAAGAAAAAATTGTTGTCCTTTTTTTGCAGGCCACCAACATGTTTTTGTTTGGTGAAATGTTGATGTGACCGGAGTACCAGCAAGTGTTATATCACACAATGTAGAAAATATTGTTTCGTTTTCGGATAATCTCTAAAGTCTTGTAAACAATTTCTTATTGAAATATTTTCGACCCCAGCCAGGGGCTCCGCCCCTTGGACCCCGCTAATCGTGATATAATCTAACAAGCGTGCACTCCGCACTCTACGACTTGTTTGATAATATATCATGATTAAATTGGTCGACTAGTCGATCCAATTACACTAAAATAAATAACAATCTTCCCCCATTTTAGTGTGATTCATGATCTACTAAACACAATCATATCAAATATCAAATTTATGCATAAATGAAATATCGTAACGATTGAATTTCACATTAGTATATTACACATTCCAAATATTCGAATATCAAGGTATCACTAAGGATTGAACCTTTACTATTCACAATGAATACGTGAAGATAATATACACATAAATTTATATTCTCACTTGTTCTTACTTGACACTATATTTTACTAGCCTTGTGTCATTATCCTTCTTAAGCATATCAAATCCAAGTCCTAGCTTCTTGAAGCGGCTAAACTTCATGCTCAAATAGGTAGTTATTTTCATCTTGCACCTGCATATGTAATTTTTCAAAAGAGCTATTAAGAAGATAATCTTCAACCTTCACAACTTGCAGTTCTGAACACATACCTTGGGATGATATACAAATGTGTTCCAATATCTTGATGTTAAGCTTTCCACATTGAATTCAACACCTAATGTCATATTATATGGGAATTGGGTATCTCAACATGAGAGATTTCAAATGGACTTTAATCCCATCCCAATAGCCGATTTGTGCACAAGATCTCTATTTAACCCCTTGGTTAAATGATCGGCTAAGTTATATTGAGTTCTCACAAAATCTACTGAAATAACATCATGCGTGATACGCTCACGAATCATACTGTGTCTAACACCTAAATGTCTAGACCTGCCTTTGTAAACTTTTCTATAAACATTGGCCAAGGCAGCCTCACTATCACATCTGATAGATATAGGTGATATCGGTTTGGGCCACAACGGAATTTCATACATTAAATTTCTTAGCCACTCATCTTCTTTACTCGCTGCTGCTAATGCCACAAACTCTGATTCCATTGTTGAATCAGTAATACAAGTTTGTTTCTTAGACGCCCAAGAGATAGCACCTCCCCCAAGTAGAAATACCCATCCACTTGTGGAAGAATGATCTTCCATATTGGAAATATAACTCGCGTCTGAATATCCTTCAAGTACAGAAGGAAATCCGGTATAAGTTAAACCATAATTCATGGTTCCTTTCAAATACTTGAATACTCGATTTAAAGCTTGCCAATGATGCGAACTAGGATTTCTAGTATACCTACTAAGTTTTCCAACAGCAAAGGCAATATCCGGCCTAGTGCTAGTCATGGCATACATAAGACACCTGATGGCTCTCGAGTATTCAAGTTGAGATACAGCAATACCTTTATTAGGTAGAAGCTTAAGACTAGGATCTATAGGTGTGCTTACCGGAGAACAATCTTTAAAATTAAATTTATTTAATATCTTCTCAATATAGTGAGATTGAGAAATCGATATACTATTGTTCTTTCGCTTGATTCTTATACCAAGAATCATTTCAGCTTCCCCAAAATCCTTCATCTCAAAGTTAGATGATAAAAAATTCTTCGTTTCATTAACCTGATTTTGGTCAGTACCAAAAATCAACATATCATCCACATATAGACAAATCATAACTCCTTTACCAGAATTATCAAATTTGCTATATACACACTTGTCTGCTTGGTTAAGAATAAATCCTTTAGACAATATCACATTATCAAAAAATTTATGCCAATCTTTTGGTGCTTGTTTCAAACCATACAAAGACTTTTTCAACTTGCATACCTTGTTTTCACAACCAGGCATCACAAACCCTTCCGGTTGTTTCATATAAATCTCCTCATCCAAATCACCATTCAAGAATGTTGTTTTAACATCCATTTGATGAATTACAAGATTGTATACAGATGCAAGTGCAATCAACAATCTAATAGTGGAAATCCTAGCAACCGGAGCATAAGTATCAAAGAAGTCAATGCCTTCTCTTTGTCTAAATCCCTGGATAACCAATCTAGCTTTATACCTTTCAATAGTACCACCTACTTTCATTTTTCTTTTAAATATCCATTTATTTCCCAATGATTTGCACCCAGGAGGTAAATCAGCCAACTCCCATGTATTATTATGCATGATAGACTCTATTTCATCCTGGATAGCTTCTTTCCAGAATGCAGCATCCCTTGATGCCATAGCATCACTAAAAGTCCTTGGATCATCTTCAATAACAAAACAATATTGATATTGATAGTCAATCTTATCTCTTGACCCTTCAACTAAATATAGTTGAAAATCAGATCCGTACGACTTAGCTTTTCTGGCTCTAGTACTTCTCCTTGGTTCAGAAGGTCCAGGTACACAATTGGTACCACTTGATATATTTTCAATTTCACTTGAGTTCCTATTGAAAGAGTTTTGAATCAAATCTCTAGGTCTAGGTATAGAAGTAAATCTCTCTTCATCAAATATTGCATCTCTTGACTCGATAACTGTGTTCACCGACACATAGTCATTAGATTATAACACATAGAACCTATATGCAATGGAATGCTCAGCATACCCAATGAAGATACAATCTATACCTCTTTCACCCAAATTTTTCCTTTTAGGTTCAGTGAGTCTTACAACAGCTCTACAACCCCAAACTCTCAGATAATTTAGTGTTGGAGGCTTCTTAAACCAAAGCTCATACGGGGTCATCTTATTCCTTTTAGTAGGAACACGATTCAATAAATAACAGGTTGTTAACATAGCCTCACCCCAAAATCCTTCACTCAAACCCGAATAGGACAACATAGAATTAACCATTTCTTTCAAAGTCCTATTCTTCCTTTCAGCTATACCATTTTGTTGTGGTGTATAAGGAGCCGTGGTTTGATGAATTATACTCGTAGACTGAAAATATATAGGATCATAATATTCACCTCCTCTATCCGTACGTAGATTTTTAATCAAATCATTCTTATGTAGCTCAACTTCTTCCTTATAGATTTTAAACTTATCAAGAGCTTCATTTTTAGCATGCAACAAATAAATGTAGCAAAATCTAGATGCATCATCAATAAAAATAACATACTTTTTATTTCCTAATGAAGGTGTAGCATGGAAATCACATAAATCACTATGTACTAGTTCCAATATTTTGGAAACTCGGTTAACATTATTGAAAGGTTTTCTAGTTATCTTAGTTAACATGCAAGTTTTACATTTTTCATTATTTGCATCAACAGGAGGAATAAGGCTCATTTTAGACATGTCTTTTATTCTTTCATAATGAACATGTCCTAATCTAGCATGCCATAATTCTGTTTTATTTATATTTCTACACACACTAGTAGAAGTCATGCAAACAGAATCATTTTCGAACGAAACATTAATATTTAACATAAACATACCATTACATAAATATCCGAATCCCATAAATACACCATGTTTTGACAAAACATATTTGCCACTTTCGTACACTTCTTGAAACCACAATTGTTTAAAACAACACCAGACAAAAGATTCTTTCGAATCCCATGAACATACAATACATTGTTCAATAATATGTACTTTCCAGAAGTAAATAGTAATTTAACATTTCCTAGTCCTTTGATTGGTTCGGTAGCAACATTTCCCATCTTAAGTGAAGGTCCATCTTCAATCGGTTGAAAATTACTAAACCATCGAAGATCTTTACATACATGACTTGTTGCTCCCGAATCAACCCACTAAGCAACATCATCATCCTGCACATAAAATGCTTCAGATATTAGAGATATATAATTTTGAGCAGAATTAGAATTCTGAAATAAAATCTGACCTTGTTGCTTTTCAGGATCCTTAGATCCACTTGAACCAGCATTGTGTCCACTTGAACCAGCATTGTTCCCACTTGGACCAACATTATTTTTGCCTTTTCCAACTCGACAATCCCTTCTAAAGTGACCAGGTTTGCCACATTTCCAGCATGCTATTTTAGGCTTTTTGCTGTTAAAATTACTGTTTTTGTTGTTTCCTTTAAACTTTCGTTTATTCCCCTTATCTGTATTTCCATTCTTAAAGAATCCACTGCTTTCAGACATATTTACAAATGAGTTTCCCACTTGGTTTTTACCCTTGGGATTACTTAATTCATCTTGAGCCCTTAGAGACTCTTCAATCTTAAAATGACTACCAAGTTCGAGTAGAGTCATTTCTTCCTTGTTGTGTTTCAATGTGTGTTTAAAATCCTTCCACGAAGGAGGCAATTTGTCAATAACAGAAGAAACCGAATTACATTCGTCCATTTTCATATTGTGTTGAACAAATTGACCCAGAATTCTTAGTAGTTCATTATACTGTTCCATTACAGGTCTAGAGTCAACCATTTTGTAATTTATAAAATTACTAACCAGGAACTTCCTACTAGAAGCATCTTCTGCCATGTATTTTGATTCTATAGAATCCCATAATTCTTTTGCAGATTCGACATTTTGGTATCCATCAAACAAAGTATCAGACATACCGTTTAATATATGGCCTCGACAAATGTAGTCATCATTCTCCCACTTGCTGCGCCTCCTCGTTTGTTCCAATGTTTCATTCTCAGTGATCTCTGGCCAGGGGGTACTCAAGACATACACAACCTTGAGTGTAGTCAACAGAAAATGCATCTTTTTCTGCCATCGTCTGAAATCATGTCCTTCGAACTTGTCCAACTTAGCGAATTTACTTGTCATCTCCTTCGCAGATTCTCCTCTGTTCGTCATCTCTATCTTCATCAACAAGACCAGAATATTTCAATAAAATGTAGAAAATAGTGTTTCATTTCCGGATAATATCTGAAGTCTTGTAAACAATTTCTTATTGAAATATTTTTGGGGTTCTCCAAAAATTTCAATTGGATAAAATCAGAGATATATACTTTGAACAGAGAGGATGAAAAATGATATGATCTTCTTTTCAACAGAACCCATATTTATAAATTCGACCAACCAAAAACAGTTTGGAAGTTAGGGCAGTTAGGGTATCTTAACTGGTTTTGTAATAAAACGGCTATAATTTAAAATTTGAATAAAACGGTCAAATTTTGAATTTCGAAATTCTGTTGAGCCCGCAAGGGGCTCCGCCCCTTGACCCCGCTAATCGTGATATAATCTAACAAGCGTGCACTCCGCACTCTACGACTTGTTTGATAATATATCATGATTAAATTGGTCGACTAGTCGATCCAATTACACTAAAATAAATAACACACAAGCTATCTATCCGGAGAGATGTTACACCTGTGGTGCAAAAAAGGAGAGTCTTTTCTAAGGAGAAAACTGATGTAATAGTCCAAGAAGTTGACCGGCTTACCAAGATGGCGCACATAAAGGAGTCTCAGTATCCTTTATGGACAACCAACCCAATGTTAGTCAAGAAAATGAATGGGAAATGTCGTATGTGTATCGAATTACTGACCTCAACAGAGGTTGCCCAAAAGATCTCTATCCAGTCCCCCGGATAGATCAGTTGGTGGACTCCATATCTGGAAACAATTTATTATCGTTTATGGATTCCTCTCTGGTTATAACCATATAGTGGTGGATCTGAAGGACCAAGAACACATTACCTTTGTTACAGATAGGGGTCTCTATTGTTACAAGGTGATGCATTTTTGGTTGAAAAATGTTGGGGCTACTTATCAGAGATTGGTGAACAAAGCATTTGCTGACCAGATTGGAAGAAATATAGAAGTATATATCGATGACATGATGGTTAAAAGTTTAAAAGAAGAGTTTCACCTGAATGATCTTCAAGAGACTTTTGCCAACTTGACAAAGGTTAATTTAAAATTGAATCCAGAAAAGTGTGTGTTTGGGGTATAGTCCAGAAAATTATTGGGTTTTGTAATAAGTGAAAAAAGGATACAGCCTGATCCGGATCAGCTTGATCCTCTGTTGAAAATTGAACCTCCTCGAAATATTAAAGAAGTGCAGAGGCTGACAAGAAGTTTGGCTGCTTTAAAGCGTTTCATTTCAAGGTCTTTGGACAAATGTGCTCTATTCTTCCAAACCTTGAAAGGTGTTAAAGACTTCAACTGGTCTCCACAGTACAATCAGGCTTTCGATGAAATAAAAAAACATTTGTCTTCTCCCAAAACCCTTTTAAGCCTGTTGACGGAGAAACAATATATGTATACTTGGTTGTGTCATAATGTGCAATAAGGGTGGTGCTGGTAAGAGAGATGGACAATTATTCTCGTCCAGTATACTACATCAGCAAGAGTCTGATGGATGCTGAAAAGAGGTACCTAAAGCTTGAAAATATGGCACTAACCCTAGTGATTGCTGCCAGAAAAATAAGGCCATATTTTCAGTCTCATTCCATCATCGTCCGGACATCTTTTCCTTTGAAGAATGTGCTTCATAAAGCATACATATCAAGTAGGATGACCAAATGGTCAGTAGAATTGGGTGATTATAACATTGATTTTCCCCCCACTAACTGCAATTAAAGCTCAGTCTGTTGCTGATTTCTTGGTACAGTTTCATTCGAACAGAAGTACTAAACAAGCTTCAGAAGAGAAAACTAAAAAAGAGTGGGTTGTCCGGACAGATGGTGGATAGTTTACAATGAGTTGTGGGGCTGGGATTTGTTTAACCTCTCTCTATGGTGATAAGTTATACCATGCTATATGCTTTACTTTTAGGTCTTCTAACCTCTCCATATGGTGATAAGTTGTACCAGGCTATATGGTGATAAGTTATACCAGAATATGAGGCAGCTATAGCTGGTCTAAAGTTAGCCTTTCTGTGTAGGGCTAAAAAAGTTAGATTAATGAGTGATTCTCAGCTTCTTATCTACCATGCTCAAGGTCAATCTGAAGCCAAGAAGGAGCAGTTGATTAAATACTTATTCATTCTTAAAGAAGTAACAGCCAACTTCAAAAAATATTTGCTATGAGCATATTCCTAAATCAGAAAATATGTTGGTTGACTCCTTAGCAACCATAGCCTACTCTGAGTCCTAACCATGGATTCATGTACAAGAATTCTCATCCATACAATCAAATCAGAGCAAGGAAGAGGAGAAGAGCTTAAATGTACAAGTGGTTCAATCCAAAGATTGGAGATTTCCCCTTATCAATACATCTCTGATGGAATTTTGCCTCCGTAGAAGGCTATGGAAAGGAAAATGAAACACAAGTCTCGTACTTTTTTTTATCATAAGAGAGGTTCTTTACAAGAAGTCGTTCAGTAGACCTCTCTTACGTTGTTTGGGGGCTGTATAGTCCTAAATTGTTTTATCCGAACTACATGATGGAGAGGGATCAGCACATTATGACTATAGAGCTCTAACCCGGAGGGTTTTGTTAGCCGGATACTATTGGTCATCCATAATAGCAGATGCTAAGGAATTGGTGAAGAAATGTGACCCATGCCAAAGATATGGTAACGAAATTCATATCCCAGTAGTTCCTATGGAGTCAATTTTTGAACCAGTACATTTTGTTCGTTGGGGACTGGATTTAGTTGGACCTCTCTACCAATGGCGTCTGGAGGGTGCAGGACTATTATTGTAGCCATCGATTATTTCTCAAAGTTGATAGAAGCAACCCCCTGGCAGGAACTACTTCAAAAGCTGTTATTAAATTTATCTTGTCTAACATTTGTTTCAGATTTGGGGTTCCACAAAAGATAACCACAGATAACGGGCCACAGTTTGATAACAAGGATATGGAGAGTTTATGTGCCCCTAGGGGCATTCGGCATTGCTTCTCTTCTCATTTCCACCCACAAGCAAATGGCCAAGTTGAAGTGGCAAACAGGACCATTCTGTCCGGTCTGAAAAAGAATTTAGAAAGGGCTGCAGGGAAGTGGCCAGGCTATTTGCAAGAAGTATTATGGGCGTACCGGACTAATCCTAGAGCTGCTACTCAAGAGTCTCATTTTCCTTTGGTATATGGGATGGATGAAATTACTTCTATAGAAGCAACATTACCATCATACAAAGTCCATAACTATTCCAAACAAGCCACTAAATTGGCAATTAGAAGTCTGTTGAACTTAATAGAAGAAAGGAGAGTTAAAGCTCATCTTAGAACCACCAATTACCAAGGCTTGATTAGAGCAGATTTGCTTCCAAAATCAAGAGAAGGTATTTTCAATCAGGAGATAAAGTATTAAGAAATGTTTTCTTGCATACTAAGGAAAAAGAGTTCGGCAAACTAGCTCCTAACTGCGAAGACCCTTATGAGGTCTTCGAAAAGCTTAAGCCTGGGATATATAGGCTTCAAGGCAAAGATGGAAGAATTTTAAAGCACCCATGGAATATTGAACACCTCCAGTTATATCTGGAATGAAAGTTGTGTAAATATTTACTTGTTTAAAGTCAATATAAATATTAGGGGCCATACTCTTTCTTACCCTGGTGGCGCGGGGAGGTTTTAATGAGGTGTCTGGTTTTTTCAATAAAATATGATGCATTCTTAAAATATTATGTGTGATTTTATTACAATTCCTTTCAAATCCTCAATTTAATACTAAGGATCTTTGACAGATCGGAATAATATGGTTGAATGATGACCATTAAATACATGTCATCGGAGATTTTAAATATTCTCACCTTAAATATTTGTAAAGTAAAGAAGGGCTCTTTAAACATTAGCCATTAAAAGTGAAAGCAAGTATGTAACAAAGCAAAATTGGAAAAGATAAGCATGTCCGGGTGAGAACCGGATAACGATATTAAAACACAAAATATTCATTGGCCATCCAAGGACTTTAAGTTTTGTGAAAGGCTTAACTGGACTCAAACCGGATACAATTAAAAAAATGCCTTGGCCATTCAAGGACTTTAATAGTTCACAAAATAAATAAAACACAAAAGATAGTTAAAAACCTCTAGGCTTATTCGCTTCGGATGTTCCCGCATCACCTCCTTTCTTAGGGCCTTTGAGTTTAGCGCTTGAACTCTCCCCGGTTCCTTCTTCTTCATCAGTGGTAAAGTCGATTCCACTAGAGTAGTTCTTTTTATCACATTCTGCAATCGTATGGAATGGGATGTCTTCATACTCCACATATTGCCACAAAGTACCAAATGTCCTCTTCAGAAACGTTTGGTGGAAAAGCAATACCATGTCAGACTTCACTTTGGCATACATTTTTTCCAAGGAATCTATCACCTTGTTGGTGTATTAATCGATGTTGGCCTGAATTTTTTGTTCCTGCTCTTTCACCAAGTCTTCTTTCTCCTTGGTTGCCTTAGACACAGCCTCTTCAAGGGAATTCTTTTCGTCGGACAAGGTCTAAATGGCACCATATTTGGTCTTTACGTCTTTATATAAGGTGGAAAGACCTTTCTCCAAACCGGAATTTTCTCTGCCAAGGTAGGGTCAGCAGGAGCTGGTTGAGGAGGTAGCTCCAAAAGGCGAAGAGTTATTTCTCCCCCCAAGGTGACCTTCTTCTTCTTGGCAGCCCTTTCATCGCTACTAACTCCCCGTTTTCGGTCCTTCTTTGGAGGATTTGGTGGGTTTGGTTTTTCTCCTGTCTCCTTGATATTTTCATCTTCAACCACTTGGAGCAAGGAGGCATCGATTCCTCCTTGGTTCTCTTCTCCTTGGTTCTCCAAACTGGTCTCTTCTGCAGCAACCCCAACTGCCTCTGCTGCAGCCTTCTTTTTCTTTCTCTTCATCTTGCTAGGAGCTTTGGCTCTCAAGGGAAAGGCCAGTTTACTATCTTTTTCCTCTGTTCGTTTGAGGATGACATTTGGGAGAGGTAGTGTGGTCAATTCTTCCTATGTGAGATCTCTCCATATATGGTATTCCACAAATGAGATCTCACCAAATTTCCAGAAGTAAAACAGTTGTGGAAAGCGTTCCCCCAAAGTTCTGCGGCCCATGCATTTAACTTGGCACATGTAGTCTGCCCCTTCTCCAGATATCCGGTATACTCCTTCGGTAATACTGAAAAAGAAGTAATGAATGATTCAAAAGTAGAATATAGATAAAGTGAAAAGGAGAAAATGAAAAACAAGATTGTAGAGCTTACTTGCACTCTTCCACCTACTAGTAAACATGCTAGGGTTAGTCTTGGCTTTGATCTTTCTCCCATTCTCCCAAAACCCACTGATGAATAAGAACTGAGTTTTCTAATTCTTCTCCAACTCCAACAAATCATCTACCACTTTGAAATTGTCTCCCATGTTGTGGTGATGGAATGGGATGTGATGATTTTTGCACAAGCTTGCCACAACGGCAAATTGCTCCATAGGGAGAGGGATTCCGGACAGTCTCAATGCCATTATGCAGGAAAGGAGGGAATACCAAGCGTTTGGACTTAATTTTCTTAGGCAAAGCTTAATCAGATAAAAATACATGACGATCTGGGTCTAAGGGGAATTTGGGCCTCTAGTTGAACAGTTTGGTGTAGAATACCACTTCATTAAGTTTGCAGTCCATTGGAGTCTCCAGAGTGACAGGAATCCTCACCTTCACTAATTCTGGGATCCCCCACTTTGTCCAGATCCGGCCCAGCTTGGCAGTATGAGTATAAAAATAGTTTATGTTCTACATGGACAACAAATACTTCACGTTGACCTTCTGGAAGCAAGGTCCTACCTTACCCTCCAAGCACTCCGGAAGATCCGGATATGCCACTCCAACCTTCACTTTGCCATTCTCTTTTATGTCAGAGGCAACATCCCCCAGTTTGCCCTGAGGCTTCAGTTTCGAAGGGGGCCTCTTTGATTATATCTTCCATCACTTATTTCATCACTGTGGAAGGTTTATCAGTTGTTGTGGATGGAAGGGTGTCATCTTCTGGCTCTATGGTCTGTCCAGATGGTTGAGCCCCAGTTTTTTCCAAAAGCCTGGTGTCCGGTTGGGGCTCAGTTCTAGAAGACTTCACTTCAGAAGCTACTTTCAGTGCCTCTAATTCGGAGGGCTTATCTCTTGAGGCTCTTATAGATATCTCTGATCCGGAGGGTTTATCTTTGGATGCTGATTTAGAGGCCACCGATTTGGAGGGCTTTGATTGTGAGGCCGTCGCTTGGGGCTTCACTAAACGAGTTGTCCGACGTAGATTGGATTTCTCTCGATATTTTTTTACATTTTATCCCATGGCTATGAAAGTGGAGGGTTTTCTAACGATTGATACTTCTTTTTCTTGGGTAGTAGAAGGTTGGGACTCCTGAACAGAGGAGCCTGATGGGATTGGTGTAAGATTTGGTTTGAACAACCGTTTGGGTTTTGGATTTCTGGTATAAGAGAATCCTTGATCAACTTCTTGGGATGGTTTATCAGACTTGTCGCTTGGGGAGACTGGAAGACCGGCAGCAATACACCTCTCTCGTTCGACTTTCCTTGTTTTCTCTAACTCAGACAGATTCAACCAGTCGCCATTTACAAGAGCATTTCTAGCCGTGAACATAAAACTAACCAAGAACGAATTTGAAAGAGAGGAAGGAAAGCTCTGAAGAAGATTTTTGAGTGATGAAGGTAATGAAACAGTAAAAATGATTTATATATTGGTAGAAAAAGGTAACTGATACCTAGGAGAAGACGAATAGATTTGTGTAATGATTGAAGATGGCGATGACGTGAGAGAAATTAAATACATAGGTTACTTTTTAGGTTTAGTGGGAGCACCAATTTAGGTAAAAAACGGCTGATAGGTCGAATCAGATTGTGACACGTGTCCCACAATCCAAAGAGAAACTCTTAGAATTCTGGGAAAAAGTCAGTCCTGACAAATCTCAAGCGAGACACACAAATGGGTCGGAAAATGTCATTACTGATTAAGTGAATTTTTTAGTCCTGCCAAAGATTTTTGATAAAGCCTAAAAAAATGGCTACTGACGAGTCTAGATAAATCCACCACTGCTTACTGAGATATCCGGACAAGGGCAATTCGGACAAACACTGCCCATTGAATAATCTGGACATGATAAAAGTATAAAATAACTAAACACCTTTTGACTAAGCTAGGTGCTAATCAGCTCATTAAATAAATGGGTCCTTAAACTTGACCCAATTTCATAATACGACCCGAAAGCCCATGGGTCCATAATTAAGGGTATAAATACCCCAACTACTTTCATTAATGAGGGTAAAGAACATTTAATACAACCATGCAGCTCAAATCTCTCACTACAAAACACCCAAACATTTAATACTCTTAAGACTTTCCAAAACACTTGACAAAATTACCCTCAACTTAAAATAAACCTCACCAGTATATGTTTGCTTTTGGTTGATCGATTTCTTTACCAGGAGAGGCGGGAAGACCAGCTGCACTTCTCTCGTCTCTTGCAACTTTTCTTGCTTTCTCCAAGTCAGATAAATTCAGCCAACCCCCTTTTACCGATGCGTTTCTGGCTGTGAACATAAATATAGTCAAACACAGTTTAAGAAGAGTACCAAGCTTTCAATAGAACAGTAAATCTCTTTAGAATTATTTGTGTTCTTAGAGACAATAGAACAGTAAAATCGATTTATATAACGATGAATATGTGGGAGTTTACCTTGAAGAAGACAAACCGATCAAAATGATGATTAGGGATATGAGGTATGGGGGTTACACCGGTTGAAAGATCGAACCACAACTGGACACGTCTCCCATGTCAAAGAATGACTTTTAGAATTCTTAACGATAAATTTAATCTCTTTGAAATCCGATCAGAATGACTCTTAGGCTTCTTAATAGTAAGGATAATTTTTTGAGTTCGAATACCAAAGACAGATCGAAGGATCACTTCGAATATACATCAAGTCTTATTTTTTTCGAGTTAGCTCTTCCAAAGGTTCTTTGCAAGATCTAAAGGGGCTACTGATGAGGTCAGATAATTTTGACACTATTGATTACCTCTAACCGAAGGGCAGTTCAGACTGAACCATTACCATAAGAAACCAAACAGGGTAAAATTAGTGGAATATGACTACGCCAAGTGCTCGTCATTTCATATCTTGTGCTAATAGGTTCTTAAACTTAACCCAAGCCCATAACCTGAGCCGAAAGGCCCATGAGTTATTAATTAAGTATAAATACCCCAAATACTTTCATTAATGAGGGTGATCAAAATTTAATTCAAGTACACACATTAATTATCTCTCTACATTTCATCCTAAACCTTAAATTCTCAAAACACTTTACAAAATTACCCCCAAGCGGAAATAATCCACACTAAGTTACACAGGTTTGTTTCTTTAATGCCCAAAAGGTATCACCTTTCATAAAAAGGGATACCCATCCACTTGTGGAAGAATGATCTTCCACATTGGAAATACAACTCACATTCAAATAGCCTTTAAGAACCAAACGAAATCCAGTATAAGTCAAACTATAATCTATGGTTCTTTTCAAATACTTGAATACTCGGTTTAAATCTTTCCAATGATGTGAACCAGGATTGCTAGTATATCTATTACATTTTCCAAAAATATAAGTAATATTCTTCTTAGTCCTAGTCATGGCATACATAATACAACCAATAACTCTTGAGTATTCAAGTAGGGAAATTGGAACATCTTTATTTAGGAAGAAGTTTAAGACCATGACCTATAGCAGTAATAAATAAGGAACAATCTTTAGAATTAAATTTATTCAATATCTTCTCAGTGTAATGAGATTGAGAAATCGGTATACTATTGTTCTTTGCTTGATCATTATACCAAGTATCATCTCAGCTTCCCCTAATTCATTCATCTAAAAACTAGTTAGACAAAAATTTCTAGGTTTCAACAACTTGATTTTGGTCAGTTTCAAAAATAAACATGTCCTCCACATATAGAAAAAACAGAACTGATTTACCATAAGAATCAAAATCCACATATAGACAAAATAAACTTGTCTCGTTGATTAAGAATAAAACCTTTAGACAATACCATATTATAAAAAACATTACACAATCTTTTGGTGCTTGTTTCAGACCATATAAATATTTCTTCAACTTTCACACCTTGTTTACACAACTAAGCATAACAAACTCTTCTGATTATTTCATATAAATCTTCTCATCCAAATCATCATTCAAGAATGCAGGTTTCACATCCATTTGATAACCTATAAAACTATATATATATATATATGCAAGTACCTTTCAATAATCTAATATTGGATATACTAGCAACTAGAGCATAAGTATTAAAGAAGCCAATCCTTTTTTTCCTAAAACCTTGGATAACCAATATGGATTTATACCTTTCAGTGGTACCATCTACTTTCATTTTATGTTTAAGAATCCAGTTATTTACTAATGGTTTTCAACCATGAGTTAAATCAGCCAATTCTCATGTATTATTGTGCAGGATAGAATTTATCACATCTTGGATAACTTCTTTCCAGAATGTATCATCCCCTAATTTCATAGCTTTACTAAAATTCCTTGGAGTATCCTCAATAATGAAACAAACTGATACTAATAATCAATTTTAGCTCTTGATCCTTCAACCAAATAGAGTTGAAAATCATATCCAAATGACTTAGCTTTTCTATATTTAGTGATTCTTTTTGGTTCAAAAGGTTCAGGTACAATGATGATACCACCTGATACACCTTCAGTTTTGAACTGAGTTCCTATTGAAAACATCATGAATCTTGTTCATATATACATAGTCATTAGGGTCTAACATATAGACCTTATACACAACGGAATTCTCACCATACCCAATGAAGGTATAATTTATGCCTTTTTTATCTAAGTTTTTATTTTTGTGTTCAGTGAGCCTTATAATTTCTCTACAAACCTAGACTCTCAGAAAATTTAATATTTTAGGTTTTTTATACCAAATCTCATATGAGGTAATTGTAATCCTTTTTGTATGAATTATATCAATAAATAACATGGTGTTAACATAGCCCCACCCCAAAATATTTCACTCAAAATCGAATAGGATAAAATTGAATTAATAATTTCTTTCAAAATCATATTATTCCTTTCGGTCATACCATTTTGTTATGGTATAAGGAGTCGTGCTTTGATGTATTATATTAGTAGACTAAAGAAATATTGGATCATAATATTTACTTCCTCTATCTGTACGTAGATTTTTAATCAATTCATTTTATGTAGCTCTACTTATTCTTTATAGATTTTAAATTTATCAAGAACTTCATTCTTAGCATGCAACTAAAAAATATAGAAATATTTAGATACATCGTCAATAAAAGTAATAACGTTTTTTTCCTAACAAATGTGTAGCATAAAAATCACATAAATCATTATGTACTAGTTCCAATATCTTTGAAATTCACTTAACATTATTGAAAATTTTATGGTTATTTTAGCTAACATGCAAGTCTTACATTTTTTTTATTATTTACATCAACATGAGGTATAAGAATCGTTGTTGCGTGTCTTTTATTCTTTTATAATGTGCATGTTTTAGTCAAGCATGTCATAACTTTGTTTTAGTTTAAATATCTACAAGTACCAGTAGAAGCCATGCAACAAGATTCATTATGAAACGAAATATTAACATTTAACATAAACATATCATTACATATTTACAAAGCCTAAAAATACAATACATTTTAACAAGATATACTTTCCACTTCCATACACTTAACTGAAACCATAATTATTCAAGATAAGGCTGGATAATAGAATTTTTCGAATCACGAGAACATACAACACATTATTCAATAACATAAAATTTCGAGAAGTAAAAACTAGCTTAATATTTTCTAGTCCTTTAAGTCGTTCAATTGCAAAAGTTTCCATATTTAATATAGATCCATCTTTAATTGGTTGAAAAGCATTGAACCATCAAAGATCTTTACAAACATGACTTGTTTCTCCTGAATCAATTCATCGTGCTACATTCTCATCATGCACGTAAAATTCTTGCGATATTAGTGATACATAATTATGACATTAATAATAATTTTAAGCTAAAATATCACCTTGTTGCTTATTTGGATCCTTAGACCCACTTGAACCAACATTATTCTTACTTATACCAACCCTGATAAGTCCGTCAAACATTGGGCCAAGTTGTCGGGCCAATGGTAAATAAATACAATAACTATGTGTAATTGATCATAGATTATAATAATAATTGGAGGAAGGTATAAGCTCAAATAGCAAATAAAGGGAAAACAAGGGACCAGAATGCAAAAAAAATGTTAAATTAGGAGGACTACATGGATAGAAGAGAGGGGCCCACCTCTATTACTATATATATAGGAAACCATCCTATTTGGGAAAGGGCACACATTTAATATAATACTTTCTCTTTCTACTTTTTAACTTTCGCTCCCGTTCAGTATCATTGAACCATTTTAGCTTTATCATTGGCACCGTCTATAGGAAAAGAGATGATACTCAGAGATAATTCTTTTTCCCAAAATCACGATATAGCGAGAGATGAACCCAGAAGCGGCTGTAAGTAGAGAGATTGGGAAAATTCCGGTATTGACTAATTCATGTTCAGAAGGCAGATGATCTGAGGAAAGGCTCCCCGACCACAATCATTACGTTTAGAACCAAAGTAAATGATCGACTATAATCATGACAAGGAAGCAATTGCTGGTTGACATAGCTAAGCTCAATGTCGAGAAAGAAAAGGCTATTGCTGAAAGAATGATTAGAGAAGGAAAATATAGAGAGCGGTCCTTGATGTTCATAGAGAGGAATCCTCGTATGAGGGACGAGACAAAAGTTATATCTGCAAGGATAAGCGTCAAACTCTGAAACAAGTAGCGGAGGCGGAAAGAAAAGTCAAACGTCCGTCAAAACAAGGTTACGGTGGGTCCACTGATTTCACGTCAGATGGATCCTCGAAACAAGAAATCTGACGATGAAAAAAAGATAAAAGATTTACGAGGAAAATCGAAGTCTGACGCAACAGATCGCACTTGTTTGGGGTGTCGACGCGTAAAGGGAATAGTACCAAGAAAAGAACGCCAAACTCCCATTAAAAACGAAGAAATAGTAACGGTCAGTAAAGAAAATCGAGTTGTTCTATTGCAAGTGCAGTTCCCTTCTGGAAGCCAAACTCATGGGTATATGATTAGAAGTCAGTTTGCCAATCCAAATGAGGAAAGTCTGTATGACATCCTCACTGAAGGTCTAGGAAGTGATGCTTATGGCTTTGGGCATAATTGGAGATCCTCCCCTCTATCGGACGAAATTATGTCGGGACATCTCCCGAAGAGATTTGGCATATCGAAGTTAGACAAATATGACGGGAAGAAAGACCCCGACAATCACTGAGAAGCTTTCAAGAATTTTATGCTGAGTTTCGATAATGACGATAAGCTACTTTTCCGTGCTTTTTCGATGACTTTCAAGGATTAGGCCTCGAAGTGGTACAATCGATTACTGCAAGGTTGCATTCAAAACTTCAGTATGTTTTGGGTCATGTTTCGACAACAATTCGTTAGAAGTAAGAATTATCGGACAAATGGAGACACAATTGTGAATTGTCGACAGAAGGTGGGAAAACGTCTAAGAGATTATACCAGACGATTCGTAGACGCCAAGACTGACCTTGACCACTATGAAGAAAATATGGCCTTGACATACTAAAGGTTGGGGCTACTCCCCGGACCCATTAAACAGGCAGTAACTAAGAAACAAACGTTCATTTTTTCCGCACTACTGGCCCAGGTTGAGAAGCAAATCCTGATTGAGGAGACCAAGGCATCCGAGTTGGCCGCCCAAGTACAGCAAAGCGCGCAGGCTGCGGTTATAGCATACCAGCAGAAACTGTTAAAATATAACTAAGTCCCGCAGCCATAGCTAATAAGTACTCTGTCACCCGTGGTCCAATCTTATCTGACTAAGGTACCTGTGCCTCAACTGCAGCGAGCCAAGTAGAACAATCAAGTCATCACCCGACCTATTTCAAATAAATGGATACGTCCAGCTCATTTCGTCAATCTTACTGAGTGTGTATCTACCATTTTTGAAAAACCAAACAAGAACGTACACTACCGTAAACCGTTCCCGATACAAATTCCACGAGAAAATCGCAATAATCAGTATTGTAGGTATCACGAGGATGTGAGACATGACACCAAGGATTGTATTTCTTTGAAAAAAAAAAGATACAGATGCTGATAGAAAATGGGAAGTTGACCAATTCTGTGAAGAAGCAAGTGCAGCAAAATGTTGCTTCTAAAGAAATTGTAGCAGTGCCAAATCCAGAAACAACAATGATTATTTCAGAGGTTACCAACCTAATTGACGTACCCATGGAGTATTTAGATCCCGACGTGGACCGAAATATAATTGGGGTAATAGAGAAAAAAGTCGTGAAAGGCAGAAAAAAAAGGTTAATAGTTTATGTCGGTTCTTTGAATCTTTAACGATCTTTAATGATCTTTAACGATCATTGGCGCATTACCAATTCTTCCTGAAGGCGACACATTGTGAATTTAGCAACTCATTTGGAAGCCTGAATGTCGCCTCATTTACACGGAAGTTCTTCTCCTTTTATTGTGTTTTGAAGATGGTGATATGAGGTACATCACAGAGCCACATGAAGATTTAGTTATTATTGGAGCGGCAATCACTAGAGAGGAAGTGCGAAGAATTCTTGTCGACACCGGGAGTTCTGCCAACATAATCTTCTTGACACTTTTGCTCAGTTCAAAAATTCGTCGGTCATATCAAAATCGGACAGGAACCTAGTAGGATTCACGGGATCGAATGCTATAGTGGTCGGTCAATTCGAAGGCCTGGTTCACTTAGGACGGGGTCCTTTCAAGAAGGAAGTCACGGTTCTGTTTGTGGTTGCCAATGCACCTGTTTCACATAATGCAATTTTTGGCAGATCCTAGCTTTCAAGGATGCATGCGGTGACATCCACGATGCACCAATGCCTAAAGTATGTGATCAGAAATAATGTGGGTGTAGTTAGAATCAGTCAGAAGGCGGTGAGGGAATGCTACCGAGCCACATTGGCAGTTAAGAACAACCAAGAGATGACGCAAGCGAGGGATTAGCAATTAATGAGGCCTGCTTCGGGGTCACATCCAGTAGATGATCCCCGAGAGCCCCCTAGCTTGTTAACCAGAGACTAAGATTATGAGAACTATGAATTCATAAAAAGAAGGTTTTTAAAGATTGGTATAAATTTTTCATTTAATTTTCGTGAAAAGTTAATTTTCTTTTTGAAGGAAAGGTTACACCTATTTTCTTGGTATTCGGAAAACGTGAGAGGTGTTCTGGGCAGTGTAATTATTCATAGTTTGGCAGTAAATTGAAATGTCCAACCAGTTTTGCAGAAGCGCATAGCTTTTTTACTAGAGAAGGCCGAGGTAATACTTTTAGAGGTTAAAAGAATGATCATCACCGGGCACATAAGAGATTCTCAATACCCACAGTAGACGTCAAATCTAGTTTTGGTAAAAAAATAAAAATGGAAAATGGAGGACGTGCGTGAACTTCACCGACCCGAATAGACCGTGTCATAAGCACCCATTCCTGATGCCAAGAATCGACCAATTGGTAGATTCGACGTCGACAAATCAATTGCTATCTTTTATGGCTGCATACGCCGGGTATAATCAGATTAAGTTGAACCCTAGCGATCAAGGAAGCACAACTTTTATAGCCGGATGGGGCTTGTATTACTACAATTTTATTCCTTTTGGTCTAAAAAATGTAGGCGCGACGTACGAGACGCTAGTAAATAAGGCTTTCGAAATTCAGATAGGGAGAAATGTTGAAGTCTACATTGATGACATGCTCGTAAAAAATAGGACGGATGAGGACTATTTAGTCGATCTAAAAGAAACTTTCGATAATTTAAGAAGGATAAACTTCAAGCTTAATCCTGAGAAGTGCTCATTTGGTGTTTGGTCCTGAAAAGTTTTAGGTTTCTTGGTCAACGAAAGGGGAATTGAAGCCGATCCAGCGCAATTGAGAGCCCTAAGCACCCCCGAGGAACGTTAAAGAAGTACATATATTGATGGGACGGTTGGCGCCCTTAAACCAATTCATATCTCGATCTTCTAATAAATGTGCGCCATTTTTCCAGGTCCTAAGGAACTCCAAGATATTCTCGTGGACGCCCGCGTGCACTAAGGATTTTATAGGAAAATGATTATTTGTCATCCCCGACCTTGTTCACTAAACATTTGACAGAAGAAGTTTTGTTTTTATATGTTTGAGTGTCAGATTACGCGGTAAGTGTTGTATTGATTAGTGAAGCAGAAACAACTCCAAATACGGTTTACGTTATCAAAACTTTGTTGGACGCCAAAACAAGAAATTTTTAAAACTCGAGAAGCTTGTTTTGGCCTTGGTGACTGCGACACGAAAAATGCGGTCTTATTTCAAAGCCCATTCAATAGTGGTCCGGATATTTCAGGGAAAATGTCTAAATGGTCGGTAGAGCTGGGAGATTTTGACATAGAATTTGAACCACGAACCGCTATAAGGGTTGAGGTTTTGGCATATTTTTTGGTAGAATTACACTTTAGACGGCCTGAGGAAATGAAAACCCGTGAAAACAGTAAGCCCAAGGAATGGATCGTCCGAAATAACGGAGGGTCAACAATCAATTGGTGTAGAGAAGGCATTCAAATCACTACATCTTTGGGAATAACGATGCATCAAGCAATTCGCTTAGGTTTTTCAGCTTCAAACAATGAATTCAAATATGAGGCGGCATTGGGGGGTCTAAGGTATGCTCAGGTTTGTAGAGCCAAATGCGTTTGCTTGCTAAGTGATTCTCAATTGTTGATAAATCATGCGTCGGGACAATATGAAACTAGAAAAGAGCATCTGCTTCAGTTTTAGCAGCTTTACGGGTCCTTGTGGCTTCTTTTAAGAGGATTACTTATGAGTTTGTCCCTAGAGCATAAAATGTGATCGTTGATTTCTTGGCATCTATCTCGTATACTGATAACTACCTCTGGATTCTGGCTCAGGAAAACCCATCGATTGTTAAAAGAACAGAGTTGGGGAACCGACCTGAAATCATTTGCCAAGTATCATCAATAACTCCATCAGATTGACAAAAGGACATCACAAATTTCTTAGCTGAGCATTCGTTACCCGATGATAAAATATTGGCAAGAAAAATACAAAACAAGGCTCGGGGGTATTTGCTTTTGGGGGATGTACTTTACAAAAAATATTTTAGCAGACCGTGGTAAGATGTTTAGGAAACAATGAATCACAGATGATTTTATCCGAACTCCATGACAGAGAGGGAGCTGCCCACTACAATTTTAAAGCATCAATAATAAGAGTTTTCCGTGCAGGTTTTTATTGGCCAACAATAGTATCAGACGCAAAAAAACATGGTAAAAACATGCGATACTTGTGAAAGATTCGCGAACATAATTCATATACCGGCAACTTCGTTAGAATCATTCTCAGAAGGTCTCCAATTTAGCAGATGAAGGATTGATTTGGTCGGGCCACTACCGGCAGCATTGGGGGGAAGACAAATGATAGTTATCGCGGTAGATTATTTTTCCAAGTGGGTTGAATCCGAACCATTATCTGGAACGAAGACTAAAGATATTATCAAATTTATTTGGTCGAACATTTGTTGTCGATACGGAATCCCGCAACGATTGACTATGGATAACGGCCACCAATTTGACAGTATTGAAATGAAATTTTTTTATTCATCTTATGGAATCATACAGTGTTTCTCCATACCCTTCCACACGCAAGCTAATTTCCAGGTAGAGGTTACGAACCGAACGATCATAGATGGTCCCAAAAAGAACTTAGAAGGTAAGGCCGAGAAATGGCCGGACTATCTCCAAGAAGTTCTGTGGGCCTACCGGAAAACCCCTCGGCCAGCGACCCATGGATCACCTTACACCCTTGTTTATGGTATGGACCGGGTGACCCCAACAAAAACAATTTTCCCTTCTTTTAGGGTCGGGAACTAGAGCGAAGACAGAAACTGTGAGGACAGATATCTAGCTCTTGATTTGGTTGAAGAAAGATGAAGTTGAGCACATTTAAATTCGTTACATTATCAGACCTTGATGAGAATTCGATACGTCTCAAGGGTTTACCGAAGAGAGTTCAAGGCAGGGGACATGGTCTTACGAAGAGTTTTTCTACATACCAAAGACAAGAACCTTAGGAAGCTAGCTCCAAAATGGGAAGGCCCTTATCAGGTGGTTGAGAAAATAAAGAAAAGTACTTATAGAATCAAGGATAAGCATGACCTACTTTTGTGACTTCCATGGAACATCGAACATCTCAAGTTATATTTAGATTAAAATTTCTAGTTTTTATTCTCATCATCTTGTAAAAACTTTTGATCGGGGGCACACTTTTTCCTACCTTGGTGGCGCAAGGAGGTTTTAACGAAGTTTACATGGCAACCGGTCTATTTAATTTACTTTTTTGCCTTTATTAAAATGAACAAAAGATGATACTAAAGTATGAGATCTATAGGAAAATTCACCAACTTCCGAGTTAGTGAATACCATCCTTAAGATCGTTAACACAAATATTTCAGTTACGGCTGATCAACAATTTTTTAATAAAGTCAGACCTTAAGATTTTTTAGTTTCGAATTGATTTACTTTATCTATCCTGAACCTTAAAGGTTTTTCAGTTTCGAACTGATCCACATTATTTATCCTGAACCTTAAGGGTTTTCAGTTTCAAACTGATCTACATCATTTATCTCAAACCTTAAGGGTTTTTCAGTTTTGATTGAACCACACTAGCTGCGCTACCATAAGGATTTTTCAGTTTTGAACTGAACCACACTATCTTCCTAATCCTTAAAGATTTTTTAGTTTTAAGCTGATCTACACTATGTATCCCGACCCTTAAGCAGTTTTTCAGTTGTTCGACTTATCTACAAGAATTTCTCAAAAAGAACTAAATATTAAGAACTACAACAATGACATTATACCAAAATCCCGCCGTCACCTTCGAGATATTACAAGTGTTGTTGGTCTTTTCAAAACAAAATAAAAGTTACAATAATAAAAACATTACTGATAAACACACCCATGGGGGCGGCAAGCACAAAAAATACCATAAACCACAACCTCCTCATGATTGTCAAAATGCTTCATCATCGGGATCATTATCAGATGAACTTGACTCGCTACGCTCCTCATCTTCACAGACAATGTCGGCTGGGCGATCTTCCACATGAACATCTAGCCACATCGATCTTAAGGATAGTTGGGGAAATTGACTATGAAAATTTAGAACGTAAGCAGCTTTGACATTAGCCACCTCTTGTTCCATCAACTTCTTACAAGAAACGGCAAAACGACTATTCTCTTCTTTGCTCTTGACTAGCAGCTCATCAACATCGTTTTTATTCTTTGCTATTAGTTGGGGAAGAAAATAATTTTGGATCTTCTGAGCAGCCAAGGCATAAACCTTGTTATCACGATCCATTTTTCCTTGCGCCAGGAAGCTACTCAAGGATACCTTCAATTCAGCTTCAGCTTTAGACACTCGGTCTTCAGCATTTTTGGCATTCTACTCCAGTGGTTTCTTCCGCAACAGCCATGGGGTCGAGCTCATCAACATAAGATTCATCATTGACCTCTTGATCAACGAGTTCTTCATATTTAGAGCGTTTGTTAGGTGCCATGTTTCGCTTGGGCAAGAATAAGTTGGCATCAGAAGCATCCGTCTTCAACACCAAATCCACTAGGTCGGGTGGTTGTCGCAATTGTTTAGCTGTCAAGGGTTCGTCTGAACATCGCCAAAAATTGATGTTTCAAATTAGTATTTTTGAAGCAACAATGGAATGCTCGGCCCCAATTCTTCCGAGCATACTCATTTAGCTTCTGGATAGCCAACTTGGCAGATTCAAATTGGTCCTTTTTGAGCTGTTGAATCTTTTCCTTTGATACTGAAATAATCATTTTTATAAAAAAAAACTTATTCATATATATACCATCGTGAATCCACTAACGTGATAAGCGCCTCGGGTTTTCTGACGAGTAAAGTCGGCCATTTTCCCAAGCCCCACTAATAAAAGCAAACCGATGCTTCAACACTTTATTGCCTTCTAATAAGTCATTCACGATCTTCAAACTTTCGGTCGGAGAAGAGTAAAAGAATGACAGTTTGGGCAATTTAGAAAGGTCGGTCGTGGCGACATATTCTTCCATTGGCATGGGAACCCCGGATAATCTGGAAGCCATTATGCATGACAACAATGTATACCAAGCGTTGGGGGTAAGCTGGGATGAGCAAAGGCCGAGAATCTTGAAGTACCTTACCATTTCGGGATCTAGCAAAAATCTAAGACCCCAATTAAAGAGATTGGTAAAAATAACTATCTCTCTGTGTTTGATGGATAACTGTGTCTCCCTAGGTTATGGACCACAGACGGTCATATTTTTTGGAATTCCCCATGTAATCTCAAGCTCGGGCATCTCCTTCGGGATACAGTACAAATACTTACCATTGAACAAAGTGATAATATTGTCCTTAGATAAGTCATTATGATATCCAGTCACAACGATATTGATTTCTGGTAGGGGAGGTTCTATATCCAGTGTGATGTTGACACAAATCCCCCTTCAACCACAACTTACTTTCGTGCCTGATTTCACGTTTGGTCTTCATCGAGAAGAGATAGATCTACTGCACGACCATTAGCAGTCTGAGCAACGTCAACATCAATAGGGCTCGGGTTAACCCTTAAAAGAGCGTCAAATTTCTCAACAATGACTGATGGGGTTGTAGTAACAACGCTTGAGGTCGGACCATCAGGAACGGATTTTTCCAAGAAAGCTGCAGCACTCTTTTTCTTTGGGAGAGTAACGTCCTTAGTTTTGGTTTTCGGCGCGGGAGAAGTAGAATTTTTTTTTTGCGTTTCTTGTTCCCTGTAGGGGCTTTAGCGAAATCGGTCAGTACTGGTGCAGATTTGACAAAACTAGAACTACTACTGACGCATTTATGAACCGGCTCAGTTCCTCTTAGATCTTTCAACGATGCCTCTTCCTTTTTCTGATGCTCCGCGTCACATTGAACAACCCCTCGAGGAGTAGTGGCGGTATTATGGCTGGTTCAAACACCAATAATCGTTTTAGTCAACTTAAAAAACTCTGGAGATGAAGATACAAAGGAATCTCACATGATGAGGAACTGAGGTTTACATGTTTTCGAGAGAGGAGCGTCGGTATTAGAGGTCCCAGCAATAGTACCAGTTAGAGTTGCTAGGTCAGAAGTTGCCCGACCAGAAGAAGCAGAAATTAGACTAAGAGTGGGTTCACTTGAAGAAATTAGGATCGGATCACGCACCAGTTCAGAAGCAAAATTTGGATTTCGGGAACTTCCTCGGGTTATCAGCTGCGACCGAGTAGGATTATAAAGTACAGGTGTCGTCGATTGAAGAATAGTTTTGCTAGAAACCTAGATTAGGCATGCCGCGCGATACTCTTAAGATCTTTCGGTGATAATCAAGTAGTATATGAGCCCGAAGACAGGATTCTTTTTCAGTTTAGGTTTTCGTTTGTGTTTTGGGACGGGTCTTCTTATAAATAAGGCTGATTCTCTCTCTAGACCAGAAAAACTCAGATTATTTCTCTCACTAAAGTTTCTTCTGATAGCATAATGAATGGGAGGATAGGTATTTATAGAGAATTTCTTCCTCAATGAACCCCTGTATGGGGAATACCAAATGAAAAGAGTCGCGGGAATTTGACGAGCCGTTTTGATAGACACGCTTCAAAATAAGGGATGTTATGTGTCCATTTATAATAGCTAAAGAGGGTTAGGAGACTAGAGACATGATTAATGTCGCGCCATAGTCATGTGAAGAGTTTGAGGTACAAGTGACATCCAAACAACGCGACACATGGCAAAACAAATGGGCAACAAAGACGATTTAAATTAGGAGAAGGCCCATTAAAATCAAAGCCAATGGAAACAAAGGATAGGAAAAATAAATTCGAGCATAGAAAATTGGAAATGGGAGTGGGCATGGCATTTTCAACACTACGAATAACTCGATGAAACCCGATCACGACTGGCATGGGCTGCTAGCTATGAAAGCATCAGATCAGAGGCTGGCGAAGTTGTCATTGACAGTGGAATCATGCCCGAAGCTCTTCGCGTTCCCGATCAGACCTAATGCAATTTCAAACCAAGAAGTTGTCCAAGTCAAGTTGTGATAGTCTCTACTTTTTACTTTTCGCTCTCATTCAGTATTATTGTATCAGATCCAAAGTCCAAACCATTTTACCTTTATCGAACCTGACAATCCTTCCTCAAATGACCAAGTTTGCCAAACTTCCAACATGCCAAATTAGGCTTCTTGTTGGAACAATTATTCTTGTTTCCCTTAAAATTTGTTTTATTTCTGTTTGCATTCTTAGAGAATCTACTGTTTTCAACCATATTCATAGAAGGGTTTCCTACTTGGTTCTTACCCTTAAGGTTACTAATTTCTTGTTGTGCCCTTAAGAATATTCAATCTTAAAATGATTCTCAAGTTCAACTAGAGTGATCTTTTCCTTGTTATGTTTCAAATGTGTTTAAAATATTTCCATGATGGTGGTAGTTTGTCCATAATACTAGACACCAAAATACATTCATCTATTTTTATGTTATGTTGAACAAACTGACCCATAATTTTTAGCAATTCATTATATTGTCCCATGATCGGTCTAGAATCAACCATTATATAATTGACAAAATTACTAACTAAACTTATTGTTTGAATGTTTGAGAAAACCTACATAACAGCTTGTCATCATCATTAAAATTCATCATAAAGTTTTTAAACTGCTCTAGATGATTATCAAGATCCTAGCTCCAATCATTTTTTCCATCTTTTGACAATCAAATCGCATGGGTAAATATTCGGAGAGAATCTTTAAGGATAACGGTCATTGTATCTAATGTTCCATTGGCTAGACATATGGTCTTCATTGGGAGTGGCAAATATTATAGGTTTAGATTGCACAAAAAAAATGGTCGCTCGATAGGTGATCTATACTATGATCTGCTGACCCATTCATTTTTCCTTGATAGTCTTTATTTTCTTTTCTTTTCTTTTACGATCTCTTTTATTCCTGGAAGAGGCCTGATTATTTAAATTTCTATGATTTTTAGATATTTTCTAGCCATTTTTTATTTCTTCTTTTTACAATCATGATCACTACTTAAACAGGAAGAATATATATTTGATTATGATTCTATTGTTGAGCCTTCAACAAAATTCGATGTGTTTGAATATTTTCTTGTCTGGTGTTTTTTACCCCTTGTGAGATTTAAAGGATTGATCATTCAAATTGTGTTTAGGATCATTATATGCATCATCGGATATAGGATATTCTATTGGTTTCTTTCCGTCCAGGTCCTTTTCAGGCTGCCTTTGGGCTTCTAATGCCTCAATTTTTGCATGTAATTGATCATGCTCTTCTTGCATGAAAATTATTTCCTCGGTATCATGATTCACCTAGGATGTGATCACATGTTCATCATCTCATCTAATCCTATTATTTTTTAGAGGGGGGTCTATCTGCATATCAAAATCCACATCGGAAAGATCCCTGAAGGCTAATTTTCAAGTCAGGTTTTGAATACTGTTATTCGGGTACCTTCCGCTCCCACTGTGGTTGCAAATTTGGTGATGATAAAATTTGGTCTGAGGGTATTTTTGGTAAGTGTTTAGAAAAATTATTTAATTTTGGATATGGGGTATAGAGATAATAAAGGTGCTAGAAATTAATAAGTCAAAAGAGAAATGTCACAACCCATTAAATGATGTTCTTTCGACTATTTTAAGGATAATTTTAGATTTATGGGTGAATCGGGTCGAGTCATGCATATGAGTTAGTCTCATGAGCATCCAGGCCCAATAACATATAAAGTTTGATGAGTCCGGATAAATCCACCACTGCTTACTAAGATATCCAGACAAGGGCAATTCGGACAAACACTACCCACTGAACAATCCGGACACGACAAAAGTATAAAATAACTAAACACCTTTTGACTAAGCTAGGTGCTAATCAGCATATTAAGTAAATGGGTCCTTAAACTTGACTAGGTTTCATAATACGACCCGAAATCCCATGCGTCCATAATTAAGGGTATAAATATCCCAACTACTTTCATTAATGAGGGTAATGAACATTTAATACAACCAAGCAGCTTAAATATCTCACTACAAAACACCCAAACATTTAATACTCTCAAAACTTTCTAAAACACTTGACAAAATTACCCTCAACTTAAAATAAACCTCACCAAATCAGCGACCACAGTAGGAGGAAAAGGTGCCTGAATCTAGCATTCAAAACCAGTAAGAAAAATCGGTTCGAATGAATCCGGACGAGCAAGAAATTCCCCCACCTTTGGTGGAGGTGGTGGGGGAAAACAATGAGTATACGACCGAAGAGCGAGACAAGTTTAAAGCTGAGATAGAAGCGTTGAGGGCCACTAGAAAGGCAGGGATGGGTTTAAATAAAAATTGAAAAGCGTCAGCCATTCACCATAATTACAACCCAATGGAGAACGACCCATCAACAAAGACTCATTTGAGCACGAAACAAAGACCCGTGTCAGTTCCAAGAAGTCTCACTGGTCCAAACCGATGGAGAGCTTAGAATCTGAGTCCTCCAGTAGCTCCTCGAACGAATATAAGCTTGATGAGTCTTTGTCATCAAGCAGTGATGAGGGGAGGTCCAGGAAGAAACAAAAGCTAGTTAAAAAATATTCAAGAAAGATAGATATGCATGGGAGACTAAAGAGGCATCTGGGAAAAGGGTCGTCTCACAGCCACAGCCATAGTCATAGACATGTGGATCAGCTGCTGATGGATCCTTTTGTTTTCCATGATGAGCCACGTATTTTTGTAACACCTAATGAAGACACAATTTTTAGTCGTAGTCGGAATTGGAGGCAATCGCCATTGTCAGCCAAGATATTGTCTGAAAACCTTCCTAAGAGGTTTGACAGTTTAAAATGGAGAAATATGACAGGAACAAAGATCCGGACAACCATCTGGAACAGTTTAAAAAATTTATGATAAATTTTGATAATGATGACAAACTTCTTTGTAGAGTCTTCGCCCAATATTTTACGGGAAGTGCTTTGAAATGGTACAACATCTTGCCAAAATTTTGTATCATAAACTTTGATACGTTTTGGGTGGCCTTTCGAAGGCATTTTGTGGGGAGTAAGCATGTGAAGGGCAATGGAGATACTATTTTCCACTGTGCCCAATAGCCAAATGAGTCACTGAAAGACTATATAAGCCAGTTCGTAAATACCAAGAATGGGTTAGCTGATTACTTTGAGCAAGTAGCAATAACCTCTTTGAGACAAGGGTTAAACCCTAGGAATCTAGCTGATTCAGTGACAAGGAAGAAGCCCATGACTTGGCGCGGTTTGCTAAATCAGGTAGGAAAACAAATCAACGTAGATGAAACGAAGAAGACTAGGGTACACAGACAAGTGAAGTCTGCCCCAACTGCTCTAAACCAGAATCAGTCCAGATACAAGGCCAAAGAAACCGGGCAGGGGTCCAACAGGGCCAAACAAACTCAATCCCACCCAAATCCAGCTCAAACCAGCAGTCCATAAATAAACGTGAACCTTGGGTCCAACTGGAGTGGTTTGCTGAATTAAAGGAGAATATCACAACCATTTATGACAAAACTAAAGATGAGGTGTATTTCAGGAAGCCGACATCGCATCAATTGCCTAGGGAAAGTCGTAATACTTGTTTTTGCCAGTATCATCACGATATTGGCCACAACACCAAAGAATGTATTGCCTTGGAACAAGAAGTACATAATATTATTGAATGGGGCAAGATGGGAGCTTATGTCAAGAGAAGGAATGGAAACATGCCTGATAATGCTCCCCAAAGTGGCTCAATGAACAATGCGGGGACATCTCCTCCAGAAGGGGCTATGGTGATCCTTAAAAGATTTTATGTCGATTCGAAGTATTTGGATTCTGATCCAACCCAGAATAAAGTAGGGGTCATATCAGAACAAACTAAGACAGTGTCCGGACTCATAAGTTTTTTTGAGTCACTTACTATATTTGGGGGGGACACTATGATTGCGCGACTCCTTCTTCAAGGAAGAGGCATGTTCACACTCTAGCTACTTAGTTAGAGGGAGATATTTTCTTATCAATCCCAAATTCATTTTTATTTCATTGATTTTTATGAGGATTATTTGAGAAATACAGATGGGCCTCATGAGGATGATGTAGTGATAGGAGCTTTAATTGGGGGCAACAACATCAGGAGAATTCTGATTGACATTGGCAGCTCAGCCAATATTCTATTTTTAAGTTCTTATAAACAGATGAAGAATCCGGCAATGAATCAAAGTTTGAACATATCCATTTTGGGCTTCAGAGGGAGCTCTGCGGATGTAAATGAAGAATTTGAGGAGGAGGTACTGTTGGGAAAAGGCCTTTTCAAGAAGATGGTCAGGCTATTATTCGTTGTGGTAGATTTCCTCACATGTTACAATCCGATCTTTGGGAGGTTCTGGCTCTCTAGGATGCATGATGTGGATTCAACAGTCTATCAATGTTTAAAGTATGCGGTTCAAGGACAAGTGGGAGTTGTACAGAGTAGCCAAAAGATAGCAAGATAATGTTATGCAACTGCACTTGCTCCTAGAACTCTTGGGGCAGTTCGGACTAATGAAGATTGGTAGTTGTTGGGGCCCTCTTGGGGTGAGGGTGAAATTAATGACCCCAGAGAGACCCCTGGTGTTTTGATACCGATTGAAGAAGTTGAAACCCACTCTCCGGCTGAAGGAATGAGTGTTAAAGTTGGCTCCAAGATGGCACCAGAATTAAAGAAAAAATTGTTGTCCTTTTTGACAGGTCACCAACATGTTTTTGCTTGGTGCAATGTTGATGTGACCGGAGTACCAATAAGAGTTATATCACACAAGCTGTCTATCCGGAGAGATGTTGCACTTGTTGTGCAAAAAATGAGAGCCTTTTCTAAGGAGAAAGCTTATGTAATAGTCCAAGATGTTGACCGACTTACCAAGATGGGGCACATAAAGGAGTCTCAGTATCCTTTATGGACAACCAACCCAGTGTTAGTCAAGAAAAAAGAATAGTAAATGGCGTATCTGTATCGACTTTACTGACCTCAACAGAGCTTGCCCAAAAGATCTCTATCCAATCCCCCGGATAGATCAGTTGGTGGACTCCACATCTGGAAACAAGCTATTATCGTTCATGGATGCCTTCTTTGGTTATAACCAGATACAGGTGGATCCGATGGACCAAGAACACACTAGCTTTGTTACAGATAGGGGTCTCCATTGTTACAAAGTGATACCTTTTGGGTTGAAAAATACTGGGCTACTTATCAGAGATTGGTGAACAAAGCATTTGCTGACCAAATTGGAAGAAATATGTAAGTATATATCGATGGTTTTAGGATTGTTCAGTTGGGCTATATGGAAATAAGTTATATCAGGTTATATGCTTTCCTTTTAGGGCTTCTAACAATGAGTCTGAATATGAGGCAGTTATAGCTGGTCTAAACTTAGCCTTTTTGTGTGGGGCTAAAAGAGTTAGATTAATGAGTGATTCTCAGCTTCTTATCCACCATGCTCAAGGTCAATCTGAAGCCAAGAAGGAGTAGTTGATCAAATACTTATGCATTCTTAAAGAAGTAGCAGCCAACTTCAAAAATGTTTGCTATGAGCATATTCCTAGATTGGAAAATACGCTGGCAGACTCCTTAGCAACCATAGCATACTCCAAGTCCTACCCATTGATTCATGTACAAGAATGCCCATCTATACAATCAAACCAGAGCAATGAAGAGGAGAAGAGCTTAAGTGTACAAGTGGTTCAATCCAAATATTAGAGATTTCCCCTTCTTCAATACATCTCTAATGGAATTTTTCCTCCGGAGAAGGCTATGGCAAGGAAAATGAAACACAAGGCTCGTGGTTTCTTGATCATAAGAGAGGTTCTTTATAAGAAATCGTTCAGCAAAACTCTCTTATGTTCTTTGGGGGCTGAAGAGTCCTAAATTGTTTTATCTAAAATACATGATGGAGAAGGATCAGCACACTATGGCTATAGAGCTCTAACCCGGAGGGTTTTGTTGGTCGGATACTATTGGCCATCCATAATAGCAGATGTTAAGGAATTGGTGAAGAAATGTGACCCATGCCAAAGATATGGTAACGAAATTCATATCCCAGCAATTCCTATGGAGTAAGAAGTATTATGGGCGTACCGCACTACTCCTAGAGATGCTACTCAAGAGTCTTCTTTTTCCTTAGTATATGGGATGGATGCAATTACTCCTATAGAAGCAACTCTACCATCATACAGAGTCCACAACTATTCCAAACAAGCCAATGAATTGGAAATTAGAAGTCAGTTGGACTTAATACAAGAAAGAAGAGTTAAAGCTCATCTTAGAACCACCCATTACCAAGGCTTGATGAGGAGAAAAAATTGCTTCCAAAATTAAGAGAATGGATTTTTAGTTAGGAGATAAAGTATTAAGAAAGGTGTCTGGTTTTTTTCATTGAAATATGATGCCTTCTTAAAATATTTGGTGTGATTTGATTACAATTATTTTCAAATCTTTAATTTAATATTAAGGATCTTTGACAGATCAGATTAATCTGGTTGAATAATGACCATTAAATACATGTCATCGGAGATTTTAAATATTCTCACCTTAAATATTTGTAAAGTAAAGAAGGGCTCTTTAAACATTAGCCATTAAAATTGAAAGCAAGTATGGAACAAAGAAAAATTGGATAAGATAAGCATGTCCGGGTGAGAACCGAATAACCATATTAAAACACAAAATATGCCTTGGCCATCCAAGGACTTTAAGTTTTTTGAAAGGCTTAATCGGACTCAAACTGGATACAATTACAAAAATGCCTTGGCCATCCAAGGACTTTAATAGTTTACAAAATAAATAGAACACAAAGGATAGTTAAAAACCTCAGGGCTTATTCCCTTCGAATGTTCCTGCGTCACCTTATTTCTTAGGGTCTTTGAGCTCAGCACTTGAACTCTCCCCGGTTCCTTCTTCTTCGTCGGTGGTAGAGTCTATTCCACTAGAGTAGTTATTTTTATCACCGTATGCCATCGTATGGAATGAGATGTCTTCATACTCCACATATTGTCACAAGGTACCAAGCGTCCTCTTCGGAAACATTTGGTAGAAAAGCATTACCATGTCAGACTTCACTTTGGCATACTTTTTTCCAAGGAATCTATCACCTCGTTGGTGTATTTATCGATGTTGGCCCTGAATTCTTTGTTCCTGCTCTTTCACCAAATCTTCTTTCTCCTTGGTTGCCTTAGACATAACCTCTTCAATGGAATTATTTTCGCCACACAAGGTCTGAATGACACCATCTTTGGTCTTCACGTCTTCCTTTAAGGTGGAAATATCTTTCTCCAACCCATAGCACTTAGTTTGGAGCTCAGTGTTAGCTTTCTCCGAAGTGGCCAGCTTGGTTGACAGGTCTTCCTTGTCCTTCTTCAACTCTTCAAGATTTTTCTTCAGTGCTTCAATGCTCTGGTTAGCGTTGAGGAGGTTAGTTGACAGATTCTCTTTGTTTGTGTTAAGGGTGTTGATAAGGGTGGACTAGTTTTTTATTTGCCTCTCCAAATCGAGCACTGGTTGGATATGTCCTAAAAGAGAATGGGCCACGGTGTCCTAGTCTTCAGAAATAGAAAAAGACTTACCATTGTAGGTTACCATGTTGGAAGAACCTGAAGGACGGAAAGGACCAGCAAATTCATCTTTCTCAAAATCAGTTAAGTAAAGACCGATGTCCTGAAGGGCTCTGATGTCAAGCCCCTCTTCGGTTCCATATCCTAGTTGCAAGTCTGTTGGAATTTTCTCTGCCAAGGTAGGGTCAGCAGGAGCTGGTGGAGGAGGAAGCTCCGAAGGGCGAAGAGTTATTTCTCCCCCTAAAGTGACCTTCTTCTTCTTTGTAGTTCTTTCATCGTTACTGACTCCCCATTTTTTGTCCTTATTCAGAGGCTTTGGTGGGTTTGGTTTTTCTCATGTCTCCATGACAGTGTTATCTTCAACCACTTGGAGAAAGGAGGCATCAATTCCTCCTTGGTTCTCCCCTCCTTGGTTTTCCGGACTGGTCTCTTCTGCAGCAACCTAAACTGCCTCTGCTTGAGCCTTTTTTTTCTTTCCCTTCATCTTGCTAGGAGCTTTGGCTCTAGAGGGCAAGACCAGTTTACCATCCTTTTCCTCTGTTCATTTGAGGATGACAACTTGGGGAGGTGGTGTGGTCAATTCTTCCCATATGGGATCTCTCTAGCCTGTGGTATTCCACAGATGAGATCTCACCAAATTGCCAGAAGTAAAACTGTTGTTGAAAGCGTTCCCCAATGTTTTGCGGCCCATGCATTTAACTTGCCACATGTAGTCTACCCCTCCTCCAGATATCCGGTATACTCCTTCAGTAATACTGAAAAGGAAGTAATGAAAGATTCAGAAGTAGAATATTTGTAAAGTGAAAAGGAGAAAATGAAAAATAAGATTGTAGAACTTACTTGTACTCTTCCACCTACTAGTAAGCATGCTAGGGTTAGTCTTCTCTTTGATCTTCCTCCCATTCTCCCATGACCCATTGATGAATAAGAGCTAAGTTTTCCAATTCTTCTCTGACTCCAACAAATCATCTACCACTTTGATTGTCTCCTATGTTGTGGTGATAGAATGGGATGTGATGATTTTTGCACAGGCTTGCCAAAGCGGCAAATTTCTCCATAGGGAGAGGGATTTCGGACAGTCTCGATGCCATTATGCAGGCAAGGATGGAGTACCAAGCGTTTGGACTTAATTGCCTTGGGAAAAGCTTAATCACGTGAAAATACCTGACGATCTCTGGGTCTAAGGGGAATCTGAGCCCCCAGTTGAACAACTCGGTGTAGATGACCACTTTATTAAGTTTACAGTCCATTGGAGTCTCCGGAGTGACAGGAATCCTTACCTTCACTGATTCTGGGATCCCCCACTTTGTCCTGATCCGGCCCAGCTCGGCAGTATGAGTATAAACATAGTTTATGTGCTGCATGGCCAACAAATACTTCACGTTGACCTTCTGGAAGAAAGGTCCTAGCTCTCTAAGCACTCCGAAAGCTCTGGATGAGCCACTCCAACCTTCACTTTGCCTTTCCTTTTTCTATCAGAGGCAGCATCCCCAGTTTTCCATAAGGCTTCAATTTCGAAGGGGGCCTCTTCGATAATATCTTCCATCATTTCTTCCATCATTGTGGAAGGTTTATCAGTTGTTGTGGATGGAAAGGTGTCAGCTTCTGGCTCTATGGTCTGTCCAAATGGTTGAGTGCCAGTTGTTTCTAGAAGCCTGGTGTCCGGTTGGGGCTCAGTTCTGGAGGAACTCACTTGAGAAACTACTTTGGATGCCTCCGATGCGGATGTCTTATCTCATGGGGCTCTTATAGATATCTCTGATCCGAAGGGTTTATCTTTGGATGCTGATTTAGAGGCCTCCAATTTGGAAGGCTTTGATTGTGAGGCAGTCGCTTGGGCCTTCACCAAACGATTTTTCTGGTGTAGATTGGATTTCTCTAGAGATTTTTCGATATCTGATCCCATGGCTATGAAAGGGGGGAGGGGGTTTCTAACGCTTGATACTGCGTTTTCTTGGGTAGTGGAAGGTTGGGACTCCTAAACAGAGGAGCCTGATGAGATTGGTGAAAGATTTGGTTTGAACAACCGTTTTGGTTTTGGATTTGTGGTAGAAGATGATCCTTGATCAGCTTCTTGGGATGGTTTATCAGACTTGTCGCTTGAAGAGACCAGGAGACCGGAAGCAATACGTCTCTTTTGTTCGATTTTCCTCGCTTTCTCTAACTCAAGAAGATTCAACTAGCCGCTTTTTACAAGAGCGTTTCTAGCCGTGAACATATAACTAACCAAGAACGAATTTGAAAGAGAGGAAGGAAAGCTCTAAAAAAGATTTTTGAGTGATGAAGGTAATGAAACAGTAAAAAATGATTTATATATAGGTAGAAAAAGGTAACTGATACCTAGGAGAAGACGAAGAGATTTGTGTAATGATTGAAGACGGCGTTGACGTGAGAAAAATTAAATACATAGGTTTCTTTTTAGGTTTAGTGGGAGCGCCAATCTAGGTAAAAACGGTTAATAGGTCGAATAGGATTGTGACAAGTGTCCCACGATCCAAAGAGAAACTTTTAGAATTCTGGGAACAAGTTAGTCCAGAAAAATCTCAAGCCAGACACATAAATGGGTCGGAAAATATCGTTACCGACTAAGTGAATTTTTTAGTCCTGCCAAAGATTTTTGACAAAGCCTAAAAAAGGGGCAACTGATGAGTTTGGATCAATCCACCACTGCTTACTGAGATATCCGGATAAGGGCAATTCGGACAAACACTGCCCACTGAACAATTCGGACAGGACAAAAGTATAAAATAACTAAACACCTTTTAAATAAGCTAGGTGCTAATCAGCTTATTAAGTAAATGGGTCCTTAAACTTGACCCGGTTTCATAATACGACCCGAAAGCCCATGGGTCCATAATTAAGGGTATAAATACCCCAACTACTTTCATTAATGAGGGTAATTAACATTTTATACAACCAGGCAGCTCAAATCTCTCACTACAAAACACCCAAACATTTAATACTCTCAACACTTTCCAAAACACTTGACAAAATTACCCTCAGCTTAAAATAAACCTCACCAAAGTTGGCACACAACTTAGTCGCAATGCACCCAGCTTACTCGGTGTAGTGTTTATTATGATTCTAAAATGCCTACTAAGATAAATATGACCCACTTTTCGTTATTAGCCTCCAATGATATCCAATCCTTCTAGCCTCCTTAGCTCTCTCAGAAGTATTTCGGGAGAGCTAACATATCTGAACAATTTCTGATGGGTTTATTTAAGAACAGTTAATTATCCAAATGTCACAAATTTAAACCATTTTTTTAGGGCATGTGTTAATTTTCTATTGGACCTACAAACTCGTTTCACCATACGTAAAACCATCCAATCAAAGAAGATAAACAGTTACACTTTCTTAGAGCCCTTTAGCTACCGCTGTCGATTACCATCCCTTAGTATGGTACTCAAACATTTTCTAGTTTCATATAAATTTCTTTCATGCTTATAGTTGGTATTCTAGAGTTGGAAATACCTTATAATCTATTTCCTAGATAGCGAAAGTATTTTTCCTTGAATTTCTAACTTCTTTCCGGTGAGATTTTCTGTTTTCCACCACATTAACCACCGTAAAAAAAAACTTTTACGACTTTTTTTAATGTTTGTATGTTTACAATAATGAACACTTAAACTAGCTAAATCTGAGTTCATCAAATGGCTCATATGTCTCAAGAATCACCTCAGAGATGAGCACCGAAAAGAAAAGGAAGAGGTCAAAACTTCTCATCAAAATGAAATAGATCAGTTCAAATCTAAGCATCCTGAAGAGTTAGCTGCAGAGAAGAAAAAATATGATGGTCTTCAAGTTTCACTTAACGAAAGTGAGACAGAGAAGAAAAATTGACAGATGATACAGCTGCTCTCAAAGCTCAATTCGATGAAGAGAAAAAGCTTGCTGCTATCGCTGCTGAAAATGAATGTGCAAAAGACATGATGGTCGATTTAACTAAAGGAGGTTGGTTAAATTTATCCAAACTAGAGGAAGAGAAGAAGAAAGCAGTAGTTGATGATGGATTACTTGCCTCTGCGGGTACAGTTGTTATAACTCAGTCCACTAAGTACGGAGGGGTTTATCCATGCACCAAGCCCCGAAGATGGCGATGATCATGGCAAAGGAAAATGCAAAGCCCAAGAATTAGAATCCAAACTTCTTCCTTCCTCTCTAGTGGGGCTTGTTGGACCTAATTTTACCAAGGTTTATGTCAAGTAACTTATATGATTGCACATAATTTCCTATTTTTATTTCCACGAGTCCAAAATGGAGGGAATCCAAGCCAAATAAGGGTTCCCTAATTCAGTTAGAGTGAGGTTGCCCCAACCCAGAGAGACCCCAATGGACTTTGTGGCTAGAGGGTTGGTGGTCTACACCAATGTGCTTAACTAGAGAGTTATTTAAGTCTAGTCATGTTGTGTTCAAGCCAAGCTAGCTCAAATGCTTGATTTCACTGATAGTGTGCCTTATGGCCTCAAGGCTTTCTAAACTTTTGATGCCAATGGAGGAACTGGCTGTTGTAGCGGGTCTATCTTGAAACTCCTACATTCGCTTTTAGTATTTTAATATGGGGAATAATTACAAATTGGTAGATGACCTCTTGGAAGCAGACAATATAAGGAAAACCAATTCATATTCATATATGGACATTGGGAAAATGGCAAGAAAATATCTTCTAAAGGAAATCTGAGCCATCTTACAAGGCATTGGAAGAACACACGTAAGCCTCTTCGTATTTATCTTATAGTCCCATTATTTTTTGCGTCATTTATCCATCATTTCTAACAAAAGTTTTTATATCAACCATTTTTAAATCCCTTCCTACAGCATTTAGAATATGTAAAAGTGACATTCGGGAAGCTAAATTAATAGGCCCATGAGAAGTGGTCCAATGAATTCCATAACTGTTTCACCGCTGAGAATTTTTTCAGATCCCATCTTTGGAGGACCAATCCTTTTCGGGTTCTATTATGGGAACAATTTACTACTCGTCATCGAGCTACTGAAATCCTTAATATGACTAAGGCATTTGATAACAAGTTATTTCTGCTGGCCAGGAATAAAACTCCCAACCACATGAATAAGAACAAAAAGAACAATGAGGGCCCACCATAGTTTGTTGCTAAGTTAGAAAGGGAAGGGCAATCATACGAGATTGATGCGGCCTTGTTGGATGATATCACTGCTAGTGTTGAAGAAGTCAAAATACCTACGGAATCCCTTATTCCCAAGAAGAAGAATGGACACAAAAGGGGCAAACATGGTAGTGATAAGAGAGACAGGGAGAAAAAAAGACTTCGATTGATTCAGATATTATACATTGTACAGATCTTCCCCCTCCAACCATCCAAGTTTTTGTTCCTCCTCCTACAACCACAGTATTTGATCCCCCTTCTCTATCATTTCCTCTATTTGAAAGGTCATTTTTTGGAGATGGTGATAAAATGGAGGACATATGAAAATTTGGTTGACTTTTCCTTTCATGAGTCTACAAGTACAGTAACAATTGTGTTATACGATGGGGTTCCCTTCGAAGTATAAAAGGAGAATGATGAGCTGAGGTATGCATTTTTGGGCTATGTTAGGCCAATCATTAAACTGAAGAGACAAGTGAGGTCTCAAGTTGAAGAAATCACTTCTCTTCAAAATGAGAACCAGAGTCTGGAGAATTCAATTGAAGAAGAAAATGTCAAGGTCAAAAGTCTAAACGGAGATGCGAAGTCCGTCAAAGATGAGCTACTTCAAGAAAATCCGATCGTGACAAGTTGCAATCTAATTAGAAATGTTTTCGGTTATCTACTTCCGAGGATATTACCATCTTCAAGAATCAACAATTTGATGACAAAGTTACCATTCAACGCTTGTCGGACGAAAAGAAAAAACTTGAAGATCTTCTCAAGAAGCAAGATGGTAATATTCTTAAGGAAAATTCTGCTCAAGATATAGTTGATGTTGTGGATGGATATGCAGAAAAAGTGATAGATTTTTTGCAAGATAGGGATGATTTGGTCAAATCAGATATGGTATTGTTGTTTCACAAAAAAATTCCTTAAGTTATCCCTTAGGGAATTGTGGAGAAATTATGTCAGTTAATATGCTACCTCATGACATACCTTTAGTTGATAAACTTGGTTTTTCTGATGATTTTTCCGAAGATGGTTCGACGAAGAAGAGTGTGATGGTGAGAGTCCATAAGGAAGAGAAGAAAGTAAAGCCGGTGGGAATAAGCCTTAAGGCTAGTATGTTTTGATGTATTTATTTTTATGTAAGCCCTTGATGTGTGCAAGGAATTTTATTTTAATTCCAAATTATACATTTGCGTACAAGTACTTGGTATTGCCAAGGCATTTGGCAGTCTTCTCTTCGGATTTTGTTAAGTCCTTGGATCATCCAATGCACTTTATATCAACTATTATTTTAGTTACTTGTTTTCTTCTTTTATATATTCTTATTTATCTGAGTACAATTACAGTTAGGACATGATTCATTCGAAGATGATAAAAAATTAAACTCAAACCATTTGAAGATAATCCATTCGAAGGCATTAACAAACTTGATCTGTCTGAGCCATTCGAATGTAACTTTTTGAAGAAAATAAAAAACTTGATCCATCTGAGCCGTTCGAAGATAATCCATTCAAAGGCAATAAAAAATTAATCCATCTAAGCCATTCGAATGTAATAAAAAAAATTAATACATCTAAGCCAATTGAAGGTAATATATTCGAAGACATTGGAAAACTTGGTATAATCACAAACACATTTTTAAAGGCAAAAACGATATATTAATAATGATTCATACACCTCATTAAAACCACCCCGCGCCACCAGAGTAGGAAAGAGTATGCCCCCTAATATCTACATTAGATAAAAACAAAGTAAATATTTACAAAATTAATTTATTTAGATATAACCTTAGGTGTTCGACATTCCATGGGTGTCTCAAAGGATTGCCTTTATGTTCAACCAACCGATATGTTCCTTGCTTAATCTTTTCGCCCATAATGTATGGCCCTTCCCAGTTTGGAGCCAACTTTCCGAAATTCCTATCTTTAGTGTTTAGAAATACTTTCCTCGTGACTTTGTCTCACACTTGGAAATCTCTTATTTGTACTCTAGATGCATATCTACTTCTTATCAAGCCTTGGTAACGTACGATTCTCAAAAGGTCTTTAATTTTGTTTTCTTCAATAAATTCTAACTGAGCTCTTGTTGCAGCTTCATTTTCTTGTTCATAATGATTTTGGATCCTGAAGGAAGAAAGAGTAGTATCTATTGGAGCGATCACATTTATTCCATAAACTAGGGCAAAATAAGATTCTTATGTGGCAGTGTATAGAGTAGTTTGGTAAGCCCATAATACTTCTTGCAAATAATTAGGCCACTTATCGGCTGCCCCTTCTAATTTTGTTTTCAGACTCATCAAGATAGTCATGTTTGCCACCTATATTTTTGCATTATCTTAAGTTTAAAATTGTGAGGAAAAACAATATTGAATTCCCCTTTATGCACAAAAACCACCATGCTTTTGTTGTTAAATTATGTGTCATTTTCTGTAGTAATACGTCTAGAAATTCCAAACCTACAACAAATATTGGAGAGACTAAATTTAATTCCCGATTTGGAATTCGTTCCGGAGAGTGGTGCAGCTTTTCTCCACTTGGAAAAGTAATAAATTGCCAAGATGATAATTTGACATCCCCCAAAAGGCATCATAAATGGTCTGACCAAGTCAACTCCTCATCTATCAAAGGGTACTGATTTAGATACGGACTCCATGGGAACTGCTGTCATATGTATTACATTACCATATCTTTGACAAGGATCACATCTTTTAACTAACTCTTTAGAATCTGCCTTGATAGATGGGCAATAATACCCTGTAAATAAGACCCTTCAAGTTATAGCCTTGTAACCACAATAAGTTGATCTTTTCCCGTCATGTAATTCAAACAAAATTTCTTTGGATTTATTTAATCTGAGGCAGCACAGTAAAGACTTACTGAAAGATCTTTTCTAGAGGACCTTCTTCAAAACCAAGAAACCATGTGCTTTGAATTTTAACTTATTGGCTGAACATTTGTCTTCGGGTAGGATCCCTTTGGTAATAAATTCTTGGATATCATACCTCCAATCTTGGCTAAGTGTGGTTGACATGTGGAAATTCTATCATTATCAACTTTAATTTCATAAGATATTGTTATAGAAGGACATTCTTACACTATAATCCAAGGTAAGCTTCTGAATATACAATAATGGCTAAGGAGTCGACCATCAAATTTTCTGACCTTGGCACATGTTTGTATCTCACATACTTAAAACCAATAATAATTTCCTTTACAACTTTTAACTACTTCGCGAACTTCTATTTTTTAGTTTCAGATTGCCCTAGTGTTTGATGTATGACTAGCTCTGAATCACTTAAAAATCGGATTCTTTTGGCACCACATATTTGAGCTAGCCTTAAACCTGTCATAGCTGTTTTGTATTCAGCTTTATTATTGGAGGCCTTAAACCAAAAACGTATAGCTTGGTATAATAAATCCCGAAGGGGGGAAAGTAAGCAAATTCCAACCCCACATCCCATCATACTGGATCCACCATCTGTTCGAATTATTCATTTTTTTCAGATTTGTGGGTTACAAATTCCTCATAGGGCCTCTGTAAATGGAACGCAACTTGAGCTTTGACAGTTGTTCGAAGAGTAAAAATGAATATCATAATCCTCTAACTCCATAGATCACTTACTCATCCAACCTGATATATCTAATTATTGCAACATGTTTTATTAAATAAAAGAGGTTTGAACTGGTGATAGAATGCGCCTGAAAATATGGCCTCATCTTGTTGGCCGCTATTACCAAGGCTAAAGCTATATTTTCTCAGCATTCAACAAACTCTTACTAACATAGTAAACATAGCGCGGATAGTTGTCAATTTCTAGATCCAATACTATGCTTACAGTATAATCTAATACCGCTAGATACATGTAGAGTCTTTCTCCAATGATGGGTTTGAATAGATTTTTTGGTGAAGATAATTATTGCTTGATATCTAGGAATTTTTTATCATAATTTGGGGACCAATTGAATTCTTTGACATTTCTCAGTACTTGGAAAAATTGTGCACACTTATCCGATGACTTTGAAATAAACCTATTCAAAGTTGTCAATCTCTCAGTCAACACCTGAACTTATTTGGTGGTCTCAGGAAGATTCATAGCTAATAAAGCATTCAATTGATCTGGGCTAGCTTGGATTCATTTCTCACTGATGATGTAGCTCATAAATTTATCGGATCTGACACTAAATGTACAATTTTCAAGATTCAATTTTAAATTTATGGCTTTCAAGTTAGAAAAAATTTATTTGAGTTTAAGTACATTATCCAACTATATTGGGCTTTTCACCATCATGTCATCATTATAAACTTTCACATTTATTCTAATATGACTAGCAAAATCTTTTTTGACCAATCGTTGCTAAGTAGCCTCATCGTTCTTTAACCTAAAAAGCATTACCTTGTAGCAATGAAACCCACTGTCAATGATGAATGTGGTATGGTCGTGACTATCAAATCCATCTGTATTTGATTATACCCAGCAAAAACATCCATAAAGGATAACAATTATTCCTCAAATGGGAATCTATCAACTGATCTATTCGACGAACATGGAAATGATCCTTGGGGCATGCTCTGTTGAGATCTGTGAAATCATGCACATTTGCCATTTTCCATTCTTATTTTTAACAAGCACCAGATTTGCAGTCTAAAGTGAATACTGAGATTCTCCAATATGCTCTATCTTAGACAATTTGTCTACTTCTTGAACTATAGCTTCAGATTTTCTATAGAAAATTATCTTCTTTTTTGTACAACTAGACCTGCATCGGATCGTACATATAGTTTGTGGAAAATGATACTTGCTTGTACATCAGTTACATATTTATTAAACCAAACATGCATATGTAAGGTTTTAGATAAAAAAGATAACAACGTTTCCTTCAACTCTAATTGCAATTTGGCTTCAACTCTAACATTCTTTCCATCTATTGAACTATGCACTTCAACATTTTCTATAGAAATAACTATACTACGAGTCTATCTTTGATCATCTATCTTATCGGGGTTCAAAGAGGACTACAGTAATTTCAGTTCTTTTTTTATTACCATCTTTTCCAAATATTTTGGAGCAAGTGCGGTGACGTAACACTCATTGGCCACTTTTTGGCTACTCTGAACCACTCCCACTTGACATCCAACTGTATATTTTAGAAACTGGTGAATTGCTGATACGATCGTGTACATTCTTGACAACCATGATCTGCCAAAACTTTCATTGTAGGTCGTCGACCATTACCACAAATAAAACTCTTACCATTTGGTTAAATAGCCATTTTCCTAACAAAGCTTCACCTTTGAATTCTCAATGATATCAGTAAAATTGCTTGTAAACCCTATTATAGTCTTGTTTGAACGTTGGATAACCGATGAGTTTTGCATCAATTTGTAAGTAGACATAAATAAAATATTATCAGAGCTACCTGTGTCAATTAAAATTATTCAGATCTTTGTGCCCTCGATGGATGCCCTTATTACCACAACATCCTCATTTGGGCCTGCGAAACCTATCAAATCGTATACGTCAAACACTATAAAAGGGGTAAGGATTTAATAAAGGTGTATATATAATTTTTCCTTTAAATTGTGTAGTCAAGCTAACTACATGTCTCTTCCTGTAGCAACTTGAAGGTGTTGTCACTGTATCTTCCCTACAAATGGTGAGTGATTCAAAGAAACTACATAGTTTGGACACACTTCCATTATTTTTTGTTATCATATTCATTTTACCCTGATCCGCATCAGGATCCAGATACTCTGAATCAACATCGACATGTTCCATAATTACCATCGTACTTTCTTGTTTGGAGGCTTCAATATTCTAACTTTGGGTGTTGGTTGGTGCAATTTATGCCCTATTTGCACTAGGTTGTGGCATACTATTTTCTTATCTATTACCCCTTTGCAATTTAACAACAGTAGTTAGTTTCCCATTCTCAATCAGCGCTTGTATCTCTTGTTTTAGAGCAATACAATCATTTGTATCATGTCTCACATCATTATGATATCTGCAAAACCATGTATTTAGATTTTCCTTTGGAGTCTGGATTGGGGTTGGCCTTTGGAACTGTACTACATTCTTGGCCCTATCATAGATGGTTTTCATATTCTCAATCAGTTCTACATAATAATTAGGTTGGACCTATTTATTCCATTATGTCCTAGATTGTTGACCCTGATTTGGCTTTGTCTGGGCCGATCGGAACCTTTCACTGAGTCTCTTCGACGGTTGCTGACTTTGACTTGTAACTGGTTACTAGCTTGTGGGACATATGTTTTCGGAGCAGGCCTATATTAATTAGGATACCTCAAGCTTTTGTTTTCCTCCATAGTAATCTGTTTTCCAACCTGATTTAATCATTCGCCCCAAGTCATTACTTTATTTCGAGTTACTGAATCAACCAACTCTACAGCTAATAAACCTTGTCTTAGTAAAGCTATAAAAAAATTCTCAAAACAGTCTGCCAACTCATCTTTAGTGTTCATAAAAGGATTGATGAATACTTCAAAGATTCGTTCGGATATTGTCCACAATGAATTATTGTACCATCATTTCCTTTGAGCTCTTTACTTCCCACAAATTGCCTCCAGAATGCCATCCAAAACATTTTAAAATTCTTGATTGATCCCTATAGCAATCTGTTATACCATTTCAAGACACTACCCTTGAATGTTTGATAAAAAAAACCCTATATAACAGCTTGTCATCATCATTAAAACTCATCATGAAGTTTTTAAACTACTCTAAATGATTATCAGGATCCTGGCTCACATCATATTTTTCTATATTTGAACTATCAAAGCGTGGGGGAAAATATCTAGAAAGAATCTTCGAGGACAATGGTGACTATCTCCAATTGTGCCATCAGCTAGACATAGGATATTCATTGCGAGTAGCAAATATTTCAGGTTTGTATTACATGACAAATTGATCACTCAACAAGTGATCTATACTATGGTCTTTTGACCCTTTCATTTTCCCTTGATAATCTTTCTTTTTTTATTTTCCTTTATGATGTACTTTTTTATTTTAGCCATTTTTTGACCATTTGTAAGCTTTAGGGGATTGGTCATTCAAATTGTGTTTAGGATCATTATCTGGCTCATTGGATTTGGGATTTCCACCCATATTCTTTCAGCCTTCCTTCGGGAATAAAAAGCATTTCCTCAATATCATGATTCACATTAAATGTGAGTTCACATGCTCATCATCTTCTTTGATCCCCTCATTTTCGGGATGGGGATCTATCTGCATATCGGGATCCATGTCTGAAAGATCTCTGAAGACTAATTTGTAAGTCAGGTTTTGAATACTGCTATTCGGGTACCTTTCACTCCCACTGAGGGTAATTTAGGTAAGTGTTTAGAAAAATTATTTAATTTTGGATATGGGTAGAGAGATAATAAAGGTGTTATCAATTAATAAGTAGAGAGAGAAACATTACAACCCATTAAATGATGTTCTTTCAACTATTTAAGGATAATTTTAGGATCTATGGACCAATCGGGTCGAGTCATGCATATGAGTTAGTCTCATGAGCCCCCAGGCCCAATAACATATAAAGCTGGCATACAGCTTAGTCACTATGCACCCAACTTACTCAACAAGGTGTTTATTATGAGTCTAAAATACCTCCTAAGATAAATCCGACCCACTTTTCATTCTTAGCCTCCAATGATATACAATACTTCTAGCCCCCTTAGCTCTCTCAGAAGTATTTCAGGAGAGCTAACATATCAGAACAGTTTCCGATGGGTTTATTTAAGAACGGTTACTTATCCAAAGGTCACAACTTTAAACCAGTTTCTTTTTATGGCACGTGTTAATTTTTTATTGGACCCACTAACTCGGTTTACCCTAGGTAAAACCATCCAATCAAAGAAGAGAAACAGTTACACTTTCCTAGAGCCCATTTCACGATGAATATAACATTTCACTACAAGACGTATATTATACCTTGCCACATTACGCAGGGAATTGCATCTGGTTTTATAAAACCACTTACAACCAATTGTCTGTTTTCCCTTCAGTTAATGAGACAAGTTCACATACAGCATTGCCATGCATCGATTTATACTCTTCTTTTATAGCATCGATTAACTTCTTAGAGTCAGAACTTTTCATGACCTATTTGTAGGATGAGGGATCACCTACAGTTCCAGCACCTGACTCATCATGCTCCTAAGATATATTATAAATTTTGGACCTATATGACTATTACTTTCTCTTGTTGACCTTTGTAAGGGAACTATTTCATCTTGTTGCATTTCTTGATGAGGTAGAGTTTAGTCATCATGATCGATGTTATTTTGATCTTCTTGTGGAATATTACTTTGAGGTTCATCTTGTTCTAACTAGACCACATCTATATCTTGGTTAGCAATCTCAATTAGAACATCAATATTATTCTGAGTATTACCTTGTTTTAATGAGACCAAATTAATTAGCATAAGATCCCAATCTTATAATACTTTAGTATCTTTGTTAAAACTTTCATAAATCTCTACAAATTATTCTTAAAAATAAACATTTGTACCCTTATTTTTCCCTCCAAACTCAACATCCTCGAGAAACCTTATCGTTCTCATTTAAAATACTGTACCAATGAGAGAATCATAAACTTAGACCCCCCCTCTAGATTGTTCGGAATAACCTATGAAGAAGTTTACTTTTTTTGTCTAATTTATTTTCTTAAGATTTATAAGCCCTTACCTCAACTGGACATCACCATACATGTAGATGTTTTAAATTAGGTACGCTCCCATTCCAAAGCTCATATGGGGACCTAAAAGTAGCCTTAGTATGTACTATGTTAAGTATATAAACGACACATTTGATGGCTTTCCTCCACAAAGAAAGTTGTAGCGATGAGTGACTTATCATACTTCTAACCATATATTTTAGTGTATAGTTTCGTCTCTCATAAACACCATTCATATGGGGTGAACTCGACATTGTATATTAATGGAAGATGCCACACTTCTCTAGGTATTATGCAAATGTTTCTTGATAAAGTTCACTCGATCTATCATAGTTACCATAGTCTTCACCACCACGATCAGATGTAACATTTTTAATGCTCTTAACAAGTTGTTTTAAACTTCAATCATATAATCTTTGAACTTAACTAAGACTTTAGACTTTTCACAGAAGATATAGAAGTATCTGAAACAAGAGAAATCGTCAGTAGATGATACAAAGTACTGTTTCTTGTTTCATGATTCTTGTAAAAAAGGTCCACATAGATCGGTATGTATCAATTCTCAGACTTAAATCTCTCTATATGCCCATAAACTTTGGTTTTGATTTGTTTTATATTTATACATTCGACATATGTACAGAAAAATAGGAATTTATGGGACCTAGTAAACATTCAGTTACAAGCTTGTCCATCCTAACTTTGGATGACCTAGCCGATATTACTATACTTTTAAGGATTTTTCAGACTTAGTAATTATGTTTGGTATGTTGTACAGTAATGATAATATTAAGATATTAAAAATATTTTATAAATACAAGTTATTTTATTTTATCAAACTTGTATTCCCAACAATTACATTATTTAAAAAGAGTATAAAATTGGTATTTCCTATAAGACAAGAATTTTGTACAAGTCTAAAATTGGAAAGGAAATCAAGCTCCTAATAAAACTAGGAAAAAATATTACATTCTCTGAAATCCACTTAGATGAAGTTATCCTCTAGACCTAGTAAGAGGAATATCGATCCCATGCAGCGAAGGTATCAGTCTTTCACAATTAAATGGACAACATTGTTCCAGGACTCTCAAGACTGAGATCCGAAGTTAGGTAGTTACATGTCGATTAATATTCTTTAAAAATTCACAATTAGATGTCAAACTCTCCTAAGATCTACCGCACCGAGGTATCCTAGGATGTCCATCGAAAGGGATATAGAGTCAGGAACTTCCATAAAACATCATCTTTACTGAGCGGAAAATCTAATGAATTTATATGAAATTCAACATATATTAAACCCAAAAGGCATCACGGTTTTTTGAATTTGTATCACCTTTTGATTTCTCAAATTTAAGAAGCTTTAGGACTGGAGTATCTTTAATGGTCTTCATAAACTTTTAATACTTAATATGGGAAGGATGATACAATTTGGTGAAGGAAAGAGCCATGCCCGCCAATACATGAGCCCTATGTTGCTCATGGGTGAATGAGATCTGTTTCGAACCTCCTAGATTATTACATGGTCCAAAAGTTAGATAAGAGAAGTTTCTCAACAATAAATAGTTTATGGAATTTCTTCTTCCAATACTCAGATGCATACTCGCCAATGTTCCCAAGGACTTTGTTACCTTTGGCTGTAATATTCGAAGAAAAATTAATGTACTTTACACCATAAAATAAGTTAAACTCTGGAAAAAGTATATAAATGAAAGATAAGTAAACATCCATGTATCATAAAAGATAAAAAAAAAAAAAAATCCTTGTAGAAGTAAAGCAAGACATGGAGGGTGGTATTTCCATCGGATTAAAAAAACAAGTCTTCACTTTTGTCTTGCCAGCTACTTCATGTATTAAACTGGTGTTTCTTGAAGGTTAGGCTCTCACTCCCGTTGAAAAAAGAAGAGTTTTGCTTCCAAACTTTGTTATACTTGGTTTGGTTTATTTTGGGCTCGGGGTAGATTCGTAAGGTGTTTAGAGGGTGTTTTACTAATTTTGGGGTGTTTTGTGTTTAGTGTCGAGAGTAGAGAGATAATTAAGGTGTAACTAGTATTAAATTCTGATCGCTCTCATTAATGAGAATGGTTAGGGTATTTATACCTTAATTACTGACACATGGGCTTATTGGGTCGGGTCATGAAACTGGGTCAAATTCAAAGACACATTAGTCTTAAGTTGATTAGCAAATAACTTAGTCAAAAGTTAATACATTTGTCTTGTTCGAAGTTTTAGTGGTGTGATATGGTCTTAATTTTGCGTAAGTATACTGACCGAAATATCTGAACTCATCGGTAGCCCCTTTTTAGGCCTTGTAAAAGATATTTGGAAGGGCTAAAAGTTTCACCAAGCTGGCATCAATTTTGTCTGATCTGGTTGTGTTGTTCGAATTGAAAGATTTCTTTCATAAACGACCCTGTTCGAATTTTATCAGAATTGATTTCCCTTCCCAGAATTCTAAGAGTGAATCATGGGACACATATCAACATCTGGTTTGAACTCCCAACCGTTTTTCCTCCTAGATTGTCGTACCCACTAGGTCTAGAAAGTTACCTAGGTTTCAATTTCACACGTTGTGCAACCTTTAATCATTTCGAAAATTCTATTCACCTTCTCCTTGGTAACTGTTGTTTTCACTATTTTATATATATATATATATATATATATATATATATATATATATATCTTTTCACTGTTTCATTATCTTCCACACTCAAATCTTTCTAGAGAGAAAACTCAATTTATTTTCAAATTGTTCTTGAGACATATATGTTCACAGCCAGAAACGCCTTAGTTAAAGGAGGTTGGTTGAACTTGTCTGAATTAGAGAGAGCCAAAAAAGTAGAAAGAGATAATCGTATTGTTGTCGGTCTTCCTGTTTCTCCAAGTGATAAAGGTAATCAGTCAAACCGGAACGCCGATCAAGGGTCGTTTTCCTTAAGAAACCCTAGAACCAGAAAAAATTTATTCACAACAAACCTTTCACCTCTCTCATCTGGTTCTTTAGTGAAAGAGTCTCAACACCCTATTTTCAAAGAAAAGTTGTCTCCAGTGTTTGAAAACCCTCATTGTTCATAGCGATGGGCTCAGACACAGAAAAATCACCAGAGAGGATAACTTTTCGTCGGATCGGAGGTAGCAAAGGATGTTCCACAAGACAAATCCTCCGGAGAGCAGTCTTCACCAGATATCAAGCCCTTAGAAGCAACAAATGCTCAACCACCTGTACAATTTCCAATGAAGGAGTTGGAGCAACCTCCCAAAAACAGTTGAACAGCCTTCCACATTGATGGAAGAGAACATGGAAGATAGCATCGAGGAAGCCTCTTTTTAGACCGAGGAGTCAGCTCAAACAGGGGATGCTGCCTCAGAAATTAAAGGTAAAACTAAAGTTGGTATGACTCATCCGGACGCGCTTTTGGAGAGTCTAGAGGGTAAGGTATGCCCTTGTTTCAAGTATGTTAGTGTTAAGTATCTGCTGGCTTTGCAGAATATTAATTATGTTGATATCCACACTGCTGAGTTAGGTCGAATCGAAACCAAATGGGGGATTCCGGAGTCTGTAAAAGTGAGGATACCGATCACTCCAGAGACCCCCATGGATTACAAGTTGAACGAAGTGGTGGTTTATACCGAGTGCTGAACTAGGGACTTCAGTTCCCTTTAGAACCAGAGATTGTCAGATACTTTCACCTTGTCAAACTATGCCTCAGCCAGCTAAGAGACCTTTCATGGGAAGAGCTAACCACCCCTCTCCCTGCTGACGTGATCCTGAAGAGGACAGAAGCCAAGGATGCCAAGCTGTATCTGTCTTCCAGGGCCAAAGCCCCAATTAAAATGAAGAACAAGAAAAGGAAGGCCACAACAGACTTGGCTCAAACAGCTACTGAAGAGACTGGTTCGGAGAACCAAGGTGGAATCAATGTGGCATTTCTAAATGCGGTAGAGGTTGAAACTGTGAAGGAAGCCGAAGGTTCAAAGAACCCACCAAGGCCTCCTAAAAATATAGAAAATTCAAAGTCAGTAGTGATGAGAAAGTTGCCAAGAAAAATAAGTTTACTTTGGGGGAAGAGATAATCATTCGCCCAACAGAAATTCCACCCTCTGTTCTTGTTGATCCAACCCTGCAAGAGTAAATCCCAACAGACCTTCAGTCAGACAGATTGTTGGTGGAGGAAACGATGAAGTGGACCTTTCAGCCTTTTAAGACATCGGTCTGTATTTTAATGACCTTGATAAATATGATTTTGCAGGTCCTTACCATCCCTCTAGCTCCTCAAACATGGTAACCTATAATGGGAAGTCTTTCTCCATATCCGGAGACCAAGATACTTTAAGCCATGCACTCCTCGGTTACATCCGGCAAGTACTTGATCTGGAAAGGCAGGTAAAAAATCAAACCAATGTTATCAACTCTCTTACCATTGACAAGCAAACCTTCTCAGGTGGTCTTATGAGTGCTCAGCAGAGCATAGAGGCGTTGAAGAAGGAAAATCAGGATTTGGCAACCAAGTTGACCGCATCGGAAGCAGCCCATACTGAGCTCCAAACCAAGTACTCTTGCCTGGAGAATATTTCCTCACAAAACCTCACATCTTTGAAGGAGCATTGAAAACCAAGGATGATGTTATCCAAACTTTAACCAACGAGAAAACCAAGTTGAAGAGCATTGTCTGGATAGAGTTAAGGAGAAAGAGTCTCTGGAACGTTAGCAAGAACAAGCAATCAAAGCAGGCATAGAGGAATACGCCAACGGAATAGTCGATTCCTTAGAGAAAAGAGATGATGGGATTAAATCCGACATGATGTTGATGTTCCACGAAACCTTTCCTAATAGAAACCTTGGTCCCTTATGGAAGTATGTGGAGTATGATGACATCCCATTCCATACTCTAGCAGATAGTGACAAGCGAAACTACTCCAGTGGAATAGACTCCACAACTGATGATGAAGAAGGAACAGGTGAGAGTTCAAGTGTCGAACTCAAGATTCCCAAGAAGGATTGTGGTGATTAAAAGTCTGAAGGGAATAAGCCTTAAGGTTTTATTGTGTAATTTGTTTTTAAAAGCCCGAAGGGAATAAGTCCTTGGGTGACCAAAGGCATTTTTTGTACTACTGTTCGGTTTGTGTCCGATCAGGTTTAATTTATCCAATATCCCTTTTGTTTAATACTCTGTTTTAAATCTTTCATGGCTAATGTTTAAGTAGCCCCTAGAATTTCAGAAGTATTGAATTGAGATTATTTAATATCTCTGATCATACATATTTAATAGTTATGACCAATCATCAAGCATACCTGATCTGCTCAAGAAGATTTGAAAGTCGGGGTGTTGAATAAGTAATTTATACTTGAATTGAATTGAAGTAAAATCACACAGAATGTTTGAAGAAGGCATCGTGTATTATTGAAAATAGCAGGACACCTCATTAAAACCTCCTTGCACCACCAGGGTGGAAAGAGTATACCCCTAATATTTACATTGGTATTTAACAAGTAAATATTTACAGAAAAACTTTATTCTAGATATAACCTAAGATTATCAATATTTCACAGATGCTTTAAATCTCTCCCTTCTTTGTCTTGAAGCCTATATGTCCCTGGTTTGACCTTTTCACAGACCACATAAGGGCCTTCCCAGTTTGGAGCCAATTTACCGAACTGCCTCTCTTTGGTATGTAAAAAGACTTTTCTTAACACTTTATCCCCTATTTGAAAATATCTTCTTTTGACTTTGGAAGCAAATCTGCTCCTCATTAAGCCTTGGTAGTGTGTTGTTCTCAAATGTGCTTTAACCCTTTTTTCTTCTATTAAGTCCAACTAATTTCTAACTGCTGCATCATTAGTCTGTCCGGAATAGTTATGGACCCTATATGATGGCAAAGTGGCTTTTATGGGAGTAATTGCATCCATCCCATATACCAAGGCAAAAAGAGATTCATGTGTGGTAGCTCGAGGAGTAGTTCGGTAGGCCCACAATACTTGTTGTAAATAGCTTGGCCATTTTTCCGCAGCTCCCTCCAAATTCTTCTTTAATTTGGAAAAAGTGGTTCTATTTGCAACCTCAACTTGGCCATTTGCTTGAGGATAGAAAAGAGAGGAAAAAAATATTGAATACCTCTAGAGGTACAGAAAGCCTTCACGTCTTTGTTATCAAATTGTGGCTCATTGTTAGTAATCTTTTGGGGAACTCTAAATCTACAGCATATATTGGATAAGATAAACTTAATAACGGCTTTCAATGTGGTCCTAGCCAAGGGAGTTGCCTCTATCCACTTAGAGAAATAGTCAATGGTGACTATAATAGTTATGCACCCTCCGGATGTCGTGGGAAGAGGTCCAACTAAATTCATCCCCCATCTGGCAAAAGGTATTGGATTAGAAATAGACTCCATAGGTACTGCTGGCACATGAATTTTATTCCCATACCTTTGACATGGATCACATTTCTTCACCATTTCTTTAGCATCCCATTGTGGTCGCCAATTTGGTTTGGTTCTTGTGCACAATGGATAATTGTATCCCCATTACCTTTCAGTTCTTTACTCCCAATAAATTTTCTATGGAATGCAACCCAAAAGGTATCAAAAATTATAATACATCGCTGAGGAAAGCTGTTATACCATTTAAGAGCACTCCCTGCAAAACATTTGGGAGAAGGCTCTACACGAGAGCTTATCATCATCATCAAAATTCATCACAAAGTTCTTGAATTGCTCCAGATGGTTGTCCGGATCCCGACTTCCATCATATTTTTCCATCTTAGAGTTATCAAACCTTTTAGGAAGGTGTCCGGACAGTATTTTCGCAGACAAAGGTGATTGCCTCTAGTTTTTATTGCGACTAAAAACAGTATCTTCATCAAGAGTTGCAAAAATACCTGGTTTGGACTGAAAAGCAAAGGGATCTATTAGCAACTAATCAATATGCTTATAGGATAATCCTTTGCCCTGATGCCTTTTAAACCTACCATGTATGTCCCCCTTTCTTGAGTACTTTTTGGTTAACTTTATCTTTTTTCTAGATCTTTCCTCATAACTGCTTGACGACAAAGATTCTTCAAGCTCTGCCTCATTCAAAAAGCTGCTAGAGGACTCAGATCCAGAATTTTCAACAAGATTAGACCGGTGTGTCTTCTTTGAACTGAGGTAAGTCTTTAGGGATGTCTCTTTCTCCTCAGGGTTGTGAGTATGGTGAAGGACTGACGCTCCGGATTTCTCCTTGATACCTTTCTCTGCTTGTTTTATGGCGCTTAGCGCCTCTATTTCAGTCCTCGATTGATCTCGCTCCTCGATGGTATATCCTTATTTTCCTTCACCATTTCCATCTCAGGAGGTGGAGTATTTTTCCCATTCGGATCAATCCGAACTGCTTTTCTCACTAGTTTTGAATGTAAAATTGAGGCACCGTCGCCTCCCACTGTGGTTGCCAATTTGGTTTGGTTAATTTTGGGCTGGGGTAGATTGGTAAAGTGTTTAGAGAGTGTTTTACTAATTTTGGGGTGTTTTGTGTTTAGTGTGGAGAGTAGAGAGATAATTAAGTTGTCTACTAGTATTATTCTGATCACCTTTATTAATGAGAGTGGTTGGGGTATTTATACCTTAATTACTGACCCATGGGCTTATCGGGTCAGGTCATGAAACCAGGTCGAATTCAAAGACCCATTAGGCTTGAGTTGATTAGCAAATAACTTAGTCAAAAGTTAATACATTTGTCTTATTCAGATTTTGAGTGATATGATATGGTTTGAATTGCCCCTCATCGAATAGGTGAATTATACTTAAGTATACTAACCAAAATATCTGAACTCATCAATACTCATTAAATTCATTTATTTTTCTACACTCGTTAATAATGGTTATGTGAGAAAAGGGGTAAAAATTGCACAAGTTTATCTTAATATCCTTCACCAACTCTTTAACCTTAAATATGATTCCAACAAGATTATAAGCTATGATAATCGTCATTACATTATTTCAGGAGGTTGGCTTAGCTTGGCTAGGTCAGAAGTCTAATAACTCGAAGAACCTCACTAACTAGGAGTGTAGAAGAATTTGTAGTCCCTAATAAGAAATATCACAACCTTGTGTATTCTAACTGAGGCAAGAGTTTTGCCAGGATCATAATTGAATAAAAAATTTAGGATAAAATCCATATCTAGTCTTAAATCGGTGAAAAGAGTTTGAATATGGGTAGATATAGGCAACACCCATCAGATTATCTTTCAGATCTCGATTGATTTGCATTGATATAATGAAAATAACATCGATAGGTTCCGAACTAAACTAGATATGTTGCACTTCTTTTCTTTTTAAAGTGTGTGGTGTGTAGAGGTTGTTGTGATAGTTTTGTCATGTTGCACTTATAGGTGTGACACCTAATGGGATGGTAACATGTAAATAATACCTTGGTGAACAGGTGTGTGAGAACTATAAACCTCAGACGAACAAGGGTTAGGTGACAATAGTGTCAGAATTCTAGATTTAATCTTAGTGGTAGTATAGCTTGATTTTGATTGAACTGCTTTACTAGGAAAACTAATTAGTTGAACATATCCCATAACTAACATCTTTATTACTAAGGCGCAAAAGCTAATTACCTCACTTGGTTTGAGTGCATGCAGGTAATCCTGAAGACCAGCAAAATATATCTAACGGTGGCGGAAGTAGTAGAATTTTCATCGGAAATGAATTTATTGTTGAGATTGCGGTTGGATTTATTAATAACTCAATTACTTACTCTAAAACAAGTGGTTCAAATGGTGAAAAGTAAAGAAGAGCTTGGTATTTATTGGCAATCTCTTACGCTTCCCTATATTATTTTATAATCATCGCTACTTACGAGAAACCTAAAAACTCAGACACTTGCACTATCTATCATACATAATTTCTAACATCCTAACCCAACTACAACACGTGTCCATAAGAGGTTGACCCTAGTGCACTGGTGAATCAGAAGATAAAGCTCTTTGCAACTCCTAGAGCTCAAGATTTTGGGACTATGGGAGTAATCCAACACCCATGACGGGTCTAGATCAACATTATTGACACACCATTAAATGCCTTGGCAAGCTAACTACTTATCCAGAGTGGTTGATGATTTCCTCGTCGACCCAACTATGTCCTACAGAATTGGAAGACATAACTTGTTTCTTTATATAATCCTCCTTTCATCAATTGCCAAAGACTATGAGGGCTACTGATAATTGAATTATTGGTCAAGTTATTATATCGGTTAAACCGTAATTGAACCGATAATTAGCCATAAACAAACAACACATGTACATATTGGTCCATTAATGTTATTCTTTGTAATTGAGTCTTGTGTGCCAAAAACTAACTTGTATGGCTACAAATAGACCTCATGTCCACATTGGTAAATGTGAAATATTAATTTTATAATAATTAGGTTTATTGACTTTCTCCTTCTAGAATATATTTCTAGTATTACTCATTTTTATTTTGTGTTCGAATGGGTCTGAAGCTTGTTATAAAGCTCATCATTTATAATTTAAAAAATAAAATTATACTCCCTATGTCCATAAATATCTGACGTTGTAGCTAAAAAATCTTGTCCCTAATTAATTGTCGTTTGCAAATTTCAAAGTGGTATTAATGGGGGTTTACCATTTATATCCCTTTTCATATTAATTATTTACTCTTGTCTTGTTTTAGATACATATTAATGGAGAGGGCTATTTATGGCAATTGAAATTACTTTTTACAATTTCAAAGCTAATAACGAGGTTCCTTAATTTATGTGTACATACCTATAACCTTAAACATTAAGGGGCGGAAGGAGTAATCGATAAGAATCAATGTCAATTAGATTTTACCCGAAGTATTTAAAGTCTAACATTAGGTTTAATAGTAATTAGTGTTTCTTGGAGATTAAAGAGTAAACAACAAAATAATTACACTAGTAAAAAAAATTACATCATGAGTTCATAGGTTTGTGGTCTTATTTATAATTCTTTTATTACACGAGGCATGATCCTTAAATCATGGAATAAAAATTATATTGAATATTTTATTCATAAACTTAAGGTTAAAAATATTTTATTATTAACTTATTATTTCATCTATTCTTGTAAGAAATACAATTTTTACAATTCAAACTTATATTAATATAATATTATTATGTGCCACTAATTAATATTTCATTTTATTGATTAAGGTTAAGTACCCAGAGTGTTGCTTTTCATAATTATAATGTTTGACTTATACTTCACGGTCCTTGTGAACGGAGGGAGAGAGAAGTATAAATCTATGCTTCAAAATTATCGGGAAGCTGAACTGTTACTTCAGTTAAAGTGATTAATCATTCTTACTCACTTAGATGTATTTTATCTTTGCCGAACCCAAAAATTTTGGTTTGGGTTTTGGTTTTGTTACCAAGCTTTTGAATTTTGGGTCGGTTGATTTGAATAATAGAGCTTATGTGGTTTGGTGTAGCATAATAATCGATCTCATATGATTTTGAACTTTCGAATTTATGTGGCCGATCGTGTGAGCTTTTGTTTAAACATATGTTTGAGTTTTACTACTTCTATTTTTTGTGTAGCCTAATTAATTTAAAATCAAAATATCATGATTTTAGAGAGATCGATTCAATACTGTTATATTTGTGTCTTATTAAAAGACTTTTGTCGGCCAAAATCTCTATTAAATAAAGATATTCTATTTTTTCGAAGGAAAAAAAAGTACTATATGATTAAATTGTATATTTTTAGTATAGCTTATATAATTTTACAAAGTGACAAATATTGTTGGTAATTTACTAAGTGGATAGCCCCTATTACATGTAATGATGTAATAGGGGAATAGAAACAAACCGGTGGCTAAAAAAAGCATGTTGAGATACATGTTCCATGCATTGTACAGCCTTTTCCACTTTTTCTTTTTTATTATCGGTAATTTTATGTCAATCATTAAATCAATCTATTTCTTGGAGATTGTGAAGAAATTATTGTGTTTTATAAATACCAATGAAAATTTTAATTTACACATTTCATTTTTTCTTCTTATTTGTTTAAGTTTTTTTTATAAAATTTCATTTCATTTTTTTCTTCTTTTGTTTGTCAATAAATGACTCGTAATCTGATCATACAATTGGATTTCATCTTCCAAGGTCATGTAATCTTTAGTATGATGTTCGTTATCATTATAATACCTCTATAATTTGTTCTGCTTTTGAGACTCGTTTAGTCCCCATGATTTTCTTACGAGACTCTCAACCTATTTAGGGTCACCGTTTGTGAGCTTTAAGGTTTTTGTTTTGAAAATGAGACTTGATGTAGGACACACGACCTACAACTATCTAGTTGTTTTGGACAAACGCGAATGGGCCTTATTTGTCACTCGAGTATCCAAACTATGCGATATTGGTACTCAAATTGAAAGTCTCGACGAGCCCAACATCTGTCTAAAGTATGATAGTATATCACAAAATTTGGATCTCAAATTCTACTGTTGTGGTCCGAAAATCCTATTTTATTGTTTTTTTATATTTTATTTTATTTAGAAAAATATTTTAATTGGCTATTGTTTTAATTTTTATTTTTAATATTTTTATTTTATTTTTTAGAATATTTGAGTATAGTTTTTGGTTAGTTGTTATATAAAAAGCATCTTATATCCTATGTTTCCGTTAGACTTTGATTAATAGAATTTTGAAATTATTTCTCTGAGTCTCATTTATCCTCTGAAAAAGGGTTAAGGTTTTATCGTTGTTTCTTTCTTCTAATTTCCGTCATGCCATCACTTGGTATCAGAGCACAGCAATTCATGTTACGTAGATGCACAAATCATGTTCCGAGTACCTCTTGATTTGAGGACTATAATAGAGAACAACATCTTCTAGTCTACCTACACAATTGAATGAATAATTTGCAAGTTTGTAATCGATTCGAATAGTTATGAGAATATAATTTCAGAGGAGGTTGTTCAAAAACTGGAGTGAAGATTGGAGCTCTTCCATACTCGTACATCTGCCTAAAGTATGATAGTATATCACAAAATTTGGATCTCAAATTCTACTGTTGTGGTCCGAAAATCCTATTTCATTGTTTTTTATATTTTATTTTATTTTATTTAGAAAAATATTTTAATTGGCGATTGTTTCGATTTTAATTTTTAATTTTTTAATTTTATTTTTTAGAATATTTGAGTATGGTTTTTGGTTAGTTGCTATATAAAAAGCATCTTATATCATATTTTTTCGTTGGACTTTGATTAATATTATTTTGATATTATTTCTCTGAGTCTCATTTATCCTCTAAACTAATGTTAGGGTTTTATCGTTGTTTCTTTCTTCTAATTTCCGTCATGCCATCACTTGGTATCGAAGCACAGCAATTCATGTTACGCAGATACACAAATCATGTTCCGGGTACCTCTTGATTTGAGGAATATAATAGAGAACAACATCTTCTAGTCTACCTGCACAATTGAATAAAGAATTTGCAAGTTTGTAATCGATTCAAATAGTTATGAGAATATGATTTCAGAGGAGGTTGTTCGAAAACTGGAGTGAAGATTGCAGCTTTTCCATACTCGTACATATTGTCAAGACTGATATATTACACTAAGGTAATAATTTTCTAAACACCGTCTAATTGCATTTTTATTGGTAACTACAAAGATACATCATGGTGTGACGTAGCTACTAGGGACGTTTGATAACTAGTTTTAGGACATCCATGGTGATTTAAAATGAATTCTACTTATGATGGTAGAATGAATCGATATATTTTTGTGAAAGATGGTTCCAAGTTCACATTGGTGTCATCTAAAGTAGTATCCCCGAAAGTAGCACCAGTTAAGAAGTTTCATGCTCATACTGCACCACTTACCGATCTTAGTTTTGTCCTTAAATTTGTATTTAAGTCTGTGTTTGACAAGTTAGTCTATGATAAAGATGATGAGGTCGATAACATTTATGTAAGAGAATTGGAAACGTCTAGAAAAGTTATATATTTTGAAACCAAGTTTTTCATCAACGATTGATAGAAAATAAGAAAAAACTGGTGAGGAGAAAGAAATCACCATGGTGGAAGCTAAAATTGATGCGCGTGAAGGTAACTTGTAGACAATAGATGTTATATTGAAGAAGGATTGCATCACTCCAGAGTATCTATTGAAGAATGAATGCGAAACAGTAGCTTTTATCGTTGAGATGAGTCTTCGAGGTATTTTATGTTATCCTAAAATTGAACCCTTATTTTGGTTATATGTGGATGCATATTATCGTATTGGAAAAATGAAAGGTAATTTTTTTTTTGAGATTATGATGAGATTGATAAAAGAAAAGAGTATTGGTTTAATGGATAAAATGTTAGGTTTTATAACAGACACTGGAGATGTTTTTGGAGATAATGAAGTGATATGGAATATTTGTGAAAGTATTGTGATACCAAATGTGTGACTGAGGAGGAACAATTTGACGTACATTCACCGCTAATCACTGTAAAATAATCAGTTGGGAATTCGAGAATGAATTCTTCCCAACTAGGAGAGGATGATGTAGGACAGACGTCCCACAACTATGTAGCTGTTTTGGACAAGCGCGAATGGGCCATATTCGTCACTCAGTTATCCAAACTAGCCAAAATTGGTACTCAAATTGAACGTCTCGACGAGCCTAATAACTTTCAAAAGCATGAAAATATGTCACGGAATTCGGAACTTAAATTCAACTATTTAAGGTTCAAAAATCCTATTTTATTATTTTGTATATTTTATTTTATTTTAGGAAAATATTTTAATTAGTGAATCAAATCTGATTGCATTAAGATTTGATTTGAATTTTATTTCTAATATTTTTATTTCATTTTTTAGAATATTTGATTAGGGTTTTGGGTAGTGGATATATAAAGCATTCTATACCCTATTTTTTGTCAAACTTTGATATATAAAATTTTGAGATTATTTCTCTGAGTCTTCTTTATTCTCTATTGTTGTTTATTTCTTCTAATTTCCACCACGACATCAATATTGTAGCTAAGATGGTTAAGTAATAAATTTACTTTAGATTAAATCTGAGACACATATGCGGGCTCGGATGAGAAATACATTGGGTAGCAGAATGATTAGGCATTCGACCATTCCAGAAGTCTTAATCATATTGTATCTTCAACTTTGATTTGTTACGCCAGTTACATTAAGATCTCCCTTGATGTAAGAATCTTTTATTTTATGATTTCATCGTCCAACATGTTGGGCAAGATTCCTTGACAGAATATAACATATGTCACAAAGTCGTTATGGGTTTAGAGGTCTTTTTTTTAGGTTGAAATACTTCTAAGTGTAATTTAACAAATTTCCATTGGCCATATGCTTCCAATTAACGATATACTCTTCATCTTTGAACATTAATTTGTTACTGAGAATTGATCGCAGAACTGAGAATAAAGGGATTCAAACATGTGAATTTAATCTCTATATAAAGAGTGAAATCATGAAGAAACCTTGGTATATGATCCTATCATCGTCGTTGAACATGAGCATCATGTTTTACAATTGATCGATATGCTGATGCAGATCTCATGTTATGTCGTATTTTTCCATTTTAAATGGATCAAATCTTTGGGAAAGACCATACGTTTTGTTATTTTTTTCTCCAAAGGACATGATACCAAATGTTATTTTGAGTTATGATTTTCGTTCCCAAACTGTTTGTTGGTCCCCCGGGCACGACTGATGGTGAGTGCTCCATGATAGAGTTAAGGGTTCGGCAGAACTTCCGGATAATCTGGTGGGACCTTTGCCAATGGCCACATGCCAGCGTTAATTGTAAATCGTCGCGATCGATTACTTTAAAAAATTAGTAGAGGCTAAAGAACTGGCGCGAACTAGATCTCAAGAGGTATGTGGCTTTATACACCACCAGATCCTCACACGCTTTAGTATCCCGCGGGTTCTAATGATAGACAATGGGCCTCAGTTTGAAAACAAAGCGATCTCCATTTTTTGTGAAAGATTCGAAATCACAAAGCACTTTTCCAACCCCTACTACCCGCAAGAAAATGGTCAGGTTGAGGTCACCAATCGTACAATCCTGGATGGTATTGAAACGAAACTGGAAGGGGGGAAAGGAAAATGATCGGACAAGCTGGCCGAAGTATTATGAGCCGATCGTACAACCCCCGGAACCACTACAAGAGAAATTCCATTTGCCCTCGTGTACGGGTCTGAGGTCGTTGTACCCGCAGAAATAATAGTAAGTTCTTATCATGTCGCTAACTACTCAGAAGCACACAATGACGTTGGGCGAGTAACGGATATTGCTTTAATTAAAGAAAGGCAAGATCAAGCGCGCATCAGAGCAGAACATTACCGAATTCTGATGCGAGACCGCTTTAACTCCAGACTTCGACCGTAGACTTTCAAAATTGGGGACCTCGTCATGAAGAAGGTCTTCTAAGGAACTGGTGACCATAAGCTAGGGAAGCTCGATCCCAACTGGGAAGGGTCATACACAATAATAGCTAAAGGCCACCATGGAGCATTTTGCTTTGCAGATGCGGAGGGAAATGCCCTTAAACATCCTTGGACCATCAGTCACCTTAATTTATATCATACTATGATGTAAAAATTTAGATGCGCTTGTTTTCCCTTCTGAGGGCGGGGAAGGGTTTTTCAATGAGGCATCTACACACCTATTATCAATACATCTATCGTTTTTGCCATTTTTGTGGTTATACTTATTTTTTGTAACTCCGTGATAGTCATTGACCACGCCTAAAAGGCTACGCAAAAGGGGCCATATTGTGCCATACTTAGACAAAATCTAAAAAACATGACAAACGGGCCGACTGGCCATGCCCACTAGGCTATGTTAATGAGCCATAATGTGCTCAATACCACACTCCGGTATTATAATCGCAAAATACTGCAAACCCAATAGGTTAGGCAAATGGTTGAACCGGTCGCTCTGCAGATTTAACTATGGCTAATTTATTAAGTCATAAGTTACGCAATTAGCCCCACTGTGCTCGATCTTGTAGAAACATTTCTAAATACAAACAAATCAAAAGTATAAACACACAACACGTAATCGCTACTGATCATTCGGAAACAATAAAGCGTCTATAAACACCAACGCAAGGCCTTCAAGGCCCTAAAAATAAGTCTTTACAAAAAAATTCAACATTAAGGTTTAGCAGGATTCGCCACAACCTCCTTCACAACATCCGATTTCCCCTTATCCACCACAGCGAGCAATTTTTTATGAGGACCCAAATCCATTTGTGGATTCAATGTCATCAGCTCCGCCACAAGCTTCATTTTGTCTTTATTTATTTTCCCCATGGCTACCTGCATCACCTGGCGCTCCCTGGCTTCAAGATCATCAGCAACTTTCTTCTCCAGCTCTGCTACTTCACACTCATCTTTCCTCTCTTTCCTTCTGCAGCTCAGCCAGCTGCACTTTCACCCCGGCTAGTTCAACCGACAACTCGGCCACCTTGGCAGCCTGCTCCTCTACCTTACCTGCCTAGCGCACATTTTGCTCCAACAACTGAGAATTTTAAGTAATCAGTGACTCATTCTTCTTCAATAATTCATTATCCAGGGCGAACAACAACGTGGTGCTATTCAGCATCTCCAAGAAATGTTTATTCCCAGTATCTCTCTCACCGCAGGCTTTACCCAGTTGACGTAATAACTCATTGTTCTCCTTTTGTGTTTTCTCCGCTCGTTGCCTAGCCACTCCATAGGCATTCTTAAACCAAGCTAATTTGGTAGTCAGACCTTGCACCAAGCCAAAAAAACATAGGCTCTGGCTTCCACTTCTCCATCGTTTAGACATCAACAAATGACATGCTCTGATATGCAAGTGCGTGAGAGTTATAATGCATCTGCACAAAAACGCACCAAATAGCTTCGATACGACTGCCTTCTCCAATAAATAGGAATCAAAATAATTGCATAACAAAAACATACAAAATAACATTGCTTACCTCCAAGGCCAACTCTAGTTGACATTGCAAAATCTCACTAATTGGCATTGTATCATAAAATGACAGATCAGAGCCATGTTGCACTTGGTCGATGATCATTTGCAAGGCCGCAAACATCACCAACTTAACGGAAGGTTGTCGAATCAGCTCGGACTGATGAGCCCCGTCCTCCACTCCTTCTGACCTTTGAAAATGAGGATCCTCAGGCACCACAACATTTACAAAGGATGCCCTCACCCAATACCATGCATAAAAATTTTCACTCGTTGCACTACTGGTCGTGAAGCCTTCTTTCCATTCCCCCCTCCTCCGGATCTGACACTTTGTCATCAATAACAACTTACTCTGGGGACTTGTCGGCCGATTTCTCCGCCTCTATTGTTTGGGAAGCATCATTTACCTGCGTTCCTAGTACTTCGCCCACCTCCTCCTCGTCAATTAGCGTCATCTTTCATTGCAAAAAGAGAGCCGAGCTAATGATCCATTTCTTTTTCCTCTTTAACGGACTAACCGCCTCCTTTGAATTCTCTTCTCGTGGCATGGTCGACTTTCCACCGGCCTCTAATTCCTTGGCAACAAATGGAAACTTTGCCTCCTTACTTTGTGTTTCCATCTCAAATCGCCTTTCTGCGCTCCTTCAAGTGTAAACGGTAGCCCGCTCGCCTCTCTCGCCTTTCGTCCCTGTGGCACTGATAGACCAAGCCCTGTAAAATCTTATCCATCGTACCGCTGCTCCATCAATGCTCGCAGCCTCTCCAAAGTCGCCTCCTCTTTACTTCCACTCATAATTAATCTCTCATCCTTGGAAATATAGAGCTCGGGGATGCGTCATAAACTAAACTTCAAGTAGTTTACCACACAGAAGACTTGCGTCGGCTCGCCTCCCCAAGCAGTGTGCGTAGCAGCACACAATTTCGCCAGGAGATTTACTGACCCTTTAGGCCGACCCTCTTTGCACCACTCCTGATACTTCCTTTCACTTACACCAATACATAACAAGTTATAGCAAATTTACAATCAACTTTACATAATAAATATCTAAAGATCTTACACTTGGACTTCCATCACCAATCTAATTGAAGATTCAGTTTTGCACTCTCATACTCCAAATTTCCGGACACATAAATAAACCTATGCTTTCAAGTTTTATCAGAATTGGGAAGATCAACTATATGTCTCGCTCCATTTAATTGTAGATAGAAAAACGGCGACCGCACCAATTTAGACACCTCCATCTTAGCCAATACATCAGCCAAGCATTGGGGTATCCTGAAGTACTGTGAAATTAGGACGATGCTCAGCAACGTCCTCCAACCGTTCGCCATTAACTGGGTAGGAAAAATATCAATAAAACTAAAAAAATCCCTAATTAGCGGTGGTAACGGGAGCCACAAGCCCCAATCGAATAATGTAGTATATAAACAGTTCTCCCCTTCCTCAGTGGTATAAGGTTGATCCTCTGCCCGCGGCGACCTAATAGTCACATCGTCGGGAAATCCATATCTATTCATAAAGTCAGTTATGGAATCGTCGGTCAAATATCCATATTTCAGGGTAATTTTAGCAAAATACTCCTCCAACATCTCCATCTTCTCATATCCCGATTTAAGTTCAACGGGTTTCTTCTTCATATTTTTCTTGGGCGTCATGATTAACCGACTGCAATTACCCAACATTGGTTATCAGAAATTGGTCTCAACCTATGTTATGCGGACCTAGTCTTATTAAACCTAGCATTTTGTGAAACAAAAGAGTATACACTCAGAACCTCCAAGTTTCTAACGGTATCTACTAATCAAGGGTTTCATCCACGACTGTCTAATTAGATTAAAGCAAAGAGCCAAATTACATATTGGTATCAATACTTTGTTCTCGACTCACGTTGCACACTAACAGGACTCTACATTATTATGAATACTCTGTCTAATAGATAAACTCACTACAAAATTCACGACAGAACTCTCCTTCTTCAACTTTTTCTCACCAAATGCAGTGTCTTTTTCTCATAAAAGTTTAAAATATTAAGAATTTAGGCTTTATTTGAAATGAATCGCTACTCTATAAACGGTTCTCTCACTCAACCGTCACCAAATAATGACACCCATCAAGTCACACGTTGAGAAACTGAAAAGCCTAGCACGCTTTCCTACAGTAATCTGTCAGAAAATCAAATTAAATACAGCACGCGATATCACATCAAGGAGTGACACGTCACTCACGCTTCTCTTTTTATTTATCTTTTTTAAATTTTTATTTCACTCAGTAACTATTTAATAATTACTAATTGGACTAGGGGGAACCCTGATAAGGTAGTGGATACCCACAACCAATATAAAGGAGAAGCGTCAAAGCAGAGCAGAACAAATAGAAAATCAAGGAAGAACTGAAGCATTAGAAGAGCGAACACACTTAGAGTAATAGGAAGAGCGGATAAATATTCAAACTGTGTAGAGTGGATATGAAACCGATCGCACTAAGCGTTAGGCCGAGCAGAACATGAACAAGATTGGGCACACGCAACATCAAGCAAACACGAAATATAGTATGCACGGTCGAAAATTCTAAAAGAAAAAATAGATAAGACCGAGCTCGACTCAATCGAGGACCAGCAAGCACTTCGACCTAGCACGACTCGATTGAGGACGAGCGAGCACCAAAATCGACCGAGCAAATTGATGAAAGTTGATCTGCTCAGAAATTCGTCAAACAAACAGTTCTCACTGTTCGATAAGCATTTATGGTGGTCAACGTGGAAGACAATATTAAAGACCGATGATCAAGGATGAACAGTCAACGGTTATAAATATTTAAGACCGTCGATTAAGGAGGGTACTCAGCAAATATTTTAAATTAAGTCTCTGTGTATTAATTATTTGTAATTGATAAGAAAATAACTATCGAAAGTAGTATAAATAAGAGCTAAGAACGATGTAAGTGGGCATGTTCAAAAATCTTCTCGTATCAATAATATTATTATCTTGGCATATCAGTGTTTTAGGTTTTTCTCATAACAACGAGTAATAAATAATATATATAGTTCTTTAAAAAAAATTATCACTTACAAATGATAATTGATCCTTTATTTATAATAGTCTAAATGAGTGTTATGGTATGCTAAGCCTATTTTTATATGGATATAGTTACAAAGACTATAGATCCCATAATTAAAGATAAACTACTGGTTCAAAAGCTCAATGGTCTTCCTAAATGAGATATTATAGGCCATGTTAATTTTCCCTTATAAATTATATTTATATTCAATTTATTATTATTATTTCTGTATTTGAAGATATTTTTTAATATAACAAGTCCTAAAAATATGGTGTATAATATTAGACACCATTTTTTTTATAAAAATTGTATTGAAAAAATATGGATATATGTTAGAGACAAAAATAAATTTGGATGATTATAATTCTAGACATTTGTTTCACAATTATGAATTTATAATAATCTCTAAAATCATCACATTTTTTCGGAAGTAACATAATTATGTGAAATATAATTCAAAATGTTGAATATCTTTGATTCTGAATTTTAAGAAGCAAAAAATAAGCTCATCGCGACAGACATAATGGGGTTATCAAACAATTATCAATGTTGGGTCATACCACGATGATGATTGATCATTTTTTCGTATAAACTTAGCATATTGTTGTATCAAGTAAGATTCGTTGTTGCGACTATTTGGATCAGTTTCATGATGGTAATTTCTAGCAAGATCACCGTGATAATTCATTCTCTTTGCAAAGGTGTTTAGACTAGAATTACATATCATAACACATTATTTATATTTTCACGAAGAATTATGTTTACTATTGCAAAAATTGGACAAGATTTCAGGCTATGACACACCACGACAACGGTTTGTGCTATCGTAAAAAACATACGTTGAAACACATAAAGTTTTATGACATGTGACATGCGACACATTTTTTACCACATTTCAATTTTATTAAAAAATGTCTCAACCTCTAATTACATCTCATTATGTATTATTTTTATGGTCGTCATCTTTTTCGTGCAAACTTATCTTTATAAAAAAATTAATTTCATTTAAAGAAAATTTTAATAGGTCTTCACTTATGGTTTTTGGATCCAATTTATAGTCCAAATCGAATATCCTATAAAAATTATTTGTTGTATAATAATCAAAACACATCTTATGGTTTTTGGATCCAATTTCAATATATTTAGATCTATCTTTAAAAAAACAAAACAACACATCCTCCCTCATTTTGAATTAATCAATATTTGGTTTGCTTTATTTTTATAACTTACATCGTAAATTGTTTTTTAAAGATGAGCATAATTTATTGTATAACATGTCATCATGACAACTTTGTTCAAAACATTTATATACAATATAGATTAAATTAACTCTATATTATATATTTTAATTAATATCATATTTTTAAGCTATGGAATCTATAATATAAAATGAGCTAAAAATTGATTGCCTATTTTACAGTTTTCTCAAGAAAAAAAAGTTTATTAAAAAAATATCCACCATCTGTACAACCAGTGACATAACCATGAGTATAGTGTCATGGACCTTTTGGTTGTTTTAAAATCGAAAAATACAATATGTCTAGGTTTATATTAAAATCTAAAATATTGAATTGTCATTGTCATGATATAATATACGTTACAAATACTAAAATATGATTAAAAACTAAACTAAAAACATAAATCTAAGTTAATTTTATTTATATTTTCCTCTTACTCATCGCTTGAAAATGTTGAAGGATACTTGCGTTACTAAATGTGATAGATACATATTTTTCCATAAATATCACCAAACAACTATTAAGCCATGGATCGCTCATTCTATTTCTCAACTCATTCTTCACATAATTCAAAACCTGAGAAAACTCGCTCAACACTTATCGTTGATACCGGTAAAAGCAAAGCCAATTTCAAGAGCTCATAAACCCAATTGAAGATTTTATACGTATTCACAATAATCCTCGAAAGTTTCGCAAGTCCTTTCAACTTGAAAAATCTATAATATTTCCTGACATTCCGGATATAACACTCAAATTGATTTGCCAAAGTTTTATCATCAACATCAAAAAAATCAGTTACATTCTCGCCATTCTCAATAATAATTTACTATCAAAAGCTTCATTAATAAATATTTTAGTTACTAACATTATCAAATATATATATATATATATATATAATCTATATTATTTTTAAATCCATATATATTTATATTTATATCTAATGCAAATTTGTTACCAACACTCTGATCCTAGATACGTGGGTTCTTTGCTTTGTTGTTTTCGACTTATACTATATAGGATAATAGTGGGTTCTTGAGCCCCACCAGATCTCACGTAGCTCCGCCTATGTCCACGACTATGCATAATATTTAGTTATAATGTTTAAGTGAGTTTTTTAATATATATTAAAAAAATTAATATCTCATTATTATGTTTAAGTAAACAGATATATGTATATCATGTATAAGCATCTATAAAAGTTATAAAATAATATGTACCACACATTTACATAGATCATTATAAATTAAGTTTGATAATTGTGTGCAAATGTAAAAGTACTATAAGGTTTTTTTTATCATTTTTATTATACACATAGTTTACATTATTATATCAATATATCTCACAACTTACCAATTATATTTAACTATAATTTATAATTTTACTAGAAATATTCTGAGCAAATTTATTATGTTACAACATATAATCATTTTTTACATAATAATAAATGTAAATGATTTATTCATATAGTTTTTGTTAGTAAATAGTTTGATCATCTCGAAAAACTAACAATTTCCAACAAGTGTATATGATTTCAATATAAATTGGTTTATATTATTTGAACGCGGATCGAGTGCCAAATTTTCTTAAGAGATCTACATACAAGATTCATATTCATGATTAGTATATATAAGATATTTGTTAGATTTATTTAATTACCACTTATAAACAATAATTTGATATTTTACAACCTTTAACTTGTTGATATTATTTATTTTTATTTCACGTGCGCGACAATATACTTCAACTGTATTATATATGGATTTTCTACAAGCAACATGCACTAAAACATAAAAAATGTACCACAATCTAAAAGTTTTATTCTCGACTAGGTTGATATTTTGTCGTTGTTTTTTATATTATATTTTTGATAAATTTTATATTTTTATTATTATTTTAAATATTGCAATATCTTGTAAAATACCCAAGTTTTCTGTGAACATAATAATATCTCCGGTTTTTTGTAAAATCTTTATTTTTTACACTAAATACATTATGAGAGCATTTATGTTTCTTTATCTTAGATTCAATCACATCGATACCCTTAAGAGTTCACATTTTAGAATGTTATTTTAAATTTATGTTTCACATGTGATTCCTCTTTAATCTGGATATACTTTTGAATTTATTCCAAAACATATTCTTCTAAGTATGAAGAATATTTTTCTACTAGTTTTTTCGACAATGAATAAATTTTACTATTATTGATTAAACTTAAAACACTTTCGGATGTGTAACTTTTAAAATACAAGAGACTATGTACTATAATTTGAAGTTCGTGAATTTGGGGAGAATGCGTTTTTCATTTAAAACTTATATTAAAAAATTCAGATATTAAGATTTTTTTTGTATATTTTTATCGGTTTTATATTTATCTTAAGAACCTTCTAAATTTAGAAGACTTGTATAGAGATCGTAGAGGTGATTAGGGAGCACATTCATTCATGATATGTCATGGATATATAATATTTTTTTCTATATATTTTTTCTTTTTATTTATTTTATTTATGAGTGTCTTTGAGGGTTAGTTCATAAAAGTTAGTTGAATCAAGTTCAAGAAAATATAATATTTTTAGAATGGTGAATAAGAACTTCAACTTGTTTTACTTTATTATAAATTTTGTACCGTCAAATTAGTAAGACAAATAAGATTTTGGTTCTTATAAGATATAAAACAATTTAATAAATTTGACACGATAATTTCATACTTAAATTATTCTTCATTACATAATGATCTCGACATATGTAAATAATTATGCTTTTGAAAAAATATTATTTCCATCACATCACATAGTTGTTTTTTTTCAAAAAAATCTTTATAAAATATAAAAAATCTTAAAAATTATGATACAACCAAATATAAATAATAATAATAATAATAATAATATTTAATAGGAACGATAAATATATTTTATAATTAAAAATATTACAAATTTTACTATGAATATATCGAATATAACCGCTAAAACCATCACATATTTTTTGGAGAAACAATATTATGATTTGAAATATTATCTTAACTGTTACGACATATTTTTTTATCACAAAACCATGACATGTTATCGCAGTTATATAGGTAAATAATTTGATATTAAATTTATGACTAACACGTTGCAACGAACTATATTATTTACCATAACGAATATGGTTTCAGTTTAACGCATTACTTCAAAATACCAGTTTGAATAAAAAACGTTAATCGGCGTATGTTAACGTATGTTATTACTTACCATCACGAACATGGTTTTATGTTAATTGAATCGACGTATGTAAAAAGATTTGAACTTATGATCTTTAATTACAAAAATGCTTTACTTAACTAACTCGGCTACCCTCTTAAAAGGTTAAGTATCACGTTTTTATACGCATCCCTCATTGATTCAAAACGTTGGACGACAATAGTTAAAAGGGTTAGGCTAAATTGGGGCCCAATCGGCTAACCAGCCCCAATTTTAAGCATACCCATCAAAAATATAAGTAGCCCCAAACTAATACCCAAAAAACCCTTCGTTTTTTTACTAACTCAAAACCTAAAACACTAACCATTCCCACTTCTAAAACAGCCCCAACCCAAAATCAACCCCAAAACCCTAAAACCTCTCAAAACTCCAAACTTCTACAATCAGCCCCAAAATCAAATCCAAACATCTCTACACATCAACAACAACTCAAGAACTGCAATGGGCAAAGGAAAGGAGTAAGTTTTTACTCTTAAATGCATTTTTTTTCTATATTTGGTTTAGGTTAGGTTTTTTGATTTTGATGCTAGGTTAGGTTTGTTTGTGGCTGATTTGGTGTTATATGTTGTTTGTAGTTATCTAGTAATGCTAGGGTATGCTAGATTAGGCTGTTTGTGGCTGATTTAGGTAGTGAATGGAGGTTTTGGGTTGCCTTCAATGGCGGTTTTTGCAGGTTTTCGTGTTCCCCCGCCGGTGTTAAGGCCACTCACCCGGCGGGGAACAAGAACAGACCTGGGTTTTCCAATGTTTGTTCTTGTTCCTCGCCGGATGGACCCCGCTTCACCCGGCGGGGAACAAGAACAGACCTGGGAAAACCTAGGTCTGTTCTTGTTCCCCGCCGGGTGAGGGGGCGTCCACCCGGCGGGTGAAAATTAATAAATTAATAGATTAATTTTCACCCGCCGGGTGATAATTATTCACCCGGCGGGTGAAAATTATTCACCCGGCGGGTGAAAATTAAAAAATTAATTTATTAATTTTCACCCGCCGGATGAATAATTGTCACCCGGCGGGGGAGACCTGTTCCTGCATTTATTTTATGGAATTTTGAATACATTTTTCTAACTTCTTTCTCTAATGTTTTGCAGCCAACACGAAGCACCTCGCCTAACGAAAGAGAAGGCGGCGAAGGCGGCAAAAAAAGGCGAAGGCAGTAGCCGACGGGCGGTGGTCGCCGCTAGGCCGGAACATGGGGATCGGACAGAGCGTGTTCGCCCCCACCGCGAGGTGCGCGAGGAGCGCGTGGATCCGACCGAGCGATCTTTGCGGCATCGGAAATTCGATGCCACCAGGGATGCCCCCCGTCGACGATCTTCTCCTCCACGAGAGGTGCTCCCCATCCGCCGACGTGCCCTAGTGGACGAGGAGGAGGATGATACGGAGCAGGAGGAAGCGGAGGTCCCGTTGCCACCACCTCGAAGAGAGGTCCGTCCTGAAGGGCCTCCAACCGATGCCGAGGGATGGAAAAATCTTTTCCTATCCCAAAATAGTGTGCTTCTCTTCCCCGAGTATGCGCAGCACGAGGCGTATTACGCCTTCAAAAACGATGTAAGTATATTATTTTATTATTTTTTTGTTTACTTGAATTCATTTTTTAACATTGTAGTTATTTTACAATTTTTTTACAGGCGCGCTCGGGCATTACCGTGCAGTCGAAGTATGGTTTGCTTGGTCAGTGGGACCTTAGCAAACAAGTGGGGGTTAGGGCGTACCTAGAGGAGACCCCATTTTGGCCCTTGATGCGGCATTTACCGAGGTTCAACAACCATGTACAGTTGGCGGAGGTCTTCGGTGAGAGGTGGCACCAGGAGACGAACACGTTCCAGTTCTCCTTCGGGGAGATGACGATCACACTGGACGACGTGTATGTCATTACGGGCCTCCCGGTCGAGGGGAGAATCATTGACCTCTTCCGGCCTGATCCGATAGAGGCGACGTATGCACGGTATGGGGAGCTGTTGAGGGTTTCGGCTGCTGATGTGCAGCAGGAAATGGAGGCTCATGACGGGAGCGGATTCGGACTCCGATGGCTTAGGACCACATTCTCGGGGGAAGCGTACTTAGATTCGAACACCGCCTGCACTCCGGAGATGAAGAAGGCAGCAGCTCGGGCATATATCCTATTCTTCCTCGGGTGTACGATCTTCACCAACACGAGCCAGAAGAACATCCAGTGCGATTTCCTTCTAGCCCTCGAGGATTTAGAGTCGGTTGGTGAGTACGCATGGGGGACTTGTGCGTTGGTGTGGCTGTACAAGAGTTTGGGAGGCATCTCGAAGCACTCCTTGAAGACCTTGGTCGGCTTCTCGGCCTTGTTCGAGTGTTGGGTCTATGACCACTTCCCCGTCTTCCGCGCGCCAGTGAACAGCGGTTATAGCCCGACAGATCCGAAGATGCTTGCGTGGTTGCCGAAAAAGATCCCGGTATCATTAGCTCGGGGGAAGCCTTACTACCGTGAGATCCTTGCGGCGCAAGGAGAAAAGGATGTAAGTTCTCTTTTTTACGTTTATTTAAATAAATCTAATTTATATAAAATGTTGGACGTTGAAATAATTTTATTTGTAGGTTATTTTCCGACCTTACGAGGATCTCCGTGAGGTATGGCCGGAGCAGGCAATAGGGTTGTACCGAAACCCTATTCGCCTAATGATGGTGAGCGAGGCATATCACCCCGACCGTGTGATGCGACAGTTTGGTTGGATCCAAGAAAAGCCGCTCGCCCCCATAGTTGCTAGAACCGGTCTTGGTAGAGGAGACCATCTTCGTTATATGGTTGAGGTTAGGCATTGGACGCAGTGGAGGGAGCACCTATACGTGATCGATAGGTATTCGAGGCCTTTGGAAGGGAGTAGTCACACCTCGTCCCCCCAGTACAAGGCGTACGTGAAGAAGTATGGGTGGTTTAACATCACACCTAGGGTTCTTACGGAGACGTCGGCGGTCGATGTGGTGAATACGATTAATCGTATTCGGCCGTTAGACGACTCGAATGACGAGGTACTCGCTTTTGGGAGGAAGGTTATGGAGCTTACCGCACCGTGGCTCCTTATTATTATGGTTGGATTTTTATTATGCTTATTGTTCTAGTTTTCATTCTTTTTGGTTTAAGTTTCGAACTTGTAGACATTTGGGTTAGTTTGTTTTATTAATGTTAACATTGTGTTTGTTTAATTATAGTTCGTTATTGTTTATTTATATTTCATTCACTTCGTAGCCTTAAAAAAAACATTTTATAACTTTGTACGTGGTACATTTTAAAAAACATAACTTTTTAAGTTTAAACCGTCGTAAGTTTTTTAAAAAAACATTGTTAACTTTGAACTTGGTACTTTTTTTTTAAAGGACCCTTCCCCGCCGGTTGAAGATTTTTCATCCGCCGGTTGACTACTTCCCCGGCGGATGAAAATTGGTCCGCCGGCGGGACTTAATACTCAACCGGCGGGTGGAGGCCTTTACCCCGCCGGTTGGGAGCGAGTGGGAAATTTTTGATTTCCTGCTCGCTCCCCCGCCGGGTGAAAAATATCCAACCGCCGGGGACATAGTCGCCCGGCGGGTGAATATTCATCACCCGGCGGAGATGGGGAGACAATCCCATCCTCAACCAATATTGAGGATGGGCATATCGCCCGCCGGTGTGCAAAATCCACACCGGCGGGGACATTAATTCCCCGGCGGGGATGTTGTCACCCGGCGGGGTGACAATTCCACCCCGGCGGTTGAAACTTAATTTTTTTTAAAAAAATGTACACGAGTATTTTATTACATGGACCGGCTGGTGACCAGTCATGGACCGGCGGGGACCTAATACAATTATTGCCCCCGCCAAAAAATATTTCGCGCCATATGACTCTCCCGCCAAAAAATATTTCGCGCCATATGACTCTCCCGCCAAATGAAACTCCCGCCAACGATATACTTCCATTATAAATATACAAGTGTTAAGGAGCAGCATGACATCCATCAAACACTTACAAACATATGGAGTTTACCGCTAATGAAGACTACCACATGCTTCTAGCAGTCAAGGATTCTCGGGCCGAGTTGGGTGAAGATAGGAGTGATGCATTTTTTGAAAGGGTTTTGTGTCATATGTATTACAACTACGGCTATTTAGAAACTGGAGGTGTCGTTGTGCGCAGCCGTGACGAAATCAAGGCACGCTACCTCTTTGTGCAGCCCCTCACGAAGTTGTTGTTCATGCCGCGAAGAATTAAAGAGGAGGCGGTAAAGGTCTGGGACATGACCGTCTGCGACTATATCACTAGGGATATGGTTGCATATGTGGAGGATATGGTTTTGGCAAGGGAGGATGGCGACGATGTTTTGAACAGCTTGCGTTACGACTACTAATGGTTATGTTGCGTAATGTTGTTGTAACTTGTTATGTTTTTATTATATGTGTTAAGTTGTTTATGTTATGTTAACTTGTTATGTTTTTATGTAATGTAATGTTAAGTTGTTTATGTAATGTTAAGTTGTTTATGTAATGTTAAGTTGTTATGCTTTACGCCCCTCTTCTATGTGAGTGTTACCTAGTTCAATAGATGCTTTAATCAGATATTGATCTTCTAACTCGTTCCAGACACACATTATTTTAGGGTTTCTCTTCTTGTGTGGACAGGACATTTATTAAATAGATATCAAACTCCCGCCAAAAACTTTGCCACATAAACTCCCGCCAAAATAAGCCCCGCCAAATTTAATTTCCCGCCAAATTCAAACACCTACCTACAGATACTCCCGCCAATAAGCAAAAAATAAGCGGGGAAAACAACACCATTTCCCGCTCCCTATTATTATGATTGAGAGCCACATGCATGAACTCTATAAATACTGTAACCCGGCTATGAAACTAAACACTTAAGTTAAAACAATGGATGAGCGAGGCTGGAATGTGTACGAAGATGCAAGCCTACTATGCGCATTCGACTTCGTCAAAGCTACGATGCAAGAGGAGCTTCCTGGTTTCGTTGATGCAGTTCTGTGCAGAATGTTCTTCAACCACGGTAGGGAGGCATCGTGTGCAGGATGTTTAATGCCCCGACCACGTGCCCGCGAAGAAGTCGCGGATAGGTTAGCTTATCTTAAAACTGTGACTTTCAATATCGAGTCACTTCCTTGGGAAGACCGAACCAAAGTCCGAAGGCTGTTCGACATGGGATTGCAGACTACAATTACGCAGGAGATGGTGTCGGAAGCGATAGAGCGGGCGGAGAACGAAATAGCCGATGCAATAGCCAGCGCCGTTGAAACGTACTCAACGCCCGAGGAAAGTAGTGACTCTGATGGATACGGGATGAACTATCCAACCCCGTAAAACTGAACGTGCAATGCTAACCCGGAGTTAGCTTATCTATCATTTGGTTTACGTTATGTGCTTCTGTACTTCTAATTATGCAATGCTTTAAATTAAACTGTACTGTTTTAATGCAATGTTTTCAATGTTGTAGTGCAATCATCATATTAAGAATGGAAAAGTGTTATTGTTTTCAACATAAAAAACAACCAAACATAAAAACCATAAAAGCACATAAACCATCCAGGGTTTACATTCGTTACAATCGTGTAGTCATCAAGCAAAAGGGGATAAATTGGTTACTTCGGGGTAATTATTTTTAAGCTCTTCGTATTTCTTGCAACGAGATACAATCGGCAATGCCCAACCTTCAGCTTCTGGTGAACGCAACTTTAAGCAACAAGGATGTATCCTAGCACATGGGGCCTCCGCCTTAATCCCAAGCTACAAAACGAAAACACGATAAAATAAATTTCTTGAAATTAAAATTACCATTAACGTCCACGAAATGTATGAATACTTACGTTCACGAAATGGTTGGTGTTGACCCAACCCAATCCGATTTCCAACCGGTTTGGCATCGGAGGAGGTGCACCTCTTAGCGGAAGAAAAGTGAAGCCGACATCCATATTTCGGAATACCCCAACAAAATGGAGTATGCAGTTAAACGCTGATGCGATTGCCACTCCCATCTCGGGCATGGACATCCAATGGTCCTTAGTTCCCACATCGCTAGAACATTTCACACGCTCCGCAACGTCAATCAAATCCTCCATGCTAGTAAAAATCTTTACATAGACCGATGCGTAATCCATAAGCTCGTTGTAAAGGGCATCCCTTATCAACCTCCACCCATCTTGTTGCCCGTTCAAGGCGTACGCTATCGAGCGATACCCGCAATGCCCATCGGATTTAACATCGGTAATGGACTCTACGAAAGGCGTAAAAAAGCTCGGGAATTGGTTCATGTATCATTTGGGGTCGACAAAACTTGCCTTCACCGGCATCGTAGAGCTTGACCTACAACCCACCGTTCCACTACTAAGCATTGTACCACTTCCTTGCGTTCGAATAGCGCTACCTTTCGTACGAGCGGGGGTGGTCCCCGAACCACGCTTAGGCTCCTTCTTTTTTCCCTTCCTCGAGGTTTCGGTTGGAAGTTTGAAGTCTCCAAGCAAGGATGGCGTACTATCATTTTCTTCCTTAAGCACATGTTCGTGCCAACTTTTGTCGCGTTTAGTGGATGTATCATCGGCGGCAATAGATAACTTACGTTTGTTAGGAGGACGACCGCGCGCTTTTTGCTTAACCAACGGCTCCAAAATGTTAGTTGTTTCGGGATGGACGACGGCAAACCATTGTTTGTAAATGTGCTCTATCCGTGCTTCGTCATTGGACGCCATGACATCGGATACTAGTTTGTCAAGCTTTGCTTTAAGTTGCTCATTCGTTGAGAGGTTGGTACGAACTAGGATGTCTAACCTCTTCCAATGTTCATGAAACAACTGAAGCGGCACCTCTATCCCTTTCGCAACAAACTCGTAGATTTCGTGGGCGCAAGGCATGCCGTGCGTAGTTCGTATGGCACAACCGCAAGGCATATCCGGTGCGATTGTCATGTTCCGGGCACATTCGACTTCGTTGGCCAAAATTTCCATTGCATGGTGGGAGATGTTGTTTTTTAGTTGACCGTACACAATGTTTGTGAATTTATGTAGGGCCAACAACCGGCTCTTTTCGAAGGAAGCCTTGATGTCCCCGTGTTGCAATTCAATCAAAGTATGCAACTTCAACCAAAAAGATTCAAAGTTACCTTTGCTCGAACCGATGAAACGCTTGAGGCTCGAATGAGCGCTTTCCACGCGGTTTGTGGTTTGGTTACCAAAATGCATCCACTTGTTAGTTCTCCACGTGACAAACTTCTCACCGTACGGCCCTACCCAACTTTCGGTATACTCAATCGCTTTCGGATAGTCTTTGAAATCGCGGTGCAATTCGGACCGGTAGTTTTCGAACGCTAACTCCGTTTCCGCCAACATCATTCCGTTCCACACTTTCAAAAAGGCATCGGACACTACCTTCTCCTTTATGAACGTTTTTGTTTTTCCAAGGACGTTCATGTTGATGTGCCATCGACACAACATGTGCGTCGCATTGGGGAACACTTCCTCCACCGCATTCACAAGCGCCAAGTCTCTATCCGTCAAAACAATGGATGGTAATTCGATGGAGTGAGTTACCATCAACGAATGTAAGCATCCTAACACCCACTTGTAGGCCTCATTTTTTTCACTCGACATAAAAGCAAATCCAATGTAGAATGTTTTCCCCGTACAAGTCGCACCCACGACCTCGTACAACGGCATCCCGTATTTGATCACCTTGTACGTGTTATCCATTATGATGACGTTCGGAAATGTCCGTAACAAATCCAAACTAACCGGGTGCGCAAAAAAAAGCTCGCCTATGATATCGCTTCCGTCTTCGGACTTTCTATGGAATTCGTAGTAGTTTAGTCGCTTTAGTTCACCCAACAAGTATTGGAATTGCGACCGACCGCCTTTCTCGAGCTTCCGGTGTTTTAGTATTGCGTTGTACACGGTCCGGATTGTAGAAGAATTCTTAGGGTTCAATTTCTTGACTCCACCAAGAATATCACGAGGACGGGATCCCATTTTATTCGAACTGACCACAAATTCCATCTCTTTTTTTTGAAAGCGTCCTACGTAGGAATGACCTTCTTTGTAGGATGTAGTACTGTGATTGTGAACGCCGCACACAACCTCTATTCCCCACAAATCGTCACCCATCTTCTTTCCTTTAAGGGAGAACGGGCATCCGCATTTTTTCGTTCCGGTAGACTTCCTCTTTAGATCTTTGGGGTCTACCAGTTTTGTGTAAACACCGGATCTTTCGCACACAAACTCTACTCTAGGAGTTTTACGATCGTTTCTATCGCATCGCCGTAAAATTATCACAAACCCGTTATCCGATGCGGTTTCCTTAACCCATTCAATAAGGTCTGTCCGAGAGTAGTACTGTGATTTGGTGTTGAACACCTCGCTATAATCGATGGAGCAAGGCACCGGTATTTCCTCCTCCTCCCCCTTCGCCATGCACGAACCAGTCAAATAATCCTTTGACTCATCACCCTATGCATGTTAAAAAAGAAGCATAAAATACGACCATGGATAAAACAAAACCCCAACCCAACGGACAAACCAAACCCCAACCGCCGGTTTTAAATGGTCTGACCCGCCGGGGACATTGTCAACCGGCGGTTGAAAATTCCCACCCCGGCGGGGATGTAGTCAACCGCCGGTTGACAATTCCCCACCCGCCGGGGGTGAGGTTATACATCCAACTCCATTGGAGTTTGGAGATAGCCCGGGACCCCGCCGGTAGAGTTGGTCAGCCCCGGCGGTGGAAAAGGCCAACCCCGCCGGTTGAAGTGTACTAATCCGGCGGGGATACACCTTCCCTTTAAAAAAGGATTAAGTCCAAAACATAACGATTTGCCCCGCCGGTATGCAAAGGAACAACCCCGCCGGGGTCGGCTGTCTCACCCGGCGGGTGGACATGGCTTCCCCCGGCGGTTGGACACGGCCTCACCCGGCGGGGAACCTTCATCTTCTACATATGAGTGTTCTTCAGCCCCGGCGGGTGAGAGGGTCAAAACCGGCGGGTGAGTTCGTGTTCCAACTTTCTAAATGTGGAAGGTCTACCAAAATAGAAACTTTGACAAAAAAATTGGTTAGAAAACTACCGTATTTGGAGTCCCATGCTCCTCATCAAGCTTCTCACATTGAGAGTCCATCCTTCGATTATTCGGAATTTATAAAAAAAATTGATGATTTTTTGGAGCTTCAAGTGTTTATTTGTGAGTTTTTGAAGTTTTTGAAATTTGAAGAGTTTTTGAATTTTTTTGAGTTTTTGAACCTCACTTGAGTTTTTGAATTTTTTGGAGTTTTTGAAATTTTTGTTAAACCTAGAGTGTTAGAGGGTTGTTTGGAGGAGAAATTTTGTGTTCTTCAAGAATTGGCTAACTATACCCACATTTCACTACAAGACAAAAATAAAAATTCTTGGTCAAAGGGCAAAATAGTCTTTGACTATTGAATTAAAAAGATTCTCTAAATTTTGGGAATGCTTAACATTTTTTGGGCCCTAATTTAGCCTAACCCTAGTTAAAATTTTGAATTTTTAAATCGACTCAACCATCAATGGTAGATGATGAAGTATACAAATCCATAAATTTGTTTGAATGTTAATTGAATATAATATAATTGTGAAAAGATTGAATCCTCATTTTTTTACTTTAGTAAAACACTAACTAGACCTATACTTTATATCCGATTTTTATATTTTAAGCTTCAAGCTTTTTCAGAGATTTTTCTTTTCATTAACTTTTCTCTCTTGAATCAAAATTCTAAATATTTCCCGAACAAAACTATGAAAATTTATAAATAAACGTGAAAAATGAAAGTTTGGTGAGAGATGGATGGGCATTGGGCACCAAACGTTTTGAGTGAAGATAACGGTTTGGATAAGAGACACGACAAGCACACTCTCTCTTCTATCCTGCTGGCTCGTATTTCATGGCAGATATTTCAACGACTGTCCAATCCAATCTCTTCCCACTTGTCACCAACTAATCCCCCAATCCAATTTCACCATCTTCTTCTTCTTTTCTTTAACGTTTTTGTTCTCTGCAAATTCAGATTCCTTGTCGTTCTTTCTCGTTTAACGAGCTATGGCTTCTCCTTGTTTCACACCTCATTTCACTAACACTAAAAGTCTTTGTGCCTCTCACCCCAAATGTCGCTTACTGTCTTTCACTTCCATCACCAACTCCTTCGTTTCTATCACTAGGCGAGCTTGTAACCTCGACAGAAGAAGGTATTGTGTTTCGTTTTTCATTTATGCTTTTTAAGCTCTGATAGCTTCTTTTATCGTTTTAGGGTTAATGTATTGTGCATTTCGTGTATTCAATTTTCCATTGATGTATCAAAGTTCTTGGTGTTTATCGCTTATGTTTATTTTTTGTAAATTCCATATAGATCTTGTGAATCTCATATGATACAAATCGGACATATACTCAAGGATTTGATACGATAGTATATACTATTTGTTGACTGAATTAGCATCAGTGAGGTGTTCTGGTTATGGATTTCCTTGTGATCTTTGTGATTATGAATTTGAGATTTATGTTGCTAAGCTCAAGTAGTTAGTAGCAGACATGTGTAGATTGTATTCTTTGTGAAACATTCTACTAATCAAATTGTATCAAGCTGCAGTTCTTCTACTTTTCGCATTATAACCTGTGCGGGCCAATGATCTCTGGTGATAACTTTGTTAGCAAGGGAGATAAAATTGGTTGTGTCTGTGATTTTAATAGTATTATATCCTGTATATATGGTTTCTATGAGACCTTGTTGGTTCTGCTTATATGCAAGCAGTATTATGGTTTGTATAGTCTTTTTTGGAATTGGTTAAATTTGTTTTAATTTTGGTTATGTTATATTCATCAGCTTGTCCACTTCGACAATTCGAATTGTTCCTCGAGCATCGTCGGCTACAGCGGTGCAGGTATGGATATAGATGAGGTGGACTCTTAACTGACTGTAACTGGCTAAACTTTATGTTTTCTCTTGGTTGTCGGTCCGACGAATGGAAATCAGGACGAAAGTCAGAATGAGAATGACATAGTTCCGACCCCCATTGTTATAATTGACCAAGACTCTGATCCAGAAGCAACAGTGGTCAAACTAACCTTTGGGGATCGCCTAGGAGCTCTTCTTGATACGGTAAGAGCGAATTTGTTTTAAGTTATTGTACACAATTCTCGGTTTCGCTCAAAAGGAAGTTTAGTAAAGTTTTTTTAGCAAAGTTTATAAAGTAGTAATTGCTCTACAGATGAATGCACTAAAGGACCTGGGGCTAAATGTTGTTAAGGCAGATGTCCATCTTGATTCTTCTGGCAAAGTCAATACGTTTTTCATCACGAAAACGTAAGATATGCCTTGGTTATACAAAACTTGGGTTCTTGCAGTATTTTGTTTAATATTCTTAAGACTTTCGTTATGTTAAAGGGCTGTTTCATGCACAAAACTTACTTATTGTTCAGTTTAAGCATGTTGTGTCTATTTCCTTCATTAACATTATTTATTCATTTATAAATATGCTTGTACTATTAGGCTTCTACTTATAACAGCATCGTTCATAATGAGAACCTGATTAATTAGGACCCACTAGTCTTGTTTTAAGATTACCATGAAGAAGTTTACTTGATTTGGTGAATTATTTGGTAGTATGCCTGGCTAAATAATGAGAACTTTGACATGTTCTTGTTACAACTACATGACATTAATTTTGGTTACGTTCATTCTTGATCTTCAATGCAGAGATACCGGCAGAAAAGTGGATGATGCAGAGCTGCTTGAAGCAATCCGTTTAACAATCATAAACAATCTAATTCAGTATCATCCGGTAAGAATAGCTTACTGTTGTCATCTTGTGAATCTCCTAGCTTGACACTTCTCAATACGCAGACTGACATGGAACTTTCTTATGCAGGAATCTAGTTCCCAGTTGGCAATGGGAATAGCATTTGGTGCTGTCCCACCAGCAAAAACGGTTAACTCTCAGCTTTTCTAATTTGTAAAATTTTATAAGATGATTGTTTCTTTTTTGACTTCTGAAGATGGAGTTGGTAGGATCATCTCTTGTGTGCCTAGCTCAGGCTTTGTATGTTGAAATTCCTCAGGTTGACGTGGACATAGCAACACGTATAAGCGTCAAAGATGATGGACCTGAGAGAAGGTAATGCATATATCTTATCTTCATTTCCTGATGAGTCTTTTATCACTGATTAACCTTTGCTTCCATGGTAATCATTGGTCAGATTATAGCTCCACAGAGAAACTCGCTGTCAACAATGAAGGATTGTGTTCATCGAATATAATGAAGCTGGAGATATATGAGCCTATGCTCTGTATTAATTCATTTTTCTTATGTTATTTTACAGTCTGCTTTCCGTGGAAACGGCTGACCGCCCTGGATTATTGGTCGATCTTGTAAAGATTATAACGGAAATTAACATTGCTGTTCAATCAGGAGAGTTTGACACTGAGGTGACTAGCTTCATCTCTGGTTCTTTAAACATTATATATATATAAACTTCTACCATGATCTGACTCTACTCGTTTGACACACAAGGGGTTGATGGCTAAGGCAAGGTTTCACGTCAGCTATCGCGATAAAGCCATTATAAAGCCTCTTCAACAGGTATGCCTATAAGATACTGCATAAAAAGATCTTGATCACTGCATCTCTCGGATTGTTAGAGCTACTCAGTCTAGATAGCAAATTTACGGGAAACATTACTCACACCGGCTAAATATATTTATGACTTTTGGCGAAGGGGCTAGAAGTTTGGAATATTAATATATATGCCTTTTTCTTTTCTAGTTATTAAATTTGTTTTGATGATATATTCAACAGGTTCTTGGAAACAGTTTGTTATACTTCTTAAGGCGCCCTTCAACCGATGAGAGTAGTTTTTGAGAAAGAAATATCGACAATTATGATTGTATGTGGTAATAAGTTAACAATTCAAGATTTGTGCAATGTTGCAAGAGTATACACATAGAATATACAAATAAGGTACTAAATGAACTAGCACTCACCAGCATTGTAAGACTGTAATATTTTTTATTGATTGTTGTAACTAGAAGTACTCTATCTTTTTGTAGCAATGTCCATTTCTGCTCTCCGTTAGTCACTTGTGTGGTTATGGTGTTTCTAATATGGAGGGCAAATAGAAAATACCAACGATCTTCTTTAATGGACGCTTTAGAATTGGGTTTTATAACTTACAAAGGTTTTTAACAAGAATTATCATGTTGAACTTTGTTAGTATATTTATACCAAAATAGCATCATAATTACTAAATCGGACTATATGTTTCAAATGGTAAAAGAGTTCGAGGTCAAAAAGTTCCAAGCTTTTTCTTATTAATTTCTAATGTTTATTGGTTCCAAATACTAAAGGTCTTCCATCTTCGACATAAACCCGTTCTAGACGTGCATAACTCATTTGCTGTGTTAATATATGGGACATGGTAGAAATAATACACATTTTTATAGTTATTTCACCTATTTTTTTTCTAAACTCAAACTTGAAATTTCTAAATTACCCTTCTTACTCTAAAAGAGTAATTACATTCATGTCATTTATCTTCAAAAACAACTAAAATTTTGCAATTCATCCATTGTTACCATAAATCCACAAACTCTCCATCAATATTTATTACCCTAAACCCATTCAATTCTAAAAGTTACAATTTTTTATCCAAACCCATAAAATCCACCATAACGAACCAAAAATCGGAATATCCATGGACAATGATAAAATTGGCGTCTCTTTGAAAAACTTGGTAGACGAGGAGGAAGCTTACCACATGGAGGTAAGAAACTAAACTCTGTTTTACGTTTTTGGTATGGTCGCACGAACATCGGGCGATGAACATCGTCTTCGTCGCAAGATCGTGTGAAACCCGTACGCTATGCGTCGCATATCTTCATGCGACTATGTTTAAAATTTGTCGCGCGCGGCAACATAAAAGAACATGCGCGTGCGACGATCCTGTTAGAGAGACTTATAAATTGCAATCTTATATTTTGTAGGAGGAACCTGCCCAACCTCCATTTATGGATGCCGGCTATTCAAAACAGATAAATATTTATGGAAGACGAATTGGATGCTTTGTGGACATTGAATCGAAGAAGATTAAGTTCGTCACCGATTACGAATTTTTACGATAGCGGGAAATGGGAAAAAAACTCCTAGATTAGATTGGTGGCGTGGAAATATTTTAATGAGGTGTTCGTTATTATTGAAATGTTTTATAATTTTCATCCCAAGCTTCATACAATGCATATTAATAAGCAAAAAATAAGTCTTTGCGCTCCTTAATCAAACAAAATCTAAATGTGGGATGATAAAAATGCAATTTCAAATATTTCAAAGGGTATTTGTATCCTTCAATCAGATAAAAAAATTAATTAAAAATTATTAAAATGGAATCATAAAGAAAGAAAAAATGTTTTATGCTATTTATCGTATTTTTTACTAATTATATTGTTATTTAATTTTATATTTTGTTAAAAAACTGATCAAATTTGATTTTTAATTTTCTTTAAACAATGAAGAAGCTCGATGTGAAACACAATTCCTCGTCTCTATAAAAATGACGTAATGAAAAACTCGATAAAAAGTTTCTATACGAATCAAAGATAATAATAAAAAATCTCAAACGGAGCATCACCAATCTTATGACGATCAATACGAGAACAATCTTGGCTAACAAAAAAATCATGAACAAACCTCTAAAATGGCTTAAAACTTATTAAAAAAACTTTACAGTTTTTTGAACGAAGCTGCCAAAAGTATAAATTACGGTGTAATAACGAGAGAAGTAATTAGACATGTCTAAACCAATATAAAAATAAAAATACAATTGTGAAAAAAAAATTATAATGAAACTCTTAACACCTTATAAAATGATTACTTATAAGAGTACATCTAGTGATATTTTTTTATTATTTTTGAAAAATCGTTTCAACTTCAATCTTAATATGAACTTCGATCATACAGTAAAGTAATTATTAATTGAGATACCTCAGATATTATTTATATTTCAAAAAATGATAAAAAAAAATATTAAAATACGAAATGCAAGCATAGATTTCTTCATTATTATTGTTATTCAATCGTCCTTACCATTTGTTGTAGGGTGAAGCTATTTCCTCCATAATTTTTTTATTTCCTCCATATTTCAAAAAATATTCCATTTTGTTATTTCTTCCGTAAAGGAAATTATTAATTTATCCTTTTTAAAAATTTTCTCAAAAGACTCATATTTATCTTCTTCTCCACCAACCCACCAAACATCATATTTACCTTAATTTTTTTCCAGCAACCTCCTACCCACCATATTTACTTCAACCCATAAACTCTAATCATATCAATATAAATACACAACCATCGGCTCTTTTAACCTAGAAAAAAAAACATAGTCACCACTTTTAATTGAAAAGATCTATCGTAGGTAAAAACCTCTCTTAAATCTTTTTTTAATCTATCGATTAGCAAGATTCAAGAAATTGGGTTGTACTTTGCATAGCGAGTTCCACGAACTCGATATGCAGAAAAATTTGGAGTTCCCGAAACTCTATTGCTATGATTTTTTTTTGTATATTGAGTTCCATGAACATATTTATGGTTTTTTAGTATCAAATTAATTTAATAAAACATTGGAAATCCTTTTTTTATTTGTTTTTTTTTTAAAAAATTTAACTTGTTTTTTATTCCCGACTCTTTGATTTTTGTTTGTTTCCATTTTTAAAAGATTAAATTATCTTTTTGATTGATTGGGTGATGTTCTAAGGTGTTGAATTTTTTATTTGAGTGTTTTCATTTTCTATGATTAATTTTTAAGAAATTTGAGTTTTTTTTTTAAAGTTTAATTTTAGAATATATGTTGGCTGTAATTTGATTTAATGAAGTGTTTGTTGGAATAACCGTTGGATAGTCGAGAGTGACATCAAAATATAAATTAGAAAGTAAATTAAGGACAAAAAAGCAAAACCAAATATTGAATATTTAAAAAAAAAATTAAGATGGAGGAAATAATAATTCTTATGGAAGAAATAGCTACACCCTTTGTTGTATACCAACCCAAATGCATAGAATTTCATGTCTAATAAATTACTTGATATTTTGAATTTATGTTTTGTAATCATGCACTAAATTTCCCCGACATAATAATTCTCTATTTTCTAGTTAATAAATAAGTTTGGTATAAATTTTTTTATTTTTTTATTATTGTTATTTTATGTTGTTTTATGTTGTTTTATAATATATTTTTATATTTTATAATATAAAATATATGTTTTTATACCTTTATTGATATAAAAATATTAAAAATATATGATTATATATCACTATTTTTTTAAATATATTTTTTTATGTGATATTATTATTCACCTCTAATATTATATTAGGTTTATTCCACATATTTGTTGTTAGATTTTAATACTTTTAAATTTTAAACTAATTGTATTATATAAAGGGATCCATAAATATAAATACTATATCAATTTATTTAAATTAATTTCTTAATAAATCAAACCCCAATACGAGAACAAATATTATAATTTTTTAATAAACTTTACTTTTCATTATTTTAAATCGTTGTATTTTGGAGTACTTTGAAAAGTAATATTTAGTTTCGAAATAGGTTAGTTTTATTTGTTTTTTATATTTGTTTTTACACGAAATAATGTATTAAAAATATTAGTCATATTATGGTATGGAAATGAATAACTGAATTTTTTAACTAGATGCGAAAAAAAAATTACAGCAAAAATTTGAACTACGGTTTGAAACACGACCAAAATTCATATTCAAAGTGTGGAGAAAAGAGATTGACTGAAGATCTATAGCTTCGTCGAAAATTATATTAATAAATAGATGAAGCTAACTGTTAATCTCAAAATGTGGTAATTGTGCTCGAATTTTTATGTAAGACAATGTCCCGGAACATAACTGGTTTATTTTTATGTGGATTTGAAGGGTTCAACATAATAAGTATAACTTTTTAGTGTAAAAGATCTCTCTGAACCATTTAAATCGCATATATATTAATTATTATGTTAATTAGATAAAAATAATTTTTAAAATTTGTGTGACCTTTTTACGTGAATTCGTCGAAAGAATTAAAAAGTATTTTTATAAAAAGTGAACGTGGATGAATCATCTTAAATTCGTTTTGTACATTTTTTAAAAGTAAAAATAAAAATTATGAATTTTAAGCTTCATATATTCATTTTTAATATTTACAATTGATCCGTCAGAAAAAAATATATAATAATCCGGGGCCGCTACTCTACGATGAGTGTGCACATGGTAAATCCGCACTTTGAGGCAATAGCCTGCAAACCAACGCCATAAGGTAAACTACACAAGATGACAGACAAACCACAAGGTGACATGCTCAACCAGAAAAGTGTATATAGAGGGACACGAACTCATGACCTTTAATCACAAGCATGCCTTACTCAACCAACTCGGCTACTTTTTTGGAGCTTGAATATCATATTCTTTAAACTAAATAATTGAGATGCGGTACTTAATGAAAAAATATAAACAAAAAATAATATTCATTAAGCTAAATAATTGAGATGTTGCATGCTAATGATAAAATATAAATAGAACAGAATAGAGGCTTCAGCCAAAATTAAAATCCAAAAAAGTAAAATAAAAACAAAAATCAAACTAATTGGAAAAATTAAATCCAATCCATCATCGTTGATTTGCCATAGTAGAACCACGTAGCTTATTTCTAGCCATATGTCACTCGTTTATGATTTTTACTCTGAAAAACTATATTTGTCTCGCATTGTTAATAACATCAAATACATAAATTGAATCGAATTTTCTTAGACCTCAAGGACTTGAAAGCAATTTTAGCTTTCTTGTTCACAATCTCTGTCTCGTGTATATGATTCTGTTACATTGATACTCGAAAAGAAAAGAAAAACTGCATATCCAGAGAGAGAGAAAGAAGAAGAGACGAAAAACAATGTCTCGATTGCCAGGAGGAGAGATGACGCACGTAGAGCGGTGTAGAGGCGTTAATGGACTCGAGAAGGTCGTTTTGCGAGAGCTTCGTGGCTGTTCTGCTGAGGTATTCTCTCTCTTTCGTAATTTATTTTTCTAGCTAATCCCGTTCGTGTGTGCATGGTGTTGAATTATGTATCGGATTCTTCGTTAATCGTCTCGTTTTAGTCTACATTGTGATTTCGCTGATATCGAAATCCTAATCATGAGAACATTTGATTTCTTTGGTTGATGAGACAGCGATTTGTTTTGTTTGATTAGGCGATCAGTCCGATTATTTCTTAGTGTTAATCTGCATGTTGATTTCGGCTCTGATTGTGTATTCGCAAGTGTCCGTTTGTGAATATATTGATCGAGTTCTACATTAGAGCAGGAATGGCAGTATAGAAACTGAATTTAGCTGTTTCAATTTGTTAATTTCGATCTCAGATTTAGAATTTCTATTGTTTCTTGGTTTATGTTTGTATATAACTCGGTAGCTTTTATGATCGAAGTAGGATTGGTTCGTGAAAATTAAAGTTCTTATATTGTTTATGGTCTTTTTTCTGATTTATTTGCTGCTAGATTATTGGTGATCGGGGAAGAAAAATTATGTTGATTTTCATATATCTTTTTCTATTTAAAACGCCACATCTGAGATCAATAGGATAACTTTTGTTTTCATCCCCTAAATAAAGCCTGCTAGTTTTAAAAGCTGATGTTCCTCCAGCTGATTCAATCAAACCTTTTTATTGCACATAAGTAGTAGTCAAATTGAAACTTATAGTCTTCATTTTAGCTTCTTTGAATAAAGAAATGCATGTGAGCCTCTAATATTACCATCATTCCATGGCCATGCACATGCACCTAGCTTGCTTAATGCCCAAAGCACTGATTATAACATTTTCCTTCACTTTTAACGCTTGTTTCAACAAATTGCATTAAAGAAAATCCACTTATATTATCTGCTTTTGTTTGTTAGTTTCTTAAGGAAACAAGAAATACTTACTTGCTATGTTTCTTCTTTCCCTCTTCTTAACTTTAAAGTTCACCATTCAGAATAAAAGCTGAAACCTGTATAGTAGCTTGTTAAAATGTTGACATCATCTTTAAAACAGGTGTATTTGTATGGGGGTCATGTCACATCTTGGAAGAATGAACATGGTGAAGAGTTGCTCTTTGTTAGCAATAAGGTAAAGCTTCTAAACAACTTCATTAATGATTCTCTATAAAGTTTTAGTAAGTTTGTAGTGTGGGAATCATATTAACCAAGCTTCTGTTTGTTTGCTTCTAAGCTCTAATTTACTTGAAAGCTTACATGATTTAATGGGATGCCTTTTGCCAAAAAGAGTCTTATTCTAAATAAAATAGTTTTTAAGTTGAACTTGCAGTTTGAACTCTTTTGACGGATATCTAAGTTTTCAGCGTTTTCATGAGGAGTGTGTCTGCATGTTCAATTATATAGTTCTTATGTAACATCGACTTGTGATATCAAAGGGAGTATTTTTCTAGCTTGGTCAGAGTAGCAGCTTTCGATTTTGTTCGAATCTAGTGGGAACAACATCACGAAAGGGAACTATAAGTTAGGACTTTTAGACTTATGATAAAGATAGGAAACACTCGTAAACATCTAATCACTCCAAAAGAAATACTGGTTGAGATAGTAAGGGCTTTCAAGTGATTAAGTAAAATATCCTTTCAAAAATTTCTTGTTAGAAATTCTTGTGCTGTACTGGTGAGAAAAATAAGATTTATAAAAGAGGATGGTCTCTTGAAATTACTCAGCCTGGCATCAGTTTGTTTTCATGTTGACGTGTTAATTGTTCAGCATCCGATACACTCTGAAATTTATGTTGGATTTAGTTTCTTTCCTGAAATCTTTGGTCTATACAAGCTTAAAGTTCCTTCTCTCCCTTGTCAGGGATTTTCAAATATTTATTACATTATCTTAACTTATTAATATTTATGCAGTCAAACTTTAGTCCTCCAAAGCCAATTCGTGGAGGTATTCCCATCTGCTTCCCTCAGGTAAGGGTTTCACTTCTCAATGCATTCCCCCTACTATAGTAGCATCCTCTGTTTCAAGCACTTTATTCTTTATATGCAGTTTGGAAGTCAGGGGTCTCTTGAAAAGCATGGATTTGCAAGGAACAGGTTGTGGAGTGTTGATCCTGACCCCCCACCTTTTCCGACTAGCAGTTCATATAAGGCTTACATTGACTTAATTCTCAATAACGCTGAAGACGACGTAAAGATTTGGCCTCACAGGTGCGGGACTTGAAACTTATTGATGGAATTGGGTGCACTTGAATGAAGGATGCAGTATCTAGTATTTCTGAAAGAGTGTTGTTTCGATTCTTTTGGTACCATTTCATCTAAAATAAGTTAGCATAGTGTGTTACTATGAGTCACTGTATACGTCTCCCCTTTAATCTTACAAGTATATGCTCCGTAATTTTGCTCTTTCCTTAGAATTAGTTGACCTTTATATCAAAACGCTTTGTAGGTACGAGTTTCGCTTGAGAATAACTCTGGGACCTCGTGGAGATTTGATGTTAACCTCCCGGATTCGAAATACAAACACTGATGGAAAGCCGTTTACATTTACATTTGCCTATCACACCTATCTTTCGGTTACTGATATCAGGTTTCATGACTACACTACATTATTATATTTTTCTTTCTTTTACCATATAAGATTTTCTTCATCTATAAAGTAACTTCTTTTTTAGTTGTGTGAACTGACAGAGAAAATTTAGAACATTGTGTTCACTTCCTCACCTGATCCTATAAACCAATAAATCTGTACTTCTCCGGATAAAAATAGAAAGTAATTAGACAAGCATGGATGAACTAGATAACAAAAATTAAGGACACAGAATTAGGTTAGCTTTTTCATATGATACCTCTCTGTCCAGTAGCTAATCCCCAATAAGGTACTATGATAGCACTCAGGTCTTACTACTGGTATTGCGCTGTTGCACTCAAGAATCCTAAACTTCATCTCAGGATTGTGAAAACTATCTAGTGCAAGATGCATCATATGAAAAATGAGTGTATATATTTGGCAATAGTTTGGATCCCAGGTCGTTTTTCTCTATATCTTTAGCATTTGTTTATTTAGTTTATATACTGGACGGATTTTAATGCCTCTTAAGAGCTCTTTATGTCACACAAGTGTTAATGAATCACAAAGTATGTCCTTATTACTGCATATGATCAAAACGCTTGTAGTTTGTCAGAATAGCTAATCAGGCTGTTGCTGTCAAGTAGCTGTAGTTTGTCAGAATAGTAATCGGGCTATTGCTTTCAAGTAGCTTCAGTAGTAGTTGTAAAATGATTAGAAGTTATGAATATTGCATATATATGTGTAGTTTGTCAGAATTTTAATGCTCGAGTTTATTTCTCCTTCACAGCTTCACTAGATGTGTAGTTTGTCATATATATATATATCATCCAACTCTGTGAAATGACTATTGCATAACACATAATATCCTTGATTTACAATAAAAGAAATAGGTTAGTTTTTTAAAGTAGCCTTTGTAATTGTAAAATGAGGTTATGAAGGTTAATAACACCATAAAGTGACTACTGGATTACACATATCATTCTTGTACCGATAACATACAATCAGGCTGTTTGCCTTCAAGTAGCCTCCGTAGCTGTTTTCATGATACTTGCTAAAACATTTAATATACAAAGAGCAAGTTTATCTATTAAATTAATCTCAGTAGCTTCTCTATATAGTAAGTACATGTTCTCTGTTTCTTATTTATCGTACAATTCTGTATCGCAAGATAACTGTATGCTCTTCGTTTTCTGTTTTCCCCTTTTCAAACTTACTTTTTACTAGTGGTAGAACGGTAGAAGATAACTGTATGCTCTTTGTTTTCTTGTTTCCCCTTTTCAAACTTACTTTATACTAGTGGTAGAACGGTAGAAGATATCCATATGGAATCTTCTTTTCCGACTCAGTTTACTTTACTTTTGCTCAGTGAAGTGCGAGTAGAAGGACTAGAGACGCTGGATTATCTAGATAATCTGAAGAATAGGGAGAGATTCACCGAACAAGGGGATGCAATTGTGTTTGAATCAGAAGTTAGTATTATATTTCATGAAACTTACAGTTATTTACCGCTGTGTTGCCCCAACATCTTCATGTTTTCTGTTGCTTATATTGTTTTGTTTCTTGTAGGTAGACAAGATATATCTTAGTACACCTACAAAAATTGCAATCATTGACCATGAGAGGAAGAGAACTTTTGTGGTGAAGAAGGATGGACTTCCGGATGCAGGTGAGTGTTTAACATCTCTACATGATTTTATAAACGGAAGTTATTTCTTATCTGACTGTCTTTCGAATGGGAGTAAGATGGTAGCTCTTATGTTGGGTATCACAAAGTATGTACAATCTTTGTCTCAACTGATAACATATAGCTGACTAATGTTTCGGGGTCTGATGTTGCAAACGGGAGTTTTGTTTCAGAATCTCCCCACAGTTATTGTCAATGTGGTTGGAAACATAGAGAGTGGACTAATCAAACTATATTACAGTTGTATCTCATTTGATACTATCTTTTTGATGAACCATAAACCAATTTTGATATTCTTTTCTTCCGCAGTGGTATGGAATCCTTGGGATAAGAAAGCAAAAGCATTGCCTGACTTTGGGGATGGGGAGTACAAAAAAATGCTGTGTGTGGAGGCTGCCTGCATTGAAAGGCCAATTACTTTGAAACCTGGTGAAGAGTGGAGAGGAAGGCAAGAGCTATCTGCTGTTCCCTCCAGTTACTGCAGTGGACTACTTGACCCAACGAGAGTAATGCTACATAGTTAAGCAAGTTTTAAGCATTGTATGCATCTCTTGTACAGGTACTTTAAATCACATAATATAGATGCATGAGTGCCTTCGAGTTAGGTCTCTATTATCTTTTAGTTTTTATCATAGCATACTGAACCGGGGATGAGAAACAAGAGTTCAAATTCAGATTTATTCTTTCGTAGCTGTTTTCAGAAGAAAACTGGTCACAACTGATTAGAATTGGTTGTTTGTAATCAGATTATTTGAATGACAGCAAGCTTTATAAATGTAGTTTTAAACTGAACGGAGAGCTTTAAGTATGACATACATGGCCCTTGGTATGGATTGCAAGTGTTTTTCTTTATACCTCTTTGTTTATAAGCTGTTCATTTCCTATTCTTATCACCAACTATGTAAGTTAATTGTTTCGAGACAGAATTGCAGAAATATTTTACTTCTTCTAAGTCGGTGGTGAAGAGAGCTTTCGAGCTTTTGTGATCTCCAATGCATGGTCAAGGAAAGATGGCCAATGCTATTAGCTTCAAAATGCTCTCCAACATTTACTTGTCATGCCAAAAGTATTGTTTATGGACATTTTGTTTCCCGAGTCTAAAAAAGTTTGATCTATATTCTAAACCCAAATTATCTACCAACTGATTAATATATGTTGTTACCTTTTTTACTCTATGAAATTTCACTCACATCTGATAAATTGTAATTTACAAATTCTAGTATGATTTTATGAACCGTCACGCCAAATGAGATTTAAGATACGCAGAAACTCTAGATTTAAAATTGGATATAGCAACCTGACAATTCCCACATTTAAAATTGGGAATCGCAATCTGTCATTTTATATCCGAAGGTAAAGTGTTGATAGTAAAAAATTGAAATAATATTTAAGTTGTTTGTATATATTTTTTTATTTTAATTTATTTTAGTGTAACTTTTTTTACTTTTAAATCGTATCATTTGTCCGTAAATTAAACATGTGAAAGAATCAATTGTAATATATTAAGTCAGAAATAAATAAATAAATAAAATATTCTGCTTAGCTTCAAAACACGTGTTGAACTTTTAGTAAATATGCAATAATATCCTAAAAAATAAAATAATTACAGAAAAAATAAGAATCCTATTTTATATGAATCTATGACTTCCTTTCCTTCTTTTTTAAATCGATTATATTGGGATATCTAATTTAATTTTATAGAAGAAAAGAGTCTTCGATACCAGAAATAAGTTATTCCTAATTGTTTTTTGTCTTGCGGTCCTCAGACGTCTTTTTCTTCGACATAAGAAAAAGACGTTTGAAAAAAAGTCGTTTTTCCCCTTTGTTTCTTCTCTCTCTTCGTGTTCATGAGATTGTGAGCAAGCTCTGTCCTAATAAAAACCCAGGGGCAATTAAAAAAATAAAAGTTGCATTTTAATAAACGAATCCCCGCTTTCTTTTTCGTTCTTGTTTTGATAAGGTAAATTAAAATTTATTGATCTGCTTTATCTTCTTTTTATAAGGACCGCATCAATTGAAACCCTAGAGAGAAGGAGCCTCCTTTTTCTCTCTAGAGTTTTCTCCTCTTCTCTCTCTACCATTCCTGTTTCCATCTGAGCTTCAAGATTTCTCCTTTCTTTTCTCTGGTGAGTCTCTCCCTTCCCTTTCGTTTTCTATTGTGTTTGTTTCATATTGGGTTGAATCCTTCGATAGTTCTTATTTTGATTTGAATCTGCTGGGCTATGTGTGATTGGATGCAGATCTAGTGAATTTCCCTAGTTTAGATTACTCGGTTGCTTACTTTCCTTAGTTTTTTACCCTGATTAAGCTTCAAATGTTTTCGATTAGGGATGACGCTGCTGCCCACAAGCAATTCCATCCAAATTCGCGAGGTGTGGTTCGATAATCTGGAAGAAGAATTCGATTTGATACGCGAAATCGTCGATGATTACCCTTACATCGCTATGGACACCGAGTTTCCAGGAATAGTGTTACGTCCCGTGGGTAACTTCAAAAACAGCCATGACTATCATTACCAGACATTGAAGGACAACGTTGACGTATTGAAATTGATTCAATTGGGTCTTACTCTTTCCGACGAGGAAGGGAACTTGCCTACTTGTGGAACGGATAAGTATTGCATCTGGCAATTCAATTTCCGAGAATTCGATGTCAACAAAGATGTGTTTGCTAATGACTCCATTGAGCTTCTACGTCAAAGTGGGATTGATTTCACGAAGAACAGCGAAATGGGTATTGATGCGAAGCGATTTGGGGAGCTGTTGATGTCGTCCGGAATAGTGTTGAATGATAATGTCTATTGGGTTACTTTCCATAGTGGATATGATTTCGGATATTTGCTTAAGCTATTGACTTGTCAAAGTTTGCCAGAGACACAAGTGGATTTCTTTAATTTGATTAAGATATATTTTCCGATTGTTTACGACATCAAGCATTTGATGAAGTTCTGCGGTAGTTTGCATGGTGGGTTGAACAAGCTAGCAGAGATATTGGAAGTTGAGCGAGTTGGCATTTGTCATCAAGCCGGTTCAGATAGTTTGCTTACAGCTTGTACATTCAGGAAGTTAAAGGAAAATTTCTTTAGTGGCTCTATGGAAAAATATGCAGGCGTGTTGTATGGTTTAGGTGTTGACAATACACATTAAGAAAATTTTATTATAAAAAAAATTGATATTTAGTTATTTGTTTGTGTTTACATATGCACTTTCTCTTTCGTTTTTTTCTAGTTATATCGTCTTTGATAGTGCTCGTCTCGACGTATGTTAAATTGGGTTGCAGTTTAACGTTCTACTTAGATACTATTGTGCTATATGAGAGATGACTAAAAGAACAGTATAGGCTTTGTTACCTTTATGTTTGTTTTTTCTTCTTCTTGGTGGCAGTCATGAGGAGGCAGTTCTGGTTTCTGTTATCGTCAACCAAAGAGGTAATTCCAATCTTGGTACGAATATGTTGTTTTGTTTGGTTTTGTTTTAGACTAGACTTCTTTGTCTTTGTACCTCGTTGATTTTTATGATACACAGTTTTTGAACCTAAGCGCAGGTGTTTTGCTGATTTGGGCTGTGTTGATGTTGGTCAGATTGTGTGTATCTGCAAACTGTAACTCTTGTGTCTTTCTCTTTACTCTTATAATGTAGATTTGGATATGTAAGGTTGTGGGAAATGAAATTGAGTTTTGAAATTGCTCGACCTGAAAATTGTGGATATATATCTCTTGAATGTAGTTGGTTCTGGTTTTTTGTGATAGATATAGGATTCTAAAGCAAGTCTACTGGGTTTTGTATGTAGTGTCAAATGGATCTTGATCCTCTACATTTCAATTTTGAGATGGGTCATGATTGGATCTAAAATCATGTAATCATGTATTCATAAGGACCTGACGATTTTGATAGATGTGGATTATACTGCCTATTTTCATTATGTAATAGTACATTGGTGGCTGATAAGCTCATATTTGGAGCTATGATATCTCAGTTTGAATTATCTTGATAGCTAGGATATGCATTGTTGCTGTCCTGTATGTTCGAATAAGTTACAAGTGTTCTTGTATCCTTCATGTTTCATTGTTGTAGTCTTTTTCAATTGTTGTCTTCTATCCTTCCCCTTGAATAAAGTTTACGAACTTCAAATGTAATAAAGTTACATTGTTGAAGAGACCATACCAAACACACTCTAAATTTATCTAATTTTGGTTCCATTCGAAGTTTTTCTTGAATTAGCTTCTTAGGTACCTTCTTAGAGAGGTTTTACTATTTCTGATTTTTCTCTCAGTTGCAAAAACCCATTTTGAAAGTAAAAAAAAAATAACCAAGAAAAACAATTGGGATCTTCCATCTATTTGCAAAATTGTATAGCAAATGAACTTGTAAATATACATTATAAGACTTGAATTGTTGGAAATTCGTCATATTTGTTGTAAAGAATAAATCAATATTTATTTATTTATAATTTTCAATCCACTTATTAAATCAAAAACAAATATTTGATTTTTAAGAATTGTTGATAGTAATTGTTAAAATTCTCCATCCATCTTATCTAAATATCGTTGTTATATTTTTGTTATTCATAAACTCTATTTTAATTTTTCTACCAACCAGTTTTCTTTTATATTTATTTTCTCTACGGATATCTACGGATATTAGTTTTGGATAAATATTCTTTTATTGATGTTTTTGGTTATATAAGTAATAAATAAATATAGTGTGGTCGAATTAACCGAATCAAAAAAACAATATAAATTCTATACTTATATTATAAGGCAATCAATAGTTCTATATTATGATTTATACATGAGAAATAAATATTTTAAAATTTTACATATATAAAATAAAATGACAACAAAGAATTTGTTAGATGATTTATTTCGTTTGTCTAAACGATACGGGTGTTTAAAACGAAAAAATAAAATAAAAAATAAATATTATTAAAATATTTAGGAATAGTGAAATTAGGATAATCATGAAACTATCTAAAACTCAAAAATTAAATTATATTTAATTATAAAATATTATCATGAACATAATCATAATTACTTAACTTCATCAAATTCATTTTATACGATTTATAAAAAATTAATAACATATAGAACGTTTAATCAAATTTGATGATACAAATATTGTTTTTTTCAACAATATTATCTTATTCAAACAATATGGAAATGTTAAGTTTTTTAAGTTATATATTTAAAAAAATCATTTTTATGAGAAAAATTTACATTCCAATAAGGATGCTATATTTTTTTACGAATATTTTGAATTTTTTTATCAAAATACGAAGTTTAATTACTTTATATCATTAAGCGTTCGTAGTCAACTCTAACATGTTTTGAGTAGACGCTTATGAGTTCGGATTATTCAGTCAGAGCCTACTGAGATATCCAGACAGGGGTAATTCGGACAAAAACGTACCACTGAACTATCCGAACAGGACAAAAGTAAAGAAACACATAAATACCTTTTGACTAAGCTATGTGCTAATCAGCTTAATAAGTAAATGGGTATTTAAACTCGACTCGGTTTCATAACTTGACCCGAAAGCCCATGGATCATTAATTAAAGGAATATGTACCCCAACCACTTTCATTAATGAGGGTAATGAACATTTAATAGAACCAAACTGCTCAAATCTCTCACTACTTAACACCAAAACATTTAATACTCAAAACATTTTACAAAATTACATTCAGCCCAAAATAAACCTCACCAAATTGGCGACCACAGTGGGAGAAGAAGGTGTATGAATCTTGCATTCAAAACCAACAAAAAGACCTGTTCGGATGGATCCGAACAAGCAAACGATTCCACCACCTATGGTGGAGGTGGTTGGGGAAAACGATGAAGACACCACCGAGGAACGAGATAAGTTGAGAGCTGAGATTAAGGCTTTAAGGGCCATTAAAAAGCAGAAATATGTTTAAAAGAGAAGTCAAAGGCGTCAGCCATCCACCATACTGACAATCATAGGGAAAATGATCCACCAGCAAAGACTCATTTAAGTACAAAAAAGACCCATGTCCGTTCTAAGAAGTCTCACCGGTCTAAGCCGGTGGAAAGCTCATATTCTGAGTCCTCCAGTAGCTCTTCGAACGAGGCTGAGCTTGAAGAGTCTTTGTCATCAAGTAGTGATGAGGGGAGGTCTAGAAAGAAACAAAAGCCAGTTAGAAAATATTCAAGGAAGAGAGATAAGCCAGTGAGACTTAAAAGGCATTTGGGCAAAGGGTTATCTCACAGGCATGCGGATCAGATGTTGATCGATCCTTTTGCTTTCTATGATGAACCAGTTATTTTTGCAACACCTAATGAAGACACAGTCTTTAGTCGTAGTAGGAATTGGAGACAATCACCATTGGCTGCCAAGATCCTGTCCGGAAACCTCTCCAAGAGGTTTGACAGTAAAGATCCGGACAATCATCTGGAGCAGTTCAAGAACTTCATGATGAATTTTGACGATGATGACAAACTTCTGTGTAGGGCCTTCTCCCAATCTTTTACGGGAAGTGCTCTGAAATGGTACAACAGTTTGCCTCAAGGTTGTATCAGAAACTTTGATACATTTTGGGTTGCCTTCCGAAGGCATTTTGTGGGAAGTAAAAAGGTGAAGGGCAATGAAGCTACTATCATTCATTGTGCCCAAGAACCAAATGAGTCATTAAAAGACTACATAAGTCGGTTCGTATATACCAAATACGTGCTAGTTGATTGCTTTGAGAAAGTGGCAATAGCTTCATTGAGACAAGGGGTAAACCCTGAGAATCTAGCTGATTCAGTGACAACGAAGAAGGCCATGACCTGGGGTGGTTTGTTAAACCAAGTGGGAAAACAAATCAACGTGGATGAGACTAAAAAAAGTAGAGTGCACTGTCAGGTGAGGTCTGCCCCAGCAGCTCAAAACCAAAACCAGTCCGGATACAAAACTAAAGAGACCGAACAAGGGCCCAACAGGGCTAAACAGACTCAGTCTAACCCAAATCCAGCTCAGAGCCAGCATTCAAGGAATAAAAGAGGTCCTTGGGTTCAACCGGAGTGGTTTGTCGAATTAAAAGAGAGTGTGGCAACCATTTATGACAAGACTAAAGATGAGGTCCATTTCCAGAAACCAGTAGCATTGCAATCTCCAAGAGAGAGTCGTAATACTTATTTTTGCCAGTTTCATCATGATATTGGCCATGGTACCCAAGATTGCATCACTTTAAAGCAGGAAGTGCAGAATCTTATTGAAAGAGGAAAGTTGGGTGCCTATGTTAAAAGAAGAAGTGAGAACATGCCTGACAATGCTCCTCGAGCTGGCCCCACGAACAACGCAGGAACATCGGCTCCGGAGGGGGCAATGGTGATCCATGAAAGATTCAATGTGGATTCGGAGTATTTGGAACCTGGCCCAACTCGGAATAAGGTGGGGGTCATAACATAACAGGTGAAAATGGTGTCCGGACTCATTAGTTTCTTTTAGTCACTTACCATTTTTGGAGGTGAACACCGTGACAGCACCCACTCTTTCATCAAGAAATAGGCATGTTAATAATCTAGCTACTCAGTTGGAGGGGGGAATGTCTTCTTACCAGTCCCAAACTCCTTTTTCATTTATAGTCTTTGATGAGGATGATTTAAGGGACGTTGCTGGGCCTCATGAGGATGTTGTGGTGATAGGAGCATCCATTGGGGGCAACGATATCAGACGAATCTTGATTGACACTGGCAGCTCAGCCAATATTCCCTTTTTAAGTTCTTACAAGCAGAAAAATCCGGCGGTCGTGATTCAACGGTCAAACAGAATTATTGTGGGCTTTACAAGGAGCTCTGTGGATGTAACTGGGAAATTTGAAGAAGAAGTGTTGTTGGGCAAGGGGTCTTTCAAAAAGTTGGTCAGGGTGTTATTCGTTTTGGTAGACTGCCCCACATGCTACAATGTGATCTTTGGGAGGTCCTGACTCTCTAGGATGCATGTTGTGGCCTCAACAATCCATCAATTTTTGAAGTATGTGGTTCAAGGGCAAGTGGGAGTTGTCCGGAGTAGCCAAAAGATAGCAAGGGAGTGTTATGCAACTGCACTTGCTCCTAAAACTTTGGGAGCAATTCGGGTTAATGAAGATTAACAGTTATTGGGGCCTTCTGAGGGGGAGGGTGAAATTGATGACCCCAAAGAGGCCCCTGGTTTTTTAATACCAGTCGAGGAAGTTGAAACCCACTCTTTGGCAGAAGGTACAAGTGTTAAGATAGGCTCCAAGATGGCGTCAGAATTGAAAGTGAGATTGTTATCCTTTTTGGCTGATCACCAGCATGTTTTTTCTTGGTGCAATGCTGATGTGACCGGAGTGCCTGCAAGTGTTATATCACACAAGTTGTCCATCCGGAGTGATGTTGCACTTGTGGTGCAAAAAATGAGAGTTTTTTCTAAAGAGAAAGCTGATGTAATAGTCCAAGAAGTTGATCGACTTACCAAGATGGACAGATAAAAGAGTCCTAGTATCTCTTATGGACTGCCAATCCAGTGTTGGTTAAGAAAAAGAATGGAAAATGGCGTATGTGTATCGATTTTACTGACCTCAACAGAGATTGCCCAAAATATCTTTATCCAGTCCCCCGGATAGACCAATTGGTGGACTCGACATCTGGAAACAAGTTATTGTCCTTCATGGATGCCTTCTCTGGGTATAGCCAGATACAGGTGGAGCCGAAGGACCAGGACCACACTACCTTTGTTACATATAGGGGTCTCCATTGCTACAGAGTGATGCCTTTTGGGTTGATAAATGTTGGGGCTACTTATCAGAGGTTGGTGAACAAAACTTTTTCTGATCAGATTGTCCAGAATATGGAAGTATATATCGATGATATGATGGTTAAAAGCTTAGAAGAGGATTTGCATATAATTGATCTTCAAGAAACTTTTGCCAACTTAATTAAGGTAAACTTAAAACTGAATATAGAAAAGTGTGTCTTTGGGGTGCAGTCCGGAAAATTTTATGGGTATGTAATAAGTGAGAAAGGGATACAGCCTGATCCAAATCAGTTTGATGCTCTGTTGAAGATAGATCCCCCTTGAAATATTAAAGAAGTCTAGAGGCTAACAGGGAGATTGGCTGCCTTAAATCATTTTATTTCAAGGTCTTCGGACAAGTGTGCTCTGTTTTTTCAAAACTTGAAGGGTGCTAAAGACTTTAATTGGTCTCCACAATGCAGCCAAACTTTTGATGAAATAAAAAAGCACCTGTCCTCACCAAAAACCATCTTCAAGCCTGTAGAAGGAGAAACACTTTATGTATACTTGGTTGTGTCAGACTATGCTGTAAGTGCATTGTTGGTAAGAGATATGGACAATTACCCTCGTCCGGTGTACTACATCAGCAAGAACCTGAAACTTGAAAAACTGGCACTAGCCTTAGTGATTGCTACAAGGAAAATGAGACCATATTTTCAGTCTCATTTTATTGTTGTCTGTACATCTTTTCCATTAAATAACATTCTTCAGAAAACAGACATATCAAGCAGAATGACCAAGTGGTCAGTAGAGTTGGGTGATTATGACATTGATTTTGCCCCATGAACTGCTATTAAGGCTCAATATGTTGCTGACTTTTAGTGGAATTCCATTCGGATAGAAGTTCTAAACAAGCTTCAGAGGAGAAAACTAAAAAAGAATAGGTAGTCCGGACTAATGGTGGATCAAGCACAATGGGTTGTGGGGCTGGAATTTGTTTAACCTCTCTGTACGGTGATAAACTATATCAGGCTATATGTTTTGCGTTCAGGGCCTCTACCAACGAGTCTGAATACGAAGCAGCTATAGTTGGACTTAAGTTAGCTTATCTATATGGGGGCCAAAAGAGTTAGGCTGCTGAGTGATTCTCAGCTTCTTATCCACCATGTTCAAGGTCAGTCTGAGGCCAAGAAGGAACAACTGATCAAATACTTAAATATCCTCAAAGAGGTGGCAGCTAATTTCAAGAATGGTTACTATGAGCACATTCCTAGATCAGAAAATACGCTGGCAGAGATTCCTTGGCAACCATAGCATAATATGAGTCCTACCCTTGGATTCATGTACAAGAATTCCCATCCATACAATCAAATCAGAACAAGGAAGAGGAGGAGAGCTTGAGTGTACAAGTAAGTCAGTCCAAAGACTGGAGATTTCCCCTCCTTCAATACATCTCTGATGGGGTTTTGCCTTCGGATAAAGCTATGGCAAGGAAAATTAAGCACAAGACTCGTGGTTTTTTTTATCATAAGAGAAGTTTTGTATAAAAAATCCTTCAGCAGACCACTTCTGCGATGTTTGGAGGTTGAAGAATCCCAAACTGTTTTATCCAAACTACACGACGGAGAAGGATCATCACATTATGGTTACAGGGCTATGATCCGGAGGGTTTTATTGGCTGGATACTATTGGCCATCAATAATGGCAGATGCTAAGGAATTGGTGAAAAAGTGCAATCCCTGTCAAAGGTATGGTAACGAAATTCATATCCCAGCAGTACCCATAGAGCCTATTTATGAGCCAGTACCTTTTGCTCGTTGGGGGTTGGATTTAGTTGGGCCTCTATCAATGGCGTCTGGAGGGTGTAAAACTATCATTGTGACTATTGACTACTTTTCCAAGTGGATAGAAGCCGCTCCTCTGGCAGGAACCACTTCAAAAGCTATCATAAAGTTTATTTTGTCTAATATATGTTGCAGATTTGGGATTCCTCAGAAGATTACTACTGATAATAGGCCACAGTTTGATAACATGGATATGGAGAATTTTTGTGCCTCCATGGGTATTCAGCATTGCTTCTCTTCTCCTTTTCATCCACAAGCAAATGGCCAGGTTGAAGTGGCGAATAGGACTATTTTGTCCGGATTAAAAAATAATTTAGAAGGGGCTGCAGGAAAGTGGCCAAGCTATTTGCAAGAAGTGTTGTGCGCGTACCGAACTACTCCTAGAGCTGCTACACAGGAATCTCCTTTTGCCTTGGTGTATGGGATGAATGCGATTACCCCTATAGAAGCTACCCGATCATCATACAGGGTCCATAAATATTCCAAACAAGCCAATGAAATAGCAATTAGGAACTAATTGGACTTAATAAAAGAAAGAAGGGTTAAAGCTCATCTTAAAACAGCCCACTACCAAGGCTTGATGAGAAGCAGATTTGCTTCTAAGATCAAAAGAAGATATTTTCAACCAGGAGATAAAATTTTGAGAAAGGTTTTCTTGCATACTAAGGAAAAATAGTTCGGCAAGCTGGCTCCGAACTGGGAAGGCCCTTATGAGGTCTTCGAAAACCTTAAGCCTGGGACATATAGGCTTCAAGACAAAGATGGAAGAATTTTGAAGCACGCATTGAATATTGAACACCTCATGTTATATCTAGAATAAAAGTTGTGTAAATATTTACTTGTTAAAAGTCAATGTAAATATTAGGGGGCATACTCTTTCCTACCCTAGTGGCGCGGGGAGGTTTTAATGTGGTGTCCGGTTTTTTCAATAAAATATGATGTCTTCTTAAAACGTTCGATGTGGTTTGACTATAATTCTTTTCAAGTACAAGTCTTTGATTTAATGCTATGGATCTTTAACAGATCGGATTAATCTGGTTGAATGATGATCATTAAATACATGTCATCGAAGATATTAAACACTCTCACTTTAAGTACTTTTGAAATAATTGGGGATGTTTAAACATTAGCTCTTAAAATTGAAAGAAAGTATGAAACAAAGCAAAATTTGATAAATAAGCCTGTCTGGGCGTTGACTGGATAACGTTACCAAAATACAAAATATGCCTTGGCCATCTAAGGACTTTAGGTGTTTTGAAAGATGTATCCGGACTCAAACCGTATAGCATTACAAAAATGCATTGGCCATCCAAGGACTTTAGTAGTTCGGAAAAATAAGAAAATAAAGAAAAAAACGCTCAAAACCTCAGGTTTTGCTCCCTTCGGATTGTCCTTTATCATCTCTTTTCTTGGGACTTTTGAGTTCAGCACTTGAACTCTCACCGGTTCCTTCTTCTTCATCAGTGGTAGAATCTATTCCACTACTATAATTATGCTTGTCACCATCTGCCATGGTGTGAAATGGGATCTCTTCATAGTTTACAAATCTCCACAAGGGACCAAGGGTCCTCTTCGGAAATGTTTCATGGAAGAGTAACACCATGTCAGACTTGACCTCAGCATACCTAGCTTCCAAGGAGTCGATGACCTCATTGGTGTATTTATCAATGCTTGCCTGGATAGTGTTTTCCTGCTCCTTCATCAAGTCTTCTTTCTCCTTGTTCACCTTAGACACAGTACCTTCTAGGGCAGTTTTTTCTTCGGAAAAGGTTTGAATGGTGCCATATCTAACCTTCAAGTCTTCCTTTATTGTTGTGAGATCTTTTTCCAAACCGGAGAACTTAGCTTGAAGCTCAGTACTGGCCGTTTCCGAAGTAGCAAGCTTGGTTGACAGATCTTCTTTGTCCTTCCTCAGTGCTTCGATCTCTTTTCTCAGTTCTTCTATGGTCTAATTAGAAGTAAGAAGATTGGATGAAAGAGACTCTTAATCAGTAGTCAGAGTGTTGATGAGTGCACCTTGACTCTTCACTTATCTCTCTAGGTCAAGCACTGGTTGGATGTGACCAAGAAGAGAGTGGGCCACAATGTCTTGTTCTCCGGAGACGAAGAAGGACTTACCATTATTGATGAGTCTGGATAACTTAACAACTACCTACTGAGATTTCCGGATAAGGGAAATTCGGACAAAAACTTGCCACTGAACTATCCGGACAAGACAAAAGTAAAAAGGGACTAAATACCTTTTGACTAACCTATATGCTAATCAGTTTAATAAGTAAATGGGTCCTTAAACTTGACCCGGTTCCATAATTCGACCCGAAAGCCTATGGGTCCATAATTAAGGGTATAAATACCCCAACTACTTTCATTAATGGGGGTAATGAACATTTAATACAACCAGGCAACTCAAATCTCTCACTACTAAACAACCAAACATTTAATACTCTCTAAACTTTCTAAAACACTTAACAAAATTACCCTCAGCTTAAAATAAACCTCACCAAATTGGCAACCACAGTGGGAGGAGAAGGTGCCTGAATCTAGCATTCAAAACCAGCAAACAAAACCTGTTTGGATTGATCCAAACGAGCAAGAAATTCCACCAACTTTAGTGGAGGTGGTGGAGGAAAATAATGAATACACTACCAAAGAGTGAGATAAGTTGAGAGCTGAAATAAAAGCGTTGATGGCCCCTAAAAAGGCAGATATGGGTTTAAATAAAAATTCAAAGGCGTCAGCCATTCACCATACTGACAACCTAAGGGAAAATGACCCATCAGCAAAGACTCATTTGAGCACAAAAAAGACCCATGTCAGTTCCAAGAAGTCTCACTGGTCCAAGCCGGTGGAGAGCTCGGAATCTGAGTCCTTCAGTAGCTCTTCGAATGAGGATGAACTTGAGGAGTCCTTATCATTAAACAGTGATGAGGGGAGGTCCAGGAAGAAACAAAAGCTAGTTAAAAAATATTCAAGAAAGAGAGATAGGCATGGGAGACTAAAGAGGCATCTGGGAAAAGGGTCGTCTCAAAGCCACAACCATAGCCACAGGCATGTGGACCAGCTGCTGATTGATCATTTCGCTTTCAATAATGAGCCATGTATTTTTGCAACACCTAATGAAGATACAATCTTTAGTCGTAGTCGTAATTGGAGGCAATCGCCATTGTCTGCCAGGATACTATCCGGAAACCTTCCTAAGAGGTTTGACAGTACTAAAATGGAGAAATACGATGGGAGCAAAGACCCAGACAACCATCTGGAACAGTTTAAAATTTCATGATGAATTTTGATGACGATTACAAACTTCTGTGTAGGGCCTTCTCCCAATCCTTTACGGGAAGTGCTCTGAAATGGTACAACAGTTTGCCACAGGGTTGTATAAGAAACTTTGACACATTTGGGTTGCCTTCCGAAGGCAATTTGTGGGGATTAAAGAGGTGAAGAGCAATGGAGATACTATTATCCATTATGCCCAAGAGCCAAATGAGTCACTAAAAGACTATATAATTCGATTCGTGAATACCAAAAATGGGTTAGTTGATTGCTTTGAGCAAGTAGCAATAGCTTCTTTGAGACAAGGGTTGAACCCTAGGACTCTAGTAGATTCAGTAACAAGGAAGAAGGCCATGACCTGCGGTGGTTTACAAAATCAGGTGGGAAATCAAATTAACGTGGATGAAACAAAGAAGACTAGGGTGCACAGACAGGTGAGGTCTGCCCCAGCAACTCCAAACCATAATCAGTCCGGGTACAAGGCCAAAAACATCGGACAGGGGTCTAACAGGGCCAAACAGACTCAATCTCACCCAAATCCAGCTCAGAGCCAGCAGTCCAGAAATAAACAAGGACCTTGGGTCCAACCGGAGTGGTTTGCAAAGTTAAAGGAGAATGTGGAAACCATTTATGACAAAGCTAAAGATGAGGTTCATTTCCAAAAACCGACAGCACTCTAATCACACAGGGAAAGTTGTAATACTTGTTTTTGCCAGTATCATCATGATATTGGCCACAACACCGAAGATTGTATTGCTTTGAAACAAGAGATACATAATCTCATTGAAAGAGGCAAGCTGGGTGCCTATGTCAAAAGAAAAAGTGGGAACAGGCCGACAATGCTCTCCGAACAGGCGCTACGAACAATGCAGGAACATCAGCTCCGGAGGGGGCGATGGTAATCTATGAAATATTTGATGTGGACTCAGAGTATCTGGAACTTGACCTGACTCGTAATAAGGTGGGGGTCATAACTAAACAAGTCAAAACAGTGTCTGGACGCATTAGTTTCTTTGAGTCACTTACTATTTTTAGAGGGGACACCATGACAACACCCACTCCATCGTCAAGGAAAAGGCACGTTCATAATCTAGCTACCCAGTTGGAAGGGGGCATGTCTTCATACCAATCCAAACTCCTTTTCCATTTATAGTCTTTGATGAGGATGATCTGAGGGACATTTATAGGCCTCTTGAGGATGTTGTAGTGATAGGAGCATCTATTAGAGGCAACAATATAAGACAAATTTTGATTTACACTAGCAGCTCAACCAACATTCTCTTTTTAAGGTCTTACAAGCAGATGAAAAATGCAGTAGTAACTCAATGTTCGACAGATCCATTGTGGGCTTCATGGAAGCTCTGTGGATGTAATCAGAGAGTTTGAGGAGGAAGTAATGTTGGGTAAAGGCCATTTCAAGAAGATAGTCAGGGTGTTATGTGGTAGACTGTCCCACATGCCACAATGCGATCTTTGGGAGGTCTTGGCTCTCTGGGATGCATGTTGTGGCCTCAACATTCCATCAATGTTTGAAGTATGCAGTTCAAGGACAAGTGGGAGTTGTCCGGAGCAGCCAAATGATAGCAAGGGAATGTTATGCAATTGCACTTTCTCCTAAGACTTTGGGGGGAGTCCGGGCTAATGAAGATTAGCGGTTATTGGGGCCTTTTGGGGGTGAGGGTGAAATAGATGACCCCAGAGAAACCCCTGGTGTTTTGATACCAATTGAACAAGTTGAAACTCACTCTCTGGCTGAATGAAGGAGTGTTAAATTTGGCTCCAAGATGGCACCATAGTTGAAGAAAAAAATGTTGTCCTTTTTGGAAGATCACCAACATGTTTTTGCTTGGTGTAATTCTGATGTGACCGGATTTCCTGCAAGTGTTATATCATACAAGTTGTCCATCCAGAGCGATGTTGCACCTGTTGTGAAAAAAATGAGAGCGTTCTCTAAGGAGAAAGCTGATGTGATAGTCCAAAAAGTCGACTAGCTTACTAATATGGGGAACATAAAAGAGTCTCGGTATCCTTTATGGACTGCCAACCCAGTTTTAATTAAGAAAAAGAATGGGAAATGGCGTATGTGTATCGATTTTACAGATCTCAACAGAGATTGCCCAAAAGATCTCTATTCGGTCCCTCTGATAGATCAGTTGGTGGACTCCACATCTGGGAACAAGTTATTGTCTTTCATGGATGCCTTCTCTCGTTATAACCAGATACAGGTGGATCTGAAGGACAAAGATCACACTACCTTTGTTAGAGATAGGGGTATCCATTGTTACAAGGTGATGCCTTTTGGGTTGAAATTTTTTGGGGCTACTTATCAGAGGTTGGTAGACAAAGCATTTGCTGATCAGATTGGAAGAAATATGGAAATATATATCGATGATATGATGGTTAAAAGTTGATCTTCAAGAAACTTTTTCCAACTTGACAAAGGTTAATTTAAAGTTGAATCTAGAAAAACTTGTGTTTGGGGTGCAATCCGGAAATTTTTTGGGTTATGTAATAAGTGAAAAGGGGATACAACCTGATCCGGACCTACTCGATGTCCTCTTAAAAATGGACCCTCCTCAAAATATTAAATAAGTACAAAGGTTGACAGGAAGATTGGCTGCTTTGAATCGTTTTATTTCAAGGTCTTCGGACAATTGTACGTCGTTCTTTCAGACCTTAAAAGATGCTAAAGACTTCAACTAGTCTCCACAGTGCAGTCGGGCTTTTGATAAAATAAAAAAGCACTTGTCTTCTCCCAAAACTCTTTTGAAACCTGTTGAAGGAGAAACACTTTGTGTATACTTGGTTGTGTGAGAATGTGCTATAAGTGCAGTGTTAGTAAGAGAGGTGGAAAATTATCCTCGTCCGGTGTACTACATCAGCAAGAGTCTAATAGATGCAAAAAAAAGGTACCTAAAGCTTGAAAAGCTGGCACTGGCCTTAGTGATTGCTGCCAGAAAAATGAGGCTGTATATTTCAGTCTCATTCCATCATTGTCCGAACATCTTTTCCTTTGAAGAATGTTCTTCAGAAAGCAGACATATCAAGCAGGATGACAAAATGGTCAGTGGAGTTGGGTGATTATGATATTGATTTTGGCCCACGAACTGCAGGATGACCAAATGGTCTGTTTTATTCGAACAGAAGTACCAAACAAGCTTCAGAAGATAAAACTAAAAATGAGTGGTTTGTCCTGACAGATGGAGGATCAAGCACAATGTATTGTGGGGTTGGGATTTGTTTAACCTCTCCATATGGTGATAAATTATACCAGTCTATATGCTTTGCTTTCAGGGCCTCTAACAATAAGTCTGAATATGAAGCAGCTATAGCTGGTCTAAAGTTAGCTTTTCTTTGTGGGGCTAAAAGAGTTAGATTAATGAGTGATTCTCAACTTCTTATCCACCATGCTCAAGGTCATTCCGAAGCAAAAAATGAGCAGTTGATCAAATACTTATTTGTTCTTAAAGAAGTAGCAGCCAATTGTAAAAATGTTTCCTATGAACATATTCCCATATCAGAAAACACATTGGCAGACTCCTTAGCAACCATGGAACAAAGCCGAATTTGATAAATAAGTCTGTCCGGATATGAACCGAATGATGCTACTAAAATGCAAGAAATTCCTTTGCCATCCAAGGACTTTGAGTGCTATGAGAAACTTATCCGGACTCAATGGATACAATTACAAAAATGCATTGGTCATCCAAGGACTTTAGTAGTTCACAAAATCAAGAAAACACAAAAGATAGTTAAAAACCTCACGGCTTATTCCCATTGGATGTTCCCTTTATAAAAAAAGTCGTTTAGCAGACCTCTCCTGCATTTTTTGGGGGTTGTAGAGTCCCAAATTGTTTTATCCAAACTACATGATGGAGAGGGATCAGCACACTGTGGCTATAGAGCCCTAACCCGGAAGGTTTTATTGGTCGGATACTATTGGCCATCCATATTGGCAGATGCTAAGGAATTGGTGAAAAAGTGTGACCCATGCCAAAGGTATGGTAACGAAATTCATATTCCAGCAGTTCCAATGGAGTCAATTTCCGAGCCAGTGCCTTTTGCTCGTTGGGGAGTGGATTTAGTTGGGCCTCTACCAATGGCGTCTGGAGGATGCAAGACTATTATTGTAGCCATTGATTATTTCTCAAAGTGGATGGAAGCAGCCTCCCTGGCAAGAACTACTTCGAAAGCTGTTATAAAATTTATCTTGTCTAACATTTGTTGCAGATTTGGGGTTCCACAAAAGATAACCACAAATAACGGGCCACAATTTGATAACAAGGATATGAAGAGTTTATGTGCTTCTAGGGGCATTCAACATTGCTTCTCTTCTCCTTTCCACCCAAAAGAAAATGGCCAATTTGAAGTGGCAAACATGACCATTCTGTCCGGTTTTAAAAAGAATTTAGAAGGGTCTGTAAGGAAGTGGCCAAGCTATTTGCAAGAAGTATTGTGGGCATACATGACTACTCCTAGGGCTGCTACTCAAGAATATCCTTTTGGTTTCTTATATGGGATGGATGCAATTACTCCTATGAGAAGCAACCGTACCATCATACAGAGTCCATAACTATTCCGAACAAGCCAATGAATTCGCAATTAGAAGTCAATTGTACTTAACAGAAGAAAGAAGGGTTAAGGCTCATATTAGAACCACCCTTACCAAGGCTTGATAAGGAGTAGGTTTGCTTCCAATATCAAAAGAAGGGATTTTCAATCAGGAGATAAAGTGTTAAGAAAGGTTTTCTTGTACACTAAGGAAAAGTAGTTCGGTAAACTGGATCCGAACTGGGAAGGCCCTTATGCGGTCTCTGAAAAGCTTAAGCATGGGACATATACTCTAAGACAAAGATGGAAGAGTTTTGAAGAACCCATAAAGTATTGAACACCTCAGGTTATATCTAGAATGAAAATTGTGTAAATATTTACTTGTGTAAAGTCAATGTAAATATTATGGGCATACTCTTTCCTACCCTGGTGGCGCGGGGAGGTTTTAATAAGGTTTTTTTTCCAATAAAATATGATGCCTTCTTACAACATTCGGTTTGGTTTGATTACAATTCTTTTCAAGTCTTCAATTTAAGACTAAGGATCTTAGACACATCAGATAAATCTGGTTGAATGATGACCATTAAACGCAAGTCATCGGAGATATTAAACACTCTCACTTTAAATATTTTGAAGTAAATTATGGCTCTTTAAACATTAGCCATTGAAATTGAAAGCAAGCATGGAACAAAGCCGAATTTGATAAATAAGTCTGTCCGGATATGAACCGAATGATGCTACTAAAATGCAAAAAATGCCTTTGCCATCCAAGTACTTTGAGTGTTATAAGAAACTTAGCCGGACTCAATGGATACAATTACAAAAATGCCTTGGCCATCCAAGGACTTTAGTATTTCACAAAATCAAGAAAACACAATAGATAGTTAAAAACTTCACGGCTTATTCCCATTGGATGTTCCCTTTATAAAAAAAGTCGTTTAGCAGACCTCTCCTGCATTTTTGGGGGGTTGAAGAGTCCCAAATTGTTTTATCCGAACTACATGATGGAGAGGGATCAACACACTGTGGTTATAGAGCTCTAACCCGCAAGGTTTTATTGGTCGGATACTATTGGCCATCCATATTGGCAGATGCTAAGGAATTGGTGAAAAAGTGTGACCCATGCCAAAGGTATGGTAAAAAAATTCATATTTCAGCAGTTCCAATGGAGTCAATTTCCGAGCCAGTGCATTTTGCTCGTTGGGGACTGGATTTAGTTGGGCCTCTACCAATGGCGTCCAGAGGATGCAAGACTAGTATTGTAGCCATTGATTATTTCTCAAAGTGGATAGAAGCAGCCTCCCTGGCAAGAACTACTTCGAAAGTTGTTATAAAATTTATCTTGTCTAACACTTGTTGCAGATTTGGGGTTCCACAAAAGATAACCACAGATAACGGGCCACAATTTGATAAACAAGGATATGAAGAGTTTATGTGCTTCTAGGGGCATTCAGCATTGCTTCTCTTCTCCTTTCCACCCACAAGCAAATGGCCAATTTGAAGTGGTAAACATGACCATTATGTCCGGTTTTAAAAAGAATTTAGAAGGGGCTGTAAAGAAGTGGCCAAGCTATTTGCAAGAAGTATTGTGGGCATACAGGACTACTACTAGGGCTGCTACTCAAGAATATCCTTTTGGTTTCTTATATGGGATGGATGCAATTACTCCTATGAGAAGCAACCGTACCATCATACAGAGTCCATAACTATTCCGAACAAGCCAATGAATTCGCAATTAGAAGTCAGTTGGACTTAACAGAAGAAAGAAGGGTTAAGGCTCATATTAGAACCACCCTTACCAAGGCTTGATAAGGAGTAGGTTTGCTTCCAATATCAAGAGAAGGGATTTTCAATCAGGAGATAAAGTGTTAAGAAAGGTTTTCTTGTACACTAAGGAAAAGCAGTTCGTTAAACTGGATCCGAACTGGGAAGGCCCTTATGCGGTCTCTGAAAAGCTTAAGCCTGGGACATATACTTTAAGACAAAGATGGAAGAGTTTTGAAGAACCCATAAAGTATTGAACACCTCAGGTTATATCTAGAATGAAAATTGTGTAAATATTTACTTGTGTAAAGTCAATGTAAATATTATGGGCATACTCTTTCCTACCCTGGTGGTGCGGGGAGGTTTTAATAACGTGTCTATTTTTTCAATAAAATATGATGCCTTCTTACAACATTCGGTGTGGTTTGATTACAATTCTTTTCAAGTCTTCAATTTAAGACTAAGGATCTTTGACAAATCAGATGAATCTGGTTGAATGATGACCATTAAACGCATGTCATCGGAGATATTAAACACTCTCACTTTAAATATTTTGAAGTAAATTAGGGCTATTTAAACATTAGCCATTGAAATTGAAAGAAAGCATGGAACAAAGCCAAATTTGATAAATAAGGTATGGTAAAGAAATTCATATTTCAGCAGTTCCAATGGAGTCAATTTCCGAGCCAGTGCATTTTGCTCGTTGGGGACTGGATTTAGTTGGGCCTCTACCAATGGCGTCCAGAGGATGCAAGACTAGTATTGTAGCCATTGATTATTTCTCAAAGTGGATAGAAGCAGCCTCCCTGGCAAGAACTACTTCGAAAGCTGTTATAAAATTTATCTTGTCTAACACTTGTTGCAGATTTGGGGTTCCACAAAAGATAACCACAGATAACGGGCCACAATTTGATAACAAGGATATGAAGAGTTTATGTGCTTCTAGGGGCATTCAGCATTGCTTCTCTTCTCCTTTCCACCCACAAGCAAATGGCCAATTTGAAGTGGTAAACATGACCATTCTGTCCGGTTTTAAAAAGAATTTAGAAGGGGCTGTAAAGAAGTGGCCAAGCTATTTGCAAGAAGTATTGTGGGCATACAGGACTACTACTATGGCTGCTACTCAAGAATATCCTTTTGGTTTCTTATATGGGATGGATGCAATTACTCCTATGAGAAGCAACCGTACCATCATACAGAGTCCATAACTATTCCGAGCAAGCCAATGAATTCGCAATTAGAAGTCAATTGTACTTAACAGAAGAAAGAAGGGTTAAGGCTCATATTAGAACCACCCTTACCAAGGCTTGATAAGGAGTAGGTTTGCTTCCAATATCAAGAGAAGGGATTTTCAATCAGGAGATAAAGTGTTAAGAAAGGTTTTCTTGTACACTAAGGAAAAGCAGTTCGGTAAACTGGATCCGAACTGGGAAGGCCCTTATGCGGTCTCTGAAAAGCTTAAGCATGGGACATATACTCTAAGACAAAGATGGAAGAGTTTTGAAGAACCCATAAAGTATTGAACACCTCAGGTTATATCTAGAATGAAAATTGTGTAAATATTTACTTGTGTAAAGTCAATGTAAATATTATGGGCATACTCTTTCCTACCCTGGTGGCGCGGGGAGGTTTTAATAGGGTTTTTTTTTTCCAATAAAATATGATGCCTTCTTACAACATTCGGTGTGGTTTGATTACAATTCTTTTCAAGTCTTCAATTTAAGACTAAGGATCTTTGACAAATCAGATGAATCTGGTTGAATGATGACCATTAAACGCATGTCATCGGAGATATTAAACACTCTCACTTTAAATATTTTGAAGTAAATTAGGGTTATTTAAACATTAGCCATTGAAATTGAAAGCAAGCATGGAACAAAGCCAAATTTGATAAATAAGTCTGTCCGGATATGAACCGGATGATGCTACTAAAATGCAAAAAATACCTTTGCCATCCAAGGACTTTGAGTGTTATGAGAAACTTATCCGGACTCAATGGATACAATTACAAAAATGCCTTGGCCATCCAAGAACTTTAGTAGTTCACAAAATCAAGAAAACACAAAAGTTAGTTAAAAAAACCTCAGGGCTTATTCCCTTTGGATGTTCCTGCATCACTTCTTTTTTTGGGGTTTATGAGTTCAGCACTTGAACTCTCACCGGTTCCTTCCTCTTCATCGGTGGTAGAATCGATTCCACTGGAGTAGTTCTTTTTATCACCATCTGCAATGGTATTGAACGCGATGTCTTCATACTCTATATGTTGCCGCAAGGGACACAACATCATCTTTGGAAACGTTTCATGGAAAAGTAGTACCATGTTAGACTTCACTTCAGCATACCTTGTTTCCAAGGAATCTATCACCTCGTTGGTGTATTTATCAATGCTGGCCTAAATTTTATGTTTGTGCTCCTTCTCCAAGTCTTCTTTCTCCTTGGTTACCTTAGACACAACATCTTCTAGGGAGGTTCTTTCACCAGACAAGGTCTGGATAACACCATCTTTGGTCTTCATATCCTCCTTTAAGGTTGAGAGATCTTTCTCCAAACCAGAGTACTAAGCCTGGAGCTCACTATTAGCGTTCTCCGAAGTGACCAACTTGGTCGACAGATCTTCCTTATCCTTCTTCAATAATTCAAGTTATTTTTTAAGGTCTTATATGCTCTGATTAGCATTGAAGAGGTTGGTTGACATATACTTTTTGTCTATATTGAGGGTTTGGATAATGGTGGACTGGTTTTTCACCTGCCTCTCCAGATCAAGCACTGGTTGGATGTGACCAAGAAGAGAGTGGGCCACAATGTCTTGTTCTCCGGAGACAAAGAAGGACTTACCATTATTGATGAGTCTCGATAACTTAACCATTGCCTACTGAGATTTCCGGACAAGGGCAATTCGAATAAAAACTTGCCACTGAACTATCCGGACAAGACAAAAGTAAAAAGTGACTAAATACCTTTTGACTAACCTATATGCTAATCAGCTTAATAAGTAAATGGGTCCTTAAACTTGACCCAGTTCTATAATTAGACCCGAAAGCTCATGGGTCCGTAATTAAGGGTATAAATACCCCAACTACTTTCATTAATGGGGCTAATGAACATTTAACACAACCAGGCAGCTCAAATCTCTCACTATTAAACAACCAAACATTTAATACTCTCTAAACTTTCCAAAACACTTGACAAAATTACCCTCAGCTTAAAATAAACCTCACCAAATTGGCGACCACAGTGGAAGGAGAAGGTGCTTGAATCTAGCATTCAAAACCAGCAAACAAAACCTGTTTGGATGGATCCAAACGAGCAAGCAATTCCACCAAATTTAGTGGAGGTAGTGGAGGAAAATAATGAATACACTACCGAAGAGTGAGATAAGTTGAGAGCTGAAATAAAAGCGTTGATGGCCACTAAAAAGGCAGATATGGGTTTAAGGAAAAAGTCAAAGGCGTCAGTCATTCACCATACTCACAACCCAAGGGAAAATGACCCATCAACAAAGACTCATTTGCGCATAAAAAAGACCCATGTCAGTTCCAAGAAGTCTCACTGGTCCAAGCCGGTGGAGAGCTTGGAATCTGAGTCCTCCAGTAGCTCTTCGAACCAGGATGAATTTGAGGAGTCCTTGTTATTAAACAGTGATGAGGGGAGGTACAGGAAGAAACAAAAGCTAGTTAAAAAATATTCGAGAAAGAGAGATAGGCATGGGAGACTAAAGAGGCATCTGTGAAAAAATGGCGTCTCAAAGCCACAGGCATGTGGACCAGCTGCTGATTGATCCTTTCGCTTTACATGATGAGCCAGATATTTTTGCAACACCTAATGAAGACACAATCTTTAGTCTTAGTCGTAATTGGAGGCAATCGCCATTTTCTGCCAGGATATTGTCCGGAAACCTTCTTAAGAGGTTTGACAGTACTAAAATGGAGAAATACGATTGGAGCAAAGACCCGGACAACCATCTGGAATAGTTTAAAATTTCATGATGAATTTTGATGACGATTACAAACTTCTGTGTAGGGCCTTCTCCCAATCCTTTACGGGAAGTGCTCTGAAATGGTACAACAGTTTGCCACAGGGTTGTATAAGAAACTTTGACACATTTTGGGCTGCCTTCCGAAGGCAATTTGTGGGGAGTAAAGAGGTGAAGAGCAATGAAGATACTATTATCCATTATGCCCAAGAGCCAAATGAGTCACTAAAAGACTATATAAGCCGGTTCGTGAATACCAAAAATGGGTTAGCTGATTGCTTTGAGCAAGTAGCAATAGCTTCTTTGAGAGAAGGGTTGAACCCTAGGACTCTAGCAGATTCAGTAACAAGGAAGAAGGCCATGACCTGTAGTGGTTTACTAAATCAGGTGGGAAATCAAATTAACATGGATGAAACAAAGAAGACTAGGGTGCACAGACAGGTGAGGTCTGCCTCAACAACTCCAAACCATAATCACTCCGGGTACAAGGCCAAAAAAATTGGACAGGGGTCTAACAGGGCCAAACAGACTCAATCTCACCCAAATCCAGCTCAGAGCCAGCAGTCCAGAAATAAACAAGGACCTTGGGTCCAACCTGAGTGGTTTGCAGAGTTAAAGGAGAATGTGGCAACCATTTATGACAAAGCTAAAGATGAGGTTCATTTCCGAAAACCGGCAGCACTCTAATCTCCCACAGAAAGTTGTAATACTTGTTTTTGCCAGTATCATCATGACATTGGCCACAAAACCAGAGATTATATTGCTTTGAAACAAGAGGTACATAATCTCATTGAAAGAGGCAAGTTGGGTGCCTATGTTAAAAGAAGAAGTGGGAACAGGCCTAACAATGCTCTCCGAACAGGCCCTACGAACAATGCAGGAACATCAGCTCTGGAGGGGGCGATGGTAATCCATGAAATATTTGATGTGGACTCAGAGTATCTGGAACCTGACCCGACTCGTAATAAGGTGGGGGTCATAACAGAACAAGTCAAAATGGTGTCCGAACGTATTAGTTTCTTTGAGTCACTTACTATTTTTGGAGGGGACAATATGACAGCACCCACTCCATCGTCACGGAAAAGGCACATTCATAATCTAGCTACCCAGTTGGAAGGGGGAATGCCTTCATACCACTCCAAACTCCTTTTCCATTTATAGTCTTTGATGAGGATGATATGAGGGACATTGCTCGGCCTCATGAGGATGTTGTGGTGATAGGAGCATCTATTGGAGGCAACAATATAAGACAAATTTTGATTTACACTGGCAGCTCAACCAACATTCTCTTTTTAAGGTATTACAAGCAAATACAAAATCCAGTAGTAACTTAACGTTCCACATATCCATTATGGGCTTCACGGAAGCTTTGCGGATGTAATCAGAGAGTTTGAGGAGGAAGTACTATTTGGTAAAGGCCATTTCAAGAAGATAGTCAGGGTGTTATTTTTTGTGGTAGACTATCTCACACGCCACAATGCGATCTTTGGGAGGTCTTGGCTCTCTGGGATGCATGTTGTGGCCTCACCAGTCCATCAATGTTTGAAGTATGCAGTTCAAGGACAAGTGGGAGTTGTCCGGAGCAGCCAAAAGATAGCAAGGGAATGTTATGCAATTGCACTTGCTCCTAAGACTTTGGGGGCAGTCCGGGCTAATGAAGATTAGCAGTTATTGGGGCCTTTTGGGGTGAGGGTGAAATAGATGACCCCACAGAAACCCCTGGTGTTTTGATACTAATTGAACAAGTTGAAACTCACTCTCTGGCTGAACGAAGGAGTGTTAAAATTGGCTCCAAGATAGCACCAGAGTTGAAGAAAAAAATGTTGTCCTTTTTGGAAGATCACCAACATGTTTTTGCTTGGTGTAATTCTGATGTGACTGGATTTCCTGCAAGTGGTATATCATACAAGTTGTCCATCCAGAGCGATGTTGCACTTGCTGTGAAAAAAATGAGAGCTTTCTCTAAGGAGAAAACTGATGTGATAGTCAAAAAAAGTCGACTGGCTTACTAAGATGGGGAACATAAAAGAGTCTCGGTATCCTTTGTGGACTGCCAACTCAGTTTTAATTAAGAAAAAGAATGGGAAATGGCGTATGTGTATCGATTTTACAGATCGCAACAGAGCTTGCCCAAAATATCTCTATTCGGTCCCTCTGATAGATCAGTTGGTGGACTCCACATCTTGGAACAAGTTATTGTCTTTCATGGATGCCGTCTCTGGTTATAACCAGATACAGGTGGATCTGAAGGACCAAGATCGCACTACCTTTGTTAGAGATAGGGGTATCCATTGTTACAAGGTGATGCATTTTGGGTTGAAAAATTTTGAGGCTACTTATCAGAGGTTGGTAAACAAAGCATTTGCTTATCAGATTAGAAGAAATATGGAAATATATATCGATGATATGATGGTTAAAAGTTGATCTTCAAGAAACTTTTGCCAACTTGACAAAGGTTAATTTAAAGTTGAATCTTGAAAAACGTGTGTTTGGGGTGTAGTCCAGAAATTTTTTGGGTTATGTAATAAGTGAAAAGGGGATACAACCTGATCCGGACCAGCTCGATGTCCTCTTAAAAATGGACCCTCCTCGAAATATTAAATAAGTACAAAGGTTGACAAGAAAATTGGCTGCTTTGAATCGTTTTATTTCAAGGTCTTCAGACAAATGTGCGTCGTTATTTCAGACCTTAAAAGATGCTAAAGACTTCAACTAGTCTCCACAGTGCAGCCAGGCTTTTGATAAAATAAAAAAGCACGTGTCTTCTCCCAAAACTCTTTTGAAACATGTTGAAGGAGAAACACTTTATGTATACTTGGCTGTGTGAGAATGTGCTATAAGTGCAGTGTTAGTAAGAGAGGTGGGCAATTATCCCCGTCTAGTGTACTACATCAGCAAGAGTCTAATAGATGCAGAAAAAGGTACCTAAAGCTTGAAAAGCTGGTACTGGCCTTAGATGAAGAATGTTCTTCAGAAATCAAACATATCAAGCAGGATGACCAAATGGTCAGTGGAGTTGGGTGATTATGATATTGATTTTGGCCCACGAACTGCAATTAAAGCTCAATCTGTTGCTGATTTCTTGGTAGAGTTTCATTCGAGCAGAAATACCAAACAAGCTTCTGAAGATAAAACTAAAAAATAGTGGTTTATCCTAACAGATGGAGGATCAAGAACAATGGGTTGTGGGGTTGGGATTTGTTTAACCTCTCCATATGGTGATAAATTATACCAGTCTATATGCTTTGCTTTCAGGGCCTCTAACAATGTGTCTGAATATGAAGTAGCTATAGCTGGTCTAAAGTTATCTTTTCTTTGTGGGGCTAAAAGAGTTAGATTAATGAGTGATTCTCAACTTCTTATCCACCATGCTCAAGGTCATTCTGAAGCCAAAAAGGAGCAGTTGATCAAATACTTATTCGTTCTTAAAGAAGTAGCAGCCAACTTCAAAAATGTTTGCTATGAGCATATTCCCAGATCGGAAAACACACTGGCGGACTCCTTAGCAACCATATCATACTCTAAGTCCTACCCATGGATTCATATACAAAAATGTCCATCCATACAATCAAATCAGAACAAGGAAGATGAGGGGAGCTTGAGTGTACATGTAGTTCAATCCAAAGATTGGAGATTTCCCCTTCTTCAATGCATCTCTGATGGAATTTTGCCTCTGGAGAAAGCTATGGCTAGGGAAATGAAACATAAGGCTCGTGGTTTCTTGATCATAAGAGAGGTTCTTTATAAAAAAAAGTCGTTTGACAGACCTCTCCTGCATTTTTTGGGGGTTGAAGAGTCCAGAATTGTTTTATTTGAACTACATGATGGAGCGGGATCAACACACTGTGGCTATAGAGCTCTAACCCGGAGGGTTTTATTGGTCAGATACTATTGGCTATCCATATTGGCCGATACTAAGGAATTGGTGAAAAAGTGTGACCCATGCCAAAGGTATGGTAACGAAATTCATATTCCAGCAGTTCCTATGGAGTCAATTTCCGAGCCAGTGCCTTTTGCTCGTTGAGGACTGGATTTAGTTGGGCCTCTACCAATGGCGTCCGGAGGATGCAAGACTATTATTGTAGCCATTGATTATTTCTCAAAGTGGATAGAAGCAGCCTCCTTGGCAAGAACTACTTCGAAAGCTGTTATAAAATTTATCTTGTCTAACATTTGTTGCAGATTTGGGGTTCCACAAAATATAACCACAGATAATGGGCCAAAATTAGATAACAAGGATATGAAGAGTTTATGTGCCTCTAGAGGCATTCAACATTGCTTCTCTTCTCCTTTCCACCCACAAGCAAATGGCCAATTTGAAGTAACAAACAGGACCATTTTGTCCGGTTTTAAAAAGAATTTAGAAGGGGCTGTAGGAAAGTGGCCAAGTTATTTGCAAGAAGTATTGTGGGCATACATGACTACTCCTAGGGCTGCTACTCAAGAATCTAATTTTGCTTTGGTATATGGGATGGATGCAATTACTCATATGAGAAGCAACCATACCATCATACAGAGTCCATAACTATTCCGAACAAGCCAATGAATTCGCAATTAGAAGTCAGCTGGACTTAACAAAAGAAAGAAGGGTTAAGGATCATATTAGAACCACCCTTACCAAGGCTTGATGAGGAGTAGGTTTGCTTCCAATATCAAGAGAAGGTATTTTCAATCACTAGATAAAGTGTTAAGAAAGGTTTTCTTGCACACTAAGGAAAAGCAGTTCGGTAAACTGGCTCCGAACTGGGAAGGCCCTTAATTAGGTCTCTGAAAAGCTTAAGCCTAGGACATATAGTCTTCAAGACAAAGATGGAAGAGTTTTGAAGAACCCATAAAGTATTGAACACCTGAGGTTATATCTAGAATGAAAGTTGTGTAAATATTTACTTTTATAAAGTCAATGTAAATATTAGGGGCATACTCTTTCCTACCCTGGTGGCGCGAGGATGTTTTGATAAGGTGTCTATTTTTTTCAATAAAATATGATGCCTTCTTACAACATTCTGTGTGGTTTGATTACAATTCTTTTCAAGTCTTCAATTTAATACTAAGGATCTTTGACAGATCAGATTAATCTGGTTGAATGATGACCATTAAACGCATGTTATCGGAGATATTAAACACTCTCACCTTAAATATTTTGAAGTAAATTAGGGCTCTTTAAACATTAGCTATTGAAATTGAAAGCAAGTATGGAACAAAGGCGAATTTGATAAATAAGTCTGTCCGAATATGAACTAGATGATGCTACTAAAATTTAAAAAATGCATTTGCCATCCAAGGACTTAGAGTGTTATGACAAACTTATCCGGACTCAATAGATACAATTACAAAAAATCCTTGGCCATCCAAGGACTTTAGTATTTCACAAAATCAAGAAAACACAAAAGATAGTTAAAAAAACCTCAGGGCTTATTCCCTTTGGATGTTCCTGCATCACTTCTTTTTTGGGGGCTTATGAGTTCAGCACTTGAACTCTCACCGGTTCCTTCCTCTTCATCGGTGGTAGAATCGATTCCACTGGAGTAGTTCTTTTTATCACCATATGCAATGGTATTGAACGCGATGTCTTCATACTCTATATGTTGCCGTAAGGGACCAAACATCATCTTCGGAAACGTTTCATGGAAAAGCAGTACCATGTCAGACTTCACTTCAGCATACCTTATTTCCAAAGAATCTATCACCTCGTTGGTGTATTTATCAATGCTGGCCTAAATTTTATGTTCCTGCTCCTTCTCCAAGTCTTCTTTCTCCTTGGTTACCTTAGACACAACATCTTCTAGGGAGGTTCTTTCACCAGACAAGGTCTGGATAACACCATCTATGGTCTTCATATCCTCCTTTAAGGTTGAGAGATCTTTCTCCAAACCAGAGTACTTATCCTGGAGCTCACTATTAGCGTTCTCCGAAGTGACCAGCTTGGTCGACAGATCTTCCTTATCCTTCTTCAATACTTCAAGTTCTTTTTTAAGGTCTTATATGCTCTGATTAGCATTGAAGAGGTTGGTTGACATAGACTTTTTGTCTATATTAAGGGTTTGGATAATGGTGGACTGGTTTTTCACCTGCCTCTCCAGATCAAGCACTGGTTGGATGTGACCAAGAAGAGAGTGGGCCACAATGTCTTGTTCTCCGGAGACGAAGAAGGACTTACCATTATTGATGAGTTTGGATAACTTAACCATTTCCTACTGAGATTTCCGGACAAGGGCAATTCGAATAAAAACTTGCCACTGAACTATCCGGACAAGATAAAAGTAAAAAGTGACTAAATACCTTTTGACTAACCTATATGATAATCAGCTTAATAAGTAAATGGATCCTTAAACTTGACCCAGTTCTATAATTCGACCTGAAAGCTCATGGGTCCATAATTAAGGGTATAAATACCCCAACTACTTTCATTAATGGGGCTAATGAACATTTAACACAACCAGGAAACTCAAATCTCTCACTATTAAACAACCAAACATTTAATACTCTCTAAACTTTCCAAAACACTTGACAAAATTACCCTCAGCTTAAATTAAACCTCACCAAATTGGCAACCATAGTGGAAGGAGAAGGTGCTTGAATCTAGCATTCAAAACGAGCAAACAAAACCTGTTTGAATGGATCCAAACGAGCAAGAAATTCCACCAACTTTAGTGGAGGTGGTCGAGGAAAATAATGAATACACTACCGAATAGTGAGATAAGTTGAGAGCTGAAATAAAAGCGTTGATGGCCACTAAAAAGGCAGATATGGGTTTAAAGAAAAAGTCAAAGGCGTCAGCCATTCACTATACTGACAACCCAAGGGAAAATGACCCATCAGCAAAGACTCATTTGAGCATAAAAAAGACCCATGTCAGTTCCAAGAAGTCTCACTGGTCCAAGCCGGTGGAGAGCTCGGAATCTGAGTCCTCCAGTAGCTCTTCGAATGAGGATGAACTTGCGGAGTCCTTTTTATTAAACAGTGATGAGGGGAGGTCCAGGAAGAAACGAAAGCTAGTTAAAAAATATTCGAGAAAGAGAGATAGGCATGGGAGACTAAAGAGGCATCTGGGAAAAGGGTCGTCTCAAAGCCACAGTCATAGCCACAGGCATGTGGACCAGCTGCTGATTGATCATTTCGCTTTCCATGATGAGCCAAGTATTTTTGCAACACCTAATGAAGACACAATCTTTAGTTTTAGTCGTAATTGGAGGCAATCGCCATTGTCTGCCAGGATATTGTCCGGAAACCTTCTTAAGAGGTTTGACAGTACTAAAATGGAGAAATACGATTGGAGCAAAGACCCGGACAACCATCTGGAACAGTTTAAAATTTCATGATGAATTTTGATGACGATTACAAACTTCTGTGTAGGGCCTTCTCCCAATCCTTTACGGGAAGTGCTCTGAAATGGTACAACAGTTTGCCACAGGGTTGTATAAGAAACTTTGACACATTTTGGGCTGCCTTCCGAAGGAAATTTGTGGGAAGTAAAGAGGTGAAGAGCAATGGATATACTATTATCCATTATGCCCAAGAGCCAAATGAGTCACTAAAAGACTATATAAGCCGGTTCTTGAATACCAAAAATGGGTTAGTTTATTGCTTTAAGCAAGTATCAATAGCTTCTTTGAGAGAAGGGTTGAACCCTGGGACTCTAGAAGATTCAGTAACAAGGAAGAAGGCCATGACCTGCGGTGGTTTACTAAATCAGGTGGGAAATCAAATTAACGTGGATGAAACAAAGAAGACTAGGGTGTACAGACAGGTGAGGTCTGCCCTAGCAACTCCAAACCATAATCAGTCCGGGTACAAGGCCAAAAACACGGACAGGGGTCTAACAGGGCCAAACAAACTCAATCCCACCCAAATCCAGCTCAGAGCCAGCAGTCCAGAAATAAACAAGGACCTTGGGTCCAACCGGAGTGGTTTGCAGAGTTAAAGGAGAATGTGGCAACCATTTATGACAAAGTTAAAGATGAGGTTCATTTCCGAAAACCGGCAGCACTCTAATCTCCTAGGGAAAGTTGTAATACTTGTTTTTACCAGTATCATCATGATATTGGCCACAACATCGGAGATTATATTGCTTTGAAACAAGAGGTACATAATCTCATTGAAAGAGGCAAGTTGGGTTCCTATGTTAAAAGAAGAAGTGGGAACATGCCTGACAATGCTCTCCGAACAGGCCCTACGAACAATGCGGGAACATCAGCTCCGGAGGGGGCGATGATAATCCATGAAATATTTGATGTGGACTCAGAGTATCTGGAACCTGACCCGACTCGTAATAAGGTGGGGGTCATAACAGAACAAGTCAAAACGGTGTCCGCACGCATTAGTTTCTTTGAGTCACTTACTATTTTTGGAGGGGACACCATGACAGCACCCACTCCATCGTCAAGGAAAAGGCACATTCATAATCTAGATACCTAGTTGGAAGGGGGCATGCCTCCATACCACTCCAAACTCCTTTTCCATTTATAGTCTTTGATGAGGATGATATGAGGGACATTGCTGGGCCTCATGAGGATGTTGTGGTGATAGGAGCATCTATTGGAGGCAAGAATATAAGACAAATTTTGATTTACACTGGCAGCTCAACCAACATTCTCTTTTTAAGGTCTTACAAGCAAATACAAAATCCAGTAGTAACTTAACGTTCCATAGATCCATTATGGGCTTCACGGAAGCTCTGCGGATGTAATCAGAGAGTTTGAGGAGGAAGTACTCTTGGGTAAAGGCCATTTCAAGAAGATAGTCAGGGTGTTATTTTTTGTGGTAGACTATCTCACATGCCACAATGCGATCTTTGGGAGGTCTTGGCTCTCTGGGATGCATGTTGTGGCCTCAACAGTCCATCAATGTTTGAAGTATGCAGTTCAAGGACAAGTGGGAGTTGTCCGGAGCAGCCAAATGATAGCAAGGGAATGTTATGCAATTGCACTTTCTCCTAAGACTTTGGGGGCAGTCCGGGCTAATGAAGATTAGCAGTTATTGGGGCCTTTTTGGGGTGAGGGTGAAATAGATGACCCCACAGAAACCCCTGGTGTTTTGATACTAATTGAACAAGTTGAAACTCACTCTCTTGCTGAATGAAGGAGTGTTAAAATTGACTCCAAGATAACACCAGAGTTGAAGAAAAAAATGTTGTCCTTTTTTTAAGATCACCAACATGTTTTTGCTTGGTGTAATTCTGATGTGACCGGATTTCCTGCAAGTGTTATATCATACAAGTTGTCCATCCAGAGCGATGTTGCACCTGCTGTGAAAAAAATGAGAGCTTTCTCTAAGGAGAAAGCTGATGTGATAGTCCAAAACGTCGACTGGCTTACTAAGATGGGGAACATAAAAGAGTCTCGGTATCCTTTGTGGACTGCCAACCCAGTTTTAATTAAGAAAAAGAATGGGAAATGGCGTATGTGTATTGATTTTACAGATCTCAACAGAGCTTGCCCAAAATATCTCTATGTGGTCCCTCTGATAGATCAGTTGGTGGACTCCACATCTGGGAACAAGTTATTGTCTTTCATGGATGCCTTCTCTGGTTATAACCAGATACAGGTGGATCTGAATGACCAAGATCACACTACCTTTGTTAGAGATATAGTAATCCATTGTTACAAGGTGATGCATTTTGGGTTGAAAAATGTTGGGGCTACTTATCAGAGGTTGGTAAACAAAGCATTTTCTGATCAGATTGGAAGAAATATGGAAATATATATCGATGATATGATGGTTAAAAGTTGATCTTCAAGAAACTTTTACCAACTCGACAAAGGTTAATTTAAAGTTGAATCTTGAAAAACGTGTGTTTGGGGTGCAGTCCAGAAATTTTTTGGGTTATGTAATAAGTGAAAAGGGGATACAACCTCATCCGGACCAGCTCGATGTCCTTTTAAAAATGGACCCTCCTCGAAATCTTAAATAAGTACAAAGGTTGACAAGAAGATTGGCTGCTTTGAATCGTTTTATTTCAAGGTCTTCAGACAAATGTGCGTCGTTATTTCAGACCTTAAAAGATGCTAAAGACTTCAACTAGTCACCACACTGCAGCCAGGCTTTTGATAAAATAAAAAAGCACGTGTCTTCTCCCAAAACTCTTTTGAAACATGTTGAAGGAGAAACAATTTATGTATACTTGGCTGTGTGAGAATGTGCTATAAGTGCAGTGTTAGTAAGAGAGGTGGACAATTATCCCCGTCTGGTGTACTACATCAGCAAGAGTCTAATAGATGCAGAAAAAGGTACCTAAAGCTTGAAAAGCTGGCACTGGCCTTAGTGATTGCTGCCAGAAAAATGAGGTCGTATTTTTAGTCTCATTCCATCATTGTCCGAACATCTTTTCCTTTGAAGAATATTCTTCAGAAAGCAAACATATCAAGCAGGATGACCAAATGGTCAGTGGAGTTGGGTGATTATGATATTGATTTTGGCCCACGAACTGCAATTAAAGCTCAATCTGTTGCTGATTTCTTGGTAGAGTTTCATTCGAGCAGAAGTACCAAACAAGCTTCAGAAGATAAAACTAAAAAAGAGTGGTTTATCCTAACAGATGGAGGATCAAGAACAATGGGTTGTGGGGTTGGGATTTGTTTAACCTCTCCATATGGTGATAAATTATACCAGTCTATATGCTTTGCTTTCAGGGCCTCTAACAATGTGTCTGAATATGAAGCAGCTATAGCTGGTCTAAAGTTATCTTTTCTTTGTGGGGCTAAAAGAGTTAGATTAATGAGTGATTCTCAACTTCTTATCCACCATGCTCAAGGTCATTCTGAAGCCAAAAAGGAGCAGTTGATCAAATATTTATTTGTTCTTAAAGAAGTAGCAGCCAACTTCAAAAATGTTTGCTATGAGCATATTCACAGATCAGAAAACACACGAGCGGACTCCTTAGCAACCATATCATACTCTAAGTCCTACCCATGGATTCATATACAAAAATGCTCATCCATACAATCAAATCAGAACAAGGAAGATGAGGGGAGTTTGAGTGTACAGGTAGTTCAATCCAAAGATTGGAGATTTCCACTTCTTCAATGCATCTCTGATGGAATTTTGCCTCCGGAGAAAGCTATGGCTAGGGAAATGAAACATAGGGCTCGTGGTTTCTTGATCATAAGAGAGTTTCTTTATAAAAAAAAGTCGTTTAGCAGACCTCTCCTACATTTTTTAGGGGTTGAAGTGTCCCAAATTGTTTTATCCGAACTACATGATGGGGCGGGATCAACACACTGTGGCTATAGAGCTCTAACCCGGAGGGTTTTATTGGTCAGATACTATTGGCCATCCATATTGGCAGATGCTAAGGAATTGGTGAAAAAGTGTGACCCATGCCAAAGGTATGGTTACGAAATTCATACTCCAGCAGTTCCTATGGAGTCAATTTCCGGGCGAGTGCCTTTTGCTCGTTGAGGACTAGATTTAGTTGGGCCTCTACCAATGGCGTCCGGAGGATGCAAGACTATTATTGTAGCCATTGATTATTTCTCAAAGTGGATAGAAGCAGCCTCCCTGGCAAGAACTACTTCGAGAGCTGTTATAAAATTTATCTTGTCTAACATTTGTTGCAGATTTGGGGTTCCACAAAAGATAACCACAAATAACGGGCCACAATTTGATAACAAGGATATGAAGAGTTTATGTGCCTCTATGGGCATTCAGCATTGCTTCTCTTCTCCTTTCCACCCACAAGAAAATGGCCAATTTGAAGTGGCAAACATGACCATTTTGTCCGATTTTAAAAAGAATTTAGAAGGGGCTGTAAGGAAGTGGCCAAGCTATTTGCAAAAAGTATTGTGGGCATACAAGACTACTCCTAGGGCTGCTACTCAAGAATCTCCTTTTGCTTTGGTATATGGGATGGATGTAATTACTCCTATGAGAAGCAACCGTACCATCATACAGAGTCCATAACTATTCCAAACAAGCCAATGAATTCGCAATTAGAAGTCAGTTGGACTTAACAGAAGAAAGAAGGGTTAAGGCTCATATTAGAACCACCCTTACCAAGGCTTGATGAGGAGTATGTTTGCTTCCAATATCAAGAGAAGGGATTTTCAATCAGGAGATAAAGTGTTAAGAAAGGTTTTCTTGCACACTAAGGAAAAGCAGTTCGGTAAACTGGCTCCGAACTGGGAAGGCCCTTATGAGGTCTCTGAAAAGCTTAAGCCTGGGACATATAGTCTTCAAGACAAAGATGGAAGAGTTTTGAAGAACCCATAAAATATTATACACCTCAGGTTATATCTAGAATGAAAGTTGTGTAAATATTTACTTGTGTAAAGTCAATGTAACCTACCCTGGTGGCGCGGGGAGGTTTTGATAAGGTGTCTGTTTTTTTCAATAAAATATGATGCCTTCTTACAACATTCGGTGTGGTTTGATTACAATTCTTTTCAAGTCTTCAATTTAATACTAAGGATCTTTGACATATCAGATTAATCTGGTTGAATGATGACCATTAAACGCATGTTATCAGAGATATTAAACACTCTCACCTTAAATATTTTGAAGTAAATTAGGGCTCTTTAAACATTAGCCATTGAAATTGAAAGCAAGTATGGAACAAAGCCAAATTTGATAAATAAGTCTGTCCGGATATGAACTGGATGATGCTACTAAAATGTAAAAAATGCATTTGCCATCCAATGACTTAGAGTGTTATGAGAAACTTATCCGGACTCAATAGATACAATTACAAAAATGCCTTGGCCATCCAAGGACTTTAGTAGTTCACAAAATCAAGAAAACACAAAAGATAGTTAAAAAAACCTCACGGCTTATTCCCTTTGGATGTTCCTGCATCACCTCTTTTTTTGGGGTTTATGAGTTCAGCACTTGAACTCTCGCCGGTTCCTTCCTCTTCATCGGTGGTAGAATCGATTCCACTGGAGTAGTTCTTTTTATCACCATCTGCAATGGTATTGAACGTGATGTCTTCATACTCTATATATTGCCGCAAGGGACCAAACATCATCTTCGGAAACGTTTCATGGAAAAGCAGTACCATGTCAGACTTCACTTCAGCATACATTGTTTCCAAGGAATCTATCACCTCGTTGGTGTATTTATCAATGCTGGCCTAAATATTCTGTTTATGCTCCTTCTCCAAGTCTTCTTTCTCCTTGGTTACCTTAGACACAACATCTTCTAGGGAGGTTCTTTCACCGGATAAGGGTCTTCATATCCTCCTCTAAGGTTGAGAGATCTTTCTCCAAAACCAGAGCACTTAGCCTGGAGCTCACTATTAGCGTTCTTCGAAGTGACCAACTTGGTCGACAGATCTTCCTTATCCTTCTTCAACACTTCAAGTTCTTTTTTAAGTTCTTATATGCTCTGATTAGCATTGAAGAGGTTGGTTGACATAGATTTTTTGTCTATATTAAGGGTTTAGATAATGGTGGACTGGTTTGGATATGACCTAAAAGAGAATGAGCCACCGTATCTTGGTCTTCGGAAATAGAAAAAGACTTACCATTGTAGGTCACCATGTTGGAAGAGCCTAAAGGACGGAAATGACCAACAAATTCATCTTTCTCTGTGTCGGTGGAGTAAAGATCGATATCCTGAAGGGGTCTGATGTCAAGCCCTCCTCTAGTGCCCTCTCCCAATTGCAAATCTGTTGGAATTTTCTCTGCCAAGGTGGGGTCAGCGGGAGCTTGTGAAGAAAGAAGCTCTGAAGGGTGAAAAGTTATTTCTCCCCATAAGGTGACCTTTTATTTCTTGACAGTCCTTTCATCACTACATGCCCCTCTTTTACGATCTTTCTTGAGAGGCTTCGGTGGATTTTCTGGTTCTCTCGCCTTATTAACAGTCTCATCTTCAACCACTTTGAGCAGGGAGGCAACGATCCCTCATTGGTTCTCCCCTCCTTGATTCTCCGGTTCGGTCTCCTCTGTGGCAGCCCGAACTGTTTTTGTTATAGTTCTCTTCTTCTTCCCTTTCATCTTACTGGGAGCCTTGGCTCTAAAGGGCAAGACCAATTTATCATCTTTTTCTTCTGTCCGTTTAAGGATGACAGCTGGGGAGAGGGGTGTAGTCAATTTTTCCTATGTGAGATATCTTCGGCATATGGTATTTCACAGATGAGATCTCACCATATTTCCAAAGGTGAAGTAGTTTTGGAAACCATTTCCCCAACGTTCTGCGGCCCATGCATTCAGTTTGGCACACGTAGTCTGCCTCTCCTCCAGATATCAGGTATACTCCTTTGGTAGTACTGAAAAAGAAGAAGTAATAATTCAGTAGTGGAATATTTGTGAAGTGAAAAAGAGAACATGGAAAACAAAATTGAAGAATTTAAATGTGTTTTTCCACCTACTAGTAAGCATACTATGGTTGGTCTTGGCATTGATTTTCCTTCCATTCTTCCATGACCCACTAATGAATAAGAACTGAGTTCTCCAATTCTTCTCCGACTCCAACAAGTCGTCTACCACTTTGAAGTTGTTTCCCATGTTGTGGTGGTAGAATGGGATGTGGTGATTCTTGCATAGACTCGCCACAACGGAAAATTTCTCTATAGGGAGAGGGATTCCTGACAGTCCTGATATCATTATACAAGCAATGAGGGAGTACCAAGCATTTGGACTTAATTGGTTTGGGCAAAGCTTTATAAGGTGAAAGTACCTAACAATCTCTAGGTCTAAGGGGAACTGAGCCCCCAGTTGAACAGTTCGGTGAAGATGACCACTTCATTAAGTTTGTAGTCCATCGGATTCTCCGGAGTGACAGGTATTCTCACATTCACTGACTCTGGGATCCCTCACTTTGTCTTGATCCGGCCCAACTCGGCAGTATGAGTATATACATAATTTATGTTCTGCATGGCCAACAAATACTTCACATTGACTTTCTGAAAGCAAGGTCCTACCTTGCCCTCCAAGCACTCCAGAAGATCCGGATGAGCCACTCTAACCTTCACTTTGCCTTTCTTTTTCCTATCAGAGGCAGCATCCCCAGTTTTCCTTGAGGCTTCAGTTTCGAAGCGGGCCTCTTCGATGTTGTCCTCCATCACTTCATCTATCACTGTGGAAGGTCTCTCAGTAGTTGTGGATGGAAGAGGAGCAGATTCTAACTCCAAAGGCTCTCTGGATGGATGAGCGCCAGTTGTTTCCAAAGGCCTAATATCCGGTTGAGGCTGGGTTCCGGAGGACTTCGCTTGAGAGACTACTTTGGATGCCTTTGATCCAGAGGGTTTATCTTGTGGGGCTCTTATGGATACCTCCGATCCAGAGGGTTTATCCTTGGATGTTGCTTTTGAGGCCTCCGGTTTGGAGGGTTTTGACTGTAAGGCAGTTGCTTGGGCCTTTACCAAACGAGTTATCTACCGTGGATTTGATTTTTCTGGAGATTTTTCAATATTTGATCCCATGGCTATAAAAGGGGAGGGTTTTCTAACGCTCGATATTGTCTTTTCTTTGGTAGTGGAAGGTTGGGACTCTCCTGAACTGAGGAGCCTGACGGGATTGGTGAAAGGTTTGGTTTGAACAGCCGTTTAGGTTTTGGATTTCTGGTAGAAGACGATCCTTGATCAGCTTCTTGGGATGGTTTATCAGACTTTTCGCTTGGGAAGACCGGGAGACCAGCAGCGATACGCCTCTCTCGTTCGACTTTCTTTGCTTTCTTTAACTCAGACAGATTCAACCAGCCGCCTTTTACAAGAGCGTTTCTAGTCGTGAACATAAAACTATCCAAGAACAAATTTGAAAAAAAAGAGGAAAGCTTTGAAGATGATTTTGGAGTGTTGAAGATAATGAAAGAGTAAAAAATGAATATATATTGATAGAAAAAGGTAACTGATACCTAAGAGAAGACGAAGAGGTTTTTGCAATGATTAAAGACGGCCTGACGTCGGAAAAATTAAATGCATATGCTACTTTCTAGGGTTAGTGGGAGCGCCGATCTAGGTAAAAAATGGCTGGTATGTCAAATCAATTCTGACACGTGTCCCACGATCCAAAGAAATACTCTTAGAATTTTGGGAAAAAGTCAGTTCGGACAAACCTCAACCTGGATACACAAGTGGGTCAGGCAATATTGTCACTGACTAAGTGAATTTTTTAGTCCTGCCAAAGATTTTTGAGAAGGCCTAAAAATGAGCTACTGATGAGTCTGGATAACTTAACCACTGCCTACTGAGATTTCTGGACAAGGGAAATTCTGATAAAAACTTACCACTGAACTATCCGGACATGACAAAAGTAAAAACTAACTAAACACCTTTTGACTAAGCTATATGCTAATCAGCTTAATAAGTAAATGGGTCCTTAAACTTGACTCGGTTCCATAATTCGACCCGAAAGCTCATGGGTCCATAATTAAGGGTATAAATACCTCAACTACTTTCATTAATGAGGGTAATGAACATTTAATACAATCGGGCGGCTCAAATCTCTCACTACTAAACACCCAAACATTTAATACTCTCTAAACTTTCCAAAACACTTGACAAAATTACCCTCATCTAGAAATAAACCTCACCAATTATTAGTTATCATGTTCGAAGAGCTTGAAGGACAAAAGGGGCCCACAAAGTCATCATTCTCATAGTCGTTGAAATAAAGATCGATGTCTTGAAGGTCACTGATGTCCACTCCATCAATCCCTCCTCTGGTACCCTCTTCGGACTAGGGTTCTGTTGAAGCTTTCTTTGGCAGAATGGGGTCAATAAGGGTTGGTGGAGGTAGAAGCTCCGAAGGGCGAAGAATTAATTTTTCCCCTAAGGTTACCTTTTTCTTCTTGGCAGCCTTTTCATCACTGCTTGCTCTTCTTTTTCGGTATTTTTTGGAAGGCCTTGGTGGGTCTTGTGAATCTCCTGCCTCCTAGCTTCTACTACATTGAGCAAGGTAGCGTCAATTCCCCATTGGTTCCCTGAACCGGTCCCCACTGTGACAATTTGAACTGCCTCTGTTGCAGCATTCTTTTTCTTCCCTTTCATCTTGCTAGGAGCCTTGGCTCTAGGAAGCAAGACCAATTTACCAGCCTATTATTCTGTCTGATTTAGAATGACCCCAGTAGGATGGGGTGTGGTTAGTTATTTCCATGTAAGATCCCTCCAACCTGTGGTATTCGACAAATGAGACCTTACCAGGTTGCCAGAAGTGAAGCAGTTGTGGAAGGAATTTCCCCAACGCTCTGCAAGCCATGCATTCAACTTGGCACAAGTTGTTTGCCACTCCTCTAGGTGTCCGGAAAGCTCCTTCGGCAGCACTAAAAACGAAGTAACAGCTAATTCAGGAGAGAAGTACTTGTAGGTAAAAAAGAAAACATGAGGTACAAGGACAAAGACTTACCCGTACTCTTCCACCTGCTAGTCAACATTCTTGGGTTGGTATTAGCTTTGATCTTCTTGTCATTCTCCTATGACCCACTGATGAACAAGAACTGTATCCTCAAGTTCTTCTCAGACTCTAATAAATCATCCACCACTTTGAAGTTATTCCCCATGTTGTGATGATAAAATGGGATGTGGTGATTTCTTCATAGACTTGCCACAGCGGAAAATTGCTCCATACGGAGAGGGATTTTAGATAACCTCGATGCCATTATGCAGGAAATGAGAGAGAGTACCAAGTGTTCAGACTCAGTTGTCTTGAATAAAGTTTCACCAGGTGGAAGTACCTGACAATTTCTGGGTCTAATGGGAACCGAAGTCCCCAGTTCAACACCTTTGTAAAAATGACCACCTCATTGATTTTGCAGTCCATCGGAGTCTCCGGTGTGACTGGTATCCTCACCTTCACTGATTCTGGGATCCCCCACTTTGTCCAGATCCGGCCCAACTCAGCGGTGTGAGTGTAGACATAGTTTATATTCTGCAAGGCCAGCAGATATTATCATTAACTTTTTAAAGTGCCCTACCTTGCCCTCCAAGCAATCTGGAAGATCCGGGTGAGCCACACCAACTTTAACATTGCCTTTTCCCTTCCTATCATTGGCAACATCCCCAGTATGTCCAGAGGCTTCAGTTTCGAAGGGGGCCTCTTTGATGTTGTCCTCCATCACTTCTTCCATCAACGTGGATGGTCTATCAGTTGTTGTGGATAGGAGGGGAACAGTTTTTGACACCAAAGGCTCTCCAGATGAATGAGCGTCTGTTGTTTCCAAAGGCCTGGGATCTCGTTGAGGTTGAGCTCCTGAGGACTTTGATTTTGGAGCTACCTTGGATGCATCTGATCTGGAGGGCTTATCTTGTGAGGCTCTTTTAGACACCTCCGATCTGGAGGGCTTATCTTTGGATGTTGCTTTAGAAGCCTCCGATTTGGAGGCTTTTGACAATGAGGCAGTTGCTTGGGATTTCACCAAATGAGTCGTCCGGTGTGGAGTTGATTTTTCTGGAGAGTTTTTAATATTTGAGCCCATGGCTAAGAAAGGGAAGGGTTTTCTAGCACTTGATACTGTTTTTTTCCTTGGCATTGGAGGGTTGGAACTCCTGAACAGAAGAACCTGATGGAATTGGTGAGAGGCTTGGTTCGAACAGCTGTTTAGGTTTTGCGTTTCTGGTGGAGGATGACCCTTGGTCAGTTTCCAAGGGTGGTTCACCAAACTTTTTGCTTGAGGAGACTGGGAGACCAGCAGCGATACATTTCTCCCTTTCTAATTTTCTTGCTTTCTCTAACTCGGACAAGTTCAACCAGCCACCTTTTACAAGAGCGTTTCTAGACGTGTACATAAAACTATCCAAGAACAAGTTTGAAAGTGAGGGTGGAAAACTCTCTATAAGGTTTTTGAGTGATGAAGTTTTTGAGTGATGAAGATAATGAAACAATGAAAAAGGCAATTGATACCTAGGAGGAGTTGAAGAGATTTTGCAATGATTAGAGACGGCACAAACGTGGGGAAAATTAAATGCATAGGTTACTTTCTATGTATAGTGAGAGCGCCAATCTAGGTAAAAAACGATTTGTAGGTCGAATCAGATTGTGACACGTGTTCCACGATCCAAAAGAAGACTCTTAGAATTCTGGGAAAAAGTCAGTTCGGACAGACTTCGAGTTAGATACGCAGGCAGTTCGGATAAATTCATCATTGGCTAAGAAATTTTTTTAGTCATGCCAAAGATATTTGACAAGGCCTAAAAAATGGGCTACTAATGAGTTTAGATGATTCAGTCACAGCCTACTGAGATATCTGGACAGGGGTAATTCGGACATAAACGTACCACTAAACTATTTGGACAGGACAAAAGTAAAGAAATACCTAAACACCTTTTGACTAAGCTATGTGCTAATCAACTTAATAATTAAATGGGTCCTTAAAATGGACCCGGTTTCATAACTTGACCTGAAATCCCATGTGTCCTTAATTAAGGGTATAAGTACCCGAACCACTTTCATTAATGAAGGTAATGAATATTTAATACAACCAGGCTGGTCAAATCTCTCACTACTTAACACCAAAACATTTAATACCCAAAACACTTTACAAAATTACCCTCAGCCCAAAATAAACCTCACTAGACGTGAAGACTACAACAAAGTTAAAATTATCATTTGATGGGGTGATATTTGAAAATGCTTACCAAACAACTAATGACATTAATGTTTTCTTAATACATATGAATCGTACACATAGATTAGATTGATTATAACTTTTACAAAAATAAATATAAAAAAGAACAGTATATATTAATTATAATTTTTATAAAAAAGAGCAATACTTATTTATGAGATTTAATCGATCTTACTAAAATATTATTGAAAATAAAATAAAAAACATGGATATTAGAGGCAACCCATAAAGACTAGCGATTTTAATGTTACAATATCATAGAATAGATTATGTAATACCGATTAGGTTAATATGGAATGTGAAGGAGAGTAATATTATCCAACACTTAAGTTTGGGCTTTATGAGTCGGTCTTTGTGTGGTACAAGATCATTGAGTAATGGTGATATTAAGTCCACTGGATTGATGTGAAATTATAAGCCATGTATAAAATATTTAGTGATGAACCTCATTTACTAAACATCTCATAACTACGAATGTTAGAGAAAACAAAAACATTATCTTTTTTTACTAAAAGAGTTTCTTCAGTACACATGAATTCATTAAAATATTGATTTTCTGTTAGAAGCTTTTAGATACTTCACCGTCTATTTACACAAACTACAAAAATGAGGCCTTGAAGTTTGAACAAGTTGAATGTGAGCAAATACTCCGGAAATAAAACACAATGATTGATGTTCTTGTTACTTCATAAAATACATAATCAACTCTATGTGTGGTCATTTAATAAAAATCAACCATTTTCCGACGCAATGGAACAACTTTTAAATTAAAATTATATATCATTTTTATTGATGAACCACTAGACCGCTGAACCCCAATCATGATATACTTTATCAAGTGGACACTTTTACAAGATAAAACAGAGTCGCAAAGCCAAGATAAAATATTCTTATTATGTCCATGTTGATGAAATGTTGTATCGTCAATGGTTAACTAAACATATCCTCATATGCCTAAGTTTGGATGAATATACTTTTGTTATCGAAGAACTCCACAATGGAGAATTGAAGACTTGTTATAGGTATAAAACCTCATATAAGTGCATATTTCTTGGAGGTTATTACCACCCGATAATATATACAAATCTTAAAAATATGATACAACACTATGATATGTGCTAACAATATTCCAACTCGATTCAAAATCCTAGTAATTCGTTTAATATATAGAGTATAGATACTGCGAGACAATTTTCAAAGGCTTTAAGAGTCGGAAATGTCTTATGGTAGCGGATGATTATTTTCTTTAAGTGGATTGAAGTAGAGTTGTTAGGAAAAATACGAGCTAATAGGTTACCCATTTCATTTGAAATGATATTTGCTGTCAACATGGAGTCCCAAGAATAATGAAAATAAATAATAGGTTGATATTTTATAATAGATAACTTGTATTATTTTACAGAATAAGGAGGATCCAACAACACTTCTCAACCCCCTTTCATCCCCAAGCTAATGTGCAAGTTGAAGTAAAAAACTATACTTTAATTGAAGGATTATATTACCTTCTTTAAGGCTCCGTGAGAAAGTGACCACTACACTTCAAGAAGTAATATTTTATTATATAAACACTACAAATAAAACAGCCAAAGAGACCTCATTCACTTTGGTTTATGGAATGCAAAATGTGGTTCGAGCATAAATATTCTTATTTTTCTTCATAATTACCAATTAAAATGAAGGATCCAACAAATAAAAGCATTGGATAAAACAAATCTGATTGTAGATAGATGAATCAACACTCATATGTTTTTGAAACATTATAAAATTATAATGCACAACAAGTATAATTATAAGGTTCACTTTTGAGAGTTTTAGGCAGAAGATCAAGTATTGGGAAAATTATATCTTTATACAAAAAATAAGACTCTTGAAAAATTAGGATCATCTGGAAGGTCCCTACACAATAATGAAGAATATCAAATAAAAAACTTATAAGTTGTTAGATTTAGAGGGACGAACTTTGCTACACCCATCGAACGTAGATAATTTTTTTAAGATTATAATTTTTTTTTTCATTTTTCTTATGTATTCTGAATGTACTCCTTTTTACTTCGATATACTAACATGTTTTAATGAGGTACCTTTTATTAAGAAAGGGTTGATGTCATATTACTTCAAATGTTATTACATATTTATCATATGTTATTTATATGTACCAAAACGATACCATCGATTTAACCCACATTGTTGTACCAATATAACGTAGTTGTGCAAAAATAATAACTTTATACCAAAGTAACATTGCTGTACAAATGAAGCATCGTAGTACTTATACAATATCATTTAGCAAAAACAACATCAATGTGCCATATGAGCACTAGCATGCATTAGGCTTCATAACCAAGCAGTTAAATATCTTCATTCAAGTTTCACCATCTTGTAGTAAAAATTATTAGTTTGAACCGCAAGTAAAGGCTTATGCGTAAAAAAACTTGTAATAAACAACCAAAGATGTATATGTATGCATCAGATACCTAAATTTATAACAAGTAAATATATATGTTAGCAAATAAAAAAAATCTTATTAGGGCATGGGCCTCTTCAAGGCTAAAAGATTTATTTATGCTTAAACTATACTTATTGCTAAATAAATAACATAACAATAAGAAAGGTATTACATTACCAAATGGACTTAGATACATAAACATGCTTTAGTCATAAATAGGCTATTGAAAAAAGTTTAGTATTTTGTAAAATTTAAAAAATATAAAAAAATAAAACAACTTTATTAAGTTACATTAATGTATTATTTTCTTTTAGCTAGTTGGAGAAACATCACCTCTTATTTATTCAATGAAAACTATTAGAGGAAAAACCACATACGTTTTAGAAAAGTTTACAACAAGAAGAAACCTTTAGCATTCAACAAGGTTTGCCGAAGTCAAAAGCCTATATTTTTTTTCAATCGTTGTGATTGAAATAAAAAAAATCTCCATCATTGATCAGTTTTAGGAAGCATATGTCTTAAAAATATGTTTTCGGAAGAAGAATATATTTATTTTAGAGGTCTCATCACAATCCTTAGAGAAGATTGTTTTCTATTGAGTGCCTAAGACTTAAGATATCAGACTTTCTTCTATTAAACTGACATATTTGAAGGTTGAAGTTTCTTATTCTTTGACGTCTTCCTCGGGAAGAAGATGAACAAAGACTACATCATTATTGCTCCTCGGATAAAGAATTTTTTTATTTTCCACATTCAATATTATACACTCGTTAGAGTATATGTAATCAATACCACATACCCGAGTGTAACTAATCCCGATATACATTTGATTTTTTGGTATTAGTTCCTAAAAGGTTTCCAATTAAATATCTAGTTGTTGTTTGTGTATCAATAAAATAACACTGGCTTACAATAGTTTCCCATACTAAACTACTTTATCAACAATAATTTTTATAATTTTTTTTTAAAAAGGCATTTTTGATTCACTGTGAAAAAAAGCCATGTAGAACCCATTAATTTTTTTAGCACATATGTAACAACTTTTAGTTTATCATATATCTCCGTTTGCGCACTCTCTGAGGTGCATAACTAATTATATAAGTTTTTTTTATCTTATTTTATTACCTCGACCAGCCGATATTTAACACATTGTAGTTCAACTACTCAAGCCTCAACTTTAATTGTGGCATTATTCTTCTTCTCTAACTGAAGATTAATTTTGGTTTCAGAGTCTTTATGCGCTTATTATTAGAGTTTAAAATGCTCTCTTACTTTGATTTTTGGAGTCTTAATTTGTTGGATGACATGCTATAACATGTATTTAATAATTATGATGAAACTGGCAATCTAACATGTGTTATAAAACAAACGAATGATCAATTAAATAAACTCGCATTTTCATTTGATGAACTACCAGCTTAATAATAAGTCTCTTGACTCATAATTTTTTGATAATTATCTAACTCTTTTATAAGAGTCTCTTTTTCATTTCAATTGGTCGGTCATGAGTATTTTATAATTTTAAACTACTAAAAGTACTACCCACTTAGATAAAATCAACAAAAACATTTCACTTATTCAAACACAGTTACATTAGTCGTCTATTACTTACTATTTTACTTTTCTCCCTTTGATAAAATAAAGTTTTTTGTCCTTAATAGAGACTTGGACCAATGAATGATTTTTTACGACGTATGAGTATGATAGGATCAAACCATACTTTTTGGAGTCTTGAAAGTTTGGATAAGGGTAACCGAGTTAGACAAAGTCAAAAGTAGAAAAGCTTGGATGCTAGTTCCATTCAAAGTTCACAAGATTGGTCATGCAGACCGAAAAACTCAAAAACTTAGATGATCGAATATCTAGTTACATCGAAATCTTGATAACTCGGTCCTTCAAATCAAACAACTACAAAAACCAAAAGCTCAATAGCGAGACAAATTCAAAGCAAACATTTTTTGGTTCGACAAATACACGTAGTACACATGCCAAAAATATAGATTAAACAACTTGATCTAAAAGTAACAATTCGACTATAAGAGATTGGAATACATAAACTTGAATATAATTATAGAATACAAAAACATAAAAATAATTTTAAAATTAATATATGTAAAAAATAAAAAATATTTAGGCTAATTATAATAGTTAAAAGCTTGTTATGTTTTCACAGTGGTTGAAACAAAACAAATAAAATGGTGTATGCATGCTTAAAAAAACAACTTATGTAGTGGTCCGACTTTTTTATAAACACAAACAGCATAAAAGTTTAGTTTTTAATAAATATACTAATACAAATAACAACTTTAGTTAATGTAGGTGTATAAATAAATGAAAGGTGATCTATTATAAATCAAATATCAATTGTAATTAGCTAAAATTAAGTTGACTTTGTAAACTTCTCCATAATACAATTTTTAATGTTTTTAATGAAATATAACCTTTTTTTTTACCAAATTAATTATTTTACTATTTTTATTAATTCTCTCTTAATTCTTCTTATTTCACGAAGAAAAATCCAACTCATTTTTTTCAAGCAATGATTTGATTTCTCTGTTACATTTTCTTTTATGCTATTTTCATTTTTATCTTATTTAAATATTAAAAGTCGAGAAATTTGTCGGAATTTTTCATGTTCTATTAAAAACGACGTGCTCCGCATGATAGAGCAACCATTTAATAATCTCATCGATCGATTTATGATATAATTCTCGAGTCAGCTGGATAATCTAACTGTTGTTGAAGTGATTGTGATATTTGTTACTTGATACGAACTAAAAAAGTAGAAAGAATAAAGAATTAACATGTAAATTTTTTGTATAAAATACAAAATTAAAAAAAATAATTGAAAAATATGATTTTTGGGGTTTTGATATTTAGTTCTAGCGAACACAAATTATGTGCGATCTTAGGGTAAAAACAAATTGTGAATCACAAAGTATGAAATATCATCCACGATTTATTGTTACTTTTAGTTCATGATTTGCACATATAACTAGAGTGGTTGCGATTTTCACTTACGTAAAAATGTGTTTCACGATTCATACTTAGCAAAAATAATTTATCTAAGTGCAACCACTAAACAACAAATTTAAAAAAATATGTGAATTGTAGAACAAAAGCTAAATGAAAATCAATTGGTGTCTCCGATATGAAAAGATGATGTCCTAACCCTTTTATGAAAGAGACAAAAAGGTCATTCTTCATATACTTCAAATATAAGTGGTTACTTTCTTCATTTACGCTATTTTAAAATAATGAACTCGTCTATGCTCGAAAAATATATATTCTATTTTTAGTTTTATTAACAAATCACTCCAAAATGTAGTTGTTTTCCTATATAGGGTAAACCAATCCAGTGAGTCCTGGATAAGATCGTTTGTACTAAATTTTCTATTTTCTTTGCATTTTAGATGAAGATGAGGCAACTAAGACCGCAAGCTAAGGGTACGAAATAACATATAATAAGTTGAAGTGAGAGATAATTTTCGTAAACAATATAACAATAATGCAAATCTGAATCAAAACATTTTTATTTATCTTTATCGGGATGGTTGCTAGATGACAGACGTTTGAAAAATAGTAAACTAGATTGGATGATGCATACAAGAATCTGAAACATAAATCCGTGATTGGATTTGCTTACCATAATAGTTACTGAGGTTAAAAATAATGTTGTATTAGATGTAGCCGTTGATTGGATAAGATTCGATAACAGATTCACGAATAGTCAAGCAGACATGTAATATCTATATAAAAAATATTTTCATCATGGCCCTACAAATTATCCCGTGACAGAAGATACACCTTAACTTTCTTGATGGTTTTCTTTGGACAATGCAAATCATTCACGAAGAATAACAATCAGCATTGGATTCCATCATTTTTTTCACTCACGAGAAATTCAATTACTCGACCAACTTATTGCAGACAAATATAAACCATATTAGGTTCATATTTTAAATGAGCTCGATTCCGAATTTGCGTTTAAATTGAAGTCTCAAATTTATTGGTGTTATGCATTAGAAAGTTATCTAAATGTGATTCGAGAATCACGAATCAAAATTTGAAAAAATTGTCTAATAGTAAATCACGAATACAAAAGTTATTTTTTTTTCATCTAATCATGAATCGTGAAACAAAATTTATTAAAATGAGAATTTTTAAATGCTAATCGCGAAACAAAAGTTATTCAAAATACGAATTGATAAACACAGATTAAATAATTTGATAACAATAAGAAAAATATATTTTTTTATAAAGTACCATTTAAGATCCAAAATCCTAACTATTATCCACATAAGACCCATATTTTCATTATTCTCTGAGAAAGACCCGTTCTAGTCAAATATTTACCATTAAAGACCCACTAATACCCTAAATACCCTTACTCTATAATATAAAATACTTTTAGACCCATACTTCACATTTTCCCTCAATTTTCTCTCTCTATCTCTCTCCTTTTACGTGAATAGAACAACTCTAGGCGATTCTTCATTTCTTGTTTACTCAATAATCTTGCTTTTCTTTTGTTTTCGTATGTTTTTGTTGTATTTTTAGTTGATTTCGAAGTTTTATTTTGGATATCTGTTTAGAGAAGTCAATTTATGTGTGGTAAGTCAAATTTTTATTTCGGAATACTAGGGGTACTCAAGATATGTTTTTGTTTTTTATTCTTGTTATTTATCTGGTTTTTGCGTTGCTAATGTAGTTTATTTGTTGTATTTTAGTTAGTTTTTCGTCGATTTTAGTTAGTTTTGAGTTTTTGAGATTTTTGTGTCGAGTAAAACGGTTCAGGAAAGAAGATGCGAAACGTTTGTATCTGTACGTACTGGGTTTAGGAAAGAAGATGCGAAACGTTTGTATATGTACGTACTAATAGTTGCGAAACATGTAATTCTTCTAAGACGGTAGATGTAAAACACGTTTTTGATAGATGCAAATCGTTATTTGTTCTTTATTTTTTTTAATTCAAAACATATCATGAGTGGTACTAGTTTTGTTCGTCTTAAAAAACAAAACTAACGGTTTTTTTCGGATTTTTTTTTCTTCTGAGTGACGGTTTAAAAGATACAAACTTTTAAATTTTTTAAATTTAAAAAGTAAACGAATAAGATGCGAACCCTTCTTTATTTCGATAGATGCGAAAACTTCTTTATTTATTTTGATAGATGCGAAACCTTCTTTATTTTGATAGATGCACAAACCTTCTTTATTTTGCTAGATGTTAAACCTTCTTTATTTTTGTAGATGTGAAACTTTTTTTATTTTGATAGATGCTAAACCTTCTTTATTTGGTGGATGCGAAACATTCTTTATTTTGATAGATGCTAAACCTTATTTATTTTGGTAGATGCAACCTTCTTTATTTGATAGATGATAACCTTCTTTATTTTGATAGATGCGAAACCTTCTTTATTTTGCTAGATGAGAAACCTCTTTCTTTTGACAGATGCGAAACCTTCTTTAATTTGGTAATGCGAAACCAGACACTAGATTCGAAACCATATCATGAGTGGTACTACTTTTGTTCGTCTTAAAAAAACAAAACCAATGGTATTTTTAAAAAAAAATTCAAAACATATCATGGGTGGTACTAGTTTTGTTCGTATTAAAAAAACAAAATCAATGATATTTTCGGATTCTTTTTCCGAAATACAAATTTAAAAATACAACCTTCAAAAATTAAACTAAAAAAAATTAATTACTATATTTTATATAAAAATATAATTAACTTCTTTAGTGGATCTTTATGGATAAATTTCCTCATTTATATTTAATATTTACTTGATAATATCAAGGACCGAGCAGAAGGACGGACTTTCCTTTAGAAAAAAAAGTCTCCTCATTATTTAGATTTTAAATATATTTGTACTTTTAATATAATATTAAGAAATAAAAATAAATTTTGCTTTTAGTATAAATTAAAAAACCAAAAATAAGAGGGACATGAAGGTAATTTAAGTCGAGTTAGGGTTTTAGAGCTTCACAGTATAAATTATAAGTTTCTTAATTATTGCTCCACTTAACCCTATCAGAAATCTCAGCGTCCAGTGCTCTACCGTAGCCGATTCGAGGTATCCTTCTCTCTCACTCATATCTCTCTTCTCTTTCACTCTATATCTCTCTGGATTCAACTATCACACATCGAAAATCTATAGATCTGTGAATTCATTATATTTTTTGATTCATATATTCAGAATCACACATCGAAAATCTATAGATCCGTGTATTCAGTATAGATTTTGATTCATATATTCTTACAGGTAGTCGATTGAGTATCAACAACCACTAGAGAAAAATGTCGGGGTAAGTTACTTTTTCTTCTTGTTTCTGTTTGAATATTTGGTTCCACTATGTTCGTCATCTGATTGTTCTTAGGTATCAGTATTGATTGTTCGGTTAGGTATATCTCTTCATTGTTCTTATGTATTTTGGGGTTTTTCTTGTAGAATTTAATCAATTAGGGCTTAAGCAACAGTCGACTTCACAATGTATAGAATTTAGGGTTTAGCTTGGTTCAATTCTATATTAGTTTGATGTTTCTCTTTCTTGCAGCATCTAATTAATGGGATTTTTTGTTTAGTATCTAATTTATGTATATATGCATTGTTGTCCACAGTGATGAGGCTACTCCTACAGTTGCTGCTCCAGCTGAGGTTACTCCGATTATTCCGGAGGACATGGATTTGATGACCGCTCTACAGCTTGTGCTCAGGAAATCAAAGGCACACGGTGGGCTTACTCGTGGACTCCATGAGGCTGCCAAAGTTATTGAGAAGCACACTGCTCAGCTCTGTGTGTTGGCTGAAGACTGCAATCAACCTGACTATGTCAAACTGGTTAAAGCTCTCTGTGCTGACCACAATGTTGGTTTGATGACCGTTCCCAGTGCTAAGACTCTTGGCGAGTGGGCTGGTGTAAGTATTACTTTTCATATTGTGTTTATACTGTGTTCTCTTTGAGACTCTTATTTATTTAAATGTGATTTGTCATTTGTGTTGTACCATGTATAACTATACCTGTGGTACATTTAAGAGTGTATCTATAATGTATAACTTTTGTAATCATATGCTTTGTTTAGAGGCTCTATAAACGTCCAGTAAATATCCCATCTCGTTTAGACTCTTAAACAATAATAGCATAGAGATAAACTATCTTGCGGTCATTGTTGCTGTCTTTCGTTGCGATTAAAGGCACCTTAGCATTTTTCTATCCTGGTGTTGTACTAGTGTGATTGGTTCCAGTTTTGCTAAAAAAGATTATTGTGGTTTAGATGTGAATATGTTTCTTATGTATATTTGGCTTGCTTTAAATCCCGCAGTTGTGCAAGATCGACTCTGAGGGGAAAGCAAGGAAAGTTGTTGGATGCTCATGCGTTGTCGTTAAGGTAAATAATCATTCTGTTTCATACTTTGTTCTTCGGTTTTATACTATTGTAATGTTGTTAAGATCTAAATGTTTATCTTTGCAGGACTTTGGTGAAGAGAGCACTGCATATACTATGGTTCAGGAACATTTGAAGGCTCAATAGACAATCTTATAATGTTATCTGGAAAACAAAGTTCTTTTCATTAGGGCTTTTTTTGTCTGTTGATGTTTTTGGATTCTAATCTATTTATTTTTGTTCTTTTTGTTTTAGTACTCTTATTGGTAAACTAATACCCTTTTTGCTTTAAGTTCAAGAGAGTTTTCTAGTATAAGTTGTCTTCTCTTTGAAATGTTACTTTTTGTCAGAATATTTAATATTAGCATAACATATCTTTCAGTATAATGAATTTGGACTAAATATATTTTTTGTGAATTTGATTCCAAAACTCTTTATTTGTGAGACCTTTCGACTCCAAAGATTCCTGGTTACTTGTCGAGTCCTGGCACCAACTATTATGTAAATGATCCTGAATTATGTATGGCATCGGATTGCATTCTGTTAGGAATAAAGTTCCATGGTTCGACTGTTAGAATCTGATTAGGGCGTAAAAAGTAAAATGAGAACGTATTTATGTTAATAGCTAGAGAGGTATCCGTAATTTGGATCTACAAAATTGAGATTAGAAATATGTCTAATTCGAATTGGTTGTCCCTTAAGTAGCAAATCATATTTATATGAGCAGAACATTTTATATATTTAAATTTTAATTTCCTTAAGGTTTCTTTTTAATTTTAAACTTTAATTCCAGCGAAATTAGACTAAGAGTGTCATTGGGAAGTGTTAGAATATATCGGAAGCAATAGGTATTGATGACACTATTTATAAACTGAACCATAAAAGCAAAATGAATATACTATGAACAAAAGTCGAATAATTATTTACTTGTAAATAGTCAGTCATATTTTTAGTTTTGTGCTGGGTAAATGTCGGTGAGTAAAAAAGTTTTCAAACTTTGTTAGTTTTTCTTTTTTTTAAAAAGATATAATAAATTAAAAATAAAAATAGTTTATTCCAAATATTCCTAAAGATATATCAGTGGAAAGAAAAGATAGATGAATAAATAATTTTTTCAAAAAATGTTCATATTTTTAATTAAAAAGGTGGAATAAAGTTTTAAGTTAATTTTTTTTACTAATACCTATTTTTAAAAAGTTTGTTAAATTAAAAAGTTAGATAAAATTTTAATCTAAATATCCCTACCCTAAAATATTGGTTTTTTATTAGGGATAATAAATAATATTTTTTTAAAAATGTTAATATTTTTAATTAAAAAGGATAAAGTTTTAAGTTAATTTTTTTTAACTAATACCTATTTTTAAAGAGTTTGTTAAATTAAAAAAGTTAGATAAAATTTTAATCTAAATATCTTAACTAATTCCTATTTTAATCTAATGAAAATTTTACAGAAGATAACAAGTCTTTTTATAAAGGAGACGAGGAGTTATAATAACAACCATATATTTTTTATATAATTATTTTTATTTATTTTTAAAAATATTTTTTAATAGAAAATTTGATTTTATTTCCAATTATTTTTCAAAAATATTTTTTATATAACAAATTTGATTTCATATTTACTTATCTTTTAAATATTAAATTTGATTATATTATATTTTATTTGTTTAAATATCTTTTAAAAATAATATATTTAAGATTTATTGTTAAATATTATTTTTATGTATAATAAGATATTTTTATTTGTAATAAAATTTCTTATTTTTTTATTTTTATTCACAATAACATAGCTTGTACACGATTTAATTGTTGTAGGCTTATAATAGAGCGTTATTTTTAATAAAAAGCCAAAGAATAATGTTGGTTGTTCAAGTAGCCCAAGTAATAATAATATAATTTATCCTGATCAGACTGTCCATATATTAAGCCCTAATGTTGATAGTGTAGATTTTGATTTGAAGAAAGATATAGTGAGTGATCCGGGACTATGCCAACGTATTAGAGAATCTAATATCAATTCTCGAGATAAAATTCGACGAGAATTCATCTTAAAAGGACCTTGCCAATAAAAAAAATATATTTTTCGAAAACAAAATTTGAAAAAAAAAACCGAGGTTTCAAATTATATGGTTTGAAAATTTTGTTTAGCCCTCCTAATTTTAAATCCTGGTTCCGCCACTGGATGAATTAGTTTTGTTACAATAACAATACTGAAATGGTACAAGATCAATAAAGTATCACGGGCAAAAAAATTTCCAACATAAAGATTCTGCAGGCAAATATTAACAAACAACATGGAGTTAATAACTATTAATATAATCCAAAATTCTTTTGGACGGTGGAAGTTATAATATAGGTCTCAAAAGATGCGATATTTGTTGAGTTTAAAGATGAGGGATCCGAGTGTGAAAATCTAACTTCCGCGACGGAACGAACCTTCCAAATGAGTTGGACGAAAGGACCGTCCACCAAATTATGGTCGGCTATCTCTCGATATAAAAGAGTTGATTATGACATTGTACCCAAAATCTGAAGTTTAATAGTAAATCGTGAGTTCGTTTTAAAAGCTAGATGAAAAAATAAGTTTGGTTTTTAAACAGTGATAGTTTATAGATTTTTAAAAATTCGTTGATAGTTTTTAAATTATCCAATTGAGATAAAGTTAGTCTATGCATTTGATGATCAATGTAAAGTAACACCATACTCAACTAAAACTTGTATCATCAATGATCTATTGACTTTAGCTTTAACTGCATTTGGATTTCGATCTAAAATTGATAGACCATTGATGATACAAGTTTATGTTGAGTATTGTACCATCTAACAGTTTTACACTAATTAATAAATGCGAAGTCTAATTTTACCTTGTTATTACAATCGATAATTTAAGGACAAATTATTGTTCAAAGCCGACTTGCGCTATTAATTGCGAAATATTTAGTTAACTATTTTGATTTTGTTCCCGCTATAATATTTTGATTTTCTGTTTTGAAGTAACAATTTTACTTTTAAATAATTTATTTGATTTTGTTATTAGTATATTTTTTTAATATTTTATAAATAACATTATATCAAAATTTATATTTGTTACAAAATCTTTGATTTAGTATTGAATTTTTTAAAATTTGTTTTTAATCTTAATTTTTTAATTAATTGATAAAATATAAAATAAATAAATAAAACAAAAACAAAAACAATAAATACAAAATGAAAACAAAACAACCCCACAATCGTTAAACGATGGGTTATTTAGGAGTTTTTGTAAAAGTTTTTATGAAGTGCATGTAATAATAATAGACAAATCTCCAAGAAAAGGAGATAAATTTCAAGAATAGTATTCTTCTTCACTTGGCTTAGTCCTATCGGGAATGATGGATGAAGGAGAAAGCTCTTCTCCGGTTGGAAGATCGACTGATCTTAATATTAACTTCTCAGTCTTGCAGAATCTCCAATCTGATCCTCCCAAAATTAGAAATAATCGTGCGTTTAAACCTGCAATTAGTGGAAATGTAAAGTCTGCTATTAAATCATATGCTGAATTATTTAAGCACAAACAGGTCAAGATAGTTCATGAAGATGTTCAAAGAATCATGAATAAAGATTGTCTTGAGATTTATTTCAAGAGTACGGACAAAGAAAAGCTTTGTTTTATTTCGAAACAAACCTTGGTTTGTAAGTTTGCTACGGGCAAACCCAGTTACAGCAGTATGAAGGAATTCTTTGATGGTTTTAAGTTCAATGGGGAATACAACATCTCAAGTTTTGGCTACAAGCATCTGTTCATTGATTTTTCTTTAGTTGAGGATATGAAAAGACTCTTTAGGAGGAATGTTTGGGTTTTAGGGAGCAAAACAATGAGGATCCTCATTTTAACCCTAATTACAAAAATCCTCTGACTCCTGTGTACATAGATCTGCCTAATTTGCCGGAATTTATGTATCAGGATGAAACTTTAAAGGAAATTGTTAAGGGAATTGGAAATCCTTTAAATATTGGGGTTCCTAATAAAAATCGAGCAAGATATAATTACTGCAGGATTTGGGTTGAGGTAGATGTTTCTAAACCATTACCTAAAAAGATCTGGATTGGGTTTGGTTAGGAAGGGTTCTGGCAGAATCTTGTCTATATTAATTGCCCTAAATTATGTAATCTATGTTATCATATTGGCCACTCTAAGGGAAGCTGTAAGAAAGCAAAGAAAAACAACATTGCTGATACTAAAATACCTGGTGTAGAAACTGAAGGAAACGAGTCTGACAAGGAAAAGGCTCCAGTTCAGAGACTAATGTCAATAGTCACTATGGGTGACAACATGCTTGATAATGAGGAACCTGATTTAGAAAAGACAGAGAATCAGAAGATGGAAAGTTTGGGAAATAAAGCTCTTGTGGAAAACGCTGTACCTTTTGGAGTTGACAGTATTGAAGTCATTGAAGCTCTGCATCTGCTTGATATGGGAACGTTGAGTAATTCAAAAGATGATACTCTGGATAACAGTATTGGTGAAGATTCTACAATCTTTGAGGTCACGAGAATTTTGCCATCGTCACCTTCAACAAAAAGCAAGGAGATCAAGAAAAAAGATCAGAAGAAGTCAAATAAAGTGAAGTTGGTAAATACTAAAGGTTTGATAAATTTGAAACAAATGCAATACAAGAGTGTTGCTAAAAACTTAAAAGCTTACAAATGACTATTCCATAATCAATTGGAATGTTCGAGGTCTAGGTAACAAAAATACTATAGACAGACTCAAATCTCTTAGGAGATCTGTGAAGCCACGGTTTTTTACGATCCAGGAGCCTATGGTCAATTGCTCTAAGTTGGAAAAAGTTTCTAAAAGATTGGGGTTTCATGGTTTCTGTCACAACTCCAGTAATAAGATATGGGTTCTGTGGAAATAATTTTTCCTTGTTGAAGTCATAGAAGATGTTGATCAGTTTATTCATCTCAGTGTTAAGCATAAAGATTTGGTGAAGAAGTTTAGGGTTACAGTGGTCTATGCTAAATGTACTAAAGTATTGAGAAGGGTTTTGTGGGATAAAATTAGGGATCTGGACTGCTCTGCTATGGATTGGATGGTGCTAGGGGACTTCAACACAATTGCTTCTCTTGATGAGCAATTACACTGCTCAACTAATTGTTTATCTAGCATGGATGAATTTAACAGCTTTATTTTTTATTGTGGTTTGAAGGATGCATAATATTCTGGGAATAAGTATACTTGGACTAATGGCAGGAACTGGAGGCGTTTGGATAGGGTGTTATGTAGTAATAGCTGGGTGAACTATTTTGAGGCAACTAATGTGACTCACCTATCTAAAACGTGTTCTGATCACCCTCTTATGGTGATTTCTATCAAGACTAACTCTAAGAAAACTAAGTCTAGCTTAAGGTTTCTCAATATGTGGACTCTTTACAATGATTTCTATAAGGCGGTTGAATACAATTGGGCTATGGACTGTCAGGGTCTTCCTATGCAGAAATTCTACTTCAAGCTAAAGAGACTGAAAGATGTGCTTAACGATTGGAATAGAGATGTTTTTGGGAATGCCTTTGATGCTATTAATCAAATTGAAGAAGAAATTAATTTCAGAGAGTTAAACTATCAGACATCAAACTTTGTTGAAGATAAAAATCTTCTTGATAAGGCTAAAGGGATGCATGTTACTTTGTTGAACATGGAGGAGGCTTATTGGGCTCAGAAAACTCACTCTCAATGGGTAAATAATGGTGAAATGAATACTAAGTTTTTTCACAGTTTGGTGAAGAAAAGGTATAAAAGGAATACTATTAATAGAATTAAAGATGGAGCTAATTGGTTGGAAGATCCTGAAGAAATTGGGGTCTCTGCTTTAAATAACTTCAAGATATCTTATTGAATCAAGCTAATCCTTGGAACTCTAACATTCTTGAGGACTACATTCCTAAATTGGTTAATGATGAAGATAATATTGGGTTAACTGCTATTCATACGGAGGAGGAGATTTATGAGACTATTAAGGGTTTGAACACTAAATCGGATTCTGGTCCTGATGGCTACAATGGAAAATTCTATGTGGAATGATGGCAAATCATTAAACATGATCTATGCGAAGAAATCTCTCAAGTTTTCTATGATAGTTCTCTGCCTAATGGTCTTTTTGCTACTTTAATTTGTCTGATTCCTAAGAACTCTTCCCCTCAAACGTGGAAAGAGTTTAGGCCTATTAGCCTATCCAATCTACTCAACATAATTATTGCTAAAATCATCAATAAAAGGGTATCTAAGATTCTGCCTATCTTTATATTTGATGAGCAAGCTGCATTTGTTTCTGGGAGGTCCATTCATGATAACATAATGTTGGTTCAGGAGTTAATTCTGGATCTAAACAACCAGTCTAGGGGAGGTAATATGGTTCTTAAATTTGTTATGTACAAAGCCTTTGATAAGCTTTGATGAGTCCGAATTCAGCATGCCCCCGGACAGGGAAAATCGGTATAGTCTCTCCGAATACCGGACAGGTTACATGGACATGGATCGAACAGGTTATTTGGACCGGACAGATTTCTGTGAACACTGTGAACTTAAGGCTGTTCGAACTATGACAAAAGTACTAAAAAACCTAAACACTTCTTGACTAAGCTACTTGCTCTCCTACTTAGAGCTCATGGGTCTTTAAACATGACCCGAGTCTATTAAACATGACCTGAAAGCCCATAAGGGCCCAAACATCATACTATAAATACCTAACCACCCGCATTAACTAGGGGTAATGAGAATTAACTGCTACCAAGCTGCTTAATCATCTCTCTACTCTCTACTCTAACCGTTAAACACCCACATACCACCGTTAAACACCCACATACCACCGTTAAACACCCACATACCACTGTTAAACACCCATACACCACCTTAAAACTCTACTCGAAATTACCAGCCTACCCTCATGCAATTATTATCCTCACCAAATTGGCGACCACAGTGGGAGAAGAGAGGTGCCTGAATCAAACATTCAAAACCTGCCAAGAAATTCTGTCCGTATGAATTCGGACAATCCAGAGCTTCCACCAGCTTTGCTCGAAGTGGTGGAAGAAAACGATGAGTACACTGTCCAAGAGCGCGACAGGTTAAAGCTTGAAATAGAAGCTCTGAGGGCTGAAAAGGCCAAGATGGGCGTGAAAGAAAAATCCAAGGCATCGGTTGTTCATCACACTGATAACCCCAGAGAGCATGAGGCTTCCAAAACTCATGTGAGCACCAAAAAGACTCATGCTAGTTCTAAAAAGTCTCATCGGTCCAAGCCTGTGGAGAGTTCTGACTCGAGCTCAGAATCTTCGGGTAGCTCTTTAGAAAGTGAGAGAAATGAAAAATCCTTGTCCTCTAGCAGCGATGAGGGTCGAACCAAGAAAAAGCAAAAGCAGGTTAAGAAATATTCAAGAAAAAGAGACCACCATGGAAGAATGAAAAGGCATATTGGAAAGGGGTCATCTCACCACCGGAGGTATACGGACAAGATGCTGAGGGATCCCTTTGCCTTCCACGATGAACCAAGTATCTTTGCAACTCCCAATGAGGATACTGTGTTCAGTCGTGGAAGGAATTGGAGGCAGTCTCCACTGTCTTCTAAAATCCTGTCCGGAAACCTCCCCAAGAGGTTTGACAGTACTAAAATGGAGAAGTACGATGGCAGTAATGATCTGGACAATCATCTGGAGCAATTCAATAACTTCATGATGAACTTTGATGATGATGATAAACTACTGTGTAGGGCATTCTCCCAATCTTTTACGGGGAGTGCTCTGAAATGGTACAACAGCCTGCCTCAGGGTTGTATTAAAGATTTTGATACGTTTTGGGTGGCCTTTCGAAGGCAGTTTGTAGGGAGTAAGGAGCTGAAGGGAAATGGAGACACAATAATCCATTATGCCTAGGAGCCAAATGAGTCATTGAAAGAGTACATAAGTCGTTTTGTGAACACAAAGAATGGGTTGGCTGATTGCTTCGAACAGGTGGCAATAGCATCCCTAAGGCAAGGTTTGAACCCAGACAATCTGGCTGATTCGGTGACCAGAAAGAAGGCTATGACCAGAAAGAAGGCTATGACCTGGGGAGGATTTCTAAATCAAGTTGGCAAACAAATAAACGTTGATGAAACAAAGAAAACCAGGGTGCACAGACAGGTGAGGTCCACCCCAGTGGCACCAACTCCAAATCAAAACCAGTCCGGGAACAAAGCAAGAGAAACCGGACAGGGGCATGGTAGGGCAAAAGCTCAGTCTCAGCCAGCCGCTCCCGCTCAAAGTCAACAATCCAGAAACAAAAGAGGGCCATGGGTCCAACCGGAGTGGTTCGCAGAACTCAAAGAAAGTGTGGCCACCATTTTCAATAAGACAAAAGATGAGGTGCATTACCGGAGACTAGCAACCTTGCAGTCTCCCAGAGAGCATCGTAACAACTCCTTTTGCCAATATCACAATGATATTGGCCATACCACTGATGATTGCATAGCATTGAAGCAAGAAGTTCAAAACCTGATTGAAAGGGGAAAGTTGGGAGCATACGTTAAGAGAAGAGGAGGCAACAGGCCTGACAACACTCACCGGGTTGGTCCAAGTAATGCTGCCCCGGAGGGGGCCATGGTTATAGTTGAAAGGTTTGATGTGGAATCTGAATACTTGGATCCTGATCCAACTCGAAACAGGGTGGGTGCTATAGAGGAATGTTCTAGGTCGGTCTCCGGGCTCATTAAATTCTTTGAGTCACTTACAATTTTCGGAGGGGACACTATGACAACTCATACTGCTTCTTCGAGAAAGAGGCACGTTCATAATTTAGCCTCCCAGCTAGAAGGAGGCATGACATCTTATCAGTCACCAAACTCATTCCCCTTCATTGTCTTTGATGAGGATGATTTGAGAGACATTGCTGGCCCTCATGAGGATGCTGTTGTCATAGGAGCCTCTATAGGGGGCAATGAAATAAGGCGAATTCTGGTGGACACTGGAAGCTCGGCCAATATCCTTTTCCTAACCACTTACAAGAAAATGAGAAATCCAGTTGTGATTCAAAAGTCGGACAGGTCCATCGTGGGCTTCACAGGCAGCTCAGCCGATGTGATCGGAGAATTTGAAGAAGAGGTGTTATTGGGCAGGGGCCCTTTCGAGAAAATGGTTAGAATACTCTTTATTGTGGTGGATTGTCCCACTTGCTATAATGCTATTCTAGGGAGGTCTTGGCTCTCTAGGATGCATGCAGTGGCTTCAACAGTCCACCAGTGCTTAAAGTATGCTGTTCAGGGACAGGTTGTGGTTGTCCGGAGCAGCCAAAAGATTGCAAGAGAATGCTATGCCACTGCCTTGGCTCCTCGAACACTGGGGGCAGTCCGAATAAATGATCAATAACAGTTTGAGGGCTTTTCTGGGGGTGAGGGTGAAATTGATGACCCCAGAGAGACCCCTGGAGTGTTGATTCCAATTGAAGAGGTTGAAACGCACTGTTTGGAAGAAGGCAAGAGTGTCAAGATAGGGTCCAAGATGCCACCAATGTTGAAAGAAGAGATGTTGAAATTTTTGAAAGACCATCAGCATGTTTTTTCTTGGTGCAATGCTGATGTTACTGGAGTTCCATCAGAAGTGATATCCCATCACCTATCTGTCCGGAGAGATGTAGCACCAGTGGTTCAAAAGAGAAGAGCTTTCTCAAAAGAAAAGGCTGATGTCATAGTACAAGAGGTTGACAGGGCACATTAAAGAATCTCAGTATCCTTTGTGGACTGCCAATCCTGTCCTGGTGAAAAAGAAAAATGGCAAGTGGCGCATGTGCATTGATTTCACAGACCTCAATAGCGCTTGCCCAAAAGATTTGTACCCGGTCCCCCGGATAGATCAGTTGGTAGACTCTACTTCTGGGAACAATCTGCTTTCCTTTATGGATGCCTTCTCCGGGTACAATCAGATTCAAGTGGATCCAAAAGATCAAGAGCATACCACATTTGTCACTGACAGGGGTCTGCATTGCTACAAGGTGATGCCATTTAGTTTAAAAAATGCTGGGGCTACTTATCAGAGGCTAGTCAACAAGGCATTTGCTGATCAAATTGGAAGAAATATGGAGGTTTACATTGACGATATGATGGTGAAGAGTGTGGATGAACAGTTACACTTGTCCGATCTCCAAGAAACTTTTGCCAACTTGGTAAAAGTAAATTTAAAGTTAAACCCTGAGAAATGTGTCTTCGGAGTGCAGTCCGGGAAGTTTTTGGGTTATATCATAAGTGAGCATAGAATACAGCCCGATCCGGACCAGCTGAATGCTCTTTTCCAGATGGAACCTCCTCGAAATGTCAAAGAAGTACAACGGTTAACGGGGAGATTAGCAGCTTTAAACAGATTTATCTCCAGGTCTTTGGACAAGTGTGCTCCTTTCTTCCAAACCTTGAAGGGTGCAAAGGGTTTTGAGTGGACCCCACAGTGTGATGAAGCTTTCAATGAAATCAAGAAACACCTGTCCTCCCCCAAAACTTTGTTCAAACCAGTTGATGGGGAGACTCTCTTTGTGTATTTGGTAGTTTCAAGTTATGCCATCAGTGCTGTGCTGGTAAGAGAGGTCAATAGGTATCCCCACCCAGTGTACTACATCAGCAAAAGCTTGATTGATGCTGAGAGGCGTTACTTGAAACTCGAAAAATTGGCATTAACCCTGGTGATAGCTGCAAGAAAGATGAGGCCTTATTTCCAGGCTCATCCTATCATCGCCCGAACATCTTTTCCTTTAAAGAATGTCCTTCAAAAAGCAGACATTTCAAGCAGAATGACTAAGTGGTCAATAGAATTGGGGGACTTCGACATAGACTTTGCTCCCCGGACAGCAGTAAAAGCCCAAGCTGTGGTCTTGGTTGAGTTCCACTCCGATAGGGATTCAGAGCAAGCTACTGATACAAAAGACAAGAAAGTCTGGATCGTCCGAACAGATGGTGGATCTAGCACTATGGGATGTGGTGCAGGAATATGTTTAACTTCCCCTTATGGAGATAGTATGTACCAGGCTATTTGTTTTGCTTTCAGGGCATCTAATAACGAGTCCGAATACGAAGCAGCTATAGCTGTGTTAAAGTTAGCCTACATCTGTGGGGCTAAGAGGGTCAAACTGCTAAGTGACTCCCAATTGCTTATCCACCATGCCTTAGGCCAATCTGAGGCTAGAAAGGAGCAACTTGTGAAATATTTACTCCTCCTCAAGAATGAAGCACTAAAATTTAAAGCTGTTGTCTACGAACACATTCCCCGGGCAGAAAATGAGCTAGCAGACTCATTGGCAACAATAGCATATACAGAGTCTTACCCATGGATCCATGTGCTTGAAAGCCCTTCTATTCAACTTAGTAAGGGTGAAGAAGAGGAAGTTTTTGAAATACAGGTGAAGCAGCCTCAAGATTGGAGGTCTCCTCTCATGCAATATCTGTCCGATGGTATTGTGCCTTCAGATAAATCACAAGCCAGAACATTGAAACACAAGGCTCGTGGTTTCATTATGTTGAGAGAAGTGTTGTACAAAAAATCCTATAGTAAACCTCTCCTACGTTGTTTAGGGGATGATGAGTCACAAATGGTCCTCTCCGAATTGCATGATGGTGAGGGATCAGCCCATTGTGGGTTTAGAGCTTTAACAAGAAGAGTATTGCTCTCCGGATATTATTGGCCATCGATTATGAAAGATGCTAAGGAATTGGTGAAGAGGTGTGACCCATGCCAGAGGTACAACAATGAAATTCATGTACCAGCCATTCCTTTGGAGTCAATTTCTGAGCCCATCCCTTTTGCTCGATGGGGGTTGGACTTAGTAGGGCCTCTCCCTGTGGCGTCCGGAGGGCGTAGAACTATAATTGTGGCCATTGACTACTTTTCAAAGTGGATAGAAGCAGCTCCCCTGGCAGGGACAACATCAAAATCTGTCATAAAATTCATTCTATCCAACATATGTTGTAGATTTGGTGTCCCACAGAAAATAACAACAGACAATGGGCCACAGTTCGACAATAGAGAAATGGAAAGCTTCTGTGCCTCAAGGGGTATACAACATTGTTTTTCTTCACCTTTCCACCCACAAGCTAATGGGCAAGTTGAAGTGGCTAATAAGACTATACTATCCGGTTTAAGGAAGAATTTGGAAGGGGCTGCTGGGAAGTGGCCTAGTTATTTACAAGAAGTCTTGTGGGCCTACCAGACAACACCTGGGGCTGCAACACAAGAATCACCCTTCGCCTTGGTCTATGGAATGGATGCAGTAGCCCCCATAGAGAAGACACTCCCTTCCTTTCGTGTTCACAACTTCTCCGGACACGCTAATGAGATGGCCATCAGAAATCAACTTGATTTGATAGAAGAAAGACGGGTTAAAGCTCGCCTTAGAGTTGCACACTATCAGGGCTTGATGAGAAGCAGGTTTGCTTCTAAAGTTAAAAGAAGAGATTTCCAACCAGGGGACAAGGTATTAAGGAAGGTCTTCTTACACACTAAAGAAAAGCTCTTCGGAAAGCTGGCCCCTACCTGGGAGGGTCCGTACATAGTGATTGAAAGAATCAAGCCTGGAACTTATTGGTTGGAAGACAAAGATGGCAGGGTTCTAACTCATCCTTGGAATATTGAGCATCTTCGGATATACTTTGAATAACACTTGTGTAAATATTTACTTGTTTGAACTTCCATGTAAATATTTGGGGGCATACTCTTTCCTCCCTGGTGGCACGGGGAGGTTTTAGTGAGGCGTCCGGATGGTTGAATAAAATTCGATGCCTTCTTCAAAATTTTCTAAATATTTTCAAAGTTCTATCTCTTGTTATACTACCCGGACTGAAAGATCTAAGGGCTATTAAACTCTAGCCGGAGAATTTAAACACTCTCACAATGCAATAACTAAAAGCTACTTAAACTCTAGCTATCTAAACTAAAACAAACAATGAGAGAAGATGATGGTTGTGCAAAACAGAAATATTCATTAAACAACTTAAAATTGCCTTGGCCTTCCAAGGACTTTTCGAGTAAGTCAGGATACAGCACAAAAAACCTGTCCGAACAAATACCGGACACCACAACAAAAAGAGTGCCTTGGCCTTCCAAGGACTTTAGTTTGAACAAAAGATAAACCAAGTAAATCATAAATTAAGATTGAGCCTTTGAAGATGGCTCCCCTTCATCTGCTTTCTTACCCTTAGAGTCGCTCCCCCCTTCGACTATTTTCTTGCCCTTGAGATCATTCTCCTCTTCACCAGGGCTCTCTCCGGTCTTCTCTTCATCACTAGATGAAGACTCACTGGGAATCCATCCTCGTCGACCATTGTATAATATGGAAGGTCATCATCATCCACATAGAGCCATAAGTCCCCCAGGGTCCTCTTCGGAATTTTTTCATGAAAAAGGAGAACCATATCAGACTTTACCCTTTGAATCATTAATGCTTCGCTTTTAATCATTTCCCTGGCATAGGCGTTGATCTTGGCATTGATTGTGGCCTCTTGGTCCTTTAACAAAGCATTTTTCTCCTCAGCAGCCTGGGTCACTGCATTTTCTAGAGCGATCTTGTCAGTAGTCAGGTTGGTGATGATCTTCTCCTTTGCAGTAGTTTCTCCCCTTGAGGTCGTAAGGTCCTTCTCCATACCGGACAGCTTCTCCTAAAGATATTTTATGGTTTCTTCTAGGGTGGAAACTTTTGTGTTGCTTTCATCTTGCTTCCTCTTCAGCTCCTCATTTGCTTCCTTAAGCAAGTCAGCATTGGTAGTAGCAGTGCGGAGGTCTCCGGACAACTTTTCCTTCTCAGAATTGAGGTCTTTGATGGTGTCTGCCTGACTCCGGACTTGCCTCTCCAATGTAAGAACTGGCTGCATATTACTAAGTAAGGAATGGGCTATAGTGTCCTTTTCACTAGAAACCACGAAAGTCTTACCATTGAAATTGACCGTATTGGAGCTGCTCGGAGGGATGTAAGGCCCTGCGAACTCGTCTCTAGGGAGGCCAAGGAAATATTCACCAAGCCCACCCAGACTGGTGATGTCCACTTCATCCAAGTTGAGCTCTCCCCCCTCAACTTCATCAGTATGAAACTCTCTTGGGATCTCTTCGGCCAGCGTTGGGTCAGAGGGGTCAGTGGGAAAAGAGGGCTCCGGATCCCGGAGAGCAAGCTCATCTCCTTGTGAAGTCTTTTTCTTCTTGACTTCCCGATCAGCGCTTTCACCTACTTGCTTGCGAGTCCTCTTGGGAGCCCTTGGAGGTTTTGGGAGATCTACTTCCTGCCTTTCGGTCTCTTGCTCTACCACTTGCAAGAGGGCTGCATCGATTTGAACCTGGGCCGGCCCCTCCGGGTCTGTTGGAGCATCCTTCTCAGCATCACTTGCCCGTTTTTTGCCTCTCTTCTTGCCCTTCATTTTGCTTGGGGCTTTAGCCCGGGCAGGCAGGTAGAGTGTCCCATCTAACTCATGGGACCTTCTCAGCACAATGTCTTCTGGAGGCGGGGTGGTGAGCTCCTCCAAAGTTAGGTCTCTCCAACCTGTGGTGTTCCACAGGTGAGACCTTGCTAGATTTCCAGCGGTGAAGGCTTTGTGGAATCGATTCTCCTAGTTCTCTGCGGCCCAAGCATTGATTTTGCCACAGGAAGTCTGTCCGGCCTTCAGATAATCCCCGAACTTCTTTGGCAGCTCTGCTAGAACAAAAGAGAAACTAGTCAATTTAAATTAACTTTAAAAAAAAAGAAAAAAAGAGAAACGGACAGAGATTTAAAGTAAGGAACTTACGGTCACTCCTCCACCTACTCCTGATGAGGCTTGGGTTCTCATCGACCTTGATCTTTTTGCCATTTTCCCAAGCGCCACTAACGAACAGAAATTGGCTCCTCCATTTGCTCTCTGACTCCAAGAGATCATCAACAGCCTTGAGATCGTTCCCCATATTGAAGTGATAAAAGGGGAATTGGTGATGCTTGCAAAGGTTGGCCACCGCTGCAAACTCTTCCATAGGAAGAGGGATCCCGGACAGCCTGGATGCCATGATACATGACATCAAAGTAAACCAGCCATTGGGGCTCAACTGGCTCGGGCAGAGCTTCACCAGGTGGAAGTATCGAACGATCTCCGGGTCCAGTGGGAACCTGAGTCCCCAGTTAAATAGATCTGTAAAGAAGACTATTTCGTTCCTCTTGCAATCCATGGGGGTCTCCGGATCGATGGGGATCCTTATCTTTACGTTTTCCGGGATCCCCCATTTTGTGCGCATTCACCCCAGGTCAAGAGTATGGATGAATGCATACTTGGTCTTTTGTAAGGCCAAGAGATATTTGAGCTCAACTCTGTGGAAACATGGCCCCACCTTCTCCTCAAGGCACTCCGGCAGCTCCGGATGCCTCAAGTACAGATTTTCCTTACCTTTTTTGGCAATAGCAGCATTTTCAGTATGGCTAGAAGACTCAAACTCGAAAGGGACCTCTTCAGCAGAGTCCTCCATCCTCTCCTCCATAACTGTTGGGGGAATGTCTGTGGTAGAGGTCCGGGGAGGGTTAAAGCTTGGCCCAGCTTGGCTACCGGACTGCTGGCCCTCTGTGTTTCTTTGACTTCTTGTCTTAGGATGGGGCTCAGAGGCAGAAGTCTCTCTTGGAGGCACCGGGCTGCTGGCCTCCGGACCAGATGATCTTTCCCGGGGAGCTCTGATGGGCACTCCAGACCCAGAGCCACTGTTTTTCGTCCCCGATTTAGTGGGAGTATTTTTGGTGGCTAGCCCCTTGACTAACCGGCTTGTTCTTTTAACCACCAGCTTCTCCGGAGAGTGCTCTGTGTCAGACCCCATTGCAATAAACGGTGAAGGTTTCATGACGCTTGTAGCAGTAACTCCTTGCTCAACAACAGGTATTGATTCCTGGACCGAAGATCCAGAGACTATGGGCGAGAGGGTGGATTGAAAGAGTTTTTTGGGCTTAGTACCTTTGGAGGAGGACAAGCCTCGATCTGACTCTGTAACAGAAGCAACTGGTATCTCAACAGGTGATGATGGTAGCCCTGCTTCTATTCGTCTTTCCTTCTCGACCTTTTGCGCTTTCTCCAACTCCGAAAGATTGAGCCAACCACCCTTGATCAATGCTGTTCTTGCTGTAAACATAAACTGCCAAGGAAACTTTTTGCTTTAGAGAGAGAAAGCTCTGAGTAAATTTGCAGAGTAAATGTGAAAGAGATGGTAAAACAGTGGAAAATGAGTTTGAATTTATAGTGAAACTGAGAAAAGGAGTTGATTCCTAGGAGAATTCGAAAAGTTTGGCAATGATTAAAAGACGGCCCTGATGTCACTACTTGTAATTAAAGAGGTTACTTGTTAAAGAAGATGGTGCGAAATTCAAGGTGAAAAAACGGTTGGAGTGTCCAATCAGAAGGCGACATGTGTCCCACTAACTCTGGCAAAAACCGTTCTGAATTCGTAAAGTTTAACCTGTCCGGGTATACCCATAGATCTGTCCGGATTGAAAACCACTTCAGACATCGGACTGTTTTTCAGTTCTTTGACAAGAATACTTGCTCAAACACCTAAAATAGGGGCTCCTAATGAGTCCGAATTCAGCATTCCCCCCGGACAGGGCAAATCGGTCTAGTCTCTCCGAATACCGGACAGGTTACATGGACATGGATCGAACAAGTTATTTGGACCGGACAGATTTCTGTGAACACTGTGAACTTAAGGCTGTTCGAACTATGACAAAAGTACTAAAAAACCTAAACACTTCTTGACTAAGCTACTTGCTCTCCTACTTAGAGCTCATGGGTCTTTAAACATGACCCGGGTCCATTAAACATGACCCGAAAGTCCATAAGGGCCCAAACATCATACTATAGATACTTAACCACCCGCATTAACTAGGGGTAATGAGAATTAACTGCTACCAAGCTGCTTAATCATCTCTCTACTCTCTACTCTAACCGTTAAACACCCACATACCACCGTTAAACACCCACATACCACCGTTAAACACCTACATACCACTGTTAAACACCCATACACCACCTTAAAACTCTACTCGAAATTACCAGCCTACCCTCAGGAAATTATTATCCTCACCAAGCTTGACCATACTTTTCTCCTAAGTGTAATGGCTCAGTTTGGTTTCAGCAATAATTTTCTCAATATAATAGAAAAATACATCGGAAACTGTCATTTTTCTGTTATTATTAATGGTGAAGCTAAGGGTTTTTTTAAAATCTAATAAAGGGCTGAGGCAAAGTGACCCATTGTCACCCAGCCTCTTTATCCTAGCAGAAGAATACTTGATCAGGGGTCTGAAGGCTCTAGCTAATGAATATCCTACTACAAGATATAGAGGTAGATGGACAATGATTATACCTGCTTTGGGGTTTGCTGATGACTTGCTTATTTTCAGCAATGGCTCTGGTGTTTCTGCTTTGAAAGTCCTTAAGGTCCTGCAACATTATGAAGAAAAGTCAGGGAAAGTTATTAATAAGAGTAAATCAAAAGTTCTAACTCCTATTAAAATGTTACCTAGAAGGGTGAAGCAGTTGGAGAATTTTTTGGGTATTAAAAGTATAGCTCTGCCAGTCAATTACTTGGGTTCCACGCTTGACAAAAAACATAGAATTAGTAATTTTGAAAGCTTTATAATGAAAGTGAGAAACAAGGTGTTAGATTGGGACCATACTACTCTATCCTATGTAGGTAGATTGGTCAGGGTTAAGTCAGTTCTTTCTGTTTATCTTATTTATACTGCCCAACATACTATGATTCCTAAGAGTGTTGCTAAAAGGATAGAAACTATCTACAATAAGTTTCTTTGGGGAAATAAAGAGGACAAGACTGCTATTAACTGGATCCAGTGGTCCAAAATGTGTAAGGGGTTTGATGAAGGAGGTTTGGGTATTAGGAGGATTAAGGATTAGGAAGAGATTTTCAGCTACAAGCTTTGGTATTCATTCAGGAATCAAGAATCTCTTTGGTCTAAAACTATGCTTAATATCTACTGTCAGGATAATCATCCTTCACTAGTTGAAAAACCCGCTAAGTGCTCTAAAACGTGGAAAATGCTGTGGGGAATCAGAGACAAGGCTGATAAATATATTGCTTGGAAGGTCAATGCTAGGAATATGGATTTTTATATTGATAAGTGGTGTTCATCTGAGCCAATTATCAATATCCAGAATGTTAAGAACAAGTTTTTTATTGAAAAATTAAAGGTTAATGAGGTTTGGTCTTCCTGTGGGTGGGATATGACTAGAATTGAGAATATTTGTGAGTAGATTACATACTCAAAATATTCTCAAGATCAAACTACAACCCAATATGGATGATTAAGTCCACTGAAGTCTGAGTCATGATGGTAATTTCAATTCTAAGGATACTTGGATGACTATTCGCAATAAAAAGAATAAATCTGACCTCTTTGGGAAGAACTGGAACAACATCACTCCTTATAAATTATCCTTTCTGTTGTGAAGAGTTTTGCACAATCTGATTCCTGTTGACTCTGCAATACAAAAGAGGAAAATATCGTTAGTTTCAAGATGTCAGCACTGTAATAATTGTGAAGATTTAAATCATGTTTTTGTAAATTGTCAGATAGCTTGGGAAGTCTGGTGTTATTTTCGGCTATTTTTAATATTCATATTTTCAGAGCTATGACTACTGCCAATCTAATAAATAATTGGTTATGGTCTTCCAAAAAAGGTTCATATTAGGTACATTCTACCGCCTATCATCTTGTGGGTTATTCGGTATGACAAAAATTTGAAAAAGCATGAGAATAAAGAAATCAGTTCTATGTTTTTAATCAACAAGGTTATCTTGCTGTTGACTGACTTGGGCAGAGCCAAAATGTTAAATAGGAAGATTTGGGGTTCTGATTTCATCATTGGACCCCAAATTGGCTGTGTTAATCAGATTAACAAGCCTTTTATTCCTATCGCGTTAAGTTGGAGAAACCCTAAGAGTGGTAGATATAAATTAAACACGGATTGGGCCTGTAACAGCTCGGGATAATCAAGTGGTGGTGGTGTTCTTAGAGATAGCAGTGGTCAGTTAATATTTGGGTATGTAAAGTTATACAGGAAGGGCTATCCTCTGGTTGCGGAGTTAAGGGCTGTTCTTGATGGACTGTTGTTATGCTACTCTAAAGGCATTGTGAAAGTCGACATTGAGACTGACTCTCTTATTATCACGAAATTCTTCCTAAGAAATAAGTCTCCTTGGTATCTCGAAGGCATCGTTAACTGCTGTCGTAAGCTGCTCTCCTCAGACATGATTTTGAGACATGTCTTTAGAGAGCAGAATGAAGCAGCCAACTGGGTTTCTAAAACTACTCTCAAGGACAGAAATGAGTTGAATTTTGATAATACTCAAACCCCTTCAAAGCTAAAAGCAATTGTATTCCTTGAAGGAATCGAGGTTGAGTATATCAGGGTGGAGAGGTAAAGATATATTGCAAAGCTACTGAATTTCAGAGTGAGATGTTACCTTCAATTGATGGTTTGCAGATGATTCGAATCGGTTGCTGCGCTCGTTGATGTAATACGACTGTCTGAGCTTCTTTGGTTCTGTCTTAGGAGATTTCGTCCGATTTGGTTTTTCTATATGGTTCAAATTGGCTGAAGATTTGCTCGTGGCTAGGGTTTGGCTAGTTGGGGCTGATTCAAGGGGTTTTTTCGAATCGTTTTTTTGGATTGGTTCTGAAAAGGGTTGTTTGTTCGATCTAAAGTTTAAAGAGTACATACAATTGATGGTTTCGATCTAAAGCTCAAAGAGTACATGCAGTTGATGGTTTTTGGAAATGAAGAATATCGGGAGGAGAATTGATTTCTGGTCTTTGATTCGAATTGTTTAAGGTGGTGCTATTTGGGTCTGAATCAAGAGGTTTTTTTCGAATCGGTTCTGGATTGGTTTTGAAAAAGGATGTTTGTTCGATATAAAGCCTAAAGAGTACATGCAGTTGATGGTTTTTGGGAAGGAAGTAAAGCTGGAGGCGAATGGATTTCTGGTCCTTGGTTCGAATTGGTTAAGTTTTAGAGGTTGGAGAGGTAAGAAGAGTTCGATGCTGGTTAGGGTTTTTGCTGAGTGTGGAATGAAGATGAAGGCTTGGTTGTGTTTTGTGAGTCCTTTAATCAATGTAAAAGGCTTATACTTGGGTGCTTTGGTATCTATTGGGTCTATGGTCTTGTATGAGCTGTTTTTGTATCTGACCCAAAAGATTAATAAAATGCCCAATCAATCAAAATTTTGTTTTTAGGAGTTTTTGTTTTTTCAAAATAAAAAGACTCTTATTAGAATATATATATATATATATATAGTACAATTGAAGGTCCAACTTAAGAAATCCAATAATCTTCCTAAAACTAGAAATTCATTGGAAACAAAAATGAAATTTGAAGGGCTCGAACCTAAATTTTTGCAGAGATGGAAATCAGCTTACACTTTTTTCTCTAAAAAAAACAATTTACTTCATCAACAGATTAACAGATAGAGATTCAACTTGATTTCTTCGAACTCAAATCCAACTATTTTGGTAGGATTTCAGATAGCAATTTCTGAGATCTGAAGTTATTTGATTTTAGATGGTTTTCTGAAAGGAAATAGAAAACAAACAAAGCTGCCTGCTTCGTTGGTAAATTCGAGATTTAAATATATAAATCACGAATTATTATTATTTTTGGTTAAATTAGATCAAGTGATATTAAAACCGTAGATATAATTTAACATATTTATTATACATTCTTTTTATTTCGATACAATGGTTTTTGCAATTGTTTCAACATCTTTCTGTATAATGTTTCGAAAGTCATTTTATATCTCCGTTTGTTTTATCATAATACTTTTTGCAAGACTTCATCCGATACTATTGGAATTAGGACTTAGAGACCATATCGAAAACTTAGTCAGCAAAGTGGAATTCAAATTTTGTAGATGCGTACACACTATAACTCCAAATATATTTATAAAAAAACCCACGTGGTAAGTAAGGAAATTAAGAGTAACCGAAATCGTTGAATTTCTTATTTCTGAATTGATATTCTCAGTTTTGCATACTCAACATTGGCGTCAGACTCCGTATTAACATTTGGACAAATCTTCAATTTTATAGTGACTCTGACTCACACCAACCCCCTTTAAAAAAAATAAAAGTCTTTCTTTTGAAATAATAAAACAGTTTTGAGTAGTTTCTCAACCCTAAGAAAATTCATCTTTTATACTTAGCTAAATATGTCTTTTACTTTAAAATGATACGGAACTATATTTTTGTTTGAAATTATTTTCGTCACCACAACCACTAGAGTTTTAATATCTCAAAAGATAAATTTTTCTTTCTTACAGAGAATAAATTATTTGACTGCACTTTCTCATTGCAAATTAAATATAGAAAAGATAGGTTGTTGAAATATTACCTACATACTTTGAAGTCCGGAGGTGTGTTTTTGGATTTGGAACCTTTAGTCCAGACAATGCTCACCAATTTCTTACATCATTTTTTAAAATCCAAAAAATGCTACCAACCTCCTGGAATCGCCTGTAATCATCATTCATATGTGATATCGTAATAAATAAAAGTATAGAATGATATAGAATATGAGAGGTAAATAAAAATTTAAAATCGCGGATTATCATAGATTGATATTTAGAATATGTATTCCTTAATTTTTATATCTAAAATTATTAAATAGATTTGTTGGTAAATAGATTTGTAATTAGTTAAAAAAAATATTTATAATTAGTTCCCATTCGGTAATTTATTTTATATAAAATTAGTTACAGTCGGACCATTTGTTTCGATATACAATTCACATATATTAATATTGTATAATTTTTCTAATTAATTGAATATTGGTGTTTTGATTTGGGTGGATAGTTTTGTTTCACTTCTATAGTTTGAACTAATTTTTTTGGATAAAAAATATTTTTATAATTCAGTGCAATTGAATTGTAAAGTGGGCTGTCCAATAAGAATTGTCATATTTAATATTATAGATAACCCAACATTGAATATAAAAGTTCTATTGAACTCTAACACCGCACTTAACTAATATCGGAGACTCGTTATTTTTAAGTTTGAAAGATCCGTCATGACATTTTGAAGAAGAAAATTTTCAGATTGAGAATTTAGCTTTGAGGACAATCATGTTGCAATCCTAAACAAGCTATCTTCCTCTTTAGTCATATCCTATATCATTGGTTAGATGATTTCTTAATCGCATACTTTCCTTTCTTCTTCTTCATAATAACACCGTTGCCTTTAATTTCTTTTGAAATCATTGATAAAACCATAAAGTTTAGGATAATCCGCTCGAATTGACACCATTCAAAAGGTATGTTATATTTGGACTTCCCCGATGAAAGACCAGAGAATAAAGCTATGCAGATCTCTAGGTGCCAATTTGAAGATTTTGAATCATGATTTTAGCTTCTTAAATTTTTTATAAATACTGAAGAATAGCAGCATCAGGATTGATTCAGGCACTCTTCTAGATTCCAGAGCTCTTCAAATTCTTGCTTGAATCTTTCTCTTAGTATCCTTTCTTAGTTTAGCCCCCTTCCTAATTTTGAGAAACTTGCGATGAGGCAATGACCTATGATGTAAAATTAGACAATAGTCAGGTAATACATGCTTTTTCAGGGTTAGAATTGTTAGAGTAAAGTAATTGTAAAGTAAAATTTAAAATGACTCTTTGCCTGAAATCATTATTAAGAACAAACAGGAGAAAATGTGAGACACAAACAATAACCCGGAATCGAGACACTAGGATCAAAAGATGATTTGACTTCGTGATAATTGCTTTGTTACTAGTTGTCTTTTGTTTTAATGTAGCCTACTTCTAGGATTTCTAGGAGAGTTATAACCCTTAGTGAAACAAGTGCTTGAATAAGATTGTAGTCTAAGTTTTCCTTGAATTTTAGAGTTAATTTATCAATCTAATATACAGTACTATTATGTTTTATAAAAATGTGACATATTTTCATATTTGATGTAATTAGTTTTCCACAGCAAGATAATAGAGGATCTAAATACCAATGGGCCTTTCCTTTAGCTAGAATTTCAATAATAAGCCTTGAGTTAGTCTCAACATCAACTAAATTTATGCGTTTTTCCTTGCATATGATAAGACCATCAGGTAAAGCCATAGACTCTGCAATTAAAAGGTTTTGTTTCTCATAGATTCTACCAAAGGCTGCAACAAGATCACCTCTGTAATATTTTATTAATCCACCACCACTAACTTCCTCTAAAAAGCTACAAACACCATATATATTGAGTTTGTATATGTTCTTTAGTGACATTTTCCATTTAAGTAGAAGACAAGACCTAGGATTATCAAGGTGATAAATAAAACCTAGTTCCTAAACAAACTTAAGCTCATAAGACCAATGGGTCCTCTTTAGAAGTTTGGCGTGATCCAAACTTCTAAGAATATATTTGATATGAGCCAGGATAGAGTGAACATTAGAAGTTTAGCCTTCATGTTTGGTCTTACTCCTAGATTGCAAAAGCACCCAACAAATGATATAAGGAATAATGGTCCTAATATGTACTTCTTTACTAGTTGATAAAGATACTAAAGAGGCATGTGGAGTATTTTCATACTTCCCATGCAATGTTTCATTGAACAAAAAGATGCTGAATTATTTCAAATTTTTCACAGAATGGACACTTTGAAGTCATAGAGTAGTTTCTTTTTTGTAGGATTGAGTCATAATAAAAAGAGCACTTCATAGGTGTTGAGGAGTTCTAAATTTTTTTGAATAAGTTAGACTTGTTCCCTTTGTATCTAACTGAATTCCAAGTTACCTTTGTGCTGAAGGTTCCAGATTCAAATATAAACAACTGGAGAGAATCCTTCTCTTTCTATTTAGTTGAGAATTTTAATCTTTTTCTAATGTCAGAAGCCACGACATTTTACTTGAGAATCTCTACATTCCAGCGGTCATTGAGCCAATAATTCCCAACTTTATCTTTAATGTACCATGTTTTGTTTTCTTTGTTACATATATAGATTATATTATTAGGTTAAAATAATTTTCAACCCAAAAATCAATGTCACCATGACCAATAGACCATAACATAAAACTTTCAGCTAGATCCCTGAATTTCATAAGCCTTTTTCAGGTTTTGGAACACGTATTATTTTCTTGAACTTGGATATAGTGAAGGTAGGACAGTAAACTGATTTCATATATTTGGCCCAAAGAGACTTCTGTTCTCTGAATTTGAACCACAGTTTATAAGAGTCGGTTGTTTGGATATCTTCTAATATTATTATATTGAGACACTCTCATCAAAGGCTTGCATAAGTGCAACCACTTAGACCAATTAGTAGCAACTTTAGACCTAGTTGATCCCCAAAGGAACTTATTGCACAACCCTTCAATTCTGTTAATGATACTTTTAGAGAGGGACATAATTTAAATATGGTAGGATGAAATAGTAAGGAGGATATGCTAAATTAAGGTAAACCTTAACACATTTTATTTTTTGTATGAACCCAGATACTTGATTGGTAATATACCATGAGTAAATACAGTGAATTTTTCCATCCTCTTGATCTTTGTTGATGTAATAAACTTAGTTTTATCATTTTCATTATCTGACCAGAAAGATCTAATAATGTTTCAGAAAAGTGTCGAGGAGCTTAAGGTTTGAGATATAACTATTTACGAAGATGATAAAAGTATCAGCAAAGGTCAGGCTAGGTATGGTTAATACACTTCCTGACTTGTATCTCAAAGATTGATTCTTCATCAAATTGGCTTCTTAAACTACTAATTAAGTATTCCTTCGCAATAATAAAGAGACTAGATAATATATGATCTTATTATCTCACCTCTTATGTAGCATTAAAAAAGATATGAAGCTCATCATTCACAATGATTGAGAAATTATCGGCATTTATACTAATGAGGTCTAAACATCTATTATTGAAGCCAAAAGTTTCTAAAATTCTAATTAGAAAGTTAAAGGAAAGCTTCTCAAAGGCTTTGGACATGTCAATCTTAATCAAAATGCTGCCCATCTTGTTTTTCTGTTAAGGTCCAGAGCTAATTCATGGGCAATGAAGATATTGTGATGGATGTTTTTTCCTTTGACAAAACCTCCATGGTCAGTAGAAATGATTCTAGGAAGAAGAGAAGATAACATGTTGTTTAGTATCATTGAAATTATCCTATTGAGCATAATACATAAGCTAATATGCATGTAATCTTTCTAAAATTCAGGTGCTTCTACTTTGGGGATAAGGCAGATGGTAGTGGAATGGATCATTTGAGGAATAACATCACTCAAGAAAAAATGAGTAATAGCCTTGTAGAGGTTATGGGCATTGATGGACCAACAATGTTCGTAGAATTTGGATTATGAAATTAACTGCTAATAACTGAATAAAAATGTTGTGTTGTCTTTGGTAGGATAATAAATCCTTAAGCGCAATGAGTAGGATGTGGGTCGGATTTATGTTAGGTGGCCTTTTAGACTCAAAATAAAGATTATGCTGAGTAAGCTACGTGTCTACTGACTAATGTATGTGCCAACCATATGTTTAATCATAAAATGTGTATAATGAATGATGCTTCATGGGCTTGGGGGCTTGTAAGTTTGACCCATATTTGTGACCCAACCGGGTTGGCGCCTATGAATCAATAATTATCTTATAAATATTTAAAAGAACAACATTTAATAGGTTGGAACATTATCTCTCTACACATTAAGTAATAGTACCTTAATTATCTCTTTACCTTCTAACAAAAATTAAATATATTTGTCTAAATATTTACCTAATATACCCTATGATAAGATTTTGCCATCATCAGGTTGGAGACCACAGTGGGAGTGAAAGTTACCCGAATAACAATATTCAAAACCTAACTTGCAAATTAACCTTCAGAGTTCTTTGAGACATGAATCCCGATATGCAGATAGATCTCCCTATCGAAAATAAAGGGATTATAAGAAATGAGAAGCATGTGAACACGTCCCACGTGAATCATAATACTGAGGAAATATTTTTCATGCAAGAAGAGCGTGATCAGTTACAGGCATAAATTAAGGCAAGGCATTGAGAGCCCAAATGCAGGCTGAAAAAGATCTAGGTGGAAATAATCCATATGAATATCCCAAACTTGATGAGCCAGATAGTAATCCTAAACATAATTCAAGCGACATTTATCTTCGCCTATAACTCTATTCAAACCCGTCATTGAAGAGAGACTTCATGTATCCAATAATATCGGATTATGCTGTAAGTGCGGTGTTAGTTTGAGAAGTTGAAAACTATCCTCGTACTGTTTACTACATTAGTCAGAGTTTGTTAAATGTTAAGAAAAAATACCTTAAGTTGGAGAAGTTAGCTTTAACCTTGCTAATAACAACCAGATTAATGAGGCCTTATTTCTAAGCGCATTCAGTCATAGTTCAAACTTCTTTTCCTCTTACAAATATGTTGCAAAAACTGTAGATATCAAGTCAAATTACTAAGTGTTCTTTGGATTTAAGGGATTATAATATTGACTTTGATCTTAAAATTTCAATAAAAGCTCAAGCTGTAGCCGATTTTTTGGTTGATTTCTATTCAGAAAGACCCTATGAGGAATCTTCAATTCAAAATCCTAAGAAAGAATGGGAAAATCGAACATATGGTGGATCCAGTACAACGAGATGTGTGGATGGAGTTTGCATGCTTTCCCCTTATGGGGATTCAATATACCAAGCTATACGTTTTGGTTTTAGGGCATCAAACAATGAAGCAGAATACGAAGCAATTATGGCAGAGTTAGGTCTAGCTCAAATATGTGGTACCAAAAGAATATGATTATTGAGTGATTCATAGCTAGTCATACATCAAACACATGGGAAATCTGAAACCAAGAAAGAAAAATTGGTAGTGTAATTACAAGTGTTGAAAGAAATTTCTGTTTGTTTTAGATATGTAAAATACGAACATGTGCCAAGATCATAAAAATCGATGGTTGACTCTCTGGCCACTACTGCATACTGAGAAACCTACCCTTGGATTATGGTACATGAATGTCCTTCGATAACAACAACTCTTGAAATTGAAGTTGACTCTAAAGAGAATTTTCAAATATCAACCATAGTTAGTCAAGACTGGAGGTACGAGTTTATTACTAAAAGAATCCAACCTGAAGACAAAAGCTTAGCCAAGAAGTTAAAGTTCAAAGCAAATGGTTTTATGGTATTGAGAGGGATCATCTGTAAAAGATCTTTCAGTAAGCCTTTACTACGCTGCCTCAGTTCCGATGAGTCCAAAGTAGTTTTGTATGAGTTACATGATGGGGAATGATCGACCTATTATGGTTACAAGGCTTTGATCATAAGGGTATTATTAGTAGAGTATTATTGGTCAATTAATTATGGTAGATTCTAAAGAGTTAATTAAAAGATGTGATCCTTGTAAAAGATGTAGAAATGTAATACATGTACCATCAATGTCAATGAAGTCAGTATCCGAAGCAGTACCTTTGATAGATAGAGACTTGACTTGGTTGAACCCTTTCCGATGGCTTCTAGAGGATGTCAAACTATTATCTTGGCAATTGATTATTTTTGGAAGTGGGTGGAAGCTACACCCCTCTCTGGAACGAATTACAAAATGGTAATTAAATTTATCCTCTCAAATATTTGTTTTAGGTTTGAGATTGCGAGACATATTACAAGAGACAATGACCCTAATTCGATAACAAGGATATGGAGTTGTTTTGTACATCAAGGGAAATTCATCATTTTTTCTCCTCGTCTTTTCATCCCCAAGATAATAGATAGATAAAGGTGGAAAACATAACTATTTTGATGGGTCTTAAAAAAAATTTAGAGGGAGAAGCCATTAAATGTCCTAATTATCCGTAAGAAGTGCAGAGGGCTTACCGAACTACCACACATACTGCCACACAACAATCTCCTTTTACCTTGGTTTATGCAATGGATGCAATCGCTCTAATGGAAGCTATTCTTCTTTCTTTCAGGGTTCAAAATTATTCCGAAGAGGAAAATGAAGGTAGAATAAGAGCTCAGTTGGATTTGATTAAAGAAAATACAATAAAATCCTATTTAAGAACCGTACATTACCAAGGTTTAATGAGGAGTAGGTGTGCGTCTAAAGTACAAATAAGAGATCTCCAAGTGGAGGACAAAGTTCTGATAAAAGTATTTATGCACAGTAAAGATAGGAAGTTCGGAAAGCTGGTTCCAAACTGGAAAGGACCATACATTGTGTGTGAGAAGATTAAGCAGGGGACATATTGGTTAGTTGACCATGGAGGAAATCTTTTAACGCACCCGTGGAATTTCGAACATCTATGGTTATATCTTGAGTAAACTTATGTTGTAAATATTTACTTTGTTTCCATTCAATGTAAATATTTGGGGGCATACTTTTTCCTACCCTAGTGGTGCAGGGAGGTTTTAATGAGGAGTCCGAATCATAATTAATATATCGTCTTTGCTTTTAAAAATGTGTTTGTATTTATATCGACTCATGTGTATCAAGTTTTTATTGCCTGCGAATAGATTACCTTTGAATGACTCAGGTGGATCAAGTTTTTACTGCATTCGAATGGATTACCTTCAAATGGCTAAGGTGGATCAATTTTTACTGCCTTCGAATAGGTTACCTTCAAATAGCTCAGGTGGATCAAGTTTTTATTGCCTTCGAATGGATTACCTTCGAATGACTCAAGTGCAATGTTTTTGCATTCGAATGAATCACGTCGTAACATTAATTATATTCGGATACAATAATATTAAGATATGAAGATACGAATATATGCAGAGATAAAATAAGTTGATAAAATGATAGATAATACAAAGTGCCATAGGTGAACTAATGACTTAGTGCAATCGAAGGAGAAAGTTACAAAATTCCTTGGCCATACCAAGGACTTTCACAAAAGTATCCGATTTGAAATTGAAATAACAAAATGCATTGCACACATCCAGTGATGTCATAGAAACAAATACATCAACACATAATGGCCTTAGTTAATAAATTCATCAGAATAATCATCAGATGAATCGTCAGAAATACCACGCTAATTGGCTAAAGTTATGTCATGAGGCACCATATCCATCAGTACATGTCCCTTCAATTCCCCAAGGGTTAACTTAAAGGAATTTATTATGAAATAACAACACCATGTTTGATTTGACTGACTCGTACCTCCCTTGTAAAGAATCTATCACCGTTTCAGCATATGAATCCACATCATCAGCTATATCTTGAGTAGATTTAGCCTTGAGAGAGGTAATATCACCCTCTTGCTTCTTGATAACAGCCTCATGGTTTTATTTTTATCGACAAGAGCTTAATGGTAGCTTTTTATTGGTTTGCTCATTCTTTAGTGTGAGGTAATCTCCTCGGAAGTGGATAAAAGAAAACATTTATAATCAGCTTGCAACTTTTCATGATCAGATTAAACCTAGAATAGTACATATTTCATATAATTCACCTCTCAATTTAGAATTTCAACCTTACTATTCTATTCCTCAACTGATTTTTTCAATTTTTGATTTTCATCCCGAAAAGAAGTGATGTTTTCAATTTGAGACTTTACTTGTCTCTCCAATTTGACTATTGGCCTCACATAACTGGATACCCTAACATATCATTCTCCTTTGATGACTCAAAGAGAACCCCATCAAAGACCACAAAATTAGCGGTGCTTGTAGACTTAGGGAAGTCAACCTCAAAGACTTCAAAGTTGAAAGCCCCCATATCTCCGATTGGATCACCATCCCCAAAAAATTTCCTTTCAGTTCGGGGAAGTAATAGAGAAGAAGGGTCGAAGAACATGGTCTTAGGAGAAACAACAACTGTGATTATTGAAGGGGGAGTTCTGAACGAAGTATTATCTCAGAAACTTGCCAAAGTATTCTTATTTTCTTCTCTTTGTTATCACTGTTCTGTTTGCTTCTCTTGTATCCATTTTTCTTCTTAGGCACATGAGATTCCGAAGGCATCTTACCCTTATCAACAGTGGCAGCAACAACATCCAACAAGGCATCGTTAATTTCATCCAGCTGCCCCTCATTTCTTTTTTCTATAACAAACTTTAACGAGTCCTTCTTTCCTTTCTTGTTCTTATTCCGATGGCTGGGAGCCTCATTCTTAGCTAGAAGAAATAATTTGACATCGGCTGCCTCAGTTCTCTTAAGAATTTCAGTAGCTCGAGGACGAGTGATGAACTATACTTTATGTGAGTTCCCGAACAGGATTAGTCCTCCAGATATGGGACCTCACAAAATTTCTCGGGGTGAAACAATTGTGAAACTCATTGGACCACCTTTCACTAGCCCATTGATTCAGCTTCCTAAAGGTTAATTGTTCATCATCCAAATGCTATAGATATGGCTTCGAATAACTGATACAAAGGAAATTATAGATAAATGATAAATGTTACAGAAGTGGTAGAAATACAAAAACAAATCCGAAAAGACTTACGTGAATTCTTCTAGTGTCTGGTAAGTTGGCTTAGATTCCCTTTAGAGGTTATCTTCCTCCCATTTTCCTAATGACTACTGATGAAAATGAATTGAGTTTTCTAGATATTTTTTGCCTCCAAGAGGTCATCTACCACTTTTTAGTTATTCCTTATATTGAAATAATAAAAAGAAATATAGGCATTGCGAGATAGACACACCACAACAGCCAGTTTCTCTATTGGCATCAGAATCCTAAAAATCCTTGAGGCTATGATGCACACCATCAGTGAGAACCAATCATTTGATCTAGCTTGGCTTGGGCATAACCTGAACAGACTGAGTACCTCATTATCTCAAGGTCCAAGGGAAATCAAAGGCCCCAGTTGAGCACATCGGTGTAAACCACCAACTCCATAGCCCCACAGTCCATCAAAGTCTCTCTAGGTTGGGATAACCTAAGTCTAACTGAATCAGAAAATATCTATTTGGCTCAAATTCCCTCAAATTTGGATTCATGGAAGTAAACATAAGAAATCTTATCGAAGGCTAAGAGTTACTTAACACTAACCTTGGTAAAGGTAGGTCCGATGCGCCCTATAAAAGATAAAAGAAGATGTTTGGTTTCTTCTTATGGGGCTTTGCCTTTGCCTTTGCCCTGGTTATCACCACCTTCTGATGCCTTCAGATTCTGCTTCTCTGATGGCCTCAGAGTTTCCCCAGTCTAACTAGATGTCTCGAGCGGGGAATAATCACCACTGTCTTTCATGTTTTCATCTATAAATTGTATTCTAGACTCTGAAGGCCCAATAGGATGAGCACCAAGGTTTTCTTCTTCAGGTTGAGAGGACTCAACTGCTAAAGTTGTTGGGTTTTCTCCCATATTTAGGTATGATGGGAGCTCGTTTACGAGAGAAGTAGTGTATTTTTCACTGATTGAAACTTTTGGTGATGGGTTTCCAACAACGGTGGGTTGATATGTTGGCTCAGTTTTTCTAGAAGGTTTGTTTTTTACCTTAGAAAGTCTATTGATTCTACGCGGAGTACTCTCGTCATTATCCGATCCCATAGCTTTGAATGTAGAAGGATTTCGACGGCTAGTGGCGCATTGGGATTGGGATGACTTGATTATTTGAGAAGAATGACCGTGAACGAATATGAAGTCGATGTAGGCTCCGAAGGAATGCTACGTCTATTGTAAGGGTAAATCCCTTCGTACTTAGTAGATTTAATAACAACATCCGTACCCGAGGAGACAAGTAACCCATCAACGAATCTTGCTTTCTTTTTCTCTTCCTCTAACTTGGAAAAATTTAGCCAACCGCCTTTAGTTAGAGCATTTTTAGCTGTAAACATACATACCCTAAAAAGATACCGGAAAAAGTGATTTATAGTGGCTAATGTGGTGGAGAAAGGGAAATATCACCGATTTGTTTTTTGAAATTGATGGAGAATATTTTCTCTGTCTATAATTAAAATACAAACTCTTTCTCTATCTAGATATACCTACAGTGAAAAAATAAAAAGAAGTTTATATAAAGACAAAAAATGTTTGAGTGCCATACTAGGGGATTGAAATAAAAAATTGTAGCTAGGGGGCTCTAGAGGAGTGTAACCGTTTCTCTCATTCGATATGATGGTTTTACCTAAAATAAAACGAGTTCGTGGGTCCAATAAAAAACTGACAAGTGTCTAAAAAGATAACTGGTTAAAAGTTGTGACTTTTGAATAATAATTATTCTTAAACAAACCCATCGGTATCCGTTCAGATATGTGTCAGTTAGCTATACCAAAATACCGTTGAGAGAGCTAATGGGGCTAGTGATGGTAGGGTCAGAGATCCTCGAGTACAATGAGCATGTAGTGGGTCAGATTTATCTTAGTAGAAATTTGAGAATTTTCTTAATTGCTACAAACTCGTGTCTTAAAAATCTAATATTCTATAAGGAGTGCACAATGAAAATTATTATGAGTTTTAAATAAGTAAAAAAGATTTTATGTTTTTCATGTTACCATGAATTTATCATTCTCATTCCCGTACCGGACCGGTAGTCCCTCCATATGTTTACCATTCACGTGATATCGTGATATGAAAATGAGAATGATACCATGTTTAGCACATTTAGATATGTTTAAGTGACTACATGGAGAGCTTCCACCTATAATATAGAAAGAAGATTATCATGGATGAGAAAAGCATAAGCGACATCATTGTGACTTATTATCATATATTGTGTATTACCATTTTGCTGGGAAGTTTGAGGAGAACAGAAATGGAAGGTCATACCGTATGATATGTAAATAAGATTGATTGTTTTCGAAATCAATTCAAAGATGACATTAAAAACTTTTGATGAGTTTACCAAATTGAGTATGCACGAGTTTATGAAATTTCATAAAATTCTCAAATGTTTGAGATTTGAATTTGAGAGGATAAACCGATACATATTGCTATTATTTTTACTTTGAGATTTATCTTTATTTCCGTAAGATTTTTAGCCTTGGATCTATATTCGGATCTACGGATGCATAATTTACCTTACCAAATTGATGTCTTTTATGATAACTTACCGGTATCCTGGAAATTTTATTCCAACAATCCAAAAGTAGAAATATAAAAGAAAATAATGACAAATTCAGACATAGAGTATGTTCCGTTCATTGAAGTGGAGACTCCCATCAATCAACCCCCCAACTTCATTTTCCCCGGTTACAGAATTCTAATAACTAACAAAAGAACTTCGAAAGGAACAAACTAATAAATTTAAAATTTTACAGGATATGCTAATCACTTATACCCCACGTTTGAGACTAATATTCACCATCATGAGGATAATAATAAAGGACTATAAGAATAAATAGAAGATGCAACCAACTCAATGCTAAGGGAGCGCTACCAAAGCGTTACAAACATGCACAACTTGGCCTTCCGATCCAATGTTGAAGTTTCCAAAGAAAATTCAAATTACAGATCATCTAACAGGAACGAGAGGTGTCAATATCATCATTGTATCAATGAGAAGTATGACTCTAACTTCTAAATTAAAAAATAATAAGACTAAATAAGAGCATTACCGAGAGCGCTAACCAACCCAACATGAGTATAATGACATTTAGGCGATAATCAAATCAATATAGTGAATATTTTTTCCCAGAGATGGATAACAAGCTCCCTTACCCTAATCAGAGATCCAACCGGGCTATCAACAAGTCCTAGTGTCTCAGCAGGGGACCCAAACAAAATATCAACAAGCTAATATGGCTCAACTAAAGATCCAAATGAGCTTGTTAGCCCTTGCATTACAACCGAGGTTCCAACCAAGCTATCAGTAATTCCCAACAGATCAATATATGATCCAACCAATTTACCACTAGACACCTCAACCAATACATCATTCTCAATGAAAATTTATTATAGGCCCACCAATTTAGCAGAATATGCATCAATGATACCCCATGCCGCATCCATGATTGATACAAACCATTAGAATTTCAATCCTAACCTTACTAGGATGCAAACCATTAGAATTTCAATCCTAACCTTACATGGGTTAGTGGAACCCTTTAAGGTCCCATAAAATAAGGTAGACGAACCCCTAATACGTTATACCATCACAGTTTCATCACCCTCATGGATATCAAATAGTATTTTCAGACAAGAACAATACCACACCTTTAGTTGAGAAGCATTAGGTACCGATGAACTATCAAGCTTCCCTCACCAAACTGCCAAATAAAAATAAAGTAAATGGTCTCATTGACGATGATGCTAATATAGTTAGTGAGAAGTCTCCATTAACATTATGTATCCTATATGAAAATTTACCACTATGAAAATTATATGATTAATAAGTACAGTGGTAAGGGGGACCCTAAACATCATATATAATTATTGAGAGAAAAATGATGTAGTACGAGGAAATGATAAGAAAAAGTGTAGGAAATTCTTTATGACCTTCAAGGGAAATGTCTTTAAAGACAATAGAAACATAAGGTTTTTTTTTGAAAACTAAATTGGGCCTTTTATTATGGGTTGGGTAATATACACGCTGCAAGCAACTTCACAAACAAAATCCCTCAGACAAAATCAGATCTCCTCTCTTCTCCTAAACCAAAATCGACCCTAAACGAAAACCCTAGATCTTCTCTCATATCCTTCAGATCTCCTTCTCAACCAGAAAACCAAAATCATACTCAAAATCGATAAAAACCAACCAGAAAAATCCAATTCTCCTACATTTGAAGAGAATTACAATCCAATGAAGCCAAGAATTCCCATTTTACATGCTTCAGGAAGAAATGAAAAAGATGTTCGACTGAGCCCGGGTAATAATCAACATCATTATTGTTTGATTCTGATATACCCTACGCCCAGACTCTCGAAAAAGGTGATAGTACGGAGTTTGTTAGGAATTTCAGTTCCCTCGAGGAACAGATTCTTATTGAACTATTGAGTGTGCTTCACCATCCAGTCAGCTGCTGCATTTTGTTCTCTAAAAACATGGGTAATCCTCATGTTTGAGGAGATGAGTTTGTAACAAAAAATTAATCAAGGCTTTAAGAAACCAAGGAGCTTTACTAGTTAGAAGCATTTGAGTCAGGGTATTAGAATCCGCTTCAAAGTCTAGACTGTTGATTCCCTTTTCATAACACAAGAGGAGACCATCCATCATCGCTCTGGTCTCCGCAATTATCAGACTTCCTTTGCCATAGGACCACACTTCCCAGGCTGAAATAAGCTGCGAAATAGGACCACACTTCCCATGCTTTTTGACATTGAATTAGAATATGATTTATATTTTCTGTGTTGAAGCAATGCTGGCATTTAGATACTAACTGAGTATTTCTTTTTTTGCAGGACCAAATCCACATGAAGCCAACCTTTTAGAGATCTCCAAAGCAGGAACGAGTACTTACGGGGAGTAACATTGTTCCAAAACCTACCAAACATATAAGATTTATTTCCTTTCCCTTTTATTTCACACTATGTGTTTTTACAGCTGAAATGATCATCCTCACCGAGATTCCAGATGATTGAGTCATTGCTTCTAATATTAACAGTCATCTTGAAAACATTTTGGATCTGATTTCTGTCCAAAATGTTCTCAAGCATTGATAAATTCAACATACCAGAGTCCCATTAGTCCTTTACCATAGTGCCATTGTAGAGAATTCTATCATCTTGCTCAGAGAAAACCTTAAAAGCCTCAACATCACACCACTTGTCAATCAGAATATCAACCTTGCTATCATTAATCTGCCAAAATATATGTTTTCAGCCCTATTCCTTACTCTCCAGACCTTTTTCCACGTAGATGAGCTCTTAGAATTTAACAACACAGTGAGAGGATGATTATTGTTAAAATAAATTGATTCTATCAAGTTGGCCCATATAGATTCTTGCTTCCTCAGATTGTACCACAACCTGTAAGAAAATACTTCAACCATATCATTTATTCTTCGCAAATTCAGCCCACCCTCTTCATAGCTCTTGGACAAACCAAACCACTTGCACCATATAGTTGTGGCCTTCTCAGTTTTAAAGCCCCTTAAAAATTTGTTATAAAGAGTCTCCAGCTTCTTTGTAATAGATTTATGAATTTCAGTGTTTTGAGCCACAAAGATAGGGTAAGTAGTCAAAACTGACTAAACAAGTATCAGTCTGCCCCCAAAAGAAAGATTTATGTGATCCCATTCATTCATTTTAGTGATAGTTTTTGCAATGAGATCATCAAAGTTTATAACTCTGTTTTTGTTACTAATGACATCACCCAAGTACTTGAAAGGAAGATTACTCTGCTTGAAGCCCAGAAGATTCTCCAAATGTCTCTAATAGCTGATGAAACTTCTAACATAGGTAATGACAATAAATTTACCCTTATTAACAATCTGACCGCAGACCTCCTCATATTGACTGACCTCTTTCATTATCTTTTTTACAGAGTTTGAAGCCCCATTACAGAACAACATGACATTATCAGCAAAACACAAGCTAGATAAGTTCACGTTCCATCTAGCTTTGTAATTAACAATAGGAAAATCAGAGTAGAGTTTCTTTAGCCCTCTTATCAAGTATTCCTGGCCAATTATAAATAGATTGGGTGACAGTGGGTCACCTAGTCTAAGGCCTTTGTTAGACTTGAAAAACCCTTTTGAGACTCCATTAACCATAACTGAAAAATTGGCAGTTAACCATATTTCTTTCGATAAGTTTAAGAAAGTCATCTCTAAACCCAAACTTAGCAAGAACACTTAGGATAAAAGTATGATACATCCTATCAAATGCCTTATCCATATCCAGCTTTATCATGATATTAACTCCCCTGACCTTGTTAGATAAGTCCACAGCCAATTCCTGAGCAATCATGATGTTATCATGAATGCTCTTACTCTTGACAAACTCCCATTGCTCAACTGATATAAGCTTATGGAGAATAGTTGAGAGCCTACTGTTAATAGTTTTAGAAATGATTCTACTTAGGAGAGTGGTCAAACTGATAGGCCTGAAGTTAGACCATCTTTTATGAGCATTATTCTTAGGAATTAAGCAAAGCACCATAGTATAGATACTCATAGGAAACTTGCCCTTTGAGTAGAATTCCCTAATAACATTACAAAGGTCCTCTTTAATGATAGTCCAACAATGATTATAGAATTTACCATTAAACCTATCAGGGCCAGCAGCCACATTAGAATCAAGCCTCTTGACAACCTCATATATTTCATTGTCCGTAGGTAAAGCCATTAACATGTCATTTTCTTCATTATTTACAAGCTTAGGGATATAGTATCTAAGGATATTTGGATACCAGGGATTACGAAGCTCAGAAATAAAGTCATTGAAGTGAGACACAACAGACTTACCAATAGATTCCTCATCCTCCACCCATCTGTTATGAGCCCAAATACGAGAGATTTTTGATCTCTTGTGCTTTATTTTTACATAATTGTGAAAAATGTAGTATTTCTATCCCCATCTTTAGACCAATTTGTGTGAGACTTCTGGATCCAACATTCTTCTTCTCTTTGGAGAAGCACTAGGTGATTTTATTTTTCCTTTTTCAAAGCTTCTTTGTCCTCCATTGAATTAGAAATTAGGACTTTAGCTTCAAGGTTTTTAACTTCCTCTTCTTGTCTGCGTATGAAGTCAAACACATTTCCAAAAACAGTCCTATTCCAAACCTTTAAGTTAGCCTTTAAGTGCTTTAGTTTAAACTAGAACTTAAACATAGGGGAACCAGAGTATTCCACTGCCCAGATCTTCTCCACTAAGTTGTAGAACTCATCATGCAACACCACATATTAAGAAACTTGAAAGTAGACTTTCTTTTAGGAGTTGAAGTAGCTATGTTGATAAGTAACGAAGAATGGTGAGAGCAAGTTTTAGGGAGGTGAAAAATAATAATGTCTTCAACATTACTGATCCAGTTGTCATTAACCAAAACCATATCAAGTCTACGCCACTGCCTTCCGTTGGACCACGTGAATTTATTACCAGAGAACCCCAAATCTACAAGGTTGCAATCAAACATAAATTTGTTGAAGTCTTCCATACTAGCAGTAGCACTTGTAGTACAATGAATATGTTCCTCAGGTCTAGCAATGGTGTTGAAATCACCAAACAGGATCCAGTCTTTGTCTTTAGTATCAATATTTCTCATCCCATCCCAGAGATGACCCATTAAACTTCTAGAGCATTTTGCATATATAACAGTAACCAGAAACTCTTTGGCATCAAGACAATGCCTAACTTTAAGATGAACAAACTGGTCTTCATTAACCATGACCTCCACCACAAAATCACTACTCCACATCACTCATATCTTATTGCTAGAGTTACCTGTAAAACCATGAAACCTAAGTTTGACAGAAATAAGTGAAAGATTAGAAGCACATACCATAGGTTCTTGAATAGCTAGAAAGCTTATTCTCTTGGCTCTCTTAATTGATCTCAATCTAGCTTGAGTTTCCTTGTTGCCAATGCCTCAAACATTCCAATTTAGAATGACAATTGTCATTTAGAGTTTTTAGAATTCTTTGCAACATATTTATGTTGCAAAGCTTTTGAGGAGAAAATCCCATTTGTATATAGAATTCTGACTTTCTTGTTCTTTTTCAAGTCAATCTTCTTATCATTCATGTTTTTCTTTACATGGGATTGTGGAAGGCTCCCTGTAGTTTTCTTTGTTGGAGACACACTTTCAAAGAGATTATTTAGAGCCAAACTACCAGAAGAGTCTCCCTGATTATTTGTTTCAAATTCAAGCATATGGAGAGCTCCAATTATTTCATTACTCCCCACACCAACTAGGGGATGATTTCTAGGTACATCTTTACTCAAATTAGTTTCCTCAATGACTTCTTTTGCTTCATTAACTATTATTGATTTAACTTTGTTTTCTTTCATCTCAACTTGAAAAGGAGGAGTTAAAGATTCAAAAGGCTGTGGGTTGGAAGACCTGGTCTTTTAAATAGACGCCCTTTGGATAATCTTCTTGCAGTCACTCATAGATTGGCCCAGGTGAGAACATTCTGAACGATAACTAGGATACTTATTGTATACCAGATCTTTCCAGAAAGAGTAAGAGCCAAAATTAATATTTATCCTTTTAGGTAATACCTTTGAAACATCCAGAACTGCCCAAATCCCGCAGTAATTAATTGTTGCTCTATTTCTAGACAGAACCCAAACACTTAAGGGAGTCCCTATTGTTTTGGAAATCTCCATTATAGTTTCCTCACAGTACATAAATTCGGGAAAGTTAGGTAGATCAATGTACACCGGCGTTGCTGGGTTTTCAACACTAGGATTGAATTTTGGGGACCATTCCAGCAACCTCATAACCTTGTCCCCGATTTGCCAGATGTTTATTTTCTATAGCTTTAGAATGTCTTCTTTGAGAGAGAGTTCAATGAATATATGTATCAAGTCCTAACTTGATACGTTGCATTCTCCCTGAAATCTAAATTTGTCCAAGAAAGCCATAACAGCTGCGTAGTTAGGTTTCCCTATAGCGAACTTACCAACCATAGTGTATTTTGTCCTCTGTTTTAGCAGTCCTTGATCTTCTGATTCAAACCGAACCTCAACGTTATTCTTTTCAAGTTTTTTGATAACCTTTTTTATGATCTATCTTCTCGATATTGTTTTTACATAAGTCAACATATGAACTTTTTGTTGCTGACACATTTGTCTTACTTATGGAAGGCTCAAAGATTGGATTTTCCATGATGTTTTGATGATCCGATTGCGAGCGCAGCACCAGGAAGCACTCCTGGATATCAGCAGCTCGCTGATGTGAAGAAGAGCTCACAACATTCATTAAGAGAGACCAAGAGAATTAAGAGGAGAAGAAGATTTTAGAGTAGGGATCCAAATCTTGGAGCATTTCTTGAAATCTTGTAACAACCTTTATTGGGAAAATATACACTTTGCTATAATAGAAACATAAGGTTAGAAAAAATAATGTGAAAAAGGTTTTAAATTTACTATTTTTGAACTCACCTTCAAGATCACGTTGAAAACTTTTGATGAGTTTTCCAGATCAAATATGTACGAGTTTATGAAATTTCATAAAGTTTTGAAATGTTTCCGAGATGCATTTGAGAGTGTAAACCCATACATACCGTGTGAAATTATCAATTAACATCATATAATATATATATTCGGATAACTAGATACGTGGGATGTCCATAAATCATAATATATAATGTCAAATGGTATAAAAGTTATATATTGAGAATCATGAAATGGTAGTGATTTACTATTTGAATTAGCACAAAGGATAACCAAATGATAAACTAAAAAATACAATTGATAAAGCACATTAATGGTAGGATCGGGGTGGCCAAGATGGTCATGCCATGACAGATTAATGATAGTATGAAGTAATTCAATGGTCTATGAAGTGAACGTATATAAATTTCCCATGTTATTATAGCATGAAATGAGATTACCACTTTTGACATGTTTTAAAAAACATTGGAAGAGATCAAATTCAATGGAAACATGATTATCTCGGATAAATTTTCAAACGAATAATAATGATTTTGATAAAAATTGGTGAGTAAAGAATGTTAGTTAAATTATATGATTTATTTGACAAGTGGTGAAAGCCATGACCAAATCATTTTATTAGCATACAATTACCATTACCGACAGAACTGTGCTAAAAGTTAATGAAATAAAATACGTGATTTTACATGGAGCATATGTTATGTGGGCCGATGATTTAAATTCCATGTGCTATTGCAGATCCTAAAAATTGAGTTGCATATTCAAAAATTTTGTACCAAAATCATTTGGATTGACCGCATTCAAAGTCGCATGGTCCGGTTGGGCTTGAGAAGTCTGCACTTGAGTGTATTAAAAAAGAGCATGGTTTTTTTTTTCATTGGTTGGGCTTGATATGCAATATGGACCAAAATAAATTTGATGTCGCACATTTTTATATCCAGGTCCATATCATTGTTTTGAAATATATTGGCTTTTATCAAACTGTCGATCGCGCCTCTTTCCGTCATTCCAACCTCCTCTCCAATTATTTCCACATCCATGATATTAAGGTCAATTCAAATCATAGGGTCTGTGATTGTATTGTGTTTGACTCGATAGAGAGGTTGTGGTATTTTGAGAAGTTGATGAAGGCATGAGTGGTACTTACAAGTTAACAAGAATCGTCTAACTAAGGTTTTAACGATCTTGTTAGCGGTGTTGCACAAATTAGAGCATACTTCCAGTGACATCCCATGTTGGTAAGCTTTGATTGACTAATTTCAAACTCATGTTAAACTCACTTGGGATCCCTCAAACGAGTTGTATAAGTAACCAAGACTCACTTACTATGTTACCAACGTCTCCCAATTGATCCGCAACATCTTTTAATTTTTGGCAATATTCATCAATGGATGAAAATCTTGATAATTTAAGATTTGTGAATTCTTCTTCTAGACTCACGTCACGTGAACCCTTGTTACTCAGATACATATTTTTGATATTTAGCCATGCGAAAATAGTTGTATCATCATTCTCAAGAATACATGCTAGTAAATCATTGGATATAGTCTTGTAAATCTATTGTAGCACTAAAATATCAATTTCGTCCCATTGAAGACCGAGATTCTGTCTATATGATCTGGACATTTGTACGCCTTGGTATGAAGTCGAAATAATTTGATATAAGATGAGTATATTATCCTTGTTCCATCGAATGTTCAAATCTCGTTTTACATGTTTGTAACTATATACACTGGCTGAAGTCGATGCATTTATGAATATGAATAATGATTGTCTTTCGATCTCATATAGTTGTCAGTCTTTGATAATGATAATAATTTGTTTAAGGATTATACTTTTAAAAAATAAGATATATGGAGAATAAAAATAAAGTTTGAACAAATAAAACAAAACCTTTAAAAGACTATAAATTGTTTTTATATTAGATGGTAACAACTAATTTTTATCTTTTTAATTTTTAATAAAAACTATTTTCAATAGATTTTAAAAGATTTCAATAATAAACATTAATATATTTTTTGAAAAGAATAAAACTACTCTGCTCTTCTTATAAGTTCCCCAAACGGTGTTATTACCCACATCAAGTATGTCATTCTACAACTAAATATGACAAAACTTCTCAAAAAGTAGTACTCGAGAAATGATTTCAAACTTGGCATATGATTTCAAACTTGGCATATGATTTCAATTGTTTTCAACACTTAACACTGGCTCCCACCTACTGAACCTAGTCTAAATCTCAACAAAGATGCCTCCTGTTTACAATCTGATGAAGCCTCAGGAAGTGCTATTATTCGTAACTATGAAGGAGAGATAAATGCAGCAATATGAAGAACATATGCCAAGCTTAGTCCTACACTTGTTGAGACTCAGGCCCTACTTAATGGTCTAATCCTATGCAACAAATTGAAAATATTTATTCTACAAATTGAGATTGATTCACTTGTTCTTTTAACTATGATTTTACCTAACACAACTATTTGGTTTTTTCTCCCTATTCAACAATGCTGCATAAACCTTCTTATACCAAACATGCCTCATCACACATATCTACAAAAAACAGAATTCTGATGCAGACTGATTTTTTATCCCTATTAACCGATGGTAATTGATGGAATGAAAATAATTTATTTTTTAAAAATATAATTTAAACTATCTTCCTCTAACATTACTACGAATATAATATAACTATCAATATATTATACTAAATAAAAATAACGGAATATGGCTGTACATCGTATTAATTATAAATATAATATAACTATCAATATATTATACTAAATAAAAATAACTGAAAATAGATGTACATCGTATTAATAAATCATCTTACACGATGTTTAGTATCAATAATGTTTATAAGAAAGAAATAAGATTTATAAGGTTATATAAACAATTTGTTAAATATTCTTCGGATTTATTTGTTGTTCCTTCATAATAAAAATTTCTTTAACCCATTTAGTCGTAGTTGGTTGGAATAAAGTGTTCAAACGCTAATTATGGTTTAATTGTTTAAACAAAGTTTTAGAAATGTATAATTACCTGCCACAGAAAAACTTAATGGTCAGCTCTAGCGGGTGGTGGTGGAAAACGAGATTTATGAGAATTCAAACTAAAAATAGTAATAAACAACCCAATATATTCCATATAGGTCCAAGGGTCAAATAAAGTACATTAAGATGAAATTTATACCCAAATCTATTACGCGGTTATTGAATGGATGGTTTAGAACTTGTTGAAGCATTACTTTTAGGCTAAAAAGTAAATATAGGTTTTTAAAACACGTACGGTGAAACGTTTAATTTACTAAATATATAAATATGGTTGTATACAACCCATATAAGTAAATAAAATAATAAATTTAATTTTATACAAATATTCAAAATAAATAAATTAAAACTCAGATAAATTTTTTAATTTGAAATTCGGACACGAATAGATATGTGTTCAAATTTGGATATGTATGAATTCGAATCTTACAGATTATTAATTTCTCGTATCAAAATATCGCATGCAATCGAATTTTTTTGGCCACCCTTACCATATACTATACATATATTTTATGCTCAAAATTGACTTGTCAACAACATAACGTTTGACAATGCGTACGCGCAGATCACCACCAACTTTTACCATTATGGTAATAGATCATCCTTAGCTTATATATACCACAACACATAGCGAAGGTCTCCACATCTCTTAGCTTCTCTTTTAAACTCTCTACCAAAAGACTTCCTTCGTTGGATTACATATAACAGTTTGATTATATTACAAAAACATACACAAAAATGCCAATTGTTAGCTCATCACAGACCGTTTGTGTCACTGGTGCTGCTGGTTTTATCGCTTCGTGGATCGTTAAGCTCCTCCTCGAAAAGGGTTACACTGTCAAAGGAACTGTCCGTAACCCAGGTCAGTCCATCACCGTAAAACTATACTACTACAATATGTTCTTTATGTTTTCAGAGCTTTCTTGTTTGCAAGGGCCAGGTGCCTTTAGATTCAAGTAACCTTTGTCCATGTATTTGTTTCTTATAATTTTATAATCTGGCAGATGATTCAAAGAACTCTCATTTGATGGACCTTGAAGGAGCTAAAGAAAGATTAATCCTTTGCAAAGCCGATCTTCTTGATTACGAGAGTCTCAAAGAAGCAATCACTGGTTGCGACGGTGTTTTTCACACTGCTTCTCCCGTCACTGATGATCCAGTAAGTTTTTATGTTATTTTTTATGTATATCTACAAGATTTTTATGTGCTTAGATTTTTAAAAAAGTGGAAAAAAAATGTTACATAGAATATGTAGTTTTATTTTTATTTGGCTGTGACTAGATATGCTGATGTAATATGTTTGGTATTGTAATGTTCAGGAGCAAATGGTGGAGCCAGCCGTGAAGGGGACACAAAATGTCATTCTTGCTGCGGCTGCGGCCAAAGTGCAGCGCGTCGTGTTCACGTCATCCATCGGTACAGTCTACATGGACCCTAACCGCAGCCCTGATGTGGTCGTCGACGAGTCTTGTTGGAGCGATCTCGAGTTTTGCAAGGCCACCAAGGTATATATATATATATTCTTTGCCTTACTATATACAAATATTCAAATTGTTTAAACATATAGAACATATACTCTATTACTTCAGTAAATCTAGTTGTATGACTCAACAAAGTTTTATTTTGAAATAACTTATAGATTTTACAATGGTATATTAAGATGTTGATTCAAATGTTTTCAGAACTGGTATTGCTATGGAAAAACAGTCGCAGAGCAGGTGGCATGGGAGGTTGCAAAAGAGAAAGGAGTAGACCTAGTGGTGGTGAACCCGGTGCTTGTTTTAGGACCGTTGTTGCAGCCAACAGTTAATGCGAGCACTATTCACATTCTAAAATACTTGACCGGCTCGGCCAAGACCTATGCCAATCTTGTTCAGTCTTACGTGCACGTCAAGGATGCTGCGTTAGCCCACATCCTGGTCTACGAGACCCCTTCAGCCTCTGGCCGCTACATTTGTGCCGAAAGCGCATTGCACCGTGGCGAGCTAGTCGAAATCTTAGCCAAGTTCTTCCCCGAGTATCCGATTCCAATGAGGTAAACACTTTTTCTTTAAAATTTTAACTAGTAATAATAAATGTTTTAATAAGAAATTTTATTAAATGGAATGACATATCTTGAAACTTTTTACTTTTCTAATATTACTTTTGTTCTACATGACCTAAAATAAAATTGGATAAAACTCTTCCTATATGTTCTAGATAGACGCTTCAACATAATTTTGTTCTCTAAGACGTGGTTTGATAAGATGATCTTTACTTTATACTAAAATATGATATTGTAGGAAAATAAAGAATTTTAAAGCAAACCCTTTTTTGCTTTAGATTTTCTAATTGTTATTGTGGAGTGGAGAAATATGTAAACATTTAGGACCGGACCTCATTTTCTTATCTTGGTGGGAAGTTGGTAGACCCACTTTGACTAGTGATGTTCACAATTGAAATGGATCATATCTTTCTCAAAATTCATTAAAATATATACCAACTTACACTAAACAATTGACAATTGCAGGTGCAAAGATGAAAAGAATCCAAGAGTTAAGTCCTACAAATATACAACTAAAAAGATAAAGGACCTTGGTATTGAGTTTACACCAGTGAAACAGTGCCTGTATGAGACTGTGAAGAGCTGTCAAGAGAAAGGTCACCTTCCACTTCCACAGCAACACGAAGACAGACTTTAATGTTAAGTCCATCGGGACTATCTCTATCTATAATGATAATCAATAGCTACCTATGACAAACGTAGAAGTGGGTTTGAGTATGTAAACTCTTAATATGCAATTCTTTCATAATTTATAAGCTTGAATTTGATTGTTTATATCTTGGACGTCATATTTTCAATGGAATTATATATAAATATAATGTTTGTTATGATTTTAACCGATGAAATTGTATCAATAAAATGTTATTTCTGTTTTATTTAATCTTCATGGGTTACATATTCTAATGTAATTAGATTCACCAAGTCGATTAACGTATATTTGATATATTTTATTAAATAAACTAGAAAATATAAAATACACATTTACCAAGTAATGTTATAATTAGCCAAAACAAAAAAAAGCCAGGTGTGGGGTTGTAGTCCAACTCGAATCTGCGGCAGCATCGGACATCGTAGTTATTTTGAAAATATATTTGAAATTTAAATTCTTTTGAAAAATTGTCATTTTTAATGCAAATTTGAATTCATCTGATTTTAGAAAAAAAAATCATTTTTACCGTTGAAAAGGTTTTGTTGGTCGAATCGTATATAAATAATTTTGATTCACAAACATATTACAACAAGATAATCATTCTAATTTTTTTTTTGATTTTATTCGATTGATATTTTGGAGAACCACTAAAATAATTTCAATCTAAAATTGTTTCATGCAAGATTTCAAGAGCTCTGCTTACTATAACATATTTAAATTATCTATGTACCAAAATGGAAATGACGTATGAAGAATCAACCAAGGACATGGCAAGCAAGTTTGCTAAGTTCGACAAGTTTGAAGTCTATGATTTCAAAATGTAGTAGGAAAAGATGCATTTTTTATCGACCACCCTGGAAGTTCTGAACGTTTTGAGCACTCCAATGGCAGAGATCATTGATAATGAAACGGTATAGTAAATAAGGAGACGATAAAAAAGGGGGAACGAAGATTACATATGTCAAATATATCTTAAGCGATATGTCTGATAATTTATTTGATGTATACTAGAATGCCGCAACTGTAAAAGAACTATGAGATTTAATTGAATCCAAATATATGACCGAAGATGCTTATAGTAAAAAATTTCTAGTTGGTAATTTTCTCAATTACAAAATGGTTGGTTCTAGACTGGTCATAAAACAGTACAATGAATTGCTAAAATTTTGCTTCAGTTTATTCAACATAAACATGAAAATGGATGAATGTATTTCACTATCTAGTGTTATGGATAAATTACCACCATCACATAAAGATTTCAAACACATTTTGAAACATAACAAGGAAGAGATGACTATGGTTGTACTTGAGAGTCATTTAAAGTTTGAAGAGTCATTAAAGGCTAAAAAAGAAATCAGTAATCCTAAAGGTAAGACCTAAGTAGGAAGACCCACTATGAATATGGTTGAAAACAGTGGATTCTCTAACAATGCAAACATTAGAAAATAAAATAATTTTTTTTAAGAAAAACAACAATAATTATTCCAAAAGAACTCGAAGTTCACATGTTAGAAGTGCGGAAAACCTGGTCATTGTCGGGTTGGAACATTTCTGGTCTAAGTGGGTCTAAGGATCCAGAAAAGAAACAAGGTGAAATTTTAGTTCAAAATTATAATTCCAGTAATAATTATGTGTCACTAATATGTGAAGTATTTTATGTGCATGATGATAATATTACATGGTGGATTAATTTGGGAGAATCAAGTGTTGGTTCAATGGTTTCAGCCAATTGAACATGGATCTACATTGAAGATGATAAATATTACAACCGAGCCAATCAAATCATACGAAATGTTAAATTAGTTTTTACTTTTGAAAAATGTGTATTACTAAACAATATATTGTATGGTCATGAGATTCAGAAGACTTTCTTGTCTAGTGTTGTCCTGAACAATTGTGGTTTCAAACAAGTATATGAAACTGTCAAGTATAAAATGTCAAAACATGGTGTATTTGTAGGCTTTTGATATTTAAATGCTAGTGCTTATGACATGATCGACTAAGACATGTATATTAATAATAATAAAATACATGTAGAACATGAGTCCCATACCTCATGTTGATGTAATTATTGAGAAATGTAAGACGTTCATATTAATTAAAGATAACCAGAAAAGCTTTCAACAATGTCAACCGAGTCTCTGAATACTGTAACTAATATACAGTGATATATGTATTTTCATGCTACATATTCATTATGAAACAAAAAGTGTGTTGTTTTATTTACGATGCATCTAGATATTGCTACATTTATTTGTTGCATGCTAAGAATGAAGCTCTTGATAAACTTAAAATCTTATAAAGAAATAGTAAAGTTACTTAAAATTGATTTGATTAAAAATCTACGTACGGATAAAAGAAGTGAATATACACCACAACAAAATGGTGTTACAGAAAAGAAGAATAAGATTTTGAAAGAAATAGCTAAATATATATTATCATATTTGGGTTTGAGTGAAGAATTTTAAGGTGAAACTATATTAATAGTCTGTAATTTTTTAATAGAATTCCTACTAAAAACAATAAGATTACCCCATATAAGAGTTGGTATACAAATCTTATAATAATTAGTTATCTGAGATTGAGACTGTAGAGCATCTGTAAGTCTCACTGAACCCAAAAAGAAACAATTGGGTGAAAGAAGTAAAAGTTGTGACTTCATTGAGTATGCTGAGTAATCCGTTGCGCATAGGTTCCATATGTTAGAATATAATGACTGTGTATTTGTGAACACAATATAAAGTCCAAAGATGCAATATTTGATGAAGAAATGTTTACATCTACATCTATAACTAGAGATATGATTCAGAATTCTATCACTATGAACTCAATTCAAGCTGAAGATGTATCAGGTGGTACCGTTTCCGTATTTAAACTTTCTGAACCAATTAGAAGTACTAGAGCTAGAAAAACTAAGTTTTATGGATATGATTTTCAACTTTATTTGGTTCAAGGGAAAAGAGAAAGATTGATTATTGGTATCAATATTATTTTATTATTGAGGATGCTACAATGATTTTTAGTGAAGTTATGACCTCAAAGGATGCAACATTCTGGAAAGATGCTATTCAAGATGAGATATATTCTACCATGCATAATAGTACGTGAGAATTGGCTGATTTAACCTCATGGTTGCAAGTTATTGGGAAATAAATGAATTTTAAAAAAGGAAATGAAAGTAGATGGTACCATCGAAAAATATAAACGAGTTTGGTTATCAAAGATTTTAGTAAAAAATAAGTGATTGACTTTTTTTATACTTATGTGTTAGTTGTTAAGATATATATTATTAGATTTTGGTAGCACTTGCTTCGGTATACAATCTAATAGTTTATCAAATAAATGTGAAAACTTCATTCTTGAATGATGATTTGGATGAGGAAGTATATATAAAACAACCGAAAGAGTTTTTTATGTCTGGTTGTGAAAACAAGGTATCCAAGTTGAAAAATTCTATGTATAGTATGAAACGTGTGATCAAATGATGTTTATAATTGATTTTATATTAATTTTATTCTAATTTAATTGTTAGTATTAATTAATTATGAATAAAATACTCTAATTTGGTAGTTTTTAATTTTTTAGTGAAGTGAGAGAAAAAAAAGAAAAAAAAAGAAAAAAAAATTAAAATTGCAAACAAAAACTACAATTGACGAAGATGATAAAAGTAAAAGAACTGAAAATAAATAAATAAAAAATAAAGTGAAGAAAAAGAAAAGACAAGGAATTAATTGAACTTTAAAAAACTAGTTTGTTGATTATAAATTTTTATTATTTAATTTAAAGAATAAATTAGTTCTTTTATTTTATTTGACGAGGATTTTGATTAAATTTTTATGTAGATGAGTTTTATTTTTAGAAAATTATGAATTAATAAAAAAACTCATAACTTTTTCTATAACTAAAACTCTTAAATATCCAACATAATATATTGAGATAGTAGAGAGTATAGTAAACACACAAACATAATTTTATTTCTCCAAATTTTGTATTAACATGCTTAACATGAGCTAATCATTTTTTGTTATGAGGGTTAAAAACCTCTCTATATACGTTTGTTATGAATTATTTTTTAATTTTTGAACTATCCTTAATATATATAGTATAAATACTGAATGCAATGCCTTAAATTACTTACGAGCTCAATTGATTGATGTTAGATCTAGGTTGAGACCAAGTTGTAAAATCTATTTCCAAAGTGTAATAATACCAATGGGTTGAATGAGTAATGTGCTACGACAATGAATTATTGAAGTGTGAACAAGTTTTTGGTGTTGTTTCCAGAGAATATATCTATTTTTTAGATTACTTGTTTCTGATTTAATTTGTGCTAATTAATTTTTTATTTTAGTTTATTTTAAATATTTTTTGATAATAGGTGAAAAAAGCCTCATCCCGTTTTGATACGTAAAATTAAAGAACCTTTTAGAGACGAAAGAGAGAACTAAGGATGACAAGAAAAAATTCACAAGCAGGTCATGATATGAGAGAGATAAGTGATTTTGTAAATCCATCATTAGTGGGTTTAACCCCAACATATTGAGGCCATAGATAATTGTTGTGCATTTTAAAATCAAACCGACACTAATTACTATGATCCGGAAGAACCAAATTTTCATCGGAGATTCAGAAAAAATCCCCAACATGAAATCTCTCTGGTTTCGTGGAGATGTGCGATACATGTTAATACAATAATGATTTCACTAAAGTAGTAAGACTCCGAATCTTTCCATTCTCTCTCAGAAGAAAAGCTAAAGCATGGCTATAACCTTTACCGCCTCATTTTATAAAAACATGGGAGCAACTAGCTCAACTATTTCTAGATAAATATTTCTTACCCGTGAGATATGCAAAATTTCAAAATGATATTTCAACCTTCGCTCACGGAAACGATGAACAGATGAGTGATTCATGGGAAATATACAAAGAGTTATTGTCTATATGCCTTCATCATAGGATCCCAACCCGCTTAATGGGAAACAACAAGTTAATGATAGTCGTTGCAAGCGTAAGTTCGTTAACAAAAAAAAACACTAGAGGAAGCGTACCGACTACTTGAGGTACTTTTGAGAAACCACTATAGATCTACGAGGAAGTATGTGATGATGCAATTAAAAATGAGACTTCCTTTAGAGTGAAGATAGCAATACTTGACCAACAAATACACCAACTTAAAATGAATTATGTTGCAGTACAAGATGTAAATGATTACTATCCTTCCATCACAAATCAGTTCATCGAATTCGATGATGTCATGTATGTAATTAACTTCTAGCATGACCTAAACTTATTTTACTAATAAGTTTTAAGCATATCGCAGGTAAAATCCAAACTTTTCTTGGAAGAACAATGAGGATGTATAGAAATATGATAACTTGGACTAGTTGGAGAAAAATCAACTTTTAAGGAGAATGTGAACAAGTTTGTTGAATCCTCTATAACTCACTTTGAGAGAACGAATCAAGCATGAAAAATATCGAAGTATCAGTTCAGAATCACGAGGCTAGCTCGAAAAATTCAGAGGTTCAATTAGGATAACTACACTCGATGATAACATCTAAAATTTAAAAAATGTTGACCATCAAAACAGAAAATAAGCCAAATAAAGCTAATACAATCACACTAATAACTTAAAGATAAACAAGTCAAAGAGAGTAAATTTTCGGTGAGAAACAAAATGACAAAGTATAAACAACAAATACCATAACTCAATGTCGCTAACATAGTGACCTTGATCACGATCAAGGGGTCTTTTTCGGCGATAAACCTCATCTGAACGTGACCGAGGCTCTTTTAGTGATAATGTTTTCTTTGATCACAAGAACAAGTCTCATGATAGCATTAAGGAAGTAGATGATCATAACTAATATTTAACTGGCAACATATCATCTGATTACATCAAATATCTTTTTCAGTCTCAGTAAGGAGGTGATGTCTAAGCATATTGATCGCGGTAAAATAGTGGATGAATGCGACAAAGATTCTATAGATCACAACAAGGGAGAGATAACTGACATAATTCACTTTGATCGTGACAATACATATAAGCACAAAAAATAATATAACTAATACATACTTTCGATACAAAAAAATATATTGATCGCATTGATAAGTTTCATAGATGCGGTAAAAACCCATCTGATAATGACCAAGGCTGTAATACCAATAAATTTTTTATTGATTGCAACAATAGGACCCTTGGATGCGGAAATGAGGTGGGTGATAGCGAAAACAAGGTGATGTTTTATAGTGAGGGTCTTACACGACACAATAAAGACCTTGATCACGACAATAAGTTAAGATTTGAAATAATGTACCTTGATCGCGGAAATGAAGACCTTAATAGGGGTAACAAGTTGGGATCTGACATAAAGTGTTTTGAGCGCGATAATTCATCGGCTGGACGCGAGAAATAAATCTATTATCGCGACAACAAGTACATTGATCGTGAAAAAAATGATTTACCTGACATAATTCACTCTGATTACGACAAAGAAGGCACCGATCATAAAAAAAAGATAGTATATGACAATGAGTCGATTGATTACAACAACAAAGAAACTGGGAAAAACAAAGAGTATATTGAGCTTAATGATCACGATAAGGATCTTTCTGATTGCTACTAAAAAAAAAACCCATTGGCACAAATATTATTTGATCGCGATAATGCTTATAATAATTACAACCAAGCCCAAGTTTCAGTCCAGAACCCATTGACACAAATATTTTTGATCGCGATAATGCTTATAATAATTACGACCAAGCCCAAGTTTCAGTCCGGAACCCTTCTACAATCTCCAAATATGACCCTCAAATTCCCTATCTAAACCGGAATAAGAAACAAAACTCTAACAATAAATTTTCTAAATTTTCTGAAATATTCTGCAGCTTGGAAATTAATATTTCTTTTGCAGATTTGGTAGAGCAGATGCCAAAATATGCAAAGTTTATCAAAGATATCTTTTCACACAAAAGGAAATTAAAGAATTCTAGACATTTATATTGACACAATAATGTAATACGTTAATTCATAATAAATTACCACTCAAGCTATAAGATCCATGGACTTTTATTATTCCTTGTAAATTTGGTAATTTTTCATTTGATAAACGTTTACATGACTTATGTATTAATATTAATTTAATATCTCTTGCTATTTATATGAAACTATGGATAGGGGCAATAAAAGCTACAACTGTTTCTTTTGAATTACCTGCTATATCTATTTGATACCAAAAAGGCATAATAAAAGATGTCTTGATAAAAAATTGAAGAATATGTATTGATAAAAGTTGATAAATTTATATTTCCGATAAATTTTTATTATTTTAGACATGAATAAAGATAAAATAAATTCTTTGATACTAGGTAGACCTTTTTTAGCTACTTCTAGAACGATTATGAAGGTTGAGGTTGTGAAATTCATCATGCGAGTAATGGATGAACAAATATAATGTAACATATTAAAAGTTTTAAAATTTCCTAAAAATACTAATGCTTATATGATAAAAATACTAATGCTTATATGATTGGTATGGTAGATTTATTGGGTGATAAATGCGTGCATGAACTTTTTCCTCCTGTTTTAGAAAAATATTCAATTCATGGTAGAATTGATAAAACCGAAACTGAAAGTGAAAGGTAAGAGAATATGTTATAGATTTGAACAATCTACCAATTCAAACTTTAAATATTCAGATTTTAGAACTAAAATCATAAAAGCTAAAGCATCCAAAGTGGAATTAAAAAATTTACCATCACACTTGTGTTATGTTTTTCTTAGAAAAACATGATAATTTTCTTGTGATCATTAATGTTTTGTTGAGTGATACAGATGCATGAAAGTTTTTAAGGGTGCTGAGGAAATACAAGGAAACCATTGGATGAATGATTGAGGATATCAAGGGAATAAATTCTTCTATGAATTTAATAAACAAAGTTTTTAACCTAAAGAACGATTAAATCCAGGAATACAAGAAGTAGTAATGAAAAAAGTCTTAAAACTATTGGATACAAGAATCATATATCTTATCTCACATAATACATGGGTGAATCTGATACATGTATTTCCAAAGAAATAACACCAAAAATGTATTGATACCTACTAGAACTATGGCAATGTGGAAAGTATGTAGTGTTCATAGAAGATTTCATGATGCAACACACAAACATCATTTTCAACTTCCATTCATTGATCAAATGTTAGAACAATTAACGAATCATGTATATATTATTTTCTCGATATTTACTCCGGGTACCAGATGATTAAAAGAAGGCTACTTTTACTTGTTCATATCAGAATTTTACCCACAAGAGAGTTTGTCTGAAAAATATTCAACTACGTTACACATATACATTTTGAAGAATACCCCTGAAATTGCCACTATTATGAGTGAGTTTTTAATGATTTTCCACTATATAAAAATTGAATTATTAATGATGTCGAGTTTATTCGTTCAGATTAACTTTACGGTGTATTTTCCAGCTCCTATAATGCACAACTTCTTTAAATAAATCCTAATGCTACTATATCAGAGCTCAATTAATACTTCGTAGAGAGCTTTGGTCATTGGCTGCAATAATATGTAATATATAATCTACTTACTAATTATTTAGTTAGTCACCATCTGCTTGCTTTTGTTGTTTAAAATTATTGAATTATAATTGATCATTGTATTAGTAATATCAATTTAACTACGAAGCTGTTAGGATTGTTTAGTGTTCTTAGTGGTACTAGATGCTTAATGGTCAAGGTCTTTTTTCCTGTCTAAATAGTATAAGAAATAACATGACTCATTTGTAGTTATTAGAAGTATATTCAATATGAAATTCAAACATATAAGCATGCAATGATGTTGTTTGTATTACGCCCAGTTCCTGAACTTTCTGCAGTTAGTTTCTAAGTGCATTGGTAGTAGTAATTTCTCTTTGGTTGGAGTAGATTAGATTAGTAAAAGATAAAGATTATGTGTTACTTGTAGCAGGTCCTTTACTGTATTTGCATCAGTTATTTTACTACAATTGCAGCAGTAATTTCACTACATTTGCAACATAAATTTATATAAGGTTCATGTGATAAAAAAATAGTTTAGTTGTTTTTTGTGTAAGCATAAGCTTCGCGTCATATAAATTAGTATAAGTTTCATGTGATGGAAATTAGTATTGATGAGTCCGAATTCTGCATGCTCCCCGAACAAGGGCAAATCGGTCTAGTCTCTCTGGAAACCGGACAGATCACATGGACATGCTTCGAACAGGTCACTTGGACCGGACAGATTACTTTGAACACTATGAACATAGGGCTGTTCGGACTATGACAAAAGTACTAAAAAACCTAAACACTTCTTGACTAAGCAACTTGCTCTCCTACTTAGAACTCATGGGTCATTGAACATGACCCGGGTCCATTAAATATGACCCGAAAGCCCATAAGGGCCCAAACATCACACTATAAATACCCAACCACCTGCATTAACTATGGGGAATGAAAATTAAATGCTACCAAGCTGCTTAATTATCTTTCTACTCTCTAAACACATTAAACACCCTCACACCACCACTCAAACACCCACATACCACCGTAAAACACCAACTGAAATTACCGGCCTACCCTCAGGCGGTTATTGTCCACAACAAGTATAAGGATTATGTGTATTTTGCTACATCAATTTGTTTTCTTGTCATATATTTACATGTGATACAAAATAATAGGTTGCTAGTTTTTATGACGGCCTTGTGCTTACTTTTATCCATACTTAAGCCAAGGCTGCTCTAAATATTCTTACAATAAACTAACGTATAAACATTGGCCAATAGTCCCCATTGCGAGATTCAAAAGTTTGAGAGATATTGCATCAATAATTACCGATTCGACACCAAACGTGGAAGAAGGCATAAGAAAAAAAATAGTGGTTTCGTGGTTGAAGTGACATACACTAATGGTGCTGATATGTTAGATTACTATGGCAACTAAAATAAATTTAGGAGGTTCCTATAGTGGGGTGATTGAATCGTGTGCTTTTTAAATGCAATTGGTTTAGTAAGACAAACAATAGTGGAAGAACGCATAAGACAAACAATAGTAGTGTCATGATTGATGGGACATACACAAATGGTGCTGATATGTTAGATTACTATGGACAAATAACGAAAATTTGGGAGGTGTCCTATAATGGGGTACTTGAATCGATTTTTCGTTTTAAATACGATTGGTTTAGTAATGATAAGAAAACATGCAAGTGCACCCTATAAATGTTTTGATATAAATTCATCAAAAAAATTGAATGTCATTTCACGATCTATTCGTATTGGTTGCACAAGCTTTGCAACTCTATTTTTTAGGTTATGTATCGAAAGAAGGATCTCATAAAGAATGGATAGTTGTATATAAGACAAGGGCTTGAAATAGAATATACATGATATATGCTATTCGGACCAAAAATGAAAAATATGTATTAACTTTTGAAACAACACAACAAGGACTCTTTGAAGAAGCTGAAATGCCTCCACCGATGTCGCTACAACCGGATATGGACCTAATAATCGTAACGATCTTGTTATTCTTAGATGTTTTGAGATATTTGAAATTGAAGAGTTTGATGATGAATTTATAAATGATGAAGATGGCGTAGATCATATTTCCGATGATCAAAATAAGATCGACTCAAAAGAACAACATTAATTTATATTGTATTAAATGTTGATATTGTTGATTTTGCATATTTTATTGAGTTGTTGACTTTGATATTCTTAATATAATAAGGTTAAATTTGAGTTTGAGGTTCAATTTGATGTTTTGATGGTTGAATTATTTTTATTTTTAGAAAGGACTAGGTGTGTATGCGTTTTGGAACTTGATTTTTCCCCAAATTTTCTCTACTTGCAACAGAGTAGATACACTTCTACATCACACTCGTAATAAGAATTAAACTAGTTATTTTCAAGATTTTCTCTACTTGCAATAGATTATAAACGTTTTTACAAAACATTGTCAATAAAAATTAAACTAGCTATTTTGCAGATTTTTTACCTCTTTTACAAGAACTAATATAAAATTTTGTTAAACTTAACCCTTATTCTTTCTCTCCAATAAATTCATCTACCTCGTTAGTCTGAAACACCTAATTTATGAACCCTAACGTTCTTGCTTATCTGTTTTCTTGTAGCCGTTTTTCTCACGTTCTTAAATTCTCCATGTCGCTAAGGCAGTCGTGGTTGCTCTCCTAACAATCTTACGAATATATAAACTATATTTATCTAATTGTCAATGAACCCAGTGATCTTGTATTCTCGTTGGGCCATCTAAGTGCAAACCTTACAAATCAAGAATACATTAACATTGGGTTTGAATGACAGTTTATGCCAAGTCACCAAATTTGTCATATGGTTGGACTCAATTTATGCATTTTAGTTTGAGGGTGGTTAATCAAGTTCATAACAACTTCATGATGAGAAAAAGTGCACAAAGGAAAAATGTTTATCGAGTATTGATGCTGAAGTATAACTTTTAATTCCCTGGGAAACTTTATGAATGTTTTAGCAATATGTACTTTTTTCTATGATTATTGATTGATTGTTTTAGCAATATATAAGAAGTTTAAAATTATATATACTCTAAAGTAAAACACTGATTCACCGTGTTTATGAACAACGAATCAGTGTCTAACAATTTTATCTTTTATACTATTTCATTACTTCTATGTTTTAGCGCGATATAGATATGTTCCTAGTCCAAAAATAAAAACCACCTCAAATCTAAACCAAAATCATAAGCATATATATATATATATATTCTTTTTCAAAAATAAACCGTCATTTTTTTCAGTATGGCATTACATTTGCTTGACGCGTTGGTATAATTAGTGTGGCATTACATTTGCTTGACACGTAGGTATAAGACATGTTTCTCGAAATTTATTTCTTTTCATTTCCTCCTCTCTTCCATTTCTTCAATTTTCAGCCTTCAATATTCTCGTTTTTCCATATCTAAAATTCGTGAAAAGTATAGAGAATCATGGAAATAGACGTTTAGTTTATTTGTTAACATTTATTTATTTATATAGTTATATAGATTTTAAATTTTTTCATGAGTAACACAATTTTTTTTCTCACTGATACGTACGATAGAATTCGACAAACACAAAGGTAAGTTTTTTTAGTATATAATGTTAATTTTTGTTATGAGTTCATTAATTTTTTTTTTGTTTATTTAAATTCGATTTTTTTAATATTTAGATTTATAGTTTCCATACCCATTAAATTTGAAAGAATATGTGATATAAAAGAAACTAAAATTTAGAAAATATAAAACGAAGAATGAAACTTATAAGAGTGTTAAGAGTTTTTATAGAATGAAACTGTCAAGAGTTTTCATTGTTTTTTTAAAAGTTATTTTAATAAAGCATATATGAATTTAAATGTATATTTTTATATGTATTTGAGCGTTATATATTAGGTAATAAAAATAAAAAACTAAGTTTCAAAAACTAATAATTACCCAAAATATGATCTAATAAAAATATAATGTAATAGAGAGTAAAATAATAGTTCTTAAAATGTTGAAGATTTTTGTTTACTTAAATTTATTTTGAATCAATAAATCACAATAACAAATTACGGAGTACTGATGATTTTTGTTTACTTAAATATAGTTAAAAAGAAAATTTGGCAAGATTTATATATTAGCATTTTAAATATTCAAATCAAACAATTAAATTATAACATATATCATGTTAGAATAGATGTGTAGGTGTGAAACGTGCATCACATAATAGTAATATATTATCCTTGTACGTATTTATTTTTGGTACACTCGCAAAAGGCCTCTTGCTAGTTGAGGTGGATTAACATTTATGTCTATTATATTATTTTCAATCTAAGTTATTTGGGACTTCAAGTATGGAATGGAGTTTACTCTTCAACATACTTTTTATGTATGAACAATGATGTTCTTATTGCGTAGATTTTTTAGTTAAACTGAATAATTTATGAATACTATTTTTTTATTCTTTGTTGCAGATATATATGTATTGTCAATGGTCAATCTTCTAAGATTGATAATAGTCTAAATATTGAAGAAGATGACGTTGCCTAAAAAAATATAAGACCTTCTCCGGTTATCCCGTAGTGTTGAAGATAGAGTTAATGAAAACTTAGTTGCTTCACTAAAAAAATGAGATTAATAAGTCGTAAATTAACAGCCAGTAAACAATATGAACAAACCTTCTTAAAATAAAATATGTGGTTTGATAGCAGGGGATATCGGAGAGTTCGATTCTGAAAGAGATATCATAATACAACACAAATCTAATCTCTTACAAAGAATCACGAAATTACATCCTAAGTTTTTGTAATTGCAATATCCATTTTTTCCTCATGGTGAAGATAATTATAGACCTTATTTTAAATGGAGCAAAGAGTTCAAAGGCCAAACACCAAAACGAGAAATAATATCAATGAGAAATTTCTTTTCATATCAAATTTAAGATACAAAATTGAGTAATCTTTATTTCTTAAAAGGTGGTAGATTATTCCAACAATATTTAGTAGATGTATATGCAACTCTTGAAGAAGATTGATTAGATTTTATTAAAAAAAAATTAAAAACAATTTAGGATTAAGATTTATAAAAAAATGCATGATGCAAGATCAAAAGACAAAATTGATGCTAATGATATTGGAAAAAGGATAATTCTACCATTTCACACAGGAAGTGTTCAATGTATGATAAATAATTATCATGACGCAGTGGTGATTTGCCGACATTTTGGTAACCCAGATTTTTCATCACGTTTACATGCAATACAAAATGGCCAGAAATTATAAAAGAACTCTCCATAAATCCTAGTTATAAAAGTTGAAGATAGACCTGGTATTGTCACAAGAGTATTTAAAATGAAACTCAATAGTATGATATCATACATCAAATTAAGAAAATCTTTTCGAGCAGTTGTACGTTATTTTATTATCTAAAGTTTAATTAAAATATAGTTATTTCTATAACTCAAATTATATTTATTTTTATGTTTATAAAATTGAATTCCAAAAAATAGGTCTTCCTCATTGTCATATGTTAGTTTGGTTAGATTCGAAATGTGCATGCAGTCTTCCAAAGGATATCGACTCTATTATTTCAGCATAAATTCCAAACAAACAAATTGATCCATTTGCACATGAACTAGTAAGTCAATTTATGATTTATGGTCCTTCAGGAGTTTTGAATATATATTCTCCATGCATGGAAAATGGTAAATATACAAAAAAAAAATTCCAAAACAGTTTAAAACAGAAACCGTCATAGAAATAAATAGTTATCTTACTTATAAACGTCGTGATAACCCATTAAATTACATTAATAAAAATAAAATACAAATTGATAATAGATTTTACTGTGCTTTACAATAAAGAATTGTTGCTACGATATAAAGCTCATATTAACATTGAATCATGCAGTCAATCTATGCTTAGTAAATATCTTTTCAAATATATTAATAAGGGATCAGATAGAGCTCGAGCTGTATTTGAAGAAGATAAAACTAATGAAATTCTTGCGCATCTTAATTATTAATATTTATGCTCGTATGAATCTGTTTGGAGAATATTACAGTTTCACATACACTCGAGACATCATTATGTTGAAAGATTACATGTTCATTTGCCTATGCAAAATATTATATTTGATTATACTGTGACTCTTCAATCAGTTGTTAACAAACCAAGTGTTGAAAATTCAATGTTAAGAAGGTGGTTTGATGCAAATAAATAATATAAAAAAGCTCTTATGTTATCATATGGAGAGTTTCACATAAAATTTATATGGGATGCTCATTATAAAATTTAGAAATTGAGAAAAAAGTAAATGTATAGGTAGTTTAACATATGTACATCTAACATCAGGTGAACTATATTACTTAAGAATGTTATTAAATTTTAAAAAGGAGCTACTAGTTTTGATGACATAAAAAAATGTTGGTGGAATTGTATAATCTAGCTATCAAGATAGATTTAGAGCTCTAGGTTTGTTAGTTAATTATAAATAATGGGATGATCATTTAAAAGAGGCTGCAAACACAACTACATGGTCTGAATTAAGATATTTATTTGTTACTATAACTTTGTTTTGTGATGTTGGAAACCCTAATATTTTATTTGAAAAAGATTGAACAAACACGTGCGATGATATATTACATAATTTTTAAAAAAATATTTAGAATGGGGAATTTAATTATATTAGAAAAGGAGCTTAAAAATTATGTTTATACGAACTAGAAAAATTGTTCAATGCATCAAGTAGTTGTTTAAAAGATCACAATTTACCTCAACCAGATCATAAAAAAATTGAAGATTTTAAAAATATAAATTTGAGAGAAAAGTTAAATGATAATGTAAATGAATTAAAAATACAACATGCAATTTTAGCTTCTAAATTGAATAACGAGCAAAAGTAAATTTATGGCTTTGTTATCTTTATGTGCGTAGCTAAAAAATAAGGACTATTTTTTGTATACGGACATGGTGGTACATGAAATAACTTTATATGACACACTATTCTTAGTAAACTTAGATTATAATTAAACACTGTTCTTACGGTTGCTTCATCATGAATTATTTTCCTACTTCTTCCTGAAGGTAGAACTGCACATTCTAGATTTAAGATTTCTTTAAATATATCCGAATATTCTACATGTGAAATAAAAAAATCAACACATCTTGCCAAGTTAATTTAAAAAGCATCATTGATTATATGTGATGATGCAACTAGTGCGACGTATACTTACGTTTAGAATAATCTTGATATTACTCTTATTTAACGGAAAGAATAATAATCACTCGAAAAAATGAATATCTGTGAGAGATATATGGCTTTATATTGAATTTAGTACCGGGTAAAAGTTAAAATTATTTAAGCTCATATTTATGCAATGGTACAAGATTAGTATTTAACACAGATGGGAAATAAAGTGATTGCAGCCAAAATTATAACCACTTGTAACATTGGTGCTCCTCAGATTGATTTTTCGTCGGCAGAAAACTAATGGCCATTTATATTTAAATAGAGATAATTTCCTATTAGAGTATGTTATGCGAATGAATGTGAATAAAAGTTAAGGACAATCATTAAATAAATTTGGTCTTTATATTCCACAACCAGTATTCACTCATGGTCAATTTTATGTCACTTTATCTAGAGTAACCTCTAGAACATGACTTAAAATTATCGTGGACAATGATGGAGACATTCCAAATTTGTATACAAGAAATATCGTGTATTGAGAAGTGTTTGACAGTTTATAAAAAAATCGTATGAAACCCTAGGATTGTTGAAAAAAGAATATATAGAAAGTGTGTTACAACGTTACAGAATGATTGATAGCAACCCTTAAATACTCCTATTGCAAAAAGAGACTAATTAAGTCTTAGTCAATATTAATAGAAAAAACTTGAGATGTAGGAAATGAAAAAGGTTCCTTACGCTTCTGATGTATAGGAAATTGGTAATCTGGAAATTATTAGGTATTAGAACTTATATTTTAGTGGTTGTGTGGACACACATAACAACACTATGGGTAGCATATTCGTATTAGGTGAAGGTGAAATATCATAGAAAAGAATAAATCAAACACTAGTTGCATCCTTAATTGTAGTAGCTGAATTGGTTGCATGTTTTAAGACATCAAACATGCTTTGTGTTATAAAATTTTATCACGGGACTACATGTTTTAAGACATCAAACATGATGTTATATTGTGATAACAATTTCGTAGTTCAATAGTCAAACAATAACAAGAGCTTATTTAAGTCTATACATATAGAGATCAAGTTCTCGTCTCTTAAAAAAACGTATAGAGTCGTCCACTCAGTTGAAACACATCATGACAAACCCCATGGTAGCATATCATCTTACCAAAGCATCGTTGCCTACGATTTATCAAGAGCACACCATTAAGATGAGTTTTATTTGTTTAGAATGTCATTGATTTCTGTGAAAGTTTGTAATAGATCCCGAGATATATTTGATTGTATACATTTTATTTTGATTGCAAATATATATATAATAAGTGTGTGAATGATTGAATCCAAATATTAACACTTAAAATTTTAAAATATAGTAAATGTCAACGCAACAAAATTAAAAACGATATTACGATTAGACTTAAATTAAAGCCATAACTGCAAATCTTATATAAAATGAAAATAAAGAATAATCCATTCACGTGTGTAACATAAAGATTCTACCATTGCTGGCGAATAGAAGCTCATGTCATGGTGAGAGTATTCAAATCTTCATTTGAGATGCTCATTTTGAAACAAAGAATATAACGAATTTATATATAGATAGTACGAGGTGTTTCACGTACTTGTGTTTGACCTTAATTTATCCATAGATAGATGTTGTTTTCATGAAATTGTTAGAAAAGGTATTTATATATATAGTTGATAATCTCAATTTAAGAGATCAACATTTGTGACCTTAATTTATCCATATATAGATGTTGTTTTCATGAAATTGTTAGAAAATGTATCTATATATATAGTTGATAATCTCAATTTAAGAGATCAACATCTTCTAGAGGCTAATTGTCCTCTTGTTAATTCGTAAGTAACTAGCAAGATAATGTCTGCTTTGAACCGTAAGGTTCGCACGAGTTTACTCTTCGAGTTACTATGAAAAGGCCTCAAGTTAATTGGAGCGAATTCACGTTTATATACATTATATTAGTTCAAATCTTAACAATGTAGGATTGGAATTGGTACAAAGGATGAAGTTTATTCTTCGCATTATTTACTATATGAGTTACATGATAAGTAATTTAAAAATAATAATAGATTTGCTTCTTTGCAATGTAAATATTTCATCAATAAAAAAATTGCCAAGGGAAAATGACCAGAAAAACTGACTGAGGGCATATGGACTTACCCTACTACCCCACAGACTACGACATGAGAAACCCCTTTTATTCACATCTATATATCGAGGTCGTTGTCCCAGCAGAGGTTATTATCCCAATTCATCGGCTGGCCAACTATGCTGAGGCCACTAATGACATCGACCGAGCAGTTAATGTGGAACTCATAGACGAGCATCGTGATCAAGCACGTGTGCGAGCATAGTACTACCTAAGCCTAATGAGGGGCCGTTTTGATTCCCGCTTTAAGCTCCGGAGTCTACAAGTATGGGACACTGTTATGAAAAATATTTTTTAAGGATCAAGAGATAAACCTATTGCCAAATTAGGCCCAAACTGGGAGGGACCTTACACCATCATCTCCAAGGGACACAACGGTGCAAACCACCTCGCCGATGCGGAAGGCCACACCCTGAAACAACCATAGAATATAAGTCACTTGAAATTATATCTCTATGCTCTATAATTTGTAGATGCGCTCTTTTCCCCGTTGATGGCACGTGAGGGTTTTTTAACGAGACACCAAACTTATGTTTTACTTTAATATATTTTTATCGCTTCCGCCAACTCATGTGTTTGTCTATTATTTTTCTCTATCTTTAAAATTACGACTGTGAATGACCACGCCTACGGGTTACACAATGGGCCATAATGAGGCCATACCATCTTAGTCGAATAATACGAATGGGCTAATTGGCCACGCCTATGGGCTATTTAAGGACCAGACTGAGCTTATACCTTGTACTAGTATTAATAAGCAAACTGATCAAGTATCAAGCCCTTTTAGGGTCACACAATTGATCGAAACGACTGCGTCGCGAACTAACTAAGGGCATGGCTCACTCATGCTACGCAATTAGCCATACTGAGCTCGACCTTGTAAGGATATATTTCAACATGACATAATACACAAGCATATGCATCTTCATCGAAGTATATATACCATGTATCTCTATATGCCACATTGAAATCACGAACATGCTAGGGTAAATGTATCCACACCAGGCTAAGGTATTCCCAACACGATGTGATTACAATAGGTCATAAAGGATTTAAATGAAGTTAGGATACAAACATACATTCTTACATGCGGCGACTACGACAAGTTAACAATGGCTAAAAACTATGGGGTCTTAGAGTAATATTATTTTCCATAATAATTTATTTTCCAAACAAAAAAGACTACAAAAAATTATACAAAACATTTTGATTCAAATCAACTCTCCATTACACGCGTGATAAGACGACACTTGTCATTGAAATTAATTAGCTAGCACGTTTCATCAAAAATTTAGCGCCATATTATATCAAAACGAGTTTACGTGTCAAAATCGGTATCTCACATGTGTCGCCATGTAAACACCACATGCCACACTACTGTTGGAAAACAATCACTCCATTGTAAAAAATAATACAACACAAGGCCCACATTACAAATGAGTGAATCAACAATTTTACCATCTGTTCTACATTATAACCTGTTATTTTATCGATTATACATTTACAACATATAATCTGTGGACTAGAGAGGATCCGTGATGATGATGTCTTTGTCAACTAGTAGATCAAATAAATTCCGAGCAAATAGAAGTAATGTAGAGACACAAACAAGATTAAATCGAAGGTGTCTTTTGGTAAAACTGAGGTGACATATAAGCAATACGCCAATGCAATACTCGATATCAAGTGACAAAAGTCAAACCGAGGGGTATCAACGTCCTACCAAGATAACTGACAACCCATCGGGCAAGATCATCGCTAGCAACCATGCAGAGGTACAACCAAAAGACGTCAAGATTATCTTATGAAAAACAAGTGAGCGGAGGCCTCACCGAGAAGAGGCTACGCGTGAAGGAGCAGAGGTTTCACCGAGCAGAATCCATGCATGAAGGAGCAGATACCTTACCGAGTAGAGACCACATGTGAAGGAGCAGAGGCCACGCGTGAAGGAATAGTTGGCAGAGCAAGGCTCGTCCAAGAAAAACGCATAATCGCTGATACCTAATGAGCCCAATCGTCAATTTCTATTATTAAAAGAGTCATAAAGGAAGGCAACTCCATTTAAAGAGTACTTGACCCAATATGGCCAAACGAACTATGACTAGAGTAATGGCCATAATTATAGGGCCATTACAATAAATTATGGTCCACAAACAAGATTAAGGGAATCATGTAATTAGTGGGAAAGTGAAACCGCTTGGTAAACAATATAAATATCATGACAATTATACAAAAAAGTATATTTTTTTCTCTGATTAATACAACATACTACTTGGTAGACTACTTGTCGTATTTTCTCTTAATACAACAAATATTTCACCTTAAAACCACTAATGAAGTCCATAGATTTGGAATAAGAGTTTTCTCTCTTCTTCTTTGAATATCTTATTCCAGAGTTTCCTCTTACACTCAGTTTTAAACAATCTTAGTCATTATTAAGCCGATATTTTGAATTTATAACACTCTTTACTTCAGATATCGTAAGAGACTTTTTGTCATATAACATGTAATTAGTAAAGTGCTTATACACTTTCATTAAAGAACTCAAAACGATAACTGATTGATTATTATATGAAACATTGACTCCCACTACATTGAAATAAAAATGATTATATTGAAATCAACCAAGTGTGTTTTGATCTTCTTACCAACATATATTATCATCATATACAACTATTTTTTTGAAATAAAATATGTTTACTAAATAATTTCTCGTATAAATGGCCTTCAACCTAGTCTAAAGTCACATGGCCGAAGAATTTTCAGACACCTCTTAAAGTACCTCATCACCAAACTCAATATTAGAGTACTATGAGCATGGGAAAGCACTTTGGTGTCAATATTCTCTTTAGATTTCTCATCAATGGTAACATATAACCTGAAATTATATGTTTGAAGTTAAATAAAAATTTGAAAACGAAATTGATAACCAAAGAGAAAAGTCAAATATGGCAAACCTTCGAGTGAAGTAGTTGATGAAACATTAGCAGGTGGACATATAATTTACATCGGGAATCAAATAGATCTTATTTTCAAATGTAGATTGCTAGAATTACTAAGGAAGAACTTGAATATTTTTGTATGGATTGCTGATAATGTTTCAGGGGTTAGTTCGACTATCAGCTGTCCCGAGTTATCAATCGATAAGAGGCTGAAACTGGTTCATAAAAAACAAAGGATTTTTTTCTCCTGAGAAGTTCGAGGCCATTATTATGGAGGTAGAAAAGTTTCTAAAACTTGGACACATTAGGAAACAAGATACCAACTTGGGTGGTCAACTGCATACTAATAAAAACTAAGCCTGGACAATGGAGAATGTGCATAGATTTTACCGACCTTAATAAACCATGTCTGAAGGAAGTTTTTCCTCAGTCTCATATCGATCAATTGGTAGACACTACTTCAGATAACGAGTTCATGTCCTTCATGAACTCATACTCAAAATACAAGACGTAGGTCATACATGATACAATAAGAGGGCCGCAAAAAAGACATTAGATGAAGTACATAATGATACTAGTCAATAACATGAGGTGAAAGCTGCAAAGAAGCCATTAGAAAAAGGATATGAGTATACTAGTTGACCATATGAGAAGGGCATTTAAATAATTTTAATGGGAGGACACATGCAATTACATTATATGTAACTAAGAATTGTATTTCCATATTTATTAGAGAATGTGACAAAACTTTAGGGTACGACCACACGTTCAAACGTGTAATGAATAAAGGATAAATATAAAGAGAGAAGATCTCATATAAACAACATAAATAAGAATGGAATTCCAAGTGCTTAGTTTGATCGTATTTTATAGAGAAAAACTATTTTACTCATTATTGTTTTATTTCTCGATTATCTTTCATTATATTGGATTTATATTGGAGAAAGAAGAGTCTTATCAAATTTGGTATCATCTATGAGAAAATCTTTCACTTTTCAAGAATTCGAGTTTTAATATACCAATGTTTGATAATAAGATTGGGAATTTAAAGGTAAAATCATGGGATCCGTCCTACTCAAACTAATACAATGACTATTCCAAAAGTCATAATGAGAAATACAAGACGAGTTCAACTCTTGAGTTAGTCAACCGTTGTCCGTACCATAATTATCTATGAGCAAGATACCCATATAGTCACGAAGAAAGTTAAAAATCAACCGATTAGGGCAACGTTTGGTGCACAATATGGAGGTAGTCAAGCCTACGATGGTCCAATCAATGTGATGACCTGTATGAATGCTTATCCTACGACGATCAAGGTAGAAAATTCCCCCTAATCAAGGTATGTCAGTGACCCCGTCTAATGTATAACTCTTAAAAGTTTAAGGTAAACTAGTTGCAACTTGAGAGAGACCACGAAGACAAGGTAAAAATGAATAAATTTACCCTTCAAAGATCTTTAAAAGCATAAGACTTCACTTGAGATCTTAACTTATGAACACAAGAATAAAATAAATAATGTATAAAATATATATTCTCAATAAAGTTTCCACAAAAGCAACCATTAAGATCCCACATGAACTTTGGACTAGGCGTACGCCTAACTTAAAGCATACGTATCTTTAAATATGTTCATCTAAAGCAAATCATTATAGGCCAAATTACACTAAATTACATATTAAGATGGTTAGATGTTATTTCTTTAGACATTGATAAAATTCAATAGGCTATAAGTTTTATGATCCTTCCACCAAAATTATGTTTTAGACAGAAACAACAATACTCTTTGATGATGTTTAATTTTGAGGAAAGAATTTAGGAACACATGTTAATTTAGAAATGTAGATTTTATATGGATTCACGAAATATCTAATAAAAATACTAATGTATAAAGATTAGGTTACACTGCCAATCATTTCACTACCGTTAGACCATAAAGATACTCAAAATAAAACATAAGTTTAATTTGAGGGTTCTAACCAAGATACTGATGTATCAATTTATATAGTCATATTAGAACATGAATTTACTCAAAATGGTATTAATATTACACATGGAGAACAATATAACATTTTTCATGAAGACTAAACTGTACCATTAACAAAGTATAATTAATGAGTTCCACTAGAGAAAATAAAAATGTTATATCTTAAGATTGTGTACTATATCTTGAAGACATGAAGATTCATATGTTGTTATAATAAATAGACCGTCATGATTTTGTGAAGCCATTAAGAGTTCTGATTTTTATAGTTAATACAAGATAATAAGGTAGAAAGATTGCACCATTACCTGAAAGAAATAAGTTGATTGGTTGTAACTTAATTTACAAAACCAAATGCGATTGCAAGAGTAATGTGGAGAGACATAAAGTACGAATTTTGGCAAAATATCATTTTATGCATTAAGGGATTGACTTTAGAACCTTCTCTTCAGTTTCAATAAATGACTTGTTTATGATAATCATGATATTATTTGCACTTTGATATAGATCTTCATCAAATGGATGTTAAGATTATGTTTCTCAATTGTAATATTGATGAGACAATCTATATGGTGTAGCGTAAGAATTTTTTAATTCGTGATTTAAACTCGATGGTATGAAAATTTAAAAAATTCATATATGGTCTCAAACAGACTTCTAGATATGGTACCATAAGCTCCTTGAGGTAATAATCTTATTTTTTAAAGATGAAATCGGTTGAAGATTGTGTGTATCTTAAGTTTAGTAAAGGTAAGTTTATATTTTTTTAATGTATGTTGATGACATACTGCTGGTTATGAACGATAATGAATTATTACAAAAATACCAAGATATTTTGATCAAATAAATTCGATACGAAAGAACTAGATGATGCGACGTTCATATTAGGAATGTAACTTCACCAGAATAATTCCCATGGAATCATGGGATTGTAACAAAATACATGTATATACGATATGTTACAACGTTACAAAAGGACTAATATCAAGCCTTGAATGAACCTATTTCAAAATTAGACAACTAAGTCATCGTCAATAGTTATTATGCTTCAACAGTTAAGATTTTGATGTATGCTCAAGTTTTTACAAGTACGGACATTATCTTTGTTGTTAGATTATTGTGCGTTATGTTAGTAATCCAGTCATGGCCCATTGGAAATCAGTTAAAATATTTCTCTGGTATCTACAATAAAACAAAAGCGCATGTTGACATAAATAAACTCAGATAATCTAGAGATCATTGAGTATTTCGATTTAAATTTTGGTAAGTGTACTGACACATTTAGAAGCACTATGGACAACATATTTTTATGAGGTGCAATCATATTGAAAATTATAAAAAAAAAACTAGTTGTATCCTTATTATACCAGCATAACTTATTACATGCTTTGAGGTATTCAACTACACATTATAGTTGCAAAATTTATTCACGAGAGTATTTGTTGTATAAGGGATATAAAATCATATTAGGCTATAATATTAAAAATTGTATAAAAAAAATACTAGTTGTATCCTTATTATACCAGCATAACTTATTACATGCTTTGAGGTATTCAACTACACATTATAGCCTCAAAATTTATTCACGAGAGTATTTGTTGTATAAGGGATATAAAATCATATTAGGCAATAATATTGAAAATTATAAAAAAAAATACTAGTTGTATCCTTATTATACCAGCATAACTTATTACATGCTTTGAGGTATTCAACTACACATTATAGTTGCAAAATTTATTCACGAGAGTATTTGTTGTATAAGGGATATAAAAATCATCTGGTATTCTAAATTATATTTTATTGGTTGCATGTACACACATAGCGACACTACGGGTAGTATATTCGTATTAGGTAGAGGTGAAATATCATTACAAAGAATAAATCATATATTAGTTGCATACTTCATTATAATAACTGAATTAGTTATATTTTCTAAGGCCATCAAAGATGCATCGTGTTACAAAATTGTATCCACGTGTTTTCAAAGTGATTAATAATCCCATGATGTTATATTGTGATAACAATTCTGTATTCAATATTCAAACATTAACAAGAGCTTGTTTAAATCTAAACATATAGAGATCAAGTTCTTGTTTCTAAAAAAGAGAGTATAAAGTCATCCAATCAGTATAGAGCACATCATGACAAACTCCATGGTGACAGGTCCTCTTACCTAAGCATCACAGCCTACGATTTTTCATGAACACAATATTAAGACGACTTTTATTTGTTTAGAAGGTCATTGATTTCAGTGAAAGTTTATAATAGGTCCCAAGATATATTTGTTATTTGATTGTATAGATTTAAGTTTGATCGCAAACATATATAATGAGTGCGCTCAATTAAGTTTTATTGACTTATTTTATTTATTAAGTATATATCCACTTAAGCTAGGACTAGTTAAATATAAATATTTGTGATATACATTTCATATTGTTCTTATGCTACACGCTATAATTGATCTATTTAATTGATTGTTTATTGATGCATTGAATATTGTGGAAGACAATTCAATTAATAAGTATTCATATATATATAGGAACTGGACTAATAGATGAAAACCATCTATGGAGTTAATTATGGAGATACTAAGTCAAATGTAGATTATGTAAAAGATTGAATCTAAAAATTGACACTTAAGTTTAAACTATTAAGTTTATGGACTAATTTGTAAAAGAAATATAATTAAAGTTAGCATCTTTGATCAAGACACCAAAATTACGAAACTGTGTTGCATATAGAATCAAGTTAAAACCATAGCTGCAAATCTTATATAAAGGGGAGAAAAAGATAATCCATTCACGTCAGTAACTTAAAAGATTCTGCCATTGGTGCTGATTGGAAGCTCACCACGGAAAATATTCAAATCTTCATATGACTTTTTCATTTTAGAACAAAAAAATAACGAATCAGGAACAAAAAAATATAGTGAATCAAAAGTAAAAGAACGAAAAAAACCAAAAGAAGAAGACGACATTTGGGTATAACCTTATTTCATTGTGTAAATTCTTTATTTAGAAGATCTTTTAACCTTTTAACTCTAAAACCCATGAGATGTATGAAATTTATTGTTTATTCAACGTAATCGTGCTGGTTAGAATTATGTTTATTGGTAGTACAATAGTGAAGAGTAAATGAAAGATTTGTTTGTATATATATAACTATCAAAACCCTAAGGATGAACCAAGGGTTGGTAAAAGCTAGCGAGTGCACGAAATGTATCTTACAGACCACAGAATTTGACTACTATTGTTCGTATGAATGTATGTAAGAAAAGTCAATCATAAGAAAAAACTATTATTGCTTGTCTGAATGTATGTAAGCAAAGTCAATCATAAGAAAAAAAAACTTAGCAGGACTTTGTGATATAGCCAAGATGGTAGTTAAATGAGTGATAACGTGTATTGTTGTGACGTGCGAACAAAATAAAATTCAACCATTTAACCAAAACGGTATCAAAAGTGTCCCACAAGCTTAAACAATCAAGCTACAGCCTGACAATACGAGGTGTTTCATGGAATAGTGTTTGACCCTAATTTATCAGAAAAAATATCTATAGTTGGTAATCTCAGTTTAAGAAGAGATCAAGAATCATGTAGTTGTTATGATCATTTTTTATAAAGGCTGATTACATTTTTTTTGCTCATTGGTAATAAAATAAATTAGTGTTTATAACCCTTAAATTTCTAGAGGCTAATCACACAACAAATTCGTGTTTATAATCTTTAAATTTTTAGAGGGTAATTACAAAACACAAATAGAAAGTTAGAGGCCGAAAGTAAAGAATTGATGTGTGAGTTACTCCCAAAAGGACCTCTAGCTAATTGAGGCGAATTCACGGTTATATACATTATATTAGTTTCAATCTTAACAATGTTGGATTGGTATATTAGTTTCAATCTTAACAATGTTGGATTGGAGTTCCTATAAAGAATGAAGTTTCGGGTTGTTTACTATATGAGTTACGTGATAAGTAATTTAAAAAAATAATAGATTTGCTTCTTTGCAATGTAAATATTTCATCAATAAAAAAAATTGCGTAAACAAATAAATAAAAAATAAGCCACTTGTTCGATAGGCAGACTTATCTGTGAGATCAGTGTTAATTAAATAAGTGAGTCGATCTCTAGTGACTTTGTGGAAGAGGAAGGTGACCCTTTTCTTGCAAGCTCTTGACAGTTTCGTACAAGCATTGTTTAACAGGTGTGAAGTCGATACCAAGGTCCCTTATCTTCTGAGTTGTGTATTTGTACGACTTCACTCTTGGATTCTTCTCATCTTTGCACCTCATCGGAATGGGGTACTCGGGAAAGAACTTGGCTAATATTTCTACGAGCTCGCCGCGGTGCAATGCACTTTCTGCACAGATGTATCGACCAGAGGCCGAAGGGGTCTCGTAGACGAGGACGTGGGCTAACGCGGCATCCTTGACGTGCACGTAAGACTGAACCAAGTTGGCATAAGTCTTGGCTGACCCGGTCAAGTACTTGAGGATGTGAATAGTGCTGGCATTAACAGTTGGCTGCAACAACGGTCCTAGCACCAGGACCGGGTTCACCACCACCAAATCTACTCCTTTTTGTTTGGCCACCTCCCAGGCCACCTGTTCTGCGACTGTTTTTCCATAGCAGTACCAGTTTTTGGTGTTTTTGCAAAAGTCGAGATCGCTCCAGCAAGATTCGTCCACAACAACATCTGGGCTTCGGTTAGGGTTCATGTAGACGGTACCGATGGAAGATGTGAACACCACACGCCTGACTTTGGCTGCGGCAGCGGCTAAGATGACGTTGCTGGTCCCTTTCACGGCTGGCTCCACCATTTGCTCCTTAAGATTAGAATCACATAAACCAAGTTTAGATTACCTTAATACTATTCTAATAGGTTTTGTTATGAAAATTAAGGCAATGAATTGTACTCACTGGATCATCGGTGACAGGAGAAGCAGTATGGAAAACACCATCACATCCACTGATAGCTTCTTTAAGACTGTCATAGTCAAGAAGATCAGCTCTACACAAAGTTAATCTCTCTTTTGCTCCTTCAAGCTCCATCAGATGAGAATTCTTTGAATCATCTGCACCCAAAAAGAATATAATTATAATTAGTACGCAAATTAAATTAAAATGAAGCAAAAGCATATAAAAATATATAAGGTGGAATATGTTTTTGGACTAACCTGGGTTTCTCACTGTTCCTTTGACAGTGTAACCCTTTTGCAAGAGAAGCTTAACGATCCACGAGGCAATGAAACCAGCGGCACCGGTGACGCACACGGTCTGGCTAGAAGGCGATGGGTTTTCTAGTACTGTCATTTTTCGAAATGAATGAATTAATTAATAAAAAGAAATAGTAAGGGAAATAGAGAAAGGCAAAAGGTAGAAGCTTTAATTTCTCTCTCTTTTGGTAGTAAAGAATGTTAGTAGTAGTGAAGAGAGATAGAAAAGATTGGTTTGTATTTATATCACTTCACAAACCCTAAAGACCAACCAATGCTGAGACGACGGCCAACCAATGGTAAAGGTAGGTGAGTGTGTGCAAGGAAAGTGTCTACAGACTACAGAGTTTGACTGGGAAGAACCAAAGAAAAGTCAATGGTAAAAACATCAAACTTCTTTCAGGAAAGTCACCATGGTACCACTACCAAAGTAAGTGACCACTTTAATAAAACATTTAAAAATAGTTTAGTATCATTTTTTTTCCTATTTCTCGAATTTCAAAATATTTAAATTTTAAAAGTCAAAATTCAAATATTCATACAAATTTTTTTAAAAAAAATTAATCGATGTCTTTCTTTTATATTTTATCCGAAAACGTGTATACCACATAAAGAGACACAAAAATGTTTTTTTTTTATTTATTTGGATTGCCAGTAAACAAGAGTTTCAGCTAATTCTCTCTGACGTTAACAAGTCATTTGGTTTTAGGCCGATTTGTAAGGGTTGTTTGTTTGAAAAATATATTGATTTCTTAATGTAAACCAAAGTTTACGTGAATAAGTATTTTTGAGATCAGCTATTTTCCTAAGGTTTAAACATTTCTCATCATAAGCATTGCCCGAATTTTTTAGACCAAATAATAATAATAATAATAGTATTTTCTTTTGCACCCCAATGAAATGTGTTCGGTAATCTACAATGGTTTTAGAAAGGTTTTAGCTTTGAATGTAATAAGAGGTTATGGTCATTAATACAATATGTATCAAGACTATTCTACCTCCAAAATAGATTTTTTTACAGTCCCATTCTAAAATTTTGTTCCTCATTTATTTTAGAGATAAAATCATCAAGTAACAAATTTTGTTACTTGGACGAATAATTATACCCAAATAATTAATGATGAGATAACTATGCTTGAATGGTTATGTTCGAGTTTTTTTCTTTGTTTTGAGAAGTAATGTCAATAAATTTGTTTTTGTTAATTAATTGACAAAAAGCTTTTTTATAATGGCTTAGAAAATCCCAAAGATTTTTGACATTGTTTATTGATCCATTCATGAAAATTATTATGTTATCTGCACAGGCAAGCCAGATGATTGGAATGTTACTTCTAAAATGATATTTCATTGCTTGGTTTTCTAGAAATTGTTTTTTATACCCCTAAGAATATTCTCCATCAATGATGAAGAGGCTGGGTGACAAAGGGTCACCCTTCCTCACACCATTGGAAGAGTTTAAGAATCCATACAAATTTAATATGACAGATTAATGAGCTGCAACAAGACCCATTTTGATTAGATTAATGAAATGGTTACTAAAACCAAAAAATTACATTATCTTACAAGTGAAGTTAATTGATATCCTATCAAAAATTCTATCTATATCAAGCTAAAATAATATATTACCACTTTTAATTTTTTTGTTTAGATCATGAGTCAATTCATGACTAATTAAGATATGATCGTGAATGTTTTCGTTAGTTATAAAACCTCCTTGATCATCTCAAATGATTTATAGGAGTAAGGTTGCCAACCTGTTATCTATCACCTTAAATGTTATTTTATTCAAAATATTACAAAGACTAATAGGCCTGATGTCATATTCGAGTGTTGAAAACTCTTGTTCTTGGGCCTGGTTACATCCACAAACGACATTTCTTTTATGAGTGCATTGTGAGGTTTTTGATCTATGGTTGTTCGGTGCATCACCCCATCTTTAATTTTTTATTAATCTATAATTTTTATTTTTATTTAAATGTTATCTTATAATGTTTGTTCCGCTATTGTTTTCTTTCGGCTAATAGATCATAAATTTTTCACAATATTTAATTTAATTTTACCAATATTCATATTGTGAATAAAGTGTTCTCATATCCAATATGTTTTCTTCCTAGCATTCAAACTAGTGGTAGTGGTAGCGCTAACTTTAGAAAGAATTTGTTTCGCGTGCAGGTTTTTGTTTCCTAATATCTAAAATAACATGTATCTCTAGTTTTCCTCAATAGGTTGAGAAGAGTTAGGTTGATCACTCCTATTAATATTTTAAATATTTCTCATTAACTTTAGCAAATTAATATAACCTTATCTTTTTTGTGCCATTAGAATAACTAGTACTATGAAACAAATTATATCAAAGAATAACAAAATTAAAATAATATATAGAGTATACCAAGATTTTAATCACCAATATTCTACCATTATATTATCAACAAAGCTATCGAGTAGATGAATATGTTTATCAAATTTAGAATTTTGATTGAATTTAGAAATTTGGTCATATTTTGGATGAACAATAAGATAAATTTTAAAGATTATAGTAGAAGAAGTTTTTAGTTTGATAGACAAGGGATGAGTAGTCGAGGGAAGAGTGTATTTATAAGGAAAATAAGGACTAGAAAAAAAGGAGTTAGCCTTAACCGGGTATCCGGCTAAGGCTAATGCCTAGTTTTTTCTAACCATTGACCTTAGTCCTGTAGCTGACTAAAGAAAACGGCTAGTTTTTCTAGTTGTTATATGGGTATCCAGATGGTCAATCGGGTCGGACAAAGCCATCAGCTAGAATACCCTCCTTGTATGTGGGGTAGTAATTGACCTTTGGTGTTAAATGTTTAGTTGAATTATTGAATATTGATAAAGCTCGTCCAGTTTCTAAGCGTAAGAAAAATACGGCTGCTAGTAAACTGATTCATGCATGACTTATTGAAGTTAATTATTGATTGTTTCAGTATGAGCAATAATAAAGGTTCATTCATGACCTATATTAAAAACTTTTGAACTGTTCAACTATGTAAGGGGAAAAAATAAATGTACCTTAGTTTGTTGAATATCTATATGGAAAATAATAGTAAAAACATATCTACCTTATGAGATGTTGGTATCTAATTTACTTGTGGAAAATGGATAGATGTTAGTGAATATGTTGAGCACCCAGGTTTATAAACAGTTGGAATATGAAAGATTTCTATAAAAATCAAAAGATAAATACCCATGATCGATGCTTATGGTTGAAATAAGAGGTGTATAAATATTTTGAAGTCTATATGCATGAAATATGGAACCTCCTACGCCTCGAGGGTGGTAACTATGTGGAAAAAATAAAAATTCACCAATATAGGTGGAGCCACCACAAGCACCTAGTACTTCTAGTATGAGTAAAAGGATATTTATTGAATGTGAGATGTTGGAGGTCATGTATGAAGGGTAAGGTCGAATATAGGATACGATTCAACAATTCATTGATAGGTTTGGGCAAGAAAAATTACAAAATCAAGAGTTTTGAACCGATTGTTTAGTCTGATTCATAACAATATTCTCTTAGTTACTTCTGAGATTTCAGAGTGCGACTAAAGAAACATCAGTTTATTATCAACACTGTAGTGGATATCCAAATGCTCATCCTCTTTTACAAGCACGTACCTCTTCACATGCAATAACCCATTCATCGGTTATGGATAACTTTTGTTTGGCTATAGCTAAACTTAATAAAATATTAGAAGATGAATAAACTGAATTAGAATGGGATAACAATAATGTAGGAATATTAAACATTTTATTTATATGGTTGATTATATATTGTATCAAAATTTTAATTTTACAATTTGGTCTATGATAAATATCTTAGTTTTTTCTCTTTCGACTAAATCTATTCATTAAAATTAGTTTTGTCTTCTATTAATCTAGATTCTGGTGATGCACTACTATTTCTAATGGACAAAAATTCGGTAAAAAATATCTCGTCGTTCAGTACGTTGCTTCTCACTAAAAGGGGTCCGACTCGTCATAATTTTAAGAGGTATGAGTAGAGAGTTAATCTAAGAGAACTAAATGAAAACACGTAAATAGTACAAAAATGAATTGGTCTTATCAATTAGGATGATATGAGATATTTATAAAGACTTTTTTTTGCCTAGATGGCTTTATTGGCCCATAAATATATTAAGACCAGTTTTATGATCCTTTATTCATAATATCAAACACTAAATGAACCTTCGTGACAGCTTGGTCCACCTTCTCCAATCTCGACAATAACATGTTTCTTAGACACAAGAAAAAGTTAGGCTTTTGCCCATCAATAGATTTATAAATCCTCAACACCAATCAGCCTTGCGCAATCCCTGGTATTGTGTCCGGTGTCATTATGATATTCGTATAATTTCTCATTTCTTGTGATCCCGAAGCCGGATTATTAGTCGAGAATGGCTAAAACGGACATGTTTTTTTGTTGATAGCTATAAGCTAATCCTACATAATCCTCATGCTATGTTCTTTTGCCCTGTAAACTATCCCGAGTTTCGCCTGCCATGGTTCGATGCGACTTGATATATACTTTTCTAAGTCGCTATCAGTTACTTTAGGACCATAGTAGGCCACGAAAAGTGGTTCAAAGATTGTTGTGGGATCCAAAACTTTCGAGATGATTGTTGGTGCAACCTAAGTTCTGTTGTCACTATAGCTATTGCTACGATGTCCACATGTATTGAAGCCAATTCATTACCCAAATATCGTTGGTGATACGCAATTTCTTTGGAGTTGACATGTGCATCGACTTGCACTAATACTACACTAAAATTTTGAACCTTTTTTTACATCCCCTTTAAGAAGCGAGCTCCATAGAATAATTAGTTCATGATAGATCCTTATCTCGTCGGGGCGCTCATCGAGGTTTTTAATTCACACACATAAAACACTACGTATAATCCATCACACTCTCCCCGAAATGCTGTATGCGAAGTATCAAGTGGTCTACATGATTCATAATCATTATAATCCTCAAAACCTATGTTTCAAGATAGCTTAGATTAGTTTGAATCTCGTGATGCTCTATGGTGCCAGTTTAGCAAACCATACCATAGCACAATTTCAAAGGTACATTTCAAAAACGTCACATGTAAAATGGTCATCCTCCGGGAAACAAAACATAACATCAACGACACGCTCGATGTGGCACTCAAGATTTCTGATTCCGTCACATATTTTTAACTCGTTGAAATTGAAAATCTGTGGTAATTCGAAAGCTATAGTTTCTGGAACCAAAATGTAATATAATCATCTGAGTCATTTCGATCAGCATATTTTGTTTGTCTTTCTGATTGGGACCCTACCAGAGTTCGATTCGTTTCGTGGTTTTCTTATGAGGACCGACGTTGATGCTTCAAATGTGAGCTATTGACTCGAGGGTGGTGAATGGGGCTATGATTTATAAGATGCTGTCTTTCTCGTGACTTGTGATCGGGAGAATCCACTGGATGTTGCATCCAAATGGATGTCACTCATTCGATAGAAAAATTCAGACTGGGTTCCTATATTTCGAGGAAAAAACCTTGGTCGATGTTTTATGCTCTCGTCACGAGACCTTTATCGGCTCTTCATTTAATGTCTTTAGTATTTCATGGTCTTGCCCGCTGCTCATGTCCCTTACTAGTCCTCTGAGGCAGTGGAGGAAACTGATCCCCAAAATCTCCTTCGTTTTTTTATTGATTTTATGCTATTTGGATTATTGTTGACTGTTGAGTCTTTTTTTACTTTCTCGAGGTTTACAAGAGGTGTACTTTTCTCCGGATACGAGACTGAAGTTGAAAAGAATCAACCCGTGGCTTGCGTTTTTCTTTCATTGAAAATGATATGAAGTTTTTTTACTATCTTGTGCAAGACTGGAAGGAGAATTGGTCAATTAGGGCTTTTGACCCACTTTGACCTTTTTTTTAGAGATATTTCATTTTTTTTCTCTAAAAAACTCAGCATGAGGAATTTTACTCACAATGTATAAGTATGATCAAGAGATATTATTATTTGATATAAAATAAGATACAAGTTCTATTTTCACCACAAGTTCATAAAACCCGCGAAAAATCCCAATATACATGTTAGAGATAAAAATTGAAGAAATTATATTTTCACCACAAATTCATGAAGATGGTAGGTGGTTATTTATTTCACAATATGTATAGGTCAGACTCTTCTATCGCGAAACCTACTATAGAAATATTTGAACAACAAACTGAGTTCTAAAAAGATACTACCACATTCAAACACACTCACTCTCTCACCAATAGTTACTTCACAAAACCAAACAATACAAATCAAGCATAAAACCAAATAAAACAAAAGCCAATATCACAAAACTATGCCTATGAATCGGAAACTGACAACACCACTACAACCCACCCTATAGCCTCAACATCATATGCAAACAATAGCTAGAAGTGACATTTTTAAAGCCAACCATATATATATATTAGTGCCACTACTGCAATTTCAAGTCTGCCTACCCTACCTACCAAATTTTAAAAGTTATGAATGATCCTAAATGGACACATGTTACGCAAAAAGAGTTTAATTCCCTACAATAAAACTAAATTTTGACTCTTATTCCTTGGACACCTAATATTAATATTGTTTGATACAAACATATCTACAAACTCAAATACAACTAGGATGAATCTTTATAACGTCAAATTTTTTACCAAAAGTTCTCATTGGACCCCTCTCATTGATTTTTCAGAAAAAATTAGTCATATGATCAAGGCCTCTACCATAAAACTCATCACAATGATTGATGCAACAAATTGCAAAGATGTTGGACAACTAGACGTCAACAATGTATTCCTAAATGGTATGTTAGACACACTTACCTATCAGCATATCCTTGATATATTTTTAATTTTCAATTTCAGAAATTTGATTAGCATGTAAAACTTATCACAACATTGATCCAATGTAATAAGAAGTTATGGTCATTAATACAGTATGTATCAAGACTATTCTGCCTCCAAAACAGAATTTTTTAGAGTCCTATTCTAAAATTTTGTTTATGAGTTTAGAGATAATATCATCAAGTAACAAATTTTGTTACTTGAATGAATAATTGATGACGCGGCAGAAATAGAAGAAGAAGCAACATTAGATGAAACCCTAATTCAAGGGTAACATGATAAAACCCTAATATAAGAATAACAAAGACTGGAATTTTCAGAGATAAAAAATATATTATTCCAAAAACTTAAAATAACAAAAGGAATATCAGGCTTTATATAAGAGCTTCTCAAAACCCTAAATTAGAATACGAGAAAATAAAATAAATATTATAAAATAAAATCTTAATACAATTAGATTTGATTTGAATAATATAAGATATTTGAATAAAATAAAATAAAATAAAAATAGGTTTATGTTTGGACTTTCTAGACTACATCAATAATTATACCCAAATATTTAATGATGAGATAACTATGCTTGAATCGAATAAGATTACTGATGGTTATGTTAGAGTTTTTTTCTATGTTTTGAGAAGTAGTGTAAATAAATTTGTTTTTGTAAATTAATTGACAAAAAGATTTTTGATAATGGTTTAAAAAATCCCAAAGATTGTGACATTGTTTATTGATCCATTCATGAAAATTATGATGTCATCTGCATAGGCAAGCCAGATGATTGGAATGTTACTTCTAAAATGATATTTTATTGCTTTGTTTTCTAGAAATTGGTTTTTCGATACTGCTAATAAAATATTCTTCAGCAATGATGAAAAGACTGAGTGACACCCTTCCTCACACCATTGGAAGAGTTGAAGAATCCATGAACATTTATTATGACAGAAAAGTGAGCTACAACAAGATCTCTTTTGATTAGATTAATGAAATGGTTACTAAGACCAAAAAATTCAATTCTCTTAAAAATTAAGTTAATTGATATCCTATCAAAAGCTTTATCCATACCAAGCTAAAATATTATATTAACATCTCTAATCTTTTTGTTTAGATCATAAATCCATTCATGAGTAATTACGATATGATCATGAATGTTTCCGTTAGTTATAAAAATTCCTTGATCATCTCAAATGATCTTTAAGAGTAAGGTTGTCAATCTGTTATTTATTACCTTAGATGTTATTCTATTCAAAATATTACAAAGACTAATAGGTATAAAGTCACTCCAGGTTCTAGGATAGTATTTTTTGGGAATCAAGAAGATAGCGGTAGTATATACTCCCATGGGAGCAGAGTTACCATTAAAATAATCTACAATTGCATCACATGAATCTTTTTTAATAATAGTCCAATAGGTTGTGTAGGAATTTGAGTTAAACCCATCAATGTCAGTCACATTATTGGTTTTCATAGATAATAATATGTTTTACCCACAAACTTTGTCCAGCACTTTTCCTAGCATTTCTGATTGTGTTTCATTGTAATTTCAAACTTTACATGTACATTTTCAGAAGATTTTTTTATTAGATTTTGTTCAACGGTTGCACTTTTAGTAGTTCGTTTACCACTGTGATTGCTGTAAACCATGCATAACATCTGAAATATCAAAGATTTGATAACTGCATATAAGGCCCTACAACTTCCTACGAACTCCACCCTCATAAAAATACAACACATTTGAGGGTTGGTACGTTTAAAACTTAAAAAAACAACAAAAAACTACAATTACCATAACATCAATCATCAGAAGACTCTTCTGAGTCAGTCTCCTCTATCTCGTCTTCATCATCCTTGTCATCCTCGTGCTCATCTTCTTCCTCGTCAGTCTCCATCGCATCGTCCGCTTCAAAGTTTTCTACATCCTCCGACTTGGGTGCATCGTCAAACTACTCATCATACCAAATGTCCTTTTTGTGCTTACATTTGGAAAGGTCGCTCGGGTCAAAGTCGTCCACTGAAAATGACCAGGAGTCTGTGGACTCGTACTATTCACCGGAAGAGAACGAGAACATGAAGCCATTTTTGGAATCATCAGAGGAGATCTCTGACGTCATCGTGCGTTTGTATTCTGAAAGTGTTTAGAATCATCAGAGTTCCCCCCATCGGAGGACGAGTAGCCAAACGATTCGGGAGCAAATGGTCATAAATCCTAACTCTTATTTATAGTCAAAGATCATACTAAAGTGCACCTAAAATCTAGCAAATAAAAATAAAAATAAACGTCTATTTAATTTTTTTTGTAATGATTAAATATTTACCTTAGTCTTGTTAAGTAATAAATTAACCAATAAAAAAAATAAGCCAAAGTTTAATTACTGACGAAGATAGGTAGTTGTCATTCCCATATTAATTATGTTGTGCTTTAGTTGATAGACCAGTTACCAATGCACTAGTTCCAACTATCTCGCATGTGCGATTTATGCCCACCATTGAACAAGGTATATGAGTAACCCATAACGCGATTTACGAGTACAAAAATGATACTAGATTGTTTATAACATGTGCACAAGGTTGAAATTTATCATTACTCTTGCTATTAAAAACACATATGCGATTTAGGCTTACAAAAAGCCTTGCTGTTAGGATGATGAGTTTTTCATAAGGTTACAATTTGTTAAGCCATTATGACATGCTACATTGATTATAGTCATGCGATTCACCATTAACAAAAGTCATGTACGTTTGTTCACGATACTTGTAAAGGTTTTGAGTTTTACATTTATATATACGGTGATGCTAGACTTCATCGACAGTTCCAACCGATTTGTAGTATCGTCTCGCATATGCGATTTAAATGGATATTGTCCACTGTGATTGCGTGGTTACAACCGGTTCAGTTACTTACAAAATGTTTCAACCAAATGTTAAACTGCACAAAAAAGATACACACATTACTGTGTACATAATGAATTATATATAAATTAACCAAAAAATTAGCATTCATATCAATGTAGCTACAACCGTCGGTTTATGTTTAAATCATTTAGGAAATGATAAAACATTTGAGCTCTGGTACTTGCGGGCATATCCGTTATGTATTTCTTCGGCACATATCCTTACTCGCAAACAAACACTCCGCAGTCGAGGCTTTTGACGACTTGTTGTGGGATTTCTCTCAGGCCTTGATTTTGTATCCATACTTTACATAAGGTATGTATTTTTTTCATGCAGTTTGTCAACTGTCAATTTATGAAACAACATTGAGCAACAATTACGTATTTAAATATTAATGCGATGCACATAAAACAATATTTTGCTATTCATTAGCTTACTATTCATCTATCTAAATATTATCCATACCATTCTAAGATATACTAGAAGATTGCGATTCGTGTAATGTATTTTATGTGTCTATATGGCCTTGCTATTTATGTGCGCAACTATATTGTGATTCTAATATATACTTACGGGTTTGTGATTCATATGGATATTTATTAAAACTGTGTTCATGCGACTTGTTTACAGTTAGAACATGCGATACATAAGGCTATAGCAAGCTACTTTTGATAACATAAAACCTTACTAATGCATCACCAGTTTTATGTATCTTGTCTGGAGTGAATTCGCTTCTTGGAAATAGTGAGTTATAACTACTTGTCGTACCAATCTTCATATCAATTACCAACAACATACAGTGGTTCATTGAGTCCTCATTAATGATGCACAGCGGAACCAGTGAGAAATACATGTCCGGGATTATTGTCTCAAATACTTCATCCACAATGTGTGACATATCTCACCTCATAGCTAGTGTTTTTTGCATTATGGAGGATTATTAAATGATGTCTTATTGAATGAATATCAAAACTAGATTAAGCTAAACTTACGGTTGCAATCCCCGAAATTTGAATCACATCGTATTTACAACTGTACTTGTTATCAAAACCTTTGAACGGTACTCGCCAGTTAGCTTCCTAGAGCACTCTTAGATATCCAAGTATAGATAATCTATCAGTTGACATATGGTGGCTTATGACAGTTGACGAATCATTAATAGTCATTCAGTTCCATATTATAATTAATAATCTAGACTACAACAACAATAACTTTAAACCCCCCAATACTTAGCTAAAGTTCTTTGTTTCACCCTATTGTCAAGTTCGTCTTCGTACGGTAGTGCCATTATCTCACTAACACTAATGTTAAGCCTGCACGAGAACTCTAACATTTGCAAATACGATACTTCTGGATCTTCTTCATCTTCTTCTCTTTTTATTCGAAGAACCTTGTGAAATTCACTCGCTGCGACTAACTACGTTGTCGCTGTACACTTCGACCAATATTTCTTGTTAACCTCTGTCTCTCGCGTTAGTGTCTTAGTAAGTAAATCCCAATTAGGATACTCATCCGCTGCAACCTACACCATATAGATTTGGCTATCATATTAATATGAACTGACTCTATTTGGTACATGTTAGTAATATGAACATCCACTTACCAGTGATGTAGTCTCTTGTTAATAATTATGATTAATACAATATCCAATATTGTGATTAACAGTAGCCTTCGGGATAGAATCTAAAGTCCATTGCACAATTGCATCGGTCTCTACCTTATCAACTTTTTTAAAAAAGGATTGTGTACATTATATGAAATTATTATCTAAGAATGGTATATCAAAACATACTGTTTATGCGCGTGACGATGCTTTCTCTTGCCTCGAAAATTCAGAATTTATGAGCCCTTGCCCTTCATGTTTTTCTACCTCTCCAACCCTCTGTTTAAATTCTTCCACTGCTTCTAGTTGGGTTAGTACTTATATCTTCCTGTAGGTTTGTGGTTGTTTTTGGCATTGTGCTATGTGTGATACTTGTAACGCTGCTACTACTTGGGATACTTGTTCACTCTTTGGGTAGGCTACTTGTTCATGCGCTGCTTCATTGGGTTTTTGGTTACAAGATTGAATTTGATGATGATGATCTTCTTCTTATTCTTGGCGTTCTTGTCTAGTTTGTTGTTGGCCTTCCTTTTATGCTTCAGGTATTTCAGACCATACCTTGCGAATTGAAAATTAAACAATCATGCGATTGAGTTTAATTATCCAGCATAAAAACAATGCAAGATTAGTATCCTATTACTATATTATGTAAAAATGTGTTTTGCTAACAAGTAATCAAATGCAATTTCAACGTATTACATCGTTCATGCTAGATCCACTGTGAACATGTAGCATGCGTTGGAAAAAGTATATATTAAAAATGTGTTCTTACGGTATTAAAAATGTGCATACCACGTAAAAAGACACAATTTTTATCATTTATATTGAGTGTTATTTTATTTTTATTTTTATTTATATTTTATAGAGAATGTCTCTTTAACGTTTAGTGGTTGGAAAAGTGCAGTGGTTAGGTTTAGTCAAACCGCTTCATACAAAATGGTGGAAGTTTTGTTTGCAATGATTGGTTGGTTTTGATACGTAGGGACACTATAAAATATTGTTGATCACTGATCACTCGTGCGTCAATCCTAATAGATCAAGTATTAAGGTCTAGGTTTGATAGGGGAGTTTGGATGTTCATAAATATCAGAGGAAATCAAATCTTTACACATGCGCAATTGACATTAAAACAATTATTTAACAAAAATACCTCGTTAAAACCATCTCGCACCACCAGATTAGGATATGGTACACCACATTATAAAAATTTGAACAAAATATTTACGAGTTTGAATGTGTCTTATAACAAAAATACTTAAGTAAAATATAATTTCAAATACTCCACATTCTATCGATGAAAAAAAATGTTGAACTTTTTCACAAAGATATGGTAAGTTCTAGGCTGGATTTTAGAAATGATTATTTAGAACTATACAACATTATTATAAAGCTAAAACTAAAGTTCATAATAAAATAATTATGGAATTACCGTTAGAAGCTGAGATTTATAACATCGGTAAATCTTTAAGCCATAACAGTGCTGCTGGTATTGATGGCTTCAATGACAATTTCTTCCAATATTGTTGGAATTTAATCTCCAAAGACCTTTGTGCAGCTATAGTAATTTTCTTCCAGGGCCACCATGTTCCTCAAGGCAGTTATTCTACTGCAACTTGTCTAATCCCTAAACTGAACACTCCTCAAACCTGGAATGACTTTAGAAAAATTTGTTTATGGGAATTCTTTAAATAGAATTATATCAAAAACCCCCTTAAGATTATATCTGAAGATCAATGAGGTATTGTTAAAACTAGGAACATTCATGATAACATTTTAGTAGCTCAAAAGCTAACTCTGACTTTAATGAAAAGGTAAGAGGGGTAGTATGATAATCAAAATTGACATGTCTAAAGCATTTGATATGATATCTTTTAAATTTATCCTAAAAATTATAAAATCATTTGGATTTGACAAAAGTTTCTAGTATATATTTGAAAAGAGCATTAATTCTGCCTGGTTGACAATCATAGTGAATGAGAAATTACATGGTTTCTTTAATTCTACTCAAAATTTTTTGACAAGAAGATCATATATCCTCTAGTATATTTATTATTGCAGAAGAGTATTTAATTAGAAACCTTAAAAAACTCTTTGAAGTTAAGAGAGAAATAAGATTCAAAATAAGAACTACTTTGGTTATACCTTGTTTGGCATTTGTAGATGACTTCATCATCTTTACAAATGACTAAATTCCAAATATCAATATACTCGATAAGTTACTACAACATTATCAAAATATATTTGGTCAAATAATCAACAAAGATAAATCCAAAATAATTACACCTTCAAGAATGTCCCAACCAAGAACCCATATGATAGAAAACCAATCTGGTTTTAATCATGGACTGCTTTGTCTAAAATATCTTGGTATCACTATCATTACAAGAAATAAGGCTTGTTAGTTTGATGAATTGGAGAATAAAATTAGGAATAAGTTTTAGACTGGATAGTAAACTATTATCTTTGGTGGTAGACTAGTGCTAATTCAGTATGCGTTGATGACTATCCCGGTATACCAGATTCAAAGTTTTGTTCTTCCTAAAACTATAATATATAGTAGAAAGATTGTGCAATAGATTCATATGGGTTTTTACTAAAGCTAATCAAACAATTGAATAAGATAAGGTGGATATATAAACCTTATGAGTAAGAATGATTAAACTTAAGGAGATTAGAAGATCTACAGACTTCTTTCTCCTGAAAACTGTGGTTTGAATCCAGGGATCAAAAGTCTCTATGATCAAATTATACACACAATATATTTTTCTACTTATCACAATTTTCAAGTAAAAATTACAAGTCAAAATTCAAAAATTTGGAAAAGACTATTGAATATAAGAGAGATTATAGAAAGCTTCATCTACTAGCACGTTGGAAAAGAAGATACTGATTTCTAGATTGAGAAATGGTGTAATACACATCCATTCACTCTATCATCTAATGAAGAAAACAATTATTATACCTTAAGGAGAAGATCAACATTTTTTGAAATAAAGATGGCTTGATATTGGAGAAATTGAAGATCTATGTTCTAACATATGATATTATGAAAATTTAGAGAAGAAATTTAAAGAAAACAAAAGAAAACTCAATCAAATGGTTCTTACCATTCATTGGAGAATTTAATACCAATGATACTTTGAACAAAATAAGTCACAAAGACAACAAGCCAAACCTTTTCAAGAGAATATAGAAGAATATTACCCGTAAAAAGTGTTATTTTCTTCTCTAGTGACTTTTGAACAATTGGATATTAGTGGATACAATTATACATGAAATGAATTTTCCTCTAGCCTTTAAGGTCAATTTTGTGAAGGTATTGAATTAACAAATTATCTAGTGTGAAATGCAAAATATGATGAGAAGTGTGGAAATACTTTTCTTGAGGGTTTTGTATCATAATATAAAGACATATGACTCTAGCCCATATAATTCGTAGCTCATTTTGGTTTATTAAAAAAAGGTTCATATAAGAACCAACACCCCTCCTATAATCTGATGGGTCATATGGATAACTGGAAATAAAGCCAATTATCAACAGAAAGTACATTTAACTCTATATTGAACCATATTAAATTTATATCTCAAGCTTAGACTGTGCAAACCTTCCAAAAGATTATACTGGATCAATGATACGAAGGTTTCTTCTGAACTTGGTTGTTTCTAGCACTTAAATAAGACAAAAAGTAGCCTTCCTATTAAATGAAAAGTACCATTAGGTAACATATTCAACCTTAATACAGATGGATCATGCTATTTATTTGGTGAATTGAGTAGAGGTGGCCTAATTAGATGGTCTACTATTATGTAAGGAAACTAAAATAAGCCAACTTGACATAAAATCCAACTCTTTGGTTCTTATTGAAATGTTAATGGAAGGCAAAACCCAATGGTTTTGGCCCCTCTCATTAAATGTTGCAGGAAACTTATTATTGCTAACATGAGTATAGTTCACATCTAAAAATCAAAACTGTGTTGCATATTGGATAGCTAAATGGACTCTTAAATGCAAAAAGAGACTAGACTACAATCAAAATCATAATATTAGTCATCTGAGAGCTATTACACTATCGGAAAACTTAAAAGTTGAATACCTTAGAATATAGGACTAATAGAAACAATAGGGAATTATCTATTAAAACTAACATGGATATTATAGATAGATATTTGCTGGTTTTACTTGATGAACTTCAGCTTAAAACTTTTTTTGAGCCAACTCTGAATATGAATCTTTTTTAACTCTTTTAGAGCCCACTCTGAAAATAAATATTCTTTCATTCTATCTTGATATCTATAGTTTAAATTGTCTTCATCTTCATACCTCTCATAAAAAACAAGGAATAGTAAATCATGTTTTATATCTTATATTTGTTAATCATATTTAACTAGATCATTTATTGCTAACAAATCTGATAGCATGTATCATACCTAACTTTCTCCTTGATTGTAAAATCCCTGAAATTTACAAGAAATTGAAATTCAACAAAGAAAATCATAAGGAAGAGAAAATGAATGACTAGAAGATGAAAACATATCCATGGAAATTAAAAGTTAGAGTAGAAGAATAACAATATCAAGAGTTGATTGCGAATTCGGTTGTTGTCGAGATGAAGCTATATCTTAACCTAATTAAAGAAAAAAAATTCAAGATCTCTCTCAAAATCATGTTACTTTTAGCTATCTTTAATGGTGATTGAAGATTCAATCTTTGTTTAAGCTTCATCAGAGTGAAACCAGCTTCATTGAGTCCAAATGACTCTTCCGAAATCAATTTGTCTTAAAACAAGAAATAAAAAAGTTGAGCCAAAATTGAAAGATGAAAAGTTTTGGGATTTGAGATAATTATCAAGCGTGTAAAAAAAACCGCGCCAATATTTATTTATAAAGAATTTCACTTTTCTCCCTCACAATTGTATCTAGGTCTAATTTTAAATCTCTGTATTTTTCTTAATATAAGTTTATTAAACATAACATTAATTAAATATATTCCCACACACATATATATTAACTAAAATAAATTTGATGGTTATGATTTCTCTTATTTTGCTAATTTAATTTAATAATATTTCATCCATAATTACATAAACCCCAACAACCATCCAATCCTAAACGTAAATGTGGATGATTGCAATGGAGGTGTCTTAGAGCCTACATAATTTGACGATATAGTGTATGTTTGAAAACAAAATTCAATAGACTCAATACTAAAAACTTGAAATTGGTGTAAGAATGTGCGTCTGGCTTTTTACAAAACATAAAACATGGTAGAAAAATAAGTGAACACATTGGTATACAATAGAAAACATCATTCATTTATATAAATTTAGATCTGAAAACCTAATTATCAAATTAGACATGGTAACAGTTTTCGATAAGTTATCATTTACATGCATCCTAAAGATCTTAAAAGCATTTGATTTTTCTTAATGACTTATAAGCCTAATGAGGAGCTTAATTTCATCAGTTTGGTACTCGATAATCATATATGAACAAGCAAAAGGCTACTTTGAATCTAAAAGAGGAGTCATGCAATGGTATCCTATCTTCCTTAGCCTCTTCATCTTTTCTGAAGAATTTCTGATAAAAATCCTAAAATAATTATACAATGTTAATATAGAAGTGATATATAATTTAGTAAGCCCAATTCAAGTATCTTGTCTTTGATATGCCGATGACATGGTGATCTTCTTAAATACTACATCTACAAGCATCTCTAAGGTCCTCAATTCTCTAAAAATTTAGCAAGACTACTCAGGACAGGTGGTCAACAAGGAGAAAACAAATTTTATACCTTCAACAAGCATATGATCATCAAGGTTATTACTAATAGAACAAGGAATGGATTTAAAACTAGTTATACTCATACATCATTCAAACAAAATAATACACTTTGAAGATCTGGTTTACAAAATAAGGAAGAAAATTCAAGAATGGGACAACTTCATTCTCTGTTATGGTGGCAGACTTACTCTGATTCAATCTACTTTGTTAGATATACCTATCTACCATACTCAATGCTTCACAATCCCTAAGGCACCCATCTAAAAAATAGATAGAATATTAAACAAGTTTCTATAGAGCTTTAAAGATAATCAACTGACAATTCATTGGACAAGATAGAAATTCCATTTGTAAGCCATATAAAAGAGGACTTAATCTAAGAAGTCTTGAGGATTCTCAGCTTACCTAATCATACAAATTATAGTTCAAATTTAGAAAGAATAAGAATCTATGGGCTCACTATATGAACTCAACTTACTGCAAAAAATAACAGCCGATGCAAGTCCAAGCTACTAAGAAGAGAACCAAAACATGGAGAAGATTAATGGAGGTCAGATCTACAACTGAATAGAATATCTATTGGAATCTAGGAAAAATGGATGTAGAGTTTTGGTTGGACAGATGGACTCATAATCTTCCTCTAATATCTCTGAATACAGAAACATCTAACACATGGTAACATCAAGATTGAGTCAAGGATTTCTAGACAAATGGATCATAGAATTATGACAAGCTTCAACAAACTGTTCTACCATCAGACATTTCAAGAATCAAGAGACCAACCATCAAAGAATCGGAAGCAGACTCAATAATCTAGACAATCGATCAAGAATGTATATTCTCAACTAAAAACATATGGAATCAGGTAAATTTTTATAAAACTAAATCAAAACAGTTTAAATAAATCTATAATAATACATCTCCAAAGAAATACTCTTTCTTTGGATATTATTGCAAAATTGGGTTTCATTTGATTTTGTAATTCACAATAAACATACCATCTTGGCCTCTAAGTTCATGTTCTGTAATAATTGTGAAACTATTAACTATTAATTTGTTCAATGTAAAAATTCATAGGCAGTCTGGACTTACTTTGGAAGCATCTTCAATGTAAGTATTAAAAATTACATGACTCTGCAACATATAATCAAACGTTGGTTCTTGTCCTCCCCAAAAGACATCCACATTCACACCATATTACCATCAATAATTTGATAGACTCTATGGAATCAAAAAAACAATATAATATTCAATTAACAAACCTCTACAGTCTCAACAACCATCCAGCAAATAGTATAACAAATTGAAAAAGATGAATATATCTAATCTTTTGAATAGAGGTCACTGGTATCCTGATATAGACACAACATACACTATGGGTTGCTACAATCATATAAAGAATCCAAGGAAGACAATAGTTACAAAATAGAATCCCTTTATGGCTCAAAGACTAAAGATGGCATTGATGGCTCTAGCACACAAGTTGAAGAATCAAACGGAATAGTGATCATAAGAAACAATCAAGGAGAACTAATTACATCTGCTGGAAGACTTTATAGTAAATAAAGTCCTTTTATTGCTGAAAGCAGAGCTCTATTAGATGGTCTGTATATATGCCACAATATGAAAACTGCAAATATTGACATAGAAACAGACTCTCTAACACTAATAGCTAAGCTAAACTAGTTCAATACTAATTGGCGCATTTTTTCTTTAATTTATTACTACAGGAAACTAATAGTTCCGAGAATGAAAATCACTCGCATCTATAGATATCAAAATGAAGCAGTAGAGTGGCTAGCCAAATGGACACATAAATGCAAATTCAAGCAAGACTTACAGTCTAACCAGTTTCCCAATCAACTCAGAGCAATTATACTTCTAGACAATATTGAAGTTGGCTCACTCATAGAGCTCTCTAACTAATCAATAAATATACTTATATGACTTTTATACTTTTCTTGATTATCAAACTCTACTACCAATATCTTAGCATGTAGAAATACTTGATAAAATTCATTCTATAGAGCAATATCTGGATGGAACTCGAACGAACACCGAAATCATTAATGGAATCAAGTTTTAACACAAAAAGCTCAAATTCGGAGATAAAAAATTGAAATTATATATATAAAAAAGAAATATGTGGATTGAAATATGAACAAAATAACGTTACCAACAGAACTCACAAAGACAAATGAAACCTTGATAGACTTGATTGGGAAACTAAGCGATCTTGATTAAATTTTTTAATCCATCTTCGAGCGGGGGAGTAAAAAGTTCAAGTAGAAGCTTAAATCGCATCTCCCACCTCTAGCTTCTCTCTGTCGAAATAGAAGGTGGCAAGATCGCCAAATTTTTAATATTTGAAATATAATTCAGGCTAGGTTCAAAATTAGTACCAAAATTCTTTAAAAAACAAGGACCTTTTGTAATTCATCATTCTTTTTTACTTCAAAAATTATTATATCAATCCAGATTCATCACCATATGTATATAATCATTTGACTTTTTCTCCAAATTTAACAATTTAAAATATAAAAATAAATAAATATATAAATAATCATCCACCATCAAAACTATTTATCAATAACTATTAAATCTAATTCTTAAATTTAGTTAAATTTTAACTATTCGTACTTTCATTTAATATCAAAATATCTTTTAACTATTTTTTATTTTTTATTTTTTTAAATGTCATATTTTCAAATAGTAGCTCCAAATAAAATCTGAAAATAGCATTGCTTTTGTTTTTAAGACGAACAAAACTAGATCAATAAAATATATTTTTGGATTTTTTTATTTTTTTTGCTGCATAATTACGTGTAATTAGATTTTGAACTAAATTTTATTGTGTGAAAAACAAAATACATCTTTTTTTAAAACAAGTATGATGACGCGGCGGAAGTAGAAGAAGAAGCAACGATAGATGAAACCCTAATTCAAGGGTAACATCATGCAACCCTAATCTAAGGGTAACAAAGAGTGAAATTTTCAGAGATAAAAAATCTATTATTCCAAAAACTTCAAATAACTTAAGGCATATGAGGCTTTATATAATAGCTTCTCAAAACCCTAAATTATAATACAAAGAAATAAAATAAATATTTTAAAATAAAATAAAATAAAACAAAATAAAATCAAATCTTAATATAATTAGATTTGATTTAAATACATAATATATTTAAATAAAATAAAATAAAATTAATAAGGCTTTTGTTTGGACTTTTTGGGCTACATCATCCTCTCCTCGTTGACAAGAATTCGTCCTCGAATTCAGAGCACCATCACCATCAAGAACCTAAATTATTTATTTTATTTTATTCAATCGTTACATTGGGAATTATAATTGTTGACCTTATCAGAATCAGATAAATTCTTCTCGAGTGTTCCTAATTCAAAGTAACATTGAAGCCATCTAGTTGAAGGAAAAAAATAGTTTCGAAAACCTTTTCATAGCCTGAAGACAACATCCCCATGTCCAGTTGATGAAAAAAATGGTTTTGAAAACCTCTTCATAGCCTGAGACAGCATCTCGATAAGCAATTTTTACCTTGATTCAACGATTGGTAGCCAATTTAAACTCCCTCAGTAACCGGTCAATATGATCGTCATTGAAACGCCTAGTGGGTCTCCCGCATACCAAACGATCTTTGAGATCTTCATGGTCGTATGTTGTTCTCTCCTTTAGACCTTGGATCAGATGAAATCAAGATTCAGAAACATGCTTGACCCGTAGCAGGAACTGAGGCTCTGATACCAAACTGATGACGCGACGGAAGTAGAAGAAGAAGCAACGATAGATGAAACCCTAATTCAAGGGTAACATCATGCAACCATAATCTAAGGGTAACAAAGAGTGAAATTTTGAGAGATAAAAAATCTAGTATTTCAAAAACTTCAAATAACTTAAGGCATATGAGGCTTTATATAATAGCTTCTCAAAACCCTAAATTATAATACAAGGAAATAAAATAAATATTTTAAAATAAAATAAAATTAAAATAAATCAAATCTTAATATAATTAGATTTGATTTAAATACATAAGATATTTAAATAAAATAAAATAAAATTAATAAGGATTTTGTTTGGACTTTCTGGGCTACATCAGTCTTGTAAATAAATATCCCAAAATATCACTCTTGGATCTTGTTTTGTTCATCTATAGAAAGTTAAAATATTTGTACTTTAGAATTTGTTGGTAAGTTTAGGTTTGAAAGATATGAAACTTTGAAGGTTAAAACTAACTAATTCTTAAGGTTGTACGTGTTTTCTATGTTCATTGGTATTGTTGGAAGCATTTATGTTGAAGAGATTATTGATAAATTTAATGGATGGTTATTGGTACTTTATCTTTTTCGGATAGTTATTGGTACCTTACTTAAACAAAATTAAAAATTGAATAATATCAGTGTAATTTTCATATTGTTTTTTTGTTTGATTTAAAAACATCACACCTCATGAAATGTTTAATGGGTTAATACATTTTTTTCTCATGACATGGTAAGATAGTTTCCATCAAGTCTCATCCTGGTGAGACAAAATTCTAAACAAGACGATACAATGATGAATTTTTTAAAAAAAAATCAGGCCCCATTCGGTTCTGTTATAAACAGAATCTAGTCCAACTATTTTTATCAATAATCGTAATTTTTGTTTCTTATAATTTATGTTTAATAGTTTATTAGATCTTTCAATATATGCTTTTAAGAGTGATAAAGAGATGAATTCGATAAATTAATGGGTTGACTAATAGTCTAGTGCATTTATCGTTTGTTATTATGATACAAAGGTCACAAAAATGATCTTATTATGGGCAAATAGAGCCATCTACGTATAAAAAGTCACTATAAATAGCTAATGCCACACCATTTCGGGGAGGGGGCAATTCAATTTTCACTATTCACGCGTTATAAATAACTTTATTTCTCTATATTAACTCTTGGACACGGCTAAAACGAGACCCCTTATCTTTATAGTGAGACCTCTATTTTGGATTTTTTTTGTGAACTTAAAATTACCAAAATACCCCCACATATAACAACCATCAATTTTTCCAACTACCCATTTTCTTCTTCTCCTCCTCTCTTTCCCTATCACTTCCCTCTCCAAAATTAAAAAAAAACACAGAATCTAACAAACCCAAACATTTAATAAACCTTAATTATTAAAAGTAAAAACCCAACTACTCGAAGAATGGATTTAAGTGACTATAACGATGATTGGAGCTGCAAAGTTGATGATTTCCTTTCAGACGATGAGGAGCCACTTACGGACCATATGGAGAGTATCCTTGAGGTAAAATTTTAATTTTGTCTGCACAAAACAAATATCCGCACGAAATGGTGCTTTGAATTGTACACTTCCACGCAAGAACACGCGTGGAAGATGCACAATATTCGCATGTTCATGCGTAGATTTTGCACAATCATGCGGAGATAGTGCAACATCTTCGCATGATTGTGCGAAGATTTACCAAAATCTCCGCATGATCATGCGAAGATTTGACCTGTCTTGGTTTTATATGCCCGTTTTTTGTTGAATATTGCGTTTGTCTTCATTATTTGAAGTGTGAATACATGTTTAAAATCGATGGAGTTATTTTTGTTGTTGGTTACATAAAAGAATTGTGATTTTGTGTGAGTGAAATGATTTTTATTTGTGTAGGAACCAGCGCAAGCACCATGTAACATGGCCGATTATAGCCAATTTTTTACCACGGATAATTTCTACACCAAGGCGGAATTGATCGAATGGGTTGATAAGGAAAGCAAGAGTATAAGATTCATTGTTGTGGTCGATAAAGATAACGATGGTAGTAAAAACGGTAAAACTCCGCGGCTATATTTCAAGTGCGAGAGGCACGGTGTTTACAAGCCGAGGCCGAAACCGGGGATTGTGAAGAAGTGACGAGATTGTTCATCCAAAAAATACGGATGTTCGTTCATTCTTAGGGGTAATCCGGTGTTAGAAGTACCCAGTTATTAGAAATTGGTAGTTAGAAATGGAAAACACAACCACCAACCCTTCTTGCATTTGGATGGTCATTCACGGGCCGCGAGGTTAAAAGCGGAAGAGGAGGAGTATGTTCGTAAACTCACAACAATCGGTTCTCGGCCAAGAGATATATACCGTAGATTGAAGTCAAAATATCCAGAAAATGTATCTAGTATGCGTACCATCTACAACATGCGGCACAAGCACCAATTGACTGATTAAACGGGAAAATCCCAAATGTAATACTTGTTCGGTAAGTTGAAGAAGCACGAGTACTATGTTTGGGAGCGCACAAACAAAGAAACTGATGAGATCCTTGAATTTTTTTTTGCACATCCCACAAGCATCGATTTGTTGTGCACTTTTCCTCAAGTGTTTTTAATGGATAGCACGTACAAGACTACAAGGTATAAAATGCCTTTGCTAGAAATAGTTGGCCAAACTTCGACAAAAAAGACCTTTTGTGTATATTTTGATTTTATGAGCTCGAAAAAAGAAGAGAACTACACATGGGCAATGAGCGTTCTAAGAAGATTGATGGTGAACAACATGTGCGCATTACCAAATATTATCGTCACGGATAGAGAGTTGGCTTTAATGAACGCTATCGATGAGGTATTTCCGGATGCAAGTCATATGTTATGTACTTGGCATATAAATAGGAACATTAGCTCATACTCTAAGAAAGTTTTTCCCAAAGTGGACAGAGTGAGGAGTTCTTAGAGTTTTATGTCGCAGTTCAACATTCGGCGATGATCGAAGTGTATAACAAAAACCTCGCCGAGTTGCACCAAGCCTACGCATATTGCCCCAAGGTTCTCGAGTACATGATGAAACAATGGATAGAACCTTACGGACACAAATTCCTTAATGTCTATACGAACAAAATAAAATATTTGGGCAACCACACTAGCAACCGGTGAGTTATATTATCATATATATACATTACTTTATTTAATTAATTGTTAGACTTGTAACTAATTTAAGTTTATGGTTTAGGGCGGAGAGTGCTCACTCTAGTCTAAAACGGGCAATCGGCATAAGCCTATGCACGTTTGAGCAATTTTGGGATAAAGTTAATGTGTTGCTTCACATTCAACACTCTACCATCTTTGAAACGTTTGAACGAAGTTTGTTTCATCCTAGACAAGCATCTAGGGGAGCTATCTTTAGCGACATCAAAGGTAAACTTTCATGTACGACCATTCAAATATTAGAGGAAAATATTAAAAAGGCCGGGGATTGGTGGTTCACTCCCGCAAAGTGTGGTTTTGTAATATGGACAACACACAATTTACTTTGTGCGTGTGAGTGTGTTATGATCGTGAGAGAAGGTAGGTCGATTCAAAATAACGTATCTGATGTTTATTGGAGTACTTTGGAGATAAAGCCTAGGGAAAACGTTGGTACCGAAGATGAGCTTACAAGAAAGATATCCTTGATTGATAGTACCATACGTTGTTACAGTCCACAAGTGCAAGATCACATAATAAATAGAATGATGCAAATTCTAGATCCCGCTAGAAGCCATAATTTGGAACCTAAGGAACCGGTTGTCATGAAATTTCGGAAAAAAGCCAGTCTCGACAAGTCAACTAAGCAGAACCCATTAGAGTGGAAATACGGTGATAGTTTAGGCGTTAGTACTCCCGGTACGATAGGTAGCACGGCCGCGTCGGTGGTTAAGGAATTTTTAGTACCCAAATCCAAGTCCAAATCTAAAGCCCCACCGAAAAAGGAGAAAGTGACTCGATCTAGAAAATCGAATAAAGGAAAAGGATTGAGTTCCTACGAGAGTTGTTTTCCCGAGTACTTGCACAACTACATAACTAGCGTTGAAGACGTTGCTCTGGATGGTAATTGTGGATTTAGGGCCGTAGCTTTGGCGAGTAAAGACAATGTGGATTCATGGGAGGAAGTGAGAAAGGATTTTATGTATGAACTTTCAAGTCAACGTGATCTTTGGAAAAAGGGTTTTTGATGGTGCACAACGTGTTGATAACCTATTGCGGAGATTGGATTGTTTCAAAATGTACGAGAGCGGTCGTAGGCATTGGATGACATTACCCGACTTCGGGTTGGTGATAGCCACCCGATATCAATGTATAGTATACCATGCATCTCTCCAACTATCATACACGTATCTTCCTTTGCGTGGTGTGCCTCCAAGATCATGTCATATTGTCAAAGTTGGAATTGGTTTCGTACACGGTAATCATTTTGTGAAAGTAAGTAAACTAGTACATTCTATTATTTCATTTTCATTTTATCGTTAATTCCACTAGGTATTTAATTCTTCCATATTATGGAAATTTGCAAATTGTATTAGATGGACTGTTTCAAGATATATACCAAAGCTGGTTTGCGTTCCGCACTACCGATGACATTACAAATTGGGCCATACTACTAGGCGAACGTCTCAACAAGTATCACCAAATTAAACCAGCACAACCACCAACATTACATGATGGGGATGATCAGTTCTATGATTTGTCCGGGGATGCATAATGCGATGTTGTAGTTTTATTATTTTGTGTTGCTTCTTTTGATTTTTAATCATTTCCAAACACATTTCGCTACCTCCGACTACTATTGTTTTGTATTCTATTAATTAAGACTTTAATTTATGTTTGAACTAAATTATGTTTCATCTAAATTATGTTTTGAAGTTTGGCATAAAAATTTAGGGTCAAAATGAATGAAAACCTTTTTTTTAAAAAACAGTGCCGTTTTTGGCACTCGCACGCGTGTGCATGTACATATCCACGCACAAGATTGCGCAGATTTGTACATGCACATGCGTGCGAGTGCCAAAAACGGTTCTGTTTAAAAAAAAGGTTTACGGTTACTTATGAATTGTTGAGAGGGCGTTTAGTGTTGGTAATGGTTATAAAACATAATTTTCACAACATTTGAAGTGGAAACTCTATAAAATAAGAAAAAAAATTGGACTTCAACTCAAATTCATGGTAAATGGGTACCCAATAAGGCCTTTTTTGCCAAATATTTTTTGGACTTCTACACAAAATCAAGGCGTAAGGGGTGACCAATTAAAAACTAGAACATGGTAAATGGAAATACATAAAAACTAAAACAACAAATACAAACATTAACTTTAACAAACAACCAACACGTTGAAACATTAACTTAAACAAACAAACAACAAGTTGAAACATTAACTTAAAAAACAAACAACAAGTTCAAACATTAACTTAAACAAACAAACAACAAGTTCAAACATTAACTTAATGCTCAATCGTCGAAGTCATATCCCAAGTTGTCGTCAGAGTCAATCCCCTCTTCCTTTTCCGTAATCCTATCCTGAAGATACGCTACCATGTCCCTAGTGATGTATTCCACCACCTTCATGTTCCAGACGGTGGTTGCTTCTTGCTTAATTTTAAATGGTAGAAACAACAAACGATCCGTCGGTTTGCAAAAAATGTACCTCTGCTTGATTTGTTCACGGTTGCGCACAACTAAACCTCCCGTTCCTAAACGTCCATAGTTGTAGAACATCTTACACAGGACTCGTTCAAAAAACACATCTCTAGTATCTTCCCCCAACTCTCGGCGGGCAAGTTTCACCGCCTTGAGCAAATGGTAGTCTTCATGAGGGGTAAACTCCATCTGTTAAACTATTTATTTTTTAGGAGTGCTTAAGAATGTTTGGTTGTTGTCTTCTTGATGTTGTGCTTAGCGTCTATTTATAGGCTCGTTGATGTTTGGGCGGGAAATTTTTAAAGGCGGGAGTTTTTTGCGGGAAATTATTTAGGGGTCTCGTTATAGCGAGACACCTAATAATGGAAGTTCTGCTATACTGAGACCCATATTATTGCACTGCTACATTTGCGTACTTTTGTAAGTATTAGGTGTCGCAAAATCATTCGTCAACTTGGATTACGTTATCCTTATCTTACAAGTGTTGTTTATTGATAGGTCTACTTGGATTACGTTATCTATAGCATAAAAGTGGTATAAAAAACGTTTTTGAGGCAGTAAAAATTATACCAAGTATATCAATTGCAAAAATGTGTCCATGGACCGAGTTGGAAGATCAATATTTGATGAGGGAATCAGTTGAAGCTGGCAACATGAACATTCCAGAGGGGGGTAAAAGGTACTGCAAAGTATTGATATGCCAGATGTACTTCCTATACGGAAGGGATGGTGTTCAGCCGCCTAGAATTTCAAGGTGTGTTGATGAAGTGAGAGCTAGGTGGTCAGTCCTAGTCACATTCCGTCAACATCCAGTTTATGGCCTCACAGAATTGGAACGTCGTGTTACGTGTAACCGGTTCAACTGTCAAGTCACGGATTCTATAACAGAGGACTAACTAGATTTGGTCCGCGCTGACATTATTGACATTCAGCTAGAGGAAATGCGTGACTACGAGGATGCGAAAGAAGAAAGGAAGTTGATGAAATGGAACTGGCCTGATAGATAAACTCCGATTAGTACAAGTGGATGCTTATGTTAAGGTTCATGTTTCAGACTATGTTTTAACATGTGTTATAGTTTATGTTTGAGTTTCTTATTCGATTTATGTTTGAGTTTATGTTTGAATTTCTGTTTCGGTTTATGTTTGAGTTTATGTCTGAGTTTCTGATTCGGTTTATGTTTGAGTTTGTGTTGTTATTTGTGTTTCTAAAAATGTTTGAATTTGTGTTTCGGTTTGTGTTTGAGTTTATGTTACAGTTTGTGCACTTTGATGCTTTTTTTAAAGTTAGAGTTTGAATAAATGTTTGAAAGTTATATCATTCAAATGTAACAAAATATCGTAACACATATTTAAACAACAACATAATACCATACCACAAAATTGGAACTAGTCAAAAGTAAATAACACATAAAAAGTCTTAAACTGTCAACTCAGAAAAAAATAAATAATAATCAATCTCTGTACTCTTGAGCAAGAAGGTAACACTCGTCCAAAGGCTCCCAAAGGTCCTCCAAACTAATGTCGGGGTGGCTCTACTCGTACGCCTGTAAATCCAGTAAGTGTGTAGTCAGCTCATGCAGTCTGGTGGCATGTGTGTGTGGGGAAGGGTTCACCCCTAACTCTGCATCATCTCGGTGAGCCTTTGGATCAGATATGATGTACCACAAGTTCTTCATAATCTATGAAGAGTAGATCAAAGTGGTACCATCCTCCTGTCCAAGAATAAACTCTGCACCTTTCAAACTCTGGTGAATACAGTATGACTCCCAGTTGTCCCAAGTGAATGCATCCCAGTTGTAGAGGGTGTCCGCACGATGAACCCTACTAGAACCGGTAAAAATAGGACGCAGTGCACCATGAACCTGTATTTTAAAAAAAATTATGTAACACACATGCGCAAAACAAACAATATTAATATTTCGAGTATCCAAAAATATTACTTGCTGGATGCAACCCAACTGTCTAGCCACCCGTAGCGGATAGTATGCCACGACAATGTTTGACGCCTTCAGTGTCGCATCTATCCAAACTACATCAGAGTAGCATCGAGCATCCCGCATGGTCGTATACGGCATAGAATATCGAGTATAGGTCGACCACATGAAGGTTATATCTACGGAAGCGTTGGTCCGTAGATAAGCGACGGCGAACAGGGAATGGGGCGACCTGTAGGTCCCCTCTAGTACGGTGACGAACGCTCCGAGACGTCTCGCCACGTACAATCTCCTCGGTCTCATGACTTGAATCTTGGTCCGTATCCGTAGTGGGAGAACGTGGGCGTGGAGGCATCATACACGAGACAAAAAAATTACTTAAACGAATTTTAAATTAAAAACAATGGGAAAAGGATATAAAATATGTATCATAACACGCGGCAAAGTTCAAATTAATCAAAATCGGGAGAAAAGGCTCAATTACGGTTCAACGCACTCAATTGCATGGATTTGGACAGATCCACGCATTATGGATTTGGACAGATCCACGCATTATGGATTTGTCGAATCCACGCTACGTGGATTTGGTATTTCCTCGCACGATTTTGTGCGAGAAAATATCGGATGCACGCGTGTTCTTGCGTGCATCCGGTATTTCCAAGCACGAAAGCGTGCGAGGAAATACCCAGACCAGCAGCCTCATTTGATTTCCAAACCCTACCCTAATCTACCCCAAATTCAAAAAAAAATACTCCAAAATGAACCTAATCTCCTAAGTAAACACATACATGCAATTATACTTCAACAAAACACCTATAAATACATAAAAATCCGATTTTCTACCCGAAACTTAAACTCTAAATATCTATAAAACAAACCATGGAAATTGAAAAAAAAAAATTACACCAACAAATAGAGAATTCTTACCTTAACAAGTTGTTGGTGTCGAATTTGAAAAAACGTCGCTTAAAATTATGAGGGTTTAGAGAGGTTAGAGAGGTTTAGGGTTTGGAAGAGGAGAAAGAGCTAAAATTTTGGGGGTTTTGGTATTTATATCAGTGGAAATTTCGTAAATAATTGGGGTCTCGTTATAGCCAAGCCGGATCTCACTATAACCGGATCTCGTTATAGAAAAAAACGGGTCTTGAATTAGCCTAGCCCTTAACTCTTTGATTATACATTTTAAAATTCTGGTACGTCAAACCTATTTTAGTCCAAACCAGCCTATCGAACATTGATACATTTCTCTCAGACCGTTGGCCATTAGCAACAATGATTCAAAGACCGTATATGAAATTTAGGCTCATCAATAACGACCATAATGGGATCTTTCATCGAACTATTATCCAAAATAATTTTCAAACCTAGATATCTTAACTAAGTTCAACTCTCCGAATGAAGTTGTTACGACATGACGATTCCAAAATAAAATAATTTGGTTCGGGGAGTGATGTCGAGCGGGGTCAAATAAGTAACATAACATGTTTGGTCCTAGCTTGGTCCTAGTGCAGACTCAACTAGAAAAACAAAGGTTGCAGTTTGGCTCCCGAAAAGTTATGCGGCAGGTCAAGCGCGGCCATGAACTTACATTGTATCGAAGTTATGACGAGATATTAGAGTACGACACCTATGCGCTCACTGGATCGTATACTCCGGCTCATTCATGAAGCTACTCGGGACATGATTTCTGAATGGGGGATATTACTCGTCGGAGCCAACAAGTGATTCCGAAAAGGCCTACGCCCTCAACGGCCACTGGAACCATCAAAGAACCTATAAATGTAAGAGACATGAGCAGCGAGCAAGACCATGAAATACTGAAGACATTAAATGAAGAGCCGATAAAGGTCTCGTGACGAGAGCAGAAAACATCGACCAAGGTTTTTGCCTCGAAATATGGGAACCCCGTTTGAATTTTTCTATCGAATGAGTGACATCCATTTGGATGCAACATCCAGTCTATTCTCCCGATCACAAGTCACGAGTAAGACAGCATCTTATAAATCATAGCCCCATTCAGCACCCTCGAGTTAATAGCTCACATTTGAAGCATCAACGTCGGTCCTCATAAGAAAATCGCGAAACGAATCGAACTCTGGTATGGTCCCAATCAGAAAGACAAACAAAATATGCTGATCGAAATGACTCAGATGATTATAATATATTTTGGTTCCAGAAACTATAGCTTTCGAATTACCACAGATTTTCAATTTCAACGAGTTAAAAATATGTGACAGAATCAGAAATCTTGAGTGCCACATCGAGCGTTTCATTGATGTTATGTTTTGTTTCTTGGAGGATGGCCATTTTACATGTGACGTTTTTGAAATGTACCTTTGAAATTGTGTTATGGTATGGTTTGCTAAACTGGCACCATAGAGCATCACGAGATTCAAACTAATCTGAGCTCTCTTGAAACATAGGTTTTTGAGGATTATAATGATTATGAATCATGTAGACCACTTGATACTTCGCATACAGCATTTCGGGGAGAGTGTGATGGATTATACGTAGTGTTTTATATGTGTGAATTAAAAACCTCGATGAGCGCCTCGACGAGATAAGGATCTATCATGAACTAATTATTCTATGGAGCTCGCTTCTTAGAGGGGATGTAAAAAAAAGGTTCAAAATTTTAGTGTAGTATTAGTGCAAGTCGATGCACATGTCAGCTCCAAAGAAATTGCGTATCACCAACGATATTTAGGTAATGAATTGGCTTCAATACATGTGGACATCGTAGCAACAGGTATAGTGACAACAGAACTTAGGTTGCACCAACAAACATCTCGAAAGTTTTGGATCCCACAACAATCTTTGAACCACTTTTCGTGGCCTACTATGGTCCTAAAGTAACTGATAGCGACTTAGAAAAGTATCTTATGCAACTGTATATCAAGTCGCATCGAACCATGGCAGGTGAAACTCGGGATAGTTTACAGGGGAAACGAACATAGCATCAGGATTATGTAGGATTAGCTTATAGCTATCAACAAAAAAACAGGTCCGTTTTAGCCATCCCCGACTAATAATTCGGCTTCGGGATCACAAGAAATGAGAAATTATCCGAATATCATAATGACATCGGACACAATACCAGGGATTGCACAAGGCTGATTGGTGTTGAGGATTTATAAATCTATTGATGGGCAAAAGCCTAACTTTTTCTTGTGTCTAAGAAACATGTTATTGTCGAGATTGGAGAAGGTGGACCAAGCTGTCACGAAGGTTCATTTAGTGTTTGATATTATGAATAAAGGATCATAAAACTGGTCTTAATATATTTATGGGCCAATAAAGCCATCTAGGCAAAAAAAAGTCATTATAAATATCTCATGTCATCCTAATTGAAAAGACCAATTCATTTTTGTACTATTTACGTGTTTTCCTTTAGTTCTCTTAGATTAACTCTCTACTCATACCTTTTAAAATTATGACGAGTCGGACCTCTTTTAGTGAGAAGCAACGTACTGAACGACGAGATATTTTTTACCGAATTTTTGTCCATTAGAAATAGTAGTGCATCACCAGAATCTAGATTAATAGAAGACAAAACTAATTTTAATGAATAGATTTAGTCGAAAGAGAAAAAACTAAGATATTTATCATAGACCAAATTGTAAAATTAAAATTTTGATACAATATATAATCAACCATATAAATAAAATGTTTAATATTCCTACATTATTATTATCCCATTCTAATTCAGTTTATTCATCTTCTAATATTTTACTAAGTTTAGCTATAGCTAAACAAAAGTTATCCATAACCGATGAATGGGTTATTGGATGTGAAGAGGTACGTGCTTGTAATAGAGGAGGAGCATTTGGATATCCACTACAGTGTTGATAATAAACCGATGTTTCTTTAGTCGCACACTGAAATCTCAGAAGTAGCTAAGAGAATATTGTTATGAATCAGACTAAACAATCGGTTCAAAACTCTTGATTTTGTAATTTTTCTTGCCCAAACCTATCAATGAATTGTTGAATCGTATCCTATATTCGACCTTACCCTTCATACATGACCTTCAACATCTCACATTCAATGCATATCCTTTTACTCATACTAGAAGTATTAGGTGCTTGTGGTGGCTCCACCTATATTGGTGAATTTTTATTTTGTCCACATGGTTACCACCCTCGAGGCGTAGGAGGTTCCATATTTCATGCATATAGACTTCAAAATATTTATACACCTCTTATTTCAACCATAAGCATCGATCATGGGTATTTATCTTTTGATTTTTATAGAAATCTTTCCTATTCCAACTGTTTATAAACTTGGGTGCTCAACATATTCACTAACATCTATCCATTTTTCCACAAGTAAATTAGATACCAACATCTCATAAGGTAGATATGTTTTTACTATTATTTTCCATATGAATATTTAACAAACTAAGGTACATTTATTTTTTCCCCTTATATAGTTGAACAGTTCAAAAGTTTTTAATATAGGTCATGAATGAACCTTTATTATTGCTCATACTGAAACAATCAATAATTAACTTCAATAAGTCATGCATGAATCAGTTTACTAGCAGCCGTATTTTTCTTACACTTAGAAACTAGACGAGCTTTATCAATATTCAATAATTCAACTAAACATTTAACACCAAAGGTCAATTACTACCCCACATACAAGGAAGGTATTCTAGCTGATGGCTTTGTCCGACCCGATTGACCATCTGGGTACCCATATAACAACTAGAAAAACTAGCCGTTACCTTTGGTCAGCTACCTGACTAAGGTAAATGGTTAGGAAAAACTAGGGATTGGCCTTAGCCGGATACCCGGTTAAGGCTAACTCCTTTTTTTCTTTTTCCTTATAAATACACTCTTCCCTCGACTACTCATCCCCTCTCTATCAAACTAAAAACTTATTCTACTATAATCTCCAAAAATTATCTTATTGTTCATCCAAAATATGACCAAATTTCTAAATTCAATCAAAATTCTAAATTTGATAAACATATTCATCTACTCGATAGCTTTGTTGACAATATAATGGTATAATATTGGTGATTAAAAGCTTCGTATACTTTATATATTATTTTAATTTTATTATTCTTTGATATAATTTGTTTCATAGTACTAGTTATTTTAATGGCACAAAAAAGACAAGATTATATTAATTTGCTAAACTTAATGAGAAATCTTTAAAATATTAATAGAAGTGATCAACCTAACTCTTCTCAACCTATTGAGGAAAAACTAGAGATACATGTTATTTTAGATATTAGGAAACAAAAACCTACACGCGAAACAAATTCTTTCTAAAGTTAGCGCTACCACTACCACTACCACTAGTTTGAATGCTAGGAAGAAAACATATTGGATATGAGAAAACTTTATTCACAATATGAATATTGGTAAAGTTAAATTAAATATTGTGAAAAATTTATGATCTATTAGCCGAGAGAAAACAATAGCGGAACCAACATTATAAGATAACATTTAAATAAAAATAAAAATTATAGATTAATAAAAAAATTAAAGATGGGGTGATGCACCGAACAACCATAGATCCAAAACCTCACAATGCACTCATAAAAGAAATGTCGTTTGTGGATGTAACCAGGCCCAAGAACAAGAGTTTTCAACACTCGAATATGACATCATGCCTATTAGTCTTTGTAATATTTTAAATAAAATAACATTTAAGGTGATAGATAACAGGTTGGAACCTTACTCCTATAAATCATTTGAGATGATCAAGGAGGTTTTATAACTAACGAAAACATTCACGATCATATCTTAATTAGTCATGAATTGACTCATGATCTAAACAAAAAAATTAGAGGTGGTAATATATTATTTTAGCTTGATATGTATAGAATTTTTGATAGGATATCAATTAACTTCACTTGTAAGATAATGTAATTTTTTGGTTTTAGTAACCATTTCATTAATCTAATCAAAATGGGTCTTGTTGCAGCTCATTAATCTGTCATATTAAATTTTTATGGATTCTTAAACTCTTCCAATGGTGTGAGGAAGGGTGACCCTTTGTCACCCAGCATCTTCATCATTGATGGAGAATATTCTTAGGGGTATAAAAAACAATTTCTAGAAAACCAAGCAATGAAATATCATTTTAGAAGTAACATTCCAATCATCTGGCTTGCCTGTGCAGATAACATAATAATTTTCATGAATGGATCAATAAACAATGTCAAAAATCTTTGGGATTTTCTAAGCCATTATAAAAAAGCTTTTTGTCAATTAATTAACAAAAACAAATTTATTGACATTACTTCTCAAAACAAAGAAAAAAACTCGAACATAACCATTCAAGCATAGTTATCTCATCATTAATTATTTGGGTATAATTATTCGTCCAAGTAACAAAATTTGTTACTTGATGATTTTATCTCTAAAATAAATGAGGAACAAAATTTTAGAATGGGACTGTAAAAAAATCTATTTTGGAGGTAGAATAGTCTTGATACATATTGTATTAATGACCATAACCTCTTATTACATTCAAAGCTAAAACCTTTCTAAAACCATTGTAGATTACCGAACACATTTCATTGGGGTGCAAAAGAAAATACTATTATTATTATTATTATTTGGTCTAAAAAATTCGGGCAATGCTTATGATGAGAAATGTTTAAACCTTAGGAAAATAGCTGATCTCAAAAATACTTATTCACGTAAACTTTGGTTTACATTAAGAAATCAATATATTTTTCAAACAAACAACCCTTACAAATCGGCCTAAAACCAAATGACTTGTTAACGTCAGAGAGAATTAGCTGAAACTCTTGTTTACTGGCAATCCAAATAAATAAAAAAAAAACATTTTTGTCTCTTTATGTGGTATACACGTTTTCGGATAAAATATAAAAGAAAGACATTGATTAATTTTTTTAAAAAAAATTTGTATGAATATTTGAATTTTGACTTTTAAAATTTAAATATTTTGAAATTCGAGAAATAGGAAAAAAAATGATACTAAACTATTTTTAAATGTTTTATTAAAGTGGTCACTTACTTTGGTAGTGGTACCATGGTGACTTTCCTGAAAGAAGTTTGATGTTTTTACCATTGACTTTTCTTTGGTTCTTCCCAGTCAAACTCTGTAGTCTGTAGACACTTTCCTTGCACACACTCACCTACCTTTACCATTGGTTGGCCGTCGTCTCAGCATTGGTTGGTCTTTAGGGTTTGTGAAGTGATATAAATACAAACCAATCTTTTCTATCTCTCTTCACTACTACTAACATTCTTTACTACCAAAAGAGAGAGAAATTAAAGCTTCTACCTTTTGCCTTTCTCTATTTCCCTTACTATTTCTTTTTATTAATTAATTCATTCATTTCGAAAAATGACAGTACTAGAAAACCCATCGCCTTCTAGCCAGACCGTGTGCGTCACCGGTGCCGCTGGTTTCATTGCCTCGTGGATCGTTAAGCTTCTCTTGCAAAAGGGTTACACTGTCAAAGGAACAGTGAGAAACCCAGGTTAGTCCAAAAACATATTCCACCTTATATATTTTTATATGCTTTTGCTTCATTTTAATTTAATTTGCGTACTAATTATAATTATATTCTTTTTGGGTGCAGATGATTCAAAGAATTCTCATCTGATGGAGCTTGAAGGAGCAAAAGAGAGATTAACTTTGTGTAGAGCTGATCTTCTTGACTATGACAGTCTTAAAGAAGCTATCAGTGGATGTGATGGTGTTTTCCATACTGCTTCTCCTGTCACCGATGATCCAGTGAGTACAATTCATTGCCTTAATTTTCATAACAAAACCTATTAGAATAGTATTAAGGTAATCTAAACTTGGTTTATGTGATTCTAATCTTAAGGAGCAAATGGTGGAGCCAGCCGTGAAAGGGACCAGCAACGTCATCTTAGCCGCTGCCGCAGCCAAAGTCAGGCGTGTGGTGTTCACATCTTCCATCGGTACCGTCTACATGAACCCTAACCGAAGCCCAGATGTTGTTGTGGACGAATCTTGCTGGAGCGATCTCGACTTTTGCAAAAACACCAAAAACTGGTACTGCTATGGAAAAACAGTCGCAGAACAGGTGGCCTGGGAGGTGGCCAAACAAAAAGGAGTAGATTTGGTGGTGGTGAACCCGGTCCTGGTGCTAGGACCGTTGTTGCAGCCAACTGTTAATGCCAGCACTATTCACATCCTCAAGTACTTGACCGGGTCAGCCAAGACTTATGCCAACTTGGTTCAGTCTTACGTGCACGTCAAGGATGCCGCGTTAGCCCACGTCCTCGTCTACGAGACCCCTTCGGCCTCTGGTCGATACATCTGTGCAGAAAGTGCATTGCACCGCGGCGAGCTCGTAGAAATATTAGCCAAGTTCTTTCCCGAGTACCCCATTCCGATGAGGTGCAAAGATGAGAAGAATCCAAGAGTGAAGTCGTACAAATACACAACTCAGAAGATAAGGGACCTTGGTATCGACTTCACACCTGTTAAACAATGCTTGTACGAAACTGTCAAGAGCTTGCAAGAAAAGGGTCACCTTCCTCTTCCACAAAGTCACTAGAGATCGACTCACTTATTTAATTAACACTGATCTCACAGATAAGTCTGCCTATCGAACAAGTGGCTTATTTTTTATTTATTTGTTTACGCAATTTTTTTTATTGATGAAATATTTACATTGCAAAGAAGCAAATCTATTATTTTTTTAAATTACTTATCACGTAACTCATATAGTAAACAACCCGAAACTTCATTCTTTATAGGAACTCCAATCCAACATTGTTAAGATTGAAACTAATATACCAATCCAACATTGTTAAGATTGAAACTAATATAATGTATATAACCGTGAATTCGCCTCAATTAGCTAGAGGTCCTTTTGGGAGTAACTCACACATCAATTCTTTACTTTCGGCCTCTAACTTTCTATTTGTGTTTTGTAATTACCCTCTAAAAATTTAAAGATTATAAACACGAATTTGTTGTGTGATTAGCCTCTAGAAATTTAAGGGTTATAAACACTAATTTATTTTATTACCAATGAGCAAAAAAAATGTAATCAGCCTTTATAAAAAATGATCATAACAACTACATGATTCTTGATCTCTTCTTAAACTGAGATTACCAACTATAGATATTTTTTCTGATAAATTAGGGTCAAACACTATTCCATGAAACACCTCGTATTGTCAGGCTGTAGCTTGATTGTTTAAGCTTGTGGGACACTTTTGATACCGTTTTGGTTAAATGGTTGAATTTTATTTTGTTCGCACGTCACAACAATACACGTTATCACTCATTTAACTACCATCTTGGCTATATCACAAAGTCCTGCTAAGTTTTTTTTTTCTTATGATTGACTTTGCTTACATACATTCAGACGAGCAATAATAGTTTTTTCTTATGATTGACTTTTCTTACATACATTCATACGAACAATAGTAGTCAAATTCTGTGGTCTGTAAGATACATTTCGTGCACTCGCTAGCTTTTACCAACCCTTGGTTCATCCTTAGGGTTTTGATAGTTATATATATACAAACAAATCTTTCATTTACTCTTCACTATTGTACTACCAATAAACATAATTCTAACCAGCACGATTACGTTGAATAAACAATAAATTTCATACATCTCATGGGTTTTAGAGTTAAAAGGTTAAAAGATCTTCTAAATAAAGAATTTACACAATGAAATAAGGTTATACCCAAATGTCGTCTTCTTCTTTTGGTTTTTTTCGTTCTTTTACTTTTGATTCACTATATTTTTTTGTTCCTGATTCGTTATTTTTTTGTTCTAAAATGAAAAAGTCATATGAAGATTTGAATATTTTCCGTGGTGAGCTTCCAATCAGCACCAATGGCAGAATCTTTTAAGTTACTCACGTGAATGGATTATCTTTTTCTCCCCTTTATATAAGATTTGCAGCTATGGTTTTAACTTGATTCTATATGCAACACAGTTTCGTAATTTTGGTGTCTTGATCAAAGATGCTAACTTTAATTATATTTCTTTTACAAATTAGTCCATAAACTTAATAGTTTAAACTTAAGTGTCAATTTTTAGATTCAATCTTTTACATAATCTACATTTGACTTAGTATCTCCATAATTAACTCCATAGATGGTTTTCATCTATTAGTCCAGTTCCTATATATATGAATACTTATTAATTGAATTGTCTTCCACAATATTCAATGCATCAATAAACAATCAATTAAATAGATCAATTATAGCGTGTAGCATAAGAACAATATGAAATGTATATCACAAATATTTATATTTAACTAGTCCTAGCTTAAGTGGATATATACTTAATAAATAAAATAAGTCAATAAAACTTAATTGAGCGCACTCATTATATATGTTTGCGATCAAACTTAAATCTATACAATCAAATAACAAATATATCTTGGGACCTACTATAAACTTTCACTGAAATCAATGACCTTCTAAACAAATAAAAGTCGTCTTAATATTGTGTTCATGAAAAATCGTAGGCTGTGATGCTTTGGTAAGAGGACCTGTCACCATGGAGTTTGTCATGATGTGCTCTATACTGATTGGATGACTTTATAATCTCTTTTTTAGAAACAAGAACTTGATCTCTATATGTTTAGATTTAAACAAGCTCTTGTTAATGTTTGAATATTGAATACAGAATTGTTATCACAATATAACATCATGGGATTATTAATCACTTTGAAAACACGTGGATACAATTTTGTAACACGATGCATCTTTGATGGCCTTAGAAAATATAACCAATTCAGTTATTATAATGAAGTATGCAACTAATATATGATTTATTCTTTGTAATGATATTTCACCTCTACCTAATACGAATATACTACCCGTAGTGTCGCTATGTGTGTACATGCAACCAATAAAATATAATTTAGAATACCAGATGATTTTTATATCCCTTATACAACAAATACTCTCGTGAATAAATTTTGCAACTATAATGTGTAGTTGAATACCTCAAAGCATGTAATAAGTTATGCTGGTATAATAAGGATACAACTAGTATTTTTTTTTATAATTTTCAATATGATTCCCTAATATGATTTTATATCCCTTATACAACAAATACTCTCGTGAATAAATTTTGAGGCTATAATGTGTAGTTGAATACCTCAAAGCATGTAATAAGTTATGCTGGTATAATAAGGATACAACTAGTATTTTTTTTATACAATTTTTAATATTATAGCCTAATATGATTTTATATCCCTTATACAACAAATACTCTCGTGAATAAATTTTGCAACTATAACGTGTAGTTGAATACCTCAAAGCATGTAATAAGTTATGCTGGTATAATAAGGATACAACTAGTTTTTTTTTATAATTTTCAATATGATTGCACCTCATAAAAATATGTTGTCCATAGTGCTTCTAAATGTGTCAGTACACTTACCAAAATTTAAATCGAAATACTCAATGATCTCTAGATTATCTGAGTTTATTTATGTCAACATGCGCTTTTGTTTTATTGTAGATACCAGAGAAATATTTTAACTGATTTCCAATGGGCCATGACTGGATTACTAACATAACGCACAATAATCTAACAACAAAGATAATGTCCGTACTTGTAAAAACTTGAGCATACATCAAAATCTTAACTGTTGAAGCATAATAACTATTGACGATGACTTAGTTGTCTAATTTTGAAATAGGTTCATTCAAGGCTTGATATTAGTCCTTTTGTAACGTTGTAACATATCGTATATACATGTATTTTGTTACAATCCCATGATTCCATGGGAATTATTCTGGTGAAGTTACATTCCTAATATGAACGTCGCATCATCTAGTTCTTTCGTATCGAATTTATTTGATCAAAATATCTTGGTATTTTTGTAATAATTCATTATCGTTCATAAGCAGCAGTATGTCATCAACATACATTAACAAAAATATAAACTTACCTTTACTAAACTTAAGATACACACAATCTTCAACCGATTTCATCTTTAAAAAATAAGATTATTACCTCAAGGAGCTTATGGTACCATATCTAGAAGTCTGTTTGAGACCATATATGAATTTTTTTAAATTTTCATACCATCGAGTTTAAATCACGAATTAAAAAATTCTTACGCTACACCATATAGATTGTCTCATCAATATTACAATTGAGAAACACAATCTTAACATCCATTTGATGAAGATCTATATCAAAGTGCAAATAATATCATGATTATCATAAACAAGTCATTTATTGAAACTGAAGAGAAGGTTCTAAAGTCAATCCCTTAATGCATAAAATGATATTTTGCCAAAATTCGTACTTTATGTCTCTCCACATTACTCTTGCAATCGCATTTGGTTTTGTAAATTAAGTTACAACCAATCAACTTATTTCTTTCAGGTAATGGTGCAATCTTTCTACCTTATTATCTTGTATTAACTATAAAAATCAGAACTCTTAATGGCTTCACAAAATCATGACGGTCTATTTATTATAACAACATATGAATCTTCATGTCTTCAAGATATAGTACACAATCTTAAGATATAACATTTTTATTTTCTCTAGTGGAACTCATTAATTATACTTTGTTAATGGTACAGTTTAGTCTTCATGAAAAATGTTATATTGTTCTCCATGTGTAATATTAATACCATTTTGAGTAAATTCATGTTCTAATATGACTATATAAATTGATACATCAGTATCTTGGTTAGAACCCTCAAATTAAACTTATGTTTTATTTTGAGTATCTTTATGGTCTAACGGTAGTGAAATGATTGGCAGTGTAACCTAATCTTTATACATTAGTATTTTTATTAGATATTTCGTGAATCCATATAAAATCTACATTTCTAAATTAACATGTGTTCCTAAATTCTTTCCTCAAAATTAAACATCATCAAAGAGTATTGTTGTTTCTGTCTAAAACATAATTTTGGTGGAAGGATCATAAAACTTATAGCCTATTGAATTTTATCAATGTCTAAAGAAATAACATCTAACCATCTTAATATGTAATTTAGTGTAATTTGGCCTATAATGATTTGCTTTAGATGAACATATTTAAAGATACGTATGCTTTAAGTTAGGCGTACGCCTAGTCCAAAGTTCATGTGGGATCTTAATGGTTGCTTTTGTGGAAACTTTATTGAGAATATATATTTTATACATTATTTATTTTATTCTTGTGTTCATAAGTTAAGATCTCAAGTGAAGTCTTATGCTTTTAAAGATCTTTGAAGGGTAAATTTATTCATTTTTACCTTGTCTTCGTGGTCTCTCTCAAGTTGCAACTAGTTTACCTTAAACTTTTAAGAGTTATACATTAGACGGGGTCACTGACATACCTTGATTAGGGGGAATTTTCTACCTTGATCGTCGTAGGATAAGCATTCATACAGGTCATGACATTGATTGGACCATCGTAGGCTTGACTACCTCCATATTGTGCACCAAACGTTGCCCTAATCGGTTGATTTTTAACTTTCTTCGTGACTATATGGGTATCTTGCTCATAGATAATTATGGTACGGACAACGGTTGACTAACTCAAGAGTTGAACTCGTCTTGTATTTCTCATTATGACTTTTGGAATAGTCATTGTATTAGTTTGAGTAGGACGGATCCCATGATTTTACCTTTAAATTCCCAATCTTATTATCAAACATTGGTATATTAAAACTCGAATTCTTGAAAAGTGAAAGATTTTCTCATAGATGATACCAAATTTGATAAGACTCTTCTTTCTCCAATATAAATCCAATATAATGAAAGATAATCGAGAAATAAAACAATAATGAGTAAAATAGTTTTTCTCTATAAAATACGATCAAACTAAGCACTTGGAATTCCATTCTTATTTATGTTGTTTATATGAGATCTTCTCTCTTTATATTTATCCTTTATTCATTACACGTTTGAACGTGTGGTCGTACCCTAAAGTTTTGTCACATTCTCTAATAAATATGGAAATACAATTCTTAGTTACATATAATGTAATTGCATGTGTCCTCCCATTAAAATTATTTAAATGCCCTTCTCATATGGTCAACTAGTATACTCATATCCTTTTTCTAATGGCTTCTTTGCAGCTTTCACCTCATGTTATTGACTAGTATCATTATGTACTTCATCTAATGTCTTTTTTGCGGCCCTCTTATTGTATCATGTATGACCTACGTCTTGTATTTTGAGTATGAGTTCATGAAGGACATGAACTCGTTATCTGAAGTAGTGTCTACCAATTGATCGATATGAGACTGAGGAAAAACTTCCTTCAGACATGGTTTATTAAGGTCGGTAAAATCTATGCACATTCTCCATTGTCCAGGCTTAGTTTTTATTAGTATGCAGTTGACCACCCAAGTTGGTATCTTGTTTCCTAATGTGTCCAAGTTTTAGAAACTTTTCTACCTCCATAATAATGGCCTCGAACTTCTCAGGAGAAAAAAATCCTTTGTTTTTTATGAACCAGTCTCAGCCTCTTATCGATTGATAACTCGGGACAGCTGATAGTCGAACTAACCCCTGAAACATTATCAGCAATCCATACAAAAATATTCAAGTTCTTCCTTAGTAATTCTAGCAATCTACATTTGAAAATAAGATCTATTTGATTCCCGATGTAAATTATATGTCCACCTGCTAATGTTTCATCAACTACTTCACTCGAAGGTTTGCCATATTTATATTGTTTACCAAGCGGTTTCACTTTCCCACTAATTACATGATTCCCTTAATCTTGTTTGTGGACCATAATTTATTGTAATGGCCCTATAATTATGGCCATTACTCTAGTCATAGTTCGTTTGGCCATATTGGGTCAAGTACTCTTTAAATGGAGTTGCCTTCCTTTATGACTCCTTTAATAATAGAAATTGACGATTGGGCTCATTAGGTATCAGCGATTATGCATTTTTCTTGGACGAGCCTTGCTCTACCAACTATTCCTTCACGCGTGGCCTCTGCTCCTTCACATGTGGTCTCTACTCGGTAAGGTATCTGCTCCTTCATGCATGGATTCTGCTCGGTGAAACCTCTGCTCCTTCACGCGTAGCCTCTTCTCGGTGAGGCCTCCGCTCACTTGTTTTTCATAAGATAATCTCGACGTCTTTTGGTTGTACCTCTGCATGGTTGCTAGCGATGATCTTGCCCGATGGGTTGTCAGTTATCTTGGTAGGACGTTGATACCCCTCGGTTTGACTTTTGTCACTTGATATCGAGTATTGCATTGGCGTATTGCTTATATGTCACCTCAGTTTTACCAAAAGATACCTTCGATTTAATCTTGTTTGTGTCTTTACATTACTTCTATTTGCTCGGAATTTATTTGATCTACTAGTTGACAAAGACATCATCATCACGGATCCTCTCTAGTCCACAGATTATATGTTGTAAATGTATAATCGATAAAATAACAGGTTATAATGTAGAACAGATGGTAAAATTGTTGATTCACTCATTTGTAATGTGGGCCTTGTGTTGTATTATTTTTTACAATGGAGTGATTGTTTTCCAACAGTAGTGTGGCATGTGGTGTTTACATGGCGACACATGTGAGATACCGATTTTGACACGTAAACTCGTTTTGATATAATATGGCGCTAAATTTTTGATGAAACGTGCTAGCTAATTAATTTCAATGACAAGTGTCGTCTTATCACGCGTGTAATGGAGAGTTGATTTGAATCAAAATGTTTTGTATAATTTTTTGTAGTCTTTTTTGTTTGGAAAATAAATTATTATGGAAAATAATATTACTCTAAGACCCCATAGTTTTTAGCCATTGTTAACTTGTCGTAGTCGCCGCATGTAAGAAGGTATGTTTGTATCCTAACTTCATTTAAATCCTTTATGACCTATTGTAATCGCATCGTGTTGGGAATACCTTAGCCTGGTGTGGATACATTTACCCTAGCATGTTCGTGATTTCAATGTGGCATATAGAGATACATGGTATATATACTTCGATGAAGATGCATATGCTTGTGTATTATGTCATGTTGAAATATATCCTTACAAGGTCGAGCTCAGTATGGCTAATTGCGTAGCATGAGTGAGCCATGCCCTTAGTTAGTTCGCGACGCAGTCGTTTCGATCAATTGTGTGACCCTAAAAGGGCTTGATACTTGATCAGTTTGCTTATTAATACTAGTACAAGGTATAAGCTCAGTCTAGTCCTTAAATAGCCCATAGGCGTGGCCAATTAGCCCATTCGTATTATTCGACTAAGATGGTATGGCCTCATTATGGCCCATTGTGTAACCCGTAGGCGTGGTCATTCACGGTCGTAATTTTAAAGATAGAGAAAAATAATAGACAAACACATGAGTTGGCTGAAGCGATAAAAATATATTAAAGTAAAACATAAGTTTGGTGTCTCGTTAAAAAACCCTCACGTGCCATCAACGGGGAAAAGAGCGCATCTACAAATTATAGAGCATAGAGATATAATTTCAAGTGACTTATATTCTATGGTTGTTTCAGGGTGTGGCCTTCCGCATCGGCGAGGTGGTTTGCACCGTTGTGTCCCTTGGAGATGATGATGTAAGGTCCCTCCCAGTTTGGGCCTAATTTGGCAATAGGTTTATCTCTTGATCCTTAAAAAATATTTTTCATAACAGTGTCCCATACTTGTAGACTCCGGAGCTTAAAGCGGGAATCGAAACGGCCCCTCATTAGGCTTAGGTAGTACTATGCTCGCACACGTGCTTGATCACGATGCTCGTCTATGAGTTCCACATTAACTGCTCGGTCCACATTAAGGGTTGCTATCAATCATTCTGTAACGTTGTAACACACTTTCTATATATTCTTTTTTCAATAATCCTAGGGTTTCATACGATTTTTTTATAAACTGTCAAACACTTCTCAATACACGATATTTCTTTTATACGAATTTGGAATGTCTCCATCATTGTCCACGATAATTTTAAGTCATGTTCTAGAGGTTACTCTAGATAAAGTGACATAAAATTGACCATGAGTGAATACTGGTTGTGGAATATAAAGACCAAATTTATTTAATGATTGTCCTTAACTTTTATTCACATTGATTCGCATAACATACCCTAATAGGAAATTATCTCTATTTAAATATAAATGGCCATTAGTTTTCTGCCGACGAAAAATCAATCTGAGGAGCACCAATGTTACAAGTGGTTATAATTTTGGCTGCAATCACTTTATTTCCCATCTGTGTTAAATACTAATCTTGTACCATTGCATAAATATGAGCTTAAATAATTTTAACTTTTACCCGGTACTAAATTCAATATAAAGCCATATATCTCTCACAGATATTCATTTTTTCGAGTGATTATTATTCTTTCCGTTAAATAAGAGTAATATCAAGATTATTCTAAACATAAGCATACGTCGCACTAGTTGCATCATCACATATAATCAATGATGCTTTTTGAATTAACTTGGCAAGATGTGTTGATTTTTTTATTTCACATGTAGAATATTCTGATATATTTAAAGAAATCTTAAATCTAGAATGTGCAGTTCTACCTTCAGGAAGAAGTAGGGAAGCAATTCCTGATGAAGCAACCGTAAGAACAGTTTTTAATTCTAATCTATGTTTATTAATAATAGTGCTTCATATAAAAGTATTCATGTACCACAATGTCCGTATACAAAAAGTAGTCCTTATTTTTTAGCTGCGAACATAAAGATAACAAAGTCATAAATTTATTTTTGCTCGTTATTCAATTTGGAAGCTAAAATTCTATGTTGTATTTTTAATTCATTTACATTATCATTTAACTCTTCTCTCAAAATTATAATTTTAAAATCTTCAATTTTTTTATGATCTGGTTGATGTAAATTGTGATCTTTTAAACAACTACTTGATGCATTGCACAATTATTCTAGTTCGTATAAATATAATTTTTAAGCTCCTTTTCTAATATAATTAAATTCCCCATTCTAAATTTTTTTTAAAAAATTATGTAATATATCATCGCACGTGTTTGTTCAATTTTTTTCAAATAAAATATTAGGGTCTCCAACATCACAAAACAAAGTTATAGTAACAAATAAATATCTTAATTCAGACCATGTAGTTGTGTTTGCAGCCTCTTTTAAATGATCATCTCATTATTTATAATTAACTAACAAACCTAGAGCTCTAAATCCATCTTGATAGCTAGATTATACAATTCAACCAACATTTTTTATGTCATCAAAACTGGAAGCTCCTTTTTAAAATTTAATAACATTCTTAAGTAATATAGTTCACCTGATGTTAGATGTACATATGTTAAACTACCTATACATTTACCTTTTTCTCAATTTCGAAATTTTATAATGAGCATCCCATATAAGTTTTATGTGAAACTCTCCATATGATAGCATAAGAGATTTTTTATATTGTTTATTTGCATCAAACCACCTTCTTAACATTGAATTTTCAACACTTGGCTTGTTAACAGCTGATTGAAGAGTTACAGTATAATCAAATATAATATTTTGCATAGGCAAATAAACAGGTAATCTTTCAACATAATGATGTCTCGACTGTATGTGAAACTGTAATATTCTCCAAACAGATTCATACGAGCATAAATATTTACAATTAAGATGCGCAAGAATTTCATTAGTTTTATCTTCTTCAAATACAGCTCGAGCTTTATCTGATCCCTTATTAATATATTTGAAAATATACTTACTAAGCATAGATTGACTGCATGATTCAACGTTAATATGAGCTTTATATCGTACCAACAATTCTTTATTGTAAAGCACAGCAAATCTATTATCAATTTGTATTTCATTTTTATTAATGTAATTTAATGAGTTATCACGACGTTTATAAGTGAGATAACTATTTGTTTCTATGACTGTTTCTGTTTTAAACTGTGTTGGATTTTTTTTTTATATTTACCATTTTCCATGCATGGAGAATATGTATTCAAAACTCCTGAAGGACCATAAATCATAAATTGACTTACTAGTTCATGTGCAATTGGATCAATTTGTTTGTTTGGAATTTATGCTGAAATAATAGAGTCGATATCCTTTGGAAGACTGCATGCACATTTCGAATCTAACCAAACTAACATATGACAATGAGGAAGACCTCTTTTTTGGAATTCAATTCTATAAACATAAAAATAAATATAATTTGAGTTATAGAAATAACTATATTTTAAAAATATTAAACTTTAGATAATAAAATAACGTACAATTGCTCGAAAAGGTTCTCTTAATTTGATGTAGGATATCATACTATTGAGTTTCATTTTAAATACTCTTGTGACAATATGAGGTTTATCTTCAACTTTTATAACTAGGATTTATGGAGAGTTGTTTTATAATTTCTGGCCATTTTTTATTGCATGTAACCGTGATGAACAAATTTGGGTTACCAAAATGTCGGCAAATCACCACTGCGTCCTGATAATTATTTATCATATACTCAACACTTCCTGTGTGAAACGGTAGAATTATCATTTTTCCAATATCATAAGCATTAATTTTGTCTTTTGATCTTGCATCATGCATTCTTTTATAAATCGTAATCCTAAATTTTTTTCTAATTTTTTTTAATAAAATCTAATCAATCTTCTTCAAGAGTTGCATAAACATCTACTAAATATTGTTGGAATAATATACCACCTTTTAAGAAATAAATATTACTCAATTTTATATCTTAAATTTGATATGAAAAGAAATTTCTCATTAATATTATTTCTCGTTTTGGTGTTTGGCCTTTGAACTCTTCGTTCCATTTCAAATCAGGTCTATAATCATCTTCACCATGAGGAAAAAATTGATATTGCAATGACATAAATTTAGGATGTAATTTCATGATTCTTTGTAAGAGATTAGATTTATGTTGTATTATGATATCTCTTTCAGAATCGAACTCTCCGATATCCCCTGCTATCAAACCACGGATTTTATTTTAAGAAGGTTGGTCATATTATTTACTGTCTGTTAATCTACAACTTACTAATCTCATTTTTTTAGTGAAGCAACTAAGTTTTCATTAACTTTATCTTCAATACTACGGGATAACCTGAGAAGGTCTTATATTTTTTGAGGCAACGTCATCTTATTCAATATTTAGACTATTATCAATCTTAGAAGATTGACCATTCTCCATAAAAATATTGTGTTTACTTAATCTTCTATACATATGGACAATACATATATATCTGCAGCAAAGAATAAAAAAACAATATTCATAAATTATTCTGTTTAACTAAAAAATCTACGCAATGAAAACACCATCGTTCATACATAAAAAGTATGTTAAAGAGTAAACTTCATCTCATACTTGAAGTTCCGCATTACTTAGATTGAAAATAATATTGTGCATATAAATGTTAATCCACCTCAACTAGCAAGAGACCTTTTGGGAGTGTACCAAAAGTAAATACGTACAAGGATAATATATTACTAGTATGTGATGCACGTTTCACACCTACACATCTATTCTAACGTGATATATGTTATAATTTAATTACATTTAAGTAAACAAAAGTCATCAATACCCCGTAATTTGTTATTGTGATTTATTGATTCAAAATATATTTAAGTAAACAAAAATCTTCAACATTTTAAGAATTATTATTTTACTATATTACATTATATTTTTATTAGATCATATTTTGGGTAATTATTAGTTTTATTAAAACTTAGTTTTTAATTTTTATTACCTAATATTGAACACTCAAATACATATAAAAATATACATTTAAATTTATATATGCTTTATTAAAATAACTTTAAAAAAATAATGAAAAGTCTCGATAGTTTCATTCTATGAAAACTCTTAATACTCTTATAAGTTTCATTATTCGTTGTATATTTCCTAAATTTTAGTTTCTTTTATATCACACATTCTTTCAAATTTAATGAGTATGGAAACTATAAATCTAAATATTATAAAAAATAAAATTTAAATAATAGGAAAAAATTAATGAAATCATAACGAAAATTAACATTATATACTAAAAAAACTTACCTTTCTGTTTGTCGAATTCTATCGTACGTATCAGTGAGAAAAAAAATTGTGTTACTCATGAAAAAAGTTAAAATTTATATAACTATATAAATAAATAAAGGTGAACAAATAAACTAAACGTCTATTTCTATGATTCTCTATACTTTTCACGAATTTTAGATATAGAAAAACGAGAATATTGAAGGCTGAAAATCGAAGAAATGGAAGAGAGGAAGAAAAAAAAAGAAATAAATATGGAGAAACATGCCTTATACCTATGTGTCAAGCAAATGTAATGCCACAATAATTATACCAACGCGTCAAGCAAATGTAATGCCATACTGAAAAAATGACGGTTTATTTTTGAAAAAGAATATATATATATATATATATATATATATATATATATATATATATATATATATATATATATATATGCGTAGGATTTTGGTTTAGATTTGAGGTGGTTTTTATTTTTGGACTAGGAACATATCTATACCGCGCTAAAACATAGAAGTAATGAAATAGTATGAAAGATAAAATTGTAGAACACTGATTCGTTGTTCATAAACACGGTGAATCAGTGTTTTACTTTAGAGTATATATAATGTTAAACTTCTCATATAGTTTTTAAAATAATCATATGAAAAATATAGTAATGTGTTCGCATGCTAACAGATATACAAATATAAACAAATTTTTTTTGTAAATCCAATATTTTTAAGAATTTATTTAAACCAAACAACATACGAGTATTAAAATATTTTTAACATCAATGATGTAGGTTTGCATAAAGTCGGTGTGGATCAGAATTTATAAAATCCATGCAACAATTCATTTCAAATGTTTAACCATCAATATAATATTGTGTATTTTCTTTAGAAAATGAAACTAGCTATATTTTATTTTAGATTTAGAGTTCCAAAATATATAAACACATGTTCATATGGTGTTTTTGGCACCATATATGAATAATATTGTATTTTTGTATATAAACTTAACATGCATAAAATGAATCATTCTATAAAAATAAAAATTTACATTGGGTTTCCTCTCAATCAGCGCTTCGTTTCAGTACTAGAGAAACTGGTTTTTACAACGGACTAAAAACAAATAGTATTGTCACTGAAAATAATGGGTGTGCGACCAAATGTTCCAGTTATGTTAAGTGGGATCACTAAGCAAACTCAATTTCCATTGGGAGGCTTTTGCAACGGAAAAAATGTTGCAAAATTTTCCATCCAGTGCCTACGACCGCTCTCGTACATTTTGAAACAATCCAATCTCCGCAATAGGTTATCAACACGTTGTGCACCATCAAAAACCCTTTCCCAAATATCACGTTGACTTGAAAGTTCATACATCAAATCCCTTCTCACTTCCTCCCATGAATCCACATTGTCTTTAATCATCGAAGCTACAACCCTATATCTACAATTACCGTCCGGAGCAACGTCTTCAACGCTAGTTATGTAGTTGTGCAAGTACTCAGGAAAAAAACTCTAGTAGGCGCTCAATCATTTTCCTTTATTCGATTTTCTAGATCGAGTCGCTTTCTCCTTTTTCGGTGGGGCTTTAGATTTGGACTTGGATTTGGGTACTAAAAATTCCTTAACCGCTGACGCAGTCGTGCTACCCATTATGCCAGGAGTACTAGCGTCTAAACTATCACCGTATTCCCACTCGGATGGGTTCCGCTTAGTTGACTTGTCGGGACCGGCTTTTTTCTGACCTTTCGTGACAACTGGTTCTTTAGGTTCCAAAATATGGCTTCTAGGGGGATCTAGGATTTGCATCATCCTATTTATTATGTGACCTTGCACTTGTGGACCGTAACCACGTATGGTACTAGCAATTAAGGATAGCTTTCTTGTAAGCTCGTCTTTGGTACCAACATTTTCCCTAGGCTTGATCTCTAAAGAACTCCAATAAACATCACATTCACTCTTTTGAATCGACCTACCTTCTCTCGCGATCATAACACACTCACACGCACAAGGTAAATTGTGTGTTGTCCTAATTACACAACCACACTTTGCGAGAGTGAACCACAAATCCCCGACCTTTTTAATAGTTTACTCTAATATTTGAATGGTCGTACATGAAAGTTTACCTTTGATGTCGCTAAAGATAGCTCCCCTAGATGCTTCTATAGGACGAAACAAACTTCGTTCGAACGTTTCGAAGATGGTAGAGTGTTGAATGCGAATCAACGCATGAACTTTATCCCAAAATTGCTCAAACGTGCATAGGCTTGTGCCGATTGCCCGTTTTAGACTAGAGTGAGCACTCTCTGCCCTAAACCATAAACTTAAATTAGTTACAAGTCTAACAATTAATTAAATAAAGTAATGTATATATATGATAATATAACTCACCGGTTGCTAGTATGGTTGCCCAAATGTTTAATTTTATTCGTGTAGACATTAATGAATTTGTGTCTGTAAGGGTCTATCCATTGTTTCATCACGTACTCGAGAACCTTGGGGTAATATGCGCAGGCTTGGTGCAACTCGGCGAGGTTTTTGTTATACTCTTCGATCATTATCGAATGTTGAACCGCGGCATAAAATTTTAAGAACTCCTCACCCATGTCCGCTTTGGGCAAAACTTTCTTAGAGTATGAGCTAATGTTCCTATTTATATGCCAAGTGCATAACATATGACTTGCATCCGGAAATACCTCATCGATAGCGTTCATTAAAGCCAACTCCCTATCCGTGACGATAATATTTGGTAATGCGCACATGTTGTTCACCATCACTATTCTTAGAACGTTCATTGCCCATGTGTAGTTCTCTTCTTTCTCCGAGCTCATAAAAACAAAAGTTATACAAAAGGTGTTTTTCGTCGAAGTTTGGCCAACTATTTCTAGCAAAGGCATTTTATACCTTGTAGTCTTGTACATGCTATCCATTATAAGCACTTGAGGAAAAGTGCGCAACAAATCGATGCTTGTGGGATGTGCAAAAAACAATTCAAGGATCTCATCAGTTTCTTTCTTTGTGCGCTCCCAAACATAGTACTCGTGCTCCTTCAACTTACCAAACAAGTATTGCATTTTGGATTTGCCTGCTTTATCAACCAATTGGTGTGTGTGCTGCATGTTGTAGATGGTATGCATACTAGATACATTTTCTGGATCTTTTAACTTCAAACCACGGTATATATCTCTTGGCCGAGAATCGATTGTTGTGAGTTTACGAACATACTCCTCATCTTCCGCTTTTAACCTCGCGGCCCGTGAATGACCATCCAAGTGCAAGAAGGGTTGGTGGTTGTGTTTTCCATTTCTAACTACCAATTTCCAATAACCGATTACTTCTAACACCGGATTACCCCTAAGCATGAACAGACATCCGCATTTTTTGGATGAACAATCTCGTCACTACTTCACAATCCTCGGTTTCGGCCTCGACTTTAAACACTGTGCCTCTCGCACTTGAAATATAGCCGCGGAGTTTTATCGTTTTTACTACCATCGTCATATTTATCGACCACAAAAATGAATCCTATACTCTTGCTTTCCTTATCAACCCATTCAACCAATTCCGCCTTGGTGTAGAAATTATCCGTGGTAAAAAATTGGCTATAATTGGCCATGTTACATGGTGCTTGCGCCGGTTCCTACACAAACAAAAATCATTTCACTCACACAAAATCACAATTATTTCATGTAACCAACAACAAAAATAGCTCCATCAATTGTAAACATGTATTCACACTTCAAATAATGAAGACAAACGCAATATTCAACAAAAAACGGGCATATAAAACCAAGAGATGTCAAATCTTTGCATAATCATGCGGAGATTTTGGTAAATTTTCGCACAATCATGCGAAGATGTCGTACTCTCTCCGCATGATTGTGCAAAATCTACGCATGAACATGCATAGATTGTGCATCTTCCACGCGTGTTCTTGCATGGAAGTGTACAATTCAAAGAACGATTTCGTGCGAATATTTGTTCAGTGCAGAAAAAATTAAAAATTTACCTCAAAGATACTCTCCATATGGTCAGTAAGCGGCTCCTCCTTGTCCGAAAGGAAATCATCAACGTTGCAGCTCCAATCGTCGTTATAGTCACTTAAATCCGTTCTTCGAGTAGTTGGATTTTTAATTTTAATAATTAAGGTTTATTAAATGTTTGGGTGAGAGTTTGGGTTTGTTAGATTTTGTGTTTGTTTTTTTGAATTTTGGAGAGGGAAGTGGTAGGAAAAGAGAGGAGGAGAAGAAGAAAATGGGTAGTTGGAAAAATTGATGGTTTTTATATGTGGATGTATTGTGGTAATTTCAAGTTAACAACAAAATCTAAAATAGAATTCTCACTATAAAGATAAGGGGTCTCGTTTTAGGCGTGCTGAAAAGTTAATATAGAGAAATGAAGTTATTTATAGCGCGCGAATAGTAAAAATTGAATTGCCCCCTCCTTGAAATGGTGTGGTATTGGCTATTTATAGTGACTTATTATACATAGATGGCTTTATTTTCCCATAATAAGATCATTTATGTGACCATTTATTCATAATAGCAAACAATAAATGCACTAGACTATTAGTCAACCCATTAATTTATCGAAATCCTCTCTTTATCACTCTTAAAAGCATATATTGAAAGATATAATAAACTATTAAACATAAATTATAAGAAACAAAATTTACGATTATTGATAAAAATGATTGGACTAGATTCCCGTTTATAACGGTGATTTTTGAAAAAACAAATTCATCATTATATCGTCTTATTTAGAATTTTATCTCACCCGGATGAGACTTGATGGAAACTATCTTACCATGTCATGAGAAAAAATGTATTAACCCATTAAACATGTCATGAGGTGTGATGTTTTTAAATCAAACAAAAAAACAATATGAAAATTACAGTGATATTATTCAATTTTTAATTTTGTTTCAATAAGATACCAATAACTATCCGGAAAAGATAAAGTAACAATAACCATCCAGATTTTTAAATTTATCAATAGTCCCTTCAACATAAATGTTTCCAACAATACCAATGAACATAGAAAACACGTACAACCTTAAGAATTGGTTAATTTTAACCTTCAAAGTTTCATATCTTTCAAACCTAAACTTAGAAACAAATTCTAAAAATACAAATATTTTTACTTTCTATAGATGAACAAAATAAGATCCAAAAGTGATAATTTTGGAGATTTATTTACAAGACTAATTTTGCACCCCAATTACACGTATTTTCGCAACCGGAACACAATTCATAAGAACAATTATACAAGTTTTTAGCACAAAAATAGACATATTTTAACAACTACAAAAGTTAGTTGATTCATACCTAATTAACACTTATTTTCATTAAAACAAGTTATATTTTGTTTTTCACACAAACATACTTATTTTAAAACCAAAAGTCCTATTTATGCAACTGTTTTCTTCTTATTTTCTCAACACTTTGCACCTAATTACACAACTAGAACAAATTTCCTTTTTCATACTCAATTACACGTAATTTCACACGCGTAACATAGTCCAATTTCATTAAAATATATAATAACAAGTTATTAACACAAAATACACATATTTTAGCAACTACAAAAGAGTTAATTGTTTCACACGTAATGGACACTTGTTTTCACAAAAACAGGTTAAATTTTATTTTATTTACATAATTAGACTTATTTCACCACCAAAAGTTCATTTTACGCAACTAGAACAAAGTTGTTTTTCGTCCTAATTATACGTACTTTGCACACGTAACACAATCCAAAATAATTAGTGTTTTAAAAAACAAGTTTTTTCAACACAAAAATACACATATTTTAGTAACTCCAAAAAACTTAATTGTTTCACACCAATTAACTTTTTTTTCAAAAAAAAACAAGTTCCATTTTATTTTTTCAAACAATAACACTTATTTCACAACCAAAAGTCATTTTCACGCAACCATTTTCTTCTTATTTTTATAACACATTTGCACCTAATTACGCAACTAGAACGAAGTTATTTTTACGCAATCAAATTAAATATAATTTTGCACATAGTACACACTCCAAAAAAAAATCTAAAAAACAAATTTTTTCAACACAAAAATTTACATATTTTAGCAACGAAAACAATTAGTTGTTTCACACCTGTTTTTTTTAAATAAGTTGTATTTTATATTTTATATTCGCAACACATTTGCTCCTAATTGTGCAACTAGAACAAATTTATTTTTTCGCAACCAAATTACACGTAATTTCCCACCGGGAATACAATCCATATTTTTTTAAACACGTGTGTTGAATAAAAATGCACATAAATTCGCAAATATAAAAAAGTTAATAGTTTCACATCCAGTTAATACTTTTTAAAAATATGTATTTTGTTTTTCACATAATAAAATTTAGTTCAAAATCTAATTACACGTAATTATGCAACAAAAAAATAAAAAATAATCTAAAAATATTTTTTATTGATCTAGTTTTGTTCGTCTTAAAAACAAAAGCAATACTATTTTTAGATTCTTTTTGGAGCTACCATTTGAAAATATGACATTTAAAAAATAAAAAATAAAAAATAAAAAATTTAAGATAGTTAAAAGATATTTTGATATTAGATGAAAGCATGAATAGTTAAAATTTAACTAATTTTAAAATCAGATTTAATAGTTATTGATAAATAGTTTTGATGGTGGATGATTATTTATATATTTATTTTATTTTTATATTTTAAGTTGTTAAAGTTAGAGAAAAAGTTAAATGATTATGTACATATGGTGATGAATCTGGATTGATATAATAATTTTTGAAGTAAAAAAATGATGAATTACAAAAGGTCTTTGTCTTTTAAAATATTTTGGTACTAATTTTGAACCTAGCCTGAATTATATTTCAAATATTAAAAATTTGATGATCTTGCCACTTTCTATTTCGACAGAGAGAAGCTAGAGGTATGAGATACGATTTAAGCTTCTACTTGAACTTTTTACTCCCCGGCTCGAAGATGGATTAAAAAAATCAAGATCGTTAGTTTCCCAATCAAGTCTATCAAGATTTCATTTAGGTCTCGGTGAGTTCTATTGGTAACATTACTTTGTTCATATTTCAATCCACATATTTCTTTCTTTTTTTTATAATTTCGATTTTTTATCTCCGAATTTGAGCTTTTTATGTTAAAACTTGATTCCACTAATGATTCCGGTGTTCGTTCGAGTTCCATCCAGATATTGTATGTATAATGAATTTTATCAAGTATTTCTACATGCTAAGATATTGGTAGTAGAGTTTGATAATCAAGAAAAGTATAAAAGTCATATAAGTATATTAATTGATTAGTTAGAGAGCTCTATGAGTGAGCCAACTTCAATTTGCATTTATAATTGCTCTGAGTTGATTGAGAAGCTGGTTAGACTGTAGGTCTTGCTTGAATTTGCATTTATGTATCCATTTGGCTAGCCACTCTACTGCTTCATTTTTCTATCTATAGATATGAGTGATTTTCATTCTCGGAACTATTAATTTCCTGTAGCAATAAATTAGAGAAAAAAATGTGCCAATTAGTATTGAACTAGTTTAGCTTAGCTATTAGTGTTAGAGAGTCTGTTTCTATGTCAATATTTGCAGTTTTCATATTGTGGCATATATACAGACCATCTAATAGAGCTCTGCTTTCAGCAATCAAAGGAATTTATTTACTATAAAGTCTTCCAGCAGATGTAATTAGTTCTCCTTGATTGTTTCTTATGATCACTACTCCGTTTGATTCTTCAACTTGTGTGCTAGAGCCATCAATGCCATTTTTAGTCTTTGATCCATAAAGGGATTCTATTTTGTAACTATTGTCTTCCTTGGATTCTTTATGTGATTGTAGCAACCCATAGTGTATGTTGTGTCTATATCAGGATACCAGTGACCTCTATTCAAAAGATTAGACATATCCACCTTTTCAAATTGTTATATTATTGGTTGGATGGTTGTTGAGACTGTAGAGGTTTGCTGATTGAATTTTCTGTTGTTTTTTTTATTCCATAGAGTCTATCAAATTATTGATGGTAATATTATGTGAATGTGGATGTCTTTTGGGGAGGACAAGAACCAACGCTTGATTATATGTTGCAGAGTCATGTAATTTTCAATACTTACATTGAAGATGCTTACAAAGTAAGTCCAGACTGCCTATGAAGTTTTACATTGAACAAAGTTATAGTTGATAGTTTCATAATTATTACAGAACATGCACTTAGAGGCCAATATGGTATTTATATTGTGAATTATAAAATCAAATGAAACCCAATTTTGCAATAATATCCAAAGAAAGAAAGAAATTCTTTAAAAATGTATTATTCTAAATTTATTTAAACATTTTTTATTTAGTTTGATGAACTTTTACCCGATTTTATATGTTTTTAGTTGAGAATATACATTCTTGATTGATTGACTAGATGATTGAGTCTGCTTCCGATTCTTTGATTGCTAGTCTCTTGATTCTTGAAATATCTGATGGTAGAACAGTTTATTGAAGCTTTTCATAATTCTATGATCCATTCGTCTAGAAATCCTCGACTCAATCTTGATGTTACCATGTGTTAGATGTTTCTGTATTCAGAGATATTAGAGGAAGATTATGAGTCCATCTGTCCAACCAAAACTCTACATCCATTTTTCCTAGCTTTTAATAGATCTTCTATTCAGTTGTAGATCTGACCTTCATTAATCTTCTCCATGTTTTGGTTCTCTTCTTAGTAGCTTGGACTTGCATAGGCTGTTGTTTTTTTGCAGTAAGTTGAGTGCATATAGTGAGCCCATAGATTCTTATTCTTTCTAAATTTAAACGATAATTTGTATGAGTAGGTAAGCTGAGAATCCTCAAGACTTCTTAGATTAAGTCCTCCTTTATATGGCTTACAAATGGAAGTCTATCTTGTCTAGTGAATTGTCAGTTGATTATCTTTAGAGCTCCATAGAAACTTGTTTAATATTCTATCTATTTTTTAGATGGTTGTCTTAGGGATTGTGAAGCATTGAGTATGGTAGATAGGTATATCTAACAAAGTAGATTGACTCAGAGTAAGTCTGCCACCATAACAGAGAATGAGGCTGTCTCATTCTTTAATTTTCTTCCTTATTTTGTAAACCAGATCTTCATAGTGTATTATTTTGTTTGAATGATGTATGAGTATAACTAGTTTTAAATCCATTCATTTGTTGTATTAGTGATAACCTTGTTGATCATATGCTTGTTGAAGGTATAAAAGTTGTTTTCTCCTTGTTGACTACCTGTCCTGAGTAGTCTTGCTAAATTTTTAGAGAATTGAGGACCTTAGAGATGCTTGTAGATGTAGTATTTAAGAAGATCACCATGTCATCAGCATATCAAACACAAGTTACTTGAATTGGGCTTACTAAATTATATATCACTTCTACATTAAGATGGTATAATTATTTTAGGATTTTTATCAGAAATTCTTCAGAAAAGATAAAGAGGTTAGGGAAGAGAGGATACCATTGCATGACTCCTCTGTTAGATTCGAAGTAGCCTTTTGCTTCTTCATATATGATTATCGAGTACAAAACTGTTGAAATTAAGCTCCTCATTAGGCTTATAAGTCATTAAGAAAAATCAAATGCTTTTAAAATCTTTAGGATGCATGTAAATGATAACTTTTCGAAAACTTTTACCATGTCTAATTTGATAATTAGGTTTTCAGATCTAAATTGATATAAATGAATGATGTTTTATATTGTCTGCCAATGTGTTCACTTATTTTTCTACCATGTTTTATGTTTCGTAAAAATCCACGCGCACATTCTTACACTAATTTCAAGTTTTTAGTATTGAGTCTATTGGATTCTGTTTTCAAACATACACTCCATAGTCAAATTATGTAGGCTCTAAGACACCTCCATTGCAATCATCCACATTTACGTTTAGGATTGGATGGTTGTTGGGGTTTATGTAATTATGGATGAAATATTATTAAATTAAATTAGCAAAATAATTGAGAAATGATAACCATCAAATTAATTTTTGTTAATATATATGTGTGTGGGAATATATTTAATTAATTTTATGTTTAGTATTTTATTTAAAGAAAAATAAACTTATATTAAGAAAAATACAGAGATTTGAATAGACCTAGATATAATTGTCAGGGAGAAAAGTGAAATTCTTTATAAACAAATATTGGCGCGGTTTTTTTTACACGTTTGATAATTATCTCAAATCCCAAGACTTTTCATCTTTCAATTTTGGCTCTTTTATTATATTGTTTCGACTTTTTTATTTCTTGTTTTAAGACAAATTGATTTTGGAAGAGTCATTTGGACTCAAAGAAGATGGTTCACTCTGATGAAGCTTAAACAAAGATTGAATCATCAATCACCATTGAAGATAGCTAAAAGTAACATGATTTTGAGAGAGATCTTGAATTGTTTTTCTTTAATTAGGTTAAAATATAGCTTCATTCTCGACAACAACCAAATTCGCAATCAACTCTTGATATTTTTATTCTTCTACTCTAAATTCTAATTTACATGGACATGTTTTCATCTTCTAGTCATTCATTTTCTCTTCTTAATGATTTTCTTTGTTGAATTTCAATTTCTTGTAAATTTCTTGTCTCTAAAATCAAGTAGAAAGTTAGGTATGATACATGCTTTCAGATTTGTTAGCAATAAATGATCTAGTTAAATATGATTAACAAATATAAGATATAAAGCATGATTTACTATTCCTTGTTTTTTATGAGAGGTATGAAGATGAAGACATTTAAACTATAGATATCAAGATATAGTTAAAGAATATTTATTTTCAGAGTGGCCTCTAAAAGAGTTAAAAAGATTCACGTTCAGAGTGGGCTCAAAAAACGTTTTAAGCTGAAGTTCATCAGGTAAAAACAGGAAATATCTATTTATAATATCCATGTTAGTTTTGATAGATAATTCCATATTGTTTCTATTAGTCATATATTCTAAGGTATTCAACTTTTAAGCTTTCCGGTAGTGTAATAGCTCTCATATGACTAATATTATGATTTTGAGTGTAGTCTAGTCTCTTTTTGCATTTAAGAGTCCATTTAGCTATCCAATATGCAACACGATTTTGATTTTTATATGTGAACTATATTCATGTTAGCAATAATAAGTTTCCTGCAACATTTAATGAGATAGGCCAAAACCAAATGGTTTTGCCTTCCATTAACATTTCAATAAGAACCAAAGAGTTGGATTTTATGTCAAGTTGGCTTATTTTCCTTTCCTTACATAAGAGTAGACCATCTAATTAGGCCACCTCTACTCAATTCACTAAATAAATTGCATGATCCATCTGTATTAAGTTTGAATATGTTACCTAATAATAGTTTTCATTTAATAGGAAGGCTAATTTTTGTCTTATTTAAGTGCTAGAAACAACCAAGTTCAGAAGAAACCTTCGTATCATTGATCCAATATAATCTTTTGGAAGGTTTGCACAGTCTAAGCTTGAGATATAAATTTAATATGGTTCAATATAGAGTTAAATGTACTTTCTATTGATGATTGGATTTATTTCCATTTATCCATATGACCCATCAGATTATAGGAGGGGTGTTGGTTCTTATATGAACCTTTTTTTAATAAACCAAAATGAGCTACGAATTATATGGGCTAGAGTCATATGTATTTATATTATGATATAAAACCCTCAAGAAAAGTATGTCCACACTTCTCATGATATTTTGCATTTCACAATAGATAATTTGTTAATTCAATACCTTCAAAAAATTGACATTAGAGGCTAGAGGAAAATTTATTTCCTGTATAATTCTATCCACTGATATCCAGTTGTTCAAAAGCCACTAGAGAAAAAAATAACACTTTTTACAGGTAATATTCTTCTATATTCTCTTGTAAAAGGTTTGGTTTGTGGTCTTTTTGACTTATTTTGTTCAAAGTATCATTGGTATTAAATTCTCCAATGGATGATAAGAACCATTTGATTGAGTCTTCTTTTGTTTTCTCTAAATTTCTTCTCTGAATTTTCATAATATCATATGTTAGAACATAGGTCTTCAATTTCTCCAAGTTCAAGCCATCTTTATTTCAAAAAATGTGTATCTTCTCCTTAAGGTATCAATAATTGTTTTCTTCATTAGATGATAGAGTGAATGGATGTGTATTACACAATTTCTCAATCCAGAAATCAATATCTTCTTTTCCAACGTGCTAGTAGATGAAGCTTTCTATAATCTCTCTTATATTCAATAGTCTTTTCCAAATTTTTGAATTTTGACTTGTAATTTTTACTTGAAAATGGTGATAAGTAGAAAAATATATATTGTGTGTATAATTTGATCATAGAGACTTTTGATCCCTCGATTCAAACCACAATTTTCAGGAGAAAGAAGTCTGTAGATCTTCTAATCTCCTTAAGTTTAATCATCCTTACTCATAAGGTTTATATATCCACCTTATCTTATTCAATTATTTGATTAGCTTTAGTAAAACCCCATATAAATCTATTGCACAATCTTTCTACTATATATTATAGTTTTAGGAAGAACAAAACTTTGAATCTGGTATACCGGGATAGTCATCAACGCATACTGAATTAGCACTAGTCTACCACCAAAGATAATAGTTTACTATCCAGTCTAAAACTTATTCCTAATTTTATTCTCCAATTCATCAAACTAACAAGCCTTATTTCTTGTAACGATAGTGATACCAAGATATTTTAGACAAAGGAGTCCATGATTAAAACCAGATTGGTTTTCTATCATATGGGTTCTTGGTTGGGACATTCTTGAAGGTGTAATTATTTTGGATTTATCTTTGTTGATTATTTGACCAAATATATTTTGATAATGTTGTAGGAACTTATCGAGTATATTGATATTTGGAATTTAGTCATTTGTAAAGATGATGAAGTCATCTACAAATGCCAAACAAGGTATAACCAAAGTAGTTCTTATTTTGAATCTTATTTCTCTCTTAACTTCAAAGAGTTTTTTAAGGTTTCTAATTAAATACTCTTCTGCAATAATAAATATACTAGAGGATATATGATCTTCTTGTCAAAAAAATTTGAGTAGAATTAAAGAAACCATGTAATTTCTCATTCACTATGATTGTCAACCAGGCAGAATTAATGCTCTTTTCAAATATATACTAGAAACTTTTGTCAAATCCAAATGATTTTATAATTTTTAGGATAAATTTAAAAGATATCCTATCAAATGCTTTAGACATGTCAATTTTGATTATCATACTACCCCTCTTACCTTTTTATTAAAGTCAGAGTTAGCTTTTGAGCTACTAAAATGTTATCATGAATGTTCCTAGTTTTAACAATACCTCATTGATCTTCAGATATAATCTTAAGGGGGTTTTTGATATAATTCTATTTAAAGAATTCCCATAAACAAATTTTTCTAAAGTCATTCCAGGTTTGAGGAGTGTTCAGTTTAGGGATTAGACAAGTTGCAGTAGAATAACTGCCTTGAGGAACATGGTGGCCCTGGAAGAAAATTACTATAGCTGCACAAAGGTCTTTAGAGATTAAATTCCAACAATATTGGAAGAAATTATCATTGAAGCCATCAATACCAGCAGCACTGTTATGGCTTAAAGATTTACCGATGTTATAAATCTCAGCTTCTAACGGTAATTCCATAATTATTTTATTATGAACTTTAGTTTTAGCTTTATAATAATGTTGTATAGTTCTAAATAATCATTTCTAAAATCCAGCCTAGAACTTACCATATCTTTATGAAAAAGTTCAACATTTTTTTTCATCGATAGAATGTGGAGTATTTGAAATTATATTTTACTTAAGTATTTTTGTTATAAGACACATTCAAACTCGTAAATATTTTGTTCAAATTTTTATAATGTGGTGTACCATATCCTAATCTGGTGGTGCGAGATGGTTTTAACGAGGTATTTTTGTTAAATAATTGTTTTAATGTCAATTGCGCATGTGTAAAGATTTGATTTCCTCTGATATTTATGAACATCCAAACTCCCCTATCAAACCTAGACCTTAATACTTGATCTATTAGGATTGACGCACGAGTGATCAGTGATCAACAATATTTTATAGTGTCCCTACGTATCAAAACCAACCAATCATCGCAAACAAAACTTCCACCATTTTGTATGAAGCGGTTTGACTAAACCTAACCACTGCACTTTTCCAACCACTAAACGTTAAAGAGACATTCTCTATAAAAAATAAATAAAAATAAAAGAACACTCAATATAAATGATAAAAATTGTGTCTTTTTACGTGGTATGCACATTTTTAATACCGTAAGAACACATTTTTAATATATACTTTTTTCAACGCATGCACATGTTCACAGTGGATCTAGCATGAACGATGTAATACGTTGAAATTGCATTTGATTACTTGTTAGCAAAACATATTTTTACATAATATAGTAATAGGATACTAATCTTGCATTGTTTTTATGCTGGATAATTAAACTCAATCGCATGATTGTTTAATTTTCAATTCGCAAGGTATGGTCTGAAATACCTGAAGCATAAAAGGAAGGCCAACAACAAACTAGACAAGAACGTCAAGAAGAAGAAGAAGATCATCATCATCAAATTCAATCTTGTAACCAAAAACCCAATGAAGCAGCGCATGAACAAGTAGCCTACCCAAAGAGTGAACAAGTATCCCAAGTAGTAGCAGCGCTACAAGTATCACACATAGCACAATGCCAAAAACAACCACAAACCTACAAGAAGATATAAGTACTAACCCAACTAGAAGCAGTGGAAGAATTTAAACATAGGGTTGGAGAGGTAGAAAAACATGAAGGGCAAGGGCTCATAAATTCTGAATTTTCGAGGCAAGAGAAAGCATCGTCACGCGCATAAACAGTATGTTTTGATATAACATTTTTAGATAATAATTTCATATAATGTACACAATCCTTTTTTTAAAAAGTTGATAAGGTAGAGACCAATGCAATTGTGCAATGGACTTTAGATTCTATCCCGAAGGCTACTGTTAATCACAATATTGGATATTGTATTAATCATAATTATTAACAAGAGACTACATCACTGGTAAGTGGATGTTCATATTACTAACATGTACCAAATAGAGTCAGTTCATATTAATATGATAGCCAAATCTATATGTTGTAGGTTGCAGCGGATGAGTATCCTAATTGGGATTTACTTACTAAGACACTAACGCGAGAGACAGAGGTTAACAAGAAATATTGGTCGAAGTGTACAGCGACAACGCAGTTAGTCGCAGCGAGTGAATTTCACAAGGTTCTTCGAATAAAAAGAGAAGAAGATGAAGAAGATCCAGAAGTATCGTATTTGCAAATGTTAGAGTTCTCGTGCAGGCTTAACATTAGTGTTAGTGAGATAATGGCACTACCGTACGAAGACGAACTTGACAATAAGGTGAAACAAAGAACTTTAGCTAAGTATTGGGGGGTTTAAAGTTATTGTTGTTGTAGTCTAGATTATTAATTCTAATATGGAACTGAATGACTATTAATGATTCGTCAACTGTCATAAGCCACCATATGTCAACTGATAGATTATCTATACTTGGATATCTAAGAGTGCTCTAGGAAGCTAACTGGCGAGTATCGTTCAAAGGTTTTGATAACAAGTACAGTTGTAAATACGATGTGATTCAAATTTCGGGGATTGCAACCGTAAGTTTAGCTTAATCTAGTTTTGATATTCGTTCAATAAGACATCATTTAATAATCCTCCATAATGCAAAAAACACTAGCTATGAGGTGAGATATGTCACACATTGTGGATGAAGTATTTGAGACAATAATCCCGGACATGTATTTCTCATTGGTTCCGATGTGCATCATTAATGAGGACTCAATGAACCACTGTATGTTGTTGGTAATTGATATGAAGATTGGTACGACAAGTAGTTATAACTCACTATTTCCAAGAAGCGAATTCACTCCAGACAAGATACATAAAACTGGTGATGCATTAGTAAGGTTTTATGTTATCAAAAGTAGCTTGCTATAGCCTTATGTATCGCATGTTCTAACTGTAAACAAGTCGCATGAATACAGTTTTAATAAATATCCATATGAATCACAAACCCGTAAGTATATATTAGAATCACAATATAGTTGCGCACATAAATAGCAAGGCCATATAGACACATAAAATACATTACACGAATCGCAATCTTCTAGTATATCTTAAAACGGTATGGATAATATTTAGATAGATGAATAGTAAGCTAATGAATAGCAAAATATTGTTTTATGTGCATCGCATTAATATTTAAATACGTAATTGTTGCTCAATGTTGTTTCATAAATTGACAGTTGACAAACTGCATGAAAAAAATACATACCTTATGTAAAGTATGGATACAAAATCAAGGCCTGAGAGAAATCCCACAACAAGTCGTCAAAAGCCTCGACTGCGGAGTGTTTGTTTGCGAGTAAGGATATGTACCGAAGAAATACATAACGGATATGCCCGCAAGAACCAGAGCTCAAATGTTTTATCATTTCCTAAATGATTTAAACATAAACCGACGGTTGTAGCTACATTGATATGAATGCTAATTTTTTGGGTAATTTATATATAATTCATTATGTACACAGTAATGTGTGTATCTTTTTTGTGCAGTTTAACATTTGGTTGAAACATTTTGTAAGTAACTGAACCGGTTGTAACCACGCAATCACAGTGGACAATATCCATTTAAATCGCATATGCGAGACGATACTACAAATCGGTTGGAACTGTCGATGAAGTCTAGCATCACCGTATATATAAATGTAAAACGCAAAACCTTTACAAGTATCGTGAACAAATGTACATGACTTTTGTTAATGGTGAATCGCATGACTATAATCAATGTAGCATGTCATAATGGCTTAACAAATTGTAACCTTATGAAAAACTCATCATCCTAACAGCAAGGCTTTTTGTAAGCCTAAATCGCATATGTGTTTTTAATAGCAAGAGTAATGATAAATTTCAACCTTGTGCACATGTTATAAACAATCTAGTATCATTTTTTGTACTCGTAAATCGCGTTATGGGTTACTCATATACCTTGTTCAATGGTGGGCATAAATCGCACATGCGAGATAGTTGGAACTAGTGCATTGGTAACTGGTCTATCAACTAAAGCACAACATAATTAATATGGGAATGACAACTACCTATCTTCGTCAGTAATTAAACTTTGGCTTATTTTTTTTATTGGTTAATTTATTACTTAACAAGACTGAGGTAAATATTTAATCATTACAAAAAAAATTAAATAGACGTTTATTTTTATTTTTATTTGCTAGATTTTAGGTGCACTTTAGTATGATCTTTGACTATAAATAAGAGTTAGGATTTATGACCATTTGCTCCCGAATCGTTTGGCTACTCGTCCTCCGATGGGGGGAACTCTGATGATTCTAAACACTTTCAGAATACAAACGCACGATGACGTCAGAGATCTCCTCTGATGATTCCAAAAATGGCTTCATGTTCTCGTTCTCTTCCGGTGAATAGTACGAGTCCATAGACTCCTGGTCATTTTCAGTGGACGACTTTGACCCGAGCGACCTTTCCAAATGTAAGCACAAAAAGGACATTTGGGATGATGAGTAGTTTGACAATGCACCCAAGTCGGAGGATGTAGAAAACTTTGAAGCGGACGATGAGATGGAGACTGACGAGGAAGAAGATGAGCACGAGGATGACAAGGATGATGAAGACGAGATAGAGGAGACTGACTCAGAAGAGTCTTCTGATGATTGATGTTATGGTAATTGTAGTTTTTTGTTTTTTTTTTTAGTTTTAAACGTATCAACCCTCAAATATGTTGTATTTTTATGAGGGTGGAGTTCGTAGGAAGTTGTAGGGCCTTATATGCAGTTATCAAATCTTTGATATTTCAGATGTTATGCATGGTTTACAGCAATCACAGTGGTAAACGAACTACTAAAAGTGCAACCGTTGAACAAAATCTAATAAAAAAATCTTTTGAAAATGTACATGTAAAGTTTGAAATTACAATGAAACACAATCAGAAATGCTAGGAAAAGTGCTGGACAAAGTTTGTGGGTAAAACATATTATTATCTATGAAAACCAATAATGTGACTGACATTGATGGGTTTAACTCAAATTCCTACACAACCTGTTGGACTATTATTAAAAAAGATTCATGTGATGCAATTGTAGATTATTTTAATGGTAACTCTGCTCCCATGGGAGTATATACTACCGCTATCTTCTTGATTCCCAAAAAATACTATCCTAGAACCTGGAGTGACTTTATACCTATTAGTCTTTGTAATATTTTGAATAGAATAACATCTAAGGTAATAAATAACAAATTGGCAACCTTACTCTTAAATATCATTTGAGATGATCAAGGAATTTTTATAACTAACGGAAACATTCATGATCATATCGTAATTACTCATGAATGGATTTATGATCTAAACAAAAAGATTAGAGATGTTAATATAATATTTTAGCTTGGTATGGATAAAGCTTTTGATAGGATATCAATTAACTTAATTTTTAAGAGAATTGAATTTTTTGGTCTTAGTAACCATTTCATTAATCTAATCAAAAGAGATCTTGTTGTAGCTCACTTTTTGTGTCATAATAAATGTTCATGGATTCTTCAACTCTTCCAATGGTGTGAGGAAGGGTGTCACTCAGCCTTTTCATCATTGCTGAAGAATATTTTATTAGCAGTATCGAAAAACCCATTTTTAGAAAACAAAGCAATAAAATATCATTTAGAAGTAATATTCCAATCATCTGGCTTGCCTATGCAGATGACATCATAATTTTCATGAATGGATCAATAAACAATGTCACAATCTTTGGATTTTTTAAACCATTATCAAAAATCTTTTTGTCAATTAATTTACAAAAACAAATTTATTTACACTACTTCTCAAAACATAGAAAAAAACTCTAACATAACCATCAGTAATCTTATTCGATTCAAGCATAGTTATCTCATCATTAAATATTTGGGTATAATTATTGATGTAGTCTAGAAAGTCCAAACATAAACCTATTTTTATTTTATTCAAATATCTTATATTATTCAAATCAAATCTAATTGTATTAAGATTTTATTTTATTTTATTTTATAATATTTATTTTATTTTCTCGTATTCTAATTTAGGGTTTTGAGAAACTCTTATATAAATCCTGATATGCCTTTTGTTATTTTAAGTTTTTGGAATAATATATTTTTTATCTCTGAAAATTTCAGTCGTTGTTATTCTTATATTAGGGTTTTATCATGTTGCCCTTGAATTAGGGTTTCATCTAATGTTGCTTCTTCTTCTATTTCTGCCGCGTCATCAATTATTCATCCAAGTAACAAAATTTGTTACTTGATGATATTATCTCTAAACTCATAAACAAAATTTTAGAATAGGACTTTAAAAAATTCTGTTTTGGAGGCAGAATAGTCTTGATACATACTGTATTAATGACCATAACTTCTTATTACATTGGATCAATGTTGTGATAAGTTTTACATGCTAATCAAATTTCTGAAATTGAAAATTAAAAAGATATCAAGGATATGCTGATAGGTAAGTGTGTCTAACATACCATTTAGGAATACATTGTTGACGTCTAGTTGTCCAACATCTTCGCAATTTGTTGCATCAATCATTGTGATGAGTTTTATGGTAGAGGCCTTGATCATATGACTAATTTTTTCTGAAAAATCAATGAGAGGGGTCCAATGAGAACTTTTGGTAAAAAATCTGACGTTATAAAGATTCATCCTAGTTGTATTTGAGTTTGTAGATCTGTTTGTATCAAACAATATTAATATTAGGTGTCCAAGGAATAAGAGTCAAAATTTAGTTTTATTGTATGGAATTAAACTCTTTTTGTGTAACATGTGTCCATTTAGGATCATTCATAACTTTTAAAATTTGGTAGGTAGGGTAGGCAGACTTGAAATTGCAGTAGTGGCACTAATATATATATATATATATATATATGGTTGGCTTTAAAAATGTCACTTCTAGCTATTGTTTGCATATGATGTTGAGGCTATAGGGTGGGTTGTAGTGGTGTTGTCAGTTTCCGATTCATAGGCATAGTTTTGTGATATTGGCTTTTGTTTTATTTGGTTTTATGCTTGATTTGTATTGTTTGGTTTTGTGAAGTAACTATTGGTGAGAGAGTGAGTGTGTTTGAATGTGGTAGTATCTTTTCAGAACTCAGTTTGTTGTTCAAATATTTCTATAGTAGGTTTCGCGATAGAAGAGTCTCACCTATACGTATTGTGAAATAAATAACCACCTACCATCTTCATGAATTTGTGGTGAAAATATAATTTCTTCAATTTTTATCTCTAACATGTATATTGGGATTTTTCGCGGGTTTTATGAACTTGTGGTGAAAATAGAACTTGTATCTTATTTTATATCAAATAATAATATCTCTTGATCATACTTATACATTGTGAGTAAAATTCCTCATGCTGAGTTTTTTAGAGAGAAAAAAATGAAATATCTCTCAAAAAAAGGTCAAAGTGGGTCAAAAGCCCTAATTGACCAATTCTCCTTCCAGTCTTGCACAAGATAGTAAAAAAACTTCATATCATTTTCAATGAAAGAAAAACGCAAGCCACAGGTTGATTCTTTTCAAATTCAGTCTCATATCCAGAGAAAAGTACACCTCTTGTAAACCTCGAGAAAGTAAAAAAAGACTCAACAGTCAACAATAATCCAAATAACATAAAATCAATAAAAAAACGAAAGAAATTTTGGGGATCAGTTTCCTCCACTGCCTCAGAGGACTAGTAAGGGACATGAGCAGCGGGCAAGACCATGAAATACTAAAGACATTAAATGAAGAGCCGATAAAGGTCTCGTGACGAGAGCATAAAACATCGACCAAGGTTTTTTCCTCGAAATATAGGAACCCAGTCTGAATTTTTCTATCGAATGAGTGACATCCATTTGGATGCAACATCCAGTCGATTCTCCCGATCACAAGTCACGAGAAAGACAGCATCTTATAAATCATAGCCCCATTCACCACCCTCGAGTCAATAGCTCACATTTGAAGCATCAACGTCGGTCCTCATAAGAAAACCACGAAACAAATCGAACTCTGGTAGGGTCCCAATCAGAAAGACAAACAAAATATGCTGATCGAAATGACTCAGATGATTATATTACATTTTGGTTCCAGAAACTATAGCTTTCGAATTACCACAGATTTTCAATTTCAACGAGTTAAAAATATGTGACGGAATCAGAAATCTTGAGTGCCACATCGAGCGTGTCGTTGATGTTATGTTTTGTTTCCCGGAGGATGACCATTTTACATGTGACGTTTTTGAAATGTACCTTTGAAATTGTGCTATGGTATGGTTTGCTAAACTGGCACCATAGAGCATCACGAGATTCAAACTAATCTAAGCTATCTTGAAACATAGGTTTTGAGGATTATAATGATTATGAATCATGTAGACCACTTGATACTTCGCATACAGCATTTCGGGGAGAGTGTGATGGATTATACGTAGTGTTTTATGTGTGTGAATTAAAAACCTCGATGAGCGCCCCGACGAGATAAGGATCTATCATGAAATAATTATTATATGGAGCTCGCTTCTTAAAGGGGATGTAAAAAAAAGGTTCAAAATTTTAGTGTAGTATTAGTGCAAGTCGATGCACATGTCAACTCCAAAGAAATTGCGTATCACCAACGCTATTTGGGTAATGAATTGGCTTCAATACATGTGGACATCGTAGCAATAGCTATAGTGACAACAGAACTTAGGTTGCACCAACAAACATCTCGAAAGTTTTAGATCCCACAACAATCTTTGAACCACTTTTCGTGGCCTACTATGGTCCTAAAGTAACTGATAGCGACTTAGAAAAGTATCTTATGCAACTGTATATCAAGTCGCATCGAACCATGGCAGGTGAAACTTGGGATAGTTTACAGGGGAAACGAACATAGCATGAGGATTATGTAGGATTAGCTTATAGCTATCAACAAAAAAATATGTCCGTTTTAGCCATTCCCGACTAATAATTCGGCTTCGGGATCACAAGAAATGAGAAATTATACGAATATCATAATGACACCGGACACAATACCAGGGATTGCGCAAGGCTGATTGGTGTTGAGGATTTATAAATCTATTGATGGGCAAAAGCCTAACTTTTTCTTGTGTCTAAGAAGCATGTTATTGTCGAGATTGGAGAAGGTGGACCAAGCTGTCACGAAGGTTCATTTAGTGTTTGATATTATGAATAAAGGATCATAAAACTCGTCTTAATATATTTATGGGCCAATAAAGCCATCTAGGCAAAAAAAAGTCTTTATAAATATCTCATATCATCCTAATTGATAAGACCAATTCATTTTTGTATTATTTACGTGTTTTCATTTAGTTTTCTTAGATTAACTCTCTACTCATACCTCTTAAAATTATGACGAGTCGGACCCCTTTTAGTGAGAAGCAACGTACTGAACGACGAGATATTTTTTACCGAATTTTTGTCCATTACAAATAGTAGTGCATCACCAGAATCTAGATTAATAGAAGACAAAACTAATTTTAATGAATAGATTTAGTCGAAAGAGAAAAAACTAAGATATTTATCATAGACCAAATTGTAAAATTAAAATTTTGATACAATATATAATCAACCATATAAATAAAATGTTTAATATTCCTACATTATTGTTATCCCATTCTAATTCAGTTTATTCATCTTCTAATATTTTATTAAGTTTAGCTATATCCAAACAAAAGTTATCCATAACCGATGAATGGGTTATTGCATGTGAAGAGGTACGTGCTTGTAAAAGAGGATGAGCATTTGGATATCCACTACAGTGTTGATAATAAACTGATGTTTCTTTAGTCGCACTCTGAAATCTCAGAAGTACCTAAGAGAATATTGTTATGAATCAGACTAAACAATCGGTTCAAAACTCTTGATTTTGTAATTTTTCTTGCCCAAACCTATTAATGAATTGTTGAATCGTATCCTATATTCGACCTTACCCTTCATACATGACCTCCAACATCTCACATTCAATGAATATCCTTTTACTCATACTAGAAGTACTAGGTGCTTGTGGTGGCTCCACCTATATTGGTGAATTTTTATTTTGTCCACATGGTTACCACCCTCGAGGCGTAGGAGGTTCCATATTTCATGCATATAGACTTCAAAATATTTATACACCTCTTATTTCAACCATAAGCATCGATCATGGGTATTTATCTTTTGATTTTTATATAAATCTTTCATATTCCAACTGTTTATAAACTTGGGTGCTCAACATATTCACTAACATCTATCCATTTTTCCACAAGTAAATTAGATACCAACATCTCATAAGGTAGATATGTTTTTACTATTATTTTCCATATGAATATTTAACAAACTAAGGTACATTTATTTTTTCCCCTTACATAGTTGAACAGTTCAAAAGTTTTTAATATAGGTCATGAATGAACCTTTATTATTGCTCATACTGAAACAATCAATAATTAACTTCAATAAGTCATGCATGAATCAGTTTACTAGCAGCCGTATTTTTCTTACGCTTAGAAACTGGACGAGCTTTATCAATATTCAATAATTCAACTAAACATTTAACACCAAAGGTCAATTACTACCCCACATACAAGGAGGGTATTCTAGCTGATGGCTTTGTCTGACCCGATTGACCATCTTGATACCCATATAACAACTAGAAAAACTAGCCGTTTCCTTTAGTCAGCTACAGGACTAAGGTCAATGGTTAGAAAAAACTAGAAATTAGCCTTAGCCGGATACCCGGTTAAGGCTAACTCCTTTTTTTCTAGTCCTTATTTTCCTTATAAATACACTCTTCTCTCGACTACTCATCCCTTGTCTATCAAACTAAAAACTTCTTCTACTATAATCTTTAAAAATTATCTTATTGTTCATCCAAAATATGACCAAATTTCTAAATTCAATCAAAATTCTAAATTTTAAAAACATATTCATCTACTCGATAGCTTTGTTGATAATATAATGGTAGAATATTGGTGATTAAAATCTTGGTATACTCTATATATTATTTTAATTTTGTTATTCTTTGATATAATTTGTTTCATAGTACTAGTTATTCTAATGGCACAAAAAAGACAAGATTATATTAATTTGCTAAAGTTAATGAGAAATCTTTAAAATATTAATAGGAGTGATCAACCTAACTCTTCTCAACCTATTGAGGAAAAACTAGAGATACATGTTATTTTAGATATTAGGAAACAAAAACCTACACGCGAAACAAATTCTTTCTAAAGTTAGCGCTACCACTACCACTAGTTTGAATGCTAGGAAGAAAACATATTGGATATGAGAACACTTTATTCACAATATGAATATTGGTAAAGTTAAATTAAATATTGTGAAAAATTTATGATCTATTAGCCGAGGGAAAACAATAGCGGAACCAACATTATAAGATAACATTTAAATAAAAATAAAAATTATAGATTAATAAAAAAATTAAAGATGGGGTGATGCACCGAACAACCATAGATCCAAAACCTCACAATGCACTCATAAAAGAAATGTCGTTTGTGGATGTAACCAGGCCCAAGAACAAGAGTTTTCAACACTCGAATATGACATCAGGCCTATTAGTCTTTGTAATATTTTAAATAAAATAACATTTAAGGTGATAGATAACAGGTTGGCAACCTTACTCCTATAAATCATTTGAGATGATCAAGGAGGTTTTATAACTAACGAAAACATTCACGATCATATCTTAATTAGTCATGAATTGACTCATGATCTAAACAAAAAAATTAGAGGTGGTAATATATTATTTTAGCTTGATATGGATAGAATTTTTGATAGGATATCAATTAACTTCACTTGTAAGATAATGTAATTTTTTGGTTTTAGTAACCATTTCATTAATCTAATCAAAATGGGTCTTGTTGCAGCTCATTAATCTGTCATATTAAATTTTTTATGAATAGTACGAGTCTAGAGACTCCTGGTCATTTTCAATGGACGACTTTGACCCGAGCGACCTTTCCAAATGTAAGCACAAAAAGGACATTTGGGATGATGAGTAGTTTGACGATGCACCCAAGTCGGAGGATGTAGAAAACTTTGAAGCGGACGAGGAGATGGAGACTAACGAGGAAGAAGATGAGCACGAGGATGACAAGGATGATGAAGACGAGATAGAGGAGACTGACTCAGAAGAGTCTTCTGATGATTGATGTTATGGTAATAGTAGTTTTTTGTTGTTTTTTTTAGTTTTAAACGTACCAACCCTCAAATATGTTGTATTTTTATGAGGGTGGAGTTCGTAGGAAGTTGTAGGGCCTTATATGCAGTTATCAAATCTTTGATATTTCAGATGTTATGCATGGTTTACAGCAATCACAGTGGTAAACGAACTACTAAAATTGCAACCGTTGAACAGAATCTAATAAAAAATCTTGTGAAAATGTAAATGTAAAGTTTGAAATTACAATGAAACACAATCAGAAATGCTAGGAAAAGTGCTGGACAAAGTTTGTGGGTAAAACACATTATTATCTATGAAAACCAATAATGTGACTGACATTGATGGGTTTAACTCAAATTTCTACACAACTTGTTGGACTATTATTAAAAAAGATTCATGTGATGCAATTGTAGATTATTTTAATGGTAACTCTGATCCCATGGGAGTATATACTACCGCTATCTTCTTGATTCCCAAAAAATACTATCGTAGAACCTGAAGTGACTTTATACCTATTAGTCTTTGTAATATTTTGAATAGAATAACATCTAAGGTAATAAATAACAGATTAGCAACCTTACTCTTAAAGATCATTTGAGATAATCAAGGAATTTTTATAACTAACGGAAACATTCATAATCATATCGTAATTACTCATGAATTGACTCATGATCCAAACAAAAAGATTATAGGTGGTAATATAATATTTTAGCTTGGTATGGATAAAGCTTTTGATAGGATATCAGCTCACTTTTTCTGTCATAAAAAATGTTCATGGATTCTTCAACTCTTCCAATTGTGTGAGGAAGGATGACACTTTGTCACTCAGCCTTTTCATCATTGTTGAAGAATATTTTATTAGGGGTATCAAAAACCAACCAATTTGAGATGATCAGCATGAGAGAATTAGCTGAAACTCTTGTTTACTGGCAATCCAAATAAATAAATAAAAAAACACTTTTGTGTCTCTTTATGTGGTATACACGTTTTCGGATAAAATATAAAAGAAAGACATCGATTAATTTTTTTTAAAAAAATTTGTATGAATATTTGAATTTTGACTTTTGAAATTTAAATATTTTGAAATTCGAGAAATAGGAAAAAAAATGATACTAAACTATTTTTAAATGTTTTATTAAAGTGGTCACTTACTTTGGTAGTGGTACCATGGTGACTTTCCTGAAAGAAGTTTGATGTTTTTACCATTGACTTTTCTTTGGTTCTTCCCAGTCAAACTCTGTAGTCTGTAGACACTTTCCTTGCACACACTCACCTACCTTTACCATTGGTTGGCCGTCGTCTCAGCATTGGTTGGTCTTTAGGGTTTGTGAAGTGATATAAATACAAACCAATCTTTTCTATCTCTCTTCACTACTACTAACATTCTTTACTACCAAAAGAGAGAGAAATTAAAGCTTCTACCTTTTGCCTTTCTCTATTTCCCTTACTATTTCTTTTTATTAATTAATTCATTCATTTCGAAAAATGACAGTACTAGAAAACCCATCGCCTTCTAGCCAGACCGTGTGCGTCACCGGTGCCGCTGGTTTCATTGCCTCGTGGATCGTTAAGCTTCTCTTGCAAAAGGGTTACACTGTCAAAGGAACAGTGAGAAACCCAGGTTAGTCCAAAAACATATTCCACCTTATATATTTTTATATGCTTTTGCTTCATTTTAATTTAATTTGCGTACTAATTATAATTATATTCTTTTTGGGTGCAGATGATTCAAAGAATTCTCATCTGATGGAGCTTGAAGGAGCAAAAGAGAGATTAACTTTGTGTAGAGCTGATCTTCTTGACTATGACAGTCTTAAAGAAGCTATCAGTGGATGTGATGGTGTTTTCCATACTGCTTCTCCTGTCACCGATGATCCAGTGAGTACAATTCATTGCCTTAATTTTCATAACAAAACCTATTAGAATAGTATTAAGGTAATCTAAACTTGGTTTATGTGATTCTAATCTTAAGGAGCAAATGGTGGAGCCAGCCGTGAAAGGGACCAGCAACGTCATCTTAGCCGCTGCCGCAGCCAAAGTCAGGCGTGTGGTGTTCACATCTTCCATCGGTACCGTCTACATGAACCCTAACCGAAGCCCAGATGTTGTTGTGGACGAATCTTGCTGGAGCGATCTCGACTTTTGCAAAAACACCAAAAACTGGTACTGCTATGGAAAAACAGTCGCAGAACAGGTGGCCTGGGAGGTGGCCAAACAAAAAGGAGTAGATTTGGTGGTGGTGAACCCGGTCCTGGTGCTAGGACCGTTGTTGCAGCCAACTGTTAATGCCAGCACTATTCACATCCTCAAGTACTTGACCGGGTCAGCCAAGACTTATGCCAACTTGGTTCAGTCTTACGTGCACGTCAAGGATGCCGCGTTAGCCCACGTCCTCGTCTACGAGACCCCTTCGGCCTCTGGTCGATACATCTGTGCAGAAAGTGCATTGCACCGCGGCGAGCTCGTAGAAATATTAGCCAAGTTCTTTCCCGAGTACCCCATTCCGATGAGGTGCAAAGATGAGAAGAATCCAAGAGTGAAGTCGTACAAATACACAACTCAGAAGATAAGGGACCTTGGTATCGACTTCACACCTGTTAAACAATGCTTGTACGAAACTGTCAAGAGCTTGCAAGAAAAGGGTCACCTTCCTCTTCCACAAAGTCACTAGAGATCGACTCACTTATTTAATTAACACTGATCTCACAGATAAGTCTGCCTATCGAACAAGTGGCTTATTTTTTATTTATTTGTTTACGCAATTTTTTTTATTGATGAAATATTTACATTGCAAAGAAGCAAATCTATTATTTTTTTAAATTACTTATCACGTAACTCATATAGTAAACAACCCGAAACTTCATTCTTTATAGGAACTCCAATCCAACATTGTTAAGATTGAAACTAATATACCAATCCAACATTGTTAAGATTGAAACTAATATAATGTATATAACCGTGAATTCGCCTCAATTAGCTAGAGGTCCTTTTGGGAGTAACTCACACATCAATTCTTTACTTTCGGCCTCTAACTTTCTATTTGTGTTTTGTAATTACCCTCTAAAAATTTAAAGATTATAAACACGAATTTGTTGTGTGATTAGCCTCTAGAAATTTAAGGGTTATAAACACTAATTTATTTTATTACCAATGAGCAAAAAAAATGTAATCAGCCTTTATAAAAAATGATCATAACAACTACATGATTCTTGATCTCTTCTTAAACTGAGATTACCAACTATAGATATTTTTTCTGATAAATTAGGGTCAAACACTATTCCATGAAACACCTCGTATTGTCAGGCTGTAGCTTGATTGTTTAAGCTTGTGGGACACTTTTGATACCGTTTTGGTTAAATGGTTGAATTTTATTTTGTTCGCACGTCACAACAATACACGTTATCACTCATTTAACTACCATCTTGGCTATATCACAAAGTCCTGCTAAGTTTTTTTTTCTTATGATTGACTTTGCTTACATACATTCAGACGAGCAATAATAGTTTTTTCTTATGATTGACTTTTCTTACATACATTCATACGAACAATAGTAGTCAAATTCTGTGGTCTGTAAGATACATTTCGTGCACTCGCTAGCTTTTACCAACCCTTGGTTCATCCTTAGGGTTTTGATAGTTATATATATACAAACAAATCTTTCATTTACTCTTCACTATTGTACTACCAATAAACATAATTCTAACCAGCACGATTACGTTGAATAAACAATAAATTTCATACATCTCATGGGTTTTAGAGTTAAAAGGTTAAAAGATCTTCTAAATAAAGAATTTACACAATGAAATAAGGTTATACCCAAATGTCGTCTTCTTCTTTTGGTTTTTTTCGTTCTTTTACTTTTGATTCACTATATTTTTTTGTTCCTGATTCGTTATTTTTTTGTTCTAAAATGAAAAAGTCATATGAAGATTTGAATATTTTCCGTGGTGAGCTTCCAATCAGCACCAATGGCAGAATCTTTTAAGTTACTGACGTGAATGGATTATCTTTTTCTCCCCTTTATATAAGATTTGCAGCTATGGTTTTAACTTGATTCTATATGCAACACAGTTTCGTAATTTTGGTGTCTTGATCAAAGATGCTAACTTTAATTATATTTCTTTTACAAATTAGTCCATAAACTTAATAGTTTAAACTTAAGTGTCAATTTTTAGATTCAATCTTTTACATAATCTACATTTGACTTAGTATCTCCATAATTAACTCCATAGATGGTTTTCATCTATTAGTCCAGTTCCTATATATATATGAATACTTATTAATTGAATTGTCTTCCACAATATTCAATGCATCAATAAACAATCAATTAAATAGATCAATTATAGCGTGTAGCATAAGAACAATATGAAATGTATATCACAAATATTTATATTTAACTAGTCCTAGCTTAAGTGGATATATACTTAATAAATAAAATAAGTCAATAAAACTTAATTGAGCGCACTCATTATATATGTTTGCGATCAAACTTAAATCTATACAATCAAATAACAAATATATCTTGGGACCTATTATAAACTTTCACTGAAATCAATGACCTTCTAAACAAATAAAAGTCGTCTTAATATTGTGTTCATGAAAAATCGTAGGCTGTGATGCTTTGGTAAGAGGACCTGTCACCATGGAGTTTGTCATGATGTGCTCTATACTGATTGGATGACTTTATACTCTCTTTTTTAGAAACAAGAACTTGATCTCTATATGTTTAGATTTAAACAAGCTCTTGTTAATGTTTGAATATTGAATACAGAATTGTTATCACAATATAACATCATGGGATTATTAATCACTTTGAAAACACGTGGATACAATTTTGTAACACGATGCATCTTTGATGGCCTTAGAAAATATAACTAATTCAGTTATTATAATGAAGTATGCAACTAATATATGATTTATTCTTTGTAATGATATTTCACCTCTACCTAATACGAATATACTACCCGTAGTGTCGCTATGTGTGTACATGCAACCAATAAAATATAATTTAGAATACCAGATGATTTTTATATCCCTTATACAACAAATACTCTCGTGAATAAATTTTGCAACTATAATGTGTAGTTGAATACCTCAAAGCATGTAATAAGTTATGCTGGTATAATAAGGATACAACTAGTATTTTTTTTTATAATTTTCAATATTATTGCCTAATATGATTTTATATCCCTTATACAACAAATACTCTCGTGAATAAATTTTGAGGCTATAATGTGTAGTTGAATACCTCAAAGCATGTAATAAGTTATGCTGGTATAATAAAGATACAACTAGTATTTTTTTTATACAATTTTTAATATTATAGCCTAATATGATTTTATATCCCTTATACAACAAATACTCTCGTGAATAAATTTTGCAACTATAATGTGTAGTTGAATACCTCAAAGCATGTAATAAGTTATGCTGGTATAATAAGGATACAACTAGTTTTTTTTTTATAATTTTCAATATGATTGCACCTCATAAAAATATGTTGTCCATAGTGCTTCTAAATGTGTCAGTACACTTACCAAAATTTAAATCGAAATACTCAATGATCTCTAGATTATCTGAGTTTATTTATGTCAACATGCGCTTTTGTTTTATTGTAGATACCAGAGAAATATTTTAACTGATTTCCAATGGGCCATGACTGGATTACTAACATAACGCACAATAATCTAACAACAAAGATAATGTCCGTACTTGTAAAAACTTGAGCATACATCAAAATCTTAACTGTTGAAGCATAATAACTATTGACGATGACTTAGTTGTCTAATTTTGAAATAGGTTCATTCAAGGCTTGATATTAGTCCTTTTGTAACGTTGTAACATATCGTATATACATGTATTTTGTTACAATCCCATGATTCCATGGGAATTATTCTGGTGAAGTTACATTCCTAATATGAACGTCGCATCATCTAGTTCTTTCGTATCGAATTTATTTGATCAAAATATCTTGGTATTTTTGTAATAATTCATTATCGTTCATAACCAGCAGTATGTCATCAACATACATTAACAAAAATATAAACTTACCTTTACTAAACTTAAGATACACACAATCTTCAACCGATTTCATCTTTAAAAAATAAGATTATTACCTCAAGGAGCTTATGGTACCATATCTAGAAGTCTGTTTGAGACCATATATGAATTTTTTTAAATTTTCATACCATCGAGTTTAAATCACGAATTAAAAAATTCTTACGCTACACCATATAGATTGTCTCATCAATATTACAATTGAGAAACATAATCTTAACATCCATTTGATGAAGATCTATATCAAAGTGCAAATAATATCATGATTATCATAAACAAGTCATTTATTGAAACTGAAGAGAAGGTTCTAAAGTCAATCCCTTAATGCATAAAATGATATTTTTCCAAAATTCGTACTTTATGTCTCTCCACATTACTCTTGCAATCGCATTTGGTTTTGTAAATTAAGTTACAACCAATCAACTTATTTCTTTCAGGTAATGGTGCAATCTTTCTACCTTATTATCTTGTATTAACTATAAAAATCAGAACTCTTAATGGCTTCACAAAATCATGACGGTCTATTTATTATAACAACATATGAATCTTCATGTCTTCAAGATATAGTACACAATCTTAAGATATAACATTTTTATTTTCTCTAGTGGAACTCATTAATTATACTTTGTTAATGGTACAGTTTAGTCTTCATGAAAAATGTTATATTGTTCTCCGTGTGTAATATTAATACCATTTTGAGTAAATTCATGTTCTAATATGACTATATAAATTGATACATCAGTATCTTGGTTAGAACCCTCAAATTAAACTTATGTTTTATTTTGAGTATCTTTATGGTCTAACGGTAGTGAAATGATTGGAAGTGTAACCTAATCTTTATACATTAGTATTTTTATTAGATATTTCGTGAATCCATATAAAATCTACATTTCTAAATTAACATGTGTTCCTAAATTCTTTCCTCAAAATTAAACATCATCAAAGAGTATTGTTGTTTCTGTCTAAAACATAATTTTGGTGGAAGGATCATAAAACTTATAGCCTATTGAATTTTATCAATGTCTAAAGAAATAACATCTAACCATCTTAATATGTAATTTAGTGTAATTTGGCCTATAATGATTTGCTTTAGATGAACATATTTAAAGATACGTATGCTTTAAGTTAGGCGTACGCCTAGTCCAAAGTTCATGTGGGATCTTAATGGTTGCTTTTGTGGAAACTTTATTGAGAATATATATTTTATACATTATTTATTTTATTCTTGTGTTCATAAGTTAAGATCTCAAGTGAAGTCTTATGCTTTTAAAGATCTTTGAAGGGTAAATTTATTCATTTTTACCTTGTCTTCGTGGTCTCTCTCAAGTTGCAACTAGTTTACCTTAAACTTTTAAGAGTTATACATTAGACGGGGTCACTGACATACCTTGATTAGGGGGAATTTTCTACCTTGATCGTCGTAGGATAAGCATTCATACAGGTCATCACATTGATTGGACCATCGTAGGCTTGACTACCTCCATATTGTGCACCAAACGTTGCCCTAATCGGTTGATTTTTAACTTTCTTCGTGACTATATGGGTATCTTGCTCATAGATAATTATGGTACGGACAACGGTTGACTAACTCAAGAGTTGAACTCGTCTTGTATTTCTCATTATGACTTTTGGAATAGTCATTGTGTTAGTTTGAGTAGGACGGATCCCATGATTTTACCTTTAAATTCCCAATCTTATTATCAAACATTGGTATATTAAAACTCGAATTCTTGAAAAGTGAAAGATTTTCTCATAGATGATACCAAATTTGATAAGACTCTTCTTTCTCCAATATAAATCCAATATAATGAAAGATAATCGAGAAATAAAACAATAATGAGTAAAATAGTTTTTCTCTATAAAATACGATCAAACTAAGCACTTGGAATTCCATTCTTATTTATGTTGTTTATATGAGATCTTCTCTCTTTATATTTATCCTTTATTCATTACACGTTTGAACGTGTGGTCGTACCCTAAAGTTTTGTCACATTCTCTAATAAATATGGAAATACAATTCTTAGTTACATATAATGTAATTGCATGTGTCCTCCCATTAAAATTATTTAAATGCCCTTCTCATATGGTCAACTAGTATACTCATATCCTTTTTCTAATGGCTTCTTTGCAGCTTTCACCTCATGTTATTGACTAGTATCATTATGTACTTCATCTAATGTCTTTTTTGCGGCCCTCTTATTGTATCATGTATGACCTACGTCTTGTATTTTGAGTATGAGTTCATGAAGGACATGAACTCGTTATCTGAAGTAGTGTCTACCAATTGATCGATATGAGACTGAGGAAAAACTTCCTTCAGACATGGTTTATTAAGGTCGGTAAAATCTATGCACATTCTCCATTGTCCAGGCTTAGTTTTTATTAGTATGCAGTTGACCACCCAAGTTGGTATCTTGTTTCCTAATGTGTCCAAGTTTTAGAAACTTTTCTACCTCCATAATAATGGCCTCGAACTTCTCAGGAGAAAAAAATCCTTTGTTTTTTATGAACCAGTCTCAGCCTCTTATCGATTGATAACTCGGGACAGCTGATAGTCGAACTAACCCCTGAAACATTATCAGCAATCCATACAAAAATATTCAAGTTCTTCCTTAGTAATTCTAGCAATCTACATTTGAAAATAAGATCTATTTGATTCCCGATGTAAATTATATGTCCACCTGCTAATGTTTCATCAACTACTTCACTCGAAGGTTTGCCATATTTGACTTTTCTCTTTGGTTATCAATTTCGTTTTCAAATTTTTATTTAACTTCAAACATATAATTTCAGGTTATATGTTACCATTGATGAGAAATCTAAAGAGAATATTGACACCAAAGTGCTTTCCCATGCTCATAGTACTCTAATATTGAGTTTGGTGATGAGGTACTTTAAGAGGTGTCTGAAAATTCTTCGGCCATGTGACTTTAGACTAGGTTGAAGGCCATTTATACGAGAAATTATTTAGTAAACATATTTTATTTCAAAAAAATAGTTGTATATGATGATAATGTATGTTGGTAAGAAGATCAAAACACACTTGGTTGATTTCAATATAATCATTTTTATTTCAATGTAGTGGGAGTCAATGTTTCATATGATAATCAATCAGTTATCGTTTTGAGTTCTTTAATGAAAGTGTATAAGCACTTTACTAATTACATGTTATATGACAAAAAGTCTCTTACGATATCTGAAGTAAAGAGTGTTATAAATTCAAAATATCGGCTTAATAATGACTAAGATTGTTTAAAACTGAGTGTAAGAGGAAACTCTGGAATAAGATATTCAAAGAAGAAGAGAGAAAACTCTTATTCCAAATCTATGGACTTCATTAGTGGTTTTAAGGTGAAATATTTGTTGTATTAAGAGAAAATACGACAAGTAGTCTACCAAGTAGTATGTTGTATTAATCAGAGAAAAAAATATACTTTTTTGTATAATTGTCATGATATTTATATTGTTTACCAAGCGGTTTCACTTTCCCACTAATTACATGATTCCCTTAATCTTGTTTGTGGACCATAATTTATTGTAATGGCCCTATAATTATGGCCATTACTCTAGTCATAGTTCGTTTGGCCATATTGGGTCAAGTACTCTTTAAATGGAGTTGCCTTCCTTTATGACTCTTTTAATAATAGAAATTGACGATTGGGCTCATTAGGTATCAGCGATTATGCGTTTTTCTTGGACGAGCCTTGCTCTGCCAACTATTCCTTCACGCGTGGCCTCTGCTCCTTCACATGTGGTCTCTACTCGGTAAGGTATCTGCTCCTTCATGCATGGATTCTGCTCGGTGAAACCTCTGCTCCTTCACGCGTAGCCTCTTCTCGGTGAGGCCTCCGCTCACTTGTTTTTCATAAGATAATCTCGACGTCTTTGGGTTGTACCTCTGCATGGTTGCTAGCGATGATCTTGCCCGATGGGTTGTCAGTTATCTTGGTAGGACGTTGATACCCCTCGGTTTGACTTTTGTCACTTGATATCGAGTATTGCATTGGCGTATTGCTTATATGTCACCTCAGTTTTACCAAAAGACACCTTCGATTTAATCTTGTTTGTGTCTCTACATTACTTCTATTTGCTCGGAATTTATTTGATCTACTAGTTGACAAAGACATCATCATCACGGATCCTCTCTAGTCCACAGATTATATGTTGTAAATGTATAATCGATAAAATAACAGGTTATAATGTAGAACAGATGGTAAAATTGTTGATTCACTCATTTGTAATGTGGGCCTTGTGTTGTATTATTTTTTACAATGGAGTGATTGTTTTCCAACAGTAGTGTGGCATGTGGTGTTTACATGGCGACACATGTGAGATACCGATTTTGACACGTAAACTCGTTTTGATATAATATGGCGCTAAATTTTTGATGAAACGTGCTAGCTAATTAATTTCAATGACAAGTGTCGTCTTATCACGCGTGTAATGGAGAGTTGATTTGAATCAAAATGTTTTGTATAATTTTTTGTAGTCTTTTTTGTTTGGAAAATAAATTATTATGGAAAATAATATTACTCTAAGACCCCATAGTTTTTAGCCATTGTTAACTTGTCGTAGTCGCCGCATGTAAGAATGTATGTTTGTATCCTAACTTCATTTAAATCCTTTATGACCTATTGTAATCGCATCGTGTTGGGAATACCTTAGCCTGGTGTGGATACATTTACCCTAGCATGTTCGTGATTTCAATGTGGCATATAGAGATACATGGTATATATACTTCGATGAAGATGCATATGCTTGTGTATTATGTCATGTTGAAATATATCCTTACAAGGTCGAGCTCAGTATGGCTAATTGCGTAGCATGAGTAAGCCATGCCCTTAGTTAGTTCGCGACGCAGTCGTTTCGATCAATTGTGTGACCCTAAAAGGGCTTGATACTTGATCAGTTTGCTTATTAATACTAGTACAAGGTATAAGCTCAGTCTGGTCCTTAAATAGCCCATAGGCGTGGCCAATTAGCCCATTCGTATTATTCGACTAAGATGGTATGGCCTCATTATGGCCCATTGTGTAACCCGTAGGCGTGGTCATTCACGGTCGTAATTTTAAAGATAGAGAAAAATAATAGACAAACACATGAGTTGGCGGAAGCGATAAAAATATATTAAAGTAAAACATAAGTTTGGTGTCTCGTTAAAAAACCCTCACGTGCCATCAACGGGGAAAAGAGCGCATCTACAAATTATAGAGCATAGAGATATAATTTCAAGTGACTTATATTCTATGGTTGTTTCAGGGTGTGGCCTTCCGCATCGGCGAGGTGGTTTGCACCGTTGTGTCCCTTGGAGATGATGGTGTAAGGTCCCTCCCAGTTTGGGCCTAATTTGGCAATAGGTTTATCTCTTGATCCTTAAAAAATATTTTTCATAACAGTGTCCCATACTTGTAGACTCCGGAGCTTAAAGCGGGAATCAAAACGGCCCCTCATTAGGCTTAGGTAGTACTATGCTCGCACACGTGCTTGATCACGATGCTCGTCTATGAGTTCCACATTAACTGCTCGGTCGATGTCATTAGTGGCCTCAGCATAGTTGGCCAGCCGATGAATTGGGATAATAACCTCTGCTGGGACAACGACCTCGATATATAGATGAGAATAAAAGGGGTTTCTCATGTCGTAGTCTGTGGGGTAGTAGGGTAAGTCCATATGCCCTCAGTCAGTTTTTCTGGTCATTTTCCCTTGGCAATTTTTTTATTGATGAAATATTTACATTGCAAAGAAGCAAATCTATTATTTTTTTAAATTACTTATCTTGTAACTCATATAGTAAATAATGCGAACTTCATCCTTTGTACCAATTCCAATCCTACATTGTTAAGATTGGAACTAATATAATATATATAAACGTGAATTCGCTCCAATTAACTTGAGGCCTTTTCATAGTAACTCGAAGAGTAAACTCGTGTGAACCTTACGGTTCAAAGCAGACATTATCTTGCTAGTTACTTACGAATTAACAAGAGGACAATTAGCCTCTAGAAGATGTTGATCTCTTAAATTGAGATTATCAACTATATATATAGATACCTTTTCTAACAATTTCATGAAAACAACATCTATCTATGGATAAATTAAGGTCACAAATGTTGATCTCTTAAATTGAGATTATCAACTATATATATAAATGCCTTTTCTAACAATTTCATGAAAACAACATCTATCTATGGATAAATTAAGGTCAAACACAAGTACGTGAAACACCTCGTACTATCTATATATAAATTCGTTATATTCTTTGTTTCAAAATGAGCATCTCAAATGAAGATTTGAATACTCTCAGCATGACATGAGCTTCTATTCACCAGCAATGGTAGAATCTTTATATTACACACGTGAATGGATTATTCTTTATTTTCATTTTATATAAGATTTGCAGTTATGGCTTTAATTTAAGTCTAATCGTAATACCGTTTTTAATTTTGTTGCGTTGACCTTTACTATATTTTAAAATTTTAAGTGTTAATATTTGGATTCAATCACTCACACACTTATTATATATATATTTGCAATCAAAATAAAATGTATGCAATCAAATATATTTCGGGACCTATTACAAACTTTCACAGAAATCAATGACATTCTAAACAAATAAAACTCATCTTAATGGTGTGCTCTTGATAAATTGTAGGCAACGATGCTTTGGTAAGATGATATGCTACCATGGGGTTTGTCATGATGTGTTTCAACTGAGTGGACGACTCTATACGTTTTTTTAAGAGACGAGAACTTGATCTCTATATGTATAGACTTAAATAAGCTCTTGTTATTGTTTAAATATTGAACTACGAAATTGTTATCACAATATAACATCATGTTTGATGTCTTAAAACATGTAGTCCTGTGATAAAATTTTATAACACAAAGCATGTTTGATGTCTTAAAACATGCAACCAATTCAGCTACTACAATTAAGGATGCAACTAGTGTTTGATTTATTCTTTTCTATGATATTTCACCTTCACCTAATATGAATATGCTACCCATAGTGTTGTTATGTGTGTCCACACAACCACTAAATTATAAGTTCTAATACCTAATAATTTCCAGATTACCAATTTCCTATACATCAGAAGCGTAAGGAACCTTTTTCATTTCCTACATCTCAAGTTTTTTCTATTAATATTGACTAAGACTTAATTAGTCTATTTTTGCAATAGGAGTATTTAAGGGTTGCTATCAATCATTCTGTAACGTTGTAACACACTTTCTATATATTCTTTTTTCAATAATCCTAGGGTTTCATACGATTTTTTTTATAAACTGTCAAACACTTCTCAATACACGATATTTCTTTTATACGAATTTGGAATGTCTCCATTATTGTCCACGATAATTTTAAGTCATGTTCTAAGAGGTTACTCTAGATAAAGTGACATAAAATTGACCATGAGTGAATACTGGTTGTGGAATATAAAGACCAAATTTATTTAATGATTGTCCTTAACTTTTATTCACATTGATTCGCATAACATACCCTAATAGGAAATTATCTCTATTTAAATATAAATGGCCATTAGTTTTCTGCCGACGAAAAATCAATCTGAGGAGCACCAATGTTACAAGTGGTTATAATTTTAGCTGCAATCACTTTATTTCCCATCTGTGTTAAATACTAATCTTGTACCATTGCATAAATATGAGCTTAAATAATTTTAACTTTTACCCGATACTAAATTCAATATAAAGCCATATAGTGATTATTATTCTTTCCGTTAAATAAGAGTAATATCAAGATTATTATAAACATAAGCATACGTCGCACTAGTTGCATCAACACGTATAATCAAATATAATATTTTGCATAGGCAAATAAACAGGTAATCTTTCAACATAATGATGTCTCGGCTGTATGTAAAATTGTAATATTCTCCAAACAGATTCATACGAGCATAAATATTTACAATTAAGATGCGCAAGAATTTTATTAGTTTTATCTTCTTCAAATACAGCTCGAGCTTTATCTGATCCCTTATTAATATATTTGAAAAGATACTTACTAAGCATAGATTGACTGCATGATTCAACATTAATATGAGCTTTATATCGTACCAACAATTCTTTATTGTAAAGCACATCAAATCTATTATCAATTTGTATTTCATTTTTATTAATGTAATTTAATGAGTTATCACGACGTGTATAAGTGAGATAACTATTTGTTTCTATGACTGTTTCTGTTTTAAACTGTTTTGGATTTTTTTTGTATATTTACCATTTTCCATGCATGGAGAATATGTATTCAAAACTCCTAAAGGACCATAAATCATAAATTGACTTACTAGTTCATGTGCAATTGGATCAATTTGTTTGTTTGGAATTTATGCTGAAATAATAGAGTCGATATCGTTTGGAAGACTGCATGCACATTTCGAATCTAACCAAACTAACATATGACAATGAGGAAGACCTCTTTTTTGGAATTCAATTCTATAAACATAAAAATAAATATAATTTGAGTTATAGAAATAACTATATTTTAAAAATATTAAACTTTAGATAATAAAATAACGTACAACTGCTCGAAAAGGTTTTCTTAATTTGATGTAGGATATCATACTATTGAGTTTCATTTTAAATACTCTTGTGACAATATGAGGTTTATCTTCAACTTTTATAACTAGGATTTATGGAGAGTTTTTTTTATAATTTCTGGCCATTTTGTATTGCATGTAACCGTGATGAACAAATTTGGGTTACCAAAATGTCGGCAAATCACCACTGCGTCCTGATAATCATTTATCATATACTGAACACTTCCTGTGTGAAATGGTAGAATTATCCTTTTTCCAATGTCATAAGCATTAATTTTGTCTTTTGATCTTGCATCATGTATTCTTTTATAAATCTTAATCCTAAATTGTTTTTAATTTTTTTTAATAAAATCTAATCAATCTTCTTCAAGAGTTGCATATACATCTACTAAATATTGTTGGAATAATATACCACCTTTTAAGAAATAAAGATTACTCAATTTTATATCTTAAATTTGATATGAAAAGAAATTTCTCATTGATATTATTTCTCGTTTTGGTGTTTGGCCTTTGAACTCTTCGTTCTATTTCCAATCAGGTCTATAATCATCTTCACCATGAGGAAAAAATTGATATTGCAATGACATAAATTTAGGATGTAATTTCGTGATTCTTGTTAATAGATTATATTTATGTTGTATTATGATATCTCTTTCAGAATTGAACTCTCCGATATCCCCTGCTATCAAACCACGGATTTTATTTTAAGAAGGTTGGTCATATTATTTACTGTCTGTTAATCTACAACTTACTAATCTCATTTTTTTAGTGAAGCAACTAAGTTTTCATTAACTTTATCTTCAACACTACGGGATAACCTGAGAAGGTCTTATATTTTTTGAGGCAACGCCATCTTCTTCAATATTTAGACTATTATCAATCTTAGAAGATTGACCATTCTCCATAAAAATATTGTGTTTACTTAATCTTCTATACATATGGACAATACATATATATCTGCAGCAAAGAATAAAAAAAAATATTCATAAATTATTCAGTTTAACTAAAAAATCTACGCAATGAAAACACCATCGTCTATACATAAAAAGTATGTTGAAGAGTAAACTTCATCCCATACTTGAAGTTCCACATTACTTAGATTGAAAATAATATAGTGTATATAAATGTTAATCAACCTCAACTAGCAAGAGACCTTTTGGGAGTGTACCAAAAGTAAATACGTACAAGGATAATATATTACTAGTATGTGATGCACGTTTCACACCTACACATCTATTCTAACATGATATATGTTATAATTTAATTGTTTGATTTGAAAATTCAAAATGCTAATATATAAATCTTGCCCAATTTTCTTTTTAACTACATTTAAGTAAACAAAAGTCATCAATACTCTGTAATTTGTTATTGTGATTTATTGATTCAAAATATATTTAAGTAAACAAAAATCTTCAACATTTTAAGAATTATTATTTTACTCTATTACATTATATTTTTATTATATCATATTTTGGGTAATTATTAGTTTTATTAAAGCTTAGTTTTTTATTTTTATTACCTAATATTGAACACTCAAATACATATAAAAATATACATTTAAATTCATATATGCTTTATTAAAATAACTTTAAAAAAATAATGAAAACTCTTGATAGTTTCATTCTATGAAAACTCTTAACACTCTTATAAGTTTCATTCTTCGTTGTATATTTCCTAAATTTTAGTGTCTTTTATATCACACATTCTTTCAAATTTAATGAGTATGGAAACTATAAATCTAAATATTAAAAAAAATAGAATTTAGATAAACAAAAAAAAATTAATGAAATCATAACGAAAATTAACATTATATACTAAAAAAACTTACCTTTCTGTTTGTCGAATTCTATCGAACGTATCAGTGAGAAAAAAAATTGTGTTACTCGTGAAAAAAGTTAAAATCTATATAAATAGATAAAGGTGAACAAATAAACAAAACGTGTATTTCCATAATTCTCTATACTTTTCACGAATTTTAGATATAGAAAAACGAGAATATTGAAGGCTGAAAATCGAAGAAATGGAAGAGAGGAAGAAAAGAAAAGAAATAAATATCGAGCCACACTAATTATACCTACGTGTCAAGCAAATGTAATGCCACACTAATTATACCAACGCGTCAAGCAAATGTAATGCCATACTGAAAAAATGACGGTTTATTTTTGAAAAAGAATATATATATATATATACGCGTAGGATTTTGGTTTAGATTTGAGGTGGTTTTTATTTTTGGACTAGGAACATATCTATACCGCGCTAAAACATAGAAGTACTGAAATAGTATAAAAGATAAAATTGTAGAACACTGATTCGTTGTTCATAAACACGGTGAATCAGTGTTTTACTTTAGAGTATATATAATGTTAAACTTCTCATAAAATAATCATATGAAAAATATAGTAATGTTTTCGCATGCTAACAGATATACAAATATAAACAAATTTTTTTTTGTAAATCCAATATTTTTAAGAATTTATTTAAACCAAACAACATACGAGTATTAAAATATTTTTAACATCAATGATATAGGTTTGCATAAAGTCGGTGTGGATTAGAATTTATAAACTGCATGCAACAATTCATTTCAAATGTTTAACCATCAATATAATATTGTGTATTTTCTTTAGAAAATGAAACTAGCTATATTTTATTTTAGATTTAGAGTTCCAAAATATATAAACACATGTTCATATGGTGTTTTTGGTACCATATGTTAATAATATTGTATTTTTGTATATAAACTTAACATGCATAAAATGAATCATTCTATAAAAATTAAAATTTCCATTGGGTTTCTTCTTAATCAGCGCTTCGTTTCAGTACTAGAGAAGCTGGTTTTTACAACGGACTAAAAACAAATAGTATTGTCACTGAAAACAATGGGTGTGCGACCAAATGTTCCAGTTGTGTTAAGTGAGATCACTAAGCAAACTCAATTTCCATTGGGAGGCTTTTGCAACTGAAAAAATGTTGCAAAATTTGCCATCCAGTGCCTACGACCGCTCTCGTACATTTTGAAACAATCCAATCTCCGCAATAGGTTATAAACACGTTGTGCACCATCAAAAACCCTTTCCCAAATATCACATTGACTTGAAAGTTCATACATCAAATCCCTTCTCACTTCCTCCCACGAATCCACATGGTCTTTAATCATCGAAGCTACGACCCTAAATCTACAATTACCGTCCGGAGCAACGTCTTCAATGCTAGTTATGTAGTTGTGCAAGTACTCAGGATAAAAACTCTAGTAGGCGCTCAATCATTTTCCTTTATTCGATTTTCTAGATCGAGTCGCTTTCTCCTTTTTCGGTGGGGCTTTAGATTTGGACTTGGATTTGGGTACTAAAAATTCCTTAACCGCTGACGCGGTTGTGCTACCTATCGTGCCAGGAGTACTAGCGTATAAACTATCACCGTATTCTCACTCGGATGGGTTCCGCTTAGTTGACTTGTCGGGACCGGTTTTTTTTTAACCTTTCGTGACAACTGGTTCCTTAGGTTCCAAAATATGGCTTCTAGGGGGATCTAGGATTTGCATCATCCTATTTATTATGTGACCTTGCACTTGTGGACCGTAACCACGTATGGTACTATCAATTAAGGATAGCTTTCTTGTAAGCTCGTCTTTGGTACCAACATTTTCCCTAGGCTTGATCTCTAAAGAACTCCAATAAACAACACATAACACACTCACACGCACAAGGTAAATTGTGTGTTGTCCTAATTACACAACCATACTTTGCGAGAGTGAACCACAAATCCCGGCCTTTTTAATAGTTTACTCTAATATTTGAATGGTCGTACATGAAAGTTTACCTTTGATGTCGCTAAAGATAGCTCCCCTAGATGCTTTTATAGGACGAAACTGATGAGTCCGAATTCAGAATACTCCCCGGAAGGGCAGATCAGTGTAATTCTCTCCGAAAACCGGACATAACTTTGGGACCGGACGGATCACTTCGAACCAATGTGAGCCTAAGGCTGTTCGAACTATGACAAAAGTACTAAAAAACCTAAATACTTCCTGACTAAGCTACCTGTCCTCCTGCTTAGAACTCATGGGTCTTTAAACATGACCCGAGTCCATTAAACTTGACCCGAAAGCCCATAAGGGCCCAAACATCACACTATAAATGCTCAACCACCAGCATTAACTTCTGGTAACAAAAATTAACTGCTGCCAAGCTGCTTAATTCTCTCTCCACCTTGAAACACCCTTACACCACCTTGAAACACCCTTACACCACCCTGAAACTCTACTTGAAATTACCAGCCTACCCTCAGGCTATTTTTATCCACACCAAATTGGCGACCACAGTGGGAGGCGACGGTGCCTGAATCAAGTATTCAAAACCAAGCAAAGAAATTCTGTCCGAATGAATCCGGATAATCCAGAGCTTCCACCAGCCTTGCTCGAAGTGGTGGAAGAAAACGATGAGTATACTGTCCAAGAACGCGATAGGTTAAAGCTTGAGATAGAATCTCTGAGGGCTGAAAAGGCCAAAATGGGCGTGAAAGAAAAATCCAAGGCATCGGTTGTTCATCACACCGACAACCCTAGAGAGCCTGAGGCTTCGAAAACTCATGTGAGTACTAAAAAGACACATGCTAGTTCTAAAAAGTCTCACCGGTCCAAGCCTGTGGAGAGCTCTGACTCAAGTTCGGAATCTTCGGGCAGCTCTTCGGATAGTGAGGGAAATGAAAAATCCTTGTCCTCTAGCAGTGATGAGGGTCGAACCAAGAAAAAGCAAAAGCAAGCTAAGAAATATTCGAGAAAAAGAGATCATCATGGAAGAATGAAAAGGCATATTGGAAAGGGGTCATCTCATAACCGGAGGCATGTAGACCGGATGCTGATGGATCCTTTTGCTTTCCACGATGAGCCAGGTATCTTTGCAACTCCTAATGAGGATACCGTGTTCATTCGTGGAAGGAATTGGAGGCAGTCTCCACTGTCTTCTAAAATCCTGTCCGGAAACCTCCCCAAGAGGTTTGACAGTACTAAGATGGAGAAGTACGATGGCAGTACTGATCCGGACAATCATCTGGAGCAATTCAAGAACTTCATGATGAACTTTGATGATGATGATAAACTACTCTGTAGGGCATTCTCCCAATCCTTTACGGGGAGTGCTCTGAAATGGTACAACAGCCTGCCTCAGGGTTGTATTAAAGACTTTGATACTTTTTGGGTGGCCTTTCGAAGGCAGTTTGTGGGGAGTAAGGAGCTGAAGGGCAATGGAGACACAATAATCCATTGTGCCCAAGAACCAAATGAGTCATTAAAGGAGTACATAAGTCGTTTTGTGAACACAAAGAATGGGTTGTCTGATTGCTTCGAACAGGTGGCAATAGCATCCTTAAGACAAGGTTTGAACCCAGGCAACCTGGCTGATTCGGTGACCAGGAAGAAAGCCATGACCTGGGGAGGATTGCTAAATCAAGTTGGCAAGCAAATAAACGTTGATGAAACAAAAAAGACCAGGGTGCACAGACAGGTGAGATCCACCCCGGTGGCACCAACTCCAAATCAAAACCAGTCCGGGAATAGAGCAAGAGAAACCGGACAGGGGCATGGTAGAGGAAAAGCTCAGTCCCAGCCAGCTGCTCCTGCTCAAAGTCAACAATCCAGAAACAAAAGAGGGCCATGGGTCCAACCGGAGTGGTTCGCAGAACTCAAAGAAAGCGTGGCCACCATTTTTGATAAAACAAAAGATGAGGTACACTACCGGAGACCGGCAACCTTGTAGTCTCCCAGAGAGCATCGTAACAACTCCTTTTGCCAATACCACAATGGTATTGGCCATACCACTGATGATTGCATAGCATTGAAACAAGAGGTACAAAACTTGATTGAAAGGGGAAAGTTGGGTGCATACGTTAAAAGAAAAAGAGGCAACAGGCCTGACAACACTCACCGGGTTGGTCCAAGTAATGCTGCCCCAGAGGGGGCCATGGTAATAGTTGAAAGGTTTGATGTGTAATCTGAATACTTGGATCCTGATCCAACGCGAAATAAGGTGGGTGCCATAGAGGAGCATTCTAAGACAGTATCCGGGCTCATTAAATTCTTCGAGTCACTGACGATTTTCGGAGGGGACACAATGACTGCTCCTACTACTTCTTCAAGAAAGAGGCATGTTCATAATTTATCCTCCCAGCTAGAAGGAGGCATGACATCCTATCAATCTCCAAACTCATTCTCATTCATAGTCTTCGATGAGGATGATTTGAGAAATATTGTTGGCCCTCATGAGGATGTTGTTGTTATAGGAGCATCTATAGGGGGCAATGAGATAAGACGAATTCTGGTGGATACTGGAAGCTCTGCCAATATCCTTTTTCTAAACACTTACAGGAAAATGAAAAATCCAGCTGTGATTCAGAAGTCAGACAGGTCAATTGTGGGTTTCACGGGCAGCTCAGCTGATGTGATCGGGGAGTTTGAAGAAGAAGTGTTATTGGGCAGGGGCCCTTTCAAGAAAATGGTTAGAATACTCTTCATTGTGGTGGACTGTCCCACTTGCTATAATGCTATTCTAGGGAGATCTTGGCTCTCTAGGATGCATGCAGTGGCTTCGACAGTCCATCAGTGTTTAAAGTATGCTGTTCAGGGACAGGTTGGGGTTGTCCGGAGCAGCCAGAAGATTGCAAAAGAATGCTATGCCACTGCCTTGGCTCCACGAACGCTGGGGGCAGTTCGTATAAATGATCAATAGCAGTCCAAGGGTCTTCCTGGGGGTAAGGGTGAAATTGATGACCCCAGAGAGACCCACGGAGTGTTGATTCCGATTGAAGAGGTTGAAACGCACTGCTTGGAAGAAGGAAAAAGTGTCAGGATAGGGTCCAAAATGCCACCAATGTTGAAAGAAGAGATGCTGAAATTCTTGAAAAACCATCAGCACGTTTTTGCTTGGTGCAATGCTGATGTTACTGGAGTTCCATCAGAGGTGATTTCCCATCACCTATCTGTCCGGAGAGATGTGGCACCAGTTGTACAAAAGAGGAGAGCTTTCTCAAAAGAAAAGGCTGATGTCATAGTGCAAGAGGTTGACAGACTCACAAAGATGGGGCATATTAAAGAATTTCAATACCCTTTGTGGACTGCCAATCTTGTCTTGGTGAAAAATAATAATGGCAAATGGCGTATGTGCATTGACTTCACAGACCTCAATAGAGCTTGCCCAAAAGATTTGTATCCGGTCCCCCGGATAGATCAGCTAGTAGATTCTACTTCAGGGAACAAGCTACTCTCCTTCATGGATGCCTTCTCCGGGTACAATCAGATCCAAGTAGATCCAAAAGATCAAGAGCACACCACGTTTGTCACTGATAGGGGACTACATTGCTACAAGGTGATGCCCTTTGGCTTGAAAAATGCTGGGGCTACTTATCAAAGGTTAGTCAACAAAGCATTTGCTGATCAAATTGGAAGAAATATGGAAGTTTACATTGACGATATGATGGTGAAAAGCATGGATGAGCAGTTGCACTTGTCCGACCTCCAAGAAACTTTTGCCAACTTGGCCAAAGTAAATTTAAAACTAAACCCTGAAAAGTGTGTGTTCGGAGTGTAGTCCGGGAAATTCTTAGGGTATATCATAAGTGAGCATGGAATACAGCCCGACCCGGACCAACTCAATGCCTTATTCCAGATGGAGCCTCCTCGAAACATTAAAGAAGTGCAGTGATTAACGGGGAGATTGGCTGCCTTGAACAGATTCATCTCCAGGTCTTAGGACAGGTGTGCTCCATTCTTTCAAACCTTGAAGGGTGCAAAGGGGTTTGAATGGACACCATAGTGTGATGAAGCATTCAGTGAAATCAAGAAACATCTTTCCTCTCCCAAGACTTTGTTCAAACCAGTTGATGGGGAGACTCTCTTTATGTACCTGGCTGTTTCAAGTCGTGCCATCAGTGTTGTGCTAGTAAGAGAGGTTGATGGGCATCCTCACCCAGTATACTACATCAGCAAAAGCTTGATTGATGCTGAGAGGCGTTACTTGAAACTTGAGAAACTGGCATTGGCTTTGGTGATAGCTGCAAGAAAAATGAGGCCCTATTTCCAGGCTCATCCTATCGTCGTCCGGACGTCTTTCCTTTTAAAGAATGTCCTTCAAAAAGCAGACATTTCAAGCAGAATGACAAAGTGGTCAGTAGAGTTGGGGGACTTTGACATAGACTTTGCTCCCCGGACAGCGGTAAAAGCCCAAGCTGTGGCTGATTTTCTGGTTGAATTCCACTCTGACAGGGATTCAGAGCAGCCTACTGATTCAAAAGACAAGAAAGTGTGGATTGTCCGAACAGACGAAGGTTCTAGTACCATGGGATCTGGGGCAGGAATATGTCTCACTTCCCCCTACGGGGACAACATGTACCAAGCTATTTTTTTTTGCTTTCAGGGCGTCCAATAATGAGTCCGAGTACGAAGCAGCCATAGCTGGGTTAAAGTTGGCCTATATCTGTGGAGCTAAAAGGGTCAAGCTACTAAGTGACTCCCAGATTCTTGTCCACCATGCCTTGGGCCTATCAGAGGCTAGAAATGAGCAATTGGTCAAGTATTTACTCCTCCTCAAAAATGAAGCGTTAAAGTTTAAAGTTGTTGTCTATGAGCACATCCCCCGGGCAGAAAATGAGCTAGCAGATTCATTGGCAACGATAGCATATACGGAGTCCTACCCATGGATCCATGTGCTTGAAAGCCCTTCTATTGAACTTGGTGAGGGTGGAAAAGAGGAAGTCTATGAAATACAGGTACATCGGCCTCAAGATTGGAGGTCTCCTCTTATACAATATCTGTCCGGTGGTATCGTGCCCTTGGATAAATCACAAGCCAGAACATTGAAACACAGGGCTCGTGGTTTCATTATGTTAAGAGAAGTCTTGTACAAAAAGTCCTACAGCAAACCTCTCCTACGTTGTTTAGGGGATCATGAATCACAAATGGTTCTCTCCGAATTGCATGATGGTGAGGGATCAGCCCATTGTGGATTTAGAGCTTTAACAAGAAGAGTACTTCTCTCCGGATACTATTGGCCATCGATCATGAAAGATGCTAAGGAGCTGGTGAGAAGGTGTGATCCATGTCAGAGGTACAGCAATGAAATTCATGTACCAGCTATTCCTTTGGAATCAATTTCTGAGCCCATCCCTTTTGCTCGATGGGGATTGGACTTAGTTGGGCCTCTCCCTGTGGCGTCCGGAGGGCGCAAAACTATAATTGTGGCCATTGATTATTTCTCAAAATGGGTAGAAGCAGCTCCCTTGGCAGGGACAACCTCAAAAGCTGTCATAAAATTCATTATGTCCAACATATGTTGCAGATTCGGTGTCCCACAGAAGATAACAACAGACAATGGGCCACAGTTTGACAACAGAGAAATGGAAAGCTTCTGTGCCTCAAGGGGTATTCAGCACTGCTTTTCTTCACCTTTCCACCCTCAAGCCAATGGGCAAGTTGAAGTGGCTAATAGAACAATACTGTCCGGTTTAAAGAAGAATTTGGAAGGGGCTGCTGGGAAGTGGCCTAGTTATCTACAAGAAGTCTTGTGGGCCTACCGGACAACACCTGGGGCTGCAACGCAAGAATCCCCCTTTGCCTTGGTCTATGGAATGGATGCAGTAGCTCCCATAGAGAAGACACTCCCTTCCTTTCGTATTCATAACTTCTCCGGACATGCTAATGAGATGGCAATTAGAAATCAGCTCGATTTGATCGAAGAAAGACGGGTTAAAGCTCATCTTAGAATTGCACACTATCAGGGCTTGATGAGAAGAAGGTTTGCTTCTAAAGTTAAAAGGAGATATTTTCAACCAGAAGATAAAGTATTAAGGAAAGTTTTCTTGCATACTAAGGAAAAGCTCTTCGGAAAGCTGGCCCCAACCTGGGAGGGTCCGTATACTGTGGTTGAAAGAATCAAGCCTGGGACTTATTGGTTGGAAGATAAAGATGGCAGGGTTTTAACTCACCCTTGGAATATTGAACACCTTCGAATGTACTTGGAATAACACTTGTGTAAATATTTACTTGTTTAAACATCCATGTAAATATTTGGGGGCATACCTTCCCCTCTTCGGTGGCACGGAGAGATTTCAATAAAACTTGGTGCCTTCTTCAAAATTCTCTAAGTATTTTCAAAATTTTATCTCTTACTACCCGGACTAAAAGATCTAAGGGCTATTTAAATTCTAGCCGGAGAGTCTTAATACTCTCACAATACAATAAAACTACTTAAACTCCAGTTATTTAAGCAAATAATGAAAGAAGAGGATGGTTGAGCAAAATAAAACATTCATTCATTCAACAACTTAAAATTGCCTTGGCCTTCCAAGGACTTTAGTTCGAATAAAAGATAAGCAAAATAAATTTTTAAATTAAGGCTGAGCCTTTGAAGATGGCTCGCCCTCGTCTGTCTTCTTGTCCTTGATATTGCTCTTCTCTTCGACTATCTTTTTTCCCTTGGGATCAATCTCTTTTTCGCCTGGGCTCTCTCCGGTTTCCTTTTCATTATCAGATGAGGACTCGCCGGAATAACCCTCGTCAATCATAGTATAGTATGGGAGGTCATCATCATCCACATAGCGCCATAAGTCCCCCAGTCTCCTCTTCAGGAATTTCTCGTGAAACAGGAGGACCATATCAGACTTCACCCTTTGAATCATTAGCTCCTCGCTCTGTATCATCTCCCTAGCATAGGCGTTGATCTTGGCCTTGATTGTGGCCTCCTGGTCCCTCACCAAAACAGCCTTCTCTTCAGCAGCCTGAGTCACTGCATTCTCTAAAGCGATTTTGTCAGTGGTCAGGTTGGTGACGAGCTTCTCCTTGGCTGCAGTTTCTCCCCTTGAGATTGTCAGGTCTTTCTCCAGTCCGGACAGCTTAGCCCGGAGATCTTTTATGGTCTCTTCCAAAGAAGCAACTTTTGTGTTGTTTTCATCTTGATTCTTCTTTAGTTGATCATTTGCCTCCTTGAGCAAATCAACCTTATTGGCAGCAGTCCGGAGGTCCTCGGACAGTTTTTCCTTCTCAGACTTGAGGTCTTTGATGGTGTCTGCCTGACTTCGGACTTGCCTTTCCAAAGTGAGCACTGGTTGTACATTGCTAAGAAGAGAGTGGGCTATAATATCTTTCTCGCTAGAAACCATGAAAGTCTTACCGTTAAAATTGACTGTGTTGGAGCTGCTCGGAGGGATGTAGGGCCCTGCGAACTCGTCACGGGGCAGGCCCAGAAAATATTCACCAAGTCCACCCAGACCGGTGATGTCCATTTCATCCAAGTTAAGCTCTCCCTCCTCAACTTCATCTGCATGGAATTCCTTTGGAATCTCCTCTTGAGATTCCCTTGGGATCTCTTCGGCCAATGTTGGGTCAGTAGGGAAAGAGGGCTCCGGGTCCCGGAGAGCAATCTCATCTCCTTGGGAAGTCTTTTTCTTCTTAGCTTCCCTGTCAGCACCTCCACTTGCTTGCTTGCGAGTCCTCTTTGAAGCTCTTGAGGGTTTTGGGAGATTCACTTCCTGCTTTTCGCTCTCCTGCTCCACCACTTGTAAAAGGGCTGCATCAATTTGAACCTGGGCCAGTCCCTCTGTGTCTGTTGGGGCCTCCTTCTCAGTATCACCTTCCGCCTTCTTGCCTTTCTTCTTTTTTCCTTTCATTTTGCTTGGGGCTTTGGCCCGAGCAGGCAGGTAGAGTGTCACATCCAGCTCATGGGACCTTCTTAGCACAATGTCTTCATCAGGCTGGGTGGCAAGCTCTTCCCAGGATAGGTCTCTCCGACCTGTTGTGTTCCACAGATGGGACCTTGCTAGGTTTCCAGTGGTAAAGGCCCTGTGGAAACGGTTCTCCCAGTTCTCTGCAGCCCATGCGTTGATTTTGCCACAGGTAGTCTGTCCGGCCTTCAGGTAGTCCCCGAACTCCTTTGGAAACTCTATTAAAACAAAAGAGAAATTGGTTAGTACAAAGAAGAAAGGAGAGATTCGAACAGAAATTTAAAATAAAAACTTACGGTCACTCCTCCATCTACTCCTCAGGAGGCTTGGATTCTCTCCGGTCTTAATTTTCTTGCCGTTTTCCCACGAGCCACTGACAAACAAGAATTGGCTCCTCCATTTGCTCTCCGACTCCAGGAGATCATCAACAGCTTTGAGATCGTTCCCCATGTTGAAATGGTAGAAGGGGAACTGATGGTGCTTGCACAGGTTGGCCACTGCAGCGAACTCTTCCATAGGAAGAGGGATCCCGGATAGCCTGGATGCCATTATGCATGACATCAAGGTGAACCAGAGTTTGACCAAGTGAAAGTAGCGCACTATCTCTGGGTCCAGTGGGAACCTGAGTCCCCAGTTGAATAGCTCCGTAAAGAAGACTATTTCATTCTTTTTACAATCCATCGGGGTCTCCGGATCGATGGGAATTCTTATCTTTACGTTCTCAGGGATCCCCCACTTGGTGCGCAATCTACCCAGATCTGAAGTATGGATGAACGCATACTTGGTCTTCAGCAAGGCCAAAAGATACTTGAACTCAACTTTATGAAAGCATGGCCCCACTCTCCCTTCAAGGCTCTCCGGCAGGTCCGGACGCCTCAGATATAAGTTCTCTTTGACCTTCTTGGCAGCAACAATAGCAGTATCAGCCTGTCCGGAGGACTCGGACTCAAAACGGACCTCCTCAGTGGAGTCCTCCATCTTCTCCTCCATAATTGTTGGGGGAGCTTCTGTAGAAGTACTCCGGGGAAGGTTGAAGCTTGGCATAGCTGACCCTCCGGACTGTTGACTGCCCGTATTTATTCGACTTCTCACCTCAATTTGAGTTTCTGAGGCAGAAGATTCTTTGGGGGGTAGTGGGCTGCTGGCCTCTAGTCCTGGCGGCCTCTCCCGGGGAGCTCTAATAGTTGCCCCAGACTCAGATTCACTGTTTTTTGCCCCCGATTTCGAGGGAGTGTTTTTAGAGGATAGCCCTTTGACTAACCGGCTTGGCCTTTTGATGACTAGCTTATCCGGGGAGTGGTCAGAGTCAGACCCCATGGCAATAAAAGACGATTTTTTCCTAACACTGGTAGCAGTAACTCCTGGTTCAACAGCTGAGATTGACTCCTGAACTGAGGAGCCAGAAACTATGGGAGAAAGGGTGGATTGAAAGAGCTTTTTAGGCTTAGTACCTTTGGAAGAAGATGAGCCTCTATCAGATTCTGCGATTGAAGAGGCTGGTTTCTCAACAGGCGACGATGGTAGCCCTGCTGCAAGTCTTTTTTCCTTTTCGACCCTTTGTGCTTTCTCCAACTCCGAGAGGTTAAGCCAGCCGCCTTTGATCAGTGTTGTTCTTACTGTAAACATAAACAGCCAAGGAGGTTTCGAATTCTAGAGAGATAAAGCTCTGGGTGAAATTGCAGAGTGAAATTTGAAAGAGATAATGAGACAGTGAAAAGTGAATGAGAATTTATAGTAAATGTGAAAAGAAGGAGTTGATTCCTAGAAGAATCCGAAAAGTCGGGCAATGATTAAAAGACGGCGCTGATGTCATTAATGGAAATTAAAGAGGTAACTTGTTCGAGAAGGTGGTGCGAAATTCAAGGTAAAAAACGGCTGGAGTGACCTATCAGAGAGTGCCACGTGTCCCATTAACTCTGGCAAAAACCGTTTGGGATTCGTAACGTTCAATCTGTCCGGGTATACCCACAACTCTCTCCGGATTGAAAACCACTTCCTATAATCGGACTGTTTTTCAGTTCTTTGACAAGGACACTTGTTCAAACATCTAAAAAAGGGGCTCCTGATGAGTCCGAATTCAGAATACTCCCCGGAAGGGCAGATCAGTGTAATTCTCTCCGAAAACCGGACAGAACTTTTGGACCGGACGGATCACTTCGAACCAATGTGAGCCTAAGGCTGTTCGAACTATGACAAAAGTACTAAAAAACCTAAATACTTCCTGACTAAGCTACCTGTCCTCCTGCTTAGAACTCATGGGGTCTTTAAACATGACCCGGGTCCATTAAAGTTGACCCGAAAGCCCATAAGGGCCCAAACATCACACTATAAATGCTCAACCACCAGCATTAACTTCTGGTAACAAAAATTAACTGCTGCCAAGCTGCTTAATTCTCTCTCCACCTTGAAACACCCTTACACCACCTTGAAACACCCTTACACCACCCTGAAACTCTACTTGAAATTACCAGCCTACCCTCAGGCTATTTTTATCCACACCAGAAACAAACTTCGTTCGAACTTTTCGAAGATGGTAGAGTGTTGAATGCGAATCAATGCATGAACTTTATCCCAAAATTGCTCAAACGTGCATAGGCTTGTGCCGATTGCCCGTTTTAGACTAGAGTGAGCACTCTCCGCCCTAAACCATAAACTTAAATTAGTTACAAGTCTAACAATTAATTAAATAAAGTAATGTATATATATGATAATATAACTCACCGGTTTCTAGTATGGTTGCCCAAATGTTTAATTTTATTCGTGTAGACATTAATGAATTTGTGTCTGTAAGGGTCTATCCATTGTTTCATCACGTACTCGAGAACCTTGGGGCAATATGCGTAGGTTTGGTGCAACTCGACGAGGTTTTTGTTATACTCTTCGATTGTTATCGAATGTTGAACCGCGGCATAAAATTTTAAGAACTCCTCACCCATGTCCGCTTTGGAAAAAACTTTCTTAGAGTATGAGCTAATGTTCCTATTTATATGCCAAGTGCATAACATATGACTTGCATCCGGAAATACCTCATCGATAGCGTTCATTAAAGCCAAATCCCTATCCGTGACGATAATATTTGGTAATGCGCACATGTTGTTCACCATCACTCTTCTTAGAACGCCCATTGCCCATGTGTAGTTCTCTTCTTTCTCCGAGCTCATAAAAACAAAAGCTATACAAAAGGTCTTTTTCGTCGAAGTTTGGCCAACTATTTCTAGCAAAGGCATTTTATACCTTGTAGTCTTGTACATGCTATCCATTATAAGCACTTGAGGAAAAGTGCGCAACAAATCGATGCTTGTGGGATGTGCAAAAAACAATTCAAGGATCTTATCAGTTTCTTTGTTTGTGCGCTCCCAAACATAGTACTCGTGCTCCTTCAACTTACCAAACAAGTATTACATTTGGGATTTTCGTGCTTTATCAACCAATTGGTGCGTGTGCTGCATGTTTTAGATGGTACACATACTAGATACATTTTCCGGATATTTTAACTTCAATCCACGGTATATATCTCTTGGCCGAGAATCGATTGTTGTGAGTTTACGAACATGCTCCTCATCTTCTGCTTTTAACCTCGCGGCCTGTGAATGACCATCCAAGTGCAAGAAGGGTTGGTGGTTGTGTTTTCCATTTCTAACTACCAATTTCCAATAACCGGGTACTTCTAACACCGGATTGCCCCTAAGCATGAACAGACATCCTCATTTTTTGGATGGACAATCTCGTCACTACTTCACAATCCCCGGTTTCGGCCTCAGCTTTAAACACCGTGCCTCTCGCGCTTGAAATATAGCCACGGAGTGTTATCGTTTTTACTACCATCGTCATCTTTATCGACCACAAAAATGAATCCTATACTCTTGCTTTCCTTATCAACCCATTCAATCAATTCCGCCTTGGTGTAGAAATTATCCGTGGTAAAAAATTGGCTATAATTGGCCATGTTACATGGTGCTTGCGCCGGTTCCTACACAAACAAAAATCATTTCACTCACACAAAATCACAATTATTTCATGTAACCAACAACAAAAATAACTCCATCGATTGTAAACATGTATTCACACTTCAAATAATGAAGACAAATGCAATATTCAACAAAAAACGGGCATATAAAACCAAGACAGGTCAAATCTTCGCATAATCATGCGGAGATTTTGGTAAATTTTCGCACAATCATGCGAAGATGTCGCACTATCTCCGCATGATTGTGCAAAATCTACGCATGAACATGCGTAGATTGTGCATCTTCCACGCGTGTTCTTGCATGGAAGTGTACAATTCAAAGCACGATTTCGTGCGAATATTTGTTCAGTGCAGAAAAAATTAAAAATTTACCTCAAAGATACTCTCCATATGGTCAGTAAGCGGCTCCTCCTTGTCCGAAAGGAAATCATCAACGTTGCAGCTCCAATCGTCGTTATAGTCACTTAAATCCATTCTTCAAGTAGTTGGGTTTTTACTTTTAATAATTAAGGTTTATTAAATGTTTGGGTGAGAGTTTGGGTTTGTTAGATTCTGTGTTTTTTTGGAGAGGGAAGTGGTAGGAAAAGAGAGGAGGAGAAGAAAATGGGTAGTTGGAAAATTGATGGTTTTTATATGTGGAGGTATTGTGGTAATTTCAAGTTCACAAAAATAATCTAAAATAGAAGTCTCACTATAAAGATAAGGGGTCTCGTTTTAGGCGTGCCCAAAATTAAATATAGAGAAATAAAGTTATTTATAGCGCGCGAATAGTAAAAATTGAATTGCCCCTCACTGAAATGGTGTGGCATTGCCTATTTATAGTGACTTTTATACATAGATGGCTTTATTTGCCCATAATAAGATCATTTATGTGACCATTTATTCATAATAGAAAACAATAAATGCACTAGACTATTAGTCAACCCATTAATTTATCGAATTACTCTCTTTATTACTCTTAAAAGCATATATTGAAAGATCTAATAAACTAATAAAGTATAAGAAACAAAAATTACAACTATTGATAAAAATGGTTGGACTAGATTCCGTTTATAACAGAACAGAATGGAACCTGATTTTTGAAAAAACAAATTCATCATTGTATCGTCTTATTTAGAATTTTGTCTCACCAGGATGAGACTTGATGAAAACTATCTTACCATGTCATGAGAAAAAATGTATTAACCCATTAAACATGTCATGAGGTGTGATGTCATAAATCAAACAAAAAAACAATATGAAAATTACAGTGATATTATTCAATTTTTAATTTTGTTTTAGTAAGATAACAATAACTATCCGGAAAAGATAAAGTAACAATAACCATCCAGGTTTTTAAATTTATCAATAGTCCCTTCAACATAAATGTTTCTAACAATACCAATGAACATAGAAAACACGTACAACCTTAAGAATTAGTTAATTTTAACCTTCAAAGTTTCATATCTTTCAAACCTAAACTTAGAAACAAATTCTAAAAATACAAATATTTTTACTTTCTATAGATGAACAAAACAAGATCCAAAAGTGATAATTTTGGAGATTTATTTACAAGACTAATTTTGCACCCCAATTACACGTATTTTCGCAACCGGAACACAATTCATAAGAACAATTATACACGTTTTTAGCACAAAAATAGACATATTTTAGCAACTACAAAAAGTTAGTTGATTCATACCTAATTAACACTTATTTTCATTAAAACAAGTTATATTTTGTTTTTCACACAAACATAGTTATTTTACAACCAAAAGTCCTATTTATGCAACTATTTTCTTCTTATTTTCTCAACACTTTGCACCTAATTACACAACTAGAACAAATTTCCTTTTTCATACTCAATTACACGTAATTTCACACGCGTAACATAGTCCAATTTCATTAAAATAAATAATAACAAGTTATTAACACAAATTACACATATTTTAGCAACTACAAAAGAGTTAATTGTTTCACACGTAATGGACACTTGTTTTCACAAAAACAGGTTAAATTTTATTTTTTTTACATAATTAGACTTATTTCACCACCAAAAGTTCATTTTACGCAACTAGAACAAAGTTGTTTTCGTCCTAATTATACGTACTTTGCACACGTAACACAATCCAAAATAATTAGTGTTTTAAAAAACAAGTTTTTCAACACAAAAATACACATATTTTAGTAACTCCAAAAAACTTAATTGTTTCACACTAATTAACATTTTTTTCAAAAAAAACAAGTTCCATTTTATTTTTTCAAACAATAACACTTATTTCACAACCAAAAGTCATTTTCACGCAACCATTTTCTTCTTATTTTTATAACACATTTGCACCTAATTACGCAACTAGAACGAAGTTATTTTTACGCAACCAAATTAAATATAATTTTGCACATAGTACACACTCCAAAAAAAATCTAAAAAACAAAATTTTTCAACACAAAAATTTACATATTTTAGCAACAAAAACAATTAGTTGTTTCACACCTGTTTTTTGAAATAAGTTGTATTTTATATTTTATATTCGCAACACATTTGCTCCTAATTGTGCAACTAGAACAAATTTATTTTTTCGCAACCAAATTACACGTAATTTCCCACCGGGAACACAATCCATATTTTTTAAACACGTGTGTTGAATAAAAATGCACATAAATTCGCACATATAAAAAAGTTAATAGTTTCACATCCAGTTAATACTTTTTAAAAATATATGTATTTTGTTTTTCACATAATAAAATTTAGTTCGAAATCTAATTACACGTAATTATGCAACAAAAAATGTGAGCCAACTTCAATATTGTCTAGAAGTATAATTGCTCTGAGTTGATTGGGAAGCTGGTTAGACTGTAGGTCTTGCTTGAATTTGCATTTATGTATCCATTTGGCTAGCCACTCTACTGCTTCATTTTGCTATCTATAGATATGAGTGATTTTCATTCTCTGAACTATTAATTTCCTCTAGCAATAAATTAGAGAAAAAAATGTATCAATTAGTATTGAACTAGTTTAACTTAGCTATTAGTGTTAGAGAGTCTGTTTCTATGTCAATATTTGCAGTTTTCATATTGTGGTATATATACAGACCATCTAATAGAGCTCCGCTTTCAGCAATCAAATGAATTTATTTACTATAAAGTCTTCCAGCAGATGTAATTAGTTCTCCTTGATTGTTTCTTATAATCACTACTCCGTTAGATTCTTCAACTTGTGTGCTAGAGCCATCAATGCCATTTTTAGTCTTTGATCCATTAAGGGAATCTATTTTGTAACTATTGTCTTCCTTGGATTCTTTATGTGATTGTAGCAACCCATAGTGTATGTTGTGTCTATATCAGGATACCAGTGACCTCTATTCAAAAGATTAGATATATCCACCTTTTCAATTTGTTATATTATTTGTTGGATGGTTGTTGAGACTGTAGAGGTTTGCTGATTGAATTTTCAATTGTTTTTTTGATTCCATAGAGTCTATCAAATTATTGATGGTAATATTATGTGAATGTGAATGTCTTTTGGGGAGGACAAGAACCAACGCTTGATTATATGTTGCAGAGTCATGTAATTTTCAATACTTGCATTGAAGATGCTTCCAAAGTAAGTCCAAACTGCCTATGAAGTTTTACATTGAACAAAGTAATAGTTGATAGTTTCACAATTATTACAGAACATGCACTTAGAGGCCAATATGGTATTTCTATTGTGAATTACAAAATCAAATGAAACCCAATTTTGCAATAATATCCAAAGAAATAAATAAATTCTTTGGAAATGTATTATTCTAGATTTATTTAAACAGTTTTGATTTAGTTTGATGAACTTTTACCCGATTTTATATGTTTTTAGTTGAGAATATACATTCCTGATTGATTGTCTAGATGATTGAGTCTGCTTCCGATTCTTTGATGGCTAGTCTCTTGATTCTTGAAATGTCTGATGGTAGAACAGTTTATTGAAGCTTTTCATAATTCTATGATCCATTTGTCTAGAAATCCTCGAATCAATCTTGATGTTACCATGTGTTAGATGTTTCTGTATTCAGAGATATTAGAGGAAGATTATGAGTCCATCTGTCCAACCAAAACTCTACATCCATTTTGCCTAGCTTTTAATAGATCTTCTATTCAGTTGTAGATCTGACCTTCATTAATCTTCTCCATATTTTGGTTCTCTTCTTAGTAGCTTGGACTTGCATAGGCTGTTGTTTTTTTCAGTAAGTTGAGTGCATATAGTGAGCCCATAGATTCTTATTCTTTCTAAATTTAAACGATAATTTGTATGAGTAGGTAAGCTGAGAATCCTCAAGACTTCTTAGATTAAGTCCTCCTTTATATGGCTTACAAATGGAATTTATATCTTGTCCAGTGAATTGTCAGTTGATTATCTTTAGAGCTCCATAGAAACTTGTTTAATATTCTATCTATTTTTAGATGGTTGTCTTAGGGATTGTGAAGCATTGAGTATGGTAGATAGGTATATCTAACAAAGTAGATTGAATCAGAGTAAGTCTGCCACCATAACAGAGAATGAGGCTGTCCTATTCTTTAATTTTGTTCATTATTTTGTAAACCATATCTTCAAAGTGTATTATTTTGTTTGAATGATGTATGCGTATAACTAGTTTTAAATCCATTCCTTTGTTGTATTAGTGATAACCTTGTTGATCATATGCTTGTTGAAGGTATAAAAGTTGTTTTCTCCTTGTTGACTACCTGTCCTGAGTAGTCTTGCTAAATTTTTAGAGAATTGAGGACCTTAGAGATGCTTGTAGATGTAGTATTTAAGAAGATCACCATGTCATCGGCATATCAAAGACAAGGTACTTGAATTGGGCTTGCTAAATTATATATCACTTCTACATTAACATTGTATAATTATTTTAGGATTTTTATCAGAAATTCTTCAGAAAAGATAAAGAGGCTAGGGAAGAGAGGATACCATTGCATGACTCCTCTTTTAGATTCGAAGTATCCTTTTTCTTCTTCATATATGAATATCGAGTACAAAACTGTTGAAATTAAGCTCCTCATTAGGCTTATAAGTCATTAAGAAAAATCAAATGCTTTTAAGATCTTTAGGATGCATGTAAATGATAACTTATCGAAAACTTTTACCATGTCTAATTTGATAATTAGGTTTTCAGATCTAAATTGATATAAATGAATGATGTCTTATATTGTCTGCCAATGTGTTCACTTATTTTTCTACCATGTTTTATGTTTCGTAAAAAGCCACGCGCACATTCTTACACCAAATATCAAGTTTTTAGTATTGAGTCTATTGAATTCTGTTTTCAAACATACACTCCATAGTCAAATTATGTAGGCTCTAAGACACTTCCATTGCAATCATCCACATTTACGTTTAGGATTGGAGGGTTGTTGGGGTTTATGTAATTATGGATGAAATATTATTAAATTAAATTAGCAAAATAATTGAGAAATGATAACCATCAAATTAATTTTTGTTAATATATATGTGTGTGGGAATATATTTAATTAATGTTATGTTTAGTATTTTATTTAAAGAAAAATAAACTTATATTAAGAAAAATACAGAGATTTGAATAGACCTGGATACAATTGTCAGGGAGAAAAGTGAAATTCTTTATAAACAAATATTGGCGCGGTTTTTTTTTACACGCTTGATAATTATCTCAAATCCAAAGACTTTTCATCTTTCAATTTTAGCTCTTTTATTATATCGTTTCGACTTTTTTATTTCTTGTTTTAAGACAAATTGATTTTGGAAGAGTCATTTGGACTCAAAGAAGATGGTTCACTCTGATGAAGCTTAAACAAAGATTGAATCTTCAATCACCATTGAAGATAGCTAAAAGTAACATGATTTTGAGAGATATCTTGAATTTTTTTTCTTTAATTAGGTTAAAATATAGCTTCATTCTCGGCAACAACCAAATTCGCAATCAACTCTTGATATTGTTATTCTTCTACTCTAAATTCTAATTTACATGGACATGTTTTCATCTTCTAGTCATTCATTTTCTCTTCCTTATGATTTTCTTTGTTGAATTTCAATTTCTTGTAAATTTCTTGTCTCTACAATCAAGGAGAAAGTTAGGTATGATACATGCTTTCAGATTTGTTAGTAATAAAGGATCTAGTTAAATATGATTAACAAATATAAGAAATAAAGCATGATTTACTATTCCTTATTTTTTATGAGAGGTATGAAGATGAAGACAATTTAAACTATAGATATCAAGATAGAGTTAAAGAATATTTATTTTCAGAGTGGGGTCTAAAAGAGTTAAAAAAGATTCACGTTCAGAGTGGGCTCAAAAAAAGTTTTAAGCTGAAGTTCATCAGGTAAAAACAGGAAATATCTATTTATGATATCCATGTTAGTTTTGATAGATAATTCCATATTGTTTCTATTCGTCCTATATTCTAAGGTATTCAACTTTTAAGCTTTCCGGTAGTGTAATAGCTCTCAGATGACTAATATTATGATTTTGAGTGTAGTCTAGTCTCTTTTTTGCATTTAAGAGTCCATTTAGCTATCCAATATGCAACACGGTTTTGATTTTTAGATGTGAACTATATTCATGTTAGCAATAATAAGTTTCCTGCAATATTTAATGAGATAGGCCAAAACCAAATGGTTTTGCCTTCGATTAACATTTCAATAAGAACCAAAGAGTTGGATTTTATGTCAAGTTGGCTTATTTTCTTTTCCTTACATAAGAGCAGACCATCTAATTAGGCCACCTCTACTCAATTCACTAAATAAATTGCATGATCCATCTGTATTAAGTTTGAATATGTTACCTAATGGTAGTTTTCATTTAATATGAAGGCTACTTTTTGTCTTATTTAAGTGCTATAAACAACCAAGTTCAAAAGAAACCTTTGTATCATTGATCCAATATAATATTTTGGAAGGTTTGCACAGTCTAAGCTTAAGATATAAATTTAATATGGTTCAATATAGAGTTAAATGTACTTTCTATTGATGATTGGCTTTATTTCCAGTTATCCATATGACCCATCAGATTATAGGAGGGTGTTGGTTCTTATATGAACCTTATTTTAATAAACCAAAATGAGCTACGAATTATATGGGCTAGAGTCATATGTATTTATATTATGATATAAAACCCTCAAGAAAAGTATTTCCACACTTCTCATGATATTTTGCATTTCACAATAGATAATTTGTTAATTCAATACCTTTAAAAAATTGACATTAGAGGCTAGAGGAAAATTTATTTCCTGTATAATTATATCCACTAATATCCAGTTGTTCAAAAGCCACTAGAGAAAAAAATAACACTTTTTACAGGTAATATTCTTCTATATTCTCTTGTAAAAGGTTTGGTTTGTTGTCTTTTTGACTTATTTTGTTCAAAGTATCATTGGTATTAAATTCTCCAATGGATGATAAGAACCATTTGATTGAGTCTTCTTTTGTTTTCTTTAAAATTTCTTCTCTGAATTTTCATAATATCATATGTTAGAACATAGGTCTTCAATTTCTCCAAGTTCAAGCCATCTTTATTTCAAAAAATGTGTATCTTCTCCTTAAGGTATCAATAATTGTTTTCTTCATTAGATGATAGAGTGAATGGATGTGTATTACACCATTTCTCAATCCAGAAATCAATATCTTATTTTCCAACGTGCTAGTAGATGAAGCTTTCTATAATCTCTCTTATATTCAATAGTCTTTTCCAAATTTTTGAATTTTGACTTGTAATTTTTACTTGAAAATGGTGATAAGTAGAAAAATATATATTGTGTGTATAATTTGATCATAGAGACTTTTGATCCCTCGATTCAAACCACAATTTTCAGGAGAAAGAAGTCTGTAGATCTTCTAATCTCCTTAAGTTTAATCATCCTTACTCATAAGGTTTATATATATCCACCTTATCTAATTCAGTTGTTTGATTAGCTTCAGTAAAGCCCCATATGAATCTATTGCACAATCTTTCTACTATATATTATAGTTTTAGGAAGAACAAAACTTTGAATCTGATATACCGGGATAGTCATCAACGCATACTGAATTAGCACTAGTCTACCACCAAAGATAATAGTTTACTATCCAGTCTAAAACTTATTCCTAATTTTATTCTCCAATTCATCAAACTAACAAGCCTTATTTCTTGTAATGATAGTGATACCAAGATATTTTAGACAAAGGAGTCCAAGCTTAAAACCAGATTGGTTTTCTATCATATGGGTTCTTGGTTGGGACATTCTTGAAGGTGTAATTATTTTAGATTTATCTTTGTTGATTATTTGACCAAATATATTTTGATAATGTTGTAGGAACTTATCGAGTATATTGATATTTGGAAATTAGTCATTTGTAAAGATGATGAAGTCATCTACAAATGCCAAACAATGTATAACCAAAGTAGTTCTTATTTTGAATCTTATTTCTCTCTTAACTTCAAAGAGTTTTTTAAGGCTTCTAATTAAGTACTCTTCTGCAATAATAAATATACTAGAGGATATATGATCTTCTTGTCAAACTTTTTTTAGTAGAATTAATGAAACCATGTAATTTCTCATTCACTATGATTGTCAACCAGGCAGAATCAATGCTCTTTTCAAATATATACTAGAAAGTTTTGTCAAATCCAAATGATTTTATAATTTTTAGGATAAATTTAAAAGATATCATATCAAATGCTTTAGACATGTCAATTTTGATTATCATACTACCCCTCTTACCTTTTCATTAAAGTCAGAGTTAGTTTTTGAGCTAGCAAAATGTTATCATGAATGTTCCTAGTTTTGAAAATACCTCATTGATCTTCAGATATAATCTTAAGGGGGTTTTTGATATAATTCTATTTAAAGAATTCCCATAAACAAATTTTTCTAAAGTCATTCCAGGTTTAGGAGTGTTCAGTTTAGGGATTAGACAAGTTGCAGTAGAATAACTGCCTTGAGGAACATGGTGGCCCTAGAAGAAAATTACTATAGTTGCACAAAGGTCTTTTTCCAACAATATTGGAAGAAATTGTCATTGAAGCCATCAATACCAGCAGCACTGTTATGGCTTAAAGATTTACCGATGTTATAAATCTCAGCTTCTAAAGGTAATTCCATAATTATTTTATTATGAACTTTAGTTTTAGCTTTATAATAATGTTGTATAGTTCTAAATAATCATTTTTAAAATCCAGCCTAGAACTTACCATATCTTTATGAAAAAGTTCAACATTTTTTTTCATCGATAGAATGTGAAGTATTTGAAATTATATTTTACTTAAGTATTTTTGTTATAAGACACATTTAAACTCGTAAATATTTTGTTCAAATTTTTATAATGTGGTGTACCATATCCTAATTTGGTGGTGCGAGATGGTTTTAACGAGGTATTTTTGTTAAATAATTGCTTTAATGTTAATTGCGCATGTATAAAGATTTGATTTCCTCTGATATTTATGAACATCCAAACTCCCCTATCAAACCTAGACCTTAAGACTTGATCTATTAGGATTGACGCACGAGTGATCAGTGATCAACAATATTTTATAGTGTCCCTACGTATCAAAACCAACCAATCATCTCAAACAAAACTTCCACCATTTTGTTTGAAGCGGTTTGACTAAACCTAACCACTGCACTTTCCAACCACTAAACGTTAAAGAGACATTCTCTATAAAAAAAATAAATAAAAATAAAAGAACACTCAATATAAATGATAAAAATTGTGTCTTTTTACGTGGTATGCACATTTTTAATACCGTAAGAACATATTTTTAATATATACTTTTTCCAACGCATGCTACATGTTCACAGTGGATCTAGCATGAACGATGTAATACATTGAAATCGCATCTGATTACTTGTTAGCAAAACACATTTTTACATAATATAGTAATAGGATACTAATCTTGCATTGTTTTTATGCTGGATAATTAAACTCAATCGCATGATTGTTTAATTTTCAATTCGCAAGGTATGGTCTGAAATACCTGAAGCATAAAAGGAATGCCAACAACAAACTAGACAAGAACGTCAAGAAGAAGAAGAACAAGATCACCATCATCAAATTCAATCTTGTAACCAAAAACCCAATGAAGCAGCGCGTGAACAAGTAGCCTACCCAAAGAGTGAACAAGTATCCCAAGTAGTAGCAACGCTACAAGTATCACACATAGCACAATGCCAACAACAACTACAAACCTACACGAAGATATAAGTACTAACCCAACTAGAAGCAGTGGAAGAACTTAAACAGAGGGTTGGAGAGGTAGAAAAACATGAAGGGCAAGGGATCATAAAGTCTGAATTGTCGAGGCAAGAGAAAGAATCGTCACGCACATAAACAGTATGTTTTGATATACCATTCTTAGATAATAATTTCATATAATGTACACAATCCTTTTTAAAAAAAGTTGATAAGGTAGAGACCAATGCAATTGTGCAATGGACTTTAGATTCTATCCTGAAGGCTACTGTTAATCACAATATTGGATATTGTATTAATCATAATTATTAACAGGAGACTACATCACTGGTAAGTGGATGTTCATATTACTAACATGTACCAAATAGAGTCAGTTCATATTAATATGATAGCCAAATCTATATGTTGCAGGTTGCAGCGGATGAGTATCCTAATTGGGATTTACTTACTAAGAGCATCCCCAACAGTCTCTTTATATTTTAATTAAATATGGGGAGGATTTTACTACTTTATAATATTAGATTATCACTTTTTACAACAAATACGCTAATATTATGGTAGTTATTTTATTTGTTAGATAATGTGAGAAAAACAAGGAAAATTATAAAGAGTGGGTAACCGCCTCGGTAAATATAAAGAGCGAAAATAAAGTAATTAAATATAGCTATCGGTTTAGACTATCTGTTGGAAATTGATTTTTAATAAATAATAGCTAAATTTACTATTAACTGTTAAATAGAGTATCTGTTGGGGATGCTCTAAGCACTAACGCGAGAGACAAAGGTTAACAAGAAATATTGGTCGAAGTGTACAGCGACAACGCAGTTAGTCGCAGCGAGTGAATTTCACAAGGTTCTTCGAATAAAAAGAGAAGAAGATGAGGAAGATCCAGAAGTATCGTATTTGCAAATTTTAGAGTTCTCGTGCAGGCTTAACATTAGTGTTAGTGAGATAATGGCACTACCGTACGAAGACGAACTTGACAATAAGGTGAAACAAAGAACTTTAGCTAAGTATTGGGGGATTTAAAGTTATTGTTGTTGTAGTCTAGATTATTAATTATAATATGGAACTGAATGACTATTAATGATTCGTCAAGTGTCATAAGCCACCATATGTCAACTGATAGATTATCTATACTTGGATATCTAAGAGTGCTCTACGAAGCTAACTGGCGAGTACCGTTCAAAGGTTTTGATAACAAGTACAGTTGTAAATACGGTGTGATTCAAATTTCGGGGATTGTAACCGTAAGTTTAGCTTAATCTAGTTTTGATATTCGTTCAGTAAGACATCATTTAATAATCCTCCATAATGCAAAAAACACTGGCTATGAGGTGAGATATGTCACACATTGTGGATGAAGTATTTGAGACAATAATCCGGGACACGTATTTCTCATTGGTTCCGCTGTGCATCATTAATGAGGACTCAATGAACCACTGTATGTTGTTGGTAATTGATATGAAGATTGGTACGACAAGTAGTTATAACTCACTATTTCCAAGAAGCGAATTCACTCCAGACAAGATACATAAAACTGGTGATGCATTAGTAAGGTTTTATGTTATCAAAAGTAGCTTGCTATAGCCTTATGTATCGCATGTTCTAATTGTAAACAAGTCGCATGAACACAGTTTTAATAAATATCCATATGAATCACAAACCCGTAAGTATATATTAGAATCACAATATAGTTGCGCACATAAATAACAAGGCCATATAGACACATAAAATACATTACACGAATCGCAATCTTCTAGTATATCTTAGAATGGTATGGATAATATTTAGATAGATGAATAGTAAGCTAATGAATAGCAAAATATTGTTTTATGTGCATCGCATTAATATTTAAATATGTAATTGTTGCTCAATGTTGTTTCATAAATTGACAGTTGACAAACTGAATGAAAAAAATACATACCTTATGTAAAGTATGGATACAAAATCAAGGCCTGAGAGAAATCCCACAACAAGTCGTCAAAAGCCTCGACTGCGAAGTGTTTGTTTGCGAGTTAAGATATGTACCGAAGAAATACATAACGGATATGCGCGCAAGAACCAGAGCTCAAATGTTTTATCATTTCCTAAATGATTTAAACATAAACCAACGGTTGTAGCTACATTGATATGAATGCTAATTTTTTGGGTAATTTATATATAATTCATTATGTACACAGTAATGTGTGTATCTTTTTTGTGCAGTTTAACATTTGGTTGAAACATTTTGTAAGTAACTGAACCGGTTGTAACCACGCAATCACAGTGGACAATATCCATTTAAATCGCATATGCGAGACGATGCTACAAATCGGTTGGAACTGTCGATGAAGTCTAGCATCACTGTATATATAAATGTAAAACGCAAAACCTTTACAAGTATCGTGAACAAACGTACATGACTTTTGTTAATGGTGAACCGCATGACTATAATCAATGTAGCATGTCATAATGGCTTAACAAATTGTAACCTTATGAAAAACTTATCATCCTAACAGCAAGGCTTTTTGTAAGCCTAAATCGCATATGTGTTTTTAATAGCAAGAGTAATGATAAATTGCAACCTTGTGCACATGTTATAAACAATCTAGTATCATTTTTTGTACTCGTAAATCGCGTTATGGGTTACTCATATACCTTGTTCAATGGTGGGAATAAATCGCACATGCGAGATAGTTAGAACTAGTGCATTGGTAACTGGTCTATCAACTAAAGCGCAACATAATTAATATGGGAATGACAACTACATATCTTCGTTAGTAATTAAACTTTGGCTTATTTTTTTATTGGTTAATTTATTACTTGACAAGAGTAAGGTAAATATTTAATCATTACAAAAAAAATTAAATAGACGTTTATTTTTATTTTTATTTGCTAGATTTTAGGTGCACTTTAGTATGATCTTTGACTATAAATAAGAGTTAGGATTTATGACCATTTGCTCCCGAATCGTTTGGCTACTCGTCCTCCGATGGGGGGAACTCTGATGATTCTAAACACTTTCAGAATACAAACGCACGATGACGTCAGAGATCTCCTCTGATGATTCCAAAAATGGCTTCATGTTCTCGTTCTCTTCCGGTGAATAGTACGAGTCTAGAGACTCCTGGTCATTTTCAGTGGACGACTTTGACCCGAGCGACCTTTCCAAATGTAAGCACAAAAAGGACATTTGGGATGATGAGTAGTTTGACGATGCACCCAAGTCGGAGGATGTAGGAAACTTTGAAGCGGACGAGGAGATGGAGACTGACGAGGAAGAAGATGAGCACGAGGATGACAAGGATGATGAAGACGAGATAGAGGAGACTGACTCAGAAGAGTCTTCTGATGATTGATGTTATGGTAATAGTAGTTTTTTGTTGTTTTTTTTAGTTTTAAACGTACCAACCCTCAAATATGTTGTATTTTTATGAGGGTGGAGTTCGTAGGAAGTTGTAGGGCCTTATATGCAGTTATCAAATCTTTGATATTTCAGATGTTATGCATGGTTTACAGCAATCACAGTGGTAAACGAACTACTAAAATTGCAACCGTTGAACAGAATCTAATAAAAAATCTTGTGAAAATGTAAATGTAAAGTTTGAAATTACAATGAAACACAATCAGAAATGCTAGGAAAAGTGCTGGACAAAGTTTGTGGGTAAAACACATTATTATCTATGAAAACCAATAATGTGACTGACATTGATGGGTTTAACTCAAATTTCTACACAACTTGTTGGACTATTATTAAAAAAGATTCATGTGATGCAATTGTAGATTATTTTAATGGTAACTCTGCTCCCATGGGAGTATATACTACCGCTATCTTCTTGATTCCCAAAAAATACTATCCTAGAACCTGAAGTGACTTTATACCTATTAGTCTTTGTAATATTTTGAATAGAATAACATCTAAGGTAATAAATAACAGATTAGCAACCTTACTCTTAAAGATCATTTGAGATAATCAAGGAATTTTTATAACTAACGGAAACATTCATAATCATATCGTAATTACTCATGAATTGACTCATGATCCAAACAAAAAGATTATAGGTGGTAATATAATATTTTAGCTTGGTATGGATAAAGCTTTTGATAGGATATCAGCTCACTTTTTCTGTCATAAAAAATGTTCATGGATTCTTCAACTCTTCCAATTGTGTGAGGAAGGATGACACTTTGTCACTCAGCCTTTTCATCATTGTTGAAGAATATTTTATTAGGGGTATCAAAAACCAACCAATTTGAGATGATCAGCATGAGAGAATTAGCTGAAACTCTTGTTTACTGGCAATCCAAATAAATAAATAAAAAAACACTTTTGTGTCTCTTTATGTGGTATACACGTTTTCGGATAAAATATAAAAGAAAGACATCGATTAATTTTTTTAAAAAAAATTTGTATGAATATTTGAATTTTGACTTTTAAAATTTAAATATTTTGAAATTCGAGAAATAGGAAAAAAAATGATACTAAACTATTTTTAAATGTTTTATTAAAGTGGTCACTTACTTTGGTAGTGGTACCATGGTGACTTTCCTGAAAGAAGTTTGATGTTTTTACCATTGACTTTTCTTTGGTTCTTCCCAGTCAAACTCTGTAGTCTGTAGACACTTTCCTTGCACACACTCACCTACCTTTACCATTGGTTGGCCGTCGTCTCAGCATTGGTTGGTCTTTAGGGTTTGTGAAGTGATATAAATACAAACCAATCTTTTCTATCTCTCTTCACTACTACTAACATTCTTTACTACCAAAAGAGAGAGAAATTAAAGCTTCTACCTTTTGCCTTTCTCTATTTCCCTTACTATTTCTTTTTATTAATTAATTCATTCATTTCGAAAAATGACAGTACTAGAAAACCCATCGCCTTCTAGCCAGACCGTGTGCGTCACCGGTGCCGCTGGTTTCATTGCCTCGTGGATCGTTAAGCTTCTCTTGCAAAAGGGTTACACTGTCAAAGGAACAGTGAGAAACCCAGGTTAGTCCAAAAAATATTCCACATTATATATTTTTATATGCTTTTGCTTTATTTTAATTTTTATTATATTCTTTTTGGGTGCAGATGATTCAAAGAATTCTCATCTGATGGAGCTTGAAGGAGCAAAAGAGAGATTAACTTTGTGTAGAGCTGATCTTCTTGACTATGACAGTCTTAAAGAAGCTATCAGTGGATGTGATGGTGTTTTCCATACTGCTTCTCCTGTCACCGATGATCCAGTGAGTACAATTCATTGCTTTAATTTTCATAACAAAACCTATTAGAATAGTATTAAGCTAATCTAAACTTGGTTTATGTGATTCTAATCTTAAGGAGCAAATGGTGGAGCCAGCCGTGAAAGGGACCAGCAACGTCATCTTAGCCGCTGCCGCAGCCAAAGTCAGGCGTGTGGTGTTCACATCTTCCATCGGTACCGTCTACATGAACCCTAACCGAAGCCCAGATGTCGTTGTGGACGAATCTTGCTGGAGCGATCTCGACTTTTGCAAAAACACCAAAAACTGGTACTGCTACGGAAAAACAGTCGCAGAACAGGTGGCCTGGGAGGTGGCCAAACAAAAAGGAGTAGATTTGGTGGTGGTGAACCCGGTGCTGGTGCTAGGGCCTTTGTTGCAGCCAACTGTTAATGCCAGCACTATTCACATCCTCAAGTACTTGACCGGGTCAGCCAAGACTTATGCCAACTTGGTTCAGTCTTACGTGCACGTCAAGGATGCCGCGTTAGCCCACGTCCTCGTCTACGAGACCCCTTCGGCCTCTGGTCGATACATCTGTGCAGAAAGTGCATTGCACCGCGGCGAGCTCGTAGAAATATTAGCCAAGTTCTTTCCCGAGTACCCTATTCCGATGAGGTGCAAAGATGAGAAGAATCCAAGAGTGAAGTCGTACAAATACACAACTCAGAAGATAAGGGACCTTGGTATCGAGTTCACACCTGTTAAACAATGCTTGTACGAAACTGTCAAGAGCTTGCAACAAAAGGGTCACCTTCCTCTTCCACAAAGTCACTAGAGATCGACTCACTTATTTAATTAACACTCATCTCACAGATAAGTAGCAAAATCATTATTTTGTGCCTATCGAACAAGTGGCTTATTTTTTATTTATTTGTTTACGCAATTTATTTATTGATGAAATATTTACATTGCAAAGAAGCAAACCTATCATTTTTTTTAAGTAAATCTATCATTTTTTTGAATTATTTATCATTTAACTCATATAGTAAACAACGCGAAGAATAAAATTCATCTTCTATAGGAACTCCAATCCCACATTGTTAAGATTGGAACTAACATAATGTATATAAGCGTGAATCTAACATAAAGTATATAAGTGTGAATTCGCTCAAATTAACTAGAGGCCTTTTGGGGGTAACTTTCGCACAAAATCTTTTAAGCAAAAACCTCTAGAAATTTAAGGATCATAAACACTAATTTATTTTATTACCAATGAGCAAAAAAATATAATTAACCTTTATAAAAAATGATCATAACAACTACATAATTCTTGATCTCTTCTTAAACTCGGATTACCAACTATAGATATTTTTTCTGATAAATTAGGATCAAACACTAGTCCATGAAACACCTCGTATTGTCAGTAGCTTGATTGTTTAAGCTTGTGGGACACTTTTGATACCGTTTTGGTTAAATGGTTGAATTTTCTTTTGTTCGTACGTCACAACAATACACATTATCACTCATTTAACTATCATCTTGGCTATATCACGAACACCTGCCAAGTCTTTTTTTCTTATGATTGACTTTGCTTACATACATTCATACGAACAATAGTGGTCAAATTCTATGGTCTGTAAGATACATTTCGTGCACTCGCTAGCTTTTACCAACACTTGGTTCATCCTTAGGATTTTGATAGTTATATAAATACATGCACATATTTCATTTACTCTTCATTATCGTACTACCAATAAACATAATTCTAACCAACACGATTACGTTGAATAAACAATAAATTTCATACATCTCACGGGCAGTGGTGTAGCCAAGATTGAAACATAATTGTGTCCTGGATCTTATGATATTAACAACACATGTAACAACATTAAAAAACTATTTCACACATGTTCTCTTACGGCTGCAATAATTTATAATCATCATGGGTGAACAAAACAATGCACATAATAAGCATTAGGATTGTCATTTTATATAAAAGTTTTCAAATCTCCAAATCTACCACGCATCTTGCTTGCCCCACTATATCATTGTACTCTAATTATAGACATAAACAATGATATAAGGTTATACCCAAATGTCTTTTTCTTCTTTTGGTTTTTTTTGTTCTTTTACATTTGATTCACTGTATTTTTTTGTTCCTGATTTGTTATTTTTTTGTTTTAAAATGAAAAACTCAAATGAAGATTTGAATATTTTCCGTAGTGAGCTTCCAATCAGCACCAATGACAGAATCTTTAAGTTACTGTCGTGAATGGATTATCTTTGTCTTCCCTTTATATAAGATTTGAAGCTATGGTTTTAACTTGATTCTATATGCAACACAGTTTCATAATTTCGGTGTCTTGATCAAATACCGTAACTTTAATTTTATTTATTTTACAAATTAGTCCATAAACTTAATAGTTTAAACTTAAGTGTCAATTTTCAGATTCAATCTTTTACATAATCTACATTTGACTTAGTATCTCCATAATTAACTCCATAGATGGTTTTCATCTATTAGTCCAGTTCCTATATATATACATATATATATATGAATACTTATTAATTGAATTGTTTTCCACAATATTCAATGCATCAATAAACAATCAATTAGATAGATCCATTATAGCATGTAGCATAAGAAATATGAAATGTATATCGCAAATATTTATTTTTAACTAGTCCTAGCTTAAGTGGATATATACTTAATAAATAAAATAAGTCAATAAAACTTAATTGAGCGCACTCATTATGTATGTTTACGATCAAACTTAAATGTATACAATCAAATAACAAATATATATTGGGACCTATTATAAACTTCTACTGAAATCAATGACCTTCTAAACAAATAAAGTCATCTTAATATTGTGTTCATGAAAAATGGTAGGCTGTGATGCTTTGGTAAGAGGATACGTCGCCATTGAGTTAGTCATGATGTGTTTTATATTGATTGGATGACTTTATACTCTCTTTTTGAGAGACGAGAACTTGATCTCTATATGTTTAGATATAAACAAGCTCTTGTTAATGTTTGAATAATGAATACAGAATTGTTATCACAATATAACATCATGGGATTATCAATCACTTTGAAAACACGTGGATATAATTTTGTAACACAATGCATCTTTGATGACCTTAAAACATGTAACCAATTCAGTTACTATAATGAAGTATGCAAATAATATTTGATTTATTCTTTGCAATGATGTTTCACCTCTACCTAATACGAATATACTAGCTGTAGTGTCGCTATGTGTGTACATGCAGCCGGTAAAATATAATTTAGAATACCAGATGATCTTTAGATTATAACTTCCTATATGTCAACATGAGTCATTTTATTCGTTGTAGATATTAGATAGCCCTTTTGATTTTTTCCAATGCTCAATCTTTGGATTACTAACATACCTACCCAATAATTTAATAACAAAAAAATCATCATTGTACATACATCAGAAGCGTAAGGAACATTTTTTATTTCTTACATTCTCAAGTTTTTTCTATTGATATTTGTTTGTCAAACCTTTTACAATATTCAATAGAAGATAAATAAAGATATTTGATTTTTATAAACATCAATGCAAATAAACCCGTAACATTTTTTTATTATCTATGTTTTATTTGAAGAAATATATTATGTATCCTAGAAAGAATTAAATCTAGCCCAAATCCATAAAAGTAAATAACACTTAATGGTATGTTCCTAAAAAATGTATATATAAATGCTTTATTAAAAGAACTTGTCATCATGGACTTGGTCCCAACGTGCTCTATACAGATTTAACGAGTTTATACTCTCTCTTGAATATAAATAAACTTGACAATCATATGTTTTCGACTTAGGCGAGTTCATGATACTTTTTAAATACTATACAGTAGAATTGTTTTTCTAGTATAGCCTGATATGTTTTTATATCCCGTATACAACACATACTCTCGTGAGAAAATTTTGTAACTATAATGTGTAGTTGAATACCTCAAACAATGTAATAAGTTATGCTGGTATGATGAGGACACAACTAGTATTGTTTTTATAATTTTCAATATTATTGCACCTCATAAAAATATATTGTCCATAGTGCTTCCAAATGTGTCAATACACTTAGCAAAATTTAAATCAAAATACTCAATGATCTCTAGATTATATGAGTTTATTTATGTCAACATGCGCTTTTGTTTTATTGTAGATACCAGAGAACCATTTTAACTGATTTCCAATGGGCCATGACTGGAATACTAACATAACGCACAATAATATAACAACAAAGATAATGTCTGTACTTGTAAAAACTTGAGCATACATCAAAATCTTAACTGTTGAAGCATAATAACTATTCACGATGGCTTAATTTGTCTAATTTTAAAATAGGTTCATTCAAGGATTGATATTAGTCATTTTGTAACGTTGTAACATATTTTATATACATGTATTTTGTTACAATCCCAGGATTTCATGGGAATTATTCTTGTGAATTTATATTCCTAATATGAACGTCGCACCATCTAGAGCTTTCATATCGAATTTATTTGATCAAAATATCTTGGTATTTTGTAATAATTCATTATCGTTCATAACCAGCAGTATGTCATCAACATACATTAATAAAAATATGAACTTAACCTCACTAAACTTAAGATACACACAATCTTCAATCGATTTCGTCTTAAAAAATAAGATTATTACCGCAAGGAGCTTATGGGTACCATATCAAGAAGTCTGTTTGAGGCCATATATGATTTTTTTAAAATTTTCATACCATCGAGTTTAAATCATGAATTAAAAAATTCTTAGGCTACACCATATAGATTGTTTCAAATATTACAATTGAAAAACACAATCTTAAAATCCATTTGATGAAGATCTATATCAAAGTGCAAATAATATCATGATTCTCATAAACAAGTCATTTATTGAAACTAAAGAGAAGGTTCTAAAGTCAATCCCTTAATGCATAAAATGATATTTTGCCAAAATTCGTACTTTATGTCTCTCCACATTACTCTTGCAATCGCATTTGGTTTTGTATATTAAGTTACAACCAATCAACTTATTTCCTTTAAGTAATGGGGCAATCTTTCTACCTTATTATTTTGTATTAACTATAAAAATCAGAACTCTTAATGGCTTCACAAAATCATGACGGTCTATTTTGATGAGTCTGAATTCAGCATGCTCCCCGAACAAGGGCAGATCAGTCAAGTCTCTCCGAAAACCGGACAGGTTACAGGGACAGGGATCGAACAGGTCACTTGGACCGGACAGATTTCTGTGAACACTATGAACTTAAGGCAGTTCAAACTATGACAAAAGTACTAAAAACCTAAACACTTCTTGACTAAGCTACTTGCTTTCCTACTTAAGAGCTCATGGGTCTTTGAACATGACCCGGTTCCATTAAACATGACCCGAAAGCCCATAAGGGCCCAAACATTACACTATAAATACCCAACCACCCGCATTAACTATGAGTAATGAGAATTAACTGCTACCAAGCTGCTTAATCATCTCTCTACTCTCTACTTTAACCATTAAACACCCACACACCACCGTTAAACACCCATACACCACTTTAAAACTCCACTTGAAATTATTAGCCTACCCTCGGGCGGTTATTATCCACACCAAATTTGCGACCACAGTGGGAAGCGACGGTGCCTGAATCAAGCATTCAAAACCAGCTAGAAAACTCTGTCCGAATGAATCCGGACAATCCAGAAGTACCACCAGCTCTGCTCGAAGTGGTGGGAGAGAATGATGAGTACACTGTCGAAGAGCGTGACAGGTTGAGGGGTGAAATAGAAGCTCTGAGGGCCGAAAAGGCCAAGATGGGCGTGAAAGGGAAGTCCAAAGCATCAGTTGCTCATCACACCGACAACCCCAGAGAGCCTGAGGCTTCAAAAACTCATGTGAGCACCAAAAAGACACATGCCAGTTCTAAAAAGTCTCACCGGTCCAAGCCTGTGGAGAGTTCTGACTCAAGTTCAGAATCTTCAGATAGCTCTTCGGACAGCGAGGGAAATGAAAAATCCTTGTCCTCTAGCAGTGATGAGGGTCGAACCAGGAAAAAGCAAAAGCAAGTTAAGAAATATTCGAGAAAAAGAGACCACCATGGAAGAATGAAAAGGCACATTGGTAAGGGATCATCTCATAGCCGGAGGCATGTGGACCGGATGCTGATGGATCCCTTTGCTTTCCACGATGAGCCAGGTATCTTTGCAACTCCCAATGAGGATACTGTGTTCAGTCGTGGAAGGAATTGGAGGCAGTCTCCACTGTCTTCTAAAATCCTGTCCGGAAACCTCCCCAAGAGGTTTGATAGCACTAAAATGGAGAAGTACGATGGCAGTACTGATCCGGACAATCATCTGGAGCAATTCAAGAACTTCATGATGAACTTTGATGACGATGATAAACTACTGTGTAGGGCATTTTCCCAGTCATTTACGGGGAGTGCTCTGAAATGGTACAACAGCATGCCTCAGGGTTGTATTAAAGATTTGTATACGTTTTGGGTGGCCTTTCGAAGGCAGTTTGTAGGGAGTAAGGAGCTGAAGGGCAATTGAGACACAATAATCCATTGTGCCCAGGAGCCAAATGAGTCCTTGAAAGAATACATAAGTTGTTTTGTGAACACAAAGAATGGGTTGGCTGATTGCTTCGAACATGTGGCAATAGCATCCCTAAGGCAAGGTTTGAACCCAGGCAATCTGGCCGATTCGGTGACCAGAAAGAAGGCTATGACCTGGGGAGGATTGCTAAATCAAGTTGGAAAGCAAATAAACGTTGATGAAACAAAGAAAACCAGGATGCACAGACAGGTGAGGTCCACCCCAGTGGCACCAACTCCAAATCAAAACCAGTCCGGGAACAAAGCAAGAGAAATCGGACAGGGGCATGGTAGGGCAAAAGCTCAGTCTCAGCCAGCTGCTCCTGCTCAAAGTCAACAATTCAGAAACAAAAGAGGGCCATGGGTCCAACCGGAATGGTTCGCAGAGTTAAAATAAAGTGTGGCCACTATCTTTGATAAAACAAAAGATGAGGTACATTACCGGAGACCAGCAACTTTGCAGTCTCCTAGAGAGCATCGTAACAACTCCTTTTGCCAATATCACAATGATATTGGCCATAGCACTGATGATTGCATAGCACTGAAGCAAGAAGTTCAAAACGTGATTGAAAGGGGGAAGTAAGGAGCATACGTTAAAAGAAGAGGAGGCAACAGGCCTGACAACACTCACCGGGTTGGTCCAAGTAATGCTGCCCCGGAGGGGGCCATGGTTATAGTTGAAAGGTTCGATGTGGACTCTGAGTACTTGGATCCTGATCCAACTCGAAACAGGGTGGGTGCTATAGAGGAATGTTCTAGGTCGGTCTCCGGGCTCATTAAATTTTTTGAGTCACTTACAATTTTCGGAGGGGACACTATGACAGCTCCTACTGCTTCTTCGAGAAAGAGGCATGTTCATAATTTAGCCTCCCAGCTAGAAGGAAGCATGACATCTTATCAGTCACCAAACTCATTCCCCTTCATTGTCTTTGATGAGGATGATTTGAGAGACATTGCTGGCCCTCATGAGGATGCTGTTGTCATAGGGGCCTCTATAGGGGGAAATGAAATAAGGCAAATTTTGGTGGATACTGGAAACTCAGCCAATATCCTTTTCCTAACCACTTATAAGAAAATGAAAAATCCAGTTGTGATTCAAAAGTCGGACAGGTCAATCGTGGGCTTCATGGGAAGCTCAGCCGATATGATCGGAGAATTCGAAGAAGAGGTATTATTGGGCAAGGGCCCTTTCAAGAAGATGGTTAGAATACTCTTTATTGTGGTGGATTGCCCCACTTGCTATAATGCTATTCTAGGGAGGTCTTGGCTCTCTAGGATGCATGCAGTGGCTTCAACAGTCCACCAGTGCTTAAAGTATGCTGTTCAGGGACAGGTTGGGGTTGTCCGGAGCAGCCAAAAGATTGCAAGAGAATGCTATGCCACTGCCCTGGCTCCCCGAACGCTGGGGGCAGTCCGAATAAATGATCAATAGCAGTTTGAGGGCCTTTCTGGGGGTGAGGGTGAAATTGATGACCCCAGAGAGACCCCTGGAGTGTTGATCCCAATTGAAGAGGTTGAAACGAACTGTTTGGAAGAAGGCAAGAGTGTCAAGATAGGGTCCAAGATTCCACCAATGTTGAAAGAAGAGATGTTGAAGTTTTTGAAAGACCATCAGCATGTTTTTGCTTGGTGCAATGCTGATGTTACTGGAGTTCCATCAGAAGTGATATCCCATCACCTATCTGTCCGGAGAGATGTAGCACCAATGGTTCAAAAGAGAAGAGCTTTCTCAAAAGAAAAGGTTGATGTCATTGTACAAGAGGTTGATAGACTCACAAAGATGGGGCACATTAAAGAATCTCAATACCCTTTGTGGACTGTCAATCCTGTCCTGGTAAAAAAGAAAAATGGCAAATGGCGCATGTGCATTGACTTCACAGATCTCAACAGGGCTTGCCCAAAATATTTGTATCCGGTCCCCCGGATAGATCAGTTAGTAGACTCTACTTCTGGGAATAAGCTGCTTTCCTTTATGGATGCCTTCTCCGGGTACAATCAGATTCAAGTAGATCCAAAAAATCAAGAGCATACCACGTTTGTCACTGATAGGGGTCTACATTGTTACAAGGTAATGCCATTTGGGTTGAAAAATGCTGGGGCTACTTATCAGAGATTGGTGAACAAAGCCTTTGCTGATCAAATTGGAAGAAATATGGAGGTATACATTGAGGATATGATGGTGAAAAGTGCGGAGGAGCAGCTACACTTGTCCGATCTCCAAGAAACTTTTGCCAACTTGGTAAAAGTAAATTTAAAGTTAAACCCTGAAAAGTGTGTGTTCGGAGTGCAGTCCGGGAAATTTCTAGGCTATATCATAAGTGAGCATGGAATACAGCCCGATCCAGACCAGTTGAATGCTCTTTTCCAGATGGAACCTCCTCGAAACATCAAAGAAGTACAACGGTTAACGGGGAGATTAGCTGCCTTAAACAGATTCATCTCGAGGTCTTCGGACAGGTGTGCTCCATTCTTTCAAACTTTAAAGGGTGCAAAGGGGTTCGAGTGGACCCCACAGTGTGATGAGGCATTCAATGAAACTTTGTTCAAACCAGTTGATGGGGAGACTCTCTTTGTGTATTTGGCCGTTTCAAGTTGTGCCATCAGTGCTGTGTTGGTAAGAGAGGTCGATGGGCATCCCCACCCAGTGTACTACGTCAGCAAAAGCTTGATTGACGCTGAGAGGCGTTACTTGAAACTCGAAAAACTGGCGTTAGCCCTGGTGATAGCTGCAAGAAAGATGATGCCTTATTTCCAGGCTCATCCTATCATCGTCCGGACCTCTTTTCCCTTAAAGAATGTCCTTCAAAAAGCAGACATCTCGAGCAGAATGACTAAGTGGTCAGTAGAATTGGGGGACTTTGACATAGACTTTTCTCCCCGGACAGCAGTAAAAGCCCAAGTAGTGGCTGATTTCCTGGTTGAATTCCACTCCGATAGGGATTCGGAGCAAGCTACTGATACAAAAGATAAGAAAGTTTGGATCGTCCGAACAGATGGTGGATCTAGCACTATGGGATGTGGTGCATGAATATGTTTAACTTCCCCTTATGGAGATAGTATGTACCAGGCTATTTGTTTGGCTTTCAGGGCATCTAATAACGAGTCCGAGTACGAAGCAGCTATAGCTGGGTTAAAGTTAGCCTACATCTGTGGGGCTAAGAGAGTCAAACTACTAAGTGACTCCCAATTGCTTGTCCACCATGCCTTAAGCCAATCTGAGGCTAGAAAGGAGCAACTTGTGAAATATTTACTCCTCCTCAAGAATGAAGCACTAAAATTTAAAGCTGTTGTCTACGAACACATTCCCCGGGCAGAAAATGAGTTAGCAGACTCATTGGCAATAATAGCATATACGGAGTCCTACCCCTGGATCCATGTGCTTGAAAGCCCTTCTATTCAACTTAGTGAGGGTGAAAAAGAGGAAGTTTTTGAAATACAAGTGAACCGGCCTCAAGACTGGAGATCTCCTCTCATACAATATCTGTCCGATGGTATTGTGCCTTCAGATAAATCACAAGCCAGAACATTGAAACACAAGGCTCATGGTTTCATTATGTTGAGAGAAGTGTTGTATAAAAAATCTTATAGTAAACCTCTCCTTCGTTGTTTGGGGGATGATGAGTCACAAGTGGTCCTCTCCGAATTACATGATGGAGAGGGATCAGCCCATTGTGGATTTAGAGCTCTAACAAGAAGAGTATTACTCTCCGGTTATTATTGGCCATCGATTATGAAAGATGCTAAGGAATTGGTGAAGAGGTGTGACCCATGCCAAAGGTACAACAATGAAATTCATGTACCAGCCATTCCTTTGGAGCTAATTTCTGAGCCCATCCCTTTTTCTCGATGGGGGTTGGACTTAGTAGGGCCTCTCCCTGTGGCGTCCGGAGGGAGTAGAACTATAATTGTGGCCATTGACTACTTCTCAAAGTGGATAGAAGCAGCTCCCCTGGCAGGGACAACATCAAAAGTTGTCATAAAATTCATTATGTCCAACATATGTTGCAGATTTGGTGTCCCACAGAAAATAACAACAGACAATGGGCCACAGTTTGACAATAGAGAAATGGAAAGCTTATGTGCCTCAAGGGGTATACAACATTGTTTTTCTTCACCTTTCCACCCACAAGCCAATGGGCAGGTTGAAGTGGCTAATAGAACTATACTGTCCGGTTTAAGGAAGAATCTGGAAGGGGCTGCTGGGAAGTGGCCTAGTTATTTACAAGAAGTCTTGTGGGCCTACCGAACAACGCATGGGGCTGCAACACAAGAATCACCCTTCGCCTTGGTCTATGGAATGGATGCAGTAGCCCCCACAGAGAAGACACTCCCTTCCTTTTGTGTTCACAACTTCTCCGGACACACTAATGAGATGGCCATCAGAAATCAACTTGATTTGATAGAAGAAAGACGGGTTAAAGCTCGCTTAAGAGTGGCACACTATCAGGGCTTGATGAGAAGCAGGTTTGCTTCTAAAGTTAAAAGAAGAGATTTCCAACTAGGGGACACAGTATTAAGGAAGGTCTTCTTACACACTAAAGAAAAGCTCTTCGGAAAGCTGGCCCCTACCTGAAAGGGTCCGTATATTGTGGTTGAAAGAATCAAGCCTGGAACTTATTGGTTGGAAGACAAAGATGGCAGGGTTCTAACTCATCCTTGGAACATTGAGCATCTTCGAATGTACTTGGAATAACACTTGTGTAAATATTTACGTGTTTGAACTTCCATGTAAATATTTGGGGGCATACTCTTTCCTCCCTGGTGGCACGGGGAGGTTTTAATGAGGTGTCCAGATGGTTGAATAAAATTTGATGCCTTCTTCAAAATTTCTAAGTATTTTCCAAGTTCTAACTCATCCTTGGAACATTGAGCATCTTCGAATGTACTTGGAATAACACTTGTGTATATATTTACGTGTTTGAACTTCCATGTAAATATTTGGGGGCATACTCTTTCCTCCCTGGTGGCAGGGGGGGGGTTTAATGAGGTGTCCGGATGGTTGAATAAAATTCGATGCCTTCTTCAAAATTTTCTAAGTATTTTCCAAGTTCTATCTCTTGTTATACTACCCGGACTGAAATATTTGAAGGCTATTTAAACTCTAGCCAGAGAATTTAAACACTCTCACAGTGCAACAACTAAAAGCTACTTAAACTCTAGCTATCTAAACTAAAACAAACAATGAAAGAAGATGATGGTTGTGCAAAATAGAAACATTCATTCAACAACTTAAAATTGCCTTGGCCTTCCAAGGACTTGTGAATAAGTCAGGTTACAGCACAAAAAAAACCTGTCCGAACAATACCGGACACCACAACAAAAATAGTGCCTTGGCCTTCCAAGGAATTTAGTTTGAGTAAAAAATAAACCAAGTAAATCATAAATCAAGATTGAGCCTTTGAAGATGACTCCCCTTCATCTACTTTCTTGCCCTTGATGTCGCTCCCCCCTTCGACCACTTTCTTGCCTTTGGGATCATTCTCCTCTTCGCCTGGGATCTCTCTGGTCTTCTCTTCATTATCAGATGAAGACCCACTGGAAATTCCATCCTCATCAACCATTGTATAAAATGGAAGGTCATCATCATCTACATAGAGCCATAAGTCCCCCAGGGTCCTCTTCGGGAATTTTTCATGAAAAAGGAGAACCATATCAGACTCCACCCTTTGAACCATTAACTCTTCGCTTTTTATCATCTCCCTGGCATAGGCATTGATCTTGGCCTTGATTGTGGCCTCTTGATCCTTTAACAAAGCTTTTTTCTCCTCAGCAGCCTGGGTCACTGCATTTTCTAGAGAAATCTTGTTAGTGGTCAAGTTGGTGATGATCTTCTCCTTTGCAATAGTTTCTCCCCTTCAGCATACTCCCCGAACAAGGGAAGATCGGTCATGGGTCTTTGAACATGACCCGGGTCCATTAAACATGACCCGAAAGCCCATAAGGGCCCAAACATTACACTATAAATACCCAACCACCCGCATTAACTATGAGTAATGAGAATTAACTGCTACCAAGCTGCTTAATCATCTCTCTACTCTCTACTCTAACCATTAAACACCCACACACCACCGTTAAACACCCATACACCACTTTAAAACTCCACTTGAAATTACTAGCCTACCCTCGGGCGGTTATTATCCACACCATATTTATTATAACAACACATGAATCTTCATGTCTTCAAGATATAGTACACAATCTTAAGATATAACATTTTTATTTTCTCTAGTGGAACTCATTAATTATACTATTAGTTCGTTAATGGTATAGTTTAGTCTTCATGAAAAATGTTACTTTGTTCTCCATGTGTAATATTAATACCATTTTTGAGTATTCAAATATAACCATATAAATTGATACATGAGTATCCTGGTTAGAACCCTCAAATTGAACTTATGTTTTATTTTGAGTATCTTCATGGTCTAACGGTAGTGAAATGATTGGCAGTGTAACCTAATCTTTATACATTAGTATTTTTATTAGAAATTTTGTGAATATATATAAAATATACATTTCTAAATTAACATGTGTTCCTAAATGTTTTCCTCAAAATTAAACATCATCAAAGAGTATTGTTGTTTCTGTCTTAAACATTATTTTGGTGGAAGGATCATAAAACTTAAAGCCTATTGAATTTTATCAATGTCTAAAGAAATAACATCTAACCATCTTAACATGTAATTTAATGTAATTTGGCCTATAAGGATTTTCTTTAGATGAATATATTTAAAGATACATATGCTTTAAGTTAGGCGTACGCCTCGTCCAAAGTTCATGTGGGATCTTAATGGTTGCTTTTGTGGAAACTTTATTGAGAATATATATTTTATACATTATTTATTTTATTTTTGTGTTCTTAAGTTAAGATCTCAAGTGAATTCTTACGCTTTTAAAGATATTTGAAGGGTAAATTTATTCATTTTCACCTTGGCTTCGTGGTCTCGCTCAAGTTGCAACTAGTTTGCCTTAAACTTCTAAGAGTTGTACATTAGACGGGGTCACTGACATACCTTGATTGGGGGAATTTTCTACCTTGATCATCGTAGGATAAGAATTCATACGGGTCATCATATTGATTGGACCATCATAGGCTTGACTACTTCCATATTGCGCACCAGACGTTGCCTTACTTCCTTTGTGACTATATGGGTATCTTACTCATGAATAATTATGGTACGGGCAACGGTTGACTAACTCAAGAGTTGAACTCGTCTTGTATTTCTCATTATGACTTTTGTAATAGTCATTGTATTAGTTTGAGTAGGACGGATCCCATGATTCTACTTTTAAATTCCCAATCTTATTATCCTCTGTTTTTTACGAAGCAGTCTGAACCTCTTATCGATTGATAACTCGGGACAGATGACAGTCAAATTAACCCCTGCAACATTATCAACAGTCCATACAAAAATATTCAAGTTCTTCCTTAGTAATTCCAGCAATCTACATTTGAAAATTAGATCTATTTGATTCCCGATATAAATGATATGTCCACCTGCTAATGTTTCATCAACTACTTCACTTGAAGGTTTGCCATATTTGACCTTTTCTCTTTGGTTGTCAATTTCGTTTTCAAATTTTTATTTAACTTCAAACATATAATTTCAGGTTATATGTTACCATTGATGAGAAAGCTACAGAGAATATTGACACAAAAGTGCTTTCCAAGGCTCATAATATTCTAATCTTGAGTTTGGTGATGAGGTACTTTAAGATGTGTCTGAAAATTCTTCGGCCATGTGGCTTTAGACTAGGTTGAAGGCCATTTATATGAGGAAGTATTTAGTAAACATATTTTATTTCAAAAAATAGTTGTATATGATGATAATATATGTTGGTAAGAAGATCAAAACACACTTGGTTGATTTCAATATAATCATTTTTTATTTCAATGTAATGGGAGTCAATGTTTAATATGAGAATCAATCAGTTATCGCTTTGAGTTATTTTATGAAAGTTTATAAGCACTTTACTAATTACATGTTATATGACAAAAAGTCTCTTACGATATCTGAAGTAAAGAGTGTTATGAATTCCAAATATCGGCTTAATAATGACTAAGATTGCCTAAAACCGAGTGTAAGAGAAAAATCTGGAATGAGATATTCAAAGAAGAAGAGAGAAAACTCTTATTCCAAACCTATGGACTTTATTAGTGGTTTTAGGGTAAAATGTTTGTTGTATTAAGAGAAAATACGACAAGTAGTCTACCAAGTAGTATGTTGTATTAATCAGAGAAAAAAATATACTTTTTTTGTATAATTGTCATATTATTTATATTGTTTACCAAGCGGTTTCATTTTCCTACTAATTACATGATTCCCTTAATCTTGTTTTTGGACCATAATTTATGGTCATGGCTCTATAATTATGGTCGTTACTCTAGTCATAGTCCGTTTGGCCATATTGGGTCAAGTACTATATAAATGGAGTTGCCTTCTTTTATGACTCCTTTAATAATGGAAACTGATGACTGGGCTCATTAGGTATCAATGATTATGCATTTTTCTTGGACGAGCCTCGCTCTGCCAACTATTCCTTCACGCGTGGCCTCTACTTGGTGAGGCCTCTGCTCCTTCACGAGTGGTTTCTTCTCGGTGAGGTATATGCTCCTTCATGCATGGCTTATGCTCGGTGAAACCTCTGCTCCTTCATGCGTGCCCTCTGCTCGGTGAGGCCTCTGCCACTTGCTTTTCATAAGATAGTCTCAACGTCTTTTGGTTATGCCTCGGCACGGTTCCTAGCGATGATCTTGCCCGATGGGTTGTCAGTTATATTGTTAGGTAGTTGATACCCCTCGGTTTGACTTTAGTCACTTGATATCGAGTATTGCATTGGCGTATTGCTTATATGTCACCTCAGGTTTACCAAAATACACCCTCGATTTAATCATGTTTGTGTCTCTACATTACTTCTATTTGCTCGGACTTTGCTTGATCTAATAGTTGACAAAGACATACCCATAACGGATCCTCTCTAGTCCACGGATTATATGTTGTAAATGTATAATCAATAGAATAACAGGTTACAATGTAGAGGAGATGGTAAAATTGTTGATTCACTTATTTGTAATGTGGGCCTTGTGTTGTATTATTTTTTACAATAGAGTGATTGTTTTCCAACAGTAGTATGATATGTGGTGTTTACATGACGACATATGTGAGATACCAATTTTGACATATAAACTCGTTTTGATATACTATGACGCTAAAATTTTGATGAAACGTGCTAGCTAATTAATTTGAATGACAAGTTCGTCTTATCACGCATGTAATGGAGAGTCGATTTGAATCAAGATGTTTTGTATAATTTTTTGTAGTCTTTTTTGTTTGGAAAATAAATTATTGTGGAAAAGAATACTACTCTAAGACCCCATAGTTTTTAGCCATTGTTAACTTGTCGTAGTCGCCGCAGGTAAGAAGGTATGTTTGTATCCTAACTTCATTCAAATCCTTTATGACCTCTCGTAATCGCATCCTATTGGGAATAACCTAGCATGGTGTGGATACGTTTACCCTGGCATGTTCGTGTTGTCAATGTGACATATGGAGATACATGGTAGATATACTTCGATGAAGATGCATGTGCTTGTGTATTATGTCATGTTGAAATATATCCTTATAAGGTCAAGCTCAGTATGGCTAATTGTGTAGCATGAGTGAGGCATGCCCTTAGTTAGTTCGGGACGTGGCCGTTTCGACCAATTGTATGGCCCTAAAAGGGCTTGATACTTGATCAGTTTGCTTATTAATACCAGTACAAGGTATAGGCTCAGTCTGGCCCTTAAATAGCCCATAGGCGTGGCCAATTAGTTCATTCGTATTATTCGACTAAGATGGTCTGGGCTAATTATGTCCCATTGCGTAACCCGTAGGCGTGGTCATTCATTCGGTCGCAATTTTAAAGATAGAGAAAAATAAAAGGCAAACACATGAGTTGGCGGAAGCGATAAAAATATATTAAAGTAAAGTATAAGTTTGGTGCCTCGTTAAAAAACCCTCACATGCCATTAACGGGGAAAAGAGAACATTTACAAATTATAGAGCATGGTGATATAATTTCTAGTGATTTATATTCCAAGGTTGTTTTAGGGCGTGGCCTTCCGCATCGGCGAGGCGGTTTGCACCGTTGTGTCCCTTGGAGATGATGGTGTAAGGTTCCTCCCAGTTTGGGCCTAATTTGGCGGTAGGTTTATCTCTTGATCCTTGAAAAATATATTTCATAATAGTGTCCCATACTTGTAGACTCTGGAGCTTAAAGTAGGAATTAAAACGGCCCCTCATTAGGCTTAGGTAGTGCTATGCTCGCACACGTGCTTGATCACGACGCTCGTCTATGAGGTCCACATTAACTGCTCGGTCGATGTCATTAATGGCCTCAGCATAGTTGGCAAGCCGATGAATTGGGATAATAACCTCTGCTGGGACAACGACCTCGATATATAGATGAGAGCGAAAGGGGTTTCTCATGTCGTAGTCTGTGGGGTAGTATGGTAAGCCCATGGGACCTCATTCAGTTTTTCTGGCCATTTTCCCTTAGCCCTCTCAAGCTTCTTTTTTATTTCGTCCAGTATGGTCCGGTTAGTGACTTCTACTTTCCCATTTTCCTGAGGGTAGTAAGGGGTGGAGAAGTGATGGTTGATCCCATAGTGCTTTCAAAAAGTTTTGACCACGGAATTTTAGAACTAGGGGAAATTGTTGGTTATAAATATTCTTGGGATCCAAACTGAGACATGATCTGATGGTGAATAAAGTTGAAAATTTCATGGGCCCGAGTGCATGATAGAGATTTTGCTTCAACCCACATGGTAAAATAGTCCACCGCTATAATAAAAACTGGCAGTTTCTCGGTCTTCATATGAAGTGAGCCAACCAGATCGATGCCCATTTATTAAAAAGGCAACGAATTGTAGTAGCATGTATCAGCGAACTTGGTAAACATCCGGACCAAGCAAACTGCTGACATGGGTGGCACTACTTTACAAGTCGTTCAACATCTTTTGGTAACTCTGGTCATTAATACCTTGTTAAAAGAAAAAGTCGAATGAGGCTGTGATATCCGCAATGTCCCACAACATAACCAGTATGTAGGTCGTGTAGAACTATGGTAGCTTCTGCTTGACCGAGGCATTGAAGCAACGGTCCTGTTGCGCTTTTTAGGTAAATTAAATTTTCTAAAACTCATTACTTAGCTTCTCATATTTGGAGTGCTCGAGGAGCAGCCTTGTCAGACGGAAGTGTACCTGAATGGAAGTAAAGTAAATAAGATTGTCTCCAATCGGTGGTGTCATCGATTGTGCAGATGGTGTCATTCTGGCTAAGAATTTTAGTGGTTGGGATATTTTGTATAATAATATACGAGTGTTCTCCTAAGTCTGTTGTTTTAGCTAATACATCGGATGCGGAGTATCAAGGCGGGACAGTTGATCATAGATGAATTTTGTAAACTTGGACTCGTATTCCTTGAGAACTGTCAAATTGTTGCGGATCCCCTATTTCTTAGCGTCGTATGCGCCATTATCTTGGTTAATACTTAGCTAGGAATCGGAGCGGATCCGAAGGATTTGAGCCTAACATATCAATGCTAGCTTCATGCAATCGATAACTGCCTCATACTCTGCCGCGTTATCAAATATTGGAAAATTGAAACGGATGGTTTGTCGAACTTCCTCTCATATCGGTAGCTTTATGGTGATTCCAGCGCTTCCTCCTGAAGTACTCGATGCCTTATCGGTTTTAATTATCCATTCCATATCCTTGTTATCAGGTGATGGTTCGATTTGGGAAGATGCCTCACGGGGAAAGGAGAATTCTGTAAGAAAGTCGGCAACAGCTTGCCCCTTAATTGTAGTGCGAGGATCAAACATGATGTCATGCTCGTCCAATTCGATGCTTCACTTAGTCAGTCAGCCAGAGGCATCAGGTTTTTGTAACACAATTTTCAGGGGAAATGACGTGCGACCGGTGATCGTGTGCCTTGGAAGTAAGGGCGTATTTTTCAAGCGGCAATTATCAAACCCAGTGCTACGGTTTCTAGGTTAAGATAACGAGTCTCTGCATCGATTAGTGTCTTACTTATGTAGTATATCGCTCGTTGGGTACCCTCGGGTTCCCCTACTAATAACGCACTAACGGAGAAAGGTGAAACAGACAACTATAAAAACAAAGGCTCACCTGCTATAGGGGCAGACAGTATTTCTGGTGATGTGAGATAGTTTTTCAATGCTTCAAAATCCATAATACACTCCTCGGTCCTAGAAAACATTTTAGCACGTAGGAGGACTTCTAAGAAGGGGTGACTCTTGTCTGAGGCCCTTCATATGATACGAGATAATGTCGTTAAACGCCCTGCCAGACATTGGACTTTCTTAATATTCTTTTGCGGTGCTATCTAGATGATTGCTTGCAGTTAGGCAGGGTCGGCTTCAATGCCCTTCTTACTAAGTATGTATCCCCAAATTTACCACTGCAGACTCCAATAGCATTTGAGAGGGTTGAGCTTTAAATTGAATTGTCATAGGCTGTCGAACACAGTCTAGTTATTTATCTTTCGTGTCAGTTTTGATGATCATATCATCAATATACTCTTCTATGTAGTGTCCTAGGTGGTCTTTGAAAATATCATTCTGTATGTGCAGCCTCCGTTCTTCAAGCCGAATGAAATCACAGTGTAGCAATAGAGTCTTCACTAGTTTGGAACATCGTTTGTTCCTCATCAAATGGATAGAGGTAGATCTGATTATATCCTAAGTGCGCATCCATAAACGAAAGAAACTCGCACCACGATGTTGAGTCCACCAACTCATCGATACGACAAAAGAGGGTAAGAATCTTTGGGGCATGCCTAATTTTAATCTGTGAAGTCAACGTATATGCGCCAGTGTCCCTCTTTCTTTTTTACCAAAACAGAGTTGGTGACCCATACAGGATACCGAGCTCGTCGTATATGCCTGAGCCGAGATAGTTGTCTATTTTAACACTTATGCATTTTTCTTAATAGAAAATGCACGTCACTTATGATGTGCAGGCTTAGCATATGTATCAATTGCTAAGTCATGGAAAATTATATTTGGGTCTGTCCCTGACACAAAACTAACATTCCAAGTAAAAATATCCAAGTTTCTTCCTAACGTGTCGATTAACAAATGTTTGAAAGCATGATTTAGATTGTTACTTATTCACAAAGTGTGGCCTTTGGCGACAAGTTATTCAACGGAATCTGTAGGAGTGGCATGGGGTTGCTCGGTTACCCTTGGGTAATCTATAAGATATGGAGGGGGGTGATCATATTATTGTTTTAGTGCAGCACTTTGAAAGTTAATTGATATCGTAAAGGTTTGGTTGGGTCGACTGTGACTGCATAACATGTCATAACGATCCTATGGCTACCCCTAATAATACCGACCGCATTCCCAACTGGGTATTAGATGCATTTTTTGAAAGTACAAGTGGTGACCTTCATCTGATGCAGCCACGGTCAACCAATGATAGCATGGTTAGAGGTAAGGGCCTCAAAGATCATGAACATCATCCTGAGTTCTTTCTTAGTAGCTCTATGTCCTACATTGACCATAATTTCAACCTCCCCCACGGATTGAGTTGATTTCCCTTCATATCCCACCAGAGCACTCTAAGTGGGTTTATAGGATGGTACTTCATGCATGTGATCATAACTAGCTTTGAAGATGATATTAGTTGAGCTGCCTCCATCGAATAAAACCTTGGTAACCATGACTCCACCAATACCCAGGTTAACCGTCAGCGCATTCTCAAGTGGTGTGACGACCCCGTGCAAATGATCATTGTTAAAGGTAAGGTTGGCGACTGGGTCCCGATAGTTATGATAAAATGAAGCTTCAATGGCATGATCTTCATGATCGGTTCTGGTCCTTTTGTTAGAATTTTAGTTGCCGCCTTGCAATGCTTCTCCCCCATAGATAGTGAACAGCCATTTATGTTTTCTTTATCCACCCGTTTATCTTCTTAAGGCATTTTTTCATTCACCGGTCGAGGTTCGTCCCTCTGCTCGGGTTAACGGTGGCGAACTTGTTGCTTAACAAATTGGATGGCTCACCATTATCTATTAACCTCTGAATTTCTTCTTTGAGCTGTCAGCATTCATTAGTCGGGTGAGCGTGGTCATTATGGTAAGAGCATAAGTGCTTGTTGGACCGTTTGTGTCCGTGTGCGCTCATAATTCGAGGGGGTTGGTGTCTTTTTTTCCCTTCGTTTGATCGTAGATAACCGATATCATCTTAGTTAATTGGGTAAAACGTCTGGTCAGGTTCTCATAATGCGTTGGTTGGTGAGGCCCATCATCCATCTTTCTCCTGTAATACAAATCCCATTTGGGATTTGAGGTACGTCTTTCCGGCGAAGTTTCTTTCCTAGCATCATCTACTTGTATTAATTTCTATGCTTGGGCCAAAAGATCTCCCATCTTTGTCACAAAGAATTTGATTAATTCTACATACAGCTCCCCCCGTCGGTTGAGGCCTCTTTTAAGGGAGGGGATTGCCATATTCTTTTCCAAGTATGGCAAAGAGTTCATAGTATGGACAAAGCACTTAACGTAGCTTTTTAGAGACTCGCATTTCTTTGGTAAAGGTCCATAATGGAGTCTCTTTTGTGTCGGAGCTCTTTGTTGCCCACGAATCTTTCTCGAAAGGCTCTCTATAAACCTACGAAGTTATAAATAGATCCCTTAGGCAGACTGCTAAACCAGTTCATGGAATTACTTTTTAGAGTCTTGGATAGGGCTAAGCAGAGCATGGCGTCGTCTGGGTTAAATGCCATCATCATATTACAGATCTTCTCCAAGTGCCTCTAGGGATCCCTTGTACCATCGTATGCTTCCATTCTAAATAGGTCAAAAAAATTAGGGAGCTAGGATTCTATGATATTCTCTATGAATGAATCTTCTTTAAGGACGTAAGTGGACATCTTAGGGTAGACTTGATCATATTACAAATAATCATTCTCTCGAGCCGTTTTTGGGCCTCTGGTTGCATATCTCGTCGCGATTACTACTCTTTGGATCATATTTTATCGCTGCTTTCGCCTTCTCCTTCTCTTTTATCCTCATGTTTAGAAGATTGGTCCCCACGGTTTTCACGACTGATGTCTGATTAGATCGGATATAGTTTGAGGAATAACATAGCAATTTTGATTTTATCCAAAGGGCATTTCGGACAGGTTGAATAAACTCAATGATTGAACAGTAACTTGAGTGGACCAATGACTCAGCTATGTGCTTAGTACATTGATTCTTGGGCTTGGAGGCTCATAAGGTTGACCCGAATATAAGATCTGACCCGAACGACCCATGGATCTGAGAAAAAGTATAAATACCCCAACCAATAACATTAAAGGGGCTTGACTTAATCTAGAAACATTAAATACAAGCATACACCTCATTTTTCTCACTACTCTTTACATAAATATATAATATCATCCAGTTAAAAGATCTTCCCTCTTTTACCCCTAAACCATTTTTTTTTCCATCATCAAATTGGCGATCACAGTGGGAGGTAAAGGTACCTGAATAGCTTTATTCAAAACATTACTTGTAATTCGAAGTTCGTAAATCTTTGGGATATGGATCTCAATATGAAAAAATTGCTACCTTATAAAATGAGAGAATAAAGGATGAGAATTAGCATGTTATTGTGTGTCATGTCAATCAGAAGACGGAGGAAATACCTTTCATACGAGATGAGCGTGATCAGTTGAGAGCTGAGATTGAAGCTCTGAGAGCCCAAAGACAAACTGAATGGGCATTGAAAGAAAAATTTGATACGGGAGGTATATTTGCAGATGAGCATGGTGATAATAACGAACAAAGTGAAAATGATGAGTCTTCGACGGCTCATATTAACTCTAAAAAGATGCATCGGGCTAAACAAGTAATTAGTGCAACCGATTCTTCTAATAGTTCAACCACTGCTTCTGACTCTGATGGGTCATCTTCATCCAGTAGTGAGCAGGACCGTCAGAAAAATAAAATAAGGATAACTAAGAAAAAATCAAGGAAAAGGGACATGAAGGGCCAAATGAAAAAGAATAAATATCAGGGAAAATAAAAGGGTCAACAAATCACGGTATTTATCATCTACAGAGTGATCAATTTGCTACCCAGTATGAACCAGGTATAGTAGTCACTCTGATGAAGATATATTATTTAGTTGTAACCATAATTGGAGGCAATCACATTTTTTTATCAAAAATACTCTCCAGACATCTGGCCATGCAGTTTGACTACTCTAAAATGGAAAATTATGATGGAAGTAAAGACCCCGATAATCACCTCAAGCAGTTCAAAAACATTATGATGAACTTCGATGATCATGATAAACTTTTGTGTCCAACTTTCTCTTAAAATTTCAAAGGGAGTTCCTTAAAATGGTATAAGATTTTACCACATGGATCTATAAAGAACTTTGATATGTTCTAGATGGCATTTCGGAGACAATTCGTGGGGATTAAGGAGCTTAAATGGACTGGTGACACTATCATTTATTGTTCCCAAGAGTCGAATGAATTTTTGAAAGAATACATGAGTCGTTTTTTTAATATAAAAAACTAATTGGGTTGATTGTTTTGAACAAGTGGCTATCTCCTCTCTAAGGAAAGGTTTAACTCCACATGAGTTGGTTGATGTAGTAACTAAAAAAAATAATGACATTGGATGGATTATTAAATCAAACTAGAAAACAGTCCACTATGAAGGAAACTAAGAAATCTATAGTATCGCGCCAGAATAGGTCTGCTCCTACAACATCAATTCCACAAGACAATACTCAATCCCATGCCACATATAATTATAGGCCTAAAGATTCCAGACATGGGTCACATTGGCCAAGACAGAATCAATCAAGTAAAGCCCAACAATTTAAACCCAATAGGGGTTTGTGGATTCAACCTGAATGGTTTGCCAAACTAGGTGAAAGTGTGGCTACTATTTATGATAAAACTAAGAATGTCGTGACTTTTAGAAGGCCAACACCAATTCAGTCTCCTAGAGTACCAGAATACTCGTTTGATCAAGTACCACGATAATGTGGGTCATGATACCCAGGATTGCATCGTCCTAAAACAAGAAATGCAAAATTTAATTGAGAGAGAAAAGTTGTCAGCTTTAGTTAAAAATGGAGCAATGTGAAATTCAACACTCAGTCTCAATCTAATATGAATATAACAAGAGCAACATCCAGGGCATAGTATGGGTGCATCGAGACAAGAAGATGTTATGGTCATTATAAAAAGGTTTGATGTGGATACAAAATATCTAGACCCTAATTCATATTGGAATCAAGTTGGGATGATAGTGGAAAAGACTTCAATAGTATCTAATCTGTGTAAATTATTTGAATCTTTAACCATTTCTAGGGAAGATACCATGAGTGCACCCTCAAGTTGTTCGAGAAAGAGACATGTAAATAGCCTAACAACCCCGTTAGAAGGAAAAATGTCTACACATTTTTATCAAATCATTGCTCCATTTATTTTTTTATGAAGATGATTTAAGGGATATTGCGAGCCCACATGAAGATGATGTGGCAATAGGGGAATTCATCGGAGGTAATGATATATGTTGGATTTTAATTGATACAGGAAGTTCGGAAAATATAATATGCCTATCGACTTATAAACAAATGAAAAACCCTTCAATCATCAAACGTTCAAATAGGTCCATAGTAGGATTTACCGGGAACTCAGACGATGTAATTTGAGAATTTAAAGAAGAGGTCTTGCTGGGGAAAGGGCCATTTAAAAAATGGTAAGGGTTTTGTTTATAATATTTGATTGTCTGACATCCTATGCCATATTCGGTAGATCTTGGTTATCTAAGATGCATGCGGTAGCTTTCACGGTCCACCAATGTTTGAGATATGTTGTGGGAGGATAAGTGGGCATCGTCCGAAGTAGTCAAAACTCTTGCTTCAAAATCGTTACGAGCAGTGAAGGCTGACAAAGAAAAGCTTAGTAGAGCCTTCTTCCAACCAAAATAAGATATATGATCCAAGGGAGGCTCCTAATACGGTAATCCCAGTTGAAGAAGTTGAAATTCATTGCTTAGCAAAAGATAAAAATGTTAGGGTCGGATCTAAACTACAATTAAAGCTAAAAGAAAAATGATTCTTTTTATCTAAAAATTGCATATGTTTGCATGGTGCAATGAGGATGTGAACAACATGTTGGGCCAGTGTGATTAGTCACAAATTATCTATTTGATCTGATGTTGGGCCAGTGGAGCAGAAAATAAGAGCTTTTTCGAGAGAAAAATCTGAAGTGATTGTTCAAGAAGTGGATCAGTTAACTAAAATGGGGCATATTAAAGAATCTCAATATCCTCTTTGGACAGATAACCCATTGTTAGTCCAGAAAAATAATAGAAAATGGCATACATGTATTGACTTCACATATCTCTATAAAGCTTGTCCAAAAGATCATTTCCCAGTGCCCCTGATAGATCAGGTAGTGGACTCTACATCGGGGAACAAGTTTTTGTCTTTCATGGATACTTTTTCTAGGTATAATCAAATACATAGAAATCCAAATGATCAAGATTACACTACCTTTATAACTGATAAGGGGCTCTATTGTTATGAGGCAATTCCATTTGGGTTGAAGAATGTTAGAGCTACTTATCAACGACTGGTGAATAAGGCATTTGCTAATCAGATCGGCTGGAAAATAGAAGTTTACATTGATGACATGATGGTGAAATTCCTACGGAGGAAGATCACATATATAATCTCCAAGAAACTTTCTCTAACTTAGAAGCCATCAACTTTAAGTTAAATACAGAGAAATGTACCTTCAGATTCCGATCTGGAAAATTTATGGGGTACATTATAAGTGAAAAAAGGATTCATGTTGATCAGGATCAGTTAAATGCTTCGTTAGCCATGGATCCACCTCAAAATACCAAAGAAGTCCAGATATTAACCCGAAAATTGGCTGCATTGAATCGGTTTATTTCGAGATCATCAGACAAATGTACTTAATTTTTCCAATTTTTAAGGAATGCTAAAGACTTTAACTGGTCTTCTCACTGTGATCAAGCTTTCTTTAAAATTAAGAAACACGTATCTTCACCCAATACGTTGTTTCAAACTTGTTCAATGAGAAAGGCTTTATATGTACTTAGCAGTATCGAAATATACGGTGAGTGCTGTTTTGGTACAAGAAGTGGATAATTATCCACGTCCGGTTTACTATATAAGCAAGAGTTTGTTAGAATATGAGAAAAGATACTTCAAATTAGAAAAAATAGCCTTAGCATTGATGATAGAACCTAGAAAAATGAGACTTTACTTTCAAGAACACTTTATCATAGTTTAAACTTCTTTTCCCCTGAAAAATATGCTACAAAAGGCTGATATATCGGGAAGGATGACTAAATGGTCAGTTGAGCTTGGATACTATGATATTGACTTTGAAACTTTGACTACAATTAAAGGTCAAGTTGTCCCTGATTGTTTTGTGGAACTTCATTCTTAGAGGCCTGATGAAGAAGCTCAAGTAAGTAAGTTTAAAAAAGGAATGGGTGATCCGAACTGATGGTGGATCTAGTACAATGGGGCGTGAAGATGGAATTTGCTTAACCTCTTCTTATGGTGATATCATATACCAGGCTATATATTTCGGTTTCAGAGCATCCAACAATGAGTCAGAATATGAAGCGATCATAGCTAGTGTAAAGTTAGCTCAAATATGTGGGGCTAAAAGAGTCCGATTGATAAGTGATTTGCAATTGTTAATTCATCATGCTCAATAAAAATCTAAAATCATGAAATATCACTTGGTAAAATATTTACAAGTGCTAAAGGAAGTCACCATCGGTTTTAAATGCATCAGATATGAGCATATCCCCATATCAGAAAATGACATTGCAGATTCTTTAGCCACTATAGCATATTCCAAAGCATACCTTTGGATTCTTATCAAGAATGTCCTTCCATAGATGCAACTATAGGAAACAAGGCTGAAGTATGAGAAAATATGCATAGATCTGATGTACTTTCTAAAGATTGGAGAAAGGAAATCCAAGAATTTATCACTACTGAAGTTCTACCTTAAGACAAGGTTATAACCTAGAAAATAAAGAACAAAACTCGTGGTTTTCTAGTTTTAAGAGGGGTTTTTTATAAAAAAAAAATCTTTCAACAGGCCTTTACTGCGTTGTCTCGGATCCAATGAGTCACAAAATTTTCTATCAGAATTATATGATGGAGAAGGGTCAGCAGATTGTGGCTATAAAGATTTGATTAGAAGAGTCTTGCTGGCAGGATATTATTGGCCTACGATTATAGAATATGCTAAAGATTTGGTGAAAAGATGTGATCCTCTTCAAAGGTATGGAAATGTAATTCATGTGCCAGCAATTCCCTTGGAATCAATAGTCGAACATATACATTTTGATAAACGGGGACTTGATCTAGTTGGGGCCCTTCTAATGGCCTTTAGGGTTGTCGTACCATAATTGTGGCAATAGATTACTTCTCCAAATGGGTAAAAGTTACACCTTTATCTGGAACAATATCTAAAACAATCATTAAATTTATTCTCTCCAACATATGCTGCTGATTTGGTATTCCCAAACACATCACCACAGATAACGGTCCTCATTTTGGTAATAAAGACATGGATATATTTTGTGAATCGAGAGGAATTCAGTACTGTTTTTCCTCTCCTTTTCATCCCCAAGCCAATAGACAGGTTGAAGTAGAAAATGGGACAAATCTGTGGGGTTTTAAAAGGAATTTAGAATGAGTTACTGGAAAATGACCAAGTTACTTACGATAAGTAGTATGGTCATACCAAACCACTCCTCATACAGCCACACAAGAGTCTTCATTTTCTCTAGTTTATGGGATGGATGCGATGACACCTATGGAATCTATTTTGCCTTCATTCATAGTTCGAAATTATTCTGAAAGAGATAATGACATATCTATGAGGGTCCAATTAGATTTAGTAGAAGACAAAAGAGTGAATGCACATTTAAGAACTGCACATTTTTAAGGCTTGATGAGGAGCAAGTTTGCATGTAAAGTAAAAAAGAAGAGATTTTCAAGTTAGAGATAAGGTGTTGAGAAAAGTATTTTTGCACACTAAGGAGAAGCAGTTCGGAAAGCTAGCTCCAAATTGGGAAGGACCATACATCGTATGTGAAAAATTTAAGCAAGGAACGTACAAACTCCAAGACAAAGAAGATAACATGTTGAAGCATCCTTGGAATATTGAGCATCTCAGATTATACTTAGAATAAACTCATCTTGCAAATATTTACTTTGTATTACTTCAATGTAAATATTTGGGGGTATAATTTTTCCTACCCTGGTGGTGCGGGGAGGTAAGCTCATCATCCATTTTCTGGAGAAGATCTTGCAATTATTTTTTCTCCTTGGATAATTGGTCATTGTCACTCTTCTCGTTGGTCAGTTTTTCCTTCAAGGAATCGATTTCTTTAGAAGTAGTAGATTTTAATTCGGTATAGCTAGCCTGTAATTTTTCACAATCGGACTTAGCTTGTACTAAATAATCACTAACTTGTTTCTTTTCCTTGCCCAAAGTCTCAACTTTGCTCTATTCGGCCGTGAAGGAATCCTTGATTTTCAGTACGAAGGGAAATGATGTCACTAGCTTGAGATCTGACTTGCCTCTCTAAGTCAATGATTGGCGTTATATAACCTAAAACTGCATATCCTAGAGTATCATGATCATTGGACAATTCAAAGGATTAACCATCATAAGTCACGACATTGGCGATGGTAGTAGATTGGGGGAAAGTCTTGTCAAAATCCTCTTTATCAAACTCACTTAAATATAAATTTCTAATGTCATCTAAATTTACTTCGCCTTTTTGTAGAAGATTAGTCAGCGGCACGAAAATCTAGAGAGGAAGATTTGACATGTACCTCATCGTGGGAAGAAATTTCAATGGGAGTAATGGAGGGAAAGACGTCGGGTCGGAGTATGATCTCAACACCGATGACAACTTTCTTCTTATTTTCTGCTCTTTAATCATTTCCGTTTATGCTACTCTTCTGTCTTTTCTTCCTCTTGACTATGGGAGACTGTGGTGGTTCTTTAGCCTCACTTACGATAACCGCAACAACGTCCAACAATGCAGCATTAATCTCACATGGCAGTCCCGAATGACCCACATCGGGAAACCCTTGAGATGGATCATCACATTTTTTATTCTTTGTCTTAATTTTGTCAAGATGGCTAGGAGCCTTGTTTCTGGCTGGTAAATAAAGTTTACCATCTTTTTCTTCTATCCTTTGGAAGATGTCAACAGCTTCAGGAGGATTGGTAAATTGTTCCCATGAGATTTCCCGAGTTGGGTTCGTTCTCCACAAGTGGGCCCTCACCATGTTTCCCGGGCTGAAACAGTTATTGAGAGCAGTTTCCCATTTTTCTACAGCCTACTGATACAGCTTCGTAAACATAGTTCTACCCGCTTCTAAATGTTCTCGGAACATCTTTGAAAACACTGAAAGATAAATCCAATATGAAATCTAAAGTGAAAATCCAATGTGAAAATTAATGTCAACATATAATGAAACCGACTCATAAAACATTTACCTGAACTTCTCCAGTATTTGTTCAGCAAACTTGGGTTTCCCTTAGCTCTGATTTTCTTGCCATTTTCCCAAGAACCACTGATGTTGAAGAACTGGGTCCTCCAAGGCTTGTCAGCCTCCAACAAGTCATTAACAACTTTTTAGTCATTCCCCATGTAGAAATAATAAAAGGGGATATGATGGTTTCGGCATAAACTGGCCACAGCAGCAAACTGCTCCATAGGCATCAGAATTTTAGACAGCCTTGAAGCTATGTTGTTGGCTAATAATATATATCGAGTGTTGGGATTTAACTGACTTAGGCATAACCTCACTAAATGAAAGTATCTCACTATCTTTGGGTCCAAATAGAATTGAAGGACCCAATTGAGCACTTCGGTATATACCACTAGCTCCCCAATTTTACTATACATCGGAGTCTCCGTAGTGATAGGAATCCTTACTTTGATAGACTTTGGAAAACCCCATTTTTTCATGATTCTGTCCAATTCAGTTGAATGGGTATACACATAGGATATTTTTTGAATAGCCAACAAATATTTAACACTGACCTTGGAAAAGTTAGGCCTCGCTCGCCCAATGAGGCACTCCGGAAGCGGTTCGACATCTAGAAGTCTATCTTTCTCCTTCTTTTCTCGAACTTCACTAGTGTTGCCAGTATGACCAGATGTCTCCAATGGGGTATCCTCCCCAATATTATCAATCTTCTCATTAATTATTTGTGGTCGTTAATCGACCAACTTGAGTCAAGTATCCTCTTTTTCAATACGAGAAGAATTGGTGGGTAGAATTGATAGATTGGGATCCTAAGTAGGAAACATTTGAGGCTCTACCATTGTAGAACCTTCAGTGAGTTTTCTGTATCCATGGCCGATGAATTTATAGCTTTGGCTTTAGAAATCCTAGTAATCTTTCGAGGTGTTCTTTCTCTTACATCCGACCCCATAGAAATGAAAGGAGACGGAGCTTTGGGACTAGTAACGGCTCTAGATTGGTGAAAGGGTTTTCAATTAACTGAATCGGTGGTTCAAGATTTTTTAAATATGGAGGAAGAGAAGTTTTTCTCAAAATTACTGATTGTCTATGAGATGATGAACTCATGTCCGGTTCTGGTATCTCTTGTACGATCAATCCACCAGGGGAACCAGGTATTTTGACAGAGATTACGACCTCTCTTTTTTCTCTCTCTAACTCAGACAGGTAGAGCCAACCTCCTTTGATTAAGGAAATTCTTGCTATGAACACACAAACTTTAGAGAAAATAGAAGAACTGAGAAAAATTGAAAGATTATGGTATTTTTCTGTATCTAGAATCAGAATTTGAATTTCTTTCTCACACTAATAAATAGAAACAACAAAAAATCACACTTATATAGTTTAGAAAGTACTTGAGTATATTACCTAGTGAAGATGAACCTCTAGTCATGATTAAGGGTTAGTAAATGTTGATGATTTCGGATTCCGTCACCACTTCGAACAGAGTTAGTTCGGATAATGTCTACCTAACCGGATAGGGGCAGTTCGGACACCATCATCCATTGGACTGTTCGAACAGAACTAGAGTACTTAAAACCTAATCACTTCCTGAATAAGCTGCATGTTCTCCTACTTAGAACTTATGGGTCCTTAAACTTGACTCGGGTCTATTAAACACGACCCGAAAGCCCATAAGGCCCAAATATAAGGGTATAAATACCCAACCACCAACATTAAATGAGGGTAATGAAAATTAAATACAACCAGGCTGCTTAATTCTACCTCTACACTCTACCCAAATATTAAATACTCACAAACTACCACACAACTCTAAACAAAAATTACAAACTTACCTTCAGACAAAAATAAACCACACCAAATTGGTGACCACAGTGGGAGCACGATGGTGCCTGAATCTAGCATTCGAAACCATCAGAAAAATTCAGTTTGAATGAATCCGGACGCCTCGGAAGTACCACCAGCTTTTCTTGAAGTGGTGGGTGAAAATGATGAATATACCATCGAGGAGCGTGATAGATTAAAGGGCGAGATAGAAGCTCTGAGGGCAGAAAAGGCAAAGATGGGCATAAAAGAGAAGTCAAAGGCATCAGATGCTCATCATACTGACAACCCTAGAGAGCGTGAGCCTTCAAAGACCCATGTGAGTACCAAGAAGACTCATGCTAGCTCCAAAAAGTCTCACCTGTCCAAGCCAGTGGAGAGTTCTGACTCAGACTCAGAATCTTCTGGTAGCTCCTTGGGCGAGGATGGAGTTGAAGAGTCCTTGTCCTCTAGTAGTGATGAGGGCCGATCTAAAAAGAAACAAAAGTTGATTAAAAGTATTCAAGAAAAAAGGGATAGACATGGGAAGTTAAAGAGAAATATAGGCAAAGGATCATCTCATAGCCGAAGACACGTAGATCGGATGTTGGTCGATCCTTTTGCCTTCCACAATGAACCAGGTATCTTTGCAACTCCCAGTGAGGATACTGTTTTCAGTCGTGGCCGGAATTGGAGACAATCTCCATTGTCTTCCAAGATTATGTCCGGAAACCTCCCTAAGAGGTTCGATAGCACAAAAATGGAGAAATACGATATCAGTAAAGATCCGGACAACCACTTGGAACAATTTAAAAACTTCATGATGAATTTCGATGATGACGACAAGTTGCTCTGTAGAGCATTCTCCCAATCCTTTACGGGGAGTGCTCTGAAGTGGTATAACAACCTACCACAAGGCTGCATCAGAAATTTCGATACCTTTTGGGTGGCCTTTCGAAGGCAGTTTGTTGGGAGTAAGGAATTGAAGGGCAATGGGGACACAATAATCCATTGTGCCTAAGAACCAAACGAATCACTGAAAGAATACATAAGTCGATTTGTAAACACCAAAAACAGGTTGGTTGATTGCTTCGAGCAAGTAGCAATAGCATCTTTGAGGCAGGGCTTAAACCCTGGAATTTAGCTGATTCAGTGACGAGAAAGAAAGCCATGACTTGGGAAGGTCTGCTGAATCAGGTCGGAAAGAAAATCAATGTTGATGAAACAAAGAAAACTAGGGTGCACAGGCAGGTGAGGTCTGCCCCGGTTGCACTAAACCCCAACCAAAATCAGTCCGGGAACAAGGCATGGGAGGTCGGGCAGGGTCATAACAGAGCTAAAGCTCAGTCTCAGCCAGCTGCGCCTGCCCAAAGTCAACAATCTAGAAATAAGAGAGGGCCTTGGGTTCAACCAGAGTGGTTTGCAGAGTTAAAAGAAAGTGTGGCCACCATTTATGACAAAACAAAAGAAGAAGTACATTATAGAAGGCCGGCTGCACTGCAATCTCCTACGGAACATCGTAACAACTCCTTCTGTCAGTACCATAATGATACTGGCCATACCACTAACGATTGTATTGCTTCAAAACAAGAAGTTCAGAATTTGATTGAAAGAGGAAAGTTGGGGGCATATGTCAAAAGAAGAGGAGGAAATAGGCCTGATAATGCTCATCGGGCTGGTCCGAACAATGCAGGCACATCTGCTCCGGAGGGAGCTATGGTTATAATCGAAAGATTCGATGTAGAGTCAGAGTACTTGGATCCTGATCCAACTTGAAATAGAGTGGGTGCCATTGAGGAACGTTGTAAAACAGTCTTCGGGCTTATTAACTTTTTTGAGTCACTCACAATGTTCGGAGGGGGTACTATGACAGCACCCACTGCTTCTTCAAGGAAGAGGCACGTTCATACTTTAGCTACCCAGTTGGAAGGAGGCATGACCTCCTATCAATCACAAATTCCATTTATCTTTATTGTTTTCGATTAGGATGACTTGAGGATATAGCTGGCCCTCATGAAGATGATGTTGTCATAGGAGCGTCCATTGGGGGCAAGGACATAAGACGAATCTTGGTAGATACTGGGAGTTCATCCAATATCCTCTTTTCAACCTCTTACAAAAAGATGAAAAATCCAGCCGTAATCCAGCATTCAGACAGATCAATTGTGGGTTTCACTGGAACTCAGCAGATGTGATCGGGGAGTTCGAAGAGGAAGTTTTGTTGGGCAAGGGCCTTTTTAAGAAGATGGTTAGAATACTTTTTATTGTGGTGGATTGTCCCACTTGTTATAATGCTATTCTAGGGAGGTCTTGGCTCTCTAGGATGCATGCAGTGGCCTCCGCAGTTCACCAATGTTTGAAATATATTGTTCAAGGACAAGTGGGAGTTGTTCGGAGCAACCAAAAGATTGCAAGAGAGTGTTATGCCACAGCACTGGCCCCACGGACGTTGGGGGCAGTTCGTACCAATGAAGAATAGCAGTTTGAGGGGCTTCCTGGGGGTGAGGGTGAAATTGATGACCCCAGAGAGACCCCTGGAGTGTTGATACCGATTGAAGAAGTTGAAACACATTCTTTGGAAGAAGGAAAAAATGTTAAGATATGGTCCAAAATGCCATCCGAACTGAAGAGTAAAATGTTGAAGTTCCTAAAAGACCATCACCATGTTTTTGCTTGGTGCAATGCTGATGTTACCGGAGTTCCAGCAGATATTATATCACATCACCTATCCGTCCGGAGAGACATAGCACCTGTAGTACAAAAGAGAAGGGCTTTTTCCAAGGAAAAGGCTGATGTTATTGTTCAAAAAGTTGACAGGCTTACTAAAATGGGGCATATAAAGGAGTCTCAGTATCCTTTGTGGACAGCCAATCCGGTCTTAGTAAAAAAGAAAAATGACAAGTGGCGTATGTGCATTGACTTCACAGATCTCAATAGGGCTTGCCCAAAAGATTTATACCCGGTCCCCCGGATTGATCAGCTTGTGGATTCCACTTCTGGGAATAAGCTACTGTCTTTCATGGATGCCTTCTCCGGGTATAATCAGATTCAAGTAGACCCAAAGGATCACGAGCATACCATGTTTGTCACTGATAGGGGTCTTCATTGTTACAAGGTGATGCCATTTGGGTTTTAAAATGTTGGGGCTACCTATCAGAGGTTAGTAAACAAAGCCTTTGCTGATCAAGTTGGAAGAAATATGGAAGTGTACATTGATGATATGATGGTAAAAAGTGTGGATGAAGAACTACACTTGGCGGATCTCCAAGAAACTTTTACTAACTTAGTAAAAGTAAATTTGAAACTAAATCCAGAGAAATGTGTGTTCAGAGTGCAGTCCGGGAAATTCCTGGGGTATATAATAAGTGAGCAAGGGATACAGCCCGATCCGGACCAGCTTAATCCTTTATTCCAAATGGAGCCTCCTCAGAATATTAAAGAAGTACAACGGTTGACTGGGAGGTTGGCTGCTTTAAATCGATTCATCTCGAGGTCTTCAGACATATGTGCCCCGTTTTTTCAAACTTTAAAGAGTGCAAAGGGATTTGACTAGACTTCACAGTGTGATGAGGCCTTCAATGAGATTAAGAAACATTTGTCCTCCCCCAAGACTTTATTTAAACCTGTTGATGTAGAGACACTCTTTGTATACTTGGCAGTTTCCAGTTGTGCCATCAGTACTGTATTGGTAAGAGAGGTGGATAATTACCCCCATCCGGTGTACTACATCAGCAAGAGCTTGATAGATGCAGAAAAACGCTATTTAAAGCTCGAAAAAATAGCATTAGCCTTGGTAATTGCTGCAAGGAAGATGAGGCCTTATTTTTAGGCTCATCCTATTATCGTCCGGACATCCTTTCCCTTGAAGAATGCTCTTCAAAAGGCAGACATTTCAAGTAGAATGACCAAATGGTCAGTAGAGTTGGGGGACTTCGATATTGATTTTGCTCCTCGAACAGCAATCAAAGCCCATGTTGTGGCTGATTTCTTAGTTGAATTCCACTCAGATAGGGATACAGAGCAAACGACTGAGATGAAAGATAAAAAGGTCTGGATTGTCCGGACATATGGTGGATCAAGTACTATGGGATGTGGAGCAGGGGTATTCCTGACCTCTCCGTATGGTGACAAAATGTACCAGGCTATATGCTTTGCTTTTAGGGCTTCTAACAATGAATCTGAATATGAAGCTGCTATAGCTAGTTTGAAGTTGGCTTTCATTTGTGGAGCCAAAATAGTCAAGTTGATGAGCGATTCCCAGCTTTTTATCCATCATGCACAGGTTCAATCCGAAGCTAAAAGGAGCAACTAGTGAAGTACTTAATTCTTCTTAAAAATGAGGCACTTAAGTTCAAAATCATCGTCTATGAGCACATACCCCGAACAGAAAATGAACTAGTAGATTCATTGGCAACCATAGCCTATACTGAGTCATACCCTTGGATCCATGTGCTGGAGTGCCCTTCCATTCAACTCAATATGGGTAAAGAGGAAGAAATTTTCGATGTACAAATGTAACAACCTCAAGATTGGAGATTTCCTCTCCTGCATTATCTCTCTGATGGCATCTTGCCTCCATATAAATCACTAGCAAGAAAAATGAAGCACAAGGCTCGTGGTCTTATCATACTAAGAGATATTCTTTATAAGAAGTCTTACAGTAAATCCCTTTTATGATGTTTGGAGGATGATGAATCTCAAATAGTCCTCTCCGAATTATATGATGGTGAGGGGTCAGCTCACTGTGGATTCAGGGCTCTAACAAGAAGAGTTTTATTGGCTGGCTATTATTGGTCCTCTATAATGCAAGATGCTAAGGAGCTGGTGAGAAGGTGTGACCCATGCCAGAGATATAGCAACGAAATTCATGTCCCATCCATCCCTTTAGAGTCAATTTCTGAGCCTATACCTTTTGCTCGATGGGGGTTGGATTTGGTGGGACCTCTTCCTATGGCATCCGGAGGACGCAGGACGATAATTGTTGCTATTGATTATTTGTCGAAGTGGATCGAAGCAGCCCCACTGGCAGGAACAACATCAAAAGCTGTCAAATATCTGTTACAGATTTGGTGTTCCACAGAAGATAACGACAGACAATGGGCCACAGTTTGACAACAAGGAAATGGAGAGTTTATGTGCCTCTAGGGGTATACAACATTGTTTCTCTTCACCTTTTCACCCACAAGAAAATGGTCAAGTTGAAGTGGCTAACAGAACTATACTATCCAGTTTGAAGAAAAATTTATAAGGGGATGCTGGAAAATGGCCTAGTATTTACAAGAGGTTTTGTGGGCCTACCGGACTACACCTGGGGCTGCAACATAAGAGCCACATTTTTCCTTGGTCTATGGGATGGATGCCATAGCTCCCATAGAAGCAACTCTCCCTTCCTTTCGAGTTCACAATTTCTCTGAACACGCTAACGAAGTGGCAATCAGGGGTCAGCTTGACCTAATGGAGGAAAGACGAGTTAAGGCTCACCTTAGAGCTGCACACTATCAGGGTTTGATGAGAAGCAGGTTTGCTTCCAGAGTTAAAAGAAGAGATTTTCAGCCGGGGGACAAGGTGTTAAGGAAAGTCTTCTTACACACTAAAGAGAAGCTGCTCGGCAAACTGGCCCCAACTTGGGAAGGACCTTACATGGTCATTGAAAGGCTTAAACCTGGAACATATTGGCTAGAAGACAAGGTTGGAAGGGTTTTGAATCACCCTTGGAATATTGAGCATCTCCGGATGTACTTGGAGTAGAAGCTATGTACATATTTACTTGTTTAAAAATCCATGTAAATATTTGGGGGCATACTTTTTCCTACCCTGGTGGCGCGGGGAGGTTTTAATGAGGTGTCCGGGCTATTTTATAAATTTTGATTCCTTCTTAAAAATTCAAAGCGTTTTTACTTTGTTTCTTGTCACATCATCCGGATTGAATTAAAGGAATGATGGCTACTTAAATATTTGTCATCGGAGAATTTAAACACTCTCGCTTTAGAGTATTTATGAAATAACTAAAGGTTGTTTAAACACTAGCCACCAAAATTGAAACAAACCATGAAAGAATGAAAGAGTTGTGCAAAATAAATACATCCATTAAAATAACCGAAGTGCCATGGCCATCCAAGGACTTTAAGTTTTCAAAATAAGCAGATCTGTCCGAACAAATACCGGACACGGTTACAGAAATGCTTTGGCCTTCCAAGGACTTTAGTTTAATCAAAACAAAAAAAAATACACACAAAAGATAATTCATAATCTAAGACTGAGCCTTTGAAGATGGCTCAGCCTCACTTGTCTTCTTCTTCTTGGGATCGTCCTTCTCCTCATTTGGGCTCTCCCCGGTATTCTCTTCTTCGTTAGAGGAGAAAGCACTAGAATAATCATGTAAGTCTCCATCAGCCATAGTGTGGAAGGGAAGGTCTTCGTACTCTACATGAAGCCACAAATCTCCTAGGTTCCTCTTCGGGAACTTCTCATAAAAAAGCAAGACCATCAGCAGATCAGTTTGGCATACATTTGCTCTTGAGTATCTATTATATTCTTTGCATAAGCATCAATATTGGCCTGAATTTTGGCCTCTTGCTCCCTTAGCAGATCAGTTTTCTCCTCTGCAACCTTGGACACCGAATTCTCAAGCGCAATCTTGTTATTTGTCAAGTTATGGATGACTTGGTCCTTGGCCTTCGCCTCCTCTTTTGAAGAGGTGAGATCTTTCTCTAATCCGGACAGCTTTTCCCGGAGATCTTTGATAGTATCCTCTAAGGTGGCAACCTTTGTGGTCAACCCCTCTTGACTCTTCTTTAGCTCCTCGTTTTCTCCTTTCAAAACATCAGCATTTTGGGTGGCAGTGAGGAGGTCATTGGACAGTTTTTCCTTGTCAGAGTTAAGGGAGGTGATGATCGCTGCCTGACCTTGTACTTGCTTCTCCAGGACCAACATTGGCTGAACGGTACTCAGAATAGAGTGGGTTATAGCATCTCTTTCACTTGAAACAGTGAAAGTTTTACCATTAAAGGTGACGGTGTTTGAAGTGCTCGGAGGGAGGTAAGGCCCAGCAAAGTCATCTCTGGGAAGGTTTGCGAAATAGTCGCCAAGTCCATCAAGCCCTGTGATGTCAACACCATCAATGCTGAGGTCTCCTCCTCCAACCTCGTCAGTTCGAAAGTCACCAGGGATCTCCTTTACTCTCGTTGGATCAGTAGGGTCAACAGGAGGGAGAGGCTCCGGAGGCCGGAGAGAAAGTTCATCACCCCTGGAGGTCTTTTTCTTTTCGGCCTCCCTTGGGAACCCTTGGAGGTTTGGGAGACCCTACCTCTTCCTTAGCACTCTCCCGCTCCGCCACTTCTAGGAGAGCAACATCAATCTGACTTGGAGCTGGCCTCTCTTGGGTTTTTGGAGCAGTTTCCTCCACTTCAGTAGGGTTGGCCTCAACCGCACTCTTCTTACTCTTCCCTTTCTTGCCTTTCATTTTACTTGGGGCCTTGGCTCGACCTGGCAAGTATAGTGACCCGTCTGGTTCGTGTGTTCTCTTGAGGACTACATCCGGAGGGGGTGGAGTGGTGAGTTCTTCCCATGTCAATTCCCTCCGTCCAGTAGTGTTCCAGAGGTGAGACCTTGCGAGATTGCCTCCGGTAAAGGCCTCATGAAAACGGTTACCCCACTTTTTAGCAGTCCAAGTGTTGATCTTGGTGCAAGTGGTCTGCCCGGCCTTTAAATAATCGTTGAATTCTTTGGGAAGCTCTGTCAAGAAAAAAGACAGGACCAGTCAGTTTAAACAAATTTGATAAAGGTAAAAATGAGAATGCAAGGAAGGATCCTTACGATCACTTCTCCATCTACTGGTGAGGAGACTTGGGTTGACTCCGACTTTGATCTTCCTCCCATTCTCCCAAGCGTCGCTCACGAACAAGAATTGAGTCCTCCAATTTCTCTCCGACTCAAGCAGGTCATCCACTGCTTTATAATTATCACCCATGTTGAAGTGATAGAAGGGAATGTGGTGGTTTCTGCAGAGGTTGGCCACAACTGTGAATTCCTCCATTGGTAAAGGAATTCCAGAGAGCCTATAAGCCATGATACAGGCCATAAGAGTGTACCAGGCGTTCGGGCTCAGTTGACTAGGGCAGAGCTTGATAAGGTGGAAGTACCTAACTATCTCTGGGTCTGAGGGAAACCTTAGCCCCCAGTTAAATAGCTCAGTGAAGATAACTATTTCACTAAGCTTGCAATCCATTGGAGTTTCAGGGTCTATGGGGATTCTTATTTTCACGTTCTCCGGAATCCCCCACTTCGTACGCATCCGCCCAATTCGGCTGTATGGATGAAAGCATAGTTGATTTTTTGTAAGGCAAGAAGATATTTAACGTTTACCTTGTGGCCTCCGGTCCGGACAGCCTGTCCGGAGGGTTCGGACTCGAATTGAGCCTCTTCGATAGAATCTTCCATTATTTCCTCCATTACCGAGGAATGGTTTTCAGTTGTCTTTGGGAGGGGGGAATTAGAAGTTGGATCAGTCTGACCTCGGGACTGTTGAGCTTCAATACTTTCCTGAACTCTGGCCTCCGGCTGGGGCTCCGATGTGGTAGTTTCTCTTCGAAGGCTTGAGCTAGTGGCCTCCGGTCCGGACAGCCTATCTTGAGGTGCTTTATGGGTGTCTCTGACCCTGTATTACTGTCTTCGGCCCCTGATTTTGAAGGGGTGCCTTTGGAAGCCTGCCCTTTAACCAGCCGGCCTCTTCTTCGATCGACCAGTTTGTTGGGCGAGGTATATGCATCTGACCCCATAGCTATAAATGGGGAAGGCTTTCTTAAGCTAGTAACTGCTAGCCCTGGTTCAACGGTGGGTTCTGATTCTTGAATCGATGAGCCTAAGACAATGGGAGAAAGGCTGGTTTGAAACAATCTCCTCGGTTTGACACTCCTTGTTGAGGAGGAACCCTGGTGAGGCTCTGTGTTTGAGGTTACTGGTTTGTCGATGGGGGAGGTAGGTAGGCCTGCTGCAATACGCCTTTCCCTTTCAACTTTTTGTACCTTTTTTAGCTCTGATAGATTAAGCCACCCGCCTCTGATTAAAGCGTTCCTAGCCGTGAACATAAACTCACAACCAAAAAAGAAGAACTTCTGTTTGAGAGAGAAAGCTCTGAAAATTAGCAAAGTGAATATGAAGATGATGGTAAAACAGTGGAAAAGTGTTTAATTTATAGTAAACCCCAAAAAGGTGCTTTGATTCCTAGGAAAATTCGAAAGGATTTACAATGATTAAGAAACGGTGCTGATGTCACCTTCATTTAATGAAGAGGTTGCTTTTCAGAGAAGGTGGGAGTGAAATTCAAGGTGAAAAAACGGCTGAAATAACGAACCATAGCGAGACATGTGTCCCACGAACTCTGGCAAAAAACCGTTTAGATTCAAAGAACTTTTTTCAATCCGGATAAAACTATAACACAATTCGAAGGACCTGTCCGGATGTAACTGTCACTAGCAACAATGTAACTGTCACTAGCAACAGACTGTTTTTTAGGTCTTGCCAAAGGTTTTTGAACACCACCTAAAAAGGGGGCTACTGATGAGTCCGGATTCCGTTACCACTTCGGACAGGGTCAATTCGGACAATGTCTACCTAACCGGACAGGGGCAGTTCGGACACCATCATCCATTGGACTGTTCGAACAGAACTAAAGTACTTAAAACCTAATCACTTCCTGAATAAGCTGCCTGTTCTCCTACTTAGAACTTATGGGTCCTTAAACTCGACCCGGGTCTATTAAACACGACCCGAAAGCCCATAAGGCCCAGATATAAGGGTATAAATACGCAACCACTGACATTAAATTAGGGTAATGAATATTAAATACAACCAGGCTGCTTAATTCTCCCTCTACACTCTACCCAAATATTAAATACTGACAAACTTCCACACAACTCGAAACAAAAATTACAAACTTACCCTCAGACAAAAATAAACCACACCAAATGTAGCTCTTCTAATGTTTAGGCATAAGTACCCCCAAAAAGCGGGTAATGGATCCAATTACCACTTGACACGTGTAAAAAAAGAACTGATTACAAAGTGGCGACCTTTGAGCTCTTCGATTGACTCTTCAAATCACTTCGAAGGCAGATAGGATATTATCTATCATGGTTAGCTCTTTCAAATATTTTTTGAAAGAGCTAAGGGGGTTATATGATCAGATCGGATATAGTTGGAGGAATATCATAGTGATTCTAATTTTATCCGAAGGGCATTTCGGACGTATTGAATAAAACTTAATGATTAAATAGTAATTTCAGTGGACCAACTCAGATATGTGCCTAGTACATTGATTCTTGGGCTTGGGGGCTCATAAGGTTGACCCGAATATAAGATCTGACACGAACGACCCATGGATCTAAGAAAAAATTATAAATAACCCAACCAACAACATTAAAGGGTTTGGTCTCTTTCTAGAAACTTAAATACAAGCATACATCTTATTTCTCTCACTACTCTCTACAAAAATATTTAATATCAACCAATTAAAATATATTCGCTCTTTTACCCCTAAACCATATTTTTCCATTATCAGTGTCAACCCCCGTATGATGCCCCTCATGGCTAGTTCTCCGCATTTTGGTCGTCAATGCATGTAGGGCATCATTTAGCTCTATTATGGTCATTTTTGTTTCTTACTCCTTGTCGTCTCGGTCATGAGCCACCCTCTATTGCTCCTGCTGGAGATGTTGAAGTTGTTATTCCAACTGTTGGACTGTTGGCATGACTATTGGGTTGTCGACAACAGTCTCGAAGACAATGGGCCTCATGATGTCCGTCGTTGCAAGTGGTATGATCTCCGGCTCGGTAGGAACCGGTGGCTGACCACCTTGAGGTATTATTTAAATGTGGATTGCTTCCACAATATATGGGTTGGTTACAATGACGTGAGGGAACTGATCATACCCATCCACTTGGCCTGCCGCAGTTCTTCAGTGATCTGACGCCTCGTTCTGCTCCAGAACTTCTCATTCAATCTATGTTCGTGTTACTACCATGGTCGAAAAGTCTTATTACTTATGTACTCTTCTAGCATTCCCACAGACGGCACTAAATTTTTTAAGGGAAAATACGACAAGTATTCTACCAAGTTGTAAGCTTTATTAATCACAGAAGAAAATATATATTTTTACAGAATCGTCACCCTATTTAGACTGTTTACAAAGAGGTTTTATTTTTCTACTAAATACATTATTCCCTTAATCTCATTCGTGGACTATAATTTAGGGTAATGTCCCTATAATTATGGGCATTACTCTAATTATAGTCTGTTTGGCTGTTTTTGGTCAAGTACTCTTTAAATTGATTTGACTTACTTTATGACTCATTTAATAGTAGAAATTGAGAATTGGGCTTAACAGGAATTAGTGATTATACGTTGTTTTTTTACGAGCCTCGCTCTGCCTATTGTACCTTCAAGCGTGGCCTCTGCCCGGTGAGGCCTATGTTCCTTCATATGTGGCCTCTGCTCGTGGAGTTATCTGCTCACTTGCTTTTCATAAGATAGTGTCGACGTTTTTTTGTTGCACCTCGGCACGGTTTCTAGCGATGATCATTCTTGATGGTTTGACAGTTAGCCTGTTAGGACATCCATACCCTTCATTTTGACTTTGGCCACTTGATATCGAGTGTTACAGACTGGAAAAGAATTTAATGAATGTGAGTCATGGATGGATCTACAAAGATTTGGCTGGAGGAAGTTGAAGGCTTGTCGAAGCAGGTGGAGATCACATCCGGGAAGTACTTGAAGAGGTTTAGAACTGACAATGGTGTGATATAAGTGAACCGACCATTAACTAGCTATTTTTCTAAATTTAGTATGCATAGGCGCATAATCTTGAAAAGTACATTGAAACATGGAATAGCTGAGAAAATGAGTTCTAACTTACTTGGAGTAAGTGTTATGTTTCTCACAACTTGACAGAATAAGAGGTTGAGTGAATGGTTTATCTAGGCAGCTATCATCGTCAACATAAGGACCTGAAATTTCAGTATTCATAGAGATATAATAGGTCTCGGAGGTGCCAAAGGTGGAGTTGGAGTTGAGATGAAGTTTGAAGATAAAGGTAGAAATATGGATGCCTCTATGGAAGCGGTTTCAAGTTTAGCTCAGGTTTGACCTTTACAAAGGAAGTTCAACTATTTATGGGTTTGGTTTTTAACTTGAATTTTGATGGGTTAAATGCTTTAAATATTCAAACTGTGGAGTAACTCTCAAGTGTTGATTGGTTTTATTTTAGATGGATGTTATCACCACTTTGGATATATGAGGTTGGGAGACTGGTCTATTATGAAGGATTGTCTCGATAAAGGTCACGGACTGCATGATAGTTGATCACTAGAGACGTGTCGGTGGACACTTTGTCTCCAACGTTGGGGTAAACAATACGGGAGCTACTACAAGCATGGGTGGAGAATCATTATGTATAGGCTAGAAGTAACTCGAAACTTAATCTTCAAATGGGCTTCTATACTAATTAGATTTCTATATTAATTAAATCTTATATTAGTTTGATCTTTTATACTAATTAGATTTCTATATTAATTCAAATGCGCCGGACGGGGCATTGTACCTGCCTGGTAGAGCCAAAGCTCCAAGTAAGATGAAGGGAAAAAAGGTAAAGGCAAGCAGAGTGCGGTTGAAGCCAATCCCACCGAAGTGGAGGAAACTGCTCCAACAAACCAAGAGGGGCCAGATCAAGGACAGATTGATGCTGCTCTTCTAGAAGTAGTTGAGCATGAAAGTACTAGGTAAGTGACAGGATCTCCAAAACCTTCAAGGGTTCCTAAGAGAGTTAGGAAACAGGGAGCAAACGGCAAGGACAGAGAGGCCAAGAAGAAGAAGACCTCCAAGGGTGATGAGATTTCCCTCCGGCCTCCGGAGCCCCTTCCCCCTGTTGACCCTACTGATCCAACTGAAGCAGAAGGCATCCCTAGTGACTTCCAAACCGGAGGGGGTGCAGGAGGGGATATCAGCATTGATGGTGTTGATATTAGTGGTCTTGAAGAAATTGGTCTTTACTTCGAAAACCTCCCTAAGGATGACTTTGCTGGACCTTACCTCCCCCCGAGCTCTTCGAACATCGTTACCTTCAATGGTAAGTCTTTCTCTATCTCAAGTGAGAGAGATGTTATAACTCACTCTATATTGAGTAATATTCATCCAGTGCTTAGTTTGGAGAAGCAAGTGCAAGGTCAGTCAGCTATTATCAATGCTCTTAATGCTGACAAAGAGAAATTGTCTGGTGACCTCCTCATTGCCAACCAAAATGCTGATGTTTTGAAGAAGGAAAATGAGGAGTTAAAGGAGAACCATGAGGGTTGGGCCACAAAGGTAGCTACCTTAGAAGATACTATCAAAGAACTCTGAACAAAGCAAACCGAGTTGGAGAAAGATCTCTCTTATTCAAAAGAGGAGGTGAAGGCTAGGGACAGGGTCATTCATACTTTGACAAATGACAAGATCTCGCTCGAGGACTCGGTGTCCAAGGCTGCACAAGAAAAAGCTGATTTGCTAAGGGAGCAAGAGGCAAAAATCCAAGCTAGGATTGATGCTTATACCAACCAAGTGATAGACACTCAGGAAGAAATGTATTCCAAAGTGAAGTCGGACATGGTCTTCCTCTTTCATGAGAAATTTCCGAAGAGGAACCTGGGAGATTTATGGACTTTTGTAGAGTACGAACACCTTCCCTTCCACACGTTGGTTGATGGTGACAAGCACGACTACTCCATACTGACTCATCCGATGAAGAAGAGAATACCGGGGAGAGTTCAGATGAGGGAAATGACGAACTCAAAAAGAAGAAAAACAGTGAGGCTGGGCCATCTTCAAAGGTTCAGTCTTAAAGTATCAATTATCTTTTCACTTTTGTTTTGATTGAACCAAAGTCCTTGGATGGCCAAGGGATTTTTTATAACTGTGTTCGGCCCTTGAACGGATAAATCTTTTTTGTTTTGATAATTTAAAGTCCTTGGATAGCTTTATTTTGCACGTTTTAATGGATAGCTTTATTTTGCACAACTCTTGTATAGTTTTTCAGTTTTGGTGGCTGATGTTTAAACAGCCCTCAGTTGTTTCATAAATGTTTTAACGTGAGAGTGTTTAAATTCTCCGATGACAAATGATTAAGTAGTCAACACTCCTTTAATTTAATCCGACCTGTTCAAATAAAAAATTTACTGAAAATTATTAAGTAAAAACACTCCGGATTTTTAAGAAGGCATCAAATTTTATAAAAGAGCCCAGACACCTCATTAAAACCTCCCCGCGCCACCAGGGTAGGAAAGAGTATGCCCCCAAATATTTACATGAACTTTTAAACAAGTAAATATTTACATAGTTTCTATTCCAAGTACAGCCGGAGGTGTTCAATATTCCAAGGGTGATTCAAAATCCTTCCATCTTTGTCTTGGAGCCGGTATGTCCCAGGCTTAAGCTTTTCAATGACCACATAGGGTCCTTCCCAAGTCGGAGCCAATTTACCGAACTGCTTCTCTTTAGTGTGTAAGAAAACGTTTCTCAACATCTTATCCCCCGGTTGAAAATCCATTCTCTTAATTTTAGAAGCAAATCTGCTTCTCATCAAACCTTGATAGTGTACAGTTCTAAGGTGAGCCTTAACTCTTCTTTTCTCTATTAAGTCAAGTTGGCCTCTGATAGCCACCTCGTTAACGTGTTCGGAAAAATTATGAACTCAAACAAAAAGGAGATTAGCTTCTATAGGAGTTATGGCCTTCATTCTATACACTAAGGCAAAGGGAGACTCTTGTGTTGCAGCCCCGGGAGTGGTCCGGTAAGCCCATAAAACTTCTTGCAAATAACTAGGCCTTTTCCCAGCAGCCCCTTCTAAATTCTTCTTTAGACCGGACAGTATTGTCTTGTTGGCCACTTCGACCTGACCATTTGCTTGTGGGTGGAAAGGGGAAGAGAAGCAATGTTGTATGCCTCTAGAGGCACGGAAACTCTCCATTTCCTTGTTGTCGAACTGTGGTCCATTGTCCGTTGTTATCTTTTGTGGAATTCCAAATCTGCAACAGATATTGGATAAAACGAATTTTATAACAGCTTTTGATGTTGTACCTGCCAACGGAGCTGCTTCAATCCAGTTCAAAAAGTAATCAATAGTGACGATTTTAGTTCGGCACCCTTCGGACGCCATGGGTAGACCCCCCCCCCCCCCCTCATCGAGCAAAAGGTATTGGCTCAGTAATTGACTCTAAAGGGATGGCTGGGATATGAATCTCATTGCTATATCTCTGGCATGGGTCACACCTCCTCACCAACTCCTTAGCATTTTGCATTATAGAGGGCCAATAATACCCAGCTAATAAAACTCTCCTTGTTAGAGCCCTGAATCCACAGTGAGTTGATCCCTCACCATCATGTAATTCGGAGAGCACTATAAGATTTTTTATAAAGAATATCTCTTAGGATGACAAAACCACGAGCCTTGTATTTTACTTTTCTTGCTATTGATTTATCCGGTGGCAAGATGCCATCTGAGAGATATTGAAGGAGAGAAAATCTCCAATCTTGAGGCTGTTTTATATCTATATCGAAACTTTCTTCTTCCTTACCCAGACTGATTCCAATGGATGGGCACTCCAGCACATGAATCCAAGGGTAGGACTCAGTATAGGCTATAGTTGCCAAGGAGACTGCTAGTATATTTTCTGTTCGGGGAATGTGTTCGTAGATGATGCTTTTAAAAATAAGAGCTAATTCTTTAAGAAGAAGTAAGTATTTAACCAACTTCTCCTTTTTAGCTTCGGATTGACCTTGTGCATGATGGATAAGCAGCTGAGAATCGCTCATTAACTTGACCCTTTTGGCTCCATAAATAAGAGCCAATTTCAAACCAGCTATAGCAGCTTCATATTCAGACTCATTATTAGAAGCCCTGAAAGCAAAATATATAGCTTGATACATGTTGTCACCGTACGGAGAGGTCAAGCATACTCCTGCACCACATCCCATGGTACTTGATCCACCATCAGCCCGGATGACCCAGACTTTTTTGTCTTTCGTATCAGTTGTTTGCTTTGTATCCCTATCAAAATGGAATTCAACTAAGAAATCAGGCACAGCTTGGGCTTTGATTGTTGTCCGAGAGGCAAAATCAATATCGAAGTCCCCCAATTCTACTGACCACTTAGTCATTCTACTTGAAACGTCTGCCTTTTGAAGAACATTTTTTAAGGGAAAAGGCGTCCGGACAATAATGGGATGAGCCTGAAAATAAGGCATCATCTTCCTCGCACCAATCACCATGGCTAATGCTAATTTTTCAAGCTTCATATAGCGTTCTTCTGCATCTATCAAGCTCTTGCTAATGTAATACACCAGACGAGGACAATTATCTACTTCCCTTACCAATACTGAACTTATGGCACAATCTGAAACGGCCCAATATACGAAGAGAGTTTCTCCATCAATGGGTTTAGACAAAGTCTTGGGGGAAAACAAGTGCTTTTTAATCTCATCGAAGGCCTCATCACACTGTGGGGACCAATTGAAATCTTTTGCACCTTTTAAAGTTTGAAAAAATGGGGCGCACTTGTCCAAAGACCTTGAAATAAAACGGTTTAGTGCAGCCAGTCTCCCAGTCAAACGTTGTACTTCTTTAATATTTCGAGGAGGCTCCATCTGCAGCAAAGCATTAAGTTGGTCCGGATCAGGCTGTATCCTTTGCTCACTTATCACATACCCCAGGAATTTGCCGGACTGTACTCCAAAGATACACTTTTCTGGGTTTAATTTCAAATTCACTTTCACTAAGTTAGAAAAATTTTCTTGGAGATCTGACAAGTGTAGCTCTTCAACCACACTTTTCACCATCATATCGTCGATGTATACTTTCATGTTTCTTCCAATTTGATCAGCAAAATCCTTATTTACCAACCTCAGATAAGTAGCCCCAGCATTTTTTAACCCAAATGGCAATGAAGGCCCATATCGGTAACAATGAAGGCCCAGCAAAATCCTCACGTTGTAACAATGAAGGCCCATATCGGTAACAAACGTAGTATGCTCCTAATCCTTCGGATCCACTTGAATCTGATGATACCCGGAGAAGGCATCCATAAAAGATAGCAGCTTGTTCCCAGATGTGGAATCCACCAATTGATCAATCCGGGGAACTGGGTATAAATCCTTCGGGCAAGCCGTGTTGAGATCTGTGAAATCAATACACATACGCCACTTGCCATTTTTATTTTTCACTAATACCGGATTGGCTGTCCATAAAGGGTACTGAGACTCCTTTATGTGCCCCATTTTAGTAAGCCGGTCAACCTCTTGAACTATGACATCAGCCTTTTCCTTAGAAAAAGCTCTTCTTTTTTGTATTACAGGTGTTATGTCTCTTCGGATGGACAGTTGGTGTGACATAATATCTGCTGGCACTCCAGTAACATCAGCATTGCACCAAGCAAAAACATGTTGATGGTCTTTCAAGAACTTTAACATTTTTCCCTTTAATTTTGATGTCATCTTAGATCCTATCTTAACACATTTTCCTTCAGTCAAAGAATGTGTTTCAACTTCTTCAATCGGTATTAAAACTCCAGGGGTCTCTCTAGGGTCATCAATCTCACCCTCTCCCCTAGAAAGCCCCTCAAACTGTTATTCTTTGTTAATCCGAACTACCCCCAATGTCCGGGGGGCCAGCGCTGTTGCATAACACTCTCTTGCTATCTTTTGGCTGCTCCGAACAACTCCCACTTGTCTTTGCACAGCATATTTCAAATATTGGTGGACATTTGAGGCCACCACATGCATCCTAGAGAGCCAAGACCTCCCCGGAATAGCATTATAACAAGTGGGACAATCCACCACAACGAACAATATTTTAACCATTTTCTTAAAAGGGCCTTTGCCAAACAAAACTTCCTCCTCGAACTCCCCGATCACATCTGCTGAGCTTCCAGTGAAACCCACAATCGACCTGTTCGAACGCTGAATTACTGCTGGGTTTTTTCATCTTTTTGTAGGAAGTTAAAAAGAGAATATTGGCAGAACTTCTAGTGTTCACAAGAATCCGTCTTATGTCATTGCCCCCAATGGATGCTCCTATGACGACAGCATCTTCATGAGGACCAGCTATATCCCTCAAGTCATCCTCATCGAAAACAATGAAGGGAAATGGAATCTGTGATTGATAGGAAATCATGCCTCCCTCCAGTTGGGTAGCTAAAGTATGAACATGCCTCTTTCTTGAAGAAGCAGTGGGTACTGTCATGGTGTCTCCTCCAAAAATTGTGAGTGACTCAAAAAAGTTGATAAGTCCAGACATCGATTTGCAATTTTCTGCGATAACTCCCACTTTATTCTGGGTCGGATCAGGGTCCACGTACTCTGACTCTACATTGAATTTCTTGACTATCACCATGGCCCCCTCCGGAGCTGATGTGCCTGCATTGTTTGGACCAACCCAATGAGTGTTATCAGGCCTATTGCCTCCTCTTCTTTTAACATATGCTCCAAACTTTCCTCTTTCAATTAAATTCTGTACTTCTTGCTTCAAAGCAATACAATCCTCGGTGGTATAGCCAGTATCATTATGATATTGACAGAAACAATTGTTACGGCTCTCCTTAGGAGATTGTAACGCTGTCGGCCTTCTATAATGTACTTCGTCTTTTGTTTTGTCATAAATAGTGGCTACGCTTTCTTTTAATTCTGCAAACCACTCCGGTTGGACCCAAGGTCCTCGCATATTTATAGATTGTTGACTCTGTGCTAGAGCAGCTGGCTGAGACTGAGCTTTGGCTCTGTTATGACTCTGCCCGGCCTCCCTAGCCTTGTTCCCATATTGGTTTTGGTTTGGATTTGGAGCAGCCGAAGCAGATCTCACCTGCATGTGCACCCTTGTTTTCTTTGTTTCATCAACATTAATATGCTTTCCAACTTGATTCAACAGACCTCCCCACGTCATGGCCTTCTTTCGGGTTACTGAATCATCCTGGTTTTCAGGGTTCAAGCCCTGCCTCAGAGAAGCTATTGCTACTTGTTCAAAGTAATCAACCAACCCATTTTTGGTGTTTACAAAGCGACTTATGTATTTTTTTAGAGATTCGTTCGGTTCTTGGGCACAATGGATGATTGTGTCTCCATTTCCCTTTACCTCCTTACTTCCAACAAATTGCCTCCGGAAGGCCACCCAAAAAGTATCAAAATTTCTGATGCACCCCTGCGGTAGGCTGTTATACCACTTCATGGCACTCCCCGTAAAGGATTGGGAGAATGCTCTACAAAGAAACTTGTCGTTGGTGTGGTTAATTTTCGTCTGAGGGTAAATTTATAATTTGTTTTGGAGTTTGTGGAGGTATGTAGGTGTTTAATGTTTGAGTAGAGAGTAGAGGGAGAATTAAGCAGCCTGGTTGTATTTAATTTTCATTACCCATATTTAATGCGGGTGGTTGGGTATTTATACCCTTGTATTTGGGATTTATGGGCTTTCGGGTCATGTTTAATGGACCTGGGTCATGTTCAAGGACCCATGAGCTTTTAGTAGAAGAGCAAGCAGCTTAGTCAAGAAGTGTTTAGGTTTTTAAGTACTTTAGTCATAGTTCAAACAGTCCAATGGGCTAGGTGTTCGAACTGCCCTGTCCGGTCTGGTGATCTTAATACGAATTATCCCCGTCCGGAGAGGTAGCAACATTCGGACTCATCAGGAGCCCCTTTTTTAGGTGTTTGTTCAAATACCTTTGCCAAAAACCTGAAAAATAGTCCGATGTTAGGGGCAGTTTTACCCGGACAAGTCTTTCCACTTATGCTATGACTTTATCCGGACTGAAAAAACTCTGTGAATCCAAACGGTTTTTTGCCAGAGTTCATGGGACACGTGTCACTTTTTGGTTGGTTGTTTCAGCCGTTTTTTCACCTTAAATTTCGCACCCACCTTCTTCAAAAAGCAACCTCTTCATTAATGAGGGTGACATCAGCGTCGTTTTTTAATCATTACTAATCTTTTCGAATTCTCCTAGGAACCAAGACTCTTTTTTTAGATTTACTATAAGTTGAAATATTTTCTACTGTTTCACCATTACTTTCGTTTTCACTCTGCAAATCCCCAAAGCTTTCTCTCAAGAACAAATGTTTACTCAGGTTGTTTATGTTCACGGCTAGGAACGCTCTGATCAAAGGCGGGTGGCTAAACCTCTCTGAATTAGAAAAAAGCGCAAAAGGGTGAAAGGGAAAGACGCATTGCAGCAGGCTTACCCGATTCCCCCATCGATAAACCAGCAACTTCACTCACAGAGTCAGACCAGGGTTCTTCCTCCACAAAGGGTGTCAAACCGAGGAGGTTGTTTCAATCCAGTCTTTCCCCTATCATCTCAGGTTCTTCGGTTCAAGAGTCGGAACCCGTCGTTGAACCAGGTTTAACAGTCACCAGCCTTAAAAAACCCTCCCCATTTTTAGCCATGGGGTCTGATGCTGAAAACTCTCCTCGCAAGTTAGTTGATCGGAGAAAAGGTCGGCTGGTCAAAGGGCAGGCTTCTAAGAGCACCCCTGTATCAGGTGCCAAGGATAGTAGTACTGGGTCAGAAGTACCCATTAGGGCACCCAGGGACAGGCTGTCCGGTCCGGAGGGCACTGGCTCAAGTCCCCGAAGAGAAACGTCCACAATAGAGCCCTAACCAGAGGCTAGAAATCAGGAGAGTACCGGAGCTCATCAGGCCGGAAGTCAGGCTGAGCCAAATCCAAACCTCCCTCTCACCACTGCGACTAAAAACCCTTCCTCAATCATGGAGGATTCTATCGAAGAGGCTCCATTTGAGTCTGAACCTTCCGGACAGACTGGCAGTGCTGTTGCTGCCCAAAAAGATAAAGTCAAGGAAAAGTTGTGCTTGAGGCATCCGGATCTGCCGGAGTGTCTCGAAGGAAAGGTGGGGCCTTGTTTTCACAAGGTCAATGTTAAGTATCTCCTTGCCCTGCAAAAGATCAACTATGCTTTCATCCATACAGCTGAGCTGGGCCGGATACGTACGAAGTGGGGAATTCCGGAGAACGTGAAGATAAGAATCCCTATAAACCCCGAAACTCCCATGGATTGCAAGCTGAGCGAGATAGTTATTTTTACGGAGCTGTTTAACTGGGGGCTCAGATTTCCCTTCGACCCAGAGATTGTCAGATACTTTCATCTGATAAAGCTCTGTCCAAGCTAGCTGAGTCCCAATGCTTGGTACACCCTCATGGCCTGCATTATGGCCTCTAGGCTCTCCGGGATTCCTCTACCGATGGAGGAGTTTGCTGTTGTGGCCAGTCTCTGCAGAAACCACCACATCCCCTTTTATCACTTCAACATGGGGGATAATTTCAAAGTAGTGGATGACCTGCTAGAGTAGGAGAGGAATTGGAGGACTCAATTCCTGTTCGTAAGTGGTGCTTGGGAGAACGGGAAGAAAATCAAGGCCGGAGTCAACCTAAGTCTCCTCACCAGCAGATGAAGGAGTGATCGTAAGGCTCCTACTTTATATTTTTATCTCTTATTTTATCAAATTCGTTTAAACTGATTGGCTTTGTCTTTTTCTTAGCAGTACTACCCAAGGACTTTAATGACTATCTAAAGTCCGGGCAGACTACTTGCACCAAGATCAACACTTGGGCTGCTGAACAGTGGGGAAACCGGTTCCACGATGCTTTCACGGGGGGCAACTTAGCAAGGTCTCACCTCTGGAACACTACTGGCCGGAGGGACTTAACTTGGGAAGAGCTCACCACTCAACCCCCTCCGGATGTAGTGCTCAAGAGGACACACAAACTGGATGGGACACTTTACTTGCCAGGCCGGGCCAAGGCCCTGAGTAAGATGAAAGGAAAAAAGAAGAAGGACAAGAAAGTGGTAGGTGGAGCGGACCCTGCTGAGGTGGAGGAAGTTGTTTTAACAAATCCGGAGGGGCCAGCCCCAAGCCAGATTGATGCTACTCTCTTGGAAGCGGTAGAGCAGGAGAGTGTTAGGCAAGAAGTTCACTCCCCAAAACCCCTAAGGGCTTCCAAAAGAGACCGTAAACGGGGAGCTGAAAGCAAGGACAGGGAGGCCAAGAAGAAAAAGACCTCTAAGGGTGATGAACTTTCTCTCCGGCCTCCGGAGCCTCTCCCCCATGTTGATCCCACTGACCCAACACAAGCAGAGGAGATACCTGGTGACTTTCAAACTGATGAGGTCGAAGGGGGAGGTCTTAGCATTGATGGGGTAGACATCACTGGTCTTGGTGGGCTTGGTGAGTACTTTATCAACCTCCCCATAGACAATTTTGCTGGGCCTTACCTCCCTCCGAGTACTTCAAACACCATCACTTTTAATGGTAAGACTTTTACTGTTTCAAGTGAAAAGGACATTATAGCTCACTCTTTATTAAGTAGTGTTCAGCCGTTGCTTGTGTTGGAGAAGCAAGTTCGAATTCAGACAAACATTATCAAAGACCTCAAGTCTGATAAGGAGAGGTTGTCCGATGACCTTCTTACTGCCACTCAACATGCTGACATTTTAAAGGGGGAGAACGAGGAGCTGAAAAAGAACCAAGAGGGGTGGACCACCAAAGTTGCTACTCTGGAAGACACCATCAAGGATCTCCGGGAGAAGTTGTCCGGAGCAGAGAAAGATCTCAACTTTTCAAAAGAGGAGACCAAGGCCAAGGATCAAGTTATTCACAACTTGACAAGTGACAAGATTGCGCTTGAGAACACAGTGTCCAAGGCTGCAGAGGAGAAAGCTGATCTGCTAAGGGAGCAGGAGGCCAAAATCCAAGCCAAGATTGACGCTTATGCCAACAACGTGATCGACACTTAAGAGCAAGTGTATGCCAAGGTGAAATCAGACATGGTCTCGCTCTTCCATATAAAGTTCCCGAAGAGGAACTTGGGATATTTTTGGCTTCACGTAGAGTATGAAGACCTTCCCTTCCACACCATGGCTGACGGAGACTTGCATGACTACTCCAGTGCTTCCTCTTCTGACGAGGCAGAAGAAAATGCTGGGGAGGGTCCTCCTTAAGAGAAATACGATCCCAAGCGGAAGAAGAAGATGGATGAGGCTGGGCCATCTTTAAAGGCTCAGTCTTAAATTATGAATTATTTTTTCACTTTTCATGTTATCTAAACTAAAGTCCTTGGAAGGCCAAGGCACTCTTTTTGTTAATGTGTTTAGTATCTGACCGGATAGATCCTTTACTTTGTTTGACAATTTAAAAGTCCTTGGAAGGCCAAGGCACTTAAGTTATTTCAATGAATATCCTTGTTTTGCACAATTTTCGCATCCTTTCATAGTTTGTTTCAATTTTGGTGGCTAGTGTTTAAATAACTCTTAGTTATTTTATAAATGGCCTAAAGTGAGAGTGTTTAAGCTCTCCGATGACAAATGTTTAAGTGGTCATCATTCTTTTACTTCAATCCGGATGGTGTGACAAAAAACAAAGTAAGAACACTTCCGAAGTTTTTTTAAGAAGGCATCAAATTTCATTAAAAATCCCGGACACCTCATTAAAACCTCCCCGCGCCACCAGGGTAGGAAAGAGTATGCCCCCAAATATTTATATGGATGTTTAAACAAGTAAATATTTACACAGATGCTACTCCAAGTACATCCGGAGATGTTCGATATTCCAAGGGTGGGTCAAAATTCTTCCATCCTTGTCTTCTAGCCAATATGTTCCAGGTTTAAGCCTTTCAACAACCATATAAGGTCCTTCCCAAGTTGGGGCCAGTTTGCCGAGGAGCTTCTCTTTAGTGTGTAAGAAGACTTTCCTTAATACCTTGTCCCCCGGCTGGAAATCTCTTCTTTTAACTCTAGAAGCAAATCTGCTTCTCATCAAACCCTCATAATGTGCAGCTCTAAGGTGAGCTTTAACTCGTTTTTCCTCTATCAGGTCAAACTGACCTCTGATTGCCACTTCGTTGGCACATTCGGAGAATTTGTGAACCCGAAATTTTGGGAGAGTTGCTTCTATGGGAGCTATTGCATCCATCCCATAGACCAAAGCAAAGGGTGACTCCTGCGTTGCAGCCTCAAGTGTTGTCCGGTAGGCCCACAAGACCTCTTGTAAATAGCTAGGCCACTTCCCAGCAGCTCCTTCTAGATTCTTCTTTAAACTGGACAGTATAGTTATGTTAGCCACTTCAACCTGACCATTTTCTTGTGGGTGGAAAGGTGGAGAGAAACAATGTTGTATACCCCTTGAGGCACAGAAACTCTTCATTTCTCTATTGTCGAACTGTGGCCCATTGTCTGTCGTTATCTTTTATGGAACACCAAATCTGCAACAGATGTTGGATAAAATGAATTTTATGGCACCTTTTGATGTTGTTCCTGCCAGAAGGGCTGCTTCAATCCACTTCGAAAAGTAATCTATAGCAACAATTATAGTTCTGCGCCCTCCGGACGCCATAGGGAGAAGGCCCACTAAATCCAACCCCCATCGAGCAAAAGGTATAGGCTCAGAAATCGATTCTAAAGGGATGGCTGGGACATGAATTTCAATGCTATATCTCTGGCATGGATCACACCTTCCTACCAGCTCTTTACCATCCTACATGATAGATGGCCAATAGTAGCCGGCCAGTAAAACTCTCCTTGTTAAAGCCCTAAATCCACAGTGAGCTGATCTCTCACCATCATGCAATTCGGAGAGGACTACTTGAGATTCATCATCTCCCAAACACCGTAGAAGAGGTTTACTGTAAGACTTTTTATACAGAATGTCTCTTAGTATGATAAAACCATGAGCCTTGTGTTTCATTTTTCTCGCTAGCAATTTATCCGGAGGCAAAATACCATCGGAGAGGTACTGTAGGAGAGGAAATCTCCAATCCTGAGGTTGCTTCACCTGTACTTCAAAAATTTCTTCCTCTTTATCCACATTAAATTGAATGGAGGAGCTCTCCAGTACATGGATCCATGGATATGATTCTGTGTAAGCTATGGTTGCTAGTGAATGTGCTAGTTCATTCTCTGTTCGGGGTATATGCTCATAAACAATGCTTTTAAACTTGAGTGCTTCATTTTTAAGAAGAAGTAAATACTTCACTAGCTGCTCCTTTTTAGCCTCAGATTGACCTTGAGCATGGTGGATAAGAAGCTGGGAGTCACTCATTAGCTTGACCCTTTTAGCCCCACAAATATAAGCTAACTTTAAACCAACTATAGCTGCTTCGTATTCGGACTCATTATTGGAAGCCCTGAAAGCAAAACATATAGCCTCGTACATTTTGTCACCATACGGAGAAGTTAAGCACACCCCTGCACCACATCCCATAGTGCTGGATCCACCATCCGTCCGGACGATCGAGACCTTTTTGTCTTTCATCTCAGTAGTCTGCTCTGAATCTCTGTCAGAGTGGAATTCAACTAGAAAATCAACCACAGCTTGGGCCTTGACTGCTGTTCGGGGAGCAAAATCTATATCGAAATCCCCCAACTCTACCGACCACTTAGTCATTCTACTAGAAATGTCTGCCTTTTGGAGAACATTCTTCAAATGAAAAGATGTTCGGACGATAATAGGATGAGCCTGGAAATAAGGCCTCATCTTCCTTGCAGCTATTACCAGGGCCAACGCTAACTTTTCGAGTTTCAAATAACGCTTCTCTGCATCTATCAAGCTCTTGTTGATGTAGTATACGGGGTGGGGTAGTTATCCACCTCTCTCACCAATACAGCACTGATGGCACAACTTGAAACTGCCAAATATACGAAGAGTGTCTCTCCATCAATTGGTTTAAATACGGTTTTGGGGGAGGACAGATGTTTCTTAATCTCATTGAAGGCATTATCACACTGTGAGGTCCAGTCGAATCCCTTTGCACCCTTCAAAGTTTGAAAAAACGGGGTGCATATGTCTGATGACCTTGAGATAAATCGGTTTAAAGCAGCTAACCTCCCCGTCAATTGATGCTCTTCTTTAACCTCCCACCGTGCTCGTCAATTTGGTGTGGTTAATTTTCGTCTGAGGGTAAATTTGTAATTTGTTTTGGAGTTTGTGGAGGTATGTAGGTGTTTAATGTTTGAGTAGAGAGTAGAGGGAGAATTAAGCAGCCTGGTTGTATTTAATTTTCATTACCCATATTTAATGTGGGTGGTTGGGTATTTATACCCTTGTATTTGGGCTTTATTGGCTTTCGGGTCATGTTTAATGGACCCGGGTCATGTTCCAGGACCCATGAGCTTTTAGTAGAAGAGTAAGCAGCTTAGTCAAGAAGTGTTTAGGTTTTTAAGTACTTTAGTCATAGTTCGAACAGTCCAATGGGCTAGGTGTTCGAACTGCCCTGTCCGGTCTGGTGATCTTAATACGAACTGTCCCCGTCCAGAGAGGTAGCAACATTCGGACTCATCAGGAGCCCTTTTTTTAGGTGTTTGTTCAAATACCTTTGCCAAAAACCTTAAAAATAGTCCAACGTCAGGGGCAGTTTTACCCGGACAGGTCTTTCGACTTGTGATATGGCTCTATCCAGACTGAAAAAACTCTGTGAATCCAAACGGTTTTTTGCCATAGTTCATGGGACACGTGTCACTTTTTGGTTGGTTGTTTCAGCCATTTTTTCACCTTCAATTTCGCACCCACCTTCTTTAAAAAGCAACATCTTCAACTGGTATCAATACTCCAGGGGTCTCTCTGGGGTCATCAATTTCACCCTCACCCCCAGAAAGCCCCTCAAACTGCTATTGCTCGTCGATACGAACTGCCCCCAACGATCGGGGGCCAGGGCTGTAGCATAACATTCTCTTGCAACCTTTTGACTACTTCGGACAACTCCCACTTGTCCTTGAACAGCATATTTCAAACATTGGTGGACTGTCGAGGCCACTGCATGCATCCTAGAGAGCCAAGACCTCCCTAAAATAGCATTTATAGCAAGTGGGACAATCTACCACAATAAAAAGTATCCTGACCATCTTCTTGAAAGGGCCCTTGCCCAACAAAACTTCCTCTTCGAACTCCCCGATCACATCTGCTGAGCTGCCAGTAAAGCCCACAATTGATCTGTCTGAACGCTGAATTACGGCTGGATTTTTCATTTTCTTATAAGTGTTTAAGAAGAGGATATTGGATGAGCTTCCAGTATCCACCAAGATTCGTCTTATGTCATTTCCCCCAATGGATGCTCCTATGACAACAGCATCTTTATGAGGGCCATCTATATCCCTTAAGTCATCTTCATTGAAAACAATGAAGGGGAATGGAATTTGCGATTGATAGGAGGTCATGCCTCCTTCTAGCTGGGTAGCCAAAGTATGAACGTGCCTCTTCCTCGAAGAAGCAGTAGGAGCTGTCATAGTATCTCCTCCGAAAATTGTAAGTGACTCAAAAAACTTAATGAGCCCGGAGACTGTTCTAGAACATTCCTCAATGGCACCCACTCTATTTCGAGTTGGATCCGGATCCAAGTATCAAACCTTTAGATTATAACCATAGCTCCCTCCTAAGCAGCATTGCTTGGACCAACCCGGTGAGTATTGTCAGCCTATTACCTCATCTTCTTTTGATATATGCCCCCAGCTTTCCCCTTTCAATCAAGTTCTGAACTTCTTGTTTCAAGGCTATACAATCATCGGTGGTATGGCCAATATCATTATGATACTGGCAGAAAGAGTTATTACGATGTTGTCTAGGAGATTGCAGTGCGGCCGATCTTCTATAGTGTACCTCTTCCTTTGTTTTATCATAAATGGTGGCCACACTTTCTTTCAATTCTGCAAACCACTCCGGTTGAACCCAAGGCCCTCTCTTATTTCTGGATTGTTAACTCTGAGCAGGTGCAGCTGGCTGAGATTGAGCTTTAGCCCTGCTATGCCCATGTCCGGTCTCCTTTGCCTTGTTCCCGGATTGATTCTGATTGGGGTTTGGTGCAACCGGGGCAGACCTCACCTGCATGTGCACCCTAGTTTTCTTTATTTCATCAACGTTAATCTGCTTTCCAACCTGATTCAGCAAACCTCCCCAAGTCATGGCTTTCTTTTTGGTCACCGAATCAGCCAAATTCCCAGGGTTTAAGCCCTGTCTCAAGGAGGCTATTGTTACTTGCTCGAAGCAATCAGCCAACCCATTCTTGGTGTTTACAAAACGACTTATGTATACTTTCAATGATTTGTTCGGTTCGTGGGCACAATGGATTATTGTGTCCCCGTTGCCCTTCAACTCTTTACTCCCAACAAACTGCCTTCGAAAGGCCACCCAAAAGGTATCAAAATTCCTGATGCAGCCTTGTGATAGGCTGTTATACCATTTTAGAGCACTCCACGTAAAGGATTGGGAAAATGCTCTACAAAGTAGCTTCTCGTCATCATCAAAGTTCATCATGAAGTTTTTAAATTGCTCCAAATGGTTGTCCGAATCAGTACTGCCATCGTACTTTTCCATTTTAGTGCTGTCAAACCTCTTAGGGAGGTTTCCGGACAGAATCTTGGAAGATAATGGAGATCGTCTCCAATTCCGACCACGACTGAACACAGTATCCTCATTGGGAGTTGCAAAGATACCTGGTTCATCGTGGAAAGCAAAAGGATCCATCAGCATCCGGTCTACATGCCTCCGACTGTGAGATGATCCTTTGCCAATATTTTTCTTCAATTTCCCACGTCTATCCCTTTTTCTTGAATATATTTTTATCAACTTTTGCTTCTTTTTAGTTCGGCCCTCATCACTGCTAGAGGACAAGGACTCTTCAACTCCCTCCTCAACCGAGGAGTTATCAGAAGACTATGAATCTGAGTCAGAACTCTCCACTGGCTTAGATCGGTGAGACTTTTTGGAGCTGGCATGAGTCTTTTTGGTACTCACATGACTCTTTGAAGGCTCATGCTCTCTAGGAGTTATCGGTATGATGAGCAACTGATGCTTTTGATTTTTCTTGTATGCCCATCTTAGCCTTTTCTGCCCTCAGAGCTTCTATCTCGCCTTTTAACCTATCGCGCTCCTCGATGGTGTATTCATCGTTTTCACCCACCACTTCGAGCAAAGCTGGTGGTACTTCCGGGGTGTCTGGATTCATTCAGACTGACTTTTCTTGTTGGTTTCGAATGCTCGATTCAGGCACCTTCGTGCTCCCACTGTGGTCGTCAATTTGGTGTGGTTAATTTTCGTCTCAGGGTAAATTTGTAATTTGTTTTAGAGTTTGTGGAGGTATGTAGGTGTTTAATGTTTGAGTAGAGATTAGAGGGAGAACTAAGCAGCCTGGTTGTATTTATTTTTTATTACCCATATTTAATGTGGGTGGTTGGGTATTTATACCCTTGTATTCGGGCTTTATGGGCTTTCGGGTCATGTTTAATGGACCCGGGTCATGTTTAATGGACCCGGGTCATGTTCAAGGACCCATGAGCTTTTAGTAGAAGATCAAGCAGCTTAGTCAAGAAGTGTTTATGTTTTTAAGTACTTTAGTCATAGTTCGAACAGTCCAATGGGCTAGGTGTTCGAACTGCCCTGTCCGGTCTGGTGATCTTAATACGAACTTTCCCCGTCCGGAGAGGTAGCAACATTCGGACTCATCAGTCGTCATCATCAAAATTCATCATAAATTTTTTGAACTGTTCCAAATAGTTGTCCGGGTCTTTACTGTCATCGTATTTTTCCATTTTTGTACTGTCAAACCTCTTAGGAAGGTTCCCGGACAGAATTTTGGAGGATAATGGAGATTGTCTCCAACTCCGGACACGACTGAAGACGATATCCTCATTAGGAGTTGCAAAGATACCTGGTTCATCATGGAAGGCAAAAGGATCCATCACCATCTGATCTACGTGTCTCCGGCTATGAGACGATCCTTTGCCTATATGCCTCTTTAACTTTCCATGCCTATCCCTTTTTCTTGAGTATTTTTTGACTAACTTTTTCTTCTTTTTCGAACGTCCTTCATCACTGGTGGATGATAGGGATTCTTCGACTCCATATTCGCCTGAGGAGCTGCTGGAAGATTTTGAGTCCGAATCAGAGCTCTCCACCGTCTTAGACCGATGAGACTTTTTTGAGCTAGTATGAGTCTTTTTTCGTGCTCACATGGGTTTTTGAGGGCTCATGTTCCCTTGGATTATCAGTATGATGAGCTACTTACGCTTTAGACTTTTCTTTTATGCCCATCTTTTCCCTCTCTGCCCTCATCCGAACTGGTTTTTTCTGATGGTTTTGAATGCTAGATTCAGGCACCATCGTCTTCCCATTGTGCTCGCCAATTTGGTGAGGTTTATTTTCGTTTGAGGGTAATTTTGTCTAGAGTTTTGTGGTATATTAGAGGTATTTAATGTTTGGATAGAGTGTAGAGGGAGAATTGAGCTGCCTGGTTGTATTTAATTTTCATTACCCTCATTTAATGCAGGTAGTTGGGTATTTATACCTTTATCTTTGGGCCACATAGGCTTTTGCGTTGTATTTAAATGGATTCGGGTCGAGTTTAAAAACCCATTAGTTTAAGTAAGCAAGTAATTAGTTTAGTTATAAAGTGGTTAAGTTTTTAATACTTTAGTTCTCTTCAGACAGTTTAGTGAGTGAGGTTGTCCGAACTGCCCCTGTCCGGTTAGGTGGATGTTGTCCGAATTGCCCATGTCCGGTTCTCATAAAGAGTGGTGACAAAATCCGGACTCATCAGTTAGAACCGTTGAAGTGAACTTATGTTTAATTTTGAGTATCTTCATGGTCTAACGGTAGTGAAATGATTGGCAATGTAACCTAATCTTTATACGTAACTATTTTTATTAGAAATTTCATGAATCTATATAGATTCTACTTTTCAAAATTAGCATGTGTTCCTAAATTCTTTTCCCAAAACTGAACATCCTCAAAGAATATTATTGTTTTTGCCTTAAAAATAATTTTAGTTGAAGAACTATAAAATTGATAGCCAATTGATTTTTATAAGTGTCTAAAGAAATAACATCTAACCATCTTAAAATGAAATATATTATCATTTGTCCTATAAGGATTTTCTTTAGATGAACATTCTTAAATATTCATATGTTTTAAGTTAGGTTTAGATCTAGTCCAAAGTTCACGTGGGATCTTTATTGTTGCTTTTGTGGGATCTTTATTGAAAATATATATTTTATTCATTTTTTGTATTTTTATGTTCTTAAGTTAAGATCTCAAGTGAAGTCTGATGCTTCTAAAGATATTTGAAGGTTAAATTTCTTTATTTTCACCTTGGCTTCGTCGTCTCGCTCAAGTTGTAACTAGTTTGCCAAGAGTTGGACATTAAGAAAATATTCATTTTGGTCGATTTTCCTAATTCAATGTTTAATGATCAATTCATATTTAATGATATCGTGCTCATGATTAACTATGTTAAACAAATTATTTATTTTGGACCGATTAAATTTTGCGTCCTTGATAACCACAAACTTGTAAAACTCTAAAATAATTCAATTCATTAATAGAGATAACTTTGACGACATATTGAATCTGTAATAGTTTATTCAAGTTTAGATAACTTAAAACATGCTAATCATATTGAAAAGTATCGTACAACAATATATTTATTTTAAATTCAAACTATTTTGTAGCTGTTAAGTCTAGACTAAAAGTAACTCGAAGTATAATATTATCTTTTAAATGAGTCTTTTATATTAATTAGATTTCTATATTAATTAGGTATTCTATGTTAATTAGATTTCTATATTAATTAGATATTTTATATTAATTAGATATTCTATATTAAATAAATCTTCTATTGATTTGGTATTATATATTAATTAGATTTCTAATTAATTGAGTCTTCTATATTAATTAGATTTCTTAATTAATGGATTAAGATTTATCACAGTCGGCTTATAAATAGAAGAAGATATTTATTTACAATAAGTGGTGAGATAGACTAAAAAACGAGCAACAGTTCAGGGGAAATCGGCAAATCTGTTGTAGATTGTGTAATGAGATAGAAGATAAAAAACTTGAATATGTATTCTAGGATTCGCAGATTCTTTATAAACCCAAAAGAGAGTTTTGTAACAAAAGAATGATTGGGTGTTTATGTTTGAGAGTGTTTTTGTAACATTTTATATATAAATTGTCTCTAGTACCTGTGGATGTAAGATTTCTCATAATTTAAACCACGTCAAATCTCTTGTTTTATAATTTTTTATTTCATGTTCTTTCTTATTAACTTTTTATTTCAAATAATATTAGAGCTGAAGCTCGTATTACCTCATATAACATCTGAGGTAGATCTTCGACAATTGTTGGTCATTGATTCATTGAGTGGCTATGATTCAACCTAACGAGTCTTGTAAAGGTTGGGTCGGATCTTGTTTAGATATTGTTGGTTTCCTTAACAAGTGATGTAGTGAACATGGGGAACTAATATCAATATTCATTGTTGGTGAAAAAGATAAAGTAAAAAGAAGAAGATCGTGGATCTTGGAGTAAATTTGAGCGCGGTCATAATGATGGATACCATGAGGTGAGTATTGGATTCAATAAATCTACTAGATTGGATAAGGCTTTAAAAATATGAGGTATGCCCCTGAATTTAAACACAACTTTCTACCTATAGGTATGTTAGATGATGAAGGGTTTGAGTATAAGGATGAATATGGAAGACTTAGGGTCTTGCAAGACTCATATTTTGTTATAGAGGTTGATCCGACTTATGGTGTTTTAGTAAATGTTGGGTTTGTAGTATAAGAGGTGTCTAGTATGGACAATTGATCTGCTATTACTTGGCTGGAAGCAGTTGAAGACTTGTCGAAACATGTGAAGATCTAATCCATGAAGTAACCGAAGACCGAAAATGATGTTGTATTAGTGAACCGAACATTCACTCACTATTATAGTGAAATTTGTATACTTATGAGCAAAATCTTGAAAAGTACATTGAAGCATGAAATAACTGAGTTGGAGATATAATATGTGTCGTCGGTGGAGCTGGAGTTGAGATGTAGTTTGAACATAAGGGTGAAGATATGGATGCATCTACGAAAGGTAAGTTCGAATTTGACCTTTATGTAAGAAGTTCATCACTCCATGCGTGTTGGTGGACAGTTGGTCTGCGGTGAGTGGAAAATTGTTAAATGTAGGCTAGAAGTAACTCGAAGTATAATCTTATTTTTAAAACCGGTCTCATATATTAGTCATATATTAATTAGATTTCTATATTAAATAGATTTATTATATTAATTAGGTCTCTTATATTAATTAAATTTATATATTAATTAGATATTATATACTAATTAGATCATCTATATTAATTATATTTCTATATCAATTAAATCTTCTATTAATTTTCTCTTCTATATTAATTAGATTTTTTATCAATTAAGTATTCTATATTAATTAGATTTCTTAATTAATGGATTAAGATTTATCACTATCTCACTATAAATAAAAGAAGTTATTGCTTTACAATGTGTGAGGAGATGAGACAAAAAACGAGTAATGGTTCAAAGGAGATGGTGAGTATATTTTTAGAAAGTGTCGTGAGGTTAAAGATAATTACTTAAATAGAAATTTTGAGATTTACATATTCTTTGTAAACCAAGAAGAGTGTTTTGTAACAAATGATTGATTGAGTGTTTAGTGTTTAAGAGTCTTCTCGTAACCTTCAATATATAAATTGTGATTGCCACCCGTGGATGTAATATTCAAAGCTCGTAATGCCTACTATAGCCTTTCGAGTGGGTGTTCACCAATGGTTGGTCAATATTTCGGCTAAGTAGCTAGGAATCGGCCCAGTGAGTCTTGTTAGAGTTGGGTCAAATCTTGTTTGGATATTGGTATTTTCTCTAACAAATGGTTTGTTGATCGTGGAAATGTGATATAAATATCCGTTGTTGGTAAAGAAAATAAAATAGAAAGACGAAGTTCACGGATCTTGGAGGAAAGTAGCGCAATCATAATGATGGACTTCATGAGAGAAGTATAAAATTTAACCTATCTACTAGACTAGAAAAGGCTTTAACAATTGTGAGTCATAGACTGAAAAATACTTTAACAAATGTGAGATTCAAGCTATCTACTAGACTGGAAAAGACTTTAACAATTGTGAGTCATGGACTAGAAAAAACTTTAATGAATGTGAGTCATGGATTGATCTACGGGGCAAGTATAAGATTCAAGCTATCTATTGGATTGGAAAAGGGTTTAATAATTATGAGTCACAAACTGGAAAAGAATTTAATGAATTTGAGTCATGGATGGATCTACAAAGATTTGGCTGGAGGCAGTTGAAGGCTTGTCGAAGCAAGTGGAGATCACATCCAGGAAGTACCTGAAGAGGTTTAGAACTAACAATGGTGTGATATAAGTGAACCGACCATTAACTAGCTATTTTTCTAAATTCGGTATGCATAGGCGCATAATCTTGAAGAGTACATTGAAACATGGAATAGCTGAGAAAATGAGTTATAATTTACTTGGAGTAAGGGTTATGTTCTCACAACTGGACAGAATAAGAGGTTGAGTGAATGGTTTATTTAGGCAGCTATCATCTTCAACATAAGGCCCTGAAGTTTCAGTATTCACAGAGATATAATAGGTCTCGGAGGTGCCAAAGGTGGAGTTGGAGTTGAGATGAAGTTTGAAGATAAAGGTATAAATGTGGATGCCTCTGCGGAAGCGGTTTCAAGTTTAGCTCAGGTTTGACCTTTACAAAGGAAGTTCAACTATTGATGGGTTTGGTTTTTAACTTGAAGCTTGATGGGTTAAATGCTTTAGATATTCAAACTGTGGAGCAACTCTCAAGTGTTGATTAGTTTGATTTTAGATGGATGTTATCACCACTTTAGATATGTGAGGTTGGGAGACTGGTCTATTATGAAGGATTGTCTCGATAGAGGTCACGGACTGCATGAGAGTTGATCACTAGAGACGTGTCGGTGGACACTTTGTCTCCAGCGTTGGGGTAAACAATACGGGAGCTACTACAAGCATGGGTTGAGAATTATTAAGTATAGGCTAGAAGTAACTCGAAACTTAATCTTCAAATGGGCTCCTATACTAATTAGATTTCTATATTAATTCAATCTTATATTAGTTTGATCTTTTATAATAATTAGATTTCAAATTAATCGGGTCTTCAATATTAATTAGATCTCTTAATTAATATATTAAGATTTATCACAGCCGGCTTATAAATGGAAGAACATATTGTTTTGCAATGTGTGGCGATACGAGACAAAAAATGAGCGATTGATTCAGAGGAAATCGACGTCTCTTTGTACAGAGTGTATGAAGTAGACGATAAACACTTCAATAGACATTCTGAGATTTACGGATTCTTTGTAAACCTATCATAGAGTTTTGTAACAAATCAGTGATTGAGTGTTTAGTTAAAGGAAAATTGAACTAGGTATGGGCATTCGATTCTCGGTTCTTTCAGTTCTCTAAACTAGTACCCATTTAGGAACCGATTTTGGTTCTTCGGTTCTCGGTTCTTTCGGTTTTTTAAAACTAGTACCCATTTAGGAACCGATTAAAATTCGGTTCGGTTCGGTTCAGTTCTCGGTTCTTTCGGTTCTTAAAACTAGTACCCATTTAGGAACTGATTAAAATTTAGCTCGGTTCGTTTCTTCTCGGTTCGGTTCAGTTACATTCGGGTTTCGGTTCCAAATGGTTACTTTCTAACCAAAAAACCTGTTTGGAACTAAACCCGAAAAGAACCAAATGGTTATTTTCTAACCAAATGGTTACTTTCTAACCAAAAGAACTGTTTGAAACTGAACCCGAAAAGAACCAAATGGCTACTTTGTAACCAAAAGAATCGTTTGGAACCGAACAGAAAACCATGGATATTCAAAGGTATTATTGCTTATTCGGTTCTTTATGGGTACTATTCGGTTCTCGGTTCCGAACCAAACTGAATCGAGAACCGTGGGTATTTAAGATAAGGAACCGTACGGGTATTTATAAGGAACCGGAACCGAACTGAAGCCGTTATTTCGGTTCGGTTCGTTTCGGTTCTTTGGTTCCATACCCATATGCCCATGCCTAAGTTCAACAAATGCACGGGAGTAAATTTGTATTTAATAATATTTGTTAAACTGTATGGAATAGTTTAGTTTTAAATAGGTAACAGTTTACTTTTGCTACGCTTTGAATTTAATGTAAACTGCTTTTTAAAAAACATTATATAAAAAATACAGTAATGTAACATATCTGTATGCTAACAAATATACATACAAACACGGATGTGTTATTTTTTTAAAGAGAAAACTATCCATAGATATATTTTTAAGTATTCAATTATCAACAAATACTAAAAAAATAGTATCAAAAGGTAACACAAGTTTAAATATTGGACTAAAATATCCCCAATGGTATAGATAGGTTCATTTAGATCGAATTCAATTTTTTTCCTATCTAAGCCAGACTTTTTACTACTCATCCTCTCAAAATTTAGTAGAATAGTTTTGAACAGTGAGCACGAAAATCCAGAGAACGAAATCCGATAGACTTTGAAGAAACCCCATTACCCATGGCAGAAATCTTGTTCCACGTATAAAACACCGACTACCGTAACCGTATCCGGTGAACGCCTTCTAACTTTTCAGGCCGGATAACTCACAACTTTGTAGCTTATTCGTTGTCGGAATCGGGTTTTGGAGGCCGAAATATAAGTACATGTACATATTTTTTTAATTTATTTTTTAAATAAAGACCGCAATCCAGTGGTTAAAAATTGTATAGTGAAAGGTATGTTATTACATGTATACGTAATAGTGTTCGTCAGTTATCGTTTCTGGTTTTTTTATACGGTGGTGGTTGGATGTGTTGTGGATGTGGTTGGTGATTCTGCTATGTTCGTTTTCAATGTGTTGTGATTAGTTAGGTTTATCTTGCAATATTAGATTTAGGTTGTGGGTTTATATATGTGATGCATCACCAATCGCAATAGGTTTTTGGTTCTATGTACGTCTACTAATTTTTGAAGCAATCGCATTTGTAGTCAATCTTAGTTAGTAAGTCGCCAAATTATTTTCCTTTAAAACTAAAATCGCATATGCGAGTTTTGGGTGGGGTTCGATGTGTTTGTTTGACATAAATAGCATGGTTGTTTCCTGTAGGTGATATGACTGCTAAAGGTGTCTTCTATAGGTCTCGTTTAGTCAGCATCATAAACCTTTTGAGAAGAAATATTGTTATGGCACAACAAATAGAAGCGCCTAGAGACACTCCTAACTATACATTTTTGGAACCATCGTTTGACCTTACAAACGAAGATCTGAGTTTGGTTTTTTTATATAAATTGATCAAGGAAATCATGAGTACTTACTCGGTCGAGGACGAAATATTCAAAATATGAGCTAAATTGGTGAAGCTAACTATAAGAGACTTGAAGGCCATATTCGGACTGAAACATGGGACGGAGGAGATGCCTTTGAATGAAGTAGGAACTTTCATTGGTCGGTTCGCTGATGGTGTTGAAAATGACTCTCGGTTAATGTAAAAATATTTTTTGAGTCCCCGTGTTCGAAAAAGCGGACCGTTGAATAAAACATTTGTATTGAATGCGCTGATAAAGGTAATTAATTGTATGTAAACATATGTTATATGTGTTATTTATTTGTGCACTGATCAAGCATATTGTCCGTTGGGTTGCCGGAAGCTATAAAGAAAGCAGTTAGGAAGGGAGGGGATGATGAGGTGAAGGATGTTGCTCATCTCTTGATATTGTTCATTTTCTCAACCTTGTTCTTCTCAGTTTCAGGGGATATAGTGAGTTGGGCAACAATGTATTACATCGACGACCTGTCAAAAATCAACGAATACGATTGGTTTGGAGCTATAGTCGAGAAGCTCCACCTATCGCTTGATAAATGTGTCACTACACAGAATTCTGATAGAGCTATCGGGTGTGCTGTTGTTCTATTCATAAGTATGATTGCAGATAATGTGATGTTATTTTTTAGAACATACGTAAAAAAATAATGTTTTAGATGTTTGCAGTCATTCATATTCCCCTAGGGGTTGACATATCAAGACCCGAAATCATACCGAGATGCTATAAATGGTAGGGGCTAGAGGGCCATGAGTCAACCTTGGACATGATCAAGATATTTAGCGAGCTCCGAGACGAGCAAGTAAAAATATAATTGTAGGATTATAAATGGTAAGTGTGAAACAAATGGGAAAAAAAGATGTATGTAGAATGAATCGCACGTAATAATTTTAAATAAATCACATCTATGAATGTTATAACATAAAATAAATTATTGTTTGTAAATCCCAAATATGATATAAAACCTAAATCGTAAATATGATATATAACATAAAACTCCTAGGTTACTAAAAAATTGCATATGGTAAGGAAACATTATTTCAGGGGACTAATCACTAACTTACCTGATAGATTTTTGAGTTTGATCTATCTTTGACAGAGGCTGAAATTGCATCTTTTGGATGTGTTAAAGTGGGTGGGACCTCTGAAGGACAACCTGCATTAAATGAGGAATGTAGTCAGAAAGAAAAAAAGGCTTGGCACAGAAAATAAGCAAAAGACACAAGAAATCAAGAGACTATATTCGACCGAACAACAATAAAGAAACCCCTCATCCTTGGTTGAAACGGATAACAGATTTGACGACAACCCAACCCTTCCAACAACACCGAGAGTAGTTTTGCCTCCGGACAATAGCGCTGTTGATGATGAATTTGAATTACAAGTGCAACAGTTGATAGTAGAACAAGAGCTTACTCCAAGTAAATCAATGAGAAAAAGAAAGAGATCGAAGGTTGGAACCAGTGTCGTGACATTCATGGGATGTTCACGTTCACTTTTACATGAGAGTATAAGAAAAAAGGAAGAGCAGGGCGTATCGTTACGCAGTTGAAAATAGACGGTTGAAGATTTCACTAACACAAAAAGAGAGAAAGGTAAGTATTTTTTGGAACTGTCAATGAAGTCTAGCACCGCCGTATCTATAAACGTAAAACGCAAAACCTTTACAAGTTTCGTGAACAAACATACATGACTTTTGTTAATGGTGAATCGCATGACTTTAATCAATGTAGCATGTCATAATTGATTAATAAATCGTAACCTTATGAAAAACTCATCATCCTAGCAGCAAGGCTTTTTGTAAGCCTAAATCGCATATGCGTTTTTAATAGCAAGGGTAATGATAAATTGTAACCTTGTGCACATGTTATAAACAATCTAGTATTAGTTTTTGTACTCGTAAATCGTGTTATGGGTTACTCATGTACCTTGTTCAATGGTAGGCGTAAATCGCACATGCGCGATAGTTAGAACTAGTGCATTGGTAACTAGTCTATCAACTAAAGCGCAACATAATTAATATGGAAATGACAACTATCCATCTCCGTCAGTAATTAAACTTTGGCTTATTTTCTTATTGATTAATGTATTACTTGACAAAACTAAGATAGATATTTAATCATTACAAAAAAAATTAAACAGATATTTATTTTTATTTTTATTTGCTAGATTTTAGGTGCACTTTAGTATGATCTTTGACTATAAATAAGAGTTAGAATTTATGACCATTTACTCATAAACACTTATCACGCAAAATAAAATAAAACTATACATCTTCTTAAAAAAAATATCCCCTTCATCTCCCGCATCATTTGGCTACTCGTCCTCCGATGGGGGGAACTCTGATGATTCTAAATACTTTTTAGAATACAAACACACGATGACGTCAGAGTTCTCCTCTGATGATTCCAAAAATGGCTTCGTCTTCTTGTTTTCTTCTAATGAAGAGTACGAGTCTGTGGACTCCTGGTCATTCTCCGGGGATGAATCTAACCCGAACGACCTTTCTAAATGTAAGCACAAAAATGACATTTGGGATGATGAGTAGTTTGACGATGCACCCAAGTCGGAGGATGTAGAAGACTTTGAAGCGGACGATGAGATGGAGATGGACGAGGAAGAAGATGAGCACGAGGATGACGAGGATGATGAAGACGAGATAGAGTAAACTGACTCAGAAAAGTCTTCTGATAATCGATGTTATGGTAATTTTAGTTTTTTGTTGTTTGTTTTCTGGTTTTAAACGTACCAACCCTCAAATATGTTGTATTTTTTGTGAGGGTTGAGTTCGTACGAAGCTGTAGGGCCTTGTATGCATATATCAAATATTTGATATTTCAGATGTTATGCATGGTTTACAGCAATCACAGTGGTAAACGAACTACTAAAAACACAACCATATAACAAAATATAATAAATAAAACTTGTGAAAATGTATATGTAAAGTTTAAAATTACAATGAAACACAATCAGAAATGCTAGGTAAAGCGCAGGATGAAGTTTGTGGGTAAAACACATTACGATCTATGAAACCCAATAATGTGACGGACATTGATGGGTTTAACTCAAATTTCTACACAACTTGTTGGACTATTATTAAAAAAGATTCATGTGATGAAATCGTAGATTATTTTAATGGTAACTCCTCTCCCATGGGAGTATATACTACCGCCATCTTCTTGATTCCCAAAAATTACTATCCTAAGACCTGGAGTGACTTCAGGCCTATTAATCTTTGTAATGTTTTGAATAAAATAACATCTAAAGTGATAAGTAGCAGGTTGGAAAGCTTATTCCTAAAGATCATTTGAGATGATCAAGGAGATTTTATAACTAACGAAAGCATTCATGATCATATCTTAATTAGTCACGAATTGACTCATGATCTAAACAAAAAGATTAGAGGTGGTAATATATTATTTTAACTTGATATGGATGATAGGATATCAATTAATTTCATTTCAAGACAATGGATTTTTTTTTTGTTTTACTAACCATTTCATTAATCTAATCAAAAGAGGTCTTGTTGCCGCTCACTTTTCATTAATCTAACCGTTTCATTAATTTCTCGTGCAATGCTTATGATGAGAAAGGTTTAAACTTTAGGAAAATAACTGACCTCCAAAATACTTATTCACGGAAACTTTTGTTTACATTAAGAAATCAATAAATTGTCCAAACAAACATCCCTTACAAATCAGCCTAAAACTAAATGACTAAAAGATTTGGTAACGTCTTATCAACCCGAGAGAATTAGCTGAAACTTTTATTTACTCACAATACAAAAAAAAAAACACTCTTGTCTTTTTATGTGATATGCACTTTTTTTTTTTACATCGACTAATTTTTTCAAGTTTTGTATGAATATTTGAATTTTGACTTTTGAAATTTTAATATTTGAAATCCGAGAAATAGGAAAAAAAATGATACTAAACTATTTTTAAATGTTTTATTAAAGTGGTCACTTACTTTGGTAGTGGTATTGGTACCATGGTGACTTTCCTGAAAGAAGTTTGATGTTTTTACCATTGACTTTTCTTTGTTTCTTCCCAGTCAAACTCTGTAGTCTGTAGACACTTTCCTTGCACACACTCACCTACCTTTACCATTGGTTGGCCGTCGTCTCAGCATTGGTTGGTCTTTACTCTTTAGGGTTTGTGAAGTGATATAAATACAAACCAATCTTTTCTATCTCTCCTCACTACTCTACTACTAACATTCTTTACTACCAAAAGAGAAAGAGAGAGAAATTAAAGCTTCTACCTTTTGCCTTTCTCTATTTCCCTTACTATTTCTTTTTATTAATTAATTCATTTCGAAAAATGACAGTACTAGAAAACCCATCGCCTTCTAGCCAGACCGTGTGCGTCACCGGTGCCGCTGGTTTTATTGCCTCGTGGATCGTTAAGCTTCTCTTGCTAAAGGGTTACACTGTCAAAGGAACAGTGAGAAACCCAGGTTAGTCCAAAAAATATTCCACATTATATATTTTTATATGCTTTTGCTTTATTTTAATTTTAATTTTAATTTTAATTTTAATTTTAATTTGCATACTAATTATAATTATATTCTTTTTGGGTGCAGATGATTCAAAGAATTCTCATCTGATGGAGCTTGAAGGAGCAAAAGAGAGATTAACTTTGTGTAGAGCTGATCTTCTTGACTATGACAGTCTTAAAGAAGCTATCAGTGGATGTGATGGTGTTTTCCATACTGCTTCTCCTGTCACCGATGATCCAGTGAGTACAATTCATTGCTTTAATTTTCATAACAAAACCTATTAGAATAGTATTAAGCTAATCTAAACTTGGTTTATGTGATTCTAATCTTAAGGAGCAAATGGTGGAGCCAGCCGTGAAAGGGACCAGCAACGTCATCTTAGCCGCTGCCGCAGCCAAAGTCAGGCGTGTGGTGTTCACATCTTCCATCGGTACCGTCTACATGAACCCTAACCGAAGCCCAGATGTCGTTGTGGACGAATCTTGCTGGAGCGATCTCGACTTTTGCAAAAACACCAAAAACTGGTACTGCTACGGAAAAACAGTCGCAGAACAGGTGGCCTGGGAGGTGGCCAAACAAAAAGGAGTAGATTTGGTGGTGGTGAACCCGGTGCTGGTGCTAGGGCCTTTGTTGCAGCCAACTGTTAATGCCAGCACTATTCACATCCTCAAGTACTTGACCGGGTCAGCCAAGACTTATGCCAACTTGGTTCAGTCTTACGTGCACGTCAAGGATGCCGCGTTAGCCCACGTCCTCGTCTACGAGACCCCTTCGGCCTCTGGTCGATACATCTGTGCAGAAAGTGCATTGCACCGCGGCGAGCTCGTAGAAATATTAGCCAAGTTCTTTCCCGAGTACCCTATTCCGATGAGGTGCAAAGATGAGAAGAATCCAAGAGTGAAGTCGTACAAATACACAACTCAGAAGATAAGGGACCTTGGTATCGAGTTCACACCTGTTAAACAATGCTTGTACGAAACTGTCAAGAGCTTGCAACAAAAGGGTCACCTTCCTCTTCCACAAAGTCACTAGAAATCGACTCACTTATTTAATTAACACTCATCTCACAGATAAGTAGCAAAATCATTATTTTGTGCCTATCGAACAAGTGGCTTATTTTTTATTTATTTGTTTACGCAATTTATTTATTGATGAAATATTTACATTGCAAAGAAGCAAACCTATCATTTTTTTTAAGTAAATCTATCATTTTTTTGAATTATTTATCATTTAACTCATATAGTAAACAACGCGAAGAATAAAATTCATCTTCTATAGGAACTCCAATCCCACATTGTTAAGATTGGAACTAACATAATGTATATAAGCGTGAATCTAACATAAAGTATATAAATGTGAATTCGCTCAAATTAACTAGAGGCCTTTTGGGAGTAACTTTCGCACAAAATCTTTTAAGCAAAAACCTCTAGAAATTTAAGGATCATAAACACTAATTTATTTTATTACCAATGAGCAAAAAAATATAATTAACCTTTATAAAAAATGATCATAACAACTACATAATTCTTGATCTCTTCTTAAACTCGGATTACCAACTATAGATATTTTTTCTGATAAATTAGGATCAAACACTAGTCCATGAAACACCTCGTATTGTCAGTCACTTGATTGTTTAAGCTTGTGGGACACTTTTGATACCGTTTTGGTTAAAAGGTTGAATTTTCTTTTGTTCGTACGTGACAACAATACACATTATCACTCATTTAACTACCATCTTGGCTATATCACGAACACCTGCCAAGTCTTTTTTTCTTATGATTGACTTTGCTTACTACATTCATACGAACAATAGTGGTCAAATTCTATGGTCTGTAAGATACATTTCGTGCACTCGCTAGCTTTTACCAACACTTGGTTCATCCTTAGGATTTTGATAGTTATATAAATACAGGCATATATTTCATTTACTCTTCATTATCGTACTACCAATAAACATAATTCTAACCAACACGATTACGTTGAATAAACAATAAATTTCATACATCTCACGGGCAGTGGCGTAGCCAAGATTGAAACATAATGGTGTCTTGGATCTTATGATATTAACAACACGTGTAACAACATTAAAAAACTATTTCACACATGTTCTCTTACGGCTGCAATAATTTCTAATTATCATTGGTGAATAAAACAATGCACATAATAAGCATTAGGATTGTCCTTTTATATAAAAGTTTTCAAACCTCCAAATCTACCACGCATCTTGATTACCCCACTATATCTTTGTACTCTAATTATAGACATAAACAATAATATAAGGTTATACCCAAATGTCTTTTTCTTCTTTTGGTTTTTTTCGTTCTTTTGCATTTGATTCACTGTATTTTTTTGTTCCTGATTTGTTATTTTTTTGTTTTAAAATGAAAAACTCAAATGAAGATTTGAATATTTTCCGTAGTGAGCTTCTAATCAGCACCAATGACAGAATCTATAAGTTACTGTCGTGAATGGATTATCTTTGTCTTCCCTTTATATAAGATTTGAAGCTATGGTTTTAACTTGATTCTATATGCAACACAGTTTTATAATTTCGGTGTCTTGATCAAAGACCGTAACTTTAATTTTATTTATTTTACAAATTAGTCCATAAACTTAATAGTTTAAACTTAAGTGTCAATTTTCAGATTCAATCTTTTACATAATCTACATTTGACTTAGTATCTCCATAATTAACTCCATAAATGGTTTTCATCTATTAGTATAGTTCATATATATATATATATAAATACTTATTAATTGAATTGTTTTCGACAATATTCGATGCACCAATAAACAATCAATTAGATAGATCCATTATAGCATGTAGCATAAGAAATATGAAATGTATATCGCAAATATTTATTTTTAACTATTCCTAGCTTAAGTGGATATATACTTAATAAATAAAATAAATCAATAAAACTTAATTGAGCGCACTCATTATATATGTTTGCGATTTTAAACTTAAATGTATACAATCAAATAACAAATATATCTTGGGACTTATTATAAACTTTCACTGAAATCAATGACCTTCTAAACAAATAAAGTCACCTTAATATTGTGTTCATGAAAAATTGTAGGTTGTGATACTTTGGTAAGAGGATCTGTTGCCATTGAGTTAGTCATGATGTGTTTTATACTGATTGGATGACTTTATACTCTCTTTTTGAGAGACGAGAACTTGATCTCTATATGTTTAGATATAAACAAGCTCTTGTTAATGTTTGAATATTGAATACAGAATTGTTATCACAATATAACATCATGGCATTATCAATCACTTTGAAAACACGTGGATATAATTTTGTAACACAATGCATCTTTGATGGCCTTAAAACATGTAACCAATTCAGTTACTATAATGAAGTATGCAAATCCGTAGTACTCTTAATTGAATTTGTAACACCTTAAAACACAATGCATCTTTGCAATGATATATCACCTCTACCTAATACGAATATACTACATGTAGTGTCGCTATGTGTGTCCATGCAACCGGTAAAATATAATTTAGAATAACAGATGATCTTTAGATTATAACTTCCTATATGTCAACATGAGTCATTTTATTCGTTGTAGATATTAGATAGCCCTTTTGATTTTTTCCAATGCTCAATCTTTGGATTACTAACATACCTACCCAATAATTTAATAAAAAAAGTCATCATTGTACATATATCAGAAGCGTAAGGAACATTTTTTATTTCTTACATTCTCAAGTTTTTTCTAATGATATTTGTCTGTCAGACCTTTTACAATATTCAATAGAAGATAAATAAAGATATTTGATTTTTATAAACATCAATGCAAATAAAACCGTAACATTTTTTTATTATCTATGTTTTATTTGAAGAAATATATTATGTATCCTAGAAAGAATTAAATCTAGCCCAAATCCATAAAAGTAAATAACACTTAATGGTATGTTCCTAAAAATGTATATATAAATGCTTTGTTAAAAGAACTTGTCATCATGGACTTGGTCCTACGGTGCTCTATACAGATTTAACGACTTTATACTCTCTCTTGAATATAAATAAACTTGACAATCATATGTTTTCGACTTAGGCGAGTTCATGATACTTTTTAAATACTATACTGTAGAATTGTTTTTCTAGTATAGCCTGATATGATTTTATATCCCTTATACAACACATACTCTCGTGAGAAATTTTTTGTAACTATAATGTGTAGTTGAATACCTCAAAGCATGTAATAAGTTATGCTGGTATGATGAGGACACAACTAGTATTTTTTTTATAATTTTCAATATTATTGCACCTCATAAGAATATATTGTCCATAGTGCTTCTAAATGTGTCAATACACTTAGCAAAATTTAAATCAAAATACTCAATGATCTCTAGATTATCTGAGTTTATTTATGTCAACATGCGCTTTTGTTTTATCGTAGATACCAGAGAACCATTTTAACTGATTTCCAATGGGCCATGACTGGAATACTAACATAACGCATAATAATCTAACAATAAAGATAATGTCCGTACTTGTAAAAACTTGAGCATACATCAAAATCTTAACTGTTGAAGCATAATAACTATTGACGATGACTTAATTTGTCTAATTTTAAAATAGGTTCATTCAAGGATTGATATTTGTCATTTTATAACGTTGTAACGTATTTTATATACATGTATTTTGTTACAATCCCAGGATTTCATGGGAATTATTCTGGTGAATTTATATTCCTAATATGAACGTCGCACCATCTAGAGCTTTCATATCGAATTTATTTGATCAAAATATCTTGGTATTTTGTAATAATTCATTATCGTTCATAACCAGCAGTATGTCATCAACATACATTAATAAAAATATGAACTTAACCTCACTGAACTTAAGATACACACAATCTTCAATCGATTTCTTCTTAAAAAATAAGATTATTACCTCAAGGAGCTTATGGTACCATATCAAGAAGTCTGTTTGAAGCCATATATGATTTTTTTTTAAATTTTCATACCATCGAGTTTAAATCACGAATTAAAAAATTCTTAGGCTACACCATATAGATTGTTTCATCAATATTACAATTGAGAAACACAATCTTTCTACCTTATTATTTTGTATTAACTATAAAAATCAGAACTCTTAATGGCTTCACAAAATCATGACGGTTTATTTATTATAACAACACATGAATCTTTATGTCTTCAAGATATAGTACACAATCTTAAGATATAACATTTTTATTTTCTCTAGTGGAACTCATTAATTATACTATTAGTTCGTTAATGGTAAAGTTTAGTCTTCATGAAAAATGTTACTTTGTTCTCCATGTGTAATATTAATACCATTTTGAGTATATTCATATTCAAATATGACCATATAAATTGATACGTGAGTATCCTGGTTAGAACCCTCAAATTGAACTTATGTTTTATTTTGAGTATCTTCATGGTCTTACGGTAGTGAAATGATTGGCAGTGTAACCTAATATTTATACATTAGTATTTTTATTTGAAATTTTGTGAATCTATATAAAATATACATTTCTAAATTAACATGTGTTCCTAAATTATTTCCTCAAAATTAAACATCATCAAAGAGTATTGTTGTTTCTGTTTTAAACATAATTTTGGTGGAAGGATCAGAAAACTTAAAGCCTATTGAATTTTATCAATGTCTAAAGAAATAACATCTAACCATCTTAACATGTAATTTAATGTAATTTGGCCTATAAGGATTTTCTTTAGATGAAAATATTTAAAGATACATATGCTTTAAGTTAGGCATACGTCTAGTCCAAAGTTCATGTGGGATCTTAATGGTTGCTTTTGTGGAAACTTTATTGAGAATATATATTTTATACATTATTTATTTTATTCTTGTGTTCTTAAGTTAAGATCTCAAGTGAAGTCTTACGCTTTTAAAGATATTTGAAGGGTAAATTTATTCATTTTCACCTTGGCTTCGTGGTCTCGCTCAAGTTGTAACTAGTTTGCCTTAAACTTCTAAGAGTTGTACATTAGACGGGGTCACTGACATACCTTGATTGGGGGAATTTTCTACCTTGATTATCGTAGGATAAGCATTCATACGGGTCATCATATTGATTGGACCATCATAGGCTTGACTACCTCCATATTGTGCACCAGACGTTGCCCCAACCGGTTGATTTTTTACTTCCTTCGTGACTATATGGGTATCTTGCTCCTGAATAATTATGGTACGGGAAACGGTTGACTAACTCAAGAGTTGAACTCGTCTTGTATTTCTCATTATAACTTTTGGAATAGTCATTGTATTAGTTTGAGTAGGACAGATCCCAGGATTCTACTTTTAAATTCCCAATCTTATTATCCTCTGTTTTTTACGAAGCAGTCTCAACCTCTTAACGATTGATAACTCGAGACAGATGACAGTCAGATTAACCCCTGAAACATTATCAGCAGTCCATACAAAAATATTGAAGTTCTTTCTTAGTAATTCCAGCAATCTACATTTGAAAATTAGATCTATTTGATTCCCGGTGTAAATGATATGTCCACCTGCTAATGTTTCATCAACTACTTCACTTAAAGGTTTGCCATATTTGACCTTTTCTCTTTGGTTGTCAATTTCGTTTTCAAATTTTTATTTAACTTCAAACATATAATTTCAGGTTATATGTTACCATTGATGAGAAAGCTACAGAGAATATTGACATGAAAGTGCTTTCCAAGGCTCATAATACTCTAATCTTGAGTTTGGTGATGAGGTACTTTAAGACGTGTCTGAAAATTCTTCGGCCATGTGGCTTTAGACTAGGTTGAAGGCCATTTATATGAGGAAGTATTTAGTAAACATATTTTATTTCAAAAAATAGTTGTATATGATGATAATGTATGTTGGTAAGAAGATCAAAACACACTTGGTTGATTTCAATATAATCATTTTTTATTTCAATATAGTGGGAGTCAATGTTTAATATGAGAATCAATCAGTTATCGTTTTGAGTTCTTTAATGAAAGTTTATAAGCACTTTACTAATTACATGTTATATAACAAAAAGTCTCTTACGATATCTGAAGTAAAGAGTGTTATGAATTCCAAATACCAGCTTAATAATGACTAAGATTGCCTAAAACTGAATGTAAGAGAAAAATCTGGAATGAGATATTCAAAGAAGAAGAGAGAAAACTCTTATTCCAAATCTATGGACTTTATTAGTGGTTTTAGGGTGAAATGTTTGCTGTATTAAGAGAAAATACGACAAGTAGTCTACCAAGTAGTATGTTGTATTAATCAGAGAAAAAAATATACTTTTTGTATAATTGTCATGTTATTTATATTGTTTACCAAGCGGTTTCATTTTCCTACTAATTACATGATTCCCTTAATCTTCTTTTTGGACCATAATTTATGGTAATGGCTCTATAATTATGGTCATTACTCTAGTCATAGTCCGTTTGGCCATATTGGGTCAAGTACTATATAAATGGAGTTGCCTTCTTTTATGACTACTTTAATAATGGAAACTGCTGACTGGGCTCATTAGGCATCAATGATTATGCGTTTTTCTTGGATGAGCCTCACTCTGCCAACTATTCCTTCACGTGTGGCCTCTACTTGGTGAGGCCTCTGCTCCTTCACGCGTGGTCTCTTCTATGTGAGGTATATGCTCCTTCATGCATGGCTTATGCTCGGTGAAACCTCTGCTCCTTCACGCGTGCCCTCGGCTCGGTGAGGCTTCTGCCACTTGCTTTTCATAAGATAGTCTCGACGTGTTTTGGTTATACCTCGGCACGGTTCCTAGCGATGATCTTGCCCGATGGGTTGTCAGTTATCTTGTTAGGTAGTTGATACCCCTCGGTTTGACTTTGGTCACTTGATATCGAGTATTGCATTGGCGTATTGCTTATATGTCACCGCAGTTTTACCAAAATACACCATCGATTTAATCATGTTTGTGTCTCTACATTACTTCTATTTGCTCGGACTTTGCTTGATCTACTAGTTGACAAAGACATCCCTATCACGGATCCTCTCTAGTCCACGGATTATATGTTGTAAATGTATGATCAATAGAATAACAGGTTACAATGTAGAGCATATGGTAAAATTGTTGATTCACTCATTTGTAATGTGGGCCTTGTGTTGTATTATTTTTTACAATGGAGTGATTGTTTTCCAACAGTAGTGTGATATGTGGTGTTTACATGACGGCATATGTGAGATACCGATTTTGACACATAAACTCGTTTTGATATACTATGACGCTAAAATTTTGATGAAACGTGCTAGCTAATTAATTTGAATGACAAGTGTCGTCTTATCACACATGTAATGGAGAGTCGATTTGAATCAAGATGTTTTGTATAATTTTTTGTAGTCTTTTTTGTTTAGAAAATAAATTATTATGGAAACGAATACTACTCTAAGACCCCATAGTTTTTAGCCATTGTTAACTTGTCGTAGTCGCCGCAGGTAAGAAGATATGTTTGTATCCTAACTTCATTTAAATCCTTTATGACCTCTCGTAATCGCGTCCTATTGGGAATAACCTAGCCTGGTGTGGATACGTTTACCCTAGCATGTTCGTGTTGTCAATGTGACATATGGAGATACATGGTAGATATACTTCGATGAAGATGCATCTGCTTGTGTATTATGTCATGTTGAAATATATCCTTATAAGGTCAAGATCGGTATGGCTAATTGCGTAGCATGAGTGAGGCATGCCCTTAGTTTGTTCGGGACGCGGCCATTTCGACCAATTGTATGGCCCTAAAAGGGCTTGATACTTGATTAGTTTGCTTATTAATACCAGTATAAGGTATAGGCTAAGTCTGGCCCTTAAATAGCCCATAGGCGTGGCCAATTAGCTCATTCGACTAAGATGGTTTGGGCTCATTATGGCCCATTTCGTAACCCGTAGTCGTGGTCATTCATCCGGTCGCAATTTTAAAGATAAGGAAAAATAATAGACAAACACATGAGTTGGCGGAAGTGATAAAAATATATTAAAGTAAAGTATAAGTTTGGTGCCTCGTTAAAAAACCCTCACATGCCATCAACGGGGAAAAGAGAACATTTACAAATTATAGAGCATGGTGATATAATTTCAAGTGATTTATATTCCAAGGTTGTTTCAGGGCGTGGCCTTCCGCATCAGCGAGGCGGTTTGCACTGTTGTGTCCCTTGGAGATGATGGTGTAAGGTCCCTCCCAGTTTGGGCCTAATTTGGCGGTAGGTTTATCTTTTGATCCTTGAAAAATATATTTCATAATAGTGTCCCATACTTGTAGACTCTGGAGCTTAAAGCGGGAATTGAAACGGCCCCTCATTAGGCTTAGGTAGTGCTATGCTCGCACAAGTGCTTGATCACGACGCTCGTCTATGAGGTCCACATTAACTGCTCGGTCGATGTCATTAGTGGCCTCAACATAGTTGGAAAGCCGATGAATTGGGATAATAACCTCTGTTGGGACAACGACCTCGATATATAGATGAGAGCGAAAGGGGTTTCTCATGTCGTACTATGTTGGGTAGTATGGTAAGCCCATAGGACCTCATTCAGTTTTCTGGCCATTTTCCCTTAGCCCTCTCAGGCTTCTTTTTTATTTCATCCAGCATGGTCCGGTTAGTGACTTCTACTTTCCCATTTTCCTGAGGGTAGTAAGGGGTGGAGAAGTGATGGTTGATCCCATAGCGTTTTCAAAAAGTTTTGACCACGAAATTTTAGAACTAGGGGCAATTGTTGGTCATCAATATTCTTGGGATCCAAATTGAGACATGACCTGATAGTGAATAAAGTTGAAAATTCCATGGGCCCAAGTGCGGGATAGAGATTTTGCTTCAACCCACTTGGTAAAATAGTTCACCGCTATAATAAAAACTGACAGTTTCTCGGTCGTCATAGGAAGTGAGCCAACCAGATCGATGCCCTGTATCAGCGAACTTGGTAAACGTACGGACCAAGCAAACTGCTGACATGAGTGGCACTACTGTACAAGTCGTTCAACATCTTTTGCTAACTCTGGTCAGTAATACCTTGCTAAAAGAAAACGTCGAATGAGGCTGCGATATCCGCAATGTGCCACAGCATCACCAGTATGTAGGTCGTGTAGAACTGTGGTAGCTTCTGCTTGACCGAGGCATCGAAGCAACGGTCCTGTTGCGCTTTTTAGGTAAAGTAAATTGTCTAAAATTCATTACTTGGCTTCTCATATTTGGAGTGCTCGAGGAGCAGCCTTGTCAGACGGAAGTGTACCTGAATGGAAGTAAAGTAAATAAGATTGTCTCCAATCGGTGGTGTCATCGATTGTGCAGATGGTGTCATTCTGGCTAAGAATTTTAGTGGTTGGGATCTTTTGTATAATAATATATGGGTGTTCTCCTAAGTCTGTTGTTTTATCTAATACATCGGATGCGGAGTATCAAGGCGGGACAGTTGATCATAGATGAATTTTGTAAACTTGGACTCGTATTCCTTGAGAACTGTCAAATTGTTGTGGATCACCTATTTCTTAGCGTCGTATGCGCCATTATCTTGGTTAATACTGAGCTAGGAATTGGAGCGGATCCGACGGATTTGGGCCTAACATATCAATGCTAGCTTCATGCAATCGATAACTGCCTCATACTCTGCCGCGTTATCAAATATTGGAAAATTGAAACGGATGGTTTGTCGAACTTCCTCTCATATCGGTAGCTTTATGGTGATTCCAGCGCTTCCTCCTGAAGTACTCGATGCCTTATCGGTTTTAATTATCCATTCCATATCCTTGTTATCAGGTGATGGTTCGATTTGGGAAGATGCCTCACGGGGAAAGGAGAATTCTGTAAGAAAGTCGGCAACAGCTTGCCCCTTAATTGTAGTGCGAGGATCAAACATGATGTCATGCTCGTCCAATTCGATGCTTCACTTAGTCAGTCAGCCAGAGGCATCAGGTTTTTGTAACAAAATTTTCAGGGGAAATGACGTGCGACCGGTGATCGTGTGCCTTGGAAGTAAGGGCGTATTTTTCAAGCGGCAATTATCAAACCCAGTGCTACGGTTTCTAGGTTAAGATAACGAGTCTCTGCATCGATTAGTGTCTTACTTATGTAGTATATCGCTCGTTGGGTACCCTCGGGTTCCCCTACTAATAACGCACTAACGGAGAAAGGTGAAACAGACAACTATAAAAACAAAGGCTCACCTGCTATAGGGGCAGACAGTATTTCTGGTGATGTGAGATAGTTTTTCAATGCTTCAAAATCCATAATACACTCCTCGGTCCTAGAAAAAATTTTAGCACGTAGGAGGACTTCGAAGAAGGGGTGACTCTTGTCTGAGGCCCTTCATATGATACGAGATAATGTCGTTAAACGCCCTGTCAGGCATTGGACTTTCTTACTATTCTTTTGCGGTGCTATCTAGATGATTGCTTGCAGTTGGGTAGGATTGGCTTCAATGCCCTTATTACTAAGTATGTATCCCCAAATTTACCACTGCGGACTCCAATAGAATTTGGCAGGGTTGAGCTTTAAATTAAATTGTCATAGGCTGTCGAACACAGTCTAATTATTTATCTTTCGTGCCAGTTTTGATGATCATATCATCAATATACTCTTCTATGTAGTGTCCTACGTGGTCTTTGAAAATATCATTCTGTATGTGGAGCCTCCGTTCTTTAAGCCGAAAGAAATCACAGTGTAGCAATAGAGTCTTCACTAGTTTGGAACATCGTTTGTTCCTCATCAAATGGATAGAGGCATATCTGATTATATCCTAAGTGTGCATCCATAAACGAAAGAAACTTGCACCACGATGTTGAGTCCACCAACTGATCGATACGACAAAAGAGGGTAAGAATCTTTGGGGCATGCCTAATTTTAATCTGTGAAGTCGACGTACATGCGCCACTGTCCCTCTTTCTTTTTTACCAAAACAGAGTTGGGGACCCATACAGGATACCGAGCTCATCGTATATGCCTGAGCCGAGATAGTTGTTTATTTCAATACTTATGCCTTTTTCTTAATAGAAAATACATGTCGCTTATGATGTGCAGGCTTAGCATATGTATCAATTGCTAACTCATGGAAAATTATATTTTGGTCTGTCCCTGACACAAAACTAACATTCCAAGTAAAAATATCCAAGCTTTTTCCTAACAGGTCGATTAACAAATGTTTGAAATCATGATTTAGATTGTTACTTATTCACAAAGTGTGGCCTTTGGCCACAAGTAATTCAATAGAATCGGTAGGAGTGGCATGGGGTTTCTTTGTTTCCCTTGGGTAATCTATAAGATATGGAGGGGGATTATCATATTATTGTTTTATTGCAGCATTTTGAAAGTTAATTGATATCGTAAAGGTTTGGTTGGGTCGACTGTGACTGCATAACATGTCATAATGATCCTATGGATACCCCTAATAATACCGACCGCATTCCCAACTTGGTGACCTCCATCTGATGCAGCCACGGTCAACCAATGATAGCATGGTTAGAGGTAAGGGCCTCAGAGATCATGGACATAGTCCTGAGTTCTTTCTTAGTAGCTCTATGTCCTACCTTGACCATAAGTTCGACCCCACGCATTGAGTTGATTTCCCTTCATATCCCACCAAAGCACTCTGGGTGGGTTTATAGGATGGTACTCCATGCATGTGATCATAACTAGATTTGAAGATGATATTAGTTGAGCTGCCTCCATCGAATAAAACCTTGGTAACCATGACTCCACCAATACCCAGGTTAACCGTCAGCGCATTCTCAAGTGGTGTGACGACCCCGTGCAAATCATTGTTAAAGGTAAGGTCGGCGACTGGGTCCCGATAGTTATGGTAAGATGAATCTTCAATGGCCTGCACTTTATGATCGGTTCTGGTCCTTTTGTTAGAATTTTGGTTGCCCCCTTGCAATGTTTCTCCCCCATAGATAGTGAACAGCCATTTCTGATTTCCTTTATCCACCCGTTTATCTTCGTAGGGCACTTTTTCATTGACCGATCGAGATTCGTCCCTCTGCTCGGGTTAACGGTGGCAAACTTGTTGCTTAACAAATTGGATGGCTCACCGTTATCTATTAACCTCTGAATTTATTCTTTGAGCTGTCAGCATTCATGAGTCGGGTGACCGTGGTCATTATGGTAAGAGTAAGAGCATAAGTTCTTGTTAGACCGCTTGTGTCCGTGTGCGCTTATAATTCGAGGGGGTTGGTGTCTTTTTTTCCCTTCGTTTGATCGTAGATAACCGAGATCATCTCAGTTAATTGGGTAAAACGTCTGGTCAGGTTCTCATAATGCGTTGGTTGGTGAGTCCCATCATCCATCTTTGTCCTGTCATACAAACCCCATTTGGGATTTGAGGGGCGTCTTTCTGGAAAAGTTTCTTTCCTAGCATCATCTACTCGTATTAATTGCTCTGCTTGGGCCAAAAGATCTCCCATCTTTGTCACAAGGAATTTGATTAAATCTACATACAGCTCCCCCCGTCGGTTGAGGCCTCTTTTAGGGGAAGGGATTGCCATATTCTTTTCCAAGTATGGCAAAGAGTTCATAGTATGGACAAATCACTTAACGTAGCTTTTTAGAGACTCACATTTCTTTGGTAAAGGTCCATAATGGAGTCTCTTTCGTATCGGGGCTCTTTGTTGCCCACGAATCTTTCTCGAAAGGCTCTCCATAAACCTGCGAAGTTAGAATAGATCCCTTAGGCAGACTGCTAAACCAGTTCATGGAATTACTTTTTAGAGTCTTGGATAGGGCTAAGCAGAGCATGGTGTCGTCTGGGTTAAATGCCATCATCATATTACAGATCTTCTCCAAATGCCTCTAGGGATCCCTTGTACCATCGTATGCTTCCATTCTAAATAGGTCAAAAAAAATTGGGGAGCTAGGATTGTAGGATATTCTCTATGAATGAAGCTTCTTTAAGGACGTAAGCGGACATCTTATGGCAGACTTGATCATATTACAAATAATCATTCTTTCGAGCCCTTTTTGGGCCTCTGGTTGCATATCTCATCGCGATTACTACTCTTTGGATCATATTTTGTTGCTGCTTTCGCCTTATCCTTCTCTTTTATCCTCATGTTTAGAAGATTGGTCCCCTCGGTTTTCACGACTGGTGTCTAATTAGATCGGATATAGTTTGAGGAATATCATAGCAATTTTGATTTTATCCAAAAGGGCATTTCGGACAGGTTGAATAAACTCAATGATTGAACAGTAACTTGAGTGGACCAATGACTCAGCTATGTGCTTAGTACATTTATTCTTGGGCTTGGAGGCTCATAGGGTTGACCCGAATATAAGATCTGACCCGAACGACCCATGGATCTGAGAAAAAGTATAAATACCCTAACCAATAACATTAAAGGGGTTGGACTTAATCTAGAAACATTAAATACAAGCATACACCTCATTTTTTCTCACTACTCTTTACATAAATATTTAATATCATCCAGTTAAAAGATCTTCCCTCTTTTACCCATAAACCATATTTTTCCATCATCAAATTGGCAATCACGGTGGGAGGTAAAGGTACCTGAATAGCTTTATTCAAAACATTACTTGTAATTCGAAGTTCGTAAATCTTTGGGATATGGATCTCAATATGAAAAAAGTGCTACCTTATAAAATAAGAGAATAAAGGATGAGAATTAGCATGTTATTGTGTCTTATGTCAATCAGAAGACGGAGGAAATACCTTTCATACGAGATGAGTGTGATCAGTTGAGAGCTGAGATTGAAGCTCTGAGAGCCCAAAGACAAACTGAATGGGCATTGAAAGAAAAATCTGATATGGGAGGAATATTTGCAGATGAGCCTGGTGATAATAACGAACAAAGTGAAAATGATGAGTCTCCAAGGGCTCATATTAACTTTAAAAAGATGCATCGGGCTAAACAAGTAATTAGTGCAACCGATTCTTCTGATAGTTCAACCACTGCTTCTGACTCTGATGGGTCATCTTCATCCAGTAGTGAGCAGGACCGTCAGAAAAATAAAATAAGGATAACTAAGAAAAATTCAAGGAAAAGGGACATGAAGGGCCAAATGAAAAAGAATAAATATTAGGGAAAATAAAGGAGTCAACAAATCACGGTATTTATCATCTACTGAGTGATCAGTTTGCTACCCAGTCTGAACCAGGTATAGTAGTCACTTTTGACGAAAATACATTATTTAGTCGTAACTATAATTGGAGGCAATCACATTTTTCATCAAAAATACTCTCCAGACATCTGGCCATGCAGTTTGACTGCTCTAAAATGGAAAATTATGGTGGAAGTAAAGACCCTGATAATCACCTAGAGCAGTTCAAAAACATTATGATGAACTTTGATGATCATGATAAACTTTTGTGTCCGACTTTCTCTCAAACTTTCAAAGGGAGTTCCTTAAAATGGTATAATAGTTTACCACATGGATCTATAAAGAACTTTGATATGTTCTAGATGGCATTTAGGAGACAATTCGTGGGGAGTAAGGAGCTTAAAGGAAATGGTGACACTATCATCTATTGTTCCTAAGAGTCGAATGGATTTTTGAAAGAATACATCAGTCGTTTTTTTAATACAAAAAATTAATTGGTTGATTGTTTTGAACAAGTGGTTATCGCCTCTCTAAGGCAAGGTTTAACTCCAGATGAGTTGGTTGATCCAGTAACTCAAAAAAACAATGACATTGGATGGATTATTAAATCAGGTCGGAAAACAGATTATTGTGAAGGAAACTAAGAAATCTATAGTATCGCGGCAGAATAGGTCTACTCCTACAACATCAATTCCACAAGACAATAATCAATCATATGCCACATATAATTATAGGCCTAAAGATTCCAGACAGGGGTCACATTGGCCAAGACAGAATCAATCAAGTAAAGCCCAACAATTTAAACCCAAGAGAGGTTTGTGGATTCAACCTGAATGGTTTGCCAAACTAGGTGAAAGTGTGGCTACTATTTATGATAAAACTAAGAATGTTGTGCCTTTTAGAAGGCCAACACCAATTCAGTCTCCTAGAGTATCAGAATACTCTTTTTTCCAAGTACCACAATAATGTGGGTCATGATACCCAGGATTGCATCGTCCTAAAACAAGAAATGCAAAATTTAATTGAGAGACAAAAGTTGTCAACTTTGGTTAAAAAATGGAGCAATGTGAAATTCAACACTCAGTCTCAATCTAATATGAATATAACAAGAGCAACATCCAGGGCATAGTATGGGTGCAACGAGACAAGAAGATGTTATGGTCATTATAGAAAGGTTTGATGTGGATACATAATATATATACCCTAATTCTTATTGGAATCAAGTTGGGATGATAGTGGAAAAGACTTCAATAGTATCTAATCTGTGTAAATTATTTGAATCTTTAACCATTTCTAGGGAAGATACCATGACTGCACCCTCAAGTTGTTCGAGAAAGAGACATGTAAATAGCCTAACAACCCCGTTAGAAGGAAAAATGTCTACACATCTTTATCAAATCACTGCTCCATTTATTTATTTTATGAAGATTATTTATGGGATATTGCGGGCCCACGTGAAGATTATGTGGTAATAGGGGAATTCATCGGAGGTAATGATATACGTCGGATTTTAATTGATACAGGAAGTTCGGAAAATATAATATTTCTATCGACTTATAAACAAATGAAAACCCCTTCAATCATCAAACGTTCAAATAGGTTCATAGTAGGATTTACCGGGAACTCAGACGATGTAATTTGAGAATTTAAAGAAGAGGTCTTGCTGGGGAAAGGGCCATTTAAAAAATGGTAAGGGTTTTGTTTATAATATTTGATTGTCTGACATCCTATAATGCCATATTCGATAGATCTTGGTTATCTAAGATGCATACGGTAGCTTTCACGGTCCACCAATGTTTGAGATATGTTGTGGGAGGATAAGTGGGCATCGTCCGAAGTAGCCAAAACTCTTGCTTCAAAATCGTTACGAGCAGTAAAGGCTGACAAAGAAAAGCTTAGTAGAGCCTTCTGCCAACCAAAATAAGATATATCATCCAATGGAGGCTCCTAGTACGGTAATCCCAGTTGAAGAAGTTGAAATTCATTGCTTACCAAAAGATAAAAATGTTAGGGTCGGATCTAAACTACAATTAAAGCTAAAAGAAAAATGATTCTTTTTTATCTAAAATTTGCATATGTTAGCATAGTGCAATGAGGATGTGAACGACATGTTGGGCCAGTGTGATTAGTCACAAATTATCTATCTGATGCTGGGCCAGTGGAGTAGAAAATAAGAGTTTTTCGAGAGAAAAATCTGAAGTGATTGTTCAAGAAGTGGATCATTTAACTAAAATGGGGCATATTAAAGAATCTCAATATCCTCTTTGGACATATAACCCAGTGTTAGTCAAGAAAAATAATGGAAAATGGCATACATGCATTAACTTCACATATCTCTATAAAGCTTGTCTTAAAGATCATTTCCTAGTGCCCCTGATAGAACAGGTAGTGGACTCTACATTGGGGAACAAGTTGTTGTCTTTCATGGATGCTTTTTATAGGTATAATCAAATACAGATGAATCCAAATGATCAAGATCACATTACCTTTATAACTGATGAGGGGCTCTATTGTTATGAGGTAATTCTATTTGGGTTGAAGAATGTTAGAGCTACTTATCAACGACTGGTGAATAAGGCATTTTCTAATCAGATCGGCTGGAAAATAGAAATTTACATTGATGACATGATGGTGAAAATCCCTACGGAGGAAGATCACATATCTAATCTCCAAGAAACTTTCTCTAACTTAGAAGCCATCAAATTTAAGTTAAATACAGAGAAATGTACCTTCGGAGTCCGATCTGGCAAATTTATGGGGTACATTATAAGTGAAAAAAGGATTCATGTTGATCAGGATCAGTTAAATGCTTTGTTAGCCATGGATCCACCTCAAAATACCAAAGAAGTCCAGATATTAACCCGAAACTTGGCTGCATTGAATCGGTTTATTTCGAGATCATCAGACAAATGTACTTAATTTTTCCAATTTTTAAAGAATGCTAAAGACTTTAATTGGTCTTCTCACTGTGATCAAGCTTTCTTTAAAATTAAGAAACACGTATCTTCACCCAAGACGTTGTTTCAAACTTGTTCAATGAGAAAGGCTTTATATGTACTTAGCAGTATCGAAATATGCGTTGAATGCTGTTTTGGTACGAGAAGTGGATAATTATCCACGTCCGGTTTACTATATAAGCAAGAGTTTGTTAGAATATGAGAAAAAATACTTCAAATTAGAAAAAATATCCTTAGCATTGATGATAGCACCTAGAAAAATGAGACCTTACTTTCAAGAACACTTTATCATAGTTTGAACTTCTTTTCCCCTGAAAAATATGCTACAAAAGGCTGATATATCGGGAAGGATGACTAAATGGTCAGTTAAGCTTGGATACTATGATATTGACTTTGAACCTTGGACTACAATTAAAGGTCAAGTTGTCCATGATTGTTTTGTGGAATTTCATTCTTAGAGGCATCATGAAGAAGCTTAAGTAAGTGGGTGATCCAAATTGATGGTGGATTCAGTACAATGGGGTGTGAAGATGGAATTTTCTTAACCTCTTCTTATGGTGATATCATATACCAGGCTATATATTTCGGTTTCAGAGCATCCAACAATGAGTTAGAATATGAACCGATCATAGCTAGTGTAAAGTTAGCTCAAATATGTGGGGCTAAAAGAGTCTGATTGATAAGTGATTTGCAATTGCTAATTCATCATGCTCAATAAAAATCTAAAACCATGAAAGATCACTTGGTAAAATATTTACAAGTGCTAAAGGAAGTCACCATCGGTTTTAAATGCATCAGATATGAGCATATCCCCATATCGGAAAATGACATTGCAGATTCTTTAGCCACTATAGCATATTCCAAAGCATACCTTTGGATTCCTATGCAAGAATGTCCTTCCATGGATGCAACTATAGGAAACACGGCTGAAGTATGAGAAAATATACACATATCTGATGTACTTTCTAAAGATTGGAGAAAGGAAATCCAAGAATTTATCACTACTGAAGTTCTACCTTAAGACAAGGTTATGACCTAGAAAATAAAGAACAAAACTCGTTGTTTTCTAGTTTTAAGAGGGGTTTTTTATAATAAAAAAATCTTTCAATAGGCATTTACTGCGTTGTCTCTGATCAAATGAGTCACAAAATTTTCTATCAGAATTATATGATGGAGAAGGGTCAGCAAATTGTGGCTATAAAGATTTGATTAGAAGAGTCTTGCTGGCAGGATATTATTGGCCTACGATTATAGAATATGTTAAAGATTTGGTGAAAAGATGTGATCCTCTTCAAAGGTATGGAAATGTAATTCATGTGCCAGCAATTCCCTTGGAATCAATAGTCGAACCTATACATTTTGATAAACGGGGACTTGATCTAGTTGGGGCCCTTCCAATTGCCTTTGGGGTTGTCGTACCATAATTTTGGCAATAGATTACTTCTCCAAATGGGTAAAAGTTACACCTTTATCTGGAACAATATCTAAAGCAATCATTAAATTTATTCTCTCCAACATATGCTGTTGATTTGGTATTCCCAAACACATCACCACAGATAACGGTCCTCATTTTGGTAATAAAGACATGGATATATTTTGTGAATCGAGAGGAATTCAGTACTGTTTTTCCTCTCCTTTTCATCCCCAAGCCAATAGACAGGTTGAAGTAGAAAGTCGGACAAATCTGTGGGGTTTTAAAAGGAATTTAGAATGAGTTACTGGAAAATAACCAAGTTACTTACGATAAGTAGTATGGGCATACCAAACCACTCCTCATACAGCCACACAAGAGTCTTCATTTGCTCTAGTTTATGGGATGGATGCGATGACACTTATGGAATCTATTTTTCCTTCATTCATAGTTTGAAATTATTCTGAAAGAGATAATGAGATATTTATGAGGGCCCAATTAGATTTAGTAGAAGAGAAAAGAGTGAATGCACATTTAAGAACTACACATTTTTAAGGCTTGATGAGGAGCAGGTTTGCATGTAATGTAAAAAAGAAGAGATTTTCAAGTTGGAGATAAGGTGTTGAGAAAAGTATTTTTTCACACTAAGGAGAAGCAGTTCGGAAAGCTAGCTCCGAATTGGGAAGGACCATACATCATATGTGAAAAATTTAAGCAAGGAACGTACAAACTCCAAGACAAAGAAGATAACCTGTTGAAGCATCCTTGGAATATTGAACATCTCAAATTATACTTAGAATAAACTCATCTTGCAAATATTTACTTTGTATTACTTCAATGTAAATATTTGGGGGTGTAATTTGTCCTACCTTGGTGGTGCGGGGAGGTTTTAATAAGGTGTCTGGATCTCAATTAATATATTATCCTTTGCCTTTTTAAAAAAAATTGTTTTGGTTGTGATCGGATGGATTAAAGACTTATTAAACACCTATTGCCTTCAAATGGATTACCTTTGAATGTCTTGGATGGATTAAAGACTTATTAAACACTTATTGCCTTCAAATGGATTACCTTTAAATGACTCTGATGGATTAAAGACTTATTAAAAACTTATTGCCTTCAAATGGACTATCTTTGAATGGCTAGGATGAATTAAAGAATTGTTAAATAGTTATTGCCTTCAATTTGATTACCTTTGAGTGGATCTGATAAATGCAAGACTGATTAAGTGTTTAATTCATTCAAAGAAAATACTTTTTAATACCTTGATCTGATTTAATATACATATATGGTTTTATCATCTTCAAATATGATCGGATATTAATAGAAGTATAAAAGCAGACGAGAAAAAAAAAGTGAATGAAAGTAAAGATGGCGTAAAATACTGATGAGGTTATTAAATCGGAGCCACATTACAAGACTCATTCGGCATCACTACTAGACTTAGATTCATCTGAAGAAACGTCATATCTATCATCATAAGACAAAGTGTGAAAAAGGATTTCTTCATGGGGCATGTATCTTCACAAATCCCTAAGGGAACGTTTGGGAAACATTTCATGGAATAATAAGACCATATTCGACTTAACAGACTCTTCCCTCCAATCCATTGATTTTAACACCCCCTCAGCATACTCTTTCCTTGCAGCGGTTATGTCTTGCGCTCTTATATATTTCAAAGAAGTAATCTCATCATCCATTTTCTGGAGAAGATCTTGCAACTATTTTTTCTCCTTGGATAATTGGTCATTGGCACTCTTCTCGTTGGTCAGTTTTTCCTTCAAGGAATCGATTTATTTAGAAGTAGTAGATTTTAATTCGGTATAGCTAGCTTGTAATTTTTCACAATCGGACTTAGCTTGTACCAAATAATCACTAAGTTGTTTTTCCTTGCCCAAAGTCTCAACTTTGCTCTGTTCGGCCGTGAATGAATCCTTGATTTTCACTACGAAGGGAAATGATGTCACTAGCTTGAGATCTGACTTGCCTCTCTAAGTCAATGATTGGCCTTATATAACCTAAAACTGCATAGCCTAGAGTATCATGATCATTGGACAATTCAAAGGATTAACCATCATAAGTCACGACATTGGCGATGGTAGTAGATTGGGGGAAAGTCTTGTCAAAATCCTCTTTATCAAACTCACTTAAATACAAATTTCTAATGTCATTTAAATTTACTTCGCCTTTTTGTAGAAGATTGGTCATCGACAGGAAAATCTAGAGAGGAAGAGTTGACATGTACCTCATTGTGGGAAGAAATTTCAATGGGAGTAATGGAGGGAAAGACGTCGGGTCGGAGTATGATCTCGACACCGATGACAACTTTCTTCTTATTTTCTGCTCTTTAATCATTGCCCTTTATGCTCCTTTTCTGTCTTTTCTTCCTCTTGACTATGGGAGAGTGTGGTGGTTCTTTAGCCTCACTTACAATAACCGCAACAACATCCAACAATGCAGCATTAATCTCACCTGGAAGTCCCGAACTACCCACATCGGGAAACTCTTGAGATGGATCATTATATTTCTTATTCTTTGTCTTAATTTTGTCAAGATGGCTAGGAGCCTTGTTTCTGGCTGGTAAATAAAGTTTACCATTTTTTCTTCTATCCTTTGGAAAATGTCAACAGCTTAAGGAGGATTGGTAAATTGTTCACATGAGATTTCACGAGTTGGGTTCGTTCTCCACAAATGGGCCCTCACCATGTTTCCCGGGCTGAAACAGTTGTGGAGAGAAGTTCCCCATTTTTCTACAGCCTACTGATACAGCTTCGTAAACATAGTTCTACCCGCTTCTAAATGTTCTCGGAACATCTTTGAAAACACTGAAAGATAAATCCAATATGAAAATTAAAGTGAAAATCCAATGTGAAAATTAATGTCAACATATAATGAAAGCGACTCATAAAACATTTACTTGAACTTCTCCAGTATTTGTTCAGCAAACTTGGGTTTCCCTTAGTTCTGATTTTCTTGCCATTTTCTTCAAGCACCACTGATGTTGAAGAATTGGGTCCTCCAAGGCTTGTCAGCCTCCAGCAAGTCATTAACAACTTTTTAGTCATTCCCCATGTAGAAATAATAAAATGGGATATGATGGTTTCGACATAAACTGGCCACAACATCAAACTGCTCCATAGGCATCAAAATTTTAGATAGCCTTGAAGCTATGATGTTGGCTAATAATATATACCGAGTGTTGGGATTTAACTGACTTAGGCATAACCTCACTAAATGAAAGTATCTCACTATTTTTGGGTCCAAAGAGAATCGAATGACCCAATTGAGCACTTCGGTATATACCACTAGCTCCCCAATTTTACTATCCATCAGAGTCTCCGTAGTGATAGGAATCCTTACTTTGATAGACTCTGGAAAACCCCATTTTTCATGATTCTGTCCAATTCAGTTGAATGGGTATACACATAGGATATTTTTTGAATAGCCAACAAATATTTAACACTGACCTTGGAAAAGTTAGGCCTCGCTCGCCCAATGAGGCACTCCGGAAGCGGTTCGACATCTAGAAGTCTAACTTTCTCCTTCTTTTCTCGAACTTCACTAGTGTTGCCAGTATGATATAATGTCTCCAATGGGGTATCCTCCCCAATATTATCAATCTTCTTATTCATTATTTATGGTCGTTAATCAACCAACTTGAGTCAAGTATCCTCTTTTTCAATACGAGAAGAATTGGTGGGTGGAATTGATGGATTGGGATCCTAAGTAGGAAACATTTGAGGCTCTACCATTGTAGAACCTTCAGTGAGTTTTCTATATCCATGGCAGATGAAGTTATAGCTTTGGCTTTAGAAAGCCTAGTAATCTTTCGAGGTGTGCTTTCTATTACATCCGACCCCATAGAAATGAAAGGAGACGGAGCTTTGCGACTGGTAACGGCTCTAGCTTGGTGAAAGGGTTTTCAATTAACTAAATCGGTGGTTCAAGATTTTTTAAATATGGAGGAAGAGAAGTTTTTCTCAAAATTACTGATTGTCTATGAGATGATGAACTCCTGTCCGGTCCTGGTATCTCTTGTACGATCAATCCACCAGGGAAACCAGGTATTTTGACAAAGATTACGACCTCTCTTTTTTCTTTCTCTAACTCAGATAGGTAGAGCCAATCTCCTTTGATTGAGGAAATTCTTGATGTGAACACACAAACTTTAGAGAAAATAGAAGAACTGAGAAAAATTGAAAGATTATGGTGTTTTTCTGTATTCAGAATCAGAATTTGAATTTCTTTCTCACACTAAAAATAGAACAACAAAAAATCACACTTATATAGTTTAGAAAGTACTTGAGTATATTACCTAGGGAAGATGAACCTCTAGTCATGATTAAGGGCTAGTAGATGTAGCTCTTCTAATGTTTAGGCATAAGTACCCCAAAAAGCGGGTAATAGATCCAATTACCACTTGATACATGTAAAAGAGAACTGATTACAAAGTGGCGACCTTTGAGCTCTTCGATTGACTCTTCAAATCACTTCGAAGGCATATAGGATATTATCTATCATGGTTATCTCTTCCAAATATTTTTTGAAAGAGCTAAGGGGGTTATATGATCAGATCGGATATAGTTGGAGGAATATCATAGCGATTCTAGTTTTATCCAAAGTGCATTTCGGACGTATTGAATAAAACTTAATGATTAAATAGTAATTTCAGTGGACCAACTCAGATATGTGCCTAGTACATTGATTCTTGGGCTTGGGGGCTCATAAGGTTGACCCGAATATAAGATTTGACACGAACGACCCATGGATCTAAGAAAAAATTATAAATAACCCAACCAACAATATTAAAGGGGTTGGTCTCTTTCTAGAAACTTAAATACAAGCATACATCTTATTTCTCTCATTACTCTCTACAAAAATATTTAATATCAACCAATTAAAAGTTCTTCTCTCTTTTACCCCTAAACATATTTTTCCATTATCAGTGTCAACCCCCGTATGATGCCCCTCATGGCTAGTTCTTCGTATTTTGGTCGTTAATTCATGTAGGGCATCATTTAGCTCTATTATGGTCACTTTCGTTTCTTACTCCTTGTCGTCTCGGTCATGAGCCACCCTCTATTGCTCCTGCTGGAGATGTTGAAGTTGTTATTCCAACTGTTGGACTGTTGGCATGACTATTGGGTTGCCGAAAACTGTCTTTAAGACAATGGGCCTCATGATGTCCGCCGGTGCAAGTGGTGTGATCTCCGACTTGGTGGTAACCGGTGGCTGACCACCTTGAGGTATTATTTCAATGCAGATTGCTTCTACAATATATGGGTTGGTTACAATGACATGAGGGAACTGATCATACCCATCCACTTGGCCTGCCGCAGTTCTCCAGTGATCGGACGCCTCGTTCAGCTCCAGAACTTCTCATTCAATCTATGTTCGTGTTACTACCATGGTCGAAAAGTCTTATTACTTGTGTACTCTTCTAGCATTCCCACAGACGGCACTAAATTTGTTAAGGGAAAATACGACAAGTAGTCTACCAAGTTGTAAGCTTTATTAATCAGAGAAGAAAATATATATTTTTACATAATCGTCACCCTATTTATATTGTTTACAAAGAGGTTTTATTTTTCTACTAATTACATTATTCCCTTAATCTCATTCGTGGACTATAATTTAGGGTAATGGCCCTATAATTATGGGCATTACTCTAGTCATAGTCTGTTTGGCTGTTTTTGGTCAAGTACTCTTTAAATTGATTTGACTTACTTTATGACTCATTTAATAGTAGAAACTGGCGATTGGGTTTAACAGGCATCAATGATTATACATTGTTTTTTTACAAGCCTCGATCTGCCTATTATACCTTCAAGTGTGGCCTCTGCCCGGTGAGGCCTCTGTTCCTTCATATGTGGCCTCTGCTCGTGGAGGTATCTGCTCACTTGATTTTCATAAGATAGTGTCGACGTTTTTTGTTGCACCTCGACACGGTTTCTAGCGATGATCTTTCTCGATGGTTTGACAGTTGGCCTGTTAGGACGTACATACCCTTCATTTTGACTTTGGCCACTTGATATCGAGTGTTACATTAGCGGATTGCTTATAGGTCACCTCGGTTTTGCCTAAAGAAGCCCTCGGTGTGATCTTGTTTGTGTTTCTACATTACTTCTATTTGGTCTGACTTTGCTTGATCTACTAGTTAATGAAGGTGTCCTCATCAAGTTGTGTAAAAGTAAAGGTCATATTAGTACGAACTATCGTGAGAGGAGGAATGAGATGGTCATCAGAACTTTGAAGTTGAATGTACTTCAATGGTCTTGGATGATTATAATTATATTGTTGTTTTAAGGGTTTCAACTTGTAGGTACAATAACAAGTGTGTCTTTGACTTAGGAGATTCATCTCACATGACTTCCAATAAGCATTCGTTTGAAGATGTGAAATTGTTTGATGGTGTTAAGGTCATATTAAGGAATCATAGATCATTTGTTGTGAAGGGATTGGGGAACATATGAATCAAATTTTCTATGATACTTGAGAGAGTGATAACTATGTAAGGTATGTTGCTGAAGTTAAACGTAACCTTCTTTACATCAGAATATTAGGCAATGAAAATTTTAACTATAACGGTGTGTATGGTCGACTTAGGATTCTACAAGGCTCATAAATTGTTATGTAAGCCTACATGACTAATTAAGTGTTAAATTTTTAAAGATCTATAGTGATCAGAGATGTATCTAGTGTAGAATAAGATTTAATCAAGCTGCCAAATATAAGGTTAGACCACTTAAGTGAGAAATACTTCAATAGACTTATCAAACATGGGTTAGTGGATGGTGATAAAGTTCAATGATTTAAGATTTTGTAAGGATTATGTGTTGGATAAAACTAAGAGGGTTAAGTTCATTTTTAGCAACCATACAACTTGTAATGTACTTTAATATGTTCATTATGACCTTTAGAGACATGTAAGCATCCTACAATGAAAGATGTTATGTCTTTTATGTTCTTGATTGATGATTATTTTATGAAAGTATGAGATATGCTTTTGAAGACTAAAGATGAAAAAATCGACATTTTTAAGAATTAGAATAGGCTGGTAGAGAATCATAATGGGAATATACTAGAGAAGTTAAGAACTAACAATGGGTTGGAATTCTTGAATTACCGTTCACTAGATATTGTTCTGAACTTGGCATTGCCAAAAACAAAATCGTGAAACAAACTTTCAAACAAAATAGTGTTGATATAAAGATGAACCAAACCTTACTGAAAATAGTGTATGCTTCCGAAAACTAGTGTGGGCTGAAGGTTTTGGGGAGAAGTTGTCAAGACAACTACATACATCATCAACATGAGTATTTCTTTTCCGTTAAAGTTTGTAGTCCTTATGCGAGATGGACTGAAAGGAAACAAGTGTTGAAATATTTTAAGATGGTTGGATATGATGTGAAGTAAAACAAGTTTCAACTGAGAGGACTATAATATTTGTTTCTTGGCTATCCGGAATTAGTAAATGGTATAGGTTGTGATTTCTAAAACCTAGAAGATAAAACGCTTTAAGTAGCCAAGATATGTTGTTTAATGAATATGTGATTCCACTATTAAATAAGATGGATATTAAACATACACAGAGATATGTATATATTAATATTATAGGTTGTACTTTATCTATTGAAATTTTAGGGAGATGTTCTTGAATCTGAAATTTATCACATGTTCTGAAGAGAAGTGATAAGTTGAAATAGATGAAGGTCGAGGGATTAATTGAGTTCTCTGAAAAAGAAGGACACCTGGATTCTTATGATGCATACGAAAGTTCAAAAGATTATTTGATGTAAATATATATTTAAGAGGAAGCAAGGTATTCATGGGTTTGAAGCACATAGTTAGGCTAATAGCTAAGGGCTTCATACAAAAATAGGTTGTTGATTCCAATGAAACTTTCTCATCGGTTGTAAAACAAACCTTAATAACAATTATTTTGTCAATTATTACTAGATTTAATCTCGAGTTTACAAATGCATGTTATTACTACCTTCTTGAATTAAATAATACGAGGAGATAATTTCCATGATTCATCCTCAAGGTTTTGAAAAATAAAGTGTGTTTGTTAAAGATATTCATATATAGGCTAAAGTGGTCGTTGAGGCAGTAAAATAAAAAAATCTATTTTTTATAAAGTTAATAAATTATAAGTGAATTTTTCATGATAACTATATCTATTATATAAAGAAAACACACATGGACAGAAAATTCTTGTTGTTGTTATATGTGGATGCCATATTGATAACTGAAAAAGATAGAAAAATGATTGGAACTGTAAAAACTAAAGTAAATAAAGAGTTTGAAATGAAATACACGGGAGAGACTAAGAGGATACTTGGTATAGATATCAAGAATAACGGATTTAAAGGTTATATATTCTTATCTCAACAAAAATATATATGAAATGTCCGAAGCGCGAGAGGTTGTAACTCCCATTGGTGTCCATTTCAAACTTAATATCACTCAAGCCTCAACCGAAGTAGAAGATAAGAAGTTTCTGCAATAGATACATTATGCTAATGTCATTGGAAGTATTATGTACGTAATGATAGGCACGAGGCCTAATCTAGCATACTCAACTAATATTTTGAGCAGGTTTATGGCGAGTTCATAGAAGTCTCACTAACATAAATGGCCTATTAGATCCTTAAAGGGTTTTTGTTAATATTTATTTGTGTTTTAATCAAAATTACAAGGCTAATGAGATGTTGAGGGTGTATGTGAACTTTGATTATGTAGATTCTTTTAATATTCGAAAGTCAACTTTAGGTTTTTTGTTTACAATGCTTGAAGGAGTAGTTAGCTGGAAATCATGTCTTTAGAAGATTGTTGCCTTCTCATTTATGAAAGTTGAATATATGGTTGTTACTGAAGCAGTGAATGAAACCATATAGTTTGTATGAGTATTGAATATGATTATGTAGTTTTCTTTGACATTAGAAATTTAACTTCACGTTATTTGTTTATTGTGCTTAGAAGAGTGGTAAGTCATAAATCATGTCTTTTGAATATTGTTGTATTTTCATCTACAATATATGAATACATGGTTGTTATTGAAGAAATGAATAAAGACATATGGTTAAAAACATTTTTTAGTGAGATCAATGATATAAAACAAAAAAAAACTTTGTTATGTGATAATACCATCGATCTTCACTTAAGAAAATGTATACTAAAGTCATTATAAGCCTAGCTGCAAAATTGTTAGGTGTATGCTGAAAGTGACTAGCTGCGTATTGTCGATACTTAAATGCATGAATTCCTGGAACTTAAGTGTATGAACTGGTATAACCCTAAAGTGTGTAAGGTTGGAGCTTATCTAAGACTTAGGTGTAGAGATTTTTGCTGTAACCTAAAGGAATAAGCTTTGTCGAGACTTATGAATAATGAATTGTCGGAGCCTGGGTGCATGAATATTACCAGCTGAAACTTGAAAACATGACTTAGCTGATGGAAGCAAAGTACATGACCACTACTTGTTGGAGCTTATGGGCATGATCATTACGTCTCTAAGGTTCCGAATATAATTTTATGTTTATAAAAAAATAGGATTTTTATTATGAGAAGAATCTAAATTGATGGAACATCCTTAACCTTTGATCAAAACATATTTGATATGAGCATGTCTAGTTGTTAGCCAGAATAGTAGTTGTAATGCATATGTTAGGGGTTGGTCCCACTACATGTGATATAGTACATATTAGTACCGATGTCATGATGGTTTGTGCCACTACCTCTTAATTTCTTGTGGGAATAAGATGTCAACTCGTGTTGTAAGATTGGAAATGTCACCCATCACTGGTTCTGGTTCTATGAAAAGCGATAAAAAAAAATATGAATCAAATTGTAGCGTGATAGTAGCAAGAAAAATATAACTTACAAATAGATGATATCAAGGTATAAAATAAAGAGCTTTTCTAGGTTTTAAATATACTAATACAGTTAGAATTTTTTTTGAGAGTAAACCCCTAAAAACATTAAAGAATCATAGTCCGTTTTGTAAGGTTAATAAGCTTTGGAATTAAAAATAATAATTGAATTAACTGTGTTTGAAAGTTTCCTTGTAATATTTTCTCTATATAAAATCATTTTCGTAAATATAAAATTTATCCATAAACTGAATTGCATTACATGATGTTTTGTACATTTGATTTTTTATTTTTATTTTTGTTTATTAATTTTGTTTTTGGAAATAAAAATCGAAACTATATTTTGTTTCTACCATACTTTGAGAGATTTAATCACCACATACCAAATATTGAATACCATATTAAATATTTTCATATAATAAGTGTGATATAGATATTAATATTATTCGGGAAAAAAACAAATTCATACTCAAATCCAATTAAACACGATCCATATAAAAAATAAATTAGATTTAGTAATCAGACTTCATATAATCCCCTCTAAATATCGTGGAAAGTTTAATATATATATATAATTTATTATCTTCAATAACATAATAAAAAAACCAATTCAATTTCATTCAAGAAAAATAGAGAAATAATCAAATTTTTTTATTAAATTAATATAAAAATATCATGCTAGAAAGTTTCTAATAGAGAAACATTCGAATCATTCAACCTCCAATTTTTTTATTACTTTCAAAAACTTGTGTTATTTCTTCTCTCAAATCAAGTCTTACTCGTACTATTTGTTTTCAAATTGTAAGTCTCTCACTTCAACGATTTCAGTATTCCACAAGTAAAAAAAACTCAACAATGAAGAAACGGATCATCAGATATTGAAAAACTCGAGAAAAAAAACTAACAAAACAAATGCAAAATAAATTAAAATTTTAATATAATCAGTTATATATTGCTTCAATGAATTACATGTATATCAAATAGAATTTTTGTTAAGTTTGTTATTTTGTAACAAACTTTAATTATTAGTCACGTGCCTAACTGATTAGACCATAAAGTAATATTACATAATTTGATTAGATTTGGGCTTGGAACCATAAGCCATGACAACCTCATCCATGTTTTGAAGAACTATTACAGTTTAGGGAAAAAAACTCACCACCTTGGTATAGTTCGAACAACTCTTGTCTTTCTGAGACTTTTTCTCTCGAGCTTAACTATATCTTCTTATTTTTCTCTAAGTATGTGCTTCAAAATAACATTTCCACTCTTCATTTTCACACCCCTTCACAAATAAGACGAAGATAAACAATGCCCTAGTTTGTCACGTATAAAACCAAACCGATTGTGAGCAAATGGTTTAGTGAGACTATCAATGATCTGACCATGTGATGGTCATGATGGTTGGTGCAACTACCTCTTAAGTTCTTGTGGGAATAAGATGGCAACTGGTATTTTAAGATTGGAAATGTCACCCATCACTAGTTCTGGTTCCATGAATAGCGATGAAAAAATATGAATCAAATTGTAGCGTGATAGTAGCGAGAACAACGTAGCTTACAAATAGAAAGAGATCAAGAGATAAAATAAAGAGCTTTTCTAGGTTTTAAAGATACTACTAAAGTTAGGAAGTTGTTTGAGAATAAACACTTAAAAGACACTAAAGAATCATAGTCCACTATAGTAACTTAATAAGCTTTGGAATAGAAAAATAATAATTGAATTAATTGTGTTTGAGAGTTTCCTTCTAATATTTTCTCTATATAAAGTCATTGTCGTAAATATTAAATTTATCCATAATTTGAATCGCATTACATCATGATTTGTGCATTTGATTTTTTATTTATTAATTTTGCGTTTGGAAATAAAAATGAAAATTACATTTTGTTTCTGCCGTACTTTAAGAGAGTTAATGACCACATACAAAATATCGACTACCATATTAAATATTTTTATATAATAAGTGTGATGTAGATATCCGTGTTATTTGACAAAAAAATCATATTCAAATCGAATTAAACATGATCCATATAAAAAATAAATTAGATTTAGTGATCACACTTCATATATTCCCCTCTAAATATCATGGAAAGTTTAATATATATTTAACTACATATGTAATCTGGTATCTTGAATAACATAATAAAAAAACCAATTCAATTTTAATTCAAGAAAAATTGAGGAAATAATCAATTTTTTATCAAAATAATATAAAAAATATCATGGTGAAGAGTTTCTAATGGAGAAACATTTGAACCATTCACTCTCCATTTTTTTTAAACTTTCTAAAACTCGTGCTATTTTTTCTCCAAATCAAGTCTTACTCATACTATTTGTTTTCAAATTTTAGGTCTCTCACTTCATCGATTTCAGTATTAAACAAGTAAAGACACTCAGCAATGAAGAAACGGATCATCAGATATTGAAAAAATCAAGAAAAAAACTAACAAAACAAAGGCAAAATAAATTAAAATTTTAATATATTCACTTATATATTGCTTCAATGAATTACATGTATATCAAATAAAGTTTTTGTTAAGTTTGTTATTTGTAACAAATTGTGATTATTAGTCACGTGCCTAACTAATTAGACTAGAAAGTAATATTTCATAATTTGATTAGAGTAGGGCTTGGAACCCATAAGCCATGACAACCTGATCCATTTTCTGAAGAACCGTTACTGCTTAAGAAAAAAACTCACCACCTTGGTATAGTTCGAACAACTCTTGTCTTTCTGAGATTTTTTTTCTCGAGCCTAACAATACCTTCTTATTTTTCTCTTAATATGTTCTTCAAATAAAATTTCCACTCTTAATCTTTACACCCCTTCACAAATAAGACGGAGATAAACAATGTCGTAGTTTGTCACGTATAAACCCAAAACGATAGTGAGAAAATGCCTTAGTGAGACTATCAATGATATGACCATGTGATGGTCATGATAGTTGATGTTACTACCTCTTAAGTTCTTATGGGAATAAGATGCCAACTTGTATTGTAATATTAGAAATGCCACCCATCACTGGTTCTGGATCTATGAATAGAGATGAAAAAATATGAATCAAATTGTAGCGTGATAGTAGCGAGAAGAACGTAGCTTACAAATAGAAAGAGATCAAAAGATAAAATATAGATCTTTTTAGGTTTTAAAGATACTACTAAAGTTAAGAAATTGTTTGAGAGTAAACACTTAAAAAAACACTAAAGAATCATAGTTCATTATGTAAGCTTAATAAGCTTTGGAATGGAAAATAATAATTGAATTAATTGTGTTTGAGAGTTTCCTTTAATATTTACTCTATATAAAATCATTATCGTAAATATAAACTTTATCCATAATTTGAATCGCATTACATAAATAATGTATGTGCATTTGATTTTTTATCTTTGTTTATTAATTTTGTTTTTGGAAATAAAAATCGAAACTATATTTTGTTTCTACCGTACTTTGAGAGAGTTAATGACCACATACCAAATATCGACTACCATATTAAATATTTTTATATAATAAGTGTGATGTAGATATCCGTGCTATTTGAAAAAAAAAATTATACTCAAATTGAATTAAACATGATCCATATAAAAAATAAATTAGATTTTGTGATCACACTTCATATAATCTCCTCTAAATATTGTGGAAAGTTTAATATATATTTAACTATATATATAATTTAGTATCTTCAATAACATAATAAAAAAAACCAATTAAATTGTAATTCAAGAAAAATAGAGGAAATAATCAATTTTTTATTAAAATAATATAAAAATATCATGCTCAAAAGTTCATAATAAATAAACATTTGAACGATTCACTCTCCAATTTTTTAAATTTTTTTATAAAACTCGTGCTATTTTTTCTCTCAAATCAAGTCTTACTCATACTATTTGTTTTCAAATTTTGGTCTCTCACTTCTTCGATTTCATATTCCACAAGTAAAGAAACTCAACAATGAAGAAACGAATCATCAAATATTGAAAAACTCAAGAAAAAAACTAACAAAACAAAGGCAAATAAATTAAAATTTTAATATATTCACTTATATATTGCTTCAATGAATTACATGTACATCAAATAGAGTTTTTGTTAAGTTTGTTATTTTGTAACAAACTGTAATTATTAGTCACATGCCTAACCGATTAGACTAGAAAGTAATATTTCATAATTTGATTAGATTCGGGCTTGGAACCCATAAGCCAAGACAACCTGATCCATTTTCCAGAAGAACCGTTACTGCTTAGGAAAAAACTCACCACCTTGGTATTGTTCGAACAACTCTTGTCTTTCTGAGATTTTTTTTTCTCGAGCTTAACAATACCTTCTTATTTTTCTCTTAGTATGTTCTTCAAATAAAATTTCCACTCTTCATCTTCACACCCCCTTCACAAATTAGACGGAGATAAACAATGCCCTAGTTTGTCACGTATAAACCCAAAACGATTGTGAGCAAATGGCTTAGTGAGACTATCAATGATCTGACCATGTGATGGTATATACCGTATTTTAAATTGACAGCGTATGGACTGATCTCTGATAAAAGGAACATAAATCTCGATGTGCTTAGTTCTGGCGTGGAAGATGAGATTAGATAGAAGTGATGCGATCCCTAAGCTATTACACGAAACAATTTACCTCGAGAAGTGCAATTCAAAGTTCTTAAAGAAAATATTGAATCCACACAAGTTCAGAAGTGAGGTATGCCAAAGCTTGACATTCTAAATATGTGTTAGACCTGACAACAACTTGTTATTTCTTGGAGGACCATAATATCAAGAAATCTCCAAGAAACACGTAATATCCTCGTATAATCTCTGAAACTCGCCAAATCGATACCATACCGTGAGATACATATGAGCAAGTGGCTTAATGTGTAGTCCAATATTTTTTACCCAGATAAGTACCTCAATACGCGTTTAACACATTGTAAATGCATATTAGTAGGAGCTTTAAGGAATTCAGACATTTTTTTAACAGCAAAAGAGATGTTGAGTCTTGTATGTAGCAAGTATTGTATGGAGCCTAACAGTTTTATGTATATTGTAGGATCATGAAGTAGAGTTCCATCAAGAAGAGAAAGAAGCTGACCAACAACCATCAAAGTAGGATATGATTTTGAGGAGCTCATTCTAGCATTGGTAAGAAGATTTTATGCATATCTTTTTTGAGTTAAATAGTGTCTAGTCGAGTTCCTCACAACTTTTATTTCTAAGAATAAATAAAGGCTGGACATATCTTTCAGCGAACATACTGTATTAAGTTAAGTGATAAATAAGTATAAATAATTAGGTAGGTTTCCAGTTACTATAATGTCATCCACATAGACTAATAGGATCAATGTCTCATGAGCAGTAACATAAAAGAACATAGATGTGTCAGTTTTAGAATTTTAAAAACCCTAAGTAACTAGTACCTCATGCAACTTAGAATTCATAGGAACGGGTTACTTATATTAAGGCATAAATAATCTTGTTTAGTTTGAGCACATGGTGTGGCCTCATTGATTCAACAAACCTTTAAGACTGAACCATGTAAGTTGTCTCACTTAGAGAACCATTAAGGAAAGACTTAATGATATCAAGCTGATGAATAACCTATTTTTTTGACACAACAATACTTAAGATTATCCTTATAGTATTAACCATAGGGCTAAAGTTTTTATGAAATTTAATCCATCCACACTAATTAAATCCTTTAGCCACCAACCACAAGGCTAAAGGTAACATGTTTAATCATGTAAACCCACTTACAACCAATCAAGTTCATAGTAGGTAGCCAGGGTGTTAAAGTTCAAGTATTATCAGACTGCAAAGCTTGAAACTTTGTGTGTATTGTACCCAACTAGTTAGGATAAGACACTAGTTCTTTGAAAGTAGTTGGTTCCCTAAGTAAACCTTTAGAAGTTGTTGTAAGACCAATGAAGATACTTTTAGGTTTTGAGATACCAGATGTTCATCTAGTGTTTATAGGATAAAGATTAGTAATAGATAATGAGTTTGGTTTAGATAATGTTGAGACTGAGTGAGTAGGTAGGGTATGATCAATATGAGGTATAAGTAAATTAATTGTGTATCTTTCCTAGAATGTGTAATAGTTTGAGAAGAAAGAAAAGATTGTGACTAATTAGGTTGGTTTACTAATGGCTGTTAAGTAAAATGAGTTTGTATGTGTGATTGTAATGCAAGACAAATGATTGGAGATGAAGAACAATGACCACAAAGAGCAAAAGATGATGAAGTGTTTGGTAAGATACCAGGACATGATCCAGTTAAGTTTCTTTCTCCAGTAGTCTTAAAATAATTGTATTTTATTGAATCATTGCATTTAGAGCCAAGAGTAGGAAAGATGCTGAACTACCATGAGCTTAGCCTAGACACGAAAGGCTTAGTAGAAGAAGATTGTAAGAATTCTTTAGCACAAGGAAAATTATCTCATTAAACACAACATGCCTATAAATATAACCAGATGATGCTAGATATTTATAACCTTTTTGAACAACATAATATCCTAGAAATACGCACTTGATAGAGTGATAATGAAACTTATGTTTTTGAAATGGTATTAAGCAAGGATAATAAATACATCCAAATAATCTTAAGAAAAAATAATTGTGTTGCTTGTAATAGATATTTTCATAAGAGATATTTATTGCAGTACAATAATATGAAGCCTATTTATAAGATATACTACAGTAGTAAATGCATCAAACCAGAAGGAAAAAGGTAGTTGAGACTGATCCAAGAGAGTAAGGCCAGTCTCAACTATATGTATATGTTTTCTCTCTGCCTTACCATTCTGGGTAGAGGAATAAGGACAAGAATGCCTTAGTTGTATTATAGACTCAGTGGTGTATGATACAAAATTTTGGTGCTTACCACCACCATTAGTCTGCAATACTTTGATTTTCTTTCAAAATTTACTTCAACGTTTCTTTGAAATTGTATAAAAAAAAATTAGCGCGTCACTTTAACTTTTCAATGTACAAATCCAAGAAAACCTTGAAAAATCATCTAAAATAGAATATAATATTTGAAACCATTTTTGGTCGAAATTGGAACAAGCTCTTAATGGTGTGTATGAATAAGGTATACTACATTGGTTGTTTGAGGATTAGAAAATATACATGATTTTCCAAGCTGGAAGTGGTGACAAAACATAGATTATTCATTAATGTCATTTGTAATGTTATATTATCTTAGATTTTTTGATAAAAACTGAAATGAGGGGTCGCCTAAACTCACATTTCAGCCTTCTATTTTTTACACATAATTTATATTACATAGAATAGACTTAGAAACTATAATACTATGAATAGAATCTTGAAACTTAGATGGCTTCTCAATGCAATAGAGTCCTCATCTAGATCTCTTTGTTGATAAAATCCTTCACGTGTTCAAATTTTTAACAAAACATAAATGCTTAAAGAGTTCAACATAAACAGGATTGGTTGATGTTAATTGAGAAAAAGAAAATAGATTTTCAAAAATGGTTGGAACATGTAAATATTTTTAGAGTTAATTTTTTATTATCAACAATAGGAATACTAAAGTTACCAATTTTTTCAATTAGGTAGTTCTGACCATCCCATCTTCGACATAGACCTTACCTCCATAATCAACCCTTTGGATTTTAAAATTTGGGTCGTGAGTAACATAGTATGTTGTTCCAGATTCAGCATATCATATTGCATCATTGTTTGGTTCTGATTCACAAAAGGCGCACTATAATCTTACTGATTTGTGCTTTGTTGTTGTTGCTCACCATAGATGGATCCCATAACATTAGGATCATCCTTATAATAACAGATTGTAGGAGCCTGGCCAAACTTGCTACATATATGACATGTTGGTCTATTTGGGGAGTAACTACCTCCTTGTCCTTTGTAAGTATTATTATATTTTCCTATGTTACTATATAGATTTCTTCCTCTGTTGCCACAACCCTGCCCTTTAGAAAAAAAAAGTTTGACCTCTACTATGGGTATTGTTTTGATTACCACCTTGTGAATTGGGTTCTTTCTGTTTGAATTGCTATAAGTAGCTACCATAGTAAGATTAACCATAGCATATTGTAGACTAAATAGTTGATCTAATTTGCTTCCAAAAGTCAATAATAAAGTATGTAAATCAACCCAGTTTATAATGTATTTTTCTGCTATGCTCACGACTATAGGAGTATAGTCAGAGTCTAGACCAACAAAGACTCACAAAACTAAGTCATCAATGGTGACAATGCACCTTGTTAAAACTGATAATAGAGTTCATCTCGGCCAGGTTATCCTCCATGGTCTGTCCTCTTTTTCTAGTTCTTTGAAACTCATTATTATAGTAAGTGACTCTACCCTAGTTTGTGAGCGAGAGAGCCTCGTTAAGGAATCCCACAAATCCTTAATAGATTCTTGATCCAACAATTGAGCTGCTATTTAAGGGGATATAGGGGTGAACAACCAGCCTCGCTCTAGAGTAGCACTCTTCACATGTAGGCATGTTACCAACAGAATCAGGGAAAAAACTTGGGGGACATAGTGATTCACCTAAAATATGGTCAAGCATACGATTCTTTTTTATAATTGGAAAAGCATAATTTTTCAAAGTAGAAAATTAGCTATGTCGAGCTTCATGATGTTGTTGTTGTCGCCTATTTAAATAACCATAGATTTGTTGTTCATATCCATGTCAGATGAAAAATATGTAGCTCAGTATAAAAAAGGTGAAGTTAACTATCAATTAACTTTAATGCCAAATTAAGAAAAGAAGCTAATAAAAATAAAAATAAAATTAAATATATTATATTGCTTCAACAGATTATATATATAAATAAAGCCTTTCTTAGTTTAACACATTTTAGTTTTATTCACATGTCTTACTAATTGGACTAGTAAGTTAGATTTGGGCTTCCAACTCATAAACCACAACAACCCATGACCGATCCATTATTTGGAGGTCCATTAGAGCTTAAAACAGCAACTCATTTCTTAGGTTTAGCTCGAGCTTGCCTTTCTCAGACTCTTGCCTTTTTAAGTGTATAAATATCTTCTTCAGCTTCAAAATAACCTTTCCACTCTTCATCTACGCAGAAGACAGTCGTCAACGAAGGTGAAGGATGGGACATGCCTCTTCTTGGCGATGTAGTTGAAGGTACAGTTCGCTTTCTTGTTCGTTTACTTTTTAAAAAATTGCTTTATATAATCATCGGTTTTGATTTCTTGTGTTTTGTGTTTTGGTAGTTTGCAGTTCCCTATACTGGGAGTTTATTAGATGGTACCAAATAAGTATCGAGCCTGAATAGAGGACTTCCATTCAAGTTCACTGTCAGGGGAGGTATGTATAATTATTGGTTGCAGTGTACATTCTTCAGTTTGGTTGAATTATTTAGTTGAATAATTTGTTGTTACAGATCTGAGATGCTTAATTTAGAAGGTGATAAATAAGCAGATTTTAGTGTACCTTGTTGAATTTGATTGAAGGAAACTTGAGATCTTATAAGGTTTATGCTCATGAATCATGGTCAACAAGGGTTTTCCTGGTTTGATCAAGTTGGTTACTTGGTTGCTGAATATACCTTGACTTTGTTTTAGGTGATATGCGTAAAGGATTGGAAGCTGGAATCAAGACAGCCAAGAAAGGTGAAAATGGTGTCTTTACCCTCCTGCATTTCTAGCTTATGGACAGATCGGTTCACTACCGACCGTTCCTCCTAATGCAATAGTTAATTTATTTGTAGGATTTCTCACAACATTTTGAGATTTAGCACTGGCTAATTTTTTATTTGCAACTTCTTATTTTTAACCAATTCATTTTCATCACTATATGAATAGGATGCTGTTGTTTATAATTTTGATAAATTCTAATCTTGAGGATTCAAATGGTTAGTACATGTTTTATTTTATAGTCTATATAGCTGTAAATCTTTTGAATTTGTATGAATACAAGGGATTTTGCTTTTACTCTTTATCAGTATTTTGAAAGGCTATTCATACAAATTCAAAAGGCAACAATACATGTACTAACCATTTGAATGGTCTTGATTCGATTATATCACTCAGCATCCTTTTCGCATAGTGATGAAAATGAATTGATTGCGAATAAAATGTTGGCTGGTACTAAATTTTGAAATATTAGTGAGAGAAATCCTGCAAATAAAATTAAACAATCAAAAAATCCTAACTCAAGAGGGAGTCTTTTTTTTAAAAGATAAAAATTCTCATGTTAAAAGATAAAAAATGAAGTCCGTGGTGTTTGTGAACACTAAACCAGGAAACTAGACATGGAACATAACTTTTGCATTAAGAGGGATGTGGTAGTCTAACAACTTTTCCTTAAGCTAAACTTGGAGGGATACTGAAGGCAGCAATTTCATCTTTCTTCATTGTCTCGATTTTCAATGTCCGATCCTCAAGTACTTGACCAGGTCAGCCAAGACTTATGCCAACTTCGTTCAGTCTTATGTGCGCGTCAAGGATGCCGCGTTGGCCCACGTCCTTGTCTGCTAGACCCCTTTGGCCTCTGTTCGATACATTTCTAAAGAAAGTGCATTGCACCGTGGCGAGCTGGTAGAAATATTAGCCAAGTTCTTTCCTGAGTATCCGATTCCGATGAGGTGCAAAGATGACAAGAATCCAAGAGCAAAGTCATACGAATCAATCGATCAGGAACCTTGGTATCGAGTTCGCACCTGTTAAACAATGCTTGTGCGAAACTACCTTCCTCTTCCACAAAGTCAGTAGAGAGACGACTTATTTTTAGTTATTTGTTTACACGATATATTGAGGAAATATCTATATTGCAAAGAAAAAAAATGTCATTTTCTTTCCAGTTTTTACTTATCATGTAACTGACATGGAATAATAAACTAGATTCTTGCCTTTGGCCTCTAATTTTCTATCTGTGTTATGTAATTAGCCTCTAGAAATTTAAGGATTATAAACACATTTATTTTAGTACCAATGAGCAAAAATATATATGAATTTTCTATACATCCAAATGTATCATAGTAAACTTTATCTACACGTCTTTCAGTAGTAGTAGTTAAAAGAGAGAATATTTATGGATTACACCACCATTCTAAAACTGAATTGTAGTAAATTAACGATCGGTATGAAGAATTTCGAAATCAGGTTCCGCTGGCTTTTGTAACTTCAAGTCCCTTGAACTCTTTACACCCCGAAGCTTACGCCCTCTTAACGCATTACTTGCAAATCGTGATGCATGAACCGTTGTTCTCAGCCTCGATGTACTCAAACTATCAGACCTCGAAACCAAGGATGCGCCATCATCATAATAATCATCTTGGTCCGATAAGTCACCATCATCATCGTCTTCTTCTTCTCTACGCCTAAGTTCCGTGTTTTTCCTCCTGGAATAACGCCTCCAAGCTGCTTGGATAAAACATGAAGCCCAAGTCCTCCACTGCTGTGAGTAGAATCTAAAAGTGTGTTGAACTTGCCTGCTATGAAGGCGCCTGAACTGACTAGCCACGAATTTTAATTCTTCGGCCTCTAGTGCGAAAGCCTCGACTTCGGTTAGCGCCTTTACCGTTCGAGTAGACGTGGGTAAATTAGATGCGGCTTTAGGATCTAGTGCCCATGTAAGAAGCTCCTCACCGCAAAAGTCACCTTCTTTTAATAGACCTCGATTGAAAAAACCACTTCTGCCACCGTCTGTTGTCACACTCTCTAGACGACCACGTATGATGAAGAGCATCTCATTGACGGGATCCCCTTCACGGACTATGTATGTACTTTCTGTGTACAGGCTCGGCTTTAGTCGCTCACATATGGCATCGAGTAAACGCTCGTCCATATTAGCAAACAGAGGAACCTGCATATGTTATGTATATAATTATAAGACCTATGGAGAAAGATCTTAGATGCAATCATGGTCTCACTTTACATGGTCCAAAAGTAGTTTCTACCATTGGACACAATTCTAAGCGATGAATTACCTATCATATTAGAACATACCACTTTATAACTCATTACTAACTTTAGTGAGACCATAGTGGCTTCTACAAATGTACTAAAACCTATAGTTGTCAAATTTTAAGCTAACAATACTGAGAAAAGTCTGGTATTTACTCACCCTTCTGACTAGATTTAAACAAAGATGCCGCTTTATATCCCTTCTGAGATCCTTTGGTAAACTCTGGACCAAGGTCTCTTCATCTACACCTCTTGTTTCCAGCCATTTGTACTGTTCGTAGCGTCTAACTCGCTCCCTTAACTCGGATGGCAGTGAACGATGATGCATCCATTGCTCAGAATCACGCCTCTTGACCCTCATCTCCTCCAGACGAACAGTAAGAGATTGAAGGTATGTCTGTTACAGTATATAAGCAAGTTGATCATTAGTAGTAAAGTCTGTTGTTATTATATCTACTCAAGAGGAAATCGTAATATTTGCGTATCGAATGGAATCTCATTAGCTTTCAATCAAGGACTTATGCAAGCAGCATAGCTATGTTAGAATTCAATAAAGTTATTATTTTTCTTCACTAACCTGCATATTTCCGATCAGCAGAGCAAATAGAAGAAGCCCAGCAATAGCTATTGCTATCGAAAAGAGCACCTCTCCAGGATAGGTACTGGTCTGGAGGCCTTGGCCAAGTGTACTGTTTAGCATTACATACGAGAATGTTTTAAGAAATGCAATATCCAGGTTATGGATATTAAAAATAGCTTTAACACGAAGTACTCTTGTATGAACAATTTTATTAAAAAAATGGGATAGGTACTGTTAGACACTAGACACTGCAGACTAGAATAAAGTATGTGGTTCTTTCTCAATCCCAAATTATATATACTTATTGTACCTCAAATTTTGCAGTCCCCACCATAGACAGTAGCAGAATTTAGAGAAAAAGGCTCGACTTGCAACAATACCAGAAGATATAGCCTGAGTGTAGATACCAAAGTTAAATGGCGAATCTTCGGAAGTAGCAGAACAGTTCATTCTAAATACTTCCTGGCCTATAGTTTTCCACTCAATATAACCCTCCACATGCTTGTTTCCGCAGTACAAGAAATCTACGTCACACTTCCCTTCAGATTGAAGGCAAACACTCTGCCAGCAGGTGTCATTACGTTCTACGGCTAACAAGTACCAAAAAGCCCCAGCTATCTGCAAAGTTTTGTGCAGTAGTAATCAGATGAGTACAATTTATCGCTTCAGAGCATCAATGGTATTCGGGAAAATGAAAAAGATATGAGAATTGAGTGCAAAAACAGGCTCGAAGGTCGGATATTTTGAAGAAGCTGCTAATTGGCAAATAACAACTCAGTTTGACGCTTGAAAATATTCTAGAAGGAGAATGAAGGCTGTTAACCACCTTGTTGTGGAAGTAGCTTTGAGTATTAAAATACATTATCATACAAAGAAGAGTTGATTTAAGTGGTATATCATCGAATTATATCATGGTGTTCAATTGAAAAGTTAAATAATGATCTCATCTAATAAATTCCAGACACTATTTGATGTCTCCTCTTGGCTTCTGCCTCTCATCATTGGGCATAGCCACTGCTGATATCTATAGATCATTTGAACAAATAACACAAATCGTCAAGCGTTTATCATGCTATATGTATATGCATGAGAAGTTATTTATGTAGACCGACGTTGCAGATTTTTACTTTTGGTGTCCCATATCGCATTAGGCAGTCAAATATGAAGTTAATAAGTACGAATCTATCCTATAAGTTTAAGTTCTAAGAATACAAACCAAAGATGCAATACTGTGTGACACTTCAGAGGGTTCCAAAAGACACAGTATAATCAGAAAATGTGTCACACTTACATGACTAGCAAGCATATACCAAAGCAGGTAATACGCAGCACCCGCCCAAGCACCCTCCGCAAAGACTCCTGCAGTTTTCTTCAGTTCTGAGGTCAATGGTATGAAGCGGGTGAATCTAGGAAGATACTGAGCAATGACAATGTTCAGTAATGCCTGTTTTGTAGGCAAGACCTCTGATCCTCTTGATTTGCGCAGAAATCGCCACACAACAATCTGCAGATTAGAAGTAATTTAGCATTAAAATAGATTTGATGCTTCGTGATCTTGTATTGGTTTCATGGACGTAGTGAAGCGAGCTTTCTTTATCAGCAAAATAAGTCGAGTATTCACCTGGGGCAAAGGTAGCACAGAAAGAAAATCAATGATGAAATAGCGACCTAAATATCGAGTGGCTATTTTGGCAGGATCTATGACAAGTTCACCACGTCCGAAAACACGTGATGATGGAGCAATATATGCTGTACGGAACTGAAGACCCATACGAGTGAGGTAGAAGACATCAATCGCAGTCCGTAGAGTAGTAGTTGTGACTGCTAGCTTGGTATCTATTCCAAGACAGTTTGAGATATTATTGACAACAGGAAGATAAAAGAACAAAGGATCAACTGAAACCGCAAGAATACAAGATATGACAAAAAGTCTGTTCCATAACAGTAGGGATTTGTCTTGAGGATCAAATATCCTCTTCTCAGACACTTTAAGATCTTCAGGGAATACCGCCCTCGTTACCCCCGTTTTTAAAGATTTTCCAAATGTGATTAATCCTTCTGATCCCATTTTCACTCCTTTTCTAAATGATGGAGTAGGCTTCTTCCCCCGACCAGTTAGACTGAAGCCCCCGAACCCGAACCCGTATCTCCTCATTCCGGTTGATTGGGCAGATACTGACAACTCCGAATCAGAATCTTCCAACCTACCATGTATTAAATTTGTGCCCAATAACATGAAGTAAGAGTTATATACAGTCATAACTTTATGCAGGAAGTAAATGTTCAATAGCTCTTGTGAAATCATCAAACACATAATCTTTAGAAAAGAACTAGATTGAAAACTAGGCTACTTAGTGTAACATTGCATACCTAACAAACTTTTCTCTCTGCCCACCTATGTACTGTGACTTGTACATTTTTGTAGAATTGGTTTCATGGATCCACCCGACAATTCAAATCGAAATTCCTTTTCGTTTGTGACATCAATAGCTAATCAAAATCACTGCAACATAAAAACAGAAAAAAATAAAAAATAAGACATAACAAGAAACAAGTTATGACCATGACATGTTCCTTTGTAACTTTGTTACATGACAACATCATTTGCTCTTAATCTTCAAATACTGAAAGACATAGCATAACATGTAGCAATGAAAATTATTATCATACAAACGCGCAATGTTCCATTTATGGATTGAACTGTTGTCATTTCTAATGATTTTTATCAACGTAAGAAACTGAATAAATTATGATGAGCCGTAGGATGATATAATCAGACAAACACAACAATGTTCTATCAGCTAGCTTGTGTCATTTTCTCCCAGGATTTGGAGATTCATGTGATGTAACGATGCCAAGTATGTGATCAATTAACAAGATAAAGCTAAAAGAGTAAGTAACAGAATGGACATACCCTGATGATTTGTAGGTTTGTTTCTTGATGATTACTTTCTCGCTAATTGCATTAAGAAAAAAGTAGGGTTTGCGTAATATGAGAAAACATGCACTCGTTATCCAACAAGACACAGAAAAAGAAGGGTGAGGCTTGTTTTGGAAGAGAGAAAATATGTATACATCTTAAGAAAATACAATCATAAACAATGTCTGGTTTTCCAAATCCAGTTATTTTTACGTTAAGAACTCAATATCACTGAAAAACCAAATTATAAAAGAAATAGTATATATGGAGGTTTTATCATTTTAAAATTAAAATAAAATATAGGGTATGGTTATATATATCCATATGAAGTTTAAATTTATCTTAGCAGTTGTCTTTATTTTTTAAATGAAAATATCTTCGGACTTCGAAAAACACATATAAAAGTATATTCTAGGTAACCCCAACTCACAAAACATCATATTCGGCTAAGTAGATCCAAAAAATACTTTAACTCAGTAGATCAAACTCCATACTACTACAATTTTGTGTTAAAGTGTTCTTGAACATCCAAAGTTGCCTCAAGATCATTCAAATTTTTTTCAAACTTTTTTACAACTTCTTTTAATAAAACACAAAATTAAACATGAATCAACCGAAATTAAGGTAAAAATTTTGTTTTTTAACTTTTCTTCGTAAACCGATGGTGCGAGTGCATGGCAAAAAAATTGCATTTTTGATCATCCGAACCCCTATTTTAAAGTGTTTAACATATTTTAACCGGTTTAATTTAATTAATTGACTTCAATATTTATTGCGTATTCATTGATTTTTCATTCAATTTTTAAAAATTAAAATTAAAAATTAAAATTTATATACTAACGTTGTTGTTTTTATTAATTAAATTTTAAATATAATATATTTTTTGGATAATATATATATATATATATATATATATATATATAACATTTTATTTATTAAAGTTTAAATATAGTTACATTTTAGATAATATATATATATATATATATATATATAAATTTCTTATGAAATTTTATTAATTAATGTTTAATTCTTTTAATTCATCTAATCATTTATTGAGGGTGTTTACTCAATTTTTTTTGATATATGCCTGATATATTATTTTATCTAATGTGTTGCATAAAATTTATAAGGATTAAAAATAAATAAATAATTAAATTAAAATTCAATTAAAAGAAGTCACATTAATTAATTTTGAAATATTTAAATTGTCGATAAATAATTAAATTAAGTATATATATATATATATATAAATACATGAATATTAAAAAAAAATTGAAAACGGTCCACATGCAGAGGAGATTGTTTGATCAAATACCTAAAATAAACTGAAAAAATATAAAGGTGGTAACAAAATTATATAAACAATTAACATTTAAAATAAAATTATTATAACAATTAAGTATATAAAAGCTAAAACAACGAATTTTTCGGGGACGTTATTTAAAAAACAATTGAGTTCACCATTGGTACGCAAGGCCTGCACGAGCATACTGGGCTTACACAATAATGGGTTCCTGGCGCACCCACTGATGTCGGTCATTTTCCGGACTAATTCAAACATAAATCTAATTTTGAAACTAAACATAACTCTAATCTATAATTTTCACTAAAACTCCTAACAAAATCACAAAAATTAATTCTAAACAATCTAAAATCCATAATCAAACAAGAAATTAAATCTAAAAAAGACTTACTTTGGTGATAGTGGAGGAAGTTGTGATTCTTTTTTCTTTACCATGACGGAGGATGAGGAGGAGGTTGTCAGATTTTACTTTGCCAGAAAATTTAGAGAGAAAGAAGAGATATGTTAGAGAGAAGTATGAGGTGGAGGGAATTTAGTAAAACAAGAAGAAGCTTATATACCCCAAAAGGGTATTTTCGTTTAAAATTGGGTCAACTTATTCGACAACCAAAGTCATATTTTTGCAACTATTTTCTTTTTCTTTTTGCAACACATTTGCACATATTTCCGCAACTCAAATTTTATTTTTCTTTAAGATTCAAAAGTCCATATCTTTCAAGCCTTATCTTAATAAAATTCAAAAAACACATATTTTATTTTTTTAAATGAACAAAACGAAATCCATGAGTGATATATTTGAATATTTGTTTTTTTATTTTCGTAACCAATTTATACTTAATTTCGCAACTAAAAATAAAATAAAAATTATATTTCATGAATCTAGTTTTGTTCGTGTTAAAAGACAAAATCCACGGTATTTTTAGATATTTTTTAAAGCTATGGTTTAGAAGATATGAATTTTTTTTAAAACACAAAAAACATTAAATATAAAATCACACAATCAGACTTATTCATCAACCAAAGTCCTATTTCGTCAACTATTTTCTTCTTATTTTTGTAACACATTTGCACGTATTTCTGCAACTTCAATTTTTTATGGTGATCGATGTCAATAAGCATCTCACTCAATTAGATCAGAGCGCAAGCTCACCGACTAGCTGCTCTATAAGTCATGTGAGGTTGTCATCACCGCTATCGGAGCTATGCTTCATCTAATCCTAGCTGACTTCGTACATACGAATTTCATCGAATACGAATTTCCACATAATTCTATATGTATCTATAAGATCGAGTATGGAATTTTGTTTAATGCTTGGACAAAAAATCTGACAACATTCTATTTTGAGGACTCACAGAAATACCTCGGCTGCTGCCAGAGTCTATTGTACATACAATATATTGTTGAACTACTTCAACACGTCTGCACGTAAGATATCCAACACCAGATGTTTGTACAACGATATCAACAAACCTATTACATGCTCTATAACAAATAAAATAAAATATTATGTTAAAGAAAATTCTTCGTGTAAATTGCTCAAAATGCTCAAAAAATAAAAACACGAGATCCACTAGCAACTTAGTTCTCCCGTTTTATAGAAGGACAATGTACCTGAAGAATTTAATTTAAGACCAAACAAACCTTAGGTTTTCCGTTTCTCGGGTAAATAGACTGACCACGGTGTAATTGCGTAAGAGAAATCAAGTAACCAAAAATCACGATCATTGGTATAAAGCTGGATGCAAAAAATCTGGAAGTGTTGGTTCGAGTCCAACTCGTCAATTGGTCTAAGGATAAAATATGAAGATCTTGAGTTGCTCATATTTGAACCCACCTCAAATCATAGTCATAGTTTTTAGGAGATGCAGTTTGGTTCCACCGCGGATGAGTCTTTTTGTCTAGGTGTGGGTAGTCCGCATCTCCACAAATATGTCTATTTTATTGAGATAGTTCACTAGAACATGAAAATGTGACCGAGTTTGACCTAGTTACTCTTCAGGATGTAGTGGACGATAAGAGGATATTCTCGAATGAGGAAAATGACCCACTTCAACTTGGTCACTGAAGAAGATGAAGGCTGGCCAAGAGACTAGGTATATTCAAAACTCCATATATTTGAAACTCTAACTTAAAAATTCCAAAAGACATATATTTCTAATTTTTTAAAGACGAATAAAATAAAATTCATGAGTAATATATTTGAGTTTTTTTTCTATTTTTGCAACCAATTTACATGTAATTTCATAACTAAAAACATAAAAAAAAACTTATGGATCTAGTTTTGTTCTTCTTAAAAAACAAAACAAATGAATTTTTTTTGGATAAGTTTTTGGAACTATGGTTTGAAAAATATGACATTTTAAAAACAAAACAAAAAGTAGGAGAATGAAAATCACAAAATCACACTTATTCCTTCTTATGCAACCAAAATCTTATTTTTGTAACTATTTTATTTTTATTTTCACAACTCCAAAAAATAATTTAACATTTAAAACTTCATATCTTTCAAACCGTAATTTAAAACAAATTCAAAAATATATATTTTTATTATTTTTACAAAACGAACAAAACGAAATCCATTAGACTATATCTCAACCCAATTTTGATAGATTTAGACCTCCAAATTTTATTTTTAAAACATAAAATTCTGAAAGTACCCCTACTTCAAAAGAACACTAACATATGGATCGATAAAACGAGACCTTTTATTCGAATATGGCTCTAGTTAAGGCCATAACACTAATACACATGATATGATAGCTAGCTCGGGAGCCTCTAAAACAAATCTATTCCTAGTACCAAAAGATAAAGATCTCTCAAAAAAGTAAATTAAATTATCTCAAACAGAGAAATCTAGTAAGACCAACGATCTTATTGGTTACAATGGATAATTTCCAAATTATAAATTTATTATATTACTAACATGGCAGACATTGACCCAGATGCTTAGGGTGGTTATATGGTCGTATGCATATTATGCAAATGTTTTGATTCATAGAAATTTGTGAGAGGGGATGTGATTTGAAAATTAAAAGCTCAACCCAATTTTTGGGTAACAATATTCTGTGGTGTATAAATTGTAGACAACATATTTGAAATATCACATTGGTTTAAAATATACAACTGTGGTAGTAAGTATTGGATAACATTATATGATATCTTCTTAGTGATAGTCACTCGATATTAATGTGTGGTATACCATATGTATCTCCATATATCTACTTTTACACAGATCCCCACCTCGATTGTATCTTACAAAAGAAGTTGGTCTTGGGTACATGGTAACCACTTTGTTAGTCTAAGTAAATCAATATAATTTTATTATAGTACTTTAGTTACGATGTGGTATATTACACTACATTATCCAAATTTTATTTTTACATGTTGTTTTGGATGGATTGTTACCGATAATATGTCTTGTATGGTACCCATTTCACACCGAATGTGCAATTGCGTGTGCAATTATGCTCGACCAAAGATTCAACCAAATCAAGTCGGTCCAAACATCTATTGCACATCATATAGCAGCACACTCTACCAATATGATAAAAAAAACCTTGATTATACTACGAAGTGTGTAACTTGTTTAAGTTTCCTTAGTATGACATATTATGAATTATTTTACTTATCATTCAAATATTAGTGGTTCATCTAATACTAATTTATGTATTTTTTTTCCTTTTGTTTTCTAATATCTCTAATATTTATGTATGTTTTCTTTTAAGAGTATCCACATTATGCTAAAAATATCATATTAACCATTTTTTTAAATGGGAAATGGACTATTTGTACCCAGAGTGTGTGAAATCGTATGTACGATCACACCCACTATGCACAAATTTGTACACATGCATGCATTTTTAGCGCGTGATATTGTACCATTTATCTCACACTATGTGCAACGAAATGTAGATTTTTGCGTACTCCAAGTGCAAATAGTCCACTACCTTTTTGGAAAAATATTATTTCCACTTATTTGTAATATGTAAAACTGAAATTTGAAATAAGTTATCATAAAATCAAGTCATTATGTGAAAATTAATGATAAAAAATACTTAAATTTGACTAAAATCATATACAACAATAATTTAGAAATTATGAAACTAAAAGAGCCAAAACTTAGGACTTAAGATACATAAATAGTAATGTAAGAATTCAGAAATTGAAACGACCATACGTTGATGATAATACAAATAATTTTTTATGTGAGGCCAATTCCATTTCATTGGCTTCATTTCTTCCTTATTTATTATGTGGTTCACTTGAGAATTGTACATAGCTTCCTCTCGTTTGGTTGTTATTTGGGCATACACCTCATCCAAATGTTTCTTAGTTATATTGTGGGTCACCAAGAAATTAAAAGTTGAAATGCCATATAGTATTCCTCGTCGCTGAGGTTAAAATCATTGTGTACCCGTTGTATTATTATATACTTCCACCTAGTTTTCACCTCATCTAAACATCGGGAAATTTATGAAATCTCGACACGATCCCTATCATAGAGATAATACAATTGGCATAGCGTTGCCTTCCAATATCATTTACCACATTCATCGTTGTGTGTTTTATTCACTTTAACGACTATTTTTTTCATATATCCATTTTCGACATTCGTCCATCCATAAATTTTTCTAAAGTGTGAATTTTCAAGCTTTAGATTTTACAAGAGTGAAACATCTATTTATTCAACTTCAACCGAAGATAGTGTAATCCAACTTGACCTATCAATATAGGACACGAGTAAGTTGTGGATACCGTAATCATCTTAACCAATCGATTTGGGTTACATATTAGATAAAACTAACGCAACCACCGATGTATGTCAGGATAAAGCCAAGTGACGAGTAATAGTTAAATTTGGAGGTTGAGATCCAAAAAACAGTCGATCGAGATATAAAATTTCCCAAATTTTACTTGAAAATGAAATTGAAATAGACCTATGAATATCTTTCACGTGTAAATTTTGGATGTCGTAATCCATTTAATTATTCTTCTCGAGATACTTATTCGATAAACATAAAGATATACATGTAAATTTTGGATACCGTAATATACTTCAAATATTTATAGTCGCAAAAAAATAGTTGTGATACAATAAAACATAAAAATTAAACTCGTACATAACAAAATGGTTGTCATATAAACGAGATGTGATATAACAAAACTTAAACATCAAAGGAGTATATAAAAAAAGATTTGTAATAAATCTAAAAAAACATATAGTAAAATAAATTTGGATAAAGGTGCGCTAATTTAAAGCACTCAAGTAAAAGCTCGTAAAATGGCTTCATACTCAACTTAGGAAACATCGAATCCATCTCGAGTAGCCGATCTGTCAAGTCATGGAACCTTACCTAATAAGTGGTCACGAAAGGGTTCACCCTAGCATATGCATAAGGAAATCATGATCGATTAATACGTACCATAAATTGGTCTTCACCCATACAGGGTATAACGACATTGTTCTAGGTTGGTCAAGCCGGTATGGAGCACATCACAGTATGAGGTCAATAGTGACTAACATGCAGTCCAAATATATACACCCCACAAATAACGTGTGTTTACACATCTATCTCTAAAGCCACCTTCTAAAATAGGTCATAGTAGGCCAAGTATCTTTTAAAAATGTCATAATTTTCGAGCAACGCAGAATGGATAATAAGATATCACGATGTCCCAAGACTTATGTGTAGACTATAACCAAGCTAGTCCATATAAAACCTTAATGTCACGTAAATGTCCATATGCCATGAACCATGCCTAAAATATAAAACTATTTTTTTGTAAAATTTAAAGTCGTATTGAAATAAAGAGAAATATAGTAAAAAAAAATACAAACGACAAATAAAACTTACATCATGCTCTCTGAATATAAAAACTGATGGATATTATCTCGAGTCTCTTGGTTCAAACAAAAAATAAAATGTGCATATCTACACATGGTTAGTTGTGTGATAACATATGAACTGAACTGCATAGTTGAAAGCACGCAAAAATAATCATAGATCTATGTCTCTAACAATCCGTAAGGACCAGTAAAACCCAATATAACGTGTAAACCGCTCTTGCCAAGATTGTAATATAATTGGACTAATACAATTTTACCTTAGTTATACCTAACCGAGTTGTTATAGTTCTCAATAAGCTCTAGATAGTCGAAATAAATATTGGTACTCGTCTTGTTTGCAAGAATGCAACAGCCAAACATATGCAACAAATACTCCCTTCTGCCATGAATATTTATCTCATCATTAATTGCATTATCGTAATATTTACTTTGCATATAAGTTTTACGCAAAAAAGTAATACGATTTTGTAGGCCACTACCACAATGGTTATGCTCTAGTTTGTTAGTAAGGACTTGATAATCTACATCAAATAATCAAGAAAATACGTCAACGCTTATCGCTTTACTAAAAAATAACAAGATCGAAGCTCTAGCCTATAACGAGAAGACTAATGATTATGTATACATCGTTGAGTGTAACCGTCATCTCACCGAAAGAGAAATGAAAAGAGTTTGTCTCTATATACCACCACTCCAAGAATTCCTTGAGTAAATGAACGTTGGTAGACCAACGTGAGAGACAATTGAGAAGCAGACAGAAATACGTCCTCATAACCTGATCTATAATTTGACTCTAATGAGTCAGATCTCACTAAGGATAAATAAAGTACACATCGAAGCATCATAAAATAATCTCGTCTACAAGTTATAAAATAATTTATACGATGAGGTATGATACAATTAACTACAAGATAAACAACCAAAACAAGTTAAAGATACACACACTAACAATAAGCAAAATATTTACAAACTTACATCATTGTTGAAGACGTTATACGTCTCGTGGGCCGTGTAATCACTGAAGTTGAAGTACAAATCAAGAATGTGATTGTTGACTCTGCGAAAAAAAAGCTAGTCTAGATTCATCTAGCGCTCAACGATAGTCATATGACACCGATGTTGGATTTTAGCACTTCGTGAAGTTTGATGAAGCGTATTCTGTTTTTTCGTTGATCTCGTACTTTGACTCAGATGGCGAGCGTGGACGACAATGAAGCATCCTGAAATTAAAAGCATTGATCAGAATTATGACAAAGCTATAACCAAAAATTGTCTCAAACAATTGATAAACACATAAATGTATCTCAAACAATAAATAAACAAACAAAAATTATATTAAAGTAGCATTTGAAATGTTATGAAATTAATAAAAATTTGAGGCCTTCCACATGCAAAAGCATACATGAATTATCCTGAATTATGTGCAAAATCATGCACGTTTTACATGCAATTTCACACAAAAATCAACACGTAACTATGGTGATTTAATGCACCACTTGCGTGTTGAAAAGCCGGTTTCGCGCACTCTGGGTGCGCGAAACCGATTGTTCTTTGCGTGAGTGGTGCATAAAATCACCAAGAACAACAATTGCTTTTTTGAATCCTAAATCATGCAATAGTCGACTATTTCATATAAATAGGTAATCAAAAATAAGATCTAGAACTAACTTAAACTATAAAACTAACTAGAAATCAGACGAACAACTACAAATATATAAAAATCAGATTCTTGTAAACTGAAATTTCAAACTCAAATACCTATAAATATATAGATCAAATTTGAAAAAGTATATCATAAAAGAGATAATACATATTTTAATAGTGTTGTCAACTCTGATTTTGAATCTCAAATTTTTGGAATAGATAAATTTGAGAGGTTTTGAATGTATGTTATAAAACTATGATATTTAGGGGCGGATATTTAACAAAAATATTATTTATATTAAAAACATATCAATACATTATCGAGATCTAACAAATACTTGATCAACATGGAATGAAAATAGAGATCTAACAAAATTATTTCGAATATAACCTCTCACTCTCTCGAGTAACATTCTCCCACTCTCTCGAGTAACATTAAAAAGAAGATAATCATTCAAGGTTTATGTGAGTGAAAGAAAAAATAAATCACCATCATTTTTTATAAGAGTTAGATTTATGTTCTCTAGAAGAGTACCATTTTTTTGTCATATGCTTTAGTTCCATTGGAGACTCAATATTTATTGTACCAATATAGGAGTTGGATATTTTGTTTACACCCATGGTTTAATATATTAAGATAGGCTTAAATCAGAATATAGTCCTTCGACCATCGCATTCATTTCATCTTTCGAATAAAAAATCATCGATCATGGTCCATAGTCTGTTCAAATATATAGATTTAGTCTCGTGCATGGTATTTTATTTTATGTGGTTCAGTCCTCGTAGTGTTTAATATTTTAACCAAGCAAACTATTATCTTCTTTAATTTTGAACAATTTCACAGGTTAAGAGAAACCAAAATTAAGAATTTTAGATTTAGAGTTTTTAAAGTGATTATGGATAATGGAAATTCGAAGGTGAACAATTCGGAAGTAATGAGATTATATAAAAGGAGAAAGGAATTGATTAAAGCTACAGGGGATTGCAGATGCAACTTAGCTACAACTCATTTATTGTATTTATATTTCCAACCCTTTTTAGATGTAGGAATTGCCCTTGATCAATTTGTAATAGTAAATTCATATTTCTCATAGTTAGCTTTTTGACAGTTTAGGAGTCTAGCTTTCAGCAAAATGTAGAATCTTCTAACCGGTTTTATCAAAATGTGGATAGTGAGCATTTTAAAGATTCCTTAGATATGCAGGAGAGTCAGTCATTACTTTTGTTCCTTCGCTTAGTGTCTCTTCTTGGGAGATTTTCAACACTGATGGTGTTCAGTTATAATATTAAGATTCCGATAACGAGAGAGATGTGCGTTATTCTAGTTGCTTTACAGAATTGAGGCGGAAAGAAGGAATTCTAGTTACTTTTAAGTCACAGATCTAAATACTTCTGCTATATTATTCCTGGAGATGGATAAATATATACACTAAAAGAAACCAAAATAAAAAGAATACAGACCTTGTCGATATTACAAGAATAATATTAATTAACATATAAATCGCTTTACAGAACCGGATACATTGGCAAAACAGTATCTCTAGTATAAAAAATGAATAGATTATATTGTGAATCTAAAAGATAAAAAGACTCTGTAGTAACCTATAACTTCTTGGAAGGACTTAACTTAGAGTGGCATAAGTCTTCTATACTTGAAGAACCAAATGAATCCTGAAAAAATAATGACCCCGCCAATACCAGTGATAAGGAGAACCCATTCAAATGCATTAGGGTTATTAAACAATGAAATTTCAAAGTTCATGCCGAAGATTCCTGCTACGACCCCAAAAATGGCAACGACAAATGTCGCAGTAGTCAGTATCAGCTCAAACTGAATCAACTGGTTTCTAACGTTATCCTACAAATAAAATTGGTGAATTTCTTAGTAGGAATCGCAAATTTTAAGATAGATCATAATCAAGCAAGGCTATATAATCTTATTACTGAAAAAGTAAACGATACAAAGTGGAGGGATACCAGCTCAATGTTAATAAAATCTTCTGTATCGTCAATGTACTCCTTTAACTGGAAGCAAGATGAATATCTATGGTAAAACATACTGGTTTTTGTGAACGAAAGATGTAAAAAGATTAAAAGTAAGGTTTCCGTACCGAAGTTAACTTGTTTAAGGTACTATCAATGACAACAAAATATGCTTCCAGCAGCATCTCGAGCGATTCGATACTCTCCGTTTCGCTTTCTGAACTCTTCATGCTTTCATGCCGACTCCTTGTGATACTCAAGCATTTATCAAGCTTTCGGGAATCGGGAGGTGAAGAAACGGGAGAAACTGGGGCAGAAGCAGACAGTACACCGTCAGTGGATTTGTATCCCATGATTGATTGGTCTCCCATAAATGACTCTGCTTTCCCTTTCTTGTCGGTGAGATACATTTCAGCCATATCCCCATCATCGTCCATTAGCTGCTCAATCTCATCCCTAACCTAAACAGAGCGATATAAGAACAGAAATGTTAGGTACCAAATGTCGGTTGCTTAAAAGATGATAAGTTTGAACCCATATACCTTCTGGACTCTTCGAGTCAAGGCAACAAGTCTGCTCTTTAATCTACGAACGCGTTCCAAATTCAGTGTACTAATCTTTGACGTGAGCTCGTCTAGTAATGGGTACGCTTCGATTTCTAGTTCTCCTGCCTTCAATAACAACATTATAAATTACTAATGACGTGAAAGCAATATAAAACTAGAATGATTTGCCTTATAGAATTTAAAAAAGAAAAGGTTTAAGAAATATTTAAGAACAGCAGATATCTTCCATATCAACCAACTAGCTCAAGTTATCAGCGAAAGATATTAAGCATAACCTACAAAACCTGCTAACCACGGATTCTGCAATCTGAGTAGGAAATAAGCGATTCTAACTAGAAATGTGCTTTTCTAGGCTAAACAATTTGCACACTTAGGAATTTTATGTCAGTATCCCAAAAACTTTACACAAGAATAGAAAGGATGTGTCATATTAAATGAGTATCTTACTGTCTTCTAATAATCATTGAAATAAATGAAAGCGGAACTAAGCACCCAGTAAGCTTAAGCCTTCACTAGTTTGGCAGATACAGCACCATATAAGACGATCGAAGTAGTCCTAACCTAACTAATAAAATACGTTGAAAACCATGAATTATTCGGCAGATAAAAGAGATGACCCAACGCAGGACTACATATTAGCCACTCATTATTCAGTATGATCTTTTTCCTCCCAACTTCAAGACAAGCTCTGACATGGTGGCCTTTTTCATTTTCAGGAACCATAAATCAAGCAGCCACTTTAATATCCCAAATCACAGGTTTCTACCTCTATTTGTCTATCATAGTGACAGCTAAGTTGCGTGGCTAAATAAACTTGATGTTTTACCCCAAGGGGAGCATACAGTTCTAAGAAACACCAATAAAATGTTACTATAAAAAGGTGAATCCCATTTATAAAAGAGTGCGTACATTGCACAACTGCAGACATTAAAAGTGGTCTTCAGAGTCGAGCAAGCTTGTAAGCTATCCATATATGTTCAGTAGAGAATGTATAGTTTATCAAAATGGGTCTAGGGCAAAATCTATAGTCACCGTCATTACTTTAGCCACTCTAAAACTATCCAAGAGCGATTAAACAACGTGTGAAAAATAGTTAACGCAAGAAAAGAAGCCTCCTTCTGTTAATCTCTATGCAATAATATTGGCTTATTCTAAACACTTAAAACTAAACATAGCCTTTACCATCAATCATTCATCATGCCTAGACCATATTTCCTTTTTCATGAATTAAGTAGATAACATGTCAGCCGAATATACAGATATAGAGACATACATCAGTATTTCATTTAGTTCTTGCGCGTAAAGCAATTATGAACTAAAATACAGTACTTTAAATTACGATTTGGGTGAGGTATAAGCCATAAGAACAATCACGAGAATATTCGCAACTTTCCCTATTCATTTTTTTGTTTGCCTGGGTAATGGCCCCCTTCCACATGTTCAACGGCTCAAAGCATATAATGATATAACCACTTAAGCTGTTGAATTAACGCACCTGGGTATCAAGATAGGTACAAGCAGCTTCCAAAGCAACTTCAAGTGCCCTAAACTCAAAGGGTAAATAATCAGGGGATGTGCTCCCAAGTACACTGTCAAATTGTTTAGTTTTCCTGATCAGCTCTGAGCTGTCTGACTGCCAAACTTCACCTTCACTGCATGTTGTTAGACGCCGTTGTAGCTCTACCACATACTGTAACACATAGCTATCAAGAGAGTTCAACAGTAGAACCTCATCAGCAGTGATAATACACCGGATCTGCTCCAAATTCACGACGATAGCCTTCTCTCTACCAAGAATAGTTGAGGGGTAAACAAAGAGAGGATCAAGAAGGCGTAGATCACGAGCGGGTAGATCACATCGACGCATCATAGTGAATTTATCAACCTCAATGATCTGGGAAGTGCCAAATGTGTCGACACGAATCCAGGAACGAAGTCCTTGTCGCTTTTTAAGACCTGAAACATCCACAAGTTGAAAAGGTGATCGCCCGGATGAAGAGGGACGGGAAGCTGCATCTCGCAAGTTCACAGCTGATGCAGGTCTTGGCGGGAGTAGGCGTTCTTTGAGGTCTACCATTTCTACCTGATAAAAAAAACTGAAACATATGCAACATAACGGAGATTCATGACTTCAAACTGTATAAAAGATAAGAAGTACACCGAGATGCTTGTCGAAATTCAAAAACTAGAGTACAAAGACTATACATAAATTCTAAAGCAATCTAGACATTTCCATTCCTATCAACGATTATTCGAAACCCAAGTTATTTCTATATCACTCCTAACAATTAAATCTGAACAAATATCGAACCAAGTGATCTCAATCCACCACAAAACTAGCATCATATCCATATCCATATGCATCAATCCATTGCCCAAGGCTCGACTATCAGATATCAATAGATAACACTACAACAGAGTTGACTGACCTTGGAAATCAAATGAGAGTGAAGGACTTGAAATTATTATAATCAGCAAGAAGAAGACGATGATGTTTGAAGTGGTGCAAACACGTGAAATCCGATCGTGATTGAAGTGAGAACAGTCTATGTACGTGATACCTAAAGCTTTACATGATGGTGGTCGTTAACGGTGATTGTGGTGGTGCTCTCCTTTTGTCAGACGCAACGTTGCAGAAGCGATCGTGATTCTGTATTCGTTTGTCACTCTTCTGTGTAATGTCTCTCTACGATTTAACTTTAAGAAGAACAGTCCATAACATAAGGGTAAGAGCATCCACAGTGAATAAATTAAAGCATATGTTGAAGTCCTCATCGGTTTGAATTAAAACATATCTCTAAGTCATTGGTTTGTTAATATATTTATAAAATCAAATATTAAATAATAAAATCAACAAAATGTTAATTTTCTGTCAAATTCTCAAAAACCAATTAACATTGGTATATTCTTTTTTTTTTCTTTTTTTTTTTCCTTTTTTTTTCTAATTTTTAAAATTATATTTATTTTTTAATTTTTTTAATTTGATTTTAAATTTTGTATATAAATATAAGTATTGTACTATAGGTAAACTATCGATAAATTTTTATCAAATTCAATTTTTTATTGTGAATTAATATCTAAAATGGGTAAACTATTGATAACTATTTGGATTAAAAAAAAATTGTTTGTTCGTTTTTAACCAAATTTTTTATTTTTTATTTTTAAAATTTGTACATTTCAAACCGTAGCTCGAAAAATATATATGAAGTATCGGTTTTATTTTTTAAAAACAAACAAAACTAGAATTATAAATGATATTTTTTGAATTTTTTTTTTGTGAGACATAGTAGTCTCGCGTCTTTATCATCAACTAATAGATGTCTTGCATATCTCCTCTTCATTATGTTTGGTCTCGCATCTATCCATTTTCATCATGCATGGTCTCGCATGATTTAATAATGTATGGCCTCGCATGATTTAACAATGCATGGTCTCTCCACTTTATCATGCCTCGTCTTGCATATTTATTATCATAAGTACATATCTTGTATCTTCTGACTTCAACATGAACATGTCTGGTCTCGCATCTCTCCGCTTCATCATTTCGGATCTCGCATCTATCCACTTCATCATTTTTGGCCTCACATCCTTTCACTTCATCATGCGAGACCAAAGCAAATGAAGTACGAGATGCGAGCTTCATACAAACTTAATAATAAAAGATGCGAGACTATGGTTATTGGGTCTCACGAAAAAAATAAAAAAATATCATCTATTGATTTAGCTTTGTTCGTCTTAAAAAAGTCGATGGTACTTTTTTTTCCGACCACCGGTTGGAAATATATGGACTTTTTGAAAAATAAAAAATAGAAAATACAACTTTTGGTTCAGAGAATGAGAAACGGTAAAGTGGCTGGTGATGAAACATAGATATTTGAAATATTATTAAAAAATTGGGTATTAAGTTGAAGTTAAGTACAAAAAGTAAGTATTAGATAAGTAATCGTAAAATTCAGAGTACTAAATAGCAGTAAAAACTAGTGTTGGTTACTTTTGGATATTTAGTATATGTATATAAAAACAATTGAACTAGAATTTTAAATGGTTAGTTGTTATTTAGGAGTGAGGAAAAAAACTTCCGTAGGCCTTATATTTAAAAGACACAAATTACAAATAGTCATATGGACCAAATTTTCTACCAAAAATATCTTTTAATATAAATAATATTAAAAAACATAAATGATCTTTCCTTTATACTTTTTCTTCTCACTTGATTTCTCTCGTCAGATTTTCTCTCTAGCAACCAATCGGCGAAAATCCATTTTCTCTTTGAAAATAACAATTTGGGCGAAATCTAACTAGGAAAACACGTGATTCCAACTCCTCGATTGGCGACGATTCACTTTCTCTCAAAAAAACAAAAAATCGAACGGAATCTAACAGAAGATACGTGATTCTAATTTCATTTTTTCATTAATCTTCTTTAAAACATTAAGTCTATTTCATGTTACTTTCTTCTAATTTTTTACATAAAAAACGCAAAACAATTATATTTAGGCTTGTATAATGATTAAACTCAACTTTATCTAGTTTTGGAGTTTTATTTTTTTACGAGCTATGGTTTGAAAGTATGAAACCTAAACAATTTTTTAGTTTTATGCTTCATATTTAGTTCTATGGTTGTAAAATATGCTACGAAATCATATTACATGTGGCTTTGAGTGTTGGATTTTGGTTATTAGTTTTTTCAATAGTTAAACGATTTAGAAATAAATATATCTTGCATTTGCAGGTTTGGTTGTTTCCGCTGTGTTGCATACCGTATTTAGGTGTAAACTAGTCTCGCAATTCGCGTCTTGAAAATTAACATTCGTCTCACATTTCGTGTCCTGAAAATTAACAGTTGTTTTGTATTTCGTGGCCTGAAATTTAATATATGTCTCGCATTTCGTGTTTTGGAAATTAAGACTAGTTTCACACTTGTAACAAGGAACATGTCAAAAGCTTCTTTTTTTTTTGGATTATGCCTATTACCATTCTTAGAGAGATGGAGGGAAAAAATAAAATAGTTTCACATATAAGTAGTAAATAGAACACTATTTTATAACCTTTAAAAATATAGATATGATCATATGATGATAAAATACCTAAAAATAAAAATTGGGAGTTTATTATCCAAATAATCAAGACATATGACATCGATCAAGACGTTTTCTAATTAGGTTCAAAACATGTAGCAATTACAACCAAAGATGTGAAGAGTTATTTTGGTTTCAAGAAGAGTGAGGAAAACATGTCATTAAATATTAGAAACTTTGAGCCTATATACTCTAATTCAGAAGAATGAGAATCAATGGTAGTAGAAACATACTTCTCTTATGATAAGAAAATACAATTCAGCAAAGATTGAAGTCAACCAGTTATATATCTAACTATAAATGTATGTAATTCCATATTTAGATAAGTATTTATATATGGTCTCACATCTCGCTTCTCACATATACTTGGTTAGAGATTAGTCTTGCATAAAATTGGTTCTACCTGGTCTCACATGTCGCATCTTGCATCACACATATCACATGTAGTTGTATGCATGACTGATCTTGCATGCAGTTATATTAATTAAGGTTTCATATTTTTATAAGATGCAATAATCGAAGCTCTTAAACTGAAAGAGATAAAGAAGTAAAGGATGTTGTCGTAATATTGATCATGCTAGCATACTCCACATTGTTCTTCTCAACATTCAAAGATGTATTGGCTTCTACAATTATTTTTACAACGAAGACATGGAAAAAATAAAAAAATTATGATTTGGCTTGAGAAATCAATGAAAAATTGATGACTTCAATAATGGGTAGTTACGAAACAAAATTTAACAAGGTCTTTAGATATGTTTCTATTTTAGTGGTTAATAACTTACTCGATTGTTAAACATGATTTTTTTTGTAAAGATAATAAATTATTATACATGATAAATTCAAGCATTCATCATAGAGCACACAACCATTGGTGAAGGAGAAGCTAAAGAATGCATGATGCCAAGATGTTGTAAATGGCTGGGAATGAAATCAAAACCAAATTTGGATTTGATTAAGTGTTTAAAGCATATCACATATGAAAATTCACGTTTATAACCCTTAGTCTCGTGTCTCTTTTAAAGATGTATCATAATTCACAATGTATATAACAATTATATCGCATCTTGAAATATGCATTTGTTTAAAGCTAGTATCATACCTCAGAATTTAAATTTATTTATAAAATAGGTGTAACATCTTACATTAATTTATGTGTTTAAACTTTTTGTAGGTTCTGGATAGAGAATCAGCTCTAATAGATCCCAAAGAAAAGGCACTATGTGAGAAGGTCCAGGAAGAATAAGAGGTTGGTTTGGAGGGGCAAGAATAAGAAGAATTTACTTTTGAGGATGATAACAGGCATGGTTTGGGAGATGATATAATTAAAAACTTGGATGAAGTAGAAGAGTCGACCAATAATGTGTACCAAGAGGCAACTGGTAATTATTCTTCTCATTTTGATCATACTCTAAACAGATACATCATTCAATGATGAACAACTCAACTACACGAACTAAATCAATTGCGCGTCCAAGTAAATCTATAGGTAGAATTGTTATTACCGCGTGATCAAGAAAATCTATTAAACATCCAACAAAATCTACTGATGTGGATTATTTTGGACTGAGGGTAATTTTATCAGATGTTTTGGGGAATTTTAAGGGTATTATATGTTTAGGTGTTTTGTAGTGAGAGATTTGAGCTGCCTGGTTGTATTAAATGTTTATTACCCTCATTAATGAAAGTCGTTGGGTATTTATACCCCTAATTATGGACTCATAGGCTTTCGGGTCAAATTATAAAATCGGGTCGAGTTCAAAGACCCATTACTTTATTAAGCAGATTAGCAATTAGCTTAGTCAAAACGGTGTTTAGTGTTTTAATACTTTTATCCTGTCCAGATATTTCAGTGGGAAATTATTGTCTGGATTACCCCTATTCGGTTTTCACAGTGAGTGGTGGTGAATAATTCTGGACTCATCAGTAGCCCCTTTTTTAGGTTTTGTCAAAGATCTTTGGCAAGACTAAAAACTCATTTAGCCAATAACAATATTTTCCGGATTTCTCATGTAGTTAGTTCATGATTTATCCGGACTGAATCCTTCTCAGAATTCCAAAGAAATTGCTCTGGATCATGGGACACATGTCGCACTTTGATTCGTTTTACCAGCCATTTTCTTCCTAGAACTGGTGCTCCCACTAATCCCAAAAATCAACTCTTGCATTTAATATTTCTTACTTCAGCGTCGCCTTCAATCATTACCTTAGCCTTTTCTTTTTCTCCTAGGTATTAGTAAATTTTTGCCTCATTAGTATAAATTATCTTCTTTTACTGTTTCACCATTTTCATCACTTTTGTAGTTTCTTCTTCTCAGAGCTTTTTACCTTTTTCTCTCAAAACCTTTCTTGGGTATTTTTATGTTCAAGGCGAGAAACACTCTTGTGAAAGGTGGTTGGCTAAATCTTACAGAATTAGGAAAAGCACAAAAAGTTGAGCGTGAGAGACGTATCGTTGCTGGTCTTCCAGTCTCTCCAATCAGTTAGCCTGATACACCGTCTTCAGAAGCTGATTGAGGATCGTCATCTACTAAAAGTGCAAACCTAGGCATTTATTCCAACCCAAACTCTCGCTAATCCCTTCAGGCTCCTCGGTTCAGGAGTCTCACCCTTCTACCGTGCAAGAGAAAGCAGTATCAAGTGCTAGAAATCCCTCTCCATTCATTGTTATGAGGTCAGACATCGAGAAATCTCCAAAAAAAACTAACCCCCATCGGACCACGCATTTAGGAAAAGGTCAAGCAACCGGCTCTCAAACCAAGTTATCCAAAACAAGGCCCTCCAAGTCTGGGGCCAAGGATAAATCCTCTCGATCAGAGTCATCTATTAGAGCCCCAAAAGACAAACCCTCTGGACTCAGAGCTACCAGAATCAGCTCTCATTCCAAGTCCTCCGGAGCTGAGTCCCAACCGGACACCAGACCCTTAAGAGAGGCTGATGCTCAACCGTCCGGACAACCTGCTGAGCCATAGGCTAGCACTCTCCCATCAACAACGACTGATAAACCTTCCATCGTGATGGAAGAGGTGATAGAGGATAGTGTTGAAGAGGCTCCATTCGAGACTGAAACTTCTGAGAAAACCGGAGATGCCGCCTCCGATAAATAAGGAAAAGGCAAGGAGAAAGTCTGCATAACCCATCCTAATCTGCCGAAGAGTCTGGAAGGAAAGATGGGACCTTGTTTCCACAAGGTCAATGTCAAGTATCTGCTGGCCATGCATAATATTAATTATGTCTATACTCATACTGTCGAGTTAGGCCGGATCTGAACCAAGTGGGGGATCCCTGAATCTGTTAAGGTGAGGATACCAGTCACACCGGAGACTCTGATGGACTGCAAGCTCAACGAAATCGTCATTTATACAGAGTTGTTTAACTGGGGGCTCATATTACCCTTGGATCCAGAAATTGTCATGTATTTCCACCTGATAAAACTCTGTCCAAGCTAGTTGAGTCCCAATGCTTGGTATACTCGCATCGCCTGCATTATGGCGTCAAGGCTATCCGGTATACCTCTTCCAATAGAGTAGTTTGCTGCAGTGGCCAGCTTTTGTAAGAATCCCCATACCCCATTCTACCACTTCAATATGGAAGATAACTTTAAGGTGATGGATGACCTTCTTGAGTCAGACAAAAACTGGAAGACTCAATTCCTATTCATTAACGGGACGTGGGAGAATGAGAGGAAAATAAAAGCTGGTGTCAACCCTAGTATGCTCACCGCTAGGTGGAAGAGTTCAGGTAAATTTTCTACTTTGTTTGTCTTTCTCATATTGCAAGAAATTTGTTTCTAAATTACTTTTCTTTTTCTTTGGTTAGTGTTGCCGAAGGAGTTCTCCGGTTATATAGAAGAGGGATAGGCCACATGTGCCAAATTAAATTCCTGGGCTGCTGACCATTGGGGAAACGCCTTCCACAACTGCTTCACCTCGGGCAACCTGGTGAGATCCCATCTCTGGAATACTACGGGCCGAAGAGATCTTATATGGGGGGAGTTGACTACACCACCCCTTTCGGCCGTTATCCTTAAGAGAACAGAGGAGAAAGATGACAAACTGGCTTTGCCCTCCAAAGCCAAAGCCCCATGCAAGATGAAAGGGAAGGGCAAGAAAAAGAAGGCTGCAGCAGAGGCTGTTCAGAGTACTGCAGAGGAGATCGCTCCGGAGAACCAAGGAGCGCAGACCCAAGAGGGATCGATGCTACTTTACTCAAAATAGTTGAAGATGAGAGCATTAGGGAGGCAGGTGGACCTCAAGATCCTCCAAAACCTCCTAAGAAGGACCGAAAACGAGGAGCAAGCAGTGAAAAGAGGACTGCTAAGAAGAAGAAAGTCTCCCTGGGGGATGAGGTTGTCCTCCGGCCTTCGAAGTCTCTACCTCTAGCCGACCCAACAGACCCCACCCTGGCAGAGAAAATCCCAAGTGATCTACACACTGGAGAGGGTACTGGAGGGGATTTGGAAGGAGTAGACATCAGTGGCCTCCAAAACATTGGCCTTTATTTTGGAGAGTTTAAAAAAGAAGACTTCGTTGGTCCTTACCTTCCCCCAAGTTCCTCCAATATGGTGACTTTTAATGGTAAATCTTTCACTATTTTAGGAGAAAATGATACGGTAACCCACTCTCTGTTAGGCCATATTCAGCCAGTGCTCAACTTGGAGAGGCAAGTAAAAAGTCAGTCTGCCCTCATCAACACCCTCAATACAGATAAGGAGAGTTTATCCTCTGACCTTCTTAATGCCAACCAAAGTATTGAGGCATTGAATAAAGAGCTCAAAGATTTGAAGAAAGGGAAAGAAGATTTGGCAACCAAGATGGTCACTTCGGAGAAGGCTAACACAGAGCTTCAAACTAAGTGCTCTGGCTTGGAGAAAGATATTTCCATCTTGAAGGAAGAGGTGAAGACCAAGGACAATGCTATCCAAACCATGTCCGGCGACAAGACTTATCTTGAAGAGGCTGTGTCCAAGGTTACCAAGGAGAAGGAGGACTTGGTGCAAGAGCAGGAAAAGACGATCCAGGCCAATATTGATGTGTACACCAACGATGTGATAGATTCCCTAGAAAAGAGGTATGCCGAAGTTAAATCTGACATGGTCTTGCTTTTTCATCAAACATTTTCGAAGAGAATGCTTGGTACCATGTGTCGGTACGTTGAATATGAAGATATCTCATTCCATACGACGGTGGATGGTGATAAGAAGAACTATTCTATTGGTCTTGACGATACTACCGATGAGGAAGAAAGAACCGGAGAGAGTTCCAGTGACGAACCCAAAGATTCGAAGAAGAAAAAAGATGATGCAGGAACATCCAAGGGAAACTAGCCCTGAAGTTTTAACTATTTTTTCTTTTTTCTTATCCTTATAATATACTAAAGTCTTTGGATGGCCAAGGCATTTTTGTAACCATGTTTGGTTTGAGTCTGGTTAAGCCTTTCCTCTCAAAATTTAAAGTCCTTTGATGGCCAAGACATATTTTATGTTTTAATATCATTATCCGGTTTTAGCCGGATAGTTTTACTTTGCTAAATTCTTGCTTTGTTTCATATTAGCTCAATCTTAATGGCTGATGTTTAAATAACCCCTATTTATTTTACAAGTACTTTAGCCAGTTTGGAGCTAACTTGTCGAACTGTTTCTCTTTAGTATGTTAGAAGAATTTTCTCAACACTTTGTCTCCTGGTCGAAAATCCCTTCTTTTAACTTTGGAAGCAAACCTGCTCCTCATCAAGCCTTGATAATGGGTGGCTCTAAGATTATCCTTAACCTTTTTTCTTCTATTAAGTCGAGTTGACTTCTGATTTCCACTTCATTAGCCTGTTCGAAAAAATTGTGGACTCTGTATGATGGAAGAGTTGCTTCTACAGGAGCTATTGCATCCATCCCATATACCAAGGCAAAAGGAGATTCTTGTGTAGCAGCTCCAAGAGTAGTCTGATATGTCCATAATACTTCTTGTAAATAGCTTGGCCACTTTCCAGCAGCCCCTTCTAAATTCTATTTGAGACCGGATAGAATGTTCTGTTTGCCACTTCAACTTGACCATTCGCTTGTGGGTAAAAAGGAGAAGAGGAGCAATGTTGAATGCCCCTAGAGGCACAGAAACTCTCCAGATCCTTGTTATCAAATTGTGGCCCATTATCTGTGGTTATCTTTTGTGGAACCCCAAATGTGCAACAAATATTAGACAAGATAAATTTTATAACAGCTTTTGAAGTAGTTCCTGCCAGGGGGGCTGCTTCAATCCACTTTGAAAAATAATCAATGGCTACAATAATAGTTTGCACCCTCCGGATGCCATCGGTAGAGGCCCTACTAAATCCAGTCCCTAACAAGAAAAAGGTATTGGCTCAGAAATCGATTCCAGTGGGACAGCTGGGATATGAATTTCATTACCATACCTTTGGCATGGGTCGCACTTCTTTACCAATTCCTTGGTATCTTCCATTATGGATGACCAGTAGTATCTGACCAACAAAACCTTTCGGGTTAAAGCTCTGTAGCCACAGTGTGCTGATCCTTCACCATCATGTAGTTCAGATAGCACAATTTGGGACTCTTCTACTCCCAAACAACGCAGGAGAGTTCTATTAAAGGACTTCTTATAAAGGATATCTCTTATGGTTAGAAAACCACGAGCCATGTGTTTCATTTTCCTTGCCACAGCTTTCTCCGGAGACAAAATGCCATGAGAAATGTATTGAATAAGGGGATGTCTCCAGTCTTTAGGCTGAACCACTTGTGTACACTTTCCTCTTCTTCCCTACCCCAATTGGGTTGTATGGATGGACATTCTTGCACATGAATCCATGGGTAGGACTCATAGTATGCTATAGTTTCCAGGGAGTCTGCTAGTGTGTTCTCCGATCTGGGTTTATGTTCATAGCTAACATTTTTGAAGTTAGCTGCCACTTCTTTAAGGATGAACAAGTATTTAATCAACTGCTCCTTTTTTGCCTCAGATTGACCTTGGGTATGATGGATAAGAAGCTGAGAATCACTCATTAACCTGACTATTTTAGCCCCACACAGAAAAGCTAATTTCAGACCAGTTATAGCAGCCTCATACTCGGACTCATTGTTAGAAGCCCTAAAAGCAAAACATATAGCCTGGTATAAGTTATAACCATACAGAGAGGTTAAACATATCCCAACACCACAACCCATGGTACTTGATCCTCCATCTGTCCGGACAACCCATACCTTTTTAGCTTTCTCATCTGCAGCTTGTTTGGTAATTCTGTCTGAATGGAACTCAACCAGGAAATCAGCAACAGATTGAGCTTTGATTGCAGTTCAAGGGGCGAAATCAATATCATAGTCACCCAATTCTACCGACCACTTGGTCATCCTGCTTGATATGTCTGCCTTCTGAAGGACATTTTTCAAGGGGAAAGATGTCCGGACAATGATAGAATGAGACTGAAAATAAGGCCTCATTTTTCTGGCACCAACTACCAAAACTAGTGCTACTTTCTCAAGTTTTAAATAACTATTTTCAACATCCATCAGGCTCTTGCTGATGTAGTACACCGGACGAGGATAATTGTCTACTTCTCTCATTAGCACTGCACTTATAGCACATTCAGACACTGCTAAAAATATGTATAATGTTTCTCCATCAATAGGTTTATAGAGAGTCTTTGGGGAATATAAATACTTTTTTATTTCATCGAACGCCTGGTCACACTGTGGAGACCAGTTAAAATCTCTAGCACCCTTTAAAGAATGGAAAAATGGGGCACACTTATCCGAAGACCTTGAGATAAAAAAAATTATAGCAGCTAACCTTCCTGTCAACATTTGCACTTCTTTAATATTCCGAGGAGGATCCATCTGTAATAAGGCATCAAGCTGGTCTGGATCGGGCTGTATCCCTTTCTCACTTATCACATACCCAGAAAATTTCCGGACTGTACTCCAAAAACACATTTTTCAGGATTTTAATTTTAAATTAACATTTGCCAAGTTGGCAAAAGTTTCTTGAAGATCTTCTAAATGTAATTCTTCCTCCATACTTTTTACCATCATATCGTCAATATATACTTCCATATTTCTTCCAATTTGATCAACAAACGTTTTATTCACCAACCTTTGATAGGTAGCCCCAACATTCTTCTACCCAAAACGCATCACCTTGTAACAATGGAGGCCCCTATCTGTAACAAAAGTAGTGTGGTCCTGGTCCTTCGGATCCACTTATATCTAATTATAATCGGAGAAGGCATCCATAAAGGATAACAACTTGTTCCCAGATGTCGAGTCTACCAACTGATCTATCTTGGGGACTGTATACAGATCTTTTGGGCAAGCCCTGTTGAGGTCAGTAAAGTCGATACACATACGCCATTTCTCATTCATCTTTTTTACTAACACTGGATTGGTTGTTCATAAAGGGTACTGAGACTCTTTTATGTGCCCCATTTCGGTGAGCCGGTCAACTTCTTGAACTATGACATCAGCTTTTTTCTTTAGAAAATGCTCTTTTTTCTGCACAACAGGTGCTACATCTCTCTGGATGGATAATTGGTGTGATATAACATTTGCGGGCACCCCGTTTACATCAGCATTACACCAAGCAAAAACATGTTGGTGGTTTGCCAAAAAGGACAACACTTTACTTTTTAATTCTGATGTCATCTTAGATCCAATCTTGACATTTCTTCCTTCAGCTAGAGAGTGGGTTTCAACCTCTTCAATTGGTACAAAACACCATGGGTCTCTATGGGGTCATCAATTTCACCCTCTTCCCCAGAGGGCCTCACCAACTGCTAATCCTCATTTACCCAGACTGCCCCCAAAGTTCTAGGGGCAAGCGCAGTTGCATAACATTCCCTTGCTATCTTTTGGCTACTCTAGAAAACTTCCGCTTGTCCTTGAACAACATATTTTAAACATTGGTGAACTGTTGAAGCCAAAACATACATCCTGGAGAGCCAAGATCTTCCCAAGATGACATTGTAATACGTAGGACAATCTACCACAATGAAAAGTACTCTGACGATCTTCTTGAAAGGTCCCTTGCCCAACAAAACCTCCTCCTCAAATTCTCTGACCACGTCCGCAGAGCTTCCCGTAAAACCCACAATGGACCTGTTCGAATGCTGAATCACCGCCGGATTCTTCATATGTTTATAGGAACTTAAAAAGAGGATGTTGGCTAAGCTGCTAGTGTCAACCAAAATTCACCTAATATCATTGCCCCAAATTGATGCTCCTATCACCACAACATCTTCATGAGGACCAGCTATGTCCCTCAAGTCATCTTCATAAAAAACAATGAAGGGAAAAGGAATTTGGGACTGATAGGAGGACAAATCTCCCTCTAAATGGGTAGCCAGAGTGTGAACATGCCTCTTTCTTGAAGAAGAAGTCAGTGCAGTCATTGTGTCTCCCCCGAATATAGTAAGTGATTCAAAAAAGCTTATCAACCCAGATACTATCTTGGTATGTTCTGTAATCACCCCCACTTTATTCCGGGCTGGATCAGGATCCAAATACTCTGATTCTACATCAAATCTTTCAATAATTACCATGGCCCCGTCTGGAGCCGATGTCTGTGCATTGTTTGTTGGGCCGGTCCGATGAGCATTATCAGGCCTATTCTCACTTCTTCTTTTGACATAGACACCTAATTTTCCTCTTTCAATCAAATTCTGCACCTCTTGTTTCAAAGCGATGTAATCTTCCGTGTTATGGCCAATATCATGATGATATTGACAGAAACAAGTATTATGACTTTCCCTAGGAGATTGAAGCGTCGTCGGCTTCCTAAAATACACCTCATCTTTTGTTTTGTCATAGATGGTTGCCACATTTTCTTTCAACTCGGAAAACCACTCTGGTTGGACCCAAGGTCCTCGTTTATTTCTGGACTGCTGGCTCTGAGCTGGAGCTGGGTGAGATTGAGCCTTGGCCCTGTTGGGACCTTGTCCGGCTTCCTTAGCCTTGTATCCGGACTGATTCTGGTTTGGTGCAACCGGGGCAGATCTCACTTTCCTGCGCACCATAGTATTTTTTGTTTCATCTACATTGATTTGCTTTCCCACTTGGTTCATTAAACCGCCCCACGTCATGGCCTTCTTCCTGTTTACCGAATTGGCCAGGTTCCTAGGGTTCAAACCCTGTCTTAGAGAAGCTATTGCTACTTGTTCAAAACAATCAGCTAACCCATTCTTTGTGTTCACGAACCGAATTATATAGTCTTTCAATGATTCATTTGGCTCTTGGGCACAATGGATAATAGTGTCTCCATTGCCCTTCACCTCCTTACTTCCAACAAACTGCCTCCAGAAGGCCACCCAAAACGTATCAAAGTTCCTGATGCACCCTTGTGGTAGGCTATTGTACCATTTCGGAGAACTCCCCGTAAAAGATTGAGAGAAGGCTCTGCAGAGTAACTTGTCATCATCGTCAAAATTCATCATGAAATTTTTAAATTGCTCCAGATGATTATCTGGATCCTTGCTCCCATCGTATTTTTCCATCTTAGTACTGTCAAACCTCTTAGGAAGGTTTACGGACAGTATTTTAGAGGACAATGGAGATTGTCTCCAATTTCGGCCACGACTAAAGACAATGTCTTTATTAGGTGTTGCAAAAATACATGACTCATCATGGAAAGCAAAGGGATCCATCAGCAGCTGATCCACATGCCTTTGGTTATGTCTGTGGCTGTGAGATAACCCTTTTCCCAAATGTCTTTTCAACATTCCATGCCTATCCCTTTTTCTTGAATATTTTTTAACCAACTTTTGCTTCTTCTTGGATCTGCCTTCATCACTGCTGGATGACAGGGACTCTTCAAGTCCATCCTCATTCGAGGAGCTGCTAGAGGATTCAGAATCTGAGCTCTCCACCGGTTTAGACCGGTGATACTTTTTGGAGCTTACATGGGTTTTTTTAGTACTCAAGTGAGTCTTTACTGATGGGTCATTCTCCCTTGGATTGTCAGTGTGGTGAATGTCTGACACTTTTGATTTTTCTTTCAACTCTAACTCTGCCTTTTTAGCAGCTCTCAAGGCTTCTATCTCAGCTTTTAGTCTGTCTCGTTCTTTGACTGTGTACTCATCGTTCTCACCCACCACTTCTATCAAAGGTGGTGGCACCGCTTGCTCGTCCGGATTCATCCGAACTGATTTTTCTTGCTGGTTTTGAATGCTAGATTCAGGCACCTTCTCCTCCCACTATGGTTGCCAATTTGATGTGGATTATTTTGGACTGAAGGTAATTTTGCCAGATGTTTTGGGGAATTTTAAGGGTATTATATGTTTGGGTGTTTTGTAGTGAGAGATTTGAGCTGTCTGGTTGTATTAAATGTTCATTACCCTCATTAATGAAAGTGGTTGGGTATTTATACCCCTAATTATGGACCCATAGGCTTTCGGGTCAAATTATAAAACCGGGTCGAGTTCAAAGACCCATTAGTTTATTAAGCAGATTAGCAATTAGCTTAGTCAAAAAGATGTTTAGTGTTTTAATACTTTTGTCCTGTCCGGATATTTCAGTGGAAAATTGTTGTCCGAATTACCCCTGTCCGGTTTTCACAGTGAGTGGTGGTGAATAATTCCGGACTCATCAGCTACTACAATAAACAAAAATTCTACTAAGTCAAATATAGATACTGTTATTTCACATAGAAGATATTTTAGATTTTAGATTTTTAGGAATCTAAAAAAATTTGTAACATCGATACAAAAGAAAACTTCAATGAATATGGGTGACTAAATCAACTATTTAAGAGTATATAATAGATGCATTAAGATATATGTTTTTAAAGAATATATAAGAGCTTGTTATTATTGGTATCGCATATTGCACTTCAAATTTCGGTAACCCTCACGTATAATTAGTTACGTATTTTTTAGCATCTCGCATCTTACATATCACATTTCCAAATAATATCGTATTTAGTGCATGTAGCTAGTTATGCATCGTATGTCATATCGTGTGTCGCATCCCTGTATTTATTAATAGTCTCGCATTAAGTGCATGTAGTTTGCTACACATTATCTTGCATATCACGTAGTTATACATCGTATGTCATATCATCATGTATTTAATTTTGTACTGCGTTTAGTAATTTCCTTGTTTACGTTTAGTACTCTGATTTATCTATTATGGAAAGTAAAGAACTTGAAAACCACACATACATCTCAAACTATGTCTAGCCAAAGTATTGACTTACAAATATTGGACCACTAGAGAATTAAGCATTTGCTAATATTAACTGTAAAAAGAATATTTACGAAATGAAACAACCAATTATTGAAAAAGATAATGCTATGTCAACTATGAAGGAAGAGCTGAAGAAATATATTTTAGAAAAAACACTTGCACTACCTATATTACAAAAAAGCATTGAGATCTCTGAGACTGTAAAATATACAACTTTTGTCCAAGATCTTCATGATGTAGAGTTACCTTGATGTACAAGACTCTCATGTTGTGCAAGAAACTTTTGTTGTACAAGTACTTATTCTCATCAAATAGAAAAATGTTGAATTGGTGGTTGTCTTGGAGAAGGAGGTAATCCAAATAAAAAATGTTCAAAACCAGAAGTAAGTACGTGAAAATCAAGTATATTGAAAAACTTTTGTATTAGCCAAACTTTGGCATCTTTAACAATCTTGATAAAAAGTTGGAAACCTATGTATTGGTCAAACTTTGTAAAGCATTTTGTGTCACATCCAATGTAAATTTGTTTGTGTGTTAACTGCTAGTTTTTTACATTTGTCATTGTCTCGTATTTGGTTTTTTCTAAAAGGTCAATATCTCGCATCTCACATTTTATACACATGCATGTGTCTTATATTTTCATACACATGTCATTGTATCAAATTTTGTTTTTCATATGCTTGGTTTCACGTCTCGTAATTCATATTTGTCTTATTTCGTGTTTTGTGTTTCTTTTCTGTTTGTTTCACATTTTACATTTATTATTGTATTAGTTTCATGTTTTGCAGTAGGCTGTATGAAAATGACAAAACTATGAATTAACTAAATTTGGGAAAGTTCCTTGTATTAACATCGACGAAAGAGATTGGCCAACTCATAAAAAAATAACAGGATTAATTGATATCACAAAATACCAAAAAATAAAGATGACTCAAAAAGGAGAAAAGCATGATGATTCATCAATATGGTCAGTTCTAAAATTATAACTTTACAGTTAGTAATGTGATGGAGATAGTAACCGAATACAAACGGACTACAAGGTAAACATTCTTTCACATTTATTTGTATGTATGCTTTCCCGTTCTAGAATTTACTTACTGTGTCTTTTACGTTTGGAATTATATAGGTTATTGACGATTATATATATTGGATTCTTTAAGAAATACAATTTATCGTACATTCTCCTAACTTTGATGGATTCTCTAACATAACATGCTAAAGTAATAGCCATTTTCGAATGTGTGTTGGTAATAATCATACATTTTTATAACATGTATTGATTAATAAACACAAATGTATTTGTAAGGTATTATTTTAATGTAGACATTGATGCTGAGATGTCAAGATGTAACATTGATAATTGACGATGTATTACGCAATTTTAAATAAGGTTTTTTCATAATTCAAATTCTTATAAAAGCACCAAAAGATGGAATTGGCCATTATATATTAATGATAATAGACCTCGACAACGATAAAAATAAATTTAAACCCACTAGTGCCACGTTGCGAAAACATATGAGATAAAACAAAAAATATTGTAGAAAAAACAGTAAATATTATTAGTTTCCAATTTTGTGGTAGGTTTGTTATTGCGGTTCGTATCTCGCAACTCGCATAAGTTGGTGATAAATTAGTCTCATATACAGTTGGTTATACATGGTCTCACATGTTGTATCTCGCATCTTATATATCGCATATAGTTATATGAATTGTCTTGTATATCACGTTTAATAATGTGCTTAGTTTTGTATTCGACATGTGTGATATATCTGGTATCATATTTTGGAGGTACTTTGTGAATTTGTGTCTTAATTAAACTTATAACTTACAATTAGAATACCTCATCAAATAGAATATTATTTTAGTAAAATATAAATAAAGTTAAAGAGTTTAAGAAATATCTCACAACGAAAAAGATAGAACTATTAATTGTGGCGAAATGGTCTTTGAGTAGGCTGATGATTTTATTGAAACAAGAAAACTTAAAATAAACGATGATGAGATTGTGCCACTAAGGAGAGTGGAGTTGTTTAAAAAAATAGTAATATAAACACAATCAAATGTTGGTTAAATATTTACGTAACTTTCATAAATTTACTGAATCCTCACATTACAACACTCATATAATAATAAAATAAAGTCTGGGCAACACTAAGAGAAATCTAAAAACATTACTACAATAAAAGAATATCAAATTATATAAGCATTAATAACAAAATGTATCAAATTAAATTTATATTGCAAGATTTCTTGGCATGATCATCTATTATAACCAAATTGCAAACAACGACTACACTTTATCTTTCAGATGTAGATGAAATACCTTTTTATTAGGTATCCCGACTCTCCTTGTCAAATTTGGAGGAATTTTTTAGGAGAATGTGTAGAAGTAAATGTTTCACTAAAATTAGTTAAAAAGACTATGTTAGATAAATAAATTATCTTATAAAAGCTTACGAAATGTAACGGCTTAACATATTTCATAGGATTTTCATCAATATAAAATATGGTAGCTAAATAACGAGGGCGTGAAAAACATTCACTTTGGTACGTACTATAATAAAATTTAAGACCCATAAAATCAACAGCCATAATAGGTTTATAAAAAAATACATGTAAAATGTGTGAAGACGAAAGAGCTATACATGGATGACATAGTTCTGTATTGACATTAAAATTATATTCAAATTTAAGACATAAATCACTAGTCCAATCTAGCATATCCGGATAACGTCTTGAAATTTAACTCATAAGTAAGACTTTAATCTTATCAATCAACTCCAAACATAAATGTCATAACTTTCAGACCGTAGTTCTAAAAAAATATCAAAAAATACCACTATTTTTGTTTTTTTAAGACGAACAAAACTAGATCCATTAAATATATTTTTATATATTTTTTAGTCATGAAATCACGTGTAAATTGGTTGCAACAATGGAAAAAAAAGATATAGGTTCATTAATCCGTGCACTTGGGTTACAAAATAAGAAGAAACTAGTTGCGGAAATAAGAATTTAATTGTTAAATAATTATGAATAAAAAATTTATTTTTTAGTTGCAAAATTACATATAATTTGCTTTCTAAAATACAATTATAGTTTAGTTGCTAAATTACGTGCAATTTGGTTGCTAAAAATAAAAGTTGTTGAGTTGAAAAAACATGTGATTTGATTGTTAAAAAACAATTATTGTTTAATTGTTAAATTAAGCGTATCAACTGTTATTTAATCGTTAAACTACGTGTAATTTGGTTGCAAATTTGGTCTTAAAAAAAACTTCTCCAAATATATCATTCATGGGTTTCGTTTTCAAAAAAATATTTAATTTAGAATTTAAAAATTATAAAGTTACGAAGGTTAAAAATAACAAGTTGAAAAATTAATTTTAATCTTTAATTGAAAATCGTACGTATCGTGTCGTATGTATATTATGTTTTAATAATATTCTTAAAAAAATTTATATTGTACAAAAAACTGACGTGGTTATGAGTAATTTAAAATTTGTATAAAAAGTTATAAATAATTTGTCTTGTTTTTATATTATTTTTTAATAAATAATTAACATATAAATTATAACAATATTAATATACACGAGTTAAGTTAAAAACAATATAATATTTCTTATACAATTTTTATGTAATGTCGAATATAACATTAGGCTACTAATTTTCCACCCAAAAAAAAACATTAGTCTAATAATAAATATTTAATTTAAGTCACACAATAATTTAAATAACTAGTCGAAATCATAAATTCGTCTATTTTCGCACAACCATCCGTGTATCGATTACAAGTACTTATGAAGTAACAACTTCTCATCATTATGATTTATCCGAGTATGAGAGGACCAATTTGCTCCTTATGTATGATGGGTGCAGCTTGTATCTATGTACCACAGATTTTTGTCCATTTCGCTAACCATCAACAATGACATTTCTTTATCATTTGTTATAGAATCGCATTTTTCCACCTTTTCTACTAACAAATTGTTTTGAAGTTCTAATCATAATTTGTAATATTTATATAGTTTATCTATAAAGTTGGCTATACCGATCACAAGATTTGAACGTAAATGTATTTTGCTAAAGAATTTAAAACAAGTCACAGATAAGATTGTAAAAGAACATTACTTCCATTATAGGGAAATGGAACCAAAAGTACACCGAACTAAAATGAAGTGTAATCATCATTTATATTTGATTAATATTTATTTCGTGTAAATAATTTTGGTCTATTACTTATTTTTTATAATAATATTTTAAATATTTATATTTTATCATTATTAGTCGGATAACTACTTTTCGTTGTTGAACAAAAAATTATTTTATTCTTTTAAAAGATTTGTATTTTTTGAATCATAGTTCGGAAAAAATATTTAAAAATATCATCGATTTTTTTATATTAAGACGAACAAAATTAGATTTATTAATGATATTTGTTGAATTTTTTTTAAAAATCGCGAGTAACATGCGAGACTAGGCATAATCAAACATGCATGAACATGCATAAAAACATGCGATACCAAACATAAATAAACATGTGAGACCGTGTTTAAAAACATGCAAAATCATGAATGAAAAACATGCGAGACCAGGTATAAAACATGTGAGACTACACATAATAAATCATGGGAGACCAAACATAATGAACATGCGAGACAATGCATAATAAATCATTGTCTTTTGAAGATGAACAAAACTAGATTCATTAATGTTTTTTTTTCGTCGGACCGAGTAACTCTGGTCTCGCATCTTTATCATCAAATAGTACATGTCTCGCATGTTTATTTATACCTAGCCTCGCATGTTTTTTTTATCTAGTCTCGCATATCATTTATGTATTGTCTCGCATATTTATTTATGTTTGGTCTCGCATGTTACTGATTAGAGAAAAGTCGAAAAAAGTCCAAAAAATATCATTAATGGATCTAGTTTTATTCATCCTAGAAAACAAAACCGATAATACTTTCAGATTTTTTTTTCGAGTTACGGTTTGAAAGATACAAATTATTTAAAATAAAAGAGAAAAGGATAAGAAAGATAAAATTGGTTCAAAGAAGTAAAAAAGAATACTTATGGTTTCTCACGAAGGTCGAGATATCTATTGGTATGCTAAAAATCATTGTTAGTCCCTCATGTTTACCCCTTGTATCAAACTAGTCCCTCACTTTCAGTTTTGTCTCCCACACATCCTCTTCAGATGCGGTCCATCGTAGCATCTGCACCATCTGCCATTATAACCTTTTCGTCTTTCGTCACTGTCAACTCTTGTATCGGCCACAAACCTGACTTAAGGTAATTAAACTGCGTAAATAACAGCTTAGGATCTTGTAACAAAGTGGAGTTGGCTAGATTGCCGACCTCAATCAGGGGATTTACGTACTCTTTTATCAGTCATTCATTCCACCACTCCTGGTTGGCCGCTTCACCTGCATTAACAGATATAAAGAGGTTAACTATTAACATTTTCTTATAGAATAATTCAGTATACAACTTACGATACTGATGCTTACACTTCACTCTCAATTTCCTCTCTAATTGAAGGTTCATAATTGGTTTTTCATGTTCCCAATTGCTAGATACAAACACAAAGCAGTTCTTCCAGTTCTCATATGACGAGAGGAGTTCAACAATCTTTTTCATTCCCTTTTGTTAAGTGTAAAAGAAGGTGGATTTGACGAGTTTAGTCACGCCCGTCGCCAATTACAAATTAGCTAGACATATTTTAACCCATAATAAACGTGAGCTAAGAACTACACTGAGTAGCATCCTCCACCCGTTAGCAGATAACTGGGTAGGGTAGATGCATATCACGCTAAAAAAATTATGAATCAACATGGGCAAGAGAAGTCGGAGCCCCTAATCGAACAGGGTTGTAGATAAACAACTCTCTGTTTCACGGGCATGGTATGTATGCTCGCCGACCAAGGGTACTCCCACTGTAACATCTTTTGGAATGGGATATCTAGCCCTAAAACTAAGCAATCCAACATCGTCTAGATATACATATTTGTGAACTATCTCTGAGAAGTAGTTTTCCAAAAAATCAAGGTCTTCAAATTATGATACTGGGTTTTCTCCAAGTTCCTTCTTGTCGTCCTTTTTGGTGCCATGATCTCTACTTGGCTGCAATGAGTTAATGTCACGAATAACCATGATTATAGCAGGCGAGGTGGATTAGTTTAACATCATGCATATGCAAGTTTCTGATGGTCACCATAATCGCAAGCCCCTTATTCCAAAATCTAGGGTTCCAAACTCTTATCAAACACTAAATGTATGCACAGGTTAAGCACAAATGATGTAACTAGTTTGCAGTTGGAAAATCTTCGGTGTACTTCTGGGTAGCAAACGATAATGACAGCCTTAGCAAATGCAAAGCATAAGTAAGAATGTTTAAAGAAACTATGATTTCAAATGAAAGTTATTTGGTATTTTGTAAAGTAAATCGTGAGGTACGTTGGTTAAACATCATCAACCACGTGCACACTTCTACAGAACCCAAGCGCCAAGCGTTGTTTCCAAAATACGGTTGTGTCAGAACCGTCACAGTTACACTACATCCACCTGTTGCCTAACTGGAGCGTAATGATGGCAAATAAAGCGCCAACAGTCGCTTGGCTTGGCATTCGCCTAAACTGCAAATATATTTCTCCTCAAAGGTAATTTGTAATTTATAGATTTATCAATTTGATTAAAAGTTAAATCTATAAACTATGGGGGTGCCCTAATGAAACGGTATTCCCCAGTCAAGTAGAACACAAAATACCAAGCAGATGCAAGAAACGAGAAAGACAAAGGACGAGCTCAGGCGGTAGAAAGTCAAATAAACGATGAATGAAACAAGGTTAATGAAAACACAAATGAGTGCAACGACTAATTCTGACGAGTGAATTGTCTGACCGCGCTGGTTATGTAAGAGTCAAAGGTTGAACGAGCTAACAGAGGACCGAACGTGCTCAAACAACTGGGGATCGACCAAACTCAAACAACCGAGCTCAGCTCAAACTATGTCGTATATCGAACCGAACAACGGAGATAAGTACGGAGGTCACTAAGCCTTGCTCGGTTTAGCGCGCATATCAAGCCAAGGCGGCATATATTAAAATAGAAACGGTTTCTAAATTACTGATTAATGATGTTATAAGTTTAGACAAACCACTTAGTAATTTCGGCCGTAATTATAGGCAATGTGATGTAAGTGCGGTAATGGACACATTAAGTGGGAATAAATGTATCTGTAATCGCCCACTAACAGGGAGAACTATAAGTATGAGAATTCTCTGATGATAAAGATAACTTCTCTTTTTTGACTAATTAAGTGTTTCTACTTTGGCAAAACTTTGTTATTTCCCGTAACAACTGGTACTTTGTTCGAGAGGAGGATTAATTAGGGTGGCGACCAAAGTTCCACATCCCACATCGGTTATACATAGGAAAGATCAATGATATATAAGTAAGAACATATCTCAACTAGTATGAAACTTTTTGGAAGTGAACCAAAAAGCAAAGTCATGCGGGTCTTCGGACCCAAAACAGATAATATCATACTAGTGTGGAGATTGGTTGTTATTACTTATATACAGAGGCAGAATATGTAGTACCCATATTCCTTAAAAATGGTATCAGAGCTCTAGACCCAAACATAACGATGGTGGTGAAATTCTCAGATGCCGAACATGATGTACAAGCCATGATCAAGATGATTGATCTACTATAAAGTCGTGCCGGTCTTCGGACCCAAAGCGGACAATATCATACTAGTGTGGAGATATGTTATTCCTACTTAAATACGGAGGCGGAATATGCGGTACCCATACTAGTATTGGATGCCTTTGGTGACATTACCCTTTATTTATAGGTAAAAACCAACAATTCAAATTAATATTATTTTTTAAATACTACAGAACCATTTTGAAAGGTTGCATGAACAAACTTGTATATATGTCGTTATCGTGATAAACAACAACTCGCTACAGCGAACGACAACTATGGTTGTCTCAACTATTATTCATTTGGTACATTTTTACGGTGACTTTCATATTACTAAAGCATTACGTGGCTAAGAATCATGGTTAGTCACTAGAATTGGTCATATGAATAAAAAAAAAGCCACCGATGTTTTTTTGTATCAAAACGATCATTTTTGTTAGCTTTGTTTTCCACTCGTAGTCACTTATGGGTTACCAAATATGAAAATTGAGAAAAACAAAGTGATCATATATGTAAAAGGAGACCAACAAAAGTGGTCGTTTTGATATAAAAAACATCAATGATTGTTTTGATACACATGACTAATTCTGGTGACTATAAAAAACATCAATGACTCTTTTGATACACATGACTAATTCTGGTGACTAACCAAGGTTCTTACCGCATTTCGTATATAGGTGACAAGCTAGATATTTATTTAGACAATAGTTTTGGAATCAAATTTGGTGCGATAATGAATATAATATATTAAATTTTGTGCATCTTGCTCAGATCCTCATGACAAGTAATGTTTGTTGTCATATTTGGTCCATACCATTGATAATGTCACGTTTACATTATGTCACGTTACAATGAGTGGCGTGTGTTATCATGACGATGATATATTATGTACCTTGTGTCTTACAATATATGGCATCCGATACAGTCTCATCTTTTCATATATCTAATCATGCTGAAATGCATTTTATATATACACAAGACCACTTCAAATATTGCTTCTATAATCCTCATGGTTATTTTTATCCAAACTCGTTTTTAGATTTCTCTTTTGAATAATTTTGGTTAATATATGATATTATACAATAGATTATTATGATCTCCATGATCAAGTAAAACATGGTTGACAAATGAAAAGTTTCAAAGTTTCTCAAAATTAAAAACAAGACCGAGTTAAGGAAAGCTTACAATGACTGCGACCATTTGTAAAAAAATAAACGACAAAGATAAAAAACTGAAGAGCCGCGAGCTTTAGACAATAACGTGATATTTATTAAGAAAAATGAGTAATATTTTTATTATGATCCGAATAAATAGACCATGTGTATCATTGATGGATGAGATCTATTTTTTGGGATCACAAAATAAATTAGAAAAAATATACATTGGGGATCAAAACATCGAGTAACATAGTCAAAATTCATTATATTTGTATATGAACCCATATAATATATTATTTTTTCTCTTGATGACCTAAGAGGAGTGATAAAACCTCAAACAGATGCAATATTTATCAATGTTGAACTAGCCGAAGTGGAGGTCAAGTGAGTAATGATAGAGATAGCGAGTTCAAGAAATATAATATAAAAAAACACATATGACAAAATAAGAGTTGTTTTAAAGTTAATTCATTCGCAAAGAATCTTGAAAAGATTTACAAGAGCGGATGCACACAGGCTATGAGATATCAACATGGATGTAGCCTTCGACAGACAGGAATTCAGAAGAAAAAAAAGTTCATTAGCTATTTATGATAGTGGATGCTCATTATTCCTACAATTTAATTGTTAAAGGTCATGACTAGATAAAATGCATAAACAGTTTCTATAATTCATATATGCCTCAAGTACCCAATCAATGGGAATGTAAGAGTAATCAAGAAAAACTAGATTATATTCTGATAATGTTATGAACCTTTGTTGGCTTGATATATATTAATCAGATGGGGACTCGATCATGAATGCTCTTAAAAAGGATCCACATCTAATATAGTCTAAAATATAGATAAAAAGTATAAATATGGAACGGGATAATACAATAGTACTCATCGGAGACATTCCTACTTGATCTTTGTAGAATAATCTAAAGTTGTTTGCTTGGATTGACCACGATGTTACTGATTCCAATCAAATTTATATGTCATAAAATATCAATCAAGAATAATTTTTGGCCGACAAAATAAAAAAGAAGATCATATTCACCAAAAATAATAATAGAAACAATAGTTGAGGAGGTGGATAAATTAAATGTTATGGGACATCTTCGAGAAACATACTATCTAGTATGAACAACCAACCTATTGTTAATAAAAAAAATAAGAATTGTAAAAGGAGAATATGTGTAAATTTAAGAGATATTGACAAGGCATATCCAAAAGATTTATTCCCTTATCGAGAATAAAATAACCAATAAATGTTATTTTGAGAAATATGATGTTATCTTGTATAGACGCCTATTCTGTATATTATTAAGTTTTTGGTACAAAACTTAATATACACTCTTGCATTACATTAGTACTTGAAACACGACGCTGAACTACATTAATAGCTTACGTGTAACCTCTTCCATTAATTATCACCTAAAACATGATACTAAAGTGTGATACCAACATCGTTATACCATTTTCCATACATTAACGCCTGAAAACGATCCTGAAGTGTGGTACCAAATTTAATGTATCATCTTCAATTACTTTCATTACTTGATTATTTTTAAAATGTTAGTGCCCTTAGGATCAAACTAAAACAACCCTTATAAAATACCAATCACGTTTATTTTCAATACGTCGGATTCTCTTAAGGTCGAGCTATAACACAAATATAGAATAATAATACAAAAAAATAACGAAATAAATTTTCATTAAATTATCAAAAAATTAATTTGGATCGTACACGTAATTTTGGTGATTGAAAAAAATGGATAAAAATATATTTTTACATTTAAGGACTTCTCCAACGGAATAAAAAATAACATTAGTTCTTCATAAAAAGGGTTCAAATCAAACGCCATCATTGGTATGTTGCATCTTTTTGTTTTATCATCAGAACGAGATGGGATAACATGCTCTTTTGACATTGTTTCGGTACCTCCATCCTTAAATGACTCCTCTACACTTTTGGAGGTCGAACATTCACCGCTTTCTACTAAAAAAGACCGCTACATTTTTAGAGGGGTCCTATTAAAAAAGACTAAGTCCAATAATAACTATAGATCGAGTGGGCATCAAAAGGTGTGATAAATCTCAATCACAATGCCCGTTTTGACTACATTTGCATAATTAATAGTCATATGAGTCGTTATCTTATCTATTATCTTAGAATATTCATTTGCTGCAGTTTCATATTACACATTTTTTTCAATTCTGATAACATTATCTTAGGAAACAGAAAGCTTTGAAAATGATATATAGAAACTACGAGTCGTTTTGAGCTAGAATAAATAAGCTATGATATATATAATCATCTTATCTCACTCCATTTGAAGATCTAAAGTATCTATATATTTCACCATTGACAATTATTGAGAACCAAATTGAGCTAATGCAGTTCTTAATCCATCATATCCATCTTTTATCTAAACCAAAATCCTCCATGATATGAAAGATAAATTCATATCAGCTTTTTTCAAATTCCTTAGTCATATCTATTTTAACCATAACATTTACACCTTTAAATTTCTTGTTAATATCATGAGCAAGTTCCTGAGTTTATAAGATATTTTTGTGTATTTTTCTTTCTTTAACAAATCCACTATGCTCTTCTGATATTAGTTTAGGAAGTAAAATTGTTAATCGATCATTAATGATTTTTGATAAAATTCTATTGAAAATAGTACATAAGCTTATAAGTTTGTATTCTCTCCATATTTTAGGTGCTTCCACTTTTGGAATTAAACAAACGAAAGTTACAAATAATCTTTAATAGACTTGGTAATATTAAAATAATAAGATTAGATCAACACAAAAGATTCTTGTAAATTATTGGTCGATAAAATAAATAGATTTTATATTGAAGCCATCAATACTAGCAACACTATTAAGGTTCAATCTTTTTACTAGTGTAAGGATTTCTTCCTCTGAAGGTAATTCTAAAATCTTAATATTTTAAGGGTCAGTCACCTCACCAGTTTAGGAATCATATCTTGAAGATCTTTTAACTCCATAAGTTAAGGTTGAGCATTTCAAAGTAATTTAAAATGATTCTCTATAGATTTTCCAATTGTAGATTGATCTACGATTCATTGCCTTTATCCAAAATACAATGAATTTTTTTTCTTGTTTAACGTAGTTGTTGAAGTACTTAGTTTATGTCACCATATTTCATCCAAGTCACACCACTTTTTTGTTCACAATATGTTTCTTCTCTAGTCAAAAGTTGCAAGTGTATAACTTTAGCTTTGATTACTGGATTTTATCTTCCATATTTTGACTTACCTCAAAACAATTTTCAAGATATTTCACTTCTTCTGATTTAGCAATAACGTCAAATATATTCCCAAATGTATCTCATTCCAATATTTTAATTTATGTTTTAGTCTCTTAAGTTTATTCCAAAAGACAAAGATAGGAGAACCAAACATATTTTTTTTCCAACTTTGTTCAACAATATTTATGAAGTCAGGGTGTTGTGTCTATATATTATGAAACATAAAAGAAGATTTGACTTGGTTATTTTCAATTGATATATTGATACATAATGAAGAATGATATAAACCAGTCATAGTTAAGTAATTGACTTTAGTAGTTGCAAAATAATCAGGTCATGCTGAGTTATAGAAGACTGTTCAATCTCTTATATTTTCAATATTTCACTAGACATATTTGGAACCTGTAAAACCCGCATCTTTTAGGTAGCAATCCTGAAATTTCATTGATAAAGTCATAAATGCTTCTCAAACACAAAGTAGAACAAGTTAATTGTTCCTACAAATTTGTGATAACATTTAAGTCTCCCATAACTATCAAAGGATTAGAGTGGTCTTCTATTTCCCTTAAGACTTCCCAATAATCAACTCTTAGTTACTTAGTACATTTTGCATATACAATTTTCACTAAGAAATCCATTTCAAAAGATGAATGACAACCTTTTAAATATAGGAATTGTTCATGATTTATAACTATTTATGCTTTGAAATATTAATTTCAAAATATCTATATCTTGTTGTTTAAATTTGCTATACTATATGAAATACCAATTTATCTTCTAAATTCCTCTAAATTTTTAACTGATATCATAGATTCTTATATTGCAATAAAATCAATTTTTTGGCATTTTTAATGACAATCCAATTTCTAACTTTCCTAACGATCTAATTAAGAATTGTTGGTGTCATTTAACTCAGATCATAAAATGGCTGAGATTACCCTTTGGAGTCCAATGATTTGTATGATTTAGCACTTTTAGGTGAACATCATTAGCCTTTTTCTTTCTTTTACTTACAAGTTATCTAAGCTCTTTACATTGTTCAATGTTCCTTAATATTGGTGAAGTTGGTAGACTTCCAGTTGTGTTCTTTTCAAGTGAGGATGGTTATATAACTGAATTTATCAAAACCATATGATAAAGTAATTTATACTTCTGAATCTATTAAGACCATAGCATATATAATTTCAGTTCATGTGTTATATTCACTTAGAATCACCATATATTTATACTGCTTGTGTATTTAAATACTTGAGTTAACTGTTATCCAATCATCTTGAGAAGTAACTTTGGAGTCTGATTATTTTATGATAATAAATTTGATTTGGGAACTCAAATTTCAATTAGAAATAAAGGGTTTCACTATGTTGTTTGTTAGTGTTTGATTTTGTTTCAGTTTATTAATCTTATGATTATCTTCCTTGATTGGAATTAGTTTCTCGCAAACCACAATGTTATGACCTAGATGATGACATTCCTTGCATTAATAAGTCATACCACCATAATTTATTTCCTGCCAAAATCCATTTTTTTAAAGAATTCTGTTTGTTCTCCATTTCTGACCCAAACTTTAAGGATTAATTATTTCGAGACATTTATTTCAACTCAGACTTTGCATACATTACATCTTGCTCTATTTTTGGATGAAGTCCAAACTTTTTAGGGCTATCCTAAGTCCTTAGTATTATACATGAATTCAGGTAAATTAGGGAAAATGATCCATACTGGTGTGATAAGGGATTCAATTCTTGAGTTAAATAAGTGGTTCTATTTAAGTAATCTCATGGATAATTGTCTAATTGTCCATACAGTTCTTTTCCAAAGTTTTGAGTAGTCTTCGAGCTCATCAAATTCAATCAAAATATATCTAAGATCCCATAATGAGAGCTTAAATTCTCCACAAACTAAAGTTGAACAAGAAATTCTGAATAGATTCCATCAGGGGTCTGTCGTGAGAAAACTTTCCAACCAATGTATGTTTTGATTTGGTTAAAAATATTATTTTGTCCTTAGATGAGAACTTCATGACCGGGTAATCATTTTTTTGTTGAATATTAGCACTTGGTGCTATGCAATCACGAATGATCTATCTAATTGTGAAGTAGGTTGCTTTTGTTGCAAGTTAGTGTCATGGATGGTCTTTTATGAATGTTGAATTATTGGTTAATAATCAGCCGATGAAGCACATATATCGATTCCAATATAAGTGTTGGCAGCGTTGATACGAGAATCAAGTTTAAATTTAGGTGGAAGTTTTTTCACATGTAAGCAGTGGAACTTCCTAGAAAAGACGGATGAAAAAAATGGTCTTGTAAAAGACTAGGTAGTATGTGAAAACGATGAAGAAAGATGGTGAGGAGTGGATGAGCTGTTCTCATCAATTGTCAGTGATACGATGTAGGTGATAACGAGGTTCATAAAATTTTAGCGAGATTCAATATATATTATGTTATTTTAATTTTATAAGTATATATTTTTTAATATATACCAAAAATTTGGTTGGTTGTTAGATAATAAATAAATAAGCTAAATAAATTATTTAAAAAATATATAAAATAATAATAAATAATAAATGGATAATAATTTAGTTCTTAAATCTTACACTGATTTATTCTTTTATACATAACGTATTAGGTCTATTCATATTTTGGATTTAATTTTACCAAATTTGGATTTAATATAACATATAAAAATAATGTCATGTAATAAAGATTGAAGGATTAGTACTTAAGTGATAATTTAGTAAATATATTATGATAAATATTTATTTTAACTTTCCACTATCTAAAGATTAAAATGCGCGAAATATGTTTCATGGTTTCACCTTGATTTCAGAAAGAAAAATAAACTAAAGGGTTAACTGTAATATGTCCACTAACTGCTTCTTCTATGGTTCTACCTACAATTCAAAGTGTCTCTCCGAGAGTTTGTTAGCATCCAAATCTGATTCTATGTAGAAGCTTTCTCAAGACTGAAATACTCTATCGAATTACTCAACTCGATTCAAGTAAGATTTTGAATCAATTTCTCGATCTTATCACTCAATTATCTGCACCTAATTTGACTATTTAGAGTTCTCATTACAGAACTACAGTTCAATTGTTTCCCAAAACCCTGATTTGTTCATTATGTGATTGTAAAATGATGATCTCTTATTTCTGATTTAAATTATGCGTTTGGTTTGTGTAAGATTAGATTATGATCCTCTTTTTGTTTCGTGGTTTTGATTCACTTAGGGTTTATGATATTTCGGAAACGTAATGGGATTGGCATCTGTTAGTTCTTCCACTGAAGGGACTCAGTTCTGTATATTTGATTTGAGGAGGGGGCAACATGAAGGAGAAGAGCTCGATAAAATTTTATTTTTTTTCCCAGCTGATTTGCCTTTCCCGACGCAGCTTTCAGTGATCGGCCTGAGTGAAGGGCTTATTACATTTACGAGGTAGGTGGTGATGGCTATGTTTCTTATTAGTATTGTCTTGGTTTATGTTCTTGTTCAAAGCAAACAAAAATCCATTGTTTTTGTTGATAGAGCTTCAGTTTTTAGAAAAACCTTATTTTGGGAGTTCATTTGCTTCGAATGGGTGGTGACGAGTAAATTTTTGTCACTATTGAGAGCATTTGAACATGTTTAGGATATTTTTGTCTGCTGTTTGTTTAATAAGTTAAGGCATGACACGAATTCTTTATGCAGAATTTTCTCTCCTGATGCTGCATGTGAAGTCATCGAAGCTGAGAGGCACTCCCATGTATTCTACGAGGCAGAACCAGATATCTGGATGGTTATGGTAATATTTCTGCTGGCTGAAACTGTGTTATGTAGTCCTCCAATGGTTCAGACATTTGCTAGATTAACTTATGTAATGTTAAGTGACAATGTAATTAATATAACAATATTTTACTCATGGAAATAGGATATATTTGACATAAGAAGTTGAACCTCCATCTTTTTGGTTCTTTTTACCTATTAATAATAAAATGTCTCTTCAAAATTTTAAATTTTTGACATCTCTATTATAGGTAGTAGAGAAAAGTAAGGAGTCGGAAACTATATGGCGAATTGATGCATTAAGAAAGGTTCTTAAGGAAGTGCACTCTCTCTTTGTGATGTTTCATGGGTCGATTAGGGTATTGCTTGACAAAGAACCCGATGGAGGAGTAATCCGATCTCTTTTATACCCATTCATCATGGATTACCTAAGTGGTAAGTCGTAGTATGATGCTCTACCTACCTGTTGAAATTGCTCTATATGCATTTATATTCTATATAATTTTAGTGGTTCAAACTATTCTATTGTGAATGATCAATTGTCAGCATTTCAAAAGCGGTCTCCCTTGGATAAGTGCTGCTGTGGTAATGCTGAAGTTGCTGTATCAAATGTCTTTGATTGGATTTGTGTGATCCAAGTCATGCTGAAGTCGGTGTATATAATACCTTACACGTAGCTTTTCTCTTTGAGGCAGATACTTTTAGTGGGAAGAAGATCCAGTTACCATCATTCCGCGACTGTTTAATGGAGCGTGGAACTGTACAGATGCTAACTGTAAGCCGGGAGGCCGCAATTGAAGTTCAGGTTTGTTTTCATATACTGTTTTGTCTGCAATGTGGTATGGGCCTAAAACTTTCAATTATTGGAAAGATGTTATTGGTGAATTACCAATGGAATGCATTAGGTTTATATGCTGTGATTTGTACTGATTAGGTGTTGCTAGTTTGTAACTCTTCTGGGAATTGCCTCAACATCTGTTCTATTTATTAGATCGTTTTATTCACTTTATGAACACACATTATTATAACATGTCAAATGTTTTCCTTTTTATGTCTATTGTTATTAAATGTTTACATGATAACTTTTATTTATATAGATGATTTATGCATGATTGGGTTGTAATGCACAGCATTAAGCGATTGACCAATGGTATTTTTGAATATGTTTTTCATTGCAAATGTGTTTGACTTTCATATTCCTTAACGCATGGGCTGCTTGTGGTTTATCTTTTGTTTTATACTTCAAAATGATTTAGATAACGTTTTGTAGGCTTGGTTCAGGCTAAAAAATATCCTATTGTCTCCTTTGTTGCTGTAAAAAACAGGTTAATGTCACTGGTGTTTTTTTTTATAAATTTCTTTGTGTATGTTTTCAGTTTTCAGAAGCTCATATTGTGTCAAAAGGTTGTTTAATATTGTTCGTTTAAGGATCAACATATTACAAAATCAAAGCTGATATCCATTTAAAGTATACACATTTCTGTCCAGTTTGTATCAAAGCTGATATCCATGTCTGCATTCCGCTCAGTGAGTCTCATTCTATATGTTCACAATGATTTTGTTGTGACAGTCGCTTGTAAGGGTACTGGAATCATGCGCTGGGAACACATCTTGCTACTCGCTCATTTTGTTTCAGGACCTGCTTGTGTCAACAACTCTGTCTCCTGTATGTGGTGATCTCTCTAAACTCATTTAAATTTACGACACCTTTTTACCCTTTAGAAAATTTAGAAGACCCTTGAATTATTATAGATATAAATCTTTTGGAAGAAGGCAGATGAAGAACATTGCTTGGACATTTTCTTCAAATACTAATGTGCACTCTATATATGTTGTCAGGATGATACAATAAACTTATATACGTATGCTGTCATGAGATTGACCCCGCATGCGCTATCATCTGGGTTAAATTCCTGGTCATATTTACTGAAAGGAACTACATCCCAGGCTACTATTGGGTCCCTACCAGGCACTGGTTCTATTTCGGGACACTTCAATGGCTCACGTCTTAGCTCTCCTTCTGGAGCTAGTACATCTCCTGTTCCAAGACCCTTACAACGCGGCAGGTGGTCAAAGGGGAAGGATGGATTTCTTATAACTGACATCTGGGCCTCGGAGGTGGGTGGGTCAAATATCGCCGCTCCAATGGTCTGGCTCCAACAAACTGGAGAGAGGATGAGTATCTGTATGTATCAACATAAAAACCTCACATTAATTCTTCTTATGCCTATTTCCTGCATTCTTAATGGAGAGCAAGGTGTTTCTGTGATGAAGCAGCAACTTCTAGAAGAGGTTAGTTTTCGGGCACTTCGACCATGTTTATTTTATCCCCGCGACAAATCACTAAAACAGCATCGAAAAGTTTGTATCATAGGTAAATCTTATAGATCTTGAATTTTCGTTGTTGCATTTCACAGGCATCACCATATATTGTAAAAATTGAAGACAAGCTATCGAAAGGGTGGGGTGGCGAGAATGCATACCATGTCAGTGGTTATCGTTACCTGCTTGTGGATAGTGATAGATATTTATCTAGGTCTTCTCCGCCAGGAAAGGTCACGACATTAGCTAAGGTGAGGGATGCTTACTTCTTAAAGTAAACAGCAAAAGTAGTAAATGCTCATGTCATGTAACCTTTTCTCAGTCGAATTATGCTTTGCATTAAGACAATCATTTTGCAGGAGTCTTTGCTCGCCCTGAGTAGGCTTAGGGAAGAGGTTGATGCAGAAAAGAGTCGAGCAAAAAGGGATACAGAGGGTCTGGAGAAAGACCTGGAGGTAAGCATGAGAGCAAAAAACAACGCTTGGGTTATAGCTCGTGTTACAAGAGGAAAAGAGCTTTATATGGTTTTAGAGAAAGCTGGTGAAACGCTTCTATATGCATCAGAAGCTGTCGAGAAATTTAGCAACAGGTAGTAAACATTTCCCTTTTAAGTTTCGACAATACTGGCGAACAAACATAACATAGTAGGGTTAACCAAGGAAATGTTTGGTACACTGGATAAGAGTACCGTATAGGATTTAACAGAGGGGTTTATTTAGTCTTCAACTCGCAAGTTTCTCCATGGAACCAATTTATCAGGACCATTTTAGTTCATGATTAATTAAGAATAGTCAGGAAGAGATACAATCCTGGAAAGGTTAAGGTATTGTTTCTCTTTAATCGCTGATTACCTTTACTTTTGTGAACACTGCAGGTACTGTGGCGGATCTTTCTCTTTAGATTGAAACAAAAATAAGTCTTGGTTATAAGTATATAATAAGGACTATCACGGCAAACACTTATCTTCTTTAGGTGATAGCTCTCTTTTTGCAGCTCGCCAGTGTAGTTTTTATTGAATTTCATCGCAAAATAGAAATTCGTTTGCCTGTTGTATGCATGTAACCTGTAACTCCAAAGATGTAGTTTTTATTCAATTTTATCGCAAAATAGAAATTCGTTTGCCTATTATATGTAAAATATGTAACCTGCAAGTCCAAAGTCAAAGTCCAAACATGTAAAAGTGAATAGAACCACTGTTCTGGAAACCAAACGTAGCTTAGCATATTGTTCTTTTAAGTCATTTTGCCCATCAAAAGTTCCAATAACCAATCAAGGAGCAGATTCTGTATTCTTTGCAATCTTTTTGGTTTTGGCTGAAAATTATATGGAAAGTTAGATTTTGAAGTCCACATCGTTTACTTGATATTTATTTCTATTATGAGGAGTGCTAGACACCAATCTAGTAGTCAATTCAAGAAATTAATACAAAAAACAAGCTGAAACTGTTATGCTATATACATAAAAGTTGTATTCATTTGATCATGAACCCATATCTACATATCATTATTGAGAAGATGAATGGACCACCACTATCAATTATGTATTTACATTTCCACCCCACCAATTTTTTGAAATTTTGGTATAGGGAAGCTTGATGCGAATAGATTCATACAATTTTCACTCTTACATTAAAACTGAAAGTAAAACTAAATGTAAGGATTAATATGAGAAGTGTAATCACGAATTCCAGCTCCTTCCCATCCCATCCATTCCTCCCACAAATCTTCCTCATAAACTCCTTCACCATACGTCTCATATTCTTCTTGTTCTTCAGATCTCCGCAATTGATCCATCACAGTCTGCCAATCATTATCATCATATTATAAAATGTTAGAAAAATTCAATGGAATATGCCAACCTCAACAGTTATTGGAGTATATTTTATATAATACCCAATCCAATATATATATAAAAAAAAATATAAAAAAATCACATACCTCATAGGCTTCATTGATGGTCTGAAAATTAACACCACAACTGCTTCCTCTGCAAACATCAGGATGATACTGCAAAAACATCAAAAACCCTAATCAGTCGAAAAAAAATCTACACAACAAAAAAGAAACAAAACCCAGAAATCGAATAGCTAGAAACCTGAAGAGCAAGTCTTCTAAACGCTTGCTTAACCTCAGACTCAGTCGCACCACGGTGAACCTTCAATGTCTTGTAGGGATCCATAACTGATGACGATGAAGAACACGAAACCCCAACTCTAACTCTGTTTTGTGTTTTCTTCTTCTTTCGGTCTTTCAATTGAATCCACGAAGAAGAAACCTTTCCACCAATAAACCCAGTAACAGCGGCCATTGTAATCCACAAACCACCAATAAAAATCGAATCTTTATAAAGTGTTTAGGCTAAAAAGAGTATTAAAACAGCGTTTGGAAATAGAAATAGAAATAGAACTGGTTATAAAATTGTTGAAGAGGAGAGATTTACGGGTCTATATTTATAGCGAAGGAAGTAGCTCTCTCGTTATGGTTTTCGTGTTTATCCACAAGACAATGACGTGTCTAGTAGAGAGAGAAGAGTATGAACAGTCGCGTGCTTATCTATTCGTGTTTCTTTGTCCGAGTCAGATTCGGAGAACAAATCACATTTTAAATGTTTCGGATCCAAACTAGACGGTTTCTTTTGGGTATATTCCATTTCCGTTTATACTTACTGTTTTTGTCTTTTGGATCCTTGACTTTTTACTTTTTATTAAAAGGGGATATAGTTTTTTTTTTTCCAAATAAATTCCTTAATTTGAGAAAAGAAATAGTCTTTTATAACTTTTGTACGAGGAAAACAATCTTCTCGATTAGGGAAATCAAGAACTGTTAACATTTTTGGAGAACTTAATCTTCGGTTTATAATTCTATTTTAAGAACCAAAATCGACAAAGAATGGAAATGAACTTGTAGAGTTGGTAAGAAACCGAATCGATAAAATCGATAGTGGATAAAACCAATATAGAAAAAAACGGTTAAAGTTGATGAACGGATAAAACTGATAAAAAATCGAACTAATAAAACCGTCGCAAACCGATTTTTTTTAATATTTATTTAGAATAAGATATATATCTTGTCAAAATTAATAATTAATTTTAATTTTTAATAATTTAAAAATTAGCGTCTAAGTTTTTATATTTTTTAGGCCTACTAATAACGGACCTAATCAGAATCGAACCAAAGCTGAACGAATTTGAACCGAATCGGATTAAAAATTTAACGATCCGATCCAATTTGTTTTAAAAAAAACCCGAAAGTTTAACTATCCAATCCGAACCAATAAATTTTAAAAAATCGATTTATTTCTGTCAAAATCCGGACCGAATATTTGTGAATAATATATAGTGAATTGGTGTATTAACCGTTGTGAAAGATACCTTTTAGTATAAATGGAATATATCATGGAAAAGTTGATAGCAGAAAATTGAAATCCATATAAATTATGAGGGTATATTCATTTACAAGCGACCGGTAAGACGTGGCAAACTGACAATGACTTATTTTACTATTATCTTTTTTTCTCTGTTTTGGATAAGATTAGATGATCAGTGATTCGTTAAAATGGAGAGGGAACAGCCAATCTGTGTAGGTAATCGAAAACAAAACAAACCGCCCTTAATTTTAAAGGAATGGATATGGTTACGTGCATCTTTATCCAATTCTATGTACTTTTTGCGATATATCGGTAAATGACAACATTTTATCCAGGAAGATTATTACATTGGGTTAGGTCCGTCTTACTATTTATCAGTTTGGTTAGTGTAAGAATGGTCGCCTACGTATATAAACATTTGGTTTCCGATGAGTGAGAAAAAATTCCAACAAGAAAACAAAAAAATATGATGATTAAACATTTTAATTAAGGATTGAAAAAAATTCAAAATAATAAACAAAATTATCGTACAAGTAAAATTTAAATCAATACAATATTCGTTTCATTTTTCAATATGTCCTAAAAGTGCAAAAGCATGAAACACCAATTTCAGTTTCGCAAATAACAAACAGCAAAAGCTTAAGTTAGTCAATCTAATAAATCAGAACCAAACATTAGTACCAAACAAAAATATAATATAGTGAACATCCGACACTGATAGATACCAAACATAAAGTTGTGCAACTTTCGGTACAACTAAAATTTAATATGTGACGCACTCAATTCATAAATGAAATAAGAAAATTATCATTTATTCGGCCATCTCCAAAGGATTATATCATCTACACCTAACTAACAAAATTTCAAAAAACTATAAAACAAAAAGTAAATAAACCAATAAACAATATAGATAATAATGCTTCACATTAAAAAAAATGGTCAGAATAATGTAAGGAGCGTTTAGTAGTGGAGCTGCAATTAAAAACTCAATCTATATTTTCTCCAACTTCAGAGGCAAGAGCATTTCTTTGGATTGGATAGTAAAACTATAGAAAGAAAGAAACATGGAAAAAAAGTTTGAGAAAAAAAATAAAAAGCGTATTATTATATACTTAGCTAGTATTTAGGGTATTATTGGGTCTTAAATGGTAAATAGTTGATTTAAATGGATATATTTCAAAATTCATGAAAATATGAGTATTACGTGGATACTACTTTTGCTTTTGGATATTAAATGATACTAAACCTTTAAATTTATTTTAGATTACATTTAATAATTATTTAATTTAAAATAAATTTGAATTTATTAATTTTTAGGACATATATGGAATTGTTAAATTCTAACCGCATAAATAATTGTTTGAACCTATGGTAATATTTTATTTGTGGACGTTTCTCTGTTTTCTAGCTGAAGATTGAATATTATATTTATCGACATAAAAAACAACAAAATCGTGATGTATAGGATTTAAAAATATGATAAATATAGCCATTCAAAATTGTTAGTCTGATCGTTATATTTGTCTTAAAATTAATTTTCATCGGTCTTTTACTTTAGTTACTACGACAACACGAGACCTTTTTCTACAACTGTATCAAGAATACCCACTTGAATATATTAGTCAATGTGTAAAGGTTTCTACCACTGAAACCATGATATGCACTTATATTGGTAAGGTTTCGTTAAAATTCTTCATCATTGTAGAGGGTTTCAGTAGGCGAGGTCCTTTATCGGTAACAATGTTACTTGTATGAGAATGAATACGTTAAAATGAGCATGTCTCGTTAACTGAGACCAAATACTTTATGGATGAATTATGTACGAGGTATTGCGTTGACATACTCGTTTTGATCATATCAAACGAATTAGTATATTTAAAAATAAGTATATATGTCATCACATGATATATGTTTTTACTGGAACTCGTCGTAGTCCTTCAATTTAAAACAAAATATAGAGTAAAAAAATTACACGACGAGGTATAATTTGGTTGTTTTTATTAAAGATAAGATGCGTTGAACATCAAAAAATGATTGGAGATATAATAACGTTTCGTTTCGTATATCGTACTTTTGATGTGACATACAAAATTATGATTTGTTAAACTCACGATGGATCAACGATTAGAGGGAAAGCATGTATTGATGGGACGTGTTATGATATATTTGGAGCTTTGATGTGACATAAGCACTTACAAATCGTCGATACTCATTCTACATCAACGAGGGAGATCAAATGTTTTGTAGGTATATCTATGTATGTGTTCTTATTTTTTATTTTACATCCTCTTACTACTTTTGTAATTTTCTATATATAATCCATTGAGTTTTCTAACTTCATTCATTTATCATTTTGCTCATCACTTTCATCTATTTACTTGTTTTTTTTTCTTTTTCTCAACATTTGTTATAGCCTCGCAGTGTTGCTAGCCTTTTCCAAACCTATTTACCTCATCTTCTCTACATACTTGGCTTAGTATTGCTCTTAATTTTTAAAATATCATTATATTTTATGTGTTGTCATCATACAAAGTAAGAGTTAGATTTTAAAACTAATATGATTCTTGAATACGTTTGTCGTTGACGATGACTCAAAAATAACCAAACATATGGTCCGCTTGGAAACTTAGATAATTCATCAAGTAGTGCATACAAAAGAATGTTAAAATTATTATGTTGTGAATCTAATAATCACTCATCAATTAATTACAATAGGACGTGCGTCGTGCCTTTGTTCTACCTTCGGTATAACACCCGTTCAAGACTAAAACGATGTTACGAGCGAGATGGTTAACTCGATTCAGTTTGTATCTACCATAACTATTTATCTTTGTAACACGTCTATTGAGGGCCATATGCCTACGGTCTCGTCAACATCAAAGAATCTTACTCCCATGAATGCTTCCACTTTTAGAACCAATAATAGTCCCAAACGAGGTGTTATCGCATATAAAATTTTATTTAACTGATTATTTTTGTCACGTCCCAAAGTTATATATACTTATGAAAGTTGAATATTGAGAATATGCGTCACAAATGGGATATCCATTGGATATCGTACTTAGTGGCGTAGCCTGGATCAGAACATTGTGGTGTCATGGACTTTATGATCGAATGAGCATATATATATATATAAATTAAAATAAAATACAAAAGGGTTATAACAAATGGTTTATATTGAAATTTTAAATATTGAATTGTCGGTGTCATGACATAATGTACGTTACATAAATAACTAAAATGTGATTAGGAAAAACGAAAATAAAAACATAGATCTAAGTTAATTCTACTTGTACTTTTCTCTTACTCATAGTTTGAAAATGTTGAAGGATAGTTGTGTTACTAATCGTGGTAAATACCTCTTTTTCCACAAATGTTACCAAACAACTATTAAGCTATAGATCGCTCATTCTATTCTCAAATCATTCTTCATATAATTCATTCCTGAGAAAACTCGCTCAACACTCTCCGTTGCTACGGGTAAAAGCAAAGCCAACTTCAAAAGCTCATAAACCCAATTGAAGATTTTATATTTTTTTCTATTCGCAATTATCCTAGAAAGTTCAGCAAGTCTTTTCAAATTGGAAAATCTAGCATCTTTCCTGACACTCCTAATATAACACTCAAATTGGTTTGTCAAAACTTCATCATCAACATCAGAAAACTCAATTGGGTACATTCTCGTCATTCTCAATAATAATTTACTATCAAAATATTCAAATGAAGAGCACAGACTCAAGCATGCAATATATTTCAACAACTCAGTATTTTCCATATTAAACATCTCATTCAACTCTTTTAATTGCATATCTAAAATATTCATGAAGCAATCAAACTTGTAGTGATTCAAATTAGAAACAACATGAGCTAAATGCATAGATTTCATACCTTTCACATATTGTGCCTTCATGTCAGGAATGTCAACACTCAAGTTGTTAGAAGATGACACAATTTTATCCAAAAACATTTCCCAACTGTAATTTCGCATCTCTTGTAATCGATCTTTACTTATTGAAACAAGGTCCAAAGCGTTCAAAATATCTTGATAAGCCCTTTGCAACGTTAAAGACAATTCATTTGTCACCCCTAATACATCATTCATTAAATACAACATGAAAATAAAATCAAACGTTTGCATCACAGTTAATAAGGTATTTGCTTCTCCATCCAAGAACTTCAATTACTGGAGAAAACAATTCCATCAAACTAATAAGTGTCCTATAGTGAGAACCCTACCTTGTGTCACCAGCTCTTACAAGAGACATCTTTTGATTCAATCCGCGACTAGTTTCGACAAATCCCCCTTCTATCAAATGTGTAACTTGATTTGCTTGATAGTCTCGAAGTAAATCCTGAAGTTTGTTAGATGACTTAATGACATTAACAGCACGTGTAACAACTCTAAAAAGCCATTTCACACCAACGTGTTCTCTTAAAACTGCAATAAGTGGCAATTGCAATTGGTGAGCAAAACAATGCACATAATAAGCATTAGTATTATCCTTTTGGATCAAAGTTTTCAAACTTCCAAATCTACCACGCATGTTGATTGCCCCATCATATCCTTGTTCTCTAATTTTAGACATAGATAATTTATATCCACACAACAAACTTTTAAGAGCATTTTTAGTGATATTTTACTAGTGTCTTGGACATGAACTAGTCCAATAAATCTTTCCATAACAAACCCTTTCTCATCAACGAAACGCAAAACAACCGCCATTTGTTCTTTATCAGAGCAATCTCCAGATTCATCAACTAATACAGAAAAATTACCATATCCAATTTCTTTGACAATTTTGTTAACTGTTTCGACTGCACAAGCATTCACAAGCTCCTTTTGAATATAAGAAGAAGTCATATTATGATTTTTCTGAGCATTTTTTTAACATAACTCCTATTTATTCTGATCAAACCAAAAACGTCTAATAACTCAAGAAAGTTTCATTTATATGAAGAAGTTTTAGATTCATTATGTCCACGAAATCCCAAACCACATAGTAAAAGATATTTAGCAGCTATAAGTGATGCATTCAATCTCACAAGATAATCAGCTTTCTATTTGTCACTTTGCTTTTTTAAAGAAGCTTCAATACTTTGTTGAGGCATCATAAGAGATTCACATTTTGTCAGTGTAAAGTTATGTTGATTACCAACATGGATTTTTAGTCTTCTTTTCTTATTCCAACTTTGAAACCCTTTCTTTCCAGAAAAACTCTCTTCACTACTAGTGACACACTCATTTTTGCGTAAATAACAAGGCAAACAATTGACAGAGTTATTTTGTTCACTGTATTTTAACCAACTTGAATATAAATAAAACAAGATGAACAAATGCATGTGGTTTACCATTAAAATTTATAGGAGAATATTTCTCCAGACAGGGTTGAGTTGGACCCCTTAAAAGATAAGCTCTTCTTACCGAGTCTTGAAGATCTGGATGGAAGCTAGAGAATGGGTCTCTTTTCCCTGGATCAACCTCCAAATGTTCCCAATTTTTAGATTGGTCTTTGACTTCAAGTTGTGAATTATTGTCCACCGAAATATGAGCTTCTGGAATAACAACTTCATCATGTGTTTCTTCGCGGTTAACTTGAGTAATTAAATTAGACACATTTGTATTTGCTCCTTTATATTTAGGAGTTTGTTTAAAATATCTATGCATCCTATAATGACAGTCATAAAAAAGTTCAATCAACAATAAAATTTAAACTCAATCTTTTTAACTAGTGAATAATAACATAAGACATGTAGCAAAACTTCAACTTTGAAAATTAAGAACATAAAATATAATAAATACCTTAGTGTTTGAAGCTGAAAATCAGAAGAAATCAAGAAAATAATTTGCAGCTTGTAGTTAGAGTTTTCTAAATGATAGTAGAAAGAAAATACTTTATTTTGTAGTTAGGGTTTAATATATATATATATATATATATATATGAGAAAAAAAATATAAATTGATATTATATATATTTTGAAAATATAATAATCGACTAATATATAGGTATAGGATAAAATCTACTTATTTATATATATATAATATATGATAAGAACGAGATAAAATATGTAAGATGAAGAATCGAACCCATGACCATGGGTTCTTTGGGTTGATTTTTTCCATGGAGACCGGTGTTTATATGCTTTTATGCAGGTATAAAATATTTTAGTTTTGGAATCCGGTAGGTTCCTCGGACCTCACAAACACCCACCCAGCTTCGCCTATAGTCGTACTACTAATGCATTCATAAATAAATTTACTAAAAGGTGTAAAAGATGATTTTTCTTCCATAGTATATTATATTAGAATATTCGGTTCTTAAATATTTGAAACTTTTGAGGAATTTGGTTATCTTAATAGGTTTCCCAATCATCTTGTATATTCATGTCATCTATTTTTAGTGATTTTTGTTAAAGATCACAAATATACGGTTTACACCTGCTTTTAATCATAACTAGGATCGTAGCTTTGTCTACATAAATAAAAATCAGAAATTCTCCTCTCGAGAGAAAAAAATATGAATATTACGAAGATGGTCAATTACAAGCAAGGAAGGTATTGAACCGTAGTGTACATATGTTTGTGTTTTTTAGGTCTTGTTTGGAGGAATAAATTATCAAAGAGAGAAACATAAGATAATTAGAGAGAAATATACAAAATGTATTAATCAATAAGAAATGAATCAACTTTCCTAATGAGAGGAGGTGTCTTTTTATAGTGCATGTAATGGGTCTCACATATCTAACAAATGACTAATTATGGTCATTTCCCCCCAAATAATAATTAATTATAAATAGATCTTTTATTAGTGCACTATTGTCATATTTCTCCTATGAAGTCTTCTTTACAACAAATTACTCTTTGATTTCTCATATCTTATTTTCCACTCCTATGATTTTCCCCTTATTAGTATCCCACAGTCTTTGTGAAGATGTTCGAGCAATGACTATAGTTTGCCAACACTTCGATTTATCCAAGACCGTTTCTCTCATCGGACTTACAATGTTGTTGTTAACCTCTCATCGGATTTTACTGACATATTTTTCAAAGAATTATTTTTATTGTTAGCATGTGTCAATATTTTTTGGGTATGATTTCAGAATTCTCTAACACAAGTTAGTGTATCGTTTTTTGAGAATGTCGTATGTTGTCGATTGATATGGTCAGTTGTCGTTTTTAGAGAGAGAATTTTCAAAGAAATTTTGAGAGAGAGAAGTGGTTTATTCCTAGTGGATTTCCCATCTTAGATTTGTTTTATATTAGTCAAAAGGTCGAGGAGAGACGAGTTTCTTGGTTGTACGTTGAACCAGAACCTCAACCAATTGTTACCACATATTACGGTATCTGGCCTCTACCTAACAATTCATTCGACGCGATAATCCTCTCGAATATTTCTTCTTTTCCCTCCAATCACACTTGCTTAGTAATTGCCAAGGGTGACTGTAATACTCCCATGGGTGACAAGAAAAAATACGTTGGGTCCTTGAAAGACAAAACTTCGAAGTGAAAACGAGCCCCATGTGGAAAAAACTCATACCCAAGCCCCATCAGATATTCTGACTACTCCATCTGCTACACCAAATACCACTCCACGTCTTACTCCTAAAGCCCCCATTCGGAAGTTAAAAAATACTAATGTTGTTCCTGTAGTGAAACGATCCTTTAAACCTATCTAAGAAATAGAGTCAAGTGCTTTAACTGATGACTTCCTGTAAATGTAGACCCCAACATTTCCAGTATTTCTCAATCCAAATAGATTGCTGATGTTGAGAAAACCATAGTACCACATTCTGATGAAGAAGAGCTAGAAGTCTCAAGCCCTCATATTCCTGAGGAAAAATCTCCTCTAAAAAATAAAGCCAAATCGAAGGTATACCATACTTCACTTCATTCACATATCGACGCTCTTATTGGTAACAATCTCTGAGTCGTTGAAAAAACATATTCTAGCCTTGTATAAGGTAAAATATAAATACTACAATGTATCCGATGAGGCTAAGATGATGGCCCAACACGTAATCCCTACTTCAATTACCATCCGATTTCCGACTATTGGGTAGACGCCTTTGTCAGTTCAAGATCATGAACTGATTGTTTATCCTGAGATTTTAAATTGGGGGCTCCAATTTCCTCTGGACCATGTCTTTGTCCAATATTTCGAGGTGGTCGACCTTTATCTGACACAAGTTGGACCCAATATGTGGTTTACCTTAATGACTTGTATAATGGCATCTCAGATATCGGGGATAAAATTTTCTCTGGAACAATTCGTCGGTCTTACTAGGGTTGCGAAGAATCCATAATTCCTATTTTACTCTTTAGCTATTGGGAATAAAATCAAAATCATTGAAACCTTCTTGAGCTTATAAAAAATGGAAGAAACAATTTTTCTTTATCTCTGGTCCTTGGAGACTGAATTTGATTCTACAGTTGACAAACAACACAAATTATCCCAAAAATGGACGAACCAAGGTACTTATTTATTTAATCTTTTTATTTTTCTTCTATTTTTCTTCTTCTCTTCTAATGCATTTTATTGTTATAAAAGCAATGACAAAGGTGTCTAAACCATTTATGGATCATGTACCCGAAAAGACATAATTTTTTTTCCAAACTAAGTAAGTGGGCTAAGACTTCTTGGTCCAACTAATTCCATCATTGCTTTACTCCAACCAATCTCGCTAAGAGTCATCTTTGGAAGGCTGATCCATCCAAACACCTGTCTTTACAAGAGCTCATAGTTCCTCTTAATCAAGACGAGGTATTAAATAGATTAAAAGCTCATGATGTACTCGTATTTCTACCTTCGAGGGCTAGAGCTCAGAGCCATCTCAAAAAAAGACATTGGTGATTCTTCGAGAGAAGATGAAGCTCCAGAGACTTTTGACCTCGTAGTCCAAGACACCGATGCTGATGTTGAGAAAATAAGTCCTATTGAGAAGAAAGGTTCCAAAATACCATCTCAAGAAAATCTTCCCAAAAAGATACGTTAACAGAAATTGAAGGAAGATGTTCAAAAGGATACCAAAAACATCATGTCCTCGAAAAATGAAGTTGTTGATCATGGTTTGCCCTCCCCGGAAAAAGTTGTCAACGAATCAAATTCCTCTCAACTTCCAAATGACGAGTCGGTTGTTCAAGATCATGAAGGTAATGTTTCTCGGGAGGATAATTCTTTGATGACTATTTCGTTCGAAGTCGGTTCCTCATCTGAGTCATTCGAAATCCCTCTCTGTGATGTCTTTTCTCTTCGTATTCGTAAAATTCTTCGCTCCTAGGTTATTCTTGGAAACAAAATGCATTATTTAAGAGATCGAAAAAACCATTATAAACCAAAGTTTTTAAAATCAAAATCAAAGATTGAGGAACTTGCATAAGAACTCTCGATAGTTCAAGAACATGCCGTCATAATTTACAAGAAGCTCACTTGTGCAGAAGATTATATTAAGATTTCCGACAAGTGTTGTCAATAAGAAATAGATATTTACGCTGAGCAAAACGCCCGTAAATAATTTCTTATTAAGGCTTACAAGGAGGGGAATGATAAGGCATCGTCTGACTTCGAACGAGGTGTTAAGGACTTGGAGAAAGCCTTAAAAGAAAAGCAGGACCTTCAAGTCCAAGCTGAGATTGATAAAAAAAGTTTATCTTGAAGCCTATGATGCCAAATGTGTTGCTAAAGTTGATGAGTCTGGATAACTTCACCACTGCCCACTGAGATATCCAGACAAGGACAATTCGGACATAAAGTTCCCACTGAACTATCCGAACAGGACAAAAGTATTAAATAACTAAACACCTTTTGACTAAGCTAGGTGCTAATCAGCTTATTAAGTGAATGGGTCCTTAAACTTGACCCGGTTTCACAACTTGACCCGAAAGCCCATGGATCCATAATTAAGGGTATAAATACCCAACTAGTTTCATTAAAGAGGGTAATGAACATTTAATACAACCAGGCAGCTTAAATCTCCCACTACAAAAAACCTAAACATTTAATACTCTTAAAACTCTCCAAACCACTTGACAAAATTACCATCAACTTAAAATAAACCACACTAAATTGGCGACCACAGTGGGAGCAGAAGGTGCCTGAATCTAGCATTCAAAACGAGCAAGAAAAACCAGTTCGGATGAATCCGGACGAGCAAGCAATTCCACCACCTCTGGTGGAGGTTGTGGGAGAAAACAACGAGTACACGACCGAATAGTGAGACAAGTTGAAAGCTGAAATAGAAGCATTGAGGGCCACTAGAAAGGCATAGATTGGCTTAAAAGAAAAGTCAAAAGCGTCAGCCATTCACGATACTGACAACCCAAGGGAGAACAACCCATCAGCAAAGACTCATTTGAGCACAAAACAAACCCATGTCAGTTCCAAGAAGTCTTACCGGTCCAAGTCGGTGGAGAGCTTAGAATCTGAGTCCTCCAGCAACTCCTCGAATGAGGATGAGCTTGAGGAGTCTTTGTCATCAAGAAGTGATAAGGGGAGATCCAAGAAGAAACAAAAGTTAATTAAAAAATATTCAAGAAAAAGGGATAGGCATGGGAGACTAAAGAGGCATCTCGGAAAAGGGTCGTCTTGCAGCCACAAACATGTGGATCAGCTGCTGATGGATCCTTTTGCTTTCCATGATGAGCCGGGTATTTTTGCAACACCTAATAAAGACACAATATATAGTCGTGGTCGGAATTAGAGGCAGTCGCCATTGTCATCCAAGATACTGTCCAGAAATCTTCCTAAGAGGTTTGACAGTACTAAAATGGAGAAGTATGATGAGAGCAAAGATCCGGACAACCATCTGGAACAATTTAAAAACTTTATGATGAATTTTGATGATGATGACAAACTTCTTTATAGAGCCTTCTCCGAGTCTTATACGGGAAGTGCTTTGAAATGGTACAACAGCTTGCCACAAGGTTGTATCAGAAACTTTGATACGTTTTGGGTGGCCTTTCGAAGGCAGTTTGTGGGGAGTAAGGAGGTGAAGGGAAATGGAGACACTATTATCCATTGTGCCCAAGAGCCAAATGAATCACTGAAAGACTATATAAGCCGGTTCGTAAACACTAAGAATGGGTTAGCTGATTGCTTGGAGCATGTAGCAATAGCTTATTTAAGACAAGGGTTAAACCCTAGGAATCTGGCTGATTCAGTAACCAGGTAGAAGGCCATGACTTGGGGTGGTTTATTGAATCAGGTGGGAAAATAGATCAACGTAGATAAAACAAAGAAGACTAGGGTACACAGGCAAGTGAGGTGTGCCCCAGCTGCTCCAAGCCAGAACCAGTCCGGATACAAGGCCAAAGAAACCGGACAAGGGCCCAGTAGGGCCAAATAAAATCAATATCACCCAAATCTAGCTCAGAGCTAGTAGTCTAGAAGGAAACGAGGACCATTGGTTCAACCAGAGTGGTTTGCTGAGTTGAAAGAGAATACGGCAACCATTTATGACAAGACAAAAGATGAAGTGCATTTTAGGAAGCCGACAACACTTCAATCTCCTAGGGAAAGTCGTAATACTTGTTTTTGCCAATATCATCATAATCTTGGCCACAACACCAAAGACTGCATCGCTTTGAAACACGAAGTGCAGAATCTTATTGAAAGGGGGAATCTGGGAGCTTATGTCAAGAGAAGAAGTGGAAATAGGCCTGACAATGCTCACCGGACTGGCCCAACAAACAATGCGGGGATGTCTGCTCCGGAAGGGGCTATTGTAATCCTTGAAAGATTTTATGTCGAATCGGAGTATTTGGATCCTGATCCAACCCAGAATAAAGTGGTGGTTATAACAGAACAATCTAAGACAGTGTCCAGACTCATAAGCTTTTTGGAGTCACTTACTATATTTGGAGGGGACACTATGACTGCGCCAACTCCTTTTTCAAGGAAGAGGCATGTCCACACTCTAGCTACTCAGTTATAGGGAGGCATGCCTTCTTATCAATCCCAAATTCATTTTCCCTTCATTGTTTTTGATGAAGATGATCTAAGAGATATAGCTGGGCCTCATGAGGATATTGTGGTGATAGGAACTTCAATTGAGGGCAACGACATCAGGTGAATTCTGATTGACACTGGCAGCTCAACCAATATTCTCTTTTTAAGTTCTTATAAACAGATAAAGAATCCTGCAGTGATTCAGCATTCGAACAGATCCATTATAGGCTTCATAGGAAGCTCTGCGGATGTAATCGGAGAATTTGAGGAGGAGGTGTTGTTGGGAAAAGACCCTTTCAAGAAGATGGTCAGGGTGCTGTTCGTGGTGGTAGATTATCCCACATGTTATAATGCGATTTTTGGGAGGTCCTGGCTCTCTAGGATGCATGTTGTGGCCTCAACAGTCCATCAATATTTAAAGTATGCAGTTCAAGGACAAGTGGGAGTTGTCCGGAGCAGCCAAAAGATAGCAAGAGAATGTTATGCAACTGCAATTTCCCCTACAACTCTGGGGGCAGTCCGGATTGATGAGGATTAGCAGTTGTTGGGGCCCTTTGAGGGTGAGGGTGAAATTGATGACCCCAAATAGACCCCTAGTGTTTTGATACCAATCAAAGAAGTTGAAACCCACTCTTTGGCTGAAGGAAGGAGTGTTAAAATTCGCTCTAAGATGGCACCAGAATTGAAGAAAACATTGTTGTCCTTTTTTGCAGATCACCAACATGTTTTTGCTTGGTGCAATACTGATGTGACCAGAGTACCTGCAAGTGTTATATCACACAAGTTTTCTATCCGGAGGGATGTTGCACCCGTTGTGCAAAAAATAAGAGTTTTTCTAAGGAAAATGTTGATGTAATAGTTCAATAAGTTGACCTATTTACCAAGATGGGGCACATAAAGGAGTCTCAATATCCTTTATGGACAGCCAACCCAGTGTTAGTAAAGAAGAAGAATGGGAAATGGTGTATGTGTATCGACTAAACTGACCTCAACAGAGCTTTCCTAAAAGATCTTTATCCAGTCCTCCGAATAGATCAGTTGGTAGACTCTATATCTGGAAACAAGTTAATATCATTCATGGATGCCTTCTCCGGTTATCACCAGATACAGGTGGATCCGAAGGACCAAGAACACACTACCTTTGTTACATATAGTGATGCCTTTTGGGTTGAAAAATGTTGGGGCTACTTATCATAGGTTGGTGAACAAAACATTTGCTGATCAGATTGGGAGAAATATGGAAGTGTATATCGATGATATGATGGTGAAAAGCTTAGAAGAAGAGTTTCACCTAACTGATCTTCAAGAAACTTTTGCCAACTTGACAAAGGTTAATTTAAAATTGAATCCAGAAAAATGTGTGTTTGGGGTGCGGTCCGGAAATTTTTTAGGTTATGTAATAAGTGAAAAAGGGATACAACCCGATCCGGACCAGCTCTATGCCCTATTAAAAATGGACCCTCCTCGAAGTGTTAAAGAAATACAAAGGTTGACAGGAAGATTGGCTGCATTAAATCGTTTTATTTCAAGGTCTTCAGACAAATGTGCCCCGTTTTTTCAGACCTTCAAGGGTGCTACAGACTTCAACTGGTCTCCACAGTGTGACCAGGCATTTGATGCAATAAAGAAGCATTTGTCTTCTCCCAAAACCCTTTTTAAGCCTATTGACGGAGAAATACTATATGTATACTTGGCTATGTCAGAATGTGCTATAAGTGCAGTGCTGGTAAGAGAGGTGAACAATTATTCTCGTCTGGTGTACTACATCAGTAAGAGCCTGATAGATGCTGAGAAGAGGTGCCTAAAACTTGAGAAGCTGGCACTAGCCCTAGTAATTGCTGCTAGAAAAATGAGGCCATATTTTAAGTCTCATTCCGTCATCACCCGTACATATTTTCCTTTGAAGAATGTGCTTCAGAAAGCGGACATATCAAGTAGGATAACCAAATGGTCAGTAGAGTTGGGTGATTATGACATTGATTTTTCCCCACGAACTGCGATTAAAGCTTAGTCTGTTGCTGATTTCTTGGTAAAATTTCATTCGAACAGAAGTACTAAACAAGCTATAAAAGAGAAAACTAAAAAAGAGTGGGTTGTCCGGACAGATGGTGGATCAAGCATAATGGGTCGCGGGGCTGGGATTTGTTTAACCTCTCCGTATGGTGATAAGTTATACCAGGCTATATGCTTTGCTTTTAGGGCTTTTAACAATGAGTCTGAATATGACGCAGCTATAGCTAGTTTAAAGTTAGCTTTTCTGTGTGGGGCTAAAAGAGTTAGATTAATGAGTGATTCTCAGCTACTTATTCACCATGCTCAAGGTCAGTCCAAAGCCAAGAAGGAGTAGTTGATCAAATACTTGTTCATTCTTAGAGAAGTAGCAGTCAACTTCAAAAATGTCAGCTATGAGCATATTCCTAGATCGGAAAACACACTGTAGACTCCCTAGCAACCATAGCATACTCTGAGTCCTACCCATGGATTCATGTACAAGAATTCCCATCCATACAACCAAATCAGAGCAAGGAAGAGGATGAGAGCTTAAGTGTACAAGTGGTTCAACCCAAAGATTGGAGATAAACTCTTCTTCAATACATCTCTGATGGAATTTTGCCTCCGGAGAAGGCTATGGCCAGGAAAGTGAAACACAAAGCTCGTGGATTCTTAATCATAATAGAGGTTCTTTATAAAAAATAGTTTAGCAGACCTCTCCTGCGTTGTTTGGGGGCTGAAGAGTCCCAATTTTTTTTATCTGAACTACATGATGGAGATGGATCAGCACACTGTGGCTATAGAGCTCTAACCCTGAGGGTTTGTTGGTCGGATACTATTGGCCTTCCATTATGGTGGATGCTAAGGAATTGGTGAAAAAATGTGACCCATGCCAAAGATATGGTAACGAAATTCATATCCCAGCTGTTCCTATGAAGTCAATTTCTGAGCCAGTGCCTTTTGCTCGTTGGGGACTGGATTTGGTCGGGCCTCTACCAATGGCGTCCGGAGGGTGCAAGACTATTATTGTAGCCATTGATTATTTCTCAAAGTGGATAGAAGCAGCCCCCTGGCAGGAACTACTTCGAAAGCTGTTATAAAATTTATCTTGTCTAACATTTGTTGCAGATTTGGGGTTCCACAAAAGATAACCACATATAATGGGCCACAATTTGATAACAAGGATATGGAGAATTTCTGTGCCTCTAGAGGCATTCAGCATTGCTTCTCTTTTCCTTTCCTCCCACAAGAAAATGGTCAAGTTGAAGTGGTAAACATGACCATTCTGTCCGGTCTGAAAAAGAATTTAGAAGTGGCTGCAGGGAAGTGGCCAAGCTATTTGCAAAAAGTATTGTGGGCGTACTAGACTACTCCTAGAGCTGCTACACAAGAATCTACTTTTGCCTTGGCCTATGGGATGGATGCAATTACTCCTATAGAGGCAACTCTGCCAAAGAGTCCACAATTATTCTGAACAGGCCAATGAATTGGCAATCAGAAGTCAGTTGGACTTAATAGAAGAAAGAAGAGTTAAAGCTCATCTTAGAACCACCAATTACCAAGGCTTGATGAGAATCATATTTGCTTCCAAAATCAAGATAAGGGATTTTCACTCAGGGGATAAAGTGTTAAGAAAGGTTTTCTTGCATACTAAGGAGAAGCAGTTCGACAAACTAGCTCCGAATTGGGAAGTCCCTTATGAGGTCTCCGAAAAACTTAAGCCCGTGACATATAGGCTTCAAGACAAAGATGGAAGAATCCTAAAGCACCCGTGGAACATTGAACACCTCCGGTTATATCTGGAATGAAAGTTGTATAAATATTTACTTGTTTAAAGTCCATGTAAATATTAGGGGCATACTCTTTCCTACCCTGGTGGCGAGGAGAGGTTTTAATGAGGTGTCTGATTTTTTCAATAAAATATGACGCCTTCTTTAAATATTCGGAGTGATTTGATTACAATTCCTTTCAAGTCTTCAATTTAATACTAAGGATCTTTGACAGATCAGATTAATCTGGTTGAATGATGACCCTTAAACACATGTCATCGGAGATTTTAAACACTTTCATCTTAAAATTTGTAAAGTAAATAAGGGCTCTTTCAACATTAGCCATTAAAATTAAAAGCAAGTATGAAACAGAGCAAAAAGTGAGTAAGATAAACCTGTTCAGGTAAAAACCGGATAAAGATATTAAAACACAAAAAATGCCTTGGCCATCCAAGGACTTTAAGTTTGAGGCTTGACCAGACTCAAACCGGACACAATTACAAAAATGCCTTGGCCATCCAAGGACTTTAATAAGTTCACAAAATAAAGAAAATAAAAAATATAGTTAAAAACCTCAGGGCTTATTCCCTTCGAATGTTCATGCGTCATCTCCTTTCTTAAGGCCTTTGTGTTCAACACTTGAACTTTCCCCGGTTCCTTCTTCCTCATCAGTGGTATAATCGATTCCACTATAGTAGTTCTTTTTATCACCATCTGCCAGTGTATGGAACGGGATGTCATCATACTCCACATACTCCCACAAGGGACCAAGCGTCCTCCTTGGAAACTTCTCATTAAAGAGCAGTACCATGTCAGACTTCACTTCAGCATACATTTTCTCCAATGAATCTATCACCTCGTTGGTGTACTTGTCAATAATGGCTTGAATTCTCTGTTCCTGTTCCTTCTCTAAGTCTTCTTTCTCCTTGGTTTCCTTGGACACAGCCTCTTCAAGGGAATTCTTTTCACCGGACAAGTCTGAATAGCACTATCTTTGGTCTTCACATCTTCCTTTAAAATGGAGAGATCTTTCTCCAAACCGGAGCACTTAGTTTGGACAGCTTTCTCTGAAGTAGCCAGCCTGGTTGACAAATCTTCCTTGTCCTTCTATAACTCTTCAAGCTCCTTATTCAGTGCCTCAATGCTCTGGTTAGCGTTAAGGAGGTTAGTTGACGGAGTCTCCTTGTCTGCATTGAGAATATTGATGAGGGTGGACTGATTTTTCACTTGCCTTTCCAAGTTAAGTACTGGTTGAATATAACCTACAAGAGTATGAGCCACAACATCGTTCTCCCCGGAGACAGTATAAGACTTGCCATTGTAAGTCACCATATTAGAAGAGCTTGAAGGATGGTAGGGGCCAACGAAGTCATCTTTCTCAGAATCATTGAAATAAAGGTCAATGTCTTAGAAGGCACTGATATCTACTCCACCAATCTCTCCTCTGATACCTTCTCCGAATTGCGATCCGGTGGGAATCTTCTCCACTAAGGTGGGATCAGTTGGGTCTTCTGGAGGTAGAGGCTCAGAAGGGCGAAGGATTATGTCTTCCCCTGAGGTGACCTTCTTCTTCTTGGCGGCCCTTTCATCGCTACTGGCTCCCCATTTATGGTACTTCTTCAGAGGCTTTGGTGGGTTTGGTCTTTCTCATGCATCCTTGAAAGTTTCATCTTCAACCAGTTGGAGCAATGAGGCATAGATTCTTCCTTGATTCTCTCATCCTTGTTTCTCCGGACCGGTCTCTTCTGCAGCAACCTGAACTGCCTTTGCTGTAGCCTTCTTTTTCTTTCTATTTCCCTTCATTTTGCTAGGAGCTTTGGCTCTAGAGGGAAAGACCAGTTTGCCATTTTTCTTCTCTGTTCGTTTGAGGATGACAGTTGAGGGGGGGGGGGGTGTAGTCAATTCTTCCCATGAGAGATTTTCCGGCCTATGGTATTCCACAAATGAGATCTCACCAAATTGCCAAAAGTATAATAGTTGTGGAAAGCGTTCCCCCAACGTTCTGTAGCCCATGCATTCAACTTGGCACATGTAGTATTCCCCTCATCTACATAGTCGGTGTACTCCTTTGGTAATAATAAGAAGGAAGAAATGAATAATTTAGAAGTGGAATATTTGTAAGAGTAAAAAGAAGAAAATGAAAAACAAGATTGAAGAACTTACTTGTACTGTTCCACCTACTAGTCAGCATGCTGGGGTTAACCTTGGCTTTGATTTTTCTCCCATTCTCCCTTGACGCACTGATGAATAAGAACTGAATTTTCCAGTTCTTCTCTGACTCTAACAAATCATTTACCACTTTGAAATGGTCTCCCATGTTGTGGTGATAGAATGGGATGTGATGATTTTTGCACAGACTTGTCATAGCGGCAAATTTCTCCATAGGGAGAGGAATACCGGACAGCCTTGATGCCATTATGCAGGCAAGAAGGGAGTACCATGTGTTCGGACTTAACTGGCTTGGGCAAAGTTTATTCATGTGAAAATATTTGACGATCTCTGGGTCTAAGGGGAATCTAATCCCCCAGTTGAACAGCTCGCTGTAGATGAAAATTTCATTGAGTTTTCAGTCCATCGAAGTTATTGGCGTGACTGGTATCCTCACCTTCACTGATTTTGGGATCCCCCACTTAGTCCGGATCCAGCCCAGCTCGGCAGTATGAGTATAAACATAGTTGATGTTCTGCATGGCCAACAAGTACTTCACGTTGACCTTCTGGAAGCAAGGTCCTACCTTTCCCTCCAAGCACTCCGGAAGATCCGGATGAGTCATTCCAACCTTCACTTTGCCTTTCCCTTTCCTGTTAGAGGCAACATCCCCAGTTTTCCTTGAGGCGTCAGTTTCGAAGGGGGCTTCTTCGATACTATCTTCCATCACTTCTTCCATCATTATGGAAGGTTTATCTGTTATTGTAGATGGAAGAGTGTCAGCTTCTGGCTCAATGGGCTGTCCAGATGGTTGAGCACCAGTTTTTTCTAGAGGCCTGGTGGCCGGTTGGGGCTCAGTTCCGGAGGATTTCGCTTGAGAAGCTACTTTAGATGCCTCTGGTCCAGAGGGATTATTTTGAGGGGCTCTTATAGAAATCTCTGATCCGGAGGTTTTGTCTTTGAATGCAGACTTAGAGGCCTCCGGTTTGGAGGACTTTGATTGTGAGGAAATTGCTTAGGCTTTCACCAAGCGAGTTGTCCGGCGTGGGTTGGATTTCTCTGGAGATTTTTCAATATCAGATCCCATGGCTATGAAACGGAGGGTTTTCTGACGCTTGATACGACTTTTTCTTGGGTAGTAGAAGGTTGGGACTCCTGAACACAGGAGCCTAATGGGATTGGAGAAAGACTGGGTTTAAACAACCGTTTAGGTGTTGGGTTTCTAGTGGAAGATGATCCTTGATCAGCTTCTTGGGATGGTTTCTCATATTTTTCGCCTGGAAGACTGAGAGCCCAGCAGCAATGCGCCTCTCTCGTTCAACTTTCTTTGCATTCTCTAATTCGGAAAGATTCAACCAGCCGCCTTTTACTAGAGTGTTTCTAGCCGTGAACATAAAACTAACCAAGAACAATTTTGAAAGAAAGGGTGAAATGTCTGTAAAAGAATTGCTAAGAGATGAAGATAATGAAACAGTAAAAAATAGTTTATATATTATAAGAAAAAAACAGCTGATACCCAGGAGAAGACGAAGAGATTCGAGTAATAATTGAAAACGGCGCTGACATGGGAAATATTAAATGCAGAGGTTACTTTTTAGGTTTAGTGGGAGCATCGATCTAGGTAAAAAACGGTTGGTAGGTCGAATCAGAATGCGACACGTGTCCCACAATCCAAAGAAAAACTCTTAGAATTCTGAGAATAAATCAGTCCGGACAAACCTCAAATCAGACACATGAACGAATCGGAAATGTCGTTACTGACTAAGTAAGTTTTTTAGTCCTGCCAAATATTTTTTGACAAGGCCTAAAAAGGGGGCTACTGATGAGTCCAGATAACTTCACCACTGCCCACTAAGATATCCGGACAAGGACAATCCATACATAAAGTGCCCACTGAACTATCCGAACAGGACAAAACTATTAAATAACTAAACACCTTTTGACTAAGCTAGGTGCTAATCAGCTTATTAAGTAAATGGATTCTTAAACTTGACCCGGTTTCATAACTTGACCCGAAAGCCCATCGGTCCATAATTAAGGGTATAAATACCCAACTACTTTCATTAATGAGGGTAATGAACATTTAATACAACCAAGCAACTTAAATCTCTCACTACGAAACACCTAAACATTTAATACTCTTAAAACTCTCCAAAACACTTGACCAAATTACCTTAATCTTAAAATAAACCACACCAAAAATGGATGCGAGACACGTAAAAGTTAATTCTGGTTTAATTTTGGAAATTCATGAACGTTACCTTGAATTAAAGTCGGCCAGTTTCTGGGAACAAAAGTTCCTGCCAAATTTCGTCATGCATGAATTTCTTTAGACGACGAAAAAGAATGTTTTTTAGGATCTTCTGATGATGGTCTCTTCATATCTCCTTTTAACTAGAAAGTTACAGGTTGTTATATTCAAACTGTATTTTGTGAAGTCCTTACTTTGTTCGAGGCAATTTTGTGAAGTCTTCACTTTGTTTGGGGCGATTTTGTGAATGGTAATCTGATTTTCTTTTTTTGTTGATTTTTTTATTCAAAATTAATAGTTTAAAGACCCACTTTTATTAAAAGATCTTTAATATCCAAAATTAATAGTTAGATGCCATTTTTTGTTAATTTTTTTTTTCCAAGAACAATAGTGAGATACCAACTTTTGCTGGAAAACTCTATAAATATAAAATTAATAGTTAGACATCAATTTTTATTAGATGACTCTCTGGATCCAAATCTAATCATTGTTAGAAGATCTTTTAAATATAAAATTAATAGTTAAAAACTGTTAAGTATGAAAATATAATAATCGTTAATAGAAATTATATCATGGAACCGGTCCTAGCAGAAAATCGAAATCCATATAAATTCTAAGCGATCAGTAAGACGTGGCCAACTGACAATGAATTATTTTACTGTTATCTTTTTTTTTTTATAGTTTTGGATAAGATCAGATGATCAATGATTCGTTAAATTGCAGAGGGAGCAGCCAATCTGTGTTAGTAATAGAAAACAAAACAAACCGCTCTTAATTTAAAGGATTGGATATGGTTACGTGCCTCTTTATCCAATTCTATGTACTTTTTACGATATATCGGTAAATGATAGTAGCATTTTATCCAGAAAGATTATTACATTGGATTAGATCCGTCTTAATTTTTTATCACTTGGTTAGTATAAGAATGGTGGCTTACATTTATAAACATTTGCTTTCCGATGATTGAAGAAAAATTTCCAATACAAAAACAAAAAATATAATGATTTTGTATTAAAACATTTTAGGTACGGATTGAATTGAGAAGTAGATAAAATAAATAAAAAGAAATTGATTTTATATATGTCGTGGCGTGATACATAAATGTATGAAATATTAAGAACATTACATTAATGTTAAGGTATTCTACGAAGAATGGTATATTTATAAGTTATATTTGAATTATTTATAAATATAAGGAGTGTAATGAATTATTCATTTATATAACTCATTCAGTTATAGAAATCTGACAAGTCTATAAATAATATCTGAAGCGTTGAATAAATGACAATTTTTTTCATCAATCTAAGACTGATTTCTGAAGTTACTTTCTCTCTCTACAATCTAACTTTCTCTTTTATTTTTTCTTACTAGAAACACAATTCTAACTCAATAAATTGGCGACCACAGTGGGATTAATTTTCATTTGGTACTTTGATTTCACATCAAAAACCAAAAATTATTGACTTTTTCGGGAGTAATATCTTTCTTGATCGATATGGAACCAGTGAATGAAGCTAATCCAACGGTTCGAAAAGCTATTGAAACTTAAAGATTTGAGTTACATAGGGAATGAAGTAAAGAAGATGATCCAATTCCGGTACAACAAGGTCATTCTGATATTGAAGATCGGATGAACCAGTTGCTGGATAAGATAACAACGTTGAACGAGAAGTATGTTCAAAGAGAACAACAGATTCAGTCAGGTAGGATAAGATTAAAGGTGCGATAGGTTGAGGAGAAAAGCGAATTGGACAATCAATATGATCGATTGTATACAAGTTATCAGATTCGAAGCGATCGAAAGACAACACATTTTGAATCTGAAAAAAAACACCGAACTTCGTGAAAAGAAAAAAAGATAAACATAGGTACATCAAATCTAGCGCTGATGATTTTGATAGCTCGGAATCTGATAGAGGATTGTTTAAGTAGAGAAAACATCGGGGATCTTCGAAAAAAGAAAGAAGTCGGCGTCGAAAATCACGCAAGAAATATAAACTAAAAGAGATAATGAGCCTCATTATATGAGGGATACTGAATGGTGTGAAGAGAATACCATCCAACTAATACCCAGGTGTAGCTGATCAGAATTTGTATGCTACTATGGGAACAAGAAGAGATGACTAGTACGTACAATGAGTCGATTGGAAAAATTATCCTTTAATAGCTGCGATTAGGTTGATTACTCTTCCGAAGCGTTTTGATATCTCCAAGGTCGAAATAATTGATGGGATGCAAGATACTGATGATCATATTGAACAATTTAAGAACTATTTGATGAACTTCAAAGATGATGACAGACTGATATGCAAAGATGTTTCTCAGACCTTCAAATGCACTGCATTGAAGTGGTATGATAGGATTCCAAGGGGATCTATTACTAACTTTAAGAACTTTTATACAGCTTTCCGATGACATTTTGTGGGAAGCAAAAAGATGCATGAAAATTGAGATACAATAATACAGTGTAAGCAAGTTGCGGGAGAAAAATTGAAGGATTATATTAAGCATTTTGTGTTAACAAAAGCGGGGTTGGATAATTGTGAAGAGTTGGTTGCTATGGTTGCATTTCGACAAGGGTTGTTACCATGAGATTTGGCAAACGAAACGAAAAAAAGAGAGCATTAACTTTTGGGGCCTTAATGGCTCAAGTGTTATATCAGATTAAAGTAGAGGAGTCCACACGAGTTCGAGGTGGACCTGACTCTGAACAAAAAAATTCGAGGCATGAACCTACTAATCAAAGCTATCACGCACCTTCTCGTCCGAGGAAAAATAATAATTTACATCCTCGAACATGAGGGATTCCTTTTCAAGTAACAACAAATAATCAACATTACAGGCCAAGGCCAGAGTATTAAGCTGACTTGATGAGAATGTTGCTGCCATTTACAAGAAGTCTAAAGGCCATGTGAGCTTTAGAAATCCAGATCCAATAAATAGACCAAGAGAAGAACGCAATAAAAGATTAGCAAGTATCATCATAATATTAGGCACAACACTGTTGATTGTATAGCTTTAAAGAAGGAGATACATGTTTTAATAGAGAATGTAAAATTAACAGCTTTTGTTAAAGGGAAAAATAGTGGATCGAAAGCTTCATGTACATCGACACAACAAGTTTTTAACTCAAATTTGGAGGAGGAAAGTACACTGATAATTTAAGATACTAAATGTGATGAGTTTGATGCAATTTCAGAATATCTGGACACAGATCCAGATCGATTAATCTTACTAGATGTGGATGAACCAATGTAGTAGAATGAGTTCAAAGCTTATGTGAGTATTTTGAATCTTTAGCGATCTTTGGGCGATATTCTATATCTGACAATACTAATAGTTCCAGGAAAAGGCACGTTGTCAATTTGACTACTCAAGTAGAATGAAGAATGTCTACTCATTTATATGGAAAGAATGATACTCCTTTATCTTATTTGATGAGGATGACCTGAGAGGAATAATGGGTCCTCATGAGGATGCAGTATTAGTAGAGGCTGATATATCTGGAACTGAAATTCGACGTATTTTGATAGATACAGAGAGTTGTGCAAATGTGTTGTTCAAGTCTACATATGATAGGATATGTAATCCACCTGAATTTTTCGATCTGATCGTACTATAATTGGTTTTACAAGGGTGACAACTTAAGTGATTGGTGAATTTGAAGGTGAAGTGTGTTTAGGAATGTCTTTTTAATAAGAAAGTTCAAGTCTTGTTCATGGTGGTTGAATGTCCAACCATCTACAATGCTATTTTTGGGAGATCTTGGCTTTGAAGAATGTATGTTATTGTGTCTACTATTTATCAATGCTTGAAATATGTCATTGGAGATCGTGTTAGAGTGGTTCGAAGTGAACAAAAAGTGGTAAGAGAATGTTGTGCAACAACTCTCCGAGTTCGAGGTCCTAATTATGAAGAATGGATGGCTGAATAGCAATCAAAGGGGTTAACCTCGGATGAAGAGGGAATAGATGATCCGAGGGAGACCCCGATTTCTTTAACAGTGAGTGAAGATATTGAAGAGTATATTTTTTCTAATGGGAACACTTTACGAATAGGAACATTGTTGTCTCCTACTTTGCGTTATCAGTTGTTACAATTCTTGTTTGATAATTTGGATGTTTTCACTTGGAAAACAGAGGATGTAGTATGAGTTCCATCTGAAGTAATATGTCACAACCTAACTATAAATCCGAGGATTAAGCCTGTTATTCAGAAGAGATGAGTTTTTTCTGTAGAAAAGTCAGAGGCTATTGTGGAAGAAGCGGATCGTCTCTCTAGCGTCGGACATATTCGGGAGGCGCAATATGTGTGACGAATGTGTTTTGACTTTATATATTTGAATCGAACGTGCCCTAAAGATCCATTTCTTATCCCTCGAATAGATCGGTTGGTTGATTCTACTTCAAAGAATAAAATTCTCTCTTTTATGGATGCCTTTGAAGGTTATAATCAGATTCAAATGGATCCAAAAGATCGGGAAATTACTACATTTATCACTGCTCAATAATTAAATTGTTATAGATTCATGCCATTTGGGTTGAAGAATGCTGCAGCGACATATCAAAAGTTGGTGAATAAGGATTTTGCTCCTCAGATTGGAAGGAATATGGAGGTATACATTGATGATATGTTGGTTAAAATCCCGATATATAGTAAACACTTGAAAGATTTAGAGGAGACCTTTCTAAAATAAGGGTCATTCGTTTAAAGCTAAATCCTGAAAAATGTACTTTTGGTGTCCGATCAGGAAAATTTCTGGGGTATATTATTAGTGAAAAAGGGATAGAGGCTGCTTTTGAACAATTGAAGGCTCTTTTTTCGATGACATCGCCTCATACTATAAAAGAGGTGTAAATCTTGACATGAAGGTTAGCTGCTCTTAATCGATTTATTTCAAGATTTTGTACAAGTGTTTTCCTTTTTTCCAAGTGTTACGAAGACCTAAAGAGTCTGAATGGACACCAAATTGTGAAGTAGCTTTTTTTTAAAATTAAAAAATTCTTGTTGTCACTAGAAATTTTGTATAAGCCTCGGACTGGAGAGCAATTGTTTTTATATATAGCAATGTCTTATTTTGCTATGAGCGTTGTTTTGATATGCGAAGATAAAAGAGTTTCTAAGCCAGTTTATTATGTTAGTAAGAGTTTGTTGGCATCGAAGAAAACGTATTTAAAACTTAAAAAGTTGCCTTTGGTTTTAGTGGTGGTTGCTAGGAAGGTGCGCCATTATTTTTAAGCTCACACTATTGTGGTCCGAACTTCTTTCCCACTAAAGAATGTGTTACAATGACCATACATTTCTGGTAGAATGACCAAATATTCAGTAGAATCAGAAGATTTTGATCTCATTTTTGCTCCTAGAACAACTATTAAAGTTTAAGCTTGAGCTGTTTTGTTGTTTGAATTTCATTCAAGCTGATCAGATGAGGGGAGATATAAAGAGGTCTTATCAGAAACTTCGATGTGGGTGGTTCGAACTGATGATGGTTCGAACATATTGGGATCTTGTGCAGGGGTTCAATTAGTAGCTCACTATTGGGAGGAAATGTATCAAGCTATTCGATTTGGTTTTCATGCATTGAATAATGAGGTTGCATTAGTTGGTTTAAGGCTTGCAAATATTTATGGAGCGATAATAGTTTGTTTGGAAACATACTCACAACTAGTGGCAAATGGGTATCTGAGGCTAAAAAAGATCATTTAATTTTGTATCTACGCGAGCTTCAAAATTTGAATCTTTGGTTTGAAAAAGTGAGTGTAGATCATATTAATCGAGGAGATAATATAGTTGTTGATTCTTTGGAAAAAATTTCTTATACAGAGGAATATCCATGGATATTGCTACAGAAGAGTCCTTCGATTTTAACACGATCAGAACAATGTAAATATGTTGAGGATTTATTTGTTACTCCAGACATGATTCGAAGTGATTGGAGGTCTAATATCCTTGATCTTTTACTAAGAGGTACGTCACCTCAAGATACACAGCTAACTAAAATGTTAAGTTACAAGGCCCATGTTTATGTTGTATTAAATAAAATCTATTACAGAAAATATTTAAGTACAACATTGCTACATTGTTTGGGTAAGAAAGAATCTCAAGATTTTATCTGAGTTGCAACAGTATCTCCTCAAAAACTTGATAGTGACTCAAAGAAAGCACATAGTTCACTAACTTTTTCTCTCACAACCGGCTCTTCCACCATATTGATGGACTTTCTGTTTGACTTCAGATCTAAATACTCCATTGAAATATCAAATGCATCGATAGATTCGTCGTCAATAGGTTATGATTATCATAACATGTTCTTGCTTGAAGATATTTTTTTTTAGAGCAACCAAAGAATTCTTCTTTACAAAATTTTCCAGCTTCCTATTTTTGATCAAGGCCTGTATATTGTTTTTCAACGCCACACAATTCTTTTGTGTCATGCCCAATGTCCTAATGATACTTACATTACATATATCTTATGTTCTCCCTCAGAGCATGTATTGGAAATGGCTTACGAAATTGTACGTGCGGACGTGTTTTCTCATGAGATTGCGGCTGCACACTATGTTAACTAAGAAAAATGTGTTGGTTTGACACATTTGTTTGACATGGGTCAGACATGATGTTGAGTATTCACAGCTGGTGTGTAATATTTCATTCTTTGAGGTGCTTGAATTTTTGTTTGAACTGGTGCTTGACCTCGGACAACACTTGTTATATTTGAATTTCTACGTGCTACCATCGAACTTTGACGGAACTGGTTTTGCTCAAACTGTGCTAAAGAATTCCTTTTCGACGCTTATATTTCCTTCACCAGAATTATTTTTTTTACTTGATCCAACAACGTCCCAAATGTCATTGCTTGCCTTTCTACTGCGTTATCCTTAATTATTTCGAGCAGGATCCCATTCACAAAGCAGCCAAATCCACTTTATCCTCAGCAATATCCATGTTAGTCTTAGCCTTGATAAAATACTTCGTATAATCCTTAAGACTCTCTCCCACTTTATGCCTACAGTAAATAATTGTATCCCCATTCGCTCTGAACGTTTTTCTTCCCACAAAGTGCTGAAGAAACATATTCCAAAACATATCGAAATTTTTAATGCAACCCTCGTGTAAACGATTGTACCACTTTGAAGTTGCGTTCTTAAATAGTTGGGAGAAGATTTTGTATAAAAGTTTTTCATCGTCATCATAGTTAATCAAATTTTTTTAGAATTTCTCCATATGACTATCCAAATCTTGTTTCCTATGAAACTTTTTCAGCTTAGAAATATCAAACCACTTAGGTAGATTCCCTGAAAGGATTTCCGGGGAGAAGGGAGACGACATCTAATTACGAACCACTTTATACGCACTGCCTCTAGGCCTTCATTCAATGTTGTATATAAACCTTCTTCAGATGGATAGGTAAATTGATTACTCACACGATACTCGAGATTATATCTTCCAGAAAAAATATGCATACATGGAGTTACTAGTTCCGGTTTAGCTATATTCAAAATCCTATCTGGTTCCTCGGAACCAAGCCCTTTTTTCATATGCTTGGACTTTTCCCTCTTTGAACCCTTGGCTCTATGAGATGTCCGATGAGCACCTTTTCACCTCATCGTATCGTTTCTCTTGTAACTTTTTAAACTTCAATTATCCTTTTTTAAAGAAAAATTTTCATCCAAAATGTACGTTGAATATTCACTTGATTATGTTGAGTCATAACGATGTTCAGATCTCACTCTTCTTTTTGAAGAATAATGGATTTTCATATGACACCTCTCATCGGTACGAGAAACATATTCTATGTGATATTTTCCAACTTTCTGTTCTCTTCAGACCTCTGATTTAAGTCTCTGTGAAATTAATATAACTTACTTTTCAACATTCAATCTTTCAATGTATTCCAAAAGTTCTTTCCACCGAGCTACTAAGACATTCTTCTAGCAGCTCCTCGGCATATCGATCATTCTCGTTTTCTTCATTTATTAACTGTTCCTCAACCAAGAGATCTCTAGATGAGTCTCCGACCATACGGTTATTTGTAGCAGTCTCTAGCTCTCCTCGCATTGGTGTCTCCATCACTCCCACAATGTGTTAGAATAATACTATGTTTTTGGAATAACGATTCAGGGTACCAATCGGTTTTTCCACAAACAAAGCCAATGATAGTTCCAGAGATTTCTTAGTGAAGTTTCATATCATTACGATGTTTGTATGGGGGTATTTGTCACAACATATTCTTATACAAGTGCTTTTAGAGATAAAAATGAAATGATTAGAGAGAGAAAGAGACAAAAGAAATAATATAGTAATAATTGTCTAATGATTGGATCATTTTCCCCAAGATGGGTGGTCCTTTATATAGTACAAGTCGTAAATCCTTTATTTACATTTTTACCCCTTTTTATGTGAGTCTTTAAACCCGCACAACTTTACTAAATCTAACCATAAATATTAATCATTACACATGACCCCTTAACATTACATACTTGTGATGTTTTATCCTTAATACTTTATTACATCAAATCAGTTTTTTTGTTTATCTAATTTTTCTTATTCATCACGATATTTTCTCCCATTATCAATAATAACTTTGCCGGAATAAGTGTTATCAAAATAATTTCTTTATGATATTTGTGTCTTGCTTTGAAAATATAAACTGAAAGAAGCTTATATATATGCATTGGAGGTGATAATGTTTTTTTATTAATAGTAAATTATAATGCATTGGTTTATAATATTATCATTTCAAACTTGGATTTTTTTAAATGTTAAACCTCAGTAACTATACTTTAGTATGGGAAATCATTCTCTATTTTTTATATGCAAATTTATTATGAAACCTTCCCTTCTCCAAAGAGGTAATAGTTTTTTCCAACATAGATCAATCACGATCACTCACTCTGGAATATGAGGACATAATAGTGAAAATTTGCTTGAGACTACTCTATCATAAACTTAGGTGAACTATGTGAGGCTAGTTATCTTGATTGATATCATTAGACAATTTTTTTACACCACTATATAAATAGAGATCCAATATGGTTTTCAACATGTGATCCCTTCTTAAGTGAAGTTAGTAAAATAGAAGGATATAAGGCTTATAAACAAGTCTAAGTAAAATATTTTTAAGGTAAAGGATCTTGAATATAATAATAATAATATATCTTACATCACTCAAATGGAAGAGTCTGCATGAAATCCATAGGTTCTGTGACGGTTGCAGTCAACCTTCTATAGGTGTTTGGCAGTTTTAAGAATTTGTTCTCCTTATTAACTTTAAAATACATATCATGCAACTCACCATTACAAATGAGCACTTATGTTACCGAGAATCGATGGATTTATCCACTCTATTTAACCAAAGAGATAATATAGATCTAATACATGGATAAATTTCTTCATCACCACCAAGAATAACATGACACTCGTTGATGATTTTGTTTTCTTTAAAAATCAAATAAGATTAATCGGTTGGTGAAGATAAGAAGATTCTAATAAGGTAGATGGTAGAAGAATAGATAAAGAATATATTTTTAATGTATATGGTTAACAAAAATCAATAGAGGTTTTTATTATCTCTCTTATAAGGGTTTCCGAGTTAAAATTTATAAACTAAGATCATTTTTCCACCAACGATAATGATTCGACCATTGAGAAATTTTTTGTTGCTCGCATACTGTTTACAATATTTGATAGGGGTAGATAGCTTAACCCAATCATAATATTTGTCATTACAGAATATGAAAGTGCGGATCACGCATACAAATTTTGTCTTACCGCTAATTTCGAAGATAATGACGTTGGTGCCTCAACAACCTTCAAAATAAGGGTTTATATACAAGGATACACCATTTGAAAGTAGGTTAAGAATGATTCTAGATCAATTTCATGCCATTATATATATATGGAACTTATTCGACATCAAATTTGTATGTCAAGTCATGCATGATGTCAAGCTAGGATTGTCTCAAGAAGACATTGCATTATTTATACACTAGTCATCTCTAAAGTCTTTGTCCATATCACAACGACTTAATAGTTTCTAATTACTATGTTCTACAGGTATGCCTTTGATCACTCTACATGTAAGTAAGATTACAACATGAAATCTACAATAAGATATAATAAGCTTACAATAAACAACATGCTTTAAGATGATCCATAATACCATATATTTTTGTATTTTATTTCTAAGATTAATTAGAAGTTCATAAGTGATATTGGTAGATATTATGGCCAATCAACATATTCAGTCTACCTCACACTTTCGTTTCTCATTTTTAATCTATTTTGTGCATCCACACCTTACTTGTCTCCACAACCTAACATAACTCGCCTTTCACATATCAATAACCAGTCTACGTTTCTCTTGCATGCTAGATAACCTTCCATTATGTTGGTTTCACCTAGTCTCTCATTGTAACCTTAACATGAGTTAATTATCTTGTGCGAGACAACCACCATAGAGTTGGGTCAACTCGTTGAAATTATGCCTCATAACATTAAATTATGCTTCACTTTAGCACTACAACTTGGGTGAATGGTACCGACTTTAATACAATTTATCACAACGTATTATATTTCTCCTATGATGTTCTTATAGCATGCATGCCTAACGAATTGCACCATCATTTCTTATATATCATACAAGTATAAAAAAATGATGCAACCATTTAATATAATTATATTTCATTAGAAGACTCGAGTTACTATCAACATGCTATAAGAGCATATCATTATATGCACAAATATTTTAAATACAGCTCAAGTCTTCTAATGATAGGTACTTATACTGAATCTTAATCATCCAACCGTTATATTACTTATATGTGGGAAATGCTAGTTTATGTTGCCAAGTGTGCATGGCATGGATGCCTCATGGGTAAAAACAATTATGACTATGACAAGTGGTATTAAATCTAATATCCATATTCTAATGTACATCGCTAAGTTAGGGTAATTTCATACTAACAGAGCATAATATCAATGAGTCGGTAACCACAATGTAGGTTATCTCGCACGTAGTAAGTATAGACTGATTATCATCGTGTATAACGTAGCTCATCTTGAGGGTCTAACAAGAGAGTGTATGAGCCCACCATGATGAAATATCATCTCATATATAAGAGAAGTATAAAATTATTATTGGTGTGCGAAAGGTGCTTGTGTTAGGTTGTAGTGGGAAGTAAGGTATAAGTGCACAATACAAATAAAATACTGATACAAAACATGGAACAAGCAAATTAGTTGGTAGAGACGCACACAAAATTTGGAGAAACGAATTAAGACATGTATGCCACTACAAAAATAAAGGTCATATTAGAATTCTAAAGTGAAGATGTATACCGATGTGGACATTAGAGTTATAATTTGACTAGTCATGATGAATACATTCACGAATCTAATGGAGGAGAATGTCACGACCCGTTTTCCCATAGAAAAACTAGACATAACTTATCTACGCAAATGATATATAATGTTGGAGTTTCTTCGAACTAACTCATTTATCCTAATGACATGTAGTTATATTGAACCTCTCTTATTCGATATTTATATTTTTGTATGTCACATGAAAAAATTTGGTTCGTATTGTTAGGCATGCACAATATTAGAATTTCATGGGAAAAAACTTTATGCCCATAACTCGTGAGTTGTGTATGGCAGAAATGTTTATTTGTGGCATGGTTCAGTTTTGATTTTAAGTGACAAACCACCTAAACCTATAAGTCAGAATTAATGGGCTCTTATTATTTTCTAAAATATCACTAATTCCAAGATAATGTCTCTAAATTAATACCATTAATATTCTATCATTTTTGGTAATTTTATAAACAAACTTATAATTTCAAAATATGACTTGTAAATAATGGAAATTTTGTTATAATGTATACCACTAATTCCGAGCTCACAGGTTAGAATTAACGATTTTTATTATTTTAAAAATAATATCTCTTGTGTTAAAAACGAGTAATATTATCTATATGTTGGTTATATTTAATAAAAAAAACATATCCAATGCATACACCTAATCTATTGGTTGTTTTTAAATTTTATCGTATACCTTTTTCACGCTAGAGTATTCACCGTGATATTCAAATTTCTTCATGGATATCCTCTTACATGAGGATCGAGACAAACTTCCAATTAAGTTTCGGTTGCTACGACATGATAATAGTTTTAACAACTATTCTAGTAGTGGTATTAAGTCGAGGATGTGTACAAGTTAGAGTCTGATAAGTATTTAATTCTTGTAGAGACTTCCATCCTATCAAGACCTGTAAACATAATTATTCAACAAATAACTAAACCAAATACTCAACAAATAACTACACAAATTTCGATCCAAAGGTTAATATTACTTAAATTGCAATTTGAGCTGATTTTACGGGTTGAAATTAGTTGCTTCCGCAGCTAAAAAGATTTCCACCCATGGGTTTGAAATTAACTCTAGTTGCAACTGTGGGTTTTGAAGCTAAAAAGATTTCCACCCATGGGTTTGAAATTAACTCTAGTTGCAACTGTGGGTTTTGAATCGCGGATCGAAATCATCTCATATTAAATATCCAAAACAATTTCAAATCCGCTACAAATTTCAAATTACAAATTTTATAACAAAAAATGTATGGTTAGGTTAATTAATAAATACTACCTAAAACGAATTAATATAAGTTCGAATTCTAAATATTTTGGACATAAATTTATTATTCGAATTCGTAGTTTTAAACAACCAAAATTCAAAATAAATAAATAAATATATAGTTGAAGTATGATAAAAACAACGATTTCATATTTTTATTTTACTTTTGAAAAGGTATTCTTGAAAAATCTTGGGGTTTGATTTTTGAAAAAGGTTGAAATATAATAATATTTTTAACAAAATACCTTAAATAGACTTTTTTATGTTTTAAAATAATTCAATATTTTTTAAATTATATTTAATAATTTGAGGACACTTTTAAAGAAAACACGGACCCACTTAGAACCAAAACTTTAATATAAATACATTTTTAAATTCATTTCCGTTTTATTTTAAGACGAGAGAAACTTTTTAATGGAAACGGTCATATACTTAGATTTTTATTTTATTTTTATATAAAATGATAATTAAATAAACATTATTGTGTCTTTTAATACAATTAGGTTTTATAACTTTTGCGTGTTGTATAACTTACCTTTTCCGATTTTTGTTTTCGATCTTTGCTCTTTTGCTCTTACTTCCTAATTACAACTACACTGATGTCTCAACACAAACATTACATTATATATGTATTACGTCAAGACAAAAGAATTGTGTACCAACTACCAACTCCAAATAACTTACATAACTATAGATACAGATATATACATAAAATCTAATAAAATCAGTTAAGTACACGTCAAACTTGATTAGTGAAAAAGTTTCGATGCATGGGCCCATGATGATATACAACCGGTCTTCGTTCTTTTAAGGGTATAACAATCTACTCCCTAACAATATGTGGATAATGCATAGATTCAATTTTATCTATTTCATTGTAACACCTGTATACAAACAAATTGAAAATGCCTACACTTTGTATCAGATCACTTAAGCCTCTTTCTCTTCATCAATTTGACATTTCCTCTAGAATGTTTTACTCTCATCGATTTATGTCTTCTTGAACTCCCTAATCTTCTTCTAGACCTACCGTTAACCTTGAAAGACACTTCTCTGGTGTTCAATTTAACATGGCGGTGATGGCGACTACCACGCCGTGAGTATATCTTTGGTTTTCTACTTCGCTTTCTTCTATAAACACTTTCGTCACTCGAAGTAGAGATAGCAGCTTCAATGTCTTGAAAGTGGCGACCACGGTGTATGCGTTTCGTGTTTATTAGCTTATACCACAAGAAACAAGTTACATACCCTATAGATGACCAATACGTGTCACAAGCAGCCCAACACATTTTACATAGGCTTTTTCCTATGCATTGGAAAATACCCAGCTTGAATAACAGGAACAAGAATATCAAAACTGAAACCAAATATAAAAAGAAATACACGGTTAGTGCCTTCATCAAAACCAGCGCAAGTACAGGAGAGATGGTTAGTTATCTTGTAAATGCAAGTAAAGGAAGAGGAAATTTACTGATGTAGCAGAGGCCGGAAATTAGCAAAAGTTTGATTAGATTAGTGATGCACAAATGCTCGATGAAACACATTACATCCCACGCTCCTGAGCAAATGTTACTGCAACAAAAGAACAATTTGATGTAATTTGTAATACAGCACACGAAGAATATCAACATTTACGATTCAAACTGGGTTTAGCTTACAATGTAGAATAGGGTTGCCAAAATGTCTGTTAGAATTTTGAATAGACGTAACATGTCATGAAAAACGAATGTTGGGCTCGGATCATAGCTTTTAATAAACCTGATGTGAATCTAGTTCATGACGGTCCAAGACCAATAAATCCCATACAAGTCCACATGGAAAGTGGATATTGGAGCTACCATAGAGATTTTCACAAGAGTACCATCTTAAGGGGTTCGATACCATATTTGGAAGTGACTATTGGACGAAACTCAGCCAAAAAAGGTTATAAGAGAATTTTGGTTCATGGCACTATACGCAGGTGATACACTAGCACCACCAAAGATATTTTAAAGTCAGGTAGAGATACTTACAAACACATGGAATTTCTGGTGTTATTTAGGTCATGCTTTATTTGACCAACCGAACAACTTAATGTTAGATATTTTAACAATATTGGATTGAGTAGTCGACTAATGTTATCATTATATATCATCAAACAAGTTTGGAAAGTGCAGAGTTAGATTATATTCTGATTAGTGGAGTTAAAAGGCGGCCATCTTGTTTGGAATTTTTTTATTTTGGATATCCTATACCAAAAATTTGCTTAAATTTGATTTCAAATTCAAAATTATAGCCGGTTTTGGACAGTTAAAACTCCTTTGACAGTACCGAAACTTTTTGGTTGACAAAACATCATTCTCTTGTTTATAGCACATTCTGATTCTATGAGATCGATAATTTTGGAGAACCGCCGAAAATACTTAGGTCTGAAATAGTCCAAATAAGAGCCCTAAACAACAATAACAAAAGCAAAAGACAAAGGTGAAAGAAAGTAAACGTTAGGAGGATTCTTACTCGCATGATGCTCCAAAAATGGTCTTAAACGGAGCTGCAAAAACATTTCCAAGAAACCCTCCAACCGAATCTGCTGCATGACTAATTGCTCCTCCCATTGCTGCTTACTTTGATCAAAATGCAAATCCTTGAAACATCAATCCTTAATCCTAAGATCACCCCTGAGATAAACAATTTTGGGTTCACATAGGAAATAAAACTAACTTATACACTCGATTTACTTCAAAAGTTTCAATTTTTAACGCCTAATTTCCTAATATCAGATCATGAATACCCAATTTGATATCTCCTCAAGTACCAAATTAGTAACAGAGTAACCGGAGAGTTTTTTTTGGATGAAACTAAATCAATCAAGAAAATCACATTTACGAATAGATATAATGTATATACACTAACCTGGTACTGGATTACAGAGAAGAAACCCAGAGATTCAATGTTTTTTCAATCATAAGAAACTGTCGTCGTTCTTTCTTTCTTTTCAAATGAATGAATTTGATTGATGATCGTGTTAAGTTTTAAACAAATGGTTTGTTATTGTGGGTTTTAAGCGGCTTTAAATTTCATGTTTCAGGCCCATGAAATAATGGGTCCATGTCAGTATATATTATATAATACCCGTATTTTGGTAACAGCATTTCGAAGACACTCAGTAATTAAACTATATATTTTAATTAAGAAAAAAACCCGATAATACCCGTGTTTTGGTATTCTAATTTGGTAGTGCTTTAGTTTTGTCTTGAATGTGTAGATTACGAGTTTTTAGGCAGTTAGAGTATTTTATTTCGAAACAAATATCAGGACCGGTGTTACATAGAAATATCAGGACAGGATGCGAATAGCTCTATGTAGATATACACAATTCGCAAGATAGGATGCGAATAGCTCTATGTAGATATACACAATTCGCAAGATAAGATGCGAATTGTTTGATGGTGCAGTAAATAATTTGGACAGTATTTGTGACTAATAACAAATATCAGGACTTTTTTACCTACAAATATCAGGACAAGATGCGAATAGCTCGTTGTAGGTATACACAATTCGCACCTTAGGATGCGAATTGTTTGGTGCAGTAGTAAATATTTTGCACCTAGTTTTTGTGACTAATAACAAATAACTTGTATTGTCCAGGTTAAGAGATGTCTAAATCACGAGTTTGTATTTTTAAATATGGTCACCAAACTGCAATTGTGCCTTTCACGGAGTTTGAAAGCTTCGAAAGTATCCAAGCTTATGTAGAGAACACATGGGAGGAGCTTGCCACAGGTGATTACCTAATTACTTACTCCTGCGGGGATCACAATAATTGTTTCTTTAATAACCAGAATGATTTTGTTGGGTTGGTGTTATATCTTGATTTGGAGCGTTTAAAACGGGTTAGTTTTCTCATAGAACAACACGTCTTCGATAAGGGTTCTGGTAATAAAAGTTCTGTTGATAAGAGCTCTGGTGGTAAGGATTGTGGTGTAAAGCGTAAAGAGCGTAGCTTGATTTTGGGAGAACCATCTCTTGATCAACTAGTTAGCGGGGAGAGTAGTAACAGTTTAGTTAATTCTGATCAGAGGAAAAAACAACTTGCTACTGCTGGTTGGGCTGATGCTATTACAGGAGTGGGTCAAGCTTTTGAAGAAGGTGTTGCCGGTCTGAGGGTATACTTGTGCAAGTTTGCGTTAGAGCATGTTTTTTCTTTCAAATACCTGCACAACACAACAAATAAGATCACTGCTTATTGTGAAAATAAGCTCACAAGCGGGTGCAAATGGAGGGTTTATGCATCTATTGACTCAAGCGCCGGCCTTATGACGATCAAGAAGCATGTCCCGTACCATACTTGCAGTCCTGTTTTCTCCCAGAAGCATAAGCATAAGCGACACAGGCATTTGACATCAGATTTGATTGCAGAGGAAATTCAGGATTCTCTCCGGACGTGCCATTCGTTGACAGCCAAAACCATACAATCGACTGTCAAACAAGATTACGGTCTTGACATCTCTTATCGTTTGTCATGGAATGCTTTAGAGAAGGCTAGGAGGGGAGTTTTTGGAGATAGTTCAAGTTCTTTTAGTTTACTAAGCGGATACTTCAAACGCTTGAAGAGCCGGGATATTACTTCAGACTGCCAGTTGTTGTTGTCAGCTGGAAACCGATTCAAGCGCTGTTTTGTAGCATTCGGTTCGTCCCTTAGTGGTTTCCATTCATGCCGTCCAATGTTGTTTGTCGATGGAACCCACTTATATGGCAAGTACAAGGGTACATTGCTCACTGCTGTAGCAAACGACGGAAACAACGGTTAGTTACATTTATCTAGTTAATGAACGATGTTTTTGTATGAAAATGCTGATGCAATTCGCAGCAGGTGATGCGAATTAAGCAGTGTTGTGATCCTCACATTTCGCATTTGAGTCTGCGAATTAGGTATTATGCTGAGTAAACTGTACTTACATCGCAGCTTGAGTTAGGTATTATTTAAAGTTGTCACAAGCTGCGAATGCACATGACAAGCTGCGAACTGTTTTGCATGAGCAATTAAAATGTTACACATATTTCGCATGACAAGCTGCGAATTTTTCCAGGACAGCATGCGAATTGTTTACAATTTTTAAACGTTTGCATACTGTTGTAGTGTTCATTTGATCTGCCTTTTTCCAGGACTATTCCTTGTTGCTGTTGGTGTAGTTAACATTGAAGATTGGGACAATTGGATGTGGTTTTTGTGGTGTTTGAAACCACATTTGCTGGATCGCCAGATCACATTTATTTCAGACCGTCATTCTGGTATTGTTGATGCTGTTTCTGTCTTGTATCCAAACTGCTATCATGCGTACTGTTATTTCCATCTCATGCAGAATTTGAAAGCCAAACTAGAACATACCAACATGGAGTATAAAAAAAGATGTTGAGTTTCTTCCACCGTCTTGCTTATGCTCCCAGTCAAGAGCTTTTTAAAGATATACTAACAGGTTTTCTATGTGAATGTGGGGAGAGAATGAGTGATTTTCTTGCAAATTTACCCCCTGAAAAGTATGCGCAGGCTTACGTAAAAGGGAAGCGATACGGCTCTATGGCTTCTACCGCAACTGAATCGTTTAACAATCAGATTAAAAAAATATTGCTGCTTACCAATTGTTGAGTTTATTGATTGGATTAGAGTCTTTCTTATGACTCAAGTTTCACGGAGATACGAAGAAGGTCTCAGCTGGAGTACTAATTTGGTTCCCGAGTACGAGAAGAAGCTAAAGCAGAATGTTGACATGTACCGAAGTTGGGTAGTACGTAAGTCCTCTTCCGCCATGTTCGAAGTCTTTTCGAATCATGTGGCTGTTGTTAATCTGTTGGATTTCAAATGTTCATGCAGATCATGGCAACAAGAGTGTTTTCCATGTGCTCATGCTCTAGCGGCATTACAATACACAGACCAAGATCCATTGACTGTAATAGAACCCTTCTTTACGGTTAAGAATTATAGGGAAAGTTACTCTTTCAGCATACCAGCTATAACTGATTTCGGCGAAGGGTCCAACGCTAACGATCCTTGTTTTGTTGAAGTTCTACCTCCGAACGTTAAGAGACGCTCCGGAAGGCCTAAGAAAAAGCGAATCCCTTCTAGAGGAGAAATCTCAACCAAGAAGTTAAGGTGTGGCCAATGTTCGAAATCAGGCCATAACCGGAGGACTTGTGATGTTCCAGTTTAAGGATAATTCTGGTTGGCCATATCACATTTATATTTGTAGCATAGTTATTGTTCTGTACAACAAACTAAACATTTGTACATTCCTGTGTTTTTGTATTTGCTACTATTGGAGTTGTAAGCATTTCGCATCACGTGCTGCGAATTATGTACAATACGTTGGTGTATTGTTACAAACATCTATCAGGATTACATGCGAATTATGTACAATTATGTGAAATTTTAACAGGATGCGAATCGTTGGTAAAATCATATCAAACATTTATCATATCTTACGTTTCGCATGATAGGATGCGAATTAGGGCCAGAATTGTGATGCGAATGGAGATAAATTAGAAGTCCTGATATTTGTCATATGATAAGCTGCGAATTGTAATTTAATAAAAATACCAGGATATTCAGTAAGGTTGAAAATAAGTAATATAGCAGGTTAACATGCGAATGATGTACAAAATGTATTTGGATGCGAATCCTTTATATCATTGAAACTCTGTAAACAAGTTGGATTACAAAAAGGAGGATTACAATATTTCCAGAAACTAACAAGTGTTTACATATATCACTACAAGCTACTGGTGCTAGTTAGTTGCATTTCAAAAAAACAAAAAACAAAAACCAACTCTAGCAGTTGGTAGAGGATTCATCACCAACTGTTTCCTCTTTCTCCTCTTTGTGCTGATCATCTTTGTTTTTCTCCTCTTTGTCTTCGACTTTCTCTTTCTCTTCCACTTTCTCTTCAGCTTCAATATCTACGTCCATCATGCTTAAAAATTTTGTCCTTGATGGACCAACTTCGTCTTCCCTCTTCCTTTTGTTGTTTCGAACCTCTGGCTGAGGTGCAGCAGGAAGCATTGGAACCTGTTCTGGCTGAGGTTCAGCAGCAACCTGTGGAACAACTTCCACTGGTTGAGAGTCAGCAGAGTAGTCGTCATACATGTCTAGTTCGAAGACAGAGACTGGGCTGGGGGGTGGTACTGCTGGCATGATCAACTCATCACTCCAGTTAACGGTTAAGGATGACCAGGAGTCACCCAGAGAACCGAGTGAACCAGTGTTTGAGTATGAGGTGGTTGTTGTGGTGGTGGAAGACATGACTGTTTGAATTTGAAGAGAAGAAGAGGTGTTTTTTAAAAAATATAGAGTTTGGTGTAAAGTTAGCCTTTGGTTACTAGAGGTATTTATAGAGAAATGAGGTAATCATTACATAGCCTCCATGTCCAATTAGCATTTAATGAATTATGTACTTGATTAGATTGTTTTTTGTGTGCTCAATGTAGAAAACGTTTACCAAGGCATAAGCCACAGCCTGTTCGTATCCTTGTACTTTGTATATTTAATATTTTATTTATGCACCAGGTTGCGAACTGGTTTTAAGCTGGTATACCAGGCTGCGAACTGTGTGTGTAGTGATAACCATCTATCAGGTTAGGCTGTGAACTATTTGATATAATTTAGGATGCGAACTGTTCATACAGGTTAGGCTGCGAACTGTTCATACAGGTTAGGCTGCGAACTGTTCATACATACTAGAGTAAACTACCAGGATCATAATCAACCATTATATATCAGGTTATGATGCGAACTATAAGATAAGGAATATTCAAATTTCTGAAAATGTAATTTGTTTATGTATGCACAAGAAAACTAAAAATTACAACAGATGTATTTACAAGCAACTAATGTATTTACAAGCAATACATGAATCAGCCATATGCGATGCGGTCTTTGTCATTTAAAAAGTAATAGAACATTTCTGCTCTGAAGGCAGTTACCATATCTGCATCGTATTTTTTCTGCACTGATCCATGCTCAATAATATCCCTTGCATATTTGCAGACGAAGACACCACAGTCCACGGTGCCTCGCTTTTGTTGTGGGATGCCTCTTTCCACTTTCACCCTCCACCCTGTATTATATTTGGGTAGGAATCCTCTATCCAACAAATATTTGATCTGTGTATAATAATTAGTGTTAGGAATATGCATAAAAACAAAAACAGTTGGTGACATACAATTCACATCCTCAGGCTGCGAATTATATGACAATGGATCCAACACAATTCGCACCTTAGGCTGCGAATTGTATGACAGCCTTGATAGGCTGCAAATTGAGTTATGGACAGGCTGCGAATTGAGTTATGGACAGGCTGCGAATTGTATCCAACATGGATAGGCTGCGAATTGAGTTATGGACAGGCTGCGAATTGTATCCAATTACTCACAATTCGCAGCATACCGGATCTCATTTTGCAGCATGCATAATAAAAATGTGTTCAGATTTAAGTGTATAGTTTGGAATATTTACCAGTAGTGCAGGTGTCCTTGTGGTGGTGTCTGTGACATGAAGCTTAGGCAAAAGCGAATTGTAGTTTGAAATTTTCCTGCCGTCGACGTCGATGACGAGCAACGTCCAGTGGTTTACATTGTCCTTCGTTTGGGTGCACACTGGAACCATGATGATGTTGGCATCTTTGCGCCCCTTCCTAAAAGCCATGTCCACCAAATTTTCCACTTGCCGCCCTGCTTTCATTTGATGCTGCATCCAAGCAAGAGTATATTAAAGTAAGAACATTTCTGAGAACTTTGTTCAATTTACCTGAGCAAAACTTACCGCAGTCATGCCAGAAATCAGTATGGCGTCGTGATGCTCTCCTTTAGCTTTAGTGCATGGGACTTTGTAGTCTGATTCTTCAAGCATCTTTCGAATCCAAGCATCGATAAGCTAACAAAGGAGTTGTAGATTTATGTTAAATATAAAAATACATATTTGAAACATTGAAAATAGAATTGGTTAACAATTGGATACCTTTACGTCCAGCTCCAGTTCTAAAGGTAGTGCCATGACATCACTCGCTTGCACCCTGATTCCGTATGTAAACTTGGACTCTGGTAACTGCCATACCACTGGATCAGGGGTGTCGCTCTCGTAGGCTTTAACCAACTGTATTTTGTGGTATTCTGCCAGATCGATACGGTCAGTTACTTTTTTTTTCTTTGGCCAGTCGCTGTATTCTACTACTGGCGGTTCCCGTATTGTTATTACGAACTCTTCTTCTTTCTCTGCCACTTGAGGCTGCGTTTGTGTCAGTAGCGCAAAACTTGGCTCCTCTATCTCTTTACTGGGCTCGAGCTTAGTAAATAACAAAAATCAAAAGTAGAAGGGCGTCAGTGATTATAAGTGCAACGAGTCCAAACAGTTTGCATCTTAGGCTGCGAAATGTAAGGTTCCAGTTAAATAAATTTATTAGTATCTATGAGGGTAGGGTGCGAACTGTTCGAGGTTCCACTGAACAGTTCGCATCCTACCCTGATATTGGTTTGTAATACCCCAATCAGCATTAAACACAAATCTTATGTTATGATGCGAAATCATTATAAGTAGGCCTTACCCCACGGTCAGCGACAACCACTGCCGTTGACTTGTTCGGCATAGGATCTGGATCGTGTTGGCAGAAATCATTAATGTTATCCTCCGACATGTTCTCCAAAGACCGTTGTATTATAGAATCGTAATATACATTATCAATTTCATTTAAAAATGTCTGTGAAACTTGAGTGTAAATACCATCAACAAAAGCATCGGGTAAACCTACTGTGTTATCGTGGGACTCTGGAGCTGGCAGTTGATTTGTTACCGGGCATACAGTTTGACGTTGGCTTAGCAATTCTGACTTTGCTGACAGCACTGTTGGTCTTTGAGGTTCCACCGAAGAAGTGGTTTTGTCTTCTAAGGATGGTCCTTCCTGGCTGAGTAGTCCTGTCTTCTCACCGGGATGGACAGGTTCTGACTCTTGAGGTGCTATCTCTTGAGTTAGCCTTTCTCTCTTCGCCAAGGTTATCTGTTGATGCTGTTGTTGTTCTTGTTGTCCTTGTTGCTCTTGTTGTTGTTGTTCTTGTTGCCGGTCTTCATGTTGAACTTGTGGCTGCTGGGGTTGTTGCTGGTGGTGTTCTTATTGTTGTTGTTGCTGGGGGTGTTCTTGTTGTTGTTGTTCGTGTTCTTCTTGGTCTTGTTGTTGCTGGTTGTGTTCTTCTTGGTCTTGTTGTTGGGTTTCTTGTTGTTGTTGTTCTTCTTGTTGCTGTTGCTGGGGGTGTTCTTCTTCTTGTTGCTGTTGTTGTTGTTGCTGTTGTTCTTGTTGCTGTTGTTGTTGTTGCTGGGGGTGTTCTTGTTGTTGTTGCTGTTGTTGTTGTTGTTGCTGTTGTTCTTGTTGCTGCTGTTGTTGTTGTTGCTGGTCTTGCTGTTTCTGCTGGTGTTGTTGTTGTCTTTCTGTCTCCTATTTCATACAAAAAAAAAACAAAAGGGTGGAAGGGTTAAGCATAAGTTAATCATTGGTGAGAACGATTCGCATCCTGACCTGATATCTATGATATACATTCCTAACAATTCGCAGCTCAGCATACGAATTGTGTAATAACCAACCCACCAGTTTATTACATAATTCGCAGCTTAAGCTGCGAAACGTTTGGACATGACTACACAAGAGTCCTGATATTTGTTTGATAGCATCATATCATCTACTTACATTATCTACCTCCTCTGTATGTGTCTCCATGATGGGTGAATCGTGGGCATCATTGTCCCTTTCTTCCGGCAGTACTCCATCAGCATGGTGTTGATCAGCATTAGACACGGATGTTTGCTGATCAGTGGATTTTTGTCCCTCTGGAAGTGCTGCTGGTACCTGCTTTATTGGGCTTTCAATACGGCAAATTGGCTGAGAGATAGCATTGTGGAGTTGTTGTGCTTCAAGTTTCGCTATCTTGCGTTTCAATTCTTTCAGCTGCAAAAATGATAGCAAACTTTTTATAAACATATTAAGTGCTGATTGTAGTGATTATTTAAGGTTCAAGTCATACTTACTTCTCTGGCCTGTTTTTCTATTTTTCGCTCGTACTTGTTCTTGTCGGCGTACGTCTTCAAACGCTTTGATTGAGCAGCAATATCGGGATTAGGTTCTCTGCGTTTGAATAAATAATCACCGATTGTTTCACTCATACTGGTTGTGTCGGTATTGGAGGGCTCTTGCCTGGATTTGCCTTTCGGTTGTGGTGGAATCGTTTTCTTGGGGAGTCTTGGTGGTGGAATCGATGGCTCGGGTGGTCTTGGTTGTTCGATGGGAGACATCACCTTACTCATTACATTCTGTGATGCTCGTCTCCTTTGTTTTGGTTTTGATGCTGTGCTTTTCGTCCTCTTCCTAGGTCTTTCTTCCGGTGAAGTAGATACCGTTGCTTCTGCATCTTCATTATCTTCTTGTGGTCCGAAAGCTTCAATTTCAGCCTCGGTAAGCTGTAATGGACCTTCTAAAACCTACCAACAGATGCACATGTAAGTAAATTAATTGTTTCGAAAGTATGAGGGTGTAGACAAACAAATTGTATTTTATAAACAGTTCGCATCACATGATGCGAAATGTGTGATTTTAAATCACATTTCGCATGCTGAGCTGCGAAATGCGTATGGGACAACATGCTGCGAACTTTATGTAAAACATATGATGCGAACTAAATGTAAACCATATGATGTGAACTAAGTGGGAACCATATGATGCGAACTAAGTGTGAACCATATGATGCGAACTAAGTGTGAACCATATGATGCGAACTAAGTGTGAACCATATGATGCGAACTAAGTGTAAACCATATGATGTGAACTATGTTGAAAAAGAAGCTGCGAAGTAAAATTCATATCAGGCTGCGAAATGATTGAAATATTTTTCTTAGCAAAATGCATGATATGTTGCGAACTGTATGCACCCCCAGTTCAATACATATATAAAGCTTATACCTGGTCATTATCCAGGTAGGGTGTTCTAATAAGATATGTCATGGTTGATGCTTGGCACTCTAACCCCAACCATTTGAAAAACCTTGGTATCGAGGTTGGCTTCGCTACCTCGTGGCCGATTGTTGTGTGCTCCATGATGAAGGGCTGCATGGGGACAAGTTTTATCAACACGATGCGATGTACATAACTAATTTTTATATTGAATAGATCAATCTTACAACTACAAGGGCGACGCAGCCGACGACTTTATCAGCTCTTTCTACTGCTAAGCAACTCCTGATAGATTGTCGAAGCTTGAACAATATTGATCCAGCCCAGTCATAATTGTTTATTCTGTTGAGGTCTTCAACGTAATAAACCGTGCTCCAGCCCAGGATATCTCCAGATACGGAGTAGAATAGTGTGGAGCACAAAAACAGTATCAACAGCCTCGCCACGTCTTACAATTCATGCTCCCCTCCTTCGTTTATGGCCTTCTCTATACCCTCCTGTAAAACCAATGACAACATGCTATGTTAGAAATGTACAGAATCTTGCTCTATAAAGATGAAGTCCATTTTAGACGTACCTTTATAATGGCATTTGTTATTGTTTTGGTATTACTAGCTGCTACTTTCCTGCCAGTTTTACCCATGAAGTATTTCTTCATCATCCTTGATTCGTCCTCCTCGCCGGCTGTATACTTGTTGTGAAAAGCTCCGGTTTTTGTTAACTCCATTTTCTCGGTGACATGCCTCAACCCGAATATGATCTTGATTTCGTTTTCAGTTAGCTTGATATACTTGTTGCCAATCCTAAAGGCGTCTCTTTCCAGAGAGAATTACTCGATGATATACTGAATGATTTGGTAGAATTTTTTCCTTGGCAGCTCTTCCTCATTACGGATTTTGAACGCCGTTTTCAGAAGCGTGTAGAAGGGTGTGTTTCTTGCAGCTTCAATGTGGGCCCTTGTAATACGCATTTCTTTGAGTAGCTTCAGAAGGCTCACCAACCCTGATCTGTAGTAGCTAGGTTTTGTTGTCATACTTTCTGCACAAACACAAATCAGTTGGAATGTCACAAAATAGTTCGCATCACAAGCTGCGAATTGTTTGTAAATAAGTATAAACATACAATCGAGCTTCGAATTGCTTGCATAGTGGGTGATCAGGATGCGAACTGTTACACTTTTTACATGCACGTTGCAGGGATCTGGGAATTATGAAACAAACACCAAAATCAACAATGAACTACCTAATGCAGATCTAACATACATAATATTTTTCAGGAGTGTATTAGTATTACATGCATCTAAAATTCTACCCTGGCTTCGACTATAAACCCATAAACTGAGCAACTATCGTCAGTAGATACTTCATTCTAGTATAAAAACCATAGAGTTTTTTGATTGACAAGGATCACATATAAGATTTTAAAGTGTATCTCAATGTCTAGATTATGTATTTGCATTTTTGACAAAGGATTAAACCATCAATTAGAGCCATGTATTCGGCAGTAATCAAGGTCTACTTTCCATATAACTTGCGCATAGCAGCAAAAATTTCCCTTTTAGAGTTTCTGATTATAACTTTTCCTCACGATTCCCAAGTTTGTAAACAACAAGAATCCGTGTTGAGCTTTAATCTTGATTCTTTAAGAGGGGACCGGCTGGTGGCAATAATATTTCTAGGCGGATTCAAGTGGCCAAAACAGCCCAACTCATATGTTATATTATTATTATTCTTGATCCAGTGATTTATTCTTAGTAGACAAGATTGACCAAGCCTCAAGATGATAGACTTGACTTGATGAATGATATTGATACCGGACTTTTATTTGATAAAACTTAGCTTTGTTTCCGAAGTTTCAGATGAACCATGCTATAATATGAGGGATTATGGTGCTAATGTGTGTGTCTTCAGGAGAAGTTTCAAACTAGCTCCTGAACATGTTGTGTAGGGTCATGTGTCGACCTAATCTTAGATTAAATAGGCTTTCAAAATAGCTCTAGACCTGCCAAAAAAGTAATAATTGATAAATAAATGGGTTAAGTTTTTATAATTTTTTTACAGTGCTGACATTTAGATGACTATTGAAAGTTCTTATGCTAAAGGATTGAGTCTATAGATATCAGCTGTTTAACAATCTCCAAAGAAGGAAATATCACTTCTTTGGGGTTATATTGTTCCACAATCTCTTGTAGATCATAAATTTGTCTTATTTGGCTTTAAGTCTATCCTATGTTTCTTAAATATTGAATTTTCCATCTTTAGTGAGAGTCTATTGCACTTTGTCATCTTCATTGTCTTTAAGTTTTAGCTTTAGAATTTTGTTAATAACTAAAGGGAGGACATAATTGGTGATCTTGCTTATATTCCACATGACATTGAAGTAGAAGTGTTTAACGTGTTCTTGGATATACCATGAGTTGTCATCATAATTTTTAAGAGATATTAAAGGTTGAATGTTACACCATTTATCCTACCAGAATTCAGTATTTCCCTTTCCAAGCTTCCAGAACATGTATTTTTCTGTAAGAGACCTAACCTCTAATAACCTAGTCTAAGTGTTTGAAATATTCCTTATAATGTTGACTTGTATTAGATGTTTGTCCAAACAATATCTCTTGTGTATATAGTTGGCCCAAAGAGATTTGTTTGTTCAGAACTTGTGCCACAATTTACAAGATAAAGTAACTTGTATATCCTCAAACTTTCACAAATTGATACCTCATAAGGCAAAAATAGTTTATGCCGTTTAGCCCATTAAATGGCTTTATAGTTATCATTAAATCCCCATAAATATATGTTATGAATACTTTATATTTTTTTATAACTGATTTTGGGAGATTGAATCTCTGCATATGATAGTAAGGCATAACTTGAAGGATAATTTATATAAGAATGAGCCAACCACCATGAGATAGAAGGTTTTGACTCCAACCGTGAATCTTCTTTTTGAGTTTAGAGATCAAATCTACAAATCTCCTTTGGATCATCAAGCTAGGTGTTGTTTACCTTGATTCTATTGATATGATTTTTCCTTCTGTTCTGCTTGACATAATTATGGAAGAAAGATGTATTTCTATCTCCATTTAGAGTCCAGTTTGTATTACTCTTTTGTTGTCAATAACTTTCCTCTCTGGCCAGTAGTTGTAGGTGATTTTCTTGAGCTTTAGCCAGCTTATTCTTGTCATATTGTGTCTTTGAATCAACAAAACACTTTTCTAGAAAACAAACTTCTTCTTTATATTAAGAGATGACACTAAAAATGTTACCAGAAGTCTTCTTGTTCCATCATTTGAGAAATAATTTAAGCCTTTTAAGCTTTTTCCAAAAGGTAAAGAAATGATCCGGCAATTTCTTCCTTCCAATTGCTTTCTATTAACTGTAAACAATTAGGATGTAACACCCACATATTTAAAAATTTAAAAGAAGAATTGATTTTTTTGTAGCATTAGAGAAAGAGAGAGATGGGTAAGAGAGAGTGATCAGAGCCTGTTATGGCCAAAAGTTTGACTATTTTTGTATCAAATAAGTTAAACCATAAATTATTGTATACCACATGATCCAATCTCTTTCATTTGTGTGTGTTAGTCCGTGTGTAAGTAGAACTAATATAGTTTGCAGATATTAAGCTACAATCATTAATGACATCATTAAAATCATCCATGCTTTTAAGGCATATAGATGAGCATGATAGCACAGAGGGGCAAGTGATGGCATTGAATCACCCATTACTATCCAATCTTTAGAGCAGTCAATATCTTTTCTAAAAGTATTGCAGAGCTCAATCATGTGTTCCCTGATACATTTTGCATACATAATTGAAGCCAATAGATTTATTAAAAGATGAATGAGTGACCTAAAGGTGGATCATTTGTCTAGTCTTTTCACCTTAAAATCATTCCTCCACAAGATCCATATTTTGTTTGATCTATTTGATGTTGCATTTTGAGATCCTAACAGCTTTGCAGTTAGATGTGTTAGGTTTGTGTCTCTATATTTTTAGGTTGGCTTGGGTGAAGTAGTGGTGTTAATGGAATTTGATTCGATAGAAGTGTAGTCATGTGCTTGTACTATAATAGATTCGAGTTGGGTTTTCCATGTTTCCTTTGGCTTAATTTTCTTAGCATTAGGAAGAGGGTTAGTTTATTGAGCTTATGTAGGTTGAATTTGTTTAGGTTTAGTAAGTTTTCTGCATTCAGTAAAATTGTGTCCTATATGCATGCATTTTGAGTAGTAACTTGCCTTTATCCATATTCAATTGGTTGCTAGAAACCTTGATCTTTTCTAAAAATTATCCATACTTTAGTTATAGTCTCCTTTGAAATATCAAGTTCAATCCAAGCCATGCAAGAGTAAAACATAACTCTGTTTTTTTTGGAACCTATACTCAAAGAGGGTTACCTATGGATTTTGATGAGTTCGGATACTTCAGACACAACCCACTGCTTAATCCGGAGAGGGTCAATTCGGACCATAACACTCCACTATAAAATCCGAACAGGACAAATGTGAAACACCTTTTGACTAAGCTATTTGGTAATCTACTTAAGACAATGGGTCCTTAAACTTGACCCGATTTTATAATTTGACCCGGTAAGCCCATGGGTCCTTAAATTAAGAGTATAAATACCCCAACCGCTCTCATTAATGAGGGTGATCAACATTTAATTTAAGCATGTTGCTCGATTATCTCACTACTCCTTACACTAAACACTTAATACTTCAAACTTACCAAAACACTTTACCAAACTACCCCCAGCCTAAAATAAACCAAACCAAATTGACAACCACAGTGGAAGCAAGAGGGTGCCTAAATTTTACATTTAAAGCCATTAGAAAGAACCAGTTCAGATGGATCCGAACAATCAGGGAACTTCGCCACCTGTTGTGGAAACGGTTAGGGAAAACAAGTAATACACCACTGAAGATGAATACAAGTTATGAGCAAATATATGAGGCGTTAAGGGCCATAAAATAAGCAGAATAGGGTATAAGGGAAGTCAGGGGCGTCAACCATTCATCACACTGACAACCCTAGGGAGAATGATCCATCAATAAAGACTCATCTAAGTTCGAAAAAGACTCATGTTAGCTCTAAAAAGGCACATCGGTCTAAGCCCGTTGAAAGTTCAGATTCTAAGTCCTCTAGTAGCTCTTCGAACGAGGTTGAGCTTGAAGAGTCTTTGTCATCAAGCAGTGATGAAGAGAGGTCTAGGAAAAAAATGAAACTAATTAAAAAATATTCAAGAAAGAAGGATAGGCGTGGGAGGCTTAAAATAAATCTGGGCAAAAGGTCATCCCACAGCCACATGCATGCTAATCAGTTCCTGATATATCTTTTTGCTTTTCAGACTGAACCAGGTATTTTTGCAACACATAATGAAGACACAATTTTTAGTTATAATAAGAACTAGAGACAGTCACCCCTGTCTGCCAAGATACTGTCCGGAAACCTACCCAAAAGGTTTAACAACTCAAAAATGGAGAAGTATGATGGAAGTAAAGATCCAGGACGACCATCTGGAGCAGTTCAAGAACTTCATGATGACTTTTGATGATGATGACAAACTTTTGTGTAGAGCCTTCTCCCAAAATTTTACGGGAAGTGCTCTTAAGTGGTATAACAACTTACCCCAGAGGTGTATCAGAAATTTTGATACGTTCTGGGTTGCCTTCCGAAGGAAATTTGTTGGAAGTAAGGAAGTGAAGGGCAATAGAGATACCATTATCCATTGTGCCCAAGAACCAAACGAGTCCTTAAAGGACTACATAAGTCGGTTCGTGAATACAAAGAAAATATATTAGCATATTGCTTCGAACAAGTGGCAATTGCTTCTCTGAGATAAGGGTTGAACCTTGGGAACCTGGCCGATTCGGTGACCAGGAAGAAATTCATGACCTGGGGTGGCCTATTGAATCAGGTGGGAAAACAAATTAATGTAGAAGAAACCAAGAAAACCAGGGTGCACCATCAAGTGATGTCCGCCACAACAGCTCAGAACTAGTCCGAATATAAGGCTAAGGAGACCGGACAAGGATCAAACCGGGCTAAACAAACTCAGTCCAACCAAAATCAGTCTCAGAGTCAGTAGTCCATAAATAAAAGAGGCCCTTAGGTTCAACCGGAGTGGTTTGCAGAGTTGAAAGCAGAATGTGGCCACAACATATGACAAGACCAAAGATTAAGTCCATTTCTGGAAACCAGTAGCACTACAGTCTCCCAAAGAAAGTTGAAATACTTGTTTTTGCCAGTATCATAATGATATAGGCCATAATACTCAAGACTGCATAGCCTTGAAATAAGAGGTGCAGAATCTTATTGAAAGAGGCAAGCTGGGAGCTTATGTCAAAAGAAGAAGTGGAAACAGGCCTGACAATGCTCCTCGGACAAGCCCTGCAAACAATGTAGGAACATCTGCTCAAGAAGGGGCAATGGTGATTCTTGAAAGATTTGATGTTGATTCTGAATACCTGGACCCTGATCCAACTCAGAACAAAGTGGGGGTCATAACAGAGCAAACTAGGACGGTGTTCGGACTAATCAGTTTCTTTGAGTCACTCACCATCTTTGGAGGAGATACTGTGACAACACATACTCCTTCATCAAGGAAGAGGCATGTGCATAGTTTGGCCACTCAGTTGGAAGGGCGAATGTCTTCTCATCAGTGCCAAATCCCTTTTCCGTTCATAGTTTTTTATGAGAATGATTTGAGAAGTATTGTTGGGCCTCATGAGGATGCGGTGGTGATGGGAGCATCTATTGGGGGCAATGATATACGCTGGATTTTAAATAGACACATGCAGTTCGATAAACATCATTTTCTTAAGCTCCTACAAGCAGATGAGGAATTCGACATTTATACAACACTCAAACAGATCCATTATGGGCTTCACATGGAGTTCTGCGGATGTAATTGGGGTATTTGAGGAAGAAGTAGTGTTGGGCAAAGGGCCCTTTAAAAAGATGGTGAGGGTTCTATTTGTTGTGGTAGATTGCCCCACATCCTACAATACGATTTTTGGGAGGTCTTGGCTTTCGAGAATGCATGTTGTGGCCTTAACAGTCTATCGGTGTTTGAAGTATGCAATTTAAAGACAAGTAGGTGTTGTCCGAAGTAGTCAGAAGATAGCCAGGGAATGCTGTGCAACTGCTCATGCTCTTAGAACTTTTGGAGCAGTTCAGATTAATGAAGATTAGCAGTTACTGGAGCCATCTGAGGGAGAGGGTGACATTGATGACCCCAACGAGGCTCCTAGTGTTATAATACCGATTGAAGAGATTGAAACCCACTCCTTTGGAGAGAGTAAAAATATCAAGATTGGTTCCAAAATGGCGCCAGATTTGAAAAAACATTGTTGTCCTTTTTACTAAAAAATCAACATGTTTTTGCTTGGTGCAGTGGTGATGTAACCGGAGTCCCCGTAAGCATTATCTCACACAAGTTGTCAATACGGAGTGATGTTGCACCTGTTGTACAGAAAATGAGAGCTTTTTCTAAAGAAAAAGCTTATGTAATAGTTCAAAAGGTTGATCGGCTTACCAAGATGGGACACATAAAGGAATCCTAGTATCCTTTATGGACTGCAATCCGGTGTTGGTCAAGAAAAATAATGGGAAATGGCATATGTGTATTGATTTCATTGACCTCAACAGAGCTTGCTCAAAATATCTTTACCCAGTCCCCCAGATAGATCAGTTGGTAGACTCAACGTCTAGAAACAAGTTGTTGTCCTTCATAGATTTTTTCTCTGGGTACAACCAGATACAGGTGAATCCGAAGGATCAAGATCATACTACCTTTATCACAGACAGGGGTCTCCATTGTTACAAGGTGATGCCTTTTGGGTTAAATAATGTTGGGGCTACTTATCAGAGGTTGGTGAACAAAATATTTTTTAGTCAGATTGGTAGAAATATGGAGGTATACATAGATGACATGATGGTTAAAATCTTGGAAGAGGATTTGCATATAATTAATCTTCAAAAAATATTTGCTAATTTGACAGCTGTGAATCTAAAACTGAATCCAGAAAAATGTGTCTTTGGGGTTCGATCTGGAAAGTTTTTGGGTTATGTGATAAGTAAGAAAGGAATATAGCCCGATCCGGATCAACTTAACGCCCTATTGGAAATGGATCCTCCTTGGAATATTAAAGAAGTCCAGAGGATCACTAGAAGATTGGCTGCCCTGAATCTTTTTATTTCAAGGTCTTCGGACAAATGTGCTCTGTTTTTCCGAACCTTGAAGAATGCTAAAGATTTTAATTGGTCTCGACAGTGTAGCCAAGCTTTTGTTGAAATAAAGAAACACTTATTATCACCAAAGACTCTTTTTAAACCTACTCAAGGAGAAACACTCTATGTATACTTGGCTGTGTAAGAATGTGCTATAAGTGCAGTATTGGTAAGAGAAGTGGACAACTACCCTCATCCGGTGTGCTACATCAGAAAAAGTAGATGCTGAGAAGAGGTACTTAAAACTAGAAAAGTTGGCATTAGCCTTAGTGATTGCGGCAAGAAAGATGATGCCATATTTTCAGTCTCATTCCATCATCGTCTGGATATCTTTCCCGTTGAAGAATGTTCTTAAAAAAGCAGACATATGAAGCAGAATAACCAAGTGGTCGGTAAAGTTGGGTGATTACGACATTGATTTTTTCCCACAAACAGCTATCAAAGCTCAATCAGTAGCTGATTTCCTCGTAAAATTCCATTCGGACAGGAACTCCAAACAAACTTCAGAAGAGGAAACCAAGAAATAGTGGGTAGTCCGAACTGATGGTGGTTCAAGCATAATGGGGTGTGGAGATGGAATTTTCCTAACCTCTCCATTTGGCGATAAGATGTATGAGACTATATGATTTGGGTTCAGAGCTTCTAACAATGAGTCCGAATATGAAGCAGCTATAACTGGTCTTAAATTAGCTTTCCAATGTGGGGCTAAGAGAGTTCGGTTGATGAATGACTCTCAGTTTGTTATCCATCACGCTCAAGGTCAGTCTGAGGCCAAGAAATAACAACTGATCAAATACTTACTCATACTGAAAGAGGTGGCAGCCAACTTCAAAAGTGTTTGTTATGAGCATATTCCTAGGTCAGAGAATACACTGGCAGATTCTTTGGCAACCATAGCATATTCTGAGTCTTACCCTTGGATTCACAGACAAGAATTCCCATTCATACAACCAAGTCAAAACAAGGAAGATGAGGAAAGCTTGAGCATACAGGTGATTCAACCTAAAGACTGAAGGTTTTCCCTTCTTCAATATAATTCTGATAGGGTTTTGCCTTCGGATAAAGCTATGGCAAGAAAAATTAAACACAAGGCTCGTGGTGTTTTTATCATAAGGGGAGTTATCTATAAAAAATCTTTCAGTAGACCTCTCCTGTGTTTTTTAGGGTTGAAGAATCTCAAGTCGTTTTATCAAAACTACATGATGGAGAAGGATCAACACATTGTGGGTATATGGCACTAGCCCGGAGAGTGTTTTTGGTTGGGTACTATTGGCCATCCATAATGACAGATGCTAAAGAAATGGTAAAGAAGTGCGATCAATGTCAAAGGTATGGTAATGAAATTCATGTGCCAGCAATACCTATGGAGTCTATTTATGAGCGAGTACCTTTTGCTCGTTGTGGATTGGACTTAGTGGACCTCTGCCTATGGCATCCGGGGGATGTAGAACTATTATAGTTGCTATTGATTACTTCTCAAAATGGATAGAGGCAACTCCTTTGGCAGGAACCACTTCGAAGGCTGTCATTAAATTTACCTTATCCAATATATGTTGCAAATTTGGGACCCCTCAAAAGATTACTACAAACAATGGGTCACAGTTTGATAACAAGGATGTGAAGAATTTTTGTGCTTCTAAGGTAATTCGACATTGCTTTTCTTCTCCTTTCCATCCCCAAACAAACGGCCAGGTTGAAGTTTTTAACATGACCATTTTGTTTGGATTAAAAAAGAATCTAAAGGGAGCTGCAGAGAAGTGGCTAAGCTATTTACAAGAAGTGTTGTGGCGTACCGAACTACTCCCTGGGTTGCTACACAAGAGTCTCCTTTTGCTTTGGTGTATGGGATGGATGTAACTACCCCCATAGAAGCTACCCTACCATCATATAGGGTTAATAACTATTTCGAACAAGTTAATGGGATAGCAATTAGGAATCAGTTGGACTTGAAAGAAGAAAGAAGGGTTAAAGCTCATTTAAGAACAACTCATTACCAAGGTTTGATGAGGAGCAGATTTGTTTCCAAGGTCAAGAGAAGAGATTTTCAACCAGGAGATAAGGTGTTAAGAAAAGTTTTCTTACACACCAAGGAGAAGCAGTTCGGCAAGTTGGCTCCGAACTGGGAAGGGCCCTATGAGGTCTATGAAAAGCTCAAACCTGAGACATATAGACGTCAGGACAAAAAGGGGAAAGTTTTGAAGCACCCATGGAACATTGAGCATCTCAGGTTATATTTAGATTAAAATATTTTGTGTAAATATTTACTTGTTAAATATCAATGTAAATATTAGGGGACATACTCTTTCCTACCCTGGTGGCACGGGGAGGTTTTAATGAGGTGTCCGATCTTTTGTTCAATAATATATGATGCCTTCTTAAAATATTCAGAGTGGTTGTACTACAATTCAATTCAAGTATAAATCACTTGTTCAACACTTTAGGTCTTTAGTAGACCGGATAAACTTGGTGAAGTGATGACCATTAAATATATGTCATCATAGATATTAAACACTCTCACTTTAATACTTCTGAAATGCTATGGGCTACTTAAACATTAGCCATGAAAAATTTAAAGAAAATACAATATTAAACAAAGGAAAGTCTGATAAATTAAACCTATTCGGACTTGAACCAAACAGGAAAACAAAACATGCCTTGGCCATCCAAGGACTTTAGGTTTTCCAATGGACCTATTCGGACTTTAACCGAATAGTAATACAAAATATGCCTTGGCCATCCAAGGACTTTAACTGTTTGAAAAGACAAAAAATAATATAAGACCTTAGGGCTTGTTCCCTTCGGACTCCCCTTCACCACCATCACCTTTTTAGGACTTTTGAGTTCGGCACTCAAACTCTCACCGGTTCCCTCTTCATCATAAGTAGTGGAATCAATTCCACTGGAGTAGTTGTGTTTGTCACCATCTGTTAAAGTATGAAATGGGATCTCTTCGTAATCCACATACTTTCATAAATGACCTAGTGTACTCTTCGGAAAAGTTTCATGGAACAACATCACCATGTCTGTCTTGATCCCATCATTTCTCTTTTCTAAAGAGTCTATTACCTCGTTGGTGTATTTATTAATACCCGCTTGGATAGCTTGCTCCTGCTGGCTCTTTAAATCTTTCTTCTCCTTGGTCATCTCTGAAAAAAATTTCTCCAGCTTATCCTTCTCATCAGTTAAGGTTTGAATGACACCATCCTTGGTCTGCACTTCCTCTTTCAGCATTGTGAAGTCTTTTTCTAAGTTAGAATACTTAGTCTGGAGCTTAGTTTTGGCTGCTTCTGATGAGGCTAACTTAGTGGTTGAATCCTCCTTGTCCTTCTTCAGTGCCTTCATCTCCTTCTTCAGTTCCTCTATACTCTGCTGAGCGTTTAGGAGATTTTTTGACAGGGATTTGTTATCAGAGGTGAGGGAGTTGATGAGGGTGGTCTGATTTTTCACCTGCCTTTCAGAGTCGAGTATTGGTCGGATATGACCGAGGAGGGAGTGGCTCAGAACATCTTGCTCTCTGGAGACGGAGAAAGCTTTACCATTGAAGGTCACCATACTGGTAGAGCTAGAGGGGCGGTAGGGACCTGCGAAATCATCTTTCTCAGAATTATTAAAGTATAAATCAATGTCTTGAAGGGCACTAATGTCCACTTCTTCATTTCCTCCCCCAGTAATCTCTCTGCCTTGCAGATTTTTTGGGATTTTCTCTTATAAGGTAGGATCAACAGGGGCTGGTGGAGGTTGGATTTTCGAAGGACGAAGAATTATTTCTTCTCCCAAGATGACCTTATTTTTCTAAGCAGCTTTCTCATCACTGCTGGCCCTCCATTTTCTGTCCTTCTTAAGAGGCTTTGGTGGGTTCTACGACTCTCCAGCCTCCCTTACTATTTCAGCCTCTACTACTTTGAGCAGGGCTGCATCAATTCCCCCTTGGTTCCCCGAACCAGTCCCTTCTGTGGCTGCTTGAACCAAGTCTGTTGCAACTTTCTTCTTGTTGTTCTTCATTTTGCTGGGAGCCTTTGCTCTGGAAGGTAAGAACAATTTGTCATCCTTGGCCTCTGTCCTTTTGAGAATTACACCAGGAGGAGGAAGGGTACTTAGCTCTTCCCATGTAAGGTCTCTTCGGCCTGTGGTGTACCACAAATGGGACCTCATAAGATTGCCCGATGTGAAGCAGTTGTGAAAGGCATTACCCCAATGCTCCGCAGCCCATGCATTGAGTTTTGCACAAGTTTTTTGCCCCTCATTTAAGTGTCCGGTGAACTCCTTCGGTAGCACTAAATATGAGTAACAAGTCAATCCGTATGGGAACACTTATAATTTAAAAGGAAAAATATGAAAGACAAATAAAAGAAATGAACTTACCAGTACTTTTCCACCTGCTAGTCAGCATGCTAGGATTGGTGTTGGCCTGAATCTTCCTGGTGTTATCCCATGTTCCATTGAAAAACATAAATTGTGTCCTCCAGTTCTTTTCAGACTCCATCAAGTCATCCACAACTTTAAAGTTGTTCCTCATATTGTGATGGTAGAATAGAATCTGATGATTCTTACACAAGTTTGCCATAGTAGCAAACTGCTCCATCGGAAGTGGAATTTTTTACAACCTTGATGCCATGATGCAAGAAAGGAGAGAGTACCATGCATTGAGGCTTAACTGGCTAGGGCAGAGTTTAACTAAATGAAAGTACCTGAAAATTTCTAGGTCCAATGGGAATTTGAGTCCCCAGTTCAGCACTTCGGTGAAAATTACCACCTCGTTAAGCTTGCAATCCATTGGAGTCTCCGGAGTGATATGTATCCTTACCTTTACTGTCTCCGGAATCCTCTATTTTGTCCGGATTCGGCCCAACTCACCAGTATGGGTGTAGATGTAATTTCTGTTTTGTAAGGCCAACAGGTATTTGACACTAACATGTTTGAAGCAAGGGCCCACTTTGCCCTCTAATCACTCTGGAAGCGAGTCCGGATGAGTCATGCAAACTTTCACCTTACTTTTTCCCTTCTTATCAGAAACAACATCCCCAGTTTGACCTAATGCCTCTGTCTCAAAGAGGCCCTCCTCGATGTTGTCTTCCAAAATCTCTTCCATCACTGTGGAAGGTTTGTTAGTTGTCTTGGAAAAAATGGGGTCAGTTTCTTGCACAGAAGGTTGTTCGGATGGTTGAGCGCTTGTTGCCTCTGAAGGCCTGATATCTGGCCAAGTTTGGGATCCGGAGGGCTTGGCCTTTGGGGCTGCTTTAGATACCTCTGGTCCGAAGGGTTTTGGTAGTGAAGGTGTAGATTGAGTTTTAGTTTGGCGGGTCGTCCAACGATGGGTTATCTTCTCTGGAGACTTCTCAGCATTAGAACCCATAACGATAGAGGGGGGAGGTTTTTTATGCTTGAAACAACTTTTTCTTTAGGCACAGAAGGTTGAGAATCTTGAACAGAAGAGCCTGAGGAAATGGGTGAAAGGTTTGGTCGGAATGAGAGCGGTCTGGGCCTAGGGTTTTTGGAAGAGAAAGACCTTTGATCGACGTCCTGGGTTGGCTGACTGGTTTTCTCACTTGGAGAAACTGGGCGGCTGGCAGCAATGCGATTCTCTTTTTCTACCTTCTTAGCTCTTTTTAACTCTGACAAGTTTAAACAAGTGCCTTTAACTAATGCGTTTCTGGTTGTGAACATAAAACCTCTCAAGAACAAGTTGAAGGCAAGGATGGGAATATCTCTAAAATGTTTTGAGTGTGAAAGACAATAAAATAGTAAAAGGGTATTTATATAACAGTAAAAAGTAACAGTTACCTAGGAGAAGTTGAAGAGGGTTTTTGTAATGATTAAAGACTATGCAGACGTGTGAAGAATTAAAAGCCTAGGTAACTTTCTAGACATAGTGGATGCGTAAATCTAGGGAAAATAACGGCTGGTAGGTCAAACCAAATAGTGACACGTGTCCCACGATCCAAGAAGAAAACTCTTAGAATTCTGGGAAGAAAAACCAGTTCTGATAAGTTTCGAACTAGGTTAGTGTTGAAAATAAACTTTTTAGTCCGGACGACACTAGTAGATCGGATGAAGTGGACATTGGATTAGTATATTTTTTAGCCCTACCAAAAATATTTTGTGAGGCCTAAAAAATGGGCTACTGATGAGTTTGGATACTTCAGACATAGCCCACTGCTTAATCCTGACATGGGAAATTCAGACCATAACACTCCACTGTAAAATCCGAACTGGACAAATGTGAAACACCTTTGACTTTTGGTAATCTACTTAAAAGACTAATGGGTCCTTAAACTTGTCCTAGTTTCATAATTGACCCGGTAAGCCCATGGGTCTTTAAATTAAGAGTAATAAAGACCCTAACCACTCTCATTAATGAAGGTGATCAACATTTAATACAAGCATGCTTCTCAATTATCTCACTACTCGTTACACTAAACACTTAATACTTAAAGTTACAAAAACATTTTACCAAACTACCTCTAGCCCAAAATAAACCAAACCATATTTAGCTATGGCTTTGATAGTATCTTCTTGGTATATAAAAGTTGGTATTCTAGGGAAGTTAATCTAGGTTGGTGTGACTAGAGATTCTCTTTTGGGATGAAATGTTGGGCTCCATTTGAGATTTCCCATGGTGAAAAGAGCCATACTTCAACGTTGCTTCTTCATAACCTTTTAACGTCTTCTTGAAGGTTAATCTCGATCAGGAGGTGCATATTGTCCCAAAAAGCAAGACTAACATTACCTTTGAATCCAATACCGTCAAAGAACCTTTGGATGTCTATCATTTTTTGTATTTCTATGGAAAACTTTCCAATTGGAGTTTGTTTATTCATATCTTCAAGAAGTCTTTTGTCCTTTGTCGAGATATCAATTTATGGGAAGTCTTCTTTTAAGGAAAATATTATATCTTTATGGGCGTTGTTCTTAGGTTGGACGATTGTGCCTTCAGCGTATGTTTTGTGCGGTTCTTTAGAGTTTAAAGAAATGACTTTTTTGTTAATATGGAACAATGATCTTTGCTCATAGACATGGTTATTTAGTAAAATTGAGAAATTGTTTAAGTAGTTAGGCTGATGGTTATTAGATCGTGTTTTGTAAACCTGATTTAGATGTGGATAGATTATCTCTTGGTAGTGTGAAACTTGAATATCAGGCTGACTTGTTTTCATATTTTCCGTTCCAGGTTGAGGGTTAGTGGTTGCCGGATTTGCAGCCAGAGAAACTGAGTTGGTGAGAATCATCTCACGTACAAGAGGCTGAATGAATATGTTATGAGAAAATAAAGATAAACTTTAATACAAGATGTAGTTGTCTAAAAATTTAGATAGATTAATTTGTTGATATTCATAAAAGCTTTTATTGGAGAGAAATCCTTTATTCTTCCCTTCTTTCAATTTGATATGGTCTTATCTATGACCAAGTAGTTAAAAATAATAAAAACTACATTTTGATTCATAATCGATTAAAATCTAACTTATATTTTTTTGTTATTAACTATGAACAAATTTGATAGTTTCACTCATTAAAATCACAATTAATAATAGTGGGTGTCGCTATGCCTTCTCCTATCTCTACATAGAGGCACTCCTCCATTTTGATAAGAGCGATGATGTTCATTTCTTTTTTTCAGTGGTGAATTGTTTTTCTTTACTATTAAGCATATTTTTTTAATTTTTTTTTAAAAAGATAGTTTTATTTTCCTTTCTCATGAGTAAACAATACTTTCTCTCAAATTTTCAAAAATTACCATTTTTTTTATTTCTTATGTTTTTTTTCTGTATTTCTATCTTCTCCACAATATAGTGGTCTTTTGTTTTTTTTGGTTTTAAATGTTTTTATGCCGAAGTCTCCATTCAATTTATTGATTTCATGGTTTTGTTTTGACCATTTGGCTTTGTTTTTCTTGCAACATTCTATTTTGGTGGTAACAGATGTTTCAATGGATTTGACTGGTCTTGTTCCATTTAAACTTTGGTTGCTTTTGAGCTTGGGTTCGGTTTTGTTTGATTTTCAAACTTTCTCTCTTCTCCGTCCAAGATTTATGTGTCAGAGATTCTCTGGCTACTGTTAGTAGCTTTATGAAGTCGGTAGCCTTCGTACCCTTTTTTTTGGATTTCTAGATCTAGTTATAGTTTTTCTAGTAGCTGGTTGTTATTCTGGTTAGTCTCTTGTATGTTCTAATCTAATGTATTCCGTGTAATTTTTTATTTATTTCTAAAGTCTTTGGATTTCCAATTATTGTTATAATACTATTTTTATGTTGTATTTAGATACTTGGATGTTTTCTAAAAATTAAAAATCACAGTTAATAGACTTAAATTCACCAAAAATAAATGGAGTCAATAATATTTTTCGTCTCCATACGTGAAAATACAATTGATCGGATCGTTCATGTTTTACGAATCCTTATGAGCTAATAACGTAAATCATATGATTTTCTTTTGTTAGACAAACAATCCTATCATTTTCGTTGGTTACAAAATACTATTTTCGTCGGTTAGACAAACAATCCTATCATTTTCGTCGATTACGAAATACCACATTTGTTGTGAATTATGGATGGAAACAATGTTATTTGTCTAAAAATTATATCCTAAAATATTTTTGGATATTTTGGTGTGTTGTGGCTGGACTTATTATTGATCATCTGATTTTTTTTTGTTTATTCGAACGTGTTTGGTAATAAATCACTTGTTTGATATTTTTACGAGATATGCATACAGACGAAGTACCGAACATGGAAAAATCCCAGACTAGACGAGTGAAAAAGCAAAATATTATCCCAAGGGTAGTCGAGTTGGTTGAGTATGACATTCTTATAACCAAAAGGTCATGAGTTCGAGTCCCTCTACATACGCTTTCTCGGCTGAGCCTGTCACCTTGTGTGGTTTACCTTCTGGCGTTGGTTTGCAGGCTATCGCGTCAGACTGAGGGTTTACCCTGTGCGCACTCATTGCACTTTGAGTAGCGGCTGCGGGTTCCCTCTGGAAAAAAAAAAAAAAAAAAACAAAATATTGCCCCCAAGGGGTAGCCGAGTTGGTTGAGTAAAACATTCTTATAACCAAAAGGTCATGAGTTCGAGTCCCTCTACATACGCTTTCCCGACTGAGCCTGTCACCTTGTGTGGTTTACCTTCTGGCGTTGGTTTGCAGGCTATCGCTTCAGACTGAGGGTTTACCCTGTGCGGACTCATTGCACTCTGAGTAGCGGCTGCGGGTTCCCTCCGGAAAAAAAAAAAAAAAAAAAAATATTAGGAGGAGATAATTTTTTGAAGGTGCATTACTTCTGCAGTTGCAAAACCCATATAAGTTAGTTAAGATTTCTTTTCAATTGTTGTTGTAGCGGTGCTTCCATATGTGCTAATTGAGATTCTTTTATTGAAAATAACTATATTATCCATACTATAATCTTCCTGTGTGATCAAAACTATAATAAAAATAATTTTATTAAAATTCTGCGGAATTTTACGACAGCGACTGATTTCACAAAGTTTAAAAGAATTTTAAATTTTCTAACTAATATTTTTATATTAGTGTAAGAGATTAAATACTATTTTTATTTTCACATATGAGCTTAGAATATATTTTTCAATTCACATACAAGCTTAGAATATATTTTTCAATTCATATGGGTAAAGTTAGTTCCTCCATTACTTCTATTATTTCCCTTATATTTTATAAAAAAAATCTACTACATTGTTATTTTCTCTATAAAGGTAAAATTTTGTTTTACCATTCTTTTGATTTTCACTCAAACATCCATATATACTTTTTTCCTATTTTTGTTATATAATATTTTTTCATAATTTTATGTTTTCAGTTTGTTATCTATTATGTTATTTCTTTTTGTATATTATAAAAATATTTAGTTTTTGTTTTCGCATTTATTTGAATAAGAATTGGATTGAATATTTTGTTTACAAAAGAAGTCTTCATTTGAGAGTCTGTCCCTTCGTCATAGGAAAAAAGGATAGAGCACTAAAAAACCTATTCGCTAAAACATCTATTTTTTAAAGAGGAATTCGAGGACAACTTTTAGGTTCAAAACTCATCAAGATTAGCCTTCATTCTCATTTGGTATGTTCACCGAATTAATTTTTAGCTCAGAAGTAGTTTTGGATTGAATTTCATTATTCAATTTGTTTTAAAAGCATGTAATTTCGAGTGGATGCCTCAGAATTTGTGTGTTGTGAATATGGGGTCCGTCCGCATATTCTGCTTCCGTATATAAGTAAGAACAACACGATCTCAACACTAGTATATTGTCAGCTTTGGCACCCGAATGCCCTCACGGCTTTGCATTTGGTCCACTACCAAAAGGCATCATACTAGTTGAGATATGTTCTTAATTATATACCACTGATCCTTCCCATTTTTAACCGATGTGGGATGTGGAACTTTGGTCGTCACCCTAACAAATCCTGCTCTCGAAAAAAGTACCATCTTAGCCTCCTCTCAATTAACTTTCATCTGTCCACTCTAATCAGGTTGGAAGGCTGTCTTGTTCCTTAAACCACTCCAATCAAGCCACACTGCTTGATGAGCCACATGCACTCCAAACTAGGATCTCTAGAGCAGATCACCTTGAGCATGGCTACTGGTTCATCATGTTCGACCTCCGAGAATATTACCACCATCGCGTTCCGTTTGGGTCTGGCTCTGATACCACATGTTGGGAATATGGGTGTTGTGAATATGGATGCACTCCAAACTAGGATCTCTAGAGCAGATCACCTTGAGCATGGCTACTGGTTCATCATGTTCGACCTCCGAGAATATTACCACCATCGCGTTCCGTTTGGGTCTGGCTCTGATACCACATGTTGGGAATATGGGTGTTGTGAATATGGGTGTTGGTCCGCATATTCTGCCTCCGTATATAAGTACGGATAACACGATCTCAACACTAGTATGATATTGTTCGATTTGGTACCCGAAGGCCCTCACGAATTTGCATTTGGTCCACTACCAAAAGGCCTACTAGTTGAGATATGTTCTTACTTATATACAACTGATCCTTCCCATGTTTAACCGATGTGGGATGTGGGACTTTGGTCGCCACCCTAACAAATTTGTTTTAAAAGCATGTAATTTTGACTGGATGCCTCAGAATTACATGTTTTTCTTTTTTTTAAATAACACTTGCCCCGAGTGACCATCTCAAAATCAGGTGGTTATGTTTTTATAAAAACATATGTAATTTCGAGACAACCACTCGAAATTACATTATTTTATATATATAAAAAATAACATATAATTATGAGTGGGCATCTCGAAATCATTTGTTTTCTTGTAAATATAGTTAATTCGAGTGGGTATTTCAGAATTGAATCTGCAAAATTGAATTTTTTTATTTGGATTTAAAAAAAAGACTTTGATACTAGATGAATGTAAAACTAAAATACAAGATCATATTACATTGTTGGTTGTTTGAGTGATGTTTTCCGGTGTTGAATGTTTGGTTTGAGTGTTTTCATCTTCCACTAGGTTATGAGTACTCTTAAAACAAATTGAGTTTTTTTTTGTTTTTAGGATTTAATTTTAGATGTTAAAGGATATATGTTGGATGTATATTTATTTAGTGATGTATTTGTTGGAAAAGAGTTAGATAGTGCAAAGTGACATCAAAATATAAATTAGAAAATAAATAAAGAGTAAGAAGGTAAAATCAAGTATTGAGTGTTTTTTAAAAAATTTAGATGAAGGAAATAATAAAATTTATTGAGGAAATAGCTTTTTCCATTCATACATAAGTGAGAATAATAATTTTTATTTGTATATAAGCTTAGATAATATGTTTATATTTGTATAAGATTTTAAATAATATTTTATATTTACATACACGCGTAAATAATAACTTATATTCGTGTATAAACCCAACTAAAAAAATTAAATTCACATATTGGCCTAAAAAATAATTTTCAATAAATGTACAAGTATGAATATTTTTATTTTGTCTTGCATGATAATTTAAATAATATTTTTCTATTAACATAAGAGTAATGTTTTTACAAAAGTCTAAATAATATTGCTATTCATATAAAAATCTACATATTTTTCTATTAGTGTACGAGTAAAAAATTATTATTTTAATATTCACCGATGAGTATAAATAATATTTCGGGTATGTACCTTATTAATGGTTGTGTTTTAAAAATGCATGAACTTGTTGGTGTATTCATGAACAAATTTCACACCGTAAACAATAATTTATAAATCAAACATGTAATTAACTTCTAATACATAATCTTTGAATATCTTATACATTTCATTTATGTCGCGCACAATATTATAACCAACCCCGTCATTCCTAGTTTCCATAAAAAATTTAAACCCTTTGTTTTGTTGGAACCATTTTTAGTACCGTCGAGAACGTTCTTGTTGATATATCGTTCACATATCATGCAAGTTATGATCGAAATATCTTTTAGTATTGATTTGCGTAAATTTATGATCAGTTAATGTAATACACGACAACTCAAAATTATTATTTTTCATTATTGTTTTCAATTATCTATATTTTCACATGAATGTGAATCCAACACAAGAAGACATGTTTGTTGAACTAATTTATATTATTACAAGCAATTGCATCTCATAACGGATAATACTATATGTATAATTCACAATGAGTACTTGATGGATTTTCCTTTAGAGATCAATGTTAACTAGATGTATAGAAACAAATCTTATATTGAATCCTTATTATTTAGTTATATGTACAATTATATTTTTATAATTTAGACAAAAAAATATAACATTTGTGACTGATAATTTTTTTAATCGACCAATTATTTTGTCGGTGGTTGTATATGTTATAGATGTTTGAAGTATTTTTTGGATCAATAATTTTTAGGTTATATTACAGAGACAAATATTTAAGGCTATTAGAGTTTCCATCAATATTTCTTCATTCCTTTTCAGTTTTTTCATAATTACATTTTTTGAAAATTAGCATCGTGTGCGTAAATATATACACTAACAAATATACTTGAAGACAAATTATTTTCATCATCAAGTGGTTCTCTTACCAATTTTAAACAAACAACCAATTTTTTTTTGTTACTTGTCATTTTTTTGTTGGCTCTCTTTCTTGTTAATTTTTTTTATAAAGGTCATACATCACAAATTGATAAGCCACCATAGTAGTTCTAATAATATAACTCATATTGTTGGATGATAATTATTAAAGTGTGTTGTTTACTAACCTACTTATGAAGTCATCCTGATTATAGTATAACGTCCATATGTTACAAAATAATTAACATACTTATTTAATGGTAATATTTCATAACATCCATAATTTATTGCATGAAAACAACAAATCAATTAGGATACAATCTTAACAAGCTACTAGATAACTAAACTTACGAAACCATGTGATAATGTGGAGACTTATAGTGTACCTTATTTGTAAATGATGGTATTCTATAAATAATAATAATAATGAAATACTTACAAATACTTAGTTAATGGATCATTTTTTATAAATTAAATAATTTTACATTTATAGTGGTTTATGTGGACCATACCATATAAATAAACAAGGGTTATGCTAACCGTTGTGCTAATCTTAATCCGAGTCTCCTCAAAATCCAGTTTGGGTAGCCTTTCCTAAAATACTTGAATACTTATACAACCAATAATCTATAGCTCAAATTGCAAAGGAAATTGGATTGTCTTTGGGTTTTATTTAAAAATAGAGCAAACCTTAATTGTTGTAAAGCTTGAGTCGTTATTGATGTTTCATTCCCTCTTCGTCAAAAAATATGGATAAGTTTTTGAGAAAATGATGGCTTATGGAAGGACATCACCTATAGTGATATACCTCCATACTGCCAATCATGCAAATACTTAGGTCATAGAAATAATAAATTTGATAAAGATAAAAAAAACAAAGATACAACTGATATTAAAAACCAACAATACTCTCAGCCTAAAAAAAATTAAATAAACCTATATTTACATCAAAATAAAAGTGGGTTCAAAAAATAAAATCTGTTATTGTTAATAACAAACTATTGATGATATCAATAAACAAACTCACACTATAGAAGGTAAGAAAAATGCTAATGAAAAACTAGATTTAATTGAACAATGCTAAATATGAAAATACTTAACATTCCAAATCTGATTCATCTTAATTCGACTTAAACATGAATCACAGTCAAAACATAAATATTAAAACAAAAACTATTGATGATATCAATAAACAAACTCACACTATAGAAGGTAAGAAATCGTTAATAACACAAGTACGGTGACTGAAAATGATATTATTGATGCTTTTCACACAATAGATGTGTGCAAATCATTTTACTATATTTAAAGACTTGAACAACACAAATATTGAACAGGATTCTCCCAAATTCATCTCCTCTGGCATTTTATCATTATCACCTGAAATGAAAAAAGGTATATACCAAAAAAGAAATGAAAAAACGCACGAGAAAAAGAATTAAAAAAAAATCCAAAGTTAAATATGTTAAAATATCTTTAATCAATAAAAATCTTAACTTCAAAGGATGATCTAGATCCTTAATTCTCTCTTTAAATGAATTTAGCAATCCTAAATTGGAATGTTAGGGGAATTTGTAATAAATGAACATTAAGAATAATTAAAGCAATAGTTAAAAGTGAACATATTTACTTTATTTTTCTACAAAACCCAATAATTGAAATACAAATCTCGATAAAATATCTAAAAATCTAGGATTTAACTGAGGTTATGCTAATAACAATAATTAATTTTGGATATTTTGGAAAGATAAGTTTTAAATTCAAATTCTTATTAACAATGATCAATTTCTTCATATGATGGTGAATTATACTTCTTTGAACAAAAACGTTTTAGTCACCATTATATATGCCAAATGCACCAGATCGCAAAGAACTGAACTTTGGAATCACTTAAGAGACATTTCTACTACCAATCAACCTTGGTTTTTTGTAGGAGATTTCAATAAAATTACTAATGCATCTAAACAATTAACTTGCTCCACTCTCAACTTGAGGGCTATGGATGATTTCAATAACATGATTATAGACTGTAACTTAGAGGATCCGACTACTCAGGATCTAAGTATACTTGGTCCAATAACCACAAGTGGAAACGCATGGACATAACATTTTAGAATGTTGTCGTGAGGGATTTCTTTGATATCACTAAGGTGAAGCATCTGGCCAGAACTGGCTCATATAATTCACCCATAGTAGTAATATTATCATCATATACAAACAAGCCAAAACCATCTTTTAAAATATGTGAGTTCTCCATAATATTTTCCTAAATACAGTTAAACAAAGCTCACAAGAAAACATGAATGGTAATTCTGGTCAAAATTAAAAAAAAAACTCAAGCACATGTGAAAATCTTAGAATAAAGAGGTCTTTGGAAATATTTTTGACAATATTGCCAAAAATGAAGATGATTTTAAATTTTCAGAAGTATGTTTACAATAATTAAATAACATGACTAATAAAATGAATCTCTCAAAAGGTAGAGCCATTCATCTTAACTTATTGTCCATAGAATAAGCCTTCTGCCAGTAAAAAAAAGCTTATTGTTGGTTCAAAGATGGTGACAAAAACACCAAATGCTTCCACAATTATGTTAAGAAGAGATATAAAATGAAGAAAATATATGGAATAAAAATTGAAGATTCATGGATTGAGAATCAAACCTTAATTGGTGAATCAGAAATTGATCACTTTAAATCTCTTCTAACCAGCTAATCAAGCATACCAAACTTAGACAATATTAATAAAATCATACTTGAGATAATAACTCACCAAGATAACATTATTTAACAGTTATTCCCTCTATTGATGAAATACATACTGTCACCAAAATTCTTAATTCAAATAGTATTTCTAGAGTTGATGGATTCAACTTCATATTCTATCAAATTTGTTGGCCTATTAAAAAAGAGTTGTGTGAATCTGCTTACTTCAAAGGTATAATTGCAACAAATGGAATTTTTATTATTGCAATATGTCTTATACCCAAAAATAACTCCCCAACGTCTTGGCAATATTTTAGACCCATAAGTCTATGTGAAATATTTAACTGAATACTATTAAAGCTATAAATAACACATTAGCTAACCTCATTCCCAAAATATTTTTGAGGAACATAGTGGTTTTGTAGAAAACAAAAATATTCATTAAAACATCCTAATTACTTAAGAATATGCAACTTCATATTCACTACAATGAAAGCTTTTAGATTTAGTAATTAATTCATATAGCTAATTAAAAATGGAAGTAAATATCTTAACATTTTAATAATGATAAATGGTATAGCATATGGTTGTTTCAACTCCAACAATAATGACATAAAGAGTGATCCTATCTCACCCAGCATGTTCATCATCGTTGAAGAATACCTCTTAAAAGACATAAATAAACTATTTAAACCTCATAACTCAATAGAATATAACTCCATATGATCTATTAATATCCTTTGTATTTATTTTGCAGACGATGTTATAAAATTCATGAATGGTTCTCTAAAAAATATTAAGAAAATCTGTGTTTTTGTTGACCACTATCAATCGGTCTCTGGTCAGCAAATAAACAAAAAAAAACATTCATATCATTTACTCATATGAACAGAGACATGACTAAATCAATTGAAAACATCAATGCATTCAAGCATAGTTTCTTTCCCTTTAAATACCTTGGTGTTACAATTCACTCAAGTACCAATACATGTTATTTTGATGAATTAGTAACCAAAATAAGAACTAAAATTTTAGAACGGGACAATAAAAATTTGTCATTTGGTGGAAGACTGATACTTACACAATTAGTCTTATTATCAATCCCAATATACTATATGCAAAGTAGTCTGCTCCAGCCCCCAAGGGGTAGCCTAGTTGGTTGAATAAGGCATGCTTGTGATCAAAGGTCATGAGTTCGAGTCCCTCTACATACGTTTTCTCGGCTGAGCTTGTCACCTTGTGTGGTTTACCTTCTGGCATTGGTTTGCAGGCTATTGCGTCAGACTAAGGGTTTACTCTGTGCGCACTCATTGCACTTTGAGTAGCGGTTGCGGGTTCCCTCTGAAAAAAAAGTCGTTTGCTCCATAAAACTATTATATCAAGAATAAATAATCTCCTTAACAAATTCTTATAGAAATTTAAAGAAAACTTTAAAACCATTATATGGTCCAAATGACCAACACTCTGTAAACCATTTGTGAAAAATGGTTAAAACCTCAGAAATATCAAAGACATTTGGAAATCTTTTACTTGCAAGCTTTGGTTGACTTTTAGAGAACATAAAACTCTATGGTCTAACATATGCATTCTATATAATACTCAACTTCTCATCTTCTCCAAATCATAACCAAAACGTAGCAACTATGAAGTGTGGAAAATATTAATCGAATTTAGAGGTATAACAGAAAAATTTATATTTTGGAAAGAATATAATGAGAAATTGACTTTGGTTTGAAAGATAGAGCCATACACACCCATTAATCTCTCTATAATCTAATAATGACAATTCTCGGTATAATCAATACTGTAAAACTTAAAGAAAATATGATTCAATCAGATATAAACAAAATATTAATATTTACTTTAAATGATATCACAGAAGATACCATTTTATGGAATGTAACTCATGATGGCAGATTCTCACTAAAAGAAACCGTAAACTCAATAAAGAAAATGATAACAAATCAATTATACACAAAACATTATGGAAAAACATCACTCTAAAGAAGTGTTCATTCACTCTTTAGAGAATTTTCATTGGCTATATATCTATTGATACAATCTTACAAAATAAAATGTTTAGCTTAGTTTCTAAATGTCAAAATTGTGATAACATCGAAACTATAAATCACTTATTTGTTATATGTAATATCTCATGCGAAGTATGGAAATATTTTGCATGTTTATTTTGTTGGGAATATATGTACCGCATATTCAGTCTATGTATATAAGTAAGAACAATTGATCTCCACACTAGTTTGATATTATCTACTTTGGGCCTAAAGGTAAAACGATTTTTCTTTTGGCCCACTACCAAAAGGCCTCATACTAGTTGAGATATGTTCTTACTTATATATCACAGATTTTTCCCATGTTTAACCGATATGGGACGCGGGACTTTGGTCGTCACTCTAATAATCCTCCTCTCGAACAAAGTACCATATTAGCTTCCTCTCAATTGACTTATATCATCCATCCACTCTAATCATGTTGTTTTCCTAGCCAACCCATAAAGCATTATAACCCACGGGGTCCGATGGATTTAGCTTTCCCAACGCTTGATAAGGTTCTGGTTAAGGTCGAGAACGACATTGCTGATCTATGAGAGATCTATGAGAACATCCGCAAACACCTAAAGGAAACAACACAGAAGTACAAGGTTGTCGCAGATAAGAAGCGCTGTCTGGTGGAGTTTGCAGTGGGGGACTTTGTATGAGCTGTTTTGACTAAGGATCGCTATCCTGCACACGAGTACAACAATTTAGCTGCAAGGAAGATGGGTCCGTTTGAAATTATTGAAAAGATTAATCCCAATGCATAAAGCTTGAAGTTACTCAGCCACATGAAGACCCATAACGTTTTCGACGTGAAGCACCTGGTGACATTTACCGCTGCTGTTGAGGATGATGAAGCTGATAATTCGTGGGAAAATGCTTCCGAAGAAGGAGAGGATGATGTAGTTGCACGGGCCCATGGCTATATGACCCTTTTGGACAAACAAAAACGGGCTTTATTTGGGGTCCCAGTATCCAAATTAGGCTCTGCGACCACTCAAATCGATCACGTCAAGAAACCCACCGATTTTCTAAAGCATCACAGGGCAAAGCTAGGTGATGAAGTTTAGGCCCAAGATTCTACCATTTAAGCCATCTTTTTCTTGATTTTATTAATTTTCTGCATTTTCCTATTTTTATTAGATTTTATTAAAATACTTAACCAGCTCCAATCGCTTTAAAATTGGGTTGGGATTTATTTTATTGCATAAGGAATAATTTGTAATTTTGGGCTAGGGTTTCGAGCACTTTTATAAAAGGCTCTCCAACCCTAGTTTTGTCGTAGACGTTTTTTTAATATAACTTGATTTTCTCTAAAGTCTTTTTTTTATTCTGACCTAGGGTTAGAGCTATCTATCTTTCTATTTTTTGTTATTCTTTCTCTGTATTTTCTGTCGCCTGTTCAATCTCGTAGCTTGGCGCTACCAGTACCTTATGAGTTTTTCCCATCCTCTTTTACAAAAGCATCAATTTCTGGCTTGGTAAATAGTCTATCAGTTGTAAATATTTCGGGGTAATGATGGGTGACCAGATCCTTCCTACAACAATTAACAATATGGTAAGTAAACATCGTAATACATAAATTGAATACTATATATGAAACTATCACACCTGGTCACATGCATGAAGATTTGCAATTGAACAAAAGTACAAGGGGTTACCTCCACTAGAGACAAATGCCTCGCGATGAACATCGTTAATTTTGCGAGATTCTCACAATATGGTAGATATTCATCGCATGCTTCATGAAATTATTAATAGAACTGAAACAAAAGTACAAGGGGTTACCTCCACCGGATACAAGTGCTCCTCGTCATTGGAGTCTTCCAAATAACGCTCACTTCCTCGTCTTCCATGTTATTTTGATTTTTGCTAGGTTTGTGGTAAAAACTTGGGGTGTAAGGTAAGATTTGGTCATGTTTTTAGTGTGGTTGTAAAAGTGTTAGTGGTAAAATGTTAGATTTATATTAAGGTTTTAGATTAAGATTAATTTTTGTGACAATGACAATTGTGCAAATACTTGGTAAGGAAATGTTAGTTTTGGTTTTTCAATTTTAATTTTAAAAAAAGAGGTAGAATGGGAGATCCAACAAAATATGAATTTTTGTTTCTAGTATGCCTCTTGAAAATATCATATAAACAAAAAAATATCAATTTTTTTCTTTTTTTTTATCATAAATTTTAAATATCAATTTTAAATATTTAAAAAAACTTGAGACATAATTAGTTAATTCAATTAAAAAGTGTTAAATATTTTAAAATCTTTAAAATTCTAATAAAATTTAATGTCATAATTGTTTTGGTTTTTACTGAAGTTTGTAATTTTACAATATTCTGTATAATATTAAATATTTTGTAAACAAATATCTCCAAATATACCCAAAATCAAACCTTACTGCTATTTAATATCTAAACTTTCACTAATGAAAATCAAATACCCATTTTCTTAAAATAACTCTCATTCAATACCTAACTCTCTAATAATACCTTTTTTTTATCAATAATTAAATTTTATTACTTGGTAAAAAATGTTATAGGGATGTAACAATGATAATAAGTCTTTTATTACACGTTGACAATAAAAGTAGCCTTGAAACCTTGGATATAATTTCTCCAATCTTTAGATTAGGTCTGGTGAAGTCTTCTTTGGTCTTCATTGGTTAATTTTCTTTAGACTGCTTGTTCTATTTCTCTATTTGGGAGTATCTAGTATTCTTCATCCTTCATGTTGATCCTTGTAGTAGGGAGTAAATCCATTGTTATAGAATTTTACCTGTAAAAATAAAGAAACCATTGATGGTCAGGGAATAGCTGGCATGATAAATAATGAGTTAGTCAATGTTGGAATCTAAGATATCGAACATTGATACTTTTAAGAAATATAATATCATTTAGTTGAGAGGAGTTTGAGCAACTAAAAATGAACAGTTATCTTGTGATCTAATTGTGTGTTTTGTCACTCAATCAACTGTAGCATTTTGTTCTTTAGATATATGCTTAATAACCATAGTAGATGCAATAATCTTTCTACAGGAATTAATTAAAATATTTAAATACCATGGAGATATTCATTTTCCTAAAATATTAAACAATATAAGAGAATCCAACTCAATTTCAACATGTTTAAATTTGTATAGCTTACAGTAGAGCAAGCCATCTAGCAAGGCTCTAGATTTAGCTACTAATGGATTATTTTTTCCTAGCAGGGTACCTCCTGCATAAATGAGTTATCCTTTATCATTCTTAGAATAAATCAACTGCTAGCCTCACCATTTGTGAGACATGGAGCATCACAGTTAAGTTTGAATCTATTAGATATAAGAGAATTCCATTTGATGTATAAGCAATGTTTTTGGTTAACTAAATAATTAAAAGAGTGAATTTCATGTGTTATTTTAAGATCTCATGCCCAGTGTTTGGATTTGATAATGTTTAAGGAATCAATGGAAGATATTATGTATAAAAAAATTTCAATAATAGTTTTCGAAGAGGTTTTAATATTTTCATGTTTAGATGTGTTCCTGGCTTTCCAAATTGACCATACTATGAGTGAAGGTAAAATAGTTCTTTTATGGGTTTTTTAGAAGATGAGAAGAACCAAGAACTGATTATGTGTGAGAATGTCATATGTTTTCCTATGGTGATCCTAAATAAACTAGCAAAATGTTTCCAAACATCCCAAGCAACTGGGAAAGATACAAATGTCTGATCGATGCTTTCAACATTAAGGTAGTGGTGACATTTTGATGCTAAGCTAAAACCTTCCTTTGAATGTTAGAATCAACTGATATTAAGTTATCCAATATCCTTCAAAGGGTGAAAAAACATTTCTTTGGAGATATATTATTCTAGACTTTCTTTAGTAAATTTGATTTTAGGTCTTTTATCCTAGTTTTATTCCAAGTGGCTTTTAAAGAGTATTTACTATTAGATGATACTTTCGAGAGAGGAGTATCATCATAATCAGGGTTAAGAGAGATCTTTTAAATTCTATTAATATCTGATGGGAGAAGATGTTCTCTTAATTTAATGAAGTTCCTAAATAATTAGACCAAACTTATGAAACTTTAACTTGACGATACCAGTAATTTTTTTCATTTGAGGATAAGGTGATCAGAGGGTGTGAATGGCTCCATTTGTCGACCCAGAAGTCTATGTTACCTTTACAGAGATGCCAATATACAAAATTTCTGTTGATTTAATTTTCACAATCATTTTCCAAACTTTGGAGTCTTTTTGTTTTTTATGAGTTTAAAGATTATGAACATTAGGATAATATATAGATTTCATTTGTTTAGCCCATAGTGATTTGTTTTCACTAAGAGTAAATAGTTTATAAGATAGGGTTGTTTGAATGTCTTAAATTTTCATGATTCCTAATCCATTTTCATCATATGGCTTACAAAGTCTTTTCCACTCTGGCCAAATTATAGGATTTGTTGTTTCATTTTGTGCCCATAGAAATTTATTTAACGGTATGTTGATTTGGTTTATAACACTTTTTGGTATTTCAATGTTTTGCATGTAGTAGATTGGATAGGAAAGGAGAAGTGATTTAATGAAAATCAGTCTCCCACCAAATGAAAGAGTTTTAAAGTTCCATTCAGCTATTTTACTTCTTATTATGTCAATAAGATTGGTAAAATAGCTAGAATTTATGCTTGAGTGAACATATATTCTTACGTATTTAAAGAGTAAATAACTATGCTTAAAGACTAAGGTAGTTTCCACGGAGGTTATTCTAGCTCTACTCATTCAGAATGGGAAACAAATGTTTTTGATTTGTTAACTCTCTAATAATACCGTAAATAATCATACTTCATCACCAGCGACGTAATTACTTCTCATTCTTGAACCAAACGTTTTCTTTCTTACTTATGTTTTTTATTTTATTGTTTAAAATGTTCGTATCTTTCAAATGAGAGTTCGGAAGAAAAAAAATCTGAAAATACTAACAATTTTTTTAAGACGAACAAAGCTAGATCCATTGATAATAATTTTTTAATTTTTTTAAAAATAATATCTCGGCAGTAACATACGAGACCACGCATAACCAAACATGCGAGATCATGCATAAAAAAAATGCGAGATCATGCATAAAAAACATGTGAGACCAAATATGAAAAACATGCGAGACCATGTATAAAAAAACGCGAGACTAGACATAATAAATCATGCGAGACAATGCATAATAAATCATTGTTTCTGAAGACGAACAAAATTAGATCCATTAATGATCTTTTCATCGTTAGACCTAGTAATCATGGTCTCACATATTTATCATCAAGTAGTACATGTCTCACCATGTTTATTTATACCTAGTCTCGTATGTTTTTATGTATGGTATCGCATGTTTGACTACGCGTGGTCTCTCATGTTTATGTATTCTTGGTCTTGCATGTTTATCTATGTCTCGTCTAGCACGTTAGTTATGTCTGGTTTTGCATGTTTGGTTATGTTTGGTTTCTCATGTTACTAACTATTTAAAATATATATATTCAAAATATATTACTAATGAATCTAGTTTTGTTTGTCTTAAAAAACGAAACCGATGGTACTTTCAATTTTTTTTCAAAATACGATTTAAAAAATTCAATCTAAAAAAATTGGTTCAAATAAAAGAAATTATTTATTACCTACTTCTAACTTTTAGCTACTTGTTATTGTCTTCTTATTTAATTTAATATGGAGTTCAACTAGATAAGAAAAAATTGCTAATTTAAACCTAAAGTCAATTCCTCTTACATGTTGTTCTGAGAAACCAAAAATGGATGATAACCGACAAAAAATGATCATCTGATTTTCCCCGAGAAAAAGTTTAATAAATGCGCCAGTATTTGTTGAATTGCCAGGAAAAATACGCAGACCGAGACTTGTTCTTATTGTTAGGAAAAATACACATTTAACGTACTACTTGGTTCAAATTCAGGTCGCATATTGAAGAAATGTATCTAAAGTCCAATACCACTGGTCTCTCTTTTCTTGTGTATATGTCAGTCCGAGTTTATCGCGCTTTGATATTAGCGTCGCTTCATATTTTATCTGTTGCATCACCATCATCGACGACTGGTCGTGACTCGCAACATAAATTGCTAACAATTTTCAAATTAAAAAATTTAACAATATTAGTACGGAGAACAAGTTTTCAAAATTTATGAGGTGGAGATGTTTGAATTTTTTGGATTTAATATATATATATATATATATATATATATATTATCTAAAATATTTTAGGTTTGAATAATTTAAAAAGGGTTAGAATCCGGTTTAAATTGCTGAATAATTTTTATATTATTTTTGTTTTTTTATTTTTATTTTTCGATTTTAAAGTATTTTTACTGACTTCAGTAAAATCTATAAATTTCATCTCTAATGTGTTATTTTCTCAAATATAGTCATATATCACCAAAGTCCAGTTTGGAAAACGCAACCCATCCGAATAATTTTTCGAATTTTATTTTATTTTTAACTTTTAAATTTAATATTTTTTAATTGTTTTTTTTATAAAAAATTACTTATCTAAAAACAAAGAATTTGCAAATTCGTGATAATCTATTTTTTTTAAAAAACAGTATCATTTATTTTGCTAGCAAATCATCGATGATACGTATATAATTATAATACAAGCCTCGTTATGGTTGTGGTGATAGGGGATGTTTGCACACACTTTTTTTTTTTGTCGTTGATCTTACTCTCGACAGTTTTGCTGCTACTAGAGTTTTTGGTATTCAACAACTTGTGTTGGAAAATATTTATTTAATATATTTATGGACCGACTGTAATCTAGACCGACATGCTAAATAAATATATTCGTTTATTGTCTTAAGGAGGTCCAAATTAAAAGTAATCGAGTTAATTATTTAATTAATTAAATTGGATATGTGGGTGAAAAAGTGTTATGAGCTCAAGTGTTGTAACCGGGTTGAATTTGAGCACCGTAACGAAGAGGGCCCAAATCTCAACACTTGAGCCCGAATTAATAAATCATGGATATAAATTAAATTATCAATTTATCGGGTTATGGTCCGTGGACACAAGGAAGTGTAATAGGATGAGTTTTAAAATGTTGGTCTTCACGTCGTAAAGGCTATAAGTAAGGGGTTATGTTTAGAAATTTCATCATCCTAAATCCTAATCACAAACAGACCGCCGCTTCTTTCGGTGTTTGGAAACCTTTCTTTTTTAACTCGTTCTGTAGGTTTCTCAAGGCAATATACAGAATCGTTGAAGAGCGAAAAGGAATAAAAGAATATCAGATGGAAAGCAGTAGGCAAACCCGTAAGTGTTCTTGGATTTTATTTATTCATTAGATAAATCCATAAAATAGTTTATTTAAAATTCCACGATTTGTTATATATTATTTGATGTGATTTCGAATACTATATTACAACTTGTAGAAAATCTACGTTAAACATCCATTTCCAACTTTTTTTTATTATTGTTGTATTCTTATAATCTTCCCTCTTTTCGAAAATATACATCTTTTAAGGTTTATCCACAAATGTTAAAAAAATTAATAATTATTTATCCTTTTTTATAAAAAGTTAAAAAAAACAAAAACATGCAATTAGTAGAGCACACTAAATAATATTTTATTATACATAAGTAACATTTAAAATAGGACAAAAAAAATATATTCTAAAAAGACAATTATTCCAGTCATTCAGAGTATAACTTATCTTTATGGTTTTAGATAACTTTGGTGCTGAGGGCATGTGAGTGAAGTGAAGGGTTCATTACCTCGACCTTTTGAATTGAAATGTTACATGTTTTTATTTTAAAATTTTGTTTCATGTTTGTGAACAATGAGGTACATTAAATGTTTCCCAAACACGACTTGGTGTGATAAATCAAATGAATTACGCTTAAAAAGAAACAAAATTTAGTTTGAGTAATTAATTTATTATCTTACAAATGTTAATGTGATAAAAAATGATGTTAATTTATTATCTTATTAGGTAAAAATAATAATGTTAATGTATTATCATACGCTTATAAAAAGACTTGGCTAGCATGGTGGAAACGTAATTCATAGAGGAGGTAAGGAAAGTTTTGATAACTTTAAGAAAGCAAGACATACAAAAGTTTTGGACCACTTGTTCTCATTTTGTTTTCAAATCAAGCTTGATAAGAGAGTAATTCGCCGATATTGATAATAAGGAGTCAATTGTAAATAGAAGGAAGTTAATAGGTATGTGACGGTATTTATCGTTTATTAAAGGATAATTTGTAAATAAAGTATTTTATGAAGGACTAAAAGAGAAATAGAACAAGCCCACCAAGGATATTAATGGGTTCACCCTTCCCCACTATAAAAGGAGACTCATTATTCTTGGTAGGTGAGACATTCTGGAATATAATATTCTCTTTCTACTTTCTCTCTCTACATTTGTGCTATAGTCACATCAGGTCCAAGATCCAATATCTTTCTTAGTCATTTATTCTCTCATCATTGGCGCTGTCTATGGGAATCCGTGATACCAAAAAAGAATATTTTTCTTTGAAAATCGGGAGCCTCGCCCAGAGGGTAGGTAGAATGACAGAGAGGAGCGATACCCAGAGGATAACCGCGGCGTCTCCGCCGACTACACTTCGGACGACTCGTCGGGAAGGGAGTACCGACGCAAGGAAAGGCTAAAAAAACACACGTAGAAAAACCGTTCTCGACGGGATAGGCACCCCATTCAGATTCTCCTAAGTACAAGAAGGGTAGCACCGAGAAAAGAGCGCCCGCGTCGTTTGAGAAAGAAGAAATGCAAGCAGGCAGCAGAGAAGAGCGGGTAGCTCTACCTCAGGTCCAGTGGCAACCTTCGAACAGCCAGAACCAAGGGTACCGAACTAGTAGCCAATTCATCAACCCCGGGGACGAAGGTCTCTACAAGATTCAGACCGAAGGGCTCGGAGGCGGAGCGTTCAGATTCAGAATGAATTTGAGAGCTTCACCGTTGACCGACGAGATATTATCGGGCCATCTCCAGAAGAGGTTTGACATTTCCAAATTGGAAAAGTATGACGGAAAGAGGGACCCGGATAATCACTTGGAAGCCTTCAAAAACTTTATGTTGAGTTTCGACAACGACAATAAACTTTTATGTCGGGCGTTTTCGATGACCTTAAGGGATTGAGCGTCCAAGTGGTACAACCGGTTACCGCAGGGTTGTATTAAAAGTTTCGGGATGTTCTGGACGATGTTCCGGCAGCACTTCGTCAGAAGTAAGAGTTTCTGAGCTAATGGAGATACCATCATGAATTGTAAGAAGAGGTTGGGAGAGAGCCTCAGGGATTACACCGGGCGTTTTATTGACGCTAAGACCGACCTAGACCATTTGCGAGGAGAACTTGGCGCTAACCGCGTATCGCTTGGGTTTGCTCCCGGGACCGATGAAGCAAGCAGTTACTAAAAAACAAGCGTTTACTTTTTCCGCCTTTCTGGACCAAATCAAAAAACAGATACTGATAGAAGAAACCGAGGCGTCCGAACTGGCGGTGCAAATTCAGTAGAGCGCGCAAGCATCGGTCATTATAAAACAATGGGCTCAATTCAGCTATGCTCAGCAAGCCCAGCCAGTCAGCACGATACCACCGACCCAATCCTTGCCAATCAAGCCTTCGGCTCCCCCGAGCTAAAAAATCAAAGTAGACGAGTCAAGTGGTTTCGCGACCCATGTCTAACAAGTGGATCCGACCTGCTTACTTCGCTGACTTGACGGAGTGCGTATCTTCGATCTACGAAAAGACTAAGAAAATCGGAATATATCAAAGGCCTTTCCCTATACCAACTCCTCGGGAACAGAAGAACAACCGGTATTGTCGCTACCATGAAGACGTGGGGCACGATACTAAGGATTGCATTGCCCTCAAAAATGAAATACAGATGTTGATAGAGCACGGAAACCTCCTAGAGTACGTGAAAAACAAAGCTCAGCAGGGTACCACTTCGAGAGAAGTCGTGACGATACCGAAGTCCGAAACCACCATGACCAATTCTGGACTCACCGACCCGTTTGATGTTTCAATCGAATACCTCGACCCAGAGGTGAATCGCAACATCATCGGGATCATTGAAGAAGAAGTTGTAGAAAGTGTTGGGAATGTAAGAAACCTTTATAAATTTTTTGAATCATTGGCTATTTTCGGTGGAGACTCTATGGCAGGTACCACACACTCCTCTAGAAAACGGCATATCGTGAATCCGGCCACCCAGTTGGAAGCCCGGACCTATCCCCACTCAAAAGGCATCCCTTCACCGATCCTATATTTTGACGAAGACGGCATGAGAGATATAGCCGGCCCTCATGAAGACGTCATCGTTATTGGGGCGGCCATTGCGAGGGAAGAGGTCCGACGTATCTTGGTAGACACCGATAGCTCAGCCAACATAATCTTTGCATCCACTTTCGCAAAGTTCAGGGCAGCTCTGGTCATTACACGGTCGGACCGATCTATTGCGGGGTTTACAAGTTCAGCAACAGACGTGGTTGGAGAGTTCGAGGGTATCGTTCAGCTAGGCCGCAGACCGTTCAAGAAATAGGTCACTGTTTTATTCGTGGTGGTGGACGCACCGGCTTCTCATAATGCGATTTTTGGCAGATCATGGTTATCGCGAATGCATGCGGTATCGTCCACAGTTCATCAATGTTTGAAATACGTGATCGGAAACAACGTGGGTATAGTCCGGAGCAGCCAGAAAGCCAGTACGAGAGTGTTACCGAGCGGTTTTGGCACCCAAAAAGGATCAAGAAATGACACAAGCGCGGGACTAGCAATTAAAGGAACTTCCCTTGGGGTCGTTACCCGTCGATGATCCTAAGGAAGCTCCCAGTTTTTTAACCACCGAGGAAGAGTGTGAAAAACACCCATTTACCGAAAGGAAAGTTCTGCAGATCGAAATCTGACTGTCACCAGCCTTCAGGAAACATTTGTTATCTTTACTACATGAGAATTTAGATTTATTCGCACGGTGTTCGAAGGACGTGCCCGGAGTCCTAGAGAATCATGTGATTCACAAGCTAACTATCAACAAAAATTTCAGACCCATTTCACAAAAGCGCCGGGAGTTTTCCCCAGAAAAGACAGAAATCATTCTGCGAGAAGTCGAAAGAATGATCAGCGTCAGACACATCAAGGAGTCGAGTTACCTGCTCTGGACGTCCAATCCTGTCCTGGTAAAAAAGAAAAACGGGAAGTGGAGGATGTGTGTGGACTTTACCGACCTCAATCGGGCATGCCAGAAGAATCCCTTCCCGATGGCGAGGATCTACCAGTTGGTGGACTCAACGTCAGAAAACAGACTGCTGTTATTCATGGACGCGTACGCAGGCTACAGCCAGATCAAGTTGCACCCAGCGGATCAGGAAAGCACGACGTTTATAATAGGCCGAGGGAAACCTTTGACAACCTCAGGGGTATAAATCTCAAGCTCAACCCGGAAAAATGCTCATTCGGGGTAAGGTCGGGCAAGTTCCTGGGGTTCTGTATTAGTGAAAAGGGAATTGAGGCCGACCCTACCCAACTCCAAGCTCTTACCGACATGACTCCGCCTAAGAATATCAAGGAAGTCCAGATATTAACCGGGCGTCTAGCGGCTTTAAATCGGGTTATCTCTCGTTCATCTAACAAGTGCGCTCCATTTTTTCAGGTCTTGAGAAATACCAAGAATTTTGTGTGGACACCGGATTGTAACGCAGCCTTTTTAGGGATTAAGACTTATCTATCATCCCCAAACCTTCTAACGAAGCCTCTGACAGGCGAGACTCTTTTCCTTTACATAGCAGTTTCAGATTTTGCAGTGAGTGCGGCCTTGATCAGCGAGTCGGGAACGGCCCCTAAAGCGGTATACTTCGTGAGCAAAAGCTTACTGGATGAAGAAACGCGGTATCTAAGGCTGGAGAAAATGGCCTTAGCATTAGTGACCGCGGCACGAAAAATGCGGCCATATTTTCAAGCACACCCCATTGTCGTCCGCACCTTGTTTCCACTCAAGTTTGGCGATTTCGACATCAATTTTAAGCCGCGGACGACCGTTAAAGGTCAAGTTCTGGCTGATTTTATAGTGGAATTCCATTCCGACCGCCCGGACCAAGACGCGCCGTCTGGAGAAGCCGAACCAAATGAGTGGATCATCCGCACCGACGGTGGATCGAACGTAAATGACTGTGGAGCGGGCGTACAAATAGTCACCCCAATGGGCATAAGTATGCATCAGGCAATCCGATTCGGTTTTTCCACTTCTAACAACAAAGCCGAATATGAAGTCGCCCTGGCCGGTTTGCGACTAGCACAGGTATTTGGAGCTAGGCATCTACGTCTCGTTCATGATTCTCAACTTTGGATAAATCAAGCCTCGGGATCCTCGGAAGCCAAGAAAGAACATCTGGTTCAGTACCTAGCCGCATTAAGGGTGTTAGCCGCGTCATTCGATAAGATAACGTATGAACATGTCCCAAGAACCGAAAATATGGTAGCCGACTCTCTAGCATCGACCTCTTGCTCAAGCAATTACCCCTGGGTAACCGAACAAGAAAATCCATCGATCACAAAGAGGAAAGAGCTGGATAATCGACCCGAAATTGCTCGTCAGGTGTCTTCGGTAACTATTTCGAATTGGCGACGGGATATCATTGTTTTCCTAGCCGAATGTCTACTGCCGGACAATGGCGCATCGGCTCGAAAGGTGCGCAACAAAGCCCGAGGCTATGTTTTATTAGGCGATATATTATACAAAAAATCGTTCAACCGGCGCTTACTGAGGTGTTTGGGGGGTAAATGAGTCGCAGATCATTGTGTCCGAGTTACATGACGGAGAGGGCGCGGCTCATTGTGGTTACAAGGCCCTGATAAGGAGAATTTTTCTCTTCGGGTTTTATTGGCCGACGATAACGACAGATGCTTAGCGGATAGTAAAAACCTGCGACACTTGTCAAAGATTCGCGAACACGATAAACGTGCCCGCGGCCCCTTTAGAATCCATATTTGAAGGATTACCCTTCGACCAGTGGGGAATCGATCTTGTAGGGCCATTACCAATGACATCTGGTGGGAGACAAACGATCGTGGTGGCTGTGCATTACTTTTCCAAATGGGTTGAAGCCGAACCATTATCCGCCACTAAGACTAAGGACATCGTCAGATTTATTTGGTCAATATCTGTTGTCGGTTCGGGGTACCCTAGAAGCTCACCATGGATAACGGACCCCAATTCGACAACAGAGAGATGAAATCTTTTTGCACAACTCATAGGATTAGGAAATGTTTCTCTGCCCCATTCCATCATCAAGCGAACGGGCAAGTCGAAGTCACCAACCGAACCATTCTGGACAGAATAAAAAAGAACCTCGAAGGAAAAGCTGGCAAATGGCCAGACTATTTGCAGGAAGTGTTGTGGGCTCTCGACCTCATAGAAGAAAAACGTAACCATGCTCAACTAAATTCTTTACACTATCAGACTCTAATGAGGAGTAGGTATGCGTCTAAAGTAAGACGGTGGGAATTCAACGTCGGTGATAAGGTTTTGAGACGAGTTTTTCTGCATACCAAAGATAAAAGCCTCGGTAAGCTCCCAAACTGGGAAGGACCATACGAAGTGATAGAGAAAGTCAAGAGCGGGACATATCGTTTGCAAGACAAGCTCGGGCGTTCGTTAAGGCTACCATGGAGCATAGAACATCTGAAATTGTATTTGGAGTGATTTTGCATTTTGTAACTTTGTGAGCATTATTTGTGTAAGAATCTTTTGGTCGGGGATGCACTATATCCTACCTCGGTGGCGCGAGAAGGTTTTAATGAGGCATCGATAAGCAACCGACCTCTTTAATCGAAATTTTTTGCCTTCCCATCTTTGAAGTGTTACAAACGACTCTTTCAGCTGACGAGCCGATTGACGATTCTTTTTAGTAATCTTGACTGCTTTACAGAACCTTCATAGGTTTTTCAGTGTTCAAACCAATCTACACCCTAAGGGAAAATTTTCAATTTTACATTGATCAACAGAACCTTCATAGGTTTTTCAGTGTTCAAACTGATCTACATCTTAATTCCCGACCCTAAGGGAAAGTTTTCAATTTTACATTGATCAACAGAACCTTCATAGGTTTTTCAGTGTTCAAACTGATCTACATCTTAATTCCCGACCCTAAGGGAAAATTTTCAATTTTACATTGATCAACAGAACCTTCATAGGTTTTTCAGTGTTCAAACTGATCTACATCTTAATTCCCGACCATACGGGAAAATTTTCAATTTTACATTGATCAATAGAACCTGCATAGGTTTTTTACTGTTCAAACTGATCTACATCTTAATTCCCGACCATACGGGAAAATTTTCAATTTTACATTACTCTACAGAACCTTCATAGGATTGTCAATTTTTCATAGGATTTTACATTAGCAGGTTTTCCAGTGTTCGAACTGATCCGCACTTTCCGTGGTCTTTTGACAGGCTACAATGCATAATTTGGTTCCCGACCAACCATGGATTTATAAAACCAGAGTTGGATGTAACATTCGTAAAAACATAAGTACATATAATATATTGATCGTCCATGAATTTTGCTTATAAAGAAGGCTTACAGGGGATTCCACAGTCCCCGCACTTACAAATTTTAACAAAAAAAAACAAAAACAAGAGACATCGGGGATCAAGCATCCGCTTCCTCTGACTCGGTATCATCCTATTCGTCGTCTTCACAAACCACATCAGAAGGGCGATCGTCTTACGGAACATCTAGCCACATTGACCCGAGGGGAAGGTCAGGGAAGCAGTGATGAAAAGTCAGCACGTATGCGGCTTTGGCTTCAGCCGTTTCTTTCTCCATCCACTTCTTGCATTTTTCAGCGAAAAGGGTGTTAGCCCTCTTCGGGTCAGTGATTTCCTGGCCCAAACCCGCGGCACGATCATCCTCGGCCATCCTGACTTGCGCCACAGTTTCTTCGGTCGCCTTGAGCCGTTCCTCTGCCAGTTTTTGAGCCGCTTTAGCCTTCCACACCTCTTCTTCTAGTACGACAACTTTCGCTTCCGTGCCCGACAGCTTCTGACTCAATTTCCCTGCCCGACGCTCTTTCAGGGCCAAAGGCACAATCATGTTGTACAACGAACGGGCTAGTCCTTCGGTTATCCGCAACGGAAAAGTATGCGGACTCCCGGGCACAGACAGTACCGAAAGCTTCGTACCACTCGACGATGCCACAGCGGTTTTGGAAGCCTTTGAGAGGCTAGCATCATCAGGAATCACCACTACGGGGTCGGACGTCGTACCACCCTTAACCCCCCCGTATTGTTCAAAAAGCTCCGGGACGGTAGCATTGTCGGCACCCGCAGCACCCGCTTTCTTTCTTTGAGCGTTTAGGCTTTTTAGCCTGAGCCCCCTCTACGTCAGCCTTCCCCTTCCGCTTCTTTGCCAGCTCCTGGGACTGATGGGTCTCGCCACCCTCAGCGGCAGCTTTATCCTGGTGCCCTTCCGCACCGGTCTCTTCAGCCCTGACATTGTCCTGCTCGGCTCCATCGTCTGATTTTGGACGTTTGCTGGGCACCTTGTTGCGCTTCGGGAGAAACAGGTGGGCATCAGGCGCATCCGTCTTTGCCACCAAGTCCTCCATACTAGGGGGTTGACGCAGCTGCTCAATAGTGAGCCGTTCTGACGAGCAACGCCAAAGGTTACTCATGGTCAGGTTTGTGTTTTTAAAGGCCCGATGAGATGCCCGACCCCAATGCTTCTTGGCATAATCTTTCAACAGTTGGAAGGTAACCTTGCCCGACTTGAAGTAATCCTTCTTCAACTCCTGGACGAATTCCTTCGATACTACACAGAGGATCGGTTCATTAAAAAAAAAAATATACCATCAGGAACCCATGTCCGCAGCAGTCGCCTCAGATTCTCCTTACTATAGGGGCGGCCATTTTCCGAGCAGCCACAAAGGAAGATGAAGCGGTGTTTCCAATCTTTTTCGCCCTCTAGAAAGTCATTTACTATCTTCCATGTATTGGCCAAAGAATAATATAAGAAGGGGGACTTGGGAGACTTCGACAGCCCGGACATGGCTATATACTCCTCCATGGGCATGACCCGACCCGAAAGGCACGAGGCCATTATGCAAGACATCAGCGTGTATAACGTGTTGGGAGTCAACTGAGAGGGGAAGATGTTGAGAGTCCTGAAATACAGAGAAATCTCAGGATCCAGAGGGAACCTGAGGCCCCAATTAAACAGCTCGGTAAAGATTACAATTTCCCGTGATCGAACATGCACGACAGTCTCCCCAGGAACAGGAAACCGGACGGTAACGCACTCTGGAATACCCCACCGGATCAAAAGCTCCTCCTGCTCAGCAGCGGGGAAGTAAAGATACTTTCCGTAAAAAAGGGAGATGACATTACTCCTGGGCAACCAGCGATGATAGGTGGTGGTCATGACCGCCTCAATTTCCTCGGGAAGCGGCTCCTCGGGAGGAGCAGCGGTATTGCCAGCGGCAACAATACCGTCTTCCGCGGGTAAAGCATCCACCTTTGATTCTTCGGTATTTACTACCGGGATTGCGTGAGATCTAAGGGAGCTGGCCGCGGATGGATCAGACGGTCGAACGAGAAGGTCCGCAGGACCAGAACTACTTCCGGTTTGGGCCAGATGAGCTTCTTGTTGTTGTTGGCGAGCACGCTCGGGATCCAGTTCGTGAGGTGTCAGTGGCCGTTGATTGAGACCTAAAAACGTACGAGCAGTGTTAGTACTGGTTCGGTATCCTCGTATGGTGGGAGTAAGCTGAACCATCTCAGGAGAATTACCTCCCGCAGGAGAAGTTGGAGAGATGGTTTCTCCCATAGAAAGAAATTTAGCTTTGCCTCGACGTCGGAGCGGAAAAGGGGATGAAGCCGTGTAAGAATTGACTGATGAAGGCGCCAGGCGGTTGAGTTGGGAAGTTGGGGAGTGTGGGGAGCTACTGCTGGAAGGAATGATAATGGCCTTTGGGGTCCGAGCCCCGGACAGTTCGGGTAAGGTAAAAGACTCGGTAGGGATCGGATCAGCAAGAACAGGGTCGTGGGGTAGCGGTACAGGCGTGAAAGGCTTGGTGTTAGAACTCCAAATCAATCTCGCACGTCGATATTCCTCAGCGCGGTCACCGATGCTAGCCCAATCTACAAATCCGAACACCAGCTCTTTCTTCTTTTAAGGTTTTGGTTTTTGCTTTAGGTACCTATTTCTCATAAAACAAGCTCTCTCTCTCTCTAGAAAAGTCTGGACAACACTTTCTCTCTAGAACGCCTCTGAGAGTAATTTATGTTTGTGAGGTATTTATAGGCAACCCCACCTAGCCGTTATGCGTACGAGGAAGTCCAAGCGACGAAAAGCAGCGGGAAGTCGAAAGGACCTATTGAGAAACTGTGCTAACAAGCACGCTTCGAGTAATCGGTCAACACGTATCGCCCTTAGTCAGACAATCACGCTAGGCCTGTACTAGCTAGCTCAGACAGTGACGTTAGATGGGCCAAATCAACCCGATTCACTTTTTAAAACCTAATTATATGTCTAGGCCCATGGAGAAGTCCCTAAGAGGGATCGGAAGCAGACCCATGATGACTCATAAACAGTGTCGGGGTTATTCACGGTCGACCACTCAATAAAAACATAAAGGATCAGACATCGTTTGGAAGATAGTATCCGCGCCCGATCGCTTAATAAAACCTGGAGGGTCGGACATCAATTGGAAGAAAGGATGCGCGCCCAACCACTTAATAAAAATATGAAGGGTCGGACATCGGTCGAAAAAAAAGGTCTGGCCCGGGTAAACCAGTCAATCTATCCAGAGGCTAAGGCACAGAGGCGCTCCGAGCTGATTCTTTTATAAGTCTTCGTTCCCGTTGCTCTCGAAGACTGGGGGGCTACTGATAAGGGAGTAATTCGCCGATATTGATAATAAGGAGTCAATTGTAGATAGAAGGAAGTTAATAGGTCTATGACGGTATTTATCGTTTATTAAAGGATAATTTGTAAACAAAGTATTTTATGAAGGATTAAAAGAGAAATAAAACAAGCCCACCAAGGATATTAATGGGTCCACCCTTCCCCACTATAAAAGGAGACCCATTATTCTTGGTAAGTGAGACATTCTGGAATATAATATTCTCTTTCTACTTTCTCTCTCTACATTTGTGCTCTAGTCACATCAGGTCCAAGATCCAATATCTTTCTTAGTCATTTATTCTCTCATCAAGGCTTACCTCTAGAAATTCTAGCTAAACATCTTCCAATCGATGTAGTAGCTAAGATAGAAGGTCTTCGTTTAAAATCAAGTATGGCGCATCGGTCCTACTCTACACTTACCAAAACTACAATCATAACAATCAAGATGATTTTGGACTGGTGATAATGAGAGAATGTTCAAACTTAGATGAATTTGTAGCGTTATACTATGTTGTTGAGAATTGTACCCGAGAGGTTGTGAAAGAGTTTTTGAACTTGGTGCAATCGATGTTAATTCCCCTGTCGGTCCTGCTGATAAGACCTCACTCCACATTGCAGCCGAGATGGTTTCACCATATATGGTTGAACTAGCTAAAATATTTTTTTTTCTTTTGTTCAAAATAAAGTATTTCAAATTTTTAATATCATATTTTTAGAAAAATAAAAATACTATAAAAAGGAAAAAAGGGAAAGAAGTATTAAAAATATTAAATTTAAACGGTAAAACTGTAATTATAGTTGAAAGACTATTTCTACAACGCTTCCCAAATTGATTTTTATGGCACCTGGTTGCATCTGAGAAGAGAGCACTTGTCAGACTAAATTTATAGATTTTTCAAAGTCTGGGGACCCGGCACCCGACAAAGAGATTTTACAGTCGACTGACTAAATGAAAGAAAATATGATCGTCGAGGGATTACTCAACGAATTGAGTCTCATTCATTTAAAAATTATTAAGTATATTATTTCTTATAGTTTAAATCTATCTAATTTTTTTTAGAGGCACTGTTTTTATTTTTGTATTAAATCATCTAAAAATAACTTGATAGTCTTAATTTTTCCATAGAAAAAACGATTTTTTCTTAGTAATTTCTTTTCGTTTTTGTTCTCTCTTTTTCCGGTGTTCTGGGTTATATTTCAAAGTGTTGCAATACTAACGCTATACTAGTAAGGCCATCCAAAGTTTTTTCTAGCTATACATATTGGTAGATCCAAGTTTGTAGTCTTGGTTCATTCTCCCTTCTCTTTCATTCTGTTGTTTCTACAAAACATAAAGGATGTTCACCATTAAGTTTCTTCTTTCCTTTCGTCCCTAATGGTTGGGTTACTCTTTTGGAGAAGAATTTTATGGTTAATTTGATGAACTCCATGAATCGAAGCATGGAATTTCAATGTTTGCTTTGTATCTTACGATTCATGGCCTGAGACTCCAAGTAATTATTTCCTCACGTTGTTTGTTGAGTGTTAGGGTGTTTCCGTGCCTTGTTTTAAGGCTACTCAAATGTATGTTGTCGGTTGTTTGTTTAAAAATACTATTACTCAATTGTTTTTATCTTGTTATAGGTCTACTCGATTATATATGTTTGTTTAGCTAGACTGTTATTCGATTATGTATTTTTGTTTAACACGACTGTTAGTCGATTTTTTTTATCTTATTTTATGGTTACTTAAATGTTTATTGTCGACTGTTTGTTGTCCTATTTCATGTCGGTATATATTTTCTCTTTATTGACTATTTCAGAGATATTTGTTACGATCTTCTGTATGCTCTGCATTACAGCACGGTTCTTGTTACCTTCTGGTTAGATTCAGACTCGAATCTTCATTTTTGCAATAATGTTACTTATGGTTTGTTGGTTCTGCTTGTCCTGTTTCTACTTTTTACAGAATGAGTTGGAGAGTGACGTACCTTATTGGTTTTACCTTTCTCTCATGATGTTTTTTATACCTATACTCTTTATTTTTCTTCTTATTGTCTCATTTTGGATAATTATTTGTGATCTCTTGCACGTTATGCACTAGGATATTCGATGTCTTCTTATTCGATTCAAAATTGAATCTTCACTTTTGTTATCATGTTGCATTTCGTTTCGGTGGTCTTGTTTCAGTTTTTTTCTGGATGAATTGGATAGGCACATGCCTTATTGGTTTCGTCATTATCTCGTGATATTAGTTGCACCATCGATAGTTTTTATGGTATTAGTTAGTTACTATCATCCTTCATTTGGAGTTGCATATGTGCCTCTAATCCCTGTTTTCTCTTTGGTGTTGGAGATCAAATATCTTTATTTCTCTCTATCTAGAGTATGTGAGTGTAAGTTCTAGGAATTTAACTAACTCAATTTATTAGCCCTTCTGAAAGTTTGATGTTGGCCCATCTTAAAGTTTGTATACAACGAAGAAGGATATTAAATTAAAACTAAATAAGGATTGTGTTGTTCGTATTCAGGAAATTTTTAAGAATAAAATAGTTTGCATGAACTACAAAGTTTACAAAAAAACTAAAGTTATCCAAAAGTAATGGTAATAGAGCAAAAATAAGGAAATGTGAAACTATTATAAAAAAATACTAACAAACAAGTAGTGAAAAAACAACGGCAAGAACATAAACGGGTCAAATATCCATTAAAAATGCGAGCATGCGAAGAAGACAACTAAGACGAATAATAATCCGACATCTGAAAACATCTATTAACTAAAAGTTATATGGTTTAGGTTGGGCACGATAATTTTGAACCATAAAATCCATAGTAGATATAAAACAGAATACGATAAGTTAATATCGATCTTCCATTTCTCTCTTCTAAAATGTGATAAACCACAACAGAAAAACCGATGCAACAAAATTTCCCTTAGCCATGTTTTACGGTTTTTATGCACTCAAACGTTGTATCATGAGGCCAAGTTGGATCAGAGAAGAGGAATCCGAGTTTATAGGTTGAGACATCCCAAATAATGCTTGAAAATACACATTCAAAAGGATGTGATTTATAGATTTAAACTCATTATTGCATATAATGAAATCTATGGGTATGTGAACTCATACTAATGAGTTTTTCTCGTGCGGAGAGCTTATCTTGAATGACTAACCTGTAATATAATATTCTCTTCGTATATTGTACTTGTTCCATATTAGCAAAGCCAATTCGACTAGAGAGGGTAATTTTCAGATGGCCTGATATGTGATATTAATGGTAAATATATTATTTTTTTGTTGATCATCCAACAAATTACATATTCTTTGTTGATAGAGACGAGAGGAGTTCATGAATAAGATTACTGATTTCTTGAATATGAGATTGATTTCTTGCATTTCTTGATCTTATGCGAGTTAGCCAGTTCTAGTAACCATTAGTTATAATATTTGCTACCTTTAAATTACTACTGAATATGAAATCATGAATTATTCTATTACCATAGTGGTTGACGAGGAATATATGAAAGAACTAAGAAGCGTAACATATAGAGGTAGATTTCCATTTTTGATTTGTAAAGGTTATAAAGAAGTGATATGAGTCAAATTATTGTCATTTATCCCAAAATGGACGATGATCTCAGAAAAAAGAGTCTAAAGTATTTTATTTTTGTGTTTTTTCTTTAGATTTTGTACAATCACACCAAATTGATCAAGTTTTTTCACTCATTATAAACCATATATTTCTTAGGACGACCGCTTGATTAGAAAAAATTAGGAAAGATACATTAACATCGCTAATTTTTATCTTATGGTCGTAGAAAATGATGCATATAAGGTATTGGTACAATGATTTTATAGCCTTGGTATGAAAGTTAAACATGGATAACTAGTAGGCGTTTCTTACAAAAAGTACTAATTTGATAAACTAGAGTTTGACAACGTAAAAGAGATGTTTTGATGTCCATTATCTGTTCTGATAGGTGACTCTATTGAATAATGAACGATAATCATAAAATGTGGTTTTTCTTGTAATTAGTATAACTCTAAGGAAGCCTATTGGAAGAGAACCAATCTCAAAACCAAGTATATTAGTTAAAGTATTGTGATGGGAGCTATTAACCTATAAAGAAATGTGTAGATTTTTCTTGGTTTAAATAGAAATTTGAAAGAATGGAAAAATCGTTTAGGTAATTCTTGATGAGCCTAAGAGAGAAGCATTTGCACGGTTTAAGATCATAATTTTATCTGAGAACAAATGTGTATGATTTTGAGGTTATACACTTTTTATGGAATTTGAAAGTTGAGTCTGACCTTTTTTATTTAAGAAAACTTCAAATGTTTGCATCATAAGTACAAACATAAAAATAAATAATGGGTCTCCTTGTCGTAAACCTCTCTTACCCTTGAAATTTTCATGGGAATTCTAAATGATGTTGATGGAATAAGAGATGATGGACTTAAATTGGATAAGTCAATAAATAATTTTGGGAGGAAAATCCATTGCAACCAGTATATCCAAGAATATGTGACAACAAATCTTATTAGAGACGTTCATTGGATCAATTTTTAAGACAACACAAAGGCCTTGCATATTATGTGGTCCTCCTAGTGATTTTTTTGTTAAAGGATAATATTATCATAAATATTGCATCAAGTGACAAACACAGATTGAAACATGTCAATAAGAGAAAGAAAAAAGGTTTTAATTTGACTTACCCATACTTTTTTACATTACTTTGTAGGTTACATTACAATAGACTAGGTCCAAAATCTACCACTGATGGGGGAGTATATGTTTTAAGGATAATGGTTTTTTAAATTTTATTCCAAGTTGAGTTAAGGTGGCTGGAAGTGAATAATTGTGGACTGTTTACAAAAGTCATTACCAATGGTGGACCATGGGGATTTAAAGAAACTGGAATTGTATCCGTCCAGTTTAGGTGTTTTGCTGTTATGGATACTAAAAGAGAATATTTATTTTTTTAGTTGGTTATTGGCCTATTCATAGGATTCTTGTCAATTGGGTTGAGTTTGATATTATTAATAAAGGTTATCTGCTCAAGGCCGGGCTAGTTTAACGCATTTTTCTTACTTGAGAAATGGTTTATAAAAACATTTGCTATACTAGAATGGGAGTTGACACGTAGTATATATTCCTTATAAATGTCGAGGTAAGTAAGGCTAACAAAGGAATAAGTTTCAGGTAGTAAGATGGGTCACAAAAATTGTATTGACTAAGATGAGAGATAAAAAATATATAACAATACAAAGTTCATGCTGAGAGGTGTAAGTCGAGGATTGTAAATAGAAGAGGTCTATGAAGACTGTATGGAATAAAACGAGGGTTATAAAGTGGAATTAGACAAAGTTCATAAAGGGAAACACAAGATAATGGTAAGAAAGTAAAATATCAATCGATGATCATAAAAAAGCTACCATACATCGGTCATGAAGAAATACATGACGAGGATCATAAAAATATCACAAGATGAACACGTGAATATAACACTCGGAAAATTATAATGGAACATCATGTGTTAGCACGTTATAAGTTACTAAGAAATGAGTTTACGCATTTATTAGAAAATGCGACCAACATTTAGGGCACGGTAACACGTTCAAATGTGTAATGGTTAGAGAGTAACTATTAAGAGAGAATAACTTTTAAACTGCATAAATAATGGTAAAATCCTCGATGTAAAGACTCATCACATTTTGAGATAGAAAGAACCAATATATTCGTTATCATATTCTTTCTCGATTTTCCTTTATCATCTTGGTTCCATGTTTGATAAGGAAATCCTCTGTCAAAATTGGTTTTGTTTGTGGGGAAATTGTTTCATTTTCAAAGTTTCAAGCCTTAGCATTCCAAGGGTAATGACAAGATTGGAAATTGAAAGGGAAAATATGATAAGTTGTCCTATTCGAGGTAGTCTGATGTCTATTCCAGGAATCACGACAAACTGGCCGACTCATGGAAGCAACCCATGGCGAGAAAACTCCTGGGCGATCCAACGGTAACGCGCACTACAATTGGTCAAAAGCATAGTACCCAAACAGTCACGATGAAGATCGATGGTCAACTAGGCGGAATGACGTCCAAGAGCAGTATGGAGGTAGTTAGAGTAATCTATGAAAATCTAAAGATGTGTTTAAATACCAAAAACCAGAAGATTCAACGATCTTAGAAAAATCAGAGACAAATCCAAATATATTGTAAATTTCATAGAGATGTACGAAACTATAAAATGGATTTTTTGCCATTACATAACCCAATTAATAACATGATTTACGAGAGAAAACGATTGTTATGAAGAATAGTAGAAATAAGCATAGAGGTGCCAAAGCTGACAAGAATCCATCGGTAAGACGGGACAAAGATGTGCAAGACTGAATTGAGGAGCCAATAACACTTGACAACAATAAAATATTTGATCTAAAGTGAGAATAATATTTTGATCATGGCCTCAATCAACAATATATATGTGTTATTTATGTGGAGACCTTATTTCAGGAATCACCAATCATTCGAGAAATAAATATATCGATGATTTAAAAATAAATTTCCACCGAAAAATATCACCACACGTATACAAAAATTCATATAAAATTCTAGTATTCTCTTATGATGATCTTGAAGTTATGGGGATACCCTATTGCGATGAGTACTTATCAACATTGAATTGATAGACGTGAAGGTGAAAAGTATAATGATCAATACGAGACCGTGTTAAAAAAACTATGATAAGATGTAATAGGTCCCAGAATTAATAATTTTAGAACGAATATTAATAGACTTTATATGTGTGGATGCATAAATAGTGGGAAAATTAAACATGGACGTGGTTTTTTTAAAAAAAAAATCAAAAGGGTATGATGTATCTTTATTATAGTGGATGCTTCATCTTCATAGAATGGGATTGTAGGGTGATCATGGTTTGATCAAATGCGCGTGATTATTTATGTAGTCCATCGGTTTCTTAAATACCCAATTGATGGAAACATATAAATCATCCAAGGAAATCAAAAGGTCGTCAGAGAGTGCGACACAACAACTTTTGCTCAAAAAACAAGATAAATAACAATCAACCGGGGACCTAATCATTCTCAATAATATGAACGATTCCCGTGAGGCCCCTACCTGATGGAGGAAGCAATAATCAGGATTATGACGTAGTAATCAAACTTATGTTTCCAATAGGGAAAATTATGACACGTTTCATTAAGTTTAGTTTCCCTGTTTTGAATAATGAGGTTGAATATAAAGCTACCAATTGCATATTTACGAATAGTTACCATGTGTAAAACCAAACGAGGCTAGTTATTTACATATTCACAACTCGTTTGGACCAAATCGAAGTAAATAAATACAAAATCATTCAATACCCGAAGGAGCTTCGATTGTAGGTGATTTTATTCAATTATAGGTGTCCTTATTCGAACATGTGGATTTTAAACTACAAAATGACCATAGAGATATATCTTAACTATATTTATATTTTAATTATTAGTTACTCAAGTTCAATAATATTTAATTTCACAATTTTAATTAAATCTAGTTTTGCAAGTTCAGTTTAGTCTAATTGCACAGGTCAAATTAAGTCCAATTTGATAATTCAATTAAGTCTTATTCAATAAGTTTAATTTAGCTTTAGTTTTTCAAATTTGTTATCTTCGTATCCCCGTAAAAACCACGAAATTTGGATCCCAAAATTGAATAACTCTTTCATAATTGGCGTATCCATTTTTATATTCGTCCATCTGTGTCTGAAATTTTTTGGACAAACGTGATATGGAACAAGCATAGCATCTCCAAACACTATTCATTATATGATTCGTCTTACAAGGAAATTTCATCGTGAGATATATAATTCTCGAAAATTATAACATGATCCCAAATTGTAGGGTATGCAATAGCTTCTCGGAATCCACCAACTATATTTTGATGGATTACCCTTCTTCCAATTTATTTGGAGACTTCATCTTGCAAGTTTAAATTTCTCGTCCAATTATTGACCCTGTTGGTAGTCTATCTCAAAAATCTATTGATAGTGAGCTTTTCAAACTTTAATCTATTGATGTTAAAGTCCTTTTCTTTCTCATCTTGGTCGTTCAAAATATTGTTGAATATATTTTACGGTTTTATTAACATCTTTGATAACTTTTTATACTCTTGTCATTCCGAACAAGGTAAATATAGCTAGCTTTATTATTTTATACGGTACTATAAAAAACATTACATTTTATATAAAAATACTTCAGATTATATGAACTTTCTTTTATTTTATTTTCAAATTTTTCTTTATTACAATTCTTTTAAATTCAACAAATATATAAAACTAATTAATTATCCATGTGAGCTATATCATAATTATATATTAATTAACTTTCAAAATTATATAGAATCTTAAACATATTTAACTATATTTTAATTAATCGTATTATGATTATATATTTAGATATTTATTATTAGTTTTGCAATTGGTTTGGAAGTTATGATATAATTATGTTCGCAATTTAAAAAACAAATCAAGGTTTGTTCACATTATTATATAAAACTACTGGCTTAAATAATAGAATATTAAATGATCAATTTCAAATGATTAATAAATCAATAATATTATGACTATTAACCAACAAAATTTGATTATCAATACTTATGATTATTTTACCCTATTTTATTTGATGCTATTTACCCAAGTTAAAATTGTAATATCCTTCTTCCACCTCAAAGTACATAAAATACATATTATTTTAAAAAATATATTTTATTTCACAAACAATCCATTGATTCTTGTATACCAATATAAATTTTAATATTATTTATTATGTTCTATTTAATTAGTTTTTTTTATAAAAGACAAAATAATTATTAAATTTTTTAATATTTGTGTATAATCTTAAAACTTAGAACGAAAAAAATTACAAAAAATTAAGTAAGTGTAAAAGTAGAGTCAATTTTACTTGCATGTTCTTCTGACAAACCAAAAATGGATAATGATAAAAGAGTAGTAGTCATCGACTTTCCCGAGAAAAAAGTAAAATGAACGTGGCAGCATATTTTGAATGGCTGAAAAAAAAAATACATACACACCGGAGGATAATGAACGTGACACTATTTTTTAAGTGGCTAGAAAATATACACACACACCAAGACTTGTTCTTACAGAATAGAGTATTAAAGATAGTTAACGTGATACTCCATTTGTTAGAAATTCAGGTCCAGCGGATTTAAGAAATGTATCGAAAGTCCAATATCGCTGGTCTCTCTTTTCTTATGTATATGTCAATCCGAGTTTATGGCGCTTTGAATAAAATGGTCGATTCAAAGTTTATCGGTTGGATCACCATTATCTGTTGGTCGTGTCATGTGATTCTACATAATAACTACACCATTATCGACTTTCACACTAAAATTTTCAACAATGACATGAAGAATTTTCAAATTTAGTCTTACCATGTGATTCTACATAATCATTAATCACTGTAACATCGATATAGAAAACCATCCATTGTTGCATGTATTTATAAAAATTAAAATAACTAGAAACTTTTAAAATAAATATCCAAGTTATACGGATGCAGATCTCAAAATTTATACATGTTAAATTAGCAAGTTCGATTTGTATTATTTATTGTTTTTCTATGTTATTTTTAAAGTAGTATTTTATCATCGTTTTTAATATGTACGCTATTTTTAACTAATATAAATATATTATTTTACATCTTAATATACTTTTAACATTATATAGGTAAGATCCAAACAAAATTTAGATTTTAATTTGATAAAAAAAATTAAAAACAGATTGATGTATCAAATCCTACTCAAATAGAGTATCAAAATAGCAACAATCGATCAAGATAAAAGAAAATCTTATGAATCTAATAACTTTTTATATTTAAGATTCGATTATTTTTTTCATATTTATTTTTTAACTGTTATTATTTTGTACGTGTTAACATATCTTAAATAGTGGACATATAGTCTAATTATAGGTAACATATGATACGGTAACACGAATAGGTAGAGCTATGTGAAATTACGTGTAGTCTAAGAATCCACTCTTTTATATATATATAATATTTAATATTACATAATAATACATAGATTTTAGAACCCACAAGTTAGTTTTAGCCTAATAGAATCGGAAATCCACTCGTTTAAAAAGATTGTGCCTATTAAGAAAAACAATTATTATTTATATTTTGTATATAACAAAAAATAAATTTAATTGGTATACAGTGATAATAACTATATTTGTATTATAAAAAAAATTAATTGATCGTTAATATTTTAATGTTATTTAGTATTGTATATATAACGGATATACTGAATTTGAAATTGATTTTTTTCATCTTCTTTGGAAGTCAATTACTAAGGGAGGTATATATATATAATTAATTAAAAGACAATTATATAATTTGTATTTATTTATATCATATAAATATATTATCAATATATAATATAAATAGATATATTGATTTAACAGACAATAATATATATTTATATGTAGACTCGATAATAATGTTAGTAAGTATAGTTATTATTATTATTATTATTATAAAATAATATAGATTTGTATATCGATTTGATAATCGGTTAAAATGAATTTTTAAATTAATAGGAGTGAAGTTTGATCGGAATCTAGTAGAATAATATGTAATTATTACATAAGGCCGAATATAATATATTAGAGGACTGAATATAATTGCATACTATTACAATAGACTGAATAAAATAATATGTAATTATTATAGAAAATTGATGTAGTTAAAACTGGAGACTAAAACTCATTTATATGTTTTTGTCATTGTAAGCACAACTTCAGAATCCAAAAGACCACTTTACAAATTCTTCTTTTTCTACGAGAATCAAAAACATTCTTCTATGATTGTCATTGGTCTCCTATCTCCTAGGTCTAGGACACCGTAGTTGTCTCATATTACATTGTCGTTTAATTGTCTCATATAAGCTTACCTAATCGTTATAAGGAATATACACTCTCTATAGGGTATAGCCTTATCAATTATTAGTTGGATCACTATCCAAGTTTGGGTCCGTAATTAGTCATGTGAAGTAGATTATGTATGTACGATTTATTAAGGATTACATATACTACAAATGACATGTATATTCATAATAAAAATGTCACTATAAATACACCTATCATCATACTTATAAAAAAATTATTTTGTAAAAATGTTTATGTGGGAAAACATAAATACACATATCACCCATTTTATTAATACTTTTTCTCTCTATAATATAAAACGAGTGGGTATGCACAAAAATTCTAAAACCTTTTCATAGTCGCATTAGTTAACGAATAAGTCAAAGTATTTATAAACATGGTGTTGAGGGAGTTTTCTTCCTTATGATATTTCTGAAGATGTAAGACTAAAAATAATTTAAAATAATTTTATTAATAAAAAAACCCTTTTGCAATGATTAGATCTCTTATTTATAGTAACTTAATTTCTGAATATATGGATGGATATCTTTTGAAACGTGTCGCAATATGTTCAAGAACTTATAAAAGACTATTATTTTATCCAAAAACTGTCATGGACATTGTAGTGATATGTAACATCTTTCATGGATCTCTTATTACTTTTAAATCCTTTTATGTATTCAGTTGGGTTACACGTGTCGATCATCCATTAGCATATGTCTTGAGAGTGATTTCATCTCTCTATAATATTTTGTCTCATTGACGACGTCTGTGATTAACCATTGTATTGATGCTTTCATATGCTAACCAATTATTTATTTTTCTAATTCTTTGTGTCTTCTTTAAATATCACTTGTGCTTAAACTGATCAAGTTTTTATGATATCGATCTTGATACTTTAACTTATAATATGAACTTTTATTTTTTCTAATAAAAGGAATAGTAAAAATACATTAAAAATAATAAAATTCATATGATATCTAAAATTACACCATGTGCTTCAAAATTACTTACATATATTTTACGGATAATACTCTCATTTTTTATGAATGTCTTTATTTGAATAGAATGAAAACTATCTTAATATATACATATAACTTTTAAAAGCTATACATATAATCATTATTATTATTATTATTATTATTATTATTATATTTATTATATATATATATATATTATTTACCTAACGGAGCTAAACAGTCGTTGCATAAATTGTAATAATATATACACATAAGTTTCACATGTTTGATACATGTATTTAATTACTATCATTCGCTATTTTTAATTTAACATCGCAAATGTAGTATCAGTTATATTTCTTATAAATTTTATGTTTATATTATTTTATACCAATGACTATCGATTACTTATTTATCCTATATAAAATTATCAATATATGTTCAATCTTTTTTTCCATTTCTAATACTAATAACTTATCTCTCTAATTTCTTTGGCAACCTTTACTTTCTCCTCTATCATTTATTCTTACATTATTTATTGCTCATCTGTTTAACAAATTATTAACAGCTATAAATTAACTAGATCTATCAAATATTTCAGAGCGAAAATTAGATCAATTATTTGGTAATAAAATAAATGATGTTCTTTTCTATCAAATATTTCAGAACGAAAATTAGATCAATTATTTTTCATATGGTAATAAAATAAATGATGTTCTTTTCCGTCATTAAATTGTACATCAATATTACATTCAGCGGCAAATCTACTTAAAACAAGGGAGGGAGGGAGGGAGGGAGGGGGGGGGGGGGGGGGGGAGAGGCTGCCGGGGCGGCCAGTAACTTATCGATATTGGTTCGGTGATGGTAAAGTTGAATAAAGTTTGATTTTTAGACAACGATTTGACTTAAAATGCAGCATTTATCTTTTTCAATTGAGAAAAAAGAAAACGGTTTTATTGTTTTTTGTCTTTATTTTAGAATAAAGAAAGAGAAGAATAGTCATAATCGAAAGCAAGAGGGATTTGGTATACGCCAGTAAACCTGTTTTACCTAGATATATATTGGGTTTCGATAGAAAATGATTTTAATAAAGATACATTTATTCGATAGCTAACTTATATTGTTTTTATGTTAAAATCAGTATAATCTCCTACAATTTTATATTTTTTTTAATAAATTAAAACTAAATATTTTTGGTGATTATTTATAATATATTATTGTAAAACAATATTATTTTATTTTAGAGTTATATGTATTAAAGGTATTTTTTTCATTATATTAGTTTTGCAAAAATTCAACCAAAATACGTTGATAGGTATATGAAACTTTAGCACCCCTTTAATTCGATTTCTGGTCAGTCACTGATTACATTATCACAAATTACTATACTTCGTTGCATTTATCTTACAATATACTTATTCAAAATATCATAAACTCTATATAAATATAAATTTTGACAATATGATTTATCTTTCTCTTTTTATTTATGTAAAAATAATTCTAATACATATTATAAACTTTGTTAACTCTTTCAAAAATTAGATTACTTTCCCACGATTAAAAATGATATTACTGACCTTAATTCTATTAACATGAAAATTTTATGATCACGTATTTTAGTGGATCCAACTAGTGAAATTCATAACATAGAAGAAGATTATACTAGCATTCTAAAAAACACTATTAGAGAAGAATCTAAATGAGATATAGAACTTAACATTCCCAACCCAATAAAAATTATACCATGAAAAGAAAAAATAAATGATCTTCCATTAGAAAAAATATATAAAACATATTTTAATCAAATATCTAAAATATGACACTCTACTGCCCCAATGGATTCTTCCAAAAGCAACAAAGCCACTGAAAAGAAGAAAATGAATGCTACTAACACGTTATCATTAACTAGTATTGTCCATCTTGGTAAAACGAACAGCTTCATTTTCTGTTGGTTTTAATAGTCTTCTTACTCTGATTGAACATCGTATCTATTCCATCTATTGAATTTATCTACTCTATTTCCACTTTATTTACTAAATAATAAATTTTTTAATTATCTTTTACATTTGCAGATGATTCATCAATATTAAATCCGCATTCATTTATTGATATTTTTGCTCATAAGAGCCCAAAGCAATATTCTTCTAATCTTTCCAATGTTAAACTTCTCTAACATCAAATATAGGTATAAAATTTTACTAACTTATTTTCCATATATTTTCACTAATAATCTATAATTACAAAAAAAATCCAAAATATTTTACAGAGATCACTCAATTTTATTTGGCAAGAAAATAATTTTCTCATGACGATTTAAATTTTGTGAATGAACAAGTAATACTACCTCTTCATTTTGGAGAATAATCCTAAAAAATTAAAAAAGAAATTACCAGTCAAGACAAACTTTTACAAAAATAGAAGCTGGATTTTTTTATGTATCCCATTTCTTGATAGACACAACTAAATTCACTTCACTAACATAATCAATTGATCGACCAATGAAATTAACTAGATTATTATGAGTCTTTTTTAAGTGTATAACTCATATCAACCGATCATAATCTATCTTGTATAATACATTAGCCAATCTTCAGTATCAACCATTATCCTTCTTATCATTAATCCAACTATTACGAGGGTTATTAACAAAGTGCCTTCATGAGGTGTTACAAGTTCCCTTCAATTATCATCAGTAAAAGCTAAAGTAAAAGTTGGGTTTCAGTGTAAATAAAAAGATAACTCATCAACTAGATGAACCTCCAAATATTTTATATATCTTTTTCTAGATGAATTAGTAATTCCCATCAATGTATCTCCTCCAAAATTAGTGTATAATTCTTGTTAGCTTTCTATCATCTATATTTTCAGACTTCCTTCGTTCACATTTCCTTATGTTTTATCTCATCCTCATCTTTTAATGAATTCCACGAACTTTTTGTTATAAATCAACCAATTTATTTCATATTTTAGCTAAAAGAAATCCCTTTATTGAATATCCATGGTCATTATGATATACATAGTAATACCGATGACTTCTGGCGTTAACATAACTCTAGGAGTTTGGTAGGTTAACTATTCTCTTGTCTTATCATAAAATATTATACGTGTGCATTTAACTGAGTAAATTTTCAGTCTGGATTATCATAATAAGAGAAACATGGTCTATTACTAGATCCTTTCTAGCTTCTGGTATCTTTTTGCATCATTCTTATTTTTATCCAAAGAATCCACATTTTCGTCATCTTAATTTGTATCGTCCTCTATTGGTACCCTCAACCTTCATATACATATTTGTTCATGCCAAAAGGTCTCTCATACATCCTACATGCAACTTAATCATATCTTTTAACAAACTAATATTACAAGACAGAGCCCATCTAAATGGTAATAGGGCCACATTTTTATTACAACATTCAAAAGCACTCATTTTTTTATAAACCATTGAACATAATCCTTTAAGGACTCTTCATCTTTTGGAGGTCATAATTGGATCACCTTCACGTGTAATGATTTATAAAAAAAAAGGAACTAATTTCGAAACGATGTTCATAATTCCCCAAAGTTATCGATTAATCTTGACGGTAAATTATTAAACCATGCCAACACCATTCCTTTGAAAGTTATTGAAAAATCACAACATAGTAAAGTATAATCTAGAATAAATCCTAGCATAATATTTCGTAAATGCTCGAGGTAATACTCCAAATTTGTCGTCCCGTCATACTTTTCCATCATGTAGGGATTAAATTTCCTTGGTAACTTTCTTTCTAAAATTATTTGGGTCAACACAGATTCAACTAGGCTTTACACACATATGTTTGGTCTTATATCATTCTTCATATTCTTTTTTGATATTTTTTCCTTTCCGTTATCCTTATTTATTTTGAAAATGTTTCATTACTTTCTTAGTAGTTTTATTCCCACATTCCTCTTCTTTAAAAACAATTTCCTTTCGGCGAAGTAACTCATCCTTATCCAATCCTTCAACTGGATTCACATTATCTCCCAGATTTTGTTTCTCAATAATCAACCGTAAAGTTTTAGTCATTAACTTAAATTGATATTAACTCTCTTTATCTCATTTATTTTGAAATAAATTTGAATTACGTCGCTCTGTCCTTAATTTGTTTAATTACAATTCTAAAGCTTAAAATAAAGAATTTAACCTATCATCTTCAAGATTTGTCAAACTAGCCATTTCGATTATGAATCTTTCCCTAATAATACTTTCTTCTTGAATTTGAAATTATAGTAATGATGTTCCCGGTATATCTATTGAAGTTTCTTGCATATTGTTGTTCCCATAAGTTGTCAAAGAAAAGTTCCAAGAATTTACTGCTGAAAGTCCATGAATGTTTCCTCCAATTGATCCTTTATACATTCACGATCTAGTCGTCGCCTTTTGGAAAAAGAATAAAATATTTATCCATAAACCGCGCCAAAAAATGATGAAGAAGTTCTCTTCTTTAGGATATTGTCAAGCAGATACGACTAAAATGATCAAGAATCTTTTTATTAAACAAAGAATAAACCCTATTATAATGAATAATTTTATTCCTAAATTATAGGAGTTGATGACATGTGTATTGTTTAACACATTTCAGCCATCGCTTATAAGAAATTATTAAAGATTATTATTTTACTCATTAATTGTCATAAGCATTCTAGTATTGTTGGTCATCTATTAGAATATGTCATGAGGATGATTTTACCTCTCTATATTGTTTTGTCCATGTGTTGACGTCTTTGATTAAATATTTTACCAATGCTTCCATATGCTAACCAGTTACTTTATCTTCTCGGTGTCTTATATCTTCTCCCACTATAACATGTGTTTAAAGTAATCAAATTTGTTGATGCCGATCTTGATGCTTTGAGTTATAATATGAATCTTTATCTTTCCCAGTAAAATGAAATTAAATATGTGCGGTATATAACTTTATCACATGGTTAACCTTGGTGATAGTAGATTTTCTTGAAAGAATGGATCCGCCAACAAAAAGTCGAGCCCAAACCATAATCCTTGAAGTTGTAGCTCGACTAGTTACATCACCCCCATTTAAACGAGCTCGTTTGTATAAGAAATGAGGTCAAAGATATGTGCCTAATACTTCTAACATTGAGATCATAATTAAGATAGGTAGATATTGAATTAGAGGGAAATGACGAGTCCGAGAGTTACTTCAACAATTCTGTGCATATAGGGACAATGTGTTTTCAAGAGAGGTCACCAATCTCAGCGCTAATGCAACTCTACATTGTCTATTGAGAGTCACTCTGATGACCCTCGATGTAAGTTGGCTTCATTTGATATATAATATCATCGGTGCAATAAATCTCATTTCAAACATCAAGCCCGATCTAAAAAGTCATCATCACCAAGAAAAACCTTGCTAAGGATAGAAGAAGATCATTATTGACCTCTGCTCCTAAAGTAACATTACAACAATGAACCTAGTAGTTACAGTAACCAATGCATCAGTCATGGACCCAACAACCTAACAACAAACCAAACCACTTACACAGCCCCTTAAGGTAGTTATTACCTAACCCCTATGGTATGAATCCATTCATCTCTTATCGTTTGAACCTGTACCCAACCTTCAAACTCAAAGGTGTTCCAAGGTTCTTAACAATACCCCAAATGAATCATGTTCTTTAGGATCCCTTGTATAATTTAATATAAAACCTACCCATGTCATCTTTTGTTTCAGATATACTAGCTGGACATTTACCATATAAGTTAGAACAATATAAAATGGATAAGTACAACGCATGAGTATAATATGAACAAAATGCTAGGTTTTAGAGTTAATTTTCGACTTCTCAATTAAGTCTTCTCAGTGACCTTCAGATAGAATGCGCCAACTTTCTTTAACCAATTTCCCTCGGGGTCTATTTAAATCCTTAAAAAAATGTAGACCTTGTGCAAACATCAGTTCATTTGGAGTAGGATGATAAAAATTAGATTTGTATTATACCCAAACATGAGCTATTAGAGAGCTTGACATCTTATTTTCCTAAAATTTAGTATTATAAAATGCTCGAGAAAACCCTTATATATGTCTGGTGACCGAACCTTTCTTTATAAAGTACTCGAGCACACCTTCAAATATCATATTTTACCTCACTAATATCACAAACACGTGATATAATGGATGTTTACCAATGTAATTAATGTGATTGTTACAACTATAATCTAACTATAGATAATAACTTCGACCTAAGAGCTCATAATTACACTCTAATGATTCTGGAGGTTATGTTTCTTGTTTATTTTTATATTCTTTTTTATAGATCGACATGTAGTAACTTGAAATCCCAATTAACTTATTATATGTGATCTCTTTTGGTAAAATAAAATCACAACACATCATTCACGTCGTCTATGAGAACCAAAAGGTGTCCAGAATATGTTTTTCAAAAATCAATAAAAATATTATTTTCTGACCACGGTTGAAAAGTAAAATCGTACTTTCCGCCATGTTGGAACCCTCAAATCATGAACATCGTAGTATTTTAGTTTCCCTCTCGTACAGTCTCACTTTTGCTACCATACAAAATCCCATTGTCGCCTCACCATAAAATATTGTTGCAGCCGCAACACAAAATCTCGTAGCATGTCGCAACACAAAATCTTGATGTCATCGTCGAGAAAAATCTAACCACCAACTTCGCATCTCTTCAACATCGATATAGCGAATTCTATCATTACGATCATGTAAGAGGTCAATAACATGCATTAAAGTTACAAAAGTGAGTTTTGTACCATCAAACAATTGGTCACGACTACAAAGGGGTAATATCGACTGAATTATTTGTTAGAATCACAGAACAAAATGCACGTATTCTGAAATTCATCTTTATGACAACCAAGATAACTTCGAGAAATATGATAATGCTTCCTCCATCTCAGTTAGAAATTACCATCAGATAGCTGACCGTTCACTACACGTTGACCAGTTTTGATCGATCCTCGGGAATATTACTCACAAGAGACTTCTCTCTAATATGGATGTTTATGAGCTTAGTCCAGGGAAGGATCGACTAATAAACATGAACACCTCCATCACAAATCCTAACGAGCTCATTCATAGAGTTGATCTCTTTTTCATTATTGAAAAGGTCATGCTTCTTTTTTAAACGACCCTAATATCTGATTGAGAACGAGTTGTTGGATCATCTCGAAATGCTATCGACTCCTCATTTCTATCATGGAAAATATCTCATTGGTTAGTAGTAGCCTAGAAAAATTAACAACAATTAACCTTTGTGAATAATTAGACCTCAGCCAAGCTAATCTCTAGATTTTTTAGACAAGGGGAACTAAACTCAACATACCATATAACTGCATTACCAATTACACCATAGATATTGCTAGACATTCTACCCTAAAAAATTGATCGTAAAGGTGACCATAAGCAGCACATCAAATAATTCTAAGATATCATTATGACTTGGTTCTACTATTTACCTCCGAATTAGATTCATACACTTGAATATCTATGGAGCAAGTTCTTATATCAATTTGTTTGAAGGAAAATAATACGCAAAGATAAATACTATATCATCCATTACAAGTAGGAACCTAATGTAAGTCTTCGCGATTACATTAAGAGGTTTGTCAGTGTTACAAAGAACCTGAACAGCTATCACAAAATAGTGGCCTATGTTGCATTCCAGTATGGAACCGTACACGGTCTCTTGGCCAAAGATATCATGAAATGTAAGGCTCTAACCTATAGGAAACTTTGTGTTCAAGTAAATAAACAAATCAAAGTAGAAGAGATTATATAATTAAGAATGTAAGGAAAGACAAATGCATATTTTTCATATAATCCAACTTCTATTTAATATGAGCTTGTCCCTCGTGGCTAACATTTAGTGAGGTAAACTCATTACCAAAATGTCTTAACATAAAACACAATCAAAGGTGGAGTTATAGCCTCAAGAGACACACTTATTTTTTATGGTTAGTTTACCTCATTTTACAAACCAAGTGATAAAAGAGTGATGTGAAATGTTAAAATTGTTTCAGAAATGATTGGCCAAAGGTGCGGGAGAGGCTGAGTCACACAAAAATGATAAGTACTTGTTATTGCAAGTATCTTTATTTTTTGGTTATGAAGCTATATTTGGATATCCTTAGAGTTCGAGGGGTCGGAAGTAAACTAGTTGAATTACCGATTTCTCGGAGGTTTCTATGGTGGGATTTATTTTCCAAACAAATCTGAATGGGCTAGTTCCATGTGTAATTGGAGATTATGTCTGAAACTTTGTAAATACTACACATGTGTGTAGACCATATATTACTAGGACCAAAGCGGACTACTAAAGAGTTAGAAAAAAACCAGTGATCGTACTATATAGAGGTTGAGTTTTTGTTACCAATTTTAAATTTGTACAACTTGTCCGGGGTTGGTCCAAGATTAAGTATTTTTCACCAAACCCAACTTGGAGTAATACCCATGGATAGGTTTTAGAGGTTGTTATTCTTAATTTTTTGGAGTTTATCTAATCACGCCAAATTAAACTAGTATTTTTATTCAATATTGACCAAAGATACTTAAAGACGATCGTATGATTTTTAGATTTTTAGGTTCTAGATCGTCCTTTATTAAAGGGTAATGTTACCATAGTCTAAGAAACCTTATCCATTGTAAGCTTAATATATGGGTCATACCAAAAGAAGCGACAAAGAAGTTGGGACAGGTCATTTAGGACCTTTACATGAAGTATGAACATATATGACCATTATTTTTTACTGACGAAGATGACAATTTTCATGAGTTTAAATCTGTTAATATAGGCTAAGTATTTGGAGGTTTAAAAGTTTATATGATAGATGACTTTTGTCGATGATGGGTCGACAATCATGATAGAAAAGACGAGTGACAATTAATGAGATCTCGCGGTAATAGATGGGGACATAGCTCATCTTGAAGACTATGAGGGTGGTAATATTGTTGCGGCTAGCATTCAAAATTACCAAGAGGAAGAGATGGCTCTTACAAGGGTTTACACTAATTCAAGAGATGATGGGGAATTTATGGAGGACTTCTTTGATTAAAAAATAGATTTTAGGTCGGCGTGGTTGTATATCATAAGGTCATCTAGTGAAGCAGAGGTTTATGATCTTTAAATTATGATATTTCCAATGGAAACTAAAGGAGTGGTCAAGGATTTTATCTCTAAGTATACTAGAGATGACTTGTATGACTAAGACGAAGAGAAAATGAGAGATATGGTCTCCCTATGAAGTTCTATTTTCCCTTAAAACGAAAAAAAATCACCATTTATATTAACAGAGTAAGAGGGGTATAAATACATTGAATGATTCGGGTTGTCATCGATGGTGGGAAGTCCATAGAGACAAGGACAACCGAAAAAAAGTGTCAACGGATGTTGTCAAATCCTTTCATTATGTGTATTTTAATAGCGATGATTGGACCTTCCCTATTTGTATTATAGCCATAGAAAATTCTTGGAAAACGAGAATATTTTTTGAGATACCTATGTCTGGGATAAAGGCGGATTGAGAGGACTCAACGAGAGAAGGAAAATCATATCTATTTTTTTTATATTGTTGATCATTATTCTATTCCTTTTTTTTTATCATTTATAATTGTTTTTTCATTTTAGCTCGTTTTTTCATTTCCTTTAAATGCAAAATAAAATAAAATAAAATAATAGTATTTTATTATTTTTATAAGTTAACTAGATAATAAATTAGAGTATATATATATATAAAAATTAAAGATAAATACCTATTGATCAGTGACCCATATATAACTGTAATTATCGTGTTTAGAAATCAACTATCTATTATATTATCCTTCATAATAAAATGGATTAACAAATGAGATAACAAAGATAAAAGTTGTACTATTTTACTCAATTTGACTAAAGTAACAAACACACATATATTGATAATATAGTCTAATTATTATTCATTGAACAAGAATATACAAATATAGGGATCACAATTAGGTCTATTCTATATAATGTTTGTTTCTTGATCTTAACTGATGACAAATACTCTACCCTTTGAAAAAAACTTGTGTTATTAGTTTTGAGGTAACTATTGGAAGATGTGAAGAATTTGGTCTATTAATACAACATACGACTGAATTTATATTTTTTAACTATGCAATATTCGATGTCTGTTATTTATGATGCGAGACATATTGGATCATTGATGATGAGAGTTCATTTTCTCTTACGAAAGTAACTTAGGGTGTTTATATAGTCGAAATTGTAGGAATTATAGACACATATGGCTAAAAGATATAATACGTCATTTCATTTATATGTTTTCAAATTAGTAATGAATTATTGAATATTAGCTGCTCTGACATTTTGTATACAACATATCTTATATTGATAAGAGGTTCTTTGCTTTGGGTAAAGTAGCTTAGGTGTTAATTTTTGAGATTTTGTTTTTAAATCATGGACAAATATTTCTAAAAGATAAAATTTACCACACCATTTATATGTTCCAAAATTAGTATTCAATTATGTAATATTTATGGTCTTATTTTTCTAATTTAATGTATTTTTTTCTTGATCTCAGCTAGCGAGAGGTCCTCTGCCCTTATAAAGTAGTTTGGGTTGTTTATTTTTAAAAAACCGCCAGAACTAGAGACAAACTTAATTAAAAAAATATAATATGTCACTCATTTACATGTTTCCAAATTAGTAGTTAATTATGAAATTTTACCTAATATAATATTTTTATGCGAGACAATTTGTTTCCTTGAACTCTATTAACGAGAAGTCTATCTTCTTTAGAAAAGTAGCTCAGTTTATTAATGTAAATACAACATGGGATTGTTCAAGACTGTGGTTTAAAGATAACATATGCCTCTCCATTTTCATGTTACCAAATATAATTAGGAATGATAAAATATTATCACATGTTACATGTCATTCAAGATAATAATGCTTAACAACCTATCACATCAAGTGGTGTTACAAAACCAACTATTAATTGTAAAAGTAAGACAAGTAACTTGACTTTCTGTATCCTATAAACTCTCAAAATGATTTGACGTTAAAAAATATTACATGTATCTTTAAGGAAATTGTCTTATCAACCAATGATTCTAGATCAACAATCTAAACAAATAAAATCTTAATACTATATTTGAAATTGAATAAAACAAGTGAGAGGTTTGTAAAATATATATGTACTGAGTCTGAGTACCTATCATGTAATGGTTTGATATAAAAAAGATATATATTTTAAATTTAACGCACAACATGAGAGTGGCATATATGATATGTGTATTGAGGCTATGTAACGAGAATTTAATTGTTTGGTGTCATAAGAGTATATATAATTAATTTAATGCAGTAAGCCTAAAGAATATAGGTGTTGAGGCTGGATGTATATCCAATGATGGTTTGGCATAAAATATGAAGTATATTCGAAATTTAATGGACGAAGTGAGAGTTCTCTAAAAGATATGTCTATGAGGTTGAGTATTTACCCAAATATGATTTAATCTTAGAAGATAATATATTTGAAATTCAATAAATACACTTTAAACAAATTGAAGTAATTACATACTTTAAACGGCTTCAGAAAAGAAGCCTGCAACTCCAAAGTAATTGACTTTTTGGCCAACAAATACAGATTAGGAATTACCACAAGTGGAGAATATTATATTTACACTTTAATATACGAATTTAAAGTCTTGGATTATATAAAGTATAATGTTTTTTATATAATTGGTGTTCCCAATATAACGATGCTAGAAGATTCTGACTGTCTCTTGTCTACCTTAGAAAATAGAACTACTATAAACCAAAATAAATATATGGAATAATCGTTATCCTTTCTTTTTTTACAAGAAATTATAGAACAACTAATTTGTAAGTTAGTCGATTTTCTTTTTTTCTATATAGATTTTTTATAAGCTATACTTTAATATTAGAAAAAATATCCTTTAGCAAGTTGATATATTTCATAAAAAATATATAATAAAAATCTAAATACTCCAAAAATAATGTTGTCACCATATACAGTTCTATTTCTTGCTAAATGGTTAGTTAATGCTGAAATAAAGAACTTGTCCTCTGATAGTGTGGCCTGATAAGATGATAATTTTAGAATTAGTGATAATTTTTTAAAAGACATATCTCTTGAGGATGAGTACTTACCATAAATAGTTAGGTATCAGAAGATAATATTTTTGAAATTCAATGCAGCAGAAGCACTAGTTGAGAGTTATTTAGAGGATATGTGTATCAAGGCTAAGTACATACCCCATGATTATGTGGAGATATAAGAGAATAAATACAAATGTACGATAATTGGCTCCTCTACCAATGATTTTGGTTTAAGAATTTAAACAAGTGGAAACATTATTATCTTTAATATTTAATTAATCTTGATGAATAGTTCCATGAGTGATACAATAGTTAATGTTTTTTATATAATTATGGTACTTAAGATATCCGTAATGTTATATCTATATGAGAAAATGCAACAAATGTCACAATAAAGAGACATCTATGAAATAATTTATTTTCAAAAGTTAATAAAATAATAACTTTGTGAGTATTTTGGTAACTTTTTTAATTTTTATTATTAATTTTTATGAAATATAATTTTAAGGTATTAAAAAATAAAGTTGATCAAGTGAAAAGATGAAAAGAACATATGCTCATGAAATAATGTTGTTATCATGCATTATTCCATTTTGTTTTATGAATGGTTAACGGTTTTTGAAGCCACTAGAGGGCATATATCTTTTATTATCTCTCAAGTAATACCTATTTCATAGTTGATTAAGATTTAATATTTACTTGCATCATGTTAGATATGCAATTAAATAAATTACATCTGATAAATATTTTACTGATGTACGGATGCAATCATGAATGCAATCAGCTCATACATTTTTTTGTTTTTTTAGAAAACTTTAACACATAAAACTAGTGTTGTACATAAGTTACTTACCAAAATATGTTATTCACGAGTCTTTATCATAGTTAAGCCTTATATTTATCTAGTTTGTCTTAACACATCAATAAAATTTAACATCATAAGAAATCAATGAGATCTTTAACATTAGTAGTTTGTTATGTATGTTATAAAAAAATAATGTAGGAATATGACTACTTATTTGTATAAAAGATATCGATACTCTAACATCTATTATACTTCAAATTAAACTTTTTTTAGTTCTAAAAACTAGATCATATTTATTTTATAAAGTTGACCATTTACCATTATATATGTTTTCATTTTATCTTTAATCAATACATGCATATTTATATTACTCAAAAACTTATGTTTTTAATATTTTTATTTGATTTTTAAAAATTATAAAAACTTATAATTTGATGGTCATCATTTTTCTGCAATACTTAATTATTATAGTGAAAATAATAATTCTCTGATATAAAAAAAATTGGTTTAAAAAAGTTCTCATGTTGTTTAAGATTGACTACTTTTGTATTTTCATATGGTACCTAAAATATGTCTTTTTTGGACCTCTAGAGGTGAAGCTTATCTTTGATGGTGTGATTAATTTAGGTAACCATCCAAAATATTGAAATATACATATAAATATTATCTTTCAACTAGATAGGATATTTTCCAAAGTATTTAGGTTGTTTAAAACTAAAAGCATAGATGATACCCAATATTTAATTGATATTCATATGAAGTTATCATTCTACAATGATAAGATACATAAACCCATACTATCATAAAAGGTTATGGTTTTTCTAATTATCATAAGTCATTCTTCTAGTATTTGACCACGATCATCGGGTATTAGAAATAACAACTCGAACCATATCGTCATCTTAAATCACTGTATCTAAAAAATATAGAGGTTGAACCTATGTTTGGAAGGATTCTTTTTCAGTTAATGATGGTGCCAAAAAAAACTTTAGTACTTTACCATTAATCTAGGACATGAGGGGTAATTTATTTAACAATATAAAAGTTATACTTAAATTTTTATACTTAGATTAAAATTGCAATACTTGATGAGCCTAAACTCGTGTCCTTTAAAATAGATATCTACTTTATGTGTTAATTTCAAGTAGAGTTACAATCTCAAAAGATATTTTTTTTTCATTTGAAAAAATCTTTAACAATCTTGTACAAATAAAAATTTATTCATCTTTAAAAGAACCTCACATCGAACTGATCAACTCCCTAGAATTTGAGGTTTGAGATGTTAAAAATGGTTTTTATTTTTATTTTTTTGAGATAGATCATGTCATGTTTCTTATATAAGGGTTGTTAGTTGATTAATCATACCATCATTTATCTATCATGCTACTTAGGGAAGCTAAAAATATCTAAAACATAGTTCATGTATATGATTTGAACATCTTCTGAATAAGCGTTAGTATATTATGCTATTCTTCATGTTCATATATTTCTTACGATTAATTGTTTTTAAATTTTTTATGAATATATGAAGTGTTCATATTCCAAACTAGAGTTACATTTTTAGTTATTTTACATAAAAAAGAATTATAAATAAAAATTAAGCTTCATATAGTCATCATATACCAACATTCATATACATATTTTGGTTTGGTAGAAAGACAATAATGACTAAGCTTTGATCATCTTCTCACGAGCCACTAAAATCTTATTGTCGAAATCATTAACTTTTTTTGAACTTCTTAAGGTATAGTTTATGCGTTTAAATTCATGTTAGAATTGTTATATGTTATTACCATAGGTGATCTTCTTTCAAATGTCTCTAACTAATATACATATATAACTATGATATGAATTTTACATGAAAATAAGATTTTATGCTCATAAATCTATGAACTTTTAGATCTAGTATAGCTTGAAGTTAATTATTCACTAAAGTGAGAAATTGACACGAGTAAAAGAGACTATTATTTTAAATTGACTAAGAATCATTCTATTTTGGCGGCTATTAGGTTATCATGCTACTTAGTAACCCATGCGAAGTGTTTTACTCGAATGGTGAAGATCCTAAAGCTGAGTAAAGTTGTTGTATACATTCATTTCTATTATTGTGGAGTTTTAGATGTTGCGACCCATATATATGTTCACTTGAGAACTGACTAAAATTAAAACACATATATCAATCAAATGGTTTCTTTGGAGATATATGAATGATTAATTAAGCTGCTTTAGATGTATTTTCTTAAACCAAATTTTTTATATGCATAAACAATAAGGTATAAAAAGTTACAAACCTCATAAATAATGAATATTTTATAGTGGATGCATAAGCCAAAGGCTCACAATAAAAAAAGTCATCTAATGTATCTCAAAATACTCATATCCATCCACTATTATGTGTTGAATAATCTTGAAAAGAATGATAAAGAAATTTATGAAAAATTGATGGAATAAAATTATGGTAACAATCATATCATGGTTATTAATTTAACTTTGGTTCCTACTAAACATATAATAGAATTACTCTGGAATATATTGTATATATTGAAACAAGGATCTTTATTTTTTACTTATTACATCTCAAACACAAAAGAGCCTCTGTTGTTTTTATTCCGCTCATCTTATATCTATCATTATGTCGATCTAGGTTTTGTAAGGGATATTATTGTTATTATCAAACTTTTCAGTTTCGAAGATCGCAGATTATCATAACTATTTATCTTATCCATTATTATTATTTTGTCATTTCAATATTTACATGATTGTTGTTTTTATGGTATATTGATTGCTAGAGCCTTAAAAATAAAGTTTGAATATTCTCCATATTATCATATGAATTTATGAAGGTTTGTTTTTCCAACTGGATCTTTCTGGATCAAACCGTGCAACTTATGACCAATTGTTTCTCTTTGGTTGTTCACACCTAATCTCAATTGTGAACAAAAGTAATAGTGCATATCTTATGCGTATTTATTTTTGTAGATGCATTCTTTTAAAGATAATAACAATGTGTCTTAGTATAAAAACATTCCACAATTTTAATTGATGATATAACATCTAATCAATATTGAAATATTTTCTGAAATGTTCTGAGTATGTTACTTAGTTATAATTTTATAGCAAATAAATTCATAAGATTCTCTCTAGGTCAAAGATCCCTTCGAATAAGATTTCACTTGTTTATTTGTTGAAAATACAAGAAACTTTTGTGTAAAAATTATCAAATGAAAAAAATGATACTAATCATAAATATTCTTTAGTTGTTATTTTATCATTCGTAAACACATGATCGTTTTTTCTCGCAAGAGTGGAAAAATATATAGTTGTGATTTCGATTATGTTCTGTTGTCCCACAATTTAGGATTAAGGTTTTTGTTTACTAATGTTTGTTACCTATGAGAGCTTATATTAAAACAACTACCTATTCTCACCTTCTATGAAATTAAAACATATGAGTTTTAATAATCTTTTTATTCTTATACCATCCTTCCTCAAGATTATATTGGTTTGTTGTTCTAGCATCAACTAATTATAAGATATAAATTTTGCATGAGTTTAATTTCTTTAAATACCAACTGTATCGTGGTCGATGATATTATCTGTTAGGTTGAAGATTTCTTTTTGTATCTTCATTTTTATATATCCGAAAAAGTAAATTGGTTTTCAGAGAATATATTTCATCATGGGAAAAAAAATTATATTCATAAAAAATAGATATGATAAAATTTAATATCAAACACATTCACACACTTGAATGACGATAACATAAATTTTAAATTTTAAACGATCCAACGTTGTCGGTAATTGAACATAATCTAAGTACGACAAATTTAACGATCGATAAATTTTTTTAAAACATCAACAAATATTTTAGTTCTTCTAATTTTTTTTATAATATGAACTATTTTAGTTAAAGATATTCACTTGAAAACAAAAACAAAATAATAGTAATCTTATTGAAAATTACAATATTTTATATAGTATACCAAATATGTATTAATTTAGTAATTGAAGTCTTTTAAATACCATTATAAATTATTTGTAATTTTAAACTATTATTTAGTTTTGCAACAAAAATAAAAATATATAAGAAATTAGCCAAAACATAAACATCCAAACACCACCGTATACATACCTTAGAAATAAAATTATAGATAAAGAACTAACAAATCTCAATCTTTTAGTACGTTTAAATAATAATATATATTTTATTATCTAAAAAGTTATATCAAATAAAAAAACAACTATAATATAAAAAATAAAGATCAAACCTAACATATTAAAGAAAAATGGACAGTCTTAAACATTTTGTTGTTGTATTAATCCGTCATTGTAATCTCATTAAAAATGAATAATTATAATTATCCACACAATATACTAGTGTGGAGTATCGTTTATGTTTATACAAATTCCGAGTATACTTGTTTGTTTCAAATGATTAGATTCCGCCGCCCAACACAACCGCCTCCCAGTTGACACCACACCTTAGACCGACGTATCCGGTTCACCAAAGTACAAGTTGACGTGGTCCGCACTGACTTGGTTTCACCAACCACCGGGTGGGACCCACTCATCTATCTTCCATCTCCAACAACAACACCATGTTCCACACTGTTCCCTCCATTCATATGTACATTTCATGTGGGTTCACACAATAATCATCTATTCTTTTAATTTTATTTTTCATAAATATATAATATATGGTCTGATTTAAGTTTATAATTTCATTCGGTAGATTTCGATAACATTCGTTGCTTTAATTTTGAAATAAATATTAATTAAATTAACATACATTTATTTGTGTCAAAAATATATAAATGTGAATTAAATCTTATTTGTCAGGTTATATGGTCTGTTTTGGTTCAAAGATTCTTCCATGTTGTTTATTATATATTAAAAATCATGACTAATTATTTGGGTTTGTCATTTATTTCAAAACTATAATGTTTTTAATTTTTTTATCAAAACAATCATTTTATTCCACCAGTAAATACTGATTTTTGTTTTTGCATTTTTAAAAACAGCTAGTAACCATAAATATAAATAAAACCAATAAAAATATTAATTTTGATACAAATATAATTTCAAATGACAAAATTAAAACAGGTGACTAATAAAAATTCTTGACTTTCATTATGTATCTAAAGAAACCTCGTACTAATTAAAATATTCCATTATTATTTTCATTCCAAAAATAATATGGATAACAGATAAAAACGGGATCAAATTTATTCTCCAAACAATTTCCCAGATTTCATGTTTAATAGTTAAAGAGAAACCGGAGTCGGTGGGTTTGGAGTTCGGACACTGATGGGAGACCGATTGTTTAGGTTACCATCTCTCACCAACCCCATTTGCAATTTTTTTCATTATTTGTCCACCAAGATGATCCTTTTGCTTTCCGATTACTTTTATTATGTCCTAAAATTTAGCTAAGTTGTATGCCCATATACGAGATTGGATGATACTTCAAGTAACCCGCGTCTCGAGGGTCGAAAGTAGATGAAAATCGTATGTATCGACATCATTGGTCTTTATGAAATTTTATTAAATAAAATTTATAGGAGCTGGTTGAAAATAACAAAAGTTTGTTGAGACAACACTTATTATAGTATTCACTATCACAATAAACGTGCACTTAAGATTTTTTTAATCATACTTATAAGAGTGAACAATCATAAGTTGTAATAACTATAGTTATTTATCAACATGATCCTCGTAAGAGCAAAGCAAAAGTGAAAGATAATGTTTGTAACAAACACATCCATATAAAATTGTGTCTTTATTTTATTTACTTTGTGTTTAAATGTAAATCTATTGCTTGATAACTGATATATAAGATATTATATATACAAAATAAATAAATAACTGTGTCTATATTTTATTTGTTTTATGTTTTTAATGTAAATTTATTATTTTTTTTCATGTTGAAATGTAAACTTATTGATTAATAGTTGAGATATGAGATATTATATATTCATATTTAGACTTTTTAGCATAATGGCGAAAGATAAATAGTTTATTATGCGGAGTTCGGCAACGAACTGGTACCACTTTATATTGGTTACAAAGAGCGATGATAACGCTTATAAAAGTAAAAGTGAGGATTCGGATGTTGGAAGTTCGAGAAAGACTAGCTAACGGAGAGTCTCAAGAATAAGAGACACCATAATAAATCCAAATAAACGAATTTGAAAATAGTTGAATTATTTTTTTGACAAGTTTTTTGTATCATCATTTTTTTTTAAGTCTCTAACATTGCCATTTTGAAATTTATTAATGATTTTTTTTTCTCTGCTTTGAAATAAATTTATTACTTATCGAATATTATAATTATAGTATTCTTAGTTGGTCATTTCCAACCACACGCCAAACTAACTTTCAGATTAGACCATCATTCGTTCGATCCTGACCAACTAATGTTGGAGTCTTTGAATCGTGACTAACTGATAATGTTGGAGTGTTTTAATTGTGACTAACTAATGTTGGTTTTTTTACATTTTACCAACTAATGTTGGTAACTTTTAATTGTGACCAACTAAAGCTGGAACCTTTACAGTTGACCAACTATTGTTGGAACCTTTTAATTGTGACCAACTAATGTTAGAACCTTCTAATTCTGACCAATTAATGTTAGAACATTTACACTTCACCAAATAATGTTGGAACCTTTTAATACCTTTTTGTTATTATTTTGTATCCAAAATATACGAATAAATATCAATGAAACAAGAATATATAAGGCAAAATGATTTATAAAAGATAACTTATTTGAACACCTCGTTGAAAGCTCCACACACTGGCAGAGTAGGAAAGAGTGTGTCTACGGACATTACATCATAAAATCAAATAAAATATACACCAGAGCTTTTCTATTACAATTATTCAAGATATAGTATTACGTGTTTAATGTTATATGTGTGCCGAAGAGGGTTGTCTTATTGATCTGCAAGCCCATAAGTCACAAGCTTAACCCTTTCAATAACCAAATACGGTTCATCTCAATTTGGTGCTAACTTCCCCAATCGTTTATCTTTAGTGTGAAGGAAGCCAATTTTTAGCCCCACTCTAACTTCTCTTATTTGTACTTTAGATGTATACCTACTTCTTAACCAAATCTGACTATGAAGGGATCTTAGATGCATCTTTGTTCTTTTTTTTCTCAATTAGGTATAGCTCAGCTCTTTGGCTCATATTATTACTTGCTTCGGAGGGCATGATTCGGTAAGCTCACAATACGTCTTCTAAATAATTTAGCCATATCCCGATAACCCCTTCTAAATTTTTTATCAAACCATCTAAGATGTTTCTATTTGTCACCTCTAATTGCACGTTAGTCTAAGGATAAAAAGGCGATGAAAAACAATGTTTAATATCGCTAGAAGAATAAAATGTAACCATGTCTATATTTTTAAATTGTGGTCCATTATCTATGGTAATCGTTCTTCAAATTCAAACCTATAACATATATTAGCTAAGATGAATTTAATAATATCTTTGGCCGTATTAATGGACACATACTCTGCTTTCACCCGTTTAGAAAAATAACTAATAACCACAATGATGGTTTGGCGTCCTTTAGAGGTCATAGGTAAATGTTCAACAAAGTCCAACCCCACCTATAAAAAACAAAATGTCTCATATATTGACTCAAGTGGTGTAGGTAGTACATGTATTGCATTCGCAAACCGTTGACATGGGTCACATCTTCAGACTAAGTCTTTGGCATCTGTCGTGGTAGAAGGTCAGTAATATCCAGTAAAAAAAACTCGTATTGCAATTTTTTTATAGACATAATGGATGGATCTCTCCCTGTCGTGCAACTCAAATAACATCATTTGTGATTCATTAGTTTTGACGCACCGTAATAGTAGTCGACTTAAAGACTTCTTATAAAGTATATCCACAAAGACTGTGAAACCATGTGCTTTGAACCTTAGACTTTAGCCAATGATTTATAACTGTGAGAGTCCTTATACTCATAACTTGTTCAATCTCACACCTCTAATCTTTTACAAGATAGTTAAAATTTAAAATACCTCTCTAGAGCCTAACTTTTTCTCAGAACTCGTTATTATCGAATGGTGATCTTGTACTAGTATCCATGGATATCCTTTAGTATATGCAATAATAACCAAGGAATCAACCATTTATTTTTCGGTCCGACAAATATGTTCAGACTTGATGTGTTCAAATAAAGCAACTGAGTCTTTTTAATATTTGTAAGTACTTCACCAAGTGATCTTTTTTTGCTTCTGACTGATTCGAGGTATGATTAACAAGAATCTGTGAATCACTTATTAGGTGAAATTTCTTAACACCACAAATTTTCATAAGCATTAGTTCTGCCAAAGTTGCTTCATACTCTGCCTCGTTATTTGATGCTTTAAAACCAAAGCGCATTTTTGGTACATTGAGTCTTCAAATGGGGATATCAAATGAACCCATACTCCATAACCCGAAATGTTTGAGCCCCCATCAGTTCTAACTACCCACTCATTCTGAGACCCATCAATATATTGTCTAGGCTCAAGTCGTTTGGAATGAAACTCGACTAGAAATTCTGCCAAACTCTGTGCCTTAATTGTTGTTCGAGGTTCAAATTTGTGTTATAATCTCCAAATTTGGTTGACTACTTAGTCATCCGACCTGATACATCTGGGTTCTGTAACACATTCTTTAATGAAAATTAGGTTTGAACTGTAATAAAAAGGTCTTGGAAAATGGGCTCATTTTTTATGTTTCCATTACTAGGGCCAATACTAATTTTTCCAACTTTAAGTATTATTTTCAGCATCTAACAAAAGTTTACTTACATAGTATATCGGGCATAGATAACGTTCAACTTATTTGACCAAAACCGTACTTATTGTATAATCTGACAAACTATATACATAAATAACTATTATCCCACAGTTGGATTTTTCAAAATCTCCAGTGAGGATAAATTCTCTTTTATTTTTGTAAATGCTTTGTCACACTCTAGAGTCAAATTTAGTCTATTTTCCTTTATTAGCACTTGAAAAATGGTGCATACCTATCCGAAGAGCTCGATATAAATTTGTTTAAACCTACTAACCTTCTCGTTAAAATTTGTACCTCTTTGATAGACTTCGGGGGATCCATGGTGACTATATCGTTTCATATACTGGATTGGTTTGGATACCCTTTTCACTTACTATATAACCCAATAAATTTACGGGCCGAACACCAAACGTGCATTTTATGGATTCAACTTTAAGTTAATGACTTTTATGTAAGAAAACATGATCTCCAGATCGGAAAAATGATTTTATATTTTATATTTTTTACTAACATATCATTAATATAAAATTTATTGTTTACTTCGATCTAGGTAGTGAGAGGTTTATTTACTAATCGTTAATAAGTAGTCCCAACATTCTTTAAGGCAAACAACATCAATTTATAGGAATTGAGCCCCTTACTCGTTATGAATGTGGTGTTTTGTTGGTCCCTCAAATATATCTAATCTAGTTATATCCCACAAAAGCATCCATGAATGATAAGACTTTATTTTCGGAGGTCAAGTCTATCGACTGGTCAATTCTATCGACTAGTCAATTCTTGGGACATAAAAAAGATCCTTCGGACAAGTGCTCATTAAATTTTTGAAGTTAACATACGTGCGTCATTTCCCATTTTTTCTTCTTGACGAGTACCAATTTTACTATCCATAATGGGTATTGAGACTCTCGGATATGCCTCACTTTTGTTATTCGATCCACCTTTGTCACAATTGCTTCAGATTTTTTGATATAAAATCTCTTTGTTTCTGGATAATGAGGCGTACATTAGGTCGTACTATAATTTTATGGAAAATAATACTCGTAGGGACCCGTGTCACATCCTTGGTACACTAAGAAAATATGTGCAAATTATTTGCCAAAAAGGATATCAATTATTCCCTTTATGATTGAAGGAAGTCGAGCTCCAATCTTTAAAAAATTTCCATTAGAAAAAGTATAGATTTTGACATTCTTATCAAGTATTATTAAACTAAAAGTCTCTCTTAGATCATCTATAATATTTATCTCTGAAGTGAACTCTAATAATTATTATTATTTCTTTGCTTTAATACTCTGGATTATTTTAGGAGCCAAATAAATAAACTAGAATCTCTAGCCACTCTGTGATTGTTGTGGGCTACGCCTTTACCTCCGATTTCATATTTTAAACACTGTTGGACAATTGAGGTAACAACATGAATTCTTGATAACCATGATCTGCCTAAAGTAGCTTTGTATAAGGTCGGACCATCAAATACTATAAACAGTACTCTCATCATTTTCTTGAAGGGGCCTACTCCTAACAGTACATCTCCTTCAAATTCTCCAATTACATTTGCATTAATCCATGTGAATCATACTATTGTTCTATTCGACCGAAGTATAACGAGAAGGTTTTTTATTTGCTTGTACGTAGACATGAACAAGAGTTTTGCTAGAATACCCATATGAATCAGGATTCTTTAGATTTTAGCTCCCTTAATGGCCACTGTAATTACCAAACATCCTCACGTGGGACATCAATATATTTGAAATTATTAGCATCAAACACAACAAACGATAACAAATCTTGATAAAAATGAGTACACATGTTTTTTTCTAACTGAGTCGCCAAACTTACAATATGACTCTTCCACGAACAACCAAAAGGCCCTCATATTGTATCCCCATTGAAAATAGTCAATGATCAAAATAATTACACAAACTCTTAACTTTTCTTTCCTCGTTAGGTTAATCAATCAAAATAATGCTGAATCTCTCATGATCGCGGTTAAGATCCAAAAACCTTTTGTGAAAGTCCATAACCAAGTCAAATTTAATACAAGCCTCCCACTTATTTATAGATCTTAAGAATTTATTGGCATACACATCAATCGTATCATCTTGGTTCTTTGTAGTTTGTGCCTTGAATGCCACCAAATCCTCTCCAGGTTTCTTAGTCGCCGCCTTCTGCTCACATAATATATTATGCATGATGTGTATTAGATTATTTTACTTTTTCCTTATCTTTTTATTTCTAAGTTTCTTCTGTCCATAAGGCCTTTAAATCAATAATCTATGCTTCATGAGCCATTATGTTTTTCTAGGCTAATATTTAGCCTATATAACTCGCTTTCCAAATTTTCTACATAGACTATATGTTCCTCAAAGGTTTTCCCGTGAAGTTCACATTCATCTTGAATAGAGGTAATGGTATTATTTCACCTAGTTACTCAGTTTCTAGTTTTAAAATAGGCTTGAAAAAGTTAAGAAAACCAGATGTCAGGTTGTTCCTATTCTCGAGCTGGAAGGGTGAAGCTTTAACAGAATTTTCAAGAGTTAAATCGTTTTTATCCGGGTTTACAGTACCAAAATATTTTGGACTTCCCCCCTCCTTTTGATCCTTCGATACCCTTGATTTTTCTTCATTTTCACGGTTGGAAGTTTTTTTCGGATATTTTTCTCACTTCAACATCAACAATTTCTTTCAATGGTTCATTAGATTGACTCACCTCCGCGACACCAACAATTAATATTTTTCATGCCCGAGCTACCATCATCATCCTTCTCCAATATGTGGCTTCCCTTTTCATAGTCGGAAGATATAACTTGTGATCGATAGCTTATATTAGGTTAAAGATCGTCGATGCATGGGATAAAGTTGTGAATTTCTCCCATGATAAGTTGAGCTTTGACTTGGTCCGTCAAAAGTGACTTCAAACCAAGTTATTCGGTGTGAAGCACTTATGATATCTGTTTGACCGGTTTTCTATAGCCCACTGGTATAGTTTTATGAAAGTCTATTTGGAAGCTTTCCAGTTTTGTTGATGAGACTTATTTATAGCTGCGAAATAATGAAAAATAAGCATACTATTAAAAGATAACTGCAACTAAATTTATAATTCAAAAAAAGAGAAACTACATGTGCTTTGCCACGATCTTGGTATGTTGCTCGGATTCATTCTCATATTGATCTTCTTACTATTCTCCTAACAGCCGCTTATGAAGAAATATTACAGCTTTTATACTTTTTCTGTTTGTAGTAAGTCACTTACTATTTTATATACATTCCTAAAGTAATAAAGTAGAAAGGATCGAAGGATATTTGGATAGCCCGATGATAGCTAAAAATGGCTTCATTGGTATTTTGATCTTAGACAGCTTGGATGCCATGATACATGACATTAAAATAAACCAGGTGTTTGGGATGACTTGACTTGAACTAGGCTAAATAGATTGAAGTATCGAACTACTTCTAGATCCAACGAAAACCAAAGCACCCAATTCAGTATGTTGGGATACACAACCAATTATTTATGAGCATAACTTAATGATGTCTCTCCAGAATTTAGTAACCTTATTTCTACATCATTCGGAATTTCCCATCTAGCCCGTAGATTGCTGACCTCTTTTTCCAAAAATAATTATACGAATCATGAAGAGAAATTAAGTATTTGTTACTAACATTTTAGAAATTAGGCCCATCACAACCGACCATTAATACGGGTAATTCAACGTCTTCCTTTTTACTTTTCACATTTGGACATTGGAGATTTCTCTTTACCTTCAAATTTCTTAAGGATTTATGCTTCCCTCTTAGCACCACCAACATTAATATGCTTATATGTCTCATCTACTAATTGCATCGAATTTCCTCCAAAGGTTAGCATTATTCTTTCAGACCCCCTCTATTTGTGTCACCTGATAGACGTCAACCTTTTCAATAATGTCAACATTACCTCTAATTGAGGTCTCTAAGGGGACATCAGTGTTTACTGAAGAATTTTTGGCTTGACCTATTATTATACGAGAGTCAGAAATGTGCTTTTTTTAATGGAGCGGTTTTAGATTTCTTTATATAGGTGACATATTCTCGGTATCCGAACCCCATATAACTATAAAGCATGATTGGAGTTTATTACTAGTATTTCCTTAGGTCTGTCCTAACTTAGGATTTTGAGCTTATTTTGATGAAGACTGGGTGGAAGAGGATGGAGGATCAACCAGAATGGAGTATATGTTGTATGGATACTTTCATCCATATTCAAAGGTTTAAACAATGACTTTTGGCCCTTAGGTTTCTAGGAGCTCAACAACTCTTCGTTATACTCTCCCTTATTGAACTTTATCTGAAAAACACAACCAATTGGTTGGGGGTGTTGACAACACAAAACATACAACTCCAAAGAAAAATCTTAGGAAGTCACTGAATAATGATTTATACGATGGCTATAAAACTTGGAGTTAAGGGTTGCGGTGGTAGAAATGTGAAGTTTCTCTCTCTATCTCTAAAAATGGTTGAGGAATGAAGTGATGTTGACAGAATGGAGGAGTATTTATAGAGGATTGTATAAAAGCCCAACATTTAGTTTTCATAGGCCGAAAGTTGAATCATTTTTATTTTCTGAACAAGCAGAATTATTTTAAAACTTTTATCACGCTTCGACATTCAAAAGGTAGGTCGTGAGTCGAATGATTTTATGAAATATATACAAGAATAAATATACAAATAACCATCTATGAAGCATATAAATAACTAAATCTGACGTGACTTTATGATCAGTCAAGACTATAATTTCTAAGTGTGTTCAGATTAACCAAAACTGGTGAAAAATGCTAAGTGTTTGTGTGGTTTGATCCAAAGTGCTACGTGTTTTCATGATTTAATCCAAAGTAATTTTAAGTTTAAGTTATCCCGAATTACATTTGCTAGGACTAAATGGGCTACTGATAATTACTGAATTCTCCGAATGGCAAGTCAGACCAATAAATTACTAAACCATAGTTTACTTTATGATGTTGATGTAATAAAGATCTAATATTAGAAGTATTTAATGTAATAATGATATTAGGTTATATGTTCTTATATCCTCTTGGATTATCCGAAGAGGCACATGGACCATATAAACCCACTAGGCCCAAAAGTCTATATAAAGCCTTTATTTTGACTTTTGGAAATTTACGATAATATTTACTTCTCAACAACTTTTATTAGACATTTTCTCCAATTAATTACCAATCAGCTCTTTTATCTCTCTTAACACTACCAAGAGTTTATTTAATTTCTTTATTATGAAAATACTCGCCAAAAGTATTTTACACTATCAAACCAGAGTTTTGAATATGGACTCAGAGTTTCAAACTTATGACATCCTAGATATTAAGAGAAAAAATACAATCCCATAAGAGATAATTTAAAGATTATGTCAAGCCATTTGACAACACACAATCAATAAAGAGGTTGAAACCTCAATAAATTAGCTTTTCTTTTATTGAAATTTTACATTGTATTGGTAACCAAACAATAAAAAAGTGTATGAGAATAAATATTGTATTTATTCTAGATAAGGTTGGCCTAACTAAGTTGGATGGTCGATTCAGGGATCACAATACATATATTTTTACTAGTAAAAGTGATATTTCTCTTATTGGATAACTAACACAACAAATCGTCTCTATCACTGGCGGAGGGAGATTGTGGTAAGTTATCGATTTCTTGTAAGTGGTTGAGATGTCTTCTGATGCCTGGCCTAATTTGGCAGATTAGGTCCGGGACCATTGATAATAAAATTTGATACTTTACTGTTACTATTAATTTTAGCATCTCTAATTATAATATTAATATATCAGTTAAAATAGATATAGGGAATAACATAGGCCGTACCATATGATGAGTCTGAATTCTGCATGCTCCCCGGACAAGGACAGATCGGTCCAAGCTCTCCGGACCGGACCGATCACTTCAAACACTTAGCCCAAAGGACTGTTCGAACTATGACAAAAGTACTAAAAAACCTAAACACTACTTGACTAAGCTACTTGCTCTCCTACTTAGAGCTCATGGGTCTTTGAACATGACCCGGGTCCATTTAACATGACCCGAAAGCCCATAAGGGCCCAAACATGAGGGTATAAATACCCAACCACCTGCATTAAGTGTGGGTAATGAGAATTAACTACTACCAGTCACCTTAATTATCTCTCTACTCTCTACACTAAAAATAAAACACTCACATACTACTATTAAACACCAAGCAAATTACAAGCCTACCCTCAAGCGATAATTATCACCACAGTAGGAGGAGAAGGTGCATGAATCAAGCATTCAAAACCAGCTAAGAAGGTCTGTCCGAATGAATCCGGACAATCCAGAAGTACCACCAGCTCTGCTCGAAGTGGTGGGAGAGAACGATGAGTACACTATCGAAGAGCGTGATAGGATAAAGGGTGAAATAGAAGCTCTGAGGGCCGAAAGGGCTAAGATGGGCATGAAAGAAAAGTCTAAAGAGTCAATTGCTCATCACACCGACAACCCTAGAGAGCATGAGTCTTCAAAGACTCATGTGAGCACCAAAAAGACTCATGCCAGCTCCAAAAAGTCTCACCGGTCTAAGCCAGTGGAGAGTTCTGACTCAAGCTCAGAATCTTCTGATAACTCTTCGGACAGTGAGGGAGTTGAAAAATCTTTATCCTCTAGCAGCGATGAGGGTCGAACTAGAAAGAAGAAAAAACAGATCAAAAAATATTCAAGAAAAAGGGATAGACATGGAAAGATGAAGAGGCATATTGGTAAAGGATTATCTCATAGCCGGAGGCATATGGACCGGATGCTGATGGATCCCTTCGCTTTTCACGATGAACCAGGTATCTTTGCAGCTCCCAATGAGGATACTGTGTTCAGTCGTGGAAGAAATTGGAGGCAATCTCTATTGTCTTCTAAAATTCTGTCCGGAAACCTCCCTAAGAGGTTTGACAGTACCAAAATAGAAAAGTACGATGGCAGTACTGATCCGGAAAACCATTTGGAACAATTTAAAAACTTCATGATGAACTTTGACGACGATGATAAAATACTTTGTAGGGCATTCTCCCAATCATTTACGGGGAGTGCTCTAAAATGGTACAACAGCCTGCCTCAGGGTTGTATCAAAGATTTCGATACTTTTTAGTAGCCTTTCGAAGGCAGTTTGTAGGGAGTAAAGAGCTAAAGGGCAATGGAGACACAATAATCCATTGTGCCCAGGAACCAAATGAGTCATTGAAAGAATATATAAGCCATTTTGTGAATACCAAGAATGGGTTGGCTGATTTCTTTGAACAGGTAGCAATAGCATCCCTAAGACAGGGTTTGAACCCAGACAATCCAGTTGATTCAGTGACCAGAAAGAAGGCCATGACATGGGGAGGGTTGCTGAATCAGGATGGAAAACAAATAAATGTTGATGAAACGAAGAAATCAGGGTGCACAGGCAAGTGAGGTCTACCCCGGTGGCGCCAAATCCCAATCAGAATCAGTCCGGGAACAAAGCAAGAGAGACAGGACAGGGGCATGGTAGGGCAAAAGCTCAGTCTCAGCCAGCTGCTCCTGCTCAGAGTCAGCAATCCAGAAATAAGAGAGGGCCATGGGTCCAACCGGAGTGGTTCGCAGAATTAAAAGAAAGTGTGGCCACCATTTTTGATAAAACAAAGGACGAGGTACATTATCGGAGACCAGCCAGATTGCAGTCTCCCAGAGAACATCACAATAACTCTTTTTGCCAATATCACAATGATATTGGTCACACCACTGATGACTGCATAGCGTTGAAACAAGAATTTTAGAACTTGATTGAGAGGGGAAAGCTGAGGGCTTACGTCAAAAGAAGAGGAGGCAACAGGCCTGACAACACTCACCGGGTTGGTCCAAGTAATGCTGCTCCGGAGGGAGCCATGGTTATAATTGAGAGGTTTGATGTGGAATATGAGTACTTGGATCCTGATCCAACTCGAAACAGAGTGGGTACAATTGAGGAATGTTCTAGAACGGTCTCCGGACTCATTAAGTTTTTTGAGTCGCTTACAATATTCGGAGGGGACACTATGACAGCTCCTACTGCTTCTTCGAGGAAGAGGCACGTTCATACTTTAGCCTCCCAGCTAGAAGGAGGCATGACTTCCTATCAGTCACAAAATTCATTCCCCTTCATTGTTTTTGATGAAGATGATTTAAGAGATATTGCTTGCCCTCATGAGGATGCTGTTGTCATAGGAGCATCTATTGGGGGCAACGACATAAGACGAATTTTGGTGGATACTGGAAGCTCAGACAATATCCTTTTCTTAACCACATATAAGAGAATGAAAAATCCAGCTGTAATTCAGAATTCCGACAGATTAATTGTGGGTTTACAGGCAGCTCAACAGATGTGATCGGAGAGTTCGAAGAGGAAGTTCTGTTGGGCAAGGGCCCTTTCAAGAAAATGGTCAGAATACTCTTTATTGTGGTGGATTGTCCCACTTGCTATAATGTTATACTAGGGAGATCTTGGCTCTCTAGGATGCATGCAGTGGCTTCAACAGTCCATCAGTGCTTGAAATATGCTGTTCAGGGACAGGTTGGAGTCGTCCGGAGCAGTCAAAAGATTTCAAGAGAATGTTACGCTACTGCTCTGGCTCCCCGAACACTGGGGGCAGTTCGTATCAGCGAGCAATAACAGTTTGAGGGGCCTTCTGGGGGTGAGGGTGAAATTGATGACCCCAGAGAGACCCCTGGAGTGTTGATACCGGTCGAAGAGGTAGAGACACACTATTTGGAAGAAGGAAGAAGTGTTAAGATAGGCTCCAAAATGCCACCCGATCTGAAAAATGAAATGTTAAAGTTTTTGAAGAATCATCAGCACGTTTTTGCTTGGTGCAATGCTGATGTTACTGGGGTTCCAGTAGAAGTGATATCACATCACCTATCCGTCTGGAGAGACGTGGCACCAGTGGTTCAAAAGAGAAGAGCTTTTTCTAAGGAGAAGGCTGATGTCATTGTGCAAGAGGTTGACAGGCTCACAAAGATGGGGCACATTAAGGAGTCTCAATATCCTTTGTGGACTGCCAATCCGGTTCTGGTAAAGAACAAAAATGGCAAGTGGCGCATGTGCATTGACTTCACAGATCTCAATAGAGCTTGCCCAAAAGATTTGTATCCGGTCCCCCGGATTGATCAGTTAGTAGACTCCACCTCTGGGAACAAACTGCTTTCCTTTATGGATGCCTTCTCCGGATACAATCAGATTCAAGTGGATCCGAATGATCAAGAGCATACCACATTTGTCACGGACAGAGGTCTCCATTGCTACAAGGTAATGCCGTTTGGGTTGAAAAATGTTATCAGAGATTAGTAAACAAGGTATTTACTGATCAGATTGGAAGAAATATGGAAGTGTACATTGATGACATGATGGTGAAGAGTGTGGATGAGCAATTGCACTTGTCCAATCTCCAAGAAACTTTTGCCAACTTGGTAAAAGTGAATTTGAAATTAAATCAGAAAAATGTGTGTTTGGAGTGCAGTCCGGAAAATTTCTAGGCTATATTATAAGTGAGCATGGAATACAGCCCGATCCGGACCAGCTCAATGCTCTATTCCAAATGGAGCCTCCTCGAAATATTAAAGAAGTACAGCGGTTAATGGGGAGATTAGCTGCCTTAAATAGATTTATCTCAAGGTCTTCGGACAGGTGTGCCCCCTTCTTTCAAACCTTGAAGGGTGCAAAGGGATTCGATTGGACCCCACAGTGTGATGAGGCTTTCAATGAGATCAAGAAGCACCCGTCCTCCCCCAAAACTTTGTTTAAACCAGCTGATGGGGAGACACTCTTCGTATATTCAGCAGTTTCAAGTTGTGCCATCAGTGCTGTATTGGTAAGGGAGGTCGATGGTCATCCCCATCCAGTATACTACATCAGCAAAAGTTTGATAGATGCAGAAAGGCGTTACTTGAAACTCGAAAAATTAGCATTAGCCCTGGTGATAGCTGCTAGGAAGATGAGGCCTTATTTCCAGGCCCATCCCATCATCGTCCGGACTTCTTTTCCCCTGAAGAATGTCCTCCAAAAGGCAGACGTTTCAAGCAGGATGACTAAGTGGTCAGTAGAGTTGGGAGACTTCGACATAGACTTTGCTCCTCGAACAACAGTCAAGGCCCAAGCTGTAGCTGACTTTTTGGTTGAATTTCACTCCGATAGGGATACAGAGCAAACTACTGACATAAAAGATAAAAAGGTATGGGTCGTCCGAACAGATGGTGGATCTAGCACTATGGCATGTGGTGCAGGGGTGTGTTTAACTTCTCCATATGGAGATAAAATGTACCAGGCTATTTGTTTTGCTTTCAGGGCATCCAATAATGAGTCTGAATACGAAGCAGCTATAGCTGGTTTAAAGTTAGCCTACATTTGTGGGGCTAAGAGGGTCAAGCTACTAAGTGATTCCCAGCTTCTAGTCTACCATGCCCAAGGCCAATCTGAGGCTAAAAAGGAGCAGCTTGTGAAATATTTACTCCTCCTTAAGAATGAAGCACTCAAGTTTAAAGGTGTTGTTTATGAGCACATTCCACGGGAAGAAAATGAGCTAGCAGACTCATTAGCAACCATAGCATATACAGAGTTATATCCATGGATCCATGTGCTGGAAAGCCCCTCCATTCAACTTAGTAAGGTTAAAGAAGAGAAATTTTTTGAAGTGCAAGTGAAACAACCTCAAGACTGGAGGTTTCCTCTCCTGCAAATATCTCTCCGATGGTGTCGGGCCTCCAGATAAGTCACTAGCCAGAACATTAAAACACAAGGCTCGTGGTGTCATCATATTGAGAGAAGTGTTGTATAAAAAATCTTACAGTAAACCTCTCCTGCGATGTTTGGGGGATGAGGAATCTCAAGTAGTCCTCTCCGAATTGCATGATGGTGAGGGATCAGCCCATTGTAGATTCAGAGCTTTAACAAGAAGAGTTTTAATGTCCGGTTACTATTGGACATCTATCATGAAATATGCGAAGGAATTGGTAAGAAGGTGTGACCCATGCCAGAGGTACAACAATGAAATTCATGTCCGAGCCATTCCTTTAGAGTCAATTTCTGAGCCTATTCCTTTTGCTCGATGGGGGTTGGATTTAGTAGGGCCTCTGCCTGTGGCGTCCGGAGGACGCAAAACTATAATTGTGGCCATAGACTACTTCTCGAAGTGGATTGAAGCAGCCCCTCTAGCAGGGACAACATCAAAAGCTGTTATAAAATTCATTTTATCCAACATCTGTTGCAGATTTGGTGTCCCATAAAAGATAACAACAGACAGTGGGCCACAGTTCGACAATAGGGAAATGGAGAGCTTCTGTCCCTCAAGGGGTATACAACATTGCTTCTCTTCGCCTTTCCACCCACAAGCAAATGGGCAAGTTGAAGTGGCTAATAGAACTATACTGTCCGGTTTAAAGAAGAATTTGGAAGGGGCTGCTAGGAAGTGGCCTAGTTATTTACAAGAAGTCTTGTGGGCCTACCGGACAACACCTGGGGCTGCAACACAAGAGTCACCCTTTGCTTTGGTCTATGGGATGGATGCAGTAGCTCCCATAGAAGCAACTCTCCCGTCATTTCGTGTTCACAACTTCTCCAAACATGCTAACGAGGTGGCAATCAGAGGTCAACTTGATTTGATAGAAGAAAGACGAGTTAAAGCTCACCTTAGAGTTGCACACTATCAGGGCTTGATGAGAAGCAGTTTTGCTTCCAAAGTTAAAAGAAGAGATTTCCAACCAGGGGACAAAGTATTAAGGAAAGTCTTCTTACACACTAAAGAAAAGCTGTTCGGAAAGCTGGTCCCAACTTGGGAAGGTCCGTATATGGTTGTTGAAAGAATTAAACCTGGAACATATTGGTTGGAGGACAAAGATGGAAGAGTTTTGACTCATCCTTGGAATATCGAACATCTCCGGATGTACTTGGAGTAGCATTTGTAAAATATTTACTTGTTTAAAAATCCATGTAAATATTTGGGGGCATACTCTTTCCTCCCTGGTGGCACGGGGAGGTTTTAATGAGGTGTCCGGGCTTTTGAATAAAATTTGATGCCTTCTTAAAAATTTTCCAAGTGTTTTAAGTTTTGTCATTTGTCACACTATCCGGATTGAAATAACTAAGGGCTATTTAAACTCTAGCCGGAGAACTTAAACACTCTCACTATGAAATAACTAAAGGTTACTTAAACTCTAGCCAACAAAATAGGAACAGACTATGAAAGAAGATGAGAATTGCATGAAACAAAGATATTCATTAAAATAACTTAAAGTGCCTTGGCCTTCCAAGGACTTTTCAAATTGTCAAAAACAGAACCGAAAACCTATCCGGTCAGTTGCCGGACACGATTACAAAAAAGAATGCCTTGGCCTTCTAAGGACTTTAGTTTGCATAACAAAGTAAAAACTGAATCATGAATTAAGGCTGAGCCTTAGAAGATGGCTCACCTTCATCTGTCTTTTCCTTCCCTTTGAAATCACTCTTCTCTTCGCCACGTTTCTCCCGGGTGTGTTATTCGTCATCCGAGGAATCACTAGAGTAGCCATACCTGTCTCCTTCAGCCATCGTATGATACGGGAGGTCTTCAGGCTCAACATGAAGCCATAAATCCCCCAGGTTCTTCTTCGGAAACTTCTCATGGAAGAGTAGGACAATGTCAGACTTCACCTTGGCATACATCTCCTCCTGAGTGTCGATCACATTATTGGCATAAGCATCGATCTTGGCTTGAATCTTGGCCTCCTACTCCTATAGCAAAGTCGCTTTCTCCTCGGCAGCCTTAGACACTGTATTCTCAAGAGCGATTTTATCATTGGTCAGGTTGGTGATGATTTGATCCTTAGCTTTGGATTCTCCCTTTGAGGTGGTAAGGTCTTTCTCCAGACCGGACAGCTTCTCCCGGAGCTCTCTAATGTTGTCCTCTAAAGTGGAGACTTTTGTGTTGCTTGCCTCTTGCTTTCTCTTCAACTCCTCGGTTTCCTCCTTTAAAATGTCAGCATTGGAAGTGGCAGTGCGAAGGTCATCGGACAGCCTCTCTTTGTCAGACTTGAGATCTTTGATAATATCAGCCTGGTTTCGGACTTGTTTCTCCAACACAAGTACAGGCTGAACGTTGCTTAACAAAGATTGGGCTATGGGATCCCTTTCACTAGAAACGATAAAAGTCTTACCATTAAAAGTGACCGTGTTGGAGGTGTTTGGAGGAAGGTAAGGCCCGACAAAGTCATCTCTGGGAAGATTGATGAAGTATTCACCAAGCTCACCAAGACCGGTGATGTCTACTCCATCAATATTGATACCTCCCCCCTCAACCTCATCGGTATGAAAGTCACCCGGAATCTCCTCGGCATGCGTTGGGTCAGTAGGATCAGCTTGGAGAGAAGGCTCCGGAGCCCGGAGAGAAAGCTCTTCTCCCTTAGAAGTCTTTTTCGTCTTGACCTCCCGGTCTGTGCTTTCGCTTCCCTGTTTACGATTTCTCTTGGAAGCCCTTGGAGGTTTTGGGAGGTTCGCTTCTTGCTTTTCAGTCTCTTGCTCCACCACTTCCAAGAGAGCAGCATCGATTTGGCTCTGCGCTGGCCCCTCCGGGTCTATTGGAGCATCCTTCTCTGCATCAGCAGGGTTAGCACCACCCACCACCTTCTTGCCCTTCTTCTTCTTGCCTTTCATTTTGCTCGGGGCTTTGGCCCGGCCTGGCAGGAAAAGTGTCCCATCTGGTTCATGGGTCCTCTTAAGCACAACATCCGGAGGAGGCTGAGTGGTGAGCTCCTCCCAAGTCAAGTCTCTCCGACCTGTGGTGTTCCATAAGTGAGACCTTGCCAAGTTGCCACTGGTAAAAGCAGCATGGAATCGGTTCCCCCACTTCTCCGCAGCCCAAGCATTGATCTTGGAGCAAGTAGCCTGCCCGGCTTTCTGATAGTCACTGAACTCCTTGGGCAGTACTGCCAAGGAAAAAGTGAGACCCATTAGTTCGAACTACTTTAAAAAAAACAAAAGAATAAAGTGTAAGACTTACAATCACTCCTCCTCCTGCTTCTGAGAAGTCTTGGGTTCTCTCCAGACTTGATTTTTCTTCCATTCTCCCAAGCACCACTAACGAATAGGAACTGGGTCCTCCAATTCCTCTCCGCCTCCAACCAATCATCAACAGCCTTGAAGTCATCCCCCATATTGAAATGGTAAAAGGGGATGTTGGGTTTTCTGCACAGACTGGCCACAGCAGCAAACTCCTCCATTGGCAGAGGAATCCCGGAGAGCCTTGAGGCCATGATGCAGGCCATGAAGGTATACCAGGCGTTGGGGCTCAGCTGGCTCGGACAGAGTTTTATCAGATGGAAGTATCTGACAATCTCTGGGTCTAAAGGGAATCTGAGTCCCCAGTTGAATAGCTCCGTGAACATGACAACTTCGCTCAGTTTGCAGTCCATAGGAGTCTCCGGGTGTATGGGGATCCTGATCTTCACATTCTCCGGTATTCCCCATTTTTGTACGCATCCGGCCCAGCTCAGCTGTGTGGATGAACGCGTAGTTGATTTTCTGCAGGGCGAGGAGATAATTAACGCTGACCTTGTGAAAACAAGGCCCCACTCTTCCCTCGAGGCTCTCCGGCAGATCCGGATGCCTCAAATACAATTTTTCTTTGCCTTTGTCCTTCTTGGCAACTATTGCACTACTAGTCTGACCGGAGGGCTCAGACTCAAATGGAGCCTCTTCAACAGAGTCCTCCATAACTTCCTCCATAATTGTTGAAGGGATTTCAGCAGCAGTAGTGGAGGGAGGGTTCATACTTGACTCAGCCTTGTCTCCGGACTGCTGGGCCTCTGTGTTCTTTTGGCTTCTGGCCTCCGGTAGAGTATCCGGAGCAGGTGCTTCTCTTTGAAGACTTGGACTGGTGCCCTCCGGACCGGACAGTCTGTCCTTGGGGGCTCTAATAGGCACCTCTGACCCGGTGCTGCTGTCTTTTGCCCCCGACTTTGAGGGAGTGTTTTTAGACCCTTGGCCTCTAACTAACCGGCCTTTCCTCCTATCAACTAGCTTCTCAGGGGAGTGCTCCGTATCCGACCCCATAGCTATGAAGGGTGAGGGTTTTTTTAGGCTAGTAGCTGTTACTCCTGGCTCGACAGTAGGCTCCGATTCCTGAACTGAGGAACCAGAGATAATGGGGGAAAGGTTGGTTTGAAATAGTTTTCTAGGCTTAGTGCCTTTAGAAGAAGAAGAGCCTTGATTTGACTCTGTGGCAGAGGTGATTGGTCTATCGACAAACGAAGTGGGTAACCCTGCCGCAATTCATCTTTCTCTTTCGACTTTTTGAGCCTTTTCTAACTCAGAAAGGTTGAGCCACCCGCCTTTGACCAGCGCGTCCCTCGCTGTAAACATAAACTATCGAACAAAGTTTTTGCTTTAGAGAGAGAGAGAGCTTTGGGAAAATTTTACAGAGTAAATGTGAAAGAGATGGTAAAACAGTAGAAAGTGAGTTTGTATTTATAGTAAATCTGAAAAAAGAAGTTGATTCCTAGGAGAATTCGAAAAGATTGGTAATGATTAAAGACGGCGTTGATGTCATCACCTTTAATTAAGAGGTTGCTTTTCGAAGAAGGTGGGTTCGAAATTCAAGGTGAAAAAACGGCTGAAGCAACCAATCAGAGAGTGACACGTGTCCCACGAACTCTGGCAAAAACCATTTTGAATTCGTGAAGCTTTATCAGTCCGGATAAACCCATAGCCCAAATTGACAGACCTGTCCGGATTAAAACTACCCCTGATGTCGGACTGTTTTTCAGGTTTTTGACAAAGAGTATTTGCACAAACACCTAAAAAAGGGGCTCCTGATGAGTCCGAATTCTGCATGCTCCCCGGACAAGGACATATCGGTCCAAGCTCTCCGGACCGGACATATCACTTCGAACACTTAGCCCAAAGGACTGTTCGAACTATGACAAAAGTACTAAAAAACCTAAACACTACTTGACTAAGCTACTTGCTCTCCTACTTAGAGCTCATGGGTCTTTGAACATGACCCGGGTCCATTTAATATGACCCGAAAGCCCATAAGAGCCCAAACATGAGGGTATAAATACCCAACCACCTGCATTAAGTGTGGGTAATGAGAATTAACTACTACCAGTCAGCTTAATTATCTATCTACTCTCTACACTAAAAATAAAACACTCACATACTACTATTAAACACCAAACAAATTACAAGCCTACCCTCAGGCGATAATTATCACCACCACCATATAGACATGGATGCAACATTATTGATCCCTCATTTATTAAAGAAATTGCGATAATTAGTCTAAGAAAAATATATTTCTTCCAAACCCAACTGGTAGAGGATCCAAGAGTAAGGTTCAATTTTTTTTTTACTTTTTCAGATTTAATCCACTCACACCAAATTGAGTTTGTTTTTAATTCAAGATGGACAAAAAATGTTCAAGAGCGGTGGCGCGATTTTATACTTTTAGGTCTTTTATCAGTAAACTACCCTTTTTTTAAGGGAAATGTAGATTTTATTTGGAAACTTTGGGCCTATATATTTTAATCTACATGCTGAACCATAGGAAGCATTTTAGTTGCTAGGAGGGCTCTTTTTGGAATCAATCATAGATGCTAAACATAAATTACAAATACGGATGGCATGTGAATATGACTACTTCTCTTAGTTGTAGTCTTCATTCATATGACAAGTGATTAGAAGTCTATGATCTTAATTAATTTTTTTAAAGATATGACGACATGCGTTGTAGATTAGGCGACTGGTTATTAGGGGGATGTGAAGGTAGGGGATGGGTAGGGTTCCTATTTCGAAACCAAGAATGTTAGTGATATATTGACGATAAGAATCGTTAATCTGAGAGTGATAAATTTTACTTTTTATAGGATCAATATGGTGGCCAGAAAATAGAGAACTCAACAAAGCCTTCTTTAGTGAGTTTAAAGGTGGTGGAGTTTGCACGACTTAAAATCATGATGTCATTTTCAAAACAGAGATTTATACTTTTCTAACTTTTGGAATTTTTAGTCAAATTTAAAGTTTGAGTCTTTACTTTTCTATTTTAAGATATAAAAAATGGTTTGCATGATCATAACAAAAATAGAGAGCAAGATGAAGTTTACTTTTTCTTAGGCCTCTTTTGCTATTGAATGAGTTGTGGAGGTTACTGTTGATATTTATTGTCTAAAAATTAGTTGATATGCATTGGATAATCCAATAGATCATTTTATGAGGAAAGTTTATAAGGACAAAGATATCAAGAATGATGTGTCATGATATATTATGAAATACTTTCATAAGATAACATTCGATGAGAACTCTTAGACTTTTACGATTTGTATGATATCCTCTTAATATCTCTTTTTTTGGCAAAAATTGAAATTTTATTTCATTTTGGACCAATTAGAGAATTGATCGAAATTACAAGGATTTATAAAAAATTGTATCAAAACAAAGAAGGCTCACGCCTTTTCTAACTATAAACCCTAAATTGAGAGTCCAATCGCCATATTAGCTCCAACTGATTGTCTTTGATTCAAATTCAGGGAAAAAATTGAACAATAACCCGAAATCCACACCATTCTTGCACTAAAGCTTCACAAGCTCAACCAAATCGACTTAAAAGTTCAGAAACTGAGAAGAGGACTACAATCCAGTTACTTCAAGCTGGAGTTAATGTAGCCTAAGCCCATGCTTTCCAGAATAACAATTGCAAAAAGCTGGTTAGGCGCATTGAAGTGAAAACACTCAACTTTCTTATTACATTTCAAAGTCCACTTCGTGACCCAGTCTGCGGCTCTGTTCTGGGATCTGGAGATGAATTTGATCGACATTGAAGGCAAGATTAACCTTCTGCAGATCGAGACAAGGGGATACAGGTACCCAAGACTTTTACCATTGACAAAAAATATTGATTAAAGTTTTGCAATCAGACTCAATGTCAACCTCAGTCGGGTTGTTTTCTCTACAGATCATTAGCCCTTCAAACAGAGTGTGAGTTTCATCTATAAGAGGAGAGAGTTTTCCAAAAGTCTTGTCTGGTCCTTTTTTAATATCTCCATCGTTCTTTCTAATAATCATTCCACCACTCAATTCGCCATTGAAGATGCTAGCAGCGTCAGTATTCAGCTTCACTATGCCTATGTCAGGAGCATTCCACTTCAGGTAGATCTCTTTCTTTCTTTATCTTTAATCAAAAGGAAACCCAATATAGATCCTGCATCAATGGCTTTTGACCAGTGTTTTCTAGTTAGTTAGTTTGATATATGAAGACCAGTAATAATTTTGTAGATAAAAAGAATATTTATATTAGCAGAGGGTCTAATGTTAATTAACTTTGATTCATTTCGATTTTTCCAGATCACCCAACATATAATAGCATGTAAAACATGAGTTATGTGAACTTTTTGATTTAAAAACCAGAACCAGTTTCGAACTACCTGAGTTAAACTCATATATTTTTCAATCCTGATTTTAAATAAGTCACTGAAATGTTTCCATATACACCAGACATAAGAAGAATTACCAAATAAATGATTGGTGTTTTCACAATTAGGACAAAACTGACACTTGGAAGCCATGTTTAGGTGTCTATATTGCATTATTGAATCAATATTCAGATTTTTAAAACTATTTTCCATAAAAGAAAGGAGAACTTCCTGGGTGTAATTGAGTTCCAAATTTTCTTGAAGAATGACGATTTGATGTGATGATGTCTTGTGCTATTCCATGTGAGGCTGGTGTTGAATTCCATGTGTGGAGATTTCATCCAAATCATCTTATCCTGCTTTCTAGAATCCACTTTGAAGAGATGAATTTGATTGATTCTACTTTTGGGTATAAAACCTTTCATAGACTCTTTGTCCTAACTGTTATTCTTCCAAAACAATTTAACTTTTCCATCCAGGAACCACATGTTAGCATTATAAGAGGAGTGATCTAAAATAGGAGTTTGATTGTGCCAGTTTTGAACCCAAAAATCCATTTATCCACTGCCTAAAATCCATCTTATTTTCTTTTCTACAATATCTTTAATACTAACCAGACGTTTCCAAGTAAGTGAACCTGGCTTTTTAAAATTAGCTTTAAGAGGATGCACACTTTTATTATATATATATCATGCATCATATTCCCCCAAAAGCTCTCTCTTTTTTTTTTCTGTAAATGAACCAAATCTTTTGAGAAAGAGTGTTCTGAATATCAGTTAGCTTTCTAATATTCAGACCTCCTTCATCAAAAGGCTTGCATAAATTCTTCCAAGAGGTCCAATGGATGTTTTATATATTAAATTTATACCTTCAAAGAAATTTGTTAAAAAAAATTCAAGTCTTTGAATATACTATTTGGAATCACAGTATTGTGCATCCAGTAATAAGGAATAGACATAAGAATTGAAGAGATTAAAGAGAGCCTTCCCCCAAAGGATAGATACTTGATGTCCCATTCAGTGATTTTGGCATTGATCTTATCAATCATAGTGCTGAAGTTTTTAACTTTGTTGTTACATGAAAGATTGATTCCCAAGTAGCTTATTGAGAGGTTCTCAGATTTGAAGCCCGTACTTCTCTCCAACATGTTTATCCTGCTTTGGTGAAGCCTTGCAGAGGTAATAATATGAGTCTTATCTTTGTTTATAGATTGACCAGAAACCTGTTGATATCTTTCAAGAAAGCTACTTAAGATATTGATTGAATTTTGCATACTATTAGTGAACACTAAGATGTCATCAGCAAATTCAGTGCAAGACACTAAATAGTCTGTTCTAGATGCATATCTCAGTTTGCTATTAAATCTGAATAGATTATAGAGGCCTCTCATTGGAACCTCCTCTCCAATTATGAAGAGGCTTGGGGACTAAGGGTAACCTTGCCTCAAGCCTCTTTTAGTTTGAAAATAACCAAAGACCTTTCAATTAATCAAAAGAGAGATATTGATATCCTTAATTAGATTACTGATTAAGTTAATGAATTCTCTAGAAAACCCAAATAGAGTAAGGACTTTAATAATAAAAGGATATGACATTTTCAAATGCCTTTGACATGTCTAATTTGATCATAATATTTATATTTTTATGTTTTATATTCAAATCAAAAGCAAGCTCTTTAGCAATAAGTATATTCTCATGAATAGACCTATATCTGAAAAAAGCACCTTGATTCTTAGACATGATATTAGACAGGACTTTTGATAATCCAGTGTTGATCAGCTTAGAAAGAATTCTATTTAACATAGAACACCGACTAATATGACGACAATTGTTCCAATATAAAGGATTAGCAATCTTAGGAATAAAGAAAAGGCTAGTAGCAAAAATTCTAGTAGGGATCTTTTGCCCAGAGAGATATGAATTGATAGAAATATTCAGGTTAGACTTAATTATGTTCCAACAAGATTTATAAAAATGTAAGTTGTACCCATCAATTTCAGCTGCACTAGCTAGTTTGATAGCGTTAATGATATTCCAGAGCTTTTCCTCGGTAGCAGCCTTCATAAGATGATCATTTTTTCAGATGTAGTAATCAAGTAAGGAATAGAAGAAAATATATCATCTTGTATATAAAACTTCTCTTCATCATTGCTATTGAATGACTGACTAGTAAAATGAGTTTTGAAGTACTTTTCAGAAGATCTACCAATCTCTTCAGGGTTATAAATCCATGTGTTTCCCTCTTTGATGCCCTTAATTGTATTTATTCTCTTCTTATTGGAAACATAAGCATGATACAACTTGGTATTACTGTCACCTTATTTAAGTTAAGTGTTGTAGCATATTTGTTTCCAAAAATTCTCTTCGTTTCTCAAAGCCTTTTCCACTTCATGCTTCTGTTCCAGTTAAAATTTGGTCCAACAAACCTAACATCCTCCAAGTTGCATTCACTGATGGCGTGCATGAAATCATCCATGTTGTTTTGATAAATAATATTACAGCCAAATTGCTTATCTGAGGAAGCAACAACATTGTAGTCCCCCCACAGTAAGCCAACTTTTATAAGTGCAAGAGATCGTCTTTAATTGATGTCATAATTCAATCCTTTGCAGCCTAGTACACTTAGCATAAACCATACTTATATAAAAATTGTTATCAATATCCTACAATTTAATCTCCAAATTCAAACATTGGCCATGATTAACAAGAGTGTTAATACTAATCTTCTCATACCAGAAAAGCTAGATCTTATTAGACACATTGATAGTATGATTAGAGACGCCTAACAAAGAATTAATATCCCTAATTTTCTCAGATTTAGCCCTAGGTTTTTTAATGGCTAGAATTTTAACCTTCTCTTTGAAGATGATAGTTTTCAACCTGTTGACTATTGAATTTTTTATACCACGGACATTCCAATTAAGGATTTTTATCATTATTAGATAATGATTTGTGCTTTTGCTTTAACCCTGAATATTTTATAGGTTTAATTATTTTAGTGCTTGGTTTTTTGGCTTTTCTTGCAGATCTGAGTTTCATATTGAGGATGGTACCGAAGTTCTGATAATGGGATAAATTTTTCTCGTTGGATTATGCTGCTTGCTACCAATAGGAGAGTTCAATCTAGAATACAAGTTCACATAATCTTGAGTATCATTTTGATCACAGTGTCTGTCCAATTGTTGAATGGCTGCAATAATACATTTTCCTCCGACATATTGTCTTCATTACTGCTGATTCTCGTTGAAATGTTAAGATTATCTTCCTTTCTGTTTGGGCTATCTTTTCTTTTTTATTTATATCTTCTGTAAAATATTTCTCTAGTAAATTGTTGTAAACCACTATAGATTTCATATTTGGAATTTCGTCCGAATTTTACGTGTTAATATCAGTTCTATTGGTTTCCTTTTCTTTCCTTTCCTTTTCTGAGTTGAATTTCCAGTATCTCTATCATTGTTTAATTTGTCTTTGTTTGGATCTCTGGCAGAGCTATTATTTTGCATCTTCTAGCAATCAGTATTCTTATGCCCCATATGATAACAAATACTGTAATAAGAGGGGATGTTTTTGTATTTAACTGAAATCCAACATCCATAATTTAAACCAAAGCTAATCCAAATCTTACTGTTAATTTTCTTAGAGATATCAATCTCTATTAAAGCAAGAGCAGCATTTCTATAGGCTATGGAGTACCTAACGTCTCAGTTATTTTGTACATAATTTCTGAGTTGTACATGAACTGAGGGATCTTTCCAAACTTTACCTACACCAACGCGATTGGGATTTCAAATTTAATTCTGAATTCAGGTGTCCAACACGGAATCCGCATCGTATAATCACCAATTTTCAAACGCTTCTGTTCAATAACCTACAAACATCTTCTTTTAAATCAAGTTCAATTAAGATGTGATGATAATCCTAGTTTAGAGTACTGAAATTTCCTTTGAATTTTAAAGAATTCAAGAACTTTTCAATTGCAGATTTCTTTGGAAGAACCAACGTAAACTTGCCAATCAATGTTGTTTTTGTGTTCTTTAACAGAGACTCTTTAACTTCTTTAGAGTATTGAACAGATATATGGTCGAGTTTCTTTAGTATTTTTTCTGGTTTGAAATCCAGACTTGTTTGATGAATAGACTGTTGTTTGAGTAAATCAGTATACAACTTCTTTTACGATTTTTGATCATCCATTCCTTTTCTTATACAATGAGGCAAGGCTGAGAAATCATCATCTTCAAAAATTAAATTGTTCCTTATCTCCATGATAGAGATAAATACCTAGGCGAGAGTGAAAACCAAAGTTACGTTGAGAAAATCTAAAAAACAAATATATAAAAGGATAATATTACGCAAGAATATAAGATAAATGAACAGATGTATCAATTAATGATCATAATAAGTATTTTTGTGTCTATTTATAAAATTATAATATATGTTTAAAAAGGGATAATATCCTACAAGATATCACGAAAATATCTTATCTTTAACTAACATGGTTAAACTAGATATTTTATACATTGATATATTTTACTAACTCTATAGATATTTATTTTATTTACGGTTGATGGATAATAAGTTTGCGGGTGAGATAATTTACACCGTTAGCGGTATCCTATATAGTTAGTTTGGAACACTTTTTGATATTTTTCAAAGTTTGTGATTCTTATTTTGTTAACGGACAAACCTTATGAATTTACTGATTACTGAATATTTTTCTTTTCACAAACAGAGTTTGTTATCTTTATTTATCTTTTTACTTACTTCAGACGAACTATTACCAGATACGCCGAATTAAATATCTATTGAATATAAAAAAAATTTATTTTTTACCAAAGAAAAAGAGTACAACTAACAGTTAGTACGCTGGTAGAGTTTTATTATTTTATTTACCTAATCATTTTTTCTTATTTGCTTCAATACCATTTGATTATTTGTTGGATATTGATGAGTAACCTCTCTAATCCTTGATGAAGGATGAAATAATGCCTAATAAGATGAACCAAAATGTTTTATGTTGCTTCGAGATCTTCGAGAATCGGAAGGTGTTGTCATTTTGCTCTTAGATGATCCTTTGCTGGAGATAGTCAAGTAACCCCCTAATTCTTGGTGAATGATGAAATAAAGATTATCATTAGCTTTGACGTTTCACTTGGACGAGGCTTTATATCTTCTAAACGCATTTTAGACGAAATTTTTCCTTGAATATTGTTGTCTGACGAAATGTGCATTCGTTGTTGTTCAAATTTTCGTTTTATTATATGAATTCAAAACATATATAATTATAATTAAATAATTAGAAGAGATCTATATAATTTATATATTTTCGAACTATTTAGATATTTGTGATTTATTAGCCATCTTATGATTATTTTATTGCTTTAAATATTTTTAAGTTCGACATCCTTAACGCTTTAAAAGATTGATCTAACCTCTATACGAGAGAAAACGTTATTCCTTTTATCGATGGATCTTGAGCTTTGGATTATCGATGACTATATTTTCATCTTAGAATCATTATTGTTGAGTTGTATAAGGGATCCTTAGAATCTATGAAGTGATAGGTGATGAGGATTATGTTTTCATCTCATTTTTATCTTTTATATGTTTGATTGAGCTCCGTCCATCTTAATACGTTAAAGGATTATACTATTTTTATTTTAAAATAAGTATAATAGAGTTTGACAGATAAGGAGTGTATGGTAGTTTTATATGAATCAAGCATGAATGTATAGTTTAGTTACTTCAACTCAGAAGCTTATTTATTTTAAGTTGAGTGCCTAAGAATTATCGATATTGGTTCTCGCCTGTATTCCTTATCTATATATATATATATATATATATATATATATATATATATATATATATATAATTTGGAAAACTTAGCTTTCATAGTGGTAGTCAAAGTTCTCCTTTAGAACTTTCCCTTGGTGCACTTGATGTTGCTAATACAAATCCAGTTTAGGATCTCTTTAAACTTCCAAATTGATACTTTCTTGGTCATTATATGTGATGGATTATCGTGTCTATATACTTCCTTCACCATCAACAATTTTATTCAATATTATCTCACGAATAAAATGATACTTGACATATATGTGATTTGTACTCTTATGGTACATCTTGTTCCTTGTAAATTTTATGGCGTTTTGAACATCACAAAAGAATTTTGTGGTGGTTCAATCTAAGCCCAATTCTGCTACGAAACCTTGCAACCATATTACCTCATCAGTTGCCTCTATTATAACTATGTATTTAGCCTATATTATAAAAAGCTACAATAGCTTACAATTGTTGTTTCCAACTTATTGCGCTCCCAACTCATGTAAAATATATAATTTTATCCATATATTCTTTAAAATCATAATTAACAGACCAACCATTGATCATGCATTATCATTATGTGATCCACCAATATTGGTCGTGTTGAAAGTCAAGCCAACATTCACACTATTCTTAAGATACCAAAGTATCCATTTCATTATCTTCCAATATTCATCTCAAGACATCACATGCACCTGTTGACCATACTAGCCGCATGTGAAATATTAGGACGTGCGCACATCATAGCATACATGATGTTTCCAACTTCATTGTGTATAAATACTTTGATATTTTTTCCAACTCAACGTCGTCCTTGGTCGACCATACTGCAAAAAACTTAAAATGATTAGAAAACAGGATGATAATTGCATTATATGAAACATGTTGTATCGTTATAGGAACTTCTCAATGTAGTTTCGTTATGACAAACATAACGATCCTACTTTTCTGTCCTGGTAATATCCGTCCCTAAAATCTTATTTGTCCTACAGAAATCATTCATCTTAAACTCTACACTAAGTTGCTTCTTTATCTTCACTATGTGTGACATGATACAAGAAACAACGAGCATATCATACACATACAACAATAAGAAAAATATAAGAATAATGTGACATCTTTTGATGGTACATACAACTGTCATATGGACTCTTTGTAAACCCTGTTGACACCATGAATGTATAAAATAGTTTGTACCATTACCTATGTGACTTTTTCAGTTGACAAACCTTATCCTCAATTTTAGGTTTGATTAAAGCCATCTGGTTGTCTCGTGTAGATTAGTTCCTCTAATTCACCATGTAGAATCGCAGCCTTCACATCCAATAGCTCAAGCTAAGTCTTGCAAAACTATTATTGCTAACAAAACTCAAATCAAATTGTGTTTTACCATTGGAGATTTTTTTTATTGAATTTGATTCATTCCTTTGAGTAAAACCATTAGCATCCATTATTTCCTAGAATTGAGGTTCCTCACCCATAGATTACCTTCATTTGTCTAGAATACCAATTTGCATCCCACTAACTTATGTCCATTAGGAAAATAAACAACTTCTGTGTCTGTTTCTTATGAAAAGATTCATTCTCTTACCCTATAACACTAATCAACTGATCTGATTTTGAACTTGCTATAAATTCCTTGTAGCAACTAGGTTCATGCATCTCAACCTCTTCCATAATGAATAGAAAATACAAAACTAGGTTTACACATCTGTTTAATCGTCTAATATCTCTATTTTCGTTCCCTAATGCTATATTATAAGGTTTTTATTCTGGTTCGGGTGCATCATAATCACTATTATTTGATGTTTGTACTTTATCTCCCTGTCTAAGATCCATCTCATAACCCTTAGGATTATTGACCCTAATATGAATAATTTGTGTATCAAGTTCCACATGCTTACTCACAAACGGTCTTGATTCGACCATTTTCCGTACATCTATCTGATTATCTAGCAAAGTAGGCTTATTAAAAGTCATGTCTCTACTGATGAGAAAACCTCAAAAGTTAAAAACAATACACCATAACCTATATCCCTTCACTCTATTAGCATATCCTAGTAATATGCACCTCTTTGCCTTTGGCTCAAGTTTACCATCTTACACGTGAGCGTACGTAATACATCCAAACACTCTTAACTGTTGGTAATTAACCAATGATCAAGACCAAAGCTTAAAACGAGTCTTACAATAAATATTATTTGATGTAGACCAATTCACCAAGTAAAACGGCGTATAAATAACTTCAACTTAAAAATTTGTTCCCTCATGACTGAGTCATTTGTCAACTTGATTATACCATCTTCTACATGATACATGTAACCCCGAGAGTCTGGTGTCCTATGAGATATCAGGTTTCTCTTCAACCCAGGAACAGGCTAACACATCACAATTCTAACAATAACATCGAATAGTCTGATCTTGACATTACCAATAGGAAATGGATGATTATTTTATAAATTAAACCACTTCTTAAACTAACAAATATGGTATATAGCACCAATATGGAATATCGAAGAGTTTTACCCACAGTCTAAAGTCTCATACAATACATCTCTTGTGTCACTATCATCAGCATCATATACACTTTCTGCCAGGTTTGCAATATTTTCATTTTGATTTCACTATTGACCCTACTCATTGTATTCATAACAGATTAAATTCTTGGCTCTTGACTTGGATCGCCTCTAATTCTTCTTCTTTGAAGAACTCACATGGTCACTAGATATTTTCATGATCATAAAACGTTTCCTTTCTACCTGACTATATTGATGCAGTTGTCTTAACTCTTTTGATTTCAGCGCCTATTTGAAATCCGCTAGAGATATATTATCCTTAAAATACATGATGATATCTGTAAAATTCGTATAGGAAGTTGGTAACGATATCAAAAAAAATAAGGTTTGACTATTATCATCGATTATGATATCGATATTCTCCAGATCCATAATAATTTACATGAAATTATCAAGATGTTTAGTTATTGATATACCTTCTTTGGAACTGAAATCATACATATTATTCTTCAAGTACAAGCGTTTCATAGTTGATTTCTTTGAATAAATTTCTCATAACTTCTTCCATGCAAATGCAACAGTTTTCTCACCATTAATCTCACGAAGAATATTATCATTTACACTCATTATAATTCAACATGGAGCCCTTCTCTGAAGATCGTATTTATCTTCTTATTTCATCTTTTTTGGTAACTTATTCTCCACAATCTTCTATAACCCTTTCAAAACCAAAGAAGATTCCAACTTAATCTTCTACAATGCTAAGATGGATCCTCCTATCAAGATGCAATATCTATCACAATAGCTCATAAACAAAACATAATAAAGAAAATCAAAATAAAAAAATACATGGTTTGGTTCGACAATAATACCTACGTCCATGGGTTCCGTCAAAGAAAAATGTTTCATTATGATAAAAAAGACGTTATCGATTTTAGTATCTTCTTTTTCTATAATGATAATAGTATATTCATAGAGGAATAAATAGACACCATATAATGACTTTTCAGATAATGGAACTAATGAGCCCAGGCTACTAATAGCTATAAACATTAACATGATTAACATCTCCATATGCACAAGAACTGCCCATGACACAAGAAGGTACGATGTGACTAGTTCCTCCACTAGCCCACCTTCGACTCCTCCTCCTATGGTTATATCCAAATAATACATTTGGTTCACCATCTTCAGTTTTGTAAGGAAATAATTTTGAAAAAAAAATTGTTTTTTCTCTTTTGTTCGGGTTTTGGAGGGTTTATAGTGTTTTTGTTGTGCTTATGATGGGACTCATTTCTCCGGACCATGGTATCTTTGTTAACTTTCTTCTCAAATTAAAAATAAAATCAAAACTAAAATATTTTTTAATAATTGACATCTTAGTTTTTAAGAAACCCTAATATTCTATATAAGTAGATAGAATTCTTAAAGTGGTAATATATATATAATCGTAAAGTTACCCCACAAACTTATATCCAAATTTTAGATTTTAAAATTATTTTTTATATTATATTAAAACAATTACAACTCAAATTTTTACAAGTATGGAATTAGGCTGGGAAAATCAAAATTTAATTCATTCTCTGATATTATACCAAAAATTTAGAACCCATTATTCTATTATAGTGGAGAATGTATGAAACTAGAGATATGGATGTTTGTTGCTTTACCTTAAATAAAAAAGTGTCTCTACTACCACGAATAGATAAACTAGACATGCTATGTTAATTTAAAATATAAATAAATATATCGGTAGAAGCCGCAACGTTAAAGTTTTGATTGAGAAGGAATCCGCTTACACCAACATAACATAGCATATGTATATCTTGGATCGACTGTTAATTTGTGTTTTTTTACAACAACAAAATTAAAATATACTTAAACGACAAACTCTAAAATCCTTAGATAAACCCAAAGCCATTAACAAACTCTAAAAACCGTAGATAAATCCAAATCAAATCATAATTATTCTCGAGATATAGATACTTTTCAGAGGGAGACCATATTTCAAAATGGTAATGGATGACCACGAAAGTGATTCGAGTAATGATGAAAACTTAATATTTAATATTGAATGGCTGAAGAGATTGCTATATGAGGATCAGATCCTCTAGACTGAAGATCAGATCCTCCTGATTGACGATGAAGGGATGCAAAGATTGTTGTTATATGCAGATCAGATCCTCTCAGTTGATGATAAACAGGTGGCGCTGGAGACATCCTTATCTGAAAATAAGGTCCCGGCTCACGCTGATTATGAATGGCAGGAGGCAGTTGGCGATTATGAACACAAGTGGAAATAATATCAAAACATCCGATCTCGGTTGCAGTTGCTTCAGAATAAAAAAACGAAAGAAAAGAGAGAACGTCATATCGATGAAGTTAAATGAACACTAGTGAGTATTTTAATTATTTTTATTCATTTTTTAAAAACATAATTGATCATTTGATTTTTTATTTATTGATTATGATTTATTTATGTGGTTCTTAGAGGTAGTAGATAAATATGGATGAAGACAATAGACACTCATCGCAAAGAATCATGTGAAAACCAAGACACCGACTGGGATCCATAGTCATGCCCAGAAATATCATAAAGGACAGTTGAATGCAGAAAAAAGAGAAGATCCTCATGTGAGTATTGTGTTAATCATTCCAGAACCAATTGAATCAGTGGTAGACTAGATCTGTGATTTCAGCTAGTGATGTGTCTACGTCGCCCGTTGCATCAATGATGTACTCAATAAACATCATGTGTGGTGAAGAAAAAGCCATATATCCTCTTTGATATACTTTGAAATTTGGACCTAGACACAGATTAATATATCAACTCCTTCCTTATTTAAATAAATACTAGATCTAATGCCACTACATTTCTTCTTTTTATTTTAGAAAAAATAATAGTTTGAAAGGAGTAGAGAAGTCCATTATATTTAGTTTATCATCAATCAATAATCAAGTTAATTTAATTTATGTTCATTTGTTTTTAAATATCTAAATGGCTTCATGCTTTTAGATTTTATCTCATATTTGCTTTATTCGTCCTAGCCGTTGTTTTGGTTTACGAAGACCAGTTGCTCTACTTCACTTATATGATTTATATCGATTGTTTTGATAAACTTATCAATTTTCGACTCCACGAATGTTGGTGTTACTAAAGGATGGAAGGACTATAGCAAACTTGTGTTGGATAATTAACATCTCCATATATTTTAAAATTATGGTACTCGTGACTAGTTATGTTGCATAATATAATATTTCCAAATCCATTCCAAATGGTGAAACTCATTTTCAAACATTTTGATTAAATAAAAAAATTAATAAATATTTGTTAGAGTATTAAATCATTTTATTTTATTGCTAAATCGGAACTTCCATCGACCAAAATTATGTGTGAGCCTCTATAATATGTTTTGAAACTCTATTAGTTAATTTCTATCTTCTAGTCTACTTATTTAATATAACTGTGGTCAATAGTTAGATGCATTTAAAAATATAACAAATGTATTAGAAAGTATATGAAAATCGTTGACTTATTTATTGCTGATCTTTTCTTCTGATACTTCAATTAAAATTATTATTCGTGTTATTTGTTAGTAATAATATTTTAACGTCTACCAGAAACATATACATCAGCCAATAATTTTTTTGAAACGTCATTCTTCCATAGCATAATTAAATATTTAAATTATGTGTTGATCGTTGAATAATGTTTTATAAAATGATAACTAACTTAGATCATAATATTTATAAATATATAAAAAATACTAAATACAAGATATCCCATTATCATTGACTTTAATTAATTATATTCGCGTGATATTACGTTTAACCATACGATCTAACACAAACTCATATATTTAAAAGTACAGTATATTATTCATGAGATTGTTTTAATTATATTCCTTAACAAAAATATTGATAATATGATAATAAGTAAACCTAGAGAAGTCAATAGAGGGGAAATTCTAATTTTTTTTATTATCAAAATTCAATTCCCTCACATTGTAAACAAAATTTGTTTAAATAAGAGTTCGAATGAAAACCCTAATACGAAAATACCAAAAATGCTCTAAAGTAATAAAAAATCGAAATAAAATAGTAATCGTGGCGTCGTTCCCTTCGAAATAAGGTGCGGTGGGTCAAAATCGGACACCGGGAGCTCCGAAACTGTCAATTCGCTGCATTCTTCGGGTGATCGTCTGTCTTCATAAATTCTAGCGCTACTCTGTCTGCATCATAATAACACAAAAACAATGGGACGTATTGACTCCAACAAAAACAATGATAATAACACAATAATAAAATAAACCAAAATGAACATGACCGAATTATATATAATTCGTTATATTTTATAGGTTAAATTTTGAATAATTTATTTTTAGTGAGTATAACAAAAATGAAATAAAATTTTAGTTTGGTGAAATTTTATACACAAAGTTTAGTGGAAAGATATAGACCTAAATTAGACACACAAATCAGATTTATTGTGGTTTGAATTGTGAAAAAAACCTACATCCATAAACAAGAGATACATATTTTATATAGAAAAAGATTAAATGGAGACTCTCTCAAACATAACTAGCACATCAACTATTATTTTGTTACATAGCACATTCCACTAACAGAAGACACTATTGATCTAAGTATTATTTTCAGTGTTTTACCTTGTTTCTCTCTCTTAAATGAGATAAGCTTGAGACTTTCTATCTTAGTAATTCATGCACATTCCAACGACTTCATACATTTTCTCCACTATACATGAAACCATGATAAATGAGTTGAACCTTGAAGCTTATAATAACAACACATAGCTTGTATACATAGGACAACCAAAAAGAAATGACGATGCAACCCTAACATACGTACGGTTGTACATTGTGCCCTGTCGCACCACCACTGATGTTGGCATTATAACTTGTATTATTTTTCTCATTCCTCAAACATGTTAAGATGAAAAATAACTTGATTCAATTGGTTGAGACTAATTCATAAATTTCAGATTCTTCAAAATATTAGTAAATGAGTGTTTTCTGGAAACACATAAGTATATTCATAAGGCTTCTGCTAGAAGTCATTGCACCTACGTTCATCAGGAAATGATCACGCACCTTAGATTTTATCGGTTATTTAACACTTTTCTTCTCTAAAACTCACCATTAGGCTTCAACATACGTTTATGCACTTAAGTATTAATATGAGCATCCTTCTACTTAGAGATTTGGTAATTACAACCCATAACTTCTCAGTTTACTCAAGTTTTCGGCTCTTAAGTCTAGATTGAGCTACACCAGTCACTTTTATCCTACACCTAAAACTTATCCAAATAGGCTTATAGTGAATTCAATATCCATTTCCCCGATGTTCCAACTACTCTTTAGAGACTTCCATCTCACTTTCTTCTAATACTTGCACAAGTCTCATGCATTTTGTGAAGTTTGAAAGTGGTAACACATTGGTCATAACATACGAAGGATTTTTAGCATTTGTAATGTTTACCAAAATTTAATTTTTCTGTCTCCACCACATATCAGATGAATTCAGTTTGATATATATATATATATATGTGTGTGTGTGTGTGTGTGTGCTTAGCTCTCTCATGAAACTTGGGACTCCTCATTAAATTAAAAGCAACGTTATTATCACAGAACATAGTCACATTTTTATTTATACTAATGATTTTACTCAACAACTCTTTCATCCACATGGATTCCTTCATTGCTTTAGTATGAACCATATGTTTAGATTTCATAGATAATAAGACAACAAACTCTTGAAGAAATGATATACATTTCCATTAGACGACGAGGTGTGATCTTCTTCAAAGTCTTCCATTTCAATAATCTCAAAATGCTTGAGATCAACAAGAAGTCGAGGATCACTTAGGTCGATATCTGGTTATTATGGAGTTGGTTGAGGCATTTCAACTTATTTTGTCTTATTTCATCTTAATTTTACGCATTAGTCATTTTGTACCCCAAAAAACTAAAGGTTCAAAATATTAGACATTATGTTAGAGCTACAACTTAATTTCAAATCAGGTTGAGTATCAACATTAAAACTACATAATAGTTGAAAACCTCTAACAATTTACAGCATGATTGCTATAAAGTTGTAACAATACAATCGTAAAGTAATATAAAAGTAATTAATTTCCCAAAAGATAGAACAATTGGATAAATAATTCATACGATTAGAGGCCAAAGTTTATCATAAATAAATATGCAAGAAATACGTTAGAAAGTCATGAACATATGTTTCTTATATATATAATTAAAAGATAATAAAATAGATAAATATTTTACCACAGACATTATATGAAAGAAATTTTGGTTGAACTTTGGGTACAAATTTATTTTATTATTCTTTCAAGTCCTATTGACAATTTGAGCGAGCTATTCATGGTCACCTTTAAAACACATACTTCATTATTTTGGAATATGAATTTACCTTAATCAAACAATCTCAAGTTTCCAAACTCATGTTTGGTGGATGTAATATGGAATGAAGCTCATGAGTCCAAAACCCAGTTTTTCATTGTCCGTGTGAGTAGAATCCATTAAAAAATTAATATATCTATAGTCATTTGATATCATTGCAGTATCTCGAGCTTAAGGCTTTAGATAACTATATAATTTCCTCCGTTTTTTGCAGTTCTTATTAATACGACCTTCACTCTTACCAATATTTTATCTTATAACCACTCACAAATACCCTTGATTTAGACTGTAAGTTTTCTCTTTTCTTGTTTGAATTTTTTATTCTAGGCCTACTCTTCACTTGAGTATGAGAACTTCAGAGTCCATCTTCAGAACTGTATTCCTTTGGAGATATTTTGAGTCAAAGTACTCTACACTTTTTCCATGTTAAATGAATGTTTGACATAAATCATGGTTTGAAAAATGCTCATACACTTTCGAAAAAGATTTCAAATAGTTTATTAGTTGATCCCAATATTTTATATTGACACTAATTGTATTTAAATCATTAAAGATTCTATTGAAATTATCCAAATATATTTACATGTTATTGTTACCGTCCATTGTTAGCATATACAGCTGTTCTTTAAGATACAATTCGTCCCCTAGGGAATTCTTCATGTAAATGGCTTACATTTGATTAGATATACCCGACATTGTAGACTCTTCATATACCTCTAAAAACACATTGTCCCCTAAGCTTCGGACCAGAGCACTATAGGCCTTGGACAACATCTCAATATTAACCTTTTTTAACTCCCTTATCAATGACAACAAATAACCCTTTATGTATTATATAATCCTAAATCTTAATTCTCCATAGGTTAAAGTGATTATCTTAGAAGAATATGTCAAGATCGAGCTTCATAGAACTCATCTTTGTGACTTTATTTGGTTTTCTTATGAGATCTAAATCTCTAACATCAATATCTGAAGAAATAATATCCTTTCTTCCATGTGTATATCACCTACAAAACAATACTGTTATAGATTATTCACGCTTGCTACGCAACTTTTTTGAGGATTCAAAAAAAAATATAAAATTCATATTGGAGATTCAGTGTTAATCACCATAAAAGATTCGGTAGCGGACGAAACCAACATGGTCAAGTCATATATAATTTTATAATAAGTCGTAGCTTAAACCGTAGGTGATTGAATTATGGCAAATGCGGCTAGAAGAAAGTCAAGCTTCGGTTGTATGAACCTTCCAACATAAAGTTTAATAGAAAAACAAAAACGTAAAACAAAATATATTTGACATGGTTCATATTGTGAAGAAATATTAAATCCATGGGCAACATACATAAATTTTATATAAAAGAAAGTTATAACAAGACTTTCTTAAATACAACTAACACATGAGAGTTCCCCTCACGTTTAAGTGTCCATAAATTTCCAATTTAGAACAGTAGATAGTAAATACCTCATTTATATATTCCATGTTGTTACCAGTACTCAACATCTTTACCATTTTCTATAGTTATTCTCCACCAACCTCTTTTGGTTTCTACAAGTAAAAAATGTTTCATCTTTGGACTTCAGGAGTACTACCTATACTTTTCTAGAGTAGTCATCAGTAAAACCCACGAAGTACCTAGCAACATTAATGTAGGGTACCTTGTAAGACTACTAAGGTCTGAATGATGTATTCAAGTATATCGTTGGTTATATGGTTGCTTGACATGAATTTAACTTTTTTTTATTTTACGTAGCACAAACCTTTAAAAATCACCTTTTGAATTATGTTACTATCCAAGAATATTTATTTTCTAAACTTAATAAGGCCTTTTTCACTCACATACCATAATATTATATACCACAACTTAGTTGAATCTATCTTTACATTAGACATATGTCCGAGCACTACAAATAATTCAAGCACTAACACACTATTAGTACCATAAGCTTTTATAAAAACTAGTGAGCGTTGCATAATCATAATCCTACGTATCCACCCTTATATAAAAAACATTTTTCATCTAATATGCCAACAGAAATAAAGTGTTGTTTAAGTTTGGGTACATACCTCACTTTTGTTATCATTCTATTAAGTATAGTAGACAACTTGAGTTAAATGTTCTCGATCACCTTTATAACACATGGTTCAAGTACATACCTTACTTCAGTTACATAACTAACTTCATATATCGAGTCATGTAGACAAATTAAGCGAAACCTTCTGGATCACCTTTATAACACATGTTTCATTATTCTCAAATATGACTTTGCCATCATCAAATAATCTCAAATTTTTAAGCCAATGTTTGTTAAAGATTATATAGAATGAAGATCCTGAGTCCAAGACCCATTTTTCCTTGTACCTGCAAGTAGAAACCATTAAAAAATTAGTATATCTATAGCTATTTGATACCATTGCAGTATCTCTGACTTCATGCTTCAGATAAGTATCTCAGTTCTTATTTTTTGGGCACTTCTTACTGATATGACCTTCCTTCTTACCAACATTTCACCTTATAGCCACTCACAAATATCCTTGATTTAGACTAAAAATTTCTTTTGTTCTTATTTGAATCTATTCTTTCATGCCTACTCCTCACCTCATGCTGAGAACTTCAGAGTCCATCTTAAGAACCATCTTTCTTTAAAGATCGATTATGTTTAAAGCACTCTACTTCCGCCATCATAAAGGAACATTTAACATAGAGTGTTGTCTCAACAAAGTGCTAATACACCTTTGACTAGAACTCAAAAGGTTTATTACTTGATTCGTATCTTATACATTGTATCTAATTGGATTCAAATTAAGAATGATTCTACTAAAATCATACTAGTACCTTCGATTCTTCTATTTATCATTTGTTGTCAACATATACAACTGTTCCTTGAGATACAACAACTCCTAAGGAATTCTTCATGTAAGTGGCTTACATTTGATTTAATACACCCAATATTATATGCTCTTCATATACCTCTTTAATCACCTCGTCCCCAAGCTCTAGATCAAGGCACTATAGGCCTTGGAAAATATCTCAACATTAACTTTTTTCGACTCTCTCATCAATGTTAGCAAATAACCCTTTATGTACTTTGAAATCCCAAATCTTAATTCTTCAGAGTGTAAACTCATTATCACAGTTGAATTTGTTAAGATCGAACTTCATAGAACTCATCTTTGTGACTTTCTTTGGTTTTTCTGTGAGATCTAAATCTCTAACCTCAAAATCTGAAGTGATATTTTCCTTTATTTCTTGTGCATATCACCTACAAAACACTAAGTTTTTAGATCATCGCACGCTCATCGCACAACTTGTTTGGGATTCGACAAACAATAAAATTTATATTTGAGACTCATTGTTAATCACAATCAACAATTATGTAATGGGCCAAACCAACATATTCAACTCATTTATGATATAAAAGTAAGTTATAGCTTAAACCTTAGGTGATTCACTTTTGGAAAATATGGTAAAACGAAAGTTGGGCTTTGGCTCTATGAACCTTCTAACAAAAAATTTAATAGAAAGACAAAAACTTAAACCAATCACACAAAATATACTTAACGTGGTTTGGAATGTGAATAAATCTTAAATACATGGGGATCATATATAAATTTTATATAGAAGAAGGTTACAATAAGACTCTCTCAAACATAACTAACACAACCATTTATCTTTTGTTAAAAATCACGCATGCTCTAGCAACGACTTCACACTTCTTTTCTACTATATAAAGAATCAACGATGGGTGAGATGAACCCCTGAGCCTTCGATAAAATGAGTTTTTTTTACTTGATCCGGTCCTCATTGCCTAATTTATAAAGAATCAGCCAATTTTTATTATTGAATGTTATTAGATGTGGTGTAAATTAGTATTCTCATAAAATATATAAGTATGAATCATATTGTTTGATATAACACCCATCATTGATTCTTTTAATTAATTAAATTTTAAATGATCCTTTTAATTAATTAAATTTATTTACTTCATTGTGTGATGTTGAAATCTGAATACTGGATAGCTCATGTCGTATTATACAATGGTCCATCCCTAGAATACTTAAGTATTTACTTAGGATCTTTGTAACATTTTTTTTACCTTATCCCAAATTAATTTAAGGATACATTAAAATTATCAAATTATTTTTTGAGATGTTGAATGAGAAAACTTATATTAAATCAGCTCAAGCAAAGTAGAGGTTTTTCGTTTCTATACCATAATTTTTTATATCAATATATATCGTATGTAATAACCATACATAATTACCAAGAGTAATCTTGTGATTATTGGTTCCTAATATATAAGGCGCCTAATCTAGAAATTTAAGATTTAATTTCATAAATACAAATTTCTTGGTGACATGCACACAAATCACTGTAACATGTGCTCAATAAACAAGTAACTCTAAACCTCTAATAAGCTAATCTCAAAACCAAAATGAGATTACAAATTTGATAAATTATGTTATGATTAATTAGACACTTAAACATTAATAATATATATTAATTTCTATTTTTTACGAATTATTGACTTTATTATATCTGAATATGATTGTTACAACCTGTTAATCTTAATATCAGTCGATTAAATTTTGCAACTTATCATTCTTAATTAATAAATTTATTGAGTTGTACTATATGCATCAAGTTTGCTTAATGTTTCCCTTCATAAAGACTTGATATTAATATTATTTTGATGAGGCTTAATTTTTTAAGTGTGCAATATGTGCAATCATTGTCTTAAAATAATCATTTGAGAAATGAAAAACAAAACTATAGTTTTGAAAGGTCAATCATTCACATTGAATGAAACATATTTAATGTACTTAATTCTGAATATCTTAAGTGAATTATCTTACATTAATTTTTATTCTTGTTATAATCGTCCACAAATAAACATTTAAAAGTCTAAATATGATGCTATGAAGCTGATGATATTTTTAACGTTATTATAGAAATCATTATAGTGTTACATAAGCTTAATTTATTTTTTAACCATAATTGATCTTAATGTTCTTATAAAACTATATATGGTATTACAAGAGCTCAAGCTGAATTCTCCTGAACAAATGACTGCATTGTGTCAAATCAGAAATTGGATAGTTAGTTTCTAAATTGATTTTTTATATATAATGAAATGTATGCTAAATGAAGATAATCATTACAATATCAGACTCCAATTCCAAATTCAAAGACCATAGGACTTCGTTTTCACCAGACATACCCAAATGCACGAATTTATTAAACAATATTTTTGTTATGATTTAGGTTTAATGTAGAAGTTTTAATAATTATCTCTTAATAAATTTCCTTAACAATGAACTATTTTATACTTTAATTGTATAAACTAAAATTAGATCATGGATTTTTATATTAACTTGTTATAAATCCCTTCAATCGCAACCACTGAGATACGAAAAACTTAATTATTTTATTAAAGTGGTATCTTACTTCATGTTTAAATAATTGAACCTGTCAACGAAGTCCATATATTTACAAATATGCGCATAACATGACCAAAATATGTCTATGAAAAAAAGTCTATATGTATGAATAGATATGTCTTTGTGATAAGTTCATATTTTATTTGAAAGAGTTCTATTGCTATGTGATGAGTTGAATACTTGGATTGTCTAAGTAAATTGAGAGAAGTTAGAATGTAGAGAGAGAGAGAGAGAAATAGGTTTTAGAAAGAGAAAGTTTAATTGTAAAAGTGATTTGTCTCAAAAAGCCAACCCTTTTATTAGATCAGCCTTGGATTTTATATAGAGGCGCAAGGACTTAGCTCTTAACTGAAACAGTTACATAAAATGGATAATTACACGCTAGTCCCTGACTAAAATAAAAAGTTCTATTTCTTTCCTCTAATTTCATAATTTGTCATAAGAAGTTCTTTTCTTTACATTTCAGTCCTCAAAGTTTCATTTCTTTATTAGTAGCCCCCTTAGTTCTCATGTAAGTAAATGAATGAGAACCAACTAGCCTCAAACATATTCGGAGGTGAAGAAAATCCCCTTATCCATAATCTTAACTATTTCGAATGTATTGCTATCTCATAATTGAGGTTAAGTGCATCAAATTATTTTGACAATAAATCACTTCCTTATATCACGCTTCGAAGCGGATGCTGAATATACGGTGACACTTTAAATGCCAAGTCTATCTCTTAACAAATGATGATACGCTAGGCACTAGGTCTGCCACTAGACCCATAGCGTGACAGACGTTAGATCCTCATCTACGCAACCGCTTCAAATTCTATCCAATCACTGTCCACCTCTTCCACTTCTCGATACTTCTCTTCTCTCCTTATAAATATCACTGTGACCCATTGTTCGATTCACAAACAAAATTCTTTGAGAGAGAAACAACAAAAGTTCAAAATTCATTTGCTACCTTCAACGGTTTTTTCAATCTGTTGGCTACCTTCACCGGAAAACTTAACTTTTCCGTTTAATCTTCAACTAGTTTATGAGAAAGTATCCAAAAACTAGAAAATCTAAAGCCATAATTCCCAAAAAACCCAAATCTCCAAAATCAAAGAATCAAGTATTCAGAGCTTACGACTACTTCTGAATTAGTGAAAGAGCAGATGAATACCGATCAACTGGAATAATAAGCAACGCTCCGCGTAGTCTGTCTACAAAGATAATATATTACGATAACTTTGATCTTTCAAAAACTCCTGTTTTTTCACCTTCTCCTCTTACAGAAGAAAGTCAATCATTAAAAACCCGAACACCAAAAACACCTCGAATCTCACCCTCTTTACTAGATCATCATCTTGAATCAGTCGTAAGGCAAATAAATCTTCTCCAAAGAAATCAGAAGAGACTCTTTTCTCAACCAATCCACCCATAACTTATCCTCCTCAAACTCCAAAAAATAAAAACTTTCATAGAAATGGGTGATGATGTCGATGTCACCTCAAACATTAATGTTGCTTTGAATCCATCAACCACTTCTCATCCCTTGAGAGAGATTGTTGAGACAACAACATCATCTCAAGAAAATCCCTCAAATGACCCTATATAACTGATGGACGAGTTATCAAAAGAAGCAGGCAATTCTGAAGCTACACAGTCAAATAACAAAGCTGAAACAAAAGAAGAGGCTTCGAATGAATCAGAAAATGCTTCAAAAGGAAAGGCTCGAAGAACGAGAAAAAAGAAAGTTCATTTTACAATATCCGAGGAGCTGCGTGCGTCAATAGGTGAGAACTTGAGGCCTCTCGAAGCACATTACATATTGGCTTTGAAAAATGTTCCATATACATATTATGAGCAGTGCCAAGCAGTTGATCTAAAGAGGCAATGAGGAATGAAAGACAATATTACACTTCATCTTCCCAAAGAAGGGAAAACGCCTTTAGATTGCAGAAAAGACGAACTAGTAGTCTACCCAGAGATCATCAACTAGGGTATTCGATTTCCACTGAACCCCATAATAATGGACTACTTCGAACTTTTGGATCTACGTCCAACCTATGTGACACCAAATCAATGGTTCACATTGCTTTTTGTGATCATGGCATCTCACTTGTCCAAAATTTTGGCTGTGCATCAAGGACTTCTTTTCTTTGACCAAACTGTTGAGGGCTGGTGCTTCTATTTTATTATCTTACACTGGATGCTGACTTAAAGATAATCAATGACTTACTGGAAGCAGACAAATTTTAGAAACAAAAATTTGTCTTCATCTCAGGGGCTTGGGAGAATGGTAAAAAAATATCTGAAGCCAACCCATCTAGATTGAACCTCGTTTGGAGGAGTAATCGTAAGTCATTTCATATCATTGCTTTGAATTATATTTTCAACTGATGCTGTCATTATTTCTTATCAAACTCTATATTCTGAATAGAAATTTCAAGGCTCTATGCACTTTGTCGAGAGAAAGCAAAAGATACCTTTATCAAGCTCGCCGTCTGGGCTGAAAAAGAATAAAATAATGCTTTCCACACAGCTTTTGAGCCTATCAACTTTCTCAACAACCATATGTTTTAATCAAGTTTGGTGCTCTCCCTCCTTAGAATTTGATGGAGCAACCCAATCCTTGACACACTGTCAGAAGGTTGGTCCATCCTGATTGCAAAGTATTTTTACCAATTCGCAACAAATTGGATAGCCATCTTCCCCAGAAGAAGAAGGTGAAAAAGAATAAAAAGACAGCTAACACATATGGTGTTGGCCCTTCAGTAGAGCCGAAGCCATAAGGTTCAAAGAGAAAAACAAAAGATGGCAACCTCTCCACCATCGAAGATGGGGTAGAAGCCAAACCTTCTTTGAATAAGAAGAAAACAATTGTTTCTTCGAAAAAGAAAGGCACAACTAAAACGACTCCCCAAATGAAAAGGAAAAAAAGATGTGGAAACTGTCGAAGAGGTGTTGTCTGATGACGACGAAGTTGCAATCATAGAGAATCAACAAAGAAAATGAAGCAAGTATTAAAGACGTTGCAAATAAATAGAGGAAAATTGTGGCTTTAGAAGATGATTAAGGCAATGCCCACTTTTATCCTGATAGCTATATCCACTTCGACGAACCACAAGAGCTTGCTGGAGAAGAGGATCCTATTGTTCAGGAAATTCAAGATCATCTGTATAATCTTGGTAGAAGACCTGCACCTGCTACCTCCGAAGCCGCATCTCCTGAGGTTATTGTTCCTACAACCTCCCTTGCTCTCGTACCTTGACCTAGCCCAATGGTCTTCCCTCATGTAGAGCCATCTGAAGAAGTTTTAGTCGCTCTTCAACCTTTTATTGATCTCGATGTTGCAGCACAAAAACTGACTCAATAATTCGAATCTTGTCGAAGTCATTTAAAAAAATGCCTAAATAAATGATTCACTACAAGAATGCAGCTAAGAAAAGTATGAGACATCTTTGGGAATCTCGTAAGAGAGAAATTTCATGGATTTTAAATGGACAGATCTGAATTCCTTATAGGGCTCGTCCATGTCAAGAAGCACCTTAGAGAAGTGCATAAAAAAATCTCAATACTTCGCATCAGAAATGAAATAGATCAACTTAAGACTAAACATCTTGAAGAGTTAGTTGCATAAAACAAAACATTTGATGATCTTCAAGTTTATTTTGGCAAAAGTGAGGCAGAGAAGAATGTACCACTTCGAATATTATAGTGCGTTTAATGAATGTATCACTCTGAATATGGTTGCTTTTTCAAAAAGCGTACTTAACACTTTGAAATATTCTACTCTTGGTCAACTTCATAGATGATCAATCTTTGACTAGTTACCAAGATAGTTTAAACAAGTATTTGTAAACAACCATTGGCCAAAAAATATATTTTATTGATAGATTTGAATATGTACATAACACCTCGTTAAAACCAATCTGAGCCAATAGGATAGAAAAAAGTGTGCTAAGTAATCAAAGAAAACAATTTCAAAATACAACACAGTCATTCCTAGTACAATTTTAGATGTTGTATATTCCAAGGATGTTGAAGCATCATCCTCTGATTATCACATAGACGATAGGAACCTGGTTGTATCCTTTCAACAACCATATAAGGTCATTTCCAATTCAGGGCCATCTTACCGACGCTCTTTTCCTTGGTATGGATGAATATATTTCTTCACATTTTGTCACCCACCTTAAAATCCCTCTTTTTCACCCTCGAATTATATATATTTCTCATAAGAGTTTGATAATGAATTACATTTAGGTGAGGTCGAACTCTTTTCTCTTCAACCAAATCCAAACTTTCTATTTTAGCTTCATCATTCAAGTCTTAAAAATATTGAGTTATTCTAAAAGAAGGAAATGTAGATTCTATAGGACTAACAACATTTGTTCCATACGCCAAAGAAAAAGAGGTTTCTTTAGTAGCTTCACTAGGGGTTGTTCGATAAGCCCATAGTACCTCCTGCAAATAATTAGGCCATTTTAATGCTGCTCCTGTCCAATTCTTCTTCAAACCTTTTTGAAAATAGATCTGTTCGTCATCTCTACTTGTCCATTTTCTTGGGGATGAAAAGGTATGGAAAAACACTGGTTATTCCCCTTCGAAGCAGCAAACGAAGCCATTTATTTATTATTAAATTGATGATCGGTGTCTGTAGTAATTCTTCGAGGTACTCCAAAACGACAACACATATTGTTTATAATGAACTTAATCACATCCTTAGCATTGGTTCCAGACAATGGTTCTGCTTCTGCCCCTTTCGTAAAATAATCCACTGCAACAATTATCATTTGTCTTCCTCAAGAGGCCATTGGCGAAGGTCCCACCAAATCAATTCCTCATCTATCAAATGGAACGGCTTTGGTAATGGACATAAGTGAAACTGCTGGTTTATGAATAGAGTTAGCAAACCTTTGACAAGTATCACAGTTTCGCACCAAATTCTTCGCATCGTTCGTAATCAAAGGCCAATAAAACCCTGCCAACAGAACTCGATAAGTCAATGCCTTGAACCCACAATACGTTGGTCCTTCTCCATCATACAATTGTGATAAAATTTCATGTGATTCGTGTTTGCTCAAACATCGCAATAATGGCCTACTCAACGCTTTCTTATACAAATCCCCATCTAACACTATATAGCCAAAAGCTTTGCCTCACAATTTCTTGACCAATTTCACATCTTCAGGAAATTCTCCTGCAACCATAGAATTTAAAACGTTAGTTTTCCAGTCGCCTCAGACTGTGTTTGGGGTTACAAATAGTTCCTCGATATGCTCACACTGCTTTGAATATGTTCAAATCGATAGACTCTCCTGTAATAAAATCCAAGGATATTCCTCTTTGTATGCAATTGTTGCTAAAGAATCAGAAATCGTGTTACTCCTTCGGTTTATATGCTCCACAACAACATGATCAAACTAAAGAATCAGATTTTAAATCACTTGAATATACAAATTAAGTGCTCTTTTTTTGCTTCGGAAACTTAAACACTTGATTTGTTACTAACTGAGAGTCTGTATCTAATCGTACCGAAGTTACACCACATATCTTTGCAAGCCTTAATCCAGCTAATATAGCTTCATACTCACCTTCATTATTTGACGCATGAAAACCAAATTTAATAGATTGACGCATTGTTTCTCTATATGGAGCAACCAATTGAACTAGAGGGTTGCATCCCAAAACACTAGAACCTCCATCGGTTCGAACAATCCACATCGAAGTAGCTGGAAAAATGTCATTGCTAAATTCTTCATCCGATCTTCTTGAATGAAATTCAACAATGAAATCTACCAAAGCTTGTGCTTTAATTGCCGCTCGAGGCAAAAAAGTGATGTCAAAATCTCCCAATTCTACTGACCACATAGTCATCCTCCTTGAAATATTAAGACGTTGTAAAACATTCTTACATGGAAATGAAGTTTGAACCTCAATGGTATGAGCTTGAAAATAATGACGCATTTTTCTAGCAGCCCCACCAATGCCAATTCCAAATTTTTCAAGCTTTTAGCTTCCACCAAAGTCTTGGTGACATAGTACACCGGCTTCAAAATTCCTGAATCTTCGCTTATCAATACTGAACTTACTGCAAAATCAGTACCTCAATGTACAAAAAGAGTTTCTCTCCACAATCCGAAGTCCATTCAAACTTATTTGGTCTTCGTAAAACTTGATAGAAAGGGAAACATTTGTCAGAAAATCTAGAGATGAATCTGTTAAGTGCTAACCTTCCTGTTAAAATTTGCACTTCTTTTATAGTTCGAGGCGATTTCATGGATACTACAGCTTTTAATTGCTATGGATCATGTTATATCCTTTTTCACTGATAATATAACCCAGAAATTTCTCTGATCGAACTCCAAAAGTGCACTTTTCAGGATTCAACTTTAGCCTTATTGCTTTTAAATTCAAGAATTTTTTTTCTAAATATTCCAAGTGTGTATCGTCTGTTAAGATTTTGACCACCATATCATCGTTATACACCTCCATATTTTTCCGATATGCAAAGAAAATGCCTTATTCATTAATCTCTGGTATGTAGCCTCTGCATTTTTCAACCCAAAAGGTATAACCCTGGAACAATGTAGGCCTCAAACTGTGATGAATGTGGTACTCTCTTTATCCTTTGGATCCATCTGAATTTGATTATATCCTGCAAAATCATCCATAAAGGTCATTATTTTATTTCCCAAAATGGAATCAATTAGCTGGTCTATTCAAGGAATGGGAAACGGGTATTTAGGACAGGCTCGATTTAAGACTGTAAAATCAACACGCAATCTCCACTTCCCATTCTTCTTCTTGACAACTACTGGTTTCATCGTTCATAAAGGATATTTTGACTCCCTTATATGTCCAACCTTCGATAAGCGATCTACTTCGGAAACAATAGCCTCTGGTTTCTTTAAAAAAAATGCCCGCATTTTTTGTATAATAGGTTTCATTTTTGGATTAATGTCTAGGCTATGTCAATTTACTTCAATTGGTACTTCTATTACGTCCTATGTTTTCCAAGCAAAAACATCCAGATTGTGGGATAAAAATTGTAAGAGTTGTTGACGTAAAATTGGGGTCTGTAAGGTTCCTATTCGAAGTACTCTTCCCTCAGGAAAAACATATTCCTATATTTTTTCTCTTATTGTCAATGACCCTGGAGTTTCCCTCGGATCGTCAACCCTTTCTTCATAATCTGAGGTCAGCCCCCTGACTTCTATTCATTCATTATATCACCACTACTAGATCTTCAGATCCAAAGAGCAGTAGCGTAACATTCTCTGACAACCTTTTGGTCACTTCGAACGACCCCTACACGATCTCCGATGACATATTTGAAACATTATTGGATAGTTTAGACAACACCATACATCCTTGATAACCAAGATATTCCAAAAATGGAATTATATCTTGTTGGACAGTCCACCATCATAATAAGAACTTGAACCTTCTTCTTAAAAGGTCCATTTCCCAGACTTACCTCCCCCTTTAATTCCCCGATTACTCGTGCAGTCACTCCAGTAAAACTGATGATAGTGCACTCTGATTAGGATATCTGAGGAGGATTACGCATCCTATCAGAAGTTTCTTTAAAAAGAACGTTCGCAGAACTCCCAATATCTATCAACACGCGTTGAATCTCAACGCCAACAATCTCTGCCCCAATGACCATTGCATCCTCATGTGGTCATGCAGTAACCCGTAAATCATCTTCGTCAAAAAGGATAAAGGGAATGTCTCTCTTACCGTACAGATGGGTAAACATTTTTCCCTATATCTGAGTAGCGAGACTCATTATATGCTTTTTTCTTGAACTATCAGTGTTACCAGTCACAAAGTCTCCCCCGAAAATTTCCAAGGACTCAAAATACTCGCAAAGGCTTCGGACGTGGCCTTGCTTTACTGGTTCCTCCACTGGCATCAAGATTAACCAATCTGGATCCATATCGAAGTATTCTAATGAAACATCAAAATCATCAACCTTAGAATCCAAAATCATAAAATTTTTAGCCTGTGCATTTGGATTGGTTGGTTGTGAAGTCGATGTAATGGGATTCTTGGATGCGCTGCTCTGCGGTTTCACATAAGTCAATAATTTCTCATTTTCAATTAAACTCTGACTTCTTTTTTCAAGGCGATACAATCCGCAGTATCATGTCCAATGTTGTTGTGATACCTGCAAAACCTGTTGTTCCGCTTCTCCCTAGGCCTATTGATCGGAGTGGGCTTCCTAAAATTCACATCCCATTTAGCTTTGTCAAAGATTGTAGCCACACTCTTAGTCATATCCACATAATACTCGGCCCTTATACATTGATTGGGTCTCAGCCTATTAAATTGGTATGTTGGCGCTTGGTTTGAAGACCCTCCAGTTCGATGTGGTAGGTTGTAGTTCCTCGAACTTTTTTGTTGAGAAGAATTCAAAGATTGCCCCTAATTATTTGGCACATGCCCAGAATTCTTTTGACCAGTAGCAGCTACCCCTCGAACCCTGGTCGCTTCTTCCACCTTGATTTGGTCCTCTACTTGAGCCATCAAAGCTCCAAAAGTTAAGGTTCTTCTTTTTGTTGTTTTATTAGCCAGATCTCATGGTAGCAATTCTTGGTGAAAGGCTACAATTTCCACCAGTTCTTCACATTTATCCAGACTCGCTTTAGTTAAGACAAACCACTTCGTATAATATTTCAGCTTTTCTCCAACTACCTACTTGCATTGAATTATTGTATCTCCATTTTCCCTCATTTTCTTACTCCCCACAAATTGACTTCAAAAAGTAGTGTAAAAGTCTTTGAAATTTGAAATTGACCCCCTTGGAATTTGGTTATACCATTTCAAAGCTCTTCACTTGAAAGTTTCAAAAACTTCCCGACACACCAACCTGTCGTCATCTTCCAAATTCATCATATAATTCTTGAACTGTTCGATGTGATCATTCGGATCTTGCATCCCATCGAATTTCTCAACTTTTAAAATATCAAAACGCTTCGGAAGCGTGATAAATATTATCCCAATGGTAAATGGATAATTTCTCCAATCAACACGTTGAACATATTGATCCTCAGTTCTCATGACTGCATACATGTTTCAATAATCCTCAACATTGTATTAGTTTGATGTATTTCATTTACACCAGTTTGCCTCCCTCAAACATCGAGGTACACTTTTCTTCTAGCTTTATATTCTTTTTTAGATTTGCGAGGTTGATCCTTCTCTTCTTTCGAAGAGCCTTGATATTTTTTTAAATCAGATCCAAAATTGTCAACCTCTTCATCACTAGATGTAACATACCTTTGTTTATCTTTCTTGTCCTTTCGAGAACAATGATGCTCTTTTGGCGCTTTGAACCGCACATTTTTTTGTTCACTTCTGATCTGACGATCAGTGCAAGATCGATCAGAGTGATCACCAACATCAATTTTGGTCATTCACTTGTCTCACCTTGGATTTCATCCTGGCTGACTGAATCTCCCGTTCTCTGTAGTCGTATTTTTTTGTTCAGAACTGTTATTTTGTCCATAAGTTGGTTCATTCTCAAATCTATTTTGGATTGAGTTTGACGAATCGGGATAGACTCTTCTTGTCTATCATTAGTCCTTTTCAAATCCTTTGTTGGTGTTTCAACAGCTGATGATACTATCAGATCTTTTTTTGGATTCATTGTCAAGCTTAAAATCGTTCTTCAAGATTTGATTATAAGAAAATTCGAACTAGTAAACCAGGCACCAATTGATGACCATGTCCCCAGTAAAGTCGGAAATTTGGTGAGTTGAATACTTGGAGTGGATAAGTAAATTGAGAGAAGTTAGAATGTAGAGATAGAAATAACTTTTAGAGAAAGATGTCTAATTGCAAAAGTGATCTACCTGAAAAAATCAACCTTTTTATTAGTTCAGCTTTGACCTTTATATAGAGACGCAATGACTTAGCTCTTAACTGAAACAAGTACATAAAAAGGTTAATTACACGCTAGTCCCTGACTACAATACAAAGTTCTAATTCTTTCCTCTAATTTTACAATCTGTCATAAGAAGTTCTATTATTTACATTTTAGTCCTTAAAGTTCCATTTCCTTATCACTATGTATACACTTAATTTCATTTATTTGGTCTATCCCTCTTTGTAGTATCAATTATATATGTGAACATATGAATACTTAAGGTTATCTAAAGCATCTTATTAACTAACTTGCTCTTATCTTTTTAAGAGATACGACATGAATACTTGTGATAAAAAAAATACTTATTTGTCATATAATTTTAATTTATTTTAATGTATAATACATAAATATATCTAATATTATGTTAAAATTAATTGTAATCCTTAGTGGCGACGATACGAGCCAATGTGCCATAAAAATAACTTATTTTGTAACTTTTATATTAATGAATAACCACTATTTTTAAAAACGTTTTATCCGGTTAATTTTAGTGATTTAATGTATCTTGAATGAATAAGAAGTATGATAGTTAGATTTATATCAATTCAGTACAAGAACTGTAAGAGTTATAAGATAACATTAAATCACTAATATTTGTAAATATTTTTTACCATCACTTAATGTGGATCATGCTACTTAAGCTCAAAAATTTTGGATGAAGAGAGACTCGTGATGGTTATAACTATATTAACCCATCAAAGATTTCTAGAAACTAAATTTCAATTGAAATGTGGATCATGCTACTTAAGCTCAAAACATTTGTGTTATAAAACCTTATTAATTAATATATTTCCTTTAGATAGTTTTAGTATGTAAGTTATTAAAGTGGTCAATGCTAAATTATCGGGTATTCCATATTATTTTTCAAATTTTAATGTTGACAATACTTAATCATTTCATTATAACTGAAAAAATATTGAAAAAATGAAGTTTGTAGTTAATATTGATGATTTTATTCAAGAGTCGATCAAGTATTAAATTCTAAAACTTAACCATGTAACTGAAATTATAAATTATTTTCTTTTTTCATTATCTATAATTAAATCTTAATTTGTATTATTTCAAGATTCAACCAAGTTGGAAAAAATTAAAAGTTGAAATACTGTAAAATCTAGACTTTGGCAATAAGCTTTATTGGTTTTTTAATATTCTTTTTGAAAAATATATCATGATATGTTTAAAAATGTACCCTGGAGTATCATCACTCTACATGGCTGAATTTAAACCTCTTTAATATAGTCATCATATATCCCGTTTAAATTTAGAGCAAACAAAAAATAGTCCATTACTATAGTCTCATAAATATCTTGGTATTCTTACCGAACAAATATAACATGATTTCCATTCTATTTTAATAATTTCGAATAGGTTATTAATAGGTATAACTTTATTCGAAACACAGATCATTTGATCTGAATCATTTCATAATACATAAATGTGATGAATTATCAAGTTTTAAGTTCTGAAAGATATTCATAGGCACTGGCTCGCCATGATCATTAGCAGAGACGATAGGTGCCAACGCCACTTTACATCACCTATATAGACAATATTAAAAGGAATAAAATATTGGTTCAATATCATGTCTGAAAATAGCTAAGCATTTCAAAAAGGTCGTACTTGATTATTTTTTGGTATAGTAAACGAACCATTTAACACTGGAAACTTATTGTGGATGAGTATGATGTGTGTACACACAATAACTATACCTTGGACCAGGGTGCTCACCATTTAGAAAAATGTAAGGTATCCTTTTATAAGGGCCCATCTACACACAAACATTCGTTCCTTAATCTATGAGGCCTCAAACCTCTTTTCTACATTACTCGCCTGACAGAACCCATGCAGGTGAGATAGTAGGTATACCAATACAGTTCCAGGAAATGGTTATATGAAATGTTCAAATTATAATTCATACAAACTCAACTTGTCTATCTAACTGATTAGACCTTAATGCATTATATTACATTATCTTATGAATATCTGAAATAGTTCTACGATGTGAAATATATCGTCAATTTCTCATTTATCTTAAGGGAGATGGATGTCAATTCAAATCCTTAACTAGAAACAAACAATCCTTACGCATGTAGGACATAAGCCCATACGTTATAGAGTCCAAGTTCTAACTGATCGTTCCAAAAATATCCAGAGGAGGAGGTAACGAGTCAAATATATTTATGGGAGCATAAATCTAGAGAAAAAAAACACAAAAATACTGGAGAGAGAAGTTTCAAAAAGTGAAAAAAAATTTAATAATTATTTACCATTCCCCCAAAATGGAATCTTCCTTTATATAATAATGATGGTGGGCTTAAGGGCTAGATGATTGGTCCACTTATACCTATTTTAACCAATTATTATACTAATCTTAACCACATTTATTATTTATTACATGAAACACCCTCAATATTACACATTTATTGGACCTATTTGTACAAGACTTATATAAAGCACAATTACCCAAATTTAATCATGATCGTCCTACTATTCGGATAAATCTCACCCTTATCACTAGATCCCCCAGTCTTTGCAAAAATGTTTGAGCAATGACTAGTTCTATTGACGGTTCAGATATGACGTATCCATATTTACCCTGCTTTTGTAATTTCTATCAAACCAATGCGGCCCATATCCTCATCGGAAGATTCTACCACATTAAAATTATTGACTTGGTAATTATGCGTTACGCATGGTATTTTTTTGTACATGTGTCCCTGAAAAATAAATTTTGTTAACTTCCCAAGTGAGAAAACCTTTTCATTTCCCTATGCGGGTGCTCTTGAAAATATAGGATTCGGGTTATGCAATCTTTCCCGTTCCATAGGCTATATAACCGTTGGGGACTCAACAGTTCCTTTATAAATAGGCTTCCCTTCTAATAATCATTACTCACTAAATCCTTAGAGAGTGAAAGAGAAACATTTTGTAAAAATAGAGTAAATTATTCTTTCCCATCGTGATATATCTATTCCGGTCAACCAGTCACGACACAACCTTATTCCAATATTCCTACGCCTCATATAATCAATGTTCATGAATATTAAATTCATCATTCTTTATTAATTTTTGATAGTTGAAAGGGTTGATCAAAAGAAATCTATTAGGAATATGGATGAAGAGCATGTGCCATTTTTAATATGACAAACCATATACTACAGGACTTTACCACCAACCAAAAATGGCACATGCTCTTCGTCATACTAGAGGCCTTTACCACCAACCAAAAAGAAAGTTGAGGCAACTAATGCTTTGAATTCCAAAACGAGTTCCACAACTCTCCACACTCAGCCCTCCCTCCTAGTCAGACTTGTTCTCACCAATACAATGGTGACCTTAAAACCTCGAACAGAGCAATCTCGTCGAATACATATTTTTCAGTAGGCCAAACTAGTGACAACCGTACAAGATAGAATAATACAAAAGATAAAGCCTCTAAGAGGAAAATGTCTTCTTGGCTGAAAGAAAAGCAATACATAAATACTAAAATTTCATCAGGAAATTTTTTTCCCATTGAGAAGTCTGCGATAACTGCGCATAAAAAATGAGGTGCCCCTGAGGAGTTTAACTTAGACCATATTGGATATCTAATAAACCAAGATCTATGACACCACTTGTGCTGATCAAGTTGAAGCAAATAGTCATCAAAATGTTGGCAAGAACTAAGAAAGGGTCAAAAGCAACCAAAAAATGGAGCTCCTTTAAGAATTAACTACGGTTCTAAAAAACAACATTCGCAATATAGAGAATAAACATCTCATCGCTCTCTACAAGTCAAACTATTAGTACTTTCTAGATTTCAAGGAAGAGAAATAATAAGACCAATGAGGAATCCCTAGTTCGGTTATGATTCGGTTTCGTAAGATAGGAAAGACCCTCTTGTCAGTTGAAGACTACGAGCTACTGGTCTTCCTAAAGTTACTAAACTGGGGCCTTCAGCTCACATTCGATCCTGCTATTGTAAGGTTCCATGAACTGGTAAACATATGCCCTAGGCAAGCCAGTCTGAACTTTTAGTTTGAAATGATGGCTTGCACCATAGCCTCAAGGCTCTCCGATATTAGATTCTCAATAGAATAATTTGTAGGACTCACCACTGTGTTGAAGAGACCTTATGTCCCTTTCTATTCACTTATCTTGGGGAATAAATTCAAAGTGGTTAATGACTTTCTAGAAGGTGATAAAAATAGAATTAGAGGTTATTCTATATTTTGAGGTTATGGAAAACAAGAATCGAAGCGACGGTCAATAGTCCGCATCGTCATTCTTTGAAATAAAAGAGCAAAGGTAACTCATCTATTTTACATAGTTTTATTTACAAGTTCTTCTTTTTGCCTTGGGTATCATAGATGACCCGGTCCATTGAGGAATACAAAAGGTTACTGGGGATATTTTTACCTAACTAAGCACTTGGGTCATAACGTTTTGGTGCAATGATTTCCATCGGTGTTTCACCCAATCAAACTTGTAAAAGAGCCACCTCTAGAGGACTGATATGATAAAGACTCTCTTTCGACCAACTTATGACACTTCCGCGAGACTGGATTATTAAAAAGGCTGGAGGTGTCCAACGCGCTAGTCTTTTTTCCAGATCAGTCTAGGGCTACAAGCCACAGATTTTCCAGAGGAAATAATAAATATTTGGGTAGAAATAAGAATGGAAATGGCGTATTTTAATTTTTCTATGGAGGATGACATGAGTGTTGAAGGTGATGTCTCTAAGAGGCCATACAAAAATATTTTTATGAAAAAAGCGCAAACATGCTGCTAACGAATAGGGTGATAAGATACGAGAAGAAGATTTGTGTCTAATGGACCCTTAAGTTGGGAAGGATAGCTCCTCCGAACAGATTTCGGTTATTGAATAAGATATCATGCCGAGTTTTCCTCAGACGCAAAATAAAGAACCTGCCATCTTAGAGGAATAAAGAGAAGTATTCTAGGATAACTGAGGGGTCAGCCCTTTAAAGATTATCACTTGGACCATTCTGTGGTGTCTTCTAAAGCTACCGAAGAGCCCTTTGATGTTTTCACAGAAGAAATGCGTGCCCTGCGACTAAACGATCTTATAGCCCCTACTTCCCTAATTGAGAAGGATATGCGGCTACTAGGTGCTCAGAAGACTTTCTACATAGAGGAGACCTGCAAGCTAAAAAGTGATGTAAAAAATTGGAGGGGGAGGTTGTTGTTCTTAAAAATACTGTCGTGTAAAGGCTCTAGCGCGTTGAGACTGCGGAAAGACAGTTTGGCACCTGTTAAAAACACTTCGACATTAAATGGGAGATTTTTTTTGTTGTTCTCCTCGGAAAATGATATCCTCATTTTTGCACTAAAAAAAGAATACAAGAAAGTTAAACCCTCCTACATGCAACCTCTCAAAGATATGTGACAAGCGAAAGAGCAATATAAGGCTGAAAATAATATTGTCGTCTCTGCATATGTTGCTAATTGTACAAGAAAGTTGGAAGCTCAGGATGCCATATAAAATGTTGGTCTGATTTTGGATATCCACGACATTTCCTAGACTTGAAGCTAGATATCCACTCAGAGCTTGTTCCTGAAACGTATCGTCTAATAGGAGTTTCTCTTGCGAATAGTGAAGAATTATGAAACAATAGTTCATCTTCGGAATTTGAGGGCACGATAAGCTCCACAAACAATTACTCTGATGCAGGCTCCGAAGAAGCCTCTGAGATGTAAAACACTTGATCATTTTTTTGCTACAACAATTATCCCTCCTCAATTTTGTATGTAATTTTCTTACGATTACATTTTTTTTAACAAGTCCTTGTGTGGTCAGGGAATTTCGTAATTCAAATATTTGATTTTCAATCGGAACTTTCTTTTCACTTTCACATATATATACATATATATATATATATATATATATATATATATATATATTGTGAAGTAAAGAATGGTACCTTTAAGTTCTCCCTAGTTGGATGTGATCAGGCTCTAGTTGGAGGTGATCAGCTATTGATGTGGTTTATTTTCGTTTGAGGGCAATTTTGTAACTTTGTCTAGAGTTTTGTTGAATTTTAGGAGTATTTTGTGTTTGGGTAGAATATAGAGGGAGAATTGAGCTGCCTGGTTGTATTTAATTTTCATTACCCTCATTTAATGTTGGTGTTGGGTATTTATACCCTTATCTTTTTGGGTCATATAGGCTTTCGGGTTGTGTTTTATGGATTCGGGTCGGGTTTAAAGACCCACTAGTTTCTGAGTAAACAAGTAATTAGTTTAATCATGAAGTGATTATGTTTTTAATACTTTAGTTATGTCCGGACAGTTTAGTAAGTGGAGGCTCTCCGAATTGTCCCTGTCTGGTTAGATGGATGATGTCCGAATTGCCCCTGTCCGGTTCTTACAAAGAGTGGTGATAAAATCCGGACTCATCAGTAGCCCCTTTTTAGGTGGTGTTCAAAGGCCTTTGGCAATACCTAAAAAATAACCTGTAGCCGGCCACAGTCACATCCGGACAGTATTTCGAACTACATAACAGTTTTACCCGAACTGAAAAAGTTCTCAAAAACTTAAACGGTTTTTTGCCAGAAATCGTGGGACACGTGTCTCTCTCTGGTTCGCCACACCAGCCGCTTTTTTCCGTAGAATAGCGCTCTCACTTTCTCCAAAAGTAACCTCTTCATTAAATAAGGATGACATCAGCGTCGTCCTTTAATCATTGCAACCCTTTCGAATTCTCCTAGGTATCAAAGCATCTTTTGCACATTTACTATAAATTAGTTCACTTTTCTACTGTTTTACCATCTTCATCATCTTTGTTTTACTGAATTTCAAAGCTCTCTCTCTAAAAAACAAACACTTTCTTTCGGTGTGAGTTTATGTTCACAGCTAGGAACTCTTTAATCAAAGGTGGGTGGCTTAATTTGTCAGAGTTAGAAAAAGCTCAAAAGGTTGAACGAGAAAGGCGCATCGCAGCCGGTCTCCCTGTTTCCCCGGTTGACAAACCAGTGATACCAAACACAGAGCCTCATCAGGGATCTTCTTCAACCAAAAGCGTTAAACCCAGGAGGTTGTTCCAAACTACACTCTCACCAATTGTTTCAGGCTCGTCGGTTCAAGAATCAGAGCCCATTGTTCAACCAGGGCAAGTTGTCACTAGTTTTAAGAAGCCTTCTCCTTTTATTGCCATGGGATTAGATGTTGATGCCTCTCCCGAGAAGTAGTAGATCGGAGAAGTGGTCGCTTGGTAAAAGGGAAAACTCTAAAAGGTACGCCTTCCAAATCAGGGGCCAAAGATAGCAATACGGGGTCAGAGGCACCCATCAGAATTCCTAAGGACACACTGTCCGGACCAGAGGCATCTAGGTCAAGCCTCCGAAAAGAAACCACTGCATCTGAGCCCCAGCAAGAAACCATCGAAACCCAACAATCCGGAGGGCATGCTGAGCCAACCTCTAACTCCCCTAACCCAAAAACAACTGAAAACCCTCCCTGGTAATGGAAGAAGTAATGGAGGATTCTTTCGAAGAGGCTCCCTTTGAGTCTGAAGTCTCCGAGAAAACAAGTGAGGTTGTTGCTGCCAAGAAGGACAAAGGCAAAGAGAAACTGTGCTTAAGGCATCCAGATTTGCTGGAGTGCCTTGTGGGAAAAGTTGGACCTTGTTTCCACAAGGTGAATGTTAAGTATTTGATAACTTTGCAAAAACTTAACTATGCTTTCATCCATACAGCCGAACTGGGTCGGATGCGAACCAAATGGGGGGATCCCGGAGAACATCAAAATAAGGATTCCAATAGACCTAGAAACACCAATGGACTCCAAGCTCATTGAAATAGTTTTCTTCACTGAGCTCTTCAACTGGGGACTAAGGTTTCCCTTAGAACGAGAGATAGTCAAATATTTTCACCTCATCAAGCTTTGCCCCATTCAACTGAGCCCTAATGCGTGGTACACTCTCATGGCCTGTATCATAGCCTCCAGGCTCTCCAGAATTCCTCTCCCCATGGAGCAATTCGCAGCTGTGGCCAGTCTCTGCAGACACCACCATATTCCCTTCTATCACTTCAATATGGGTGATAATTACAAAGCAGTGGACGACCTGCTCGAGTCGGAGAGAAATTGGAAGACTCACTTCTTGTTTGTGAGTGGTGCCTGGGAAAATGGGAGGAAAATCAAAACCGGTGTCAACCCGAGCCTCCTCACCAGTAGATGGCGAAGCGATGGCAAGAATCCTATCTCACATTCCCATTTTTATTTTTATCAAACTTGTTTAACTGACTTGTCTTGTCTTTTTTCTTTTTTTACAGTGCTGCCTAAAGACTTCAATGACCACTTGAAGGCCGGGCAGATTACTTGCACCAAGCTAAACGTTTGGGCTGCTGAAAAGTGGGGTAATCGCTTCCACGACGCCTTTACCGGAGGCAACCTTGCAAGGTCCTTTCTTTGGAACACCACTGACCGGAGGGACTTATCCTGGGAGGAACTTACCACCCCACCCCCTCCGAAAGTAGTCCTCAAAAGAACACACACACACACACCGGACGGGGCATTGTATCTGCCTGGTAGAGCCAAGGCCCCAAGTAAAATGAAGGGCAAACAAGGTAAGGGCAAGCAGAGTGCGGTTGCAGCCAACCCCACCGAAGCGGAGGGAACTGCTCCAACAAACCAAGATGGCTCATTTCCAAGACAGATTGATGCTGCTCTTCTAGAAGTAGTGGAGCATGAGAGTACTAGGGAAGAGGTAGGATCTCCAAAACCTCCAAGGGTTCCCAAGAGAGACAGGAAACGAGGCGCAGAAAGCAAGGACAGGGAAGCCAAGAAGAAAAATACCTCCAGGGGTAATGAGATTTCTCTCCGGCCCCTGGAGCCCCTTCCTCCTGTTGACCCCACTGATCCTACAAGAGCAAAGGGATCCCTGATGACTTTCGAACTGAAGAGGTTGAAGGAGGGGATATCAGTATTGACGGTGTCGACATTATTGGGTTTGAGGGGCTTGGTGACTACTTTGAAAAACTCCCCAAAGATGACTTTGCTGGGCCCTACCTCCCTCCAAGCACTTCGAACATTGTTACCTTCAATGGTAAGTCTTTCTCTGTTTCAAGTGAAAGAGATGTTATAACTCACTCCATATTGAGTAATATTCAGCCAGTGCTTAGTTTGGAGAAACAAGTGCGAGGTCAGTCAGCTATTATTACTGCCATTAATTCTGACAAGGAGAAATTGTCTGATGACCTCCTCATGGCCAACCAAAATGCTGATGCTCTGAAGAGGGAAAACGAGGAGTTAAAGAAAAATCAGGAGGGTTGAGCCACCAAGGTATCTACCTTAGAAGATACTATCAAAGAATTCCGGGCAAATCAGTCCGAGTTAGAGAAAGATCTCTCTTCTTCAAAAGAGGAGGCGAAGGCCAAAGACATGGTTATTCATACTTTGACCAATGAAAAGATCTCGCTCGAGGATTCGGTGTCTAAGGATGTACAACCAAGATTGACGCTTATTCCAACCAAGTGATAGACACTCAGGAATAGATGTATGCCAAGGTGAAGTCGGACATGGTCTTACTCTTCCATGAGAAATTTCCGAAGAGGAATCTGGGAGACTTGTGGACTTTTGTAGAGTATGAAGACCTCCTCTTCCATACGATGGCTGATGGTGATAATCATGACTATTCTAGTGCCGACTCAAGCAATGAAGAAGAGAACACCGGGGAGAGCCCGGATAAAGAAAATGACGATCTTCAGAAGAAGAAAGCTAGTGAGGCTGAGCCATCTTCAAAGGCTCAGTCTTAGAATATCAATTATCTTTTCACTCTTGTTTTTATTGAACCAAAGTCCTTGGATGGCCAAGGCATTTTTTGTAACTGTGTCTGGTCCTTGTCCTGATAAATATTTTTTGTTTTGACAATTAAAAGTCCTTGGATGGCCAAGGCACTTCGTATGTTTCAATGGGTATCTTTGTTTCGCACAGCTTTTGCATTTTTTCATAGTTTTTCAATTATGATGGCTGTTTAAACAGCCTTTAGTTATTTCATAAACATTCTAAAGTGCGAGTGTTTAATTTCTCCGATGACAAATGTTTAAATAGTCATCACTCCTTTAATTTAATCCGGCCTATGTTTAAATAATAATTTCACAAGAAATTATTTAAGTAAAAACATTCCGAATTTTTAAGAAGGCATCGAATTTCATAAAAAAGCCCGGACACCTCATTAAAACCTCCCCGCGCCACCAGGGTAGGAAAGAGTATGCCCCCAAATATTTATATGAACTTTTAAACAAGCAAATATTTACATAGTTTCTACTCCAAGTACATCCGGAGGTGCTCAATATTCCAAGGGTGATTCAAAACCCTTCCATCTTTGTCTTGGAGCTGGTATGTCCCAGGCTTAAGCTTTTCAATGACCACATAGGGTCCTTCCCAAGTTGGAGCCAACTTACCGAACTGCTTTTCTTTAGTATGTAGGAAAACTTTTCTCAATACCTTGCTCCCCGGTGTAAATCCCTCCTCTTAACTTTGGAAGCGAACCTGGTTCTCATCAAACCTTGATAGTGTGCAACTCTAAGGTGAGCCTTAACTCTTTTGTCATCTATTAAATCAAGCTGGTTTCTGATAGCCACCTCATTAGTGTGTTCGGAGAAATTATGAACTCGAAATGAAGGGAGAGTAGCCTCTATGGGAGCTATGGCATCCATCCCACAGACTAAGGCAAAAGGAGACTCTTGTGTTGCAGCCCTAGGTGTAGTCCGGTAAGCCCACAAAACCTCTTGCAAATAACTTGGCCACTTTCCAGCAGCTCCTTCTAGATTCTTTTTTAAACCGGACAATATTATCCTATTGGCTACTTTGACCTGACCATTTTCTTGTGGGTGGAAAGGGGAAGAGAAGCAATGTTGTATACCTCTGGAGGCGCAAAAACTCTGGATTTCCTTGTTGTCGAATTGTGGTCCATTGTCTGCTGTTATTTTTTGTGGAATTCCAAATCTGCAGTAGATGTTGGATAAAATGAATTTTATAACAGCTTTTGATGTTATACCTGCCAACGGAGCTGCTTCGACCCACTTCAAAAAATAATCAATAGCAACAATTATTGTTCTGCGTCCTCCGGACGCCATGGGTAGAGGTCCTACCAAATCCAACCCCCATCGAGCAAAAGGTATAGGCTCAGAAATTGACTCTAAAGGAATGGATGGGATATGAATTTCATTACTATATCTCTGGCATGGGTCACACCTCCTCACCAACTCCTTAGCATCTTGCATTAGAGAGGGCCAATAATACCCAGCCAACAAAACTCTTCTTGTTAGAGCCCTGAATCCACAGAGAGCTGATCCCTCACCATCATGTAATTCGGAGATCACTATTTGAGATTCGTCACCACCCAGGCATCGTAAGAGGGGTTTACTGTAAGACTTCTTATACAAAATATCTCTTAGGATGATAAAACCACGAGCCTTGTACTTTACTTTTCTTGCTATTGGTTTATCCGGAGGAAAGATGCCATCTGAGAGATATTGAAGGAGAGGAAACCTCCAATCTTGAGGTTGTTTTATCTGTATATCAAACCTTTCTTCTTTCTTACCCATACTGAATTGAATGGATGGACATTCCAGCACATGAATCCAAGGGTAGGACTCAATATAGGCTATGGTTGCTAAGGAGTCTGCCAGTATATTTTCAGTTCGGGGTATGTGCTCATAAAAAATGCTCTTGAACTTAAGTGCCACATCTCTGACAAGAAGTAAGTATTTTACCAGCTACTCCTTCTTGGCTTCGGATTGACCTTGTGCATGATGGATAAGAAGTTCAGAATCACTCATCAACTTAACCCTTTTAGCTCCACAAATAAGAGCTAACTTTAAACCAGCTATAGCAGCTTCATATTCAGACTCATTATTAGAAGCCCTAAAAGAAAAACATATAGCTTGGTACATTCTGTCACCATACGGAGAGGTCAAGCACACCCCAGCACCACATCCCATGGTACTTGATCCACCATCAGTCCGGACTACTCAGACTTTTTTGTCTTTCACATCTTTTGTTTGCTTGGTATCCCTGTCAGAGTGAAATTCAACTAAGAAATTTGCCACCGCTTGGGCTTTGATTGCTGTTCGAGGAGCAAAATCAATATCGAAGTCTCCCAATTCCACAGACCACTTTGTCATCCTACTCGAAATGTCTGCCTTTTGAAGAACGTTTTTCATGGGATAGGATGTTCGGACAATAATAGGATGAGCCTGAAAATAAGGTCTCATCTTCCTTGCAGCAATCACCAGGGCTAATACCAAGTTTTCAAGTTTTAGATAGCGTTTTTCTACATCTATCAAGCTCTTGCTGATGTAATACACCGGACGGGGATAATTATCCACCTCTCTCACCAATACGACACTTATGGCACAACTGGAAACTGCCAAGTATATGAAAAGAGTCTCTCCGTCAACAAGTTTAAATAAAATCTTGGGAGAAGAGAGATGTTTTTTTATTTCATTGAAGGCCTCATCACACAGTGAAGACGAGTCGAATCCATTTTCACCTTTTAAAGTTTGAAAAAACGGGGTACATCTGTTCGAAGACCTTGAAATGAATCAATTTAACGCAGCCAACCTCCCAGTCAATCGTTGTACTTCCTTAATATTCTGAGGAGGCTCCATTTCTAATAAAGCAGTAAGCTGGTCCGGATCAGGCTGTATCCCTTGCTCACTTATTACATACCCTAGGAATTTTCAGGACTGTACTCCAAACACACGCTTTTACAGTTTAGTTTTAAATTTATTTTTACTAAGTTAGCAAAAGTTTCTTGGATATCTGTCAAGTGCAGCTCTTCGTCCATGCTTTTTACCATCATGTCGTCGATGTATACTTCCATGTTCATTCAAATTTGATCAGCAAAAGCTTTGTTTACCAACCTCTAATAAGTAGCCCCAGCATTTTTTAACCCAAACGGCATCACTTTGTAACAATGAAGGCCCCTATCAGTGACAAACTTAGTATGCTCTTGATCCTTTGGATCTACTTGAATCTGATCCTTTTGGGCAAGCTCTGTTGAGATCTGTAAAATCGATACACATACGCCACTTGCCATTTTTCTTTTTTACCAATACCGGATTGGATGTCCATAAAGGATACTAAGACTCCTTTATATGCCCCATTTTAGTAAGTCTGTCGACCTCTTAAACTATGACATCATCATTTTCCTTAGAAAAATCTCTTCTCTTTTGTACCATAGGTGCTATGTCTCTTCGGATGGACAGTTGATGTGATATAATATCTGCTGGTACCCCGGTAACATCAGCATTGCACCAAGCAAAAACATGCTGATGGTCTTTTAGGAACTTCAACATTTTTCCTTTTAATTCCGATATCATTTTGGACCGTATCTTAACATTTCTTCCCTCTCCGAAAGAATATGTTTCAACTTCTTCAATCGGTATTAAAACTCCAGGGGTCTCTCTGGGGTCATCAATTTCACCCTCGCCCCCAGAAATCCCCTCAAATTGCTATTCTTCGTTAATCCGAACTGCCCCCAACGTCCGGGGGGGGGGGCAGTCTTGTTGCATAACACTCTCTGGCTACCTTTTGGCTGCTCCGAACAACTCCCACTTGCCCTTGCACAACATATTTTAGACATTGATGGACTGTTGAGGCCACCGCATGCATCCTAGATGGCCAAGACCTCCCCAGAATAGCATTATAACAAGTAGGACAATCTACCACAACGAACAGTATTCTAACCATTTTCTTGAAAGGGCTTTTGCCCAACAAAACTTCCTCCTTGAACTCCCCGATCACATCTGCTGAGCTTCCACTGAAACGCACAATTGACCTGTTCGAATGTTGAATTACTGCTGGATTTTTCATCTTTTGGTAGGAAGTTAAAAAGAAGATATTGGCTGAACTCTCAGTGTCCACCAAAATTCCTCTTATGTCATTGCCCCCGATGGATGCTCCTATGAAAACAGCATCTTCATGAGGACCAGCTATATCCCTCAGGTCATCCTTATCGAAAACAATGAAGGGAAATGGAATCTGCGATTGATAAAAAGTCATGCCTCCCTCCATTTGGGTAGCTAAAGTATGAACATTCCTCTTTCTCGAAGAAGCAGTGGGTGATGTCATGGTATCCCCTCCGAAAATTGTGAGTGATTCAAAAAAGTTAATAAGCCCGGACACCGTCTTGCAACATTCCTCAATGGAACCCACTCTATTTCGAGTTGGGTCAGGGTCCAAGTAGTCTGACTCAACATCGAATCTCTCAATTATCATCATAGCTCCCTCCGGAGCTGATGTGCTTGCATTGTTCGGACCAGCCCGATGAGCGTTATCAGGCCTATTTCCTCCTCTTCTTTTAACATATGCTCCCAACTTTCCTCTTTCAATTAAATTATGGACTTCTTGCTTTAAAGCAATACAATCCTCGGTGGTATGGCCAGTATCATTATGATACTGACAGAATCAATTGTTACGGCTCTCCCTAGGAGATTGTAACGCAGCCAGCTTTCTATAATGTAACTCTTCTTTTGTTTTGTCATAGATGGTGGCTACATTTTCTTTCAACTCAGCAAACCACTCCGGTTGAACCCAAGGCCCTCGCTTATTTCTTGATTGTTGACTCTGGGCTCGCGCTGCGGGCTGAGACTGAGCTTTGGCTTTGTTATGATCCTGCCCGGCTGAGACTCACCTGCATGTGCACCCTAGTTTTCTTTGTTTCATCCACGTTAATTTGCTTTCCAACCTGATTCAGTAAACCTCCCTATGTCATGGCCTTTTTTCTGGTCACTGAATCAGCCAAATTTCTAGGGTTTAAGCCTTGCCTGAGAGAAGCTATTGTTACTTGTTCAAAGCAATCAGCCAACCCATTTTTGATGTTTACAAAGCGACTTATGTATTATTTTAGAGATTCGTTCGGTTCTTGGGCACAATGGATGATTGTATCTCCATTGCCCTTCACCTCCTTACTTCCAATAAACTGCCTCCGGAAGGCCACCCAAAAGGTATCAAAATTTCTAATGCATCCCTGTGGTAGGCTGTTATACCACTTCAGGGCACTCCCCGTAAAGGATTGGGAGAATGCTCTACAAAGCAACTTGTCGTCATCATCAAAATTCATCATGAAATTTTTAAATTGTTCCAAGTGGTTGTCCGGGTCTTTACTACCATCGTATTTTTCCATTTTTGTACTATCAAACCTTTTAGGAAGGTTCCCGGACCGGATCTTGGAGGACAGTGGAGATTGTCTCCAATTCCGACCACGACTGAAAACGGTATCCTCATTAGGAGTTGCAAAGATACCTGGCGCATCATGAAAGGAAAAAGGATCCACTAGCATCCGGTCTGTGTCTCCGGCTATGAGACGACCCTTTGCCTATATGCCTATTTAACTTTCCATGCCTATCCCTTTTTCTTGAATACTTCTTAACCGACTTTTGTTTCTTTTTAGATCGGCCCTCATTACTGTTGGATGACAGGGACTCCTCAACTTCATCTTCGCCCGAGGAGCAACTGGAAGATTCTGAGTCTGAATCAGAGCTTTCCACCAGCTTGGACCGATGAGACTTTTTGGAGCTAGCATGAGTCTTCTTTGTACTCACATGGGTCTTCGAAGGCTCATGCTCTCTAGGATTGTCAGTTTGGTGTGCAGCTGACGCCTTTGATTTCTCTTTTACACCCATCTTTGCCCTCTCAGCCCTTTGAGCTTCCATTTCAATTTTTAATCTATCGCGCTCCTCGATGGTGTGTTCATCATTTTCTCCCACCACTTCAAGCAAAGCTGGTGGTACTTCCGGTACGTCCGGATTCATTCGGGCTGGTTTTTTCTGATGGTTTTGAATGCTAGATTCAGGCACCATCGTGCTCCTACTGTGGTCGCCAATTTGATGTGGTTTATTTTCGTTTGAGGGCAATTTTATAACTTTTTCTAGAGTTTTGTGGAATTTTGAGAGTATTTAATGTTTGGGTAGAATGTAGAGGGAGAATTGAGCTGCATGGTTGTATTTAATTTTCATTACCCTCATTTAATGTTGGTGGTTGGGTATTTATATCCTTATCTTTTTGGGCCATATGGGCTTTCAGGTTGTGTTTTATGGATTCGGGTCGAGTTTAAAGACCCACTAGTTTCTGAGTAAACAAATAATTAGTTTAATCATGAAGTGATTATGTTTTTAATACTTTAGTTCTGTCCGGACAGTTTAGTAAGTGGAGGCTCTCTGAATTGTCCATGCCCGGTTAGATGGATGATGCCCGAATTGCCCCTGTCCGATTCTTACAAAGAGTGGTGACAAAATCCGGACTCATCAGCTATGACCACCTTCGTTCACGTCTGTTACTGAGTTCTAAGATTAATTTTAACAAAATTTGTTAACTTCTGATTTTCAATCAACAATTGGATTTCTTTTTTAGGGCTATACAATCCCGCGTCTCATGTCCAATGTTATCATAAGACTTGTATCAGTTGCTTCTAACCTTCCTCGGGGTTTGGATCAGAAAATGATCTCAGAAGTGTATATAATTTTGGTTCTTATAAAAAATGTTAGACATACATTTGGTCAATTCAACAAAATGGGTTGGTCGGATATGCTATATCGATCTTGTTGTCTGCTGAATATTTACAACTTATTGATTTGTCATTTTGTCGTGACTATACTTGATTTAGAATTCTAGGTCGGAATGTAGTTGTCGGATGGAAACTTTGGATTGATTTTGGCTGAGAAATTATGGTGGGAGACTTTTGATAGATTATAATCGGTGATTGCGAGCTCTGTCTTTGTTGGGTCATAGAATAAAATTTTGATGCTTGGGTTTCTTCCACCAATATCCATTTTTTCTACATGTGATAGTAAAACATTGAGTGTCATAACCTATTTCTTACCAACATTATCCCTCAAAATTCATAGAAGGTGTTTCATTTGATATATAACGCAAGTAACCAACTATTTGCAACCTTCCATATCGGTTTTCATTTGGACAAAATGCCCAACATACTCCCTCAGGCTCTCTCCAACCTTTTCTCAATAATTAATGATATGTATTCCCATTTTCGTGGAAATGTTTTACTTCCTATGTAGTGATGTGTATATAGTGTCCAAAATGTGTCAAAATGTTTGATATACCATTGCGGTAGTTGGTTATACCACTTCGATCGCGCCGTCTTTGAAGGTTTGTAAGAATGTCCGACACAATAGCTTGTTATCATCTTCAAAATTTCTCATAAATTTTTTAAGCTGTTCGATATGGTTATCAAGATCATAGGTTCCATCAAATTTTTCAAGCCAAGATATATCAAAATGCTTTGGCATGTGTCTTGCTAAAATTTCAGCAAATAAATGAGAGGATCTCCAGTTATGGCTTGATTTTTATAAACTTCCCACGGTCTTCATTTGTCATTGTATATAGACCCTCCTCAGAAAAGGTTTGTAAATTGGTTACTCATTCGATAACCAAAGTTATGACTGCCCAAAGAGAATTGGAAGTGCGGTGTTTCTTGTTATTGTTTTCCTATTTTTACGGTTATCGCCATATCCTTGGCTTCAGACATTGATGTCTATTTATTAGTATTATCCTTCTTCTTCCTCAGATCCATGCATTGTTGGGATTCCCAATGATAATCAGAATGTCTATTCGAACTCTATTTCTTAGAACTCCTCTTGTGATGATGATTTATTTCATAGAAAGAAGACTTATCTGAGTCGTAAATAGAGTACTCACTGGACTCTAGAGTCTCATAAGGACGTCTGGTATTTGTCTCTTTTAAAAAAAGTAACTAACGTAATCTCTTCTTCACCATGTTTATCATCCAACCGATGACCATACTCAGTTTCATTTTCCTCAGAGGATTACTTTCTTTTGACCTCGACCGAAAAAAAATTAGCGGTCACCGTTGCATTCTTCTCAGCGTTTAGCTTCGCAATATCTTCAAACAGTTCTTTCCACAACGCTACCAGAGCAGATTGCTCGAGATTCTCTTTGAGAAATTGGTCATAATGGTAATATTCTTTGAATTGTTGTTCCTTGTAACGTTATTCTGTGGACATGGCTCTGATCACCAAACTCTCAACCCTAGTTGTGGGCTTCTCTTATATATTAATGTTCATCTCTCCTGAAGGATTCAAACGAACTTCAACATTTCATTTGGTTTAAAAATATATATTTCGTGTACTAGATGTCTCCTACTATGGTTGCCAATGATTATTCCAAAATTATATGGGGGGATAATGAGTAAAAGATATTTTCGAGAGCACAATTCTAGAGAAGGAAACACGGGAATACTAGAGAGAGAAGCTACCAAAAGTGGAAATAAAGTAATAATTGTTCGCCCTTCCCCAAAAAATGAATATTCTTTTATATAGTAATGATGGTGGGCCTAAGGGCCACAAGGTTTTTCCACTTATGCCTATTTCACCTCATTATTGTACAAATCTTAACCATATCTATTATTTATTACATAAAGACCCTCAATGTTACACATTTTTTATCCTATTTTACTAGACTTATACTAAGCACAATTCCCCGATATAATCATGATTTGTCCCATAATTTGGATAAATCTCACCTTTATCACTACTAACAATGGATAGTTACATCTTATATTGAAGGACCTAAATCCTTAATCACTAAATTATTCTCAATATGCATATAGGTGAGGCTACATAACTGTAAACCCTTAAATATTTAGCAATGCACTCAAACATGATTAAACAACTAAGAATTACATCCTAAATGTGCTTGATCTAAACATGCATAACATACTAAATTGAACAACATACATCAAGTATCAAAATATCTTAAGAACCAAATCAGTTTGACGCAAGGCCAAAATTATTTTTTGCAGTAAACACACATACAAGAAAAAAAGTATTATCTCAAATAAATTAATTGAATTAGTCTGTTATAGGTATGAAGAGGTTCAGAACAACAAATAATATATTGTATATATTAAGATTTTAAGACCGAAAGACTCGATTTTTCAAAATCAAAACTAATTGATCATGTATATCGATGACACTTATACTTATTTTTCCAAATAGAGGCAGTTCGTCACGGTGACAAAAAATGTTATCATAGTGAAATTCAATTCTTCGTAGTGAAGTATTTCATGTTGCGGCGAGCTTCCGATTTATTACGTAAAAGTATTACATGCAACATTAAACTAGGTTTCCAAGGATGTTTGATACGACAAGGAACACTTTTGCAGCAAACAAACTCTCGTATCCAAAAACATAAAAAGTTTACTTTGTCTCAATTATGTGCTCTCAATTACACCAATCAATCCTAGACATGCATACTATGTTCTTTAATTCCCTAACATACAATTAGGTCTTGGAATTATAAATCAATTTAGAAATTTTCTCCCAAACTGAACCAGTTTTAAAATTAGGTTTATAAGAGACTAAATTAAGAGTTTTTCATCTCCAAATATGAATGGACCATACAGTCGTGATACCAAATGTTAATGTTTTTTACTGTAGGATTATAAACCCTAAACAACGGTACAGGGCTAATTTATATTGCTCAAAACATGAACAAAATAGAATATAAGAGAAGTTACTAGTTTGAATATTCTATTGTTTATACCTTTCGATGTATAACAAAATATCGTTAGTTATGATTCATCGATGAATAATTGGCTAACATGATTCTCAAAGTTTATTAAGTGCTTGTAAATGTATCTATGAAGGAAAAAGATAAAAACATTTAAGAAGTAACAAGTCAAGAGAGAATATAAATAAAGATGAATATAAATTTAACAGAAACGACAAATCTAGAGTGTTTGAAACACACATATATTGAAGCTTAAATTCGTGGTTGGTCATTAAATATGACAAATTTATTTTATATAGTCATTTGACTTCAAAATTACCGATAAAAGTCTTTCGACTATGATGATTACTTCCATGTAGTCATCTGACTTCAGCATATTCAGTGAACGTCAATCAACAATGACGATTTTTATAAATGTAGTCCATGACCGCTAATGAATCAGTGAATAAATTTATCAAAATGGTCATAAACAATGGACGCTTACCAACATTTTAAAGTCAAATGACTAAATCAAAATGGACAAGTTGAATGACCCTCGACGGATGCTTTGAAGTCAAAAGAATATAAGAAATAAATCGGCATACTCAAAGGTCCAATCATAGATTTAAGCCTATATTGAACTCAAGTTAGACAACATTTATATTGAGTGAATTGATTTCGCTAAATTAACTAGTAGTCACGGAAAAAAAAAACTAAATCTATCAATTTAGTAATTTAACTCTCATCTTTTATTAACTCTACGATATCCGTAATTCTTAAGTTGCTATGGTCATATCTACTAACCCATGTAAAATTTAATTTTTATTTGACTTTTGAAACTAAATAACTAAAACATTGAATAAATGGGTCTTCCTGAAAAATTAATAATTAATCTAATTCGTTTTTACAACGTATGCTTATATACTTCTATCATCTTATTAGTATTCATAATTTTAATATGTACAATTTAATGTTGAATATTTTATTGAATTAAGCACATAATAATATGTTTAAATACCTTATATTTAGATATTTTAAGGTTAAAATATTCTTTCATGATTATAAAAAATATAAAAAAAAAATTATGTTAATGTTATATTATAGAATTAACACAATTTTGCACTTTAATTATCATCACGGGCTATAATTTTAATCATCAAAATTGGTAGCAATTAATAAAAGAATTGGACGTCGTGAGCTGAGCTTCACTTTTTTAATATAATAAAAATAAAAAATAATTATGTTTTTTATTTATTTTAGAAGTAGTTATTATTGAATTATTGAATACGGTCATTTATACAGAATTAGTACGATAAAACGTACTTGGACAGTGTTAGCGAACAATCTATCAACCAAAATCCATTCTGATTATCTATTCCGATAAATAAAATCATATATATATATATATAACAACCCTATTTTCAGAAGTGATGAACCTGATTCAAACTTGAAAAGTTCAGATCCAGAAGAAAGACGGATTCATTAATCTTTGAAAAAAAAGATAAGTCTCATCTTCTCTTTTGCTCTTCTTTTACCCTAATTGAAAAAGTTTCTTATGGAAAACCTAGAATAGAAGACCTTAGAAAAATTTATACTCATTTAAGATCTCTAGTAGTTTCAGTCTTTTGTTATGGGATTATCGTCATATTTTTATAGAGTTAGATTTATAGAAGATGTAACCAAACTGTGTAAGAGGAATGTGTGGTATGTTGACCAACATTCCTTTTGTCTCTTAAAATGGTTCCCGAGATTCAATCCTAAAAAAATCCACAATGACCTCATTTTGGGCTTCCTTCCCTGACCTCCATGAACACATATACAACCATGACTATATCCTTAAAATATCTAGCACCTTAGGTAGACCTCTCTATATATGGTTACCTTTGGAAAAAAAGGCAAGATACAAATGTTGCAGGGCTTGGCTTGAGATATATGTCTCTAAGCCACTCCCATAATTTTTTTGGATCAACTTTGGTGAAAAAGATAGTTTGGTAAACTATCTTTTATGGTAAAAAAAACCCAGTTATTTTCATGATTGTAATCATCTTGGACACCTAAATAATGAAAGCAAAAAATCTAAGTATAATAAAGAGGGAAAAAATAATGTAAACAATGTTGATAAACTTGAATTAAAATCTCAGAATACTCAGGAAACCTGGATCCAAAAACACCCCAAAAACTTAAGTTTATAGTTGTCCAGCAGAATGATCTAAACAATATTAATAAGGATAATGATATTACTCATAATATCCCTAATACTTTTAGCAGCTTAAACAATAAACCTATCAACATTGATCAGAACGACATTGGTTCTTCCGATCAGGCCAAAAACTTACAAATCAACAATGATATAACTGAAGTTGTCTGTGAAAACATAAGTCATGTTAGAAACTCTAATAAGAAAACATCTCTAAATGAAAACTTGTATGAAAATGAATTAATGGATTCTATCCACACTCTCAATGTGGGTATCATGTTTAATAATTTAAATGAATATGAAAACCTTGATTCATCCTCTGAATCCCATATCCCTGAATCCAGTACCCATCATAAGGAAAAATTTAAACCAAAATTTTCTGAAAACAATAATTATATATGTAAAAGAATGAGGAAACCTAAATCTAAAATTCTTAAAGGTCTTATAAATACAAAGTTTATCCAAATTAAATGATCAACCAAGATTTTTAAATCAACCTCAAAATGACAAAATACTAAACTGGAATGTTATGGGTATTGGAATCAAAGTCACCTTTAGAAGAATCAAATCTATTGTAAAATCTAAGAAAATTGATTTTATAGCTTTGTAAGAGCCTATGATTAATTCCACCAGATTAGATCATATAACTAGATACTTAGGTTTCCATCAAAATTGCTTTAACATAAATAATGAAATTTGGCTTATCTCGAAAAATGATTTCCAGATCAATATCCTTAGAGATCATGATTAATTCCTTCCCATGTATGTTAATCAACATTCAATTAACATGATTTTCAATTTATATATAATTTATACTAAATGCTCTAGATCTTTGAAGGAATATTTATGGCAAAATCTTAAAAAAAATCTCCAATACTAACCTGGAATGGTTAGTTGTTGGAGATTTCAATACCATCTCATCTTCTGATGAGCAGATTGCAGCCTCTCATCTAGGCACAAGAAGCATAGATGAGTTTAATGTGAAAACATAAGTCATGTTAGAAAATCTAATAAGAAAATATCTCTAAATGAAAAGTTGTATGAAAATGAATTAATGGATTCTATCCACACCCTCAATGTGGGTATCATGTTTAATAATTTAAATGAATATGAAAACCTTGATTCATCCTCTGAATCCCATATCCCTGAATCTAGTACCCATCATAAGGAAAAATTGAAACCAAAATTTTCTGAAAACAATACCTATATATGTAAAAGAATAAGGAAACCTAAATTTAAAATTCTTAAAGGTCTTATAAATACAAAGTTGATCCAAATTAAATGATCAACCAATATTTTTAAATCAACCTCAAAATGACAAAATACTAAACTGGAATGTTATGGGTATTAGAAGCAAAAGCACCTTTAGAAGCATCAAATCTATTGTAAAATCTAAGAAATTGATTTTATAGCTTTGTAGGAGCCTATGATTAATTCCACCAGATTAGATCATATAACTAGATACTTAGGTTTCTATCAAAATTGCTTTAACATAAATAATGAAATTTGGCTTATCTCGAAAAATGATTTCCAGATCAATATCCTTAGAGATCATGATTAATTCATTCCCATGTATGTTAATCAACATTCAATTAACATGATTTTCAATTTATATATAATTTATACCAAATGCTCTAGAACTTTGAAGGAATATCTATGGAAAAATCTTTAAAAAATCTCCAATACTAACTTGGAATGGTTAGTTGTTGGAGATTTCAATACCATCTCATCTTCTGATGAGCAGATTGCAGCCTCTCATCTATGCACAAGAAGCATAGATGAGTTTAATGAATCTATCATTGAATGCCAACTTGAGGATGCTGGATTCATTGTTCTTAAATTCACGTGGACTAATAATCGACCTGGAAAATATTACATAGAGCATTGTACAGTTCTTCTTCGAGAACTTATTTTGATTGCACTGTGGTGAAGCATATGGCCAAGACTGCCTCAAAACATTCACCACTTTGAATTTCTATAAATTCCAATTCTCTTAAGACTAAATCAAGCTTTAAATTTATTAACATGTGGTTCATTTACCCTAACTTCATGAAAACTGCTAAAGTAAATTGGGACATTCTTATGCACAAAACTCCTATTCAAGCATTATGGGCCAAGCTAAATAGACTAAAATATAATCTGAAAAACTGGATGCCGTGAGTTGAGCTTCACTTTTTTAATATAATAAAAATAAAAAATAATTATGTTTTTTTATTTTAAAAGTAGTTATTATTGAATTATTGAATACGGTAATTTAAACAGAATTAGTCCGTAAAACGTAATTGGACAGTCTTAGCGAACAATCTATCAACCAAAATCCATTCTGATTATCTATTCCGATAAATAAAATCATATATATATATATATATATAACAACCCTATTTTCAGAAGTGATGAACCTGATTCAAACTTGAAATGTTCAGATCCAGAAGAAAGACGGATTCATTAATCTTTGAAAAAAAAGATAAGTCTCATCTTCTCTTTTGCTCTTATTTTACCCTAATTGAAAAAGTTTCTTATGGAAAACCTAGAATAGAAGACCTTAGAAAAATTTATACTCCTTTAAGATCTCTAGTAGTTTCAGTCTTTTGTTATGGGATTATCGTCATATTTTTATAGAGTTAGATTTATAGAAGATGTAACCAAACTGTGTAAGAGGAATGTGTGGTATGTTGACCAACATTCCTTTTGTCTCTTAAAATGGTTCCCGAGATTCAATCCTAAAAAAATCCACAATGACCCCATTTTGGGCTTCTTTCCCTGACCTCCATGAACACATATACAACCATGACTATATCCTTAAAATATCTAGCACCTTAGGTAGACCTCTCTATATATGGTTACCTTTGGAAAAAAAGGCAAGATACAAATGTTGCAGGGCTTGGCTTGAGATATATGTCTCTAAGCCACTACCATAATTTTTTTGGATCAACTTTGGTGAAAAAGATAGTTTGGTAAACTATCTTTTATGGTAAAAAAAACCCAGTTATTTTCATGATTGTAATCATCTTGGACACCTAAATAATGAAAGTAAAAAATCTAAGTATAATAAAGAGGGAAAAAATAATATAAACAATGTTGATAAACTTGAATTAAAATCTCAGAATACTCAAGAAACCTGGATCCAAAAACACCCCAAAAAACTTAAGTTTATAGTTGTCCAGCAGAATGATCTAAACAATATTAATAAGGATAATGATATTACTCATAATATCCCTAATACTTTTAGCGGCTTAAACAATAAACCTATCAACACTGATCAGAACGACATTGGTCCTTCCAATCAGGCCAAAAACTTGCAAATCAACAATGATATAACTGAAGTTGTCTGTGAAAACATAAGTCATGTTAGAAACTCTAATAAGAAAACATCTCTAAATGAAAAGTTGTATGAAAATGAATTAATGGATTCTATCCACACCCTCAATGTGGGTACCATGTTTAATAATTTAAATGAATATGAAAACCTTGATTCATCCTCTGAATCACATATCCCTGAATCCAGTACCCATCATAAGGAAAAATTGAAACCAAAATTTTCTGAAAACAATACCTATATATGTAAAAGAATAAGGAAACCTAAATTTAAAATTCTTAAAGGTCTTATAAATACAAAGTTGATCCAAATTAAATGATCAACCAATATTTTTAAATCAACCTCAAAATGACAAAATACTAAACTGGAATGTTATGGGTATTAGAAGCAAAAGCACCTTTAGAAGCATCAAATCTATTGTAAAATCTAAGAAATTGATTTTATAGCTTTGTAGGAGCCTATGATTAATTCCACCAGATTAGATCATATAACTAGATACTTAGGTTTCTATCAAAATTGCTTTAACATAAATAATGAAATTTGGCTTATCTCGAAAAATGATTTCCAGATCAATATCCTTAGAGATCATGATTAATTCATTCCCATGTATGTTAATCAACATTCAATTAACATGATTTTCAATTTATATATAATTTATACTAAATGCTCTAGAACTTTGAAGGAATATCTATGGAAAAATCTTTAAAAAATCTCCAATACTAACCTGGAATGGTTAGTTGTTGGAGATTTCAATACCATCACATCTTCTGATGAGCAGATTGCAGCCTCTCATCTATGCACAAGAAGCATAGATGAGTTTAATGAATCTATCATTGAATGCCAACTTGAGGATGCTGGATTCATTGTCCTTAAATTCACGTGGACTAATAATCGACCTGGAAAATATTACATAGAGCATTGTACAGTTCTTCTTCGAGAACTTATTTTGATTGCACTGTGGTGAAGCATATGGCCAAGACTGCCTCAAAACATTCACCACTTTGAATTTCTATAAATTCCAATTCTCTTAAGACTAAATCAAGCTTTAAATTTATTAACATGTGGTTCATTTACCCTGACTTCATGAAAACTGCTAAAGTAAATTGGGACATTCTTATGCTCGAATCTCCTATTCAAGCATTATGGGCCAAGCTAAATAGACTAAAATACAATCTGAAAAACTGGACGCCGTGAGCTGAGCTTCACTTTTTTAATATAATAAAAATAAAAAATAATTATGTTTTTTTTTATTTTAAAAGTAGTTATTATTGAATTATTGAATACGGTAATTTATACAGAATTAGTCCGTAAAACGTAATTGGACAGTCTTAGCGAACAATCTATCAACCAAAATCCATTCTGATTATCTATTCCGATAAATAAAATCATATATATATATATATATATATATATAACAACCCTATTTTCAGAAGTGATGAACCTGATTCAAACTTGAAATGTTCAGATCCAGAAGAAAGACGGATTCATTAATCTTTGAAAAAAAAGATAAGTCTCATCTTCTCTTTTGCTCTTATTTTACCCTAATTGAAAAGGTTTCTTATGGAAAACCTAGAATAGAAGACCTTAGAAAAATTTATACTCCTTTAAGATCTCTAGTAGTTTCAGTCTTTTGTTATGGGATTATCGTCATATTTTTATAGAGTTAGATTTATAGAAGATGTAACCAAACTGTGTAAGAGGAATGTGTGGTATGTTGACCAACATTCCTTTTGTCTCTTAAAATGGTTCCCGAGATTCAATCCTAAAAAAAATCCACAATGACCCCATTTTGGGCTTCTTTCCCTGACCTCCATGAACACATATACAACCATGACTATATCCTTAAAATATCTAGCACCTTAGGTAGACCTCTCTATATATGGTTACCTTTGGGAAAAAAGGCAAGATACAAATGTTGCAGGGCTTGGCTTGAGATATATGTCTCTAAGCCACTCCCATAATTTTTTTGGATCAACTTTGGTGAAAAAGATAGTTTGGTAAACTATCTTTTATGGTAAAAAAACCCAGTTATTTTCATGTTTGTAATCATCTTGGACACCTAAATAATGAAAGTAAAAAATCTAAGTATAATAAAGAGGGAAAAAATAATATAAACAATGTTGATAAACTTGAATTAAAATCTTAGAATACTCAGGAAACCTGGATCCAAAAACACCCCAAAAACTTAAGTTTATAGTTGTCCAGCAGAATGATCTAAACAATATTAATAAGGATAATGATATTACTCATAATATCCCTAATACTTTTAGCAGCTTAAACAATAAACCTATCAACACTGATCAGAACGATATTGGTCCTTCCGATCAGGCCAAAAACTTGCAAATCAACAATGATATAACTGAAGTTGTCTGTGAAAACATAAGTCATGTTAGAAACTCTAATAAGAAAACATCTCTAAATGAAAACTTGTATGAAAATGAATTAATGGATTCTATCCACACCCTCAATGTGGGTATCATGTTTAATAATTTAAATGAATATGAAAACCTTGATTCATCCTCTCAATCCCATATCCCTGAATCCAGTACCCATCATAAGGAAAAATTGAAACCAAAATTTTCTGAAAACAATAATTATATATGTAAAATAATAAAGAAACCTAAATCTAAAATTCTTAAAGGTCTTATAAATACAAAGTTGATCCAAATTAAATGATCAACCAAGAATTTTAAATCAACCTCAAAATGAAAAAATACTAAACTGGAATGTTATGGGTATTGGAAGCAAATGCACCTTTAGAAGAATCAAATCTATTGTAAAATCTAAGAAAATTGATTTTATAGCTTTGTAGGAGCCTATGATTAATTCCACCAGATTAGATCATATAACTAGATACTTAGGTTTCCATCAAAATTGCTTTAACATAAATAATGAAATTTGGCTTATCTCAAAAAATGATTTCCAAATCAATATCCTTAGAGATCATGATTAATTCCTTCCCATGTGTGTTAATCAACATTCAATTAACATGATTTTAAATTTATATATAATTTATACTAAATGCTTTAGATCTTTGAAGGAATATCTATGGCAAAATCTTAAAACAATCTCCAATACTAACCTGGAATGGTTGGTTGTTGGAGATTTCAATACCATCTCATCTTCTGATGAGCAGATTGCAGCCTCTCATCTATGCACAAGAAGCATAGATGAGTTTAATGAATGTATCATTGAATGCCAACTTGAGGATGCTGGATTCATTGTCCTTAAATTCACGTGGACTAATAATAGACCTCGAAAAGATTATATAGAGCATTGTACAGTTCTTCTTGGAGAACTTATTTTGATTGCACTGCGGTGAAGCATATGGCCAAGACTGCCTCAAAACATTCACCACTTTGCATTTCTATAAATTCCAATTCTCTAAGAACTAAATCAGGATTTAAATTTATTAACATGTGGTTCATTTACCCTGGCTTCATGAAAACTGTTAAAGTAAATTGGGACATTCTTATGCTCGAATCTCCTATTCAAGCATTATGGGCCAAGCTAAATAGACTAAAATACAATCTGAAAAACTGGAATCAGTCTCTTTTTGGTAAAAGTTTCGAAAGTCTTAAAGAAATTGAAAACAAATATTAATTAGTTGGAATTAATTCATCGGAACTCTAACTCTATTGAAGATAAAATAAATATGTCTAAAGCCAAAGCTAAGCATCTTAATCTTTTTCCCAAAGAAGAGGCCTTTCGGGAACAAAATAGTGCCACTTCTTAGCTTAAGAATGGTGAAAAAAATACTCAATGTTTTCATAACTATATCAACAAGAGAAGAATTAAAAGTAGAATCCATTGAATATGGAATGGTCACTCATGGATTGAGGACCATGCCACTCTTTCTGTTGTTGAGCAATTTAAAAATACTCTCACCACCATGTACAATATGCATGATCTTGATAGATTAAATGACTATATCCCAAAGATAATCACTAATTATGATAATACTAATCTATTAAGAACCCCCACCAGTGATACAATTTATAATACCATCATGTTTTTGAATCCCAGCAGTGTCTCTTGTATTGATGGTTTCAATGTCAAATTTTATTCCACCTGTTGGAATATTATTAAACATGACTTAACTAATGAACCAAATGATTATTTCAATAATCCTTCAATTCCCAGTGTTTTATATGCTACTATTATGTGCCTTATACCTAAGAAGGAGTCTCACAATGACTGGAGATTTTAGACCTATCAGCCTCTTCTCAATAGAATTATCTCCAAGCTTATTAACACTAGACTGTTTGTTCTATTACCTAAAAATATTTATGAGGAGCAAGGTGCTTTGTTAAAGGCATATCAATTCATGAAAATATTTTATCACCTAGGAATTGACCCATGAACTTAAGTAAAATCAGAGAGGGCAATATTATCCTAAAGCTTGATATGGATAAAGCTTTCGATAGATCGTCCTTTAACTTTATTATTAAAATATCAACTAGTTTTGGTTTCAATAACAATTTTATCAACCTGATCATCAAATGCATTAACATTATTCATTACCCTATTATCGTCAATGGTATTACCTACGGTTACTTTTGTTTTACAAAAGGGGTGATCCTTTATCACCCGACCTCTTTATTATAGTTGAGGAATACCTTCTAAGAGATATTTATCATATTTTTAATACCAATAACAGTATGATATATCACTCTAAAAGTAAAGTAAAAATCCTTAGTCTTACTTTTACAGATGATATCATCATTTTTATGAATGGTTCATCTACAAATATCAATAAATTGATTGACTTCCTTAATCACTATCAAAGTACCTATGGTCAAATTATAACAAAACCAAAACTAATTTTATTACTTCTGCTAACAGAAGCAATGCTAGCATTTATTTAATTAAACTAAAACTGGTTTCGGTCATAAACTTCTCCCCGTCAATTACTTGGGGATCAATCTTCATCAAAGTAACACAATATGTTACTTTGATGACTTTGTCACCAAGATTCGTATAAAATCATTGAATGGAATTGTAAAAATCTTTCATTTGGAGCTAGAATTATCCTTATAAATTTTGTTCTCATATCAATTACTTATCATTATATTCAGTGTCAAAACCTCCCCAACAATGTTATTAACATAATTAATATATTTCTTAATAAATTTATGTGGGGTGCGAATGATAATGGAAAAGTTATCATCTGGTCTAAATGGGAGAATCTTTGTTTCCATTTTCAAAGAGGGTCCCAATTTCTGAAATATAAAAGATATTCAAACTGGTCTAGCTTGCAAGCTTTGGTTTAACTTCAGATAAAAAAAATCTTTGTAGTCTAAAATGATGAAATCTATCTATTGTAATAACACTCATCATTTACAACCCAGACCTAAACCTACTGATTCCAAAACTTGGAAGAGATTGCTTAAGATAAGAGATCTTACTAAATCTTTTATTTATTAGAACATTGGCAGAGGTGACACATATTTCTAGTTAGAAAGATGGTGTCACACTCTCCCCTTAATAATTCTCCCTAACAATGTCAATAATGACTGGTATACTCCCACTAGAATCAATCAATTTGGGAGAATGATACCTGGAACTTAATGAATCTTAGAGACAATGTGTTACCTTTTAATATCACCAGAATTCCCAAATTCAAAATCCAGCATGATAAACCAAATGGGATAAAGTGGAATGTTTCATCCACTAGTTTATTTAACCTTAAAGCAGTATTGATAGAATCAAAGACAAAAACAACTCTTCAATGTTGTTTAAGAAAATATGGAATATTATATGCCCCAACAAATATTCCTTCACTCTCTGGAAATATTTGAAAGGGTTTATATCTGTTGACGCTATATCTCAAAAGAAGAATTTATATCTTGCCTCAAAATGTCAATTTTGTGGCTAAATTGAATCCATAGACCACTTATTTCTCCACTATAAAAATTCTTGGAATGGTTGGTTACATTATTCTAAAATCTATGATATTAAAATTGTTAACCATATGACATTCAAGCATATGTTTTTTAATTGGGTTCTTTCTACTAATAAATCAACTCATATTAGGATTATTATCCCATTTATTATCTCATGGGTCATTTGGTATGCTCATAATAGATCTAAGCACAAAAATGTGCATCTAGCTATTACTAAGCTTGACTTAGCTAACTTGTCAACCAATAAGGTCTGGTTTGGAGACCTTAATAAAGGCCATACCATTCATTGCTTTAACCATAAAAAAACTAAAAACAATGCCATCTATATCAAATGGAATCCCCCTTTTGGTAATTGAATGAAATTAAACATTGATTGTCAATGCTTACTCAATAGGGAATTTAGTGGAGGTTGCTTAATTAGGAATTCTTATGGTGAATTGATATCTTACAGTGACTATCTGTATAGAGACAGTCCCATTTTATTCCTGAAAAAGCCTTATTAAATGGATTATTACTTTGCAAAGACCTTAAGTTAACTAAAGTTGACATAGAAATTGATTATTATACTTTAATTTACTTCTTTGGCTTCTGGTTTGGTGCCTTGGTATATTTCCCCAGTCAGTTCTTACTGTATAAAATTAATTCTTTCAACAATGACTATTAAACACATCTTTCGAAATTAAAATATTGGGTCTGATTGGATAGGAAAAAAACCTCTTAAAAATAGATCTAATATGTCATATATCAATGGAATAATTCTGGATAATCTTAGGGCCATTATGTTGCTAGAAAGCCTAGGAATAAGTTATCTTAGATTACAAAATGACTAATTCTCATCAATTGTTTTTCTCTAACATGTCACTAACCATTATCAAAGGCTCAAACCTTATCATTTCTTCTTATCAATGTCTTGCAGGTTCTGCTAGAGATTCAAAATTATTAAAGACTCATCAACTTTAACAATGACATCAAATGGAAGGAAGATTAAAAAGTTAAAAGGAAATATTCAACCCAACATTCAAACCAAAAAACTCAAAATCAAAAGAATACTACTCACTTGTTTAGGATTTAACCTTCAAACATAAATCCAACTTGTAAATTTTCAATTATCATGTAACCAGCAAAATATGACTTATGTACTCAACATTTGTATCACAGTTTCAGCCTCATTTTTTAGATTAAAAAAAATTCACTTCTTGTGAAAATATAAATATATGTATATAAGAAAATACTAATAATTAATTTTAAAATTATATATACGTTGTTATTTTTGAAAATATATGTTTTATTAATTTTACTATGTATTACGTAGTCTTTTATAAACTAAGAAGTTATTTGTCTAATAAATTATTATTTTCAATTTATAATTTTATTTAAATATATTATAATTTTTATTGTTATTAAGATATTAAATCTAGTAAACTGATTTAATAAAATTATTCGAGACTGGTCCAAGATTATTATCAAATATTTCACGAAACAAATTTTGAACCTGGTCCATTAAATCTGAACCATTTACCGATTCAGACTGATAAAAATGATTTCTTTATAATTCAATTTTAAAAAAATCTAAATCAAAATCGACAATAACTTTAAATTTAAGATAAGAAAATATTATATATAATAAAAAATAAACTTAAATATAAATATGATTTTTTTTCTTTGGCTATTAAACATCGAATTGATATCCATATTTTAATGTAAACATGTGGTTTGGTGGTTTATGGTCTCAAATTTTATTTATTCGTTCAATTCATATATTATTATTTTATTTTTATAATGTTCATTTGTGTTTTATAATTTTTTTTAATATTTTTAAATTGATAACATACAAATAACATAAACAGGTATAGTTTAAATTGATGGAAGATAGGACATTGACAGACTCAAGTCGAGGGTTACCACAACTGAAATCAATAAAATCAGGGAGATTTGTCTATCTGATAGGACTCACATGATACTTTGGTCTCTTTCTAAAGATGGTAAGTTCATTAACAAAGACACGTTGAACTATATTGGTAGCAAAGGTAATGTCACAAAACATTACGTTAAGACCTGTAATGATGTTACCCCTAAAAAAGGTTCGTTTTTATTATGGAGAGTACTCCATAAATGGATTCCTACTGATGAAGTTATGCAGAATAAAAGCTTTCAGCTTGCTTTTAAATGTGTCCAGTGCAACAATATTGAAACCACTCACCATGCTATGGTGCAATGTCATCGAGCCTGGTCTGTCTAGCTCCACTTCGGTGTCATGTTCAAAATTCAGATTCATCCCTATATGACAATATGGCACATCATTATAAAATGGTACTGGGCTTCCCAAAAGAGCCGTGGCATCTTGAATATCCTCCCTGCAATCATAGCTTGGTCAATCTGGTCAGGGCGAAGCAAAAAGAAAATCAACAATGAAAACACCAGTTCAACTACTATAATCAGGCACATTCTCTACATTTTATCCAGTCTCGATTATGCTAAGGTTTTGAAAAAGAATCGTTGGGGCAGATTTGTGAAAGAAGTCGTTACCTTAGGATGCGTAAATCAAATGAAAAGCTTCATCAAGCCTCTGTTCCTAAAGTGAAAAAACCCAAAGCAAGGCAGATACAAATTAAACATAGACGGAGCTTGTACCTTCAACGGCGAAACTGGAGGTGGAGTTCTTATCAGGGATTGCAATGGTAGTATTATCATGGGTATGGGCAGATTATATAGCAAAGGCTCACCTCTTATAGCTGAGTGCAGAGCACTTTTTGATGGCTTGAACTTGTGTAAAAACCTCAGAATGGAGAAGGTGGATGTGGATATTGGCTCTAAGATCCTTGTCAACCTTCTGTCATATGGCAACTCTACTTGGTACTTGGACCCAATTATCAGATGTTGTACAAAGCTTATCAAGCCAGATATGGTTATCAATCATGTTTATCGTGAGCAAAACTACGATGCTGATTGGATTGTTAAGAAAACTATGAAGCTTCAATCAAATATGGATTTCAATGGGTTAGATGCTCCTCCTCAATTGAAGGCTATTGCTTTACTGGAAAGCCTGAATTTGGGTTATCTTCGTCTGTCAAATTAGGGTTCTTGTCAATTTGGGGCTAATTTGGGGTTGAATGATGAAGAAGGGTCTAACGTCTAGTTTTCTAAATTTGTGTAATATTGCCTAAAAGGCCTTGTACTTCCCTTTATTTTCAATTCAATACAAATTCTGATTAAAAAAATTATAGTTTATAGGTTCTTCATAGTTTTTTTTACATAATATGAATCGATCATTTGTGGGTTGTTGTACATTTAGAATAAACATGGAATTGTTATTTGCTTGTAAGTTGTTTATATTAGCAACTTATTCCATTCTAGTAGATACAGATTTTCTATTGATATTCTTTTTTAATCTTCTTTGATTTAGCGTTCCTTCAATCTCGTGGAACAATCGTCTTCAAAATCATGAAAGTATTGATGCAGAGAAAAGAGGAAGATAAAAAAGAAGTAAATCTATGTTTAGGGTTATGCATATCCTCTGATTACCAAAAACAACAACAGACCAATTTTATGTAATAGTGAAAGAATATATTACGTAAGTATATGATTTATAGACGATGCGATTATGCTACAATCACAAACCAAATCGCATCAAATCCCTATATTTCGCTTTATGATGAGGGACCACAACTTACTATATTCTTTTTGTATCAATTTAGTCCATGAACTTATCAATTCAGTCTCAACTGTTGATATCTAGGCTCAACCATTGAGAGATTCCAGATTCAACCCAGTTTCTAAACTTATATCTCCATAATGGGGTTTCACCTATAAGTCTATATTAATATAATTACGTGTTAATTTGATTGACTTACGATAATGACCAAATATAACATTAGCATATCGATCCATAATTTCCCCAACAATATTCAACTTGGACATTTATAGTTTGCACATTATATTTTCTTTGATGGACGTCTTAATTCCATTGACAACAGATGAATTGAACAACCCCCTACTTGATCAATGAACGATAAATAGCTAAATATAAATTTCTCGTAGTGTTAACGATTGGATGCAACAATAATCATGTTATCGTTATTATATAGATCGTTTATGGTATATAGCATAAGAATAATAAGAAATTTAATCAGACATATTAATTCTTAACTGGTTCTACCTTAGTGGAGTTTTACTCAAAGAGTTACATATGTCAAGAAACATTAACTGATCAATATATTGTAAAAAAAAACTAAAATACATACATTAAAATCGTATATATAAATCGATTCCTATTACAAAATTCTCACTCAAATAAAAAATATTCTAAATCAACTACATCATCCTAATAATATTTTAAAGGAAAATATTAGACAACACTGCTTTTGTAAGAGGATCTGCCCTCGTGGAGTTCGTGTCGGTGTGTTATATACTAATTTGACCCCTCTAAGCTCTCTCATTATCAGACATGAAATTTATATCTATGTGTTTGACCTTAGAATAACTCTTGTTACCGTTAGAGTAATGTACTACATAATTGTTATTATAATATAATTTTATGAGACCTTCAATCCCTTGTGTAACACGTAATTCAGTGATAAAAAAATCCACATTTACAATGCCTCATTCGATATCTCAAAACACGTAACAAATTATGCTACCATAGTGGATGCGATAATCAATGTTTGTTTTACACTTTTCCAAATGTTACACCCACAACTAATAAGAATATGTTGCATAAAGTGTTGTTCAATGTGTTTATGCATCAACCAAAATCTAACTCAGAATACCCAATGATCTTCAACCTATTTGACTTTCTATATGTCAACATATGCTCTTTATTCCTTGCAAATTATATAATACCCTTTCAACTGCCTTCCAGTGGTCTATTACTAGGTTTATTACATACCTCCCAACACATTAACAACAAAGACAAACTCCGACCTTGTATAAACTTGAGCATAATTTAAACTTCAACTACCGAAACGTAAGGGATCATTTTCAATTCCTCAATCTCAATTATCTGTGGATATTGATTGAGTCTGCATTTGTTCCCTTTTGCTATAGAGGTACTAAAGGGTCTATAAGTTGTTAGTCCGTAATGTTGCAACGTACTCTCTATGTACGTATATGTTTTATAATCGAAAAGAAACACGAGAGTGATCTGCATTCCTAACATAAAATTTACATCACCAAGATCTTTTATATCAAATTTTCCCAATAGAATTTTCTTTATAGTGTGTAATAATTTATTATTATTCGAGACAATGAGTATCTCATTGATATATAATACTAGAAATATGAAATTACTCCCCCTGCACCTGTGGTGAACATTGATGAGTCCGAATTCAGCATGCTCCCCGGAAGGGCAAATCAGCCTAAGTCTCTCCGAATACCGGACAGGCTACAAGCACATAAATCGGACAGATCCTTTGGACCGGACAGATCACTTTGAACACTGTAAACATTAAGGCTGTTCGAACTATGACTAAAGTACTAAAAAACCTAAACACTTCTTGACTAAGCTACCTACCCTCCTGCTTAGAACTCATGGGTCTTTAAACATGACCCGAGTCCATTAAACATGACCCGAAAGCCGATAAGGGCCCAAACATCACACTATAAATACCCAACCACCAGCATTAACTATGGGTAATGAAACTTAACTGCTACCAAGCTGCTTAATTATCTCTCCACCGTTAAACACCCTTACACCACCGTTAAACACCCTTACACCACCGTTAAACACCCTTACACCACCTTGAAACTCCACTTAAAATTACTAGCCTACCCTCAGGCAATTATTTTCCACACCAAATTGGCGACCACAGTGGGAGAAGAGAGGTGCCTGAATCAAGCATTCAAAACCTGCCAAGAAATTCTGTCCGTATGAATCCGGACAATCCAGAGCTTCCACCAGCTTTGCTGGAAGTGGTGAAAGAAAATGATGAGTATACTGTCCATGAGCGCGACAGGTTAAAGCTTGAAATAGAATCTCTAAGGGCTGAAAAGGCCAAAATGGGCGTGAAAGAAAAATCCAAGGCATCGGTTTTTATCACACCGACAACCCTAGAGAGCCTGAGGCTTCGAAAACTCATGTGAGTACCAAAAAGACACATGCTAGTTCTAAAAAGTCTCACCGGTCCAAGCCTGTGGAGAGCTCTGACTCAAGTTCAGAATCTTCGGGCAGCTCTTCGGACAGTGAGGGAAATGAAAAATCCTTGTCCTCTAGCAGTGATGAGGGTCGAACCAAGAAAAAGCAAAAGCAGGTTAAGAAATATTCGAGAAAAAGAGATCACCATGGAAGAATGAAAAGGCATATTGGAAAGGGGTCATCTCACCACCGGAGGTATACGGACAAGATGCTGATGGATCCCTTTGCTTTCCACGATGAGCCAGGTATCTTTGCAACTCCCAATGAGGATACCGTGTTCAGTCGTGGAAGGAATTGGAGGCAGTCTCTACTGTCTTCTAAAATCCTGTCCGGAAACCTCCCCAAGAGATTTGACAGTACTAAGATGGAGAAGTACGATGGCAGTACTGATCCGGACAACCATCTGGAGCAATTCAAGAACTTCATGATGAACTTTGATGATGATGATAAACTACTGTGTAGGGCATTCTCCCAATCTTTTACGGGGAGTGCTCTGAAATGGTACAACAGCCTGCCTCAAGGTTGTATTAAAGATTTTGATACGTTTTGGGTGGCCTTTCGAAGGCAGTTTGTGGGGAGTAAGGAGCTGAAGGGCAATGGAGACACAATAATCCATTGTGCCCAGGAGCCAAATGAGTCATTAAAGGAGTACATAAGTCGTTTTGTGAACACAAAGAATGGGTTGGCTGATTGCTTCGAACAGGTGGCAATAGCATCCCTAAGACAAGGTTTGAACCCAGGCAACCTGGCTGATTCGGTGACCAGAAAGAAGGCCATGACCTGGGGAGGATTGCTAAACCAATTTGGCAAGAAAATAAACATTGATGAAACAAAAAAGACTAGGGTGCACAGACAGGTGAGATCCACCCCGGTGGCACCAACTCCAAATCAAAACCAGTCCGGGAATAAAGCAAGAGAAACCGGACAGGGGCATGTTAGGGCAAAAGCTCAGTCTCAGCCAGCTGCTCCTGCTCAAAGTCAACAATCCAGAAACAAAAGAGGGCCATGGGTCCAACCGGAGTGGTTCGCAGAACTCAAAGAAAGCGTGGCCACCATTTTCGATAAAACAAAAGATGAGGTACACTACCGGAGACCAGCAACCTTGCAGTCTCCCAGAGAGCACTTCTCAAAATGGATAGAAGCAGCTCCCCTGGCAGGAACGACGTTGAAAGCTGTCACAAAATTCATTCTGTCCAACATATGTTGCAGATTCGGTGTCCCACAGAAGATAACAACAGACAATGGGCCACAGTTTGACAATAGAGAAATGGAAAGCTTCTGTGCCTGAAGGGGTATACAGCACTGCTTTTCTTCACCTTTCCACCCACAAGCCAATGGGCAGGTTGAAGTGGCTAATAGAACTATACTGTCCGGTTTAAGGAAGAATCTAGAAGGGGCTGCTGGGAAGTGGCCTAGTTATCTACAAGAGGTCTTGTGGGCCTACCGGACGACGCTTGGGGCTGCAACACAAGAGTCTCCCTTTGCCTTGGTCTATGGAATGGATGCAGTACCTCCCATAGAAAAGACACTCCCTTCCTTTCATATTCATAACTTCTCCGGACACGCTAATGAGATGGCCGTCAGAAATCAACTTGATTTGATAGAAGAAAGACGGGTTAAAGCTCATCTTAGAGTGGCACACTATCAGGGCTTGATGAGAAGCAGGTTTGCTTCTAAGGTTAAAAGAAGAGATTTCCAACCAGGGGACAAGGTATTAAGGAAGTTCTTCTTGCATACTAAGGAAAAGCTCTTCGGAAAGTTGGCCCCAACCTGGGAGGGTCCCTATACTGTTGTTGAAAGAATCAAGCCTGGGACTTATTGGTTGGAAGACAAAGATGGCAGGGTTTTAACTCACCCTTGGAATATTGAACACCTTCGAATGTACTTGGAATAACACTTGTGTAAATATTTACTTGTTTAAACATCCATGTAAATATTTGGGGGCATATCTTCCCCTCTTCGGTGGCACGGAGAGCTTTCAATGAAATTTGGTGCCTTCTTCAAAATTCTCTAAGTATTTTCAAAATTTTATCTCTTGTCATATTACCCGGACTAAAAGGTCTAAGGGCTATTTAAACTCTAGCCGGAGAATCTTAACACTCTCACAATGCAATAACTCAAAGCTACTTAAATTCCAGCTATCTAAACTAAAACAAATAATGAAAGAAGATGATGGTTGATCAAAATAGAAACATTCATTCAACAACTTAAAATTGCCTTGGCCTTCCAAGGACTTTTTAAACAAGTTTGGGCACAGTACAAAAAAATCTGTCCGAATAATACCGGACACCACAACAAAAATAAGTGCTTTGGCCTTCCAAGGACTTTAGTTTGAGTAAAGGATAAGTAAAGTACACAATAAATTAAGCTTGAGCCTTTGAAGATGGCTCACCCTCATCTACTTTCTTGCCTTTGATGTTGCTCCCCCCTTCGACCACTTTTTTGCCCTTGGGATCATTCTCCTCTTCACCTGGGAATTTTTCGTGAAAAAGGAGAACCATATCAGACTTCACCCTTTGAATCATTAGCTCTTCGCTTTGTGTCATCTCCCTGGCATAGGCGTTGATTTTGGCCTTGATTGTGGCCTCTTGGTCCCTTACCAAAGCAGCCTTCTCTTCAACAGCCTGAGTCACTGCATTTTCTAAAGCAATCTTGTCAGTGGTCAGGTTGGTGATGAGCTTCTCCTTTGCTGCAGTTTCTCCCCTTGAGGTTGTCAGGTCCTTCTCCATACCGGACAGCTTATCCTGGAGATCTTTTATGGTCTGCTCTAGGGTGGTAACTTTTTTGTTGCTCTCATTATGACTCCTCTTCAGCTCCTCGTGTGCTTCCTTAAGTAAATCAGCATTGGTAGTAGCAATGCGGAGGTCTTCGGACAGCTTATCCTTCTCAGACTTGAGGTCTTTAATGGTGTCTGCTTGGCTCCGGACTTGTCTTTCCAGTGTAAGAACTGGCTGCACATTACTAAGCAGAGAATGGGCAATAGTGTCCTTCTCACTAGAAACCATGAAAGTCTTACCGTTAAAGTTGACCGTATTGGAGCTGCTCTGAGGGATGTAGGGCCCTGCGAACTCGTCTCTGGGCAGGCCAAGAAAATATTCACCAAGCCCGCCCAGACCGGTGATGTCCACTTCATCCAAGTTGAGCTCTCCCCCCTCGACTTCATCAGTATGAAACTCTCTGGGGATCTCTTCGGCCAGCGTTGGGTCTGAAGGGCCAGTGGGAAAAGAGGGCTCCGGATCCCGGAGAGCGAGCTCATCCCCTTGTGAAGTCTTTTTCTTTTTAACTACTCGGTCAGCGCTTTCACTGGCTTGTTTGCGAGTCCTCTTGGGAGCCCTTGGAGGTTTTGGAAGGTCTACTTCCTGCCTCTTGGTCTCCTGCTCCACCACCTGCAAGAGGGTTGCATCAATTTGAACTTGGGCTGGCCCCTCTGGCTCTATTGGGGCATCCTTCTCAGCATCACCTGCCACCTTCTTGCCTTTTCTTCTGCCCTTCATTTTGCTTGGGGCTTTGGCCCTGGCAGGCAGGTAGAGTGTCCCATCCAGCTCGTGGGACCTTCTCAGCACAATGTCTTCATCAGGCTGGGTGGTGAACTTCTCCCAAGTTAGGTCTCTTCGGCCTGTGGTGTTCTACAGGTGAGACCTCGCTAGATTCCTGGGAGTGAAGGCCTTATGGAATCGATTCTCCCAATTCTATGCGGCCCAAGCGTTGATTTTGCCACATGTAGTCTGTCCAGCCTTTAGGTAGTCCCTGAACTCCTTTGGCAGCTCTGATAGAACAGAAGAGAAATTGGTTAATAAAAACTTAACTTAAAAAAAAGAGAAAAACGGACAGAGACTCAAGTTGAGAAACTTACGGTCACTCCTCCACCTACTCCTGAGGAGGCTTGGGTTCTCTCCAACCTTGATTTTCCTGCCGTTTTCCCAGGCACCACTAACGAACAGGAATTGGCTTCTCCACTTACTCTCTGATTCCAGAAGATCATCAACAGCCTTGAGATCGTTCCCCATGTTGAAATGGTAGAAGGGGAACTGATGATGCTTGCACAGGTTGGCCACTACAGCGAACTCTTCCATAGGAAGAGAGATCCCTGATAACCTAGACGCCATAATACATGACATTAAGGTGAACCAACCATTGGGGCTTAGCTGTGTTGGGCAGAGCTTGACCAGGTGGAAGTAGCGCACAATCTCTGGGTCTAGTGGGAACCTGAGCCCCCAGTTAAATAGCTCCGTGAAGAAGACTATCTCGTTTCGTTTACAATCCATTGAGGTCTCCGGATCAATGGGGATCCTTATCTTCACGTTTTCAGGGATCCCCCATTTGGTGCGCATTCTACCCAGATCAGAGGTATGGATGAATGCATAATTAGTCTTATGCAAGGCCAAGAGGTACTTAAACTCGACCTTGTGGAAGCACGGCCCCACTCTCCCCTCAAGGCACTCCGGCAGGTCCGGGTGCCTTAGGTACAAATTCTCTTTGCCCTTTTTGGTAGCAGCAGCAGTGGTATCAGCCTGTCCGGAGGACTCGGACTCAAAGGGAACCTCTTCAGTAGAGTCCTTCATTCTTTCCTCCATAATTGTTGGAGGGACTTCTGTGGAAGTGGTTCGGGGAGGATTGATGTTTGGCATAGCCTGCCCTCCGGACTGTTGCCTGCCTGTATTCATCTGACTTCTCACCTCGAGTTGAGTTTCTGAGCCAGAAGATTCTCTGGGGGGTGCCGGGCTGCTGGCCTCCGGACCAGAAAGTCTCTCCCGGGGAGCTCTAAAGGGCACTCCAGACCCAGAGTCACTATTCTTTGCCCCCGATTTTGAGGGAGTATTTTTAGAAGTTAGCCCCTTGACTAACCGGCTTGGCCTCTTGATGATTAATTTCTCCGGAGAGTGGTCAGAGTCAGACCCCATGGCAATAAAAGATAATTTTTTCCTAACGCTTGTAGCGGTGAGTCTTGGTTCAACAGCAGGTCTTGACTCCTGAACTGAGGATCCAGATACAATGAGAGAAAGGGTGGATTGAAAGAGCTTTTTGGGCTTGGTACCTTTGGAAGAGGATGAGCCTCTATCAGATTCTGCGACAGAGGAGGCTGGTTTCTCAACAGGTGACGATGGTAGCCCCGCTGCTATTCGTTTTTCCTTCTCGACCCTTTGTGCTTTCTTCAACTCCGAAAGGTTGAGCCAACCGCCTTTGATCAATGCTGTTCTTGCTGTAAACATAAAACAGCCAAGGGAATTTTTGTTCTAGAAAAAGAAAGCTTTGAGTAAAATTGCAGAGTAAGATTTGAGAGAGATAGTAAAACAGTCAAAAAATGAATGTGAATTTATAGTAGATTTGAAGAAGAAGGAGTTGATTCCTAGGAGAATCCGAAAAGTTGGGTAATAATTAAAAGACGGCGCTGATGTCATTATTGGCAATTAAAGAGGTTACTTGTTAAAGAAGGTAGTGCAAAATTCGAGGTGAAAAAACGGCTGGAGTGGCCAATCAGAAAGCGACACGTGTCCCACTATCTTTGGCAAAAACCGTTTGAAATTCGTAACGTTTAATCTGTCCGAGTATACCCACAACTCTGTCCGGATTAAGAACCACTTCATGCAATCGGACTGTTTTCAGTTCTTTGACAAGGACACTTGTTCAAACACCTAAAAAAGGGGCTCCTGATGAGTCTGAATTCAGCATGCTCCCCGGAAGGGCAAATCAGCCTAAGTCTCTCCGAATACCGGACAGGCTACAAGCACATAAATCGGACAGATCCTTCGGACCGGACAGATCACTTTGAACACTGTAAACATTAAGGTTGTTCGAACTATGACTAAAGTACTAAAAAACCTACACACTTCTTGACTAAGCTACCTACCCTCATGCTTAGAACTCATGGGTCTTTAAACATAACCCGGGTCCATTAAACATGACCCGAAAGCCCATAAGGGCCCAAACATCACACTATAAATACCCAACCACCGGCATTAACTATGGGTAATGAAACTTAACTGCTACCAAGCTGCTTAATTATCTCTCCACCGTTAAACACCCTTACACCACCGTTAAACACCATTACACCACCGTTAAACACCCTTACACCACCTTGAAACTCCACTTAAAATTACTAGCCTACCCTCAGGAAATTATTTTCCACACCAAACATAATCCTCAATTTAGTTAACCTCAAACTCAAAGGAGACTATTATTTCAAAGAACGTTTGGTGATATTGACGAGAAGCCTCTTTAAGCCCATATAGAATTTGAATTACTTATTCTAAAGTTTTATGGTTGTACCATATAGATCGTTTCTTCAATATCACTATTGAGAAATCACTCTTTACATTCATTTGATGAAGTTCCAAATGAAAGTGTGCAACTAATGTTATGATTGTTAAAAGTGAATTATTCATTGATATCAGAGAGAAGGTCTTTTAAAAGAAACTCCCTTCATGATGAGTATAATCTTTTGTTACAAAGCATGCTTTATTTCTTTACACATTACCAAGAAAAATTGTTTTGTTTTGTAGACCCACTTACAACCTATCGTTTTTCCCTTTTAGGTAATAGGACAAGTTCCCATATCATATTTTCTTGCATCAGTTATACCCTTCCATACTTTCAATCCACATATGAGAGTTAGAGATTTCCATGGCTTGTGATAAAAGGTCGTTTACAGTTCCAACACATGACTCCTGAAGGTATATTATAAATTGAAAAGGTATAACATTCCTCATTTCTCTCATGAACCTTTTTAAAGGAACTATTAATTATTGTTACACTTATTAAGGAGGTATAGTTTGATCCTCATGAACAATTCCATCTTGTTTTACTTGTGGAAGACTGACATTACATTGAGTGCCTTCTTGTTCTAATTGGATCATATATGTATCATGGTTAAAACCTTCAAATTGAACATCAATGTTATTTTGATTATTCTTTTGTTCTAACGGGGTCAAAATGATTGGTAATACAGCCTAAACTTATGATACTTAACTATCTTTGTTAGAACATTCATGAATATTTACAAATTCTTCCTCAAAATAAACATCTATATTTCAATTCTTCCCCTCCTCCAAACTCAACGTCCTCAATAAAATCTGATGTTGTTGTTTAAAAAACAATCCTAGTGGAGGATGATAAAACTTATAAACCCTTGAATATTGGAATAACCAACAAAGAAACACTTGACCATTTTGGGTCCAGTAAATTTTTATGAGGTCTATAAGACTTTACCTTAGAAGGATGCCGCCATATATGCAGATGTTCTAAACTAGAATTGCGCCTAGTCTAGAGCTCATATAAAGTCTTAATGGTTGCCTTAGTGGGAACTCTATTGAGTATATAAGCTGAATATTTAATGGCTTCTCATGAGAGTGGTAGTGGTAAAGTTGAGTTACTTATCATACTTCTAAGCATATCTTTTAGTTTATGATTTCGTCTCTCATATACAATGTTCATGTTGGGTGATCCCAACATTGTATATTGGTGGACTATTCCACAATCCTTTACGTATTTTGTAAATGGTCTTTGACATTGTTAACCCAATCCGTCATATCAACTATAGTATTCACCACCGTGATTAGATATAACATTCTTACTACTTTTACCTAGTTCATTTTCAACTTCAATTCTAAAAATTATGGACTTGTCTATGCAATATAACTTATCATGAAGGAGGTAAATGTACTCGAGATGACATAAGTCATCCATGAATGATATGAATCATCGCTGTCCGTTCAAAGATTCTTTCGGAATTGTTTCACTTATAAATAACTTTCAAAAAATTTCTCTCTATTTTTACAATAAAAAATGATTTTCATTGATTTAAATATATAAATTAAAATGTTCTACTACATAAATCACAAAGCATATAACTATGATATTAATTGATTGGAACTATTCACGTGGTCAGTTCTATTTCATATATAACATGAATCAATTTTTTGTGAGTTTTGTTACATAATTGTTATCTACTTGTAAGGTTGTTCATAGTTCGCAATAATTTGTTCAGTAGAATGGTATACAAAAATTTCAAATTCATCATTGTTCCTCCAATTTTGTTGAACACTCACTTCAAAAACTCCAAAAGTATTTCCATAAAAAAAATTACAATAAAAAAAAATTATATATTTATGGTTTTGTATATTTTTATCGCAAATATAGCATAAATATTTTAAATAATAATGAAAGAATTTATCACCTTTGTTAATTATTTACAGCTTATAAATCCAGACCGAATTGCATCACATCCCTAGGTTACATCTCATGATAAGCCACCCCAACCAATTAAATTAGTTTCTATTAATTTGGTAAACACAATTATCGATTCATTCTAGATATTAATCTTCGTTTTCAAATTCAATTCAATTTATATAATAAATTTTCATCTGTAATTCTATAATTGTATTATATTGATATAATTATTCTGTTATTTACTAATTAAACTAATTAATAATAATAATAATAATAATAATAATTGTAATAATAATAAATATATATTATTATTAGAGGGATCCGTATTTTTCCAAGTTAAGCTAAATATGAAATTGGTGTTCCATATTGGTTGATAGGGTTTGTGGTGCCTAAGCGAAAAATGGATAACATTAACTTTATTAATTATTATAGAGTTGATATTAAACAGAAACGGGTCAAATAGTATGGTGAGGTGGCAGTTGGAGAGAGGAGAATGTCAGTAGGCGGGGGTTGGTGAATGAAGATGACCCCATCCAACACCTCAATATATCATATTCATAATTATTACTTTATTAGTCCTCTCAAAATCCACTAATTCTATTTTTCTTTATCTTTCTTTATCCCTAGATGGTACTACTCTTCAGATTTTATTCGAATGTTTGTTTATTTATGGTAAATAGCATTAACACCATAGTAATTGTAATAGCACAGACCAATTACTTTTATTCAAGAGGGAAAATATAATCAAACATTTTACTTCATTTTATATTTATTTAACCCAATGTAATTTAAAAACTAATTGCACTCCCGTTTTGGATTAAATGTTAGGAGATTAACGAGGTATTGATGTTTAGATTTTGATGTGTTTTGGTGGGATTTTATGGGGTAGGGTATCGTGTTTTTTTAGATCATACATATAATTTAAGATTTTTTTTAAATTTTCTAAAATAATTAACTATAAATAAAAATTATTATATTTGAGGTCATTTATTTATTTATTTATTTATTTATTATTTGGTCTTTACTCTTTTCATTAATTTAGAATAACTATTTATTTATATTTTTGTGTTCTCAACATCTATTAATAATGGGATAATAAATATTATATTATATTTATTATATAATTATTATGTTTTTCTTTCATAGTTTAACTATATACTACTAATAAATAGAGTTTTTTTTATAATGAAATATATTATGTATGGAAACTATAAATTTTATTAGTTTGTCATTTATGGTTCTTGTTTTTTTCTTTTTTAGCTATTTAGCTATTTTATTATTTTATTTTGGTATATGTGAATTTTAATGATCCACTTTAAGTGTAATTCTAGAGAGATAAAGAGAGCCACAAATTTTGTGAACCATCTAAAGCTAAAGTTTATTTCTATAGTTAAAATTTTTATAATCAATTATCTAATACTTTTTCTGATAAACCATAAAAAAAAAAAAATCAATCACCTATGTTTGACGATAAAATTCATTGTGATAAAAGATTATTTAATATTAAAATTTTAAGTTGTCCGTAGATCAATGTAAATTTTGTAAAGTTTGGTTATAATTTATCGTATATCCATAATTTTTTTTTTTTTTATGTCTCATATAAAAATAATAATAAACTTATCTACATGGCTCTAATGACAAAAAAAATTGGATGGAACAATAATATTTTTAAATTAATTTTGAAAATGAGAGATGAAATTAGTTTATAAAAATTTACCAAGTATCCAAACAAAAAAATATAAAATATTACTTAATTTTATCAATATTTTGTTCTGTATATTAACATATACTTTTTTTCTAAAATAATTAATACTACCTATTCATATACTTGCATTTTCTCGGATGATTTTTTCTTTTGGTGTTTTGTTTGGAGGGAAAAGATTGAGGTTTTAGGTTTTATATGAAATTTTATAAATTTTTAAAATATGATACATAAATAAAAGGAGTAGAAGTGACTTTTACCCAAGAAACGCTTTTATCATTATGTTTTGTTTTGTTTTTTAATTGTAATAATTTGTTTCTCTCTCACTCACCTATAAAGTCACCATTTGCCATCAACCCACTTTCAACCGATCACACACCCAACCCAATTCATCTTTCTCTCCATTGCTCTGTTTTCTCCATTCACCACTAACGTACGCTTCTTCTTCTAAACAATTCCTCTCTTCCTTTCTCATTCCGGTAGATTTCTATTCTCTATACCTTTTTTTCTTTCAAATTCCATTACTCTCTTTACAATTCAAAAGTTTTCTTTTTTAGCCATTAATACCCAGCAACAGTTATTTCATCATTTTAAGCATGCTCAGAATTGAATTCCATCTGTAACGGTCCTACAATTCAACTCATAAAATTAATACCCAAAACAGAGTTTTTTTTGTCTCTTCTTCTCGTGTCTTGAAAATATCGGGCGCATGTTAACAGCAACACAAGCATAAGTATTGTTATTGTAATAACTGCTGATATTCATTTTTATAAATTTGTGATTCAGACGGGTCACGATTAACACAACCGGAGCAGATTAAGAAACGAGGGTGAAGATGATCATCAACGTTAAGGAGTCGACGATGGTTCGTCCGGCGACGGAGACACCAAGGCGGAGCGTGTGGAACTCAAACGTCGACCTAGTTGTACCGAGATTTCACACGCCAAGTGTTTATTTCTACAGGCCGACCGGGTCGTCTAACTTCTTCGACACCAAAGTCATGAAAGAGGCGCTGTCTAAGGCGCTGGTACCGTTTTACCCTATGGCCGGTAGACTCAAGAGGGACGAAGACGGTCGTGTTGAGATTGATTGTGACGGTCAAGGTGTTCTATTCGTTGAGGCTGAAACCAATTCCGTGATTGATGATTTTGGAGATTTCGCTCCTACGTTAGAGCTAAGGCAGCTCATACCTGCTGTGGATTATTCGGGTTCGATCGAGTCTTTCGCTCTATTGGTTTTACAGGTATGTGTAATGTTTTTCTGAATTCTGAATTTTTTTAATATAAATTTTATGTTGTTTGATTTTGTTGACTATACAAGTTTGTAGCATGATCTCGTGTCTTTTGCACCCGGCTTGGTTTCACAATATGTCGGTCCTTTGTGTATATGGCATGTTGTGTGTTAGTTGTTGACATGTTGTGCTTTTTATCTGTGGACTTATAAACTAGGAAGTCAATGAGTTTATCTGTTTGATTTTTTTTGCTTCACCGAGCCTAATATGTCAAACTCCTTACTCGAAACCAACTTTTCGGAACATTTAACATAGGCTAATTCTGTTCGTGGTTGAAATTTGTGGTTGAATAGGCCGAAGACTTTTACATCTTGTAGCATTTAACTCTAGAACATGGATTGGAGCTTTTTCACGCCTAATTTTCATAGACTACCTTGAAAATAAGATTAATAACCAACCTGACTAGTTATGGTTAGGTTTCACATTCAGAATATCATTAGCTATCACACCAGGCAGCTAGATTTATGAGTAATAATGAATTGTCCTTGCTTAAGATGTCCATAGTTTGGGTTGTTATCTACTCTTTCGTGGATTACAGGAACCTTGAATGGCTACTTGTTTAGTCCATTTCGAGATAAAAATTGGTCCTACCTACGATTGTGGCTTATACCGATATTCTACAACATTTATTTCATTAAAATGCTGCTTCGTAGTTAACGTTATGCGTAGTATAGTTCTATCAGCTGAAAACTGTGAGTTACTCTGGATGTTAGTAGGTACTTAAGTTTACCTATAATTTAGTTCATATTTATGATAGTATATCCCAGGACCACTATATAGTGCTCTTCTCTTGAGATATATTTCAATAACTAGTTAGACATAATAGCCATTCTAATAAGGTACCAGGACTTCTGATCTGGGAATTCGGTTACAGGCTTGGCCATCGTCCGATTTATCTTTCCGTCTTTTGACAATGTCCACGCCATGCCAAAAAAAGAGTGTGTTTATATATCTGACTTGACTGAATGTAGTGACACTAACCTGTATTTATGATGATGACAATATTTTTTTTGAGGCGTCTTTTGGGAAGTGAGTTAGGTCATTCTAATAATTTATTAGCTAAGTAGGCAAGAATTATACATGACTATATACACCTAAACTTGAGGCCTAATCTTTCTTGGTTGAATGAAAAGCCACCGCTAAAGTTGAGGCCTAATCTTTCTGGGTTGAATGAGGACAATTCCACATGCTGAAACCAGATATTTTTTCTGGTTGCTATCGTGTTTATGACGAGTGGTGTATATATTTCTGAATTATTTACTTATTAGAGCAAGGGGGAAAATAAACCTTTTCAGTTCAGTGCCATTTATTTTCAGTTGTAATTTGACTTTGTTTTCGGTGTAGGTGACTTTCTTCAAATGCGGAGGAGTTTCACTTGGTGTTGGCATGCAACACAACGCAGCCGATGGTTTCTCGGGTCTACACTTTATCAACACCTGGTCTGATATGGCACGAGGTCTTGACCTCACCATCCCGCCCTTCATTGACAGGACCCTCCTTGCTGCCCGTGACCCTCCACTACCAACATTTAGCCACATTGAATACCAGCCCCCTCCTTCCATGAAGACACCACTTGAATCCACCGAGGAAACCGCCATCTCTATCTTCAAATTAACGCGTGATCAAATCAACTCACTTAAAGCCAAAACCAAAGAAGAAGGAAACACAGTCAATTACAGCTCGTACGAGATGTTGGCAGGTCACGTGTGGAGGTCTGTGTGCAAGGCACGTGGCTTAACCGATGATCAAGAAAGCAAATTGTACATTGCCACCGATGGACGAGCGAGATTGCGCCCACAACTCCCACCCGGCTACTTCGGCAACGTCATCTTCACCGCCACACCAATCTCACAAGCGGGTGATCTTCAATCAAAACCAACATGGTATGCTGCAAGTAAAATCCATGATGCGTTGGTTCGTATGGATAACGACTACTTAAGGTCAGCTCTCGATTACTTAGAACTTCAGCCTGATATATCCGCACTTGTCCGAGGTGCACATACTTTCCGGTGTCCTAACCTCGGGATTACTAGCTGGGTTAGACTGCCTATCCACGATGCCGATTTCGGTTGGGGTCGCCCTATTTTCATGGGTCCCGGTGGTATTGCGTACGAGGGCTTATCTTTTATGATACCAAGCGCGACAAACGATGGGTCGTTGTCCGTGGCCATATCCCTTCAAACTCCGCACATGAAGCTCTTTGCAAACTACTTGTATGAGATCTAAACAGGAGTGGCAACCAAACTTGCTATGTTACTATGGTTGTGTATGTTTCACTGCTTTTATAGTTTCTACACAGACAATTTTTTAATAGGACTACTACATAAGTTTGAACTCAAGTACTTGGTTTTGTTCATTTAATGGATTTGAGTACTTCCGAGTTACCAATAAGGTACAATAATATTGATAGTATTGATAATATAAGGGCTTATAGTGAGATCATGTTTTATTTCTGTTGAAAATGTCCTGAAAAAGGTTAGGTGAACTGTGTCTATATGTTTGGTTTTCAGTTTGGAATCTTTAATTTAGGATTGAATTTGTCATAATCTGACCTGGGAATAAACAGAATTAAATCAAGGAGTTAGGTCTACGGACAATATATATTTTTATAAAATGATGGGCTGGTGTCTGGTGTCTGGTGCGGTTCAACCACCCACATCAAGAACTCTGTCTATAATTTTTAAACTTAGTATAAGAACTATAAAATAAATTTATTAAGGTATCCAAAAGCTTTATAATCTTTGGGCAAAAATGCATGCGATAAAAAATTAGTTGATGGAAAATCTGTTTTCTCAAATTTGAATATTACTCTAGTTATTAATTATCCTCTCCTATCGAAATTTTAAAATGTCCAAAAACCCGAATTTAATTCTGCAATCGCGGTCTCGTCGGGTTGAGTCTCGTATTATCTCCATCTGAAATTGAACATTAACCCAATTTTCCCATCCACCAAAATATATAAAAGAATATAATAACGTTTCTTCCTTTTTAAAATTGAATATACTATATATAGGATACTGAGTCGCATGCGAACATCTTCTACATATCAGATTACAGAACTTATTAAACAAGTCTTATAAAATATAAGAAATGAGATATATCAGATTACGGAACTTATTAAGCATATCAGAAAATATGAAATATAATCGTTCAAAATATTTATATGACGAGATAAGTTTCTCTGGATTGGTCGGACATTTAGATTGGTTTTATTTTGAATACTAAATATATTTTAGTAAAAAAATGAAATTGTTGGGTCTACAAAAGTTATATATCCAGTAGTTAAAAATAGTAATGTAACGTGCTCGGAAAGAGTAGCCGGGTTGGTGAAGTAAAATATGTTTGTGATCTAAGCTCATAAGTTTGAGTTCTTCTACAAATGCTTTATGTCATCTTGTGTGTTTGGTTTGCAAGCTATTGCGCCAAACTCATGGTTTGTGTCGGGTGATTAATGTATTATCATTAAAAGATAAAAAAATTAGTTATTTTTTAAATAAAACATCAATTAAAATTATTGTTAAAAAAACTATCAGAAAAACTAAGTTAGTTACATGAATTGTAATGACTTTTATTTTATGATAAACTCTTATTAAATATAAATCAATTACACATTTTTTATATAAAAAGAATATAATTAAAAAATGACAATATAATAAAAAGAAATATGAAAAACTAAGAGCCTTTTTTTATCGGATCAAAAGTGTCAAAAATTTTAAGGGCCCTCAAACCCTAGTCTTCTTTCTATCTATAGATCCTAATTCTCAAGGATAAATCACTAAAGAAAAGAACATATTTTTTAATCGACATCAATGGAGGAGAAATACGTGTAAGAAGTAGATTCTCATCAACACCATCTCCAGATCGAAAAACATCCCTCAACATCAAAAGAAAAAAAATATTCATTTTGATTCGCCATCAAAGAATTGAACATGCAAGAAGAAATAAGATCTTGGTCTAGAAGAATCCAAAAAAAAACAATTCAAAAAGATATCCAGATTCAAAAAATCTTTCTAAACCCGATGTTCGAGAAAGAACCTTCAAAGCTTAATCAAGAAAATCCATGCTGTAAAAAAAATCAACAACGTGCATCGCAGAGCTTATAAGAGCCAAGAAAAAAGGATTTCTCCACTCAAAGATACAAAATTAGATAAAAGAAGGAAACAGAGTTGTCATTTTCTAGGAGGAAGATAAGTCCAATCTTCTTTCTATCTCCTCTTTTATGACTATTTAAATAGAATAAAACTTTATCCATTACAATAATAAATATCATAGAAAGAAAGGTTCCTATCTATCTTTCTATCATAATTTGTGGCCTCGTAGAGTACTGATGATGCTATTTAAGAAAAATAAAAATACTAGTGCCACCCTCGTTTTTAGATCCGGTTGTTTTTTTGGAATTGATAGGAGTAACTCGCATCAACTAAGACTATTCTGATGTGAATCTTTAGGAGTAATTCATAGGATTAGTTAGATCTAAAATAATAAAATAGCATCTCCTCCTTGATAGATATAGAGATATCTACATACATATAAAGACATTTAAATACATTGTCTTTCATTTCAAAATGAAACATCTGCAGTTTTTTATAGCTATAATTTTTTTCTAGCTATAAGTAATTTAACTATATTTTAGTTGACATTCATAAAAAGCATCTAATAAATTATGAGTTCAATAAATCTTATTTAGCAGAAAGACGGATATTCATTGCTCATTATCAGACAATCACTTATTCACAAACTTCACGTGGGGCTAACCGTTTTCACGACGGTATTTGCAGTGATTATGGAAATACCGTTTTCCCTAAGATTTGTATCTTTAGAAGGAAAATAACTAGAAAAATCTTATAATTTACAATCAATTCATTCAATATTTCCTTTTTTAGAGGACAAATTATCACATTTAAATTTTGTGTTAGATATACTAATACCTCACCCCATCCATCACGAAATCTTGGTTCAAACTCTACGTTACTGGGTAAAAGATGCCTCATCTTTACATTTATTACGGTTTTGTTTCTACGAATATTGTCATTTGAATTGTAAGAGTGTTATTACTCAAAAATTATAAAAAGATATATTGAATCCAAGATTTTTCTCATTCTTATATAATTCTCATGTATGTGAATATGAATCCATCTTCTTTTTTCTCCGCAACCAATCTTCTCATTTACGATCAACATCTTCTGGATTCGCCAATGGGACTCAACCCTCCAATAAGTCTATTGGAATTGGCTATGTATCAATGGAATCTCATCATCTATACATAACGAATTGGTGTGGTATATTCATATCATAATATATGAACAGTGTGAACTAGCATTCTTATTGAGACTAGAGCTCATATGGAAGAAAATAGATTTATGGATGGAATCAAATATGAAGTATTGACAGACAAAAGTATTCGCATCAGGATAAATCTGACTCTTTCCCAAAAAAACCATAACTATACTTAACAAAAAATTAATAAGAAAAGCCCACGTACGGCGAAGACTTTGTGTTGCTGTTGGAAAAATTAGAAGTCCAATCCCTAAAATATAGGAACTGGAAGTGGAATCAAAGGTAGGAGACATAAATATTTATATGTATGTTCCATAATGTTTTTTCTTAATTCATTTTTTTTCTGAATCACCATTTCTTATTTTTTTTCAAAGCGGGCAAAAAAAAAAGATATTTCAAATCCGAACATTAATTTATTTTTCTTTGGAATTTGTATGAATCTTTCCCAAATACTTGAAAATAGAAAAATCCATAAATTATAAGTGATTAAAAAAGTCTTAATTAATTTACTATTAAATAAGTTAATTAAGCATTAAGAAATATGAAGCAGTTAATAAAAATTATTACCAAGAGAAGGAAAAAGTCTATTACTATTAGGTATTACAAGAATTGATATCCATATATCAAGAGAAATGGGCTCGTTAGAAAGAAAGATGGAGTGCGGCCTGTAGAGCACATGTAACGCACACTCGGGTTGCTCACGCAGCGGATGAAAACATGTATTGAACATGAATGTTAGCCATGAATGCCTTTACTCCTCGTCTCTCTAAAGAGATTGTAATATATGACAGTGGTACTTAGTCTATAAAAGAAGCCCCTAATTATATTTGGAAAGGAAAAAAGGCTTTGCTCGATGTTATCCCAGAGTCTGACTCTCTTTTAAAAGGTAAAAAGAAATCATTGAGGGTACAAGGACGATTGAACAATAAGATGAGGATTTCTGACTCCATAAGTGTCAAATGAATAGATTTACAGGTACATCTAAGTCACCAAAGCCTTTAATCGTGGAAGTTACGACTTATATTGCTGATGAACCTATATTGGAGCTTCTGTGACAACTAGTGTTGTGATAAATAAATCTACAACTTAGTAATTGCTTATGCTATTAATTCAGTAATTGAAGAAATCATGCTCCAATAAAATATAATTACTATTACCGAGGTTTGTGTTAACCCCTTTGTATCTCACGAGTCTGTTTCATATGGTGTCAATGATTATTATACTTTAGAATCTCAGGCCACCAATGTTATTGCAATGGTTTCTGGTGTTCCTAATGCAGTTGTTATTCCATATCCATGTGATGGTTTGTCTGACATGGATACCATTGCTATCAAAACTCCTCATTCGTCAAGAGCATCTATTTTTTTTATTTTAATCGAATTCCCGACATAGTAAATCAATCTATTACTCTAGCTAGCAGAAGAAAGCTTCCGGCCCATATTTATCCTTTATAAACGACTAAAAGATAATTAAATTAAGTGTTGATTTTTTTATACCTAACATTTCATTTTGTATTACTACTGATTGTAATTTTGATATTAAAAAAATTTGAAATATAAGTTTCAAATAATGACTAAAACCAAAGCTTGATTAACTGATAAAATTTTAAACAAGTCATTCACTTTATCTCAATTGGGTAGTGAACTAATTCATGCGCATGAAAAAATAAAAATGAGAAAATATATCTCATTTACAATCTCCAACACGAGTCCATATCTTATTTTGTCCTTCAACCTCGTGTTATCTGACACTTCATTTAAAGTGATATCATTTTCATCTCGTGGTCTTTTCAAACATATTAGAATTTGTGAGTTGGACTTATCTCGCATCCGTATTTCGAAGAAATTTTTCTTCTATTTGTTTTTCTTTATTTTTGGAGGACTCGTTGGTAGACTATCGGGATCTGGAGCACCAACATTAATACTCATATCAACATTTTATGAACACCTTCATCAACAAGTTCATTAACATCAACATCAACACGTTCGTTTATTTTTTTTCCATTAAGCTTAACACTTTCATCGATATCAACACCTTCATTACTTTATGTTTCATTTACTTCTTTTTATATTCTAATCCCTCTTTTTCACGTATTTCTAGTTCTCCCATAATAATATGTTATTATAATAAGAAATTTATTAATTAATTTTATAGTTTAAAATAATTTTTGCAAAACAAAAATCATTTGTAAACTTACATTTTGCAAAAATAATTTGTAGACTTAACATTTTTAGTGTTATACTGTCGAATATTTAAAGCAATCTCGTATCTCTTCTCTCCAAATCCATCCATTTCAAACATCATATAAATGTTTCTTTTATATATTCAGTTTAATATTTGTGTGTTCTAAAAAAATAGTTGCACAGTTATTGAGAATTAGTAGATGAATTATTTTTTTAGTATAATTTATTAAATACATATATTTGAATCAGTATTTACCGAAAGGGGTGTTACACAACCAATTTTTGTTTCTGATTTACTTACATATCATTTTTTATTGAACTTATTAGCTTTTCTTTTATTGTTTCTCTCCAATCATAGACATTTATTTTTGAAAGATATTCAACATATTTTACTGTTGAAGTAGTTAATCTTTCTCTAGATGTTGTCAAAAATAATGTTTCACACACATACAACATTAGAAGTTAATTTACATTTCAGATATCTTGTTCTCCTTGTAAAAATGCAGTCAGTTTAATTGCATCCCACAAAAACAATTTTATAATTTGTTATATTTGGTTGCGTAATCAAGAGTAAAATCGTTGTGAAATGATTATGAATATATGTTTTTAGTTGTGAAATTACAAAAATATATTTTGGTTGCATAATTAAGAGTAAAGTGGTTGCCAAAATAGGTTTTTCAGTTATGAAAATATAAATATATATATTGGTTGCATAATTAAGAGTAAAATGATTATGAATATATGTTTTGAGTTGTGAAATTACAAAAATATATTTTGGTTGCATAATTAAGAGTAAAGTGGTTGCCAAAATAGGTTTTTCAGTTATGAAATTACAAAAAACATATTTTGGCTACATATTAAGAGTAAAATGGTTGTGGAAATAGGTTTTTAATTGCTATAATAAACGAAAAATATATTTGTATTATCGCTATTTTTTTAGCTAACAAGAATTTAGAAAATAAGTTATGATGATTCCTGATTGTTGTTCTTCATTTGAAGAAGCTTCAATTCATTTTTTGTTCATATTAGCCTTGATTTCCCTTTACTTGACTCCCAAAATGATCATTATTTTTGTTATGACCTCCAGATTCTTCTTTAAAGCATTAGCAAAATACTTACGATCATATGTCATTTAATTAGATGGTAGTATAATGTGTTTTGCAAAGTATTTAAACGAACTTCTTCTATTGTTGATCAATTCAGCAGTTGTATTACATGTAATACTCTATAGTATATGGTTCATTTTGTCATTATTTATTTGCATTACAAACTCAATAACATGTTAATATGCATTTAAATTATTGTAAATTGGGTGCAAAACTAGGTTCAAATTAGTTGTGTAAAAGTATTTTTGCTTTGAAATACCAAGAATAAAACTGGTCTGGAAACTAAATGTGTTTGGGTGTGAAATTATGTTCAAGTTAGTTGTGTAAAAGCTTTGTTAGGTTTGAAGTACCAAAAATAAAGTTAGTTTAGAAACTAGCTATTTTTTGTGCAAAATTACGTGCACATTTATTGGTATAAAAAAAATTTGTTTGAAAAATAAGAAAAAAAGTTTGTCACGAAACTTACTATATTTTTTGTGTAAAATTACATTCAAATTGGTTTCGTAAAAGATTTCTAGGTTTGAAATAAATAGTTTCTCTAGAAATTAACCGCATTAGGTTGCGTAAATACGTTGTAAAGGGTTACGGAAAAATAAAATAAAATCATTAAACAGATACATAAATGGTTCTTAGGTTACTAATTTTATTTATGGTTGCGTGAAAGAGATTTAGTTGACTCTCCTTTAAATATTTTAGATTTTTTGTTCATGTGAATTATTCAATATTTTATACTAGTTTGATAATAATATATAAGCTAAAAATCGAATTAGAATTAATCATGGTTTGTCCAAATGATATACAAATAAGGAACGTTAAAAACTAAAAATAACATATACAATCAACATTAAAAAAATAAGAACGAAAAATAAAATTGATTTTTATTTTTAAATTGTTATACAAAAATAATAAGAGATAAAAATTAAATTTAGATGAAATTTAAACCCATAAGTTTTTTATATTTATTATAAAAAAATAAAATAAAAAAATTGAGATTATTTATAAAATAAAAAATAAAAATATTTATTTTTTATTTTTTTATGTTTTATGATGTTTTTTTATTAAATTATGAACGTATATAACCTAATCTTGTTTTGTGTAGTTTGATTATTATTTTCCGATTATTTGAAAAATATTGTTTAAATCATAATCCGCGGTACCTTTAAAAAATACATTGATTGGTTATGTAGTCTACTCACAAATTTATTTCTCAAAACACTAATGAAACATGTGATCAAAAAATACGATAATATGTAACCTAAACCACCATGTACCTTTTATGGTAAGTTTGAAACTTACACATAAATATTGAAGGTTTAATTTAACATAAAATTTTATGTATCTTTGTTGCTTACATCACTCATAGAAATGTTCTTTAAGTCATAATGTGCATTACCTTAAAAAAAAAATTGAGTGGTCATATAGTCCGCTGTAAAATTTATTTCTCAAAATAATAATCACACATCTCATCAACACAAATTTCAAACAATATGCGATGATATGCAATCCAAACTGCCATATTCTCCATATGGTATGCAATCCAATCCAAACTTACACATAGATATTCAAGGTTTACTTTAAAATAAACTATTGTGTATCTTTGTTGTTTACTTAACTCCACATCCAAAATTGGTACGATAAATAAATGATAAATCTACAACTCCACCTCTTGGCTAGAGCTACCACCAATAACCTTGTATTATCTTTAACTATAAAACGAGCTCCAAATCCTCTTGTGTCCGTTTTGCAAGATTTATCTTATTAAGATTCTATATATCTATAACTTAACTTTTTTACTAGAGCTACAATTAATTTTATAAACAAAATGTTTTTCAACGATTGTTATTAGAAGTACGAAAACTTTGTTTACAAGCTTTTATAATACATAATTTTAAGATTCCGTATATAAGTAAGAACAACCCGATCTCCACACTACTCGTAATTCTGTAACTAGAACATAATTGTTTTAGCAACCAAATTACACGTAATTTAAAACTCCAACACAATAAATTTTTCTATATTAATTTTGTAATAAAATTGCATGTAGTTCCACAAATGATACATAATATTTTCTTTTTAAATAAAAAAAATTCAACAAAAAATGCACATATTTTTGTAACTACAAAAGATGTTAGGAATATGGGTACGCATATTTCGTCTCCGTATCTAAGTACGGACAACATATCCCCACACTAGTATGATATTGTCCGCTTTGGGCCTAAATACCCTCACAGGCTTGTTTTGGTTCCACTCTCTAAATGGCCTCATACTAATTGAGATATGTTATTACTTATATACCATTGATCATTCCCATGTTTAACCGATGTGGGATGTGAGACTTTGATCGACACTCTAACAAATTCTCTTCTCGAACAAAGTACCACTTTAGCCTCATCTCAATTAACTTCCATCCGCCCACTCTAATCAGGTTGGGGTTACTTGAACAATAGAGCTTTTACAACAAATCTATCTGCTCACCTCCTATTAGACCACCACTATCTTGTTTCTTAGCGCCACTTCAACTAGGTACCATCGTCTTGATACACTCTAATCAAGTCACACCGCTTGACGAGCCATGGGTACTCCAAACTAGGATCTCTAGAGCAGATCATTCATGAGCATGACTACTAGTTCATCATGTTCGACTTCCAAGAATTTCACTACCATCGTTTTTGTCAGGAAATTGAGTTATAATACCATTTATTGGGAATATGGGTACCGCATATCCCGCCTCTGTATATAAGTAAGAACAATCCGATCTCCATACTAGTATGATCTTGTCCGCTTTGGCGCCCGAAGGTCCGCACGAGTTTTCTTTTGGTCCACTTTCAAAAGGCCTCATACTAGTTGAGATATGTTCTTACTTATATACCACTGATCTTTCCTATGTTTAACTGATGTCGGACTTTAGTCGCCACCCTAACAAATCCTCCTCTCGAACAAAGTACCACTTTAGCCTTCTCGCAATTGACTTCCATTTGCCCACTCTAATGAGGCTAGGGCTACCTGAACTATATAGGCACTACAGATTTTTCTTCTCACCTCCTATTACACCACCACTTGTTTTATTCCTTAGCGTCACTACTCCAATCAAGCACCACTTCTTGATGAGCCACGTGCATTCCGAACTAGGAGCTTTTGAGAAGGTCATTCATCTTGAGCATGGCTATTTGTTCATCATGTTCAAAATCCTTTGAGAATTTCCCCACATCACCCATTTGTTAGGTTGGCGTCCATAGTCCCACATTGGTTAAACATGAGAAGGATCATTAGTATGAGGCCTTTTGGAAGTGTACCAAAAAAAAGTCGTGCGGGCCTCTGGGCCCAAATCAGACAATGTCATACTAGTGTGGAGATCAATTGTTCTTACTTATATACGGGGAATAATACATGGTACCCATATTCCAAAAAAATAGTATCAAAGCTCCAGGCCAAGACAAAAACGATGGCGATGAGATTCTCAGATGCCGAGCATGCTACCAGCCAGGAGCAATACTCATTTGTTGGGAATATGAGTATCGCATATTCCACCTCCGTATATAAGTGAACAAATCCGATCTCAACACTAGTATGATATTGTCCACTTTGGGTCCGAAGACTCACACGACTTTGCTTTTGGTTCACTTCCAAAAGGCCTCACACTAGTTGAGATATATTCTTACTTATATATCACTGATCCTTCCCATGTTTAACCTGTTAGGGTGACTACCAAAGTCCCACATCTCACATCGGTTAAACATGGGAAGGATCAATGGTATATAAGTGAGAATATATCTCAACTAGTATGGGGCATTTTGGAAGTGGACCAAAAGCAAAGTCGTGCGGCCCTTCGGGGGCCAAAGTGGACAATATCGTACTAGTGTTGAGAACAAATGTTCTTACTTATATATGGAGATGAAATATGTGGTACACATATTCCCAACAAATGGTACCAGATCCAGTCCCAAATAGAATGCGATGATGGTGAAATTCTCGGTATCCGAATATGGTGAACCAGTGACCATGCTCAAGGTGAATGAATTGCTCTTGAGATCCTAGTTCGGAGTGTCTGCCATGAAGCAGTGTGGCTTGATTGGAGTGTATCAAGATGGTGGTACTTGATTGGAGTGGTGCTAAAGAACAAGACAGTAATAGTCTAATAGGAGGTGAGCAGATACATCCATTATAAAAGCTCTAGAGGTTAGGTAGCCCCTACCTGATTAGAGTGAGAGGATGGAAGTCAATTGAGAGGAGACTAAGGTGGTACTTGTTCGAGACAAGGATTTGTTAGGGTGGCGACCAAAGTCCCACATCCCACATCGATTAAACATGGAAAATATGAACGGGTATATAAGTGAGAACATATCTCAACTAGTATGAGGCCTTTTAGAAGTGGACCAAAAGCAAAGTCGTGCGCCTTTTGGGTGCCAATGCGGATAATATCATATTAGTCTTGAGATCGATGCTTTTGCTTATATACGAAGATGGAATATGCGGTACCCATATTCCTAGCATAACCGATGTGGGATGTGGGACTTTGGTCGCCACCCTAACAAAAATGTTAGTTGTTTCACACTCAATTAACACTTATTGTTACAAAACAAGTTGTATTTTGTTTTTCATATAATCATATATATTTAGCAACCAAAATGTTTTTTACGCAACTATTTTCTTCTTATTTACACAACACATTTGTACGTAATTCCGCAACTAGAACACAGTTGTTTTTTACCAAATAAATTACACGTAAGTCTGCAATTGAAACATAATTGTTTTTTAACAACCATATTACTCGTAATTACGTAATTGAAACATAGTTGTTTTTTCCAGATTTATTTTACAACCCAATTATATATAGTTGCATAACAAAAAATAAAAAATAAAAATAAATATTATGTAGAACTAGTTTTATTCATTTTTTAAAAACAAGATTAATTATATTTTTATATATTTTTAAAATTATCAATATATACTAAAAAATACGCTAGTACCTGATACAAACCTTTTTAATACATATCAATATTTTATATGACATAATTTTTATTTATATATCAGGTACTACAAACCTTTTTAATACATATCAATATTTTATATGACATAATTTTTTTTATATATCAACCACCTAGATATTTGTCAAATATTGTATTACTAACCAACATAAAGAGAAAGGGTCCAACCCGGTATTCTGGAATTTAAACCGCTCCCCGAGGGCTATTTTCTCTTCAAATTTGGATCTGAGGCAATGGCTAAAAAGGTGTTGGAAGAAACCCCTTGGCATTTCGGTGGACATCTAATGATTCTAAAAATCTGGGAACCTCTTACCTCCCTGATTAAAGACCCCTACACGGAAATTCCAATTTGGGTCAAAGTATTCAATCTTCCTCTTGAGTTATGGACCGCGGTGGGCTTCAACAACATTGGATCGGTTATTGGTACTCCGCTCTATGTGGATCATCAGACTGAGAGGAAGGATTCCTCTTGAGTTATGGACCGCGGTGGGCTTCAACAACATTGGATCGGTTATTGGTACTCCGCTCTATGTGGATCATCAGACTGAGAGGAAGGATTCCTCTTGAGTTATGGACCGCGGTGGGCTTCAACAACATTGGATCGGTTATTGGTACTCCGCTCTATGTGGATCATCAGACTGAGAGGAAGGAAAAGCTCAGATTTGCTCGTATATGTATCATAATCAAAGCGGGGCCCCTAATTCGGTATGAGCTTACTTTCAAAATCAGAGGGAAACACATCTCGGTCTCTTTTGAATACCAGGGCCTCCCTCCTCAGTGTGCAAATTGCATAGTCTTCGGGCACCCGACTCGTTAGTGTAGGAAAGGGCCCCTCAAGCTTCTACCTTTTCCTACTATGACTTCTTCATCCGAGGAAGACCCTTCTGAGATAGAACTAGAGGCGAATTCTAGACTTCCCTCTATCTCTGAAGATAAGGAAGTGGAGAGCAGCGAGGAGGTAGATTCGCCCCCTAGAAGGATATGCATGGACGTAGCAAAAGACAAGGGCAAAAAGGTAATGTCCTCTGTAAGTATTCTATTCATGAATATTGCTTCTTGGAATGTTCATGGTCTTAATGACCCGATTAGGCAAAAGGATGTTACTGATTTTATAATAAGTAATCATATCTCTTTATTAGTTCTAGTAGAAACTAAAGTGCAATCTCTGAATGTCGACTCGATAATCAGAAGAATGGCCCCGTTCTGGCATGTGATCACTAATCACTCGTCGCACCCTTTAGGTAGAATTTGGATTACTTGGAACCCTAGTGTTATTTCAATTACTAGGATCTCCCAATCTCCTCAATTCATTCACTGTATGGCCATCTGTCATAACTATAAAGCTACTTTCAAGCGTACTGCGATATACGCTTTTAACGAAGCTCAATATCGTATTTCACTTTGGAATGACCTTATAGGCATCTCCAATCAGGACAATCACATCCCCTGGGTCTCTCTTGGGGATTTTAATGCTATTCGCCACCCAATCGAGCGTATTGGTTCTTCGGATTCGTGGTCTTCAACAATTGATGATTTTAACAACTGTTGTTACCGTTGTGAGCTTAGTGATCTTCGTTCATCTGGGTTTCCTTTCACCTGGATCAACAAGCAACCAGCTCACCCTATCCTCTCAAAAATTGATCGTGTTATGGTCAACCCTGATTGGGACGAAATTTTCCCTATGTCCCATGTCCTCATTGGATATTTTCGCACCTCTTACCACACCACTGTTACTCTTGATCTCGGTCTCCCCCGTCCTAGACGAAAAAAGCCTTTTCGTTTCTTCAACATGTGGCAATCCCACCCGCAATATAAAGAAATAGTTTCCAATTGCTGGAACTCTCCTATTTCTTCCTCTGGTATGATGTTGGTCTCTGACAACCTAAAACGTCTGCAATATGTTCTAGCTTTGTTAAATCGTAAGGAGTTTAGTGATATCTCCTCCAGAGCCAATAAAGCTAAACATGACTTGTTCGAGGCCCAAACTATTTTAGCTTCCGACCCTCTCAATCCTTGACTAATTAGAAATGAGTTGGAGGCTTCCGCTTCCTTCATTTATCTAAGTCGAGCTGAGGAATCTTTTTTTAAGCAGAAATCTAGGGAAAATTGGATTAAGCTAGGCGATAGGAATACCAAATTCTTTCATAAAAGTATAAAAGCCCGTCTATTCCGTAATAAAATCATTTCGATTTCCAATGATCATGGTGACCATGCGTCATCCCCGGCAAAAGTTTCAAAAGTTTTTGTAAACTTTTTTGAAAAGTCCCTTGGTACCAAGCATTATGCAGTTTACCCTCGCCTTGAAAAGGTCTCCTCCCTTATCTGCTCCAAAGTCAATCCCATCGATAGAGAGTTTATGACCCGTGACATTTCTTACGCTGAAATTAAATCTACGCTGCACAGTATTGATAGCGATAAATCTCCGGGCCCTGATGGCTTTAACTCAAGTTTCTTTAAGACTTATTGGGATATAGTCGGCTCAGACATCTGTAAAGGGGTTCAAGACTTCTTCCTCTCTGACACTCTGATCGAATCCTGGAACTCCACCTCGATAGCCCTCATCTCTAAAAAGGACTCGCCTTCTTCGCCAGCTGACTTTAGACCAATTGCTTTATGCAATGTGGTCTATAAAATCATCTCCAAAATCCTAGCCAACAGAATCAAAGTCGCCTTCCTCTATCTTATTGACTCCTCTTAATCAGCTTTCGTTTCTGGCATGAATATTTCTGATAATATTCTCCTCTCCCAAAAGCACCTAAAAGGATACCATATTAACGGGAGAGGCAAAAGAACTGCCCTAAAAATTGACTTAATGAAAGCCTTTGACAACGTTCGATGGCATCTCATTCTGGACGTTCTGGTTGCGATGCATTTTCTAGATAAAATAATCACTTGGATTGTCAAATGTATCTCATCCCCCTCTTACTCCATTATAATTAATGGAGACCTTCATGGTAATTTCAAAGGAAAAAAGGTCTGAGACAAGGTGACCCTCTGTCCCCTCTTCTGTTTGTACTTGTCATGCAAGTCCTTTTAGGCATCCTCAAAGAGAAAAGTCTTAATGAGAATTTCCGCTTTCACTGGAAATGCCACAAACAAAAAATCATCAATCTCTGCTTCGCAGACGACCTGATGATTTTTTTGCCATGGTGATGCCTCTTCCCTTAACCTCATTAAAGAAGCTCTTGATGACTTCTTCCTTCTCTCTGGTCTAAAAGTTAATCCCGCCAAGAGCCATGCCTTCTTCTCTAGCATTGACAATCACATTCAATTAGACCTCTTGCCAATTTTGAACTTCCCTAAATGTACCCTTTCGGTTAAATATCTAGGGGTCCCTCTCTTCACTGGTAGGATTTCCCATTCGGACTACCGCCCCCTCTTGCACAAAATAACTTCGAGAATTGATTCTTGGACCGTTAAGCACCTTTATTACGTTGGTTGGCTCCAATTAATCAAATCTGTTTTATTTGCGGGACAGGTTTATTGGTCTTCGATTTTTATTCTTCCCTCTAGAATAATAAAAGAATTAACTCAGTACCTTCGGCGATTCCCTTTGGTCTGGCTCCACTTTGAAAATTATTGAGGCCAAAGTGGCCTGGTCCTCCATAACCACTCCCTATAAAGAGGGCGGCCTTGGGATTCTGGATTTAAAAACCTGGAATCAAGCGGCCGTCCTCAAACACCTTTGGACCATAGTAGGTAATACGTCTCAATCTCTCTGGAGCGATTGGATCAAATCAGAAAAAATTAAAAACAAATTTTTTTGGGATATTTCCTCCGGATCCTCTCCCTCTTGGATTTGGAGGAAAATCCTCTGTCTTCGTCCTTTGGCTCAAAATTTATTCAGGATTGTAATCGGAAATAGTCAAGATACTTCTTTATGGCACGACCCGTGGCTCCTCTCCTCTTTGCTTGCGGATTACTATGGCTCTGACGTAATCTCTGACTCTCGAATGGGCAATAACCTAAAGGTTTCTGATATCATCTCCAATGGCGAATGGATCTGGCCAGCCAACCTGAGATCGACTAGAGCTCATAGTCGAAACTACCTAGACAAAATCTACAGACTAATTTTCTCTCTCCCCCAGCCAAACTCTCGGTCAAAGGATGTTTCATTCTGGACCGCAAAGGAGGGTTGTGTCGTCTTCACCATCAAAGACACGTACAATGCTATTCGCGTGCCCACCTAATCAGTGGGGTGGGCGGGATTAGTATGGAATAAATACAACATTCTCTGTCACTCCTTTATTACTTGGCTTGCTATTAAAGGCAAGATGGTCACCAGAGATAAGCTCAATGGTTGGGGCTACCATACCCCAACCGATTGCCCTCTCTGCTCCTCTGATTTGGAAACTATATTTTATATCCTCTTTGAATGTAGTTTTGCTCAGAGTATTTGGAAAGCGGCAAGTTATAAACTTGGTTTTCCAATCCAATCCTTAAGTTGGCAATCTTGGATTCTTGAGGCCTCAAGATGGCCAAACTTGCGTGACCAATATGTTTGGCGCACATGCTTCAACGCGGTAGTTTACCATGTTTGGAAGGAGCGAAATTCAACAATTTTTGGATCCGCTCCCGCTTTGGCTTCCTCAATTACTAACCAAATCATATCGGATCTCCGATGCAGATTTCATGGTTCCAAGATTATCTGTCCTATGTAGCTGATTGCTTACTAACTTGTTCTATTTTAATTCTCTGTATGTTTCAGGAGATCTCATTACTGGACTGGAGCGTAGATTCTGACTGTCCACTCACGGAGTCTGCCTATGCAGTCGAGACATCATCTTCCCTCCGTTAGATTGTTCCTTCTTGATAGGTTATCATTCGGTGTCATATCCTCGTCTTTGGATTCGGAACACTGATCTATATTCTCGTTATTATCTTGCTATTTGACTTTTATAATGGTGTATTACCTCGGGGTATGACCCAGGATTCTGTATGAACCCTTTCAATTAATTTAAGTTTTATTACACCAGAAAAAAAGGGTCCAACCCAAAATTAAGGCATGATCTACCTTAATATTTTTTTGCTCATATTATCTCCCCTGCTTCATTAACTGCCAACTTAATGATAACTTATTTTCATGTGATAATCTTATTCAAACCAACATGTCAATTCTGTATCTATTTTAAATACCACGAATAAAAATAACTATGAACACTAAAATATTTTCACCTCTAAAATTATGTGCAACAGATAATTTTTCGATAAAAAATGCGCATATTCTTTTGCGGCAGCGTATTATTCATCTGATGTGGCAAGTGAAAGATGAAGAACTCGTATATAAAAGATGAACTTGAGTTCATCTCTGTCAGCACCAACCGTAGTGTGCCATGTGTCACGCTGCAGGCTATCATTTTTTTTATAAAAAAATCGCTTTTAGAAAAAATGGTTGGTAAAAAATAAAATAAAATATAACACTATTTTTTATTTTTCGATATCTACATGTAAAGACTTGGTTTATTTGATTTGGTCACCGAATTGTTTTTTGATTATTATATTTATGTAGTATTTCTAAAACAATTTTCGGAAAGTTTTAATAAGTTAAAAAACAATTATACCATTATATATAATTTTTTTAGATCAATAAATAGAGACTTGGTTTGTTTGATTTGAACACCAAAAATTTTAAAGTTTTTTATATTTAGTTTTTTTAAAACATTTTTTGGAATATTTTAGTAAGTTAAAAAGATAAAAAACAATTATACCATGATTTATAATTTTTTGAGACCTATAAATAAAGACTTTGTTTGTTTGATTCGGACACCGAATTTTTTTGAGTTTTTTTATTGAGTTTTTCCGAAACCATTTTTGGAACGTTTAAGCAAGTAATAAAAATAAATAAATTATACCATGACTTGGTTTGTTTGATTTAGACACCAAAATTTATTGAATTTTATAAAGGAAATATATTATGTTAATTTATGAACATTATTTATTTTAATATATATATAACTTTAATGTAAATATATATATTAAATTATAAGGAAGATAAATATAAATATATGCTAGGATATTATATGGTATTATGATGTGGAAGAGAGAGAAATATGGTGGGGATATGTTGAAAGATGAAATATGCTGCGTGGAGTGAGAAATTTTGCAGAATTATTTGGAGATTATGCTGATATGACGCACTTTTAAAAAATAAAATATACCCATTTCTATGGATGGTCTAGTGTTATGACTATTTTTCTAGACTTTGCAAGCTATCGTATCTAATTGTCACTCTAGTGTCATTTAGAGTAATTATATCCCACAATATCTAATAATATCTTTTCACCTCTTCTGTCATGTTCAAAAATAAACAAGTACCTATAGTATCTAACTTCTAGCAACATATAATAGGGACATATGTACTTTTAAGGTTGTAAATGAAAAATACTAGACGTAGATACAATCGCTTCTAAGTAAAAACCTATTTGCCGAACTATCAACTAAGATGCTTGACATTTTGAATCATATCTTATGTTATCGTATCGATGGTTATATTTTTGAATCCGCAGATATCCGATCCGATATGGTGCGCTATGGGTTTTAAAAACTATTCACGGATGAATTTAAAAATTTATTATCCGTCAAATTTGTGATGGATTATGGCTTTAAAAAAAATATGCGGAAAAATATGAACCAGATCCACATGACATTCATTAGTTTTTATGGTAGTAATTTTTTTTACAAAGAATGAAGATAAATTGAATAATCCAAATGTAAGAATTACAACAAGCCAAGCTTTGACCCATAAATAATAATTACATTTATCGAGACAAAGCATAAGGCCAAATGGATTTGGCCCTAAATTGAGGGGATGCAATTTCTTTCTCTTGATCTACACTTGAGCTAGCCATGCTGCTCTGAGATCCTGCATGCTACAATTATCTATGGACTTGAAGATCTTGCATTTGATGTATAAATTTTACCTGCATACAAAAAATAAACTTGGTCAGGTTTTACATTGCCACAAGATGGTTAGTATTGTTATCAATCGGAAATCCGAAGATAACCAATATTGATACTTTCCAAGTATAAAATCGCTTTTAAAAGATCTGAGAATTGGAAGAATTGAAAGCACAATTGGCCTTTAAGTTAATGGATCATTTGGTCATCCATTCAGTCACAAGATTTTACTATCTAAATTTTTTTTTTATAATTATTTGAGGTTTGATTAGATATCTACAAAGATAAATCAAATTCACAAAATACCAAGGAGAGTTTTCAGAACTTAAAATATAAAATAAAATAAGGGAATTAATCTCAATATCCAAGCAATTGATATTATTGAAGCTGCAATAAAGTAATTAATAAAGCTCTACATTCAGCAATCAATGGATTGTTTTTACTAAATAAAATTCTCTCATCATTAATGAGGTCACAAGAGTGTTTTATAATCATGAATCCATTACAAGATTCATCGTTAGTTAAACACGATCCATCACAGTTCAACTTGATCCTGTTAATGTCAGGGGAATTCCATTTGATGTAAGATATTTTGTTTGAAGCAGATATGTGATGATAACAACCAAGAGTATTGGTTGTTTTTAAATCCCGAGACCAATGGTTGGATTTAAGAAAACCATCACAATCAATATTTGAAGTAATGTAATTTATGTGGTATATTATATTGTTGGAGGAAGAAGTGATATTATTGTGCTTAAGATTATTTCTGGAAAACCCAAATGGCCCAAAAAATAATGGGAAGAAGGATGACCCTAATTTGAATTTGTTTTAGTTGTAGACATAAACCAAGTATTGACTAAATGAGTTATGTTCATGTAACTATGAAGAAAAATACCAAAGCGACCAGCAAAATATTGCCAGACCTTCCAACAAATGTAACAATTAACAAACACATGAGAAATATTTTCAATGTTATCACAATGCTGACATTTTGAAGCTAACCTAAATTTTATTTTTTGCATAATTGAATCAATGGGAATGAAACCATTAAGAACCAAAGAGTGAATGAGCACATATTTGGAGTGACTTCATTCCAACGTTTTTTTTATAAATTAGATAATTTAAGTTTTTGTGTCTGATAATGTTCCAAGTATTTTTAACAGAGAATTTTCCATCATATGATAAGTTCTATATGATTATATCATATATAATATTAGATATTTTTAGTTTAGTGATTATGTCAATATCGGATTTCAGGATATTTTCATATAATTTATATATATTCCAATAGTTATTATTCCACAATTGAGAAAATCAAGTGGAATTGTATCTATAATTGTTTGTATTTAAATGAGGAGTTATAAAACTGTGTGAGTTGTTCCACTTATCCAACCAGAAGTCAATTTTGTTGCCATTTCCAATTTTCCAGTATATGTGTTTTTCTGCAAGATCCATTATATTTAAATGTCTTCTCTAGACTTTATATTCAGTTGGTTTGGCTTTGGTATGAAGATGGTGGTGATTTGGGCACTAAATTGAGTGCATAAGGATGTAAATCGACACGCTACCGAGTGGCCATGACGTCGATCAAATGATATTTATCATCATATCAGTATACGCGATGGGAATAATTAAGACAGTGTGGGGAATAAGTGTAAATTAATGAGTGACCGTATTTGTAACAACGAGTAGTATGGTTTAACATTTTCATAGGTTTCGTGTCTATCATTTTAGCCCTGTTTCACATTAGCATATGTTTTTCATCTATCAATTTTCCACTTGTTTAACATTTGTAAATGTTCAACATCTATTATTTTTACCCTATAGTTCACATTTACATAGGTTCTGCAGAATATGTCATTCCGCAACTATTATACTTGCCATGATTTAGGATCTATTATAGTTCACAACTATTTCTCATCTATTATCTATATATTAATTAATTTTTTGTATGTTTTATAGTGTGTTATAAATAAAGCAGCAAAAAATACTAATCTCCTTTCTTTCGGACATAGAAGTTGGATCACCTTTTAGTGGCATAAATGAATTTATTTTTGTTATTAATAATTAAAATAATATTTTATTTAACTAGTTATTAATAGAATTGTTATCGGGTCGGTCTGGTCCGGGTTTCAATTTTTTTGGGATTGAACCATTTTTTTATCGGACAGACCGGATCGGACTGTTAAAAATTTCGAATTCAAAAATTCAGATCGAATTTGATTCGTTAAATTTTTTGTCCGGTTTGGATCGGTCCGGTTGGATGGGACCAAAATCAGGCCGATTTCGGGTCTTAAAAATATAATGCCGCATTGGTTAAGCATCATATTGTTAAAGAATATGAACTATAATTTACAAGTGGAAATGCGGTAATACATGAGAAATCTGTGAAAAAAGTGTGGAAAATATAGTGGGAAATGTAAGGTAAGTGGTAGGAAATATAACTGGAAATATAGTGGAAATAGGCACAATGGGAAGTAGATGCTATACTTTAGTAAAATCAGTATCTATTGGTTTACTCTATCTTTTTTTTAATTAAGGAATTTATTGAATAAATGGAAAAGAACAAGCCTATTTAGGCAATATTACAAAAATTTGAAATCTAAGCCCTAATAAAAAACCAGGAACTTCATCTTCTTCCCTAAACCAACCCTAATCAACGAACTAAACCCTAATCAGAAAATCTCAGGTAACCCAAATTAAGACTCTCCAAGAAGGTAATAGCTTTCAACTTGGAATGAGCCTCTTTATCATTGAAATCCAAGTCCGATTGAACCCTCAAGGTCTCCTTAGCCACCCAATCAGCTCCAAGGTTCTGCTCCCGAAATACATGCTTTACCAAGCAACAGCTTAACAAAGAGTCGAGATACCAAGCAGACTTACCAAATGACAAGAGATTAACCAAGATCAGGGAATCCACCTCAACATCAACTCTATTTAACCCCAGACTGTTACACAGTCTCAAACCATCAAATAAGGCACGACATTCAGCAATCAATGGCGTACATTTGCCATACAACATGCCAACACCTCTGATAATACTACCATTCCAGTCTCTTATCAAAGCACCACCAGCAGATTCCTGAGTAAAGGTACAAGCTCCATCTATGTTTATTTTATACCTGCCATGTTTAGGGTTCTTCCATTTCAAAAACAGCGGCTTATTCAGACCTTTAGTCTGATTCACACAACCAATACTAGCACCATCTTTAGCATAACTTCCCCAGTGCTTCGATTTTAGAGTCTTAGAGTGATCCAGACTAGTTAAAATGTAGATAATGTGCCTAATGATAAAAGCTGCATTTGTATTTTCATTACCAATCTTCTTCTTGTTTCTGCCTGACCAGATTGACCATACAATTATTGCAGGAAGGATCATGAGAATGTTACAGATCCTTTGAGCATCCCAGTACCACCTCATAATGATGTGTGAAATCGTCATGTATGACTGGATCTGCACTTTGAAGATGACACTGAAGTAAAGCCAAACAGCCCAAGCTTGAGGACACTGCACAAATACATGGTTAGTAGTTTCTATATCATTACAGTGAATACACTTAGAAGCCAAATGAATATTTCGATCTTGCATAACATCATCAGTAGGAACCCATTCGTGAAGTACCCTCCATAACAAAAACGAGCATTTTTTAGGTATCACAGCATTCCAGGACTTAGAATTTATTCTAGTAACACTGCCCTTGTTTCTGATGTGATTCAACGTGTCTTTAGAGTTAAACATCCCATCCTTTGATAGAGACCAAAGAATAACATCCTTATTATTAGAGAGAGTAATCTCCCTAATCTTGTTTATCTCAGTAGCAGTCACTCTAGTGCTGAGTCTATCAAAATCCCAAGAACCATCTGACCAGAAGTCCCTAACAGAATCATTAGCAGAGTCCCAAAGCAATCTTCTATCATTGTCATTAATAACTTTGATGAAGGGACTTTCTGAGCACCATCTATCATACCAGAAGCTCATGCTCCCCTGTCCAGGAAGCCAAAATATATACTCTTCAGTTTTCTCTCTTGCAGAAATAACACGATTCCAAGCTTTAGACTTCAGGTTAGGGGATATAGCAAGAACAGATGAATACTATTTCTACAATATATGGATAACATATATTTAGCCCAGAACGATTTCTGCATCCTGAAGTTATACCATAGCTTCATTGAATACACAGTCTGCACATCTTTAAGCTTCTTAATATTAAGGCCTCCTTCATTAATAGGCTTGCACAGTCTCTCCCATCTAGCCCAACTAACAGCTCTTTTGTCTTCCTTACTTCCCCACAGGAACTTGTTGAAAAGAGTTTCCAGCCTATTGATGATGCCAACAGGCAGGACAGAATGCTGCAGAAAGTAGATTGGAAAAGCAACAAGAACAGCATGAATCAACAGCAAACGACCAACAAATGATAGGTGCAGCTTGTCCCAATCCATTATTCTATTTCTGACCTTGTAAATTAACTCTTCAAAGTGAGCCATTCTAGAACTAATAGAAATAGTAGAGCCAAGATAACTGAAAGGCAGATATGTATGCTTGATATTCCATATGTCTTCTATAATAACAATCTGATGATGAGCCATCTTGTTAGACATAATTATCTTAGACTTTGGTGTGTTTATTTCTTGTCCAGAAACACTTTGATAATGATCTAAAACACCTTTGATAGCACCCATTGTATCAACACTTCCATTAGCAAAAACCATGAAATCGTCTGCAAAAGCAAGACAAGCAACATTTTGATCACTTCTAGTCTTGTATCTGAACAAACTATTACCATTAGAGGTAAGCTTTATAGCCCTTTTCAAATACTCTTCAGCCGGGATAAAAAGACTCGGGGAAAGGGGATCCCCTTGTCTTAGGCCTTGAGAATTGGCAAAATACCCAGTTGGCTCACCATTCACCAATATGGAAGAACACACCTTGCTAATACAATTGCCAATAAGAGCAGAGACATTAGTATTAAAACCAAATAATCTAAGAATATTGAAGAGAAACACATGATTCAGCTTATCAAAAGCTTTAGTCATGTCAGTTTTAATAATGAAATTGCCAAACTTCATGTTCCTATTAATGTCAAAACACAACTCCTGAGCCAGAAGGATAGAATCGTGAATGCACATCCCCTTAACAAACCCACCTTGCTCCACAGAGATAAGCTTAGGCAAAACTTTAGCCATCATGTTATTGATTATCTTCCCCACAATCCTTGAGAACATTGTAGTTTAACTGATAGGACGAAAGTCTCTCCACCTATTAGGATTATCAGTCTTAGGGATTAAGCAAATCAATGTAGCCTTCACACCCTTAGGCAGAACAAACCCTTTGAAGAAACCCGTAACAGCATTACTCAAATCATTACCAACAACAGTCCAACACTTCTTATAAAATTCGCCATTGAATCCATCAAGGCCAGCAGCTGATTCCGAATTCAAAGACTTAATAACCTCATAGATCTCCTCAGTTTCAGGAACACAAGAAATACTATTGTTGTCTTCATTAGTAACCAGAGAGGGGATCACATCCATTAAGACAAAATCAGACTCCACATTACTAGAAGGAGCAAGCAAAGTTTTAAAAAAATCAACAGCAGAATTACCAATGTCTTCCTTAGAAAAAAGCCACTGATCACCAACCTTAATTCTGTGAATTCTATTCCTCTTAAGCCTCTTCCTCACAAAGCTATGATAAGCCTTGGTATTCCTATCAGAATCCTTCATCCAGGACACATGAGCCTTCTGCCTCCAGAAAATCTCTTCCCTATCAAGAAGCACCAAATGATTCTGTCTAGCCTCCTCCAAAGCACATCTATTATCATCATTAGAATCATTTTGAAGCATCACTTCCTTGACATTAATAATTTCTTCAGATCGTTTGATAGCATCAAAAATACTCCCAAAAGTACTCATATTCCAAGCCTTTAAAACAACTTTCAATCTCTGCTGCTTAATCCAAAAAGCCATGATAGGATTCCTCACATCATCATTGACACTAGCAGACCAACTCTCTTCAACAGTCTTCAAGATATCTAAGTATTAGTATATATTAATATTATTTGTTTTTATTTTAATTTTTATCACACATGAGACAAATACTTTAGATTTATAACATTTATCAGGTCTTATTTATAATAGATTAATATTAGTTGTTATTTTATTTGTGTATTAATTTTATTATCAAAATTATATCTATTAAAAATAAATATTAATCGGGTTTTTATCGGGTTTATTGGTCCAAATCATTAATCCGTCCGGATTCAAACTTCGGCTTGTTAACGGTTCAATAACCCGGTTTCAGACGGATTTTATCGGATCATTCCCAGACGGGTTAAGCTCAATAACAACCGTAGTTATTAATATATTATTTATTAAAATTTGATTTTATTAAATTAATTTTAATGATAATAAAAAATTTAATATCATATAAATTATTAAATCAATTTTTATTTTAAGTCATTATAAATTATTATATATTTTATATTTTAAATTATTATTTTATTTTCATATCATGTCTATTTTATTTTAGATGATTTTAGACTATTAAATTAATTTATTTTATAGATTTTATCTTTTAAATTTATTTATTTATTTTTGAATTTATAAATAAAAATTTGAAAACATATTTTATAAAAAATTATTTCATTAGTTTAAAGTTAATATTTTATGCTTTTTAAAATTATAAAAATATACTACAAAAATGATTATACACCTATTTTATAATTTTACTCATCTAATTATATTATAAGTAGTTGAGAACCGTAGAAATCTCGCGAATCTCCCAATTTCAAAAACACTAAACCCGTTCATTTAGAATTCTAATGAACCAATTTTTTTAAAAGTTTTCCTTTTTTTTGGTTTTTATAAACATTAAATTTATAATAAAAAGATTTACAGTATAATACAACATAGCCTACAACATCTGCAAATGGCCGAAACAGATTTCGGCATCAAATACTACCGCCGATAAAGATTCGGCACCTAAATACATTAGAAATTCTATGGAAACTGATTCTGGTACAAGAATACAACGAAAATATAATCCAAATAGATTCCGGCGCAGTAGACATAAAACACAACGTTGTACGAACCAGATCTGAGGCAGATCTGGTGGATAATATCGCCTCAGACTTCTAATCAAAGAGTAGAGTTCAGATCGGAGGGTGCCTGTTTTACTAGTGCATGCACCTTCTCGGCGAAATCAAGACCAGCGAAATCACAGCCAGCAAAGTCCCCAACAACCGTAATACTTATCAATCCTCGATCAGAGGAGTCGCTGGACAACCAAGTACCTCGTCCAAATTCTCCATTCCTATCTAAACCCCTTCGGGAAGACCACTGTATATCCATGGGAAACAAAAGCTATGAAATCCCAAAAAGAAAGAAGATGAAACAAAAAAAAATTAACAAAGAGACGACCAAGAAAAGGATAAACTGTAGATTCAAAACTCAAAAAGAAAAATCTGATTATAAAGAGGGGATTGAATCGCCTCAAAATAGCTATTGACGGCTTGGATTTCAAACCCTAATTAGGGTTTATAGAGAGAGATGAGAGTTCCTCTCTCTCCATTGACGAAGAAAGGTTTTTTGCCCAGGAAAAAGCAGATCCTGCTTCAATGTAGGGATCCAGAGCGTCAATGAGTTTTTAAAGTGCGACAATGAAGGGTGTCTTGCTGGCAAGAGCGTGGTAGAGAAGCCGAGATTCCATTAGGGTGGTTGAGTGGAGATAGGTACTGAGAGTGTGGAGATAAAATTATGAGCTTGAAACCTCCAGTTCTGGACCGAAACAGCGATAAAAGAAACATCCTGAAACAAATTGTCGGTGAAAGACGAGAGGCTACACAGGAAGAAAAACAAATTGTCGGTGAGAGACGAGAGGCTACACACGAAAAGAAGCATCCACGCCGCACACAAAACTAGTTGTAGTTTATCTTTAGTAGAAAAAGAAAGACGACTCCATAAAAAAAGAATCGCTTTTGAGCTATTAGAGTTTCTAGAGAGAGTTTCTCTCTAAAAACCCTTCTAATACCATAGTTTCCTATTGTTCCTCCCGAATTCGAATTTTCCACAACCAAAACCATTTCTGTGGCCACGACTTCTACCAGGTTTGTTATTATTTATATGTAAAACGATTTTACTATTAGAACTAATTGTCATTGGGTATCACCAAGACTCAGATTTCAAATAGTGTGTCAGGTTTTGGATTATACAAACCGAAACCAACCTCGTTTCTACATATTTTATGGATATACTTTTTCAAATTTTATAAATTTTCCTAATGTACTAACCAGGATTTAAAATTTCGTTGTCTGAACAGGGACTTTAGATATCAAACTTTTGTAATATTTTTCTAATCTAACCTAAATCTTTCTACTGTAATGATTGGCGGATATATGTTTTGGCAGGGGGTCAAGGCGACGCCATTGAAGGATTGGCGGCACACGTGTCGAACTTAGCATGCCTGAAAGTTTACAATGCAGCCAAGTTTATGCCAGCGCACTTAAATACAGATCTCTTTCCCATCCTATCCATTTCGCCAAAAAAATTTACTCATTTCAGGCCATTGGAATATATTTATTTAATGTATATATAGACTAACAATAATTTGGACCGAGATGCTAAATAAACATATTCGATTATTGTCTTAAGGAAGTTCAAATTAAAAGTAGTCGAGTTAATTATTTAATTAACTAAATTGGACCTATGGGTAAAAAGGCGTTATGGGCAAAAAGACGTTATGGGCTCAAGTGTGGTAACCGGGTTGAATTTGGGCACTGTGATGAAGAGGGCCCAAATCTCAACACTTAAGCCTGAATTAATAAATCAGGGATATAAATTGATTTATCAATTTATTGGGTTATTGTCCCGGACACAAGGAAGTAATAAAGGATGGGTTTTACAATGTTGGGCTTCACATTGTAAAGTCTATAAATAAGGGGCTAGGTTTAGGTATTTCATGATCCTAAACCCTAATCAGAAATACGACGGCTTCCTTGAGTGTTTGGAAACTTTTCCTTCTTCTCTAATCTGATTCTGCAGGTCTTTTAGTTTCTTAAACGGAATCGCCGGAGAACGTGCAATCGCTGAAGAACGTAAAAGAACTGAAGAGAATACTAGATGGATAGCAGCAGGCAAACCCGTAAGTATTCTTGATTTTCTGTTTCTTCTATAGATGAATCTAGCAAAAGGGTTTAACTTTTTCCGCGATTTGTTATATATTATTTGATGTGATTTCGGATAATATATAACATTTGGTATCAGAGCCAAATAAATCTTTTTTGGATTCAGTAGAATAATCAAATTGAGTACTGATAGATAAAGACGCATGTTTTTCTTCATTGTAAAGAACCGATGTCATTGGGTTTATGTGTGAATTGAATTGGTAGGGCATGGATTTAGAGATTGTATGAAAAGCATGTTATGTGATTTATTTGTATTGAAACACATGTTTTATAATGAGTAAATTACATTTTTGATAGTTTGTGGAATTTTTCTTTCGGGTAAAATTAGGGTTTATTGATGTCTGGAATTTTTCTTCCAAAATTAGCATCAAATCAACCTTAAAATAACGAATAAAATCAAACCTATTGGGACAGTGGCTCATCGACAGCTTAACCCCTGATGTTAACGCTGATCGAAAGTTGTCCGGCGATAAACACCGTAACCTGCCCAAGAATAGGGACAACAAAGATACCCAAACGGTAATAACAACATGATAAATACAGCCTGGACCCGCCGAGGACCCGCAGCATTACTGCAAATAAATTTGCAGTAGTAGACGTTGCAGGCTGGGCCCGTCCAGAACCTGTAGCAGCAAGGTAGGCTGCTGGAAATTGCAGCAGGGGTTTAATATTTGCAGTAGCTTGCTGCACGTGCAGGTTGCTGCAAATATTAAGTTAAATAATTATAAATAAATTCGAAATTAGTTTTTTTTTAAATAAAAATAAAAATTAATAGTATTATTAATTTAAAAATATTTGAAGTAAGATATTTCACAAATATGATGTGTTTGGCATGTTTTTTTGTATGTTTATTTGTGAATTTAAATCGTATGTACGTGAATGTTTTAATGATGATGCATGACTAAGGTTTCGTAGATCGGTAGGTGAAACTAAGAAATTAATTTAATCGGCCCTCCGGAAGGTTAAAATTAATTTTCTTATGGATCCTAGGCTTCGAAAGGTTCGGGGATTAATTTAAATTCAAATATTATCGGCCCTCCGGAAGGTTCACGTTTGGGTTTAAATTAGTTAATGAAAGGGAGAAAATTATTGAAAATGGTCTTTGTGCTGATTTTAATTTTAATTAGATGACATCGGTCATCCGGAAGGTTTCATCGGTACTTAGGATAAATGAAATTCAGCCTTACAATTTTTTAATTTTAAGTAGGTGAAATCGGCCCTCGGTAAGGTTTCACCGGTACTTAAAAAAATCAAATTATGGTTATTTTAATATATGTAAATGACATCGGCCCTCCGGAAGGTCTCATTGGTAATTAGAAAATTAAAATAATGATCATAGTATTTTTTTCAAACTCATAATATTTCATGTTAATTTGATTTTCCCTCCGGTATCTATTATCAAGGAATTTTATGTTTTACACGTATTTGTCATGTTTATGCATATGTTTTCAGTTATATGTCAAGATGCTAGATGTGCTTTCTGTTGTTTGTTCTTATTATAGTATCCACTGGTTACAATCTATTGGGGAATCGTCCACCCATATTAGATTGTTCAGACTTCCAATTATGGAAGGAAGATATGTTGCTGTTTTTATTTGTACATGATTACGACTATGCATTGTCAACTCCCAAACCATCCCCGCTTAGTCCGGAAAGAACAGCGGATGAAACTAAAGCTGATGAAAGGTGGGAGAGGTCAAATAAGTTATGCATGTCACTTTTGTTACAGCTGATACAGTAGCATTGCGTGGGGCTGTCTCTAAAGGTGTTACCACTGCCTCGGACTTTCTCACGGACATTGAGAAAGCATTTGCCAAAAATGAGAAGGTAGAGATGCAGCGCTTGCTCATCGAACTAGCTTCCCAAAAGGTATAATGACAAAGGTAAAATCTGGGAGCACATTTTGGGAATGTTGATGATTGGCCAAAAGTTAAAGTCAATCGGTTTAGACTTACCTGCGGAATGCATAGTGGGATTCACATTTCATTCGCTGCCAGACCGGTTTAAGTACTTCCAGTCCACCAATAATTGCATGCGGTAAAAGTGGAATATCAATGAGTTGATTTCCCATGCTGCACAGGAGGAGGATAAAATTAAAGGCACATCAACTGAGGTTAAAGTGATTACATCTACAAAAGGGCCAGGGCCTAAGCGAAAGGCAGATGGCAAAGGACCGGGTCAAGGTTCGGTCAACAACAAAGGTTAAGGCCCTGGACAAGTTCAAAGCTTTTAAGGACCGAGATTGAGAAACAACTTTGTAAAAGCATTAAGACCGTTAGATCTGACCGTGGTGGTAAATACTATGGTAGATATGACGGATCAGGTGAACAACGTCCAAGACCCTTTGCACAGTACCTAGAGAAGTGTGGAATAGTCCTCAATACACTATGCCCGGTTCACCTCGCATGAACGGTGTATCTGAGAGATGGAACCGAACACTAAAAGATATGGTTAGAAGCATGATAAGTCACTCATCTCTACCATTATCTCTCTGGGTGGAAGCCATCAAATGTGTCGCGTATATACTCAATCGAGTACCCACATAGGCTACTATTAGGACTCCATATGATCTTTGGAACGGGCGTAAACCTAATTTAAAGCATCTGCATGTGTGGGGTTGTCCAGCTGAGGCGAGGCCTTACAAACCTCAAGAAAAGAAACTGGACCCAAAAACAGTTAGTTGTTTATTCATAGGTTATTCCGAACATTCCAGAGGGTTTAAGTTTTATGATTCTCTCACTGGTACAATATTTGCGACAGGAACGGCCAAGTTTCTAGAGGATGTTGAGTTTGGGGGGAACAAATGAAGGGAACATATGTTGATTTTGAGGAAGAATCCATAAAGATTCATGAAGGTTTTAATAGGGATACTGAGATATCTGAAGATTGGGCGGTAATGCCAATCATTTCGGTCCCATTAGAACAAGGTAATCCTCAGAATAACACTGATGCTCCACTTGAGGGTTCTAACCAGGATACAGATATGATTCAGGTAGAACAAGAGGAACCTCAAGATTATCTTCCACAAGGGAATGAAAATGACATCGTTCATAATGATCAAACTCTTCCTCCTCAAGAAGTGCAACAGGAGGAAATAGTACCATTAAGAAGGTCCACTAGAGAAAGGAAGAGTACTATAGGTCCAGAATTTATAGTATATCTTCAGGAGCATGATGAGTTATGTGCTGGAACTGTAGATGATCCCTCATCCTACAAGCAGGCCATAGCAAGCTCTGAATCTCAAAAGTGGATTGACGCTATGAAAGAAGAGTATAAATCAATGCAGGATAATGCGGTATGGGATCTTGTCCCATTACATGAAGGGAAAAAGGCAATTGGTTGTAAATTGGTTTACAAAACCAAACGCGATTCCCTAGGTAATGTGGAAAGACGTAAAGCACGTCTTGTAGCGAAAGGTTATACTCAGTGTGAAGGGATTGATTTTAAAGAAACTTTTGCTCCAGTATCGACGAAGGATTCCTTTAGAACAATCATGACATTAGTTGCACATTTTGACCTTGAGCTTCATCAGATGGATGTTAAGACCGCTTTTCTCAATGGTAATATTAAGGAAACGATCTATATGATGCAACCAGAACACTTTGTAGAAAGTAACTCAAAAGATATGGTTTGCAGGCTTTAAAAATCCATTTATGGGCTTAAACAAGCTTCTCGCCAATGGTATCACAAATTCCTTGAGGTGATAGTCAGTTATGACTTTGAGATCAACTCGGTTGAGGATTGTGTGTATCACAAGTTCAGTGGGAGTAATTTCATATTATTTATATTATATGTGGATGACATCTTGCTTGCCTCGAATAATAAGGAATTGTTACACACTACAAAAAGATTTCTATCAGATAAGTTTGATATGAAGGATCTTGGTGATGCCAGTTTTGTGTTAGGAATCCAGATACATCGAGATCGTTCTCGTGGTATTCTTGGATTATCACAAATGGCATACATTAAAAGTGTGTTACAACGTTACGGATTGGCAGATTGCCAACCCCTAAGTACCCCTATAGCAAAGGGCGACAGACTTAGTCTGAGTCAATGTCCTAAGACAAAACTTGAGATTGAGGAAATGAAAACAGTCCCTTATGCTTCAGCAGTTGGGAGTTTAATGTATGCTCAAGTTTGTACTAGGCCGGACATTGCCTTTGCTGTAAACATGTTGGGGAGATATGTTAGTAACCCAGGAATGGATCACTAGAAAGCAGTTAAAATAGTACTCCGGTATCTGCAAGGAACAAAGGGGCACATGTTGACATATAGGAAGTCGGATAAACTGGAGATCATTGTGTATTCCGACTCGGATTTTGGTGGATGCGCAGACACATTAAAAAGCACGTCAGGAAACATATCTTAGAAAAGTGTAAAGCAAACACTTATTGCATCGTCCACCATGGCAGCAGAATTTGTTGCATGTTTTGAGGCATCAAACCAGGCACTATGGCTGCGGAATTTTGTTACTGGATTACGCATTGTACAAGGGATAGAAGGCCCTATGAGGTTATATTGCGATAACAATTCCGCGGTGCAGTACTCTAACAGCAACAGGAGCGCGTCTAAATCCAAACACATAGACATAAAGTTTTTGTCTGTTAAAGAAAGAGTACAGATGGGTCAGATAAGTATAGAGCACATCGGAACAAACTCCATGATAGCAGATCCCCTAACAAATGCGGTTTTTCCTAAGGTTTTCTAGGGACACACCATCAGTATGGGTGTAGTTGATTTAGAGGATTGTTAGTTTCAGTGGGAGATTTTGTAATAGGATCTGATGTTATATTTTATAGTATTGTGCACATTAAAGTTTATTGCAATATATATATTCTTGGAAATATGTATTGATATCAGTACTGTATTGGATCTCCAAAAGTAGGAACCATCTAAGAGTAGATATGTACGATTACAAACCATATTACTCTTAGGTCACGCTCCATAATTGGCCCAAGTAATTGATTGATAATGGTAATGTGATTACTGTTGCATCATATTGTTCACATTACGAAAAAGAGGTCTTTAGTCATGTATTGTTATCAATCATGTACGGGATTGTACCGTTTGCCCATTGACAATGAATATAGGGATCCCATTAAATTTGAATATGTATTCTTGAGTAGCATATAACAGTCCAAGTGGGAGATTTTTGGAATATTTTTATTTAATATATTTATAGACTAACAATAATTTGGACCGACATGCTAAATAAACATATTCGATTATTGTCTTAAGGAAGTCCAAATTAAAAGTAGTCGAGTTAATTATTTAATTAACTAAATTGGACCTACGGGTAAAAAGGCGTTATGGGCTCAAGTGTGGTAACCGGGTTGAATTTGGGCACTGTGATGAAGAGGGCCCAAATCTTAACACTTAAGCCTGAATTAATAAATCATTGATATAAATTGAATTATCAATTTATTGGGGTATAGTCCCGGACACAAGGAAGTAATAAAGGATGGGTTTTACAATGTTGGGCTTCACATTGTAAAGTCTATAAATAAGGGGCTAGGTTTAGGTATTTCATCATCCTAAACCCTAATCAGAAATACGGCCGCTTCCTTGACTGTTTGGAAACTTTTCCTTCTTCTCTAATCTGATTCTGCAGGTCTCTTAGTTTCATAAACGGAATCGTCGGAGAACGTGGAATCGCTGAAGAACACAAAAGAACTGAAGAGAATACTAGATGGATAGCAACAGGCAAACCCGTAAGTATTCTTGATTTTCGGTTTCTTCTATAGATGAATCTAGCAAAAGGGTTTAACATTTTCCGCGATTTGTCATATATTATTTTATGCGATTTCGGATAATATATAACACATCTGACAAACATATCGGCCTATACTTCTTTGCTATCAATCCAAGGTAAACTATTAAAGTCTTGAGTATTTTGTATCACGATTGTACATTTTGTTTCAACATTTGAAATGTTTTATGTTTACTTTGTTTACCGCAGGGATGAAACAGTTTTTAATGGTCTTCTTGATGAAATGATAAAGAAAGATCTTGGAATGAGAGCGGTGCTTCAAAATGTAGAACTTATGCTATTTACTTCTTTCATTCTTCCACAGCAATTTCACAGTAAGTGCTTCTTAGGCATCATTGTAAAGTCTGAAAGATTTATGTAATATGATACTTAATCGAAGAATTGTGATTAATTTGCAGGATTTCATGGAAAAATATATTCGTGGGGTACTTTTAAGCGAAAGACGACTCTTTGGGTACCCTGTTAAGTAGACTAACTCTGTTACAAATAACACAGACCCCTATTCCAATGTATAGTTTTTTTAGCAATGGTAATTATGGTTATGGTTCATTTGTACCGTTTATTCCATCAGCAGCTCTTCAGCACCCATTAAATAACATAGCTCCTTTAAAAATGATAGAGGCTCTAGTTTGTAGTCCGTATGCAGCTCGTCTTGTATTTAAAGCCCCAGTACAAATGACACAGGCTCCAGTTTGCAGTCCATGTGCAACTCGTTGTTGAACTTTGAAGCTTTTATTGTTTATTTTCTTCTTGTATTTTATTTTTTTTGTTCTTATATATTATCTTGTGTTGTATTTTTAGTAAATTAGTTATCAATAATCTTTTATAACTAATCACTTAACTAAGTTAGTTACAAGAAATTCGTGATAACTATATCAGAACAGATAGTAGATTGTAACAGTAAAATGATTATTATCAAAACACGTTTTTTTCTATAGCTCTGATATGGTATCAGAGCAACACTGATAAAAGATTAACTTGATTTTGTTTATGGAAAGGGTTTCTCTTCTGATGGATAACACAAATGATGCAGAAGATCAAGGAGGATCAGATCAAGAAAGTAATAGTTGAAGCAATAACAGTGGAGAGGTTGTCAGCCATCATTCTGACAATCCAGGTATGCTAATTACTAGCAGAAATTGACTAAGAAAAATTATGTTGTTTGGTGTAGAGCTATTAGGTTGTCTCATGCGGCCAAACAGAAGCTCAGTCTTATTGATGGAAGATCAATGCAACCTGTATTATTTTATCCCGAATATGACAAATGGAATCAAGTTTGATGAGTCCGAATTCTGCATGCTCCCCGGACAAGGACAGATCGGTCCAAGGCCTCCGGACCGGACAGATCACTTCGAACACTCAGGCCATAGGACTGTTCGAACTATAACAAAAGTACTAAAAAACCTAAACACTTCTTGACTAAGCTACTTGCTCTCCTCCTTAGAGCTCATGGGTCTTTGAACATGAGCCGGGTCCATTAAACATGACCCGAAAGCCCATAAGTGCCCAAACATTATGGTATAAATACCCAACCACCTGCATTAAGTGTGGGTAAGGAGAATTAACTGCTACCAGCCAGCTTAATTATCTCTCTACGCTCTACTCCAAACATATAACACCCACATACTACTATAAAACTCCAACCAAATTACGAGCCTACCCTCAGGCAATAATTATCCACACCAAATTGGCGACCACACTGGGAGCACAAAGGTGCCTGAATCACGCATTCAAAACTAGCTAAGAAAATTTGTCAGAATGAATCCGGACAATCCAGAAGTACCACCAGCTCTGCTCGAAGTGGTGGGAGAGAACGATGAGTACACTATCGAAGAGCGTGATAGGCTAAAGGGTGAAATAGGAGCTGTGAGGGGCGAAAAAGCTAAGATGAGCATGAAAGAAAAGTCTAAACGTCAATTGCCCATCACACCGATAACCCCAGAGAGCATGAGTCTTCAAAGACTCATGTGAGCACCAAAAAGACTCATGCCAGCTCCAAAAAGTCTCACCGGTCTAAGCCAGTGGAGAGTTCTGACTCAAGCTCAGAATCTTCTGATAGCTCTTCGGACAGTGAGGGAGTTGAAAAATCCTTATCCTCTAGCAGCGATGAGGGTCGAACTAGAAAGAAGCAAAAGTAGATCAAAAAATATTCAAGAAAAATGGATAGACATGGAAGGATGAAGAAGAATATTGGTAAAGGATCATCTCACAGCCGGAGGCATGTGGACCGGATGCTGATGGATCCCTTCACCTTTCACGATGAACCAGGTATCTTTACAAATCCCAATAAGGATACTGTGTTCAGTCGTGGAAGGAATTGGAGGCAATCTCCATTTTCTTCTAAAATTCTGTCCGGGAACCTCCCAAAGAGGTTTGACAGCACCAAAATAGAGAGGTACGATGGCAGTACTGATCCGGACAACCATCTGGAACAATTTAAAAACTTCATGATGAACTTTGACGACGATGATAAACTACTTTGTAGGGAATTCTCCCAATCATTTACGGGGAGTGCTCTAAAATGGTACAACAGCCTGCCTCAGGGTTGTATTAAAGACTTCGATACTTTTTGGGTAGCCTTTCGAAGGCAGTTTGTAGGGAGTAAAGAGCTAAAGGGCAATGGAGACACAATAATCCATTGTGCCCAGGAACCAAATGAGTCTTGAAAGAATATATAAGCCGTTTTGTAAACACCAAGAATGGGTTGGCTGATTGCTTCGAACAGGTAGCAATAGCATCCCTAAGACAGGGTTTGAACCCAGGAAATCTAGCTGATTCAGTGACCAGAAAGAAGGCCATGACCAGGGGAGGGTTGCTGAATCAGGTTGGAAAACAAATAAACGTTGATGAAACAAAGAAAACCAGGGTGCACAGGCAGGTGAGGTCTACCCCGGTGGCACCAAATCCCAATCAAAATCAGTCTGGGAACAAAGCAAGAGAGACCGGACAGGGGCATGGTAGGGCAAAAGCTCAGTCTCAGCCAGCTGCTCCTGCTCAAAGTCAACAATCCGGAAACAAGAGAGAGTCATGGGTCCAACCGGAGTGGTTCGCAGAATTGAAAGAAAGTGTGGCCACCATATTTGATAAAACAAAGGAAGAGGTGCATTATCGGAGACCAGCCACGTTGCAGTCTCCCAGAGAGCATCGCAATAACTCTTGTTGCCAGTATCACAACGATATTGGTCATACCACTGATGACTGCATAGCATTGAAACAAGAAGTTCAGAACTTGATTGAGAGGGGAAAGCTGGGGGCTTACGTGAAAAGAAGAGGAGCTAACAGGCCTGACAACACTCACCGGGTTGGTCCAAGTAATGCTGCTCCGGAGGGAGCCATGGTTATAATTGAAAGGTTTGACGTGGAATCTGAGTACTTGGATCCTGATCCAACTCGAAACAGAGTGGTTACAATTGAGGAATGTTCTAGGTCGGTCTCCGGACTCATTAAGTTTTTTGAGTCACTTACAATTTTCGAAGGAGACACTATGACAGCTCCTACTGCTTCTTCGAGAAAGAGGCACGTGCATACTTTAGCCTCCCAGCTAGAAGGATGCATGACTTCCTATCAGTAACAAAACTCATTCCCCTTCATTGTTTTTGATGAAGATGATTTAAGAGACATTGCTGGCCCTCATGAGGATGCTGTTGTCATAGGAGCATCTATAGGGGGCAGCGACATAAGACGGATTCTGGTAGATACTGGAAGCTCAGCCAATATCCTTTTTTTAACCACATACAAGAGAATGAAAAATCCAGCTGTAATTCAGAGTTCGGACAGATCAATTGTGGGCTTTACAGGCAGCTCAGCAGATGTGATCGGAGAGTTCGAAGAGGAAGTTCTATTGGGCAAGGGCCCTTTCAAGAAAATGGTTAGAATACTCTTTATTGTGGTGGATTGTCCCATTTGCTATAATGTTATTCTAGGGAGGTCTTGGATCTCTAGGATGCATGCAGTGGCTTCAACAGTCCACCAGTGCTTGAAATATGCTGTTCAGGGACAGGTTGGAGTTGTCCGGAGCAGCCAAAAGATTACAAGAGAATGTTATGCTACCGCCCTGGCTCCTCGAACGCTGGGGGCAGTCCGTATTAACGAACAATAGCAATTTGGGGGTCTTTCTGGGGGTGAGGGTGAAATTGATGACCCCAGAGAGACCCCTGGAGTATTTATACCGGTCGAAGAGGTAGAAACACACTATCTGGAAGAAGGAAAAAGTGTCAAGATAGGGTCTAAGATGTCACCCGTTTTGAAAGATGAGATGTTAAAGTTTTTGAAGAACCATCAGCACGTTTTTGCTTGGTGCAATGCTGATGTTACTGGGGTTCCATCAGAAGTGATATCACATCACCTATCCGTCCGGAGAGACGTAGCACCAGTGGTTCAAAAGAGAAGAGTTTTTTTTAAGGACAAGGCCGATGTCATTGTGCAAGAGTTTGACAAGCTCACAAAGATGGGGCACATCAAGGAGTCTCAGTATCCTTTGTGGACTGCCAATCCGGTTCTGGTAAAGAAGAAAAATGGCAAGTGGCGCATGTGCATTGACTTCACATATCTCAATAGGGCTTGCCCAAAAGATTTGTATCCTGTCCCCCGGATTAATCAGTTAGTAGATTCCACCTCTGGGAACAAGCTGCTGTCCTTTATGGATGCCTTCTCTGGATACAATAAGATTCAAGTAGATCTGAAGGATCAAGAGCATACCACATTTGTCACTGACAGAGGTCTTTATTCCTACAAGGTAATGCCATTTGGTTTGAAAAATGCCGGGGCTACTTATCAGAGATTAGTCAACAAGGCATTTGCTGATCAGATTGGAAGAAATATGGAAGTGTACATTGATGACATGATGGTGAAAAGTATGGATGAGCAGTTGCACTTGTCGGATCTCCAAGAAACGTTTGCCAACTTGGTAAAAGTGAATTTGAAATTAAACCCAGAAAAGTGTGTGTTCGGAGTGCAGTCCGGGAAGTTTCTGGGCTATATTATAAGTGAGCATGGAATACAACCCGACCCGGACCAGCTTAATGCCCTATTTCAAATGGAACCTCCTCGAAACATTAAAGAAGTACGGCGGTTAACAGGGAGATTAGCTGCCTTAAACAGATTTAGCTCAAGGTCTTCAGATAGGTGTGCCCCTTTCTTTCAAACCTTGAAGGGTGCAAAGGGATTCGATTGGACCCCACAGTGTGATGAAGCTTTCAATGAGATCAAGAAGCACCTGTCCTCCCATAAAACTTTGTTTAAGCCAGTTGATGGGGAGACACTCTTCGTATATTTGGCAGTTTCAAGTTGTGCTATCAGTGCTGTGTTGGTAAGGGAGGTCGATGGTCATCCCCATCCTGTGTACTACATCAGCAAAAGCTTGATAGATGCAAAAAGGCGTTACTTGAAACTTGAAAAATTAGCATTAGCCATGGTGATAGCTGCCAGGAAGATGAGGCCTTATTTCCAGGCTCATCCCATCATCGTCCGGACTTCTTTTCCCCTGAAGAAAGTCCTCCAAAAGGCAGATATTTCAAGTAGGATGACTAAGTGGTCAGTAGAGTTGGGGGACTTCGACATAGACTTTGCTCCCCGAATAGCAGTCAAAGCCCAAGCAGCGGCTGACTTCTTGGTTGAATTCCACTCCGACAGGGATTCAAAGCAGGCTACTAATATAAAAGATAAAAAGGCATGGGTCGTCCGAACAGATGGTGGATCCAGCACTATGGGATGTGGTACAGGAGTGTGTCTAACTTCCCCATATGGAGACAAAATGTACCAGGCTATTTGTTTTGCTTTCAGGGCATCTAATAATGAGTCTGAATACGAAGCAGCTATATCTGGTTTAAAGTTAGCCTACATTTGTGGGGCTAAGAGGGTCAAGCTACTAAGTGACTCCCAACTTCTTATCCACCATGCCCAAGGCCAATCTGAGGCTAAGAAGGAGCATCTTGTGAAATATTTACTCCTCCTTAAGAATGAAGCACTCAAGATTAAAAGTGTTGTTTATGAGCACATTCCCCGGGCAGAAAATGAGCTAGCAGACTCATTAGCAACCATAGCATATACGGAGTCATATCCATGGATCCATGTGCTGGAAAGCCCCTCCATTCAACTTAGTAAGGGTAAAGAAGAGGAAAGTTTTGAAGTTCAAGTGAAGCAACCTCAAGACTGGAGGTTTCCTCTCCTGCAATATCTCTCTGATGGTGTCGTGCCTCCGGATAAGTCACTAGCCAGAATATTGAAACAGAAGGCTCGTGGTTTTATCATATTGAGAGACGTGTTGTACAAGAAATCTTACAGTAAACTTTTCCTGCGCTGTTTGGGGGATGAAGAGTCTCAAGTAGTCCTCTCCGAATTGCATGATGGTGAGGGATCAGCCCATTGTGGGTTTAGAGCTTTAACAAGAAGATTTTTACTGTCCGGTTACTATTGGCCATTTATCATGAAAGATGCTAAGGAATTGGTAACAATGTGTGACCCATGCCAGAGGTACAGCAATGAAATTCATGTCCCAGCCATTCCTTTAGAGTCAATTTCTGAGCCTATTCCTTTTGCTCGATGGGGGTTGGATTTAGTAGGGCCTCTCCCTGTGGCGTCCGGAGGACGCAAAACTATAATTGTGGCCATAGACTACTTTTCAAAGTGGGTTGAAGCAGCCCCTCTACCGGGGACAACGTCAAAAGCTGTTATAAAATTATTCTATCCAACATCTGTTGCAGATTTGGTGTCTCACAAAAGATAACAACAGACAATGGGCCACAGTTCGACAATAGGGAAATGGAAAGTTTATGTGCCTCAAGGGGTATACAACATTGTTTTTCTTCACCTTTCCACCCACAAGAAAATGGGAAAGTTGAAGTGGCTAACAGAACTATACTGTCCGGTTTAAAGAAGAATTTGGAAGGGGCTGCTGGGAAGTGGCCTAGTTATCTACACGAGGTCTTGTGGGCCTACCGGACAACACCTGGGGCTGCAACACAAGAGTCACCGTTTGCCTTGGTCTATGGGATGGATGCAGTAGCTCCTATAGAAGCAACTCTCCCCTCCTTTCGTGTTCACAACTTCTCCGAACACGCTAATGAGGTGGCAATCAGAAGTCAACTTGATTTGATAGAAGAAAGACGAGTTAAAGCTCACCTTAGAGTTGCACACTATCAGGGTTTGATGAGAAGCATGTTTGCTTCCAAAGTTAAAAGAAGAGATTTCCAACCGGGGGACAAGGTATTAAGGAAAGTCTTCTTACACACTAAAGAAAAGCTGTTCGGAAAGCTGGCCCCAACTTGGGAGGGTCCGTATATGGTTGTCGAGAGAATTAAACCTGGAACATATTGGTTGGAAGACAAAGATGGAAGATTTTTTACTCATCCTTGGAATATCGAGCATCTCCGAATGTACTTGGAATAGCATTTGTGTAAATATTTACTTGTTTAAACATCCATGTAAATATTTGGGGGCATACTCTTTCCTCCCTGGTGGCACGGGGAGGTTTTAATGAGGTGTCTGTGCCTTTGAATGAAATTTGATGCCTTCTTAAAAAATTTCCAAGTGTTTTAAATTTTGTTCTTTGTCACACTATCCGGATTGAAATAACTAAGGGCTATTTAAACTCTAGCCGGAGAACTTAAACACTCTCACTATGAAATAATTAAAGGCTATTTAAACTCTATCCATAAAAATTGGAACAAACAATGAAAGAAGATGAGATTTGTGCAAAACAGAAACATTCATCGAAATAATTTAAAGTGTCTTGGCCTTCCAAGGACTTTTGAATGGTCAGAGTAGAACAAAAAACCTATCCAGTCAGATACCGGACACTATTACAAAAAAAATGCCTTGGCCTTCCAAGGACTTTAGTCTGGATAAAAAGTAAAAAATAAATCATAAGTCAAGGTTGAGCCTTGGAAGATGGCTCACCTTCATCTACCTTCTTCTTTCCCTTGGGATCATCTTCCTCCGTGTCTGGGCTCTCTCCGGTTTTCTCTTCATCATCGGATGAGGATGCACTGGAGACTCCATACTGATCGTCTTCGGCCATTGTATGATGTGGAAGGTCATCATCATCTACATAAGGCCACAAGTCCCCTAGGTTCCTCTTCGAAAATTTCTCATAGAAGAGTAGAACCATGGCAGACCTTACCTTAGCATACATATCCTCCTGAGAGTCGATCACCTGGTTGGCATAAGCATCGACCTTGGCTTGGATCTTGGCCTCTTGCTCCCTTAACAAAGTGTTTTTCTCCTCTGCAGCCTTGGACACTGTATTTTCAAGGGCAATCTTGTCGTTGGTCAAGTTGGAGATGATTTGGTCTTTGGCTTTGGATTCTCCATTTGAGGTAGCAAGGTCTTTCTCCAGACCGGACATCTTCTCCTGGAGATCACTTATGGTATCCTCTAAAGAGGAGACTTTTATGGTACTTGCCTCTTGCTTTCTATTCAACTCCTCTTTTTCCTCCTTTAAAATGTCAGCATTGGAAGTGGCAGTGCGAAGGTCATCGGACAGCTTCTCTTTGTCAGACTTGAGATCTTTGATGATATCAGCCTGGTTCCGAACTTGTCTCTCCAACGCAAGTACAAGTTGCACGTTGCTTAACAAGGAGTGGGCTATAGCATCCCTTTCACTAGAAACAATAAAGGTCTTACCATTAAAAGTGACCGTGTTGGAGCTGCTCGGAGGAAGGTAAGGCCCTGCAAAGTTATCTCTGGGGAGATTGAGGAAGTATTCACCAAGCTCACCAAGACCGGTGATGTCTACTCCATCAATGTTGATATCTCCCCCCTTAACCTCATCGGTGTGAAAGTCACCCAGAATCTCCTCAACATGCGTTGGGTCTGTATGATCAGCTTGGACAGAAGGCTCCGGAGCCCGGAGAGAAAGCTCGTCTCCCTTAGACGTCTTTTTCTTCTTGGCCTCCCGGTCTGTGCCTTCGCTTCCCTGTTTACGATTTCTCTTGGAAGCCCTTGGAGGTTTTGGGAGGTTCGCTTCCTGCCACTTGCAAGAGAGCAGCATCAATTTGGCTCTGGGCTGGCCCCTCCGGGTCTGTTGGAGCATCATTCTCTGCATCAGTAGGGTTAGCACCACCCACCACCTTCTTGCCCTTTTTCTTCTTGCCTTTCATCTTGCTCGGGGCTTTGGCCCGGCCTGGCAGGAAGAGTGTCCCATCTAGTTCATGGGTCCTCTTAAGAACAAAGTCCGGAGGAGGCTGAGTGGAGAGCTCCTCCCAAGACAAGTCTCTCCGACCTGTGGTGTTCCACAAGTGAGACCTCGTCAAGTTGCCACTGGTGAAAGCAGCGTGGAATCGATTCCCCCATTTCTCAGCAGCCCATGCATTAATCTTGCCACAAGTAACCTGCCCGGTTTTCAAGTAGTCACCAAATTCCTTGGGCAGTTCTGCTAAGACAAAAGTAAGACCAGTCAGTGTAAACTAAGTCTAAAAAGCAAAAGAGAAAGAGACAAAAGTATAAGGCAGAATGCTTACGGTCACTCCTCCACCTGCTTCTGAGGAGGCTTGGGTTCTCTCCGGATTTGATCTTCTTGCCGTTTTCCCAAGTGCCACTAACAAATAGGAACTGGGTCCTCCAATTCCTATATGCCTCCAACAGATCGTCCACAGCCTTGAAATCATCCCCCATGTTAAAGTGGTAAAATAGGATGTGGTGGTTTCTACAAAGGCTGGCCACTGTAGCAAACTCCTCCATCGGCAGAGGGATCCCGGACAGCCTTGATGCCATGATGCAAGACATGAGGGTGTACCAAGCGTTGAGGCTCAGCTGGCTCGGACAGAGTTTTATCATATGGAAGTATCTGACAATCTCTAGATCTAATGGGAACCTGAGCCCCCAGTTGAATAGCTCCGTGAACATGACCACTTCGCTTAACTTGCAATCCATAGGAGTCTCTGGGTGTACAGGAATCCTGATCTTTACATTCTCTGGTATGCCCCACTCCGTACGCATCCTTCCCAGCTCAGCAATGTGGATGAATGCGTGGTTGATTTTTTGTAAGGAGAGGAGGTAATTAACGCTGACCTTGTGAAAACAAGGCCCCACTTTTCCTTCTAGGCTCTCCGGCAGATCTGGATGCCTCAAATACGATTTCTCCTTGCCCTTGTCCTTCTTGGCAACAATCTCTTTACTGGTCTGACCGGAGGGCTCAGACTCAAATGGGGCCTCTTCAACAGAGTCCTCCGTCACTTCCTCCATAATTGTTGAAGGGATTTCAGCAGCTGTAGTGGGGGGAGGGTTCAAATTTGACTCAGTCTTGTCTCCGGACTGATGGGCCTCAGTGCCCCTTTGATTTCTGCTCTCCGGTAGAGTGTCTGGAACAGAAGTTTCTTGTTGAAGACTTGGATTGGAGCCCTCCTGTCCAGACAACCTGTCCTTGGGGGCTCTAATAGGCACCTCTGACCCGGTGCTGCTATCTTTTGCCCCCGACCTTGAGGAAGTGTTTTTAGACCCTTGGCTTTTAACCAACCGGCCTTTCCTCCTATCGACTAGCTTCTCAGGAGAGTGTTTCGTATCCGATCCTATTGCTATGAAGGGAGAGGGTTTTTTTAGGCTAGTGGCTGTAACTCCTGGCTCGACAGCAGGCTCCGATTCCTGAACTGAGAAACCAGAGATAATGGGGGAGAGGTTGGTTTGAAATAGTTTTCTAGGCTTAGTGCCTTTGGAAGAAGAAGAGCCTCGATCTGACTCGGTAGCAGAGGTGATTGGTCTATTGACAGGCGAGGTGGGTAACCCTGCTACAATTCGTCTTTCTCTTTCGACTTTTTGAGCTTTCTCTAACTCAGAAAGGTTGAGCCACCCGCCTTTAACAAGAGCGTTCCTCACTGTAAACATAAACTATCGAACAAAGTTTTTGTTTTAGAGAGAGAGAGCTTTGGAAAATTTTGCAGAGTAAATGTGAAAGAGATGGTAAAACAGTAGAAAATGAGTTTGTATTTATAGTAAATCTGAAAAATGAAGTTGATTCCTAGGAGCATTCGAAAAGATTGGCAATTATTAAAAGACGGCGCTGATGTCACCACCTTTAATTAAGAGGTTGCTTTTCGAAGAAGGTGGGTTCGAAATTCAAGGTGAAAAAACAGCTGAAGCAACCAATCAGAGAGCGACACGTGTCCCACGAACTCTGGCAAAAACCGTTTTGAATTCGTGAAGCTTTATCTGTCCGGATAAACACATAGCCCAAATTGACAGACCTGTCCGGATTAAAACTACCCCTAATGTCAGACTGTTTTTCAGGTCTTTGACAAGAGTATTTGCATAAACACCTAAAAAAGGGGATCATGATGAGTCCGAATTCTGCATGCTCCTCGGACAAGGACAGATCGGTCCAAGGCCTCCGGACCGGATAGATCACTTCGAACACTCAGGCCATAGGACTGTTCGAACTATGACAAAAGTACTAAAAAACCTAAACACTTCTTGACTAAGCTACTTGCTCTCCTCCTTAGAGCTCATGGTTCTTTGAACATGACCCGGGTCCATTAAACATGACCCGAAAGCCCATAAGGGCCCAAACATTATGGTATAAATACCCAACCACCTGCATTAAGTGTGGGTAAGAAGAATTAACTGCTACCAGCCAGCTTAATTATCTCTCTACTCTCTACTCCAAACATATAACACCCACATACTACTATAAAACTCCAACCAAATTACGAGCCTACCCTCAGGCAATAATTATCCACACCAAAGTTAATAGCATGGTTTGTACGTAGATTATTAATTCGATTTCTGATCCTTTAAAAGAATAATTTATGTTCTTGGACAATGCTAAAGAACTGTACGAAGAAGAGTAGCCCAAAGATATGGCTGCTACAATGAATCCATGGTTTACGAATTGAAGAGAGAAATTATTTTTCTTAACCAAAGAATTCTGAGTGTCGTTGCTTATTTTTTTAAACTTAAAAGACTGTGAGATGAAAGAAATTCCCTAAGATCTTCTCATATTTGCAAGTGTCAAAACAAATGTGAATGTGGTGTTTACTTTGAGTTAACTAAAAGAGAAGATGAATATCGGTTGATGTAGTTTTTGCTTGAACTCAACGGAAATTTTGAAGGAGCAAAGGATCAGATACTCTCGATGGATCCCATGCCCTCCATCAACAGAGCATATGCTCTTATTCTTTCTATTGAAAAAAAGACTGGTTTAAATGATTTGAATATTGGAGCTTCTGCTATGATGATGAGAAAGTATGAGACAAATGGAAAAAAGGAATTTTGATAAAGGAAAGAAAGAATTCATGAGATGCACTCATTGTCCTAAAAAAGGTCACACTAAGGAGAATTGTTTTAAACTAAAAGGCTACCTCGAATGGTGGGACAAGAATAATGAAAGAAAGAAAATTGGCTCAAATGCTGCTGCAAGTTCAAACAATGCTACTGCCTATTATGTTGCTAGTCCTCTTGATGATGGTCAAGAAGACATAAATAATGTGCAAGGCTTAATGTATACCATTATGAAGGTTCAACAAGACTTGGAGAAAATTCTTGCAAATGGTAAAAGATCTGAAGATCACAAAAGGAATGCAAGTGTTAATCTTGCTCATCTTGAAGACTTCTTGGGTATGTCTTCATCAACTAATGAAACAAATATTAGTAAAAACAATTATGGACCATAGACACTGGAGTATCTAATCACATGTGCTGTGATCATTCACTTTTTTCAAAAATATATCCTTTAAAAAAGCCTTCTTCCATTATCTTGCTTGATGGTTCAATTAAAAATGTTTCCTTTAAAGGAATTGTTATAGTGCATGATAAACTTGTTTTACATGACTGTTTATATGTTCCATATTTTAAGTTAAGTCTGTTATCAGTGAGCAAATGAGTCGCTATTTTTTTTTCAAATTCTTAAATAATCACTGCTTTCTTCAGAACCAACACTTTGATCAAGTGCTTGGAGTTGGAAAGCAGTAGAAAGGGATTTACCTTATCAACCATCAATCCTTCAATAAAAGCTTCATTAAAACTCATTGTTCTACATTTAATTTTTCAAATCCTAAAGTTTCTAATGTTGCACTTGTAATAAAGCCTAACATTTGGAATCTTAGACTTGGACATTGTTCCAATAAATTTCTGAAAATTTTAAATGTATTAAAATCAAGTAATGAAAGTGTTATTTGTAACATCTGTTCTTTAGCTAAAAAACATAGACATAGTTTTGTTTCCCGCACTTTTGTTTCTTTTAGAGCATTTAAATTGATTCACTTAGACCTATGGGGTCCTTATAGAACATCCACTATTACAGGTAAGAAAAATTTCTTAACTATAGTTGATGATTACACTAGATACACTTGGATTTTTGCAAAATACAAATCTGATACTTTCTCTATTTTCAAGCAATTTGTTATCTTAAATCAGACTCAGTTCAATGCTCAATTCAAAATCATAAGGACGGACAATGGTACAGAGTTTCTTAACCGACATATGTCTTCTTTCTTATCTAATCTTGGAATTATTCATCAAAAAACATGTCCTTACACTCCTCAACAAAATGGAATTATTGAGAGAAAGCACAAACATAAACTAAAAGTGGCAAGAGCTTTAATGTTTCAATCTAAAGTTTCTAAAGGTTTTTTGGGAGAATGTATTCTCACTGCCACTTATCTTATAAACATAATGCCTTATAAAATATTAAACTGGAGATCGTCGTGACAAGTTTTATCCTCGTGCCCTTAAGGCTATTTTTGTTGGATACGCATCAAATCAAAAAAAGTTTAGGTTGTATAACTTAAAAACTCATCAGTTGTCTATATCCAGAGATGTCATTTTTCACGAAAATTTTTTCCCTTTCAAAGATAATGTTATCAATTATGATAATTCATACTCCTATTGTTTATTATCATGATGAAGTTGTTCTTGATCAAACTAAAACTGTTTTACCAACTAGTGATATTGTAATTAATGATGATAATCCTGGTGAAGAAATTGTTTGTTCTTATAGTTCTAATGAAAGTGTTGATCCTTCTATATTTCATAATGTTGATACCCATGTCTCTGTTCGGGCCAAAAAAAGGGTTAAACATAAACCTTCTTGGCTTAAATATTTTGTTCTTCAAGCTTCTGGTGATAAGTATGCTTCTAATAAAGTTGTTAGTTATCCTCATGTACCTTCTACTTTTCCATATGTTCAAAATTCTGTTCTTGATGAATCTTATACAGATTTTTTGGCTGATATGTCATTTTTGTAAGATTCACATTCTTATGATCAAGCTAAGCTTCATGCTGGTTGAGTTGTTGCTATGGAAAAAGAATTAGAGGCTTTGAACTCTAACGATACTTGGGATTTATCTACTCTTATTAAAGGTAAGAAAGTCATTGGTTCCATATGGGTATTCAAAATTAAGAGAAATCCTGATGGAACCATTGAAAAATTAAAGGCCAGGCTTGTAGCCAAAGGATTTATCTCAATTTGAAGGGAAGACTATAATTACAGTTTTTCTCCTATTGCCAAGTTTGCCACTGTGAGAATCATGTTTGATTTAGCTGCTTCCAAAGGATTACCAGTTCATCAACTGGATTTCAATAATGCATTTCTGCATGGATCTTTAAATGAAGTCGTGTAGATGAAACCTCATTCTGGTTTACTTGACAAAGGGGATAACAGAGTCTGTAAATTAAATAAATCCATATATGGATTAAAGAAAGCCTCAAGACAATGGAATCATGTTTTAACTGAAAAACTGTTGGCTTTTGGTTTCGTTAAATCTATGGCTGATAATTGTCTTTTTATCTTAAAACAACCCTCATTCGAAATGTTTTTAGTTGTTTATGTGGACGACATATTGTTGATTAGTGATTGCTCTTATTAAGTAACAGATATCAAGAACTATTTAGATAAACTATTTACAGTGAAAGATCTCGGCCTAACTAAGTTTTTTCCTGGAATTGAAGTTCTACAACAACCAGAAGGCAATTTTTTGAATTAATGTAAGTACATTCTTGACATGGTGACAGAGTCTGGTCTCATTGGATGCAAACCTGTGAAGACTCCAATGATCACGGGTTTGAATCTCACTGATCTTAACTCTGAAATAATATCAAAGGACAAAAACTATAGGAGATTAATTGATCGTCTTTTATATTTAAACTTTACTAGACCAGATATTACATTTACTGTTCAACAGCTTAGTCAGTTTGTACATCAACCCCGGGCTGTTCACTGGAATTCTTTAATTCATCTCTTGAAGTATCTCAAAGGCTCTCCCTCTAAGGGTGTGTTTTAAGCGTCTCACATTTCGTTTGACCTCCATGCCTACTGTAACGCTGATTGGGGATCCTGCATCATCATACGTAAGTTTGTTCCAGGATATTGTATCTTCTTTGGAACTTCCCTAGTGTCTTGGAAAACAAGGAAACAAGCCACTGTGAGTAGAAGTTCAGCCGAAGTAGAATACAAATCTATGACTTCTACAGTTTGTGAAATCCAGTTGTTATCTTATAACCTTCGAGATCTTCATATTTGTTTTTCTTTACTTGTTAATTTAAATTGTGATAACATGGAAGCAATCCATATAACGTCCAATCCTATTTTCCATGAACTTACGAAGCATCTAGATATTGACTGTCATGCTGTTAGAAATCAGTATCTCTCTCGCTTTATCAATCCAGTTTACGTGTCTACAAAGTCTTAATTGGCCAACATCTCCACCAAAGTTTTGCCTATAAAACAATTCTCTTTCTTTTTTCTCAAGATGTACCTTGCAGATTTTTTCCAGGATGCATCTTGAGGGGGGATGTTGAACTTTGAAGCTTCTGCTGCTTATCTGCTTCCTGTCTGTTGTTGCTTGTATGCTTCTTATATCTTCATGTCTGCTTCTTGTATTTTGTTTTTTTGTTCTTCTATATTATCTTTTGTTGTATTTTTAGTAAATTAATTATCAATAATCTTTTATAACTAATCTCTTAACTAAGTTACAAGAGATTCTTGATAACTATATCAAAACAGATAGTAGATTGTAACAGTAAGATTATTATTATCGAAGCAAGTTTTTCTTTTCTACTTTTAAGCGAAAGACAACTATTTGTGTACCTCCATTAAGTAGAATAAATCGGTTACAAATAACAGAGACCCTTGTTCCAATGTATAGTTCTTCGAGAAATGGTAATTATGGTTATGGTTCATTTGTACCGTCTATTCCATCAGCAGCTCGTCAGAACCCATTAAATAACATAGTTCCGGTACAAATGATAGAGTTCGTACTTACAGTTTGTCGGGCAATAGTAATCAAAGTACTGTGTATTCTCTGGTCCATTAGTAGCTTGTATATAGAAGAAACAAAAAATCGTATTGTTATGAAGCAGGAAGCCGATGATGAAGAAGACTATGCAGATTGTTTTCTAGGCTTGTCGTAGTTGGCCTATACAAATAGTGTTTTTTTTGTTTATCTCGAATATTTTTTTCATTTTGTGTTGAAATTTTGTAGTCTATGTGAATTGCTATCTTTTCGGAATGTTTTTCTTTATTTACTGAATTTTACATGAACTTATTATTTCATTTGAATTGGTTTTTACTGTCTACAACTACCCGTGATTCAATAATTTATTGGTGAGATTAAATTTTGTATTGCATTTTTTTACCTTTGTGAACCAAGAAAGCTGACTTGTTCTAACAACCCCAATCTTACCATATTAATAACTAGAAGAGCAATAACATTAATAATAACAACAAAAATGAGAAGTTAATAAAAGACCATTCAACTCTTTTGGGTTACCGTGTAATATCTTCGGTACATGTGATAGCTTCTTGGCCTATTGGGTTTTGCTTCACATATTTTTGGATATCTTTTGTCAATATTAATTTTCTCAGATAATTTCAGAGATGGCCATCATCTCCTACTTGGAATTAAAAAATATATTAAATACATCATTGGCAAATGCAATAAAAGGAAAAGAAAAAAGAGTTCGGATTGATTGAGTGTAAATTATCCCTGATGAATAAATTATCCCGGATTAATTGGCAAAGCAACTCACCTAGTGAGTCACTGCTTTCTTGCTCATATTTGCATGGATAGGGAAAGACTCCAGTGTTCGACTAAAGAATGAAAACAAACATAAATTAAGAGAATTTAAACATATATTAGAATCACGGTAGACCATTAGCTAACATGGATAATATAGACCAGAAAACAAAAAAAACGTATAGAAGAGAAACAAGTTGGTGAATTCACAGGGTTGAGTAATGCCTTTTACAGAGAATCTTCCAATAAAAGTGTGTTTGTTTCATTAAAGTGTTTCATCGTCTTCCATATGATTTTAAGATCCTTTAGAAACAGGGGCTTATTGTTCTTAAAGTGAATACCTAGATCAGGACACCTCTGTTGGTCCTGTACAAGATCAATTCTCATGGTATTACAAGACATGAATTCCATAAATTTTACACAGCTTTGAAACATGTAATGAGAGTTGACAAGTTTCCAATATAAGATGAATTAAGAGATCGAAAGGCTTACCCAAACAAACTTAAAATTTCTTTAGTCTTCATTAAGAATTTCAAAAAATTATGACAAATTGTAACTGCAGAAAACTTACTAACTGTATCGGGTATCGTGTAAACAGAAATGAACAAAAAAAAAAGACACCTCAATTGATTTGCACCACCCTCTTGCAAGTGAATAAACAAGACAATAAAATAAAAAAAATCATTAGCCAAAGGTAGAAGAGTATTGTCTTCTTGATGACCAAACGACTACATGAAAATGATAAAACAAAATTTCAGAAACTCCTTGCAGGAGGGCCTAAAAAAGTGAGATAAAAATAATAATATTGTTAGAACTAAGCTTCTAGAAAACATGCAACAAAATTGCTTAGAGTCAATCCTAAGTTTCTTACCCGAATTGCAACCAATAGTTCCTTGTGCTTGGAATCTTATATTCACTTCACATGTGTTGATAATATGAGCAAGGACTCCATTCACATCAACGACAAGAAGTTTTTTACCAAAATTGCTTGCCAATAAATCTAGAAAAGATCTTTCAAGTTAGAAGTTAGAAGTTAGAAGTGCGTGGAATTAATAATAAAGAAATACATCATGATTAAACGCCTGTTACCAACTCAATACATTTTTCTAAGAACAAACATAATATGACTAAACATACCTTTTGAACAACTCAAATCCTTTTTCTAAGAAGATTTTTGTTCAGCAATGAAGGATGTGGTCTCATCAAGCCTATAATTCTTTGTTGGCTTTGTGAGCTCATCAAGGTCACAAGATGGATCTTTCGATCTCTTACGACTGGTCTTCATTTCTGTTATAAACTTTTCTAATTCTCTATTCTCCTCAAGTTCTGACATGAATCTCTGTAACTCACTATCTTTTGATCATTTGTTTTTACCAAATTACAAATTTCCTCATTCTGAGAGCGATGTTTTAGATACATTTCTTCAAGTTCTGACTTGATGCTCTGTATCACATTATCCTTCGACTGAATCACCACTTCATCGATTTTTTGTGCCTCTATTGCTCCTTCAATTTCATTCACTGAAGTCGCTCTAACTTGTTCACACAAATCAGTAGCAGCAGTAGAAGTGAAATAATTTCATTCACTGAAGTCGCTCTAACTGAATCACCACTTCAACTGAGGTGTGCTCAAAAGCCCAAACTTGCAAACAAAAATAATTTAATTAGTTGAGCCTTTTGTTAGTGTATCTGTAAAAAAAATGATCGTTGTATTTACATTACCTGTAAAAAAAAGTGAACATCCTTTGAAGATTAAAACTTTCTTCCCCTCTACCCCTGGAGCCTTTTTAATTTTTTTTAACTCCTTCATTAACCATTTAAGTATGCCTCCACTTCAATTGTATTTCTTCAAATTATTAAGATCATCGAGATAACTGAACATCATAGGATAAATGAATTGTGCATGAGATGGAATAGGAAGCAAAGTAAAGTGAAATGTATAATATAAAATAACAATCTTCTTCAATGGTTTTCTCTTTCTCTTCGAGAAGATCCAAAAGAGTCTTAAACGCCAACTGTTTTACGTCTGGGAAAGAATCTTTCAATAATTTGTACACAATAGACTTCTGTTGGAATTAATTTAAATTGGTTTTGTATTTTACGTTTTGTATTTTGTTTTAAATAAGAGACGTTACCAGCTTGTACAAGTGGGTGATTAAGTCGAAGTGTCCGTTATTATTTCGTGGAATTAGTGGAGAGTTAATAGGGAGCAGATGAGTCTTGAAGTGTTAGTCTCTATTTATAACGTTGTAACCTTCTATTCAAGATATCCAAGAAGTTCTAACTCTGCTCCTCTCAGTTAAACGTGTACATCTGTGTGTGTGTGTGTTGAATATACCAGTTTGTCTTTCTTTCATTTGGTATCAGAGCACAGCATTCAGGGTGTTCTCTTTCAGATGGACGCGGGGAAAGGCAAGGCTGGATCTTTTGGGCTAACGTATCCAATGTTGTCTAAGGGGAATTACACAGCGTGGGCGTTAAACATGAAGGTTTTTATGCAGGCCCAGGGAGTTTGGGCAGCAGTAGAACCGAGTGATGCCGAAGCAGTGATTCATGAGAAGAATGACAAGGTCGCTTTGGCTATGATCTACCAAGGCATACCTGAAGAGATGCTGTTATCCTTTTCTGAGAAGAAGACAGCAAAGGATGGCTGGGAAGCCATCAAGGTCATGTGTCAAGGGGCTGATAAGGTGAGGAAGGCCAGAATTCAGACGTTGAAGGCGGAATTTGAGTCGCTGCGTATGGATGACAGTGAACAACTCGACGCTTTCTACATGAAGCTCAACGGACTGGTGTCCACTATCCGAGCCTTAGGTGATGAAATGGAGGAGTCGTACGTTGTCAAGAAGCTACTTCGGGCCGTTCCATCTAAATTTCTACAAATTACTTCAACAATTGAGCAATTTGGAGATTTAGAATCAATGACAATCGAAGAAGCTATTGGGTCTTTACAAGCTCATGAGGAAAGGTTGAAAGGTCAAAGTGTGACTACGGGAAACAAACTGTTATTGACAGAAGAGGAGTGGTCCAGGCGCGAGAAGAATGAGGACAAACTTCTTCTCACTCGAGAGGACTGGATGAAACGGAATCGAGAAGGAGGACGTGGGGGACGCGGTCTCCAGGGTACTGGTCGTGATAGAAGCACTGTAAGGTGTTTTAATTGCAGTATTTTGGGTCACTATGCTATAGAGTGTAAGAGGCCACGACGAGAACGGAGTCAAAGAAGTGAAGCAAACTTGGTGCAGATCAAGGACGACGAACCTGCTCTGTTACTGTCAGAATCAGATGAAAAGCTGACTGAGTTGGCGTTGGTGAATGAAGAAAGGGCCATCCCAAAGTTGGAGAGAAATATAACAGAGAGAAAAACGTCACAACTGTGGTACTTAGACAACGGCGCTTCAAATCACATAACTGGGGACAGGTCAAAGTTCTCACAGATAAATGAAGACGTGACAGGCGAAGTAAAACTTGGAGATGGGTCAACGGTATGCATTAAAGGAAAAGGGTCGATCACGTTTGTTTGCAAAACCGGAGAAGAAAGAGTGTTTAACAATGTCCTCTACATTCCAAATTTGTGCAACAACATAATTAGCCTTGGGCAAATGTCAGAAGAAGGTAATAAAGTGGTGTTACATGGTGAGTTTCTGTGGGTGCATGACGGGGATGGGAAGCTATTGATGAAAGTTAGACGATCAGCAAATCGTCTATACAAGATCTTGCTGGAAGAATTCAAGGAATCCAAGGGTGCTTGTCTACTTGCAAAATTGGAAAGGGACTCGTGGCTCTGGCACTCTCGCTTAGGCCATGTGAACTTTGATGCATTAAAACTTATGATTCGGAATAAGATGGTTTATGGCCTGCCCAAAATGATGCATCCAAAGGCACTGTGTAAGGACTGTTTAATGGCAAAGCAAACAAGAACTCCCTTTCCTTCACAATCGAGTTACAGATCAACCAAGGTGCTGGAATTAGTACATGGAGATATTTGCGGACCAATCACACCATCAACACCATCTGGCAAGAGGTATTTTCTACTTTTTGTTGATGACTTTAGTCGTGCAATGTGGGTTTATTTTCTGTCAACCAAAGATGAAGCACTAGGAGCATTTATAAGATTCAAGCGTCTTGTTGAAAAAGACTCTGAGGAAAAGATTAAAGCCCTGCGTACGGACAGAGGAGGAGAATTTTGCTCACATCAGTTTACAAGTGTCTGTGAAGACGCTGGGATCATGAGACAATATACGGCCCCTTACTCTCCACAACAAAATGGAGTGGCAGAGCGAAGGAACCGAACGGTGGTGTCAATGGCTAGAAGTTTATTAAAGGAGAAGCATGTCCCATCTAGATTTTGGGGCGAAGCATTACGACACTCTGTTTATGTGCTTAACAGACTGCCCACACGTGCTCTCTCTACTGACACTCCATACGCAGCTTGGTCAGGTAAGAAGCCAGATATTAGTCACATAAGAATTTTTGGCTGTTGTGCTTACATGAAGGTGCCTGGCATTCATACAAGGAAACTGGATGATCGGTCAAAATCAGTAGTTTATTTTGGAAGAGAGCCTGGTACAAAAGCACATCGACTGTATGACCCAGAAGAGAACAGAGTTCATGTTAGCAGAGATGTGTATTTCGACGAGCTTAAGTCTTGGAAATGGGCTAATGATGACAGTGCAGTTGAAGAGACTCACACCCATTTCGTGGTGGTTGACTCTGTAATCTCGACGGAAGCAACAGAAAACGGTAATGAGGAGTCTTTGACAGAGCTCGGTAATGAGGAGTCTTCAACAGAGCCTAACACTCCTGTACAGTCCTCTCATTCGACTGAGTCACAGGCAACACAGGCAACACCGACTTCATTAACACAGTCGAGTGAAGTCAGTTCAGCAGAAACTGGGAGTAGCAGTGTGCCAACGCGCTTCAGGTCTTTGCGCGACATTTATGCTGATACAGTCGAAATCGAGCTTGGTGAAGATGAGTTGCTGTTTCTCAGTATGGAGGAGCCAGTCACATATAAACAAGCTGTCCAAGAAAGATCATGGGGGAAGGCTATGGAGAGCGAAATAGAAGCAATAGAAAAAAATTGCACTTGGCAGCTTGTGGAATTGCCACCTGGGCACAAACCCATTGGCCTGAAATGGGTGTACAAACTAAAAAGGAACACAGAAGGTGAAATTATAAAGCATAAGGCGAGGCTCGTCGCGAAGGGTTACGTTCAGAAACAAGGGGTTGATTTTGAGGAGGCGTTCGCACCTGTCACACGATTGGAAACTGTAAGGCTATTATTGGCGTTGGCTGCAAATCGTGGTTGGGAAATTCATCATCTAGATGTCAAGTCAGCTTTCTTGAATGGCGACCTGCATGAAGATGTGTACGTACAACAACCCGAAGGTTTTGTGAAGCAAGGCAAGGAGCATTTGGTCTATAAGTTAATAAAGGCTCTTTATGGGCTTAGACAGGCGCCACGAGCCTGGTACGAGAATTTAAACGAGTTCTTGAAAAGTTTGGGATTCACAAAATGTCCTTATGAGCATGCTGTGTACATAAAAAGGGAGAAGGAAGAGGTCTTAACCATTGGGGTATATGTTGATGATTTGCTGATCACGGGCTCGAGTATAACAACAATTCAGAGGTTCAAGGAACAAATGGGCAGGAAATTTGATATGACTGATCTAGGAAAGCTTTCTCACTATCTTGGGATTGAGGTGAAGCAAACTAAGGAGTACATCGAATTGAAGCAGTCGGCCTATGCTCGAAAGGTCCTGGAGAAGAGTGGCATGGCAGAATGTAAACCGACGAAGTACCCTATGGAGCCAGCGTTGCAACTGCACAAAGATGAAACTGGACAGGCTGTTGATTCAACTATGTTTAAAAGCATTGTGGGAGGATTAAGGTATCTAGTTCATACTAGACCAGACATAGCATTTGCAGTTGGTATAGTCAGTCGTTACATGGAACGACCAACTGAGATGCACCTCAATGCTGTCAAGCGAATTCTTAGGTATTTAAAAGGTACTTTGAGATATGGTTTGGTGTATTCAAGGGGAAGCAATAACAACATGTTGTCAGGATATTCCGACAGCAATTTGGCTGGGCAGATTGAAGATAGGAAGAGTACTGGAGGGATGGCTTTCTACCTAAATGAGAGCTTGATCACGTGGGTGTCTCAGAAACAACGTTGTGTGGCATTATCATCCTGTAAAGCGGAGTTTATGGCAGCTACAGCGGCTGCTTGTCAAGGCATATGGCTGCGTAATTTGCTTGGTAAACTTACTGATTCTGATGTTGGTCCTGTAGTGCTCTACATAGACAACAAGTCAGCGATAGACTTGGCTAAAAATCCAGTTTTTCATGGACGTTCTAAGCATATTGACATCCGGTACCATTTTATTCGAGAGTGCGTTGAAAAAGGTGAGATCGTGATCAAACACATTGGAACAGAGGATCAACGTGCTGATATTTTGACGAAAGCCATGGCCACTGTGAAGTTCGAAAAGATGCGTGCACTCCTTGGCATCAGGAAGATTCAAAACCAGGTTTAAATTCAGGAGGTGCTTGTTGGAATTAATTTAAATTGGTTTTGTATTTTACGTTTTGTATTTTGTTTTAAATAAGAGACGTTACCAGCTTGTACAAGTGGGTGATTAAGTCGAAGTGTCCGTTATTATTTCGTGGAATTAGTGGAGAGTTAATAGGGAGCAGATGAGTCTTGAAGTGTTAGTCTCTATTTATAACGTTGTAACCTTCTATTCAAGATATCCAAGAAGTTCTAACTCTGCTCCTCTCAGTTAAACGTGTACATTTGTGTGTGTGTGTTGAATATACCAGTTTGTGTTTCTTTCAACTTCTTCTTTTCGCTTATATTGACTTCGGTTTCTCGTCCTTTGATCTCAAGAATTGGTGTAATCTCACTAGGACCAACCGAGACATGCAACCCCCCCCCCCCAATCGAGCTTCTCATCAGCATTATTCCACTTATCTAGCAAATATTGTATTAAGATGGCAGATTGATTCATCTTGAATCCAGATATATATAATAGAGATCTGAAGGGAGATCTTTTAATTGAGTCTGTGACATCAGTTCTCTGTTTAACTAAATCATTTAGTTTTTCCATCACACTTAAACTAGAGGCTAGTCTACACCTAAAGACTCGCTTATATTTTATAGAAATCATGTTTGTTAGGAAACAAACCTAGTTAAATAATAATAAAGTATCTCTGTTAGATTGCGTAACCGAATCCCGATAAGTATGTATATTAGTTGAACAAACACGTGCACATATAACTGAAAAAATCTACATTTTCTCTAAGAAATTACACAAAACGTGCCATGAAAAAATCTACAGATTAAACTAACATATGCACACTATAGCTATCACAACATTCACAATAAATCAAAGCATTGTCTAAGCCTTTGTCCCCACAAACGAGACAAACATCCTCCTCAACCTGAAAAGAAACCATCATAAGCTATGATCAGGCTCACACAAATATTTTTACTCAGTCACAGAGTGCAAAGACAAAATCATCACATCGTCAAATTTAATATCGAATAAAAAATCAAGATATCACACGGATGTAGAATACAAAACTCATTCCAATATTTATTACTCACAAATAAAGGAAAACTAAATTACATATGCTAAGAAACAAGTCTTACTGATTAATCAAATATACCCCCACTCAGAATATTAATCCTAAGTACGCCTTATCAATCGAATGGAATCTGATTAATCAAAGGGAGACTAACTTACTCCCGCTTAGAAAATTAACCCTAAGTACCCCTTATCAATCGAAGAGAAACTTATTAGTCCAAGAAGTTACGCACCAAGAACATAAAGGGCAACTAAATAAGGAATAAAAAAACATTGAAGTGTATAAATATAGAAAAACAAACGTGGCGTAAAAGTCGTCGCGGGAGAAATGGTTTTGTTGGTGGAAAAATCAAATTCTGGGGGAACAATAGAGGAACTTTAAAGAAATCGTTTCATTACAATTCTAAGGGAACTAAAATTTTGGAGTTTAGTGTTTCTGAAAGTGGGGACTTCTGCAGGTCTCAATTACATATAATATAATTGAACCACTAAAATTATATAAAAATATGTTTATAATCACTTTTGTAGTGTACTTTTATAATTCTAAAAAGTATAAAACTAACTTTAAACTAATTAAATAAAATTTTATAAAATATGTTTTTAAGATTTTATTTATAAAATTAAAATTAAATAAATGAATTTAAAACATGAAATCTATAATAAAAAATTGATATAATAATCTAAAATAATCTAAAACAAAATAGTCATATGATATAAATATAAAATAATATTTTTAAAATATAAATATTTATACTCACCTAAAATAAAAATTAATATGATATTAAAAAATTTATTATCATTACAAATTAATTTAATAAAATCAAGTTTTAATAAATAATATATTAATAACTAGGTTGTTATTGTTCTTATCAACCCGATAACCCGTTCGGGACCGACCCGATAAGGTTATCGATCCGTTAATGAGCCGAAGTTTGAAGTCGGACGGATTAGCGGTCCGGGCCGATAAACCCGATCAAAACCCAATGGGTAGCCAAGTTGGTTGAGTAAGGCACCTTTGTGATCAAAGGTCATGAGTTCAAGTCCATTTACAAACGCTTTTTTTGTTTGAGTCTGTCACCTTGTGTGCTTTATCTTCTGACTTGGTTTGCATGCTATTGCTCAGAATAAGGGTTTACCATGTGCACACTCGTTGAGTAGAATAGTGGCTCCGGGTTCTCTCGAAAAAAAAAGAAAAAAAAAAAGAAGTGACAGCTCAACCAAAAAAGTGTTTGTAGAAAGACTCGAACGCATAAATTTTGAACACAAACATGTCGTACTCCACAAACTCGGCTACCCCTTGGAAGCTAGATAACACTAAATGAGGATTATACCATAAATATTAAGAAATATGCAAAATAACGTTTATCATTAATATAAATATGTTTTGAAAATTTTAATTTTACGACTATTAACTGATTTTATAATTTTGGTAAAATGATATAATCATATATTAATAAACAAAATACTATTAGTTGAATTTTGTTAAATGATTTTTGATAATTTTATTTTTTAATTTTCAGATTTGATTGAAAAGTATTATTTTGAATATCAGTATCAATATATTATATATTATAAAATATAGTTTTATATCAAAATAATTGCGAAATGATATTAATAAAAATTATTATATCAAAATATAATTAATTATATATTTTTATAATTAGTTAACATAATTATAAGGTTATTTCGTTTAGCTTTAAACTACTGATTTTACTAATTACAGAACCGAAAAATTATCCACCTGTCAAAACAATAAGAGAGTTACAATATATATGTTCGGATTACGACACATTCTCCCACGATCATCCAACTTTTACTTTCGAAAGAAAGGAGATTGGTATTGCTCACGTGCAAGGCAATTATTTTGTCATCGTAAGTAAACATGGAAATTTTTGTTTAATGATTAAATTTGTTGTAATATAATTGTATTGCTTCAGTATATTACATGTTAAAATATATACAAATATACTATTACAGCTAGTTTACCCTACGTATTCTAATCTTGTATCAACCAAAGTCGTGAGATGGTTTCCCTCATATAAAATAAAAATTAATTACAACATCATCATTTGAGGAACATCTTGTGGAACTTAGCCAACTAGTTTTCCAGGTTTATTTTCATGAATTTTTTTTATTGAATTCATCAACTTGTCCCGGCTTGCTTCAGCCCAACAGTCAACAAATATCGAAGAGTGATGAGTTTAGCAGTTGGATAAAAAGTCTCCTAATAGTCGATACCTTCAACTTGGGTGTAGCTTTTAGTCACCAAATGGGATTTATATCACTCAATGGTTCCATCAGAGCTGGAGGAATGGGAACCATCTGCCAAGATGAAGGCTTTGTTCGTGATGTTAACAAAGCTAGAAAAGCACGATCTAAATATGAGAGGAGAAGGGATACCTTGTAGATTGACGAGATGAAGCATGAGAGGGGAATCTTAGTGTAACTTAGCCAACTACTTTTCGAGCAATACTATTGAAGAGAAGCATGCTCCTTATAAAGATGTTGGGGTTAAAACCCAAAATGATCCACTTGTTGATTGTATTGTTATGGAAGACATGATTCTTATATTACTACTAGTTTCTTTAAAGATCAATATACTAATGTTGTTAGCCATTATTCTGATCCTTAAGCAAACAGGAATCAAATAAAGTTTTGTCAGAATTACATGATGGAGAAGGTTAAACACATTACAGGTTCAAGACATTGACTTGTCGAGTTTTATTGGCAGGGTATTATTGGTCTTCGATTATGAACGATGCCAAAAAATCTAGTTCGAAGTTGTGATACTTGTCAAAGTTTTGCCAACTCTATTCATTAACCAACAGTTCCACTTATGTCCATCACCGAAGTCATCCCATTTGAAAGATGGGGAATATATGTGGTGGGGCCTTTGTCGATGACCTCAGAAGGACAACAAATGATAATTATTGTAGTGGAATATTTTACGAAGTGGGCAGAAGTTGAACCGTTGTCTAGAACAAAAGCCAAATATGTGATTAAGTTCGTTGTAAATAGTATTTGTTGTCGTTTTGGAGTACCTCAAAAAATTACTACAGACAACGGTCTTCAATTTAATAACAAATAAATGGCTTTCTTTTCTACACCATTTCATCCCCAAGAAACAGTTCAGGTAGAGGTGACAAGTAGATCCCTTTTATAAGGTTTGAAAAAGAATTTATCAGGGGTTGCAGGCTAATGGCCTAATTTTTTACAAGAGATGTTATGAACTTCTGTGTAAAGAAAATCAGAGTCCTCAGTTCAGCACTTCTGTGTAAACCACTAGCTCGTTAGGCTTTCAATCCATCAGAGTTTTCAGAGTGATCGGAATTCTCACCTTGACAAACTCAGGGAACCCCCCATTTTGTACGAATACGACCCAATTCGGCGGTATGGGTGTATACGTAGGCTATATTATGGAGGGATAGCATGTATTTCACGAAGACTTTCTGGAAATTTGAACCTACTTCCCTTCCAGACACTCCGGAAGTGCATCAGGATTGGACATACCCACTTTAGTTTTGCCTTTTCGATCTGCTGCGGTTTCCTCCGTTTGTCCTGATGTCTCAAAAGGAGTATCATCCACGCTATCCTCCATATTTTCTCATATTACAATGGAAGGATGTTCGAATGGCTTGGTTTCTATTAGGGGCTGCTGTTCTGATGGTTTGAGTTTTGGAAAAGGCTTTATTGTCTCCAAATTAGTGTGTTTCGAAGAGCTAAGAGTGGACTTAGCCTTGGATTGGCGAGTTATTCAGCGAGGGGTATTATTCTCATGAGACTTCTCAACGTCCGAACCCATGGCAATAAAGGGTGAAGGTTCCTAACACTGGAAACGACCTTTTCTTTAAGAAAAGGGTTCTGAGATTCTTGAACAGAGGATCCTGATCGAATAGGAGAAAAAGATGGGACAAAAGGCAGTTTTCTAACCTTAGATGTCTTTGATGACGATGAACCTTGGTCTGTGTTTGCTTTTAGTTGATTGAGTTCTTCACCAAGAGAAACGGGAAGACGAGCAGCTATTCTTTCGTCTCTTGCAACTTTTATCGCTCTCTCTAATTCAGACAAATTTAATCAACCCCCTTTTACTAGTACGTTTCTGGTTGTGAACATAAATTACTTGAACGCAATTTGAAAGAGTACTAATCTTTCTCTCTCTAAAAGTGTTTGTATTTTTGAAGAAAATAGAACAGTGAAGTCGAGTTAAATAACTGTGAAAATAGAGAAGGTTACCTAGGGGAAGATAAATTGATCATAGCCATGATTAAGGGATGTTAAGCATATGGGTACCACCTAAGTAACTTTGTAGCCTAGTATGTACGAGAATCTAGGAGAAAAACGACTAAGAGGTCGAACCATAGCCTGACACGTGTCCCACATTGGAAAAAGACTCTTGAAATTCTTAACGGTAAAATCAGTCCCACCAAATTCCGATCTGGCTGACTCTTGAAAATCTTAAACATAAAAAGGTAATATATTGAGTTCGGATACAAAGGCAGATCAGAAAAACACGTTCCACATTGGAAATGCCTTGATTTATATTCTTACGGTTAGCTCTTCCAAAGATTCTTTGTAAGATCTAAAGGGGCTACTGATAAGGTCAAAAACAAATTGATACTGCAACTTGGTTTTATCCGATGGGAAGTTCGGACCAAACCACTACCATGAGAAACCGAATAGGACAAATGTAGTGGAAAGTGACTAAGTTAGGTGGTGGTCGTTTCACATCTTGGGCTAATGGGTTCTTAAACTTGACCCGACTCCATAATCCGACCGAAAAGGCCCATGGGTCATTGATTAAGTATAAATACCCCAATCACTTTCATTAATGAGGGTGATCCGAATTTAATACAAGCACACACCTTAATTATCTCACTACACTCCACCTTAAACATTAAATTCCCAAAACACTTTACTAAATTGCCCTCAACCAGAAAGAATCCACACCAAATCTAAAAAGTTTAATAGCTTTCATTATCACATAAGATGAAAATAGGAAAGTGTAGCACCTGATTAACATCTCCAAGAAGTTTTGTAAGCCAAATACACTCATGGGAAGCTATTGTGGCTGGAACATATTCAGCTTCAGTAGTTGATAGTGCCACTGTGTCTTGCTTCTTGTTGCACCTTTCACTACTGGATGTAATGAGTTATCCGCTGTCATTATTACTTGTTTTCTCAAATGAGGACGAATATCATAAAGTATGGAAGCATTACCGGTAGCATGATGTGAGCATCCCGAATCAACGATCCACTCAATCTTATAGTCAATACAACTAGTATTAACTTTCGATTTATTTTCAGATTGATGTGTAGCAGAAGTCATGTTGTCCGATTGATTAATAACCTTAATTGAGAAACAATTTTCCCACTGTAGCGCATTTCTCTCTTCAGCATCATGTGCAACATTTTCATATGATTTGACGATTTTCAAATAAAAATTTGGTTTAATGTGGCCTGGTTTACCACACTTCTTACAAACAAGCTTTGCACGACAGTCTGACTTCATGTGTCAAGTCCTTCCACATCTACAACATGTCAGTTTATAGTGGTTTGCTGACTTCCCCTCATTCATTTTCTGTTTACCCCTATTTTGAAAATGACTTTGTGTGTTTTTCCACCTTGACTTTTCTTTAGTAAAGAGTGTATCTTCAACATCAGTAGGATACTTACCAAGCATATGTTTAACTAATGCTTCGTGGTTATAGATTAGGTTCTCTAACTCAAGAATTGATGGTTGGTTAACCCATCCTTGTATTGATGATATAAGCGGCATAAAATTGGGTCGTAATCCACTAATCAAATAACATATTAGCCTTGCATCACTAATAGGTTCATCACTATCCAAACCTGAAATTTCCGAACATACATTCTTGACATTAAAAAAGTAATCAGAGATTGACATATTACCTTGGGTTAAAAAAGCAAACTCATTCTCAAAGTATTGAAGACGCATAGTATTTTTCTAGGTGAATAACATGTCAAGAGTATCCCAGATATCCTTTGGAGAATCCAATGCACGAACATGATCAATAAAATATTTCTGGAGTATCACTAGGAAGTGTCTTGGTATCGGAAACAAGATCTCATAAATTTGTCCTTGAAGGAAAGCCCCAAACACAACCGTCAATATTGGTAATTAGTTCCAACAAGCTTCTTTGTAAACATATAAGAAACTAAATTACTTTCATTCATATTGATTTAAAATTAATAACACTTAACATGATTTTTATTTCACTAGGTAATAAAATCAAACACTTGATATGCAGAGACCTTGCTCTGATACCATGAAACAATTTGAACAGACAATAAATTTTATTTTTATTACTTAAAGAATTAAATACATGAGTTCAATACTTATAGAAAAATATGATTTCCATTACTCCACTAACATCATTTAATAGTTTTGACTTCTAGTATAATTCTCATTACTCCACTAACATCATTTAATAGTTTGGGAACTCTTTGACTTCTAGTATAATTCTCATTACTCACTTGATATGTACTAACTTGTGACAGAACATAACCAAACCGATATGGAACCGAACCGATAAAACATATAATAAATCGGTATATACCTAATTGATGTGTTATTTATCCTACACCGTTAAAAAGAAAAACAATTACTATAAGGGTCAAGATATATATATACCCAAATGTGGTTTAAGTATACCCAATTTTGAGTTTACCCAAAGGTGGTATAAGTTTACCCAAATTTTGACAAAAATACCATTTTCTAGGTATATAAGGTTTTTTTTAATAATCTTATCCACCTCATTTTTTCTCTTACACTCTCTAACTTCTCTCTAAAACCTTCAAGTTCTCTCTAATTTATCCGGCGAACTAAAATATGGAAACTTAGTCTTAATATCAAAATTTAGGGTTATGGTTGAATTTGGTAAAAAAAATCAGAATTTTAAGGTGTTTGGAGGCCATTTTCCGGCCGGAATTCGGCCGGAAAATGGCCATTTGCGAAGGCTGAGCGTACCATAGGTAGGGGGGGCGTATCGGTCGGTACCCCCTCTGTACCGATAGTACAGAGTGTATCGTACCATAATCCACGATACACTCTGTACCATCGGTACAGAGGGGGTGTACCGGCCGGTACAGACCGTCTGTACCGATGGTACACCCCCTCTATACCGATGGTACATAGCGTATCGTGGATTATGGTACGATACGCTCTGTACCGACCGGTACGCCCCCCTGTACCAATGGTACGTTCAGCCTTCGCAAATGGCCATTTTCCGGCCGAATTCCGGCCGGAAAATAGCCTCCAAACACTCTAAAATTATGATTTTTTTAATAATTAATTTTTTAATTTTTTTTAAAAAAAAACTTCAAAAAAAACAAGTTTTGATTTTGTGTTTTTATTAGAAGAAGCTTAAAAAAATTAAAAAGAGTTTGAATGTTCTTGAGGCAACTTTGAATGTTCAAGAACAATTTGAAGAATTTCACAAAATTGTAGTAATATGGGGTTTGATCTAGTAGAGAGTTGTGTTTTTTTGGGTATACATAGCCAAATAGATTGTTTTGTGAATTGGGTGTATCTACGATATACTTAGTATTTTTTTTTACTTAGTGGCAATTCGGATATTAAATGAAAGTTCAAAAGTTTTTTCGTCATAAAAAAATCAAACAAAAGTCAACTGTATTTTTTGGGTATACTTAAACCACATTTGGGTATATATAGCCATACCCTTACTATAAACATAATTCTATAAATAAACATGTTTTATATTTATAAATAAATAAATTTTAATTCTCATTTCTATATATTTATAAATAATTTATAAAAATAGATCTCACGTGATATCTAGTGGATTATATAATTCAGTTTTAATTTATGATCGAAGGAAAAATAATGTTATTTTTTAACAAGAATTTATTATTATTTTAAAATCAAAATATTTATAATAAAAAAAATTAACGAAACTGAAAAAAATCATTCAAATGAATTAAGACAAATACTTAAATAATGTATACTATATTTGAAATGCAGAGATAAACTATAACTAAATAATGCATATTAACTCTCTTATTGTTTTGACAGAACTCTCTTATTGTTTTGAATTTCGTAATTAGTAAAATCAGTAGTTTAAAACTAGGTCAAAATACCTTATAATTATATTAACTCATTATAAAAATATATAATTAATTATATTTTGGTAAAATAATTTTTATTAATTTCGGTTTGTAATTATTTGGATATAAAACTATAATTTATAATATAAAATATGTTGATATTAATATTCAAAATAATACGTCTCAATCAAATTTGAAAAATATAAAAACAAAAATTATCAAAAATCATTTTAACAAAATTAAACTAACAGTATTTTGTTTATTAATATATGGTTATATTAGTTTACCAAAATTATAATTAAAATTTTCAGAAAATATTTATATTAACGAAATGTGTACTTGGAGAGAGTTGCACTAAGGACTCGAAGTCTTCCATTTTCTGATCTCGAAGCAGTTTCCTCCTGTCTGAATCTTTGAAATTTCGATTTTGTGTAGATGATGATGGGTTTTGATTTACTGGGTACTGAAAGAGAGGATCAATTAGAAGGGTTGTAATTGATTTAGGGTTTTGATTAGAGGATTGATTGGTTTTGTGAGAAGTCTGTTTATGAAAGGTTTGATCTAGGGATTGTTAATTTGGGGTTTTTTCTGTTGGGCTAGAAATATGGTCCATCAGTTCTTATGTCCTTCTAAATATTCTCTTTTGTAATTTTATTTGCTATTAATAAAGTTGCGGATTAAAAGAAAAATCGTATAATTTTCATTTAGTGCTATCATAAAATTCTTTTATTTATATATTACGTTTTTTAATATGATATATTGTGATTATTTTTAAGTTAATATATTTTAGAAATAAAATCCTTACAATTGTAAAAATATAATTTTTATTTGGTAAAAAAAGAAATATTAGATTTTTTTTTAATAAAATTGATATTAGATGTAGAATATATAAAATAAATTGATCGTTAAAAAAATAAAAAAAATTATTTATCATTATAAAATATTTAAAAATATATATATCAACAACCATAAGAAAGACACTTATTTTTCTATTGGGAGGATATATAATGGTATAACATGGTTGTCAAATTTGGATTTATATTGTCCCTCTCAAACTTGCCCTAAAGTCTTGCCCACCAATGAGTTGTGCTCGTTCATATGCTTCTGTTGCTCAACTGAACGATGAGGTTTATGTCATTGGTGGTGTTGGAAATGATGCTACACAGTTGAATCATACAACCCAGCTACCGGTCAATGGACTAGCTGCCCTTCATTAAAACGAAAATAGGGAAGTTTGAGTGCGGCTACTTTAAACAACAAAATATTTGCAATGGGTGGCAGCGATGGAATTGAGTGCTTATCAGAGGTGGAAATGCTCGACTAAGATGTTGGACGATGGATACCTGCCACTGCCAGGTCGATGTTACAGAAGATATTTGCTCACGCAGCCGTGGAGCTCAATGGTGTGCTTTATGCTACTGGTGGATTCAGTGGGAATAAATATTAATATTTGAATTCTGCTGAAAGGTTTGACCCAGAGAGAGAGCTATCATGGACAAGCATCAACAATACGAAGTCGAAAAGAGCCTCCCACGCTCTGGTTGTTTTGGATGAAAAATTATATGCCATAGGTGGTTTTGATGGTGATAAGATGACTTCAAGCGATGAAATATATGAGCAGCGGCTTGGAACATGGATTAGTGGGGACCCAATGAAGCATTCAAGGGGATATTTTATGGCTGCTGTGTTGAAGGAAGGTATATATATGTCATTGGAGGTATTAGAGAAGAACCCCTAGACTTGGTTGAGTGTTTCAAGGAAGCTAAAGGATGTCTTGAGGCTGGCTAGACATCGGTGCTGGACCTATTGGGAAAAGATGTGCCTCTATGTCACTCACTCTGTAGCTACCTGAATGAGCCATGTTGTTTCTTTTTTTGGGCTAAAACAGGGGATTACATGGTAGTTGATTATATTATTAAGGTACATTAAACATGTATAGTTGATCCATGTTTACACTCCCTGAACTTTGGTAATATGATGTCTAATTTTTCTACCGTAAAGACTCTCCATTGTAATTCCGTTTACCAAAGGTGAAGTTCATTGAACTACTAAAAAAAACTAAGACGATGATTTTCAGCAGCTCTTCCGTTTGGTGCAAGTCCTACTCCGTTAATCGATTAAGTAAGAAACCATAAATTAGAACCAAATACAAACTCAGAATTAAAAAACAACCCAACAAAATTCTGTTCTACCATAAATTAGAACCAAATCCAAACACAGAAGTAAAAAACAACACAACAAATTTCTGTTCTACCATAAATTAGAGCCAAATCCAAACAGAAGTAAAACAACACAAAATCCAAACACAGAAGTAAAAAACAACACAACACACGAAACTTAAATTGCAACAATTTCAAATTCTGTTCTTCCCAGCAATCCATGGTGTGTTTACTTTCCTGAGGTCAAAAACAAGAAAAGTAAATGATTATACTTCATCATTATAGTTCAATATTGAACAACTATTTTTCAAAACCTTACCTTATGTAGCACGCAACTTCGAACGGATGGTCTCTCGCTGCAATATAATATTAAATCAGAGGCAGAATAAATCTAAGCCAACCATCATAGATATCATAGTTCATTTTTAAAAGACCATCACATAGGGAAAACTAAGCGAACCATTATATATAGCCACAACACCATAGCTGCCGTGTTTTCTTTTGCTTTGACCTCCTTGTTCAGCGACTCAGTGCTTGCAGCGAGTGCAGCAAGCGACACAGTATATTTCCGCCCCGCCGCAGCGAGTTTATCAAGCGCCTCCTCTAACTTTCCTTCCTGTGGGTCCTTCCTGACTTCCGATTTCTGCAATTTTAGTCAGATTTTCTTAAAATTTTCTTATCAAGAGTTGCTAAACCCAAATGACCAAATGTTACCAGTGCCGCCCGCAAACCCTAGAGCCAACCTCAACCAATTATATGACTGTCTGTTTTAATAATTTTCGAATTGCGAGAAGATATAGTTGAAGGAAAGAGAGAGACACCTGATGGTGATGGCGAGGAGAGCTTCCGATCTCTATTATATGAAAGATAATTGAAGGAAGACTTCCCAAAGCTAAACTACACAATACTAGTAATCCGAACGACATTCTTATTGACAATTTGCTAATTCCGAGATAGAAGAGAGCTTAAGAGAGAAGAGAGAGACCTCAGCTTTATTGAGCGAGATAGAAGAGAGCTTAAGAGAGAAGAGAGACCTCAGCTTTATTGAGCGAGATAGAAGAGAGCTTAAGAGAGAAGAGAGACCTCAAGAGTACTTTATTGAGTCTGCCGCTTGACTGTTGATGATAGGAAAACACATAGCAGAGCCGCTTGACTGTTGATTTGAGAGCGGACAGACTGACGTGGGTGGCGGAGCTACGGTGGGTTCCTTGGAACCCACTAATGTTTATAGATATTATTAATAAGTATATCAAAAGCCATTACATTATGTATCCCAGTGGTAAACCTCGGCTACCACTAACTCTTTTATAGTTCTAAGATTTAATAACTCTTTCGATAGTCTTTAATATCCATAGATTTTAAAAGTAAAAAATAATTTTTTGATTAATAGTATTAAAAAGTTTAGTTTTAAAAGTAAAAAGTTTAGTTTTAAAAGTAAAAAGTTTTTAGGTTTTAATAGTAAAATATATTATTCCGACTAGTAGTTTTAAAATTTAATACTCTTAAAACATAGTAAAAAATTCACTAAATATAAAAAGTGAATTTAGAAATTATTGATGTTATTTTATGATTTTTTCATGTTTAAAAGTAAAATTATTTTATAATGTGTTCGTGTTTAGAAGTAAATTTAGAAATTGATATTCGAATAGAGAGAAGTTATATTCGTTCGATAGCATATCTTTTGTATTTTAGGTCTAAAAAACAACCTTAGATTTTATGTGATATTAACAGTTTTTTTTTAAAATTAAAACATAAATCGTGTATATGATGATACGAAGAGTATAAAGAAGAAATTAAGCTTATTAATCATGATTTTTTTTACAGTGTAAAATTTGAGATGTTGAGATGATTATTAATAATCTTTGAAAATACAAATTGCTTATATCGCAATCCTTTGAAAAAAAATATCACAACCTAAGTTGCAGCTGAAGCAATTTTGAGACATAACAGATGAAATTATGTAGGAATAAAACATATTGACATATAAATCTAAAATTTTATGTTTCTATTTATGTTAAGTGAACGAAACATACTTAATTGAATAGAGGCACGTTTTGCAATTTACTAAATGTTTTTTTAAAAATGCTAACTTTCTCTTTTTTAAAGAAACCATATACTAAGTTTTGAATTGTTATAATATGATGTTTTTACATCCGCATAAAACCATAATTTTATTGGATTTTAAAGGCCAATAACAAAAGTGATATAATAAAAGGATCATCCAAATAGATTCACAACAATCTGAATGATATCCGCACTATAAATATCCATGATACTATCTATATTGTTATTTGTTTGATCATTAAACTATAGTTTGATTACATTTAAATAATTGGACTTATAACAACACTTGGATACTATGAATGTGCATGTGACGAGACGTTCTAATTCAAGATACTTTTACAAATATTCGTATATATTGAAGTGTACTCATCTAATTCTGCATTTTATAGATAACCCGAATTTGGCTTATCATTTCAGATTATAACTAATAATAAACTAAAAAAAGCATGCCAGGACACCATAAGGATCAAATCCTGGCTACACCACTATCTGTCAATCATAAAGAACGGAACTTCCATATGAAATCGGATCAAAAAAACCCAAATAAGAAAAGACCCAACTACTCGCACCCAATTATAACCATGGCATTGAGAAAGTATATATACCATAGTAAGTAAATATATTATAATTTATATGAACATGTTATATAAGTCATATGCTTACAAAAGACGTAAATATATTATATAATTTATATGAACATGTTATATAAGTCATATGATTGCAAAAGACACGTAACGTTTTTAAGACTTTTCTAGTTTTAGTGGTAAATGTTATTTTCGCTAAAGTAATATATGTAGATTACATGCGAAAGAAAAAAGAAAAAACGAATTTCGCAAACTAATATGTATTTATAAAGAGTAAAAACAAAAACTCTTATTTTGAAAGAATATTAATGAATTCATTTTTTTTCAAGGCATTTTTTGTATTTTATTTTTAATTTTTATTATTTTATTTTTTGGACTGAAACGGATCGAACCGAATTGGACTAATAACGAACTAAATTGATCTTTTTTGTCCTAATAGTAAGTGTGTGTGTGAAGCACATCATTCATCCCTGTTAAGGTTCCATGCATGGTCTGCTCTCGAGCGTTTCGCTCGCATGCCACCCTGAGTTGTTCCTACCGTAAATTCTGGAGTTGTTGTTCTAGTTGTCGGAAAGTTGTCGCTATTGTCGGGCTGTTACCTAGGACCTTTTGTGCAACGGGGGTTGCCACCAGTCCGGATGGGTTAACTGCTTGTTCGGTCCCAGCAATCGATTGCACTATTCGTGCTACCGGCTCCACTGGTCCCGGGGGCTGTAACCACGACTTATGGGCTGACGACAGTGATAGAATGTGTCACGTCTTGTCTCGCCGCTGGTTTGCACTGGTCCTACGATTCACCGCCGCTTCGCTTGATTCTGATATGTCTCTTTCAATGATCTAGTAACTACCATGGTTTTTGCATTGTTAACGATAAATGTTTTGTCGGTTCCCACGAACGGCGCCAAATTTGTTATAGGAATAGAAGAAAGAGAATTACCAAGTAGAAAACTATTTTATTATCAAGGAAAAGGATAATGTTCACTATAACCAGGTAAGACCAATAATGTCTAATTACATCCTCAAGGAATCACCTTTCGCAAAAATTATACTAGAGGCCCAACTGCCGAGGAAATTCAACCCCATTCAGAATGGAAGCTTACGATGGTACGGGTGACCCCGAGAGGCACCTCGAGCAGTTTCGTAATATGATGATGACATTCAACCCCGATGATGTTATGCTATGCCGAACCCTCTCAATGGCCCTCAAAGAGAACGCGATGGACTGGTTTAGCAGCCTACCCAAAGGGTTCTTCACGATTTCACCGGCTTGTGGAAAACGTTCAGGGAGAGGTTTGTCGACAACAGGAAGCTCAGACGTGAGCGAGACTCCATCATAGACCTCTAGCAGAGGCGAGGTGAGACTCTTGAAAGTTATTAAGCACTTTGTTCATGCCGTGAACGCTCTGTCAGATTTAGAAGAAAACATGGCAGTAGCTTCTCTAAAGAGAGGTCTTGACCGGCGATAGGAACTATATGTCGGCCTGATCAAGTTCCCAACGGAGGTGATGGGGGACTTGATCGTCCACGTGAACACATTTATACGAGTAGATGATGCTCAGAGAGGAGACTTGCCCGACTAACATGTCCCTTACCCCAAGGAGGGAATGAGGTAGAAAAAAAACAAGATCCAAACACAAAATAATCAAATCTACGAGAAAAAAGATAACAACCTGTTTGTAAGAGGTCGAAGGACCCTCTGCGGATCTTTAAGCTCTTTCAAGATTAGTTTGGACACCATTCCAAAAAACCTTCGAAATGGTCCACAAAACTTAGATCACATTTACCGTTGAATCTCCAAAAGATGACTATTTATCAATTGTGACTAACAACTACCATCAGAGATCAAAACTCAAAGTCAAACACATAAAAAACGAAATCAAAGTGATGAACTAGAATATAATTAGATCCATGCACAAAAGGACAAGAAAAAAAGACGATAACAAAACTCAAAGTCAAAACTTTTAACATTGTTTAGAAGATTTTATTTTCTGTTGGTCCAGCATTTGTTAATTTTCTATTGGTTCCTTGTTGGAATTTATGGGGGAAAATGTCACACTTCGCAGTTCTCTCAACACTCTTAGATTACTTGTTAACTTTGTTTAACGTCTGTTAGTAGTTTAACTTGTATTAGTGGTTTTTATATTGTAAGTAAACCCTCTGCTACTAAATGAAAATATTAGTTTTTTTTCTCTCTTGTATTTAATCTTTATTCTCACAATTTAATATTTTTATTTTACACTAACAAAGTGGTATTAGAGTCATCTTCTTAAGTGATTTATGAGGTTAAATGGAAAGAGAATTTTCAATCACTGCATCACCAGTCTTCGATTAAGACAATTATCAAATATGGACAGTTTGTATGGAGACTTACTTGGAAGCTTTTGATCTTTGGGAAGAAGTAGAAGAGGATTACAAAATCCCTCCACTTCCAATAAATCCTACCATGGCACAAGTCAAAGTACAAAGTAAAAAGAAAAAGAAGAAAATCAAAGGCAAAAGCTTTATTAAAGTATATTTTCCTATTTATTATAAAGTAACCGTAGAATAAAGGTAGATAAATTGTTGCACTAATTTGTAAGTTTAACTCTACTAATTATAGTCATAATTAGGTTTGACTGTATTGATTATAATCATAACTAGGATTGACTTTATTGATTATAGTCATATTTAGCTCTAGCTACCGTGTGTGTATATAAGCAGTGTTTTTATTGAAATAAATCATATCACTTTTCACTTTTTACCACTTTTCACTTTTCTGACATGGTATCAGAGCAAAGTTCATATTTTTCTTGATTATTACAATCACCGTTCTTACAAAAAAAGTCTCAACGCAAAAATCACCATAGGTGATGATTCTTACAAATCGGAGATCCAAACCACCAACTTCAAAGGTTTCGGATCGGAGACCAAAACTATCAATGACCCACATCCCTTCTACATTCGTCATTCAAACCAACCAGGCCATGTCTTGGTTCCAATCAAATTAAACGGCGTCAATTATCAATCATGGAGAAAGGCAGTTATCCATGCCCTCACTGCAAAAAAGAAGATCGGTTTCATCGATGGTAGTGTCAAAGAACCATCAGAGGAGGATGAACCTCTTCTGTTCGAGTAATGGAACCAATGCTATAGCATGATAATTTCTTGGCTGACTCATGCTGTTGAATCAGAAATCGCTGAAGGAGTTATCCATACCAAGACAACACGTGAAGTATGGGTTGACTTGTGCGACCAATTCTCTCAAAAGAATGCTCCAGTCGTGTTTCAGAATACAAAAATCAATCGCCACCATATCACAAGGTACAATGACAGTAGCTGCATATTTTACCAAGATCAAGGCATTGTGGGACGAGCTCGAGATATATCGTTCTCCACTGACCTACAATCAACGACAAGCACACATCGAACAGAGAGAAGAAGATCGTCTTATGCAATTTTTAATGGGTTTACACAAATCTTACAAGACGGTGAGATCCAACATATTGATGATGTCACCTCTTCCCAATGTCTGTCAAGCATACTCTTTGATAATCCAAGAAGAGAAGCAACGATAGGTATCCTCTGAGCCAATTAAAAATTTCTCCATAGCAGCCACAGTCCCGGGAAAAGAAGGAAATTCAAAGCTGAAAATATGTGAGCACTGTAACAGATCCGGACATACCATAGATGAATGTCAGAATCTCCGATATCATTTTACTTATTGCGATATGAGGGTTCATACAGAGGATAGATGCCGATTGAAACATGGAAACAATCATAAGTTGGTACAATTCTGAACACAAAAATCTCTAGTTTGTGGCAATCAACCTTTGGCGAATGTGACCGAATGTCAAAACTTATCAGGTTCCAATACTTCTAGCATTGTTCAGGGATTCACTACCGAACAAATACAACAATTAGCCCAAGTAATCATTGCACTGAATCACAATAACTCTGGTAATGTTGATGCGTATGCGAATGCTGTAGGTTTGATTTCATCTATTATTGTGTCTGTTAATTCTAGTAGTACAAGTTCTTGGATTTTGGATACTGGCACCAGAGATCATATTGTCTCTCACATATCATATTTAACTGATCATAAGCCTTCCGTTATTACCAATGTTAATTTACCAAGTGGTGCAGCACAACAAATCACTCACACCATTACAGTTAGTTTTAATTCAAATTTAACCCTTACAGATGTCTTGTGTGTACCAGCTTTTAATTTAAATTTAATTTCAACTAGTAAACTCACTAAGTATCATAATTGTTGCATCATTTTATTTCCTGACTATTATATTTTGCAGGACTTGGTTTCGGGGAAGATGATTGGCTCGGGTAGATAATGTGGTGGTTTATACTATATGCATCCAAATAAACCGTCTATCTATATGGTGTCGCAGTCATCTGATCTATGGCACTTACGCCTATGTCTCGTTTTAAGTTAATTTCACATTTGCTTCCAGGTATTCATAAAGACTTATGAAATAATTGTACAATTTACCCACAACCACACCTACTCCAATGCCTAATGATATCTCGATTCGTCATTCCACTCGCCACATCAATCCACCTGCATGGCACAAATACTACGATATGTCTACCGAGATCAATCAATCTTCAACGTAATCAAATTCTCATCAATCTACAAGGTATCCCCTCTCCTCTCATACTTCAGTTTTACGTATTCCCTCTAACCATCGCGCTTTCTTAGCTTTGCTATCAGCACAAACATAGTCTTCATCTTTTGAAAATGCTAATCATGATCCACTCTGGCACCAAGCCATGTCCACTAAACTTAAGGCTCCAGAACATAACAATACTTGGCAGTTGGTTCCCCTTCCTCCGGGACACAAGCTTATCGGATGTCGCTGGGTTTATAAGATCAAATATAAATCTGATGGAACCATTGAGCGATATAAATCTCGTTTAGTGGCAAAGGGCTACACACAGGTTAAAGGTATTGACTATCATGAGACCTTCTCTCCAACTGCTAAACTCACCACTCTTCGATGTTTGTTAACTGCTGCAGCTTCCAGAAATTGGTATATTCATCAACTTGATGTGCATAATGCCTTTCTTCATGGAAATCTAGATGAGGAGGTATATATGTCTCCACCTCCTGGTCTCCACCGACAGGGGGAGAATGTGGTTTGTCGGCTTCGCAAATCTATCTACGGTTTAAAACAAGCATCTCAAAATTGGTTCTCTACCTTTTCAACTACTGTCAAAACTGCAGGTTACATATAGTCAAAAGCGGATTACTCATTTTTTACAAAATCTCAAGGTAACAAGTTCACTGCTATTCTCATATATGTTGATGATATCCTATTGACTGGAAATGACTTACATGAAATCAAATTGCTGAAGAATGATTTACTCCAACATTTTTACATTAAAGATCTCGGCGAGTTAAAATATTTTCTAGGTATTGAATTTTCTCGATCTAAAAGAGGAATATTTATGTCTCAAATAAAATATGCATTAGATATTTTACAAGACACAGGATTGTCAGGAGTAAAACCCGATAAATTCCCAATGGAGCAGAATTTGAAATTAACTGATGAAGACGGTGAGCTACTTCATGATTCGACTAGATATCGGAGACTTGTTGGCATGTTAATATATTTGACAGTAACCATGCTTGATATTGTGTATTCAATGCGTACACTAAGCCAATTTATGGGAGCACCTAGGAAGCCACACTGGGAAGCAGCGTTAAGAGTCCTCCATTACATCAAGAAATCACCTAGTCAAGGTCTTTTTATTTCATCAGAAAACAATCTGACACTTAATGCCTTTGATGATTCAGATTGGGGTGGATGTCGTATGTCAAGACGATCTATTTCTGGTTATTGTGTTTTTCTTGGCTCATCACTTATATCATGGAAATCAAAGAAACATACTAATATTTCACGATCATCTGCAGAAGCAGAGTATAGAGCAATGTCGAATACTTGTTTGGAATTAACCTGGTTGAGCTACATACTTAAAGATATGAAGGTCGACTTGGATAAACCGGCATCATTGTTTTGTGATAATCAAGCGGCTTTACAAATTGCGGCTAATCCAGTTTTTCACGAGCGTACTAAGCATATTGAGATTGATTGTCATATAATTCGAGAAAAGCTTCAGTCTGGGATAATTCGTCTATGTTATATTTCCACAAAAATGCAATTGGCAGATATATTTACTAAAGCGCTTGGGAAAGATCAATTTGATTTTTTGTGCAACAAGTTAGGAGTCCTTGATTTACACTCTCCAAGTTGAGGGGGAGTATTAAAGTATATTTTCCTATTTATTATAAAGTAACCGTAGAATAAAGGTAGATGAATGGTTGCACTAATTTAGGCATTAATGTAGGTTTGACTGTATTGATTATAATCATAACTAGGATTGACTTTATTTATTATAGTCATATTTAGCTCTAGCTACCGTGTGTGTATATAAGTAGTGTTTTTATTGAAATAAAACATATCACTTTTCACTTTTTATCACTTTTCACTTTTCTGACTAGCTTTCCTATTTTTAGTTGTATTTCAAATGATATCACATGAATAATGTCTCTCAAAACAGCTAAAGAAATTTAGGATTACCTCAAGGTTGAATATGAAGGAGATGAAAGGATTCGTGGAATGAAAGTCTTTAATCTAATTAGGGATTTTGAATTGCAGAAGATGAAGGAGTCTGAGTGTGTGAAAGAGTACTCTGACAGACTTCACAACATTGCCAACACGGTGAGATTGCTTGAGTATGAATTAAAAGACTGCAGGAATATTGAAAAGATACTAGTGATAGTTACAGAGAAGTTTGAAGCCACCATTAATACTATAGAGAACACCAAAGGTCTATCAAATATCTCTCTTATAGAACTCTTAAATGATTTACAAACATAAGAGAAAAGAAGATCCATTAGGTAAGAAAAAGCGATTGAAGATGCCTTACTTGTAAAACATCAAGACAACAACATGGATAAAAAATAAACTTCAAAAATCAATGGACGCATGTAGATTCATCTAGCAATTTTAAAAGAGAAAAGACGGTGGTATGAGGATATCCTACCCACATTGCCGCAATTGTGAGAAGAAAAGTCATCCACCATATAAGTGTTGGAGGAGAACTGATGCTAAATGATCCAAATCTAATCAAATCAGACATGAAGTTGTAATCTACAAAGTCACATGTCATACACAAGAAGTATATGCACGGTAAGCTGATCAAGAAAAATAAGATATGTTGTTTGTGTTCACTTGTTTTTCAGTAAGAGAATCAAGTGAAAGTTGGTTAATTGAGAGCGGGTGCACAAATCACATGACCTATGACAAATATATCTTTGAATAACTAAGAAACACCGAAATCAAGCAAGTAAAGATTGGACACGACGAACACTTAGAAGTTAAAGAAAAATGTACAATAGCTATAACAAGCTATGCAGGTACAAAGTGTATTTCAGATGTTTTATTTGTATCTAAATTTTTTAAGTGTTTGTTAATTAATCGATAAAGGCTATTAAGTGTTGTTTGAGAATAAAAAGTGTTATTCACAATCTGGCTTGTGCTGAAGAAAAGGCTTGCCACTAAAACGTGTTATTAACTTCATGGGCCATATATTCAGTGAAACTATAAGGTGAGACCTAGAGCCCCTCTCTGATTGATTGTATATGCGAATTTATCAATATACACACACTTTACCTAAAAAAGATGAAGATAAGAAGATAGTGTTTACAAAAAAAAAATCAATATTGATGAACAAACATAACACCTGTATGTCTTAAAACGAAAAATGACACCATAAACTATAATAACAAATATCACGCTGAAAATTCTAAAAATAAACATGACACGAAAGTTGATGAGTCCGAATTCAGCGTGCTCCCCGAACAGGGGCAGATTAGTCAAGTCTCTCCGAATGCCGGACAGGTTACAGGGACAGGGGTCGAACAGGTTACTTGGACCGGACAGATTTTTTGTGAACACTATGAACATAAAGCAGTCCGAACTATGACAAAAGTACTAAAAACCTAAACACTTCTTGACTAAGCTACTTGCTAGCCTACTTAAGAGCTCATGGGTCTTTGAACATGACCCGGGTCCATTAAACATGACCCGAAAGCCCATAAGGGCCCAAACATCATACTATAAATACCCAACCACCAGCATTTACTATGGGTAATGAGAATTAACTGCTACCAAGCTGCTTAATCATCTCTCTACTCTCTACTCTAACTGTTAAACACCCACATACCACCGTTAAACACCCATACACCGCCTTAAAACTCCACTCGAAATTACTAGCCTATCCTCAGGCAATTATTATCCACACCAAATTGGCGACCACAGTGGGAGAAGAGAGGTGCCTGAATCAAGCATTCAAAACCTGCCAAGAAATTCTATCTGTATGAATCCGGACAATCCAAAGCTTCCACCAGCTTTGCTCGAAGTGGTGGAAGAGAACGATGAGTACACTGTCCAAGAGTGCGACAGGTTAAAGCTTGAAATAGAAGCTCTGAGGGCTGAAAAGGCCAAGATGAGCGTGAAAGAAAAATCCAAGGCTTCAGTTGTTCATCACACTGATAACCCCAGAGAGCATGAGGCTTCCAAAACTCATGTGAGCACCAAAAAGACTCATTCTAGTTCTAAAAAGTCTCACCGGTCCAAACCTGTGGAGAGTTCTGACTCGAGCTCAGAATCTTCGGGTAGCTCTTCGGACAGTGAGGGAAATGAAAAGTCCTTGTCCTCCAGCAGCGATGAGGGTCAAACCAAGAAAAAGCAAAAGCAGGTTAAGAAATATTCAAGAAAAAGAGACCACCATGGAAGAATGAAAAGGCATATTGGAAAGTGGTCATCTCACCACCGGAGGTATACGAACAAGATGTTGATGGATCCCTTTGCTTTCCACGATGAGCCAGGTATCTTTGCAACTCCCAATGAGGATACTGTGTTCAGTCGTGGAAGGAATTGGAGGCAGTCTCCACTGTCTTCTAAAATCCTGTCCGGAAACCTCCCCAAGAGGTTTGACAGTACTAAAATGGAGAAGTACGATGGCAGTACTGATCCGGACAATCATCTGGAGCAATTCAAGAACTTCATGATGAACTTTGATGATGATGACAAACTACTATGTAGGGCATTCTCCCAATCTTTTACGGGGAGTGCTCTGAAATGGTACAACAGCTTGCCTCAGGGTTGTATTAAAGATTTTGATACCTTTTGGGTGGCCTTTCGAAGGCAGTTTGTAGGGAGTAAGGAGCTGAAGGGCAATGGAGACACAATAATCCATTGTGCCCAGGAGCCAAATGAGTCCTTGAAGGAGTACATAAGTCGTTTTGTGAATACAAAGAATGGGTTGGCTGATTGCTTCGAACAGGTGGCAATAGCATCCCTAAGGCAAGGTTTGAACCCAGGAAATCTGGCTGATTCGGTGACCAGAAAGAAGGCCATGACCTGGGGAGGATCGCTAAATAAAGTTGGCAAGCAAATAAACGTTGATGAAACAAAGAAGACCAGGGTGCACAGACAGGTGAGGTCCACCCCAGTGGCACCAACTCCAAATCAAAACAAGTCCGGGAATAAGGCAAGAGAAACCGGACAGGGGCATGGTAGGGCAAAAGCCCAGTCTCAGCCAGCTGCTCCTGCTCAAAGTCAACAATCCAGAAACAAAAGAGGACCATGGGTCCAACCGGAGTGGTTTGGAGAGCTTAAAGAATGTGTGGCCACCATTTTCGATACGACAAAAGATGAGGTGCATTACCGGAGACCAGCAACCTTGCAGTCTCCCAGAGAGCATCGTAACAGCTCCTTTTGCCAATACCACAATGATATTGGCCATACCACTGATGATTGCATAGCGTTGAAGCAAGAAGTTCAAAACCTGATTGAAAGGGGGAAGTTGGGAGCATACGTTAAAAGAAGAGGAGGCAACAGGCTTGACAACACTCACCGGGTTGGTCCAAGTAATGCTGCCCCGGAGGAGGCCATGGTTATAGTTGAAAGGTTTGATGTGGAATCTGAATACTTGGACCCTGATCCAACTCGAAACAGGCTGGGTGCTATAGAGGAGTGTTCTAGGTCGGTCTATAGGCTCGTTAAATTCTTCGAGTCACTTACAATTTTCGGAGGGGACACTATGACAGCTCCTACTGCTTCTTCAAGAAAGAGGCATGTTCATAATTTAGCCTCCCAGCTAGAAGGAGGCATGGCATATCAGTCACCGAACTCATTCCCCTTCATTGTCTTTGATGAGGATGATTTGAGAGACATTGTTGGCCCTCATGAGGATGCTGTTGTCATAGGAGCCTCTATAGGGGGCAATGAAATAAGGCGAATTTTGGTGGATACTGGAAGCTCAGCCAATATCCTTTTCCTAACCACTTACAAGAAAATGAAAAATCCAGCTGTGATTCAAAAGTCGGACAGGTCAATTGTGGGCTTCACAGGCAGCTCAGCCGATGTGATCGGAGAATTTGAAGAAGAGGTGTTATTGGGCAGGGGCCCTTTCAAGAAAATGGTTAGAATACTCTTTATCGTGGTGGATTGTCCCACTTGCTATAACGCTATTCTAGGGAGATCTTGGCTCTCTAGGATGCATGCAGTGGCTTCGACAGTCCACCAGTGCTTAAAATATGCTGTTCAGGGATAGGTTGGGGTTGTCTGGAGCAGCCAAAAGATTGCAAGAGAATGCTATGCCACTGCCTTGGCTCCTCGAACGCTGGGGGCAGTCCGTATAACTGATCATTAGCAGTTTGAGGGCCTTTCTGGGGTGAGGGTGAAATTGATGACCCCAGAGAGACCCCCGGAGTTTTGATTCCAATCGAAGAGGTTGAAACGCACTGTTTGGAAGAAGGCAAGAGTGTCAAGATAGGGTCCAAGATGCCACCAATGTTGAAAGAAGAGATGTTGAAATTTTTGAACGACCATCAACACGTTTTTGCTTGGTGCAATGCTGATGTTACTGGAGTTCCATCAGAAGTGATATCCCATCACCTATCTGTCCGGAGAGATGTAACACCAGTGGTTCAAAAAAGAAGAGCTTTCTCAAAAGAAAAGGCTGATGTCATAGTACAGGAGGTTGACAGACTCACAAAGATGGGGCACATTAAAGAATCTCAGTATCCTTTGTGGACTGCCAATCCTGTCCTGGTGAAAAAGAAAAACGGAAAGTGGCGAATGTGCATTGACTTCACAGACCTCAATAGAACTTGCCCAAAATATTTGTACCCGGTCCCCCGGATAGATCAGTTGGTAGACTCTACTTCTGGGAACAAGCTGCTTTCCTTTATAGATTCCTTCTCCGGGTACAATCAGATTCAAGTGGATCCAAAAGATCAAGAGCATACCACATTTGTCACTGACAGGGGTCTGCATTGCTACAAGGTGATGCCATTTTGTTTGAAAAATGCTGGGGCTACTTATCAGAGGCTAGTCAACAAGGCATTTGCTGATCAAATTGGAAGAAATATGGAGGTTTACATTGACGATATGATGGTGAAGAGTGTGGATGAGCAGTTACACTTGTCCGATCTTCAAGAAACTTTTGCCAACTTGGTAAAAGTAAATTTAAAGTTAAACCATGAGAAATGTGTCTTCGGAGTGCAATCCGAGAAGTTTTTGGGTTATATCATAAGTGAGCATGGAATACAGCCCGATCCGGACCAGCTGAATGCTCTTTTCCAGATGGAACCTCCTCGAAACGTCAAAGAAGTACAACGGTTAACGGGGATATTAGCAGCTTTAAACAGGTTTATCTCCAGGTCTTCGGACAGGTGTGTTCCTTTCTTTCAAACCTTGAAGGGTGCAAAGGGTTTTGAGTGGACCCCACATTGTGATGAAGCTTTCAATGAAATCAAGAAACACCTGTCCTCGCCCAAAACTTTGTTCAAACCAGTTGATGGGGAGACTCTCTTTGTATATTTGGCAGTTTCAAGTTGTGCCATCAGTGCTGTGCTGGTAAGGGAGGTCGATAGGTATCCCAATCCAGTGTATTACATCAGCAAGAGTTTGATTGATGCTGAGAGGCGTTACTTGAAACTCGAAAAATTGGCATTAGCCCTGGTGATAGCTGCAAGAAAGATGAGGCCTTATTTTCAGTCTCATCCTATCATCGTCCAGACATCTTTTCCTTTAAATAATGTCCTTCAAAAAGCAGACATTTCAAACAGAATGACTAAGTGGTCAGTAGAATTGGGGGACTTCGACATAGACTTTGCTCCCCGGACAGCAGTAAAAGCCCAAGCTGTGGCTGATTTCTTGGTTGAGTTCCACTCCGATAGGGATTCGGAGCAAGCTACTGATACAAAAGACAAGAAAGTCTGGATTGTCCGAACAGATGGTGGATCTAGCACTATGGGATGTGGTGCAGGAATATGTTTAACTTCCCCTTATGGAGATAGTATGTACCAGGCTATTTGTTTTGCTTTCAGGGCATCTAATAACGAGTCCGAATACGAAGCAGCTATAGCTGGGTTAAAGTTAGCCTACATATGTGGGGCTAAGAGGGTCAAACTACTAAGTGACTCCCAATTGCTTATCCACCATGCCTTAGGCCAATCTGAGGCTAGAAATGAGCAACTTGTGAAATATTTACTCCTCCTTAAGAATGAAGCACAAAAATTTAAAGTTGTTGCCTACGAACACATTCCCCGGGCAGAAAATGAGCTAGCCGACTCGTTGGCAACAATAGCATATACAGAGTCCTACCCATGGATCCATATGCTTGAAAGCCCTTCTATTTAACTTAGTAAGGGTGAAGAAGAGGAAGTTTTTGAAATACAAGTGAATCGGCCTCAAGACTGGAGATCTCCTCTCATACAATATCTGTCCGATGGTGTTGTGCCTTCAGATAAATCACAAGCCAGAACATTGAAACACAAGGCTCATGGTTTTATTATGTTGAGAGAAGTGTTGTACAAAAAATCCTATAGTAAACCTCTCCTGCGTTTTTTGGGGGATGATGAGTCACAAGTGGTCCTCTCCGAATTGCATGATGGTGAGGGATCAGCCCATTGTGGGTTTAGAGCTTTAACAAGAAGAGTATTACTCTCCGGATACTATTGGCCATCAATCATGAAAGATGCTAAGGAATTGGTGAGGAGGTGTGATCCATGCCAGAGGTACAGCAATGAAATTCATGTACCAACCATTCCTTTGGAGTCAATTTCTGAGCCCATCCCTTTTGCTCGATGGGGGTTGGACTTAGTAGGGCCTCTCCCTATGGCGTCCGGAGGGCGTATAACTATAATTGTGGCCATTGACTACTTCTCAAAGTGGATAGAAGCAGCTCCCCTGGCAGGGACAACATCAAAAGCTGTCATAAAATTCATTTTGTCCAACATATGTTGCAGATTTGGTGTCCCACAGAAAATAACAACAGACAATGGGCCACAGTTTGACAACAGAGAAATGGAAAGCTTCTGTGCCTCAAGGGGTATACAGCATTGTTTTTCTTCACCTTTCCATCCACAAGCAAATGGGCAAGTTGAAGTGGCTAATAGGACTATACTGTCCGGTTTGAGGAAGAATCTGGAAGGGGCTGCTGGGAAATGGCCTAGTTATTTACAAGAAGTCTTGTGGGCCTACCGGACAACACCTGGGGCTGCAACACAAGAATCACCCTTTGCCTTGGTCTATGGAATGGATGCAGTAGCCCCCATAGAGAAGACACTCCCTTCCTTTCGTGTTCACAACTTCTCCGGACACACTAATGAGATGGCCATCAGAAATCAACTTAATTTAATAGAATAAAGACGGGTTAAAGCTCGCCTTAGAGTGGCACACTATCAGGGCTTGATGAGAAGCAGGTTTGCTTCTAAAGTTAAAAGAAGAGATTTCCAACCAGGGGACAAAGTATTAAGGAAGGTCTTCTTACACACTAAAGAAAAGCTCTTCGAAAAGCTGGCCCCTACCTGGGAGGGTCCGTATATTGTGGTTGAAAGAATCAAGCCTGGAACTTATTGGTTGGAAGACAAAGATGGCAGGGTTCTAACTCATCCTTGGAATATTGAGCATCTCCGAATGTACTTGGAATGACACTTGTGTAAATATTTACTTGTTTAAACATCCATGTAAATATTTGGGGGCATACCCTCCCCTCTTCGGTGGCACGGAGAGCTTTCAATGAAATTTGATGCCTTCTTTAAAGTGTTCTAAGTATTTTCAGCATTCTATCTCTTGTCATACTACCCGGACTGAAAGATTTAAGGGCTATTTAAACTCTAGCCGGAGAATCTCAACACTCTCACAATGCAATAACTAAAAGCTACTTAAACTCTAGCTATCTAAACTAAAACAAATAATGAAAGGAGATGATAGTTGTGCAAAATAGAAACATTCATTCAACAACTTAAAATTGCCTTGGCCTTCCAAGGACTTTCGAACAAGTTAGGGTACAGCACAAAAAATCTGTCCGAATAATACCGGACACCACAACAAAAAGAGTGCCTTGGCCTTCCAAGGACTTTAGTTTGAGTAAAAAATAAACAAAGTACACCATAAATTAAGGTTGAGCCCTTGAAGATGGCTCACCCTCATCTGTTTTCTTGCCCTTAATGTCGCTCCCCCCTTCGACTACCTTCTTGCCCTTGGGACCATTCTCCTCTTCGCCTGGGCTCTCTCCGGTCTTCTCTTCATTATCAGATGAGGACTCACCGGAAATTCCTTCTTCGACCATTGTATAATATGGAAGGTCATCATCATCCACATAGAGCCATAAGTTCCCCAGGGTCCTCTTCGGGAATTTTTCGTGAAAAAGAAGAACCATATCAGACTTCACCCTTTGAACCATTAACTCTTCACTTTTAATCATCTCCCTGGCATAGGCATTGATCTTGGCCTTGATGGTGGCCTCTTGGTCCCTTAGCAAAGCATTTTTCTCCTCAGCAGCCTGGGTTACTGCATTTTCTAGAGCGATCTTGTCAGTAGTCAGGTTGGTGATGAGCTTCTCCTTTGCAGCAGTTTCTCCCCTTGAGGTTGTAAGGTCCTTCTCCATACCAGACAGCTTCTCCTGGAGATCTTTTATGGTTTGTTCTAGAGTGGCAACTTTTGTGTTGCTCTCATTCTGATTCCTCTTCAGCTCCTCGTTTGCTTCCTTGAGCAAATCGGCATTGATGGTAGCAGTGCGGAGGTCTCCGGACAGTTTTTCCTTCTCAGACTGGAGGTCTTTGATGGTGTCTGCTTGACTCCGGACTTGCCTCTCCAATGTAAGAACTGGCTGCACATTACTAAGCAAATAATGTGCTATAGTGTCCTTCTCACTAGAAACCATGAAAGTCTTACCGTTGAAATTGACCGTATTGGAGCTGCTCGGAGGGATGTAAGGTCCTGCGAACTCGTCTCTAGGGAGGCCAAGAAAATATTCACCAAGTCCACCCAGACCGGTGATGTCCACTTCATCCAAGTTGAGCTCTCCCCCCTCAACTTCATCAGTGTGGAACTCTCTTGGTATCTCTTCGGCCAGCGTTGGCTCAGAGGGGCCAGTGGGAAAAGAGGGCTCCGGATCCTGGAGAGCAAGCTCATCTCCTTGTGAAGTCTTTTTCTTCTTGACTTCCCGGTCAGCACTTTCACCAACTTGCTTGCGAGTCCTCTTGGGAGCCCTTGGGGGTTTTGGAAGGTCTACTTCCTGCCTCTCGGTCTCCTACTCCACCACCTGCAAGAGGGCTGCATCAATTTGAACCTGGGTCGGCCCCTCCGGGTCTATCGGGGCATCCTTCTCAGCATCGCCCGCCACCTTTTTGCCTTTTCTCATGCCTTTCATTTTGCTTGGGGCTTTAGCCCGGGCAGGCAGGTAGAGTGTCCCATCTAGTTCATGGGACCTTCTAAGCACAGTGTCTTCATCAGGCTGCGTGGTGAGCTCCTCCCAAGTTAGGTCTCTCCGACCTGTGGTGTTCCACAGGTGAGACCTTGCAAGATTTCCAGCGGTGAAGGCTTTGTGGAATCGATTCTCCCAGTTTTCTGCGGCCCAAGCATTGATTTTGCCACAGGAAGTCTGTCCGGCCTTCAGATAATCCCCGAACTTCTTTGGCAGCTCTGCTAGAACAAAGAGAAATTGGTCAATTTAAATTAACTTAAAAAAAAACGGATAGAGATTTAAAGTGAGGAACTTACGGATACTCCTCCACCTACTCCTGAGGAGGCTTGGGTTCTCGTCGACCTTGATCTTTTTGCCATTTTCCCAGGCGCCACTGACAAACAGAAATTGGCTCCTCCATTTGCTTTCTGACTCCAAGAGGTCATCAACAGCCTTGAGATCGTTCCCCATATTGAAATGATAGAAGGGGAATTGATGGTGCTTGCAAAGGTTGGCCACTGCTGCGAACTCTTCCATAGGAAGAGGGATCCCAGACAACCTAGATGCCATGATACATGACATCAAAGTGAACCAGCCATTGGGACTCAGCTGAGTTGGGCATAGCTTGACCAGGTGGAAGTACCGTACGATCTCCGGGTCCAGTGGGAACCTGAGTCCCCAATTAAATAGTTCTGTAAAGAAGACTATTTCATTTCGTTTACAGTCCATAAGGGTCTCCGGATCAATGAGGATCCTTATCTTTACATTTTCGGGGATCCCCCATTTTGTGCGCATTCGACCCAGGTCTGAAGTATGGATGAATGCATACTTGGTCTTCTGCAAGGCCAAGAGGTACTTGAGCTCAACTTTGTGAAAGCACGGCCCCACTCTCCCCTCAAGGCACTCCGGCAGGTCCGGATGCCTCAAGTACAGATTCTGCTTGCCTTTCTTGGCAACAACAGCAGTAGTATCAGCCTGTCCGGAGGACTCGGACTCAAAAGGGACCTCTTCAGCAGAGTCCTCCATTCTCTCCTCCATAACTGTTGGGGGAGCTTCTGTGGTAGTGATCCGGGGAGGGTTGAAGCTTGGCACAGCCTGGCCTCCGGACTGCTGACTGTCTGTATTTTTCTGACTTCTCACCTCAGATTGGGGCTCGGAGGCAGAAATCTCTTTTGGAGGTACCGGGCTGCTGGCCTTCGGACCGGTTGGCCTCTCCCGGGGAGCTCTAATGGGCACTCCAGACCCAGAATCACTATTTTTTGCCCCTGATATTGAGGGAGTATTCTTGGAGGTTAGTCCCTTAACTAACCGACTTGGCCTCTTAATAACTAGTTTCTCCGGAGAGTGGTCAGAATCAGATCCCATAGATATAAAAGGGGAAGGTTTCCTAACACTTGTAGCTGTGACTCCTGGCTCAACAGCAGGTATTGACTCCTGGACTGAGGAACCAGAGATTATGGGTGAGAGGGTGGATTGAAAGAGTTTTTTGGGCTTGGTACCTTTGGAGGAGGATGAGCCTCGATCCGACTCTGTAACAGAAGCAACTGGTCTCTCAACAGGTGATGATGGTAGCCCCGCTGCTATTCGCCTTTCTTTCTCGACCTTTTGCGCTTTCTTCAACTCCGAAAGGTTGAGCCAACCACCTTTGATCAATGCTGTTCTTGCTATAAACATAAACTGCCAAGGAAATTTTTTGTTTAGAGAGAGAAAGCTCTGGGTAAATTTGCAGAGTAAAAGTGAAAGAGATAGTGAAACAGTGGAAAATGAATGTGAATTTATAGTAGATCTGAAAAGAGGAGTTGATTCCTAGGAGAATTCGAAAAGTTGGGCAATGATTAAAAGACGGCGCTGATGTCACTAATTGTAATTAAAGAGGTTACTTGTTGGAGAAGGTGGTGCGAAATTCAAGGTGAAAAAACGGCTGGAGTGGCCAATCAAAGAGTGACATGTGTCCCACTAACTCTGGCAAAAGCCGTTTTGAATTCGTAAAGCTTAACCTGTCCGGATATTCCCACAGTTCTGTCCGAATTGAGAACCACTTCATACGTCGGACTGTATTTCAGTTCTTTGACAAGAATATTTGCTCAAATACCTAAAAAAGGGGCTCCTGATGAGTCCGAATTCAGCGTGCTCCCCGAACAGGGGCAGATCAGTCAAGTCTCTCCGAATGCCGGACAGGTTACAGGGACAGGGGTCGAACAGGTTACTTGGACCGGACAGATTTTTTGTGAACACTATGAACGTAAAGTAGTCCGAACTATGACAAAAGTACTAAAAACCTAAACACTTCTTGACTAAGCTACTTGCTCTCCTACTTAAGAGCTCATGGGTCTTTGAACATGACCCGGGTCCATTAAACATGACCCGAAAGCCCATAAGGGCCTAAACATCATACAATAAATACCCAACCACCAGCATTAACTATGGGTAATGAGAATTAACTGCTACCAAGCTGCTTAATCATCTCTCTACTCTCTACTCTAACTGTTAAACACCCACATACCACCGTTAAACACCCATACACCGCCTTAAAACTCCACTTGAAATTACTAGCCTATCCTCAGGCAATTATTATCCACACCAAAAGTGTCTAACCTAATTTCCTCCTGATAGACAAAACATCTTCATACGCCTCAATGATCCGGTCGAAATCCCTGTGAAATTCCGTTACTCTATGACATAATGAAATCTTACACAACCTCACTCACATACATCGTGTAACGGTACCCTCGCGTTCTTCGTGCACATAATTATTTAATGGGTATACAGATGTGTTAACGAGATCGTACTAACTAATTGTCCGGTGAAATATATGATACTCAAAATTATGTAACAAATCCATATCATCTCCAACCATAGGATCACTCAATAAGTGATCTAACGTATAATAACCAATGCTGTCAATCGTAATCATCGAAATCATATGCAATACACCTAGGTTTCCTGTTGGTAGTGGCAGCTCGAAATATGATGCCTTACTTACAAGCTCATACGATCAGTGTGCAGATTGGCTATTTGTTACTAGCCAGTATGGCTAAAATGGCCTGTACTCGCTGGGTAGTGTGGCTAAATTGGCACATACTTGCTAACCGGTATAACTAAGCTATGAAACATTAAAAATGTGATGTATAAAATTATATTACATTCATTATAATTTGGAGGATATTTTTTATCCGCATAAATTTATGCATTAGTTTTGTACGAAAGTAAAACATTTTTCATTCTACATTTTAGTTATTCTCAATAATATCGTCTATATGTGCTACTGATGAGGGTTGATAGTATTCTACCTATGAATAGCAAATAAATACAAATCCCAATCTCACATATAAAAAATAAACAACCGAAGAAGAATTAAAAAACGAAGAATAAAAAACTAAAAGGAGAATTAATGACAAAAATATTTCTCCACAATAAGTTTTATTCAAATCTGTAAATTTGTTATTTTATTAATATCTTTTATGATACTTTGTAACCAATACCATAATGGTATTCACATCTCTGTCTTTTTTATATAAGTAAAGGAAATCTTCAGCCCATAGTTTCCGTCATATGTGATCGATTATTCAGCACAACCACATATGGGCAACTCTACAAATATGAATCTCGTGTGCAATTAAATCTGAAATACTAGCCACATATAGCCATATAGAACTCTCCAACATTTGAATCTCTTGTGTAATGAGATGTATTTGGTTCCGCATCCAAACATATCTTGCATGTAGCGTCCCTTCTAATGGGTGGTGCCACATCGGTGGTTAGAAGAATGCGGAATAATCATTTTTTTTTGTTTCAGCTGTAACCATGTGGTTTGTTATTGTCTCATCTGTGCTTTTTGGAATTTTCACAACAATGTTGATTTTTAATGTTGCATTCGTGAATGAATGAAGTATCACATCATGGTAGAGTTCGTAAGAAAGAAAAATATTTGAAAATTTAATAAATACACGAGTAACTAGTAGAGGAAAACCTTAGATTTTTCATTTCTTCTAGTTTACCCAATCATTTATCCAAATTTTTGTCATTCCCAAATAATTTTCTCAATAAAGAACAACCTCCAACCCAAAAATACCCCATGCTAGTATTTAGGATTGTTGATGGTTCTGGAGAACCAAAAAATCGATCAGAACTGAACCGGTAAGGACCAGACCAAACCTTAACGGTGTTCATTTAAGGGTCAAAACCTACTATCATATATAGTAGGCGAGCCTAAGTTCTCTTATATTCAATCAATTCTAGTCGTTATTATAGTATTTATATAGTAGGTGAGCCTAAGGATTGGACCAAATCTTAACGGTCTTCACCTAAGGGTCAAAACCTATTATATTGTAGGTGAGCCTAAATTATCTCATATGAAATCAAGTTCTTTTAGGTGAGCCTAAATTCTCTTATATTCAATCAAGTCTAGTCGGGTCGGATTAACCCAAATTGCATGAAACTGACACAAAATACTATTGTGTAAAATAAATAATTAACGAAATTCATATTACTTATTGTTCTCTCATTTGAAAGAACAAACCCAGAGGCATACCTACGTCTCAATAATGTTTGGTGATACATAAAACCTAGGTGAGCCTGATAAGGAGATAATTCGCCAGAATAAATAATAAGAGGTTGATTATGAGTAAAAAATACTTGGCATGACTATTATTGTATTTATTATCCTTTAGAGGCAAATTTGTAAACAATGTGCTTAATAAGGGACCAAAATAAAATAAAATCAGCCCACTAAGGATATTGATGGGTCCACCTTACTTTACTATAAAAGGTGACCCACTTTCTTGGTAGGTGGGACATTGAATATTAGTCTATTCACTTTGCACTTTCTTTCCGAAATATTCCTTGGTCATTTATTCTCTCATGAGAGCCTAAGTTCCTTTACCTTCAATCAAGTCTAGATGGATTTTTCTATGCGGATAAAAATATTCTCCACATTATAACGAATGCAGAATGAAAATTGTTTTCACTTTCGTACAAACAAATATATATATATATATATATATCATATTTTTAGGTTTTATAGCTTAGCCACACTGGCCAACAACTACGTTCCAATTTAGCCACACTGCTCAGCAAGTACAGGCCAATTTAGCCACACTGCCCAGCAAGTATGGACCAGTTTAGCCACATTGGCTAGTAATAAAGGTACTTAACTATAGTCCGAGGTTACTAAACCACTGTATTGTTGCTCCTCCTAAGTTAATGAGAAATGTTAGAGACTTCATTCTATCATCCTATCAAGATTTGAAACATGTCACTCTTAAATTGTTGGATATAGTGTTTTGGATCCTCTTTGATATCGTATTTATCAATTTTGTGGTCATCTTAATGCAGCGGCATAACTCGATATAATATTTTGGGAGTCAATGCTGCTTGAGGATTTTCATCCTTATAAAGGTTATTTTTACCATCCATGAACGTATAAGGCAGCTGGAATATTAACCTTTTCCACTTTACGTCTTTTGATTTAGGTTTGATATTTTGTTGACCTTCTTAGTTATGTGGAATTTTATGTGTGTATTCTAGTTGACACATAGGGGCACCGTGCATCTATCTAGGTACAATGATATATGCAAATTTCCTCAATGTGCAAATAACTTTATGAAATAATTTTGAACTTTTTTTAATAATACTTAACATAATAGTTTTGACTTTTTTTTAATAATTCATAACTATAATTATAGTTAGACTTAGAGTGAATGAATTGGGTTTCATTAGTATTAAGTTCACCGCTAATTTTTAGTATTTTTTTGTTAAATATAGTAACTCGAATGACGATGTTAAAAATTGTACATATTTTGTTGGATCTTACACTGACAGATCTCTTACCGTTTTAATAGATCTCTCACTAAATTTGAGATATTTTTACCCATTTCAGAAAAACAAGGTATAAAACGATATTGATAGATATCTTACTTTTTTCCGTATTTTTTCTCTAAACTTTGAAAACCTCCCAAGCAACCAATCAAGATACTTTATTTTTCGAATCCGACCTCACAATAGTATAAATGTATTATATACGTCGTAAACCGACATATCCCATATTATAAATGCGTAACTTAAAATTTCACTTTAATAAATAATAAAGGTATAATAGAATTTATAGTAAGATCTAAGTAATATATGTCGTGGTCGTGGTGGTGGTGGTGATGATGGTGGTGGTCCTGGTGATCATCGTGGTGGTAGCGGGGGCGGTGGTAATTGTGGTGGAAGTGGTATCGATGGTGATCGTGGTGGTCATGGCCGTAGGGTTCGTGATTGTAGTGGTAGTGGTCATGGTGGTCGTGGTTATGACGGTGGTGGAGAGGGTGGTATTTTGGGACTTCCAAAAATCTTATACATTTACTGGATTTATGGAAGTTTGGTATATGTATTAAGAAATTTGAAATATTTGATGTATCCTTTAGGAACTCACCCAAAAAATAATTTGTATGCATTAATTAATTCAAATTTCAATAATTAAAATAGAAAAATGACACATTAAGTAACTACTCACCAAACATACTGTCATTTGGTACCCAAAATTGGACTTATGCTTACTTAATATCCATTTCATTAAAATAAATCTCAATCAATACTCAATTTAATTTTAATACCCCAACTACCCTTAACCAACTATATAAGCATTTGTTTAAGAAAAATGTGGTATTTTCACCCAATGAGATAGTTTAAACTTTAAATTTGTAACCAACCTTGTCCCTCTCATACCCTAACAAAATACATGTTTTTCAAGCAAAAGCTTAATGTACCAAGAAAAATTAATATGGTGATCATTCTGGTATACCCCCTCTACCACCGTTAGTTAACTCTTGTTCTCCGATCACTTTAGGTACTTGCATAATATGTTTCAGAGCACTCTATCTCTCTGCCATCAGTAAATGCATTTTGTTTAAGCTCTTGACTAGTTTTTCACTATTGGCAGCTATTTTCGTCTCGAATTATTGATTTAAAGGTGACTTATAAGGTTATCAGTAACTGTTTTACAGTAACACATCTGGTTGTTCGTGTTTTAGTTTCTCATGAACTCAAATCATAACATCATAATTTCCTGATTTTGTGTTGATTTATAAGTGAAAAATAGGTTTAAAAGAAGCTATACTTGATGTTTTATGTATTTTCATGGTTTGGTTGAGTCTCTGGTGGCGGGAATATAGCTTTTCTAGTTCCAGGGAACATAATGCAATTGTAGTGTGTGGAGATTGCGATTGTGGTTTGGTAAGGATGCGATTGTAGTTTGATGAGGATGCGTTTTAGGAATTACTCTGTGACTTTCCGATTTAGATTGAAATGCCATACTGCTAGATAGTATACAGTCTTTGCGATTGTTAGGGGTTTTGCTTTATATGACTTTGCGATTGTCCTTGCGATTTAAAGGGGTCTTGATTTATATGAAAGTACAGTCAATTTAAATAAGGGTACTTACTGTCATTACTATTTTAGTCTTTTAAGCATTTTCTAGATATGCCCATGATTGATCACGCATGATAAAACTTTGCTAGATACTGGGATTAACATTGCGATTTAAATTTCATTGTTAGTTTGCTAGATTCTGATGATCTTGATTATTAATGCTAAAAGTATATTTAATGTATTGCTAGATTGGATATATCCAATACTAATACGACTGATGATTTATTGACCTTGCTAGATATGAACATGATTGATCATCGTTGTTAACAAGTTGCAAGATTGGTGAATGACATTATGATTTTAATGTAAATGTTTGTTTGCTAGATTGTAATTTGTGGCATAAGACTGCTAGATTTGACCATCAATAAGAATGCAATTTTAGATGAAACAACTTGCTAAATTGGGTTTCTTTTAGATCAGTCGTTATTCTATGTAACACATAGTTCCTTTGTGGCTTTTAATCCAACTCACCGACTCAACTTTCTACGATACAGGGTAATATATGTCGAAACCTAAAGTTTTTATTTTCAAATATCGCCACCAAATTGCAATTATTCCTTTGTCGGAGTTTGAAAACTTTCAAAGTCTTCAGGATTACCCTTAAAGCAGATGGTATGAGTTGGTTAGAGGTAACTATAGTATTAGTTACTTCTGCGGTGCTCAGAAGAATTACTTGTTTAATAATGATAATGATTTTATGGGTTTAGAAGTATATCTTGATGTTGAGCGTCTCAAAAGCGTTAGTTTTGTTATAGAAGAACAACTAGTTGATAAAGGGTCTGCCGTTAAGCGTAAACAGCCTAGCTTAAGTTTTGCATAAGCCTCCCATAACCAACTAATTAGTGGGGAGAGTAGTAATAATTTACTTAATTCAACACCTAAAAAATGCGTCTTGCTATAATTGGGTGGGCTGATGCTATTACAGGTGTTGGTCAGTTGTTTGATGAAGGTGCTACATGTCTAAGGTTGTCCTTATGTCGATATACACTACAGAATAGTTATGCTTTCAAGTAGATGCATAATACAGTTACTAAGATCACTACATATTGTGTCAATAAAGCTTCAGGTGGTTGCAAATAGAGGCTTTATGCATCAATTGATTCCAACACCGGTTTAATGATAATAAAGCGGTTCGTTGACACGCATACATGCACTCTTGTCTTCATTAAACAAAAAAGTAGGAATTTGACACCAGATTTAATTGCGGATGAAATTCATGATTCCATTAGGGCATGTTATTCGGTAACAGCGAAAAGTATACAATCGTTTATGAAACAAGACTACAGTTTAGACATATCTTACCGGATCTCGTGGAATGCTTTAGAGAAGGTAAGGAGGGGAGTTTTCAGAGATAGTAATACTTCTTTTAGTTTCCTAAGAAAGTACTTCAAACGATTAAAATGACATGATATTATGACGGACTGCCATTTAGAATTATGCGTTGCTAATGTTTCCAAAACTGTTTTATAGCATTTGTAGCGTGGCTTCAAGATTTTCATTCTTTCCAACCGCTGTTGTACGTCAATGAAACCCATTTAACTGGGAAGCATGGTGGTATGCTGCTTTCTACGGTAGCAATGGATGGCAACAATGGTTAGTCCCACACTGTTTTTTAACCATGCTCGATATGTGTATTTCATCTTTGCGATTGTAGTGTATATTATGCAATGTGTTTTAGTATTTAATTTGGTTTGCGATTTACACAATCTGTATTCATGCGTTTCTTTATCATACTTTGTTATTCTTATTTGCGATTTATGTGTATCAGAAACAATGCTAGATAGGTTATATTATGCATGCTCGAAAGGGACATTCTATCCATCTTTCTATGATGCGATTCATTTGTTACCGTAATTGCGTTTTATGTATTGCTACAACAAATGCTAGACCAGATTTCTTGACATAACATGGCCGCAATTGATGGCTTCAAATATACCATAGAGATTTAGGTTCTCTAAAGTTCATCCGTATTCAGAAACATACCACAATCTGTATTCATGCGTTTCTTTATCATACTTTGTTATTCTTATTTGCGATTTATGTGTATCAGAAACAATACGAGATAGGTTATATTATGCATGCTCGAAAGGGACATTCTATCCATCTTTCTATGATGCGATTCATTTGTTACCGTAATTGCGTTTTATGTATTGCTACAACAAATGCTAGACCAGATTTCTTGACATAACATGACCGCAATTGATGGCTTCAAATATACCATAGAGATTTAGGTTCTCTAAAGTTCATCCAGCGCTTAAAGAAGAAAGAAGTTTGAATATCTTTTAAACCTATAAGGTTGAGACCATTTTCTTCAAAGGGATAACACATATTTAGACTATTTAGTCCATATGATTGATTTATTAGAGTCTTTACTACCCCAAATAAATTTGTTTATCAGATTATTGATTCTTGATATTACGTATTTTGGGAGAAGACTATTTTGAATATGGTATATATGAATATAAAGAAGGTTAAATATAGTATTTGAATTTGGGTTAATTTTTACTATCCCAATCAAGGATTTTATTCCTTATTTGGAATACTAAACCATCATAGTGACTATAATGGTTATTGGTATAAATCGAGATACCCAAATATTTAAAAGGGAGATTAGCATGCTTAATATTTGTTAGAGTGGTAATAGCTCTAGAGCTGGTTCTGTCTATTTTATTTGAGTGGATGAAGGTGGTTTTTTGGTTATTAATCTGTTGACCAGAGATACGTTGATAGTGGTCAAGAAAGTTACACACTTTCTTAATAGTATTAATAACTCTATTAATGAAGATTATGACATCATCTACAAAGGCAAGACATGGGATATTGATATATCCTCTGTTCATGTATTTCATATGAGAGTTATTGGAAAATAAATACTTAATACCTCTTAAAAGATATTCTTCAGCAATGATGAAAATGCTTGGTGAAAGTGGATCACCCTTACCTTACACCATTGATGATAATAGAATAGTAAATGTGTTCAATTACTTTTTTTGATTAAAAAGCTTTAAGGATAAAGTATAAAAAGATGAATGAAATTTTATGAAATCCTTAGCCATATCAAGATTTAAGATTATATTGTTACCTCTGGTTTTTATATTAAGGTCATAAGTTTAATCCTGGGTGATTATGATGTTCTCATGAATGATGAACTACATGAAGGAGAAAGTTCTGCACATTGTGGCTATAAAGCCCTAACCAGGAGAGTTTTATTAGCAGGGTACTATTGGCCAACCATAATGACAGATGCTAAAGATATGGTATGACATCTCACATAGTCCAAAACTATTCTGAACATGCAAATGATATGGCAGTCATGAATCAGATGAACTTGATTGAAGAGAGAAGAGTTAAAGCACACTTGAGAATGACGCATTACCAGGGTATGATGAGGAGCAAATTTGACTCCAAAGTTAAAAGAAGAGATTTTCAGTTAGGGGACAAAGTCTTAAGAAAAATATTTTTACACAACAAGGAAAAAACAGTTCGGTAAGCTGGCTCCGAATTAGGAAGGCCCTTATATGGTATGTGGGAAAGTTAAACCAAGAACATACAGGCTCCAAAACAAAGAAAAGAGAGCGTACTATTTCCTACCCTGGTGGCGCGGGGAGGTTTTAACGAGGTGTCCGAGTTTTTCAATAATATCTTATGTGTTTTACAAAATTCTGGTGCAATTTTGTTCTTGATTTAGCCATAATATGAGGTGGTCGGATAGTAAATACTTATTAAACACCCCAACCGTCAAATGTCTTTGAGTTGATCAGGCATATTAAATAATTGGTCACATTTATTAAACACATGTGATTGAGGTTATTTAATACCCTTACTTAATATCTTTAAAGTATTGAAGGCTATTTAGGCATTGGACAAAGAGAGTTAAACAAAATTCAAACAAAGGGAAATATGATATTAGAGTATGATCGGACTAAAACCGATCCATGATTCACAGATGCCTTAACCATTCAAGGACTTTAAGTTTTACATAACAAAGATTAAACACACAATGCAACAAAATGCTTTGGTCATCCAAGGACTTTAGTTTCTCAACAAAAAATACACAGCATAACAATACAACCTTAGGCCTCGTCGCCTTCAGGTTTTTCTTCACCACATTTTTTTCCGGACTTTTGAGTTCAGCACTTGAACTCTCACCAACTTCTTCATTGTCATATATTGTAATGGTAGAAAGTAATGTGGTGATTCTTGCACAAATTTGCCAGAACAACGAATCGTTCTATTGGTAGTGAGATTTGGATAGTCTAGAAGCCATGATGCCAGCCATCAGAGTGTACCACGTGTTTGGGGTCAACTGACTCGAACATATCTTAATCAGGTGCAAGTACCTGACTATCTCTATATTCAAAGGAAACTTGAGTCCCCAGTTCAACACTTTTGTGTAAACCACTAGCTCGTTAGGCTTGCAATCCATTAGAGTTTATGGGGTGATCGAGATTCTCACCATGACAGACTCAGGGAACCCCCACTTTGTACGAATACGACCCAATTTGGTGGTATGTGTGTATACGTATGCTATATTCTGGAGGGATAACATGTATTACACACTGACTTTCTGGAAATTTTTCCCTACTTTTCCTTCCAGACACTCCGGAAGTGCATCCGGATTGGACATACCCACTTTAGTTTTGCCTTTTTGATCTACTGCGGTGTCGTCCGTCTGTCCGGATGCCTCAAACGGAGTATCATCCATACTATCCTCCATATTTTCTTTCATTACAATGTAAGGCTATTCGGATGGTTTGGTTTCTACTAGGGGCTGCTGTTTGGATGGTTTGGGTTCTAGCAATAAAGGGTGAAAGTTTGCTAACACTAGAAACGACATTTTCTTTAGGAAGAGGGTTATGAGATTCTTGAACAGAGGATCTTGATCAAAGAGGAGAAAAAGTTGGGACAAAAGGAAGTTTTCTGACCTTAGATATTTTTGATGACGATGAACCTTGGATTGTGTTTGCTTTTAGTTGATTGAGTTCTTCATCAGGAGAAACGGGAATACCAACAACTATTGTTTTGTCTCTTGCAACTTTTTTCGCTCTCTCTAATTCAGACAAATTTAACCATCCCCATTTTACTAGTGCATTTTTGGATGCGAACATAAATTACTTAAACGCAATTTGAAAAAGTACTAAGTTTTCTCTCTTTAGACGTGTTTGTATTTTTTAAGATAATGGAATAGTGAAGTCGAGTTAAATAACTGTGAAAATAGAGAAGGTTACCTAGGGGAAGATAAACTCATCATAACAATGATTAAAGGGCTATTAAGCATGGGGGTTGCGACCTAAGTAACTTTCTAGCCTAGTAGGTACGAGAATCTAGGAGAAAAATGGCTGAGAAATCGAACCAGAGCCTGACGCGTGTCCCACATTGGAAAAAGACTCTTAAAATACTTAACGGTAAAATTAGTTCCATCGAATTTCGATCGGGCTGACTCTTGAAATTCTTAAACAGAAAAAGGTAATATATTCAGTTTGATACAAAGACAGATCGGAAAAACACGGTTCACATTGGAAATGTCTTGATTTATATTCTTACGGGTTAGATCTTCCAAAGATTCTTTGCAATACCTAAAGGGGCTACTGATAAGGTCAGAAACTTTCGATACTACAACTTGGTTATATCCGAAGGGTAATTTGGACCAAACCACTACCATGAGAAACCGAACAAGACAAATGTAGTGGAAAGTGACTAAGACAGGTGCTGGTCGTTTCACATCTCGGGCTAATGAGTTCTTAAACTTGACCCGACTTCATAATCTGACCGAAAAGGCCCATGGGTCATTGATTAAGTATAAATACCCCAACCACTTTCATTAATGAGGGTGATCAAAATTTAATACAAGCACACACCTTAATTATCTCACTGCACTCCACCTTAAACATTAAATTCTCAAGACACTTTACTAAATTTCCTTCCACCAGAAATAATCCACACCAAATTGGCGACCATAGTGGGAGCACGATGGTGCTTGAATTTCATATTCAAAACCATCATACAAAGTAGTTCAGATGGATCCAAATGCCTAGAATATTCCACCTCCTAAGGTAGAAGTTGCAAAGGAAAACAATGAATACACTATCGAGGAACGCGATCAGTTGAGGGCTGAGATACAGGCGTTGAGAGCAGTGAAACAATCAGAAAAATGGGTTAAAGAGAAATCTGTTGCGTCTGTACTTCACCATACTGACATGTGGAGAGTTCTACATCGGAGTCCTCCAGCAGCTCATCTAATGAGGAAGAACTTGAAGAATCAGTGTCCTCAAGCAGTGACGAAGGGCGTTCAAAAACGAAAAAATGAGGTTAACAAAAAAACATTCACGAAAAATGGATAGGCATGGTAGACTTAAGAAGCACCATGGGAAAGGGAAGGGTTTAGTTGATCAGTATATTGACCGTATACTGAATGACCCTTTTGCTTTCCAATCCGAACCAGGTATTTTTGCTACACCAAACGAAGATACTGTTTTTAGGCACAACAAGAACTTGAGGCAATCGTCTTTGTCTGCGAAATTACTCTTCAGACACCTTCCCTAGAGGTTTGTCAGCTCTAAGATGGATAAATATGATGGGATCAAAGATCCGGACAACCATCTGGAGTAGTTTAAGAACTTTATGATGAACTTCGATGATGATGATAGACTGTTGTGCAGGGGCTCTCCCAAACTTTCATAGGAAGTGTCCTCAAATGGTATAATAGTCTCCTTCGGGGATCTATTAATTTTTTTTAATATATTTTGTGTTGTCTATCAAAGGGAGTTTGTTGGAAGTAAATAGCTTAAAAGTAATGGGGATACCATTATCTATTGTGCTCAGGAGCCACATGAGTCTCTAAAGGAGTACATGAGTAGATTTGTGCATACAAATAATGGGCTAGCAGATTGCTTCGAACAAGTGACAGTTGCTTCCCTTAGACAAGGGTTAAATCCGGGAAACTTGGCTGATTCAGTCACCCATAAGAAAGCCATGATTTTCAGAGGGTTATTGAATTAGGTGGGAAAACAAATCAATGCACAGGAAAGTAAAAAGACTAGGGTACCTCGTCAGATAAAGTCCACTACTACAACATCAACATATCAAGCTGCTAATCAGTCCAGGTAAAGGTTAAAGGAGACCGGACATGGATCTAATCGATCAAGGCAGAATCAGTAAAACCATAATCAGAACCAACAAGTCAGAAACAAAAAGGGACCATGGGTTCAACCTGAGTGGTTTGCTAAATTGGAGGAAAGTGTGGATACAATCTATAACAAAACAAAAAATGAAGTGCACTTTAGAAAGCCAGAAGCGTTGCAATCCCCTAGAGAAAACCGGAGTACCCATTTGTGCAAATACCACAATGACATGTGCCATGATACCCATAATTGTATAGCCTTGAAGCAGGAGGTCCAGAACCTCATTGAAAGGGGAAAGTTGGGGGCATATGTCAAAAAATGAGAGAGAAGCAAACCGGATAATGAACCAGCCAATGCTAATACTCCCCAAACTAATCCTTCAAGAAATCATGGAACATCTACGCAGGAAGATGCAATGGTGATAACTGAAAGGTTTGATGTAGACTCTGATATACCTTGATCTGGATCCAAGTTGGAATCCGGTAAAGGTAATAACAGACAAGACTAAAACTGTTTCCGGTTTGATTAAATTTTTTGAATCTTTAACCATCTTCGGAAGTGATACTGTGACTGGACCTTCTAGTTCATCAAATAATAGGCATGTCTACAATTTGACCACCTAGTTGGATGGAAAAATGTCCACACACTTGTACCAAACTCCATCTCCTTTTATAGTTTTCGATGAGGATGACCTAAGAGACATTACGGGGCCTCATGAAGATGTTATGGTAACAGGGGCATCAATTGGTGGAAATGATATACGCTGGATTCTGATTGACACCGGTAGTTCGGAAAAAATCCTGTTTTTGAGCTCCTCCAAGCAGATGAGAAACCCTTCGGTTATACAACATTCGAACATAACCATCGTGGGCTTCACAGGAAGTTCTGTAGGTGTGATTGGGGAATTTGAAGAAGAGGTGTTGCTGGGAAAATGACCTTTTAAGAAAATGGTAAGTGTACTGTTTGTTGTGGTGGATTGCCCAACATCTTACAATGTAATATTTGGGAGGTCTTGGCTCTCCAGAATCTATATTGTGGTCTCTACGGTCCACCAGTGTTTGAAATATGCTGTCCAGGGACAAGTAGGTGTTGTCCGGAGCAGCCATAAGATAGCCAGGAAATATTATGCAACAGCCCTTGCCTCTAAAATTGTAGAGGTAGTCAAGATTAACAGAGATTATCAGCTACTGGAGCCTTGCACCGATGAGAATAAAATTGATGATCCAAGGGAGGCTCCGAGTGTCATGATACCCGTAGAGGAGGTTGAAACCCATTCCCTAGTTGAGGGCAAGAGTATTTAAATTGGTACCAAGTTGGCACCAAGTTTGAAACACAGATTGTTGTCTTTTCTAATGGATAATAAACATATACTTGCTTGGTACAACGATGATGTTACCGGAGTGCCAGATGATATAATTTGTCACAAGTTATCTGTACGAACTGATATTGCACCGATTGTACACCGAAAAAGGTCTTTATCTAAATAAAAAGCAGATATGATTGTTCAAGAAGTTGATCGTCTGACCAAGATGAGCCACATAAAAGAGTCTCAGTACCCTTTGTGGATTGCCAACCCTGTCCTGCTCAACAAAAGAATGGCAAATCGAGCATGTGCATTAACTTTACTGATCTTAATAGGGCATGCCCCAAGGATCTTTATCATGTTCTTCGTATAGATCACTTGGTGGATTTCAAGGATGCATTTTTTGGGTACAACGAGATACAAGTGGATTCGATGGATCAAAATCATACCACTTTTATTACACATATGGGACTTCATTGTTATAAAGTGATGTCGTTCGGATTGAAAAATGTTGGGGCGACTTATCAAAGGTTAGTAAATAAATCTTTTGCTAATCATATTGGCAGAAACATGAAAGTTTATATAGATGATATGATGGTAAAAATCTTAGAAGAAGATGAACATATATATGACCTTCAAGAAACATTTTATAATTTAAAGGTTGTGAACCAGAAGCTAAACCCTGAAAAATGTGTTTTTTGGGTCCGATCTGGAAAATTATTGGGCTACATAATAACTGAAAAGGGTATTCAACCTGATCCGGATCAAGTTAATGCCTTACTAGCTATCGAACCTCCTTGAAGCACCAAAGAAGTTCAAAGGCTGAACGGAAGATTGACTGCTTTGAACATGTTTATTTTAAGATCATCAAACAAATGTGCTCCATTTTATCAAGTATTAAGGAATGCCAGAGACTTTAATTGGTCTCCCAAGTGTGACCATGCATTTATTGAAATCAAGAAGCATTTATCTTCACCCAAGACTCTCTTTAAACACGTTCAGGGGGAAAATCTCTACGCATATCTAGTTGTATCAGAGTATGCAATAAATGTTGTGCTAGTAAGATAGGTGGACAATTACCCTCGTCCGGTGTATTACATTAGTAAAAGTCTGTTGGATGCTGAAAAAAGATATTTGAAGTTGGAAAAACTACCATTGGTCTTGGTAATTGCAGCAAGAAAGATGAGACTATACTTTTAAGCTCATTTCATTATTGTTCGAACATCTTTTCCCTTGAAAAATGTTCTTTAGAAAGATGATGTGTCTAGCAGAATGACCAAGTGGTCGGTTGAGCTGGGTGATTATGATATTGATTTTGCGCCACGAAGGGCGATTAAAACCCAGTCAGTGGCTGATTTCTTGGTAGAATTTCATGTTGATAGATCCTCCAGACAAATGCCAGAACACCAGTCTAAGAAAGAATGGGTAGTCCAAACTGATGGTGGATCAAGTAATATGGGTTGTGAGGCTAGAATTTGTTTAACTTCTCCATATGGTGATATTATGTGCCAGCCTATATGTTTTGGTTTTGGGACTTCTAATAATGAATCTGTATATGAAGCAGCTATAGCTGGTCTTAAGCTAGCCCTCATATGCGGCACCAAAAGAGTCCGATTAATGAGTGATTCACAATTAATGATTCACCATGCTCAAGGGTAATCTGAAGCAAAGAAAGAACAATTAATTAAATATTTGCTGATGTTGAGAGAAATTGCTGCAAGCTTCAAGAGTATCTACTATGAACACATCCCTAGATTGAAGAATATTATGGCAGACTCTTTGGAAACCATAGCTTATTCTGAATCTTACCCTTGGATTCTGATGCAAGAATGCCCATCGATACAAACAGGCCAAGTAAAAGGTAAAGAGGATGAAGAAAGTATAAGGCTCGTGGTTTCTTGGTATTAAGGGAAGTTTTTTGCAATAAATCTTTCAGCAGACCTCTCTTGCGTTGCTTAGGATTTGAAGAATCCCAAGTTGTGTTAAGGAAATGGTAAAGAAGTGTGATCATTGTCAAAGATATGGAAATGAAATTTATGTACCAGCAGTTTCTATGGAATCCATAACCGAACCGATACCCTTCGACGGATGGGGGTTGGATTCAGTTGAGCCTCTTCCCATGGCATTGGGTGGATGTAGAACAATCACATTTGCTATTGACTATTTCTCTAAGTTGATAGAGGCATCTCTTTTAGCTGGAACCACTTCTAACACAATCATTAAATTTATTGTATCTAACATATGTTGCAGATTTGGGGTTCCCCGAAAGATTACCACAAATAATGGGCCACCGTTTGATAATAAAGACATGGAAATGTTATGCACCTCCAGAGGAATTCAGCACTGTTTTTCTTTTCCTTTCCATCCTCAAGAAAATGGGCAAGTCGAAGTTGTTAATCGGACAATCTTGTCCGGGTTGAAGAAGAATCTGGAGGGAGATGCTGGAAAGTGGTCAAGTTATTTACAAGAAGTATTGTGGGCTTACCGAACTACACCTCGGGCTGCTACACACATGTCTCCTTTTTCCCTTGTGTATGGGATGGATGCAATCACTCCCACCAAATTCTTAACGATAAAATTAGTCCCACCGAATTCCGATCGGGCTGACTCTTGAAATTTTTAAACAGAAAAAGGTAATATATTCAGTTCGGATACAAAGGCATATCGGAAAAACATGTTTCACATTGGAAATGCCTTGATTTATATTCTCACGGGTTAGCTCTTCCAAAACTTCTTTGCAAGACCTAAATGGGCAATTGATAAGGTAAAAAACTTTCGATACTGCAACTTGGTTTTATCCGAAGGGCAATTCAGACCAAACCACTACCATGAGAAACCGAACATGACAAATGTAGTGGAAAGTGACTAAGCCAGGTGCTGGTCGTTTCACATCTTGGGCTAATGGGTTCTTAAAATTGACCCGACTCCATAATCTGACGTAAAAGGCCCATGGGTCATTGATTAAGTATAAATACCCCAATCACTTTAATTAATGAGGGTGATCAGAATTTAATACAAGCACATACCTTAATTATCTCACTACACTCCATCTTAAACATTAAATTCCCAAAACACTTTACTACATTGCCCTCAATCAGAAATAATCCACACCAAATCTAACAAGTTTAATAGCTTTCATTGTCACATAAGATGAAAATAGGAAAGTGTAGCACCTGATTAACATCTTCAAGAAGTTTTGTAAGCCAAATTCACTCATGTGAAGCTAATGTGACTGGGACATATTCAGCTTCAGTAGTTGATAAACCTTCTTTCACTACTATATGTAATGAGTTGTCCGCTGTCACAATTACTCGTTTTCTCAAGTGAGGACGAATATGAGAAGTATGGAAGCATTACCGGTAGCATTATGTGAGCAACCCGAATCAACGATCCACTCATTCTTATAGTCAATACACTAGTATTAACTTCCGATTTCTTTTCAGATTGATGTGTAGCAAAAGTCATGTTGTCCGATCGATTAATAACCTTAATTGAGAAACAATTTTCCCACTATAGCTCATTCATCTCTTCAGCATCATATGCAACATTTTCATATGATTTGATGATTTTTCGAATAACAGTTTGGTTTAATATGGCATGGTTTACCACACTTCTTACAAACAAGCTTTGCACGACAATCTGACTTCATGTGTCCAGTCGTTCCATATCTAAAACATGTCAGTTTAGAGTGGTTTGTTAACTTCACCTCATTCATTTTCTACTTACCACCATTTTGAAAATGACTTTGTGTGTTTTTCTGCCTTAACTTTTCTTTAGTAAATAGTGTATCTTCAATATCAGTAGGATACTTACCAATCATTTGTTTAACCAATGCTTCGTAGTTATAGATTAGGTTCTCTAACTCAACAATTGATGGTTGGTTAACCCATCATTGTATTGATGATATAAACGGCATGAAATCGGGTCGTAATCCACGAATAAAATAACATATTAGCCTTGCATCACTAATAGGTTCATCACTATCCAAACTTGAAATTTCCGAACATACATTCTTGACTTTAAGAAAGTAATTAGAGATTGACATATTACATTTGGTTAAAGAAGCAAGCTCATTCTCAAGATATTGAAGACCCATATTATTTTTCTAGGTGAATAATCTGTCAAGAGTATCCCAAATATCCTTTGGAGAATCCAATGCATGAACATGATCAATAAAATCCTTACCAATCGAAGTTCTCAACGCGAATAAAACATAAATTTGGACCTTACTTTCCATTTTCTCCTTAACTCAACGTTTGCTAAGTATCACTAGGAAGTGTCTTGGTATCGGAAACAAGATCTCATAAATCTTATCCTTGAAGGAAAGTCCCATACGCAACCGTCAATAGTGGTAATTGGTTCCAACAAGATTCTTTGTAGACATAGGAGAAACTTAATTACTTTCATTCTTATTGATTTTAAAGTAATAGCACTTGACGTGATTTTTAATCCATTGGGTAATAAAATCAAACACTTGTTATGTAGAGACCTTGCTCACATACCATGAAACAATTTGAACAAATAAGAAATTTAATTTTTATTACTTAAAGAATTAAAAACATGAGTTCAATACTTATAGAAAAATATGATTCCCACTACTCCACTAACATCATTTAATAGTTGGAAACTGTCTGACTTCTAGTATAATTCTCACTACTCCACTAACATCATTTAGTAGTTTGGGAACTCTCTCACTTCTAGTATAATTCTCATTACTCCACTAACGTCATTAAGTAGTTTGGGAACTATTTGAGAATTGTCTAACTTCTTATAACTAAGATTACATGAGTAAATAGTGCACTAACTTGTGACAGAACTAAACCGATACGGAACCAAACCGATAAAACATGTAATAATACGGTATATACATAGTGGAGGTGTTATTTATCCTACACCGTTAAAAAGAAAAACAACTACTATAAACATATTTCTATAAATAAACGTGTTTTATATTTATAAATAAATAAATTTTAATTCTCTTTTCTATATATTTATAAATAATTTATAAAAATAGATATCACATGATAGATTATATAATTCAGTTTTGATTTATGATTGAAGGAAAAATAATGTTATTTTTTAACAACCATCTTTTATTTTTATAAAATGAAAATATTTATAGAAAAGAAAATAAATTTTAATGCAATAGAAAAAAATCATTCGAATGAATTAAGACAGATAATTGAATAATGTATACTATATTTGAAATGCAGAGATAAACTATAACTAAATAATGCATATAAACTCTCTTATTGTTTTGAATTTATCAGTTTCGTAATTAGCAAAATCAGTAGTTTAAAACTAGATAAAAATAACCTTATAATTATAATAACTCATTATAAAAATATATAATTAATTATATTTTGGTAAAATAATTTTTATTAATTTTTATTAATTATAATTGGCAAACTAATATTTATGAATTCTTTTTTTGTCGAGACAGTTTTTGTAATTTATTTTTATTTTTTATTATGTTTATTTTTGGACCAAACCGGATTGAACCGAATTGGACCAATAGCCAACCAAATTGGTCCTTCTTGCTTTAACAGTTAGTGTGTCAAGCACATCATTCATCCCTGTTAGGGTTGCATGCATGGTCTGCTCTCGAGCGTCTCGCTCGCATGCCACCCTGAGTTGTTCCTGCTACAGATTTTGGAGCTGCTGCTCCAGTTGCCAGAAAGTTGTCACTATTATCGGGTTGTTACCTGGGAACCTTTGCGCAACGGGGGTTGCCACCAGTCCGGGTGGGTTAACTGTTTGTTTGGTCCCAGCAATTAACTACACTACTCGTGGTGCCGGCTCCACTGGTCTCGCGAGCTGTAACCACGACTTATGGGCCGACGGCAGTGATAGAATGTGTCACGTTTTGTCTCGCCGCTGGTTTACACTGGTCCTCCGATTCACCGCCTCTTCTCTTGGATCTCAGATGTCTCTCTTAATTCCTGATCTAGCAACTACCATGAGTTTTGCATAGTTAACGATAAATGCTTTGTTGGTTCTCACAGACGGCGCGAAATTTGTTATAGGAATATAACAAAGAGAATTACCAAGTAGAAAATTATTTTATTTTCAAGGAAAAGGATGACGTTCACTATAACCAGGTAAGACCAATAATGTCTATTTACATCCTCAAGGAATCACCTTTTGCAAAAACAATACCAGAGGCCCAACTGTCGAGGAAATTCGACTCATTCAGAATGGAAGCTTACGGTAGTACGGGTGACCCCGAGAGACACCTCGAGCAGTTTCGTAATATGATGATGTCATTCAACCCCGATGATGTTATGCTATGCCGAGCCCTCTCGATGACCCTCAAAGGGAACGCGATGGACTGGTTTAGCAGCCTACCTAAACCCCGATGATGTTATGCTATGTCGAGCCCTCTGTTAACATTGTTTAGAAGATTTTATTTTCTATTGGTCCAACTGTTGTTATTTTTCTATTGGTTCCTTGTTGGAATTTATGGGGGAAAATGTCAAAATTCTCAGTTCTCTCAACACTCTTAGATTACTTGTTAACTTTATTTAACGTCTGTTAGTATTTTAACTTGTATATGTGGTTTTTATTCTATAAGTAAACCCTCTGATACTAGATGAATATATCAGTTTTTCTTTTTTCTCTCTTGTATTTAATCTTCATTCTCACAATAAAATATTTTTATTTTACACTAACAAAGTGGTATTACAGCCCTCTTCTTAAGGGATTTATGAGGTTAAATGGAAAGAGAATTTTCAATCGTTGCACCACCAGTCTTCGATTGAAACAATTATCAAATATGAGAAGTTCGTATGAAGACTTACTTGGAATCTTTTGATCTTTGGGAAGAAGTAGAAGAGGATTACAAAAATCCCTCCACTTCCAATAAATCCTACTACGACACAAGCCAGAGCGCAAAGCAAAATAAAAGAAGAAAATCAAAGGCAAAAGCTTGCCTATTTATAGTTGTATCTCAAATGATATCACACGAATAATGTCTCTCAAAATAGCCAAAGAAATTTGGGATTACCACAAGGCTGAATACGAAGGAGATGAAAGGATTCGTGGAGTGAAAGTCTTCAACCTAATTAGGGATTTTGAATTACAAAAGATTAAGGAGTCTGAGTGTGTGAAAGAGTACTCTGACATACTTCTAAACATTGCCAACACGGTGAGATTTCTTGAGTCTGAATTTAAAGACTGCAGGAATATTGAAAAGATACTGGTGACGGTTTCAGAGAAGTTTGAAGCCACCATTACTACTCTAGAGAACACCAAATATCTATCAAATATCTCTCTTGCAGAACTCTTAAATGATTTACAAATATAAGAGAAAAGAAGGTCCATGAGGCAAGAAAAAGCGATTGAAGATGCCTTACTTCAGAATAAAAAGTGTTATTCATAATCTGGCTTGTGCCGAAGAAAAGGCTTGCCACTAGAAAGTGTTATTAACTATAATGCTACCAGACATAGTTAAGCATCCTTCTTTAACTTCACGGGCCATATATTCAATGAAACTGTAAGGTGAGACCTAGAGCCCCTCTCTGATTCACTTTAAATGAGAATTTATCAATATACACACATTTTACCTAAAAAAATGAAGATAAGAAGATAGTGTTTACAAAAAAAAATCAATATTGATGAACAAACATAACACCTGAATGTCTTAAAACGAAAATGACACCATAAACTATAATAACAGATATCACGCAGAAAATTCTAAATATAAACATGACACCAAAGTGTCTAACCTAATTTCCTCTTGATAGACAAAACATCCTCATACGCCTCAATGATCCGGTCGAAATCCCCATGAAATTCTGTTACTTTATGACATAATGAAATCTTACACAACCCCACTCACATATATCGTGTAACGGTACGCTCGCATTCTTCGTGCACATCGTTATTTAATGGGTATACTGATGCGTTAAAGAGATCGTACTAACTAGTTGTCCAGTGAAATGTATGATACTCCAAAGTATGTAACAAATCCATATCGTCTCCAACTATGAGGTCACTCAATAAGTGATCTAACGTATGATAACCAATGCTGCCAATCGTAATCATCAAACTCATATGCAATCACCTAGGTTTCTTGTTGGTAGTGGCAGCTCGAAATATGATGCCCTACTTACATGCTCACACGATCAGTGTGCAGATTGGCTATTTGTTACTGGCCAATATGGCTAAAATGGCCCGTACTCGCTGGGTAGTGTGGCTAAATTGGCACATACTTGCTGAACAGTATAGCTAAGTTATAAAACATAAAAAATGTGATATATAAAATCATATTACATTCATTATAATTTGGAGGATATTTTTTATCCGCATAAATTTATGCATTAGTTTTGTACGAAAGTAAAACAATTTTCATTCTACATTTTAGTTATTCTAAAAAATATTGTCTATATGCGCTACTGCGGAGGGTGTATAGTATTCTACCTATGAATATCAAATAAATACAAAGCCCAATCTCACATATAAAAGATAAACAACCGAAGAAGAATTAAAAGATGAAGAATAAAAAACTAAAAAGAGAATTAAAGACAAAAATATTTCTCCATAATAAGTTTTATTCAAACCATTAACTTTGTTAATTTATTAATATATTTTATGTTACTTTGTAACCAATACCTTAATGGTATTCACATCTTTGTCTTTTTTATATAAGTAGAGACAATCTTCAGCCCGTAGTTTTCGTCTTCTCATATATGTGATCGATTATTCAGCACAACCACATATGGGCAACTCTACAAATGTGAATCTCTCGTGCACTTAAATCTGAAATACTAGCCACATATAGCCATATAGAACTCTTCAACATCTGAATCTCTTGTGTAATGGGATGTATTTGGTTCCACATCCAAAAGGATCTTGCATGTCGCGTCCCTTCTAATGGGTGGTGCCGCATCGGTGATTAGAAGAATGCAGAATAATCATTTTTTTTGTTTCAGCTGTAACCATGTGGTTTCTCATTGACTCATCTGTGCTTTTGGAATTTTTACAACAATGTTGGTTGTTAATGAAGTATCACATCATGGTAGAGTTCGCGAGAAATAAAGTTTTTTGAAAATTTAAGAAATATATGAGTAACTAGTAGAGGAAAACCTTAGAATTTTAATTTCTTCTAGTTTACCCAATTATTTATCCAAAGTTTTGTCATTCCCAAATAATTTTATCAATGAAGAACAACCTCCAACCCAAAAACACCCCATGTTATTGTAACCCATGCTAGTATCTTGGGGCCCAGTGCTACTTGAGGCTTTTCATCCTCATAAATGTTATTTTTACCATCCATGAACGTGTAAGGCAACTAGAATCCTAACCTTTTCCACTTTACACCTTTTGATTTAGGTTTGATATTTTGTCGACCTCCCTAGTTGTGTGGAATTTGATGTGTGTATCCTAGTTGACACATAGGGGCACTGTGCATCCATCTAAGTACAATGATATATGCAAATTGCCCTAATGTGCAAATAACTTTATGAAATAATTTTGAACGTTTTTTAATAACACTTAATTTTGACTTTTTTTAATAATTCCTAACTATAATTATAGTTAGACTTATAGTGAATGAATTGGGCTTCATTAGTATTAAGTTCACCGCTAATTTTTAGCGTTTTTTGTTAAATATAGTAACTCGAATGACGATGCTAAAAAGTGTACATATTTTTTTAGATCTTACACCGATAGATCTCTTACCGTTACTAGATCTTTCACTAAATTTCAGACATTTTTACCAATTTCAGAAAAAACAAGGTATAAAACGAGATTGATAGATCTCTCACTTTTTTCTGCATTTTTTCTCTAAACTTTGAAAAACTCTCAAGCAACCGACAATCAAGATACTTTGTTTTTCGAATCCGACCTCACAATAGTATAAATTTATCATAGAAGTCGTAAACCGGCATATCCCATATTATAACTACGTAACTTAAAATTTAAATTTAATAAAGAATAAAGGTATACTAGAATTTATAGTAAAATCTAAGTAATATATGTCGTGGTCGTGGTGGTGATTATAGTGGTGCTCGTGATGATGGTCCTGGTGATCATCGTTGTGGTGTTATTGATAATGATGGTGGTGGTGGTGGCGGTGGTCGTAATTGTAGTGGTAGTGGTCATAGTGGTCGTGGTAATGGTGGTGGTGGCGATAGTGGTATTTTGGGACTCCAAAAAGCTTATACATTTATTGGATTTATGGATGTTTGGTATATGTATTAAGAAATTTGAAATATTTGATGTACCCTTTAGGAACTCACCCAAAAAATAATTTGTATGCATTAATTTGAATTTTAATAATTCAAATAGGGAAATGACACCTTAAGTACCTACTCACCAAACATATTGCCATTTGGTACCCAAAATTGGACTTATGCTTACTAAATACCCATCGCATTAAAATAACTCTCAATCAATACTCAATTAACTTTTAATACCCTAACTACCTTCAACCAACTATATAACGATTTTTTAAGAAAATGAGTGGTATTTTCACCCAATAAGATATTTTAAAATTTAAATTTGTAACTAGCCGTTTTCAAACAAAAGCTTAATGTACCAAGAAAATTTAATATGGTGATCATCCTGGTATACCTCCTCTACCATTGTTGGTTAACTCTTATTTTCCGATCGCTTTAGGTACTTGCATAACAGGTTTCAGAGCACTCTATCGCTCTACTATCGGTGGTGCAATTTTTTTAAATTCTTGACTAGTTTTTCCACTGTTGGGAGCTACTTTTGTCTCAAATTATTAGTTGAAAGGTGACTTATAAGGTTATCAGTTACTGTTTTACGTTAACACATCTGGTTGTTCATGTTTTAGTTTCAATTATTAGTTGAAAGATTGTAATTTGTGACATAAGACTACTAGATTTGACCATCAATAAGAATGAGATTTTAGATGAAACACCTTGGTAAATAGGGTTTATTTTAGATCAGTCGTTATTCTATGTAGCACATTTTTGCTTTGTGGCTTCCAAACCAACTTACTGACTCAACTTTCTACAATGCAAGGTAATATATGTCGAAACCTAAAGTTTTTATTTTCAAATATCGTCACCAAACTGTAATTGTTCCTTTGTCGGAGTTTGAAAACTTTCAAAGTCTTCAGGATTACGCTAAAACCAGATGGTAACTATATTATTAGTTATTTCTACGGTACTCAGAAGAATTGTTTGTTTAATAATGATAATGATTTATGGGTTTAGAAGTATATCTTGATGTTGAGCGTCTCAAAAGCGTTAGTTTTGTTATAGAAGAACAACTAGTTGATAAAGGGTGTGTCGTTGAACGTAAACAACCCAACCTAAGTTTTGCAGAAGCCTCCCATAACCAACTAATTAGTGGGGATAGTAGTAATAGTTTACTTAATTCAACACCCAAAAAAGGCATCTTACTACAACTAGGTGGACTGATGCTATTACAGGTGTTGGTCAATCATTTGATGAAGGTGTTGCAGGTCCAAGGTTGTCCTAATGCCGATATGCATTAGATAATGGTTTTCCTTTCAAGTACATGCATAATATAGTTACTAAGATCACTACATATTGTGTTGATAAAGATTCAGGTGGTTGTAAATGGAGACTTTATGCATCAATTTATTCCAACACCGGTTTAATGATAATAAAGCGGTTTATTGACACGCATACATGCCGTCATATCTTCACTAAACCAAAAACTAGGCATTTGACCTCAGATTTAATTGCGGATGAAATTCATGATTCCATTAGGGCATGTCATTCGGTAACGGTGAAAAATATACAATCGTTTATGAAAAAAGACTACGGTTTAGATTTATATTACCGACTCTCGTGGAATGATTTAGAGAAGGCAAAGATGGGAGTTTTTGAAGATAGTAACAGTTTTTTAGTTTCCTAAAGAAGTACTTTAAACAATTAAAAATGCGTGATATTACGACGGGCAGCCATTTAGAATTAGGCGTTGCTAACGTTTCCGACACTCTTTTATAGCATTTGGAGCGCGCCTTTAAGGTTTTCATTCTTGTCGACCATTATTGTACGTCGATGGAACCCATTTAACTGAGAAACATGGTGGTATGCTGCTTTCTACGGTAGTAAATGATGGAAACAATGGTTAGTCTCATGCTGTTTTTAACCATGCTCGATATGTGTATTTTATCTTTCCAATTGTAGTGTATATTATGCAATGTGTTTCAATATTTAATTTGGTTTACGATTTACACAATCTGTATCTATGCGTTTCTTTATCATACTTTGTTATTATTCTTTACAATTTATGGGTTATCAGAAACAATGCTATATAGGTTATATTATGCATGCTCGACACGAACATTCTATCCATCTTTCTATGCTGCGATTCATTTGTTACCGTAATTGCGTTTTATGTATTGCTACAACAAATGCTAGACCAGATTTCTTGACATAACATGGCCGCAATTGATGGCTTCAAATATACCATAAAGATTTAGGTTCTCTAAAGTTCATCCAAAGCTTAAAGAAGAAAGAAGTTTGCATATCTTTTAAACCTATAAGGTTGAGACCATTTTCTTCAAATGGATAACAAATTTTTAGATTATTTAGTCCATATGATTGATTTATTAGAGTCTTTACTACCCCAAATAAATTTGTTTATTAGATTATTGATTCTTGATATTACGTATTTTGGGGAGAAGACTATTTTGAATATGGTATATATGAATATAAAGAAGGTTGAATATGGTATTTTGAATTTGGGATAGATTTTTACTATCCCAATCAAGGATTTTATTCCTTATTTGGAATACTAAAGCATCATAATGACTTTAATGGTTATTGCTATAAATTGAGATACCCAAATATTTAAAAAGAGATTAACTAGCTTAATATCAGTTAGAGTGGTAATGGATCTAGAGCTGGTTCTGTCCATTTTATTTGAGTGGATGAAAATGGTTTTTTTTTATTAATCTGTTGACCAGAGACAAGGTTATAGTAGTCAAAAAAGTTACAAACTTTCTTGATATTATTAATAACTCTATTCATGAAGATTATGACATTATCTGCAAAGACAAGACATGCGATATTGATATATCCTCTGTTCTTGTATTTCAGATGAGAGTTATTGGAAAATAAATGCTTAATAACTCTTAAAAGGTATTCTTAAGCAATGATGCAAATGCTTGGTGAAAGTGGATCACCCTACCTTACACCATTGATGAAATGAAAAAACCATATGATGAACGATTGATGACAATAGAATAGTAAATGTGTTCAATTCCTTTTTTGATTAAGTTGATGAATGTATTGTTAAAAACAAAATCTTTGAGGATAGAGTATAAAAAATTGAATGAAATTTTATGAAAGACCTTAGCCATATCAAAATTTAAGATTATATTGTTACCTCTGGTTTTTATATTAAGGTCATAAGTTAAATCCTGGGTGATTATGATGTTCTCATGAATGCTTTTAGAATCAACAAAACCACCATGGATATCAGAGAGATTTTTGAAAGTCTGTTGTTAATAAACTTGGACAGTATTCTATGGAGTATTTTGCAAAGGCTTATGGGTCTATAACCAAGCCAAGGTTTAGGAGAGATGTTTTTAGCTATAAGGCATTGGAATACCTTTTGGGGGTATTAGTACCATTGAAATAAGAAATTATAGTATCACACATACCATCTTTAATAATGGACCAACAACTTTGAAAGAATGTGAAGTTGAATCCATCAAATCTAGAGATACTATTGGTGTTAAGGTTTTCAACAACATTGACTATTTCATCAGTAGTTGGAGAGGAAGTGGGAAGGTTGTTATCATCGTACTCTATAAGAGTTGGGATTAAATCAACAATGTCATCCATAAAAGAAGCATTTGAGTTATTATTTAATATTGTTTTGAAATAGTCTACAACGGAGGTAGTAACTATTTTAATGTCTTCAGTCCAAGAATCATTGATGAATATACTATAAATTCTATTCTTTTTGTGTTTTTTTCACATGATTATGGTAACACTTTGTATTTTTATCACCATCATTGATCCAGAGAGTAGTATTCTTTTGTTTCCAAAAGGCTTCCTCTTTGTTCAAGAGGTTAAGATGTTTAGCTCTGACCTTATTGAGGTTAATTATGTTGGGAAATTATTGGATTCTAAAAGGATTTTCTTAACAAATTTAACCTATTTCTTAACTTTGGAAATATTGTCAAAGATGTTGCCAAAAACAGCTTTGTTCCAGGTTTTAAGTCTAATTTTTTGTCTTTTTAATTTGAACCAGAATCTCCATATAAGGGTTAGTTCCAGTTTGATCAACAATATTGAGGAAATTAGGATGAATGCACCACGGATTTGAAATTTGAAAGAGGTTTAGGAGTATTTGTGAATAAGGAAAGATGATTCCCCTTAGTAATATAAAAAATATCTCTCCAAGAAGCATTGTATAATGCCCTATCGAGATGATTCCATTTGTGATTGTTGGACCAAGTGAAAGGTAATCATGTAAAGCCAGGATCCTCCAGGTTGCAGTCTTCGATCATATGATTAAAGTCATCAATTCCACGTAAATTAAAGGAAGAACATGATAGTTGTTCAGAAGAATTAGTTATTTTATTGAAATCCCATACTATCACCCATGGTTGATTAATTTAAGAGATAGATCTTAAGTGGGCCCAAAGAGCAATTCTGTGGGATCTGATACACTTGGCATAAATGGTGGTGACTAATACTTCAATTGAGAATGTTTAAAATCATTTTGATGATGAATTAAAGGATATCAAATATCTTTTAATGTTATTAGTTTTTTTGTTTGAGGGGATTTTATTTTTCTTGGAGGTTTTCATAAGGAATTTTTATAATGTTTTTGACAACTTCAGATCTGATGGTAACCAATTTCACAGAGGGTGAAGTTGGTGCACTACCAGTTTGGAGATGGACAAGATCAAGGTTCAAATTATCAGAGTCTCTTAGTGTATTGAAAGAATTATTGAGATCAATTAAGTTTATAGCTTCAATTTTGTCATTTTGTATTATTTCAGAGGATTGATTTATCTGGTCTTTAGTAATTTTGGAACCTTCAATTGTTTTGACATTTGTTTCAATGTTTTTAGGAGATTGTTGTTTAGTTTTATGTTGGTTGATATTATCATCGGAATGAGGATTTTAAGATAACATTATTAGTATTGATAGTATCAATACTAACCTGATTGTTAGATTTGTTCATTGATGTTAAAGGGATTTCATTAGGTAAAATGGTTACTGAAGATTGATTTATTGTTAGATGGAGTATGATATTATATTTTGGATTGGGTTCAGGATAATGCGATTTGTATTTATAGTATCAATATTAATCTGGTTGATAAAATCTTTCATAGAATCAATTTTGGTGTTTTGGACCCATATTTCTTGGGGAGGAAGAGAGGGTTTATGATAAGGATCTTTGAGGTTTAAATTATTTTCAGTATTAATTTGACCAGGATTTTCTTTGTTGTTAAAGTCTTTTTTACAACAGTTCTCTCTATGACCTAGATTTCTACATTCTTAGCAGTAAGCAAGTATATTACCGAATGTGATATTTTTCCAAAAGCCATCAATGTCCCTAAAACTAACACACATTTTTTGGGGACGAAGAGCAGCAGCACAAAAATTAATCCAAGCTTTAATACAGATATAGCTTTCTTGATTTTTGTGGGGAATCCATGTTGCTAATGGTAAACAAGTTACCTTAGCAAGATGGTTTACAAAGTCAGGATTATAAAGGTAGGTTAGGATTCTTGCAAATGAAATCCAAACTGGAGTCGAATGAGACTCCAGTTTAGGGTTGAGAGTAGGATAAATATTTTAAAACTAAACTGATTAATTGACCATACATTTCTCTTCTACAGTTTATTAAAATCAGATATGGTATCAAATTCAATGAACATATGGTGAAAATCATATATAGAAATATTATATATACCATTGAAGTTAAAAGAGTTTAGGAACTCTTTAAAATCATTAACTTTTGTTTTATCGAAACTAAATTTTAATATTAATGTGATTTTAGCAGAAAAAAAATGAGAGAAAGCTTATCTGTTTTTTGGAATTCAACATCTCCAAATCTACCATGCTCCTTGTAGATAAGGTTCGAGTGAGTAAAGTTCTTCATGGTGGCATCAGAGGCAGATTCATACGATCTTGGTTGGCCTATATTAGCTTCATCATACGATTTAGGTTCGATTCCATTGGGTTTATCTATTGTACATTATTCTTTTGATAGACCTTTGAGTTCGAAGGTGAGGTTGTTCACCAGATTAAAGATTTCAGGAACTAGAATCTTGTTTCTTAGTCTCTTGGGAATAAGAGGGAAAGCTTTTTTACTTGATTCTAAATTCTCTTCTCGGGATGAGTCTTTTGGGTAAATTTAAATCAATCTCGAGATGACATTGATTTAAAGATTTAGCCAAAATTTTAAAATTGAGGTTCTTTAGTAAAGATCAGGTTTTTTAAGGACTTCACCAGGAGGAAGATCTATTAATAAAAGCAACGATCGATGAAACCCTAATCTAAGGGCAACAAAGACTGAAATTTTCAAAAACAATATATATTCTAAAAACTTAAAATAACTTGAGGCTATGAGGCTTTATATAATAGCTTCTCAAAATCCTAAATCAAAATACAAAAAAATCAAATAAATGTATTAAAATCAAATAAAATAAAATCTTTATACAATTAGATTTGATTTAAACAATATAAAATATTTGAATAAAATAAAATAAAAAAGTTTGTATCCGAACTTTCTGAGCTCATTGAGATATTTTCACTCAAATAAAATAAAAGCTTTTGAATGTTAATGTTTATCCCTAATTGATGTAGTTGGGCAAGTTTACAAGTACGTGACATTAATGGACGAATACGAACGGAGATCTGGGCGAAAATTGGTATTCGAATCATATGTTGGAAATGTGACATATTTGTCGGGACGTTGGGCCTTAAAATCTAGCTCGTAGGCATCCTCTATTTTAGTGCATTTTGCAGTGTTCTGTTATTTAAAGTATTTAATGGAAATAACCTATCAAATCTGATTATACTAAAATTTTGTATAAATTTAATTTTATTAGCTTTTATTTTATTTTCTCATTTTTCTATTATGGTTTTGAACTATACCTATTTAAGATGTTCTGAATGCTAGCTAGATGGTTGAATTGAAGCATGTTTCTGAAATTTGATTTTTCTAATTCATTTTCTATCCCACTATTCATCTAAGTTCGTAACCAATTCAGAAAGTAATGAAAATCTGATTTTTGAATAGGCTGTTCACAGTGGCGTAGCCAGGATTAAAACCCTATGGTGTCCTGGTTATTGTCCAAAAAATATTTCTTTTGTAGTGAAAGCTGTAAAATTGTGTTATAATATATCTCTATTTTCTATCTATATAAAAGTTGTTTATTTGTTTAAATGAGTCTTCCATACTATTTTTGTCAACACTTTGAAGTACTATTACAACATAAAAGAAAATAGAAGTTGACTAATAGATATATTGATTAGGACATGTATTGTTAGTGAACTCGAGAGACTATGTTGTTACGGCTTGATCGGTTTTTAGTTTGAGCTTTTCCGCAGTATACATAGACTAATAAATGTATTGATTATGACATGAACATAACAGAAAATAGAAGTTTACTAATAGATATACTGATTAGGACATGTATTGTTAGTGAACTCGAGAGACTATGTCGTTGCGGTTTGATCGGGTTTTAGTTTGAGCTTTTCTGCAGTATACAGAGACTAATAAATGTATTGATTATGACATGTATTGTTAGTGAACTCGAGAGCCTATACTGTTACGGTTTGATCGAGTTTTAGTTTGAGCTTTTCCGCAATATACAGAGGCTTGACATCTTGGTTTTAGATTAATAACATCATATTAATCTATAGGAGGATATTTCTCCTTACAAGGTTGAGTTAGACCCCTTAAAAGGAAAGCTATTCTTACCGAGTCTTGAAGATTTGTATAAAAACTAAATATTAGGTCTCTTTTCCCTGGATCAGCCTCCAAATGTTCCTAATTTGAAGAAGCTTCGACTTTAAGTTGTGGATTATTGACCACCGAAACATATGCTTCTGGAATATCAACTTCATCTTGTGTCTCTCTGCGGTTAACTTCAGTAATTAAATTAGTGATATTTTTATTTGCTTTTCTAAATTTAGAAGTTGTTTTAAAATATGTATGCATCATGTAATGACAAACATAATTAACTCAATCAACAATAAAATTTAAACTTAGCAAAACAAAATAAAAATTATGAATATTATAGATCAACCAATGTTCTCTTTGTAACTAGTGAATAATAATATAAGACATGTAGCAAAGCTTCAATTTTGAGAATTAAAACATAGAAACATAATATATAACTTAATGTTTGAAGCTTGTAGTTAGAGTTTTCTAATTGATTGGTAAAAGAACAATTGTTCTAAAAGATTATATCTTGTAGTTAAGGTTCACCTACTAACACCATCAAATTTATATAAATTTATATTTTTTTAAATCAATATATTTGTTTATATAGAAATAATATAGATTTATACTATACATTCGAAAATAAATAATATATAATAAAAATCTATATCAAATCTACATATAAAAAGATAATAATATATATGTATATATATTATTATTAATTAACATATTTATTTATATTAAAATAATATAAATTTGTATTTTATAGGCTAAAAAACACTATTAGTCCCCATGTTTACCACTTATATCAACATAATCCTTTTCGTTCACTTCTGCATAAAACTTATCCCTTTTATTTTAAAAATTTGTACGATTAGTCCCTCTGCATCTTTTGGGAACAAAAGTGATACAAAACATTGAATTTAAGTGTCACGTGTCAGTTTTTAAATGATTTATATGTGCGGAGGACTATATTTGCAAACTTGTAAAACGAAGGGGATGCGTTTTATACAGAAGTGAAAAAAAGGACTATGTTGATACAAATGATAAAAATGAAGGACTAACAGTGTTTTTTATCCTATTTTATATAATACATTAAACAATAAAGTTAATTAAAAGAATAAGAATCCACAGGTCTCGAACCCGTGGCTGTGGGTTCCTGACCAGGCTCCCCTGTGGCTGTTCATATGGGTGTTTGCATCTGCTTTTAGGACGTGATAATTTGATAGGAGTTCTGGACACTTGGAATAACAGTAATTAATAAGACGATGAGAAATAAGACTCAGGCGATAGAATTTGTCGTGTTAAGAACCAATTCGTGTTTGGCAAGACTCCCAAGAAGAAACCACGGAAGATAATATTTCATTATTCCTATAAAAAAATAATTATACTTCTTCTGTTTCTATTTCTATGGTAGAAAATAATAAATTTTTTGGTTGAACTTGTTTATAAATCTGGTTTTACGATGGAAAAGGAAAATGACAGTGATTTAATATATTAAAGGTCAGGTTTTAAAACAGAACATGGAAGAGTTTTTGTTGAGTTTGAAATAAAACAAGTTTTGGTCCATGGCAATAATGATGTTGGAGAATGGGATGCCATGTCAGTTAAAATGAAAATGTTGCTGACATTGTAACGAGAGCAAATACCACACCTGAATTTTTGGGTGCTACTGTTTCAGCCTCTTCAGGTGAGGAGGATGGGGTTATGGAACATTGTTAGAGCCAACTCTTCAGACTTTAATGCATGGACTAGTCTGATCCAAGAGACTGAGAAGGTTGCCAAGGATAATATAATGAAAATTCAAAAGGTGTATGACACTTGTCTACCAGAATTCCCTTCGTGTTATGGATACGGGAAGAAGTATGCTGATCACGAAGCACGTTTGGATGTCAAAGTCGATATAGATCTGAATGAAGTTCTGGTGTTTGCGACTTCAGACAACATGAAGAAGGTTGTTGGACGTGTAAATGATGCATTGGAATATGAGCAAAAGCAGTTACGTAACCAACGTATGGAGAAATCACAATATCGCGGACCAGATGTCACTCCTTTTTTCTATATTCGGTGCTGGTGCAGAGATCCAACATCTAGCAGTTGAGAAGAGATATTTGACCACTGATATAGTTCAATAGGACACAAAACACATCGACGAGAAGGAGCTTATGATGTTTCTCGAAGAAAGTACTTGTGGCAGTATTTGTTCTATTCACAAGTGGACAAGCACCACAATGGAGGGCCAGTCGGATAAATGGGGTTATAACAACTTTTGCTTGCCCAGTTGCGGCTGAAAGAGCAGCAGAGCTTTATGAGGTTCATTTCAGCTAGTCTTTACTGAGACTACTTCCATCAGGCGGAACTTTTGGGGGAGATAGATCTTATTTTTCCCCTGCTGTTAAGGCTAAAGTAATTTGGGCTTGCAGGAGAAGCAAAGGTTTGCCATTGTTGTTTACAAGAATATTTTTTATGTTAATTATACGTGGAGGACTTCCCTAACCTTGAAGCACTTGATCACGCCCAACCTTTAAAACCACTCCTCGAGACATTAATACACTTTGAGACTAGCCAGCCACCACCAAGGCAGATTTACTTGTCATTCCAAGTAATAAGCGATTTAAAAAGCCAAAATTACCTGGTACTGATTTCACCATTTGCCACTATGCCGGTGATGTCACTTATCAGATAGAACAGTTTTTGGACAAAAACAAAGATTATGTTGTTGTTGATCATCATGCACTGTTAAGTGCTTCCGACTTTCCCTTTCGTAGCAGATTTGTTTACACCGTTGATTGAAGAAACCTCAAAAATGAAGCTCTCCTTCATAGCTTCTCGGTTCAGTAAACAATTGCAGTCATTACTTGAAAGTTGAAACACTTAGTGCCACAGAGCCGCGTTATACCCGGTATGTAAAGCCTAATAATCTTCTCGAGTCTTCAATCTTTGTGAACCAAAAGCTTTGCAGCAACTTCGATGTGCGGGAGTCTTGGAAGCGATGAGGTAAGTTGTGCTGGATTTCCAACTAGAAAATACTTCAACGAATTCTTAGATTGATTCGGTGTACTTGTACCTGAGGTTTTGGACAAAAGCTCCGATGATGCCACTGCTTGTGCGAAACTTTTAGATAAAGTAGGACTGGAAGGGTATCAGATCGGTAAGACGAAGGTTTTCCTCAGGGCTGGACAAATGGCTGATTTAGATACTCGTAGGAATGAGGTCTTAGGACGATCAGCTAGTATTATCCAGAGAAAATTCGTTCTCATTTGTCTCGCAAACATTTTATATTACTTTGTCGATCTGTTATACAGATTCAAGCTGGATGCATAGGTCTATTTGCTCGAAGCGTACACCAGGGTATTCGAAGCAAAGATGCTTGTTTGAAAATACAAAAAGATTTGCGGATGCGTCTTGCTAGAAAAATCTATAACGATCAACACGCAGGTGCAGTTATGATACAAGCTGGTGTGCGCCGGATGGCTGCCCGTGATGAACTGTGCTTCAGACAGCGGACTAAAGCAGCAATTTTAATCCAGAGCCACTGACGAAGATTCAATTTGCTTAGACATAGACGGAACATGGTTATTCAATTGTTCTTCTGCTTCAACTGATTTCTGCTGCTCAGTTTTATCTTCATTGTCCTGAGTATATGCTAGAGAAATTTCACCCGCAAATAAGTTGCTATTATCTTTGGTACCAAATTTCTTGTAGTTCATTTCAGACAAAACTTGAACCTCTTGTGGCTACTTGAGTATGATTCGAGCTTTCAGCTTTTCATCTTTTTGTTCGCTGATGCTTCTTACCAAAGTCCTTCTTATCGCGGTCACTTTTGGCTTTAGCTTTTGATATCTTCTCAGACCTGTCAGATTGCTCGTGCCTGAAGCTATCATTGTTGATATTTTCTGAATCGTAAACGGCTCTCCTCTGAAATTTTGACGCTGTTGAAACTCATCCTGATCAGATGAGATTTGTTAAAATTCTTACCAAGTATATGTTGACATTTGGACAGTTAGCTCGATCAGTATTCACTACCACTTCAGCTTCATGTTCAGCTTTATGTTCATCATCAGGTAAGTCCTTGTCAAAGTGAAGCTCACCAGAATCGTGGTCTACTACGTCAACAACATCAGAATTACGATCCTCGATATCAACATCATTAGATCCATCACCATAGTCCTTTTCACGTGCTCATTTAGAACCATGCCATTATGAGCTTCCCCTGTGATTGGCAATCCGGCCAATCCCCATTCAGAGGTAAGCTTGGGATGCATGACATCGTCACTTGTCGTGATATTTATATCCTCATTTGGTCCCTCCCTGCTGTTGGTCGAGACCTCACTGTTACTATCAGTAGTACTCCCACGTCTGCTTCCAACCGGCCTTCTGCCCCTACCATTATTGTGGATCCTAATGTCACAGTCACTAGCCCTATCTATTTCGTTTCCACTGCCAGTAGAGCTGCCTGACTGCCTGGGTGCTGATCAAATGCCAATATTTTAGGGCGGGCTTGATACATGTAAAATTGTATAGCGTACTTGGTCTTCATCTTCAGATTCACCTATAGATTGCTTCTCTTATAATTCCATCGAACATTTCTCGAGCTCATTCGTTTTCCCCGACACATCAGAAGAGTCAAAACATAATTGCATTACGGAATCAGCTAATTCTTTGCCGCTGTTATGCGAGATATATACGCTACAGACCAAGATCAGGTTTTGGTATGGTCGTGTAAATCAGCATCAATGTTCATAAAATCAGATTTGCAATCCATGTATTGTGGACGTGTCAGCGCATTAATGATTTCAGCACAATGAGCAGAAAAATGTTCTTGAAATAAGTAGAATATAGACAACCCTTCAACTTCAGCATTATATTACACATATTTGTTGGAAAAATACGACGACACAAAAAACCAATAGAAAAATAAAAAACATATTGTTAAATGGAGTTTAGCAAATTATGCCTACGACTCCGGACCGAATCGATTTTATTAGAAAGACTCTATGGTTCAAGTTTTCGATATACTCACAAAACCTAGCTATTGCTTTTATATAGAGTTTAACAAAAGAAAAAGAAGATTACAATGGTGTACTTAACTCTCTTTAACGAGTTATAATTCACTAAATTACTTCACTGGTCTTTCTGAATTCAAAACTTCTTCAACTCTCCTTAACTAGCCTAACAATATAGCGTCTTTTGTTCCTCTTACTGTGATCCCAATTTTTTTTGTAGTACACCAATGTCAACCCGATTCAACCTCAAACCACTCCAAGCAACGGCCGGGTTTCTGTAACTCATCATGTTGAGATTTATCGCCACTGCTCTTAAGGTGTTCCCAAAACATGGCTATTGGATCGCGACTCAAGTTTGATGTACTTTTTAGCATGTCTCGAACTATGACACGATGACCTTGACTCTAATGCTTCTGAAAACGCTCAAGGCTGTCACGGCAGATATTAAGAACAGTAGGGTGATATAAGATATTGTCATTTAAATCTTTTCTTCGTGATGCTTCTTTTGATTGTTCAATCTCGGAATCTTCTTCAAAACATATGAAGCAACAAGAAAAAGTATCTAATGTCTCCGGTAGCTGATAGCTGTCGACTATTTCCTCTGTGTATGTTTGGAGCTTTGACGAGACGAGGGAGATCCTTAAGTGCAAATTGATTAAATACCTGTCGCAGGTTTCAATAACCTGCAAGCTTACCTCAGCGAAGTCTAAGCAATTCACAACTTAACTGCGAAAATTGATTATATTAAAAGTAGAATAGCTACAGTGGCAGTTTAAGTTACTAATATGAACCTGCTGTTTGAGAATTTTTAACTAAACGTTACTTGCAGTTTGCCATAAAGGACAATGAAATTATATTAAGTGAAACCTTTAACTATTTGTGATTTGTGGCCGTTCGAATAGGAAAGGGAATGCCTTGCCTAATCCGATAATCGGTTTTGCTTGTTGAAGGCAGGTGAGGCTTATAAGGTAAAGTGTTGCTGCTTTTTTGTGAGTGCGTTAGTTTGCGAGCATTTGTTCTAGTAGAGGAATAACACTGGAAGGAAGCATCAAGACTTCGTTCCTGTTATTGTTCACCGCTAAGCTAAACAAAGCCATAGCTCCCATTTACTGAGCCATTGCATTATTTTCACCTACAGCTGATTCTAACAACGGCTATAATCCTCCGACAAATCCATTGACACCCATAAAAGTCCGAGCCTCAGTATGGTTCTTAAGCAAAACCCTTATTTTTTGTACAACGTTACACCTCCTTATCATATCTTCTCTGTCGAAACAAGTCAAGAACTCCTGATATCGTTCCAATAAATCAATATCTGATGATTCCTGCTTTGTTGACATATACTCTTGTTGCTTTTCTTCTTCTTCAGTAGTGCCATTTTCTTCAAAATGAACTGCTTTTGCACTTATCACCTATAGTTTTAGAATTATCAGACTCGGTTTCAGACAAAACTAGTTGATCATAGTTGAGATCGAGCGATTCTAGTGGAACGGGTTCTGTTCCATTCTTCGATTACTTGGTTAAAGGTCAAACATATTATTTCAGTAACTTGCCGCCCAAAAACATGATCATTTACTTAAGATCCTTTGTTCTGCTAGACCTGATCTCGAAGAGGTAGTGCCTGTTGGTGTAGGTGTAGAAGACAAATATTTAATGGTGAGAATAACTGAAAGATAGAGAAGCAGATTAGTTACCGGAGAATCAATAAACTTCTATTTGTTCATTTTGTAGATGGAGCTTTAAATACAAGATAAAAATCATTAACATAAGTTAAATAAAAACCACAAGTAAGGCTTTGAACAGTACATCGTCCCTCGACTATCGCGTTTGGTGGTAGATAGTCCATTGACTTTCAAATGTCCGTTGACAGTCCCTGGACTATCGCGTTTGGATAAAGTTAGTCCACAAGATCTTTTGATCCATGAGAGACTGCCACATGTCACTATAGTCCCCAGATTTTTGTATCACCACTAGTCCATTGAGTTTAGTTTTCCGTAATATTCTACATTTTGGGTTTGACCTAAACTCAAGGGACTAGTGGTGATACAAAAATCTGGGGACTATAGTGACAGGTGGCAGTCTCTTATGGATCAAAGGATCTTGTGGACTAACTTTATCCAAACGCGATAGTCCAGGGACTGTCAACGGACATTTGAAAGTCAAGGGACTATCTGTCACCAAACGCGATAGTCGAGGGACGATTTACTGTTCAATGCCCCACAAGTAAACTAAAACGTGCTTTAGAAAGCTTTAACTGTAACTTTTCCTAAAAAGACCCACAATAGACTCATAAAAGACCCACAAAAGAGCCGACCAACATAACTAACAGCTTCTAAATAATGCTGAACCAATGAACAGCTATCTAAACAACTTCAACACTCCTCCTTGTTTAGATGCTGTTTAGATTTTTTTGGTCTTCTTTTCTTCTTCTTCGATTTTTTGCGCCTTTCACTAGGAGCAAGATCCCATGTTTATCCATTAAAATTTCATTTTCAAATGCTTCCGAAGATAGAAGTAAAACATGATTTTTCTTTTTAATACTTACATCTGTCAGAGCACTGACATTGTAACCGGTTTTCCAAATACTTGACGATATTTGGTTAAACTGTAGATAAGACTCCTTTATATGAACCTCATCAATTTGTCCTCGAAGTAATGACCCGTGACTTGTTTGATGACTAAATTTCCCAAATATATGATTAGACAGATACAGTGAGGACTCGAAATTAGACCCATAACCAACATCATGGATTTCTTTAGGCAAGTTGGTTAACCTGATACTTTCCTCTACATGAATTTCAGTGGCACCATAAGATGGCTCACTAAAACACAGTTTATGATGATGTTCAGACATATCATGAGAAAGTAATTCTCGTTTCTCCATTGGATTTAGAGCAAACCTTTTTCCTTTCATTTTGACATTGAACAAGTCTTTGCCGCTAGCATATTTGATCAGACAGTATTCTCAAACAACACTTTATAGCCTTTATCAACCAATTGACGATACTTAACAGATTTTGATCAATTTTCGGTACAAATAAAACATTTGAAATAAATTTTGTACCGTCATAGCTTATTATAGCTACTGTACCTTTTCCTTTGACTTCAAAATATTCATTGTTTCCGATCTTCACTCTCTTGACTTCGGTGTTTTTGTGCATCCACTGTCAATCAACCAGCTCTCACTCGATTCTCTGCCTAGAAGACAAGTGACCACAAACAACATACCTTCTACTTCTTGATCAACTACACATGCATCTGCTTCTTGCATCTGCATCTGATCCTTGACTTTACAGATTACAGCTTTATGTCCGAGTTGATTACATTTGGAGCATATAGCATTAGGTCTCCTCCAACACCTGTATGGTGAATGACCTTTAACTTTACAATGGTGGCAAGGCGGGTAGGATTTTCTCACATCTGTTCTTTTCTTTTTTGAAAATTGATAGATGAATCTCCACTCGTCCATTGATTTTTGAAGTTTGTTTTTTTATACCTGTTGCTGTCTTGATGCTTTATAGGTAGGGTACCTTCAATCACTTCTTCTTGCCTCATAGACCTTCTCTGCTCCTGTGCTTGCAAGACATTTAAGAGATGTGTAAGGGAGATATTTGACAGATCTTTAGTGTTCTCCAGAGTAATAATGGTTGCTTCAAACTTCTCTCGAACAGTCACCAATATATTTTCAGCAGTCCCGGAGTCTTTTAATTCAGACCCAAGCAATCTCACCTTGTTGGCAATGCTGAGAAGTCTGTCTGAATACTCTTTCATGCACTCAGACTCTTTTCACCTTCTGCAACTCAAAATCCCTAATTAAATTTAACACTTTCATTCCACGAATCTTTTTATCTCTTTCGTACTCAGCCTTGAGGTAATCCCAAATTTCTTTGGTTGTTTTGAGATTCATTATTCGTGTGAAAATTATTTAAGATACAGCTACAAATAGGTAAGTTTTTGTCTTTGATTTTCTCATCTTATTTTCCTTATGTGCTTTGATCAGTGCCATAATAGGATTTGCTGGAAGTTGAGGGATTTCGTAATCTGTTTCTACTGCTTCCCAAATATCCAAAGCTTCAAAGTAAGTCTTCATACACACTGCTCACATTTGATAACTGTCTCCATCAAAGACTGGTGGTGCAGCGATTGAAAATTATACTTCCATTTTAACCTTACAAATCTCTTAAGAAGAGGCTCTGATACCACTTTGTTTGTGTAGAAGACAGAGATTTAATGGTGAGAATAATTGAAAGATAGAGAAGCAGATGAGTTACTGGAGAATCAAAAGACTTATATTCATTCATTTAGTAGATGGATCTTTAAATACAAGATAAAAGTCACTAACAAAAGTTAAACTACTGACATAAGTTATATAAAAACCACAAGTAAACTAAAGCGTGCTTCAGAAAGCTTTAACTGTGACTTTTCCTAAAAAGACCCACAAAAGACTCTTAAAAGACCCACAAAAGACCCATAAACTGGGCCAACATAACTATGAGCTTCTAAATAATGTTGAACCTATGAACAACTATCTAAACAACTTCAACAGTGCCTAAATTAGCAGACAGGTGTAAATTTTTGAGTTCAGTGTTATTCCATGTTATCCTTGGCATTTTTATTAAGTTGTAAGACCTCTATAGTGCAAAACTATAGAAATCTGGATTTATTATCCATAGTATTTTCTTATGGAAAATGTGACAAAACTATCTAGTGGCAAACTATATTGCAATCTAATACCCAAGCTATCATTAATATTTACTTAATATCTATTTTTTCGTGTAAATAACTCTCATTCAATATCAGATTTTGTAATAATACCTCAAATATCTAAGCCATGTAACCGCTTCTAATTCTCCAACCAAAGTTTCTTTTTCTTACTTTTTATTTTTATTTTATTATATAAAAGGTCCATATCTTTCAAACCGGAGCTCAGAAAAATAATAATCTGAAAATATTGTTACCTTTGTTTTTTAAGACACAAAAACTGAATTCATTGATGATATATTTTTTATTTTTTTTAAAAACAATTTCGCTAGTAACATGAGAGACTAGGAATAACCAAACATGTGAGATCAGACATGGATAATTGGTCATGTTGTTGCAAAAAAAAAAATTGGTCATGTTTAAAAGGTTCTAACATTAATTGGACATGTTATTGTAAGAAATAAAGTTCCAACACTAGTTGGTCACGTTGAAAAGGTTTTGACCCTCGTCGGTCATGTATAAAAGGTTCTAACACTAATTAGTACTGTTTCAAAGGCTCCAACACTAGTTAGTCCGATTTCAAGAATTCCAGCAACTAATTGGTCACGTTTCAAAGGTTCCATAGTAGTTGGTTATGTTTCAAGGTTCCCGATGTCGTAATTTTATTTTTACATACTTTTTTAGTTGCAAGTCCTTAGCCATGGTGTCTTATGGCTTTGATCTGACTTTATCGATGTTAATATTTTTTCATCTTTATATTGTATTAATTTTTCATGTAAAATATGGTCCAGGTAAAATCTAAACTAGCATCAAAATAAGTCCTCCTCCAGAACTATCAAAATAAGTCCTCCATCAAAATAAGTCGATAATAGTTGAGATCGAGCGATTCTGGTGGAACAGGGCTACAAGTAAGGGTAGGATATATTCAACACGCAAATTGAACCGATGAATTATAGGACCAATATTTACTTTGTAATATAAACCCAACAAAGTGGTAGTCGATGACATTTTATGTTTTGTTCCTGCCTTTATAAATATTAGTATTTTTTCATCATTTTATCATGGTTTTAATTATGCATGTAAAGTCAGGAACATGTAAAATCCGAAACAACAGCAAAACTAGTCCTCCCTAAGAATTTTCGGCAAGGATTAGAAGAGGAACTATTGATGGTATGATTTATTCGACCCGCAAGTCTAACATGTGGAATATTGAACCAACTTTTAATTTATATTATATACCCAACAAATATATAACATTAAGAGTTTTTGTGTAATAAGCAATAATTGTGTTTTTACAAGTAAGTTATTGGGGTTTATTAGCCTCAAACCGACTAATTATAATAGGGTTTTATAATAGATTTATATTCTTTGTGTCTCTCAAATTCTTCTCCATTTTTTTCTATATTTCCATACTTTTAAACATTAGGCGTAATAATTAAAATCAATTGATGTATCCAAGAGCTATTTACTCAATCTAAGAATCAAACCACTTACTAAATGTTTTCCTGATATGTTTTTAATTTCTTTAACTAAATTAGGACTAAAACTGATTTCCAATCAAAATCAAGTTTTTTCTATATTGCTTCTTGAAAACGACGAACGTTGCACCTTAGACCACGAAAAAATGATGATTCAATAATCTACAAATATGTTTTTGTAATATGTTTTATTTTATTTTTTAAAGCCTTTCTCCTTTCTAATGATAAAATAATTTTAGTTTTTAGAAGAATGTGAAACAAGTCATTTTTAGAGACCATGACAATTTGATGAGGCCTAAAACCTAATCAAATAACAAAAGATATTTTCTAGAAAGAATAAATTTTTAAGAAAATGAGCTAGATAGAGAAAAATATTTTTTATTATCCAATAAGTATCTCCATCAAATGAGGCTTTTGGTCATTATTTATCGAGTTTACAATAAAGCTTAAGCCAATTACAAGATTACAAGTGTAATTCGATTATAAACGCCTAACAAATATTTTTAATACGTATAACCACTCTTGTTCATGAAGATGAGGTCATAAAGACAAGGGTGCGCATGACAAAATCCTTAGACGAGGCTGAGCATGACGAATTCCTTAGACGAGGTTGAGTATGACGAGATCCTTATTAAAGGTCCTTGGACGAGGTCCATAAACGAGGCTGAGCATGAAAAATTCTAATCATGACTAGGTCTTTAGATGAGGATAAATCTGACAAGGTTGAGCATGACAATGTCCTTATACGAGGTCCTTATATGAAGTCCTCAATTGAGAATGACAAGGCTGATCATGACGAGGTCTGATGTTAGTCCTTTTCTCACGCAAGTATACGCAGTCAAATAATAGAAAGTAAAAGTAAGAAATAAGGTTCCCACGAAGACTAGGTGTATAAGAAAATAATCCACTTATGTAACAACGTATGATTATTAAACTAATGCTTGAACGAGTAATAAAGTATGAATGTAACTAAACAAATCAACTAACGAGATTATCTAACGAGTTTACTTATGCGAGAGAAAACATGGAACCCTAACTTCATTGTTTATTTTACTCAGAGTATTAATATACTTAATCAATATGTGTGATAACAACGATTACTAATCAGATAATACGAAATCAGTATACGCTACCTTTCAGTACCCGTAAACCAAACCACTTAAACAACCACAAAAGAGATAGCAGTTAAGCAGACACCGCTTGCATGACAATCCTATATGTCTATATGAATTGAGGTACAATTGGTTTTAAGCACAAGTTACCTATTTCGATTACATAGGGTAATATGATATGGTTAGTGACATATTACGAATCATGAACAATCACAATACGAATCATTCAAGAACCTATGCTAGCATGGCAAGTTCTAAACCCTTAAATCTACTTTCGCATTCATTAAAGATAAACAAACTAGATGTTCGGGACGCATCTAACGATAAACACAACCATACTAGGCAACCGATAAACGTATCTCACAAATTAATAAAGCAATCAAACCCTAAGTATTATTCAAACAAATCCGCTAGGGTGCCACGATTAGTTCATAATCGAACAAATCATCATCATGGGTGCAAAAGTTAACATAATTCTAGGACGAATGTAAATAAACGAATAAGAGTTTAAAGAACGTTAAACCGAACAGTAGCCGTAACTATCGCCTGAAAGAAGCAATCCGTAAACTGCCGATCGAAAAACCACCGTAGCCGTATGTTTATATGTTACCGCTGCCGAAAGAAAACCCACAAGCAGCTGTCACATGCCAAAAGAAAACCACCGAAACCGCAAACTCCGTTTTCTTCTTCTCTCTATTTGCTTTTGCCGTTCTATGTACTACATTTTATTTATTCCGCCAGATCCAAGAAACCAAAAGCTTCTTTTTTCTCTTTGTTCTATAACTACTGCCGAATACAAAAGTCAGTGGCAAATTGCCTTTTGTCTTTTTTTTTTTATTCTGTAGGTTACAAACCAAAAAGTAGTCAAATATCTTTTTCTCTCTTTCGTTTGTTTTACTCTTTTCTGTTTTTCATTATGCCAAAAAAACAAAACCCAAACAAACGGCAATGAAAATCCAAAGCGGCCGTAAACCTAGTCAATGCCGTAAATCCAGCCAGTTACCGATTTCTTTCTCTATTTATAAACCGGCCGAAACCCTAAAAAACCAAATTTTGAATAGTAAAATATTTATATTAAATAAAATAATATTTTAAACAATATAAATAAATAAAATCTTAGCATTAGTCTAATATTTTTTTCTTAATTCAGCATTAACTTTTTTGTGTTTCGTTTTAATATTTTTTTAATTCAATATATTAAACAATATCTCAGGAAATATTTTTTTTTTTTATCTTTCAACATTAATATATTTTTTCAAGCATTAATATATTTTTTTTTATTTTTAAAGGTTTCAAAATTGCCGTCAAGTACATTAATTTTCCAGTTTCTTCAATTTCAATCCCAAATTTATTAATATTATCACAATTTACCCGCGACACAAACGTCTTTAAGAATACTGGAAAAATACTTTAAAACACAACGAATACTTGAGAACATGCAAAGATTTTAAGAATAATGGAAGCGTAATAAGTGACATGAAATGCATTTATCAAACCTCCAAACTTAAACCGTTGCTTGTCCTCAAGCAATGCAAAACAGTTTTAACAATTGATGTATGAATGCAATTGAATTTAAATGAATGCAAGAACGCAATGATCCCAAACGAGTAACCGTAACTAATTCAGCATAAATGCCTCAACGAATCGAATAACCTCGGAAAGCGAAATAACTAGGTACTTAAATGCTAGCAATACAATTGTGGAAGCGTGCGTGAGTGCTCAAAGTCAATCGACATGTTTTTAATACAAATTAATGGACCTTACTTGTTCTCATCATGATAATCACAAGATTAGAAACGAAATACAACCTAGATTCTCCATAGTCAAGTTGCACATCCATATTTCCTCGGGGTTGTCAAAGATTTATTATGCTTTATTTTATATACAGACACACAAAGGCTTATTTGATCATGCAATGGACGAGGTCCCCAAAAGACTTATACAATGGTGTCCATGTAGCGAGCTTTAGGTTAGCGGATCCCAGACCTAAAAAGTCTTAGGTCACTAGGCACAAAGTCCCCTAGAACTTAATAACTCGAGCACCAAAGAGCTCATCCTAGCCAATTTTACCTTTTTTTCTCTTTTTTCTTTTCTTTTTTTCTCTTTTATTTGGTGTTTTATTATTATTTATTTTTGCAATTAGATTAGGAATGAGTGCGTTTTGCTCCATCTCATTCCACCCCTAGACTACTCGCAATACGCAGCCCCCAGCGAGAGGACGTACGTCGACGAGCGGCTACTAGCCTTTGACGCCTAACTGAATAATACGCATATTTATCGTTCAACTCCCCCGAACTTATCTTTTTGCAATCCATGAGCTAATAAAGGATTAAGGTGTAATTCTGAACCTAAGCAAGGATTATGTATAACAATACTCAAGTGTGTCCGTAACTAGCATAAAAACAATCGATGAGTCTACATGTATTAATTGTGCTTCTTCATCAAGCAAGCTAACCGACAAGCAACCTAATTAGATTTTATTCCTACTATCATTCCAAACAATTTTCATCATTGGCTACTTAAGTAGAAACAACAACTCAAGGGATCAAAGACGCAAAATGCATGAACAAAATGTTATGCTAATAGATTAACTTGATCCTAAACACAGTTTATATGATCATGGCATGAATATGGAAATAAGCATGACTAACATGAAGATGCACTATCTATCATGAATAACTATTATGATGAATGCAACTACAAAAAATTAAAAGATAAAAGAAACACTCCCCTATTCCTCCAACAAAGTTGATCATTGTTTCCCAGTGGGTTGCCTCCCACGAAGAGCTTGTTTAACGTCGATAGCTCGACGATACCACTCGGAATCATGTAGTGTCAAGGCTGATGATGAATGCCTCACGGTTCACCATATCTCCATAGTAATGCTTGAGGCGTTGACCATTGACTTTGAATGCTTTGTCTGGCGATTCCTCATAGATTTCAACTGCTCCATGTGGATATGCTGTCCTGACTTTAAAAGGTCCAGACCATCTTGATTTGAGCTTCCCAAGCTTCCTATCATGCCATTTCTTGACTTTTTTTCTTATACATCTTCTGATATTTGATATGGTCCAACCAACGGCTGATTTGAACTTCCTCAGAACTCTCAATAGCTTTTCTTCCTCACTACCTGAAATGTTAGATGAAATAATAACGAGTAATGTAGATGACTCTCCTAAGAAAGCATACCTGAGATGATCTGGTAGTGGTTTGAGTTCAAGTTTAGGAGCTTTGTCTAGAGAAGGTTTAAGCCTTTCATGAGAATCCTTAAGATCACCCAATCCGAGCGACTCATGAGGAATATTGAGCCTCTTTTGATACGGGGCTGCCTGTAGTAGTTGAACACATTCAGATAATTCTACGTCTTCAAAGTCAGATTCATTATGTAGAACTCTGCCTAGAAAATCTGAACTCACAAACTGATCCAACTCATTACTGTGCAACGCATCGACCATATCCAACCTGGAACATTCCTCATCCTCTGTTGGAGATTGCATAGCCTTGAAAACGTTGAAAGTGACTTTCTGATCTTGCACTCTCATAGTGAGCTCCCCTTTCTGGACATCAATCAAAGTTTTGCCTGCAGCCAAGAATGGCCTTCCCATGATTATGGGGATGCTTTTGTCCTCTTCGAAATCCAAGATAACAAAGTCAGCCGGAAATATAAGCTTATCTACCTTAACTAAGACATCTTGCACAATACCACGATGATATGTAATAGAGCGATCAACTAGTTGTAAAAAGATGTTAGTCGGTTTTGGCTCAGGTAGCCCAAGTTTCTCAAACACAGATAGGGGCATCAGATTGATGCTCGCTCCCAAGTCACATAAACATTTGCTGAAAGTTAAATTTCCGATTGAACAAGGAATTGTGAAGCTTCTTGGATCTTTAAGCTTGGGAGGCAATTTTTGTTGTAAGATCGTACTACATTCCTCAGTGAGCGCCACTGTCTCAAAATCACCAAGCTTTAGCTTTTTCGAAAGAATTCCCTTCATGAACTTGGCATAACTGGGCATTTTCTCTAATGCTTCAGCAAAGGGTATGTCGATGTGTAGCTTCTTGAATACCTCCAGAAATTTCCTAAACTGAGCATCTAGCTTCTGTTTCTGCAACCTTTGCGGAAAAGGTGGAGGAGGGTAGATTGTAGGCTCAACAACTGACTGAGATGGCTTTTTAGGTGGCTGATTTTGACCAGAATTAACCTCAGATGAGGGCTGCTTTTGAGCAGAATATTTCAGAATGGGATGATTTTGAGAAGAATCCGCCTCTTGTTCAACTGTGGGGTTCTCAGCAACCTTTCCTGATCGCAATGTGATAGCTTGGCATTGCTCCTTGCCGTCCCATTTACGTAGATTATGTTCCGTGTCGCTAGGAAGAACTCCCTGAGGTCTAACGATCATGTTACTGGCCATCTGCCCAATCCGATTTTCTAAGGTCTTGTGAGATACCATCAGACTTTTAATCATTAGTTTCATCTCTTCGAATTCAGAGTGTCTCACAGAATGTTGAGGATGGCCAGGATGTTGATTCTGAGGTTGTCTTGGGGCATACTGTTGAGATTGATGCTGCTGACCTTGTTGCTGAAATCCAGGAGGAGCGTATGGCTTAGCACCATAATGCTGATTATCTTGTTGATTATTGCTCCAACAAAAGTTTGGATGATTTCTGTTGCTTGGGTGATAAGTGTTTGAGATTGGTTGTTGATTCTGCCTCTGAAAGTTACTCACAAATTGCACTGACTCAGTAGAGATTGGGCATTGTTGAGTGTCATGCTCTCCAGCACAAATCTTGCACACACTAGCTACCTGATGTATCCCTAGTTTAGTCAAAGAATCCACCTTCATGTTTAGAGCTTCAAGCTGAGCTGCTATAGCAGTGGCAGTGTCTACGTTAAGAATACCAGCTAGTTTATGTTGTGATAGTCTTTGAGAAGGTTTCTGGAATTCATTAGCAGCCATCATCTGAAGGAGCTCATGAGCCTCCTCATAGATTTTCGTTAATAAGGCTCCCCCAGATGCAGCATCAACCATGGGCCTTGTTTGCGCACCCAACCCATTGTAGAAGCAATTTATTACTAACCAATCAGGCATCCCATGATGAGGACATTTTCTGAGCATCTCCTTGTAACGCTCCCAGGTATCTTTGCAACTCCTAATGAGGATACTGTGTTCAGTCGTGGAAGGAATTGGAGGCAATCTCCATTGTCTTCTAAAATTCTGTCCGGGAACCTCCCCAAGAGGTTTGACAGCACCAAGATGGAGAAGTACGATGGCAGTACTGATCCGGACAATCATCTGGAGCAATTCAAGAACTTCATGATGAACTTTGATGATGATGATAAACTACTCTGTAGGGCATTCTCCCAATCCTTCACGGGGAGTGCTCTAAAATGGTACAACAGCCTACCTCAGGGTTGTATTAAAGACTTTGATACTTTTTGGGTGGCCTTTCGAAGGCAGTTTGTGGGGAGTAAGGAGCTGAAGGGTAATGGAGATACCATAATCCATTGTGCCCAAGAGCCAAATGAGTCGTTAAAGGAGTACATAAGTCGTTTTTGTGAATACAAAAAACGGGTTGGCTGATTGCTTCGAACAGGTGGCAATAGCATCCCTAAGACAAGGTTTGAACCCAGGCAACCTGGCTGATTCGGTGACGAGGAAGAAAGCCATGACCTGGGGAGGATTGCTAAACCAAGTTGGCAAGCAGATAAATGTTGATGAAACGAAAAAGACCAGGGTGCACAGACAAGTGAGATCCACCCCGGTGGCACCTACTCCAAATTAAAACCAATCCGGGAATAAAGCCAGAGAAACCGGACAGGGGCATGGTAAGGGGAAAGCACAGTCTCAACCAGCTGCTCCTGCTCAAAGTCAACAGTCTAGAAACAAAAGAGGGCCATGGGTCCAACCGGAGTGGTTTGCAGAACTCAAAGAAAGTGTGGCAACCATTTTCGATAAAACAAAAGATGAGGTACACTACCGGAGACCAGCAACCTTGCAGTCTCCTAGAGAGCATCAAAACAATTCCTTTTGCCAATACCACAATGATATTGGTCATACCACCGATGATTGCATAGCATTGAAACAAGAGGTACAAAACTTGATTGAAAGGGGAAAGTTGGGTGCATACGTCAAAAGGAGAGGAGGCAACAGGCCTGACAACACTCACCGGGTTGGTCCGAGTAATGCTACCACGGAGGGGGCTATGGTAATAGTTGAAAGGTTTGATGTGGAGTCTGAATACTTGGATCCTGATCCAACACGACACAGAGTGGGTGCTATAGAGGAGCGTTCTAGATCGGTCTCCGGGCTCATTAAATTCTTCGAATCACTGACGATTTTCGGAGGGGACACAATGACTGCTCCTACTACTTCTTCAAGAAAAAGGCATGTTCATAATTTGGCCTCCCAGCTAGAAGGTGGCATGACCTCTTATCAGTCACCGGATTCATTCCCATTCATTGTCTTTGATGGGGATGATTTAAGAGATATTGCTGGCCCTCATGAGGATGCTGTTGTCATAGGAGCATCTATAGGGGGCAATGAGATAAGGCGAATTTTGGTGGATACTGGAAGCTCTGCCAATATCCTCTTTTTAAACACCTACAAGAAAATGAAAAATCCAGCTATGATTCAAAAGTCGGACAGGTCAATCGTGGGCTTCACGGGTAGCTCAGCCGATGTGATCGGGGAGTTTGAAGAAGAAGTGTTGTTGGGCAGGGGCCCTTTCAAGAAGATGGTTAGAATACTCTTCATTGTGGTGGATTGTCCCACCTGCTATAATGCTATTCTAGGGAGATCTTGGCTCTCTATAATGCATGCAGTGGCTTCGACAGTCCATCAGTGTCTAAAGTATGCTGTTCAGGGGCAGGTTGGGGTTGTCCGGAGAAGTCAAAAGATTGCAAGAGAATGTTATGCCACTGCCTTGGCTCCACGAACGCTGGGGGCAGTCCGTATAAATGATCAATAGCAGTTTGAGGGCCTTTCTGGGGGTGAGGGTGAAATTGATGACCCCAGAGAGACCCCTGGAGTGTTGATTCCAATTGAGGAGGTTGAAACACACTTCTTGGAAGAAGGAAAAAGTGTCAAGATAGGGTCCAAAATGCCACCAATGCTGAAAGAAGGAATGTTGAAATTCTTGAAAGACCATCAGCATGTTTTTGCTTGGTGCAACGCTGATGTTACTGGAGTTCCATCAGAGGTGATTTCCCATCACCTATCTGTCCGGAGAGATGTGGCACCGGTGGTACAAAAGAGGAGAGCTTTCTCAAAAGAAAAGGCTGATATCATTGTACAAGAGGTTGATAGACTCACAAAGATGGGGCACATTAAAGAATCTCAGTACCCTTTGTGGACTGCCAATCCTGTCTTGGTAAAAAAGAAGAATGGCAAATGGCGTATGTGCATCGACTTCACAGACCTCAATCGGGCTTGTCCAAAAGACTTGTATCCGGTCCCTCGGATAGATCAGTTAGTAGACTCTACTTCTGGGAACAAGCTACTCTCCTTCATGGATGCCTTCTCCGGGTACAATCAATTCCAGGTGGATCCAAAAGATCAAGAGCATACAACATTTGTCACTGATAGAGGTTTACACTGCTACAAGGTGATGCCCTTTGGCTTGAAAAATGCTGGGGCTACGTATCAAAGGTTAGTCAACAAGGCATTTGCTGATCAAATTGGAAGAAATATGGAGGTTTACATTGACGATATGATGGTGAAAAGTGTGGATGAGCAGTTGCACTTTTCCTACCTCCAAGAAACTTTTGCCAACTTGGCCAAAGTAAATTTAAAACTAAACCCTGAAAAGTGCGTGTTCGGAGTGCAGTCTGGGAAGTTCTTAGGGTATATCATAAGTGAGCATGGAATACAACCCGACCCGGACCAACTCAATGCTTTGTTCCAAATGGAGCCTCCTCGAAATATTAAAGAAGTACAGCGGTTAACGGGGAGATTGGCTGCCTTGAACAGGTTCATCTCCAGGTCTTCGGACAGGTGTGCTCCATTCTTTCAAACCTTGAAGGGTGCAAAAGGATTTGAATGGACACCACAGTGTAATGAAGCATTTAATGAAATCAAGAAACATCTTTCCTCTCCCAAGACTTTGTTCAAACCAGTTGATGGGGAGACTCTCTTTGTATATCTGGCTGTTTCAAGTTGTGCCATCAGTGCTGTGCTAGTGAGGGAGGTTGATGGGCATCCTCACCCAGTGTACTACATCAGCAAAAGCTTGATTGATGCTGAGAGGCGTTACTTGAAACTCGAAAAGCTGGCGTTGGCCTTGGTAATAGCTGCAAGGAAAATGAGGCCCTACTTCCAGGCTCATCCTATCATTGTCCGAACGTCCTTCCCTTTAAAGAATGTCCTTCAAAAAGCAGACATTTCAAGCAGAATGACAAAGTGGTCAGTAAAGTTGGGGGATTTTGACATAGACTTTGCTCCCCGAACAGTAGTAAAAGCTCAAGCTGTAGCTGACTTTCTGGTTGAATTTCATTCTGATAGGGATTCAGAACAACCTACTGATTCAAAAGACAAGAAAGTGTGGATTGTCCGGACGGACGGAGGATCCAGTACCATGGGATCTGGGGCAGGAATATGTCTCACTTCCCCATACGGGGACAACATGTTCCAAGCTATTTGTTTTGCTTTCAGGGCATCCAACAATGAGTCCGAATACGAAGCAGCTATAGCTGGGTTAAAATTGGCTTACATCTGTGGAGCTAAAAGGGTCAAGCTACTAAGTGACTCCCAGTTGCTAGTCCACCATGCCTTGGGCCTATCAGAGGCCAGAAAGGAACAATTGGTCAAGTATTTACTTCTCCTAAAAAATGAAGCTTTGAAATTTAAAGCTGTTGTCTATGAGCACATCCCCCGGGCAGAAAATGAACTAGCAGACTCACTAGCAACGATAGCATATTCGGAATCCTACCCATGGATCCATGTGCTTGAAAGCCCTTCTATTCAACTCAATGAAGGTATAAAAGAGGAAGTCTTTGAAGTACAAGTGAATCGGCCTCAAGACTGGAGGTCTCCTCTTATACAATATCTGTCCGATGGTGGCAGTGTGGAGTTCTCCGGACAGGGTTTCCTTCTCAGACTTGAGGTCTTTGATGATGTCTGCTTGACTCCGGACTTGCCTCTCCAATGTGAGGACTGGCTGCACATTACTAAGTAGAGAGTGGGCTATAGTGTCCTTCTCACTAGAAACCATAAAAGTCTTACCATTAAAGTTGACCGTATTAGAGTTGCTCGGAGGGACGTAGGGCCCTGCAAACTCGTCTCTAGGCAGTCCAAGGAAATATTCACCAAGTCCACCCAGACCGGTGATGTCCATTTCATCCAAGTTAAGCTCTCCCCCTCAACTTCATCTGTATGGAATTCCCTTGGGATCTCTTCTTGCAAGTTTCTTGGGATCTCTTCGGCCAGTGTAGGGTCAGTAGGGAAAGAGGGCTCCGGGTCCCGGAGAGCAACCTTATCTCCTTGAGAAGTCTTCTTCTTCTTGACCTCCCTATCAGCACTCTCACTTGTTTGCTTGCGAGCCCTCTTAGAAGCCCCTTGAAGGTTTGGGGAGGTTCACTTCCTGCTTCTCGCTCTCCTGCTCCACCACTTGTAAAAGGGTTGCATCAATTTGAACCTGTGCCAGTCCCTCTGGATCTGTTGGGGCCTCCTTCTCAACATCACCTGCCACCTTCCCGCCTTTCTTCTTCTTGCCCTTCATTTTTCTTGGGGCTTTGGCCCGGGCAGGCAGATAGAGAGTCCCATCCAGTTCGTGGGACCTTCTCAGTACGATGTCTTCGTCAGGCTGGGTGGCAAGCTCTTCCCAAGTTAGGTCTCTTCGACCTGTGGGGTTCCACAGATGGGACCTTGCTAAATTTCCAGGAGTGAAGGCCTTGTGGAACCGATTCTCCTAGTTCTCTGCGGACCAAGCGTTAATTTTGCCACAGGTAGTCTGTCCGGCCTTTAGGTGGTCCCCGAACTCCTTTGGCAGCTCTATTAAAACAAAAGAAAAATTGGTTAGTACAAAGAAGAAAAGAGAGATTGGAACAGAAACTTAAAGTGAAAAACTTACGGTCACTTCTCCATCTACTCCTGAGAAGGCTTGGATTCTCTCCGGCCTTGATTCTCTTGCCATTTTCCCATGAGCCTCTGACAAATAAGAATTGACTCCTCCACTTACTCTCCGATTCCAGGAGATCATCAACAGCTTTAAAGTTGTTCCCCATGTTGAAATGATAGAAAGGGAACTGATGATGCTTGCACAGGTTGGCCACTGCTGCGAACTCTTCCATGGGAAGAGGGATCCCAGACAGCCTAGATGCCATTATGCATGACATCAAGGTGAACCAACCATTAGGGCTTAACTGTGATGGGCAGAGTTTGACCATGTGAAAATAGCGCACTATCTCCGGGTCCAGTGGGAACCTGAGTCCCCAGTTGAATAGCTCCGTAAAGAAGACTATCTCATTCCTTTTGCAGTCCATCGGGGTCTCCGGATCGATGGGAATCCTTATCTTTACATTCTCAGGGATCCCCCACTTAGTGCGCAATCTACCCAGATCTGAAGTATGGATGAACGCATACTTGGTCTTCTGCAAGGCCAAGAGGTATTTGAACTCAACTTTATGAAAGCATGGCCCCACTCTCCCCTCAAGGCTCTCCGGCAGGTCCGGACGCCTCAGGTATAAATTTTCCTCGCCCTTCTTGGCAACAACAATAGCAGTATCAGCCTGTCCGGAAGACTCGGACTCAAATCTAACCTCCTCAGTGGAGTCCTCCATCCTCTCCTCCATAATTGTAGGGGGAGTTTCTTTAGAAGTAGTCCGGGGAGGATTGAGGCTTCGCATAGCTGGCCCTCCGGACTGTTGGATGTCCGTATTTACTCGACTTCTCACCTCAATTTGAGTTTCTGAGGCAGAAGTTTCTTTGGGGGGTAGTGGACTGCTGGCCTCTAGTCCTGACAGCCTCTCCCGGGGAGCCTTTATAGTTGCCCCAGACTCTGATTCACTATTTTTTGCCCCCGATTTCGAGGGTGTGTTTTTAGAAGGCAGCCCTTTGACCAACCGACTTGGCCTTTTCATGATTAACTTATCCGGGGAATGGTCAGAATCAGACCTCATAGCAATAAAAGAAGATTTTTTCCTAACACTTGTGGCAGTGACTCCCAGTTCAACAGCAGGGATCGACTCCTGAACTGAGGAGCCGGATACTATGGGAGAGAGAGTAGATTGAAAGATCCTTTTGGGTTTTGTACCTTTGGAAGAAGAAGAACCTCTATCAGATTCTGCAATTGAAGAGGCTGGTTTCTCAACAGGCGACGATGGTAGCCCTGCTGCAAGTCGTTTTTCCTTTTCAACTCTTTGAGCTTTCTCCAACTCCGAGAGGTTAAGCCAGCCGCCTTTGATCAGTGCTGTTCTTGCTGTAAACATAAACAGCCAAGGAAGGTTTTGAAGTTCTAGAGAGATAAAGCTCTGAGTAAAATTGCAGAGTGAAATTTGAAAGAGATAATGAGACAGTGAAAAGTGAAGTAGAATTTATAGTAAATGTAAAAAAAGGAGTTGATTCCTAGGAGAATCCGAAAAGTTGGGCAATGATTAAAAGACGGCGCTGATGTCATTAATGGCATTTAAAAGAGGTAACTTGTTCGAGAAAGTGATGCGAAGTTCAAGGTGAAAAAACGGCTAAATTGACCAATCAGAGAGTGACACGTGTCCCATTAACTCTGGCAAGAACCGTTTGAAATTCGTAACGTTTGATCTGTCCGGGTTTATCCACAACTCTCTCCGAATTGAGAACCGCTCCCTAAATCAGACTGTTTTTCAGTTCTTTGATAAGGACACTTATCCAAACACCTAAAAAAGGGGCTCCTGATGAGTCCGAATTCAGGATACTCCCCGGATAGGGCAGACCAATATAAATCTCTCCGGAAACCGGACAGACACTGAGAACACAAATCGGACAGGACTTTTGGACCGGACAGGTCACTTCGAACACTGTAATCCTAAGGCAGTTCGAACTATGACTAAAGTACTAAAAAACCTAAACACTTTCTGACTAAGCTACCTACTCACCTGCTTAAAACTCATGGGTCTTTAAACATGACCCGGGTCCATTAAACATGACCCGAAAGCCCATAAGGGCCCAAATATCATACTATAAATACCCAACCACTAGCATTAACTATGGGTACGAAAAATTAACTGCTGCCAAGCTGCTCAATTCTCTCTCCACCTTGAAACACCTTGAAACACCCCATACACCACCTTAAAACTCCACTTGAAATTACTAGCCTACCCCCAGGCTATTTTTATCCTCACCAAATGTAACTAAACAAATCAACTAACGAGATTATCTAACGAGTTTACTTATGCGAGAGAAGACATGGAACCCTAACTTCATTGTTTATTTTACTCAGAGTATTAATATACTTAATCAATATGTGTTATAACAACGATTACTAATCAGATAACACGAAATCAGTATACGCTACCTTTTTGTACCCGTAAACCAAACCACTTAAACAACTATAGAAGAGATAGCAGTTAAGCAGACACCGCTTGCATGACAATCCTATATGTCTATATGAATTGAGGTACAATTGGTTTTAAGCACAAGTTACCTATTTTGATTATATAGGGTAATCTGATATGGTTAGTGACATATTACGAATCATGAACAATCACAATACGAATCATTCAAGAACCTATGCTAGCATGGCAAGTTCTAAACCCTTAAATCTACTTTCGCATTCATTGAAGATTAACAAACTAGATGTTCGCGACGCATCTAACGATAAACACAACCATACTAGGTAACCGATAAACGTATCTCACAAATTAATGAAGCAATCAAACCGTAAGTATTATTCAAAAAAATCCGCTAGGGTGCCATGACAACAATTAGTTCATAATCGAACAAATCATCATGGGTGCAAAAGTTAACATAGTTCTAGGACGAATGTAAATAAACAAATAAGAGTTTAAAGAACGTTAAACCGAACAGTAGCCGTAAATATCGCCGGAAAGAAGCAATCCGTAAACTGCCGATCGGAAAACCACCGTAACCGTATGTTTATATGTTGTCGCTGCCGAAAAAAACCCCACAAACAGCTATAACCTGCCGAAAGAAAACTACCGAAACCGCAAATTGCGTTTTCTTCTCTCTCTGTTTGTTTTCGCCGTTCTATGTACTACCTTTTATTTATTCTTCCAGATCCAAGAAACCAAAAGCTTCTTTTTTCTCTTTGTTTTATAATTACTGCCGAATACAAAAGTCAGTGGCAAATTTCCTTTTGTCTTCTCGTTTTTTTATTCTGCAGGTTACAAACCAAAAAGTAGTCAAATCCCTTTTTCTCTCCTTAGTCTGTTTTACTCTTTTCTGTTTTTTATTATGCCGAAAAGCAATGAAAACCCAAAACGGCCATAAACCTAATCAATGCCGTAAATTCAATCAGTTACCGATTTCTTTCTCTATTTATAAACCGGCCGAAACCCTAAAAAACCAATATCTCAGCATTAATTCAGCATTAATATTTTTTTCTTAACTCAGCATTAATTTGTTTTGTGTTTCCTTTTAATATTTTTTTAATTCAATATTTTAAACAATATCTCACGAAATATATTTTCTTTTTTCTTTCAACATTAATATATTTTTTCAAGCATCAATATATTTATTTTTTATTTTTAAAGGTTTCAAAATTGTCCTGAAGTACATTAATTTTCCAGTTTCTTCAATTTCAATCCCAAATTTATAAATATTATCACAATTTACCCGCGACACAAACGTCTTTAAGAATACTAGAAAAACACTTTAAAACACAATGAATACTTGAGAACCGGCGACGATTTTAAGAATAATGGAAGCGTAATAAGTGACATGAAATGCACTTATCATCTCAGCATGAAGAGGTCCTTAGATGATGTTGAGTATAACGAGGCTGAGTATGAAAAGGTCCTCAACTGAGAATGAGGAGGCTAAGCATGAAGAGGTCCTTAGATAAGGTTAAACATGACAAGGCTGAGCCTAACAAGGTCATTAGACGAGACTGAGCATGACGAGGTCCTTAGACGAGGCTAAGCAGGACGAGCTCTTTTAGGTCTGTCGTGTTGTATAACTATATGGATATTATATCCTCGTCTGGTCATATAAATAACCAACCCAACCAACATCATCCTCCATACAAGTCGTATATAGTTGAAGAAAATATGTATTAAATAAAAACAAAAATATGTTATTTCATGAAGTGTACTATAAATAAACTCTACGGTAATCTCGGTCTACTATTTCAAAAGGTCAGCAAGTTATTATGAAGATATATATGACCCTCGAGGATATTGGTATAGAATACAAAGTATTAATGATTTGTGGTAAATATTTAAGGAGAATCTCATATATTTTTTGGATGGTAATGGTAATTTATATATTTTATATAATAGGGAATTGTTAGAAAAACAACCAAAATTACTCTGTGGAGTCGCATGTCCAGATTTCTCAATAGTTACAAAATTATCACTCATCAAAAAGCCTAATAAATCCTTAGAAATCTATTTATTTATGTTTTATGACATTATTTACTCCATGAAGTTGCATAACACATAATATAAGTAAAACTTAACATTTTAGTTACAATATTTTTATGAACGATTCCCAAAAAATAACTTCTAAACTTCAGTATACATTTGGTACAAATGTTTAAGTCATATCTCTATAAAGAGAATTGATAAGCTTGTTGTTCATGGTCTTTTAAGCCCCTTGATTATACATAGTTTGAGACATGCGTTGGGTGTATCAAATGAAAATAAAACAAATAAACAAATTTTATGCCTATCGTGGAATACACGTCTTATAATACATACATCTGCAGACCATTATGAACATCTTTATGGCCGATCATTTCCAATATGCAAGAGAATTTAGTACCTCGTTTAGTTGTTTGGCTTCCGACCTAAAAATAAATCATAGATGTTGCTCGTAGTGATAAAACTCAACAAATTTTTATAGATTTGAGAAACTGGATGAGCCTAAATAACGTAGATCCACCAAAGAAAAACAAAATGTCAATAATTTAGATTTTATGGAATTTCTAAGTGAACATGATGAATCTTTTAAGATACAGGAAGATGATCTCATCATCTTTAGGGATGCAATAAATAGTTCAAAGTCTCTGTTGGGAATATGGATACCGCATATTCCATCTTCTCATATAAGTAAGAAAAACCCGATCTCAACACTAGTACCGCTATTCCCAACAGTCTCCATTATAGATTGAAAAAATAAATAATGAATACAAATACATGTATGAAATTCAGATGATATATTTTCCCATTATCTGACTGGAATAAAACGATTGGTCTCATACGAATAATTAAAAGAAAGTGTAATGCCTCAAATAAGTATAAAATATAAAACTTATTTTGTAGCCACATGTTATACAAAACGCAAAGGCATTGACAATTTTGACACATATTCTCTTGTTTTATCAAATGACTTATGTTTGACAATCATGACTGTGGTTCCATAGTTCGATTCAAATGTTCATCAAATGGATTTTAATATTTATTTTTCTGAAGAGATATTGAGTGAATCTTTTACATAATATAACATTAAAGTTTTATTTCATTTGATACAAAGTAGATTGTATGGAAGCTAAAAAAATGCATCTAACCAATAGTACAATAAATTCTTAGAAATCCTCCTGCCTTTTCATTTAAGATTAACTCTCTATAAGATTACATGCACTATAATATTAGTGATTTTAGCATCTATTTCCCTGATGTTTCAACTATTCTTTGCGAAAGGCATTTAGTCCACCCGTATCTCAGACTTGAAAAAATCCTATACACGAGGAAAACTTTGAAACTAGAAGTACCTCTGTCAGAGAATATGATGAGTTATATTTATTGCAATATTTGCAACATTCCCCTGCTCTTATCCAACACATTAAGATGACATGAAGCTTTATTTTTACATGCTTTATCTTTTCATGGAACTTAGAATTCATCATTAAGTAAAAAGCACTATGATTATCACATAACAATGATATTTCTTTCTCTTTTCGAGTAAACCACTTAGTAATTTTTTAAAACATATTATTCCTTCATTGCATCACTTGTAGATATATCTTCAAGTTCGGGAAATGGAAATTCAAAACACTTTTGTGGACTAGTTCTACAACTAACCACTCCATCCAACACTATACAGATATAGTCCAAATTTGGTTTCACTAGTTTTGCACAATCACAGTCTATATACCCTCTCAATATCTCATAATATCCTTATTTTTTTATTATAACACACTCTAAGATCTAAACTACCCTTGAAGTATCTTGTGAGAGATTTAAAAGCATAATATTGAGGCCTTCCTCGATAAGTTTTATATTTTCTCAAAAAACCAATTGAGTTTATAAAATCGTCTAATGAAAACTATAACATACATGATCATATTGATGATATTTTCATATGCTATATTTTCCACGAACTTCCTATCTTTTAAATCATCTAGTGTGTTGGGCTTAGTACACCGTTTGGTCAAGGAAATAACCAATATATGATCTACTAAACTTACAAAAGAATGATCTAATTCCATATAGAAGCCTAGAAAAAAAATAAAAGAAACCGTAATAAAACCAAACACAAAAGGCATTTTTAACGTGGTTCAGATTGCGAAGTCATCATACATCAACGTGAAAAAAACACTATATTATAAATAAGGATATTACATAAAGACTTTCGAAATACATGGGACTCAATCACTATTTATAAAAAAGATGACGTGATTCGCATAACCCTATATTTAATATATATCTCTCTCACCTTACTTATCTCTCAAAAGACATAAAGTTATTTCACTCTATTAAAAAATATATTACTCGCATAATCGCACCGCCATATTCAAGCTATAGTCACATTGCATACTGCATAAACATATCTTCTTCTATTTATAGATTTAGAGAAAACTCTAATTCTTCATTAGACACTCCAGATTAAAGCACATTAATCAACGGTAAAACAAATGTTACTCCATTAATATAGGAAACTTCATAAATAGAAAATCTTAAGTAATATAGGTGACCTAATTAATATAAGAAGACTAAAATAGTGGACTTAATTAATATAAGAGACCTAGCAAATAGAAGACACTGCTTCGGCCCTACAGTGGTGCTACGGTCTACCTCGGTTTGGAGAATGATGCTTCAGATTAGCTCGTTTGGGACCATCTTGCTTCTGACTAGTCTGCTTTGGCTCAACATATATTCTCTTCGACTCAATGGTCATATGTCTTTGACAAATTGTATCAAATCTTAACATGAACACACGTCTTTGCCACTAAGTCATGACTCAAATACCAAAACTTTCAACAGTTCCTGCCTATAGATGTAAGGGTAAATCCAACACATATGTAATCCTACAAAAATATATTTTTTAACGAGTTACTTCTAGCATACACCTAACAATTATCCATCTAGGATTCTAGTAACTTTAGTATCTATTGTACCCAATGTTTTACTATTACCTCACTTGAATCCTAGACTTGCACTAGTCTCATGTAATTTATGAGCTTTTAAATCAACAACACTGGGGGTAAAGTATCTAAAAGATTTTTCACACTAGCAATATTAGCCACCTTCACTTGCTCATTCTCCCCTATGTTTTAGATGAAATACAACTTAATGTCTACATTAGTTCACTCATGGAACTTCAGATTTCTGATCAAATGAATGACATTAATATTGTCACAAAACAAAACCACATATTGCCCTACACAACAGTGAGGTCACTTAAAAATCCCTCAAACCAAATGGCTTCTTACATGGCTTCTGTAGCAGCCATATACCCAAATTCTGTAGATGATAACGTAACAAACTTTTCCATACAAGAATTCTAACTAACCACTCTTCCAAACACTAGTAAACAAATAACATGAAGTCTTATTGTGTCGAGACAGCTTGCGTAAATAGAGTCCACATACCAGTTCAACACTATATTACTAGTATATTTATGATTGTAACACAACCCTACAACATCCGAGCCCTTCAAGTATCTCATGAGACACTTGAGTGGCATGCTAATGCGGTCTTCCTAGATTCGAAATGAATTTTCTCAAAACAGTTATGACGTAGTAAAGATCAGGGCTTGTGCAAATCATAGCATATATAATTCTACCAATAACATTGGTATAAAGTATCCGCTGCATATGCTTCTTATCTGATGCTTTGGTTAATGCTTGAGGGACACTGAGTTTGAATTGGAAACCCATGAGAGTTCAAACTACTTTTTCTTCAGTCACCTAAAACTTCCGTATGACTTTTTGTATATACTCTTATTCGGATAAAAATAAATACCCCTTGAGCATGTTCCTCATTATCTTAATACTAAGTATCATCTTAGCCTTTCCCATATCCTTAATCTCAAATTCTTATTCCAGCTGAGTTTTTACCACTTTAATCTTCCTCATATATCTTCCAACTAGTAGTATGTCATCCACATAAAATATCCATAGGACTTGTCTCCAATGTATTTGTCCCCATTCCAATAGACAAATTTTGTATAACATCTCCAAAGATATTTAATGGATCTCATAAAATAATCGAATCTTTTATTCATTGGCTCGGTGACTGTTTGAGCCCATAAATGGGTACTTTTAATAAACATACATAAACCTCATTCTTTTCTACAAACGCTTTTGATTGACACGTGTAAATTGTCTCGTTTAATTCATCATGTCGAAATGATGTATTAAACATTAATTTGATCTAGCTCAAGATCAAATCTAGCAACAATTGACAACAGAACCCCGATGGAGGTTTGTTTCAATCCGACAAGAATATTTCATTGAAATAGACACTTACTTTTCCATAAATCCCCTAACCACGAGCCTAGACTTGTATTTAGGTAACTCAAAACCAAGAATACCTGACTTCCTCTTGAATATCCATTTAATATCAACCATATTATTACCCTTCATCTGCTTCACAAAAATCCTAATGTTCATCTTCTTGAGAGATCTCATTTCTTCTTCTATGGTAGTGAGTCACTTATCTTTATCATTTCTATTGTGTTAAGCTTATCTTCCTTCTCATGTTAATAATATATGAAACCTTTGTCACTATTTCTCCCCAAAACTTCCTCTCAAATAAAGTATATGAAGCATACATCTAACCTGTTCAAATAGGGTTTGATTCATTCTCTTACGAAGCTCGTTATGTTATGCAGCCTCACGTACGGTTCAATATCTACAAATGCATAACCTTCACAACATCTACTGAACTCCTTGATTACATATTCCAAGGTATTATTAGTCTGAATCTTCTTTAGCACTTTCTCGGTTTGATTTCCTACAAACATCTTCTAGTTTGTAAAAGAAACAAACGCTTCATATTTGATCTTCAAACTTATAACCCATACTTTCCTAAAATAATCATCAATCAAAGACATCAAGTACTTTGCACCACCTATGTTAGGTCCCCATGTTGGACCCCAAAGATCTTAATGAACATAACCAAGTACTTCATTGGATAACTAGTTTTCGGGCCAAAACTTCACCCTCTTGCTCTTACCCAACCCGTAAATTTCACAAAAGCTCAGCTTCCAAACTGCCGTACCATATAACAAACCCCGTTTAATTAGTTGATTGAGTCATTTATTATTTAAATTCCCCAACTGATGATGCCACAACCTAATAGAATCCTTCACTATATTAGACACATGCCCTACTACAATATGCTCAAAAACTAATACATCATTAGTCATATTGGCTTTCATAACAACAAGAGATCCTTGCAAAAAAACTAAGGTTTTCTTCTCCATCCTTATAAGTAAACCATTTCTCATCGAACATCCAAATTGATATAAGGTTATATTTAACTTTGGGTATATAATATAAGCTGTGTATTGATCTCTTAAGTCATGTAAACAACTTGGTTCATACCTTTCCAATCCTTTTGACATCATAGGATTGTCATTCTTGAAGATGAACCTTCCACCATAAAGCATTTACAGGTCCTTAAACCAATGTTTATAGGAAGTCATGTGAAAGAATGCACTCAAATACATCATCTATTTATTTTTATACATGGAAGAATAAGAAGTCATTAACCTATCAACATACTCACAATCATCAGACACCATTGTAGTATCTCCGACTTTGGTATTCTGATAGTTTTTTTCCTTTTCCCTTCTCCAGGAAGTTCAAACTTTTACTTGAATCTTTATTTCCCAAAAGACCCCTCATACTCAGTTCATGTCGTTCAGAGTTATCCTTCAAAACACTCTTCTTTTGAAGATCGTTGGAGTTCAAAGAGTTCTGTACTTCGGCCATCGTAAAGAAGTCTTTCTCATAGAGCATGGAATCCACAAATTACACCACCTTCATACTAAATGTATTCAAGTCGAGTACGATTCAATTGTAATTATCTAGGTGCCTTCAGATATTTGTGTTATTATCCATAGATAAAGTGTAAATATGTTTCTTAAGATACAATCTATCTGCTAAAGATTTATTCATGTATATCACCTTCAACAAATTCCATATCATCAACGTTATAGGCTCTTAAGATACCCGTCGTAGCACTTAATCTTCCAAGCTCAATATGAGGGCACTATGAGCTTTAAACAATACAACGACATCAACTTATGTAAATTTATCATTGATAAAAGCTACTCATACCTTCTATATGAGGTAAGCCTTAACCTTATTTCTACTAATAGTGAAAGCATTATATCCGTCAAATATTTCTAGGTTAAGCTTCACAGAACTCATATTTCATGGCTTATAAAGTTTCCAAGCAAAATCTACTTGCCAACCTAAAAATTGACACTTGATATACTTGTTGTATTGTTGCTCTATCCTCATTACACCACTTGTGGTGGGAACTTAGTACACGATTCAGTAAAGGAAAGAGCCGATGTACGATTAAGTGAACCTACAAAATAAAAATCTAAATGACATGTATAAGACAAGCAAGAAATAAAAGAAAGCATAACAAAACCAAGCAACAAGAAACTGTTTAACATAGTTCAAATTGTGAAGAAATACTATATCAACAAGAAATATACACTCTTAAATAAATAACTAGGTTATATAAAGTCTCTTCCAATTCATCATGCATGAAGTTAGTAGTAGCATCTAATTAATCTAGCTCAAGATCAAATATATAAATAATTGATAGCAGATTCCGGATACAGGTTGGTTTCACAACTTGTAATAATATTTTATTGAAATAAACACCCTTATTTTGTGTAAATGCCTTAGACACAAGCCTAGACTTGTATCTGGGTAACTCAACACCAAGAATACATGGATTTCTCTTGGATATCCATATCACCATAACCACCATCTTATCCTTTGACTGCTTCACAAGAATCCAAGTGTCCATGTTCGAGAGATATCTCAGTTCTTCTTTTATGGCCATGAGCGAGATATATTAATCTTTACTCTTGATAACATCGTGATACGTTAGGGGTTCAAGAATATATCCCTTCATTTCAACTGGTAAAGCATAACCAATTATATTGGCAAAACCATACATCTAAGGATTTTTGTTTTGTATATGTGCTATATACCTCACTAGTTGATAACTGTCAAGTTCATTTTTCTATTTCATCAGATCTTTTGAAGGCCCTAAAACACCAGACCTTTGGTCTGCTTCAAATTCATGAAATTGTTAAAATTCCTCTGCACGGAAGAAACAGAACCAAGTCCTAACTCTTTTTTGGCACAAACATCTCAAGCTTTTTTTTGTTGGTCAGATCCGTCATCAATATCACATCCCTTCCATAAATTACTAAGTTGAGTTTCTACCTCATTCTTCAATGATATGTCCCTAATTATGAAAGACTTATGAAATCTAAGTTTAAAGAACCACAACCTATCCTCTTTTACTGATTCTGGATAGTTGAAGAAAAAATATTGCAATGATTTTGGCCTAAGCTTATCATCTTTCACATGCATGTAGCCAGCCCATCAGAATACTCTCAAATATTACAACTTAAGTTTTTAGCTAGTATAGACATCTTAAAGAAAAATAAACTTAACCGTCGTAGATGGACTAGTGTTGAAGATATATACAATTGTTGTCACGACTTTCATCAGTTATAGCTATATGAAGCATACATCTAACATTTTTCATCATGATTTGATTTATTCTCTCTGCATACTCGTTCCATTAGCGAGTCCTAGTTAAGTTTCAGTGTCTATAAATTGCAAGCTTTGTACAATAACTAATGAACTCTTTGTTCACATATTCCAAGCCATTATCAATATAAATCTTCTTTAACACTTTCTTAATTTGATTCTTTGTCCAAGTATTCCAGTTCACAAAGGACGCAAATACTTCATATTTGGTCTTGAGAAATAAAACTCATACTTTTCTAGAATAGTCATCAGTATGAATGAACATAATCAAGTACTTCATTATATATCTGGTTGATGGGCATACACTTTACCCTCTTGCTCTTACCCAGTACAAAGCTTTCAAAAAGACTTAGCTTCTCAACTATTATACAATCTAACAATTGTTGTTTACTTAGTTCACTGAGTCTATTCTCACTTTAATGCCCGCATTAATGATTCCTCAACCTGGTAGAATTCTTCACCACACTAGACATACCCATACTACTATAGTTCTCTCGATAAATAATAAACATTAGTCATATTGGCTTTCATAACAAAAAGGTAGCACTGGAAGACCATAAGTATTCCATCTCCACCCTTATATGTAAACTCTTCCTCATCTAACTTGCCAATAGAAAGAATGTTACATTTAAATTTGGGCTGTTTCGTAGATCTTGAAAGCAATGCTTATTAGAAGTCATGTGAAATTAGGCACCTAAATTTACCATCTATTTATTACTAGACCTGAAGAATAAGAGTTCAATAATCCATCAACGTACTCACAATCATCTGACACCATAGCAATATCTCTAGCTTCGATAATCTAATAGTTGTTTCCCTTTCCTTTCTCTTGACAATTCCGACTCATATATCATTTTCTTCTTGCATACCTAACATATTATTTTTGAACCCGTCGCTACCCTTTTGTATGTGTACCTAGAGTTTCCTTTCCTCTTACTTAAATTTATCTTTCTTGAATGACACTTTACACACAGTTCGTCCCCTTTAGAGTAATCTTTATGAATACTCTTCTTTTAACATCTTTGGAGTTCAGTGAGCTCTTGACTTTGGCCATCGTAAGAGAGTCTTTGCCGTAGAGCATGGTGTAATGAATTCTTCATAGTCCTTTGACAACGAACTTAAGAATATGATTGCTTGGTCTTCCTCATCCACCTTCACACCACTTGCATTCAAGTCGAGTATGATTTTATTATACTCATTTAGGTGTCTTATGATCTTTGTACTACTATATATAGTCATCTATAGTCTGTTTTCCAATGACTTCTTCATGTAAATTTCCTCAAACCAATTTTGTATCCCAGCGTCGTAGGCTCTTCAGATATCTCTCGTAGCACTTCATCTCCCATGCTCAGTATGAGGGAACTATGAGCTTTAGAGAGTACCAGGGCATCAGCATGTGTATATTTATTGTCGATAGCAACAACCAATCTCTTTTGTACTATGTATCGTTAACGTACTCACAACCATCAGAAACCATTGCAACACCTCTAACTTCATTAAACTAATAACTGTTAATCATTCTTTTCTCTGGACAATTACGACTAATATATAATTTTATTCTTGCATGCCTAGTATATCACTTTTGGACTCGTGGTAACCCATTTGTACTTTTACCTAGAGTATCGTCTCCTCTTACTTAAATTTGTCTTTCCCGAACGACCCTTCACAAACAGTTTGTGACCTTCAGAGTCATCCTTCTGAGTACTCTTCCTTTTAATATCTTTGGAGTTCAATGAGCTTTTAACTTTGGCCATCATAAGAGACTCTTTATCGTATAACATAGTGTCCATGAAGTGTTCAAATTCCTTCAATAGAAAACTTAAGAAGAAGATTGTTTGGTCTTCCTCCTCCACCTTCACACCAACTTCATTCAAGTCGAGTATGATTTGATTGTAATGATTTAGGTGCCTTAGGATCTTTATACTACTATATATAGTCACATATAGTCACTTTTCCAAGGACTTCTTCATGTAAATTTCCTCCAACCAATTATGTATCCCTAGTGTCGTTTGCTCTTTAGATACCTCTCGGAACACTTCATCTCCCAAGCTCAGTTTGAGGATACTATGAGCTTTAGAGAGTATCAGGTCATCGATCTGTGTATATTTATCGCCGATAGCAGCAACCAATTTATTTTGTACTAAGTAAGCTATAACTTTAATTTTCCGTAAGTTGAAATCATCAGATCCGTCAAATTTTTCTAAACTGAACTTCATGGAACTGATCTTTCATGGCTTTTGTGTTTCTATGCGAGATCTACTTCTGTAGCCTACAGATCGCGATCAATCTACTCATTTTATTGTTGGTCCACGGTCACCACACCATTTTTTAGATAAAAACCACCACCGTTCGACCGAGGCAAAAATCAATGTATGATTAATATACTTGTGAAAAATATAATATATCATGTATAAGACGAGCAAGAAATAAAAAAAAAACGCAATAAACTAAGCCAAGACATATTTAACGTGGTTCGCGCTGTGCAGAAATCCTACATCCACAGGTAACAGACACTCCTCTTACAAATAAGTAGGTTACAAAATGACTCTCAAACACAAAAGACTAAATCATTCTTTATTTATCTCTCACGTAAAGACCTAAAGTTATTTCACTCTTCTCTAAAATATGTTGCGGACACAATGATCACCGGTCTTCGACAACTTGTCTCAATCCTCAAAATCCAGTAAAATCCAGCGAACGTGTCTTTGCTACTAAATCACGGTTCAAACTTCACACAAATAGTTTCTAACAATTTTTGTTTATGCAAGTCCCGACATACCATTTATACTTAATACTTCTAATCTAAACATGATACAAATGATAAATACAAAATACTTGTTTGTTTGCACTAATGCGGGTAAAAAACAAACATATTTCTCAATCTTCTGCTACTACTGAATATTATACAAGGATACAAAACATAAGCAAGCAACAATTGTTTGTTTGCAATAATGCAGGTAAAAAACAAACATATATTTCGATCTTACTGAATTTATCATTAGACTTTCAAAAGAGACAACTATAAATAATATTTTCGGTTGTAGAGATCATGATTTGTCTAGTTGTTATGATCATTTTGTTTGCAGTGCAATAATCTTGTTTATTCTGAAATCTGAACCAATCCAATTTATATTTATTTCTTTACAATATAAATAATTTTCTATAAACAATGTAACGAAAGAAATAAAAAAATAACCATATGAGATAAGTGTTAGATAAATAAGTAGGTCTCTAGTAACTTTGTGGAAGAGGAAGGTGACCCTTTTCTTGCAAGCTCTTGACAGTTTCGTACAAGCATTGTTTAACAGGTGTGAACTCGATACCAAGGTCCCTTATCTTCTGAGTTGTGTATTTGTACGACTTCACTCTTGGATTCTTCTCATCTTTGCACCTCATCGGAAAGGGGTACTCGGGAAAGAACTTGGCTAATATTTCTACGAGCTCGCCGCGGTGCAATGCACTTTCTGCACAGATGTATCGACCACAGGCCGAAGGGGTCTCGTAGACGAGGACGTGGGCTAACGCGGCATCCTTGACGTGCACGTAAGACTGAACCAAGTTGGCATAAGTCTTGGCTGACCCGGTCAAGTACTTGAGGATGTGAATAGTGCTGGCATTAACAGTTGGCTGCAACAAAGGCCCTAGCACCAGCACCGGGTTCACCACCACCAAATCTACTCCTTTTTGTTTGGCCACCTCCCAGGCCACCTGTTCTGCTACTGTTTTTCCATAGCAGTACCAGTTTTTGGTGTTTTTGCAAAAGTCGAGATCGCTCCAGCAAGATTCGTCCACAACAACATCTGGGCTTCGGTTGGGGTTCATGTAGACGGTACCGATGGAAGATGTGAACACCACACGCCTGACTTTGGCTGCGGCAGCGGCTAAGATGACGTTGCTGGTCCCTTTCACGGCTGGCTCCACCATTTGCTCCTTAAGATTAGAATCACATAAACCAAGTTTAGATTACCTTAATACTATTCTAATAGGTTTTGTTATGAAAATTAAAGCAATGAATTGTACTCACTGGATCATCGGTGACAGGAGAAGCAGTATGGAAAACACCATCACATCCATTGATAGCTTCTTTAAGACTGTCATAGTCAAGAAGATCAGCTCTACACAAAGTTAATCTCTCTTTTGCTCCTTCAAGCTCCATCAGATGAGAATTCTTTGAATCATCTGCACCCAAAAAGAATATAATTATAATTAGTACGCAAATTAAATTAAAATGAAGCAAAAGCATATTGGTTAATTAGTTACTAGCTTAACAATATATAATGTGGAATATTTTTTGGACTAACCTGGGTTTCTCACTGTTCCTTTGACAGTGTAACCCTTTTGCAAGAGAAGCTTAACGATCCACGAGGCAATGAAACCAGCGGCACCGGTGACGCACACGGTCTGGCTAGAAGGCGATGGGTTTTCTAGTACTGTCATTTTTAGAAATGAATTAATTAATTAATAAAAAGAAATAGTAAGGGAAATAGAGAAAGGCAAAAGGTAGAAGCTTTAATTTCTCGGTACTAAAGAATGTTAGTAGTAGTGAAGAGAGATAGAAAAGATTGGTTTGTATTTATATCACTTCACAAACCCTAAAGACCAACCAATGGTGAGACGACGGCCAACCAATGGTAAAGGTAGGTGAGTGTGCGCAAGGAAAGTGTCAGTGAACTTTCAAGAATATAGAGGTATTTTCTTATTGAATCAAGAATGCTGAATTACACTCCATAGTAATGTCACTAACAATAATCGTTAGTTAGTTAGTAGTGTAATTCAGTTATACACAATTTGTTAGTTAGTTAGTAGTGTAATTCAGTTATACACAATTTGTTACACTTGTTAAATCTTGTTACACTTATTAAATCTTGTAACATTTAGACCAATAGACTTCTTTCGTGTGATAAACTTTGGACCAGCAACAAACCCAAAGAGACTCACTTAAACCTTCTGTTGGGCTTCAACCCATTCTGTTGGGCTTCAGCACAAGATCCGGCCCAACACTACTTGACCCGGATCGACTTAGGATTCAGACATGAATCCCTAAGCCCTTTCTTCTTTCTCTTCTCTTCCTTCTCCAGTCTCTCTTCTCTTCTTCTTGTCTTCTTCTTCCACAACGAGAGAGTCCATCAACACAGCCCTTGAAGCTTCACCATGTCCAAGCTTCAAGGGCTTGTTATCTTTCACATCCCCCCTCAAACGAAGGGGTGATAGCATCATTCCGAGTTTGTCTCTCAGAAACTGGAATCGATGATGTGTGAGAGGCTTTGTGAGGCAGTCAGCTAATTGGTCATGAGACGGCACGAATCTGACTTGAAGAAGCCCTTTCATCACCTGATCCCAAACAAAGTGCACATCAATCTCTATGTGCTTTGTTCGGGCATGGAAAACTGGGTTGGAGGCAAGGGAGCTCGCTCCCAAGTTATCACACCAGATAACAGAGGGAGTTTCGATTGGAAATCGAATTTCGGTCAGCAGAGATCGCAACCACATCAGCTCTGCTGACAGATTTGCCAAAGCTCGATACTCTGACTCAGTGGAGGATCGAACAACCACATTCTGTTTCTTTGAAGACCAGGAGATGAGGGAGTCTCCAAAGTACACACAGTAGGCGCCGACACTCTTTCGATCATTAGAACATGAGGCCCAGTCAGCATCTGTGAATCCCTGAAGCTGAAAATTGAAGGATGGCTTCAGATGTAACCCTATCCAGCACGACCCAGCTAAGTATCTCAATATCCTTTTTAGATTTTGCCAATGTATTGTTGTTGGGGCTTGCTGATATTGGCTGAGCTTGTTAACAGCAAAGGCAATATCAGGCCTCGTATGTATTAGATACTGTAATGCACCTAATAAGCTGCGGTATTGTGTAGGATCAGCAAGTGGAGTACCAGTGTCACGAGAGATGTGAAGACCAGCAGCCATTGGAGTAGGACACGGCTTGGCTAGTGAGAGGCCCTGAGAACTGAGTAAGTTTTTAATATATTGTTGCTGTGTTAAGTAGAACCCAGTAGGATCACGATGAACTTCTATTCCCAGGAATAGATGGAGTGGTCCAATATCCTTTAGAGAGAAAACTGTGTTGAGTTTCTGAATAAACTCCTTCAAACATTCTGTTTGATTCCCTGTGACAATAATGTCGTCAACATAAACCAAAATGAGTAAGATAGTAGTGTTAGAAACCAGATAGAACAAGGAGCAGTCTGACTTAGAATTGACAAATCCCCAGTGAATAAGAGTGTCTTTCAGCCTAGAATACCAGGCCCTTGGGGCTTGTTTAAGACCATACAAGGCCTTATGGAGCTTACAAACATGTGTAGGCTTCTGAGGATCTTGAAACCCTTGTGGTTGAACCATGTAGACATCTTCAGTCAAGTAACCATTTAGGAAGGCATTGTTGATGTCTAATTGCCTCACTTCCCAGTCTTTAGACACTGCTAGAGTTAGAACCAATCTGACTGTAGAAGGCTTCACCACAGGACTAAATGTTTCAGAGTAGTCAATGCCAGGGGTTTGATGAAACCCCTTGGCTACAAGTCTTGCCTTGTACCGTTGAACAGACCCATCTCTGTTATACTTCACCTTGTAAACCCATTTACAGCCCACAACACTTAGGTTAGGATTCCAGGGGACTAAGGACCAAGTCTTGTTGACCATTAGAGCTTTATACTCTGTGTCCATAGCAGTTACCCAATGATAACACTTCACAGCCTTAGAATAGGTGCTAGGTTCAATAGTATCCAAGTCAGTTTTGATCACAGAGCCAATATAAGTATTTTTAGGTATCCTAGTTCCATCTTGATTTCTGGTCACCATAGGATGAGAGGTAGGTTTAGAAGGTAAAGCAATTGGATTATCAGTAGAATCAAGAGGCAGACAGATAGAAAGATTAGGATGTAATTGATTCAGATGACTTGGGTGAGTATTAGTGGATTGATTTAGAGAATGGTTAGGGGTTTGAGTGTGTCTAGGACTAGGATTAGGTGATTCAGAATGTGTTTGATAAGAAGTAGAAATGTTAGGCATAATATGATCAGAATTAGCAAGTGAGTTTAGAGATTTACCTTGTGGAGACATAGTTTGCAAGGCAGTGTCATCTTGAGAGACCCTGAGAGTTGTAGCAGGTGACAAGGAGTGTTCATAGTTTACAAGGGACTGAGGTAGATTAGGTAGCCAAGACTCTAGAAACACTTTAGTAGAGGGCTCAGGAACTGAAGTGTGAAGAAACTGATGTTTAAAAGGAAAATCAGTTTCATTAAAGATGACATTTTTAGAGATATAGACCCTGCCTTTAGGACTAAGACACACATACCCCTTGTGGAACTGACTTACCCCTAACAAAACACACTTAATTGTATGAAATTGAAACTTATGTGATTGATAAGACCTGAGGCATGGAAAGCAGGCACACCCAAATGTTTTTAGAGATAGATAGTTAGGTTTCTTGTGAAACAAGACTTCAAAAGGTGAACTGTTTGATAGAATAGGTGTAGGTAGCCTATTGATAAGATAGACAGACGTTTGAAAGGCTTGAACCCAGAATTTGTAGGGTAAAGTAGCTTGAGACAAAAGAGTTAAACCAGTCTCAACTATGTGCCTGTGTTTACGTTCAGCTCTACCATTCTGAGTTGAAGTGTGAGGGCATGATTTCCTCACAATAAACCCTTGTTCCTTAGCCATAGTGGATATAGGCAGAAACTCTCCTCCACCATCACACTGAATAGCTTTAATGTTTCTTTCAAACTGTTTTTCCACAAGACATTTGAATTGTTTAAACATACTGATAACTTCACTTTTCTGTTTGACAGGGTACAACCAGGTATACCTGGTGTGGTCATCCACAAAGATCACATAATATTTGTGACCTTGAGTGGAAGCCACAGGAGAGGGACCCCATACATCTGTATGTATGAGATCCAAGACACTGTTGGCATGAGACTGAGACAAAGAGGAAGGTAATGCATGGGATTTCCCAAACTGACAAGCTTCACAAAAGGTAACTTTTTCTTTCATAACAGAAGTAAGATTACACTGTTTTAGAACTGAATCAAGAGCATGTAGGGATGGATGGCCAAGCTTCCTATGCCATCCATCTTTTAGGGAATTAGACAAATGGACAGACATGACTCTAGGTAGTAAAGTGCTAGAAATAAGAGGACTGTGTTTGTCACTAGTAGACAGACCCCCAATAGCTTGTGACTTAGAGACATCCTTCAACCTGTATAGACCTCCCTCAGTAGTCCCTTTGAGAAGCACTGTCCCTGTTAGTTTGTCCTTCACAAGACAAAAACCATGATGAAACTCAATAAACACATTTTTATGACTTGTAAGTTGGGAAACAGATAGTAGGTTCTTATTAATTAGAGGTACATGTAGAATATTTTTGAGAGAAATGGAAGTGTGGTTGAGAGATTGTAAACTAGAATCCCCTATACTCTCCCTTCTGAGCAAGCATATTAGGGTTGCCTGTGATATGGTGACTAGCACCACTGTCAGCATACCAAGCAGAATCACCTGTAGAATCCTGAGTAGCTACATAGGCAGCATGATCACTGTCTCCCTTAGGTTGTTCAGTAGAAGATGACCCCATAACAGATGGATCATCCCTGTAGTAGCACACTGGTGCAGCATGTCCATATCTATTACAGATCTGACATGTAGGTTTGTTTTGAGAGAAGTGTCCCCCTCTCCCTCTATAATAGTTGTTTCTTCCTCTTGAATAGTTAGATGAGTTGTTTCTTCCTCTGTTGCCTTTGTATGAGCCTTTATACTGACCAGAGTAGTTCTTCTGATTTCCATTGTTACTCTGTGTTTTGTAATCTGTTTTCTGAGTGAGATTTGCTGTAGCTAGACTTAGGTTTGCTAGGTTGTTTTGAATACATTCCAGCTGATCTAGTCTACTCTCAAAGGTGAGTAGACTATTTTGAAGGTCTAACCACCCCATAGAGTCCTTGTCAGTTAGAATGACCACAATAAGAGTATATTCAGAATCCAAACCAGCAAGAACCTGAGTGATTAGGTCATCTATCGAAACTCCACAGCCAGCTAACACTAGATTGTCAGCAATGTTCTTCATTTTGCTTAGGTATTCAGTCATAGTCAGATTACCTTTTCTTGTCCTTTGGAATTCTGACTTGTAGTATGTTATTCTGGCCCTTGTGTGTGAGCCAGAGAGTTTACTAGCTGCATCCCACAGCTCTTTTGAGGTGCTCTCTTCCATTAACTGAGCAGCAACCTCTGTACTCATGGTAGAGTACAACCAGCCAAGGAGAAGTTGATCCTTGGCAGTCCAATCCTCATAATCTGGATTGTCGACAGTATTTCCTTCAGAGTCATTGATTAGCTTAGGAGGACAGGGCTTATCCCCTGTAACAAATCCTCCAAGCTTGTTGCCTTTGATGATAGGCAGTACCATAGTTTTCCACAGCAAGTAGTTGCTTCTATCAAGTCTTATTTGACTGCTATTGTTCATTGTTTGCAGGTGTACACTCTTGGTAGCACCGGAGAGATTGCTGGGAAACACAGAGCCAAGAGACTCATTGCTATGGGTAGGGGAATCAGAGTTCGCCATTGAAGGCTTGCAAAGTGGCTCTGATACCAAGTGAACTTTCAAGAATATAGAGAGAGAGTTTTTAGGATTAGTATTTTCTTATTGAATCAAGAATGCTGAATTACACTTTATAGTAATGTCACTAACAATAATCTGTTAGTTAGTTAGTAGTGTAATTCAGTTATACACAATTTGTTACACTTGTTAAATCTTGTTACACTTATTAAATCTTGTAACATTTAGACCAATAGACTTCTTTCGTGTGATAAACTTTGGACCAGCAACAAACCCAAAGAGCCTCACTTAAACCTTCTGTTGGGCTTCAACCCATTCTGTTGGGCTTCGGCACAAGATCCGGCCCAACACTACTTGACCCGGATCGACTTAGGATTCAGACATGAATCCCTAAGCCCTTTCTTCTTTCTCTTCTCTTCCTTCTCCAGTCTCTCTTCTCTTCTTCTTGTCTTCTTCTTCCACAACCAGAGAGTCCATCGACACAGCCCTTGAAGCTTCACCATGTCCAAGCTTCAAGGGCTTGTTATCTTTCACAGTGTCGACAGACTACAGAGTTTGACTGGTAAGAAACAAAGAAAAGTCAATGGTAAAAACATCAAACTGCTTTAAGAAAGCGCTCTTGCATTTTCTACAAAATGCATACCATGGCACCAAAATAAGTGGCCACTTTAATGGCACATTTAAAAAACGTTGTATCGTTTTTATTTTTGTTATTTTTTGAATTAAATTGTTGTTTAGGTTTCAAAATGAAAATTAGCGCTTGTGATTTAGCTCAATCTTGTCATATATGATATGGTGTAAGTTTTCGTTTACGATGTTCGGTTGGTTTTGATGTGTTTGTACACAATAATGTTGATCACTGATCACCCGTGGCTTAATCCTAATATAACGATCCAATAACAAAGTCGTGAATGGGCGGTAAAGGGAGATAAAACCTACACATGTGTAATTGACATTAAAAAAATGTATTTAATAATAGTGCATTATTAAAATCATCTCGCACTAATGGATTATGATATAAAATTAAAAATTAAAATGAAAATTAAACATGACCAACTTTTTTATAATAAAATTGACGGTTTGATAATAAGAGATATCAGAGACTTCGATTCTAAAAGAAATATCATAATACAACATAAATTTAATCTTTTACAAAGAATCACGAAATTACATACTAAATATATGTCATTGCAATATCCATTTTCTTCCCCTCACGGTGAAGATGGTTATAAACTTGATTTGAAATGGAACGAAAGGTTCAAAGGCCAAAAACCAAAACAATAAAGAATATCAATGAGAAATTCTATTCATATCGAATTTAAGAAAAAAAAATTAAAGGGTGTTTCTTTCCTAAAAGGTGGTCCGCATATTCCGCCTCCGTATATAAGTAAGAACACAACCTATCTCAACAAACTAGTATAAAATTGTCCGCTTTGGGACCCAAAGGCCCTCACGGCTTTGAATTTGGTCCATTACCAAAAGGCCTCATACTAGTTGAGATATGTTCTTACTTATATACCACTGATCCTTCCCATGTTTAACCGATGTGGGATGTGGGACTTTGGTCACCACTCTAACACCAACAATTTTAGTAGATGTATATGCAACTTTTGAAGAAGATCGATTAGATTTTATAAAAAAAACTTTTAGGATTGAGAATTATAAAGGAATACATGATGCAAGATCAAAAGAGAAAACTAATGCTAATGATATTGGAAAAAGGATAATTATACCGTTACACACACCGGAAGTGTTCGGTATATAATAAATAATTATCAGGACGCAATGGTGATTTGCCGACATTTTGGTAACCCAGATTTGTGCATCACGTTTACATGCATTACAAAATGGTCATAAATTATAAAAGAACTCTCCATAAATCCTAGTTATAAAATCTGAAGATACACATGATATTATCACAAGAGTATCTAAAATAAAACTCAATAATATGATAACCTACATCAAATTATGAAAACCTTTTGGAGCAGTATTTTTAAAATATAGTTATTTCTGTAACTCATATTATATTTATTTTTGCATTTCGAGATGTTTATAGAATTAAATTCCAAAAAATAGGTCTTCCTCATTGTCATATGTTAGTTTGATTAGATTCGAAATATGCATGCAGTCTTCCAGAGGATATCGACTCTGTTATTTCAGTAGAAACTCCAAACAAACAAATTGATCTAATTGCACGTGAACTAGTAAGTCAATTTATGATTTATCGTCCTTGAGGAGTTTTGAATACATATTCTCCATGCATGGAAAGTGGTAAATGTACAAAAAAAATTCCAAAACAGTTTAAAACAGAAACAATCATATAAACAAATAGTTATGTCACTTCTAAACATCATGATAACTCATTAAATTACATTAATAAAAATGAAATACATATTGATAACAGATTTGTTGTACCTTACACTAAAGAATTTTGATACGATATAAAGTTCATATTAACCTTGAATCATGCAGTCAATCTATGCTTATTAAGTATCTTTTCAAACATATTAACAAGGGTTCAGATAGAGCTCGAGCTGTATTTGAAGAAGATAAAACTAATGAAATTCTTGGGCATCTTAATTGTCGATATTTATGCCCGTATGAATCTGTTTGAAGAATATTACGGTTTCACATACATTTGATGAATCATTATGTTGACAGATTACATGTTCATTTTCCTCTGTAATAAAATATTATATTTGATTATATTGTGACTCTTCAAGAAGTTGTTAACAAGCCAAGTGTTAAAAATTCAATATTGACAAGGTGGTTTGATGCAAATAAACAATATGCAGAGCTTCACATAAAATTTATATGAGATGCTCATAACAAAATTTGGAAATTTAGAAAAAGGTAAATGTATAGGTAGATTAACATATGTACATCTAACATAAGGTGAACTATTTACTTAAGAATGTTATTAAATTTAAAAAAAAAAAGAGCTACCAGATTTTATGACATAAAAGGTGTCGGTAGAATTGTAAAATCCAGCTATCAAGATACATGTAGAGCTCTAGATTTGTTAGGTGATGATAAAGATTCTGATGATGCTTTAAAAGAGGCTAACAAATACAACTAAATGCTATGAATTAAGATATTTATTTGTTACCATAACTTTGTTTTGTGATGTTGCAAATCCTAATATTTTATTTGAAAAACATGTGCGATGATATATTATATAATTAAAAAAAAATCATGATGCGAAATTTAATTATATTAGAAAAAGTGCTTAAAAATTATGTTTATACGAACTGAAAAATTGTTCAATGCATCAAATAGTTTTTTAAAAGATCACAATTTACCTCAAACAGATCATAAAAAATTGAAGATTTTAAGAATACACATTTGAGAGAGTAATTAAATGATTATGCAAATTAATTAAAAATACAACCTGCAACTTTAGCTTCCAAAGTGAATAATGAGCAAAATTATTAATGACTTTTATGATCGTACCTAAAAAACAAGGACTTTTTTTTGTATACGGACATGGTGGTACATGAAATACTTTTTTTATAGCACACTATTATTAGTAAACTTAGATTAAAATAAAACACTGTTCTTATGGTTGCTTCATCAGGAATTGCTTCCCTATTTCTTCCTGGAGGGAGAACTGAACATTCTAGATTTAAGATTTCTTTAAATATAACATTATATTCTACATGTGAAATAAAAAAAATCAGCACATCTTGTCAAGTTAATTAAAAAAGCATCATTGATTATATGTGATGAAGCACCCATGAATCATAAAAATTGTTTTGAGGCTCTTAATAGATCATTATGTGATATTATACCACAAATTTATGAAGAATAAAATGATAATTTATTTGGAGGAAAATTAATTTTATTAGGAGGTGACTTCAAACAAATTTTACAGATTCTAACACGAGGAACAAGAGAAGAGATTGCCAATGCCTCTTTAAGAATTTCTTTTATATAGAAACACTTTAAAGTATTAATTTTAAAACTAATAATGAGATTTTCTAAGAATGGTTTAAACGATGTAGAAAAACAAGAACTAAAGAATTTTGCTGATTTACTATTAAAAATTGGAGAAGGTTTTATTTATGATTTAACTATACTAAACAATGAAGAATATTCATGGGTTAAAATTCCAACAAATTTACTTATTGAATCATCCAATAATCCTATTCAATTTATTTATAGTGCGACGTATAATTATTTACAGAATAATCCTGATGATTACTCTTATTTAAGAGAAAGAATAATAATCACTCCAAACATGATACTCTTTGAGAGATAAATAGTTTTATATTGAATTTAGTACCGGGTAAAAGTCACACTTACTTAAGCTCATATTTATGCAATGGTACAAGATTAGTATTTAACACAAATAGGCAATAAAGTTATTGCAGCTAAAATCATAACCACATGTAATATTGGTGATCCTCAGATTGATCTTTCGTTCACAGAAAACTAATGACCATTTATGAAAACGAAGACAATTTCCTATTAGAGTACGTTATGCGAATGACTGTGAATAAAAGTCAAGGACAATCTTTTTATAAAGTTGACCTTTATATTCCACAACGAGTATTCACTCATGGTCAATTTTATGTCGCTTTATTTAAAGTAACCTCTTAGAACATGATTTAAAATTATCGTGGACAATGGTGGAGACATTCCGAATTCGTATACAAGATATATCGCATATCGTATGAAATCCTGCCATTATTGAAAAAATAATATATAGAAAGTGTGTTACAACGTTACAACCTTTAAACTATAAAACCCATGAGATATACGATATTTAATAGTTATTCAACACAAAAGTGTAGGTTAGAATTATATATGTTTTTTTTGTAGTATGAAATGTTTGTAGTGAAAATAAAATGAGAGATGTGTTTGTATTTATATAATTTTCAAAACCCTAACGATGAACTAAGATCTGGTGAGACGTATCTTGCAGACCATAGAATTTGACTACTACTATTGATCGTATGTATGTAAGCAAAGTTAAACATAAGAAAAAAAAACTTGGTAGGTCTTTACGATATAGCCAAAATGGTAGTTAAATGAGTGAGAATGTGTATTGTTGTGGCGTGTGAACAAAAGAAAATTCAACCATTAACGAAAACGGTAACAAAAGTGTCCCACAAGCTTAGACAATCAAATTATAGCGTGCCACCTTTGACCATAACTTATCCATAGATAGATGTTATTTTCCTGAAATTATCAGAAAATATATCTATATATAGTTGGTAATCTCAATTTAAGAGATCAAGATTTGTGTAGTTGTTATGAACAAAAGTGTGAAACAGACTCCTTTGTGCCTAAAGTCAACATTCCCCTTTATAGATATTGCCCGCTTTGTGCCTAAAATGCCTCTTTTTAGTTGTGGGATTAGGGGTCCTCTATGGGATGAATTTTATACTTCAACATGCCCCTTTATACTTCATTGGTAATAAAATAATCTAGAGTTTATAATCTTTAAATTTCTAGAGGCTAATTACAAAACACAAATAGAAAATTAGATGCCGAAAGTAAAAAATCTTGTTTTTTAGAATTGATGCGTGAGTGTGAAACAGACTCCATTCCCCCTTTATAGATAATGTCTGCTTTGTGCCTAAAATGCCTCTTGCTAGTTGTGTGATGGGGGATCCTCTATGGGATGGGGATTTAGTTTATACTTCAACATTTCCCTTTATACTTAAAACAATTAGCAAGATATTGTTCACTTTGAACCCGAAAACTCGCGCGGGTTTGCTCTTTGAATTACTCCCAAGAAAATCTCTATCTAATTGATGTGAATTTACCTTTATATACACTATATCATTTTAAATTTAACAATGTGGGATTGGAGTTTCTCCATGTGATCGAGGTTTATTCTTCGCATTGTTTACTAGCAAGATAAATAATTTTTTACCGCAAAGAAAATGACACATTTGTTTCTTTGCTATGTAAATATATTATCAATAAATCCTGTAAACAAATAAATAAAAAATAGCCCGCTTGTTCGATAGGCACAAAATAATGATTTTGCTTGCTTATATGTGAGATTAGTGTTAATTATATAAGTGAGTCCATCTCTAGTGACTTTGTGGAAGAGGAAGGTGACCCTTTTCTTGCAAGCTCTTGACAGTTTCGTACAAGCATTGTTTAACAGGTGTGAACTCGATACCAAGGTCCCTTATCTTTTGAGTTGTGTATTTGTACGACTTCACCCTTGGGTTCTTCTCATCTTTGCACCTCATCGGAATCGGATATTCCGGAAAGAACTTGGCTAATATCTCTACCAGCTCGCCACGGTGCAATGCACTTTCTGCACAGATGTATCGACCAGAGGCCGAAGGGGTCTCGTAGACGAGGACGTGGGCTAACGCGGCATCCTTGACGTGCACGTAAGACTGAACCAAGTTGGCATAAGTCTTGGCTGATCCGGTCAAGTACTTGAGGATGTGAATAGTGCTGGCATTAACAGTTGGCTGCAACAAAGGCCCTAGCACCAGCACCGGGTTCACCACCACCAAATCTACTCCTTTTTCTTTGGCCACCTCCCAAGCCACCTGTTCTGCGACTGTTTTTCCGTAGCAGTACCAGTTTTTGGTGTTTTTGCAAAAGTCGAGATCGCTCCAGCAAGATTCGTCCACAACGACTTCTGGGCTTCGGTTAGGGTTCATGTAGACGGTACCGATGGAAGATGTGAACACCACACGCCTGACTTTGGCTGCGGCAGCGGCTAAGATGACGTTGCTGGTCCCTTTCACGGCTGGCTCCACCATTTGCTCCTTAAGATTAGAATCACATAAACCAAGTTTAGATTACCTTAATACTATTGTAATAGGTTTTGTTATGAAAATTAAAGCAATGAGTTGTACTGACTGGATCATCGGTGACAGGAGAAGCAGTATGGAAAACACCATCACATCCATTGATAGCTTCTTTAAGACTGTCATAGTCAAGAAGATCAGCTCTACACAAAGTTAATCTCTCTTTTGCTCCTTCAAGCTCCATCAGATGAGAATTCTTTGAATCATCTGCACCCAAAAAGAATATAATTATAATTAGAATAAAGCAAAAGCATATAAAAATATATAATGTGGAATATTTTTTGGACTAACCTGGGTTTCTCACTGTTCCTTTAACAGTGTAACCCTTTTGCAAGAGAAGCTTAACGATCCACGAGGCAATGAAACCAGCGGCACCGGTGACGCACACGGTCTGGCTAGAAGGCGATGGGTTTTCTAGTACTGTCATTTTTCGAAAAGAATTGATTAATAAAAAGAATTAGTAAGGGAAATAGAGAAAGGCAAAAGGTAGAAGCTTTAATTTCTCTCTCTTTTGGTAGTAAAGAATGTTAGTAGTAGTGAAGAGAGATAGAAAAGATCGGTTTGTATTTATATAACTTCACAAACCCTAAAGACCAGCCAATGCTGAGACGACGGCTAACCAATGGTAAAGGTAGGTGAGTGCAAGGAAAGTGTCCAGAGACTACAGAATTTGACTATTGTTGTATGTGTATGGTTGGAAAGAAAAAAGGAAAAGTCAATGGTACTTACATTAAACTGCTTTAAGCACGCGCTCTTATGTTTACCAAAATAAAATAAGAGACCTCTTTGGTGGGACATTCAATCATTTATATCCATTTAGGCTCATGACCTTATGGAGAATCGCTTAATAATACGTTAGTATTTTCCTTTGTAAAATTTAAAATTAAAAGTCTAGCCAGAGTAATTTTAGTATTTTCCGGTGTAATAGTACTAATAGAACGTAAAATGTGTTTTTCTTAAAAGGTCAAAATCGGCAAACGATAAGGTAAATAACCCTTAAAAATAGGGATGATGAGAATAATCTTCGTACCACCCAAAAGACGAAGGAACCGAGAAAGTAAGCAACCCTTTTAAGAAAGAATAACACTATATCTACGCGATAGGAAAGCAAAACAAAACAACAAACAAACTTAATTTGAAAGGTCGGTCCAAAAAAATTTCACCGTTTGAAATCTGTAACGAAGGTCCGAGTGGATCTTTATCACAGATGATAGATTCTAGTGAGGCCGAATCTTAAAGGATTTGTGCGTTCCGCTCGTGTCACAGGTAGTAGACCACAACATTGAAGGTAGTTGAAAAAGATTTATAGCGTTGTCTGAGCTTGATCTGATCTTCTTTCTGAATGGATTTGTCTAGGCCAGTTACAATAGTTGTGGTTCGTGATATTCGAAACAATGTTGGCCATATGCATACTAGCATAACGAATTATACTAGGACCCCAGTGATCAATAAGAAAGTTGGAAAGTAGCAGGGGTCATACCAGAGATAGTAACCGAGGTAGAGTGTTTGTTTCCCACCATAGGTTTGTAGAGCGTGGAAGCGAGAGACCTAAGATTGATCATTTTTTTCTCCCAACTATTAGAGGAGCTAGTGTAAAGATTCCAAAGGCTTTTATCTTTTACGTTTTTGCTAATGATCCAGTTACATCATACTGAGGAAGAGTTGTTACTCTAAATGGAAAAAAAATGTTTCAAGTCGGCTGCTCGATTCCAAACCATAAGTTTAAGAATTCGAAGGCTTCCCTTACACGAGGGCATGGTAACCCTGGACCATGCAACTTTCAAACCAATAACTTTCAAGTCTGTACTAGACCAAAGAAATCTACGAAATATTTGAGAGAGTTATTTAAGGGTGCGAACATGGAGGACGAAAACTGAAGACTAGTAAACATGTCCCAAAAATTGGACAACCTTAATGAGTAGGAGCATACCGGCATAAAATATGTGGTTAGAAGTGCACGAGTTATTCTTGTTATTGATTTTATTGAAAATGATCGTGCAATCCCTAAAAGTGAGACGTGAAATGGTAAAAGGAACGCCAAGATATTTGATGGGTAGGATCTCATGAGAGAGGTGATAAAGTAGCGTATGGGGGGGAGGAGGGTTCAGAATTACCAACAATTTTTTTTTTGACTTTTGTTAGGGTTAAGGCATTATAGGTTTACAAATTCGTCAAGGCCCTCTTTGATAAGGTTAATATACTATGTGTTGGCGTGATAGAAAATCATTAGATCAACCACGAATCAAAGATTAATAATTTTTAAATTTTGACATTTCCAATGGAAGCCGAACAAAGGTTGAACACCTTTTTCTTTGAGGATGCTAGTTAGAACTTCCATAATAAGCACGAAGATGAATGGGGACAAAGGGTCCTATTGACGCAATCCCCTCTTATCTTTGAAGGAGCCAAATAATTTCCAGTTAATGTTGATGAAGTAACAAGTAGTGGAGATGCATTGAAAGATCCAACACATCATTCTGGTGGAGAGGTTCAGGATGTAGGGTACGTTAAGAAGAATCTGCCAACAAAAGTTATCAAGTGCTTTTATGAGATCAGTCTTAAGGGCTACTCGCGTGCCTTTCTTGTTGGTGTGATAACTGTGGAACAACTTTTGCGAGAGGAAAATGTTCTATGAAATTCTTCCGCTTGGAACAAAGACAGACTTTATAAGGTCAATGAGGAAGGGTACAGAGTCTTTGATCATATTTGTAATTATTTTTTAGATGATCTTATAGATGACATTACAATAAGAGATGGGCTGGAAATCGTAAGGGGAAGAAGGACTATCTAACTTTAGAATTAGTGCGATAAGGGTCTTATTCCAACCTGAATACATACGGGAGTGGAAAAAGAAGTGTTAGACCTCCTTACATAGTTTTGTGCTGATAATCGATCATCAAATTTTGAAAACAACTGGCGTTGAACCCATCTGGGCCAGACGCCTTATTATATTTGATGTTGAAGAGAAAAATTTCAATTGTCTCATCGGTGATGGGGGCACTTCGTATTTTCTCTATCTGAGTAAGAGAGTCTATATATGAACAACCTTATGACTATGTCAAGGCCATGATAATTGAGGTTATTTTTTACACCGAGAAGATTGGTGAATTGGCTAAGAATAATTTCAGTGATGGCTTTCGGGGTATTGACAATGTTGCCATTGAGGTCAGTGATTGACTGATGTTCTTTCTAAAAAATTGGGTCTTTATACTAATGTGGAAGAATTTAGAAGTGCAGTCCTCTAGTTTGAGCCAAGTTTTGTAGATTTTTTATTTAAGGAAAGATTCTTCCACACAGTTGAAGGAAATGTAATTCTTCAAAGCGTTGATTTCAGCTTCGATAAAAGTAAGGTTATTAGGTTTTTGGCCAAGGGCCTCTTGAACAATGGAAGATTATAGTGGTCATTTTTAACACTATCACTTACGTCATTGAATTCCTTCTTATATATGTTGGAAATAGAGGTTTGAAGATGAAGGAGTTTAGAAAACCTGATGTATATGAGAGAACTAATGAATATAATAATAGATAGTTCATAATTCTCAAGGTACAAGAGTTTAAGTAAATGAGTTTATGGCTATACAAATGACTTTATAGTAAATAAAGCTCATATACACATAAATTTATATTGGGCTAGTATCTTCACATATTACTTGTTTATGTTTAATATAAATCCAATAGTCGATCCAAAACTATATGATGACCTGACTATATTTTCTGTTATCAAGAGCCTCATACTTATTGCGAACTAGTTGAGGTAGAAGTATATGAGTGTTTTTCTCACCGTTTATATGCTTAAAGATTTATGCATTCACACAGTAGACATTGACATAATCTAGAATACTAAGTCTTTGGATGAGCTGAAAGAATATAATTTCATGGTATGGGGCTTGGATAGACTAACATCTCACGAAGGGCACCTCATAAACCTTGGAAGATTGGGAGGATGCGTTGAGTGGGTCCAAGGTGGAAGGATCCAAAAATCTGATCTATTGTCTCGACACTCAAGACTTAATATGGATCTTACAAGATTTAGGACCGTCGAGTCGAGGTTGTTGAGGTCTATTTTATATGGCTATGTCGAGAGAGTCCCCTTTAGAATAATTAGATGGTTAAGTTATATGGGTCTATATTAAGGCGTTGAGTTGCATTATCTGGTCAGAGGTCTGAACCGAAAAGTGATGGCCAATGACATAGTTTACTTCATTTTCATGGCATTGAGTTCATACACGACGGGATACATGTATTCTATTGGATGTATTTTTCATGGCTCATGATTTATGGCAATTCTAATATATCTGAGGTAACTCCGAGCATGTGAACATTTATATCCATGTACGTTGTAATGATAAAAAAAGTAGGAAGACAAAATCATAGGGTTTTCTATATCATCGCATTTATTTTGTAACCCAAACTTTTCAGAGATCAAACTATAGTTTTACCAATCGGCCATAACCTTTATCGTGAACCCATTTCTGATGATTTGTTTTTCATTTTTACAACCGTCAATCACACTACGGTGGTCTCCTCAGTCGTTTGAACACGTCTAAGCAGTCAAAGTAGTAGACCTTTTCTACTTAGCTCTCACTTATTTCTCTCTTGTTCATGTAATAAATTTTTTCTTTCATAGTTGGCGTTAGCAATTATAAGAGTACGTAGTCTACAAAGTTAAAGAGTTTTATAGTGGTAAATAGGTAGACTTCCTCCCTAAATCCTCCATAGGATACTTGGACAATATTAACTCTCACGTGAAGAATGAGGATGGAAGTAACTTTCAAATAGTTGATCGATCTTACGATGTCATCCAATCTACTAAATGAGGTACCACCATTAAAATTTGGAATAGAAGACTCACGCGTCTAGACCCAAATTTAAAAGATAACATAAATGAAGCCCACATCTATAATGACCCCATTTATGAGGGTACTTGATTTCTCCATACGAACCTGATCGAAGTTACCATGGTTAAGGCACACCAATACGAATTAGTTAATATGATATCCAAACGTCACAAACTACTCAAATATATGGGGTCAAGAAATCTCAATCTAGCTCTGCTCAGCCCAAGACCATTTTAACATGGTTCGGATTGTGAAGGAATCCTATATCCACTAGAAACAAATAGACTCTTATAAATAAGTAGACTACATAAAGACTCTCAAACACAAATGACTCAATCATTATTTGTTAGAAAAGATGAAGTGGTTCACACGAAACAAATCTTCAATGTTTATCTCTCATCTCACTTATCCTTCAATGTTTTTCTCTCATCTCACATATCTCTCAAAAGATTTAGAGCAATTTCTCTTACTTAGGAATTTTGTTATTCATATAACCGAACCTCAACTATCACAGTCGCATCAGAATTTGGAATTTCATATCTTCTTCTATTTATAGGTTTTGGAAAAATCATAACTCTTTATGATACGGTCCATATTGAAGCCATTAATCAACGAATGAAATAACTCATAACCTTTTAATATAGAAAATTGCATAAAGAAACCTAATTAATATAGAAGAACTAATTAATATGAAATCTAATTAATATAAGAAGACCAAAATATGAGACCCAATTAAATATATGAGACCCAAACAATAAAATCCTCTTTCTTCTAGCTAAGATGCTACGTTCCAGCTCACTTCAAATCAAGCTGGTTCAAATTAGCTCTCTTTAGACCACCTTTTTTGGATCAGTCTGCTTAATCTCAACACATGTATTCTTTGACTCAATAGTCACCAGTCTGGATAACTTGTCTCACCTCTTAAGTACCAGCATACATCTCCAGAACTAAGCCACAACTTAAAATTCACGAAGAGAGTTTCAATAATTCTTGGTTATACATGTCACGATTGATCCAACTGTGCCCATATAGTCATTTGACACTACAACTATTGATGAGTTACATCTAGCATACACTTAAATATTCGCCACATAAGTTTATAGTGTAGTCTATGTTGCACCCACGTTTTCTATTTAGACACCCTCTAACTTATATCCCATACTTTCACCAGTCTCATACAGTTCATGAGCTTTGAAATCAGAAATATCTTGGTTATAGCATCTGAAGGATTTTCTCGCTAGGAATCTTGGTCATCTTCACTTTATTTCTCTCCACCATGTCTTGGATGAAGTGAAAACTGATATCTAAATGTTTAGTTCATTCATATAACTTCATATTTTTCATCAAATCAAGGGAACTAGTGTTATTATAGAATAAAACCACATCTTGATCCATACCAGTGAGTTCACTCAACAAGCCCCTCACTCAAATAGCTACCGTAATGGCACTCGTAGTAGCCTTATAATCGGCTTTCATTGAGGAGAACGTAAAGACCTTATGTATACAAGACATTTCTAGGTAACCACACTTTCAAGAACAATAAACAAATAATGGAAGTAAACTTCCTTATGTTGAGATAACCTGCATAATCAAAGTTAACAAACCCTCTTAGGACTATATCAACAGTATCATTCTGATTGTAATAAAAGCATACGGTAGTTGATCTCTTCAAGTATCTTACCATCCCCTTGAGTCATACCAATTCGGTTTCCCCATATTTGATAGAAATCTGCTCAAAACATTTGCGATGCAGGAAAGATCCGGTCGGTGCAAATGATAGCATACATAATGCTACCAATAACATTGAAATACAGTATCTTATGCATGTACTTCTTATTTGTTGATTTGGTTGGTGCTTGAGGGACACTAAGTTTGAATTGGGAACCAATAAGAGTTCCATCTCTTTTTTCTTCTACATAATGAATTTTTTTAGGACATATAGTATATAATCTTGTTGAGATAAAAATAAATACCCGTTCGGCATGTTACTCTATATCTTAATACCAAGTATTATCTTAGCCTTTCTTATATCTTTCATCTCAAACTCTCATTTCAGCTGGGTCTTTACCATATCAACTTTCCTCCTATTTCTTCCAGCCATTAATATGTCATCCATATATAACAAAAATAGAACTTATCTTTCCATATGTATCTTCTAATTCTAGTAGATACAATTTTGGTAGAATATACAAACATATAAAAAGGATATCCTAAAAGAATAAAATCTTCTATTCATATGCCCGGGTGAATATTTCAGTGCATAAAGGGGTCTCTTTAGCAAACACACACAACCCTCCTTCTATTTTGTAAACCGTCTTGGTTGATACATCTGAATTGTATATTCTCATTTACAATGTAAAAAAGAGAGTAATGAAATCCATTTGATCTAGCTCAAGATCAAATCTAGCAATAAATAACAAGAGAGCCCTAATGGAGGTTTGTTTCACAACCGACAATAATATTTCATTGAAAACAAAATTGTTTATAAGCAAATTCCTTAGCCACCACCCTAATCTTGTATATGGGTAACTAACACAAGGAATACATGGTTTTATCTTGAATATCGATTCATTCTCAACTAGATTCTAACCCTTCAAATGCTTCACAAAAATCAGATGTTCATGTTCTTGAGAGATTTCAGTTCTTCTTTCATGAACGTAAGCCATTTTCTTTTATCACCACTCTTAATAGAATTGTGATACCTTTTAGGTTTAAGAATATCTACCGCATTCCATTAGATCAAGAATAATCAATCACATATAAAATCATACCTCTACGGATATTCTCTTTGGCATACCTCTGCGAATATTCTCTTTGGTCTTCATGCTTTACGATTTGGTGGTTGATAATTGTCAACTTCATGTTTCTCTCCCATCTGGATCATCTGAAGGCCTTGGAAAAATAGAACCTTGTCCAATTTCAAACTAATGAAATGGTTGAGCTTCTTTATACGATCCAAAGTGGTTGATGCTATCAGAGGCGAATAAATTACTATAATATCCAAACATCACAGATTACAGAAATATAAGGGGTCAAGAAAGATCCATCTAGTTTTGTTTAGCCTTAGACCATTTTACTATTCATATCTAAAGATACTAAGACCTAAATTATAACATGAAAAATATCTATTATCTGTATATCGACCCCTATGATCTTCCTTAATTGAGGTGTAAGTATGAGATCTCTACTAATGTTAAGGTTTGACTGTCAAAGCCCGGTGAGACTCTTCCCTCAACTAATGAGGTAGAGTTATAGATATAAAGATTTTTCTCACAAAAGAATTCGATTGTCCTTGAAGCCCAAACTAGTAAGGTTATTTGAATTGTTGGCTAGTCAAGAAACACTCAACACTTGGAAGAACGTCATGATTATTATCATAGCGTACACACAAGTTATGTCCCATTATAAGTGAGGAGATAGTATCGGTTAGTCGACTGATCTTTTGTAATACTTTCTTTTGCTTCCACCTGACAATACCAAACGAGTGATAGACATTAGTTGATCTACCAAAGTCGTACAAGTAATAGAATATGAATTTTATTTTTGTTAGTCGAGAGTGAGAATGTAGATGTAAGAAGGCCAAATGCAGAAGCATGAGTGGCTGACAGGATAAAAAGTAAGGACTAACTACTATATCTGAATATAATGCTTATCCCTCATATTTGTATCTACTTCGATTATTTGATATAACCTTTTATCCAAACTTCCGTAGGCGCCCTTCAACCAAAAGTCAATATTGGAATTTGATTTTTTAGATGGTTTAATAAGATATAGGAGTGGTATGGTGTCCAACATCGCTAGGGGACTTGTAAAACAAAATTCAATATTAAACTTCAATTTTTTAGGAAGGCTTAACATTACCTATGAGTGGAATGGTCAAGAACCTCCATAGGGGATTTGTAAGAAAAAATCAGTATTGAAATTCAATTTTTTTAATCTTTTAAAAGGATATACGAATTGTAGGATGTAGAACCTCCATAGAAGCCCTGTTGGTGGAATTTAATATTGGACTTTAACAAGACTTAGGCGTGACATGGTGTCAAACGTCTATAGGGGTTCTGCTAGCAAAAGTTATTATTGGACTTCAATTTTCATGATGACCTAACATAACCTATAAATGACAAGGTATTGGAAATATCTGTGGGCTCTGCCAACGGCCGGCTTTCAGACACTTATACTTTGTTTATTCTTGTTCAATCATTAAACATATATATATATATATATATTAATGGAAAAATATTTCAGGGTTAGGCTATATAAGTTCTTATTTAAACCATAATGTACAAATATAGTAGGTAATGGACATCACCGCAAAATATTAATAATTACAAAGAGTTATAATTTACATGATTGATGTCTCATATTCAAATTTATTTAAGTCAAGTAAAGCTTCAAGTGCTCTATATTCTAAGGACGTGGAATTGGTCTTCTGTCATAGTTGCTCACCTTATATGTTTTTTTGCTTTATATTTTTCACCATCGTAGATAGATTTTCTTGGAACCTTCGTTAGAACTTGGTCACCTACTCGGAAATTTCAGTCATGGACTTATGAGTTGTGTCATCTTTTCATCAAGGGCTGAATAATGTTGACAACGGTACGTTAGTCCTCTTCTCTTCTATTATATTAAGTTTAACTCTTCTTCCTTCAATATTTCTATCTTCAATATAGTTTGTCACCCTAAAAGAAAGGGAAATCGTTTATGTTGGGTCAATTAAATCTATAACATGGACTAAGATAAATGGTATCTCTCATGTTGTTTTGGAAAAAATAAAAAGCTTTGTTGTTTTAAAATTTCATACCATTATGAGTGATAATCACCTTTAGTATTTCGAACCTGCAACATATGTTCTTTTTTTTTTATCAATTTGAGTACCTTCTTTGTATTGTTTCTTACTAGGGTCCTAGCCTCAACTCATTTAGAGAAGTAGTCTAATCCCACTAGATAATAATTTCGGCCATCTAATTTTTTAAGAAGAGGTCTAACTAAATATAACCTTCAACGATCAAAAGTAACGAGTTCAAATATTATATTTAATGTTTTTTGGCCTATATATGATATTGGCAAATCGTTAAAAAGTGTCACGCACTTTTAACCATTAATCTAGAATTAGTAATCAAGTTAAGCCAATAATAGTCCATTACAAAAATCTTATTACCAAGTTATGCTCACAGTGGGTCGAACCTATAATATAATGGAGGTCGATCCAGACGTAGTAAGAGTCATTCCATTACAAAAATCTTATTGCGAAGGTTATTTTGAAAGATTTGCTTCGGATTTGCTTCAAAGTTTCTTGGATTTCCTCTAGATATATGAAAGTATCCCCCTTATTCCTTTCAAATTATGAAAGAAAGATTAGTAAGTGTATCTGTCTTGTTGAACAACTAATATGACACTTCATGTTTGGCATGGTCGATACTTTTTGTTTAACATAAATATTCTTGTTAGAATTTCCTTTTTTTTCTATAAATCAAAAAATAATAACTAGATCAAATACGACAAATGGATCTGGATAATATATATATATAATAAAATTATGGGTCAGGCTAGAAAAATTACACATTTTTATGGATCTTACACGGCGGGTTCCTACACCCGTTTGATAGATCTCTTACCAGATTTTGGACAAATTTCTCCCTAGAAAAACTAGGTATAAAAGCATTTTATAAATCTCTCACCATTTTTTCCCTTTTTTCCTCTCAATCTCTCACAAAACCTCTCAAACACCAATTTTCACCAAAAATCAAACCTTGTTCTTTGAAGAATCTGAACATACAACAACATCGAGGTAAGCTATACAATCCTCCTACTCTAATATTATTTTTATTTCGTTGTGTTTAAGTGGTAGAAAATTAGGTTTTTGGTTTCATATTTTAAAAGTCTGATTTTGGTATGATTTTAGGGTTTGTTTTCATATATTAGTGTTGTATTGTTGTTTTTCATATGCGGATATGTGGTTTTTGCTTTGATTTTGATTGAAATGGTGCTGTTTGGATAAATCTAGGATTTTGGATCTCCTAATTTTTCACCGCACGTCAGTGCTACCAAATTTGTGCTCGTCGAACGATCGTGCGACCATGAAGGGTTTCCGGAGCGTGCGACTGAAGCACAAACCTGACCGCATGCGACGAGAGTGCAAATATGGTCACATGTGATCAATGGGACCTAGATTTCACTTCTTTTAGATATACCATAACTCAAACCGTTATAAATATAGTTTTGTTATTTTGTATGAATGAAATGGGATGAAGTGGCATATATGGTCCATGGCCATTGTCCCGAAGACGAAAAAGAAGTTGGCGCAAAGTTAATATGATTTGAATATATGAAATTTTTTATTTCTAATAAATTATAATTTTTCTATAACCTAATTTTGTTGATATTTCAGAGAATTTTATACAATAATGAATATGTGTAAAAAAATAAAATTTTATGAATAAGTTATATGTAAAGAATATAAATGCGATTTATGTACACTATTTTATTAATAAAATTTTAAAATACTGAAAAAATATATACTTCTTTTTATGTTAAATGACACGAGATATAAAATAAATTGTATTAGACGTATTAGCGTGTATTTTATATAAATTATTTCTAAATTTGTCTAAATTTTATAAATAAAGTTTACATTGAAAAGAGAAATATTATCGAGAATAAAAAATAAAGTAATCTCATACTAGAATTAGACAAACTCTAAGTATGCTTGATTGAGCTATAACATTCTTTAAATGTTACAGGAAATTCCTATTTTAACACAGAATAGAGAAAAGTATGGCTTTGTTACAGGTATAGGTAATCAGACTCGAAAGTTTATTTTTCATTTGAAGTTTAATTCGTACGACTCATGGATATTGGTTATTGGCTCGTAAAAATATTTCAAATCAAGGGTTGAATCGTAAGCCTAATGTTTATTCAAATCAAATTCTAAATTACATAAAAAGAATATGAATAGAATACATAAAACTTAGTTGTGACAGGCCGAGACCTTGCTGAACTGAGTCGTGGTTGTGTTGAACTTAGTTGTGGTTTTACTAAACTGATTCATGACTGAGTGGAACTGAGCTGAAACTTTCTGAGCTTGAATGAAGAATTATTTAGATTGAGTCGAGACTTGTTGAGGGTGTGCTGAGACTTGCTGAGACTGTGACGAGACTGGTTGAGGTAGAGTCAAGACTTATTGAGGTTGAGTCAAGACTTAGAGGCGTTGAGATGTGTACTCTGACTTTATTTTTCCTCATTAACTAATTGTTCTATTTCTTATTGGGTCAGAATAATTCTATCTTCTATTATTTGATTGTCTATCAGCCTTAAGAGCAACCTCTCTTTTATGTGAGGTTGCTTCTTTCTTGGTCATCAATTTGGCCTTCAAAGACACATTATTTAAGAGAAATAACTTGTTTTTCATCTTGCAGTAGTTGAGCCTAAGATATTATCAACGATATGGTGCTTGATCCTGCACCTCTTTTGTGACCATACACTTCATTTTTTGTCGTCCATTAATCTATGAACAATTATCAATCGCCATAGATTAGAATTTTTGTTACATGTCTTGTCATATCTAGACATCACTCAAATTTGTAAAACAATACTATATTTTTTTTCTAATCGTTTGTTTATAATTTACTCGGTTTAAATTTTTATTGTACATTTTGGTTTCAATTTTATTTTTAAAAAATTATTTTATGAATAAATATTTTTTAAATATACAAAATATAAAAAAAACATGGTCGTGTTAACGATAGTTTTGTGGATCTATTATCGATAATAAGTGTGGTTAGATTCTTTCGTCGGATTCAGATTTTGGTGTGCATCTTCCATTTGATATATAGTGGATATTCTAATATATATCTTCCATTTTGGTGTGCATCTTCCTCATAAGATATTTTATGTATTCTTAATTTTAGAGAAACAATTAGAGTGTACCAATCAGTCCTTTATTAGTATTAGATTTCAGATATTTTATTGATAGGTATGATCCCTATTTATAAGGATAAAAAAATATCACATATATAAGGTAGATAATATCTCATTCAATGAAAGATATTATATATCCTTAACTAACAGTATCTTTTAATAATTTGAATTTATATTTGAACATATTTGTATAAATAAATATCTATTTAGTAATTTTTGTACCTAATCTTGTTTGTCTTTGAACATTAGTCCAATGAATATTTTTTGTACAATATATTATAACATGACTTAAGTAAATTGAGTTTACAATTTAGAGTGATAAATTAATTAATATGTTGGGGAGAGAACCAACTGGCTAGATGATTTTTACAAAAACATGGACACCAAAAGTTAAAGTATATATGTGGGCAAATTGTTTTTGGTTTAAAAAAAGAAAAAATCAAATTTGATTCAATTTTTTGTACAAACTGAGTAGTAAGTAAGCTTAATATACTCTTATATAAAAAAACATAAACACAATGATTTATTGTTGGTTTAAAAGAGAGAGCAAGTAAATTTGGTTTGATTTTTAAAAACAGTTAAACAATAATGAATCTCAATATGTTTTGTCTCCTTATGGAAATATATATTTTTGATAATATGAAGAGTTGTATAGTTTTCATAATATACCATTGTTCGGGAATAATTTTAAATCTAAGAATCAAATCTTAATCCCCTTCACCCATAAACAGGATAGGTATTCGATAAAAAAGTTATATTTTCTATTGAGTGTGTCCATAAAGGTATATGTTTTCCAAAAATATATACTTGTACACTTAAAATTAAGGCCAATAGAAACTAAAATTTAAAAAACTAGCAACAAAACCAAGACCTTGAAAGGAAGAGTAAAAAAAACTGAAATATGATTAGGAATCACACAAGTCTAACACCAATCAAACAAAGACGACCCCTTCTAACCGAGCGAACGTTGAGGAATTATACAAGATATATAATATCATTTTTATTACAAAAAGATCATAAAGTTTGTGCAACATAAGTCTAATTAAATTAATTAAAGTCAAGTAACAAGTCACAAAGACTACACAAATAATAACATAAAGATTGGCCAATAGGTTTTTCTAATCAATGACTATAAATTAAGTTATAGGTCTAAATGGACCAATTAAATCAACAAAGGTGAAGCTATAAAAGTCAGACGATAAAAACCCTCAAGTACTTGTGAAGAAATATAAAGATATGATTAATAATTATTGAGAAATACAAATTTATAAAGGACAACATAGAGACCATGAACACTTCGTGTAATGTTTTTTAAAAAAATGATCTTAATAAAAAAAGTTAAACATTTACATCACACCTACCAAATGAAACTTTATCATCAAGACAATGAGTGCCATTATAATAATTTCTCACGCTTGATTCATGATCTTTCCCTTTAGCATTGACAAAAGACTCATTATCAAGTTTTGCACAAAAGACATTTCTCGAGTATAATTTAATTTGAAACAAGTTTTACACAAAATAAATTTTTGTAGAAAAAAAAACATGATAGCCAAGTCAATAACCTTATTTTGAGCCAATGTGGTATCTTCAAAACAAGGCTTCTTGATTTATGCTTCTTTCAACATGTTTGATTTTCATATATCCTTTGTTCGTCGGGTAACTTTATTATTTTTATTTTTCATCTACTATGTCATAAAATTTAAACTAGCTTATGTATCATCTCTACATTTTTTAACATGTAGTTATCCCGAGTAAAGTGTCAATTTTCTATTTAACTAAAAACATATTCTTATTAATCTTTTGTTGCCGCGACTTTAACTATCCAAAAATAACAATAAAACAATCATAACATTATATCTAAGGATACTTTTATTTGAAGTTTCTATATATCAACAAATGAGAAACCAAGAAAAGATGACCCTACAAGATAAAATAAAAGTTAACAAAAAAAATTAAGGCTTTAGATCCAAAATTTTAGTAGAATCACTCGATTATTTTAACAGAATAAGAAGTGAGACAATGGTTAGATGTTGATATTAAACCTTTATTGACTTATATTTTGTACACGGGATACGCATGAATGAGGAACGTGATCAATCAACCTTTTATATTACTTTAACACGTGCTGAATTGGATGTAACTTACACATTCTTAGGATATTTATTTTATCACATGTTCACATGTTTATCGGTCGCATTCAAAATTGTGTATTGGTCAACATTTTTTTTCGAGAGTTAATATGTGTTTCATCTGACCCTCTTCTTAACCATTTATTGCCCACGTTTAGTAAGGCATACTTACATGATTACATATCAATTTTAATATGAACAAACGATTCCATACCGTTTTTTTATAATCAACATAAGACAAGACTCAATAAGTCGAGCATCGATCACTTCTTCCTTGTCAATTTTCATCACACATTTACTAATGTTAATTGCTACTCATTTTAAATCCAAAATATTGAGCATAATAAATTTTATGATGTGAAAATAATAATAAATTGATTTTTCAATGCCTCCATGACAACCTAAAAAAACTTCTTGAATGGAACGCTACGTGAGTGTAAAACATCTATATGAAAACAAAATGGTATACAATACACATATATTTTTTCATTACTTGTGATTGGCCATCTTCAAATAACTAAACTACACCCCCGTGCGAATAAAATTCGCTATTAATGCTCACATATGAGCTTAGTCAGGAAAGCTACATATTACCTTATGATAGAAAATCAAATAAAAAAATAGTAAGGGAGCTTCATGACCTTAGAAAATTTACATTAAGACAAAATTAATGTAACTGAGATAAAACAATTAACCAAAGCACCAATGGGACTAGCCAATATACACTAAGATTTACATGAGAGTTGGGATGAAAAATACAAATATATCAAAAATGTTTAAGAAACTTTGGATTAGGTGGAAAATGAACCCTTTTGTTTCTGACACATGGAGAAAACACACCTTTTTGTCTATAATATTGGTAGATAGAGGGAATCAAAGTATGAAATCCGTTCTGATAGCCTATCACTCTAACAAAGTACCAACATGTATGAGTATTTTGTATATACATAACATTATGAAGCGTAAACATCCCAATAAAATGGATCCACATGTGGAAAGGTATCATATTTTGAACTACTTCTTCCACCAACAGTAGAATTAACTATATAAGAAAGAGCCATACCGAAAATACATGAAAGATAAAGGCTTATAAAAAAACAAACTGAGCATGGTTAATAGACCCACCGCCATCGTAGTTTTGATCCTAAACTATTGATAACCAAGCTTAAAACACATGCTCAACAGCTATTCTTTTGTGACCGATTAACCGTTTATATTCAGATTCTATTTTTTACGAATGGTGAACCTAAAGTACTATACGAAGTATTATATGTCAAACCCTCCGAATTTCCAAACTATTTAGAAGCATGATCATATAAAAATTTATTATTACCATGGGATAGGCTTAGAGACTGAATGAGTTCTAAGGTCTCTCAACTATTATTTCCCCTCTTCATAATAAAAAAGAAGATAATGACAAAATACTAAGAAAAATAGATGCACACAAGTCGAGCTTAGCAAAGTGTTTGACTTCCAAACTTTTGGATAAGGGAAGAAATGATACAAAATAATAAAAATAAATAAATAAATATTAAGACGAACGATTAAAGGATCATCGAACAGCAAAACAAAAAAATATAGAGAAGAACAATAAAAGTGAGAAATTCTAAATGATATATGTGGCCCAAATATTATAGTATTTACCCACATAGAGTTGATTGTAACCATTGATGAAGAAACATGAACAATGGCATATAAATCCACTTATCATGTCAAAACTTTTGACACAAAGCTTCAGATAGTTCTCAACTGTTGATAAAAGAAATGATCTACTACTAATAATTGGGCGTGTGACATCAAAGCACATTATATGAAATACCACTAAGTGTTTAAGATCTAAAAAATTAAATCTCAAACATTGATAATAAAAATGGGATCAATGGTTTAAAAATAAAAACCAAACCTTAGCTCGTCAGCGACATATATAACATTTGAATAAATAATTCTTGTTAGATTGAATGACTATTAATAGTATAAATGAGACATATGTCGCACAATGACATATATTTTGTATCTAATGGTACGAGTTTGGTCAATTTCACCAAAATAAAGTTAAAAAATCCAAGACCTTGTACCTTAGAAAATGATTCCCAATTAACATACCTCGTATAACTAAACTAGCTTCCAAATTTCCCTCTTGGTTAAATCGGTGTATTTCTACCAACCGAAATCTTAATCAAGTATGAATGACACACCTAAAAATTAAAGTCTCGGTTGATGAGGCTATTTACATCGATAAAATTTATAACCAGACTTTAATGATACACCTCGAATGAACTCATACTAACAAAGAGATGCATAGATGAGGTCAATTAGACTTCCTTAAAGATGATTTTGAACATCTAAAAAAGTACATACATGTGTACAACCTTGTAACGTAGGATTAATGTCACATGTCACGTTTATTATGTGTCATGCATCATAAATTTGTCGTATTTATTGTATTATAAATTGACAATTCATCTGTTACATAAAGAATATGAAAATATTATTCTAATATAACTTGTACTTATATGATTATTTATTCACACTTTAAATTTATTTAGTATTGAAATTTTACCTTTAAAGGTATTTCTCTTGTTAATTTTAATTGTAAAAAAGATGATATGCATGACTAAAAAGTATTCGATCAAGAAATAGTATTTAGGTAAGTAAAATGTAAACAAACGAATTGATCTATTGATCAAATGGACAACCACCAATATGATCTAAATATATGAAAGTGTAAGAGATGTATTAAAATATGTATCAACATATTATTTTGGGTGAAGGAAATAATTATATGCCTAAATATACTAAGATAACTAGTCTTTTTGAAATAATATATGACTAAAATATATTTAATATATAAAATAATATGATCCTTATTACTAGTGACGATGATAGCATATGTATATGAGAGCGTAAACCAATGCAAAAATAGTTTTGATTCAATAAATATGATAGTTTAAAATTACTAGCTAAATATGTTTTTGTTCATAATAGTATGAAATATGTATTCAGATATTGGTTTGAGGTTAAATAGAAATTTATTTTTTTAGAAAAAAATCTTGACATTTCTCATAATCGATAAAATCGTGGTGGCTTTATATAGACCGATATGTCTAGAATGTTTTGAATAAATGAGTTTTGAATATCAACCTCATACTCATGTTTTTTATTGAATAAATAAAATTTTATATTAATTTTATCATCACATGTTTAAAGAATGTAACAAATGTTTCTTTTATAAATTATGTTTTAATAAAGTATGTTGAATCTTTGACATTTCATATTTAAAGACACAACATAAAGTTTGGATAATTATTCCGGTTATCCCACTCAAATGTGGAAGAAATAAATTTAATAAATTTAAAATTATCTTCTTTTTATAAAAACAATCCAAATTGATTTTTTTTAAACATCTCACATATATTAAAAAATAATAATATGCAATATGATTATAAATTTAAAAAACAATACATCAGTATTTTATTATCCATTTTTCAGTTAATGAAAAATATTTTTAATATGCTTTTCAAAACTTTATCATTGCTGTTTTTTTAATTTAACATCATTTTATAAAACTCTATCATATAAGGTGTCTAACAAGACGTCAAGATAATAAAAATATATTAAGAATAACCAAGATTAAAAATGGCAATGTAATTCAAATTCAAACGGTATACCATGTCATTAGCCATCCTTATATAATTCAAATTCTGATGACCTAACATATGTAGCGCAAATTCCACTACTAAAGTGAACCTATTATATCCTAAATACACCCGATTAGTAAAGTAGTTCAAAACTTACTAATGAACGATTCCAAATATAGTGAAAGGTAAAGATATAGGAAAGATTTATTTCGATGTTATATCAATTAATATTTTTTTATTAAAAAAATCATTTTAACTAACACCTAATGATTTTTAGTAAAATTCATATTAAAATCACATGAGACGAATCAAAATATGCATATTTATATAAGATCAACTGCGTAGTCATAATCAACATAAATAACTAACCTTTTGAAACAATAATCCCACATTTTTAGTGCTTCTAATGTACCTCAAAATCAATTTTACCGCTTGTCAATGATTCTTATGTCATGCATAAGTATATTAATAATAATCACTGCATGTGAAATGTATAGCTTAGTAAAAACTATGACATATATCTAGATTCCACTAATATTGGTATAAAGTGCATTAATAATATCTTATCTCTTATCATATGTGTTGGGAATATAGGTACCACATATTCTACCACCATATATAAGTATGATATTGTCCATTTTGGACTCGCAAGTCTGTACGATTTTTGTTTTTGCATACTTCCAAAAGGTTTCATACTTATATATCATTGATCGTTTCCATGTTTATGTGAGACTTTGGTCGCACCTAAAAAATCATTAATCAAACAAATTACTACTTTTCAAAATCTCATTTGACTTTCATTCACTCACTCAAATCAAGTCGGTCCATTTTACCACTCCTATTAGACCTAACTTCCTCTTCTTTAACATCACTCCAATCAATACATACCGCTTGATGATTCATTTGAATTCTAAAATAGATCATACTAAATGCATATTATATGTGGTTAAATTAATATCCATATGTGGCTTCATAAATATAGATTACTCTTATCATTAACATAAATATGGAAAACTTCAAATAATTTTTTATATCCATTTTGGTATAAAAATGACGGATCTTGTATATACCCTACAAATTATAATCAATAATGATAAGTCGAGATCAGCTTGAAGAAAATAGATAGAAGACAAATCAACAACATGCACATCAAAATCCCTATCGTCTTTGTTTTTTTAAAGATAGTGTAGCTCGAACAAATATGTATTCTCTTGATATAGTGTCGCAGATTACTTCATTTTATTTTCAAAGATCATGTCTCCAATTTCGTAGAGCGGTACTTTTTTATCATCCTTATCAGATGCTTGCATATACCTCATTTTGAAAATAATAATAAATTATTTGTGAATTTATCGAACATCGCAATTATATTTTATGTTGTTTGGTTCTTATTAATCTGTGGTACATGTTGAATTTGTAGTATACTTCCAATAGTTCATGTTACATGAAAATTATTTTGTAAAAAATGAACTACGATGTAAAAAACATTAGCGGAGAGTACAATGTGCCTAAAAGGTGACGATCTTTTTAGTATTTTATTTTTTAATAAAACTAAATAAAATTTAAGATAAACACTATTTTTTTAAGAAAATGTAACTTCAAAAATATGTATACTGTGTTGCGAATTATTTTATTTTATTTTAAGAAATCATCCTTATGAGATGCTTATATATACCTTATTTAAAAAATAATTAATGTATTTGTGAATTTATCGAATATCACCATTATATTCTATCTTGTTTTGCTCTTGGCAATCCATCATACAAGTTGAATTTTTAGTGTCCTTCAAATAATTAATATAACGTAATAATGGTTTTGTAAAACAAAGGTAATACAACTTTTCAATAAAACTAACTTTTTTTATTCTATTTTTAAAATAAAACTAAATAAAATTACAAACAAAACTAAAAAAAAAGTTGAAATATTATTAAAATTATATTTATAGGTCATAGTTTGTTATTTCTTAAATAATAAAATGTTTTAATTGTACAATTATATTTTTATTATATTTTAGTATTTGAGATTTGCAAAACAACCCTTATAAATAATTTGGTACCTCAGTTTATTTATATTTAATAGGTAAACTATTATTTTGAGATAATTTGGGAAGTTGGGATTTAAAAAAAAAATCAAATCTTGCTAAAATTTAGTTTTATAATTTTTTTATTGTTTTGAAAATGATTGGATTTAGTATAATATTTAATACTCAATTTTTTTAAAAAATCATACAGTTAAAATTGTATACAATATGTTTTATTGGTAACACAGCAAATCAAGTAAAATAATTTGTATTAGCAACAAAAAATAAAAATATTTATAACTAAAAATTATATTTAACAACAATATAATTCTGGTTGCTAATTTTAACCAAGAAAATATTATCAATAAAATTTATTTCATGATAAAATTTATTTCATGATAAAATTTGAATACTCTTCTAGTAGTTTGAAGAGAAAAGGCAAGATGCGTTTGTATTTACATAATGCCAAAACCCTGACGACCACCTTACAGTGGGTAAAAGTTTGGTGAGGTCAAGGAAAGTATCTCACAGCCAATAGAATTTGACTGATATTGATCATATGAATGTATGTCAGCAAAAGTCAATCCTAAAGTGTGAAATCAATTTAAAAACTTAGATGGTCTTTACGATGTAGACACCATGGTAGTTGAATGAGTGAGCACATGTAACTCTTTTGGTGTGTGAACTAAAGAAAATTCTATCATTATTTATTTAGTTAACGACATGAAAGCATTGACGTGAGAAGAAGGGGAATAAGTCGCTTGCTAATTCTAAATAAACACTTCTATTAAAACTTTGTTCTACTAGAAAGAGTAATCCGATTAGGAATTTAGATATTAATCATAATATAGAAATTGTATTCTCTAAACATTCAATTTACCTTAATGTTTAGCTTTATAATTTTAAAAGGGATTGAATTTAAATAAGGAAGGGCTACTATATAATGCTTACTATGAAAATCTATTATCTAGATAAAAGTCCAAAATATTTTGGCTAAATTTATTTCAAAACAACTTTTAATATAAACAGAATTTTCAAAAAAGAAAAAGTTTTTCCCTTATCCATCTATGTCTCTTTTACTTATTTACTAACTTCGACGGTTCATTCTGAACTCGCTACCATCAAGAAATCAAAAAATCGAAGTCGTTGAAGCTTTACGTGTCCGATCAAAGCTACTACTTCATAATAAAATCTACGCTAAAATTAATAAGAAGTTTTACTTCCGATCATCTTGTATTTCAGAAATACAGTTCGATTTTATTGTTTTTCAGAAGACTAAGGTTTCGTTGAAAGTTTTTTGTCGAGTTTTTCAGTTAATGTAGCCAAAATCTTCTTCATTTATACCAGTTTTAGGTGATTTTTTAGTTAGTTATTCCTTTTCAGTATATCCTTCATCATCTTCTGCATTTAATTTGTTTTTCGGTTAGTTTGGTTTAGCATCTAGCATAGTTGGTGATTTATTATTTTCAGTAGCCATACATAATTACTGCAACACAGAGTCGAAAATTTCTCATTTATCAGAACTAACATGCTATTGTTTCTCATCATCTATATTAGTCTGGTTTAACACCTATCATAGTTGGTGATTTAACATCTGTCACTTAACATTTATCGTAGTTAACATGTTTTTAGCATATGCAATTTCCAAATTTTATTATATTTGTATAGGTTTCGCATCTATCATTTTTTAAAATGATTATACTTTTGCATAGGTTTCACATCTACCATTTTTCATTTGCTACACATTTGCATAGGTTTCACATTCATCACTTTTTCCTTGATTACACATTTGCAAAAGTTTCACAACTATCACTTTCTCCCTGGTTTCACATTTGCATAGGTTTCGCGTCTATCATTTATTATACTTCCATTGATTTCGAATAATATACAGTGGATAATCTATCATAGCTGACCCGTATTTCTCATTTTATTGCTTTTATAGGAAACATGGCTCTATAAACTTGTTTTTTCAGGACATGCCTCTTTACATTGATAAAACATATGAAAAAGATAAAATTAAAATCAGAATACATAGAAGAAGCCAAAATGATACCCTTTTATTCCATCTTGAAGGAATCATACGATAAAATGATAAAGGTTTATAAAAACTGAGCAAGACCAATCACTAATAAATGATAAAGGTATGGAATTCCAACTTTTCTTACATTATTGAACTCGTTTCTCATTGGCAAAGGTTTCTTGTCTATCATTTTGCACTAATTTCTCATTTCCATAGGTTTTGCGTCTATCATTTTTTGTTTGGTTTCACATTTGCATAGGTCATATCTATTAATTTTCCCATAGTTTCACATTTGCAAAGGTTTCACATCTAATATTTTTATACTTTGGTTTCACATTAGCATAGGTTTCTCATCTAACAATTTCCCTATGGTTTAACCTTTACAAAAGTTTCACATCTATCAATTTTTCCCTGGTTTCAAATTTGCATAGGTTTCGCAGCATATCTCGTTTCGCAACTATCATAGTTACTATGTCATATATTATAGTTTCCAATTTTTTTCTCATATATTATTTATATATTAACTAATGATTTTGAATGTTTATAGCATGTTATAAATAAAGAAGTAAGAAAACATGGAAAGGAGATACTAAAATATGTTGTGATAATTTTTATAATGCTAGCCTCTTCAAAATTGGTTTTCTCTACATCCGAAGATGTACTAGCCTCTATAGTGGTTTAGTACGTAGATGACCTGTACAAAATAAAAAACTGGGATTTGGTTGAAGTAGTCCGGGACAAGTTGATGAATTCAATAAAAAGTTGTCAAGAAAAAAAATGTGGCAAATAGTTGGTTGTGTTGCTATAATACTCGTTAGTATTTTATTCTATTTTAAATATAATTAAAAATAGTAAAACATGATATCTAAATTATTGTTAATATATAGTCATTGATATACCGATATACTTCAAAGGCATGGGTATTGGAGGAAAACAATATTGAATTTGATTTACGACATAACAGAGGTCAGAATTGAACAAGTATATTTACATATTAGTTTTTGTATGTTTTCACATTTTGCATAAATATATGTCTTTACTTTAATATTTTAAATTTTTTGTAGGCTCTAGAAGAAGAATTAAACCTAACAAAATAAGAAGAAGAAGAGCCATTTCGAGAATATTTCCAAATACCATAAGAAAATCTATTAGAGAAAGCAAAAAAATAATAATGTTCCTCAGTAGGATGATGATGTTCCATAGGATGTTACACATCTAAAAAAATATGATGATGTTCCACAGTATGTTACAGAGGAAGTACACGAGGATGTTTATTATGTACAAGATAAAAGTGGTCAGAATTGGGATACGGATCAAGCCTCTGATGGAAATGACTCTACTGATGGCGAAAGAACATTAAATCAATACATTGTTAAACCATGTTAAGAAGTTACAAGAAGTAAAAAGACAACAACACGAAGAAGAAAACCAGTAAAAAAAGTTGAAGAACATATTTTACCAATATAAACTAGTTCTCTAAGAAAATAGGATATGGTACAAACAAAACATGTTCCTATTCTAAAAATAATAATAATTCAATATCGCAGATTCTTAGGAATCTAAAGAGACCTGAAAAAAAATCTCAAAATAAAATTACTGACGGAATATACCATATGATGATAGTAGAAAATATAAGGCTAAAAAGATTAATGTACCAACAAAAGGTAAAAATCTTCATTTTATCATAGTTTCGCATCTATCATGAATCATCTTATCATATTTATTAAGTTTGTGCACTATCATCCATCATCTTATAGAATAATTCACATATATCATATTCCTATATGTTTTACATGTATCATATTTATTAAGGTTGCACATCTATCATCCATCATCTTATAAAATGTTTCTTATCTATTATATTTATATACGTTTCATATCTATCATATTTATTAATGTTGCGCATCTATCATCTACTCTTTGTTTATTATTATGCAGATATTTGTTTATTATTATGCATATATTTGAAAGTAAAACCTTATTGAAAATCCAACCGCATAACACCTAATCTTAAACATACGAAACTCTCTTCAGAGACCTACCCAACACCACTAATTTTATTAACCTAACCAACACTAGCAAGTGATTTGTTCTTGTGACAAATACTATTGACGCCAGAACTTTGACCAGTTTCTCCATAAACAATATCTTCATTTGAAGCTTCAAATATACTTCGAGAAGTTTCTCTAACATTATCACCAACAACAACATCACTTTCAATATTAATAGTATCAATTGAAACACCCAAAGTATCAACAACTGATACCAAAACAACTAAATCACCATCACAAAAAGATAACATTTCATATGTCACCACAACAATATCTTAATCTGAATTTACGCCGAACCAATAAATTATATCTACTTAAAACAAACTTAAAAATATCTTTAAAATCATTAAAAAGATCAAGACTACATATTGTAAGTTCTCCCTTTAGTTTAAATACACAAACGACTTCTAGCCATCGAGCCCTTCAATTAGACAGAAAAATAAACAGGTTTTGCATCTATCATTATAGTAAAAAGTGTGATTTACATCTATCATTACAAAAAATAAAAATGTTTTGCATCTATCAGAAAATAATAGGTTATAGACTTATCATTGTAGAAAATGAACTTTTTGCATCTATTAATATTAAAAATGAACTTTTTTGCATCTATTAATATTCTAAGAATCTTGGTTAGTCACCACACTTTGCCATGTGTATCAAATATGTCATTGATGTTTTTTTTGTATCAAAACGGTCACTTTTGTTTGCTTTTTGTTACATCCGTGGTCACTCACGGGTGACCACAGATGAAAATCAAGACAAACAAAAGTGACCACATATGCAAAATGAAACCAACAAAAATGACTGTTTTGATACAAAAAAACATTAGTGATATTTTTGATACACATGACAAAGTCCGATGACTAACCAATGTTCTTAGCCGGTTTCACATATTTCAAACTTCATCTTCTTCGTTTATGTTGTAAACCCTTTCTCAAACCAAACTTTTCAGAAACATAAAATTACACTAAAAACGATCAGAACCATATTGCAATATAAAATTTCAACTATAAAAATCAAAGTAATACAAGATAAAACCAAAAATCACTAAAAAATAGAAATCGAGTTACCTAAACAGAAATAAAAAACACAAAAAAAAAATCAAGTTATCTAAATAGAAAATCGATTCACCTAAAAAGAAATCAAAATCAAATGTCGAAATCAAATAGAAACACAATAATAATCACACAAAAACAAAATAAAAATAATGACTGGAAAATAAGTTGAATCGTCACCTGTTATTTTTATGCTACTGTAGATCATCGTAAAAGTATCGTAAAAATAGTAAGAGAAAGAAATATGGGAAAATATGTAAGTAAAATATACTTTTTTATATAATTATGTAAGGGTATTTAAGGTATTATTGGGTCTTGGATGGTAAATAGTTGAGTTAAATGAGTCTTTCTTAAAAATACATAATAATACGGATAGTAAGTGGATAATACTTTTCCTTTTGGGTCTTAAATGGTAGTAAACCTTTTAAACTAATCAATTGAAATAATAGAGTGAATCTAAACTAACAATTTGTAATCGTAAATAAAAACTTTTTTCGGGATGATATTTATTGATAATGAACATATTTAATGATTAAGCAAAATTTAATAGGTTTTATGGATATTTTGTTGATCGTGTAAGAGAAATAGAATTATTTGTTATCATGGAAAGTTTTTTGTGATTATTGATTTACCAATATTTTATATTGCAACTCTAGAATATTTATGGTTTTATGAGATCATCTTTTCATCTATGCATTACTTACATAATATGAGATCCAATTGAAGTAATTAAAATTAGTCATGATAGCAAGAAAATCCAATATCATGCTTTTATCCATAAAATTTTGTAGCAATAAAATTCTTTGTTAAGAGATTAACTACATGTGCATAAAGACCACCTTATAGAGCATACAAAAGGGTAAATTGACGAATTCTAGTAGGCACCTGTGATTTCTAAAATTTTACATGAGACCGTGGAATCATCATTACATAATGGAATAAAATTAAAAATAAAAACTCAGTTAGACGAGACGTTTAAGAACAAGTTGTGTGAATATTTAAAGATAAATTCTAATTTTTTTTTCATGTAGTACGTTTTATGTTATACGACTTAGTAATTCATTATTTGTCATCGTAATTCTATTTATAAAATACTTAAGGCGATGCAACACAAAATAATGACATTTTTATAAAAAAAATCTGAAGTTATTATTTAAAAGGTCGACCGGTGATTAAAAGTGGAACATATAAATAATAATACATATAAAACTAGGATGTTGATTTAAATCACGCTTCTATGAAAGTTGCTTTCTTTTAATCTTAAATTTATCAATTCGTTGATATAATAATTGGGTATGAGTTACTATCATTCATGTATTTCTACTTAGGATATAATAAAATAAATATGAATCAAGATGATGAGGAATCATTGCATTTATAACAAAACAAGGTTTGTATTTTTATAAAGTAATATCGTTTGATTTTTAAAAATACAAAAGGTACTCACCTGCACCTCATTAACTATATTGTTTTATAAAAAATCAGGGAAGAATTTGAAAGCCTACAATGACGATATGATTGTTAAAAGTAATAACGAGGGGTTATAATCGTGTTCGTTTGAGTACGAGAAGGGAAATTATTGGGTTATGTGGTTTGTAAAAGAGGTGTCGAAACTGACCCGGAGGTGTTAAAAGCGTTGATGGCTATGGCTCAACCTAAATATACTAAATAAGTACAATAATGACGAGAGGTTTAGCGGTTTTATCATGATTTATTTGTCGAGCTTTCTATACAAATTTATTTAATGTTTTGAATTGATGAAAAACGTTTTGTTAGGAAGAAAAATGTTCCAAAACATTTGATGATATCAAGGAATACTTAACATAAACTGATATATTCTTTAAGAAACATTAATGAGAGTTATTATTATTAAACATATATGTTTCTGGCTTTGCAATAAGTATCGTGCTTACTCGTGAAGAAGATAAGAGATGAGATGCAACAACTAGTTTACTATGTAAGAAAAAGTAAAACTGATTTAGAGATACAATATTTTAATTTTGAAAAATTATCATTTAATTTAGTAGTAGCGTCGCGTAAAATACGCTATTATTACTAAGGTCCATAGTTTTGAAAAAACACTGTCACGACATGAGGTGCTGCAAGATGAGGCTGCAACGCCTCATGTCGTGGCAAGACACCCCGAACGGAAAGGCGACCGCCACGACGGCGCCATGGACAAATGGCGACATAAACGGTGGCGAGAAAATGCGTCGTTTTTTTGTTTAGCGATTATCATATCTTTTTTTTTAAGTAAAACTGTGTAAACCATTGTATATTAAATAAACTTTTCGTTATATTCTTGGTATCTGCACCATTGTTTAACTAAAGAGTCTATTCAATATCTTTTTTATATCTTTTAATACGAATTTCAATATGTTTTATTAAGTTTTATGTAAAAGTTAACAATTAAATAAGAAATATTATTCGTTATTTGTAGAAAGTTACATAAAGTGTTTATCTTTTAATTATTTTTTTGACGATTGATACTTTTAGAAAGCATATTTCTACAGAGATTTTATACCTACGTAATTTCCTATCAGTTAAACAATTATTTCAATATTAACTTAATTTCCTAATAATAAAAATTGTTATCGTTGTTATATTAATTATTATTTAAATAATATTTTAATGAATGGGAAGGCGGGCGTCGCGATTCTTGCCCTGTAGCCGCAACTTTCGGACCATTAATCACTACAGAGCGCCGCACGCCATTAGATTCTATGTTAAAGTCATACTATTATGTTGCGTACTTTTATCCATTAAGAAGTGTTTTACAAAATTAGATATATCCAGCCGATTGACACATTAGTCCATTGAGTTGGGGGAGTACATAATTCAATACGAACCAGATAGAATGATTACAAGTTAAGTAATCATAGATTTTATCAAAGAATTTTAGGAAGAATGACCTAACATATATAATAAAATTCCAAGTTATGATATAATTAAAGAAATAAATGGTTTGCTCGTAAAGATGCAGCATTTAGTTCAAATGACAATGAATCTACAATTATCATAACCACCTTGCTGGGGAATAAATATGACAAGCAATACAATTTAGTTTTCCTACTACAAACAATATTGGTAGGAATGTGTTTGATTTATATATGTGGTGCTCGAGAATACGATTTATATCAAACTTTTAATTGATTATTACTCATGCGCGGAGAGAATATGAGTCAAAATAAAAATATACAAGAGAATATTTATATGAGGTAAAAAACATAGAGAAATAATTTGATAACATCGATTATGCGTAGGTGCTAGGATAAGAAATTACTAACCTAAATTAATTAGCTAAGTTGGGACGTGTAGAAAACAATGATTTGGTTATATTCTTAAGGTGTTCAATTTTGTCTAGACAAAATTAATATTTGTGAGGTTTTTCAAATTGAAGAGGTAGAAGATTCATGTTAGGATTACTAGTCATTTTCAATGAATCATGTGGTAACATAACATAAAGCCCAAGCATGAGTACTTCATCTACATGTTAAAAAATATGTATTCATTGACGACATGTTTTGCAAAAAAAATTATTACTAGACCACTCGTAACATATCTTGGAAATGAAGACTTTTTTCATTTTATGATATTTGTACGAGGGTACTACAACAGTACATTATGTGTACCGAGGGTTGGTCAAACAATTTATTTTGATAAAATATTATTTGCCAAATTTATTTGTCAAAACAAAAAACTTAACTATTTACTAATACAATATACTTTTATGGTGATTCTTTTATATGTACAATTGTACGTTATCGTTTTGGTATATGTAAAATTCATTTAGTAGCTCATTTGTCAATGGTTACAAAAAGAAGACAAATTTTTTTATAGCCGTTGTTTATTATTTTATTAAATACGTAAATTGCATTGGAAATACTTGGAACTAACTTAGAAATACTTCGTTATTAGGAGGTTCGTATTTTTCTCAAACAAATATTTGGACCGATACAGGATATGGAGGATAAGCACGACCAAAAATAGACTCTAATTTTAAAATAACACAGTTTTAGTATTGTTATGGAAAATATGACACAACAAAAAAAACCTTGATTCCATTTTAGCCACAAGTAAATAGAGATGTATAAGCTACAAATCATGTTTTTTAAGTTGTATTAAACTAAATTTTTTAATTTCCTAGGGAAAATGACCAAATTTTCTTCCTGAGTTATTATGGTCATATTGAACTACCCATAAAGTATCTACTGCTGAGACTTTTATTTTATATCTTTATGGTATGTAAACTCTTGTCCCAACCAAGGTGTTGATACCTAGTCATCAAACTAAATTTTATCATGAAGATAAATTGTTGGGAATATGGGTGTTGTGAATATGGGGTTCCGCATATTCCTCCTTCGTATATAAGTAAGAACACAACCGATCTCGACACTAGTATGATATTGTCCGCTTTGGCACCCGAAGGCCCTTACGGCTTTGCATTTGGTCCACTACCAAAAGGCCTCACTAGTTGAGGTATGTTCTTACTTATATACCACTGATCTTTCCCATGTTTAACCGATGTGGGATGTGGGGCTTTGGTCGCCACCCTAACAAATCCTCCTCTCGAACAAAGTACCACTTAGCCTCCTTCTCAATTGACTTTCATCCGCCCACTCTAATCAGGTTGGAGACTACCTGACCATAGAGGCACTACAGATGTTACTGCTCACCTCCTCTTAGACCACACTGTCTTGTTCCTTAGCGCCACTCCAATCAAGCCACACTGTTTGATGAGCCACGAGCACTCCGAACTAGGATCTCTAGAGCAGATCACCTTGATCATATGGCTACTGGTTCATCATGTTCGACCTCCGAGAATTTCACCACCATCTCGTTCCGTCCGGGCCTGACGCTCTGATACCACGTGTTGGGAATATGGGTGTTGTGAATATGGGGTTCCACATATTCCTCCTCCGTATATAAGTAAGAACACAACCGATCTCGACACTAGTATGATATTGTCCGCTTTGGCACCCGAAGGCCCTCATGGCTTTGCATTGGCCTCACTAGTTGAGGTATGTTCTTACTTATATACCACTGATCTTTCCCATGTTTAACCGATGTGGGATGTGGGGCTTTGGTCGCCACCCTAACATAAATAAATATTGATTTGATAAAAATTAATGGCCAAAGAATTCCAAATACGAGCAGAGCATTACCTTGGATTAACGAAAAGCTGATATTATTCAAAATTTAAAGCTAAAATATTTTTAGAGGGGAATCTCTTCTTGATCCATGTAACCATGCGAGGCCAAGCGTTGCGGTGGCCTTGGGGCTTCATGCGTAGGACGCCCTTGCACCACTTTGTTAGTTTCTTTAACAAGTTCATGGCCGCATGACCGCATGTCTGACCTTGGACAAAATGGATAGTATTTCGGCAAGAATGCCATGCGAAAACTCCCTTGCAATATCCGGTTGAACCCACAACGCTCTTAAAAAGGTATAGGCGACAAACAACACCATCATATACAAAAAAGTTCTGCAGCAGCATCATAAATTCATTGAAACCAAAGAGCATCACCATCTCCATTTTTCATGAAACAGAGGGAAGACAACCTCCAATAGTATAATAACCTTTTTTCCGATGAAACTATCAAGCTTGTTATAAGAACCTCTTAGTCTGTAATGAATGATTTCAAAAATGAAATGAATCGATTCCACGAACGATGAGAGAACCAAGAGCTACCGAACCATGTTTTTAAAAATTAAGCCGATCCATGGAGGACAACACGGGAAGAAATAGAATCGATGGCGATATTTCACCATTCGCTCAATAATAGTAAGCTACAGAACCTGCTATGAGTGTGCCCGAGCAAGCGATAAAGAACTGTATAGCCCAATAACACCTAAATAAGTGAAAAACTATAGTGATGGTAAGACGAGGAGTACAATAGATGTTATAACCACGAAATCCATCACATTGAAATTGTTTCGATAAAAGATCATAGGTGCAGCAATCCGAGTTGCAGTCATTTTTCACGATCTGGCAAAAGCTGAATAGATGAAGAGTAGCTGATATTCATAACATGTAGAATATTTCAAGATTACATATGGTCGAACTAGAAATATCACGAGTGCTTGAAATGCTCTTGTTATCTTTGCAGCTACCTTGAGGAGAAATGGTGCCATGAGGATACAACCAGTGGCGTAGCCAGGATCGAAACATAGTGGTATCCTCGAGTGGTGTCCTGGACCTTTTGATTATTATCAAATAAATTAAAATAAGATACAAAAGTTATAACAAATATGATTTATACTGATATCTCAAATATTAAGTTTTTATTGTTATAATATACGTTACACAAGTAACTAAAATGTGATTAAAAAAACTAAAATAAAAACATAAATCTAAGTTAATTGTACTTGTATTTTTCTCTTATTCATAGTTTGAAAATGTTGAAGGGTAGTTATGTTACTAATTGTGCCACAAATATTACCAAACAATCATTAAGCCATGGATCGCTCATTCTATTTTTCAACTCCTTCTTCACATAATTCAAACCCGAGAAAACTCGCCCAACACTCGTCGTTGCTACAAGTAAAAGCAAAGCCAACAATGGACAAAGTTATTATGTTTAATATATTCTAAGTAACTTCGATATAAGGATATTTCTCCTTACGAGGTTGTGTTAGACCCCTTAAAAGGTAAGCTCTTCTTACCGAGTCTTGAAGATTTGGATGAAAGCTAGAGATTCGATCTCTTTTCCGTGGATCAGCCTCCAAATGTTCCCAATTTGAAGATTGTGCTTCTACTTCAGGTTATGGATTATTGACCATCGAAACATGCGCTTCTGGAATAACAAGTTAATCTTGTGTCCCTCTGCGGTTAACTTTACTGATTAAATTAAAGATATTTGTATTTTCTTTTCTAAATTTTCTTGTTTTGAAATATCTATGCATCCTATAATGACAAACATAAAAACTAAATCAATAATAAAATTTAAATTAGCAAAGCAAAATAAAAATTATGATTTATGGAAGTCTATTTGCTTTGAAATTTAACTTTACTGCTCTCTATCTTAAGAAAAAATATAGATCAACCAATGTTAATCTTTGTAGCTAGTGAATAATAATATAAGACATGTAGCAAAGCTTAAATTTTGAGAATTAATAACATAGAGACACAATAAATACCTTAGTGTTTGAAGCTTGTAGTTAGAGTTGTCTAATCGATAGTAAAAGAGAAATTATTCTAAAAGATTGTATATTATAGTTAGGGTTTTGTACAAACATCATCAACTTTATATAAATTTGCATTATTTTTTAAATCAACATATCTATTTATATGAAAATAATATAGATTTATATTATAAATTCGAAAAATAAAATAAAATATATAATAAAAATTTATATCTTAAATATATTAGTATTTTATATATAATAAAAAATAAATGATATATTTACATTAAAATAATAAATAACAAAAATTTAAAATAGCCAGGTCTCGAGGAATCCAGTGAGAGAAGATTAAACCAATAGCCAGGTCTCGAACCTAGGATCACTGGGTTCCTGACCTAGCTTTTTTCCAACTTGACAAAGACATGAGACTAAAGATATAATTTAATGGAATGAGGTGGGTTCCTTGGACCCACGGGCACCCACCTGACTCCGCCTATGGATACAACAAAGGATGGGAATCGAGGTAAGCACAAAAATAACCACTATGCAAGTCATAAGAAAATCTGAAAATTGAAGATGATGTGGCTCACATCCATATATGTGAATGTATGAGTCACGACCCTCAATTATAAGGGATGCAACATCAGTTTTAATCAATCTGGATTAAAAGTAATTGAACATTATAACGGATACAATGAACCCATTGAAAATGGCAACAATTATCAAAGGAAATGCAGTAACAAAATCTTGAACCATAAGCAGTGAAATCACTGAAAGAAAAAGTGGCAAGAGGCCTAAAAAAACGAAGAATACTGGTCATGACTTTCCAATGTCAGCTACATCACGCTTTACCACGGATGACCAAGAATTTTTTGCATACTTGTGGATTGCCTTGTCTAATATCAGAACCTCCATGATCTTCACGTCACCTATCTATTTCCAATGCACAAAATAATTGTTTTATTCCTAAAAAATAATCTGACAGGTCCAATAAACACTTACATTTGGAAATATCGTTGGGAACAGAAAATAGAAGAGTGAGAGAGAGATGAATTTTGTAATATTTTTGTTATTTCTCATTCACAGTAATACTTGGTTTATATACAAGTATATAGTGTAACAAACTATGGAATATTCCATAGTTTATTACACAGTGGGGACCAAACAAATCTCTGTATCCATCCATTGATCGGGGGAAGCTAACATGTGTGGTAATGACCGGTATCCGTACGTATATCCATCCATCGGGGGAAGCTAACAGGTGTGGCAATGATCGGTATCCGTACGTACGGAGGCCACCAAGGGACAGACTTAATTGTTAATTAATTCATGGACTGTTTGGTTATACGAATAGCACATGGACCCTTATTCTTGTAAGACTTTAGTGGAAGGCTTTAGGTCCAACATATCTTGGCTCAAGTCTTGGATTTTAGACCCGAAATGCTTGTTCATCACGCGTATTGACTTAACCCTAGAATAACACTTCAAGTTTATGTCTGTCTCGATCGTCACCTCTCTCTCAGGGCTGTCGCTTTGTATGGCAGCTCCGGTCGACGGTGAATACTTGACATCTCCCTTCAAACGCAGCGGTGACTCAAGGAGCCCAAGTTTGTCACGGAGATAGGCGAATTGAGAAGGCGTTAAAGCTTTGGTGAGCGAGTCATCGATTTGGTCTTGAGTAGGAACGTAACGAATCTCGAAAGCCCCTTCAAGCACCTAATTGCGGATGAAGTGCACATCAAGCTCAATGTGCTTTGTGCGAGCATGGAAGACAGGGTTAGAAGCCAGTACACTCGCCCCCAATTTGTCACACCACATGACAGAGGGCGGTATGAGTGAAATCTTGGTTTCAGTAAGCAACGAGCGAATCCACATCAGTTCTGAGGAAATGTTTGCAAGTGCTCTATATTCTAATTTAGTGGAGGATCGAGACACCACGTTCCGCTTCTTGGAGGACCCTGAAATCAAAGTTTCACCAAGAAACACACATTATGCCCCAATGCTTCGACGATCATCAGGAGATGAGGCCCAATCAGCGTCAAAATACCCATGGAGTTGAAGGTGATAGCAAGGCCTGATGTGGAGTCCCAGCCACCGTGACCCAGATAAGTAGCATAGAACTCTCTTAAGGCATTGCCAATATGTAGTTGTAGGATACTGCTGGTATTGAATAAGTCGATTGACGGCATAGGCAATATCAGGACGAGTATGAGTCAAGTACTGCAAAGCTCCTAATAAGTTACGATATTGTGTAGGTGAAGCAAGGTGGAGACCATCAGATGCTGAGAGAGCTGTTCTAGGAGCAAGAGGAGTAGGACATGGCTTTGACAGTGCAGCACCGTGATTAATCAGTAAGTTTTCAATATAGTTATGCTGTGTTAGATGGATACCTGATTGGTCATGATGAACTTCTATTCCCAGGAATAGATGGAGTGACCCCATATCCTTGAGAGAAAACTTGGCATTGAGGTTATAAGTAAACTGTGTGAGACAAGTTGCATCATTGCCTGTGACCAGAATATCATCAACATAAACTAGGATGAGTAAAATTATGGTCTTAGTAACCAGATAGAAAAGTGAGCAGTCAGCCTTAGAGTTCTTGTAACCCCAGTGAATAAGTGTGTCACATAGCTTAGAAAACCAAACCTTAGGTGACTGTTTCAAGCTATAGAGAGCCTTATGAAGCTTGCAAACATAGGTAGGATTATTGAAATCTTCAAAACCCTGAGGCTGTTTCATGTAAACAGTCTTTTGTAGTTCATCATTCAGGAAAGCATTATTGATATCAAGTTGCCTGACTCGCTAGTTCTTTGATACAACAATGTTAACAATAAGTTTGATTGTGGAGGCCTTCACAACAGGGTTAAAAGTGTCATAGAAGTCAATCCCAGGGGTCTGATGAAACCCATTGGCCACTAACCTGGCCTTGTAGCGCTAAACAGACCCATCCATAGCATGTTTAATCTTATACACCCATTTGCATCCCACTACTGTAGAGTAAGGTGGTAGTAGAAACAAAGACCATGTGTTAGTAGCCATGAGAGCACCATATTCAACATTCATAGCACTTTCCCAATTAGAGTTCCCAACAGCCTCAAAAAAACTAGAAGGTTCAACCATATCTTTGTTGGTAGTAGTAAGAGTTCCAATGTAGGGTAATTTAGTTTTGTGAATCCCACTTTTGTATCTTGTTTGCATGTTTTGTGGGTTTGTTTGTTGAAAGGGAAAAGTTGAGTTTTCTGGGTTAGAGAAGGGTAGGTCTATGAGTAGGGTGGGTGTATAATTAGATGCGGTACCAGTCTGTTGGTGTGGGTGATTGTCTAGATGTGTGTGCTGTGAGACTATGTGTGAAGATTGTAAGGAGTCTGTTTGAAGATTATGTTGTGTAGGTGGTGAGATGAGTGTTGGAGGGTCAGGAATATCAATCTGATGCTCTAGCTGTGCAGGACACTGAGAATTATGTTGCTCAATTGGAGGATCAGAAGTAGGGTTGCCATGAATCACTTTTTCAGAGACCAAAATGTGTAGAAGGAGTAGGAAGCCAAAGGTTGACAGACTGAACATCGGACTGACTACTCTGAGGATAGTTAAGAAACCCTAAAGTAAAAGGAAAATCAATTTCATTAAAAACCACATCTCTAGACATATAGACTCTCCCTGTAGGACTGAGAAATTTGTACCCTTTGTGACTCTGACTATAACCCAGAAAAACACATTTGAGAGATTGAAATTGAAACTTGTGAGTTTGGTAAGGCCTGAGACAAGGAAAACAGGTACATCCAAAGGTCTTTAAGACTAGATAGTTAGGTTTTTTGTGAAACAACACTTCAAAAGGTGATACATTTCGTAGAGTAGGAGTGGTAGTCTATTGATAAGTTAAATTTTTATTTCAAAGGCTTCAACCTAGAATCTATAGGGTAGGTGAGACTGAGCAAGTAAGGTTAAGCCAGTTTCCACGAGATGCCTATGTTTGCGCTCAACCCTACCATTCTGGGCTGATGTGTAAGGGCAGGATCTTCTTAACAGGAAACCACTCTCTTTAGCTAAGTTAGAAAAAGGCCTAAAATCTCCCCCCAGTCACTTTGAACAGCTTTTATTCTCCTCTCAAACTGTGTTTCAACAAGAACCTTAAAGACCTTAAACACTTCAAGAACTTGACCTTTGTTTTTAATAAGATATACCAAAGTGTACCTAGAAAAGTCATCAAGAAATAACACATAGTATCTAAACCCCTCAGTAGATAGAATAAGAGCAGCCCCCCAGACATGAGTTTGAATAAGATCGAGAAAATTAATAGCGTGAGAAGTAGATGTAGAGTAGGAAAGACTGTGAGACTTGCCTAACTGGCAAGCCTCACAAAAACTGTTGTCATTTCTTGAAATAGATTGACGATTACATGACTTTCGAACATTAACTACAATATTATGAGATGGATGGCCAAGCTTCCTATGCCATCCATATTTAAGAGACTCAGAAACACTACTAGCAAACACATCAGGAGGACTCAAAGAGACACTATATAGATGAACTTGTGAACTGTGACTAACTGACTTGATAGGAAGTGACTTAGAAAGAGTGTCCATCCTGTATAGCCCATCTTCAGACCTCCTTTTGAGCAGTATATTCCTTGTTATCTTGTCCTTCACAAGACAAAAATCTTTGTGAAATTCAACAAAAACATTAGTATAACTTGTGAGCTGAGAAATAGAAAGAAGATTCTTATTGATTTTAGGAACATGGAGTATAGGTTTAAGGATGATAGGCTGTTTAGTTAGAGATTGCAGTGAGGTTTCACCAATGTGAGAGATTGGAAGTCTCTCACCACTACCAACTAGGAAATGTTTGTTATCTGAATAGTTATGTTTCTGAGTCATTTGACTGGTACTACCTGTGACATGGTGGCTAACACCACTGTCAGCATACCACACTCCCTCTGCTGTTGTTTCTTGAGCAGTAAGCAACACACTATGATCTCCTTCAGACTTAGGATGCTCTGAAGATGTTGACCCCATAACTGATACATCATCTCTATAATAGCAGACTATAGCAGAGTGACCATACCTGCTACAAATTTGACAGGTTGGTTTGTTCTGAGCAAACCGTCCATCTCTGCCCCTATAGAAATTGCCTCGACCTCTGTAGTTAGAATTAGATCGGCCCTTGTAATTTTTATTGAATTTTTTGTTATGTCCAGTGTATCCTTTTGGACTTGCATTGCTAATTTGTTGGTTTTGATTCATTTCTTTGTACATAATTAGCACTTGACATGCTAATGATTGACATTGTACTTTGCACGTCAGTAAGTTGTTCCAGCCTACTTTCAAAGGTTAGAAGACTAATCTGTAAATCAAGCCAAGTCAGGCCTTCTTTGTCAGCAATACTAACCACTATAGGAGTGTAATCACCATCAAGTCCTGCAAGAACATGAGTGATTAGATCATCCATTGAGGTAAGACACCCTGCAAGGATGAGATTGTCAAAGATCATCTTCATTTTTTTCAAGTACTCTATCATAGCAGTAGTTCCTTTGCGAGTTCTCTGGAAATTTGCTTTATTATAAGTGACTCTAACTCTTGTCTGTGAGCCAGACAATTTACCAGCTGCTTCCCCAAGACCTTTAGAGGTCTCTTATTCCATCAATTGAGCAGCTACCTGAGGGCTCATGGTTGAATACAACCAACCAAGTAACAACTGGTCTTTTGAGATCCATTCTTAATGTTCTGGATTCTTAGATACATTTCCCTCATTATCAGTAGTAAATTTAAGAGGGAAAGTCTTCTCACATGAGATATAGCCTCCTAGTTTGTTACCTTGATCATTTGTAAGACAATTGTTTTCCATATGAGATAATTACTCCTATCGAGCCTGATATTGTTTGCATTGTTGATTGAATGCAACTGTAGATTCTTTGGAGTAGTAGATGGATTGTTGGGAAAATAGAGCCTAGGGAATTTGAAGATAGAGATGGAGATTCAGCAGAGATGGAGAACACTTCAAGATACTGTCTGTCTCGATCGTCACCTCTCTCTCAGGGTTGTTGCTTTGCATGGCAGCTCTGGTCGACGATGAATACTTGAAACTGGGTAAGAAAGACTTTGGAGAAGAAGATAGGTATTTCTTGTTTCTGGAGCAAGTGACTGAAAGTAATAATAATTCATGCTAATGTTGTCTTTCATGGAAACATGAATATCATGCTCGGGATAATCATAGACCCAGTTAAGTAAATATTCATAGGTAATATGTTATTCAAACATGCATATACTTCGGAAAAAAGGCCATTTACTAACAATACTAAACATTAATACACGAAAATAGATGGATCGATCTTCTACATATTCGTCACCCATAGCTCGTAGCTTCTTAATATTTGCATGAATTTTGATACCGTTTATATAAAACAAGTAATTATTTTGTAGTTGCCGTTGGAACTCAACATCAACAACTAAATAATCAAGGCCATCTTTTTTTTTGAAGTAATTCTTTTAGCTGGCACTTATCAAGAACTCCCCAAATGTCTGACGTATATGTTGAGATTGTTGGATCATAAACTTGATCCATTTAAAAGGTACAACCCTCTCAATAAGATCCATCAAGAGACCATGTTCTAAGAAACAAATTAAATATTAATTATTGTTGTATTGAAGGTTGTGTGTAATACCATCCTTAGATTGAGTGCAATATACTTTTTTTATGTTGAGTGTAAGAAACGCTTTTCCTTGAGTGTAGTCTTGAGGTTGAGTGTTTAAGTATTCATAAGTTATTGGATGATTGATCCTTGTCGCCACTATTGTTCTATAAATAGTGGAGCTCTCCGACCATCTAGATCATCACCAAAAACACCAAGAAGTAAACCTATAGAGAAAATTAAAGTGAGAGAAAAGAGAGACAATAATGCTCCCTTGAGTGTTAGAAAACTATTTCTTTAGTAATTTGAATGGATGAAAAACATTTTGTTGGGATAAAATATGTTCCAAAACATTTGATGATATCAAGGAATACTTAACATAAACTGAGATATTATTGAAGGAAATATAAGGATAGTTATTATTATTATTATTATTATTATTATTATACATAAGGGATCAGATGCAACAACCATTTTACGACCTGAAGCGGAACAAAGTCTAAAATATTCTTTGACAGATACATCTCAAGATTCACTTTGTAGATTATATCCATCATCAACTTCACATGTCTTCTTGTTAGTATTATGTTGACTTTTCATCATCTTATTTAATGTCGTATCCTATTTAAAACCATATATCTTCTAATTTAAGCAATCTGACATCCAGGTTCAATGCATCATAATCTATATCGTTTTACTTCTTCTAAGTAGTTGGTGAACAAACATTTCAGTGCTCTAACCCGTTTTACTTAGGTTTCTCTTCACTCCATGACTTTTGAAGATATATAAACTTAAGCTTCTTAGATGGACTCTTGTTGATGATATATGTAGCCGTCGTCAAACCCTATCCCAACCTTTGACCCATTCCAACTGGATAAAGCATATACCTAACCCGTTCGTTCAGTTGGAGAGTCTCACTCGCTGTTTGGTGTCTAACAATGCCAAGATTTTCATAATATCTTCTTAACTCCTTGTTCACATATACCAAGTTTTTATCAGTATGAAGCTTCTTCAAAACTTTCCGGTTTGATTCTTAACCTAAGTATTCCATTTCGCAAAGCCAACCAATGCTTCATATTTGATTTTTAAGAGTATAACTCATATTTTTGCTTGAATAAACATCAATCAACGATAAAAAAAAGTATATTACAACACATATGGTACGTTCCTGCGAGGGAATTCAGATGTCAAAGTGAACAGAATCAAGTACTTCGCATGATGAATGGTTGTTTGGAAAAAAACTTTACCCTCGTGGTCTTACTCAAATAACATCTTTCACAAAATCTAAGTTTATGAACCGCGGTAGCACATAACAACCCTTGTTTACTTAGTTCATTGCGTCTCTTTTATTTAACTGCCCCTTCCGATGATACCACAAGCTAGTATAATTCTTCATCATACTAGATATTTCTCTTACTACTACATTAACCTTAAGAAGTAACACATCATTAGTCCTATTTGCTTTCATAACTACAAGAGATTCTTGCAATACCTTAAGTCTACCATCTATACCCATATATAAGCCCTTTGTCAACTAACATCTTAATCAAAATAAGTTTACTTTTAACTTTGGGTATATATTTTATGTTGTTAAACACCCTCTCAAGTCTTATAGACAACTTGAACCGAAGCATATCAAACCTTTTGACATAATATGATTTGTCATTCTCGAGGATACCCTTCTAATAGTAAGCGTTCACATGTCTTTAAACTAATACTTATTCGAATTCGTGTAGAACGAAACACCCAAATCTAGCATATGCTTATCGTTATAACTGCAACAATAAGAAGTCATTAACCCAAAAACTACTCACAATCATCAAACATCAATACAACTTCTCCGGCTTCTATTTTCTGTTAATTGGTTACCATTTTCCTTCGGGATAGTTCTAACTGATATATCGTTTCTTCTTGCTTAGCCCAACAATTAATTTTGAACCCTCCCAGCCCCTTTGGATTGTAACCGAGATTTAACAAGCCATGAATGAACACTCATACTCATTTCATACGCTTGAAGAACAAAATTCAAAACATTTTTCTTCTACAGATCTTTGGAATTCGAGACATTATTGACTTCGGTCATCGCAAGAGAGTATTTTATATAAATTATCGTGTCCATAACATGTTAATTCTCATTTCGTAAATAACTTAATAGGATGATTGATTGGTCCTCCTCCTCCACGTTCACACCAACTGCATTTAATTCGACTACGATTCGATTGTAATAACTAAGTGTCTTTGTATCTTTGTGATACTATCCATAAAAAGCGTGTAAACTCGTTTCTTCATAAACAATATGTTTGTCAAAGACTTTTTCATGTAAATCACCTACACTTGATTCCATATCCTCAGCGTTGTAAACTCTTCAGATATATCTGGTAGTTGTCTATTTCTCAATCTTAGTATGAGGGAACTATGAGGTTTAGGCAGTACCATAAAATTAATATGTGTAGATGTATCATCGATTGCAGCAACCAATCCTTTATGCACTTGGTAATACTTAACGTAAATTCTTCATAAATTAAAATCATTAGCTCTGTCAAGTTTTTCTAAGTAAAGCTTCATGGAGCTAATCTTTTATTGCTTTTGTTTTCTCGGTGAGATCTAATTCTCCAGCCTACAGATCGACCACCAATCTACTTATTTATCTATTGATGTATGCTCACAACATAATTTGTTGATGAAACCACCGTTCTTTCGAGGAAAAAATAATTCTACGATTAATGAACCTTCAAAGAATTGTTTTTACAATGTTCAAGCCGAGCAAAAAATAAAAGAAAGCGTAATAATATAAAACACATAAGACTAATTTAACATTATTCGAATTATAAATAAATCTTACAACCACGAAAAATGGAAACTCCCTTTATAAATGCATAGGTTAGAAAAAGGCTCTCAAATACAATGGACTCAATCTCTCTTTATAAGAAAAGATAATGTGATTCATATAACCATCTATTAAGTGTTTATTACTCATCTCACTTATCTCTAAAAAACAATATATGTATTTATCTCTTTTAGGAAATAGGTTGCTTAAGTAGTAATATATTCTTATATTTACAGGTTTATTGAAAACCATAATTTTTCTTTAAAAACTCTAGATTTAAGCTCGTTAATCAAACACCAAAAAACTCATAATCGATTAATATATAAAGCCTTATAAATAAACTTAGAAAATATAATACTCTGTTTTGGTGCAGTTGTAGTGCTACGTTTACGTTTTGGTGCTACATGTGATCAGACTACTTTAAACCATCCGGCTTGTGTCATCCCATAAGATCCAGCAAACGCCTCTGCCACTAATTTACGACTGAGGCTTCATCCAAAGAGTTTCAACACTACTTTCCTATACATGTCTTCAACATATCCAACTATGACCATTTACTCAGAATATATTAACTATGTTGACGATTTATTTTTAGCCTACACCTAACACTTCTTTAATTTTGTTAGATTCTATAAGATGGTTCAATCAACTCAAACTCAGTTACTAATGATGATGATGTTCAACTATGGTAGTTTCACTATCAAGAACGAGTCAAACCGTTGTTACGATATCTTGAATCATTTATGATACAAGTGTTCATAATTTAACATGTGATTCTTGTGTTAATAGTGTACCTTGTGATTCTTGTGTTCAAATTGTACCATCTTATATTCATATTAACTCATACTTTTGTTAATAACTTGGACTAGACCCATTAGGTCCATTAACTAGAAAGTTCCATGTATTACTTATAAATAGATTATGAGGGATATACAAAAGAAACACTTAAATCTGTAAATATTTTCAACTATAGTGAATTTTTTTTATCTTGCAGCGTCCGTGAACGTAAACTTTATTGTTGAACCACATTAAAATTATTTGTTATTTTCTATTAAAATTTCACTAATTTTTTTTGTTTTAGTCATTTGTAAATATATTACAACGATTTTATAAAAAATTGTATAATAGTGTAGGTTTTGCGATTAGAGGATGATATAATATTATAAGATGAAGCGTTAGCCTCAAATGATATAGATGATGATGTGCCAAACCAGAACAAAAAAATCATAGAATATTGTTGGGCCAAGAAATAAGATATATGAGACCACCACGAAGGTACGCGGGATAATTTGAGATGTAGGAAGGTAGTTTATATAATGAAGCTATAACGAGTTTAAAAAGAAGATAAATGAACTGGTCCTACGAGGCAAGAGATTGAATCTCTTCATAAAATGGTAGTTGTTTACAAATAGGTATTCAAGAAAAATAAAGAGAGTCGAAGAGTTGAGGCCCCAAGATTCAAGGAAAGACTGGTCGCTAAACATTTTACGCATAGAGAAAGAATCGACTTTAATTAAGTATGTTATCTAATGGTAAAACATAGTTCAATTGGATTTTTGGTAGCCATAGTAGCTTCACAAAACTTAAAGCGTGACCAGTTACAAGTGAAGATTGGGGTTCCACATGTTAAATTGGAGGAACTAATCTACATAAGACAACTATATAGATTTATATAACCTAAAAAGAGGACAAGGTTTGTCTGCTAAAAAATGTCATTGTATGATACAAACATAGATATACTGACTAACAAAAGATATTGCAGTTTGCAATCTGTATTGTAAGATGGCCAAACTAAAAAAACTTAATTACACAAACAATATCATCAGAAGATGAATTGAAATTATTAACGATGGTTCTGAGGAGATATAGGGCTAAAGAAAATCTAAAAAATAGGATGTTTAAAATGGATATTAAGATAAACAAACTTAGTGATTCAATGGTTTCGCAGATGATTGATATTCAAACCAAAGATGATGGTATTGGTATTATGGCTACAAACCTATCTCGATCATAAACAACAAATGATTCTTGATAACCAATATGAACTAGATCAAAACAAAGTAATCCTAAATAAAACAACCAAACAAGTTCGAACAATTTATTCAAAATGAAAGCCAGAGAGATAGAAGAAAATTCTGAATTTTATTATATTTCTTAAACTGTTATATAACACTTTTCGTTATTTATATACATTTGTAAAATTGGTTACGTAACAATAAGTTGTTACGGGTGCAGTTACTTATTGTTACATGTTATTATAGTGATTTGAATGTTGAGAGACTTGGGCCTCGTAGAAGACTCAGTCCAACACATGTAGAACCCGTGACCCGAATTTTATACTGGCCTGATCCAAACACGCGACCCGATATATTTGTAGCTCACACTTCTCTCTCTCACCCTTTCAGACACAATCCCCAAATCAGAGGCAAAACCATAAACACGTTCGAACACAACCAACTTCTCTTTCACCTGATTCTCTTCAACACCATCTACACCATTCTCCTTAACTTCCCCTCTAAAACAAAGCGGATGAACACCAAGGCCAAGTTTGTTCCGCAAGAACAAAAAGCGAGGCTGAGATAACGGTTTGGTGAGAAGATCGACTGCCTGATCATGCGAAGGAATATAACGAATATCAAGTGATCCCTGAATCACCTGATCACGAACGAAGTGAAGATCGATCTCAACATGTTTCGTTCAAGCATGAAATACGGGGTTAGAAGCCAAGGAAGTTACTCCAATATTATCACACCATATCACTGGAGATCGGTGAAGAGGAAGACCTAGTTCGTCAAGAACGAAACGCAACCATATCAGTTCAGAGGACTAATTAACAAGTGAGTTATACTCAGACTCCATGTTGGAACGAGACACTACCCCCTACTTCTTATATGACCAAGAAACCAAAGTGTCACCCAGAAAGACACAATAGCCTCCGATAGACCGGCGGTCATCCATTGATCACGCCCAATCGGGATCGGTGACACCAGTGAGTTTATCTACATCACTTGGCTTGATATGGAGTCCAAGCGAAGAAGTTCCAGATAAGTAACGCATAATTATTTTTACAATTTGTAAATGAGTAGTTGTCGGGAATTGTTGATACTGACTCATCTTGTTGACAACAAACGCAATATCCGGTCGAGTATGCAGTAAGTATTGTAATTAACCTAACATACTTCTATATTTTGTAGAGAACAAAAGAATTTGACCATCAAACTTGGAGACATGTGGACTTACCCGCATAAGAATGAAGCAAAAGTTTTCTTTAGAGAGACCCACTCTGTTTCGGAAGTCTTGTATATATTTTGTTTGAGTTAGGTATAGTCTAGTGTCATCCTGATAGACCTCCATACCCATAAAAAGTTTAAGATTCCCCATGTCTATGAGAGAAAATTGAGCTTGGAATACCAATCTCTTGGAGCTTGCTTCAACCCATACAAGGCCTTGTATAGCTTACAGACGTGATTATGAAACTCTATGTTGACAAACCCTTGAGGCTCGACCATAAAAACTTGTTTTTTGAGATCACCATTTAAAAAAGCGTTGTTGATGTCCAACTACCTTCTGGTCCAGTGTCTTGGTACAGCCAATGTCTCACAAGCCTAATAGTAGAGGCTTTAATAACAGGACTAAATATCTTTGTGAAATCAATCCTAGGTTGCTGGTGAAAACCCTTGGCCACAAGTCTGGCCTTATATATTTGAACAGACCCATTAGGGTTATACTTTAACTTGTATACCCATTTGCACCCAACTAGACTCATGTCATTTGAATAAGGAACAAGAGACGAAGTGTGATTAGTCATAAAGGAATTGTATTTTACTTGCATATCTTGAGACCACTCTGAACGTTTAACATCCTAAGATTACTTTGTGTTAGTAGCACTAGGTAATATAACCACACAAGAATAAACAACTTTAGGCTTAGAAATGCCAGCTTTGGCTCTAGTAATCATGGAGTGTGTATTTTGGGTCTGGATATTGGGTGTATTAGTAGCAATAGGTAGTTCAATTACTAAATGAGGTATATATGATTGTCTTGTGACAAGTTTTGGATTTTGAAAATTAAGATGTTCAAGAAATGATAAAGAAAGAAGTTCATCAGGCTGGAGAAAGATTCGGCTCGCAGGTAAGTTTTGGTGAGGTAAGTCTGTTGTATGTGTGAATTGAGGCATTATGGGTGAAGTGTGACTGTTGATAGGGTCAGTTAAGGGATTAGGTAGAGAAACAGGAGTTCTTGATAGATTAGGAGATTGAGGTAGACAAAGTGACCTAGACTTAGAAGAACAGACACTTGAATTTAGGAAACCATAAGAACAAGGAAATTCATCTTCATTGAAGATGACATTTCTAGATATGTAGACTCTCCCAGTAGAACTTAAGCATCCATAACCTTTGTGAACAACACTGTACCCTAGAAACATACACTTAACAGAATGATATTGAAACTTATTTGACTGATAGGACCTGAGACAAGCAAAACGTGCACAACCAATGACCCTTACAAACCCATAATCTGGTTGCACACCAAAAACTATTCAAAAGGAGACTAACCTTGTAGAACATGATTAGGAATCCTATTAATGAGATACACAACAGTGTGAAAAGACTCTGGCCAATAGTTGAAAATAAGACTAGACTAAAATAGCAAAGTCAGACCAGTCTTAGTGACATGTCTATGCTTTCTCTTTGCTCTTCCATTTTGAGCAGAAGAGTAAGAACAAGATATCGTGAGCTGGATCCCTGTCACACTGAAAATATTTGATTTTCATGTCAAATTGATTTTGCACTAAGTTTTTGAACTCTTTAAAAGCTTGTATAGCATCACTTTTAAGTTTGAGTGGATATATCGAGGTGTATCTAGAAACGTCGTCCACAAACAGAATGTATATCCACCCTTAGAAATCACAGAAGAAAACCCCTATAGATCAGAATGTATGAGATCAAGGACATTAGCAGAATGAGATAAAAATCTAGTGTAGAGAAGAGAGTGAGACTTGCCTAACTGAAAATCATCACAGAAGAACTTCTCATTATTAAAGCTAACAAGTAGGTTACATTTTTTCAGAACATCAGACATCACTCTTGTAGAAGGGTGGCCTAACCTCCTATGCCAGCCCTTTTTAAAAAACAGTAAAGAACTAGACAGAATTGAACCATTAGAGACTCTAGGAACAAACTTTAGGGCTTCAGCTTTAGAATGAAAAGGACTAGGTTAAACCTCCAATCTATATAAGCCACTCTCAACCTTCCCTGTAAGAATGATCCTCCTTGTTGTCTTGTCCTTCACAAAGCAATTAGAGTTATGAAATTCAATGAATATGTTGTTATATGAGGTAAGTTGAGAAACATATAGCAAGTTTTTGTTAATTTTAGATACATGTAAAATGCAGTTTAGGTGAATTGTTTGGTTAGTTTTAGTAGGTAGACAAGTCTGCCCAAGATATTTAATTCTGAGTTTAGTTCCATTACCTACTGCCACAGATTTAGTACCTGAGTACTCTGCCTTTTGAGCTATCATCTTAGTAGAGTTTGTGACATGGTGACTAGCACCACTGTCCAAACACTATCCCTCATCTGTACCTCCAGACTCCTGAGACACAGTCAAAGCATTCTGATCCTGAATACTCTTGTTCTGATCAGATGGAAGGTGGCCCATAACACTAGGATCATCCCTGAAATAACAATAGGCACCTCCATGGCCATACTTCCCATAAATTTGATAGATAAGTTTTTTGTTAGAATTGAATCTATCTCCTCCTCTTCCTTTATAAGAACCTCTGCCTCTGTAGTTATTGTAATAGTTATGTGAGTACCTTCCTCTGTAAGTACTCCTTCCCTGTCCTCTACTGTTGTTTCTGGACCCAGAGTTGTAGTTATTATTGAAAAACCTAATCTCTGTCTTGTTTAGAGATATCAAATTGACATCAGCCATAGATAATTGTAACTTGCCTAGCTGATCCTATCTGCTTTCATAGGTTAGTAGGGTAGCCTCAATATCAATCAAGTTTTTCACCTCTTTATCTGGTAGGTGAACTGTAATTGGTGTATACTTAGCCACCTGATTCTTTTTCATAGGTTAGGTCAGCAATTCTCTTTCACCTGATTCTCTTCGCCACCGTCAACACCATTCTCCTTAACTTTCAAAAACACCCAAAAATTCTCGAAGGACAAAGACATTAAATTAACATATATACCATCCTTGGATTGTGAGAGAGCCGATAGTGGAAAAAGATAACCACAAGGAGAAAGTACCGAATCTCTCTCCACTGAATAGCTAGAGCTCGAAAGTATGTACTCTCTACCTAACGAAAGACAAGTATATATAACATATATTAGAAACTTAAAACTATTAGATATCGATTGTGATTATATATGCAATGGCCGTTGGTAACAGTCAAATGTGATGATCAGACGGATTCGCAGCAGTCGGAGTATGTGGACTGCGAATAAGTTCCCTAATTATTCTCTTATTGATGACTGGAGCTTTGTTTAAATTTTTTGTACAAACAAAATTTGGATTTTATTTGGAGAACGTAAACATAATTTTCCAAGTTATTCTCAACATTATATACCGTAGGAAGAACATTTATGAGATCTTGAATCTTGTGTTGCCGAAAAGCCCATAGTTGTCGCTTGTGAAAATAAAGGACATGATCCTAAAGAGAAGATTAAACCCAAAAGAAAATAATAGAGAGCAAGTTTAAGAACTCTCGGCATTCCTATTTCGATATATGCATTTCAAAAGTCTGTATTTATATATACACACATAACTACCAAAACAGTATTCAAAGACTGAGCTTTTGTAATATTTGATGATTGATTAAGCAACATGTTTTCATAACAATAAATTTTGTATGTCACTGTTAGAATAAAAAATATGACACTTTAGTAAACGTACGAAAATAACTTCTGAATAACATTGGAGCGGAACTTACATAGCAGTTTTCCGGGCATCATGTAGATAATATCCACCAATAATTTTAAGGGAAATATCACATTAAATACCTTTTCACCAAACTTATTATCATCTAGTACCCAAACTATTTTCTATGCCTACTAAATACCCATCTCACCAAAGTAATTTTTTTTAATACCCAGCTACTATTTTCCTTCCTGAAATACCCTCAAAAATTTTCATAGTCGAGATTTTGTACAGGTTCTTTAATGGCATTTATATCTTAATTGTTGTGTTGGTGAAGACGATAGCTGTAGTTTATTGTTGCACGTAGTTTTATACTCTATCTTGTTCGTTTTAGCTATTAAAGTAAAGTAGTGTTCGCGAGTTGTAGCCTACAACACCCTACAACTTGCGCGATGTTGTTGTTTTTTTAATTGAATTTAATAATGAAGCGATATAGGTTTGGCCGTGGAGGAGCTAACGCGAGTCATATAGAACGTTGACGTTTCGCGCGACTCAAATCTTCATTTTTACTACGCGAGTCATATGGAAGGTAAATAGAATCTATATCGCGTAAGTACATAACGTATTATATTATTCCTTGTTATCTAACGCGATTCACATCTCGGTGTCTCGCGAGTTACAGTAGATACGACAACGCGAGTCACCCTAGCAGTTAACATCTCAAGTCACGCTTGGACTACGCGATTTAGGGCATCACCCTCACCTAGCCTAATTTTGTTTATCATTTGCGGCCTACTAGATGTCTAAGCAAAAAGTTTGTATTTTTAAATATTTGAAGTAGACCTCAATCGTTCTTTTTAGCGCGTTTGAAAACTTTGAATCTGTTGAAAAATATATTGAAGGTAGATGGGATGATCTGGGTAAGGGTTGCTACACTATTTCCTATTCCTGTGGTGGTTAAAATTACTGCTTGTTTACTAACGAGACTGATTTCATTAGTTTAACTGTTTATCTCGACGTGGAGTGTATGAAAAGCGTTACCTTCTTTATAGAATAACGAGTAGTTGAAACAGATGCGTATGACATTGGTAAACAGCCTACCGTAAGCTTTGTAGAACCATGTGATGATCATTTACTTAGCGGGGAGAGTAGTAATGGTTTAATCAGTTCCCAGCATAAAAAAAGACATTTTGCCACTACGGGTTGGGTTGATGCTATCACAGGAGTTGGTCAGACATTCGCTGATGGTGCGTCCGGTTTAAGGTTATCTTTATGCTGATATGCTTTAGAGCTAGGTTTTGCTTTCAAATATATGCATAATACATCCACTAAGATCACTGCTTACTGTATCATTAAAAAGTCAGGTTGCAAATGGCGACTGTATGCATCAATAGATTCTAGCACTGGTTTCATGATGATCAAGCGCTTTGCCAACACCCATTCTTGTAGCCCGATATTTTCCAAAAAAAAAGTAGGCATTTGACGTCCGATTTAATTACGGATGAAATACATGAATCAATTAAGACAAGTCATTCTTTAACAACAAAAACTATTCAGTCTTCTGTCAAACAAGACTATGGTTTAGATATTTCCTACCGTTTATCGTGGAATGCGTTAGAGAAGGCGAGGAGAGAAGTTTTTGGAGACAGTAATACTTTGTTTGGGTTGCTGAATGCATATTTTAGAAGATTAAAAAGTAGAGATATTACTATCGATTGTCATTTGGAGGTTGGTTTTGGGAATGTCTTCAGAAGGTGTTTTGTGGCTTTCGGATCATGCATTCAAGGCTTTCACTCATGTCGACCATTACTGTACGTGGATGGTACCCATTTAAACGGCAAGCATGGTGGTGTCTTGCTGTCTGCAGTGGCCAAGGACGGCAATAACAGTGTGTTTCTGATATTCTTTTAAATGTAGATCTAATGCGTGGTAATGAGATAGTAGATGAATCATATCAATCGCGCGTTAATCAATTCATATATCTTTATATTATAGACTCCCTAAACCTATTTTCATATTGGAGGAATTTTTCTAGTTGCTTTTGGTATTTTCGGTGGTGAAGATTCTCATAACTGGATGTGGTTTATGGAGTGTCTTAAAGCTCATTTGTTAAACCGTCAAATCACTTTTATTTCCGACAGACATTCTGGTATTATTAATGTTGTTTCCGTTGTTTACCCAAACTGCTTTCGTGCTTACTGTATATATCATCTGATTAATAATTTGAAGACAGCTCTTGACTGCACCAACCGCGAGTCTAAGAAGAAAATGTTGAAGCGATTCAAAAGTTGTGCTTACGCTCCAACAGTTGAACTTTTCAAAAGTTTTCCATGTGCTCACTCATTGGCTGCAATAACATCCGTGAACGAAGATCCTATGACGTTGGTAGAACCATTCTAAACTGTAAGTAATTATAGATCGACCTATTCGTTTAGCATACCTACAATAAGCGACTATGGTGAAAGTTTGTCATCTAACGAATCCGAAGGACCTGTTGTTCTACCTCCTAACGTAAAAAGGCGAGCTGGAAGGCCAAGGAAGAAGAGGATTCCATCTAGAGGAGAAGTATCATTTACACACTTGCGTTGTCTCCTTTGCTTTAAATTGGGACACAACCGAAGGACATGTTATATGACAATATGAGCTCCCCGTCGAAAGCTTATTTTGTTTACATATTTATTATTTAGTATGTATTAACTTGATTCCACTTGTTCTGTATCTTTCTCATGGTATTCACTCAAACTTTTTCGGTTGATACCCTTTAATGGCATATAAGTTTTCATTTGTTATCGTAGATTACTTGAAGTTCTGTTGAATCACGCGAGACGTTAGTGTAATGTAACGCTAGACACCTATAAGTTTCGCACGTAGCGCGATATGTTTGCATAATACCACGCGAGATGAGGTGTTATTGGAATACATCGCGCGAGTTATTATGTGATGATGACGCTAGTCACGTTGCCCTTTCACTGGAAGCGCGCGATATTATTGAGATACGACGCTAGACGTGATAACTTGTTGCAAAGCATGCTCGAATACCGTGCACTACCCTAGACTTAGCTATTATACGACGCTAGATGTGAATATGGTATTCGCCAAAAATCTATGAGTTGATACCCTTACTGTCATAGAAGTTTTCATCTAAGATGGTAGACTAGTTGAAGTTTGCGTATATCACGCGGGACGTTATTGTGCCCTAACGCTATACGTGAGTAATATAAGACACTAGTCACGTTGCAGTTTCACAAGATGCGCGAGATATTATTTAGATATGACGGTAGACATGTCGACGTTTTGCAAGGCATGCTCGAATTACGTGCACTACGCTAGACGTGGATATTAAAAGACGCTAGATGTGAATATGTTATTCCCCAAAACTCTTTCAGTTGATTCCCTTTAATGTCATACAAGCTTTCATCTTATATGGTAGACTAGTTAAAGTGGGGCTAATTCATACGAGACGTTATTGTTCCGTTACGCTATACACGTTGTAGTTTCTTACGCAGTGCGAGATGTGAGTATCAGACGATGCTAGATTACTTTGGACTGGATTTCTTTGCGCGCGTTTCTCATGTCTTATGACACTACTTGCGTTACACTTTCCCATGTTTCGCGAGATGTTATATAGCCATGTGGCTGGAATTACGTGCACTACGCTAGACTTAACCATGAAACGACACGAGCTGTGACTGTGCTATGACACTAGGCACTATCCTGTTATTTCAGCCAACTTAGATGTTCGTCTTCTATGATGCTACCTTAGTTGCACCTCTTCTCTAACGCGATGCATTGAGGATACATACTGCGTGCCAAGTCACCTTATTCATCTCTACTTTTTTTTATGTGTTAATTATTTTTACAAGCCCTTAGCGCGAATCATGTAGGATTTACAACGCGTGACGAATAAATTTACTATACATCTCTACTGTATTATGTTTTTCATTTGGAGGGTGTCAAATACACCATCAAACTATCAAAACAGAGACTCAGATCCATTGGTAATTTTAACACTGCAATAGGAAAGAAGAAAGACAATTGAAATACATATGGATAACAGAGGGCCTATGATGACGCGGCGGAAGTAGAAGAAGAAGCAACGATAGATGAAACCCTAATTCAAGGGTAACATGATGCAACCCTAATCTAAGGGTAACAAAGAGTGAAATTTTCAGAGATAAAAAAAATCTATTATTCCAAAAACTTCAAAATATTTTAAGGCATAAGAGGCTTTATATAATAGCTTCTCAAAACCCTAAATTAGATTACAAGGAAATAAAATAAATATTCTAAAATAAAATCAAATAAAATAAAATCAAATCTTAATATAATTAGATTTGATTTAAATACATAAGATATTTGAATAAAATAAAATAAAATTAAAAAGGCTTTTGTTTGGACTTTTTGGGCTACATCATCCTCTCCTGGTTGACAAGAATTCGTCCTCGAATTCACAGCACCATCACCATCAAGAACCTTAATTATATATTTTATTTTATTCAATCGTTACATTGGGAATTATAATTGTTGACCTTATCGGAATAAGATAAATTCTTCTCGATTGTTCCTTATTCGAAGTCACATTGAAGCCATCCAGTTGAACGAAAAAAATAGTTTTGAAAACCTTTTCATAGCCTGAAGACAACATCCCCATGTCCAGTTGATGAAAAAAAATGGTTTTGAAAACCTCTTCATAGCCTGAGACAGCATCTCGATAAGCAATATTTACCTTGATTCGACGATTGGTAGCCAATTTAAACTCCTTCAGTAACCGGTCAATACGATCGTCATTGAAACGGTTGGTATGCCCCCTCATACTCAAACGATCTTTCTGATCTTCATGACCGTGTGTTGTTCTCTTCTTTAAACCTTGAATCAGATGAAATCAGGATTCAGAAACATGCTTGACCCGTAGCAGGAACTGAGGCTCTGATACCAAACTGATGACGCGGCGGAAGTAGAAGAAGAAGCAACGATAGATGAAACCCTAATTCAAGGGTAACATGATGCAACCCTAATCTAAGGGTAACAAAGAGTGAAATTTTCAGAGATAAAAAAAATCTATTATTCCAAAAACTTCAAAATATTTTAAGGCATAAGAGGCTTTATATAATAGCTTCTCAAAACCCTAAATTAGATTACAAGGAAATAAAATAAATATTCTAAAATAAAATCAAATAAAATAAAATCAAATCTTAATATAATTAGATTTGATTTAAATACATAAGATATTTGAATAAAATAAAATAAAATTAAAAAGGCTTTTGTTTGGACTTTTTGGGCTACATCAGCCTACCCATGCTCAAATATTAAACCCTAATAAAAAAACAACCAAATGCAAAAGGGTTTACAATTAGAAGGACCAAAACAACTGCAGTTTGAAACAACACAAGCATATTCTAATAATCTGAAGAGTTACCCTCATCAGATGTGTCCTCCTCGTCGTCCAACTCCTCGTCTGTCTATTCATCCTTCTCTTCTTCATCCTCCTCCTCTTCATCCTCGTCTTCGGTTTCCTCCTCCCAGTAAGAATCCTCGTCTTCGGTTTCCTCCTGCCCGTCTTCGTCTTCTTGTTCTTCAGTATCCTTCGTCGTTTAGGATACTAGTTTATGTCGGAATCCTCGTCCGGCCACGACAGGGAGTACTCAGAGTCGTACTGATTCGTCAGTGAAAGGAATGGAGTGAAAGGATTCGACTCAGCGTCGGAAGAGTACGCAGTGGTAGTCTCCCGCTTGTAGTTGTACTCCGAGTGCCGAGAACTCACGTCGGAAAACGTACCTTGAGAACCGTGATTTCCGTAGGAGTCGTCTGAACCGCTCATCATCGATTTTTTCTTTGCTATGGAATATAAACAGTTTTTAGAATTTCAATAGTCTGATGGATAACCATGCAAGCAAACGCGAGACGCCTATTTATATAATTTCGAATACAACACGTACCCTAGTGAGCATTTAATGTACATGCAATGAGTGCTTTATCTATCCTAGTCACATCCTTCATTAATAAACCCAATGCAATTAGTGAAAAGACATCCCATTGTCTTTTCACTAGCCATTAATAATGACGCGATTTAAATTTGAATCACGACAACCAACGCATACTACTAACCAAGTATTATACATCTCTCCTCTTATCGATTAATTCTAATTATTAACTTTTCAAATTTTATTATTTTTTAATTTACGATTAACTAAATAGTACATAGTGACGTGCATTATAAACAATGTTACTTGGTTAGATGAATACTGTTACTTGGTCGATTTTTTAAGTTAAATTGAATATTCGAACATAGTGACGTGAATATTTGAACTTGGTTAGATGAATAATGTTACTTGGTCGATTTTTTAAGTTAAATTGAATATTCGAAAATGTGTCCATTACCCATGAAATAGCACGCAACATGGTTAGTTCATTTGACAACGCTAGATAGATGACAAGTAAAACATCCACGCGAGATGGATGAATATAACGCGATACGTTACGTTCAGATCACGCTAGATAGGTGATAATTGACATGGCATACGATGCTAGATTACCATACCATATGACGCTAGATGTGCATGTCTTATGACGCTAGATGTGACGCTAGAGTACATATCATACAACGCGAGAGGTTAGGTTCATAAGATGCTAGATAGATGATAATCTCCTATGACATGTGACGCTAGCTTAACATATCAAATGACGTTAGATGGGCACGTCTTATGATGCGAGATATGCACGTGATATGAAGCTGGATGTAACCGTAATATGAAACTGAATGTGCACGTACTGTCACGCTAGATAGATGATAAATCACACCAACCCCCCATATTCGTGAAATACCACACGAGAAGTCAGCATATAATTCGCGATGATAGGTTCATAAGACGCTAGATAGATGCTCATTATCATTACATATGCCGCTAGATTAACATATCATACGACGCTAGATGTGCACGTTTTATTATGCTAGATGTCCACGTATTATGATGCTAGATATAACTATAAATAAGATGCTACATTAGCCCGTATTATTACGCTAGATGTGCACGTCTTATGACGCTAGATCTGCACGTCTTATGACGCTAGATCTGCACGTACTATGACGCTAGATAGAAGCGTAATATGACGTGCACAGCGTGTTCCCCTATGGTTGATAAACATTAAGGGAATCACGAATTGTAACCATGTATTGAAAATTACAGTAACCAAAAATTCATACATTCATAAAATTACCAAATATAGTCCATTACATCCAATTTAAAGACTACTTTGTTCTTGGAATAAAGTTACAATTTTGACGTCGTGAAAAATAAAGCCTTAATTAAAAAACGACGGTTATCATCTAACCAGTGAACAATTAAAAATGACATCTTCTCTCTGTGCGATCGATTCCTTTAGGTACATAATCATATCTCTTGATATCCAATAATTATCTTCCCACTCCAATAAGTTTGCTGCCTCTAAGCGCAAAGCTAGACAAAGATTAGAAACACGTAGCAAGGGTTCGGATTTCAGTTCGGTGTACCTTGCAGCGACGCTTTCTCGTGTGCGAACGTGGGGTCAGACAAATCGAAGCCTCCCATAGTCAAAGTACATCTTGCATAACACTTGATCGAAAAAAACGTCGACCGCTTCATCCAAGCCTGTTCTCTTCACGTACTTCACGACTTAAAGCAAGTGTTGGTCTCCATCGACGCACCAACTCATACTTATTTCCTATTTGGAGTGTTTTAATTGTTTAAGTGTATACTATATGTAGTTTTGTGGTTGTATATATAAGGGCGAAATAATAGGTGGGTAACTAGGGGGTAATAGTTTATAGGTTTGTGCTTGGCGGGACAATATCAATGACGAAATCATTTTTGGCGGGAGTTTAATATACAGTTCATCACGCGTATTAACTATTGGGCTAGCATTTGTAAATCGCGCCATAAAACATTCAGCATTGCTGTGTTACAGCCGTAACCCGCGTGATAGTCATACAAAGCCCTTTAAAAGGTATAATCCAGTTTGAATTTTGAAGCAGCTTATATATCTAGGCATCGATGATCTACAGCATGTAAAAAACATGGCTATATCTAGAGTAGTTGTTAATTATTTGTGTTATATCAAGTTTCTAAACTTTACCTTGAAATCTAGCTCCCCTTCGTATGCTACGGTCATTAGCTCTGTCACACCAACACTTAGCTGGTATGTAAATTCTTGTTTTGGAAAATACCATACTTCAGAGTCTAGTTGATCTTTGTTTTCTTGTATTCGAACGACCTTGCGGTATTGACTAACGTCTATTAACTTCGTAGTTGCTGTTTCTGTTTCCCAAGTTTTTTCAATAGTTCCCGCCTGTTGAGATTGTGTAAGTAAATCCCAATTTGGATTTATATTTTCTACTAACTCTAAAATGACATAAATCTGGTTAAATAGCCATCACCAAGTTATAACTCAGTATATGACTATTAGCATAGTTTAGAACTTACCATTGTAGGTGAATCTCGTAACAGATTTTTCGACGCACTAATGTCACCCGACTTTCCTCCACTCGAGTGTATAGCCGCTGACTTATCAACTTCGTCAAAAAATGATTGTGTACACAATATGAATGCATCATCGAGGTTTGGAAGATCAAAACAATCTGCTTCCACTTCCCTTGCTGGTTGTAGTTGTTCTCTTATCTCAGAATGTGTTAGTACTTCCACATTTGCTTTGCGTTGCACTTCTAACTTCGTTTGCGACTCATTTGTTTATTTTATAGCAGCTCTCAATTCCATTCCGGTTTCAGTTTTGGGTTTTTGAGTAATAGTTCGTGCGCATGGTACTATTCATTTTGGTAACCTTCTTTTTTTCACATGACATTCCCGGGAAAATGTAACCAACGGTGCGTGTTATAGTATCAAGGGACACGAGACATGTTTCATATGGCATACCACGCGAGTTACGCAAAATATTTTGGGTCACATCGCGTGATTAGAAAGAAACATTAGTCTTGGTAGACTATCATGATGCGCGAGGTAAGCTTTGATGGTAAGACGTAATAAACTTTAACATCACGCGATTCAGGAAAATAGAAATTGCCCAATCGTGACTCACACCACGCGATTGATGTCGCTGCATATATGACATACGACGCTAGATACATTGTAGTGAACTCATACAATTTTGCTCCAACAACGCGAGTTATACATTACATATTTCACTTACGTGACTTGGAAGACCCTGGGGTTCCTTTGGACAATAAATATTACTTTGACTACTTGGTTTTAGCTGGGGTTTTGATCGTATAATATGAAGCAATATAAAAATGAGATATGGTATAACATTCTGCTTGCTTACTGTGAGTTAAGAAGATGTCAAGTTTTGAAACTGCAACACTAATCACATAATATCTATAACATAAGATTTGTGGAACTTCAAAATTTAAAAACATTCCCTATTGTATTAAACAACCGTTAAAACCCCTATTTAAATCCGAAGTTTGAAAAACAACAGCGTGGGCAAACTAAAAACAAATCAAATTTAAGATAGCTATAAGAAGTTGAATCTTAATAATTTAAGATCCACTTAAATTCGTACTCATGCCCGTATTGGTTCTGTTCTCAAGAGGTTCTGCTTCTATTTGTATTGGTTCAGGTGCTGCTGCCAGTATAGCATGTTGCACTGCTTGGTCTTGAAACTCTTGAGCATTTTCGGAGGTTACATTAATTACTTCTGCTTCAATGGGTTTTGGCTCAAGCTGCTCAGCTTGGTCTTCAAACTCTTGTGCAGTTTCAGCTTCAACAACATTCGGTTCTTCTTCTATGGGTACAATACCAATTTCCACCTCAGCATCCGCTCCTACTGCACCCCCACAAATCTCTGCGTCAACCGTTGCCGCGACAAGCCTGCCTTTGTCAACACCCAAAACATACAAAGTTTTTTCATTTACCTTCCCCTCCCCCGATGTCTGAGTAACATCATTCGGTCCTTCAGCAGCTCCAGATGCATTATTATCCTCATCCGTTTCACCTCCATCTTCTACCCCCTCGTGTGTGTCTTCTTCATTGTCATCAGGTGTAGAACCCTCTACAACTTCTTCTTCTTTATCAGGTTTTTTCTGTCATTCTTCTAACTTTTTGAACCCATTTTTTCTTGATACATAAACAATGGTTTTAGGAACCTCATCCACTGTTATTGATACATCGACTCTTTTCACTGGTGACTCCTCTTCAACCGAACAGAAAGGAAGTACACACACCTTCTCTAGTGCTTCATTAACCCCAGCTTCTTCATCATATTCGTTACCTTTATCAGCTTGTTCTTGAAGCTTCAAAGCCAACAAAGGAACCTCCCTTTGGAGTTCTTCAATCTGTGGTGAAATTCAACAAGTATTAGGCAAAGTAATGAAAATGCATCATTAAAATTTACAACCTATTAAACGACTTACTTGTCAATTCTTTCGTGCAAGAGAAATTTTAAGCCTTTTGTTTTCTACAGAGTATCTGTATTTTCCACTAGTTTTCTTCTTAACAGATTTCATCCTCTTAAATAAAATATTACAAGAACTTCCCTTGTAAACTTTGAGCCTCTTCATCCGAGTACTTGAGCTTCCCTCTTTCTCGGCTGTATTTTTTTTTGTGATCCATCCCCCCTGCAGCTGTTCCCCGTAATCCTCATCCACTCTCTGGTAATTAACTGTTCCAGATCCTTGTCCAATCTCCATCTTATTTCTTTCCCCTCCACTACAATACTTGACCCGCTTCCCTCTTCTACTGATCATCATCTTTTTCCTTTTGCTTGTCAACTTCCTAACAGACCCTGCCCCAGACTCCCTCGACCCGAAGGCCATTTCTTCAACTTCCGTCAACTCGACCTCTCCATCCAACGCCTGCAACACGCAACATTACTGCTTAAATGAACAGCGCACACGCACGTATAAGACGCGTATTATTCGAATGAAGTATCACAATGACGCGAATCGTGTGATGACTTAGTACTCATCTCGCGACGCGAGTCATAACACCCTTCGCTTTACGTGTGAGTCAATTAGTCCCTTCAATGCGAGTGGATCACCACCAACAACATCTGACGCGATGCAGGAAGTTCATGTTGGTTTTTTACCTGTCCACACATCAAGCGCGAGTCTCGTACACGATACGCGCACCATACACGCGATTGGTGGCGACTACATCTCGCGCGCTACAGATCTTAATATTAAATATATCTCGCGAAACGTCACTCATGCCTTGATCAAAACGTCACTTATATTAAACATATTAAACGGCCATATATTACCTCATCATCTGCCAGCTTCTTCACCCTTTTAACAACCGCAATAGTGGACTCCTTGCACTACAACCCCCACCATTTGTAGCATCTAGGTATCATGTTTGGCCTTACCAAATCTGCCCCTAGCGTCGTGTGCTCTATTATGAAGGGTTGCGAAAAAAGGCACACTCGTATCACTTTTATAAAAGAACAAAATAATAAACTAATAGTTCACTACACACCAATAACACTGCTACGCAGCCGATGACGCGATCTGATGTCCCTTTCTCCAAACAATTAGCCATAGACTTCGTCAACTTCTCAACAATTGCTCGCGACCAATCATAGTCATTAATTTTGAGCATCTCTTCTACGTAGAAAACCATTGTCCAGCCCATGATATCTCCAGACACAGAGTAGAACAGGGTAGAACAAATGAAGAGTATCAAAAGCTTCGCAATGTCGGTTACTGATTCCTGACTCCCATCCTTTGCTGCTATTTCTATTGCTTGCTGTATCAAAACAGACAGTAGTTATTTAATGGTATATGCCAAAACATCCCTAAGTCTAATGATCTCTTCTTTCTACCTTTATCATCGCATTTGAAACATCCTTTTGGTTTGACGGTCCACTTTTCCTCGCCCTTGGACACAAGAAATATTTCTGCATCAGTGGAGACTCGTTCTCTGCACCATCTACAAATCTTCCAGTGAAAGCCCCTGCTCTGTTCATTGGCATTTCCTCCGTTCCGTGTTTAAGACCGAAGATGGCTTTAACATCGTTCGTTGTCAGCTTAACCCACTCTGAACCTATTCAAAAACACCCATTCTTTACAGAATATCTCTTTATAATCTCCTCTATAATTTTGTTAAACCTCTTCTTCGGCAGATCTTCGTTCCGTGTCGTGAAGGAAGTTTTCAGCAAAGTATAGAATGACGTGTTCTTCGTAGCCTCGATATGCTCCTCGGTCACTATGTCTTTCTGCAGCAAATTTAATATGCTTACCAGACTAGACCTGTAAAAAGTACCTTTGCCCATAGCAGAACCCGTGCGCACAAAACAACACCCATGTAAGATTTTAGAAATGCATAGCTCCTCGCAGAACTATGTCCTAGTAAAACTCATTATAAACCAAACTTTAATCAGGCAACAAACACAACGCGTGACACGCCTACAATATTGCGCGATTTACAAGACAACGACCAAATTTCTGGCCACAACGACTACATGACGCGACACATTCTATACATGTCGCGCGTGTTACCCGTAGCCTGAAATGCCTACTTAAAAATGTCTTATTCCCTCCCGCGAGACATGACTACTGCAACCCACCTAAATATTATCCAGACTACGTAACCGACGTGAGATCAATTTTACAATATCAAATTAATACGCGCCTAATAACGGGGAAAACCCTACTCAAACATAATTCGCGTATTCCAATCTATCATTTATATCACGCGACATATAACCCACATCTACTGCCCTAGCAATGGATTCATTCAACAAACACGATACACCCCCACGAACTACTCTAGACCAACTAAAAACTACTCACATTAAACCAAACTGCTGTAAACCACCTAAAACCAACCCATATTTCACTCCCTCACGCGATACACTCTAACAAACTGCTGCAAACAACCTACAAACTAGCCACAGTATAGTCCCCCACGTGAGACACTTTTACAACCCTTTTTTAGACGCCTAAAAATAACACAAAGTTCAGGCCTGACGCGAGACATTATAAGAAACTTCTAACAACAACCCAGATACTACCCCTAAACCACCCCCTAAAGCGAGATGCTAATACACATATGGGAAAAACAACTACAAGTTCCCACAGTACAAGCCCTGGCGCGAGATACTTGACGGCGTACAGTTAACCACCTCAGAATCCATGTTTCGTCTTCCCAAAAAACTTACCTTACAGTCACCGGCCAAAAAATCTAACCAGAGTACTGAACCGAGAAGCTAGTTACCGAACGAAAACGGTTCATAGGGATATCATCCAACATGCACTCTACTAAACACGATTAAGACAAAATGTGAGGCCTAACATTCACTGTAGTTTCGACAGTTCAAACTTCACCGGCCTCGGTGGTTCTTACTTCAGACGACGAAAAAACTAGAGACAGTCTACACGACGATTATGAAGCACGTCGATCACTTCGAACCACAGTTCTGCTACTCTCGCTGGAGTTTGTATTCTCACACTCGCCGGAGTTTGTTCGCAAAAAATGAGACGGTGGACATAGTTCTTTTGGTTTAAACATCTTCTCTAACTTTCTCCTTCTGTCTTTTCGGTTTCTAAAAGTTTTTGGGATTTGGGGGGAAAGTAAAAATTAAAAAAATAATAACCTACTTTCTCTTTCTTTTAGGGCTAGAATGGTAAAAATATTAGCCTCTTACTACTAGAGTAAGGGTCTCATATTTAGGTACTTATTTGGGATTACATATTTGAAAATGTATTTAGGGGTATTTTTCTCTAATTTTAAATGGTCCAATTATACCTAAAAGTACACATTTCTTAAATTAAACATGAAATATTACTATTTTATATGAAAACTTAAACATAGTTTCTAAACTTTTAAGATAATAGTCCATGTTTGCTATTATTTAATTATTTAAGATATAGTTGGAGTCCCATTGTTTAAAAATTTATAAAATAAGTCCAGTCATTTTATTTTGCTAAATGTTGAAACCGATTTAGATAATATATTATGAATAGTGTTATAAGAAAAATCTAAAACCCTGAAATATCAAGATAATAATATTATTGATTCGAAAAGATTTGTGAACATGTTTTTTTTATCGTTCTTAGCCTTTATTTATACTACTTTGTACAATTTTTTTTTATTAATTACAAATAATTAATACGCAAAGATTTAATTTAAAATGGTTGCTGAGTATCCTCCTTAATCACCGATCTTAAATGTTTGTGACCGTTGGAACGTACTCACAACTAACTTTCAATCGAGTCTACAATAGTTGTTATTGGGGTTCCATCATAAATTGTTTTTCTTGTTATCTTATTTCTGAATTTGATCTATGATTATCGCTACTTGGAACGTTCGGGGCCTTAATGACCCCATTAGGAAAATTGATATTCAAGATTATGTCTTTTCCAATAGTATAACCTTAACTTGCTTACTTGAGACTAAAGTTAGCATAAAGATTGTAGATAGTATCATGAGAACCATGTTTGTGTATTGGCACTATAAAAAAACCATAACGCGCGCCCTTACAATATAGTTTTGGATCGTCTGGAATCCTAGAATTTTTATAATTGAAATCCTTGACATATCACCCCAGTATATCGACTGCAAAATCATATACGTATCTAAGAAAAATTATTTTTCTCATGTCTGTTTATGGTTTTAATGAACGTTGCGATACCTCCCCTATGAAGGGATATAACGCGTATTACAGACAACATACTCGAGGTCCCGTGGGTTACCATGAGTGACTATAAAACCATAAGCCACCCAAGTAAAAAATTGGGCCGAACAGACCTTTGGACCAAGTCCATGCGAGATTTAAACGAGTGCTGTGATAAGTACGGCCTCAATGACCTTTGTTTTTCCGGGCTCCAATTTACTTGGATGACTAAGCAGTCTGACAACATGATTTCCTCTAAGATCGATCGAGCCCTTGTTAAAAAAACCTTGGGATGATTATTTCCCCCACTCATTCACTCACTTTGATATCCCTCGTACCTCAGATCATACCCCAATTTCCCTCCACTTAACCTATCATATCGCCCTTACCGGTAAGCCTTTCAAGTATTTTTAACACGTGAAAATTCCATCCAAGTTACCATTCCATTGTTTCCAACAATTGCAATCCTCCCATCTTTTGTAACTCCATGACTATCTTAAGCACCAAGTTCCTCAAACTTCAAACCCTCCTATCTGAGTGGAATAAGAGAACGTACAACAACATAAGTGACATGGTGGATAAACCTCGAAACGAGCTCCATCATGCCCAACATAGACTGGCTTCCCACCCTAACGATCCTAGTCTTATTCAGACTGAGATTCAGGCTTCCAAAACATTTATCTCTCTCACGAGAAGTTGAGGAATAGTTTTCGATAAAAAAATCAAAAGAATCTTGGTTAAAGCTTGGAGATCGTAACACCAAATTTGTTCACAATATTATAAGATCCATGAGGGCTAGAAACAATATTATCACCATAATTACAACTATGGGAACCCTGTTTCACACCTCAAAAAGATTGCCAATATCTTCAAAATTTATTTCTAAAACTTGACTGGCTCTCCCTATCCACCAAAATATCATGGTTTGGATAAAGTTAGAAGCCTTATGACCTCCAAAATGTCCGTAGAAGCCCAGTCCGCTGTTACAAGACCTCCTACTAGTGATGAGATTACAATAACACTTTTTTCTATAGATAAAGACAAAGCGCTCGGCCTTGATGACTATAATTCTTGGGTTTTCAAACATAGTTGGGCTACTATCAACCATGACTTCTGTAAGGCTATTCACCACTTTTTAAATCTGCAAGAATTAATCCTACTTGGAATGAGACAATAATCGGTCCTATTTCAAATTCAACCTCCGCCTCCACCATTGCGGCTTTTTGTCCTATTGCCTTCTGCAATGTTATTAACAAACTGATTTCCAAGATTCTGGCCAACAGAGTCAAGGAATTACTCCCGTTCTTAATTGACTCTACTCAGATTGTCTTCATCCAGGGTAGAAACATCACTAATAACATTATACTATCCCAAAAACTGCTCAATGGTTACAACACAAATATAAAATGACCTAGATACATCCTAAAGATTGATCTAATGAAATAATTTGATAATATATTTCCACGCCCTCTTAGTCCATTTGCATTAATAAAAGCTACACTACTTCCTTTCAAGGTAAGAAAGGTCTTTGCCAGGGTGACTTTCTCTCCCCATACATGTTTTTATAGTCATGAAGTCCTTATAACAACATCAAAGAGAAGGGTAACTGTAGACAATTCAGCTACCACTAAAAGTGTCATAAGAAAAAAATCATAAACCTCTCATTCGCATATGATCTTATGATTTTTATCGCGCTAACAACCCTTTCATCAACCTCATTAAAGAGGGTCTGGATGAGCTTTCCTGCCTCTCTAGTATCAAATTCAATCCTTACAAAAGCCAAGTCTTCTTCTCAGGCACCCTGGATGCGGTCAAGAGCGACATCACCTCGAAATTGGGTTTCGTCGAAAGGACGCTCCCTCTAAAATATCTCAGAGTGCTCCTAATCACCTCTCGTATCACTTAAAATAATTGTAGAACTCTCTTCCATAACGTCACGAACATTATTAACTATTGGAACACTAACCACCTTTCTTATGTTGGGAGGCTCCAACTAATTAAGGCGATTATTTTTGCAAGCGAGGTCTACTAGGCCTTAGTTTTTATTCTCTCAGCGCGAGTTCTTGAGAAATTTGCCGTATTTTTCCAAATATTTCTTTGGTTTGTACCAAAAACGAAATGGGTTAAAGTTACATGGGATAAACTTATTGTTCCCACAAAGGAGGGCGACCTTATGATTCTATATCTAAAAATATGGAATCAGGCGGCCACTCCAAAAACCTTATGGTCCATCTTGACTAAAAATCCGGCTTTAATTGGGTCTTAGTGGATCATTAATGAAAGGTTCAAATACAAGAACATTTGGAGACCCTTATTAACTCTAAGCTAGAGTTGGAGGAAAATCGCCAAACTTAGATCAATTGTCCGTTGGCTTTACAAAGTCAAAATTGGATCACAATTAACCAAGGCCCTCCTCCCTCCAACGATGGCGATGAATTCATTTGGATCCCCGATCGCTACAAGGGTAGCTTTACAATAAGCAACACATATAATGACATCGGTGCTCCCCACGCTATTGCAAACTCCGTTGCTCTTGTTTGGAATAAGTTCAATATCACTAGATACTCCTTAATTAATTGGCTTGTCATCCAAGACAAACTAACTACCAGAGATAAGCTCCTTGTGTGGGGCTACCACACCAACCCTCTTTGTGCCTTCTATGGTATTAACCCAAAACCAATGGACCATATTTTCAAAGGCTGCAGTTAATCTCTGCATCTATGGGACTTTGTATTACAAAAGCTCAACATCCCTTCCATCACATCTTGATGGCAAAATTGGATCAACTACGTGACTTTCTAGACCCCGGGCTGGATCAGGGTCTGGGTATCGCATAAGAGTCACCTTATGTGCGGTAATATACCACATATAAAAAGAAAGAAATGCCAAGATCTTCTAGAGTACAAATCTCCTTTGCTCGGCAGTTGGGCATAGAATCATCTATGATATTAGATATATATTCTATGAAACCAAGTTGCACTTGACTACCCTTTGATATAATTTCTTGATATATGCAACTTGGTATAAGATTTGTATTGTCGTAGTTTTTATATGTTAATTCTTCTCATAATGTACCCTAAGTTATAAGAAATGCCCTGAAGTACTTGTAAACATTAATTCTTTCATATATTTTGATAAATATAGTGGATCTAACATATAAATCTAAGTTACAAAACTTACGGTTTACACTTGTTCCCACAAAACTTCCCGTAACTTTTCCCACAAAAGTTACCACATAAGTTCTTTGAATGCAATTAGCTTAGCTTGTTATCATAACCGTTTTTTAACAAATTAACTGATTAATGTTAGATAAAGAGATTTAAAATAAAAGTAATATATATAGAGCATACATTTAGATTGTGAAGTGAGATATCTTGATGAATAAAAAGTTTAAGGTTTCTATTCTTATAATTCGATTATCTCTATATATTCTCTATGGTACTTCGATATAGTCTTCAATCACATCCTAAATTTTACAAGTATTTCTTGGTATGAGAGTGGGTGTTCGACATATTGAGTTGATTTCTGTAAAACATATCTGACAAAATTGAAGACATGGAGAATGAAGCACTTCTGAATTCTGGAGCTTCAAATAGAAACATCAATGGCGAAAATGAAGCGTATATAAATTTTAGAGCTTCAAATGGAAACATCAATAGTGATTTGGAGAAGAATCACGTATGATTCATCTTTTTGCAATTGAACTCGTTACTAAAACTGATAGTTTATGGATAGTAGATATAACGACTACTAATTATATGCGTTGCAATTTCTCTATTTTTTATGATTTTTGTGTTTGCATGTCCATATTTCCTTACCTTATGCAACTATTAAGTCTGTTAACCTCAAAGGTTCTGTTCAGGTACATGAAATCTTGACATTAAAATACTATTTTCTTGTACATTCTTTCGAATTTAATCTCTTTTATGTTACTAAATGTATTACTTTATCAATTTTGTTTTTCAAATTCGTGAATGATTATTGTTTGATTCGGGACCAACACACTAAAGCGGTTGTTCGAATTGAGAGACAACACAAGAGACTTTATTTCATTGACCAATTGTTTTTTAAATATGGGTTCATTGAAGCCATTTCTCCTAAAATAGGAAATCTGCTTGTAAGTCCTAAGTATGTTTCTTGTATTTTCTTTGTAGGTTCTTGAGGAAGTAACGGTGTGTAGCATAATCGATTAGAAAATTGTCCTCCGGAAGTAATAAAAAAATTTCATGTAAACATACATGTTGATGTTAATAAGAAATGTGAAATTTTCCCTTTGGAAAAGCAATAAAGATCTGTCTTTGCCCTTAGTCATACCAAAACCTCTGTTGTTTTTGAAATTATTCATGTGAATGTTTGGGGTCCATAAGAGGTTCAGGATATCAACGGACATAGTTATTTTTTAACCATTTTAGATTAACTTACAAAATGCACATGGACTTTTTTACTAAAAAGCAAAATTGACACTTTTAAAACTATCAAACAGTTCATTTTGACGTGTCACGCATAATTTCAAGCAAAAATCAAAACTTTAAGAAGTGATAACGGTACAGAATTTGTCAATCATGAACTTAATCTTTTTTTTTATTTCACATGGCATAACACATCAAACTAGTTGTCCATATACTCCATAAAAAATGGACTTGTGGAGAGAAAACATCAAATCTTCTTCAAATAGCTAAAGTGTTAATGGTTCACTCAAAACTACCTAAATATTTTTGGGGTGATGCTATCTTGACGTCTACATATTTGATTAACAGAACTCCCACTGTTTTATTAAAATGTAAGAGTCCTTTAGAATTTTTTTTAAAAAAACCTATTGATTTTTCAAATCTTAGAACTTTTGGATGACTCTGTTTTGTTACCATTAATCCTAAACCGACTCATAAATTTTCACCAAGAGCTTGTAAAAAAGTATTTCTTGGTTATCCTTCCAATCAAAAGAGCTATAAGGTGTATAATCTAGAAAGACATAGGGCTTTGTTACTAGAGATATTATTTTATGGAAGAGGTATTTCTTTACAAACAACAATTACATTCAACTCAACCAATACCTTCACCAGTAGTTGTAGTCACTAATGATAACAATCAGTCATCAGTTACCGTAATTAAAAATATTTCTTCTCATGATAAACCTAGTAGTGAAAATGATTCTCCTTCTATAGTGATTCATATCACTTATATAGAAATGGATGATACCGTAAATGAAGTAAAAACAATACCTCTTAGGGTCAGCACTAGAAATAAAATATGTATGGTTGCAAGAGTATGTATCCTCTATTACTCATAATTCTGATATGACTTAAGACTGTTTGTCTTCATATTCCTCACACTTTTCCTTTTATTACTTGTAATTCTTTGCCTGCATCTCATGTTGAATTCTTAGCCAATGAGCCAATTGTAATTGAACCAAAGTCTTATAATCAAGCTAAGAATAATCAATGTTGGATTGCTCTTATGAATCAAGAATTGCATGCACTAGAAGCTAACAAAACTTGGGAGTTGACTACACTTTCACCCAAGAAAAAGGTTGTGGGATCCAAATGGGTGTATAAGGTAAAAAAGAAAGCTGATGGCAGTATTTTAAGGTTGAAATCTCGTTTGGTTGCTCAGGGATATACTCAAAGAGAAGGAGAGGATTACATAGACAAGTTTTCTCAAGTGGCAAAGTCTGTGACAGTTAGAGTATTCTTTGCTTTAGATGTTGCAAGAAAATGGTATGTGCATCAAATGGATGTTAATAATTATTTCTTACATGACACCTTAGATAAGGTTGTGTATATGAAGCCACCTTCAGGATTGTTGGAATGAGTAGATCCTAGATTTTGTAGGTTATTGAAATCCATTTATGGATTAAAGCACGCATCTAGGAAATAAAATTCCACTCTCACGAAGAATTTGATCAAATATGGCTTTGTTCAATCAACTGATGATACTTGTTTGTTTACCCTTACATGAACAAGAATTCAGGCAGTTTTATTGGTATATGTAGATGGCATTTTATTGCTCAGTGACTCATCTACCATAGTGACTGATATTAAAGGTTATTTGCAGCAGCTATTTACTATCAAAGACCAAGGATATGCTAATTTTTTCTTAGTCATATAAGTGATTTAACAAGGAGATGATATATATCTTCACCAGAAGAAGTATGTGTTAGACATGTTGACTAAAATAAGGTTGATAGGCTGCAGACTAGTTTATACTCCTATGATTACTGGACTTAAATTAGCTGTTATTAATACACCATTATTGGAGAATAACAGTGCTTACAGAAGCCTTATAGGTAAACTGTTATACTTGAATTTTACAAGGCCTAATATCACATATGTAGTACAACAGTTCAGCCAGTATGTCAACAAACCAATGGAGTGTCATTGGTCAGCAGTTGTTCATGTTCTTAAATACTTAAAACAAGCTTCTTCTTAAGGTTTGTTTTATGCAACAGGTCTGTCTTTAATTCAAGCCTATAGTGATGCAGACTGGACAACATAGTCTGAAACAAGGAGGTCTGTCACTGGTTACTGTGTGTTTTTGGGATCTGCTTTGATATCTTGGAAGACAAAAAAGCAGGCCACAGTGAGTAAAAGCGGAGCTGAAGCAGAATATCAAGCCATGGCTTTCACTTTACTGTGATAATATGGCAGCACTTCACATATCATTGAATCCAATTTTCCACGAGAGAACAAAACACATTGACATAGATTGTCATATAGTTCCCAATTAGTTCTTGGAAGTTTTTATTACTCCTTTCCATGTCTCAACTAACGTCCAATTGACAGACATGTTTACTAAAGCTTTACCCGGTCCAACTCTACATTCGTTAATGTCCAAGATGTCACTTCTCGACTATTTTCTGGTCCATCTTGAAAGGGATGATAAATATAGTGGATTCTGATATAAAAATCTAAGTTAGAAAACTTATGGTTTACACTTGTTCCCACAAAAGTTCTAGCATTTCCCACGGAAGTTCCAACATAAATTCTTTGAATGCAGTTAGCTTAGTTTGTTATTATAATTGAATTTTGTAACAAATTAACAAATTAATTTCAGTTGAAGAGATGTAGAATAAAAATAGTATATATAGATCATATATCTATATTGTAAACTGAGATTGTTTGATGAATAAAAAATTTAAAATTTTCATTCTTACAATTCGGTTATCTCTTTATACTTGTTTGTGGCTCTTCGATATGGTCTTCGATCACATCCCGAATTGCAGAAATGTTCATATTTTACTGCTTTTTATTAAATCTAAAAACGTGGAACCAACATGACCCAACTTAAAACAGAATAATCCCAAATAAAATAGTCAAACAAGATTCAACAACTTATTCAAAAACATCCACGATTTCTCTGGATAACCAACGGCAAGTATATATAACATACATTAGAAACAAGAACTTATTGCGGGATCTAGATTGTAATTATATATGCAATAACCGTTGGTAACAGTCAATTATGATCAGACGGATCCGCAGCAATTGGAGGCCGTGGTCTGCGAATGATTTCCCTATTTAGTCTCCTATGCATGACTAAAGCTTCGTTTAAATTTTCTGTACAGAGAAAATTTAGATTTTATTTGTTAAAAAAACATAAACATAATTTTACAAAGTTATTCTCAACATAAAATAAAATGGTAGAAAAAACATTTATGAGATCTTGTACCTTGTGCTGCCGAAAAGCCCCTGGTTCTAGTTCTTGCTTGTGAAAGTATAAGACATGATACTAAAGAGAAGATTAAACCCAGAAGAAAATAATAGAGAGCAAGTTTAAGAACTCTCGGCATTCTCTTATTATATTCTCTTGAACAAAGGAACTACAATATCATTCCAGTCGATTCAATTTCTTTAATTATATATGCTTTTTAAGTCTTTATATATATATATATATATATAAAAAGACCAAAGCAGTATTAAAAGACTTTGAAAGTGTATGGTCTATTTTTTGTCTTGTAATGGTTGATGATTGATTAAGCAACATGTTTTTATAAATTTAGATTATGTCCCTGTTGGAATAAAAAATATCGACACTTTAATAAATGTATGAAAACAGCTTCTGAATAATATTTGAGCGGAACTTAAATAGCAGCTTCCCAGACATTATGTAGATAATATCCACCAATTATTTTAAATGGTCCAATTATATCTAAAAATACACATTTCTCAAAATTAACATGAAATATTACTATTTTCATATAGGGGATTTATTCGTTCAAAATTGATACTACCAACCACCTAACAAAATATTTTAATATCTTTTTTATTTTCTATAAAAAATAGGTTTTTTTTTAAGTTTGTATCTTTTAAATTATAGTTTTAAAAATAAAACCAAAATCACCATTGTGTTTATATTTAGGAGACGAATCAAATAAGTGCTCTATTTAATATGTTTCGGAAAAAAAAAGATTAAAACTGTTAAATAAATTAGATTAATAGTGCTAATAATGTAATACTTACTAATTAGCAGTTTTAATTCTCTTAATACTCATAATTAGCAGTTTTAATTCTTTGAATAATCCTAATTAACAATATTAAAAGAATTATATTGTTTAAAATTCCACGTGTAACAAGTTTCATTAATGAAGAATTCATAATTTGACCTTTATCATTGATAAAATCTGAAAATGATGATATAGTTGACACTATCCCAATAAATTATGGACATAAAACACAATTGAAAATAAAAATTGAATATCAATCTGGAAATTCTTGCCACCAAAAATGCAAATAGACCGCACATGAAATAATATGAGGCCGCAATATGATAAACTAATATTTAACCATTGAATTCAAGCAATCATTACATCTAAATGAAGATTTATAATATGTAACAATAAAATAGCCTATTAATAGGACCTGATTTCTCTTATCTAATCTTCTTTTTGGATTTGTATCTTGAAATTTTAAACCAGACTTCGATATGACCCTAATTAATCACTTTTTGATACCCAATTCTGAGCGGTGTGTCCGAATGTCTAAACCCGAACTCAGTTGGATTTCAATTAGTTGATATTTCTTTGTCCTAATCTGGAATTTTCTATATCCAATATTATTTGGAACGGACAAAATCCATTTGTTGGTCAGAAAATGTTTCTGCCCTCCTACTTGTACCATGTGGTGGTTCCTGATGAGAGAATAATTGATAAGAATGAGGAATTTTGGATCTTGGACCTCATGTAACTAGAGCTCAAAAGGTAGAGAGAGAGTAGAAAGATAATATATTAAAGAATGTCCACCTACCAAGAATAAATGAGCTCCCTTATATAGTGGGGAAGGTAGGACCCATTTATGTCCTTGGTAGTCTTTTATTATTTCATAATTAGTCCTTTACAAACTATTTTATTTACACATTGTCTTCTAGTAAATAATAAATACAGTAATGAGCATATTTCCCTTCTCCTTTTTGCAATTAACTGCTTTTCTATTAGGATCAACAAATTACTTCCTTATCAGTAGCCCCCAGTCTTCAAGAGCGTCGGGAATGAAGACTTGTAAATAAATTATTTCGAAACGCCTCTGACCCCTATGCCTCAGTATCGAATGAACACATTGCCTCGGTATCAACAAGGCTTAAGGATGTGTCCCTCGACCGATCGCTTTCTCCTGAATGATGATCGACCCCCTATTTTTTTAATTAAGGCTTCAGGGGCGGCTACAAATCGTTCCTGACGCTAAGAGAATTTATTATGGGTCTACCACTCATACCGATTAACAGATTCCCCATGGGCCCAAATGGGTGATCAGGCCTTGGAAGAAAAACCGAGTACGTAGAGCCCATCTAGCATGCCCATGTGTACTAGCCGGTACAGACCTACGGTGCTAGCCTGACAAGCGCCTATAGCGTGCTCTGTTGGGCTGAGTCTACACGTGTCATCCCCTTACTCGAAGCGTGCTCGTCTGCACATCTCTCCAAAAGGTTCTTCAACTTCCCACTGCTTTTCGTCATTTGGACTCTCCCATGCGCAAAGCGGTTAAGGCAAGCTGCCTATAAATACTTTATTCACTAAATTGCTCTCAGAGAAATTTTAGAGAGAAAAAGTCTTCCCCTAACCATTCTAGAGAGAGAAAGCGGAGTTTATGAAAAGTAAGAACCCGAAGCTAAAACAAAAACTGAAGAAGAAGAACGAGTCTGTGTTTGGGTTTATTGACTGGTCTAGTATTAGCGATCGAGCTGAAGAATACCGAGCTGCGAGATTAATTTGGAGTTCTGGCACAAAGCCTTTCGCACCCGTGCCTCTCCCCCACGATCCTGTTCTACCTAATCCCATACCTGCTGAATCATTCATCGTGCCCGAACCTGCTGGCGCTCAAACCCCTTCGTCGGTAAATTCTCCTACCAGCTTACCATCTTTCTTCCTAGACGCCAAGGAAAAACTAGGTTCCTTTCAATGGGAGATTCCAACACCTCTACTTCACCGAAGGGGGGTACCTCTCCCGAAATAGTCCAGCTAACTCCCACTATTCAAGGGTACCGGACGGGTATCAATACCGAAGCTACTCCTTTAGGCGTCGCCCGAAAGGATCTCGACCGTCAGAACCTGGAGATTGAGTGTGCTCGCCAACAGCGAGAAAATGAATCAAAGCTTGCCCGCACCGGTAGTAGCTCCATCTTTATAGAGCCTCTTTCCCAATCATTCGATCCTCAAGCGGTCGGCTCCTCTATGCCCGATGCTATCCCAACAAAAGACGCTAATGAGCCAAAAACAAATTAAGCGGGAGAAGGTGTTCTCGCTACTGGTAACGCTACTGCTCCTCCCGAAGAACCCATTCCAGCAGAGATAGAAGCAGTCATAACCACCACTTACCGTCGGCTGTTGCCAAGGGACAACGTCATTTCCCTTTTTGAAGGCAAATATCTCTACTTCTCTGCCGCGGAACACGCAGAACTTCTGATCCGGTGGGGGATCCCGGAATGCATCACAGTACGATTCTTCGTTCCTGGTGAGACGCCCGTACACGTTCGGTCGCGGGAGATCGTCATCTTTACAGAGCTATTCAACTGGGGTCTCAGGTTCCGTCTAGACCCTGAGATCGCTCTGTACTTCAAGACAATTGACATCTGCCTCTCACAGCTAACGCCCAATGCATGGTATACGCTGATGTCATGTATAATGGCCTCTCGCCTATTGGGTCGGGTTATGCCGATGAAGGAGTATATTGCCATGTTCGGGCTCTCTAAATCCCCCAAATCACCTTTCTTCTATTCTTTCTTAGCCAACACTTGGAAGATTGTAAACGATTTCCTCGAGGGCGACAAGGGCTGGAAGTATCGGTTTATCTTCCTTAGCGGCTGCTGGGAAAACGGTCGCCCATATACTAAGGAGACGCCGAGGCAGCTGCTGCGGACATGGGTTCCCGATGGTAATCATATTACATATATTTATTTTATTTTATTTTATATTTTTTTTATTAAAGAAAAAACCGAACCTTTGTGCAGTGTCAAAGTAGTTTATCCAAGAGCTGAAGAAGGACTACTTCAAAGCCGGCAAAGTGACCTTCCAAATTTTGAAGGACTTTTCCAAGAAGAACTAGGGTCGGGCGTTCCACAGCGCCTTCAAGAATACGAATTTGATCATGAGCAACCTCTGGTGTTGCTCTGCTGAACCGCTCACCTTGGAGCAGCTACGCCAACCACCCAGCTTGGTGGATTTGGTTGCAAAGACAGACGCGCCCGACGCACACATGTTCCTTCCTAAACGTAATAAGGTGCCTAGCAAACGCTCCAAGTCGGAGGAGGATGCCGAGCTGGCGAATGTCGAGACAGCGGAGGTCGACTCTGTAGGACAAAGGGATGAAGTTATTGCTGAGGATGATGAAGCCCACCGGCATGAGGAACTGACCAAGAAACGGAAGAAAAAGGCTGAGGCTGAAGGTTCCCAAGCCAAAAAAGCGAAACGCTTAAAGAAGGAGAGTCGTCCTGCCGAAGCTCCCGCTCGCGTCGATAATACGAGCATCCCGACGCTTTTTGAGCAATATGAGGAGGTTAAGGGTGGGGATGTGGCCGCTGCCGCAGCAATACCGTCAGAGAGAGCTCCGGTTGTGGTGATTCTTGACAATGATGAGGTTGGGAGAAAAAACACTGGTCCCTCAAACGCAGAAAGAGCTGATGGGGCGTCATCAAGTGGTATTAAGCTGCCCGTGCTGTCAGTTCCCGGGAGCCCTCATACCTTTGCTTTGCGGGTAAGTGATGGGCTATCCTTGTCTTTATATAACATGATCGAGCCTCTGGCAATGAAAGAAAGGCGTGCAGAAGAGCTAAACCAGAAGCTAATGGATGTGGAAGGGAAGATTGCCGCGCTTGAAGATGAGGTAAAAAAGGGAGATGCAGCAAAAAGGCTCCTAGAGGAAAAGCTGAAAAAAGGTTGAAAAACATTGGCGCGGGTCAGAAAGGACCGCGACGACCGAACTGGGAAATTTACAGTGTCGAAAATTCAAAGCTGTTTGTTTCGTTACTCCGCGGCGAAGAAAGCGAAAGAGATTGCCGATCTTAAAAATGCCAACGCTCAATTTGCTGACAAGTGTTAGAAATGGACGGACAAAGAGACTGTTGAGGCTAAGGCTGCTTATGTGCTGACCTTTCACAACCGCTTCCCCGACCTTCCCCTTGGGTCCATGTGGTTAGATGTTCCGGAGTCAGATCACCCATCTGTTGTGGTCTGCGAGGATGAAGAGTCAGACAACACGGAGACTGAGCCTGAGGATGAGGACGCCTAAATTCTCCCCCTTTATTTCTATCAAAATTTTGTAACCTTTGGGTCTATAGAAGCCCTTTTGACTGTCTTGTAACGAAGAATTTTAAATGTTTAAGTTTTCCCATAATCTTGAAGTTTTCTCCAATATGCTTTTGTAATTCGATATCTGGTCGGGCATGATTGTAGAAGATTTGATTATTTTCATTGGTAAAAAATTTCTATAGGGTCGAAAATAAAATGTAGATCAGTTAAACACTGAAAAACCTACTAAGGTTCTGTTGATCAAAGTTTAATTGAAAATTTTCCCATAGGGTCGGGAACAAAATGTAGATCAGTTAAACACTGAAAAACCTATTAAGGTTCTGTTGATCAATGTTTAATTCAAAATTTCCTATAAGGTCGGGAATAAAATGTAGATCAGTTAAACACTGAAAAACCTATTAAGGTTCTGTTGATCAATGTTTAATTGAAAATTTTCCCATAGGGTTGGGAATAAAATGTAGATCAGTTAAACAGTGAAAAACCTGTTCAGGTTCTGTTGATCAATTAAGATCGCCAAAAGTTGTCTATCAGCTCGTCAGCTGATGGACTCTTTTTTTTTTTTTTTCCGAATTTTAAAGGTAGAATATTGGATTAAAAAGATCAGTTGCTATAGATGCCTCATTAAAACCTTCTCACGCCACCGAGGTAGGAAATAGTACATCCCCGACCAAAGGTTCTTACATAAACAAAAATGATTACAAAGATCGATAAAATTACTCCAAATATCTCTTCAAATGTTCAATGTTCCAAGGGAGCCTCAATAAACATCCGTGCTTGTCCTGCAATAGATACGTCCCACTCTTAATTTTTTCCACTACTTTATACGGTCTTTCCCATTTCGGGGCAAGCTTGCCGAGGCGTTTTTCTTTGGTATGCAGAAAAACTCTTCTCAAAACCCTATCCCCGACTTTGAACTCTCGCCGACGTACTCTTGACGCATACCGAATCCTCATTAAAGTCTGATAATGTAAAGAAGTCGGTTGAGCTCGGCTTCTTTTTTCTTCTATCAGGTCTAAAGCTAGTCGTTTGTCATCCTCGTTTCTATTCTGGTCATAATTCCCGACCCTAAAAGATGGGAAGATTGACTCTGCGGGGGTGACAACATCTATTCCATAAACCAAAGCATAAGGTGATTCTTTAGTCGTTGTTCGAGGGGTAGTACGGTAAGCCCACAATACTTCCTGCAAGTAATCCGGCCATTTGCCAGCTTTTCCTTCTAAGTTCTTTTTGAGCCCGACCAAGATGGTTCGGTTCGTGACTTCAACTTGCCTGTTTGCCCGGGGATGGAAAGGGGCCGAAAAGCATTGCCTCATCCTATGGGTCGTACAAATGGATTTCATCTCGCTGCTGTCAAACTGAGGTCTGTTGTCCATTGTGAGCCTCTGAGGTACCCCGAACCTACAGCAAATGTTTGAAAAAATAAATTTTATGATATCTTTAGTTCTCGTTCCCGATAGTGGCTCGGCTTCTATCCATTTTGAAAAGTAATCTACAGCCACCACAATCATTTGTCTACGACCGGATGCCATCGGTAATGGCCCCACTAAATCGATTCCCCATCGGTCAAAAGGGAGTCCTTCAGATATTGATCCTAAAGGAGCCGCGGGCATATTGATCGCATTTGCGAATCTTTGACAGATATCGCACGATTTCACTATCTGCTGAGCATCGGAAGTTACCGTTGGCCAATAAAAACCGGCGAGAAAAATTCTTCTTATTAATGCTTTGTAACCCAGTGAGTTGTGCCTTCTCCATCGTGTAACTCGAACACAACTATCTGTGATTCGTTTGCTCCTAGGCATCTCAGTAAAGGCCTGCTGAAAGACTTTTTGTACAGTATTTATCCCAACAAAATGTAGCCTCGAGCCTTATTTAGTACTTTACGAACGGCGATACTATCATCTGGTAGCAGTCCTTCGGCCAGGAAAGCTATAATATCCCTTCTCCAATACGATAATGTTACCGAGGATATCTGACAGGTGATTTCTGGTCGATTGTCCAGCTCTGTTCTCTTTATAATCGACGGGTTTTCTTGGTCGGTTATCCAGGGGTAACTGCTTGAACAGGATGCCGATGCTAGGGAGTCGGCAATTACATTTTCGGTCCTGGGGACGTGCTCATATATTACTTTGGTAAATGACACGGCTAACAGTCGCAATGCTGCTAAGTATTGGCCCAGGTGCTCTTTCCTAGCTTCCGACGCTCCCGAGGCTTGATTAATCAATAACTGAGAATCACTAACAAGACGTATATGCTTAGCCCCGCACACCTGCGCTAATCTCAAACCGGCCAAGGCAGCCTCATATTCAGCTTCGTTGTTAGAAGTGGTAAAACCAAATCGGATTGCTTGATGCATACTTATGCCCGTAGGGGTGATTATCTGTACGACCGCGCCACATCTATTGGCATTCGACCCACCATCAGTTTGAATAACCCATTCAACTAGCTCGTCTTTCTTGGGCGGCTCTTCTTGGTCAAGTCGGTTGGAATGAAATTCGACTATAAAATCAGCCAGGGTCTGGCATTTGATGGCTGTTTTTGGCTCAAAATTGATATCAAAATCGCCTAGCTCGACCGACCATTTAGACATTCTTCCTGAAATGTCCGGTCGCTGAAGAACATATTTGAGTGGAAAAGAGGTTCGAACGACAATGGGGTGGGCCTGAAAATACGGTCGCATTTTTCGCGCCGCCGTTACCAATTCCAAGACCATTTTTTCTAGTTTCAAATTTCGTGTCTCCGCATCTAATAGGCTTTTGCTCACGAAGTATACCGCTTTGGGAACTGTTCCCGATTCACTGATCAATGCCGCACTTACTGCAAAATCTGAAACTGCTATATAAAGAAAAATAATCTCCCCTGTTAGGGGCTTCATCAGAAGGTTCGGGGATGATAACTAATTTTTGATCCCTAAAAAGGCGTCATCACAAGCTGACGTCCAAACAAAAGACTTAGCGATACACAAAACCTGAAAAAAGGGAGCGCACTTGTCAGATGAACGAGAAATAAATCGATTCAGAGCCGCTAAGCGCCCGGTTAATATCTGAACCTCCTTGATATTCCTCGGTGAGGTCATGTTGGTAAGAGCTTGTAATTGAATCGGGTCTGCCTCGATTCCTTTTTCGCTGACAAAGAATCCGAGGAACTTTCTCGACCTTACCCCAAAAGAACATTTCTCCGGGTTTAACTTGAGATTTATACTCTTTAGATTTCCAAAAGTCTCCCTCAAATCAGCGAGATGGTCATCATGTGTGCCGCTCTTCACAAGCATGTCATCGATGTAAACTTCCATATTTCTCCCTATCTGGCTCTCAAACGTCTTGTTCACCAATCTTTGGTAAGTTGCTCCTGTGTTTTTTTAGCCCGAATGGCATAACCTTATAACAATATAAGCCTCGACTCGTGACAAAAGTTGTGCTTTCCTGATCCGCTGGGTGCAACTTGATTTGATTATAGTCTGCATATGCATCCATAAAAGAGAGTAATCTTTTTCCCGACGTCGAATCCACCAACTGATCAATTCTCAGCATCGGGAAATGGTCTTTTGGGCATGCTCGATTAAGATCGGTAAAATCTACGCACATCCTCCACTTGCCATTTTTCTTTTTAACCAGAACGGGATTGGATGTCCAAAGCGGATAACTTTATTCTTTGATATGACCGACGCCTTTTCTGGTGAAAAGGTCCGACGCTTTTGCGAGACGGGTCTGACGTTCTTGTTGATAGTTAGCTTGTGAATTTCATGGTCTTCTGGGATTCCGGTAAGGTCCTTCGAGCACCAAGCGAACAAATTCAAATTCTCCTGTAGTAATAAGATCAGCTATCTCTTGAAGCCTGATGATAAGTTAGTTCCTATCTGTAAAACTCTTTCTTCGGCAAACTGGTGTTTTTCACATTCTTCATCGGTAGTAAAAAAACTGGGAGCTTCTGTGGGATCGTCGAAAGGTAGCGACCCCAAAGGAAGTCTCGCTAATTGCTAGTCCCGCACTTGGTCCATCTCTTGATCCCTTTTTGGCGCTAAAGCCGCCCGGTAGAATTCTCTTGCCGCTTTCTGGCTGCTTCGCACCACCCCTACATTGTTCCCGGCCACGTATTTCAAGCATTGATGAATAATGGACGTTACCGCGTGTATTCGCGACAGCCATGAGCTGCCAAAGATTGTATTATGGGACGCTGGAGCATCTACCACGATGAATAAAGCGATGAACTCTTTCTTGAAAGGCCCGCGGCCCAGCTGAACAATGCCTTCGAACTCTCCTATTACTTCTGCAGCCGATCTTGTGAATCCTACGATAGTTCAGTCCGAACGCGTAATCACTGGGGGTGTCCTAAACTTAGCGAATGTTGATGCAAAGATTATGTTTGCTGAGCTTCCGGTGTCTACAAGGATACATCGGACTTCTTCCCCCGTAATGGCCGCCCCGATAACAACGGCATCTTCGTGAGGACCGGCTATGTCTCGCATGTCGTCGTCGTCAAAATACAAAATCGATGAACGGATGCCTTTCGAGTGGGGATAAGTCCAAGCTTCCAAATGAGTTGCTAGGTTCACGATATGTCGCTTTCGGGAAGAATGCGTGATCCCTTCCATAGAATCACCCCCAAAAATAGTCAACGATTCAAAAAATTAACAGAGGTTCCTTACATTTCCACTACTTTCCGCAACTTTTTCTTCAATGACCCCGATGAGGTTACGGCTAACATCGGGATCAAGATATTCGACGAAGACGTCAAAAAGGTCGGTTACTTCGGAGATTTCCATGGTTGTCTCTGGCTTCTGCACTGTCAAGATTTCTTTTGAAGTTGTGCCCTGTTACGCTTTTTTTTCACATACTCGAGTAGTTTTCCGTTTTTTATCAGCATCTGTATTTCCTTTTGAGAGCGATACTATCCTTGGTATCGTGTCCCACATCTTTATGGTATTGTCGGTATCGATTGTTTCTATATTCCCGAGGCGTTGGTATGGGGAAAGGCCTCCGATAAATCCCGCTCTTCTTAGTCTTTTCATAGATTGTGGACACGGATTCTGTCAAATCAGCGAAGTAAGCAGGTCGGATCCATTTATTAGACATTGGTCGTGAAACCACCCGGTTGGTCTGTTTTGTCCTTTGGCCCTGGGATGTCAGAGGCTTGACCGGTGCGGGCTGCGCCGGTGATATTGTGCTGATCGGCTGGATTTACGGGGCACAACAAGATTGAGTACCCTGCTTTATAACAACTGATACTTGTGCACTCTGCTGAATTTGTGCTGCCAACTTGGACGCCTCGGTTTCTTCTATCAATATTTTCTTTTCCACCTGAGCTAGAAGGGCGGAAAAAGTAAAAGCTTGTTTCTTAGTGATTGCTTGCTTCATCGGTCTTCGGAGTAGCCCTAAACGATATGTTTTCAGAGCCACGTTCTATTCGCAATGATGCAGGTCGGTCTTTGCATCGATAAAACGCCTTGTGTAATCCCTGAGGCTCTCTCCCAACTTTTGTTTACAATTAACAATCGTATCACCATTGGCCCGGAAACTTTTGCTTCCCACAAATTACTGACGAAACATCACCCAGAACATCCCAAAACTTTTTATACAACCCTGTCATAACCGGTTGTACCACTTTGATGCCCGATCCTTGAAGGTCATTGAAAAAGCTCGGCATAACAACTTATCGTCATTATCGAAACTCAATATAAAAATTTTAAAGTCTTCGAAATGGTTGTCCGGATCTCTTTTACCGTCATACTTTTCCAATTTAGAATGTCAAACCTCTTCGGGAGATGTCCCGACAATATTTCGTCCGACAACGGTGAAGCTCTCCAATTTATTCCAAATCCGAAAGAACCGCCGTCGAGCCCCTCGGTCTGAATTCCATACAATCCTTCATTTCCATTGTTGATGAATTGGCTACTGACCCTGTACCCCTGGGTCTGGCTATTTGACGGCTGCTACTGAACCTGGGGTAGGACTACCCGCTCCTCTCGGCTGCCCGTTACCATCTCTTTTTTTTCAAGTGAAACTGGCGTTCTTTTCTCGGTGCTATCCTTCTTGAACTTGGGTGAGTCCAAACTTGGTGCCCTATTACGTCGGGAATTTCTCTTTTGCGGGCGTTTGTTTAGCCTTTCCTTGCGTCGGTATTATCTTCCCGACGAATCATCTAAAGTATAATTTGCAGAAATTCCCCGGTCATCCTTTTGGTATCGCTCAGCTTTTCCATCCCGCTCCCTGTCTGGGTGGGGTTCTCGATAATATCGAACAGGTCGGGCATCGATACGGTGGTCTATACTCGGATAGCCTTCTCCACGGTTGTCTATGATCGGCTATTTTCCTTTGCCTTCCCGAACTCTTTTGTCATCTAAGGCGCTCTCCTTTTCAGCGTTCAGCTTTGCGATGTCTTCCACTAATTGTCTCCTAGTCATGATAAGAGTTGATCGCTTATCCAGACCCTGTGCGTAATACTCTCGGCCCGGTATTTCCTCGCCCTCAGACAACAAAATGGCTCGGGCCATCTCTCTCCCGACCCTCTCCCTAGCTGATTCGTCATTCATTTTCTAAGATTAAATCGATATTTTCAAAGAAAAAGTTTCCTTTTTGGTATCACGTGTTCCCTCAGACGGCGCCAATGATGAGAGAATACATGACAAGAATGAGGAATCTTGGATCTTGGACCTGATGTGACTAGAGCTCAAAAGGTAGAGAGAGAGAGAGTAGAAAGAGAATATATTAAAGAATGTCCACCTACCAAGAATAAATGGGCTCCCTTATATAGTGGGGAAGGTGAGACCCATTTATGTCCTTGGTAGTCTTTTATTATTTTATAATTAATCCTTTACAAACTACTTTATTTACACATTGTATTCTAGTAAATAATAAATACAGTAATGGGCATATTCCCCTTCTCCTTTTTGCAATTAACTCATTTTCTATTGGGATCGGCGAATTACTTCCTTATCAGTTCCAAGCTTCTAACCTCATCATTTACTATTCTGATCTATGCATACCTTGATTATCCTCCTGAAACAATTCCTTTGTTTCTCAAGATTATTTGATTGAAAGAAAAAATAGATATGCTATCAATGACTAGTATGCCTAAAAACTTGTCTACCTCTTTCTTTTTCTGTAGGTACCCGTGACAAACTTCTTTGGGTCGGTCATGAAAACAGTACATATGGATTCACCATACCGGGTTTTCTCAAAAAAGAACATCGTCAGGATTAAATTTGACACACATTCAGGTCAATCAAACACACTATTAGATTCAAATGTTGAAGATGAACTCGGTGGACAACCATAAAACCAGAGGTGATCTGATTATATTCTTTCCTATATGAATAATTTCTATTGCTCGTCTGTGTCATGTATAAAGAGTATAACAGAAAGTAAAGTTATAACTTTTTGTGGCTTGATTCCACAGTGTTATTTTACGCAAAGGTGGAATGCATTTGGTAAAAGATTATAAGAGATTAGAGATGTCGATTCCTTATTGAACTATGGCTTACTACTGATAGTTCAAGTACTTGGTGTAATGCGGTTTTTATCAGCTTAAAGGAATGGCTATGACCAGATAGAGACACATTTTGTTGTCATAATTATTATTAAGACCCTCATACAACGATTTTAATCAGATTAGTGATTTCCAATTTTTATAGAAATTATATGACTCAAGTTACACAATTTTAATTATATAATAGAAATGATGAATTATCTTTATAAAACAATGACTTAGTGCACAAATAGAGAAATGGTTGGGTATCAAATGTAAGTAAATTAGTAAATAAGGAAAAATTAAGTATTTTAAAAATATTTGGTATTAGATCGAATTTTTATACCATATTAAAAAAAAAGACATATAACTATGGATTAAAAGTGAATTGTAAAGTTATTTTGGTATTGTAATGAACATAACTTTTTTTTATATTAAAAGCTAAATATTATTTTTAAATTTTTGCAAGAATTCCACGTTTGCTATTGTTTTATTAGTTAATATATACTTAGAATCTTAATCTTAAAAATTGATGAAGCAAGTGAATCCTTTCATATTAATAAATGTTGAATTAACTCTTTTTAGATAATTCATTATTAGATATATTATTTGGACGATTTATATTTGGATTCAAATTACATCGATGTAGTGCAATTTGGTCAAAACATGTGTCACTGTTGGACAAACCTGGCAATGATTTGAAAATCATCGAATTCTTTACTAATAGGTTGTAATAGTCATATTTTTAGTGGATGCTTACCTGCAATACTTAGAGCATCCCCAATAACATCTCTATGATTTAGATTAATATGGAGAGTATTTTGCCACTTTATAATTTTAGATTACAAATTTTTGAAACCGATACGCTAATAATGAGGTAGTTATTTTATTTGTTAGATAAAAAGAGAAAAACAAAGAGAATTATAAAGAGGCAGTAACCGCCTAAATAAATAGATTATCAAATTAAAATCTGTAAATATAGCGTGTCTTTTAGATTAGCTGTTTGAAACTTTTTTTTAATAGAAAATAAGTATATTTGTATTTAACCGTCAAATAAAGAGACTGTTGGTGATGCTCTTAGATTGTATTCAAATGTTTGTTAAAAAAATATTTCATTGTGGTACGAATTGGGAGACAACACAAGAGACTTTATTTCATTGACCAAAATTCTTTTAAATCTGGTTTCATTGAAGCCATTTCTGCTAAAATAGGAAATCTGCTTGTAAGTCCTAAGTCTGTTTCTTGTATTTCCTTTGTAGGTTCTTCAGTAAGTAACGGTGTGTGGCATAACCGATTAGAAAATTGTCCTCTTGAAGTAATAAAACAGTTTCATGTAAACATACATGTTGATGTTAATAAGAAATGTGAAATTTTCCCTTTGGAAAAACAATAAAGATCTGTCTTTCCCCTTAGTCATACCAAAACCTCTACTGTTTTTTAACTTATTCATGTGAATGTTTGGGGTCCTTAAGAGGTTCAGGATATCAATGGAAATAGTTATTTTTTAACCATTTTAGATTAACTTACAAAATGCACATGGACGTTTTTACTAAAAAGCAAAATTGACACTTTCAAAACTATCAAACAGTTCATTTTGACGTGTCACACATAATTTCAAGCAAAATTCAAAACTTTAAGAAGTGATAACGGCACCGAATTTGTCAATCATGAACTTAATCTTTTCTTTATTTCATATGTCATAACACATCAAACTATTTGTCCATATACTCCACAAAAAAATGGACTTGTGGAGAGAAAACATCAAATCTTCTTCAAATAACTAAAGCGTTAATGGTTCACTCAAAACTACCTAAACGTTTTTTGGGTGATACTATCCTAACGTCTACATATTTGATAAACAGAACTCCCACTGTTTTATTAAAATGTAAGAGTCCTTTAGAAATGTTTTTACAAAAACCTGTTGATTTATCAAATCTTAGAACTTTTGGATGACTCTGTTTTGTTACCATTAAAACTAAACCGACTGTTACATTTTCACCAAGAGCTTGTAAAGAAGTATTTCTTGGTTATCCTTCCAATCAAAAGAGCTATAGGGTGTATAATCTAGAAATGCATAGGGTTTTGTTACTAGAGATATTTTTTATGGAAGAGGTATTTCCTTAAAAACAACAATTACATTCAACTCAACCAATACCTTCACCAGTAGTTGTAGTCACTGATGATAACAATCAGTTATCAGTTACCGTAATTAAAAATATCTCTCCTCATGATAAACGTAGTAGTGAAAATGATTATCCTTCTATTGTGATTCATATCACTGATATAGAAATGGATGATATCGTAAATGAAGTAAAAACAATACCTCTTAGGGTCAGCACTAGGAAAAAAATATGTATGGTTGCAAGACTATGTGTCCTCTATTACTCATAATTCTGATATGACTTCAGACTGTTTGTCTTCATATTCCTCACACTTTTCCTTTAACACTTGTAATTCTTTGCCTGCATCTCATGCTGAATTCTTAGCCAATGAGCCAATTGTAATTGAACCAAAGTTATAATCAAGCTAAGAATAATCAATGTTGGATTTCTCTTATCAATCAAGAATTGCATGCACTAGAAGCTAACAAAACTTGGGAGTTGACTACACTTTCACCCAAGAAAAAGGTTGTGAGATCCAAATGGGTGTATAAGGTAAAAAAGAAAGCTGATGGAAGCATTTTAAGGTTGAAATCTCGTTTGGTTGCTCAGGGATATACTCAAAAAGAATGAGAGGATTACATAGACAAGTTTTCTCGAGTGGCAAAGTGTGTGACACTTAGAGTATTCTTTGCTTTAAATGCTGCAATAAAATGGTATGTGCATCAAATGGATGTTAATAATTATTTCTTACATGGCACCTTAGATAAGGTTGTGTATATGAAGCCACCTTCAGGATTGTTGGAATAAGGAGATCCTAGATTTTGTAGGTTATTGAAATCCATTTATGGATTAAAGCACGCATCGAGGAAATAAAATTCCACTCTCACGAAGAATTTGATCAAATATGGCTTTGTTCAATCAACTGATGATACTTGTTTCTTTACCTTTACATGAACAAGAATTCAGGCAGTTTTATTGGTATATGTAAATGGCATTTTATTACTCAGTGACTCATCTACAATAGTGACTGATGTTAAAGGTTATTTGCATCAGCATTTACTATCAAAGACCAAGGATATACTAATTTTTTCTTAGGCATGTAAGTGATTTAACAAGGAGATGGTATATATCTTCACCAGAAGAAGTATGTGTTAGACATGTTGACTAAAATAAGGTTGATAGGCTGCAGACTATCTTATACTCCTATGATTACTGGACTTAAATTAGTTGTTATTGATACACCATTATTGGAGAATAACAGTGCTTACAGAAGCCTTATAGGTAAATTGTTATACTTGAATTTTAGAAGGCCTAATATCACATATGTAGTACAGCAGTTCAGTCAGTATGTCAACAAACCAATGGAGTGTCATTGGTCAGCAGTTGTTCATGTTCTTAAATACTTAAAACAAACTTCTTCTTAAGGTTTGTTTTATACAACAGGTCTGTCTTTAATTCAAGCCTATAGTGATGCAGACTGGACAACATAGTCTGAAACAAGGAGGTCTGTCACTGGTTATTGTGTGTTTTTGAGATCTGCTTTGATATCTTGGAAGACAAAAAAGCAGGCCACGAGAGAACAAAATACATTGACATAGATTGTCATATAGTTCTCAATTTGTTCTTGGAAGTTTTTATTTCTCCTTTCCATGTCTCAACTAACGTCCAGTTGACAGACATGTTTACTAAAGCTTTACCCGGTCCAACTCTACATTCGTTAATGTCCAAGATGTCACTTCTCGACTATTTTCTATAAAAATCTAAGTTAGAAAACTTACGGTTTACACTTGTTACCACAGAAGTTCTAGCATTTCCCACGGAAGTTCCAACATAAATTCTTTGAATGTAGTTAGCTTACTTTGTTATTATAATCGTATTTTGTAACAAATTAACTGATTAATTTCAGTTGAAGAGATGTAAAATAAAAATAATTTATATAGATCATACCTATATATTGTAAACTGAGATAGTTTGATGAATACAAAATTTAGGATTTTCATTCTTACAATTCGATTATCTTTTTATATTTGTTTATGGTTTTTCGATATAGTTTTTGACCACATCCCAAATTGTAGAAATGTTCATATTTTACCGCTTTTTATTAAAAATAAAAACGTGTAACCAACATGGCCCAGCTTAAAACAGAATAATACCAAATAAAACAGTCAAACAAGATTCAACAACTTATTAAAAAACATCCACAAATTCTCTGTATAACCAAAGACAAGTATATATAACATACATTAGAAACAACAACTTATTGCGGGATCTGGATTGTAATTATATATGCAATAACCGTTGGTAACAGTCAATTATGATCAGACGGATCCGCAGCAATCGGAGGCGGTGGTCTGCGAATGAGTTCCCTAATTAGCCTCCTATGCATGACTAGAGCTTCGTTTAAATTTTCTGTACAGAGAAAATTTGGATTTTATTTGTTAAAAAAAACATAAACATAATTTTACAAAGTTATTCTCAACATAAAATAATATGATAGGAAAAACATTTATGAGATCTTGTACCTTGTGCTGCCGAAAAGCCCATAGTTCTAGTTCTTGCTTGTGAAAGTAAAGGACATGATACTAAAGAGAAGATTAAACCCAAAAGAAAATAATAGGGAGCAAGTTTAAGAACTCTCGGCATTCTCTTACTATATTCTCTTGAACAAAGGAACTACAATATCATTCGAGTCGATTTAATTTCTTCAATTATATATGCTTTTCAAGTCTTTATATATATATATATATATAAATAAAGACCAAAGCAGTATTAAAAGACTTTGAAAGTATATGGTCTATTTTTTGTTTTGTAATAGTTGATGATTGATTAAGCAACATGTTTTTATAACTATAAATTTAGTTTGTCACTGTTGGAATAAAATATATCAGACACTTTAATAAATGTATGAACATAACTTCTTAATAATATTTGAGCGGAACTTAAATAGCAGCTTCCCAGAGATAATATCCACCAATTATTTTAAATGGCCCAATTATATCTAAAAATACACATTTCTCAAAATTAACATGAAATATTACTATTTTCATATAGGAGACTCATTGGTTCAAAATTGACACTACCAAACATCTAACAAAATATTTTAATACTTCCTTTTATTTTTCTATCAAAAATTGGTTGTTGTTTTTTTAGTTTGTATCTTTTGAATTATAATTCTAAAAATAAAACCGAAATCATCCTTGTGTTTATATTTACGAGACGAATCAAACAAGTGGTCTATTTGATAGGTTTCGGAAAAAAAAAATTAAAACTGCTAAATAAATTAGATTAATACTACTAATTAGCAGTTTTAATTCTCTTAGTACTGCTAATTAGTAGTTTTAATTCTTCGAATAATCCTAATTAACAATATTAAAAGAATTATAATGTTTAAAAATTCAGATGTAACAAGTTTCATTAATCAAGAATTCATAATTTGACATTTATCATTGATAAAATCTGAAAATGATGATATAGTTGACATTATCCCAATAAAATATGGACATAAAACACAACTGAAAATAAAATTTGAATATCAATGTGCAAATTCTTGCCACCAAAATACAAATAGAATGCACAAGAAATAATATGAGGTCGCAATATGATAAACTAATCTTTAACCATTGAATTCAAACAATCATTACATCTAAATGAAGATTTATAATATGTAACAATAAAATAGAGTATAAACGGGACCTGATTTCTCTTATCTAATCTTCTTTTTGGATTTGTATCTTAAAATTTTAAACTAGACTGCGATATGCACCTAATCAATCACTTTTTATACCAATTCTAAGTGGTGTGTCTGAATGTCTAAACAGAGCCCAGTTGGATTTCAATTAGTGGATATTTCTTTTTCCTAATCTGGAATTTTCTGTATCCAATATTATTCGGAACGGACAAAATCTATTTCTTGATCAGAAAATGTTTCTGCCACTCCTACTTGTACCATGTGGTGGTTCCAAGCTTCTAGGCTCATCATTTACTATTATGATCTATGCATAGCTTGATTATCTTCCTGAAACAATTCCTTTGTTTCTCAAGATTATTTGATGGAAAGAAATCAATGACTATTATGCCTAAAAACTTGTCTACTTTTTTATTTTTCTGTAGGTACCCGTGACAAACTTCTTTGGATCGGTCATAGAAACAGTACATATGGATTCACCATACCGGGTTTTCTCAAGAAAGAACATCGTCATGATTAAATTCGACACACATTCAGATCAATCAAAGACACTGATAAATTCAAATGTTGAAGATGAACTCGATGGACAACCATAAAACCAGAGGTGATCAGATTATATTCTTTCCTATATGATTAATTTTTACTGCTCGTATGTGTCATGTATAAGGAGTATAACAGAAAGTAAAGTTACAACTTTTTTTGGCATGATTCCACAGTGTTCTTTTACGCAAATGTGGAATGCATTTGGTAAAGGATTATAAGAGGCGGGAGATGTCGATTCCTTAGTGAACTATGGCTTAATACTAATAGTTCAAGTACTTGGTGAAATGCGGTTTTTATCAGCTTAAAGGAATGGCTATGAACAGAGACACAATTTGTTGTCATAATTATTATTAAGACCTTTAGAGACCAAAATATAGTGTTAATACAATAATTTTACTCAGATCAGTGATTCCCAACTTTTATAGAAATTATCCGACTCAAGTTAGACAATTTTAATTATATAATAGAAATGATGGATTATCTTTATAAAACAATGACTTAGCGCACAAGTAGAGAAAGGGTTGGATATCAAATGTAAGTAAATTAATAAATAAGGGTAAATTAAGTATTTTAAAAATATTGGTATTAGAACGGCTTAATAAATTTTTATGCCATAATAAAAAAAACATATAACTATAGATTAAAAGTGAATTATGAACTTATTTTGGTATTGTGTATTGTAATAGACATAACTTTTTTATATTAAAAATTAAATATTATTTTTAAATTTTTGCAAGAAGTTCACGTTTGCTGCTGTTTTATTAGTTAATATATAGTTAGAATCCTAATCTTAAGAATTGATGAAACAAGTGAATCTTTTTATATTAATGAATATTGATTTAACTTTTTTTAGATAATTCATTATTAGATATATTATTTCGATGATTTAGATTTGGATTCAAATTACATCGATGTAGTGCAATTTGGTCAAAACATGTGTCACTGTTGGACAAGCCTTGCAATGATTTGAAAATCCTCGAATTATTTACTAATAGGTTGTAATAGTATTTTTGTAGTGGATGAGAATACTTAAAGCACCTCCAATAGCCTATGGAAATTAGATTACAAATTTTTGCAACAGATACCCTAATACTAAGGTAGTTATTTTATTTGTTAGATAAAAATAGAAATACAAGGAGAATTATAAAGAGGCAATAATCGCTTAAATAAATATAGATTATCAAATTAAAATCTGTAAATATAGCGTGTCTTTTAGATTAGTTGTTGGAAACGTTTTTTAATAGAAAATATGTATATTTGTTTTTAACCGTCAAATAAAGAGACGGTTGGTGATGCTCTTAGATTGTATTCAGACGGTTGTAAAAAAAATATTTTCGCCGGAATACAATTGCAACCGAAATCAGTTATAAATATAAACCGAATCGCATGTCGTGGTAAGTTTATATGTTTAATAAAAATATCAAAAAATAAATTACAAATATTTGTAATCATATCTTATACATCATTATCATGGAGATATGATTTATCAAAAAAAATACTAAACCACATGCATTAACGATGGTTAATATAAACAAATTTTAGTTGAAGCTAGGGGATGGATATCTCTCATGTTCACTATTAAATTTTCAAATTGAAAATCAAAATTTTTTTTCATGAAAATATCCATGTGTGTGATGAGTCTTTTTCCCGACCAATAGTTTTGTTTATAGGAAGAAGGAAGATAATATATTAAATCATGTGACAAATTTATTTAGATTTGTTTTCTTTTGATATAATACCTCATTCAAGTAGGACACAAAGCATCGATAGTTAGTTTTATTGTATACATAATATCATAATTGCAAACCACTATTAGCAACTACCTATCTTTTTTTTGTAAAACCTTTTTCACGGATCCATTAACTATAAACTTTGTTACTACAGCTAAATATTCGTCAGACCATCAACCTTAATATCAAAGAACCACATTCGAATGAGGTAACGACCTTAATATCAAGGTATTTTTCCAAAGACCTGTTATCTGCAACATCAACCTTTTACAGTTACAACCAATCTAAAATTTGACTAAATGTAAACTATGTGACTATGATACTATCATTTATCCTCTTGATTGCTAAATTGGATTTTTTCTAATTTCCATTAAACGTTGACCCATAAGTACCAGAGCATATTTTATGTATATCTTTCAAATCATCATTTTGTATCACTTGAAAAGCGATTTAAAACCAAAACATGAATAAATAGCGAAAAACTACAAAACAATTACAAAAAACGGGTTATTAAAGAAGTACGAATTGGTAATCCATGAAGACGCTATTATGAAACAATGCACGAGGCACCTACTCACAACTAAATTTCGATTCATTATTGTATTCTACAATAATTGTTATTGGTTTCTTACAAAGTTAATCTTTTAATAACCTTGTTAGACACTATACAAGTAATTATCGAAATAAACAAATGTAACACCAAGCTGTTGTAGGTACATTCAAAACCTAAAACTCGAGTAAACAATTTTTTATTAAACTTTTCTCATACAAGATAACTTAAATGAGGCTATGCAAAGTTTAACGATACATGTATCACTCTTCAATAAGCTCATATCACTCATTACGGAATATAAGTCGTTGATAACTTCACTTTTATATACACACAAAAAAAACTCGGTAAAATTCCAAATCAAACACGAATATTTTTAAACTTGAGCTAGAAATTACAAGTTTAAATTGGGAATCGAAAAAAAAAAGTTCAATTATGAGTTTGCACTTCAAATGTGAGACGAGAGAGACCGATAAAGAGATTGGTACTGATGGTCTGCAACTGAAATTAATACTCTGCTTTGGTCCAGTTGCGGTGGTATAGTCCAACTTGCTTCAGATCAGACTACTTCAGACCATCGTGCTTTGCACAAGCCTTCCTCGACTGATCATATATCTCATTCAACACAATGGTCACCAGTTTTATCCCCTTATGTCATCCCTTGAGATCCGACAAACACCTCTGCCACTAAGTTAAGGCTCAAACTGCACCTAAAGAGTTTCATCTATTCTTTTTAATACATGTCTTTGATATATCCAACTATGAACATTTATTCCTATGAAATTACATATGTTGACGAATTACTTCTAGTCTATATCTAACACTTCATTAATTTTGTTAGATTTTATAAGATGGTTCATCACCTCAAACTCACTTGCTAATGATGATGATTTTTAACTATAGTAGTTTTACTATCAACGACGAGTCAAATGTTTATGACGATATTTTAAATCATTGATGATAGAAGTGTTCACATTGTAAAATATGATTCTTTTGTTAAAAGTGTACATTGTGTTCACATTGTACCCTCTTGTACTCACATCAACACATATATTTTTTTAATAACTTAGGCTAGACCCATAAGGTCCATTAAATACGTGTTCTCTATAAATAGACCACGACAGGAATATAAAAAGGACACTAAAATTATAATTATTTTCTACCATAGTGAAACCTTTTTCTCTTGCAGCGTTTGTGAACATAAATATTATTGTTGAACCACGTTAAAATTCTTTATCATTTTCTTTAATTTTGTTTTCTGTTTGAGTAATTTGTGAAAATATTGCATATATTTTATAATAAATGTGTATTGGACCACAAGTTTTGCAATTTAAGGTGGATCAAGTATCAAGAAGTGAAGCGTCAGTATCAGATGGTAGTGATGATGATGCGCCTGAACCAGAATAACAAGCTTATAGAATAACATTGGGCATATAAATAAGAGATCTCATACCACCAGAACGTTATGCGAACCTAATTGCATATGCTTTGTTAGTGGAGGAAGAAGTTGATATATAAGTAGCTAGTTGATATAGCAAACCTATTACAAGTTCAGAAGAAAATTAGTGAACTAGTCTTATAGGGGAAAAGACTGAATCATTTTATAAAAATCCGACATGGGATCTTGTTCACTTGGTTATTGGAAAAAATGTACTTGGTTGCGAATGTGTATCCAAGAAAAAAGAAGATAGTCGAGGGGTTGAGACCTCTAGATTTAAAGCAAGACTGGTCACTAACGGTTTTGCTCAAGGAATAAGAATCGACTTCCATGAAGTATGTTATCCAATAATGAAACATAGTTCGTTCGAGTTTTGGTAGAAAACCAGCTTTGCAAGATTTAGAGATTGAGAAGTTAAAAGTGAAAACTACGTTTCTACATGGTGAATTGGAGGAAATAATCTACATGAGGCAACTAGAAGGATTTATAGAACCTAAAATGGATGACAGCGTTTATCTACTGAAAAAATCTTCATATGGTTTGAAATAATCACCTAGGAAATGGTACAAATGATTTGATACATTCATGGTGTCAATAAGGTTCACAAACATCCCATTTGACATTTTTACATATTATTAGAAGATGTCATATGATTATTATGTTTACTTGTTGTATGTGCATGATATGCTTATTGTTTCTTGTATTATATCACACACTGTGAAAATATAGAAGCAGCTTAGTGCCGATTTTGAGTTGAAAGATCCAGGTTTGAAAAAAATGATTACGAGGAATAACTTTAAGATTGTGTCCGGCAGTACAATTTTGTGTGTGTGGTAGTGATATTATGCTTTCAGAGTGTATTGTGTTTAGCAGTACAAATGCTTGTTGTGACAGTATCATTGTTAGTCATGTGGTATGAGCCCATTAGGCCCATTATCTAGTAAGTTCTATTTATTCCCTATAAATAGACTACTAGGACTACACAAAACATAATTTGAAATCTCTAACCTTTTTCTATCATAGTGAAATAATTTTCTCTGGAGGCTCCCGTGGACGTAGACAATTGTCGAACCATGTTAAATCACGTGTTCTACCTTTACTGTTCTTTGTTTCATTTTTGTTCTGTGCTTGAGTCATTTTGTGATAAATTGTGTAGTGATTTAATAATAAAATTGGTATTAGAGCCACATAGTGAAATTAGGGTTTTTGCAATTAGAGTTTCACAATGGCGTCTACAGCAACAAAATACATGATTAAAAAATTTGATGGGGGATCTAACTTTGCGTTATGGAAGATTAAACTGAAATCTTCATTGGTACTGCAAGGGTTGTGGAAAGATATCAAGAATAAGTTACCATAAGAGATGAAATGAGAGGAGAAGCAAGATCTTCAAGAAATGGTTTTGTGCTAGATTTTAATGAGTGTGAAAGATAATGTGCTTCGCGAGATTAATGGTGAGAAGACTGCTACCTACGCATGGAAGAAGTAGGAGATCTTTACTCAGAAAAAAAGAAGTAGTAAACCGATCATATTTGAAGAAGCGTTTGTATGATTTTAGATTGAAAGAAGGTTTGTCCATAACCGAGCACTTAGATAATTTGAATCAATTATAATGGACTTGGAGAACATAAATATCAATATTGAGGATGAAGATCAAGATTTGTTTGTATTGAGATTGTTACCAACTCCCTATGAAAACTTCGTAGATACCATTATGTATGGTAAGGATAAGTTGTTGCTAGCAGATTTCAAAGAAGCACTAAAATCAAAAGAGTTGAGACAGTTGCAGCCAGACAATCAAGCTGAAGGAAAGGTCTTATGACTGGGGAAGATCTAGAAATAAAACGAGTTATTTAAGAATGAAGAAGTGGAGGTCCAAATCAAAGGTAAAGAACTCAAACTGTTATGAATGCGGTGAACAAAGTCATTATATGATTTTCCGAAACTGAATGGTAAGAAGGGAAAATCAAAATGAAAATATAGGAAACATTGTTGAAGGTGTGAATGATTCCGGCAATAGTGAAACAGTGGTAGAGGAGATGTACTGTCCGTGAGTTCAGAAATTGGGCAAAAATTGTGGGTACTTGACACTGACGCTACATATCACATGTGCTAGTTCAAGTAGTGGTTTGATACTTACAAGGCAATGCAGGGACTACCTATTTAGGGAACAATCATTCGTTGACTATTGGTAGTATCGGTAACGTCAGAATCAGAACGTTTGACAGGGTTGTTAGAATTTTGATATGCTGGCATGTTCTTGGGTTAAAGAGAAACCTGATTTCTCTTAGGAATCTAGAATCTTGGGGTTACAAGTACCGTTCAGAAGACTGTTTAATCAAAGTGATAAAAGGCTCAATGGTATGTATGAAGGACAGTTTGCAGAAGGGTCTTTGCATTCTCTAGGAGAGTGTTGTTATGGGAGATGCTGCAATAGCATCATCAGGGAGTAATAGACAAGGTAGGCAAGATCAGAATCAATTGTGGCATTGGCGTCTTGGTCATATGAGTAATAGAGGATTAACAGTTTTGGGAAAGAACGATTTGTTGAAAGGATATAAAGCAAAATCATTAGGATTTTGTGAGTACTATGTATTTGGTAAACAAACTAAAGTCAAACTCAGCAAATCGGTTTTAAGAAAGACTAAAGGGACATTGGACTACATTCACTCAAATCTTTAGGGTCCAAATATGATTTCATCAAAGAGCGGAACCAGATACTACATGAGTTTGATTGATGATTATTCAAGGATGGTAGCGGTTTGCTTTCTGAAAACGAAAGATGAGGCATATTCAACCTTTCTCAAATGGAAGACGATGATTGAGAAGCAAACATAAAGAAAAATAAAACGTCGTAGGAGCGATAATGGGTTAGAATATTGTAGTCGTGAGTTCAACGAGTTCTGCGAAGCTGAGGGAATAGTGCGACATCGCACTTATTCTAGAACACCATAACATAATTGAGTCGCAAAAAGAATGAACATAACACTTTGTGACAACGCACGAAGTATGCTCTCATATTCCGGTGTGAGAAAAGATTTTTGGGCTGAAGTTATCAATACAGCGTGTTACTTGGTGAATCGATCTCCATCAATGACTATTGATTGTAAAACTTCTTTTGATATTTTCTCTGGATCGTCGGCTGATTACGAACATTTGAGGGTCTTCGATTGTCCTGTGTATGCTCATGTGAGAGATGGTAAGCTTGAGTCGAGGGTAAAGAGGTGCATATTCGTAGGATATAATACTGGAGTAATGAGATATAGGTTATGGTATACCTCTCCAAATTCTCTAGGTTTTCTCATCAGTAGGGACGTTACTTTTAACAAGTTTACTTCAATAGAAAGTCAAAGGAAAGTAGGAGAAATGGTCGAATCAGGATCGGTTGTCAGTAAACAGGTGGAGCTTGAAGTAGAATCAGTTCCTAGTACGTCCAATAATTCGAGTGGTTCTAAGGTGGATCTAGAATCAGGAGGTGAAGCGTCAGCATCGGATGATAGTGACGATGATGTGCCTGAACCAGAACAACAACCGTATAGCATAACATTGAGCAGACAAAGAAGAGATATTATACTTCCAAAAAGTTATGTGAATCTAGTTGTATATACTCTGTCAGTTGCAGACAAAGTTGAGATTCAATAACCTAGTAGCTACAGAGAAGCTATAACGAGTTCACCGGAAGATCGATGGATTGGTGCTATGGAGGACAAAATGTAGTAAGCAGTAAATGGGTGTTCAAGAAAAAGGAAGGTAATCCAGGGGTTGAGACATCTCGATTCAAGGCAAGACTTGTCGCTAAAGGTTTTACTCAAAGAGAAGGAATCGACGTCAATGAAGTTTTTTCTCCAGTGGTGAAGCATAGTTTAATTCAAGTTTCGTTAGCCATGGTAGTTTTGCAAGATTTAGAGCTTGCGCAGTTGGATGCGAAAACTGCGTTTCTACATCGTGAATTAGATGAGCGAATCTACATGAGACAACCAGAGAGATTTATCGAACCTAATATGGAGGATAAGGTTTTTCTGAGAAAAAATCACTCTATGGTTTGAAACAGTCACCAAGGAAATGGTACAAACTTTTTGATACATACATGGTGTCAAAAGGGTTTATGAGGAGTCCATATGATAGTTTAGTGTATCATCAAAATATGTTAGATGATTCTTATATTTACTTTTTGTTGTATATGGATGATATGCTTATTGCTGCTTGTAGTATGTCACACATTGTACGGATAAAGAAGCAGCTTAGTGCCGAGTTTGAGATGAAGGATCTGGGTAGAGCAAAAACGATTCTTGGTATGGAGATTATCAGGAATGGAAATGTAGGATCATTACACTTGTCTCAACGAATATATATTGATAAAGTATTACAACGATTCAACATGTTTGATGCTAAGGCAATTAGTATTACGTTTGCTACTCATTTTAATTTGTCTGCAGCAGGAGCGGCCAATGACGATGCTGAGTTGGAACAAATATCGATGTTTTATATACAAGTGCAGTTGGTAGTATCATGTATGCTATGGTATGCACACGTCCTGATATTTCACATGCGGTTAGTATAGTTAGCAGGTACATGAGATGTTGTGGGAAAGAACACTGGCAGACAGTGAAATGGATAGTTTGGTATCTTAAGAATATTGTGAACGTTGGCTTAAATTTTGACAAGATGGATAATGGTACATTGCTGAATAATGTTGCAGGGAGTGGTTGGTTTTGTTGATTCTGATTTCGCATGTGATATGGATAAAAGAAGATATCTGGCAGGATATATATTTACTCTAGCTGGGAGTGCGATCAGTTGAAAAGCACAGTTGCAAGCTATTGTAGTTTTTTCTAGAACAAACGTAGAGTACATGGCCGTAAAAGAAGCAATTAAAGAGGCAATATGGTGGTAAGGTTTGGTGGCAGATTTGGGCTTGGATAGGACTACTACAAAAGTGTTTTGTGACATCAAAGCGCCATACACCTTACAGGGAACTAGATGTACCATGAGTTGATGTGAAGAAAGTGTCTACACACGATAACCCAACAGATCTAATGACCAAGGCGGTAACAGTTCAAAAGTTTAGGGAGTGCCTAAACTGGATTAATGTTCGCAATATAGAGTGAATGCTTTATGAGTATTTGGTGAGTCAGAAGAATAGAAGTTTCTTTGTTAATAATGAAGAAAGGATATTCGCCTCAAGGGGAAGATTTGTTGTGAATGAGTCGAATAGTGCCTTGACAATGTATTGTGTCCGACAGTACAGTTTTGTGTTTGTGATAGTGATATTGTGCCGTGACAGTGTACTGTGTTCGGCAATACAAATAAGTGTTGTGACAGTATCATTGTTAGTCTTGTCGTATGAGCCCATTAGGCCCATTATCTAGGAAGTTCTATTTATTCCCAGTAAATAGACTACTAGGGCTACAGAAAACATAATTAGAAATCTGTAACCCTTTTCTATCATAGTGAAACACTTTTCTCTGGCGGCCCTGTGGACGTAGACAATTGTCGAACCACGTTAAATCATGTGTTCTATATTTACTATTCTTTGTTTCATTTGTGTTTTGTGCTTGAGCCATTTTTTGATAAATTACATAGTGATTTAATTAACAAAGATCAACCAATGACGATACTGATAAGGGGATAATTCGCCGAAACAAATAATAAAGAGTGAATTATGAATAGAAGGAAACTAATATGACTGTAATAGCATTTGTAGCTTATTAGATGGTAATTTGTAAACAAAGTATTTAATGAAGGACCAAAAGAGAAATAAAACAAGCCCACCAAGGACATTAATGGGTCCACCCTTCACTACTATAAAAGGAGACCCATTATTCTTGGTAGGTGGGACATTCTACAATATAATATTCTCTTTCCACTTTCTCTCTATACACTCTCACTTTAGTCACATCAGGTCCAAGATCCAATATTCTTCCTAGTCATTTATTCTCTCATCAGATACTGATTTGGAACGAACACTGAAGTAAATTTTTTACTATCATGTATGCTATGTTGTGCACACATCTTGCTATTTAACATGCGGTTAGTGTAGTCAGTAGGTACATTGGATATCCTTCGGAAGAACACTCACAGGCATTGTAATGGATATTTTGGTGTCTTAAGTATACATCGAATATTGACTTGATTTTCAACAAGACTGATTTTAACGGATCACTAAACAATATGGAAAGATCACTTGTTGGTTTCGTTGATTTCGATTTTGCAGGTGATATGGATAAAATGAGATATTTGACAGGTTATATGTTTAATTTAGATGGGAGTGCGATCAGTTACAAGGAACAGTTGTAAACTATTGTCGCTTTATCTACAACAGAGATATAATACATGGCTATAACGAAAGCAACTAAAGAGGGAATATGGTTGTAAGGTTTTGTGGCAGATTTGGGCTTGGATATGACTGTTAAAAACGTTTTTTGAGACAGTCAAAGCGCCATACACCTTACATGGAACCATATGTACCACAAGTGTACAAATTATATATATGTGAGGTATCATTTTATTCGTGATATAATATCAAAAAAAAATTTGTATGCGAAGAAAGTGTTTATACACGATAATCCAACATATATAACGACCACGACAATATCAGTTCGTAAGTTTATGGAGTGGCTAAACTTGTTTGGCGTTCGCAATATAAAGAGAAGTTTTCTTCTTGATAATGAAGAAATGATGTTCACCTCAATGAAAAGATTTGTTGAGGATGAGTCGTATGATTATGACCATATCTACAATAATAATTGGCGATATAAGTGCTAAGTGTGTATATTGTGATTCTTGTGTTCATAGTGTACATTCTTGTATTCATACTAACACTTATACTTGTTAATAACTTAGGTAGCCCATTAGTTCTAATATTTAAAAAGTTCTTTTTATTTCCTACAAGCAAACGCTAAATATATCCAAAAAAGGCACTGATATCTGCGTTGATATTATTGTCGAACCACGAATTTTTTATTATTATTTAGTTTTATTCTGTTTTGGGTTGGAACTATTTGTGAAAATATTGTATCGATTTTATTATGCCTACCTTGAGAGTTACCACTTACCTACGTCTAAATCTTTCTTACTTTTGTTAGATGGTATAAGATGGCAATCACCTCAAATTCAATGGCAAATGAGGGCTGTTCAACTGTTATAATATCACTATCAAGAAGCTTTGGTTGCTTAGCGAGGGAATATCCTGTCTCAACGGCCAATATCATCCGGTTTACTTTGCATGTCTCGTCCTTGAAACCACCAATTTGTTTGTCTCATCATCTAGTTTATTTCACAAGTGTTTTCTAACTTCTTCAAATCTTGTCATATATTTTCATGATAATCATTAATCATTTCAATTAGTTAACTCACTACATTGTTCAATTCACTTTGCTAAGATTGTCAAACTGCAATGTACACATATTTTGTTTCTTAAACTGGTCATATCCTCTTCCAAGTTTCCAAGTAGTTAGAACTACAGTTTGAACTACTCGAAACTTCAAAAAAATATGCGCAGTTTAACGTGGCAAACAACATAGATACACTAACTAACAAAGGATATTGCAGTTTGCAATCTGTATTGTAAGATGGCCAAACTCAAAAAACTCGATTACACAAACAATATCGTCAAAAGAGGAATTGAAATTAGTAACGATGGTTCCTAGGAGATATAGGACAAAAAAAAATCTAAAAAATAGGATATTTAAAATGGATAATAAGATACACAAACTTAGTGATCAAATGGTTTCTAGGATGATTGATATTCAAACCAAAGATGATGATATTGGTACTATGGCTACAAACCTATGTCTATCATAAACAGCAAAAGATTCTTGATGGCCAACATGATCCAAAACGTCAAACAATTTATTCAAGAACACCGAAAAAACTTCAAAGGAGAAAGACATTAAATCAACATATATACCATCCTTAGATTGTCAGAGAGGTAAGAGTGGAAAAAGATAACCACGACGATGTACAGAATACGTCTCCAGTGAATGGCTAGAGCTAGCTCGAAGGGATGGACTCTCTACATAACCAAAGACATGTATATAGCATATATTAGAAACTCGAAACTATTGCGCAGGATCTCGATTTTGATTATAAATGCAATGGCCGTTGGTAACAGTCAAATGCGATGATCAGACGGAGTCGCAACAGTGGGAGGCGGTGGTTTGCGAATGACTTCCCTAATTAGTCTCTTATGGATGACTGGAGCTTTGTTTAAATTTTCTGTACAAACAAAATTTAGATTTTATTTGTAAAAAAAACTTAAACATAATTTTCCAAGTTATTCTCAACATTAAATAATATACAGTAGGAAAAAATTTATGAGATCTTGAACCTTGTGTTGCCGAAAAGTCAATAGTTCTTGCTTGTGAAAGTAAAGGACATGATCCTAAAGAGAAGATTAAACCCAAAAGAAAATAATAGAGAGCAAGTTTAAGAACTCTCGGCATTCTCTTATTATATTCTCTTGAACTCAGAAAAATTACAATATCATTAGTTTATTTTGATTCGATACATATGCTTTTCAAATCTCTTTTCATATATAACTACCAAAGCAGTCTTAAAAGACTTTGAATGTATATGGTCTATTTTTCTTTTGTAATAGTTGATGATTGATTAAGCTGTTTCCATAACAATAAATTCAGTATATGTCACTGTTGGAATAAAAATATCGACACTTGAACAAACGTACGAAAATAACTTCTGAATAATATTTGAGCGGAACTTACATAGCAGCTTCCCGGACATTATGTAGATAATATCCACCAAAAATTTAAATGGTCCAAATATATCACAAAGTACACATTTCTCAAATTAAACATGAAATTTTACTATATTTATATTAAAAATTAAATACAATAAATAAAATTTTACGAGAGTAGTCCACGTTTGCTACTATTTTATTTGTTGTGATATAGTTGGAATCATAATTCTTATAAATTTATGAAACAAATCGGAATTATTTTATTTGAATAAATGTTGATTCTAACTCTACTTAGATTAATTATATTTTTTTTTACGATTAAATTTTAGATTCAATTTACATCGAAACACGCGTCAGTGTTGGATTCATCAAATTTGCAATGAACTGAATACCGCCGAATTTTCTATTAATCTATTATTATTATTATTTTCGGAGGGAACCCGCAACCGCTACTCAAAGTGCAATGAGTGCGCACAGGGTAAATCCTCAGTCTGAGACGATAGCCTGCAAACCAACGCCAGAAGGTAAACCACACAAGGTGACAGGCTCAACCGAGAAAGCGTATGTAGAGGGACTCGAACTCATGACCTTTTGGTCATAAGAATGCCATACTCAACCAACTCGGCTACCCCCTTGGAGGCTCTATTAATCTATTATAGTTATACTTGTAGTGGATATACAAATGGAACACCCGATTGCATTCTGATGTACAAAAAATACTTCCAAATGAAATGCAATTACAATCGAAATCTTTTGTAGAGATGGTTCAAATAGACAGATATGTTGTTGCAAAATCTGTTGATACTTCGTTCAAAACATAAAGCCAATATTTATGTTACGTGGATTAAATGTTGGTGTGAACTAGTTGCAAATTCGTTACCAACCGGTTGCAAATTCATTCCTAAATTTAATAAAAATACAAAAAAAACTCCAAATATTTGCAATTTTGTTTCATACATCATTATCAAGTGGAGATGATTTCTCAAGAAAATACAAAAAAAAAATACAGTTACGCGTAATATAAACAAACCTTAATGACAGTCTCGGGAATGGATATCTCTTATTATATTTTTTAATCAAAAGAACAATTCTATTAAGAATTGAAAAGATTACAAAAAATAAGAGTCATAAAGAAATAAACCCAAAATTACAAAACTGAAAAAAGGCGCTGGAAATCTCCCGCCCAGCAAAAAAGAACCAAAATTGAAAATGAACAGCTCATTACTGAACTTCAATACACAAGCACAAAAGGACTCCTCGATTCCAAGCTCAACTTTACTTCTTAGACTCCTCGATTCCAAGCTCATCTTTACTTCTTAGACTCCTCATCTTCAATTCCATGAAATCTCCATCTACATCTCGAATTCATTTCCTCCTCAGCGTCATTCCCATTAAAACTCCATCAACAGCACAACCATGTCTCAACCACTTCCTTCCATAGCAGCCAATCCAATCTGCCAAATAAAACCAAAATCTAGCAGTACCCGAATTCACTAAACAATATACCCTAAATTTAAGCTCTCAAGAAAAGTAATTGCATGTAAAGCAGATGGTGCATTATGCTGACGAAAGAGCAGTTTTTGCTTGCACTTAAGGGTCCATTTGGCAAGCCAATCAGCTGCCTGATTCTGGACCCTTGAAATGTGCTTGAGAGTCATGTTTTTATCCAGAAGGTTACGACAATAGCTAAGATTATGATCCTCGAAATCAGTTTTAGTGTTATCGGTAAGCTGCTTAATAAGAACAAGAGAATCAGACTCAATGTCTACGTGCTTCCAATTATTCTTGAAGAAAATAGTCAGGCCATTCAACATAGCTAAAGTTTCACCTTGAAGAGGAGATACTTTACCAATTTGATTACCATATGCATACGTTATGTCTCCATCGTTGTTCCTCAAAAGTACACCAGAAGCAGCCTCACCATTGAAAGCACAAGAGGCGTCAACATTCATCTTAAGGCGAGAGTGGACAGGAGGAATCCATCTAAGGTACTGAGGTATGCTTTTCTTTTCAATAGATCGACATCCTAAGATCACACCTGCATCATGAGCTTTCGACCAGTGCTTGTAACTAAGATTACCATTGACATCTATACCTTTAACAATGTTAATAATGTTATCAATAGCCCTGTTAACAATTATATGAACACCCTTGTGCTTAATGGAATTTCTAGCTTTCCAAACCATCCAACATATAACTTGAGGGATAAGGTGAGAAACATGAAATTTAGTTTTTGAAAACCAAAACCAGCATCTTAGGAGATGAGATAAGACCATTGATCTTTTGATTTTGATTTTAAAAATACAGGCAAACCAATTCCAGAGCTGCCAAGCAAAAGAGCAATTAACAAATAAATGGTTCTTTTCCTCACAATTATCACAAAAAACACACTTAGAGGCCATGCTAATATGCCTCTTCATCATGATAGTATCAAGAGCAATAAAGTTATGCATTAATTTCCATGGCATGAAAGAGAACTTCCTGGGAAGTTTTGAGTTCCAGATCTTCTTGTAAAGGCTTGAGTAATTATGCTTAGCTCTTATAAACTCCCAGGTTTGTTTTAAGTTGAATTGCCCATTAGCAGAAAGTCTCCAGTAGATAGCATCCTCCTTATCAGTTATCTGAGTTTTGTTGATCTTTAACATTCTTTCAGTATCAATACTATTCTGCACTTCATTTGAACACCAAGAGTTGTTTTGCCAAAATGAATTAACTTTAACATCAATATACCAATTTATATTTTGATCAGTTGCAATGGCAAGCAAGCTGTGCCAAGAATCCTTCTAGAAGTTCACGTTACCATTACCAAGAATCCAGGTAATGTTCATATCAGCTTGCTGTCTAATGCTACACAATCTTTTCCAAACTAAAGAACCCTTTATGTTAGTGTATAAAGGATGAGAATTTTTACAATAAATGTTATTCATAACGTTTGACAAAAGGAAGTTATTCATTCTGAACTTATACCAGTGCTTCTGGGAGAAAGAGTTTTGAATGTCAAGAATTTTTCTCACATTTAATCCTCATTCCTCAAAAGTCCTGCAAATAAAATGCCAAGAGGACCAGTGTATAGTCTTATGATCAAGCTTAGTTCTCCATAAAAATCTGTTTAAAGTCTGCTCAATCTTACTAATGATATTTCTAGGCAATTCACAGCATTGAATCCAATAATAGACAATAGGTAAAAGAACATTGGAAATTAATGATAACCTGCCACCATAGGATAGAAGCTTACTGTCCCAATCAGTGATTCTATCATTGATTTTTTTCAAAATGGGCTTGTAGATCTTAGCTTTGTTATTATTAGAGATAGTAATACCCAGGTGATAAAGAGGAAGAAAATCCACCTCAAAACCAGTTTGCAGCTTGAGATTATGCACCTTAGCAGAATTCGACTTAAGAGAGACTATAAACTTAGTTTTGATTTTATTAATGGCTTGACCTTAAGTGAGCTGATAAAGATCAAGATAGCCACTAAGCATATCAATAGAATTAGGAGTATTATTAGTAAAGATCAAAATGTCATCTGCAAACCTAATGCAAGGAATAATAAAATAACATCTAGATACATAGCGCATTGAAGGGTTAGAATTAAACAAGATACTTAATCCCCTACTGAGAAACTCTTCACCAAGAATAAACAGGAAAGGAGAAATAGGATCTCCTTGCCTTAAACCCCTTTTCATTTTAAAGTAATCAACAGTATCACCATTAATAAGCATGGAAACATGAACATCAGAGATTATTTTCTTAATAAGCTCAACCATCTTTAAACTAAAACCAAATGAATACAACACTTTAAGGATAAACGAATGAGAAATTCTGTCGAAAGCTTTCGACATATCCAACTGAACAACATTATTCCCTTTTTAGGCTTCTTGTTAATATAAAAAAGTAACTCTTTAGCCAGTAAGATGTTGTCTTGAATAAGTCTATTCTTTACAAAGGCAGACTGAGAATTGGAAACAATTTTGGGAAGAACATTAGACAGTCTATGATTTATAAGAGCTGAAAAAATCCTATTAATAAAAGTACACAGACCAATAGGCCTGTAACTATTCCACCAAGTAGGGTTAGAAACCTTAGGTATAAGGCAAATGCCAGTTGCAAACAGGCCAGTAGGGATAGTATTACCATGAATATACGAGTTAAATGCATTACACAAATCCCTTCTAATAATATGCCAACAATACTTAAAGAAAAAGAGATTAAAACCATCAATACCCGGAGAACTGTCCTTCTTCATATTTCTTATGATTCTCCAAATTTCATCTTCTGTTACATTTCTGAGCAGCATATTGTCCTCAATAGATACAATGGAAGGGATGCAATCAAAGCTTTTACTTTCAAGAAACCTGTTATCCTCTGCAATGCTTTTATAAGGATCAGATGTAAGAATGCTTTAGAAGTAATTAGCATCAGAAATACCTATCTCCTTCCTATCAGTAATCCAGGTATCCCCATCTCTAATACTCTTAATCTCATTTTCCTTTTTTTCTTAGCAATATAATTATAGAACATCTTAGAATTACCATCACCTTCATGAAGCCAACTATTGAAACACTTCTGTCTTAGGAAAGAATCTTCATTTCTAAGAGCCTTAAGATACATACCATTGGCCATAGCTAAGTTAGCAGCAGACTGATGGTTATTATTAGTATAATGAAGAACCTCCAAAGCTTTGACCTTACATTCAGCTTCTTTGACACTGTAAAAAACATTACCAAACTTATCTTTGTTCCAAACCTTAAGGCAGCCTTTTAGCATTTTAAGCTTATACCAGAAAGTGTTGCTAGGATGACTATCTAAAGGCTGATTCCAATCCTGCTCAACAATAATTAAAAAGGAATCATCATTACACCAAAAGTTTAAAAACCTAAAATTCTTTTTTCTGTGAATAGCATCATTAAAATTAAGAGTAGTAGCATGGATAAGGAGAGGAGCATGGTCCTCTGTATGAGTGAATGTAGACATCTATTTATCATTAATTAATGCACGATCAAGCCTTCTCCACTTGTTACTTCTAGTCCAAGTAAGCTTCGAACCACAATACCCAACATCATTCAAGTTGCATCTTCTTATAGCATCATTAAAGTTGTCCATACTGGCTTGACATGAGGATCTACAACCCAATTGCTCATCATGAGCAGATATAGTATTGAAATCCCCCACACACATCCAGGGCTTATCAATATCACAGATAGTTTCAAGACAATCCCAAAGATCTAACCTTAAAATTCGATTGCATTTTGCATAGACTGATGTTAAATAAACTTTGTCAATAATACCAGGGCACTCCATCTCCATGTGAATACATTGATCAACATTGAGAACAATGTTGATATTAATACTAGGCACGCAGAAAACCCACAGCTTATCTGACACATTAGCTGCATAGTTGCTAAAATCCAACACCTGAGCAACATATTTAATCTTATCTCCCTTAGACATAGGCTCCTGAACAATAAGCACCTTGATACACTCCGAATTAACCATAGAATTAAGTCTTCTCAAGGTGTACTTTTTATTCACACCCATTGCATTCCAACTAATCACTCTGATCATTTTCAGAGTAGGATTTATGAATTTTGTCTCTTGCACTGAGAGACTTGATGATTAACTTATCTTTGGATTTTCTTCTTTTTGCAGCCTTCAATTTGGATGATATTATTTCATTAAAAATTTACTGTGGAGAAAGTCTTGGAGTAGGGGAGCAGCTACAAATATTAAGATCATGAGAACTATATTGATCATCATCAATCCTATTAATAACATCAATAATTTCTTTGCTTTTGTCTTGTGAAACGTCTTGAACAATTTCAAGATTCTGTTGTATATTTTTGTCCATTTGAACTTGTATAGAATTTAACTGATTAACATCATTGATACTTTCAATCTTTCCCTCTTCTTGATCCTTGTGAGTTACAATTGACTTAAGCTTTCTTCTATATACCTTAACAATGTTCCTTTATATAGTAGTGTCAACAGAAGGCTCTTTGCTAATCTCTTCATGCTTCTCATCCGTAGCATCATTCTTGTTATTTTCTTGAACCGAATCAGAGCCCTCCACCTTCTTTGTTGATTTCTTGCATTCAGATTGACAATGTCCTATGTGATAACAACCATGACAATACGCATGCACATTTTTATAACTAATGGTTACCTAATAACCATGATTACTCCCAAAACCATAAACTTTGTTATTGCAGCTAAATATTTGTCAAAATATCACGAATATACCATAGAAAGTAACCGCATTTGAATTGAATTATGTAATGAAATTAATATTAGGGTCGCATTCCAAAAATTTGCTATCTGTAACATCAATTCTTTACAGTTACAACCAATCTTAATTTGACTAAGTGTCTACTATGTGACTATCACCCTATCTTTTGTCATCTTGATTGCCACACTGGGTCTCTTCTATTTTCATTAAACATTAACTCATAAGTACCAGAGTCTATTTCTCGTATCTCTTTTAAATCATCATTTTGTATGACATGAAATGAGATTTAAAACCAAAACATGAATAATCAGCAAAATAAATATACAGGACAACTACAAAAACCGAGATATTAAATAAGCATGAATTGGGTTCTTATAAAGTTATTAATTAAAAAAAATAAGCCTCTTTTGATGATCTTGTTAGAAAGTATACATGTAATTATCGAAATAAACACATGTAAAATCGGGCATTTACAAGTACCTTCAAAGCCTAAAACACGAGTAAACAAGCTTTTTACTAACCTTTACGCATATAAAGTAGCTTAAACGAGGCTATACAAATTTTAGAACTTCATGTCTCACTCTTCTCTAAGCCGATATAACTCATTTTCACTTCATATGCGAGATGGAAGAGAGTGATAAAGAGATGATCGTGGATCTTATGGAGTCTTGGAAAATCAGTGACGATGGTTTGTAACTGAATACAAAGATGGAGTCCCTAGTAATGGGAAAACAATTATTTCCCACCATAGCTACCAATAAACTCACATTGTATTAAAAAATGTTTAAATTATTTTTTATCTAAACAAGAGACATAAATTTACATGTTTAATAAATTATGGATTTAAGGTTATAGATGATCCATGATTTAACAACATAAAAATGATTTAACAACATAAAAAGATTATATTCTTTATGGTAATAAATGGAGAGAATATATGAAGTTAATCAAAGAATAAATATTAAGAGAAAAATAGTGTTTAAAAATGTGGTTTATGGTTTGGAGGAGAATCCAAACAATGTGCAAGAACATGCCCTTGTGACACAATACACATTTAGAGGAGAGTTTTTAGTATTAAATTGTACGATCTGTATATTAGGATTTTCAGAATCTCTAGTGAACTTTATCTATGAAGTATTTATGAATTAATTACTTTTAAAAGTTGCAGGAGAATATCAAATGAATGATGAGGTTTTTTTTGTAAAAAGAGAAATAAAATATATTAAACAATTAAAAAAAGGTAGATAAATAAAAGAAAAACTAAAAATGATTTAATTGTTTCTAATCTATTTTAACATGATATATTGTACAACAAAATATTATGTCGGTTGCAAATTTGTTTTAATAAATTATCTGAGTTTGTTTTTTATGGTCAAAACATGCATTGTTGCAAATTTATTACAAATTTGTCACTATTGATAATCTAGTAACATATTAAATGACATGTTGTAAAAGATTGTTTCTCGAATAATGCGTTTAACAATAAAATTAATATGTTTAACAATTTAGGTCATTATGGATTATGACGGTTTCATCATGGTTTTGTCTCACAAATGATAAAGAGCACGATCATTTTAGTTTTTTCATGATGAGTTGACATGTTGGTTTGGTTCATGAAGGACCACGGTCTCATTCCTGATTTGCTAAAGCATGTGAGGTAACTAGTACCATGATGGTAACAAAAAATGTGATTTTTTTTACTCTTCGAAAACTCAAGATAATTTTTATTCTAGATAATTTATAATGTGCTGCATTTTTATTAGCCGTTTTTGTAATTTTGTTAACATTTTAAAATATTTTTATTCATAAAAATAAGTATTTTATGAGTAAATGTTTCTACTAGAAATAAAGTGATTGAAATTTTATATATCTATATCTATAAAATACTTATACAACCATTTAAAGAGATTTAAATTGCGTATATATTTATACACTATTTATACAACCATACATAACAAAATAAAATTAAAAAGATGCTTACAATACAACAAAATAAAAAGAAAATTAATATTTTAAAAAATAAAACCGTATAATAGATTAATTGAAAAAAATAATAAAATATAAAATATTTTTAAAATATTTTTAATTAATAAAACCGTATAATACAAAAAAATCATATTCATGAAAATAAAATTATAGAATAAATTAATAGAACAAAATAATAAAAATGTAATACAATAAATGGAAAAATATAACAAAATAAGAAGATTATGAATATAATAAAATTGAAAAGAAATCTAAGTAATCACATATGTAGATTTATTAAATATGGATCGATTAAACCTGATTGTGAAGGTTGAAGAGTAGAATATGTAGGTCAGGGTGGAGAATCAATCAAGTGTCAACAAAAATATTTTGATAAATCGAGTTTATCTATAGTCTTACAATCGACCTTGCATATTATGAATCTGATCATGCATATCATGAAATTGACCGAAACTATCAACCAATTGGCAAAGTCTATCATTTAATCGATTATGAATTTTTAGGGGTCTCTCAACATCTCACTGTCACACAATCTTCTTCGAGATTCTTGTGGTTTCTCAGAAGTACTACCAACACTCGAAGCGCTTAAAGAGTGTCATGAAAACCTATGTTTCATGAATGGTTTCCATCCTTAAGGTGACACAGGTGCAACACACTTATTGGCCGCCTAAACTTGATCCATATTTGCTTCAAAATATTCAAATACTTCTTACTTTGAGTAGAGTTCTCCATTAAATGTATATATCTCTTGTATTTTTAGGGATAATTTTCCTAACCTGGAACCTGTCGGAACTATCGAATCAATAGACTGACTAACATCCACCCAATTCTTCCTAAGTAAATGAGTTAATATCATCATGTAAGATATATATCATCTACAAATATGAATATTCCATATTATTAATGATAAAACTTTGTAAGTGTATTTTTTTGCTCAACAATATAGTAGTGATTACAAATATTTGAAGATTCGTCATGATTTAATCTTTATTATTCAAAGTAATAAAATATATATTTTCCAGCTATTAGCATCTCTAGTCCTAATCAACGTACTTAAACGAGGTCGACAATTCTTTTTGGCAAATATTTAACGATATATCACCATTTAATCTTCAGTAGGTTCACTGACTATTCCAATATTAAAGGCAAACTCTCCCGGGCTAATTCTTTTTGGGATACCTTAAGTCTGTAAAGTAAAGACATATGCAAACCAAATTCTAATTCTAGGCCGGATGTATAAATTATACTCATTGTACCACACATACTAAAATACATACCATGATTTTTTTATTTTTTTTATTTTTGTAGTTGCATAGAATTTCTCTACTATATCCACGTATTATTTTGCAACTAAATTGAGAGAATGTTAACCAATCCAATAATTTAAGATTTTCAATTAGTGATTTGATACATCGGACGTCATGAATCTCAAATGAGTCCAAGTACATACTGGCATTTATAGTTTTTCCACTTGTTGTTATAATGTTAGGGCCTTGCTCAATCATCTCCTCGACCTTTTGGTGTTCTAGATCTGATTGATGCTACATTTATATGCCATCATTTAGCGGTGTTTTGGATTTAGGTTTGGTTCTGAATCTGGATGATTTGGAGACGTCTTTTAATTTGTTAATTTCTTCCGTAAAGGCTTTAAAAATAAAATAAATTATTTTGGTTGGAGATTTTTAAGAATAGTTTGATATTTTTGTGTGAGAAAAAATGAGAATGAAGTTTTATATTTATAGGGGAAAATGGGATTCTATCGCTTTGTTTTAAAGACTACATAACAACTAATTTTGACTATCCATTGTAATAAACATGTGCTTGTTATCCTAAACTGGTGGTCGTTTGACCAACGACTATTTAAATATAGGTGTTCACTAGTTATTGATGTTATAAACGTGCACCTACTATTCTAAACACACCTATTGTTGTGAACGGGTGTCCATTTAAGCAAAACAAAATATTTTCCAAATTTTCCTCTAATAGGGATACTTGTTTTATGTACTGGGTGCCTGTTAGACACATATAAACACCCATAATATTTATATATGCGCCAATTTTGTAAATAATATTTTTAAAAAATAACTATTAGAACAAACCGGACATTTGTTATGAATAAATGGTCACCTACTCTCGTAATATTATGATACATATTCCAAACATCAAAAGTATAGTTGTCATAATAATGCTTAACATGATAATAGTCACCATATAGACATATAATATTAATAGTTATGTTTTTTATTAAGACATAAATATTAATGTTCGACATGATGATAATGGTCAATAAAATTTTAAGATAAGTAGTAATATTAATAGTCAACAGATGTATATCAAAGCTAGTAGTATCTTATCCCTCGAACACAATCATCCCAAAATGTTACCATCTCATACAGGATGGGGGAAACACAATTATAGAGATGGTGGTATGACACGACGTCTAAGTAAACATGGAGGTACAGATAGAGCCAAAATCTAGATGGGGTGTATGGTACAAACAACCACAAATTCGCATACCAGCGAGGTTTTTCATTTCAATAAATTGAAATATATGATATGAATGATTAAATTTACCCTTTGTATTGTACTTTCTTTTAGTTTTACCGCCAAAAGGTATATAAAATAGGACTAATAAAGTGGTCAACTCACAAGCTGATCGCATCCCACGAACCTCTATGAGAACTTTACCATTACAATATTTTAAAAATAAAAAATATATTATTAGGAATTTGGTTACATTGTTTCAATAAAATAGTCTGTTTGACTAGTGATTTAGTAATATTTCTTGAATTGATATTAGGTGTGTTATCTTAAGTTGGACTGATATTGATTGTGTATTTCAGTGGATATTTAAATATTTCGTACTATTGTCAAACATAATTTTGTGAAAATGTCGCAAGGTCTCATACAATGCATGAATGAGTTTAATGATTTTCAAAAGATTATGGAAATTTATGTCAATAATGCATCACCTAACAAGATTGTTTTTGGAAACTTCGAATTGCATCAATCTAATAGGTTCAATAAATTTCTTTTAATAATGCATCCGCTAAAGAAACTTTTTCATACTAGATATGTATGTCATATACATCGATTAGTGGTTAATGATTGAACAAACAATATATTAAATTAGTATATTAAACTTATTAGATGGTTGGTTCTCTTATGATTAAATCATAGACATAAATATAAAGATGATGTTAAGTCTATAAATAACTCATTCAAAAAATTAATTATGGATGTCGAAACAAAATAGAACTCTACATATGATATTTTTGTACGTACTTACATATTTAAAAAACATGTAACATAATTTATAACTTTCGTATACCTAGGAAAAAGCAAGAGGTATATTAAAATCATTTCACGCCTCAACATTGGAAATATTATCTATAGCTAATGGACTTCATTTCCATATTTAAAAAGTATACTCTACATTTTTCAACATAATATAGTCATAGAATCCATATGTCGCTTGAGTGTATTGTCTATTGTTTCATATATTTAAATACAAATAGGTCAAAACATGTTTTGCAAAAAAAGAATAGTGCCCGATATGGAAATCAAATTTATTAAGTATGTTGATTTGATGCGACACACTTATGTTATTGGGTGTATTTTAAATCCTAATCTAAAATTGAAATTATGTAATATTGTTCAAACCTATGGTAGAAGCTTCAGACCTAAAGATATAAAGAAAGAACAACATCTTGATATTTACAAAATACAAAAGAAATAGGATAAGTACTTACCCTTCATATCAACAAATTTAGTTGAGAAAACGTAACCAGAAAATACATTGGATGCACTAACTACTGCCAAACAATGAGTATTATAGGTATGTAAAAATTTAAGAGAGGTTAGAGAGTCAAGAACCATAGCATACAAGGACGTTTGGGGTATCAACACCATCTTATTTGCTGGGTTTAGCAACGAGAGACGCAAAAGCTCCTCTGTAACCCTATAAGACTTCACTAAAGTGAAACAATAATAATAATAATATAAAAGTTTGGCCAGAATTCCATGAAGATGGCCTAAATAAGTCACATTCAAAATGTAAAAGATAAAACAACTAGTACAGACAATTCTAAAGCTAAAGATAGTTGACGATCTCCTGTAAAAAATTATATTGAGTACACTATTGGCAACAAAAGAAAATACTAAGATTTAGAAAAACAATGGATTTAAAAAAAACCATAATACTATTAAAAATTCATAATCGAAAATAGCGTCCTTATAAATAAATCAAGACTAAATATTTTTATCAAAACAAATGCTAAAAAAAGGATGCTCTATGTGATAAGGCTATAACCCTACAAATAGAGTATACCCGTTATATCGACCAAATAAATTGCAATTAAAATTTAATAAAAAGGTAAGTTACAAGATATATTAGGTAATGATATTGTTGGATGAACAGTGACAATATGAGGTATGAAACTTCGATAAGGGTCATAAAAGAATTATGATATATTTGATTAAGGAGGGGATCAGTGACGAGACAAGGTAACCAAAGAAATAGATAAACATTGACTATATGATCATAACAAGGATATTCTATAACGACCAAAGATATACAAAACGAGAGAAATATTCTACCCCACAAGAGAACAAACTGAGCACATAAGTCTGATACTGAAACACCTAACTTTCTAACCAATGGGCGTACAAACCGAACGTTAATGCACTAGCACTTACTATAATATGACACATGCTATAATACCATACGTTATTTGGAAACGTGCTTGTACATTTACTAGGAAAAGTGACCAACATTTAAGACACGATTAACATGTTCAACGTAGTAACAGTTGCAAAAATAAATGTAAAGAATGTAACATGTGAGGAACATAAATAAGGGTGAAACCCTCACTATAGGGGGACCCGTTTCTAAAATATAAAACTTTATCAGACTCATTTTTTTTTATTGTTCATCATAATATGGAATTCATACTTGAGAATAATCTCCCCTTAACAAATTTGACACCATCTCCAGGAACATTATTTTCTTCTTAATTAAAACGTTTTAATTCTACTACACCAATAGTAATGACCAAGTCGGTAGTCGAAAGGGAAAACCTTGGGATATGTCCGATGAGAAATGATTTGGTGGTTTCCTTGTATGATATAGCAGTTTCCCTAGTAAATCATGTCACATTAGGTCGAGATTAACTTTCAGATGGTGCCTCTATTATAGTCGAGCCATAATAGAGAGCTTAGACGGTCACATCAGTGGACGATGATCAGACAATCAGAACAACATCGGCATCGCAATATGGAGGATTATGCACTCATGGTGGCCTAGTCAACGCGGATGATGCAGGTAAATGCCACTAAGATCTTGAAACCCTTCCAAACAAGGTATATCGGCTACTCCGTCTAAAGTATTGATCAAGGATTGCATATGATAACAACTAAAAGAAATTCACTTACGATTTGAGAGGGATCATGAAGCCAAGACAAGGATGGAAAAGCTAATTGATGCATTGCACCTACTAACAAAGAGGGTTATAACAAATGGTAAAAAGAACATGAAGTGAATAAAGAAGTAAGTAAGGCAAGCCGCACTTAAAATGCAAAATATAATGTATAAGAAGTTGAGCATGTAGGTGAGACCAATGGGAAATAGAAAAATAAAGAAGAAAGCATGATAGTGACCAGCATTAGGATCCATTGAGCAATGAAGTCTCCAAGAAAAGCAAGGCAATTAGTGTGATAAAGTACTATAAAGAGAGGTAAAAAATGGCAGCTTACTTACTCTGAATCCCTGTATGTAAGCTAAATCTTGGAGGACGAATTCCTCCACAAGTTCGATCATTACCAAATGGGTACCTACGCCAGCTCGGGCGATGAAAAATATCATCTCAAGAAAATCATGAATATGATGATGGGATTTATCCCTGACAACGTGCTGCTTTATATGGATTTATCCATGATGTTCAAGGGCAACAGAATTAATTGGTTTAACAGCCTATCGAAAGGGACACTATGAAACTATGAGGGCTTATTGAGTTCCTTTAGAAACCGATTTGTTGTAAACAAATCACATAAAGAAAACTTTGATTCTATAATGAACTTGTACCAATAAACAGAAAGACCATAAATAGTTACGTTCAAAGGTTTGTTCACGATATGAACACCATGTTCAATTGCAAGGAAGACGTTACACTCGTAGACTTTAAGAGATGATTGGATAGAAATGGGGATTTGTGCACTGACCTCGTGAGATTTCCTGTTGACGGCATGAGGACATCTTGGCAAGATCAAATCATTTAATCAACGTTGAAGATACTAAGAAAGGCGATTCTTTCTACTCCCCCAGTAAATACAAGAGGTAAAGTTTTCACCACTAGACATAAAGAGAAACGATGATGTTAGACAAAACGAGCTCTCGAGAGTTCCAATAAGTAGATCGAGGACCTTATATTAGAAGAATATGACACATAATTTCACACCTTTGACGTAGAACATAGAGTATATTTTCAAAAACACCAAAGAAAAAGGAAAGTACCAGCCGAAGAGAATCATGTTGACCCCCAACTACGAAATATCGCGTAGGCATTTTTACGCGTACCCTAACGACCACGGTCATGAAACTAAAGATTGATGGCCATTGCGGGAGGAAATTAATAGGCTAATTGATGATAGAGATCGTCCAACTCGTCAAACACAAAGAGAATGAGAGAGGGGATGCTAAAACATTAGAAGAGTAAATAGACAAAGGGTTCAATAATATAAAATACGAAAAATGAAAACAAAAATGGTTATATACCATATATGTTGGGGAAAATATGTTGGGGATATACCTGAATTTCAAGAAAAATCAAAATGGAAACTTAAAAGTCCACTTGATGGATGAGTCGCCGTACCCTTAAGGTTTGAAAATCAAGTGATGACAACTTTCTGAACAAAGTATCGGGTGGAAAAACACTTTTCAACTCTCCATTATTCTACATAAAATGACAAGGTCGATGTGACAAACCGAACCAACCTTGAAGGGATAAAGAAAAAAATTATGGATGCTAAAGGAAAATTGTCTGGCAAACTCGCCGAGGTACCATGGGCTTACCTAACAAAACTTAGGTCTCCAACTGGTGAAACTCTTCTCTTCTTAGTGAATGGTATTGGGGATATTTTCCTTGTGGAGATAATAATCCTCAATCATATAGTTAAACATTATACAGAGTAGGGTAATACTGTTGAGCGGCAAATTGATGTCGATTTAACAGAAGAACATCGTGACAAAGCTCGGGTTCAATAAGAGCACTACAAAAGCTTCATGAAGAGTCGATTCGATTGCAAACTAAGGTTATGGGCCCTTTCAATAGGTGACAAGTTGATGTTCAAAGTATTCCAATGGACAGAGGATAAAATCCAGAAAAATTAGCTCCTAACTAGGAGGGGCTCTAAAAAGTAATCTCCAAATGATGGTATATGGCATATCGGTTAGAGGGCATGGAAGGAAATGTCTTGAATCACCTGAGGAAAATTAACTATATGAAATTATATCACCAAACCTTATAAGCTAAATGCATTGGCATTTTCCATATCTTTTGCATTTGAAGGTTTTTTTACTGAGACACAATGTTAGCCAATTTATAAATGAATTATGGTTTTCGTAAAAACATATTACTTCAGGTTTATATTCGACATGCAACATTTATACTAGTAATAGTGGTCGTTGTTTTTGGCTCGTGACGATAAATCCTCACACCATATATATCAATTATATCATCCATCAAACCATCTTTTGCCAATACTTGCCACCTTCAACTCAAGGAAGAAGAACATTAGTTTTCCTTAATTGACCAAATTTCTACATATTATTCTCCCTAGTATAACAACGAACGTCAAACGCCAAGTATGAATGCTCTTTATAAGAGGGGTCATGTACAAAGAACAAATAGTCATCTGTTAATCAACCAAACCTTTAAGATCACGGAAGAGGCCACACTGAGTTTTGACTTCAAATATCAGATTATGAACTAGTAAAATAACAAGGTCTATAAGGCCACACAAGGGGCCATACTGAGCCTAGACTTAAGAAGTCAAAATCGTACACTGGCCAATGAACCGAGCCTCAAAGACCACACAATGAGTCATACTGATCCTAGGATTATAAAGTCAAAATCGTGAAGTGATTAATAAAATAAGCCTATCAATCCACACAAGGGATCATACTGTGCTTTGACTAATTAATCCATTACATAAAAATTCTCCCTCTCCCCTATGTCAAGTACTGTACGAACAAATCACCCAACCAAGTACGCCATCAAGGCTACACCAAGCTTTCCAATTAATGCATAAAAGATAAAAGGATGGATTTTTGGAATACAACTAAGTGTTACGAAAGTCGACAATGCAGAAAATAATGATTGGAAAAGAGTTTCAACCTCACGAACAGGTTGAAACGTAGCTGAGCCTTTTGATGTCAAGTCAATATTGGTTTAGATACCATTATATAACATACATACAAATCCGCCTCAACCTTTCAAATTCTTTTGAAAATATTCTGATTTGGGCTTACTGGTTTTCAAAAATGTTGAACACTGCATTCGCGGTGATCCAAAACATTCCCGACCGAAACCACTTAGAACTTCATGAATTTTATTCCTTGATGAAAGATAATGTCAAGCATGTTTCGTAAGGTGATGCGGTCGTCTACGTTATGATAACATGGTAATTCACTTACCAACAAGAGATTTACAGACAAGAAGAAGTTGAAGCTGGAGAATAAAAGTGAAAGATCTGTCATATGATGTTAATATGTTGAAACCCTAGGACAAACGAGTCCTTTTGTTGGAATCCAAATGGAATCACTTGGAGAAAAAAACAATTAATAACTCACCTTCACATAAGGTTGAGCTGGACCGAGAAACAACTAAAATAAAAAAATATCATGGTGCTAAAGACTAAGTGTTTGAATTATGCAACTAACAAAGGTAAAGAGATGACTATCATGATGGTTCTTAGTTTCTAACAAAAACTTCCTGATATACACCATGGATCCTTCTAGAACTTTGTTCCCGTTGAAAAATGACATCCTGAAGTGTATGTTGAAGATAGTGATGCAGATATGGACGAAACATAGGGGAGCTTGGTGGAGAAGACGAATATAAAGAACCGAAACTCTATTAATCCTTCCACCATTGAAGTATAACGGAAGGATTCTGATAACTAAGTTGTTAAGTGATGTTTGTGGTCCATCCACCCTTCCTATTTTTGTTATCATTTTTTGAATCCCCTAGTGTCGGGGTTTAATATCATATTGTACCATTTTTCAGACTAAAACCCTTGTTTTCTAAGACATATTATTATATTAAAAGTCCCTGAAAGTTTTGGGTATTTTATAGTCGTTTTTGTGAATTAGACTATTCAACATTGTTTTTAAGCTAATTTCAGTTTTGTGTTTTTTTTTTCAAAATTTAAAAATATGAGTCAGATTCATTATGTATCTCTTATAAATGGAAAACATTTCTGAACTTTTCCCTTCATGTGAAAACATGAATCTTGATCAGATTCATTTTGGATCAAATATAAACCAACATATTTTTAAACTTTTTTATTTACATTATCAATCCATAACAATTCACTCTGGATCCAATCAAAATGGAAGAATATTGGTACATTTTTCCTACATGTTACACATGAATTTGGATAAGATCAAATTTATATATGAGCTAAAGGAAACAAATTCGGACCTTTTACCTTAAAATATTTTTCAGTTTATATCGCCTTTGGTTTATTTATTTATTTTTATGTATGGTCAAGTTCAGACTCTTTTAGTTTGGACCATTTTAGAATTTTTTGAGTTCTGAGCTTTAGTTTGGTCCACTTCAGAATCTTTTGAGTTCTGAACTGGTGTAGTTCATACTCTTTTTGTTTGTTCACTTCAGAATCTGTTTCTTAGTCACTTCATATTTTTTCTATTTTGGTCACTATGGAATATTTTTAATGCCTAAGACTTCAATTAAAATGTTCAACAGACATTCGTGTCGTTTATCAATTTAATGTTTTTTTTAAATATGGTTAGAATTTTGTAAATGTGTTACTCGACGAACCTTAATCTCGACCAAATCCTGTTAGAACAATTTACGAGTACCTTGGAACCTCGTACAAGCATTAAATACAATAATAATAAACTTACTAGTTGAGCTTCTACCATAAATCAAACGTCCTAATTCGTTCTATGAACCTTTTTTAGCAATAAAAAAGTTTAAACTTTTCCAACTTTTGTTGGAAACTTTAAGGTGGTGATAATTTGTAATAAAAAACGACAACGTTCTAACATATTTTTCTATAAAACAATTAGATAAATAAATTTTTAACATAAATCTTACTAAATAATTATAAACATACACTGGTTTTTGTTTTTATAGATTTCAAGTTCGAAGATAGCCATAAAAATAAACTAAAGTTCAAGAATATAAAAAAGATAAGTTTGATTATGTGTTACATAAACATAAAGGAAAATGAGATGTTCCTTCTACTGGGTCAATACTTTGAGAAAAAGGAGATTTTCACTTCACTCAACGCTTGTCATTAATCGACCATGAGGCTTTTATGTTTCAAATCTGTTTAGATCACAAGACACGCATGTTTGAAACCTGGTGGTCGCTTTTGCGACAATTTGGGGAAATCTACCAATCCAACATGGAAACTTCTTTCTTAAAAATGGTAAATTTATACTTCTTGGCAATAATAGGTCAGCAATGATTCGTTGGCTTCAACGTTACTTGCTTTAATTCCAAAATCATAAAATTCCCCACCATAATTCATCATGTATTGCGACAGTTCACTGATGTCTATTAGCTTTTGGATTTTCTTTTTCGGCATTGTAAAGTCCCTCTGTTGGTATAATTAATATAATCTCGTATCTTAGTAATATGTATGCAGTTATATTTTATTAGTTTCCGTTATAAGTTATGTTCAGTTGTAACTGCCTCCATAAATTCTGCGTTTCCGTTATGTATATGTAATTTGATCAACTTGAATGGATTCAGTATTTTCAAGAAAACAAATTCTCTTAAATTTATTTTCTTCATTTGGTATCAGAGCCAATGTCGAAATACGATAGTTATGCGAGTGTGGTGAGAAACGGTGGTAGCACTGGATCAACAGAATCATAAAGAAGAGTGTCACAATAGGAAGGATATACATCCCTTATGTATCCAATTCTCACTGGCATATACTATCAAGACTGGGAATTAAAGATGAAGATATACATGAAGGATCATGGAGTTTGGGAAGTTGTGTTTCCCGACAAAACATTTGATCTCCGTCAAGATCAAATCGCGTATGCAATTCTATCTCAAGGATTGACTGAAGGCCAATTGATGGAATTGGGTGACATCGAGACAACACGAGAAGCGTGAGAGTCTCTTCGCAAAATGAATGAAGGATCAGACGAGGTAAAAAAGGTGCAAGCGCAAGTGTTCAGATAAGAATCTGAAGGTATGAAAAAGAAAAAGAATGAGACAGTAGTGGAGTATGCGAGAAATATGACAATAGTGGCTAACCAAATAAAGACCCTTTGTGTTGTGATTAAGCCAGACTATGTGAACAAGAAATTATTAAGATCAGTCTCGTCAAAGTTTACCCAAATTGCATCATCAATTGAACAATTTGGAGAACGTCTTAAAGCTGATGAAGAAGAAGAGCACGATGAAAAGGTGTTGTTAACAAAAGCATAATGAGAGTCACGATTAAACTCGACATCATCTGGAAGGACCCGAGGTCGCGGTTGAGCAAGAGGAAGAGGTGGTTTTGGCTATGGGAGAGGAAGATTTTCCTATGGAATATCAAAATCTGTTGATGGAGAAGGACATATCCAGAGAAATTCGAACTTTGATATCACAAAGGTACGATGTTATACTTGTCATAATTTGGGGCATTATGCTAGCGATTGCAAACCGAAGAAAGAGGAAACAATGAATCTAACAGAATAAGTAGAAGAGAAAGATATATTTCTAGTCATGGAGACCGATTGTGTTTTTTCTAGAGATAAAAAATTGATGTTGGCCAAAGATAAATCTGAAACAATGGTAAAGAAAGGGAGTCTTGATGAATCAATGTGGTACTACGATACAAGCGCTTCAAATCATATGATCGGGGACCGAAACCTATTGACAGACTTATATAAATCAAGGAGTGGTACAGTAAAGTTTGGCGATGGCTCTATGATCAATATTTGTGGAAGAGGAACAGGAAACTTCTGAAGTAAAATTGGGAAAAACTTGCGCATGAAGAACGTCTATTATATACCAGGACTAAAATCTAATATCATTAGTTTGGGACAAGTAGATGAGTCAGGAGGAAAAGTTGTTGTTGAAGGTGGATTTCTATTTTTTTATGCAGATTACAATCTGGTGGCCAAAATACCTCGAGCAGAAAAATATACTTTATGCAATGAAAATGAGTCAAGCAATTTCACAATGTCTCCTATCTACCGAATCTGAAAACTCTTGCTTGTGGCATGCTCGTTATAGGCATCTGCACTTTCAAGCCTTGCAAAACCTTGGGCAAGATAATGAGCCAATGGATTACCTGAGTTTAAAAAAGATGGTGAGAATTGTGATGTATGTGTTCTTGGGAAACAACACAGAGGAAGCTTTCCAACATAAAGTCACTATCAAGCAAGTTCGTTGTGAGATCTAATCCATGCAGATATTTGTGGTCTTATTTCACCAATTACCAAAGTAGGGAACAAGTATTTTATTTTGTTTCTTGGTGATTTTAGCAGGTTCATGTGGCTAAAACCACTGAAATCAAAAGATGAAGCACTTACTGGATTTAAGAAGTTCAAAGCAGAAGTCGAGATGCAATTGGGAAAGAAAATAAAAATATTACCGACAGACAGAGGCAAAGGATTTCAGTCTCAAGAGTTTAAATTATTTTGTGAGCTTCATGTAATTCAAAGGCAAATGACAGCACCATATTCACCACAACAGAATGGTGTGGTGGAAAGAAAAAATCAAACCATTGTCGAGATGATGAGATATTTGTTGAAGGATAAACAAATGTCGTATGAATTTTGGGCAGAAGCTGCAGTTAAAGCAACCTATCTTCTAAATCATTGTCCCACAAGAGCTATAAGTGGAAGGACACCATATGAAGTCTACTTCGGAAAAACACCAAGTGTAAGTCATTTTCGAATTTTTGGATGTATAGCTTATGTTAAAAATATGAAATATGATGTGAAGAAGCTTGATGATCGAAGCAACAAAGTTGTTTTTCTTGGTTATGAACCTGGTTAAAAAAACTAGAGATTTGTAAATCCAAAAACAATTAAAATAATAGTGAGTTGAGATGTGGTATTTCGAGAGTCTGAGAAATGGAACTAGTCTGACACTGTAGAATCCATGGAACTTCAACCCAGTAACTCCATTTCCATTAGATATTCAACTAGAGAAGTAGAATCTGGTGTGGATTATTTTCGACTGAGGGTAATTTTGTCAGATGTTTTGTGGTGTTTTAAGGGTATTAAATGTTTGAGTATTTTATAATGAGAGATTTAAGGTGTCTGGTTGTATTAAATGTTCATTACCCTCATTAATGAAAGTGGTTGGGTATTTATACCTTTAATTATGGGCCATATGGGCTTTCGGGTTAAACTTATGAAACCGGGTCAACTTCAAAAACCCATTAGTTTATTAAGCAGATTAGTAACTAGCTTAGTCATGAGATGTTTAGTGTTTTAATACTTTTGTCCTGTCCGGATGGTTCAGTGGGTGATTATTGTCCGGATTTCCCCTGTTCGGTTTCTACAGTGAGTGGTGAATATTTTCGGACTCATCAGAATCTATGAATCTTGAATCACCATCAATTTTTTCTCTAAGTGTATTAAATGGGGATGATACAAGATCAGATGAAAAACCTAGCAACGAGGACGATGAAACTCCACCAAATATTTTTTAATATTTACAAGAGCTATATGATGAAACTAATGAAATTGGGTTAGATTCAGATATGAGCCTTCTGCCTATTGAAGAACCAACGATGCAAGAAGAAACATTCAACAATGAAAATATGGAGGTTGGCAATGGTGGAGGAGCTTGAGGCGATTAAGAAAAATAGAACATGGGAGCTTAGAAAATTACCACAAGAACACAAAGCGATAGGTTTAAAATGAGTTTAAAAGTTGAAATAGAATCCAAACGGTAAAATTACTAAATATAAGGCAATATTTCTGGTCAAAGGCTACATTCAAGAACATGGAATTGATTATGACGAGGTTTTTGGTCCAGTTTCTCGATTAGAAACTATTAGATTGCTTGTGGCACTAGCAGCCAATGAAGGGTGGCAAGTACACCATATGGGCGTGAAATTAGCGTTCTTGAATGATGATCTAAACGAATTGGTTTATGTTAAGCAACCACATGGTTTTGCTGAGAAAGGAAGAGAAGATGAAGTTCTGAGATTGAAGAAAGCATTATATGGTTCGGAACAGGCTCCAAGAGCTTGGAATGAAAAACTAGACTTTTGTTTACAGAATTTGGGTTATGAGAAATGTAGTCTCGAACATGCAGTTTACAAAAGAAAAAATGGAGGTGATATGCAGTATGTTGGTGTTTATGTGGATGATTTAGTAATAACCGGCTCAAACTTGGCGAACCTGAAAAGTTTCAAAGTAAAGATGAAAGAAATATTTGGCATGACAGATTTGGGTTTATTAAGTTTTCATGTGGGAATTGAGGTTAAACAGAGGTCTGATCATATAAATTTGAGCCAAACAAGTTATGCATAAAGGATTTTGGAGAAAATGGGAATGCTGAGTTGTAAACCATGTCGTGTACCATGGATTCAAGGCTAAAGCTAAGCAAGACTGATGGAAGTCCATCCGTTGATGCAACAATATATGACGGTGTCATTGGGAGTTTGAGGTAATTAGTCCATACTAGACCTGATATATCTTTTGTTGTTGGCGCGACTAGCCGTTTCATGGAAAAACCCTTTATAAAACATATGAGTGTTGTCAAACAAATTCTTCGATATATAAAGGGTACATTCAATTTCGGTTTGAAGTATGTTAAAAGAAAATAGCAACATCTAGAGTTGATTGGGTATGTTGATAGTGATCTTGCTGGAGACATTGATAATTAGAAAAGTACCTATGGGGTTGTTTTTTTTCTGGGCAGTGATCCGATTAGTTGGACTTCACAAAAACAGAAGGTTGTAGCACTATCGTCATGTGAAGCTGAATATGTTGCTGCTTCTGTAGGAGCTTGCCAAGCAATGTGGCTCAAGAGGTTGCTGGAAGATTATGCAAAATTAAAGTTGAAAAATTTAGTTTCCGAATTGATAACAAGTCTGCAATTGCTTTAGAAAAGAACGCAGTCTTCCATGGAAAAAATAAACACATAGATATCAAGATTCATTTTCTGCGTGATTACCTGAAACAAGGAATCCTTGATACTGCGCATGTCAACAAAGAAGAACAAATTGCAGATTTGTTTACCAAGACATTGTCGCGTGACAGATTCGAGTTCTTAAGAGATGCAACTGGTGTGTTCAACTTGAAGCTTGAGTTACGAGATTAAGAGGGAGAAATATTGATGTGTTCAACTTGAAGAGCGCCTAAAATATTACAAAACTCGCAATGTTCATGGTGTGAGTTTAGAGAACCATTCCCTAGCACATTTCTCAAAGGAAATTGCAAAAGGTTGCCACCTTAAATGACCATCATTTAGAAAATAAGACATAGCATTAATAAAATGTTTGATGTGATGCTCAGGATTTACACGTCGCTTATATTTGTTTTAATTATTCAAGTCAAAAATTCGCGATAATTCGAAGGCCATAATTGTTGGAACCAAAGAGTAATCCAATACTTTGAGTCATTCTGATCGTCATGTCGATGCTTCGACCGCGAGCCCTTCCTTTGAAATTTCACACAAATTTCGACCAGTGTTATACCTCATAGGTGGTAGTCTATTTTGTGATTCAAGATCGAAGGACTAACTCACCGGTCGTCTCCCCCTCGGGAGAATGACATGTATCAGCTCTTCCGCTGAGGCCTCCAGCATCTCTATCTTTCGTGGGATGCTCATGCTTCTTGGCTTTTTTAATTCTTCGAAAATGTCGATGGTTCTTGGGGGGGTAGGACTCTTCAGAATCACTTGTTGGTTCTGACTAATAACGTTTTTCTACTCTAAAGTTTTGTCCCGAATAGTTCCATGGATGAACCGGCATATACGTCCCCTGCTCCTTGACAGAGCATGTCATGCTACTTGTTCCTTCTCGTTCAAACCTCGTTCCCCGTGGTGAGGGTCATAGCACTTGTTTAAGGAATGCTCAACTTCTTTCGAAGAGTAAAACTTAGTTCAAATATCTCGTTTTGAAAACGTCTTTCATGTAGTAGTTCGACAAAAACTCTCGCGATGGTTGGTACTGATGAATCTAGATTCCACGTATGATTGAAATGAAGCTCTATTAATAAATAATAAAATCTAATAAGTCACACATGTCAAGAACATGCATCATACAAGCCATCGGAAACAACATCGTCCAAACTTTATACCATCGGTCAAGATCATCAACCTAGTAATAATAATCATCATATCTTTAGTTATTCTCAAATCTTAGGTTTCTAGTAGACTCCTTATACACCTAAGTCTGATTGAGCATTCTATAACATAGAAATTCAGCATTTCCAACTGAACTATTTCGATCATATATCTCCAACTATAGTACTTAGTCTCATTCATCGATACCGAGTTTTAGTTTAGGACTCAGTTCCAACTATAGAATTAAGTTTAAGAGTTTGGCACTTAGTCTCAACTTCAACATCCAATTCAACATCTAATACTTATCTCCACACTTACCGCGCCACTTGTTGGGGAAATCAACAATATTCGAACAAAACTTGAGATATCCCTAACAAAACTTACTATGTCGAATTATAACCACTTAGTCAAAGCAAAAGCAGATAGTTGGCGAACACTTATCGAGAGGTTGTATGAGGAAATCAAAGTTTCAGATCTTACGTCATTTAAATAACAAAGCTAACAAAAAATAACACAAAATATATGTTCGACAAAACAAGAGATTTAATGTAGCTCGAATCATGAAGAAATTCTACATCCACGAGTAACAAACAAAATATATTTATAGGAAGTTACAAAAAGACTCACCAACATTAAATACTTATACATTATACTATATTACAAAGATCTCTTATGGGAAGAACCCGTGAATCTTATAATTCATATTCAATTCGTCATTTTTTACCTCACCACGCTCTCTATAAAATAGATGCGATGATCTCCTCTACTTCTAGTTAAGTATCTCGTTACACCACACCTTTATCACACACTATTGTTATTTTATTAATAAAACTTAGGAAAAACTTTATTTCTCCAACACACACTCTATATTAAAGCATATTAATAAATGACTGAAATAAAGCTCTATTAATAAGTAATAAAAAACTAATAAGTCACACATGTCAATAACATGCATCATACAAGCCATCAGAAACAACATTGGCCAAACTTTATACCATCGGTCAAGATCATCAACCTAGAAGTAATAATTAGCATATCTTTAGCTATACTCAAATCTTAGGTTCTAGTAGACTCCTTATACACCTAAGTCCGATTGAGCATTCCGTCACATAGAAAGTCAGTAGCTCCAACTGAACTATTTCGATCATATTTCCCCAGCTATAATATTTAGTGTGACTCATTAATACCTAGTTTTAGATTATGACTCAGTTTCAGCTATAGCCTTAAGTGTAAGAGTTTGGAACTTAGTTTTAGATTATGACTCATTAATAACTAGTTTTAGATTATGACTCAGAAAATACCTAGTTTTAGATTATGACTCAGTTTCAGCTATAGCCTTAAGTGTAAGAGTTTGGAACTTAGTCCCAACTTCAGCATCTCATTGAAATCTAAGTTACAGCTTACAACACCAAGTTACAGATTTTTCATCTAATTATAATATATGACATCAAATCAACCTTCACCATTAATTTTATCATTTTCAATATGAACCTATGGAGGGTGCATCAACAAGGCCATGAGATAACCAAAAATTATCTAAAGCAACTAACTCACCATTTTTTAGTGGTATAACACCAATACCATATTTTTGAGAGAAATGACAGTTTTAAACTCCCAAAATCATCCAAGGGATATGGATGGAAGCCTCTAAATAATTTATATAATCCCATCGAATTCTTCTTTCCGGCACAGTTTACAAGGGGTATACAAAAATAACAAAGAAAATCACTTGACCGACTTTACAATGGACTTGATGGATGTGTTGATTTTTCACTTCAAATATATTGTAAGCCACTTTGTTAGAGAGTCGTGTAGGGCCTGCTCACTTCTCTCTCTCACATTTATTAGTGTGGGCCCTACCTTTTGGTTTCTTACAAGAAACAACTAAGCATTAAATGAAGGGTGACTTACAAGTAACCTCCTTTCATTTAATGCAAAAGGGTTTCTTGCAAGTAACCATTAGCTTCATTTGGAAGCATAAATGGCTTCCTTTGTAAGCTTTGTTTTGATATAAATAGGACCATGAGTTGGTCTTGGATATCATCACTTGAATCACTTGAGAAACTTCACTAGAGTGTAACATTGTTTGTAATATTGTGTGTGAAACAATTTAGAGAGAAACAATTTGAGTGAGAGAGAAATACGGGTAGTGTTTAGGAGAATTTGTTTGAGTAATCTGTGAGATTACTATTCTCTTTGGGTATAATATTTGGGGTGAGAAAAGTGAGTGTATAACTCTTGAGTGTATAGAGTGAGACTCCAAACCTTGTAATATTTTTGAGTTATAGTGATTCTTATTTTCCTCCCGTGGACGTAGGCAAATTAGCCGAACCACGTTAAATTCTTTTCTCTTGTTTGTTCTAATTTCCGCATTCGTGGGATTATTTTTCCCTACAAGTCGTCCACCATTATTCGCGTCAAGGGTGGAAACGTGATTCCAATTCATAAAAGGAGAAAACACGAAATTATCTAGCCGATCATGAGAGAATTTACTTTCCAAAAGAAAAAATAAAGGAAATGAATTTGACTTAACAAGCTTACATATCGTGGAGAGAGATGAACCCGTCTTAACATTCCAAAAAAAGAATTTGTATGAGAAAACCGAAGAGTTTTTGGGCATGCCACGCCTCACATATTGTATTGAACTTCTGTTTTGCACTTTCTGCCAAGGGGCTCAGTGAGGAGAGATGAATCTTTGGCCAAAGATAGCTCATTACCTCCATTTTGTTGGCTACTCAAAAACAAGTTCTCATTATCATCAAAAGGGCTCATAGAAGTATCAACAATATGGTTGTTTTGACAACTAGAGTCGGTATTCGTTGTTGTTGAATCTTTTCCGCCACGAGTATTTCTTAAACCTCTATCATATTGGAATGGTAAAACAGGAACTTGGGAAATAGATGAAGGATTGGGTGCTGCATGAACCAGCCTATAATTTCTAGTAGCAAAGGATTTGTCTGCTCTAGCATCTGTGGCAACATTACTCTTCTTCAAGGCCAAAACCGAAGAGTTTGGGAATTTTTCTGCTTTAAATTTTGTAGTATCTTTCTGCGTTCTGGGGTAATTCAAATTGTTGGGGATAAATTATTGACATTTAAAACAGTATAAAGGATATCTCTCATGCACGAATTTGTGAATGTATCTCCATCCACAATGAAGTTTTACGCCGAAGCTTATTTTAGGTTCTTGACTAACGTCAATTTCAATCAACATTCTAGCATAATACATACAGGTACATGTGGGACATCTTTCAACACAAACCATTAGCACAACATCTTTACCAATCTTCTTCAATATGTAGTTTTACAAAAAGGGATGGAGAGACCATTCTCAAGGACTCTAAGCAAGTTAATTTCAGTAAAAACCTGCAAATAGTCCACCGTTTTCTGTAAGGCATAATTTTACAAATAACACCCTAACTTCCGCATTCGTGGTCCCTACAACTGGTATCAGAGCACTGGTTGCAGTTCGATATCCTTCTTCTTCGTACAAAAATGGAGGAACGTACGAATATTGGTGGCAACTCCATGATCATACTCACGCAAACAAATTATTCCATTTGGAAAACCATGATGGAACATTTCTTGTACTGTAAAGACTTGTTTGATCCTATTGAACTAAAAGGGGTCAAACAAGGTGCAACAAGTGAAGCAGATTGGAAGAAACTCAACCGTAAAGCTGTTAGTGTTATTCGACAGTGGGTTGAAACAAGGGCGATTCGCGATACCGCAAAAGAAACTAATGCTTTCAAATTATGGAAGCATTTAGAAGAAATGTATGAGCCCAAAAATGCTCAAAATAAAGCTTTCATCATAAGGAGACTTGTGAACCTGAAACTTTATGATGGAAAAGTGTATCTGACCACTTGGTGAAATTTGACGAGATTCTCGACAATTTGACGAACATAGAGCTGGCCCTAGCTGAAGAAATTCAAGCGTTGATTTTGTTAAGTTCTTTGCCGGATAGCTGGGAAACACTTGTGGTAGCTCTTAGCAATTCAGCACCACAAGGAAATGTGACGTTAAGCATGGTAAAGGAAAGTATCAACATAGAAGGAAAGAGAAGAGCGGAGCTCTTTCAGCCACCCTCAAGGACAAGCACTGGTCACGGAGAGAGGAAGAACTAGAAACAAAAATTTCTCCAGAGACAGGCGAAACAAAAGCAAGTTTAGAGGCAGATCAAAGTCAAGAGGCGACTTCACTTGCAACTACTGTCATAAACCTGGACATTTCAAAAAGGATTGTTGGAAGCTGAGAGAAAATGACGCTAAGGAAAATAATGAAGACAATAGAGAAAATGCAGCTGTTATATCCAACGATGGTGAAACATACCTAATTTTTGACGATGGACGTGTCAACCTCGCATGCGAAGACACATGGATGATTGATTCTGGAGCATCATTCCATATAACAGCCGATAGAAGCCTTTTGACCACTTACACAAGTAGTGAGTTCGGTTTTTTCAAGATGGGAAATGAGGCAATATGTGAAATTGTTGGTCGAGGTGATGCAACACTGGAAACTAGCAGCGGTTGCAAGATGTTCTTAAAAGATGTTCGACATGTTCCAGACATCCGTATCAATTTGATCTCTACTGGTCAACTTGATGATATGGGATACAAAAACACATTTGGCAATAGAGTTTGGAAGCTTAGGAAAGGAAATCTGGTCGTGGCCAGAGGTAAGAAGATTGATCGTTTGTATTATATGCAAACAAAACAATCAAGTGGAGTAGAAGCGAATGCAATCAAGTATGAAGACTCGGCGAATTTATGGCACGCCAGACTTGGTCATATGAGTGAGAAGGGGCTTAAAATTCTCACGAAAGAAAATCTTCTACCGAATTTTCCAAATATTCCTTTAAAGCAATGCACTCATTGTTTGGCAGGAAAACAACACAGACTCGCATTTCGAGCAGGACGACCACATAGAAAGAATAATATTCTTGATCTAATACATACAGATGTATGTTCTATGAGTGACAGAAGTATCGGCGGATCATTATACTTTGTCACATTCATTGACGATCATTCCAGAAAGGTGTGGGCTTATCCTTTGAAGACCAAAGATCAAGTATTAGAAGTATTCAAGAAGTTTCATGCCAACGTTGAAAGGCAAACTGGAAATGTTTTGAAATGTATTCGATCCGACAATGGTGGTGAATACATTGGACCATTTGAAGAATATTGCAGAGTTCATGGTATCAGGCTTGAGAGATCGGTACCCAAGACGCCGCAACATAATGGTGTTGCAGAAAGAATGAATAGAATTATTTGTAACAAGATCGTGTGCATGCTCTCACATTCAAGATTGTCAAAGTCCTTCTGGGGTGAAGCATTGATGACGGCAGTAGATCTTGTCAACTTATCCCCTTCAGTTCCTTTAGATGGTGCAATTCCCGAAAGAATATGGACAGGGAAAGACATAAGTTACAAACACTTGAAGCTGTTTGGGTGTAAGGCGTTCGTACATGTCCCTCGAGATGAAAGATCCAAGCTGGATGAGAAAACCAAAGAATGCATATTTCTTGGTTACGGACATGATGAGTTTGGTTATAGACTTTGGAATCCAAGAAGTAGAAAAGTTGTTCGAAGTAGAGATGTTGTATTCTTCGAAGACCAAACTCTAGGACATATGAAGAACGACGAGAATACAAAATCAGATGTCAATACTAAAATTGACTTAGTTCCGGATGCACCATTTCCAGTTGAGTATGAGGATCATGGCGAGGCTCCCGACCATGAAGAAACAGTTGACGTTGAAGGAAATCATACTGAAGAACCCCATTTGAGAAGATCCATTAGAGATCGTCAACCTTTGACTAGATACCCAACAAATGAGTACGTGTTACTAACTGACGGGGGAGAACCTGAATGTTTTGAAGAAGCTGTGCTGCACATTCAAAAGAAGGAGTGGTGCAAAGCCATGAAAGAAGAGATGAATTCATTGCATGAGAACCACACATACGATTTGGTAGAGTTACCAAAAGGGAAGAAAGCACTCAGCAATAAATGGGTGTTTAAGCTGAAGACTGAAGAAGGATATCCACAACCAAGATACAAGGCGCGGTTGGTTGTCAAAGGATTTGGTCAGAGAAAAGGTATTGATTTTGAAGAAATATTTTCACCTGTAGTAAAAATGTCATCTATTCGTTTTGTTCTTGGAATAGCTGCTAGCTTGAATTTGGAAGTTGAACAACTTGATGTGAAAACGGCTTTTCTCCATGGTGATTTGGAAGAAGAAATTCACATGAAGCAGCATGAAGGGTTTGAGGCTAAAGATAAAGAGCATTTGGTGTGCAAACTAAAGAAGAGTTTGTACGGTCTCAAACAATCCCCACGACAGTGGTATAAAAGTTTCGATTCCTTCATGGTGGAACACGGGTATAATAAGACTTCATCTGACCTTGTGTTTTTATTAAGATATTTTCTGAAAATAATTTTATCATCCTTATGCTCTACGTGGATGATATGTTGATTGTTGGTCGTGATATTGGAAAGATAGAGAAGTTGAAGATGGAACTCAGCAAATATTTTGCAATGAAGAATTTGGGTCCAGCAAAGAAAATTCTTGGGATAAAAATCACTCGAGATAGGGTGAACAACAAATTATGGTTGTCCCAGGAAAAATATATCGAGAAGGTTTTCAAAAGATTCAGCATGAGCAAAGTGAAACCTGTTACTTCTCCACTTGCAGGGCATTTTAAACTTTCTTCCAAGCAATCACCTACAAAAGAAAGTGAGATGGAAGAAATGAATAAAATACCTTACTCTTCAGCTGTTGGCAGTTTGATGTATGCCATGGTTTGTACAAGACCTGATATTGCTCATGCCGTTGGAGTAGTCAGCCGATTTTTATCTAATCCTGGAAAAGAGCATTGGGAAGCTGTAAAATGGATATTCAGGTATCTTCGAGGAACTTCTAAATTATGTTTAAGTTTTGGAAACGGTAAACCTATTCTTGAAGGCTACACAGATTCAGATATGGCTGGTGACGTGGATAGTAGAAAATCTATTTCGGGATATTTGATGACGTTTTCAGGGGGAGCGATTTCGTGGCAATCAAGATTACAAAAATGTGTTGCATTATCCACTACCGAGGCTGAATATATTGCCATTACTGAAGCTAGTAAAGAACTTTTATGGTTAAAGAAGTTTCTTATAGAGTGGGGCCTCAATCAAGAAAACTATACTCTCCACTGCGATAGTCAAAGCGCCATTCATCTTAGAAAAAATCCAAGTTTGCATTCGAGATCGAAACATATTGACGTTCGATACCATTGGATTCGTGAAACCTTAGAGTCAAAGCAGCATAGTATTGAGAAGATTCATACCGATGACAATGGATCAGATATGATGACAAAGTCACTGCCGAAACAAAAGCTTGATGTGTGTATAGAGGTTGCCGGACTGGTAACACTCTCCTCCTGAGCAGGCGGGGGAGATTTGTAGGGCCTGCTCACTTCTCTCTCTCACATTTATTAGTGTGGGCCCTACCTTTTGGTTTCTTACAAGAAGCAACTAAGCATTAAATGAAGGGTGACTTACAAGTAACCTCCTTTCATTTAATGCAAATGGGTTTCTTACAAGTAACCATTAGCTTCATTTGGAAGCATAAATGGCTTCATTTGTAAGCTTTGTTGTGATATAAATAGGACAATGAGTTGGTCTTGGATATCATCACTTCAATCACTTGAAACACTTCACTAGAGTGTAACATTGTTTGTAATATTGTGTGTGACACAATTTAGAGAGAAACACTTTGAGTGAGAGAGAAATACGGGTAGTGTTTAGGAGAATTTGTTTGAGTAATCTGTGAGATTACTATTCTCTTTGGGTATAATATTTGGGGTGAGAAAAGTGAGTGTATAACTCTTGAGTGTATGGAGTGAGACTCCAAACCTTGTAATATTTTTGAGTTATAGTGATTCTTATTTTCCTCCCGTGGACGTAGGCAAATTAGCCGAACCACGTTAAATTCTTTTCTTTTGTTTGTTCTAATTTCCGCATTCGTGGGATTATTTTTCCCTACAAGTCGTCCACCATTATTCGCGTCAAGGGTGGAAACGTGATTCCAATTCATAAAAGGAGAAAACACGAAATTATCTAGCCGATCATGAGAGAATTTACTTTCCAAAAGAAAAAATAAAGGAAATGAATTTGACTTAACAAGCTTACATATCGTGGAGAGAGATGCACCCGTCTAAACATTCCAAAAAAGAATTTGTATGAGAAAACCGAAGAGTTTTTGGGCATGCCACGCCTCACATATTGTATTGAACTTCTGTTTTGCACTTTCTGCCAAGGGGCTCAGTGAGGAGAGATGAATCTTTGGCCAAAGAGAGCTCATTACCTCCATTTTGTTGGCTGCTCAAAAACAAGTTCTCATCATCATCAAAAGGGCTCATAGAAGTATCAACGATATGGTTGTTTTGACAACTAGAGTCGGTATTCGTTGTTGTTGAATCTTTTCCGCCACGAGTATTTCTTAAACCTCTATTATATTGGAATGGTAAAACATGAACTTGGGAAATAGATGAAGGATTGGGTGCTGCATGAACCAGCCTATAAGTTCTAGTAGCAAAGGATTTGTCTGCTCTAGCATCTGTTGCAACATTACTCTTCTTCAAAGCCAAAACCGAAGAGTTTGGGACTTTTTTTTGCCATAAATTTTGTAGTATCTTTCTGCGTTCTGGGGTAATTCAAATCGTTGGGGCCAAATTATTGACATTTAAAACAGTATAAAGGATATCTCTCATGCACGAATTTTTGAATGTATCTCCATCCACAAGGAAGTTTTACGCCGAAGCTTATTTTAGGTTCTTTACTAATGTCAATTTCAATCAACATTCTAGCATAAGACATACAGGTACATGTGGGACATCTTTCAACACAACCCATTAGCACAACATTTTTACCAATCTTCTTCAATATGTAGTTTTACAGAAAGGGATGGAGAGACCATTCTCAAGGACTCTAAGCAAGTCAATTTCAGTAAAAACCTGCAAATAGTCCACCGTTTTCTGTAAGGCATAATTTTACAAACAACACCCTAACTTTTTACAATATTGTCCAATGTCATCTTTCTGTGGAAGGGCCCAGAGAAGAACCCAATTAAGTATTTCCCCATGTCTTAACAAATTGTATCTCATCAGTAGAATCAAGTACAACCTCTTCATCGTCCTCAAGAGGTATTGAAACTTCATCCCTTCAGACTCCAAATGGCTACCTTAGAACAAACTTGAGAAGGTTTTAGGAGAGTTCTAACTTGGGATGCTACAGTTAGGGGTATGGGAATCCTTCCTAAGGGCTCCCATAGGCTTAATCTTCTCATTAGATAGAAAAGTCATTGAAGGACAAGGGAGAAACTTCCCAGATTTCTAGAACTGTACGGAGCACAACTTTGCACCCAAGGAAACTCGTCCCTTGGATGTCTCTTTTGGTGGTTGAGGTGCCTTTCCATGAGTCGATGTTGTAACGTCCATTCAATCGAATTGTCCACCAAAAACACTCTTTCCCTTGCCCATCAAAACTCATGTTTGCGGTGGTAAATTTGCCGGAACAATCCCCTTACCTGTTGCAAAGATTGGAGAAGCAGAATGCAAAAGATCAGCACTCCAGATAGATTTTGGCTCTTAACTTTCTTCTTTTTCCCCGATTTTTCCTTAACTGGACCAGCCCCCTCCATGAACACCATAGCTCCAAATTCTCTGCCTCCAACTGTTTTAAATGGTGGTGGTGTTGGTAGGGGAAAAATGAAAAAAACGTGGATTTTTCCGAACTTATACCAGAATTCTTCAAAAGCAATCGCCCATCACGTTGGGCATCTAAAATGGCACATTAATCACCCAACTCACGTTCATCATCAGCAACATTGTTGGATAAACATTGAACAGACACGTGTTATTATGTCACTTAGTAAGATAAGATCAAACAGTTAGTAATTTGTCTATATAAGAGACAAACCGTGTACATTGATCTTCGAAATGGCCGTTATCATTTCCACATTGATCATGAAATGACCGTTATCATTTCCACATTGATAAAGAAATGACCGTTATCATTTCCACATGTTGATCTAAGAAATAACCGTTATCATTTCCATATTGATCTATGAAATGACCATTATCATTTCCATATTGATCTTAGAAATGACAGTTATCATTTCCATAAAGATTTTTAGAAATGTCAGATATCATTTCCATACTTGTTGTCTCTGAGTGTTATTTGCATTGTTTGTTTTAATAAGAGGGACCTAGTCCCTTCATTTGGTATCAGAGCCTGTGTTCGAAGAAGCAGAGGGATTCAATCCTATATTCTTAAAGAAGCAGAAGGATTAAATTCTACTTTCTAAAGAAGCAGATGCATTCTGAAGAAGCAGAGGGATTCAATCAGAAGGATTAAATTCTACTTTTTAAAGAAGCAGAGGGATTCAATCATACATTCTGAAGAAGCAAAGGGATTCAATCCTACATTCTTAAAGAAGCAGACGACAAATGAGTCATTTCTCAGGCGGAGAAACAGACGGCAAGGCGGCCATTTCTCAAGCAGAGAAACAGACGGCAAGACGGCCATTTCTCAAGCGGAGAAACAGACGGCAACAAGATCTTCAACAACTCTTCACATAAAGAGGAAGATCAGGCAGACGACGAAGAAGACAGAAGTCGAGTTCAATGTTAAGAGGGAGAATGTTGGATAAACATTGAACAGACACGTGTTATTATGTGAGTTAGTAAGATAAGATCAAACAGTTAGTAATTTGTCTATATAAGAGACAAACCGTGTACATTGATCTTCAAAATGACCGTCATCATTTCCACATTGATCATGAAATGACCGTTATCATTTCCACATTGATAAAGAAATGACCGTTATCATTTTCGTAGAAATGACCGTTATCATTTCCATATTGATCTTACAGTTATCATTTCCACAAAGATATTTAGAAATGTGAGATATCATATTCATACTTGCTGTCTGCTTTGTTTGTTTAATAGGAGGGACCTAGTCCCTACAAACATTATCAGCAATCATAGTTTTTCCAAAGTTAGAAGGATTGTAGAAGATTCAAGAGCACAGACCTCTTAATTACCAATTGTTTGTGAAGTTTTTCTACTTATTTCTTCACGGTTTTCATTATAACAGCTATAGTCTCATGAATATTTAGTTGAACCGATCTGTCTATTGCAATGTAGAGGGTGTAATGTTAAAAACGTATTCATCTAGGCAAGTTACAAAATAAGCCGTCGATTCACAAAACACAAACCAACAAATTAGATCTTGTCGGCGTCATGAAGGTTCGACCAACGAAGATGAAAAGTCACATTCAAAATAGTTTAACAAGTTTAAAAATAATCACTCAAAGTTACGTCTTATGGGAATGAAGAATCTCTTGAAACACCAGCAGAACACCAGATTTAGGTGGTGGAAGGATGGAAGGGTTAGAGAGAAAGGTGGAAAAGGACGCGCGAAGAAGCCCTAGAGAGAAAAACTTGAGTGGTTTTTCATTCTAGTTAGAGAAAATTCTGTTGCATTTTATGTATTTAATCTAAACATGTTTTATTTATTTAAGTTATAATAAGTTAAGTAACAGGTAGTTGAGTGAAAAGAGGAGTGTGATTAGTGGATCCTATTTTGTAGCTTCCACTTCGTTTATTGCCTATTTATTTCCTTTGTACGTTGCATTTGATTAAGAAGAAGAACCACAGTTTTACTTTCTCAGAGTTATACATACAAAGCGTGCGTGTGAATTGTGTTTAAAGATAATACTTGGTATCAGAGCATCAGGAGGTGTTCATAACTTCAGATGGAGACGACAAGCAAAAGCAAGGAAAGCTCATTTGGTCTCAGCTACTCGATGTTGAGCAAAACCAACTACACTGCATGGGCTCTCAAAATGACGGTATTCATGCAAGCCCACGGAGTGTGGGAGGCAATCGAACCCAAGGACCCTACTAAAGCTCCTGTGGAAGACAAGGTCGACAAAAAAGCACTCGCTATTATTTACCAGGGAGTTCCAGAAGATGTCCTGATGTCACTTGCAGAAAATAAGACGGCCAAGGATGCGTGGAAGGCTATCAAAACCATGTACCTGGGAGCAGACAAGGTAAAAGCAGCTAGAGCCCAGACCCTCAAGAGCGAATTCGAAGCTCTAAACATGAAAGATGATGAGCCATTAGACGAATTCTATCTAAAGCTGAACAGCCTGGTTACCAATATTCGAGTGTTGGGAGAGAAAGTGGAAGAGACATATGTGGTTAAGAAACTTCTCAGAGCGGTTCCCACAAAATTCTTACAGATTGCATCTGCTATTGAGCAATTCGGAGATCTGGAAGAGATGTCGGTAGAAGAAGTCGTTGGTTCTTTGAAAGCCCACGAGGAAAGATTGCGAGGGACAACGGAGAAACACCAGGGACAATTGCTGCTGACAGAAGATGAGTGGAGGAAGAAAGAAAGCGGCGAGGGGCAGCTTTTGTTGACTCGAGAAGAATGGTTAAGGAAAACCAATAGAGAAGGGACTCGAGGTGGAGGAAGTACTCGTGGAGTACGAGACAGAAGTAGAGTGAGGTGCTTTAACTGTCAAGCACTGGGACACTTTGCTGCGGACTGTCGTAAACCAAGGAAGGAGAAAGACATGACGAGAGAAGCAAATCTCTCGAAAATTCAAAAAGATGAGCCAGCCTTGTTGGTTGTTGAGGTCGGACAAATGGATATCGAATCTATGCTTCTGAAGGAGGATAAAGTGGTTCCAAAGCTACGAACAAACGCAGGTGAACAAAAGGAGTCACAGGTGTGGTACTTGGATAACGGCGCCAGCAATCACATGACTGGGCAGCGTGGTAAATTCAAAAGCTTGGATGAGCGTGTCTCCGGGAAAGTGAAGTTTGGCGATGGATCGACCGTGTGTATCAAGGGAAAGGGAACAGTGGCGTTCCAGTGCAAGAATGGTGAAGAAAGGATGCTTGAAGAGGTATACTATATCCCAAATCTCTGTAATAATATTATAAGCTTGGGACAACTTTCTGAGGCAGGGAATAAAGTCGTACTCAATGGGGATTATTTGTGGATTCACGAGGCGAGTGGAAGACTATTGATGAAGGTGAAAAGGACAGAGAATCGACTATATAAGATCAGTCTTGAAGAAAGTAGAGCAACATGTTTGTTTAACAAGGCCGAAGAAAATACTTGGTTGTGGCATGCTCGTCTTGGGCACGTAAATTTCCAAGCTTTGGAATTAATGTCGCGAGAGAAGATGGCATACGGGATTCCAAGCATGACTCAACCACTTAAAAGGTGCGAAGGTTGTTTAATGACGAAACAATCCAGAAAATCCTTCCCACATCCAACTAGCTCTGTGTCGAGGAAAGCACTCGAGATAATTCATGCTGATATTTGTGGCCCTATCACACCAACGACAACTGGAGGTAATCGTTATTTCCTTCTATTTGTTGATGATTTCAGTAAGAAAATGTGGGTCTACATGTTAAAGGAGAAAACTAATGCTTTCGAGATGTTTAAAATTTTTAAAGCTTTAGTTGAAAAGGGGAGCGAGAAAAGCATAAAGATCTTGAGGACAGATAGAGGCGGTGAATTTTGTTCCAAGGAATTCACCTTGTATTGTGAGAAGGCTGGTATTTTGAGGCATTACACAGCACCATACACTCCGCAGCAAAACGGGGTGGTGGAACGAAGGAATAAGACTGTGGCTGCTATGGCAAGAAGCTTTCTAAGGGGAGCAAACCTACCTGCGTATCTCTGGGGTGAAGCGGTGCGTCATTCGATCTATGTTCTCAATCGACTAACAACTCGAAGTTTAAACGGAAGAACACCATATGAAGCATGGAGTGGGACTAAGCCGGACCTGACACACTTAAGAGTGTTTGAGTGTATTGCATTTATGAAGATACCTTCGATACATGTCAAGAAACTGGATGATCGTAGTAAGAGGGTGGTGTATCTCGGTAAGTAGCCGGGAACAAAAGGGAGTCGCTTGTTTGACCCACAAACAGGGACTATACACGTCAGTAGGGACGTGGTATTTCAAGAGGAAGCCTTCTGGTCATGGGAACAAGAAACAGGTGGTGAAGTAACTTTTCATGGGAGCTATGTTGAGGTAACCGAGAACACGGAAACTGGGGACAGTGTGGATGCAGATTATGAACCCACAACTCCTCTGCAATCCATGACTTCATAGTCATCTTCATCGTTACAACAGACAACGACGACCAAAACAGCTGAAACTGTTGGAACATCATCTACCACGAGCAGTGAACCTAAGAGGTTCAGGTCTTTGGCAGATATTTATAATGACACTGAGGTCATTGAGGTGATTGATGAGCTGATGTTATTAAAGGCTGAGGAACCAACGTCATATTTCGAAGCCATAAAAGAGAAGGATTGGCAAGATGCTATGAAGACGGAGTTCGAGACAATAGAGAAGAACGAAACCTGGGTACTCATAAGTTTACCACCTGGGCATAAACCAATAGGTTTGAAGTGGTTATATAAGTTAAAAAAGGACCCAGATGGGAATGTGGTGAAACATAAGGTACGGCTCGTCGCAAAGGGATACGTTCAAAGGAAAGGAATAGATTATGATGAAGTTTTTGCTCCCGTAGCACGTCTTGACACGGTTCGACTCTTGCTAGCACTTTCAGCGAAAGAAGGTTGGGAAGTTTATCATCTTGATGTAAAATCAGCGTTTTTAAACGGAGAGCTTATTGAAGAAGTTTATGTCATCCAACCTGAGGGGTTCGTCAAGAAAGGACAGGAACAGATGGTGTATAGACTGGTGAAGGCTTTGTACGGGCTGCGTCAAGCTCCTAGAGCGTGGAATACGAAGCTAGACAGATGTTTGAAAGAGTTGGGATTTGACAGATGCTTACACGAGCAAGCGGTGTACATGAAGTACAAAGAAGGGAGTATACTCATAGTGGGTGTGTATGTTGACGATTTATTGGTGACAGGTTCAGACAAGCAGGAAATCGAAGCATTCAAGCAGCAAATGAACAAACGGTTTGAGATGAGTGATTTGGGTTTATTGTCGTTTTATCTTGGAATAAAAGTAAACCAAGGAGAGATGCGTACTACACTGAAGCAGTCATCATATGCCAAGAAGTTACTGGAAAAATCTGGAATGATGAATTGTAACGCGTCCAAATTTCCTATGGAGCATAAGTTACAGTTGGACAGAGATGAAGAAGGAGTAATTGTTGATGCCACTGAGTACAGATGTATCGTTGGAAGTCTGCGATATCTAACTCACACTCGTCCAGATATTTCATACGCTGTGGGAGTGGTGAGCAGATTCATGGAGAAACCCACAGTGAAGCACCAACAAGCTGTGAAGCATATCTTGAGGTACATTCGAGGGACAATTGAGTATGGGCTGGTTTATGCAAACGAGAAGAGTAGTAGGATGTTGTATGGGTTTACAGATAGCGATCTTGCTGGAGATGTTATCGACAGGAGAAGTACTGGGGGCATGTGTTTCTACCTTAACAGGAGCTTAATATCTTGGACATCGCAGAAACATAAAGTGGTTGCTCTATCTTTGTGCGAGGCGGAGTACATGGCCGCCACGACAGCAGCTTGCCAGAGCATATGGCTTCGTGGACTACTAAAGGAAATCTCGGGACAATCGGTTGGACCAGTGATACTCCACAAAGATAACAGGTCAGCCATCGAGTTAATGAAGAATCCGGTACTACACGGGAGGAGCAAACATATCGACGTACGGTTTCATTTTATTCGAGAGTGTATTGAAAGGGGTGAGTTAATCATTAAGCACGTGGTGACTCAAGAACAGAGGGCAGACATCTTAACTAAGGCATTGGGGAAGGTTAAATTTGAAGAAATGAGGAAGGCAATAGGGGTTGAGGATCTTACTGCGAACTCGGGAAGCTGAAGTCGAGGTTTGAAAAAACATGTTGAGATTAGGGGGGGACATGTTGCATTTTATGTATTTAATCTAAACATGTTTTATTTATTTAAGTTATAATAAGTTAAGTAACAGGTAGTTGAGTGAAAAGAGGAGTGTGATTAGTGGATCCTATTTTGTAGCTTCCACTTCGTTTATTGCCTATTTATTTCCTTTGTACGTTGCATTTGATTAAGAAGAAGAACCACAGTTTTACTTTCTGAGAGTTATACATACAAAGCGTGCGTGTGAATTGTGTTTAAAGATAATAAACTCTCTCTAAATTCTTCCACTTATTTTGCTCAAAAACATTGTTTTATGAATATATAAATCTTGTTCTATTTGAACTTCTAGTGCCACTAGCATGATGCACTCTAGTTGTATGTGTATGTCTTAGTCTCAACGTAGAAGGTTAGATATTGTTGTTTCTCATAGCATATCCACCTTTTGAATACTACTACATTGGTAATGGAAAATTGGTTTATGGCTGATAATGAGACAATGATTTGCCTCAGCCAAATCACCATTAGTTATATCGAGATTTTGACTGCTGCAAGTTGTTTTTGAAATTAGTATGGAAACCTTAACATTAATTTCTATCTTTAGGAGCATTACCTTACCTTTAGAACTTGTTCGAGTACATGGAATGGAATGTATCTTGTCTCCCTTTTGATCAACTATGCATGCCCCATTACCTTAAATTTATGTCTAGTATTCTTCATTGATCAAAGCTTGAGACCCTTTTATTTCTCTTTAGAGGGTCAATAGACCGTGTGCACATAGAATATCATGTGAGATTTTATATTCTTTACCTTGTAATGTATATAGGTCATGCCATTTTTGTGATGCTATATCAATTATTGATAAAATTGAAGTGTGAGATCTTGCACTACCGGATAAATTACTTTTTACCATGATATCTCTTTTTTTTTTTGTCAATCTGTTGTAAATATGATTCATTTAATAAAAAATGGGTCAGTTTTTACTATTTGGTTGAACAATCTTTTCGGTTAAAACAGATTTGTTAGCGAACCCGTAGTCGCTACTCAGAGGGCAATAAGTGCGTACAGAGTAAACCCTCCGTCTGATGCAATAGCCTGCAAACCAACGCCAGAAGGTAAACCACACAAGATGACAGACTTAGCCGAGAAAATATGTACAGAGATTCGAACTCATGATCTTTGATCACAAGTATGCCTTACCCAACCAACTCGACTACCTCCATAGAAACGGTGGGTCAAATTTGGTGAGCAGGTTAATTGAGTAGGATACCCACCTAAAGGAAACCCAAATCATTTCAACAAAGTTATCCACAGAAATCCATTTTCTTTCCTCTTTAAAAAAACCTAATCTCTATGAATCTGACTTTGTTTATATATGTGCTATAGTATTGTCTACGAACTTTGATGATGAATAGATTAAGAAAAGTTTGGTGAAAGTACTGGTAAGAAACTTGACTGGTGCTGAAAAAAAAGGAAATGACTCATAAAGGTAACATCTTTTGTGATTCCTCCATTTTCTACCGATATTTTTTTATTCTAACGCTTTAATTTTTAAAAATGTATTATATATCTTGTTCAAGAGTCGGAGGTGTTTCAAGATGGACTATTGGTGGAAGTATTAGTGGGTGAAAACGGAACACTTATAACGAGTTGTGCCGTCTCACAAACGAGATAGGGCAGCCTGACCTGATTTACAAATTTATGGACATGGCAACTGGCAAGCTTCTCTAAATTCAATAAGAGGTGTTGGTTTTGGCCATCTGTTTGAAGAAACTCACGGGATAAATGAGTCTATTAGAGCTTTTACTACTATGAGTCATCCTATTCTCTATATATTTCATTATAATTAGTTTTTTTTTTTTTTTCCTTTATTTCGGATTATAGATATGGTTTCTGTATGGGGGTTGTGGAGGGAAGAACTCATTCTTCTGAGGTTTAGTGAAGACTTTTTTTCGTTTATCTTCTACCTCAGGGCAGGGTATGTCAAATATTTGGCCATCTGTTTGTTTTGTTTTCTATTTCTGAAACTAGAAAAATATGGAACAAAATGTCAGGTTGTCATGTAGATTGATATTTGATACATTTTATATGTCAGGTTCCAAGGTGAAAAAATCATTTTTTCGCAATTTCAGTGCAATTATGTTGTTTGGTGCTATTGGTAATCTGATATCTTTTACCATCATATCATTAGGTACACCCACGGTAGGGAACATGGATGTTGTGAATATGAGATCCGGTATGTATATTCCGTTCCGAATATAAGTCAGGATCTCAACACTAGTATGATATTGTCCGTTTTGACACCCGAAAGTCGGTACGGTTCTGCTTTTGGTCCACTTCCAAAAAGCTTCATACTAGTTGAGATATTTTCTTACTTATATACCACTGATCATTCTTATGTTTAACCAATGTGGAATGTGGGACTTTGGTGGTCACTCTAACAAATTCTCCTCTCGAACAAAGTACCACCTTAGCCTCCTCAATTGACTTGCATCTGTCCAATCTAATCAGGTTGGGGCTACCTGACGTCTAGAGGCACTACAGATGTTATTGCTCACCTCATCTTAGACCATATTGTCTTGTTCCTTAACGCCACTCCGATCAAGCCCCACTGCTTGATGAGCCACATGCACTCCGAACTAGGATCTCTAGAGCAGATCACCTTGAGCATGGCTACTTTAGTCGTCACCCTAACAAATTCTCCTTTCGAACAAAGTACCACTTTAGCCTCCTCTCAATTGACTTTCATTCGCCCAATCTAATCAGGTTGGGGCTACCTGACGTCTAGAGGCACTACGGATATTATTGCTCACCTCCTCTTAGACCATACTATCTTGTTCCTTAGCGCCACTCCAATCAAGCCACATTGCTTGACACTCCAATCAAGCCACACTGCTTGTCACTCCAATCAAGCCACATTGCTTGCCACTCCAATCAAGCCGCACTGCTTGATGAGCCACGGGCACCTCCGAACTAGGATCTCTAGAGCATATCACCTTGAGCATGGCTACTGGTTCATCATATTCAACCTACAAGAATTTCACCATCATCGCGCTCTGTCTGGGTCTTGCTCTGATACCACGTGTTGAGAATATGGGTTCTGTGAATATGGGGTTTGGTCCGCATATTCCGCCTCCGTATATAATTACGGACAACAGGATCTCAACACTAGTATGATATTGTCCGCTTTGGCATCAAAGGACCCGCACGGTTTTTACTTTTGGTCCACTTCCAAAAGTCTTCATACTACTTAAGATATGTTCTTACTTATATACCACTAATCCTTCCCATGTTTAACCGATATGGGATGTGGAACAACCACATACTTTCATTCTACTTGTAGTTGCAGCTCATTTCTGATTGCTAGCATATATTTAAAATATTGTTTTGTTTGGTCTGATGTGTAAGGATACTTGACTTGGTTAAAATTACTAAGCTACATCAATAACAAGACAGGGCTGCACGCTAAAGTTTAATTTTTCTTATTTCTATTTGTTATGATCAGTTGAACAAGATCTGAATTTTCACTTACTGTATAAAAAATGGTTAGTTTAGTTTTGATCAATGTGCTATTCATTTCTCCAAGAACCTGAACACTAGTCACCTCAAGCTTCGAGACTGTCTAGGTATTTTCAGTATTCACCCAGTTCTTTGTCCTTCTTAGTTATATTTGGCATTTTTTTTCCTTTTTTTTGTCTCACTTGTTGTTCTTTTATTTTATTTAAGAAATCTGAGCCATATTTGCTGCAACAGATTCAGTTCGCACACTCCAGCTATAAAATTCTATCAATAAAATTTGTTAAGGAACACTACTTAAAAACGTAATATTCGAACTAAAGCTTTTCATGTTGCTTTAGGTTCTTAATCAAGACGAGACACTTTTGATAACGCAGTCCAGAGTTTTGACCCCAAATATTGAAATTGCAAGGTTGACTGGCATCTAATATTGAAATTGAAATTGAAAGACTGGTGTAGAGACTTTAGTAATTTACAGTTTAAGCCTACTCCACATTTAGTTTTTATTCAGAAATAGAAGAAAGTATAGTTTGGGCCATAAACCACAGAAGATTTGTTGACCTTTTTATTATCTTTCTAACGTCTTGCTTATATTACACCTGCCGAGCTAGAATCGAACAAACTAGATCAGTGGCTTATGTATTTAATGTTTGTATGTTCGTGTCAGTCGTATAGTAAGCAAGTTGGTTGCTCGTGACGTATCTATCATCTCATTTTCCCTTTTTTAAACCAGGATCAGAGGTAAACATTATAATTGCATGTTAGAATATGATTATATTTACAGTTCATCACATGTTTCTATTGTATTATTTAAGCTAAAAGGATTAGTGATTTGGTCATTTACAGTTCATCACATGTTTCTATTGTATTATTTAAGCTAAAAGGATTAGTGATTTGGTCAAGGCTTGAATGGATTATGGGATTTTTCAAGTATTTGATTTGGGCAAGACTAACTGAATTACCCAATCTTTATGTAGATTTAATAGGGGTCTTTACGTTACAACCGCAACAGATTACTTAGCAACTAGCCTTTTGTCATGTCGCATTTTATTATCTAGTCTCTTTACTGTAAACGAGTAATCTCAAGTATTTTTTGCGAGTCATCTCAGATATTCTTCTTTTTACTGTAAACGAGTAATCTCAAGTATTTTTTGCGAGTCATCTCAGATATTCTTGGTGATAACTTATTTCTCTTATCTAGTATGCACTGCAATTGTAAACCGATATGGAATACTTGTCCACTTTGGTTGAGCAACAACCATAAAGTTTCTAAAGCCCTTGTCGTCTACAAATTTAAAGGGAAATTCATCTAATATCAACATTTTGGCTAAGGCTTTTCTACAAGCTTCCGCACTAAAAGAAACAGCTACAAGTTCACTTTGGTTATCTCCTTCTCTCACTTTAAACCCTTTTGTAGTTCGATTCTTATCAAGATTTCGATACGGATACTTTTTACATTGGTTTTTTAGATGGTTTCCTAAAGCGGATGTTCCATTTTGTTTGGGATCACAATTGTAGATTTTCTTGCAATAGTTACATGCAACGGTACGACTATCGTTAGGATTTTTACGTTCAATTTCGGTAAAATCAGCCCACACAAATGATCTTTTCCTATTCTGACCAGCAATAACGGCATCAGTGCTAAGCTCTTCCATATAATTAGTTTTTTTAGGAGGGATTCTACGATTACCTTGAATGTTTTGACCAGCAATACCAGCATCGACGTTTTCTTGATTTGCGCTTTCTGCATTTGTAACTTCATTTTCTCCGGCCATCTTAGTTGATCTGCACTGAGCAAATGTAAAAATCAAATGTAAAAAATATAAATTAAAGGATATATAGTCTCAATTGTGAAGTTTGTAATTATTGTGGTCATAACCAAACGCGTGTTAGAGAACTTTGGCACATGTAATAATTTGTCACTAATTTGAATAAATACTATAGTCGTATATGGTAGTGTAATAAACTTTGTGTATAGTAGTAGTAGTAGTAAGTCAGAGAATTTTCATTATTGAGTGTGAAAGGAAAACCATTGTGACTGTCACACACCTGGGCAGATAGATATGAAAAATTGAAGATGAAACAAATATAAAAATCAAATGTAAAAATATAAATTAAAGGATATATAGTCTCAATTGTGAAGTTTGTAATTGAAAAATTGTTGAAATCATTCCTAACCAACCACATGTTAGAGAACTTTGGCATATGTAATAATTTGTCACTGATTTAAATAAATACGATAGGAGTATATGGTAGTGTAAAAACTTGGTGTATAATGGTAGTAGTAGTAGGTCAGAGAATTGTCATTACTGAGTGTGAAGGTAACACCATTGTGACTGTCACACACCTGCCCAATTAGATAGATATGAAAAATTGAAAAATGAAACAAAAGAGCTTAAATTCAAGAATTTGTTATCCATGACTCTCTAATTGGTCTTCTCTCGGACCATATTAAAATATTTATCCAAACAAGAAGATAAAAAGGGTTTCAAAATGTATGAAACTTGAACAACAACAGTACAGATCTGGTCCAACAAACACAAACAGATGTTGCCCAACAAACACTAAATTCATATCAAGTGTTCAATATATAGGTGACGTTGATACAAAACACAGATTTTCAATTAGAAATACCGAATAGAGATAAAAATGATTTTGTTGGTTTTGGACAGAGTAAAGTTGTCGGTAAAGCAGACATCATTATTCCAGTTACAACTGGTATTACTACTAGTACTGCCACTGCAATTCTTTCTTGTGTAATTTATATTTTTACACAAACGAGAGTTGTTTAGGAATCAGAATTTACGAAACACTATATGAATCAAAGATTTACAAACGAGAATAGAATTATCAAATTAGAAACTCACCGGTCACCGGTCGTAAGGGTGAGAAAGCTAATAGTTTCGGACTTCTTTTTCTTGCAGAGAACCCTAGAAAGCTAACGGTCTCGGACTTCTTTTTCTTGCAGAGAACCCTAGCTAACAGGATCTGGTTGGCATCGAGATGAAAGAGAAACGAAAAAAAAGAAAGCAAAACGACATAAGAAAAATAGAGTAATAAACCCAACCCTAAGATAGTAAGATTAGTCTCATTAGACAATGAAATAAATGTTACTTTTGAACTTAAGAAAAAAAAATAGTTCAAGCTCCTAAGATTCGTACCCACGATCGTGTATAATAAAAGAGTCTTAAGTTGTATCAAACGTATATAATAAAAGAGTGTTAAGTTGTATGTGTACACCCACTAGGCTAGAGGTGGCCACAATGTTTATATCAAATACCATCTATATATTAACATATACAAGATATTCTCAGTTTGGTTCAAATCGGTAGGTTAACACGTACAAATCGAACACTGACCGAATTAAATTCGATTTAAGAAATTAAAACCGAAACCGAAATCTAGTTTTAAAAAACCGACCAAAATGACCCATTTTAGTTTGGTTCGGTCGGTTAGGTTTTTTCGGTTTTTGCTCACCCCTAATATGCAGCACCCATGGTATTTGGCCGCATGGTATTTGGCCGGTCTCATATTTTTAGATATGGTTACCTAAAATGTGTTTACCTAAATGAGAAACTTGAAAAGATTGTGATAGAGTGGACAACTGTCGTCAAACAAGTGGAAAGAAAAAAAAAATTCGCACCTTAATATTTATGCGATGAGTTTCTAGTTGGTAAGTATGAAAGTCATAGAATTAGGTAGCTACACCTTGTATAATATTTTCTTTATCTTACTTCGTTATAATATATTTTCAGGAGGAACAATGATAAAAACTTGAAGGTTGTTAGGTTCATCAAGCATGTCGGAGATCATTCACCTCTTCAATAACTAAAACCCCATTATAGATTTTTCTTAATTTACTTGTGTTAGAAAAGCACTTGATATATAAAATCCATTATATACTTTGTGCAATGTCACTTAAGCTGATTTGGCCAGGATTTAAGCTCTCAGTGCGCAGCGTATTGCAACCTACTTTGTCAAGGTTTGACATCCTTTATTTTCCCTATTTTATTAGCACTTCTGTCTACCATCGCAAGCCTCCCTATCATATATTGGTACAAGTAACAGTAAACTATTATTTATTGTGATTCGATAAGTTAATTTATATCCGTTTCTGGGTCCAGGTTGTACTGTATGGTTCAGCTGGTTTAGTTGTTGTCCCGTTGGCCATGACATCGTAAATATGATTATGAGTGCAAAACGGTATTTCGTCGGCTACATGTTTTAAATTTCCAACATTATTCCATTATTGTTTCAGATTCTTAATGATATTCTTTAAGTTTATCAGGGTTTTTTTTTCGGTAAATTTACAAACCGTTTTATAGTTATTATTAAATAGAATAATAGTATATAAATGTAGCATTGAATGGTACCGCTACTTATTCAATATGGCACAATTATATAACATGGCCATGACGCATTATTCTAAAGATGAAATACTCATGGAGGCCTCACATGAACATGCAATATTTTTTTCTGTTTTTATGTTGGTGTATTGTTGTTTTTGAAAAATTTATACAAGTGTGATTGATAACTCTTTCGATTTTTTGATTTGATCAAGAACATCAAAAAATCAAAATGGTGCACTTTATGGTATGTCTAAATATAAACCATATGCTAAACGTGTTTCCTATTGTCAATGTAGTATGGTCCTAAAATCTTGTTTTTCAGTACTTTTATTGATGTTTTTAATATGTTACGTTTTTCTCAATTCCAAGAAACAAAATATCCACGGGCAAGTTTTAAATTTAGAATAACTATTTAATCCAAGTTACAACACTTCGGTGACTCTAACAATTTATTTCATGGTTATTTTCCGTAAGATACATTGAATAATTAAAAATTTGTATTTAGTGGATTTTAGTTTGGCTAATTCCAATAAGTGTATCTAGATATTTGTTTAGTCTTACGGGTACATATTATTTTCTTGAACCGTTAAAATTACGTGCAAACAACGATAGTAATGACAGAGGGTCCATTTTCCTATAGGCTAGCATTTCTCTTTTTTAAAGTTCTTTGTTTCACAGTACTAATGACAGAGGGTCCATTTTCCTATAAGCTAGCATTTCTCTCTCTTCTTACCGTTCTTTCTTTCACTTCTATTTTGTGCAGAAGAATTCATTTCTCTGTCAGAGGATCCATTTTTCTATAGGCTAGCCTTTCTCTCTTTTCTAACAGTTCTTTCTCTCACTTATATTTTGTGCAAAAGAATTAATTTCTCTGTACGCACATGAAGAAGATGAGTCTAAACAAAAACATGTACCCTCTTCACTTTTACCAATACTTTCCAAATTTATTCTTTAATCCCACAATAATCCACTTTTCATTGATCTATAATAGAGTAACAGTCCTATTACTGTTATTTCTGATAGAGTAACATTCCTATTACTATTATTCATGATAAGGTAACAGTCCTATTACTGTTATTCATGATAGTGTGGTGTTGGTGGTGGTGGTGTTGGCCGTGTTGGTCGTGGTGGTGGTGGTGCTGTTGGCTGTGTAATCGTCGTGGTGGTGGTTGTGGTAGCTGTGTAATCGTGGTGCCTGTGGTGGCATTGGTGGTGGTGGCGGCGGTAGCTGTGGCCGTGGTGGTGATGATCGTGATGGTGGTGGTCGTGGTGACGGCCGTGGTGGTGGTGGTGACAGCGACGACTATGGTAGTAGTGTAGTTTTTAAATAAAAGGCTAATAAAAATATTTTTTAATTTGAGGGGTTTGTTTTTAATATCAAAAAATTTATACACTTACTCGAATTATAAAAGTGTTTTGTATCTAACAAGAATTCTAAAATATTTAATGTATCTATTAGGAAATCACCCAGTTTATTCATATTATATATATATAATTGTGTAGAAATATTATATTGTATGACTGTATTATTAGACTTACACCTATATAAGTAAATATAAATAGATATTACGTTATAGTACTCTAAATATATAGGTGGTGCGTCGTAGCAACAAATTTGTCCAAAGAGACTAATTATTAAGTAAAGAATTACTACCTAGATAAAGACTGACGAGAATTCATCCGATTACTCATAAGTCATAAGCTCCAAGATGGGGCATTCGATTGTGGCAACGAATCAAACCACCGCACAATAAATCTCAGGCACATGACTTAATGAGAAACTAACAGTCATCCTAAAAAATGTTTGAGATCCTAAAGCTTTGAAATTGAATGGTTAAGACGAAGTATTATAAAGGTTTTGTTCTATATGTAAATGGTAATTTTAATTATATTTTGTAATTCTAATTTAGTTATATTATATTTTGAATTCTCAAATTATGAAAGAGTTGCATCTATACAATTTTTCTTTTTAAATATCGTTAAGTTTAGTACTTTTTTAGTGACGATATTATTAAGATTAGTAATATGCAACTAGATGACAACAACGTAAAGACCAACCGATTTAATTGTTTGATTTAAATGGGGCGACAACATATAACAAAAGTTATAACGTGGTGACAGGGAATCAGTGGCGTAACATAGTGGTGTTCTGGACGTTTTGATTATTATCAAATAAATTAAAATAAGATACAAAAGTTATAACAAATATGGTTTATATTGAAATCTCAAATATCAAGTTTTCATTGTTATGACATAATATACGTTACACAAGTAACTAAAATTTGATTAAAAAACAAAAATAAAAACATAATTCTAAGTTAATTTTACTTGTATTTTTCTCTTACTCATAGCTTGAAAATGTTGAAGGTTAGTTGTGTTACTAATCGTGGTATATTTTCTTTTTATCCACGAATGTTACCAAACAATCATTAAGCCATGGATCGTTCATTCTAATTTTCAACTCATTTTTCACATAATTCAAACCCGAGAAAACTTGTCCAACACTCGCCGTTGCTACAGGTAAAAGCAAAGCCAACAATGGACATAGTTATTATGTTCATTATATTATAAGTAACTTCGATATAAGGATATTTCTCCTTACAAAGTTGTGTTAGACCCCTTAAAAGGTAAGCTCTTCTTATCGAGTCTTGAAGATCTGGATGAAAGCTAGAGACTGGGTCTCTTTTCCCTGGATAAGCCTCCAAATGTTCCCAATTTGAAGATTGTGCTTCAACTTCAGGTTGTTGATTAACAAGTTAATTTTGTGTCGCTCTGCAGTTAACTTCAGTAATTAAATTAAAAACATTTGTATTTGATTTTCTAAATTTAGGAGTTGTTTTGAAATATCTATGCATCCTATAATGACAAACATAAAAACTCAATAAATAATAATATTTAAACTTAGCAAAGCAAAAAAAAGTATGATTTATAGAGGTCTATTTGCTTTGAAATTGAACTTTACATCTCTTTATCTTAAGATAGAATATAGATCAACCAATGTTAATCTCTGTAACTAGTGAATAGTAATATAAGACATGTAGGAGAGAGCCCGCAGCCGCTACTCATAGTGCAATGAGTACGCACAGGGTAAACCCTCCGTCTAACGCAATAGCTTGTAAACCAACGCCAGAAGGTAAATCACACAAGGTGACAGGCGCAGCCGAGAAAGCGTATGTAGAGGGACTCACACTCATAACCTTTGTACTTTACTCAAAAAGATTATATCTTATAGTTAGGATTTTCTACTAACATCATCAAATTTATATAAATTTGAAAATAAATAAAATATATATTAAAAATCTATATAAAAATTAATATAGTTATATATATTAAAATAAAATAGATGAATAACTTAACTTTAAGTTAAAAAAAACGTTAATCGACACGATAAGGAATCGACAGACCTAGTGGGTTTTTGACCTAGTTTTTTGCCAGCATGACAATGGTAAGAGATGTAAGTATATTATTAAACATATAACTTAATGGAACCAGGTGGGTTCCTGAGACCCACAGCCCTCCACCTGGCTCCGCGGTTGCATTTAGATTGCACAAACTTTCTGAAGACAACTGAGAACCTTTTACAGAGGATCAGTGATGATCTCCCAATGATTTCATGTTATTGTAAAAGCAAACCGTTTATCTTGTGATTTAAATTTGCTAAAAAAATATAAAGAAACAAGTGATGAAAATGAAAATTGACGGATCCTCGGCATCGAGATAATGTTGTGTATGTCAAAGGGACCTTGGACAAAAAATTGTTATAGGATCTCGACTTTAAAATTCAAATCTTAATCATTTGATACATGACTTTAAACATTATTTGAATATAAATTAATTCTAAGACGGACCTAAATCTTACTTAAGTTAAACTATACATAAAAGTTATATTTCGTAGCTTATAATTTAGTAGTTTAAATCCTTAACCATTAATAACTTTATCCACCACCTTTAATATTGGCTATAATGCTATTGTTTCATATATATTTTTTTCGGAGGGAATCCGCAGCCGCCACTCAGAGTGCATACAGGAGGTAAATCACACGAGAAAGCGTATGTAAAAGGATTCGAACTCATGACCTTTGGTCACAAGCATGTCATACTCAACCAACTCGGCTATTCTTTGGGGACTTCTGTCTTATTATTTGTTATAGTTGTTTATGTTTATATGTATGACTTTTATATTTAATGTACTAATAATACTACCGCTGTTTTTATTTTTTAAAGTTTTTATAATGTTAAGTCATATAAAATTATTAAAATTATATTTAAGTAGTTAACAAATTTAATGATACCAGATCACAAAATGTAAGAGTAAATTAATGTACGCAAAGAAGTTTTTGGTTGAGGCAGTATAAGTGATTAATCTTAATGTTAGGGCTTTCCAAAATAATTTTCAAATTAACAAAAATTACTTTAGAAATAAGTTTTTTTTCTAAATAGAAGCATGTGTAAAATTTATCTCAAATTACAAAAATATTTAAAATACAACATAATACAACTCATTCAAATCTGAAACTATTTCAAATAAATCTAAAAAATCTATAAAAGTTCTAAAAAACACGAAAATAGATGTTCGGGGCTCTAAACTCCAGCCCTCGTCACATTTTCGACATTCGACGGATTCGTCGAGATCTTCAGTTTTAGTACTTGAAGTGGTCCAAATCCGGTATTCGGTGCAGTAACAAGACCCGTTTGTGTTTGTCCGAAATCGTTAGGTAGCTATGGGCTTTTTGGACCATACTATTCACTACGGGGGATAATTCACCCTTGAATTATCAGCTTTGTTGTCATCAACAATTTCGCTCAAATACAGTAGGTGCTTCACGTTAAAAGACATCATGGTTTTCACATGGTTGGGAAGCTTCAACTTGTATGCATTTGGGTTAATATTTTTCATAACTTTGTACGGGCCCACCTTTGTTGCAGCCAGGTTGTTTTACTCATGTGCAGGCTAACGATCTCTGGTCAAGACAACCTTCACAAAATCGTCAATTTCAAATTCAACTAAGTGACATTTTATATTTGCAGCAGCTTTGTATTTTTCACTCGTTCCCTCAAGATGCTTCCTCGTAGCCTCCTGAATTTTCCATAACTAAGGAATCACGCTCTTGACCTTAACATAACCTTGTCTATAGCTAGAAATTCCAAGTCTGTAGGACCCTCCAGATTATAGCCGTAAACCACCAAGAACCGAATATGACTTGTACTTGTTTTGTGGTGTCTGTTGTAGGATAATTCAACATGATAGAGCCTTGAATTCCACAACTTCAAGTTTCTAGCCACTTATGTACCCAACATTTTTCCCAAAGTCCGGTTTGTTACCTCTATTTGCCCATCCGTTTGTGGGTGATAGACACTACTAAAGCTCAATTTTGTATTGGTAAAATGCCACAAACTCCTCAAAAAATGACGAATAAACTGAGGATCTCTGTCAGAGATGATGGTCATATAAAATCCATACAAACGGTAGACCTCTTTTAATTACAAAGTCGCGACATTGACAGTGTTAAGGGAAAATTTACCAAGTATTTCTCAAATACTAACTTTATTGATTCGATAAGAAAATATGGTTTTAAATAATCTTAATCTTATTTATACTTCTTACAAATCAATTTCATTTTCACATTGATTACATAATTTCACTAATTACGATAGTGGATCTATATTTATAGTGTGAACATATAATCATGGTCATTACTCTGGTCATGGTGCGTTAGGTGGGTTGTCTAGTCAATAGTTCTTTTAGTAAGTGTTAAGTTTATTTATGATATCTTCATTAGGCGTCGCTGGTGAGTGAGCTTTACATGCATCGGTAGATGCGTGTTATTCCTCGATGGGTCTCATTTTGTCCGCCACTTTTGATGTGTGGCCTCTACTCGACGGGGCCTCTGCTAGGTAAGATCATGATTGTGCTTGCGTTGTTTTATGACATATGCTCGGTTTCTTTATTGGTTGGGCAATCATTGATCTGGTCTCATTGATGTTTCTTATGACTTATGCTCGATTAATTTTCGTTAGATGACATCGATGTCTCTCTTTTGGGCCTCGATGCGATTGTCAGTGATGATCTTGTTTGATGGTTTGCATGCTATCTTACAATAACATGGATACCCCTCGAATCTCCTTCATTCATTCGTCGTTGATCGTCCTTTCCATTTAATTTAGTCTTTATTACGTCACATCCTGCTCAATGAACTATGTATTGATAATAACGATCTTATTAGGGCTCCCCCTAGTCCATTGAGTAGGATTTAAAAATGCACTTAATGGAATAACTTACAATGGGAGAATAGATGTGAAGTTTGAGGTTCGCGTACCACGACGTGCTAGGAAATGATGTGACGTAATGTTGGTGTTGGTGACATGTATCATTTGAAGAAACGCGCGTGCACTTTGGTGATATTGACACCAAGATATTAAATAGATTGTACCGTTATGATTCTTGTAAAGTGTCTAAGTTTAATTAATGAAAGAATAACAAGTCCAATCACACATGAGGGCATATAATTTCACACGCTAAAACAACTACAAATCAAGTTATAAGAATTTTAGGTATTTCGTTGCGATTTCAAAGGAAAGAGAATTTTCTTTCTGTTGTGGAACGTAAAAGCCCATCGTTGATCGCAACAGAAGATTTCTCAGGTAACAAAGTTATGTTGATTATGTATTTAATGATTATGCATCATGCATAGAAATACCAATGGGCGGTATTAAGTTTTATCTAGAAACTACTGTAGATAGTATCATTGTTGGTTGGTGGCCTGAATACTTCCCTGCATGTTGTTTTGCTTGAGAAAAACTAAATAAGATAATAACTTATTCTTATAATTTTTATTACATTATTGCAGTCACTCAGTCTATGACCCTAAAAAGAATTATGAAGAGGAAAGAGAAATCCAATTATGTCGGTAGTGAGGGCACATAATCTAAATTCGAATGTACTTAGTTTCTAGATGAGTATTTTACCAAGGTGACACCCAAATAGGGGTACTTAACATAAGAAGGGCTTCATCAATTTAGAATTAGGTATGGTATTTCCAACGACGTTATAATGAGGGTGCCATATTTGAAAACCTGTATGTACACCACTATCTTTGATTATGGTCTTTACCTACCCATGTCTTTCTTCCTTTGTGACTTCTTTAGCTTATATATATATATATATATATATATATATATATATATATATATATATATATATATATGCCCTACGCAGCTAACAACCAATGGTTGGATTGTGTTATTAAAACTTAATCTTGTTTGTATGTACTTTAACGGATGGTGTGAAGATTATGATTAGCTATTATGTATGACTTGTATGATTGTTGTCTGCTATTAAAAGATTTGATGTGAAGAAAACTTTAGACTTATTCAAAAGGGAGATAGATGTGTTTGTTCAACTTTTGTTGTGTCATAACATTTCCTTACAATGTCAGGCGCAGTATGGCCCATCGCGTAGGTGTACCCCTCGGTTAAGTCACCAGAGAGACCAATTCAGCCGACTGCATAACCTTGTCGGCTTTTAATAATTCGCATATTAATACCGGTACAAGGCATTGGGCACAGTCTGACCCTTACCTACCTATATGGGCGTGGCCCATTCTGTAGCCCATAGGCGTGGCTAGTGCCCCGTTCACATAATTGTAAAGATAAAGAGAATTATAAAACAAACACATCTATTGGAGAGAGCGACAACATTTCATTATAAGGAAAAGAATTTGATGTCTCATTAAAAAAAACCCTTGCGCCATCAGAAGGGAAAAATAGTGCACCGGTACATTGTATAGCTTAGTGATACAACTTCAGTTGACTAAAATTCCAAGGATGTTTAAGGGTGTGTCTATCTTTTTCAGTGAGACGGTAGGCCCCATGATGCCCATTAGAGATGATATTGTACGGACCCTCCGAGTTGGGGTCCAGCTTTCTAACAACTCTATCCCTAGATTCTTTGAAATATTTTCTTCATAACAAGTTCACTAGTTTAGAGAGTACGTTGTCGCAATCTTGAATGAAAATGTCCAATCAAATAATCTTGTAAAGTTCTTCACATACACATGTTTGATCGCGACTTTCTTCAATGAGATCAACACTAATAGCTCGGTCGTCATCATTGGGAGTCTCAGAGTAAATGGAGATTCTGTGGCTTGGAATAATGACCTCCGTTAGTACCACAACAGTGTCGTTCGGTCGTGGAAAAGGAGTTTCAGTTGTTGATGTGCGCGGTGTAGGGCGGTATACCCACAATACCTTAGAGAGGTTATCACTCCTTCCAATTTCTTCTTGATACCATCCATCATTATTCGATTGGTGACTTCAACTTGTCCATTTTCATAAGAATAATAAGGAGTGGAGATATGTTGTTTGATGCCACAATGCTTGCAGAATATGGCGACTACTTGATTTTGAAATTAGGGGCCGTTGTCCATTATCAGCACCCAAGGTATGCCAAACCGAGCAAGTATCTAGTGAGGCATGAGCCCTCATACGTGATAGAGAATTGGCCTCAACCCACTTAGTAAAGTAATCAATAACTACCACTAACAATTGTTGGTTCCCTGTAACCATCAGCAGAGGTCCAACCAAATTGAGGCCTCACTTATCGAAATGGCATATGATTGGGTTTGAACCCATTGGTTTGCTTAGAAGATGACCAGTATTAGAAAAATTTTGGTATAAATGGCATTGGTGGATAATGCACTCCGCCCTGATACCAGCTTGGGCCAGTAATAACCAGCAACAAGAAACCGACAAGATATGGCTACAGTGACCATAATGTGCTCCTGCATTGCCCGAATGTAACTCATGAAGAACCATGATAGCTTTCCCTTGACTTAAGAAGCGTAATAGTAGTTGTATTGCACTTTTTTTATAAATAACATTATCCAATATGCAATATTTATCAACACGCAGATGTAAATCCATAGCAAATACTTTCTATAAAGGGAGGGTACCGTCACTTAAATAGAGAAAATAAGGCCGCCACAAGTCAAGAGTAGTGTCGATTGAGAAAATATTTTTCTGGAGTCCTTAAATTTCGTGGTTGGGTGATCCCGCAATAGTACCAATGGATGTTCCGTGAGGCCGTGACATGAGCCAAGACATTGGATGCATATTTATCAAGGTCGGAAGCCTGCTCGTAATTAACTAGCTAAAACTTATAGCCACATTCCTTTAAAGTGATGAGATATCTGCACATTCCATTTTTCTTGGCATCGTAGGTACCATTAGCTTGATTGATGACTAACTGTGAATTAGATCTAATATGGAGCATTTTAGCTCAACATATATGGGCTAACCTAATTCCTCCAATGATTACTTCATATTATGTCACGTTATTAGAGACCGAAAAGTTAAAGGAGATGACTTTTCAGATTTCCTCCCTTGTAGGAAGCTTCATAATTATACCAGGTCTGCCACTTGATGTACTTGATAATATATGTGCTTATATTATCCACTCCAACTCAGAGGAAGCTGGAGAGTGGTCAATTGTTTCCATCTCACATGAAGGTGTGGATAATTCTGTTATGAAGTAGGCGACGCTTTGTCCCTTAATCGTCGTTCGTGGTTTAATCTTGATGTCGTATTCGTCTAGCTCGATGGACCATTTGGTAAGGCGGCCGAAAACATCCGGCCTCTGTAATTTATTATGTATGGGAAAAGAAGTTCGCACTGTGATCATGTGGCCCTGAAAATAAGGGCACATTCTGCGAGCATCCACCACAAGTCATAAGAAGAGCTTATCCAGGTTAAGGTAGCGAGTCTCAACATCTAACAAGGTCTTGATTATATAGTAGACGAGGTGTTATGTGACATCGGTCTCTCGGATGAGGACATCAGTAAATCCAAAAGGCGAAACAAATGATAAAGGTACAAAAGCTCACTTATTGTAGGTGCGGATAGGATCTCTGGCGATGGCAGATAAGTTTAAGTGCGAAAAAGACTGCGGCTCACTCATCATTCATGTCTAACTATTTTTTTTCCGCGAACCACTTCGAAAAGAGGGCGAGTTTTATCAGATGCTTGTGAGATGAAAGTGGATAGTGTTGCGAGGTGCCCGTTAAACATTGAACCTCTTTTATATTTTCGGTGGCTCCATCTGGATTAATTCCCTTAACTGCACAGGATCCAATTCAATCCCCCTTTTGCTGAAGACATAACCCAAGAAATTTCCACTACGAACCCCAACAAACACTTGAGCGGATTTATGTTGAGATTATACTTACATAAGACGGTGAAAATTTTACTCACCACTTCCAGCTGTTACACAACTATGTTGGTTTTGACAACCACATCGTTGATGTATGCATCTATATGGCGCCCCAGTTGATGTTTGAAGATTTGATTGATGAGGCGTTGGTCCGTAGATCCAACATTTTTAATCCAAAAGACATAACAGTATAGGAGTATAACTCCCGCTCTATTTGAAATGTCGTATGATCCTCATCCTTCTGGTGCAAGCGGATTTAAATATAGCCAGAATATGCATCCATGAACGATAGATATTTGCATCGAAGGGTGAAATTAAACTAGCTGATCAATACGAGGTAAGGGGAAGGCGCCATTTGATCAAGCTTGATTCAGGTCGGTAAATTCAATGCACATGCACCACTGCCCCCCCCCCCCCCCCCTTCTGCCCCCCCCCCCCCCCTTCTTGTTAACTATCATAGAATTTGCGACCCATACTCGACACCGGGTGCGACATATGTTCCTGAGCCGAGATAATTTTTCGAATTCATTGCTAACGACCTCCTACTGATCTATTGAAAATGACTTACGCTTTTACCTAAGAGGCTAAACATATCGATCTATCGTTAATTCATAGAAAATTGTAAAGAGATCAACCCCTGACATGTCACTTGCTACCGATGCAAAAATATCCAATCTTTGTTGCAATAAATTTATCAAAGAACTTCTAAAAACAGAATCCAAACTTTTATCTATATGTAACACACGCCCCTGTGCCACTAGTTCATCATTTGCATCCTTTGCATTATAATTTGATCGTTAATATTCTTAGGATCATCCGTGGGGTTAGGAAAGGGGGGTATGTTTTTTGGTTTGGTTGGGTTTCCCTCCCAAATTAATTGATATCGTATCGGTTTGGTGGGGTTAACCGTCATTAAGTAATAGGTCATGACGGTTCACTGGATTCCCATTATAATTCCCACTAAATTGCGCACTGTATACTTAATGCATTGGTAGAGAGTGCAGGGAATAGCCTCTATTTGTTGCAGCCATGGTCGTCCAATAATGGCGTGAGATGAGCTTGGGGCATCAAAAATCATAAAAAAAAAAGTGTTTTGGTTTCCCTCTTCGTAGCCACGTGTCCAACTTTCACCACGAGGTTAACCTCGCCAACACACTACGATGTCTTGCCTCCATATCCAATCAACGTTCGTTGGTTAGATTGATACGGTAGCACCTCCAACATTCAATCATAACTTGCTTTAAAGGTGATATTTGGTGAGGTTTATTTTTGTCTGAAGGTAAGTTTATAATTTATGTTTAGAGTTTTGTGGAGTTTTGTGAGTATTTAATGTTTGGGTAGAATGTAGAGGGAGAATTAAGCTCCCTGGTTGTATTTAATTTTCATTACCCTCATTTAATGTTGGTGGTTGGGTATTTATACCCTTATATTTGGGCCACATGGGCTTTCGGGTTGTGTTTAATGGACTCGGGTCGAGTTTAAGGACCCATTAGTTCTAAGTAAGGAAACAGGCGGCTTAGTCAAAAAGTGATTAGGTTTTAAGTACTTTAGTTCTGTTCGGATAGTTCAATGGATGAGGGTGTCCGAACTGCCCCTGTCCGGTAAGGTGGACATTGTCCGAATTGACCCTGTCCGGTTCCCATGAAATGTGGTGACAAAATCCGGACTCATCAGTAGCCCCTTTTTTAGGTGGTGTTCAAAAACCTTTAATAGACCCAAAAAACAGTCTGTTGTTGGTGACAGTTACATCCGGACAGGTCCTTCGAACTGTGTTATAGCTTTATCCGGACTGAAAAAAGTTTTTGGAACTAAACGGTTTCTTGTCAGAGTTCGTGGGACAGGTGTCTCTCTTTGGTTCGTTATTTCAGCCGTTTTTTCACCTAGAATTTCGCTCCCACCTTCTCTAAAATGTAATCTCTTCATTTAATGAAGATGACATCAGCGTCGTTCCCTAATCATTGCAATCCTTTCGAATTATCCTAGGTATCAAAGCACCTTTTTGTGTGTTTACTATAAACTAAGCACTTCTTTATCGTTTTACCATCATCTTCATACTTACTTTGCTAAATCTCAGAGCTTTCTCTCTCAAACACAAATTCTTCTTTTTGGTTGTGAGTTTATGTTCACAACTAGGAACGCTTTAATCAAAGGTGGGTGGCTTAACCTATCAGAGTTAGAAAGGGCTAAAAAAGTCGAAAGAGAAAGGCGCATTGCTGCTGGCCTTCCTACTTCCCCTGTCGACAAACCAAAAATTTCAAGCACAGAGCCTGACCAGGGCTCTTCTTCAATCAGGAGTATTAAACCGACGAGATTATTTCAAACCAATCTTTCGCCAATTGTTTCAGGCTCGTCGGTTAAGGAATTAGAGCCCACTGTTGAACCAGGGTAAGCAGTTACCAGTTTCAAGAAGCCTTCCCCATTTATTGCCATGAGATCAGATGCAGATGTCTCTCCCAATAAACTAGTTGACCAGAGAAGAGGTCGCCTGGTAAAAGGGCAGGCTTCAAAAGGTACACCTTCAAAATCAAGGGCCAAAGACAGCAACACGGGGTCAGAGGCACCTATAAAAGTTCATAAGGACAAGCTGTCCGGACCGGACGTATCTAGCTCAAGCCTCCAAAAAGAAACCACCGCATTTGAGCCCCAGTCGGAGGTCAGAGTTTAGGAAAGCATTGAAGCCCAACAATCCGGAGGTCAGACTGAACCAACTCTTAACTCCCCTCACCCAGAAACAACTGAAAATCCCTCCTTGGTAATGGAGGAAGTAATGGAGGACTTTGTTGAAGAGGCTCCGTTCGAGTCCGAAGTCTCCAGACAAATGAGTGATTCTGGTGCTGCCAAGAAGGATAAAGGCAAAGAAAAGCTATGCCTAAGGCATCCGGATCTACCGGAGATCCTTTAGGGAAACGTTGGACCTTCTTTCCACAAGGTCAGTGTTAAGTACTTACTTGCTTTGCAAAAAATTAATTATGCCTTCATCCACACAGCCGAACTGGGTCGGATGCGAACAAAGTGGGGGATTCCGGAGAATGTAAAAATAAGGATCCCAATTGACCCTGAAACACCGATGGACTGTAAGCTTAGCGAAGTGGTCATCTTCACTGAATTTTTAAGTGGGGACTAAGGTTTCCCTTGGATCTGGAGATAGTAAAATATTTCCAGCTCATCAAGCTTTGCCCAAGTCAACTGAGTCCTAATGCCTGGTACACCCTCATGGCCTATATCATGGCCTCCAGGCTCTCCAAAATACCTCTTCCAATAGAGGAATTCACAGCTGTGGCCAACGTCTGCAGAAATCCCCATATTCCCTTCTATCACTTCAACATGGGTGACAACTACAAAGCAGTAGATGACCTGCTCGAGTCGGAGAGAAATTGGAGGACTAGCTTCTTGTTCGTGAGTGGCGCTTGGGAAAATGGGAGGAAGATCAAAGCCGGAGTCAACCCGAGTCTCCTCACCAGCAGGTGGCGAAGTGATAGTAAGAATCCCACCTTCCATTCTCATTTTTATTTTTATCAAATTTGTTTAACTGACTTGTCTTGTCTCTCTTTCTCTCCTTTTTTTACAGTGCTTCCCAAAGACTTCAATGATTACTTAAAGGCTGGGCAGACTACTTACACCAAGATAAACACTTGGGCTGCTGAAAAGTGGGATAATCACTTCCACAACGCCTTTACTAGAGGCAATCTTGCAAGGTCTCACCTATGGAACACTACTAACCAGAGGGACTTAACTTGGGAGGAACTTACCACTCCACCCCCTCCGGATGTAGTCCTTAGAAGAACACATGCACCAGACGGGTCACTGTACTTGCCAGGTGGAGCCAAGGCCCCAAGTAAAATGAAAAGCAAAAAACGGAAGGGCAAGAAGAATGTGGTTGAAGCCAATCCTACTGAAGCGGAGGAAACTGTTTCAACAAACCAAGAGGGGCCAGTTCCACGTCAGATTGATGCTGCTCTTCTTGAAGCTGTGGAGTACGAGAGTACTAGAGAAGCGGCAGGATATCCAAAGCCTCCAAGGGTTCCTAAGAGGGACAAGAAACGGGGAGCAGAAAGCAAGGACAGGAAGGCCAAGACAAAAAAGACGTCTAGGGGTGATGAAATTTCTCTCCGGCCTTCGTAGCCCTTCCCTTTTGTTCAGCCTACTGATCCAACAAGAGAAGAAGAGATCCCCAGTGACTTTCACACCGATGAGGTTGGAGGAGGAGACATTAGCATCAACGGTCTCGACATTACAGGGTTTGATGGATTTGGTGATTATTTTGCAAACCTTCCCAGAGATAACTTTGCTGATCCCTACCTCCCTCCGAGCACTTCGAACACCGTTACCTTCAATGGTAAAACTTTCACCGTTTCAAGTGAAAAAGATGTTATAACTCGCTCTATATTGAGTAATATTCAGCTAGTGCTGGTTCTGGAGAAATAAGTCTGAGGTCAGTCAGCAATCATTACTGCCCTTAATTCTGACAAGGAGACACTTTCCAATGACCTCCTCACTGCCACCCAAAATGCTGATGGTTTGAAGAGAGAAAATGAGGAGTTAAAGAAGAACCAGGAGGGCTGGGCCACAAAGGTAGCTACCCTAGAAGATACTATCAAATACCTCCGGGTGAAGCAGTCCGGGTTGGAGAAAGATCTCTCCTCTTCAAAAGAGGAGATAAAGGCCAAGGACCAAGTCATTCATACTTTGACCAACGACAAGATCGCACTCGAAGACTCGGTGTCCAAGACTGCAGAGGAGAAAGTTGATCTGCTAAGGGAGCAAGAGGCAAAAATCCAAGCTAAGATTGATGCAACAATGTGATAGACACTCAGGAGGAAATGTATGCCAAGGTGAATTCGGACATGGTCCTACTCTTTCATGAGAAGTTTCCGAAGAGGAATCTGGGGGACTTGTGGACTTTTGTAGAGTACCCCGACCTTCCCTTCCACACAATGGCTGATGGAGACAAGCACGATTATTCTAGTGCTGACTTATCCGATGAAGAGGAGAACACCGGAGAGAGTCCAGACGAGGGAAATGATGACCTTAAGAAGAAAACGAGCGAGGTTGAGCCATCTTCAAAGGCTCAGTCTTAGAGTATTACTGTTTTTTGTTTTGGTTGGGGTTTGGTGCAACCGGGCAGACCTCACCTGCCTGTCCACCCTAGTTTTCTTTGTTTCATCCACGTTAATTTGCTTTCTGACCTGATTCAGTAAACCTTCCCATGCCATGGCCTTTTTTCTGGTCACTGAATCAGCCAAATTTTTAGGGTTTAAGCCCTACCTCAAGAAGTTATTGCTACTTGCTCGAAGCAATCAGCCAACCCATTTTTGGTATTTACAAAGCGACTTATATATTCTTTCAGAGATTTATTCGGTTCTTGGGCACAATGGATAATTGTATCTCCATTGCCCTTCACCTCCTTACTTCCAACAAACTGCCTCCGGAAGGCCACCCAAAAGGTATCGAAATTTTTGATGCACCCCTGTGGCAGGCTGTTATACCACTTCAAGGCACTCCCCGTAAAATACTGGGAGAATGCTCTACAAAGCAAGTTATCGTCATCATCAAAGTTCATCATGAAATTTTTGAATTGTTCCAAGTGATTGTCCGGGTTTTTACTGCCATCGTATTTTCCATTTTTGTACTATCAAACCTCTTGGGGAGGTTCCCGGACTGGATCTTGGAAGACAATGGAGATTTTCTCCAATTCCGGCCACGACTGAAAACGGTATCCTCGTTAGGAGTTACAAAGATACCTGGCTCATCATGGAAGGCAAAAGGATCCACCAACATCCGGTCTATGTGTCTCCGGCTATGAGATGATCCTTTGCCTATATGCCTCTTTAACTTTCCATGTCTATCCCTTTTTCTTGAATACTTCTTAACCAACTTTTGTTTCTTTTTAGATCGGTCCTCATCACTGCTGGAGGACAAGGATTCTTCAATTCCATCTTCGTCCGATGAGCTACTGGAAGATTCTGAGTCTGAATCAGAGCTCTCCACTAGCTTGGACCGGTGAGACTTTTTGGAGCTAACATGAGTCTTCTTCGCACTCACATGGGTCTTCGAAGGCTCATGCTCTCTAGGGTTGTTAGTATGATGAGCAAATTATGCCTTTGACTTCTCTTTTATGCCCATCTTTGCCTTCTCTGCCCTCAGAAATTCTATTTCGCCCTTTAATCTATCACGCTCCTCGATGGTATATTCATCATTTCCCCCACCACTTCAAGCAAAGATGGTGGTACTTCTGGTATGTCCGGATTCATTCGGACTGATTTTTCTGATGGTTTTGAATGCTAGATTCAAGCACCGTCGTATCTCCCACTATGGTCGCTAATTTGGTGAGGTTTATTTTTGTCTGAGGGTAAGTTTGTAATTTATGTTTAGATTTTTGTGGAGTTTTGTGAGTATTTAATGTTTGGGTAGAATGTAGAGGGAGAATTAAGCTGCCTGGTTGTATTTAATTTTCATTACCCTCATTTAATGTTGGTGGTTGGGTATTTATACCCTTATATTTGGGCCACATAGGCTTTCGGGTCGTTTTTAATGGACTTGGGTCGAGTTTAAGGACCCATTAGTTCTAAGTAAGGAAATAGGCAGCTTAGTCAAAAAGTGATTAGGTTTTAAGTACTTTAGTTCTGTTCGGATAGTTCAATGGATGAGGGTGTACGAACTGCCCCTGTCGGGTAAGGTGGACATTGTCCGAATTGACCCTATCCGGTTCCCATAAAATGTGGTGACAGAATCCGGACTCATTAATATTAGCTTAACTACCTCCATCGACTAACACTCTAGTTACCATAACTCCTTCAATATCCAGGTTGATAGTAAGGGCATCCTCATATGAGGTGACGATACCTCTCGAATCATCATCATTGAACGTGAGGATCAACTACTAGTTCTCGCTAGTTATGGTAAGAAGAGCCATTAACTGCATGTACTTCCCGATCGGCCTTAATCCATTTTCTAGACTGTTGATCATCTCCTGCCAGGGTTCTCCGTTTTGAAGTTGTAAAAAGCCATTGTTTTTTCCTTTATCGACCTTTTTGTCCTCCCAATGGGTCTCATCATTTCCTGAGAAATGATCTTATTTCTTGTCATTTTGGCGACGTTGCTTTTGTTTCTTAACAAATTGGATGAGCTCGACGTTGGTAATTAGTCTTTGGATCTTCTCTTCCAGTTGGTAGTACTCATATGTCGAATGACTATGGTCATTTTGGTAAGAGCGAAAGTGCTTGCTCGATTGTTTTTAGTTAGGGTGATCATAATACAAGAGGGGATGTATCGTATCATATTCTTAGTTTTGTCATAAATGACGGAGATGGTATCGCTCAGAGAAGTAAAGCATCATGGTAGGTTCTCGTAGGTAGTGAGCCTATAGTTACCAGTATCTCTCGACCTTTCATGGTGAGGGCACTGATCAAGTCTCATTCTGTCTAAATTCCATCTTTTCAAATTTGGTTTTGCTCTCTATGGGGAGTGCCCTTTTGTTGCGTTATCCACCTTGAACTCCTATCTTTGTAACTAGAAAACGAACAAAATCAGCGTACAATGCGCCTTTCCTGTCGAGGTCTCTTTAGTGAAGCAACATCCATGTTTTCTTCCAAGTCTGGAAAGTGTTAAAGGTATGAACGAAACGTTTCATGTAACTCTTCAATGTTTTTCCTCGTCTCTGATAGAGGTCCATGGCAGAGTTACTCTCACGTCAAGACTCTTTGTTTTCAAAAACTTTGTTTCAAAACGCGTCCCATACACCTGCAAAGTAATTGAGAGATCATTTAGGTAAACTGCTAAACCATTCCATTGAATTACCTTCAGTGTCATCGAAAGTGCTCGGTAAAGCATGGTGTCATATGGGTTAAAGGCCATCATCATATTCATGAACTTCTCCAAGTTCCTTTACGGATCACCCGTGCAATCAAAAGCTTTCATGCGGAATGAGTCAAACTAACGGGGGAGGTCGACCACTGTAATTTTTTCCACGAACGGAGATTTGAGCATGTAGGTTTCCATTTTAGGACGGACATTGTCATACTATTGGGCCTCATTTTTCCTAGATGTTTTTGGAGCAGCCTGCCTACTCTCACGGTGGTGCTCTCTTTCTTTGGATCATTTTTACCACTATTTTCTCCTTCTCCTTTGTTGTGCTCCTCACACTTGGAAGGTCGTTCTCTCTGAGGTGCTCAAATGGCCTTAACTCCTGATCGTGATTGTCTTCTACTTCCTCCATGTATCCTAGCGGTTAGCGCATTGACGATGTCATTCATCTCCGCCAAGGTTTCTTTAGTCGCCTAATCTTTGGCCTCCTGATCGTGAGCAGCCGTTTGTTGAGTCTGTTGCATAAGTCATAGCTGATATTCAATTGCTGAATCTCTGAGGCATCAACGGGGTTATCTGCTCCAACGAGGGGGTTCACATGATCCTTCATAACGTCCGCTGTGAGTGGGACAATTTCAGGATCGGCCGGAGCGGTGTGCATATCAACTAGAGTCTCAACTACTCCCAAATTTTAGTTTTCTTGGGTGGGTTACACCAGAGGGCAAGATCTGATCCAATCCGACAACTTGGTCTGCTAATGGTGTTTGGTTTACGATTACAATGTTTCTCTCAGAGGTTTCCCCTTTGATCTTGGATCTTGTTACTACCACACTTTAAAAACAAGTTTGTATGTGTATTTTGTATATCATTTCACACGGACAAGCCAAATTTGTTAAGGAAAAATCTAACAAATATTTTCCAAGTAGTAACTTTATTGATTCAAGAAGAAAATATGGTTTTACATAATCGTAATCCTATTTACAATTTTTACAAAGCAGTTCCACTTTCTCACTAATTACATAATTCCACCAATTACGATCGTGGACCTATGTTTATGGTAATGGACCTGTAATCATGGTTATTACTCTGACAATGTTACATTACTCGGGTTGTCTAGTCAACAGTTCTTTTAATAAGTGTTGACATTCCTTATGATATTTTCATTAGTCGTTACTAATTACTAAATTTTACATGTATCGGTAGATGCGCGTCATTTTTCGATGGACCTCGCTTTTCAGATATATAAATCGGATATTTAATATAGCAGCAAAACCTATTTGTCGTTTGTCCTAAATCATTAAATAGTTATAGAGTTGTTAGGCTACCTCAATACTATTCTGAATGAATACTGGTGTTATATAAATTGGTATTGAAACATACTTTTTTAATCCTTTATTTGGACTTAAATCGTTGCTTCGTCCCTCAACTATCACGTTTACTGCCATTTAGTCCCTCGACAAAAAAATTACGAGTAAAGATCCCTCGACTATCAAAAATCTATAATTTCCGTCACCGCGCGTGGTTTCAGTCCCGCGCGTGGTTCTTTTATTATTTCGAAAACTATTATTTTGCGATGCGATATTTAAAGTGTGTTTTCGTTTTCATTTGCAGTTGATGATGATGATATGTAGTAGTAAAACCAATCACTCGAAAAAAATATCAAAACATGCATTTCAATTATTCTTTACACTAAAAATACCGGTCTCATATTTCCATTTCTTTATCGTTTTAGTCCCAAATTTTAATAACAGTTGTATTTGGGATCCATATATTATCTACACTACAATATATATTACTCCTTCCGTTTCCAACCATAGGCGTGGGTTCCGAGGAACCCACGGTTTGTGTTATATATCATTAATAAACAAATATCCCGATGGAAAAAGCTAAGATAGGAACCCATAGGCTATGAGTTTAAACCAGCTCCTGTTTCTCTCCTAAATATAAAACCTTAGGAAGTAAATAAATAAATATAAAACCTACATAACACTAATTATATTAAGTTAATAAATATAAATAAAAACAACACTAAGTAAGTAAATAAATAAATATAAAACCTAAGGAAGGGAGTTAATAAATATAATTTTAGGAAGAGAGGAAAATATAACTAAATACTAATTAGTTAATAAATATAATTTTAGAAAGGAAGTAAAAAATATTTAATCACTAATCTAAGTAAAGTTAATAAATATAAATAGAAACGAAAACATAAATAAACACTAATCTAATTAAGTTAATAAATATAGTTAACTTAGAAGATTGTATATGCGCCTTAGAAAATTCTAATAATTGTTTGAACCTTTTTCACGTATACCATTGTTGCCTTTTAACAAAAAAACTAATTTCAACCCTAGTGTAAGTAAATTAAATTCGAGTAAGTTAAATTCGAAAATCAAAGAAAAAGATTCTTACTTCAACACTTTCAAGAACATTGACTATATTATAGATTTGCCGTCTCTCGAATCCTACAGATCTCAACACAATTAAATACGTGTCAACATACACCCATTATACGACTATAAGTAAAAAAGACTTATAAGAATACCTAAATGTGAGGGAGCATTGTCAAGCTCGATAACTTTGGTGTTCATGATTATAGATTGACAAAGTATTTAAGAAAATAACTAATTCATTAAAAAAAACATTAGTTAACCAATTTTTTTTTTTAAATAAACAAACATGTAAAAGCCTAAAAACTTATTTTCTATTATTTTACTTTTTGGACAACAGGCGCGACTGTTGCAAACTCTTTTTAAATATTAATTAAATCTTTAAAACAATTAAAGCATTTAAAATATTTAGAAGGCTATAATTATTAGTCGCCAGGATTGACATTGGACATGGTTTCATTGAACTACTTTCTTATGCCTGTACGCACGTTTTTCTAATGTAATAAAATTTCTATTGTCAAAATAATTTTTAATTAAAATAATAAAACAATTGTAAAAATATTAACGAAATAAAGTAAAAAATTAGAGAAAAATAGAATTAGTTACTTGTAGAAAAGATAATTAGGAAACGACTGGTAATAAATTCCAAAAGTAAACCTCACTTTCTTCAATCAACTCAAATATCGTCTTTTGCGGGTACCCTTCGACTAACACACTCGTATCGTTGTTCACCGCTCCATACGACGTCGCCGAATGCACATACAGGCGATTCGGCTGCGTCTCCGACGGCAGTGACGAAAACCACCGATCACAGACAGCGAATTCCTCCACAAGCTCTTTAAAAACCGGTAGCGCCTCCGGTTTAAACCCGTTTAATACCATTTTTTCCCCCATTTCCTCTTGAATTTTCTCTGCAATTTGAGCGAACCCGTTCATTGTCGGATCCGGGTTCGGGCTTGGACTAAACGGTTTGCCGAATCCTTGCTCGTAGTTGGCCTGACATTGAAATTTTAGATTAGCTAATACAGAGACTCAGAATATTTGAATAACATGGTTAAATTTTATCGATTGGTAGTCCAACTTCAAACGAATGACCAGGATCCGGGTCGAGATATGCAAAATTGTCATGTAAGAAGACCCGAGCTGAATTCGGGTTGGATTCGGATCCGGTGACGCCGTCGATTTTTGGGTTGATGGATTTGAACCAGTCGAGCATGTGATCGAACGAACGATTATCTTGATCGAAAGAACGATTCTCTAGGACCAACCAACGAAGAAGGGAGAAAGAAAAAAAAAACGTAGCAGGAAAGTAAGAACGGGAAATCTGAGTATAGCAAATTTTGCGATACACTTTTTTCGGAATAATAAAAAGTAAATAATAAAAAATATTAAAAAATTATTAAATTGAAAAGATAAAAATAGAATTAAAAATCGAAGTACTATCAATGAAAAAAATCATTTAACTATGGCGACACGCGTCACATTATCAAAACAAAAACTACACACGAAAACTGAAATTATAAATTTTTAATAGTTGAAAGATCGACCTTTGTGATTTTTTTGTCGAAACACAAAATAAAAAAAACGTGATAATAGAGGGAACCAACACCACTATTTGGTTATTTATAAAACAAATTATCACACAAGTTGAAGAAAAGGGACACATTTGACAATAAGTGTGATTATTTGACACTAAGTGAGTGGTGGGTTTTAATAGAAGACGGAGCCATTGTGACAAATGATGCAAATAATATTTATTATTATTCTTCTTCTTTTGTCTTTTTCAAATGTCTATTTGTGTATAAATAAGGAGGACCACTTTAATGCTAAGCTAACCCATGGCAATCACTTTAATGAATGCTCTATCTCTCGCATCTTTTGTTGTTCTAGCACTCTTCACTATTCCTGCTCATGGAAGAAATTTATCAGGTAGCAATAGCATATATATATATATATATATATATATATATATATATATATATCCATTCATATATTTAGTGTTCCTCATACTTTCTCTACGTGTTCTCTTGCTTGTTCTATAGTTTGGTTTGTGTTGTTTGGTTTTTTTCTTTGAAATGTATTCTATGTTCGTACCTGGCTCTTTTGCTATCTTATATATTGATTTCTTTTGCTTGATAGTTAATTATTCTCTGTATATAATATATATATATAGACCTTAATAATGGCCTAGTAACAGTTTCTGAATATTCATTTCTAACGTGGTATCAACATTTAAGAGTGCGTTAAATTAAATATTCACGATTTTATTGTAATATATATCTTATCGATATTTCATTTGAATACCAGATAAGAGGAGTGTGGTTATCAATACACTACCAGCCACGAATTACGACCACGAAGTAATTACGAGATCACCAATCCAGAAGGAAGCACAATTAGAAACGAGAGAGTTTGTGTTTCCTAGGAGTAGTATTACCACCAGTATGTCGACAAGTTCGTTAGTAGATGAGCTAATGATTGATATGGTGACAACAAAAGATGATCTACACAAGAAGAAACCAAATAAACCACCTCCGTCTCCAAAAGCATCACCGTCCAAACACCACTCGATCAACCCCCGAGGCAACCACCAGCGTCCAACGGGCTTAATAGACATATTCATGTATAATTCCGACTTGTTTGCTCTCATGAGACGACATCATCTATTATCTTCATCTGCTTAGTGTATATTAGTCTTTAACTTTTATTCTAAGGTGAACGTTCGAGTAAACTCACTACTAATTAAACAATCCTATACGAATAATGTTCGAGATGGAAATAGCAAAAGGTTTGCCATATATTAGTTAAACCCCATGCTTTGAATCAAATCGTTTCACTTCCAATGTATTTCAGTTTTGATAAAATATTTGGGGTTAAACAGTTACCCCAATCGATGAGGCTAAAAGATGATATATGGTTAAACAAACTTACGAAAGAACGATTTAATTGTCATGTACAAGTTAGATGGAAGGTGAAAGATAGAGAATATTTTATATGAATGTAAAGCTTTCTATTTCTTTAATGAACAACATAAAATTATATACACGAATCAATCTGTAATAACTTTGGAAATATTTTCATGTGAGGTTGTTATTTATTTGTTCATTGGTTTGGTTACATGTATTCAATTCTGCTTCACTTGTTTGGTTATAAGAATATAATAAACCATGCATTGAAGACTGGCTGGATATGGGCTATAGGTTGTCCATTAACAGTTTTTGGACCAAATCTGGTGAATTGACCCGATCCAATACCAAGGCTAAAACGTAGCCCATTGCACCGTTTAGAGTTTAACCCTAAGTGAGGAGCTGATTTCAGTGTTGTCTTCGACCAGCTCCTCACCTTCTTTCTTGTCGCCTTCAATGGTGGTCTTGTGAACACCATAACCTCTGACATCCCCCCTCAAACGCAGCGGCGACTCCGAAAGCCCATTTTTTTGCGAAGATAAAGAAACCGAGAGGAAGACAAGGCTTTGGTGAGAGAATCGACGATCTGATCGAGCGAGGGTACATACCGGATTTGAACCAATCCTTGTAGTACCTGGTCCCTGAGAAAATGAACATCTAATTCGATGTGTTTGGTGCGAGTGTGAAAGACGGGATTTGAAGCTAAGGAGCTGGCCCCCAATTGTCACACCACATGACCGACGGTGGAATGAGAGGAATCTGGATTTCGGTAAGCAACGATTTCAACCATATTAGTTCAGCTGACAAGTTTGCTAATGCACGACACTCTGATTCAGTAGAGGGCGAGCTACGGCGTTTTGTTTCTTGGAGGACCACGAGATAAGGGTTTCACCAAGGAAGACACAATACGCACCTACACTGCGACGATCATCAGGGGACGAAGCCCAATCTGCATCAGAATACCCATGAATTTGTAGTTGATAGCAGGGTTTGAATATGAAGACCTAACCAGCGAGTGCCAGATAAGCATCGTAACACATTTTTTAAACTTTGCCAATGTATAGATGTAGGAATTTGTTGATGTTGACTAAGGATGTTCACTGCATAGGCTATGTCCGGTCGTGTGTGAGTCAAGTACTATAAAGATCCTAATAAGCTTCTGTACTGTGTAGGGCAGACAATAGGAGAACCATCATGTGCGGAGTGCTGAGTATCAGCCACCCTAGGAGAGGGACAAGGCTTAGACATGGACAACCCCTGCGCAAGCACTAAGTTTTCTATATACTTCTGCAGTGTTAGATAAAAACCTATCTCGTCACGATGAACTTCTATTCCCACGAATAGATGGAGTGGCCCTATATCTTCGAGAGCAAAGATAGCATTGAGATTGTGGATGAACTGAGTTAGGTAAGCTGTGTTATTTCTTGTCACCAGTATATCATCAACACGGCTTTGAACTGTACATCGTCCCTCGACTATCGTGTTTGGTGGCAAATAGTCCCTTGACTTTCAAATGTCCCTTGACAGTCCCTGGACTATTGCATTTGGATAAAGTTAGTCCACCAGATCCTCAGATCTATGAGAGGCTGCCACCTGTCACCATAGTCCCCATATTTTTGTATCACCACTAGTCCCTTGAGTTTAGTTTTCCGTAATATTCTACATTTTGGGTTTGACCTAAACTCAAGGGACTAGTGGTGATACAAAAATTTGGGGACTATGGTGGCAGGTGGCAGCCTCTCATGGATCAGAGGATCTGGTGGACTAACTTTATCCAAACGCGATAGTCCAGGGATTGTCAACGGACATTTGAAAGTCAAGGGACTATCTGCCACCAAACGCGATAGTCGAGGGATGATTTACTGTTCAATGCCTCATCAACACAAACCAGAATAAGTAGTATAGTTGCCTTAGAAACCAGGTAAAACAGAGAGTAATCAGCCTTTGAGTTGCAGAATCCTCAACTCAGAAGTGTGTCCCTTAGTTTAGAATACCAAGCTCTAGGAGCTTGCTTTAAGTCATAGATAGCTTTGTGTAACTTGCAAATGTGTATAGGATGATCAGAATCCACAAAACATTGAGGCTGTGTCGTGTACACAGTTTCTTGCAACACTCCATTAAGGAAGGTATTATTTATATCACGTTTCCTCAATGTCCATCCCTTAGACATAACAATAGTGAGTATCAACTTGACAGTAGAGGCCTTAATAACTGGACTGAAAGTCTCACATAAGTCAACCCCAGGTGTTTGGTGAAAGCCCTTAGCCACTAAACGTGCCTTGTATCTCTGAACATAGCCATCCAAACCATACTTGACCTAATATTCCCACTACATCCAATAACAGTAGAAGAAGTAGACACTGCTATCAGGGACCATGTGTTGTTAGCCAACAAGGCTCTATACTCACTCACCATAGCTTCTTGCCACTTAAGATGTCCAACAGACTCAAAAAATCGAGTAGGTTCAAACACACCTTTATCAATAGTAACAAGAGACTCCACATACGGTAACTTAGGTTTAGATATGCCGTCTTTCTGTAGTTTGCATGTTATGTGTGTTTTGTAGTGTGTGGGAAATGGGAGGGTGTTCAGGGTTGAGAAAAGGTAGGTCAATGGTCAGTGTAGGTGTAGGATTTGATGTTGATTGTTGATGATATCTGTGTGTGTTGAATGTGAAATAGTGGTTGTTGATAGTGACTCAGAGTGTGACGGATTAGTTACCTTAGGATAAGCATTTGAAGGACCTAGAGTTGAGCTTTGTTGCTGCAAGTGAGCAGGGCACAGTGGTGTGTGCTGTTCAGTTGGAGCTGTAGAGTTAGACTCCACAGGAGATACCTTTTCATCTGTCACAAGACCTGTAGGAAGACTAAGTAACCAAATATTGACAGATAGTTTAGAAACTGATTCATGTTGATGTGTGTTTAGGAACCCAATGTTAAAGGGAAAGTCATCCTCATTAAACACTACATTTCTGGAGACATACACTCTACCACTAAAACTGAGACATTTATAGCCTTTGTGAAACTAACTATACCCAAGAAAAACACATATTATAGAATGAAATTGGAATTTGTGTGTTTGATATGGCCTTAGACAGGGAAAGAAGAGCACCCGAAGGTTTTCAGGCTTAGGTAGTTAGGCACTTTGTGAAAAGAAGTTTCAAAGGGAGACTTATTGTGAACAGTAGGTGTTGGAAGTCTGTTGATTACATAAACACTAGTTTCAAAGGTTTCAACCCAGTTTCAACAACATGCTTGTGTTTTCTATCCGCCCTACCATTCTGGGTTGAGGTATGAGGACATGACCTCCGTAATAGAAACCCACTTTCCTTAGCTAAAGAGAGTAAAGGTCTAAACTCACCCCCTAGTCACTTTGAACAGATTTTATAGATCTTTCAAACTGAGTTTCAACTAGGGCCTTAAAGTTTTTAAATACTTCAAACAGTTTACTTTTATCTTTTGATGGGATACAGCCAAGTGTACCTGGAGAAATCATCCGGAAACAACACATAGTACTTAAACCCCCCAGTAGATTGAATAGGAGAATGACCCCAAACATCAGTGCAAATTAGGTCAAGGACATTTGTAGCATGAGAACCAGATATAGAATAAGGTAAGTTGTGAGACTTTCCTAACTAGTAAGCCTCACAAAGTGATTGTATTGCTCAACACAGAGTTCAACTTACAGGACCTAAGAACAACAACTAAGACAATTTAAGATGGATGGCCAAGCTTCCTATGACATCCATATTTGACAGACTGAGATACAATAGTAGATAAAGCACTAGAAACACCTAGATTTAGAACAAACTGTGACTTAGAGAAGGTATCCATCTTGTAGAGTCCATCTTCAGACCTCCATCTCAGTAGGATACTCCCTGTTGCCTTGTCATTCACAAGACATAAACCTTTATGAAACTTCGTAAACATATTGTCGTGATTGTTTAATTGAAAAACAGATAGTAAATTTTTGTTAATTCTAGGCGCATGAAGAATAGGTTTGAAAAAAATAGGCTTCATAGTTAAAGAGTGTAATGTAGATTGGCCAATATGAGAAATGGGAAGTCTCTAACCACTACCAATAAGTATGTATTTGTTACCTGAATACTCAGATTTCTGAGTCATCTGGCTAATGCTGCCTGTGACATGGTGACTAGCACCTCTGTCTGCATACCAGACCCCTTCAACTATAGTGTCTTGTGTGGCTATTAGAGCATTCTGTTCACCCTCAAATCTGGACTGCTCTGAAGGTGTAGTATCCATGACTGAGGGATCATCCCTGTAATAACAAACAACAGCATAATGCCCATACCTGCTACAAATCTGGCAGGTTGGTTATTCAGTGAGAACCTTCCTCCTCTGCCCTTGTAAAAATTGCTCCTTCCTCTAGTGCCATAGCTAGAATTATACCCAGATCTGCCATTGTAACCTTTGTTTGAACCTCTATTATTAGTAAAGAAACCTCTCTGATTAGGGATGGTGAGCTGATGCTTTGAATCACTTCTGTGAGTGACATTTACACTAGAGACGTTGATGTTAGACACTGAATTTTTCAATCCAGTGAGTTGCTCAAGCCTGCTTTCATAAGTGAGCAAGCTGGTTTGCAAGTCAATCCAACCCAGCCATTCCTTATCAGCTAAGCTGACTACAATGGGTGTATATTCTGAATCAAGTGCTGCAAGAACTTGTGTCAACAAGTCATCTATAGAAGTTAGAAAACCAACTAAGATTAGATTGTCATAGATCATTTTCATCTTATTTAAGTACTCAAAAATTGTAGAGGCTCCTTTGCGAGTTCTTTGGAACTCAGCTTTTTAGTATGTAATTCTGGCTCTAGTCTTTTAGCCACACAACTTGCCAGCAGCCTCCCAAAGATCCTTAGCTGATTCTTCTTCCATCAACTAAGCTGCTATCTCAGGGCTCATAGTGGAGTACAACCACCTAAGTAGCAGTTGATCCTTAGCCTCCCATTCTTCAAACTCTGGATTTTCAGTGACAGTGCCCTCAGTGTCTGTAACAAACTTATGAGGACAACTTTTTTCTCCAGGGATAAATTTCCATAGTTTATTACCTTTAATCATAGGTAAAACAATGGTTTTTCATAATAAATAGTTGTTTCTATCAAGACAATGTTGTTAACATTGCTAATTGAATGCAGATGCAGGTTCTTTAAGGAGAAAGATGAATTGTTTGAAAAGATAGATCCAATGGAGTATGAGCCAAAAGATGGGAAATTAGTTGAACTTTCCATTGAAGGCTTGAAGGTGGCTCTGATACGAAGTCACATTGAAGGAGAAATACATAGATTTTTTTTATATGAATGTAAAGCTTTCTATTTCCTAAATGAACACCATAAAACACTGTTGTTTATATACAGGAACCAATCTGTAACAACCTTGGGAATATTCTCATGTGAGGTTGTTATTCATATGTTCACTTGTTTGGTTACATGTATACAAACCTGTTTCACTTGTTTGGTTATAAGAATATAATAAACCATGCATTGAAGACTTGATGGACATCGGCTATAGGTAGTCCATTAACAACTTCTGGACCAGACCTTGTGAATTGACCTGATCTAATACCAAGGCTAAAACGCAGCCCATTGCACCGTTTAGAGTTTATCCCTAAGCGAGCAGCTGAGATCAGTTTTGTCTTAGACCAGATCCTCACCTTATTTCTTCTCGTCTTCAATGATGGTCATGTGAACACCATAACCTCTAACTGTACAAGACGAACAACAAATATAATAAGACCAAGCACACAAGTTAATATTTAACGTTTTTCAGATTGTGAAGAAATCATACATCATAAATACTCTGAAAACACAACGGACTCAATTACTCACTGTAATAAAATATAACATGGTTTACGGAAACCTCTACAGTGTATATCTCTCATAACACTAATCTCTCAAAAGATATAGCGTTATTTCATTCTTTGAGGAAATAGCTTCTCATATAATTGTCTACCTAGAATCACAATTGCATCACATCACACATTGCATAACAATATCTTCTTCTATTTATATGTTTAGAGAAAACTTTAATTCTTCATTACACGCTCTGCAAAATTAGACTTCATTAATCAACATCTGAAACAACTTATACTTTATTAATATATGAAAGTCGAATTAACATAGGAGACCAAATATATAGAATACTCTGATTCGTCATAGAGGTATCACGATCGAGAATGTTTCGGATCAGGGTGGTACTTCTTATCAATTTGCTTGGACCAACTTGCTTTGGCCAACCTATTTTGACCAACCTGCTTCGACTCAACACATATTTATTTCGACCAAATCATCATCTGTTTTTTGTATATTGTATCGGCCCTTAGGATGAGTAAAATCTATATAACTAAGTCACAACTCAAGCACCATATAGTTTCAATAATTCTTTCTTATACATGTAAAGGTAGATCCAACATCCACATAGTTTTTCGGCAATACTCATGTTGGCGAGTCATTTATCACCTACACCTAACAAGTCTCCACCTAGACTTCTATTAAATCTAGTGCTATTGCACGCAATGTTTATACAGTTTAGAGACCAACTCACTTACATCCCAAACGTGCACCAGTCTCGATAGTTCGTTGACATAGATATATGTCATTTAGCATCATTCATATTTTATGGTAAATTTAAGGATTCATATTATAAGGTGAAGCTCTAATATTAACGTCGAAAATTTTTATCATTCTAGTAGCCGATGGTACTAAAAGAATACAGAAGAAATTAAGAACATAAAGTGACTGCATAATAATTGGAAACATTGGTAGAAGACTTAACTAGAAGTGTCGACAAAACGACAAAAGAATGAAGTCACATGAGACCATGAGCAAGGCCTGAATTATTAAATAACTGACCACAAATGACACTCAATCGTATATGTAAATAACTTAAAGATATTAGAGTATTTGTGAAAGATGTTGAATATTACTAAATTGCCCCATGGTAGATAAAATATAATATTTTAATATTTAATAATATCTTGTGGTGGATGACCCACACATATCATAAGATAAACATCTCATTCATCCCTATAACCGACGAGTAATTGTTTTTTTATCAATATGATATCCAATTATTATAACAATAGTTGATTCATTGATTAATAAAACTAGTATTCATTATTTTTAGTCTAATCGTATTGGCTATCTATTAAATAAGAAATTTCTCTCGTCATTTTTTGGCTCTGTCCTTGTGAACATCAAATGGCGACGACTAGACCAAAGTGGATAAACGATCACTAGAGGGAGTATAGAGGGATATTCGCTTTATGTTGCAAATGTTGTTTTGCCAACTTGTGGGAATAATAGTGTGCAATGAGTTCAAGGGGGGTATCTTAGGAACACTTAGAGTAAGGATTTTAACTCAAGAAGAAAATATTTTACACAAAAGATCAAGAAATAAAATGACAAGTCCATCAGTAATGATAGTATTGTGATCAAGTATATCGATGGATAGTAGGAATGCTCAACAATAATCGGTATAACCTTAGGATAATAAATCAAATTATTTATTTCGCGCTTTGGAGTTCCAATACAAATCAAGAATAGAAAAGTGTAAACAAAATTTATTGGCAAATAATCGAGATGAATAAAGTGAAAATAGATTTGAGATAATAACTTAAACTCCGCGACTTATTATTGAAAAGTTTACTTTGAGAAATAATGTGAATTCAACTAAAAGATGTGGTAAGGATGAGTTAGTTCATAAAAAAGGAAGTTGATTTTAAGGAAGGATAAAACCAGAATAAAATTTTGAATCTAATAATGAAGTGTTGTAAAAAAGTAAATATAAAAGAAATGAAAAGATCTTAGAAGAAAGCTCAAAGAAGGATGTGAGACCAAAAGTATATGTGAACACTTTAGGTGAATCTCCACTAACGCAAATAATTTTTGAAATACAAGATGGAAAAACACGAGTGGATAACAGATCCAGAGAATTACCTCTAGCAATTTCGAAATATTATTTTAGGTTTTAATCTAGATGGTATTTACTCTATTGGGGTTATTCTATGATTTTTAACGGAATTGTGACATTGTTTAATAATACTTTTTTAAGTGAGTTGATATTTTTGGGGAATTATATATTTTATTTTAGCATCAGTTTATGTATCATAAGGCATTATAATGATAAAGATATAATATTAGAAGGTTACAATCAAAATATGGTTTTAACAACATTTAAAATGGCTTTTCCTTGTGTAATAAATATTTGTTTGTGTTACTCTTACTTAATCTTACGTGTATCCATGACGTACCGGAAATCTACCATGTTTTAGGGAATCTTTAACGATCCCGTGATCCCGAAAAAACTATGCAAACGCGCCAGGCCGACGTTACTAACCCATTGTGCTTTTAACATTTCCGGTACAAAACTTTGGCAATAATATTGTGATGGAATAGTTGGAATCCTGCCTTGACATGAACTATTAGACATGTCTAGACATCTGTTTAATTTTTAGGATGTTCAGTCCTGACTTTGTTGTGTAGACATCTACTGTAATCTAAGAGTTGAGCTATTCTCAGATTTTTTTATAAACATTTATGCAACCAATAGTGCATGATCATTACTGTTGTACTTACGTGTATGGATGATTAAAGAATGAATGTGGTAGTACAGGTAAGACAACGTCAGGTGCTAGCACTGGTAGTGCTTTGTTATGTTATAGTGGGTACGACTGTTCAAATATCTGGCTTATAACTTCATTTTTTTTGTCGGTTATTTATGATCGAAGGTAATTTTGTAAAGTGTTTTGGGATTTTAATGTTTAAGGTGAAATGTAGAGAGATAATTAAGGTGTGTACTAGCAGTAAATTCTGATTACCGCCATTAATGAAAGTGATTTGGGTATTTATACTTAATTAATGACCCATGGGCCTTTCAGATCGGGTTGTGGGATTAAGTCAAGTTTAAGAACCTATTAGCCCAATAGATGAAAAGACCAGCACCTAGATGAGTCATGTTCCACTGATTTATCCTATTCGATTGGAAATGGTATTAGTTTTGTCTAAATTTCCCTTCGGATTGATATAAGGTGTAATATAAAAAATGTAAAACCTCATGAGTAGCCCCTTTAGGTTTTACAAAGAATTTTCGGAAGAACTAACTCGAAAAAAATAAAAATCAATGCATTTTCAAGGTGATCCTCCGATCTGTCTATTATATCTGAACTAAAGAGATTAACTTTACCGTTAAGAATCCCAAGAGTTAGCCTGATCGGATTTCGAAGAGAGAAACTTTACAATTAAAAATTTCAAAATCCATTTTCGACGTGGGACATGTGTCAATTTTTGGTTTGAACTCTCAACCGTTTTTTCTCCTAGACTTTGGTCCCTACCTGGCTAATAATTTACTTAGGGTGTAACTCCCATACCTCATCGCCCTTAATCATCACTTTTATCGGTTTGTCTTCCCCTAAGTAAACTCCCACATTTTCATATGTGTGTAAATTGGTTCCACTGTTCTACTATTTCTAAGATCATAAACATTTCCGATCTGTCTATTATATCCGAACTAAAGAGATTAACTTTACCGTTAAGAATCCCAAGAGTTAGCCTGATCGGATTTCGAAGAGACTAACTTTACAATTAAAAATTTCAAAATCCATTTTCGACGTGGGACATGTGTCAATTTTTGGTTTGAACTCTCAACCGTTTTTTCTCCTAGACTTTGGTCCCTACCTGGCTAATAATTTACTTAGGGTGTAACTCCCATACCTCATCGCCCTTAATCATCACTTTTATCGGTTTGTCTTCCCCTAAGTAAACTCCCACATTTTCATATGTGTGTAAATTGGTTCCACTGTTCTACTATTTCTAAGATCATAAACATTTCCGATCTGTCTATTATATCCGAACTAAAGAGATTAACTTTACCGTTAAGAATCCCAAGAGTTAGCCTGATCGGATTTCGAAGAGACTAACTTTACAATTAAAAATTTCAAAATCCATTTTCGACGTGGGACATGTGTCAATTTTTGGTTTGAACTCTCAACCGTTTTTTCTCCTAGACTTTGGTCCCTACCTGGCTAATAATTTACTTAGGGTGTAACTCCCATACCTCATCGCCCTTAATCATCACTTTTATCGGTTTGTCTTCCCCTAAGTAAACTCCCACATTTTCATATGTGTGTAAATTGGTTCCACTGTTCTACTATTTCTAAGATCATAAACATTTCCGATCTGTCTATTATATCCGAACTAAAGAGATTAACTTTACCGTTAAGAATCCCAAGAGTTAGCCTGATCGGATTTCGAAGAGACTAACTTTACAATTAAAAATTTAAAAAGCCATTTTCGACGTGGGACATGTGTCAATTTTTGGTTTGAACTCTCAACCGTTTTTTCTCCTAGACTTTGGTCCCTACCTGGCTAATAATTTACTTAGGGTGTAACTCCCATACCTCATCGCCCTTAATCATCACTTTTATCGGTTTGTCTTCCCCTAAGTAAACTCCCACATTTTCATATGTGTGTAAATTGGTTCCACTGTTCTACTATTTCTAAGATCATAAACATTTCTAGAGAGATAAATCTTGCTAATCTTCTTAAATTTGATATGGGTAAATTACGCGTTGGTAAAATGAGGTTGGCTGAATTTATCTGATTTGGAGAAACCAAGAGACGCAATAGTTGCAGTTGGTCTCCCTGCCTCGCTAAGCGAAGTAATCAATCTACCAAAAACAAACACAGACCAAGGCTCATCATCATCGAAGACATCAAAGGTTAGAAACTACCTTTTGTCTGAACCCTATCTCCTCTTCAGTTAGGGTCTTCTGTTCAAGAATCCCAAAACCTCATACCAAAAGAAAATGCATTTTCCATTGTTAGGAAACCTTCACCTTTCTTGGAAATGGGTTTGGATGCTAAGAAATCTATTGAGAAAACGACCCCTCACAGAATAACTCGTCAGTCCTAAGCTAAAACTACTCCTAGTTCTTCGAAACCTGCTAGTTCGGAGACGGTAAAGCCTTCTAGAAAATACTAAACCATCCGACCGGACAGACAGAGGCCACTACAACAGACCGGAAGGGAAAAGTCAAAGTGGGTCTGCCCAACATTGAGTTACTTCGGGAGTGCTTGGAAGGGAAAGTGGGGCAAAATTTTCAAAAAATCAGCGTGAAGTACCTAATAGCCCTCCAAAACATATCTTATGTGTAGACCCATATTGTGGAGTTGGGTTGTATTCGGACAAAGTGGGGCTTCCCCAAATATGTTAAAGTGAGAATCTTAATCACTCCATAGACTCCTATGGACTGCAAGTCCCACGAGCTATTGTATACACTGAAGTGCTGAATTGGGGATTCCGGTTTTCTTTGGATCCAAAGATAGTCAGGTAATTTCATCTGGTAAAACTATGTCCGAGCTAGCTAAGTCCGAACTCATGGTACACTTTATTGGCTAGTACAATAGCATCAAGGGTGTAAAAGATCCGACTACCCATGGAGCAATTTTTTTTGTGGCAAGTCTGTGAAATAACCATCACTTCCCATTTTACCATTATAGCATGGGGAACGATTATAAAGTGGTAAATGACTTGTTGTAGTCTGAAAAGCCATGGAGGACCCAATTTCTGTTTATTAGTGGCGCATGGGAGAACGGGAAAAAGATAAGAGCTGCTACTAATCTAAGCCAACTAACCAGTCGCTGGAAGAGTATAGGTAATATTTATTTATTTTTTCTTTAATTTCTAGACAATATGTTGTTATTCTGAACTGACGGTTATGTTTCATTCTAGTTTTTTCGAAGAAGTTTTCTTTAATGGGCATCGGAGAATTGGGGGAAAATATTCCACAATTGCTTTACCTTAGGGAACTTTGTAAGGTCTCACTTATGGAACACCTCAGGGAATAGAGACCTCACATGGGAACAACTGACCATTCCCCCCTGCATATGTCATCTTGAAAAGAACTGAGGCTAAGGATGCCAAACTCTATTTTCCTCCCAGAATCAAATATCCTAGCCACCTGGACAAGATTAAGAACAACAACAAGAAGAAAAACACAGCGGACCCATCTCAGCAAGTCACGGAAGGGGTTAGTTCGGAAAACCAAGGACGAATCAACGTTGTTTTGCTGGAGCTAGGTGAAGTTACACTCAAAGAGGCTGGTGGATCGGATGATTCGCCTCAGATAACAAGGAAGGAGAAGATACGCAAGGTAAGAAGTGATGAAAAAGATGCAAAGACAAATAAAGTTACCATGGGATCAGAGATAATTCTGTGTGCTTTTGAACTCCCTCATCCTATTCCTACTCATCCTACTTTTCAAGAAGAAATTTCATCTAACCTTCATTCTGAACAAGCAACTGTTGAAGGAGATGTCAATCTGGATGTGTTTCAGAATATTAATATGTATTTTAGTAATCTGGACAAGGATGATTTTGCGGGGATTTATCCTCACACCAATTCGGTGAACGCTGTAACTCACAATGGGGAGACATACATGATATCAGCAAACATGACACTCTGATTCATTCCCTCCTAGGTTATATCCGTCCAGTAGTTGACCTAGAAAGAAAAGTGAGGGAACAAACAACTACCATAACCTCCATGACTATAGAAAACCAAGCCTTGGCGAATAGTCTCTCTACCGCTCAACAAACATCGAATATTAAAGAAGAAAAAATAAGATTTAGTCGCTGAACTGCGCAAGTTATAAGATGCTCAGAAAGACCTCCAGACTAGGTATTCCGGACTGGAAACTTCTTCCTTTAACGAGATCAAAACTATGAAGGAGAAACTAGAATGCTAGAGATAGTACTGTCAAGACTTTATCCGAAGCCAATGTCAACTTAGAGAATCTTCTTAAGAAGAAGACATATGAGAATACATCTCTAGTAAACAAGCAAGCTGAAGAGATAGCTGCAGGAATAGAGAAATATTCTTCTAGAGTGGTGGACTCTTTAGAAAAAAACGATGTTGGGATTAACTCCTACATGGTCAAAATTTCCCGAAAAGGTCCTTTGTAGAAATTTGTGGAATACGATGACCTTCCTTTCCATACAATGGAAGATGGTGATAAACACAACTACGCAAGCAGAGAAGACTCCGCAGATAATGAGGAAACTAGTGAGAGTTTGAGTGTTGAACTAAAAAATCTGAAGAAAGGTAAAGGTGATGAAGAAGCCGAAGGGAAAGAGCTCTATGGTTTTGTTGTTATTTTGTGTTTAAAACTAAACTCCTTTGATGACCAAGGCATTGTTGCATTTTATTTGAATTTTTATCTCATGAACTAAAATCCTTTAAGGGTCAGGGCATTTATAAACTGTGGATTAGGTCTATTCCGATCAAGTTTTAATATTGTATCTTTCTTTGTGCGAATCTCGTTTATCTCTTTGCAGCCAATGTTTATACAGCCTTCAATATTTTTGATTCGTTAAATAAATGTTTAATAATCATTAAATGATTCCAATCACAAATGTTTAATGAATGTGATCAAGTGTTCAACAAATCCGATCAACTCAAAGATATTTGAGAGTCGGGGTGTTTAATGAGTATTTATTATCCGATCTCCTCATATTATTGTTAGATCAAGAAGAATTTTTGCACCATACTTTTGAAGAAGGCATAAGATTTACATTGACATATAACCTCCCCGCACCACTAGGGTAGGAAAGAATATCCCCCCCCCTAATATTTTTATTGACATATAAAAAAGTAAATATTTACAACAGAGTTTTATTTTAAGTATAACCTGAGATGTTCAACGTTTCATGGGTGCTTTAGTGTTCTACCCTCTTTGTCTCGAAGTCTGTATGTCCCTAGTTTGACTTTTTCAGATATCACAAAGGACCTTCCCAGTTTGGAGCTAGCTTGCCAAACTGTTTCTTCTTAGTATGCAAAAAGACTTTTCTTAAGACTTTGTTTCCTAATTGAAAATTTCTTTTTTACTTTGGAGGAAAATCTACTCATCATTAGACCTTGATAGTGTGTTGTTCTTAAATGTGCTTTAACTCTTCTTTCTTCATCAAATCCAACTGATTCCTAACTGCCATACCATTCGCTTGTTCGAAATAGTTCTGGATTCTGTAAGATGGTAAAGTAGCATCTATATGTGTTATTGCATCCATCCCATAAACAAGGGGAAATTGGATTCTTGTGTAGCAATCCGAGGAGTAGTTTGGTAAGCCAACAATAATTCTTGCAGATAACTTGGCTATTTTCCTGTAGCTCCCTCCAGATTTTTCTTCAGCCCAGATAGGATTGTTCGATTTTCAACTTCAACTTGCCCATTGGCTTAAAGGTGGAATGGAGAGGAGAAACAATGTTGAATTCCTCTACAGGTGAAAAATATTTCCATGTCTTTATTATCAAATTGTGGCCCATTATTTGTGGTGATCTTCTGGGGAACCCCAAATCTACGACATATATTGGATAATATGAATTTTATAATTTCCTTAGAAGTGGTTCCAGCTAAGGGAGCTTCCTCTGTCCACTTAGATAAATAGTCAATAACAACTATGATAGTTCAACATCCACCGGATACCATTTGAAGAGGCCCAACCAGGTCTAACCCCCATCTATCAAAAGGTATTGGTTCAGATATGGACTTCATAGGAATTAATGGCATATGGATTTCATTTCCATATCTCTGGAAATGATCACAATTCTTTACCATATCTCTAGTATCTGTCATTATCATTTACCAATAGTACCTGCTAATAAGACTCTTCTGGTCAACGCTTTGTAGCCACAGTATGCAGAACCTTCCTCGTCATGTAGTTCAGATAACACATTTTGGTTCTTTAAATCCCAAACAAAGTAAGAGGGGTTTGTTGAAAGATTTCTTGTAAATAATTTCTCTTAATACCAGGAAACCCCGAGCCTTATATTTAATTTTCTTAGGTAGGGCTTTATCCGGAGGTAAAATCCCATCGGAAATAAACTGAAAAATATCATACCCCTAGTCCTTGAGTTGAATGACAAATATGCCCATACTTTCTTCATTCTCTTTACCTTTTTGTTGGCCTGCTTGTATTGATCGATATTCTAACGGTAGAATCCAAGGGTAAGATTCAGAATAAGCTATGCTTGCCAAAGAGTCTACCATAGTATTCTCCGATCTAGAGATGTGTTCATAATTGATATTCTTGAAGTTTGCAGCAACTTCTCTCAACAAAAACAAATATTTTATCAATTGTTCTTTCTTAGCCTCAGATAGCCCCTGGGCATGGTGAATAAGTAGTTGAGAGTCACTCATTAACCGGACTCTTTTGTCCCCATATACAAGGGCTAGCTTGAGACCAACTATACCCAATTCGTATTCGGATTCATTGTTAGAGGCTCTGAAACAAAAACATATAGCTTGGTACATAGTATCACCATAAGGAGAATTTAACCAAATTCCAGCCCCACACCCGATAGTAGTAGATCCACCATCGGTTCAGACTACCCATTCTTTCTTAGAGTGGTTTTCTTACATTTGTTCGGGAGACCTATCAACATGGAATTCTACCAAGAAACCAGCCACTGATTAGGCTTTATTCTTTGTTCGGGGCGTAAAATCAGTGCCATAATCACCCAGCTTAACTGACCACTTGGTCATTCTGCTCGATACACCAGCTTTCTGGAGAACATTCTTCAAGGGAAAAGATGTTTGAACGACAATTGAATGAGCTTGGAAGTACGGTCTCATTTTTCTTGCCACAATTACCAAAGCCAAAGCCAACTTTTCTAACTTCAAATATTTTCTTTCAACATCCAACAGACTTTTGCTAATATAATAAACCGGACGAGGGTAATTATCGACTTCTCTTACTAGCATAGCACTTAATGCATATTCTAATACAGCTAAATATATGTAGAGTTTCCCCCCTAAACAAGTTTAAAGAGAGTCTTGGGTGAAGACAAATGCTTCTTGATTTCAAGAAAGGTTTGATCACACTGTGGAGACCAATTAAAATCTTTGGCATTCCTTATCACCATGAAAAATAGAGCATATTTGTGTGATGATTTTGAAATAAACGTATTTAACCCAGGCAATCGTCTGGTTAATCTTTGAACCTCTTTCGTGCTCTGAGGAGGATCCATAACTAATAGAGCATTAAGTTGATCTGGATCAGGTTGAATTCTCTTTTAACTTATTACATAACCCAAGAAATTTCCAGACCGGACCCCAAAAACACACTTTTCAGGGTTTAGGTTTAAATTCATAGCCTCTAAGTTGGAAAATGTTTCTTGAAGATCGATATGTGCGCATCCTCTTCAAGGTTTTTCACCATCATTTTATCTATATAAACTTCCATATTTCTCCCAATCTGGCTAGCAAAATGTTAATTCACTATCGATGGCCCCAATATTTTTTAATCTGAACGACATCATTTTATAACAATGAAGACCTCTGTCTATAATAAAAGTAGTTTGATCTTGATCATTTGGATCTACTTGTATTTGGTTGTACCGTGAGAATGCATCCATGAAGGATAATAACTTGTTCCTTGAGATGGAGTCCACCAACTGATCTATCAGATGGACACGATAAAGATCTTTGGGACATGCTCTATTAGGATCACTAAAATCAAAACACATGCGCCACTTTCCATTCTTTTTCTTGACCAGGACAGGATTGGCAGTTCATATTGGGTACTAAGATTCTTTGATGTGGCCTATTTTGGTCAAGCGATCAACTTCTTGAACTATTGCATCTGTTTTTTCTTTAGAGAATGACCTTCTTTTTTGTAAAATTGATCCAACCTCAGGTCGTATGAACAAATTATGAAAAATTACATCAGCAGGCACTCCGGTAACATCATCATTGCACGATGCAAATACTTGTAGGTTATTCATTAAAAAAGACAATAACATGTGTTTCAAACCCGGCGCCATCTTAGTACCAATTTTAACAATTTTTCCGTGAGCTAATGAATGAACTTCAACTTCCTCTATAGGGATTATGACACTAGGAGCCTCCATGGGATCATCAATTTCATTCTCATCAGTGAAAGGCTCCAATAGCTGCTAATCATTGTTAATATTGACTGCCTCCATAGACTTAGAGGCAAGAGATGTTGCATATCATTCCCTAGCTATTTTCTGACTACTCCGGACAACACGTACGTGTCCCTGGACAGCGTATTTTAAACACTGATGGAAAGTAAAGGCCGCATCATACATTCTGGAGATCCAAGAGCTTCCAAATATTGCATTATAAGATGTTAGGAAATCCACCACCATGAAAAAAAAAATCTTACCATTTTCTTAAGAGGTCATTTACACAGCAATACTTCTTCTTCGAATTCCCCAATCACATCTGTCGAACTCTCTATAAAGCCCACATTTCTTCTATTCGAATGTTTTATCACCAAAGGGTTTCTCATCTGGTTGTAAGAGCGTAAAAACAAGATGTTTTCCGAACTACATGTGTCAATCAGGATCCGACGTATATTATTCCCTCCAATTGACGCCACTATCACTACGGCGTCTTCATGAGGTCCTACAATATCTCTCAGGTCATCTTCATGAAAAACTATAAAAATATATGGTTTTGGTACAGGTGTGTGTGTGGACATTCTTCCATCCAACTAGGTGGTCAAACTGCTGACGTGCCTCTTCCTTGAAAAAATAGAAGGTGCAGTCACATTGTCCCCCCCAAAAAATGGTTAAGAATTCAAAATATTTAATCAAACGAGAGATAGTAGTAGTCTTTTCTGTTATCACCCTCACCCAATTCCGACTTGGATCTGGATCAAGGCACTCAGAGTCCAGATCAAACCTATCAGTAATTACCATAATATCCCACTGTCTAGACATTCCAGGATTGCGTGAAAGAGTAGTTCGGGGAGTGTTGGCATTAGATTGTGCATTATCCGGTCTTCTCCCCTCTGGTTTTTTAAAATAGGCCCCCAACTTACCTATTTCAATGAGGTTGTGGACTTCTTGCTTCAAAGCTATGCAATCATGGGTATCATGCCAAATTTCATTATGGTACTTATAGAAACCTCTACTCCGGTTTTCTCTGTGAGACTGCAACGCTACTAGTTTTCTAAAATGGACTTCATGTTCAGTTTTGTCGTATATTGTAGCTACGCTTTCACCCAATTCAGCAAACCACTCAGGTCGAACCCAAGGCCCTTTTTATTTCTAACTTGTTGGTTCGGTTTTGGTGAAACTGATTTTCCCTTGATCGGTTAGATCTCTGTCCAATCTCCTTTAACTTGTAATCGGACTGATTAGCAGCTTGAGGTCATAGCCTTCTTCCGAATCACTGAATCAGCTAGGTTGACCAGATTTAAACCCTGTGTGAGGAAAACAATTGCAACTTGTTCAAAGCAGTATCCTAAACCATTCTTTGTATTCACAAACTGGCTGCTGTACTCTTTTATAGACTCATTTGGCTCCCGAGCGTAATGGATGATGGTATCCCCATTACCCTTAAGCTCCTTGCTTCCCACGAACTGCCTCCTGGAGGAAACCCAAAATATGTCAAATTTTTTTATGGATCCCTGAACGAGACTACTATACCACTCGAGGGCACTTCTCGTGAAGGTTTGGGAGAAGGCCCTACACAACAGTCTGTTGTCATTGTTAAAGTTCATCATTAATTCTTAAACTGCTCAAGATGGTTGTTCGAATCTTTGCTCCCATCGTATTTATCCATTTTAGAGCTGTCAAACCTCTTTGGAAGATATCAGGAGAGTATTTTTGTAGATAAAGGTGATTGCCTCCAGTTTTTGCTATGGCTAAACACATTATCTTCATTTGGAGTAGCAAAAATACATCGTTCGGACTGGAAAGCAAAGGGATCAATCAGCAAGCGATCAATATGTTGATCGGCTGAACACTTTATCTTCCCATGATGTTTCTTGAGCCTACCATACATATCCCTTTTTCTTGATTGCTTTTTAGTAAGCCTTATTTTTTTTCGATCGTCCTTCATCACTGGTGGATGAGACCGAATCATCAAGTTCAGCATCATTAGATGAGCTACTCAAGGATTCTGAAGTCGAGCTCTCCAAATGTTTAGATCAATGCGTTTTCTTGGAGCTGAGATGAATCTTTAGGGACTCTTCGTTCTCTCCACAATTGTCAGTATGGTGAAGCACTGACGCACCAGACTTTTCTTTAACCCTTTTTTCTGCTTTTTTGATCGTTCGCAATGCCTCTATCTCAGCCCTTAACCGATCGCGCTCCTCAATAGTGTATTCATTGTTTTCTTTTGGTACTTCCACCTCAGGAGGTGGAACATTCGATGCATTCGGATCCATCCCAACTACTTTGTTTGCTGGTTTTGAATATGATATTCAGGCACCGTGGTGCTCCCACTGTGATCGCCAATTTGGTGTGGGTTATTTCTGATAGAGGGTAATTTTATAAAGTGTTTGGAGTGTTTTGTAATTTTAATGTTTAAGGTGAAATGTAGAGAGATAATTATAGTGTGTACTAGCAGTAAATTCTGATTATCCCCATTAATGGAAGTGGTTGGGTATTTATACTTATTTAACGATCTATGGGCCTTTCGGGTCGGGTTGTGAGCTTAGGTCAAGTTTAAGAACCCATTAGCCCAATAGATGAAAAGGCCAACACCTAGCTGAGTCATGCTCCACTGATTTATCCCGTTCAGTTGGACATGGCATTGGTTTTGTTCGAACTGCCCTTCGGATTGATATAAGGTGTCGTGTCAAAAATATCCGACCTCATTATTTTTCATCTAGATGCTTAGGGGAAGAAATTGTAAGGTTATGTTGCAAGTCTGATAGATCAACTCACTTATAAGTTATTCTATAAATAGTAAAAGAGAGGTATACTGCTGGCATGTGTGAATTTGTTAAAAATAAAAAGTAAGAGCTTGTATGAAAAGTTGGAAATAAATATTAAATGAAACATTTAGTTCATTTTGTAAACAAAATCTCCTTTGTAACAAAAGACAAAAAGAGTTGTGTTTGATAAATATTTATCCGTCGTTCATGGATATAAATTTATTTCACAATGTTATAATTATGTTTTGTGTGCTTAATTAGTTTTGACGTTATTATTAATTTTCATATTCAAAACCTTACCAAATCCAGAGCAAAAGAAGTTGAAGCTGTTTGTTTCTGGACCAGGTTAAACTATCGAATAGTGCGATTAGCACTTTATCTCACATTTAAATTTTCTTAATTGGTGATTTTCTCCAACTCAAACAATTACAGTCGTGAAATAAACTTCCATTCAAACTCTCGAGGTTCTGCAAAAAGTTAAAGAATCTTTACAACTTTGACCTCAGATGTTATCCTCTAAGAATTGTTCTGTTAGGAATTCATATACTTGGTCGATTGTCGGGAGACCTTGAGATACTGCTTGGCCTTAGCCAAATATATATATATATATATATATATATATATATATATATATATATATATATATATCCTTGAGATACTGCTTGACCTTAGCGAGATATATATATATATATATATATATATATATATATATATATATATATATATATATATAAAGATAATATACACGCAGCATATAGCATATTATAGCTGTTAAAAATTTCAAGAGACCAAAAGGTTAGAATGATACGTGAGTCTGTCTGTCTATTAAGCCCAGGGGTTGGTCGAGTGGTCTTTGGATGGCGATGGACGTGGAGACGGAGGTGGTTTGTTTGGTTTCTTCCTGTGTAAATTGTACTTTGTTGTTACCATGGCAATCAATAGCTCATCCAGTAATGAACTTTTAGACATACTAGTAGTAGTACTCTTAAGAAACCCAAAACCTCTTGTATTTGATCGTGCTTCCTTCTGGATTGATGATAGTCTAATTAATTCGTATTCCCCTTGACTAGTTGATGCTGGCTTGATCATCATACTCTTCTTATCTTTATTCAAATAAAATGTTGATAAGATATATATTACAACACATATTAGAATCATATATAAAAAATTGAACTATATCTCACATACTAGATATTGTCCATTTTTAGTGCGAAAATTCCCAAGAGATTTTATTTTTGATAAATTTTAAAAAAAATCCATTCCATATTATTTGCAATTTAAACAACGTGAGATAGAGGATCAAGAATGGGATAAGTCTATCCTTCAACAAATATCTTTATATACAGACTAGACATGAACCACTTCAAGTTACATGTAATTTGTAATGAACATTGTCAAATAATTATACATTACATAATAGTGGACTCTTCACATAGAACAAAGTTCTCATATTATGTTAGAAGTGTATATCATCACCATATAAATATGCAGCCAACGATCCAGGAGTGAAAGGACTCAATGGTTTCAGAAACTGTCGCCGGAACAAGTGATTCATGCGACTATGTTCGGGCATTGTTCAGATATTAACCAATTTGCAAAATTTGTAATACCTTGTAAAACACCGTCAAGAAATTAAATAGGAGGCAAAATAAATCAGAGTATGACATAGCAAAAGAGGCAAGTAGAAACATAGATAAAGTTCAATGACATAAACTAAACGAAGAACAACCACGAAACATGTAGATAAGAACAGAAGCCCAGAAACTTAGTAGTAATACTAAAGAAATAAATGGAAATATGGTACCTGATAAATTTCTTCCATGAGCAGGAATAGTTAAGTAAGCTAGAGAAACAATGGATGCAAGAAATAGAGCATTCATTAATGTAATTGTCATGGTGTATCTTATCACTAAACTTGATTAAGGATACGTAGTCACGAGGGAATCTATGTCCCTTTTTATACACAAATAGACATTTAAGGGAGACAGCAAAAAAAGAAGTTGAATGACTAATATGGTCAAGCTTAGTAACCTTGACGAGTCATTCACGGTGTCCCTAGCTTCAACTCGTGTTATAATTTGTTTAATAAATATGGATGGTGCGTTTGGTAAGTATCGACAAATAGTTGGCATTGACTTTAAAATGTGTACAAAAGTGTTGAAACATGTGGTTGGTGGGATTGGTAAATATTGACAAATTGTTGGTATTGATTTTAAAATGGATACAAAAGTGTTGAAATACTATAGTTTATGTGATTGATATTGTTCACATTGATATTGATATGTCTATCAAATTTGAAGAAGTAAAACAATAGAGAATTTTTTAGTTGGTAGGGTGTATTGTTGTTTTTAATTATACAGTCAAAGTGTACGGTCGTGATTTTTAATGGAAATGTAATTGTTTTGTAGGTGAAATCGTCGGATGAAGTCATTGACCAAACTATCGACTCCGCGATTAAAATCCACCTTTACCAGTAATTTTTATATGTTGGAATTTCTCCATTAAGTTGGACCGTCACATATCTTATCGATGTATCGAACTATCGTTAATATTAGTCCAATAATAGTAATTATAAAGAAAAGAACGGACTAGTAGATAAAATATGTATCATGAAAGTAATTGTATAGATACCAGGTTTTATTCCGAATACTGTGAAAGATTGGATTCGGAAATAAACAACTTAAGCAAAACGTAAAGTTTTGAGGTTATTTTGTAAAACAAAATAATACCGGGTTATGGTCCCTAAGAGTGGCAATTTAATAAGGACTCGTCTTCATTAAGTAACCGTTTGGAAGTTACAGACGGTTAAAAGTAAAGACCTGTTTTCTCACTTCAGTTCTATATAAGAATGAGTTCCTCATTCTTTAAAGACACGAGATCAAATACAGAGAGAAAAATCATTTAAGAAAAACAAATTGATTCTTCCTTCGAATCAATTACAAAAGTGTGTTTTGGTTGCCATCTCTTAGAAGAATCGATAACCTAGCAAAGGATCACGGATCATCCGCTTCAAGTCAGGAATCTGAAGATCAAAGAATGTCTACATCCTGTAAGTATTTATTCTGCATTATTACAGGATGATTTAATTTCATGGTTCAATAAGTTAAGTAAGAAATCCGTAGAGTATTTCTTACAAGTGGTATCAGAGCCCCCATGAAATTAAATTCTTAGTTTTTTGAGATTATGAATTTAAAAGGGAAATAAAAGTATGCGTAAAGTTTTGAGTTTCAAAATCTAAGAAGAAGAAAATGCCTTTTAAATTAATTGAAGGCACAAAATTTATGATTTTGAATGCAAATATATAACTTAATAACCATTTGCATATTTTGGTGTAATACCTCGAATTGCTTTTGGAATTTAATGATATTCGTCCGTTTGAGTGAAGATGCTAATCTCATATACTCAATTAAGATAAGATTGTAGATAATTTATTCAAACTAGAATAGAATTACAAAATTAAAGTACGTGCAAAATTATTCAGTACATTAATTAATCGGTGCGGCCTGTTAGTTGCTGATTAACCGCTACTGCCGGTTGACTGCAAAAGTTTAACGTAATTGTTCTGTACATTAAATAATCGGTGTGGCCTGTTAGTTGCGGATTAACGGCTGAGACGGGCATGTAACTGCAAAAGTTTAAAATAACTGCAAAAGTGTAAGTGTACGTGTGTTAACAGATATTCCGATTTACGTGTTGGAAGAATATGTAGTTTCACGTACAGACGTGCATTAGTTATTGCACGTTCATTATAATAATATTATATTATATAATTAAAGTTTATTATATATATAAATATCTAAATAGATATTATATATTATATATAAATTAGTATTATATTATAATATATATTAAGAATTTTATCCTAATATAATTACATATATATTATAATATAATAAATTTAAGATATAAATTTAAATTTATTAAATTTATATGTAGACTACGAAATAGTTTGGACATTAAATAAGGTAGTCGTATAGTATTTTTCGAAATAATTAGCATGCTTTAAGTTGTCCGAACTTCGGTAAATAATTAATGATTCAATATATCGCCAAAGTGATCCCTATTGCTGAATTAATTATTTTAGAGTTTTGACAAGTCTTTGATTGTCAAGTATGTAAATTTTAATCGGCCCAAAGGAAGTTTAAGGTTTGACATAGTTAATCTTAGACACGAGACAGTTATTTGTGAATTGATCATTAAGAAAATTGAACTAGGAAAATGGGCCCAAAGGAAGATTTTCTTAATTAAGTCAATTGGTAAGATCAACATTAATTATACAAATTAATATGCTTGCCCAAGGTATCTTATTGATGTTGTAAGAGTATGTTTTATTATACTATGTTTATTTGTTAAATACTATGGAGATTATATGTTAAGTGATGTTTTTGGCTATTTATTGTTTGTTGTTTTTTATGTTAGCAAATTTGTATCTCTATAACCCGGAAGGCAAAAAGGCACCCATACTTAATGGGAGCAACTTTGAGCTGTGGAAAGAAGATATGTTGCTGCACTTGATGTGCCATGATTACGACTTAGCATTAAGAGTCGATGAACCTAAACCTATGACTGATGACAGTTCTCCTACGGAAAAGAAAGAGTCAGAGGCGTGGGAAAAATCGAACAGGATAAGTCTAGGGATCATGAAACAAGCAATTCCATTAGCATTTCGTGGTGCAGTTCCACCTGAGATCACTAATGCGAAAATGTTTCTCGAAGAGGTAGAAAAATGTTTTGCCAAGAACGATAAAGTAGAGATTAAGACGCTGCTTATTAAGCTAGCCTCTATGAAATATCGTGGCAAAGGGACTGTTCGTGAGCACATCTTGGAAATGTCAAACATCGCTTCTAAATTGAAAGCACTTAAGATTGACCTTCCGGAAGATGTTGTGGTAAGCTTTGATTTTCACTCTTTCCCTCGTCAGTATAAGAACTTCGAAACTTCTTATAACTGTCAGCGCGAGAAATGGACTCTCAACGAGCTCATCTCTCAGGCAGCGCAAGAGGAGGAAAATATTAAGCAAGAACATCCAGAAGTGCAAATGGTGAAAGCTCAGGTGGATAAGGGAATTAAGAGAAAGTATGAAGGTTCAGATGCACATGCATCCGGTTCGGGACAAAAGAAGCATAAGGGTACGTCTGGTAAAGGGCGTTGCTTCCATTGTAAGAAACCGGGGCACTTTAAGAAAGAATGTGAAAAATGGAGGGCTATGATGAAAGCCAAAGGTATTTTCACTTCTATGGTCTGTTCTCATATCAATTTAATTTGAGTGCCGAGAAATACTTGGTGAGTTGATACAGCAGCAACAACTCATGTTTGTATTTCTTTGCAGGGTATGATAAGAAACTGAAGCCTGAGTGATGGTGAAACATCCATCTATACAGCTGATGGCAGTTCGTGTTTAGTTCATTCTATTTGTGATTTTCGTTTGTTGCTTACCAGTGGACATTTTTTGTATTTAAAAGACGTATTGTATGTACCTTCTTTTCGAAGGAACCTAATTTCCTTCCCGTTGTTGGACAAATTAAGTTATTCTTGTCTATTTGGAAATGAAAGTTTATGTCTTTATTTACATGGTAATGTTGTTGGTTCTGGAAAGTTAATAGCAAATGATAACTTGTATTTATTGGATACTATAAAGGATCACAAAGAGATAATGAATGTAGATGTACCTGGAAAACTAAATTGTAAAATGGAAAAATCAGCAAAACTTTGGCACAAGCGATTAGGTCACGTTTCTAGAAATATAATTGAAAAGCTTGTTTCAGAAGGTTTATTAACTGAACTGGATTTTTCAGACTTCAACGTTTGCGTTGAATGTATAAAAGGAAAACAGACCAAAGTGAAACGATTAGATACATACAGAGCGAAAGGGGTCTTGGATTTGATACATACAGACATTTGCGGTCCGTTCCCTACAGCATCATGGAACGGCCAACGATATTTTGTATCTTTCATTGACGACTTTTCACGATATGGGTATCTATATCTCATTCACGAAAAATCAGAGGCCATTGACAAGTTCAAAGTCTTTAAGACCAAAGTTGAAAAACAACTTGGTAAAGACATTAAGTGCGTCAGATCGGACCGTGGTGGTGAATACTACGGGAGATATGATGGTTCAGGTGAACAACGCCATGGACCGTTTGCAAAGTTCCTAGAAGAGTGTGGCATAGTCCCTCAGTATACAATGCCGGGTTCGCCCAACATGAATGGAGTATCTGAGAGACGAAACCGTACATTGAAGGATACGGTAAGAAGTATGATTAGTCATTCAACATTACCTATATCATTCTGGGGAGAAGCAATAAAATGTGCGACCTACCTACTTAATAGAGTTCTGACAAAAGCAACTACTAAGACACCGTATGAACTTTGGACTGGGCGTAAACCTAGTTTAAAACATTTACATGTTTGGTGATGTCCAGCTGAAGCGAAGCCTTATAGGCCGAATGAAAAGAAATTGGACTCCAAAACGGTTAGTAGTTATTTCATCGGATATCCCGAGCACAGTAGGGGTTTTAAGTTTTATGATCCTTCCACAAAGAATATATTTGAGACGGGTACAATGAAATTCTTTGAGGATATAGAGTTTGGGGGGAGAATTTAATAACGAACATTCATTTTGAGGAAGAATAAATAGATATTCATGAAGGTTCTAACAATGATACTATAGTGTCAGATGATGATATGGTAATTAGAAGGCCAATCATCACTTCAGATTCGCTAGAACATATAGATACTCAAGATGATGTTAATCTTCCTCCTATGGATATTGTTCCAATGGAGAAAAATGAAGTTGTTCAAGAAGAACAAACTCTACCTCCTCAAGAAGTTCAAGTGCAAAATGAAGAAATTATGCCTTTGCTTAGATCTACTAGAGAAAGAAAGAGCGCTATATCTTCAGACTATATAGTGTATCTTCAAGAACATGAAGAATTTTATGGTTCAACAGAAAACGATCCTTTAAGTGTTCGTGATGCCATGAAAATTTCTGATTCTCACTTATGGATTAAAGCAATGAACGAAGAGTTTAAATCAATGCAAGATAACGCGGTATGGGAGCTTGTTCCATTACCTGAGGGAAAGAAGCCGATTGGTTGAACCAAACAGGATTCTAAGGGTAATGTGGTGAGGCATAAAGCGCGACTTGTAGCTAAGGGTTTTACTCAACGTGAAGGGATTGACTTTAAAGAAACCTTCTCTCCAGTTTCTTCGAAGGATTATATTCGGACAATCATGGCATTAGTTGCACACTTCAACCTTGAGCTCCATCAAATGGATGTAAAGACCGCTTTTCTTAATGGAGACATTCCATAAAAGATCTATATGTTACAACCTGAAAACTTTGTCTTTGGTGATCCAAAGTCGACGGTATGTAAACTGAAGAAATCTATTTATGGTCTCAAGCAAGCGTCTCGACAGTGGTATCACAAATTTCTTGAAGTTATTGTCTCATTTGGTTTCGAGATAAATTCAGTGGAGGATTGTGTGTATCCAAAGTTCAGTAGGAGTAAATTCATATTTCTAGTGCTGTATGTTGATGACATATTATTGGCCACGAACGATAAAGAATTGTTACATACGACCAAGAAATTTCTTTCGGATAAATTCGATATGAAAGATCTTGGTGATGCATCATTTGTGTTAGGAATTCAAATTCATAGGAATTGATCCCATGGAATTTTGAGTTTATCACAAAAGGCGTATATTGAGAGTATGTTACAACGTTACGGGATGGCTAACAGTAAAGGAAAGGAAACCCCTATATCAAAAGGTGAAAAGTTTAGCCTTAAGCAATGCCCAAAGACAAAACTTGAGATTGAGGAAATGCAAAAGGTTCCATATGCTTCGGCTGTTGGAAGTCTGATGTATGCTCAAGTTTGTACACGATCAGATATTGCTTTTGTGGTGGGTGTGTTAGGGAGATACTTAATTAATCCGGGGATGGAACACTGGAAAGCAGTCAAAAGAGTTCTCCGGTATTTACAACAAACGAAACATCACAGGTTAGCATATAAGAAGTCGGATATATTGGAGGTCATAGGGTATTCCGACTCGGATTTCGCTGGATGTGAGGATTCTCGTCGTTCAACCTCAGGCATTATATTCTTTTTAGCGGGAGGTGCAATATTATGGAAAAGTGTTAAACAAACACTAATTGCATCTTCAACTATGGCTGCGGAATTTGTTGCTTATTTCGAGGCATCCAATCAGGCGCTTTGGCTGCGAAATTTTGTCACGGGACTCTGAATCGTAGAGGGGATAGAAAGACCCCTTAGATTATATTGTGACAATAACTCGGCACTTCAGTATTCAAACAGTAACAGGAGCTCGATTAAGTCCAAACATGTAGATATCAAGTTCATGTCTGTTAAAGAGAGAGTACAGAATGGTCAAATCAGTGTGGAGCACATAGGGACAAACTCAATGTTAGCAGATCCTCTTACAAAGGCATTAGTACCTAAAGTTTTTATTGAACACACCATTAACATGGGGGTTGTAAACTTAGAGGATTGTTAGTTTCAGTGGGAGTTTGTATTAAGCTATTAAATTTGTTTGTATTATGATATTCGCGAACTTAAGGTCATTAATGCAAACATATTTATATATAAGTTTTCAGTGTGCTCTTATCTTTGATTACTCGTACTCTGCTATAAGTAGACCTCCAATTAAGTGAGACTAGTTAAGAATAGATATGTAAGATTACATTTCATATTATTCTTATGCTATGTACCATGATAGATCCATGTAGTTGATTGTTGCGATATCGTGATTACTGATGCATCTATTTGCGGCTTAAAATGCATTGATGATAACTTTAGTCCTATGTCGTTAATAGTCATTTACGGGATTGTTAAGGTTATCTATGTGACGATAGAAATTTAGAACGTTCATTAAGTGGATGCATCCTATAGTAGCATATGATGATCCAAGTGGGAGATTGTTGGAATTTCTCCATTAAGTTGGACCGTCACATGTCTTATCGATGTATCGAACTATCGTTAATATTAGTCCAATAAAAGTAATCATAAAGAAAAGAACAGACTAGTAGATAAAATATGTATCATGGAGGTAATTGTATAGATACCAGGTTTTATTCCGAATACTGTGAAGGATTGGATTCAGAAATAAACAACTTAAGCAAAACGTAAAGTTTTGGGGTTATTTTGTAAAAAAAATAATACTGGGTTATGGTCCCTAAGGGTGGCAATTTAATAAGGACTGGTCTTCATTAAGTAACCGTATGGAAGTTACAGACGGTTAAAAGAGAAGAACCGTTTTCTCACTTCAGTTCTATATAAGAATGAGTTCCTCATTCTTTAAAGACACGAGATCAAATACAGAGAGAAAAATCTTTTAAGAAAAATAAATTGATTCTTCCTTCGAATCAATTACAAAAGTGTGTTTTGGTTGCCATCTCTTAGAAGAATCGGTAACCTAGCAAAGGATCACGGATCATCCGCTTCAAGTCAAGAATCTGAAGATCAAAGAATGTCTACATCCTGTAAGTATTTATTCCGCATTATTACAGGATGATTTAATTTCATGGTTCAATAAATTAAGTAAGAAATCCGTAGAGTATTTCTTACATTATAATCTTGAAATAGGTGAAGAACGACTATTATAATTAAGATTGACAATTTAAGTCATTTATTTTTATTATGTTTCCTTAAATTTGTCAACTGCTTTGAATGTTGTTTTTTTATGATGCAGAACGTTCAATTCAAGCATTTATACTTCTAAAAGTCGTTAACCACTATCTCATAGGTTAGGTTTTTACTTTACCCATATTAGAGCATCCCCAACAGATACTCTATTTTTAGGTAAATATAGATAGTATTTAGGTAATGTAAATTTAAATATTATCTTTACCTATTGTGTAACTGCTACTCCAAATATAGCTACCATAATTTAAGCTAATACATATAGATAATCTTTTATCGTATCTGTTGGAAAGAAAAAAATAATATATAATAGTTAAATTTATTTTAAACTGTCAATTAGCGTATATGTTGGGGATGCTCTTAATATTAAATAAGTTTTTACTTTACCCATATTAATATTAAAGACGTGTCTTATATTTAAATATTTAATGTGGGGTGATCGGTTAGAGTCTATGTTCCAAAAACATCTTAAACAGACAAATCAGTACAAGCCTAATATTATTAGCTATTTCCAACCTTCAAAATTCAATATTAGTTTAAGAATTTAATAACAATTAGTATCAGTATAATAATTAGCTATTTTTGGACCTTCAAATTCAATATTGGTTTAAGAATTTAATAACGGTGTACTACTATATAAAATAGAAGAATAAATGTGCTATTAATATATTGGTTTTAGAATTTAATAACGGTGTACTGCTGCGTAAAATGAAAGATTGAACTTACATTAGGAACTCAATCCTTTTAAATAATACATTTGTAATATGGTCTTGGCTTCGCACACGGATGTCTTTTCTATTCTGTTGTGGGATCAATAGTATCTCAACCCGATAGTTGTGTATAGTTCGCTTCAGAGTCCAAGGTAACTCGTCCTAGTCGATGGGTATAAACCGGTGAAAATGTTATGCCTTGTTAAATATATCTTCTAAGTTCTAACTAAAACAATATCCGAAAACATATATTTTTATTTTTTAAAGACAAACAAAACGAAATACATGAGTGATATTTTTTTGAGAGTTTTCAACCTTTTTTTATTTTTGCAACCAAATTACATATAATTAAGCAACTTGAACATGATTTGTTTTTTACCAACAAAATTACAAGGAATTCCGCAACTGGAAACTAGTTTTTTTCCCAGACTTATTTCACAACTAAAATCATATTGATGCAACTATTTCCTTCTTATTTATGCAACTCATTTGTATATAATTCCACAACTGAACACAATTGTTTTTTCATAACTAAACTCCAATCTACACAACTATTTTGTTTTTTTTACGCAACTAATTTTGCACTTAATTACGCAACTGAAAGTCATTTACTATTTCTGTAACCTAATTACAAGTAATTCATCTTCTAAAACACATTTGTTTTTCGCAGCTCAATTACACGTAAATCCTCAAATAGAACATAGTCTCTTTTCTAGATTTATTTAGTAACTCAATTACACATAATTACGCAACTAAAAAATCGATATTTTTTCATGGATCAAGTTTGTTCTTCTAAAAAAAATAAAACCAATGGTAATTTTTAATAGTTTGAAAGATATGACATCTTAAAAAACAAAAAATATGGGAGAAAAAAGGGTTAATGGATATTAGATTACCATATTGTTATCGGTTCTTTTAATTCAAAATCAGGTGGTTATCCGTAATTTATCAAACTTTGAGTGGTTATTGGTAAATAAGTTTGTTGATGGATAATTATTGATATATTTATCCATAAAAACTTAATTATTGTAATATTATATATATATATATATATATATATATATATATATATATATATATATCAAATAATATAACCTCCGAAAGTTTGTAATTCTTCTTTTACTTCTAAAAGCTAGCAAATTTATTTTTCATCTCGGTAGAGGAAAAAATAGTGATGGTCCCCAAGAAACAAAAATTGGGTTTCTTGGTTTATAGGCCGTAAAAACACCGAATCGGGTGGCCCTCATCAGTCATCTCTCCCTCTTCTCTTTTAACCCTAATTCTAATAATAGAATCATTATGTCGCAGTCAAACCCATCTGCTCTTCCTCTCGAAGAGCAAAATGTGCTCTCTCCTCAACAAAATCGTGAGTCAAGCTTCAATCAAGAAAGATCTCAGCTTTCCTAGGCCCACCGTCATGACATCCAACAACTAGTTGCTCAATTTCAGACGTATTTCAATATTATCTTTGAAGACACTCCGGTTAATCAGACAAAAACAACTACAAGGATTTTCTACGCTGGCATGGTGAAGAACCCTAGAAAGAAGGATCCAGAGGAAGCTCGAGGAAACACTACAGGATTTTTGCATGCAAAGGTCTCCTGTGAAGTCGAGGGGGACTACAAATTCGTCAAATTTGACGAAACAGATAAGTCGATTCTTTCTTCTCTAGCTAAAAGTACTTTGATTGCAAAAATTTCCTATGGTTCGCCTAATGTCAGAGATTTTAGGACTTTCCTGGAAACATTTAGGTTTATAGGGAACTTTAGTGTTTATAAATGAGACTATATGCATATTTTCGTGGAATTAGGCAATTTAGAAGATGTAAAAACATTCTGGAAAAGAACTGTTAGAACTGTAGGTCAATCCTCCTTTAGAATCCTTAAATGGACCACAGACTTTCACCCCAAACGGGAGTCTCCTTCAGCTCCTGTTTGGATTTTTTTCCATAAGATCCCTGAAATGATGTATAACCTTGATACAATCAAACATATTTCAAAGGCAAGCGGTTTGCCTTTGTCAATATGGATACCCAACATAAACCGTTCAAGCTTTAATCTTTGTTAAGCTTGGACAGTGGTAGACATTTCAAGTCTCCTTCCCTAAATACTTTGGATAAGCTTTGGTGATCGAGACGGTTTCTGACAGGATGTCATTTATAATGACATACCTGCTTATTGCAAAATCTGTAAACATCTAAGTCATGGATAAAATTCTTGTAAAATGGAAGAGTTCAAATCTAAAGAAAATCAGAAGATTATTAAAAAAGTGAAAACAAATAATGAGAGATGGATTCCCAAGTTAAAATCAGTTGTTGTGCCTTTAAATAATAGTCTTAATACTGCTCAAAATGTGTCTAATGAACTAAATCACCCTGTGGTGGGTACATTTAGAGATCAAAATGAGTATAACTCCAATAGTACAGACTTCACATTGCCTAAAACGATAAATACATAATAAAATTTTACAGTTTTTACTTAGAAAAATGATCCCCCTCATGTTAATGAAAGTGATGTTATTGAATCCATAAAATCTATAAATCTAAGCAACACTTTTAATATAGAATTCTGTAAAATTTCTAGTGATAGACCTAACTTAAGTCTCCCACAGTCCCCAGTCACCCAACAAACGAATATGACAAAACCAAAAAGTCTAAGGAAAACCAATACGATAAAGATCAAAAGCCTTAAAAATAATCTCATTAACAAGCCACTTAACTTCAAAGTATCTATAAGATCCTCAAAAACTATTAAAATGACAGTTTCTTTTGTAAACTAGAATGTCAGAGGTGTTGGGAACCAAACCACCATGAGAAGAATTAAATATATAGTTAAAAAGTTCTCAATAGATCTCATAGTGCTTCAAGAGCCTATGATATCTTATGAGTCCGGATTTTTTCACCACTCACTATGGGAACCGGACAGGGGAAATTCGGACAAAAGCCACCCACTGAACCATCTAAACAGGACAAATGTATTAAAAACTAAATCACGTCATGACTAAGAAAATTACCTTCCTGCTTAATAACTAGTGGGTTTTTGAACTCGACCCGAATTCATAAGTATGACCCGAAAGCCCATGTGGCCCATAATTAAGGGTATAAATACCCAACCACTTTCATTAATGAGGGTGATAGACATTTAATACAACCAGGAAGCTCTAATCTCTCACTACAAACTACTTAAGCATTAAATACCTTTGAAACATCACCAAATATTAGACAAAATTACCCTCACCTGAAAATTATCCATACCAAATTGGCGACCACAGTGGGAGGAGAAGGTGCCTGAATCAAGCATTCGAAACCGTCAAGAAAAACTAGTTTGGATGAATCCGGACGAGTAGGAAGTGCCACCAGCTTTGGCAGAAGTGGTGGGAGAAAACGATGAATATACGATTGAGGAGCGAGACAGATTAAAAGTTGAAATAGAAGGATTGAGGGCTGCCAAAAGGGCAGAGATGGGCACAAAAGATAAATCTAATGCATCAGCAGCTCATCATACTGACAATCCTAGAGAGCATGAGCCATCAAATACCCATGTGAGTGCTAAAGAGACTCATGCTAGCTCAAAGAAGTCTCATCGGTCTAAAGCGGTAGAGAGCTCAGACTCAGACTCAGAATCTTCTAGTAGCTCCTCAAATGAAGACGGAGTTGAAGAATCTTTGTCATCCAGCAGTGATGAGGACCGTTCTAAAAAGAAACAAAAGTTGGTTAAAAAGTACTCACGAAAAAGGGACATGCATGGAAGGTTGAAGAGGCATCTGGGTAAAGGATCGTCTCACAGTCATAGTCATGGCCGGAGACACGTAGACCGCTTGTTAATGGATCATTTTGCCTTCCATGATGAGCCAGGTATCTTTGCAACTCCCAACGAAGATACTGTATTTAGTCGTGGCCGGAATTGGAGACAATCTCCATTATCCTCCAAAATACTGTCCGGAAACCTTCCCAAGAGGTTTGACAGTACAAAAATGGAAAAATATGATGTCAGTAAAGATCCGGATAACCACTTGGAACAATTCAAAAATTTTATGATGAATTTTGATGATGATGACAAATTACTTTGTCATGCGTTCTCCCAATCTTTTACGGGGAGTGCTTTGAAATGGTACAATAGTCTGCCACAGGGCTGCATTAGAAATTTTGACACTTTTTGGGTGGCCTTTTGAAGGCAGTTCGTTGCAAGTAAAGAAGTAAAGGGCAATGGGGACACAATTATCCATTGTGCCCAAGAACCAAACGAATCCTTAAAAGAATACATAAGTCGCTTTGTGAATACCAAAAATGGATTGGCTGATTGCTTTGAACAAGTAGCAATAGCTTCTTTAAGCCAGGCCTTAAACCCTGGAAGTTTGGTTGATTCAGTAAACAGGAAAAAGGCCATGACATGGGGAGGTTTACTGAATCAATTCGGAAAGCAGAGTGCATCAGCAAGTGAGATCTGCCCCTGTCACACCAAATCAAAACCAGAATGTGTCCGGTTACAAGGCCAAGGAAGCCGAACAGGGTCAAAACAGAGCCAAGGCTCAATCCCATCCAGCTGCACCAGCCCAGAGCCAACAATCTAGAAATAAGCGGGGGCCTTGGGTTCAACTGGAGTGGTTTGCAGAGTTGAAAGAAAACATAGCCACCATTTATGATAAAACAAAAGACGAAGTCCATTTCAGAAAGCCGACTGCATTACAATCTCCCAGGAAAGTCGAAATAATATTTTTTTCCAGTATCACCATGATACTGGTCATACCACTGAGGATTGCATTGCATTGAAACAGGAAGTGCAGAATTTGATTGAGAGAGGGAAGTTGGGGGCTTATGTTAAAAGAAGAAGTGGAAATAGACCTGATAATGCTCATTGGGCTGGCCCGAACAATGCAGGGACATCGGCTCCGGATGGGGCGATGGTAATAATTGAAAGGTTTGACATAGAATCAGAATATTTGGATCCTGATCCAACTCAAAACAAGGTGGGTGTTATCACAGAGCATTGCAAGACGGTGTCACTTACAATTTTTTTTTGGGAGGGGGGGGGACACCATGACTACACCAACTGATTCTTCGAGAAAGAGGCACGTCCATACTTTAGCTACCCAACTGGAAGGAGGCATGACTTCCTATCAATCACAAATTCCATTTTCCTTCATTGTTTTCGATGAGGACGACTTGAGGGACATTGTTGGTTCTCACGAAGATGCTGTTGTCATAGGAGCATCCATTGGGGGCAATGACATAAGACAAATTTTGGTGGACACCAGAAGTTCAGCCAATATTCTCTTTTTGACTTCCTACAAAAAAATGAAGAATCCAGCAGTAATTCAGCGTTCGAACAGGTCAATTGTGGGTTTCACTGGAAGCTCAGCAGAGTTGATTGGGGAGTTCGAAGAAGAAGTTTTGTTGGGCAAAGGCCCTTTTAAAAAGATGGTTAGAATACTTTTCATTGTGGTTGATTGTCCCACTTGTTATAACGCCAATCTGGGAGATCTTGGCTCTCTAGGATGCATGATGTGGCTTCAACAGTCCATCAATGTTTGAAGTATGTTGTACAAGGACAAGTGGGAGTTGTCTGAAGCAGCCAAAAGGTAGCAAGAGAGTGTTACGCAACGGTACTGGCCCCTCGAACGATGGGGGCAGTCCGGATCAGTGATGAATAACAGTTTGAGGGGCCCTCTGGGGGAGAGGGTGAAATTGATGACCCCAGAGAGCCCATGGGGTCCTAATACCGATTGAAGAAGTTGAAACTCACTCTGTTGAAGGAACAATTGTCAAGATAGGGTCCAAAATGACATCGGAATTAAAGAGTAAAATGTTAGGTTTTGTGAAAGACCATCAGCATGTCTTTTCTTGGTGCAATGCTGATGTAACCGGAGTACCAGCAGACATTATATCACACCAATTATCCATCCGAAAGGACATAGCACCTGTTGTACAAAAGAGGAGAGCCTTTTCTAAGAAAAAGGCTGATATCATAGTTCAAGAGGTTGACCGGCTAACCAAAATGAGGCACATAAAGGAATCTCAATACCCTTTATGGACAGCCAATCCGGTGTTGGTAAAAAAGAAAAATGGTAAATGGCGTATGTGCATCGATTTCACAGATCTCAATAGAGCTTGCCCAAAAGATTTATATATAGTCCCCCGAATTGATCAGTTGGTTGACTACACATCTGGAAACAAGTTGTTTTCCTTTATGGATGTCTTCTTCGGGCATAATCAGATTCAAGTAGATCCGAAGGATCAGGAACATACTACATTTGTCACTGATAAGGGCCTCCATTGTTATAAGGTGATGCCTTTCGGGTTAAAAAATGTTGGGGCTACTTATCAGAGGTTGGTGAACAAGGCTTTTGCTGATCAAATTGGAAGAAACATAGAAGTTTACATCGATGACATGATGGTAAAAAGTGTGGATGAAGAACTGCACTTGGCAGACCTCCGGGAAACTTTTGCCAACTTGGTAAAAGTGAATTTAAAATTGAATCCAGAAAAATGTGTCGTTGGGGTGTAGTCCAGGAAATTCTAGGGATACGTGATAAGTGAGAAAGGGATACAGCCTGATCCAGACCAACTTAATGTTTTACTACAGATGGAGCCTCCTCGGAATATTAAAGAAGTACAACGACTGACAGGGAGGTTGGCTGCATTAAACCGTTTTATTTCAAGGTCTTCGGACAGGTGTGCCCCGTTTTTTCAAAACTTTGAAAGGTGCAAAAGACTTCAACTGGTCTCCACAGTGTGGTGAGGCTTTCGATGAAATTAAGAAACATTTATCTTCCCCTAAAACCTTGTTTAAACCTATTGATGGAGAGAACCTCTACGTGTACTTAGCAGTTTCTGATTGTGCTATAAATGCAGTGTTAGTAACGGAGGTGGATAATTATCCTCGTCCGGTGTACTATATCAGTAAAAGCTTGATAGATGCAGAAAAACGGTATTTAAAGCTCGAAAAGTTAGCACTAGCCCTGGTGATTTCTGCGAGGAAAATGAGGCCCTACTTTCAGGCTCATTCTATCATCGTCCGGACGTCTTTTCCCTTTAAAAATGTTCTCCAAAAGGCAGACATGGTCAGTAGAGCTGGGAGAATACGATATTGACTTTGCCCCTCGAACAGCAGTCAAAGCCCAAACTGTGGCTGATTTCTTAGCTGAATTCCATTCAGACAGGGATACTAAGCAAGCAACCGGTGTAAAAGATAAAAAAAGTATGGGTTATCCAGATTGATGGTGGATCAAGTACCATGGGTTGTGGTGCTGGGATATGTTTAACCTCTCCGTACGGTGACAGGATGTACCATGCTATATGTTTTTCTTTCAGGGCTACTAATAATGAATCTGAGTATGAAGCTGCTATAACTGGTTTAAAGTTATCTCTCATTTGACGAGCCAACAGAGTCAGGTTAATGAGCAATTCTCAGTTTCTTATCCATCATGCACAAGGTCAATCTAAAGCCAAAAAGGAGCAGCTGGTTAAAGACTTATTTGTTCTCAAAAGAGTGGCACTCAATTTCAAAAGCATCACCTATGAGCACATACCCCGAATGGAAAATACGCTGGCAGACTCCTTGGCAACCATAGCCTACTCTAAGTCCTACCCTTCGATTCATGTGCAAGAGTGTCCATCCATCCAAATCAATCCAGACAAGGAAGATGAAAGTTTAAATATACAAATGAAGCAACCCCAAGATTGGAGATTTCCTCTCCTTCAATATCTCTCAAATGGCATCTTGCCTCCCGAAAAAGTAGTAGCAAGAAAAATGAAATAACAGGCTCGTGGTTTTGTCATCCTAAGAGATGTTCTTTATAATAAAAACCTTTAGTAAACCCCTCTTACGACGTTTGGGGATCGAGGAGTCCCAAATAGTGCTCTTCGAATTGCATGATGGTGATGGATCAACACTTTGTTGATTCAGGGCTCTAACTGAAAGAGTTTTGTTAGCTGGATATTATTGGCCCTCCATAATGCAAGATGCCAAGGAATTCATGAAACAATGTGATCCATGCCAAAGATACAGTAATGAAATTCAAACTCCAGTAGTCCTTTTAGAATCAATTTCTGAACCAATACTGTTTGCTCGTTGGGGGCTTGATTTAGTGGGTTCTCTACCAATGGCATCCAGGAGATGTAGAACCATAATTGTTGCTATCGATTACTTCTCCAAGTGGATAGAAGAAGCTCCACTGGTAGGTACCACTTTGAAAGCTGTTATAAAATTCATCATATCTAACATCTGTTGCAGATATGGGGTTCTACAAAAGATAACCACAGACAATGGGCCACAATTCGACAACAAGGAAATGGAGAATTTATGCGCCTCTAGAGGCATCCAACACTGCTTCTCTTCTCCTTTCCATCCACAGGAAAATGGTCAAGTTGAAATGGCTAACAGGATCATCTTTTCCGGTCTTAAAAAGAATTTAGAAGGAGCTGCTGGAAAATGGCCAAGTTATGTACAAGAAGTATTATGGGCTTACCAGACCACTCCTGGGGCTGCAACACAAGAGTCACCCTTTGCCCTAGTGTATGGAATGGATGCCATAACCCCCCATAGAGGCCTCGCTCCCTTCCTTTTGCGTTCATAATTTTTCCGAACACGCTAATGAAGTGGCAGTCAGAAGTCAGCTTGATTTAAGGGAAGAAAGAAGAGTTAAGGCTCACCTCAGAGCCACACACTATAAAGGTTCGATGAGAAGTAGGTTTGCTTCTAAAATCAAAAGGAGGGATTTTCAAATAGATGATAAGGTCCTAAGAAGATTCGTCTTTCATACCAAAGAGAAGTAGTTTGGTAAACTAGCTCCAACATGGGAAGGACCTTATATGGTCACCGAAAAGGTTAAGCCTGGGACATACCGGCTCCAAGATAAAGATGGAAGGATTTTGAATCACCCCTGGAATATCGAACACCTCCGGTTGTATTTATAATAGACTGTGTAAATATTTACTTGTTTAAAGTCCATGTAAATAATCAGGGGCATACTCTTTCCTACCCTGGTGGCGCGGGGAGGTTTTAATGAGGTGTCCAGATTTTTAAATAAAATTTAATGCCTTCTTGAAAAATTCAAAGTAGTTTGGCTAGCAGTTTTATTTAATTCGATGAGGTGATGACTATTTAAACATGTGTCATCGGAGAATTTGAACACTCTCACTTTAAAACATTTGTGAAATAACTAAAGGCCATTTTAACACAAGCCATCAAAATTAAATAACTATAGAACGATGTAAGAATTGTGTAAAATAAAATTGCCCAGTGAATACCGGAGGGATAATATTAAATATATAAAATGCCTTGGCCATCCAAGGACTTTGAAGTTTTCCAAGAAAAGGTTTGCCCGAACAAGTACTGGGCACGATTACAAAAAGTGCCTTGGTCATCCAAGGACTTTAGTTCAAACACAAAATTAAAAGGACTTTAGTTCTTAGATTTTCCAGCTTCACTCGTTTTCTTCTTAGGATCGGTGGGGTCCTCATCTGGACTCTCTCCGGTCTTCTCATCTTCATTAGTGGTGTCATCCCAACCACTGGAATAACCATGCTTGTCACCATCAGCCATAGTATGGTGAGGAAGGTCTTCATATTCCACGAATCGCTATAAGTCCCCAAGTGTCCTCTTCGGAAATTTTTGATGAAAGAGTAGGACCAAGTTTGATTTGACTTCGGCATACCTTTCCTCTTGGGAGTCCATCACCATGTTGGTTTATGCATCAATCCTAGCTTAGATTGTCTTCTCCTGCTCCTTTAGCAAATCATCATTCTCTTGCTTAGCCCGGGACACAACATCTTCAAGCGATATCTTATCATTTGCCAGGGTCTGAATGACGTTGTGTTTGGTCTTCACCTCCTCTTTCAAAGAAGAAATATTTTTCTCCAAGTTAACATACTTGGATTGAAGCTCTGAGACAACCCCCTCCGAAGTGGCCAGTGTGGTGGCCAAGTCCTCCTTCCCCTTTATCAACTCCTCATTTTCTTTCTTCAACGCCTCGAAATTCTTCTTAAGTGTAAGGAGGTCGTTGGAAAAACTCTCCTTGTCAGAATTGAGTGCGTTGATGATAGCTGACTGATTTCGTACTTGCTTCTCCAAGTTGAGCACTGGCCGAATGTTGCTTAACATGGAGTGGGTCACTGTCTTTCTCTCATGAAACAGAAAAAGAGTTACCATTGAAGGTGACTATGTTTGAGGAGCTTGGGGGAAGGTAAGGGCCGGCAAAATCATCCTTTTCAAGGTCATTAAAGTAAAGACCAATCCCTTGAAGTCCGCTGATGTCAATTCCATCAATGTTGATGTCCCCTCCGGCGCCCTCTCCGGTGTGAAAGACACTTGGGATTTCTTCTGCTTGAGTGGGGTCAGTTGGGTCAATTGGAGGAAGAGGCTCCGGAGCCCGGAAAGAAACTTCGTCTCCCTTGGAGGTTTTCTTTTTCTTGGCATCCCTATCTCCACCTTCTGCTCCCCGTTTTCAGTCCTTCTTGGGAGCTGTTGGGGGATTTGGAGACCCAACTACTTCTTTGGTGCGTTCATGCTCCACTACTTGCAATAAAGCAATATCAATCTGTCCTTGGTCTTGCCCCTCCTGGTTTGCTGGGACAGCCTCCTCTACCTCATTTGGTTTGACCTCAACCACACCTTGCTTGGCATTGCCGTTTTTTCCCTTCATTTTGCTTGGGGCTTTAGCTCTGCCTGACAAGGTCAACTTTCCATCTTTTCCCTCAGTTTTCCGAAGAATCACCCCCGGAGTGGGTGGAGTGGTGAATTCCTCCCAAGACAAGTCCCTCCAGCCGGTGGTATTCCAGAAATGGGATCTTGTCAAGTTGCCTCCGGTAAAACAGTTATGGAAACGGTTTCCCCATTTCTCAGCAGCCCAAGCATTTAGCTTGGTGCAAGTAGTCTGCCCACCCTCTAAGTAATCGTTGAACTCCTTAGGCAGCATTAACCAAAACATAAAAGAAGAGAAATTACACAAACAAATTTGTTATAAGTAAATGTGGAAGTATGTGATAAGATTTTTACCAGCACTTTGCCATCTGCTGGTAAGCATGCTTGGGTTTACACCAGCCTTAATTTTCCTCCCATTCTCCCAGTCGCCACTGATGAAAAAAAATTGAGTCTTCCAGCTTTTCTCCGACTCAAGAAAGTCGCCAACCACTTTGTAATCGTTGCTCATGTTGAAGTGATAGAATGGGATGACATGGTTTCTGCAAAGGCTGGTTACAGCACAAATTGCTACATCAGAAGAGGAATTCCGGAGAGCCTGGAATCCATAATACAGGCCATCAGGGTGAACCAGCAATTAGGGCTTAGTTGACTTGGGCAGAGCTTTATCAGATGAAAATATCTGACTATCTCTAGGTCCAAGGGAAACCTAAGCCCCCAATTAAATAACTCAGTATAGAAGACTATCTCACTGAGTTTCCAATCCATGGGCGTCTCCGGATCAACTAGTATCCTCACTTTGACATTTTCCGAAATCCCCCACTTCGTCCTCATTCGGCCAAGTTCAGCTGTATGAATAAAAGTGTAATTGATCTTCTGCATGGCTAGCAGATATTTTACACTTAATTTTTGGAAACAAGGCCCCACTTTTTCTACAAGGCACTCTAGAAGATTCAGATGCTTTAAACACAACTTCTCTTTAGCTTGGCTCTTCTTGATGATAGCAGTCTCACTTGTCTGCCCGGAGACATCGGTCTCAAAAGAGGCTTCTTCAATGCTCTCTTCCATTATATCTTCCATTACGATGGAGGGATTATCGGTTATTTTTTGGAGAGAAGAGCTAGTGGTTGGCTCAGTAGGCCCTCCGGATGTTTGGGCATTAATTTCATCTTGTGGTCTGGAGTTCGGTTGGGGCTCCGATCCGGAGGTCTCTTTCCGAACGCTCGAACTGGTTTCCTCCGGACCGGACAGCTTGTCCTTGGGGATTCTTATGGGTGCTTCTGACCCTGTAGTCTTACTCTTAGCCCCAGACTTAGAAGGCATGGATTTTAGAGGTTCAGGTTGTGCAGTGGCAGCCTGCCCTTTCACTAAACGACCCCTTCGTCGATCTACCAGCTTCTCCGGAGAGATGTCGGCATCTGATCCTATGGCGATGAATGGGGAAGTTTTCTTAGTGCTTGTAACTGCCTGCTCTGGTTCAACAACGGGATCTGATTCCTGGACCGATGAGCCCGAAACGATTGGTGAAAGAATGGGCTGGAATAATCTTCTGGGTTTAGAAATTTTGGTAGAATATGAACCCCGATCAGTTTCTGAACTTTGTGTTTTAGATTTGTCGATAGGAGAAACAAGGAGGCCTGCAGCAATGCGCCTTTCTCGTTCGACTTTTTGAGCTTTTTCTAACTCTGACAAGTTGAGCCACCCACCTTTTACCAGGGAATTTCTTGCTGTGAACATAAACTTACACCAGGAAAAGAGTTTTTTGAGAGGTAAAAGCTTTGAAGATTAACATAGTAGAGATAATGAAGATGGTAAAACAGTGAAAAGTGGACTAATTTATACTAAAAGGACAAAAGATGCCTTGATACCTAGGAGAAGACGAAAAGATGAGAGTCATCAACATTAATTGAAGAGGTTGCTTTTTGAAGTGGGTGGGAGCGCCATTCTAGGAGAAAAACGGCTGGTGAGGCGAATCAGAGAAAGACACGTGTCCCACGATCTCTGGAAAAACCGTTCAGTTTCTATGAGTTTCACCAATCCGGATAAAGCCGTTACACAATTCAAAATCTGTCTGGACGTACGTACAGGTACACATGAATTATTTTTTAGGTCTTGCCAAAGGCCTTCGAACATAACCTAAAAAGGGGGCTACTGATGAGTCCGTATTTAATCACCACTCACTGTGGGAACCAGACAGGGGAAATTTGGACAAAAGCCATCCACTAAACCATCCGAACATGAAAAATGTATTAAAAACTAAATCACGTCATGACTAAGCTAATTACCTACCTGTTTAATAACTAGTGAGTTTTTGAACTCAACCCGAATTCATAAGTATGAACCGAAAGCCCATGTGGCCCATAATTAAGGGTATAAATACCCAACCACTTTTATTAATGAGGGTGATAGACTCAGTAGAGCTGGGAGACTACGATATTGATTTTTCCCCTCGAACAACAGTCAAAGCCCAAACTTTGGCTGATTTCTTAGTTGAATTCCATTCAGACAGGGATACTAAGCGAGTAACCGGTGTAAAAGATAAAAAAGTATGGGTGGTCTGTACTGATGGTGGATCAAGTACCATGGGTTGTGGTGCTGGGATATGTTTAACCTCTCCGTACGATTACATGACTTACCAGGCTATATGTTTTGCTTTTAGAGCTTCTAATAATGAGTCCGAGTATGAAGCTACTATAGTTGGTTTGAAGTTAGCACTCATCTGTGGAGCCAAAAGAGTCAGGTTAATGAGCGATTCTCAGCTTCTTATCCATCATGCACAAGGTCAATCTGAAGCCAAAAAGGAGCAGCTGGTTAAATACTTATTTGTTTTCAAAGAAGTGGCATTCAATTTCAAAAGCATCACCTATGAGCATATACCCCGAACATAAAATATGCTAGCAGACTCCTTGGAAACCATAGCCTATTCAGAGTCCTACCCTTGGATTCATGTGCAAGAGTGCCCATCCATTCAAATCAATCCGGATAAAGAAGAGGAAAGTTTAAATATACAATTGAAACAACCCCAAGATTGGAGATTTCCTCTCCTTCAATATCTCTCAGGTAGCATCTTGCCTCCGGAAAAAGCAGTAGCAAGAAAAATAAAATACAAGGCTTGTGGTTTTATCATCCTAAGGGGTGTTCTTTATAAATAATTCCTATAGTAAACCCCTCTTACAATGTTTGGGGATCGAGGAGTCTCAGATAGTGCTCTCTGAATTGCATGATGGTGAGGGATCAACACACTATGGATTCAGGGCTCTAACTAGAAGAGTTTTGTTAGCTGGGTACTACTGGCCCTCCATAATGCAAGACGCCAAGGAGTTAGTGAAAAAGTGTGATCCATGCCAAAGATACAATAATCAAAATTCATACTCCAACTGTCCCTTTAGAGTCAATTTCTGAACCAATACCTTTTTTCTCGTTAGGGGCTGGATTTAGTGGGACCTCTACCCATGGCATCCAGAGGATGCAGAACTATAATTGTTGTTATCGATTACTTCTCCAAGAGGATAGAATCAGCTCAATTGGCAGGTACTACTTCGAAATATGTTATAAAGTTCATCATATCTAACATTTGTTGCAGATTTGGGGTTCCACAAAAGTTAACCACAGACAATGGGCCAGAATTCGACAACAAGGAAATGTAGAATTTCTGCGCCTCTAGAGGCATTCAACACTGCTTCTCTTCTCCTTTCCACCCACAGGAAAATGGTCAAGTTGAAGTGGCTAACGGGACCATATTTTCCGGTCATAAGAAGAATTTAGATGGCCAAGTTATTTACAAGAAGTCTTATGGGCCTACCGGACCACTCCCGGGGCTGCAACACAAGAGTCTTCCTTTGCTTTGGTTTATGGGATGGATGTCATAGCTCCCATAGAAGCTACTCTTCCTTCATTTCGAGTTCATAATTTTTCCGAACACGCTAACGAAGTGGCAGTCAGAGGCCAGCTTGACTTGATGGAAAAAAGAAGGCTTAAGGCTCACCTCAGAGCGGCGCACTATCAAGGTTTGATGAGAAGCAGGTTTGCTTCTAAAATTAAGAGAAGGGATTTTCAGCCATGGGATAAAGTACTGAGGAAAGTCTTCCTACATACCAAGGAGAAACAGTTCGGCAAGTTAGCTCCGACTTGGAAAGGACCCTTTGTGGTCAGTGAAAAGCTTAGGCCTGGGACATACCGGCTCCAAGATAAGGATGAAAGGATTTTGAATCACCCATGGAACATTAAACACCTCCGGTTATACTTGGAAAATAAACTATGTAAATATTTACTTGTTTAAAAGTTCATGTAAATATTTGGGGGCATACTCTTTCCTACCCTGGTGGCGCGGGGAGGTTTTAATGAGGTGTCCGGGCTTTCTAATAAAATTTGATGCCTTCTTAAAAAATTCTGAGTGTTTTGATTGATAATTTCTTTGAAATTGTTTATGGCAGACCGGATTGAAATGGTAGAGTGATGACTACTTAAACATTTATCATCGGAGAATTTAAATACTCTCACTTTAAAATACTTGTAAAATAACTAAGGGCTGTTTAAATGTTAGCTATCAAAGTTGAAAAACTATGAAACAATGCAAGAATTGTGTAAAATAAAACTACCCATTGAAATATGTGAAATGCCTTGGCCATCCAAGGACTTTGAATTCTCAAACAAAAAGGTTGTATCCGCACAAGGGCCGAACACGGTTACAAAACGTGACTTGGCCATACAAGGACTTTGGTTCAAACACAAAAAATTAAAAGATAATTAATATTTTAAGACTGAGCTTTCTCAGATGGCTCAACCTCACTTGGCTTCTTCTTAGGATCATTGTTTTCTTCATCTAGACTCTTCCCGGTCCGTTCATCGTCATCATTTGTGTCATCCCAACCACTGGAATAACCATGCTTGTCATTATCAGCCATAGTATGGTGAGGAAGGTCTTCATATTCCACAAAGCGCCACAAGTCCCCAAGTGTCCTTTTCGGAAATTTTTGATGAAAGAGTAGGACCATGTCTGACTTGACTTCGGCATACTTTTCCTCTTGGGAGTCAATCACCTGGTTAGTATATGAATCAATCCTAGCTTGGATTGTCTTCTCATGCTCCTTTAGCAAGTCATCCTTCTCTTTCTTAGCCCGGGACACAACATCTTCAAGCTATATCTTGTCATTTGTCAGGGTCTGAATAACGTTGTCTTTGGTCTTCACCTCCTCTTTCGAAGAAGAAAGATTTTTCTCCAAGTTAGCATACTTGGATTGAAGCTCTGAGACAACCCCCTCCGAAGTGGCCAGTTTGATGGCCAAGTCCTCCTTCCCCTTCATCAACTCCTCATTTTCATTCTTCAACACCTCAAAATCCTGCTTGAGTGTAAGAAGGTCGTTGGACACACTCTCTTTGTACAAATTGAGTGTGTTAATAATGGATTACTGATTTGGCACTTGCTTATCCAAGGTAAGCACCGGCTGGATATTGCTCAGTAAGGAGTGGGTGATAATATCTCTCTCACTTGAAACAGAAAATGACCTGCCATTGAAAGTGACGATGTTCGAAGAGCTTGGGGGAGGTAGGGTCCAGCAAAATTATCTTTGGCAAATTCTTCAAAGTAAAGACCAATCCCTTGAATCCCAGTGATGTCGACCCCATCAATATTAATGTCCCCTCCGGCACCCTCTCCGGTGTGAAAGTCACTTGGGATTTCTTCTGCTCGAGTGGGGTCAGCTGGGTCAATTGGAGGAAGAGGCTCCGGAGCCCGGAGAGAAACTTCGTCTCCCTTTGAGGTTTTCTTTTTCTTGGCATCCCTATCTCCACCTTCTGCTCCCCGTTTTCTGTCCTTCTTGGGAGCTGTTGGGGGTTTTGGAGACCCAACTACTTACTTAGTGCTTTCATGCTCCACTACTTGCAATAAAACAACATCAATCTCTCATTGGTCTTGCCCCTCCTAGTTTGCAGGGACAGCCTCCTCCACCTCATTTGGGTTGACCTCAACCACACCTTGCTTGGCCTTGCCCTTTTTTCCCTTCATTTTGCTTGGGGCTTTAGCTCTGCCCGGGAAGGTCAACTTTCCATCTTTTCCCTCAGTTTTCCGAAGAATCAACTTGGAGGGGGTGGAGTGGTGAATTCCTCCCAAGACAAGTCCCTCCGGCCGGTGGTATTCCAGAAATGGGATCTTGTCAAGTTACCTCCGGTAAAACAGCTATGGAAGCGGTTTCCCCATTTCTCAGCAGCCCAAGCATTTAGCTTGGTGCAAGTAGTTTGGCCAGCCTTTAAGTAATCGTTGAACTCCTTAGGCAGCATTAACAAAGAACAAAAGAAGAGAAATTACACAAACAAATTATTTATAAGTAAAGGTGGAAGTATGTGATGAGATTTTTACCTTAATTTTCCTCACATTCTCACAGGCGCCACGGATGAATAAAAATTGAGTCTTCAAACTTTTCTCCGACTCAAGCAAGTCTTCCACGACATTGTAATCATATCTCATGTTGAAGTGATAGAAGGGGATGACATGGTTTCTGCAAAGGCTGGCTACAACAGCAAATTGCTCTATCGGAAGAGGAATTCCGGAGAGCCTGGAAGCCATAATCCAGGCCATCAGGTGAACCAGGCATTAGGGCTCAGTTGACTTGGGCAGAGCTTTATCAGATGGAAATATCTGACTATCTTTGGGTCCAAGGGAAACCTAAGCCCCCAATTAAATAACTCAGTGTAGAAGACTATCTCACAGAGTTTGCAATCCATGGGCGTCTCCGGATCGACTAGTATCCTCACTTTGATTTTTTCCGGAATCCCCCACTTCGTCCTCATCCGGCCAAGTTCAGCTGTATGAATAAAAGCGTAATTGATCTTCTGCATGGCTAGCAGATATTTTAAACTTACTTTGTGGAAACAAGGCCCCATTTTTCCTACCAGGCACTCTGGCAGATCCGGATGCTTTAAACACAACTTCTCTTTGCCTTTGCTCTTCTTGATGATAGCAGTCTCACTTGTCTTCCCTGAGACATCTGTCTCAAAAGGGGCTTCTTCAATGTTGTTTTAAATTATATCTTCCATTACCATGGAAGGATTATTAGTTATTTTGTGAGAGAAGAGCTAGTGGTTGGTTCAGTAGGCCCTCCGGATGTTTGGGCATTACTTTCATCTTTGAGGTTTAGGTTGTGCAGTGGCAGCCTGCCCTTTCACTAAACGACCCATTCGTCGATCTACCAGCTTCTCTGGAGAGATGTCGGCATCTGATCCCATGGCGATGAATGGGGAAAGTTTCTTAGTGCTTGTAACTACCTGCTCTGGTTCAACAACGGGCTCTGATTCCTGGACCGATGAGCCCAAAATGATTGGTGAAAGAATGGGATGGAATAATCTTCTGGATTTAGAACTTTTGGCAGAAGACGAACCCCGATCAGTTTCTGAACTTGGTGTTTCAGATTTGTCGATAGGAGAAACAGGGAGGCCTGCAGCAATGCGCCTTTCTCGTTCAACTTTTTGAGCTTTTTCTAACTCCGACAAGTTGAGCCACCCACCTTTTACCAGGGCGTTTCTTGCTGTGAACATAACTTACACTAAGAAAAAAGTTTTTTGAGAGGTAAAAGCTTTGAAGATTAATAGAGTAGAGATAATGAAGATGGTAAAACAGTGAAAAATTGACTAATTTATACTAAAATGACAAAAGATGCCTTGATATCTAGGAGAAGACGAAAAGATGGGAGTAATGATTAAAGACGGCACTGATGTCACCAACATTAATTGAAGAGGTTGCTTTTTGAAGTGAGTGGGAGCACCATTCTAGGATAAAAACGGCTGGTGAGGCGAATCAGAGAAGGACACGTGTCCCACGATCTCTGGCAAAACCGTTCAGTTTCTAGGAGTTTCACCAATCCGGATAAAGCCGTTACACAATTCAAAATCTGTCCGGACGTAAGTACGGCTACACATGAATTATTTTTTAGGTCTTGCCAAAGGCCTTCGAGTATAACCCAAAAAGGGGGCTACTGATGAGTCCGGATTTTCTCACCACTCACTGTGGGAACCGGATAAGGGCAATTCGGACAAAAGCCACCCACTGAACCATCCGAATAGGACAAATGTATTAAAAACTAATTCACGTCATGAGTAAGCTAATTACCTACCTGCTTAATAACTAGTGGGTTTTTGAACTCGACCCGAATTCATAAGTATGACCCAAAAGACCATGTGGCCCATAATTAAGGGTATAAATACCCAACCACTTTCATTAATGAGGGTGATAGACATTTAATACGACCAAGCAGCTCTAATCTCTCACTACAAACTATTTAAGCATTAAATACCTTTGAAACATCACAAAACTTTAGACAAAATTACCATGAGTTGAAAATTATCCATACCAATATCTATTGAAAATCAACAAAATTTGGTTGTTTTGGAGAAAATCATATAAAATTGATATAATATAGGATGTTGATCAATTTGTCCACACTATGGTACACCATACTGATTCTTTGAAAGATTTTCTGGTTACCCTAGTGTATGCAAATGTAATCGAATTCATAGAATGGCTGTTTGGGACCAATTGAGAAATCTGTCCCAAAACAATGACCCTTGGCTTGTTGTTGGATATTTTAACACCATTTCCAAAGCAAGTGAACAACATAATTGTGCTACACTTTGTATGAATGCAATTGAGGATTTTAATAACATGATCTTGGACTCTAAACTTGAAGATCTAGGATTCTCAGGTTCTAATTTCACATGGACCAACAACCATAAGTGGAAACGCTTAGACCGAGTCCTATATAGGGACAATTGGAGAGATTATTTTGATATAACTAGGGTGAGGCATCTGGCCAGAACTGGGTCAGACCACTCACCTTTAATAATTTCAGTCTCAACTGTGTCAACTGATCAAAGTTTTAGTTCAACCGTGGAAAATAATTGGAATACACCAATAGATACATCACCTTTTACCAACTCTTATATTCACTTATTCTGGTTTAAGCTTAAAAGACTCAAAAACCATTTTACACCTGGAATAAATAAATCTTTGGTAACATTTTTTACTGAATTGAAAAAACTGAAGAGGAAATAGAAATTACTGAAATAATTCTAGATCTATCTTATTCTATTGAAAACAATAAGAAACTTTCGGAAGACTACTTTTATATCTCCGTATAATTCTATATGGTCAACAAATCAATTTACAGAAGACTACTTTTATATCTCCATCTAACTTAACTAGGTAGCGTATTAAAACTCTTGAACAATTACTAGGATTTAATCATAGTTTTTTGCCTTTCAAGCACTTAGGTATTCCAATATTTCTAACAAACAAAACCAGCTACTATGATGAAATCATTAATAAGATAAGAACTAACATAGATCAGTGGAATTCTAAGTCTTTATCTTTTGGTAGCAGACTAATTTTGATTAAATCAGTCTTCCTTGCGTATCCTCTTTACTATATGCAATGTATCATAATACCAAAGACCATTATCAATAGGATTAACAAATTACTGAATAAGTTCCTATGGGGTTACACTGGGAACAATAAAAATATATTATGGACTGACTGGACTAAATTGTGCAAACCCTTTAGTGAAAATGGACTAAACCCTAGAGACCTTTCAACCATACAATTAGATTGGTCACATAAATTGTGGTTTAAATTTACGGAAAATAAAACTTTATGGGCCAACTTATTAAATAATATATATTGCTCAAAACTACATCCTTTACAAGTTTTACCTAAACAATCAGACTCTAAAACATGGAAAAGAATGTTAAAAATCAAAACTCAAGCAGAGAAAATATCTTTTGGGTGATTGGAAAATGAAATATAGACTTCTACTTAGACAAATGGCATGACTCTAGGGCACTAATTCAATTAATCTCGGATACTTCAAGTAATTGGTAGACAAAAACAAAGGTAAATGAATACTGGATTAATTCCTTATGGAACATAACTAGAATTAAAAAATATGTGATTTTTTATTTTCAAATTAACAAGATCAGTAAGATTCAAATCAATTCTAACAATGAGGACTGTATCATCTCAAAACTCTTTCTAGATGGTAAACTTAATCTTAAACTCACTTGGAATAACATAAGAGTCAAAAATGTTAAATCTTTCTTTAAAAGTCAAATCTGGAATAACATTACACCAAAAAAATGCTCAATTACTTCGTGGAGAGTCATTAACAACTTGATTTCAGTGGACTCTAACATTCAACTTAGAGGAATTAGTTTAATGTCTAAATTCTAGTTCTTTCCAGAATGTGAAACTTTAAATCACGAGTTTGTCTCTTGTCCAATTACATGGAATGTATTGCTATATTTTTCTAGTATTTTTAACATTACATTAGGGAAGCATATGACTATTAACCATGTTATTAATAAGTTGTTCTCCTCTACACTGTATAAGACTCGTGTTAGAACTATATTACCATCACTCATAGTGTGGGCAGTATGGATAGCCAGAAATAAAATGAAACATGATGACCTGATGAGTACAGATAGATCAATAATTAAGCAAGTCACATATCTCATATCTACTTTAGACACATCCTCTTTGATCAAACCTAAACATTGGAGAAAAGATCACCATCTAGCTAAGCATTTCACTACTTTAATCATCTTTCAAATGAAAAGAACTACCTTTATATTAAGTGGCACCCTCCCACTATCAATCGGTTTAAACTTAACTGTGATGGCTCCTCTTTACATATTGGGGAGTCTAGCAGTGGTTTCATTATTAGGAATTCCGATAGCGATTTAATTATGGGTCATGGTATTTTGATGGGTCAAGGTATCTTTAGCCTTGTTACATGGTCTTAGGCTCTGTCAAATGAATAATTTGAAATAGGTAGATGTAGAGATTAACTCATTATCTTTATTTAACATGATAACATATGATAAGTATCCTTGATAAGTATCCTTGCTACATTCTTAAATGATACTTAAACATATTTTTAAAGAAGAGAATTCTGTTGCTGATTGGATTGCCAAGTTTGCTTTGAAACAAAAGCATGACTTCTCTTTTAATGGTCACAATTTTCCTAGCCCTCTCAATGTTATTCTTTTATTAGAAATCTTGAACTTGGGTTATCTCATAAACTTATCTTAACAAACTAACAATTTTGTGGCAGGTTTTAAACCTGACTAACATGTTTTTTACTATTGCAGGGTACATAATCACTTAGAAATGAGCAGTAAGACAAGAACAAAGGATGAAACAATTGAATATTACAGAGACTACAAGGGATAAACATCAAGATGGTCAAAGTGAAGACATGAATCAATCAAGCAAATGATAGAGGATGCTTAAAGGAGAGGAAGAACACAGAAGCTCCAAACAGACTGCTACGAAAGGAGTTTTCTGCTGAAACTAAGATCAGAAAAACAAGACTCAAAATTGATGTTGGATTACACTAATCCAAGTGATTTTGATATTGTTAAGATATAGTTTCATCAACTATATACATAAAAATAATTCCTTCCAAACTCTGCTTGTATTATTATTTTCCATATTAATAAAAGAAGTCTTTTAGTTAAAAAAAACTTATTTTCTCATATCATGTTTTAGAGAAAAATAAATATTTGGTTCTCACAAACCGGAGGCCCAAACAGTCAATCTTATTAAAACAAAAAGTAAATAAAGTTTATTTTATTAAGAATCTTCTCAAAACTTAAAAAGTTTTTAATTCATACATTACCACACCAATGGCATTTCGAGATGTTTTTCAAAACCAAAATCGTATTAACACAACTATTTCATTCTTATTTGCAACTCATTTGCATGTAATTCCCCAACTTAATACAATTAATTTTTCGTAACCAAAGTCGTATTTACGCAACTATTTTATTTTTATTTACTTAATTCATTTGCACATAATTATAACCGGAATTTATTTAATTTTTCACAACCCAATTACACGTAATTCCTCATCTGGAGCATATTTTTGTTGTTGCAAGTCAATTACGTGTAATTCCTCAAATAGAACATAGTTGTCTTGCTAGACTTGTTTAGCAACTCAATTACACATAATTACGCAGCTAAAAAATCAAAAACAAATTCATGGATCTTGTATTTTCTTTTTAAAAAACAAAACAAATGGTATTTTTGGATAGTTTGAAAGATTTGGCATTTTCAAACAACAAGTAAACATGAGAGAGAGAAAATGATTAAGGGCTACCTTAGACTACCATATGGTTATCGGTATTTTTAATTCAAAACCAAGTTGTTTTCAACACTTTTTCAAACCTTGAGTGATTATTGATAAATAAGTCTGATAGTGGATAATTATTGATAAATTTATCAATAAAAGTAAAATTATTATAATATTATAGGTTACATCAAATAATATAACCTCAGAAAATTTGTCATACTTTTGTTAGATGTAAAAGCTAGTAAACTTATTTTTTCATCTTCTATTTTAGAAAAAATAAAATATATTTTGTTCACACAAACCGAAGTGGTTGAGCTTTGGTAAACAAAAACACTCAATCCCCTTCAAACAAAATATAAAAGATGTTTATTTTATGAATAATCTCCTAAAATTTTAAAGAGTTCTCAATTCATACATTACCACACCAATCAAATTCATCTCAGGAAGCTATATGAGATACCATATTAATATTAATATATATACTTGTGTATTAGTAAAATATATAATAAAAAGATTCATTAATTAAATACTTTACCCAACTACCGGCGATACTAAATTAAATCTGTTATGCGGAGACTAGAAGTAGTTCGAAAATAAAATTCCTACCATAATTAGATGTGGTTTAAAATAGACAACCGTAGAAATGTAGAGACAATATATGTTTTAATCTCTCGTACCATAGTAATCAGTAGTGTATGATGGTCCGTGGTGAAGAGGGATAAAAAAACCACAACGGCGAGGCAATGTCCACGTGACATGCGGCGATCTATTACATGAATAATATTTATATAACACATAATTGTAATGTAAATAGTATCACCGAGTCAAATGACAAACATATAGACTAAAATATCAAATTACAAAACATCAAATCACATAATTTTTAGAACATCCGAGTCAAATGATAAACATAGATTAAATACATCATCGTCCGAGAAAACATCTTCACACCTCTAATCTCCATCATGGTTTCCATTTATATCCCATAATATAGTATCTTATTCTTAGAATCTTCATCAACAAGCCTCGGCTCTCTTATGCGAGTCGTTTAAGACGATTGATTCTTAGACCAACGATTGTAGTCTACTTCATCAACCTCAACAACTCCAACATCAAATCCTTCCAAAATATCTTCATCTTTCCAAAACTTAGTTTTAGGTTTTTATTTTTTTAGTTAAAAAAAATACCAGGCTTAGTGCATCGCCACGGCAAGCGCCACAGCCGCCACGGTCACCACGACCGCCACAGCGAGCGACATGCTAATGGCCTCGCTACGCTCCACCCTAAGGCGATATCGCATCGCCACGACGGCCACGGCCGCCACGGCCGCTACGTGACAACTATGTTTCAGACAATATTGGACCCGATAATTAGGTGCAATGAAATTTTGTAGAACCTAAGGTAAAAATCTTCCAAAAGTAAAAATAATGATACTACAGAAGTCTGAAAGATCATACTGATCATTAGTGGTGCTTAGACATAGTGTATGGTTGCCAAAGGGCCTCTGAAGATACATAGAATTTTTAGCGGAAACTAGATCACTAAGGTCTAATTTATATATAATCTCAACATTTGATTATATAGTTGTTGGATCAATACGTGCTCTACGAGATAAACGATATAAGAAACTAATGCAGGCAGGCTCTCCTATACATGTTAGCGCCATCCTGGTCTAACATGTTGGCTGGTGTTTAAAAATGTGAAAATTGGCAATCAAACGATATTTTGAGCAATGTGCAATCAAATGCTATTCTGAGCTAACATGAGGTTTGTGTAGATGATTGATCTTCTAATAATAATGAGATCTGGATATGAAGTATTTGTTCGGCTGATGTGAGTGAAACACTTGAGAGATTTTGAAAAGAAAGTCTATAAGCTTTTGGTTATAGTTGAAGTTAAAGATAAACACTTAAATAAGAATTCCAAGATCCATAGTACCGTTGTAAGATGAGTGAAATATCTAACAGCGACGAGTGGTTGATTGTTCTAACCTCTTGTAAATACATTTGTTTGTTGTTTGTGCATGTAGAATTTCTTCACAAACCGAACCACGTTAAATACATCTTTTATATGCTCTTAAGTTTAAATACTTATTATTTCTTTCTTTGTTGTCTTAAGGGTTCACATATAAGCTTTAAGTACGATCTAAAGTTGTGTTGGTCTTTTATTTCATGTTGCAGATTCAACACTATCACCAAAAGATTTTGGATGAAGTGGTTGAAGTTCAAGTAACGTTATCTGGACTTCAACTGTTACTTATCTCAGGTGTAGTTATTTATTCCAAAGTAAAGGTTTTATTTAAAAAAAATATTAACAAGTGGTGCGGTGAGCATGAATAATCTGGATTAGTTTTGAAACAAAAAAGAAGGAACAATGATCATTTCAGGTCTTTAGGTTAGAGAGAAAGTTATCAACAAGAAGAAAAGCCAGCAACATGAAATCTATTGCTGACTTAGGGTATTGCAAGGCTCACTTGTTATTATGAAGGCATATACTACTAATGGCGTGTTAGTGCTTAGGGGCTCTGTAGTGGTAAAAGGTATGTCCAGTGCAGAAAAGGATACAACCAAGTTATGGAAGTTGGAGCTTGGGCATGTGAGTGAGAAAATTGTTACCGAACTTAACAAACGAGGGTTTTTGGATAGTAGCGCAATTTAGAAGATGAAACTTTGTGAAAGTGGTATATCACGAAAAAGAAAGAGGGTAAAGTTTATGCATAGTAACCATACAACCAATGTAGTGTTTGAGTATATTCAAAATGATTTTGGAGTCAAACAAGTGAACCTTATATAGATAGTTCAAGGTACTTCATGTTCTTGATTGATGTTTATTCCAGGAAAGTATGGGTTTTACTATTGAAGACCAAAGATGAAACATCTAATATTTTGAGGGATTAAAGGACTTTGTTGTAGAATGAGACCAATACAATGTTGAAGAATCTTTAGAATGATAATGGATTTGAGTGTGTGAACAAGGAGTTCACTATCTATTGTTCAAACTTTAGAATTTCTAGACACCAAACCATGAGCGGAAATCCCAAAAAAATATAAAATTGCTCAGAGAATGAACCGAATCTTACTAGAAAGGCTTAGGTGTACGCTTAATACTGTTTGAATGAGTCGAACGTTTTAAGGAGAAGTCTTGAATACCATTGCATAAATCATCAAAAGGATCCGTCTACGCTACTGCCAGTTTTTTTTCCTCAAGATTCTCAAAATGGAGAGATACCTAATGTATAACTTTTAAGAGTGTTCAGCTTTGTTTCCTACGCAAATGTGAAGTAAAATAAGCTTCGGCCAAGACAACTTAAAAGTTTATTCCTCGATTATCCAAAAAGATTAAAATGGTATAAGTTTTGGTTTATGTAACCTGGGCGTTAGAAGGTTTTCATAAGAAAGTATATGATTTTTAATAAAGAGTACAGGTAGTTGAAGAAGACTGTGGAAACCCAACCTAGTAGTGTCGAGCATGAATGTGGAGTTGACAATGAGTCTAATATAGAGAGTGAAGTTAAAGATACTTATTCTGAAGATTGTTTAGTGCATGTTCCACCTTCGACTCATGCAGGAAGAAGTTTATCCATTACATGAGTCCAAATATGGTCGAGGGTTTGAGGTTCGAGGGCCTACAGATGATCAAACTATAGAGCAATATGAGCTTGAGAAATATAATTCGGCGATCGATAGATTATGAAGACTAATCAAACTTCTACAAACATATGTTTATGATAATCTTATTGGTTATGATAATCTTATTTGTTATAACTTTTCGATTAAAATGTACGGATATGGTCTTAAACCTGGAAGCTATCGATATACTATAAAGAGTAATGATAAATAAAACTCGCTAACGGCCATGAGAGAAGAACTTAGATATCTTAAGAAGACATGCACCTAGATTCTTGTGAAGTAGTCGAATGACAAAAACAATTATTGGGACAACTTGGATATTTAAGAGGAAGTCAAGGATTTATCGGGTTGATTTATCTGTATACAAGGCTATATTGGTCGCTAAGGGCTTTACGCTAAAAGAGGGTGTTAGTAGAAATGTGATATCTTAGTCTGTTATAATATAAACCTCGAATATGGTTTCGTTGTCAATTATTGATATATCCAAAGATTTCATGATAAATGTGTCTATTAGAATGGGGAAACACACATGAAGAGACAAGGCATATTGCTATTATACGTGGATGATATCCTTTATACTGGAAGAGAATTAGAATGATGAGGAATCAACTGAAAATATAGTTTGAGATGAAAGATATGAGAGACGCTAAGAGGATACATGGTATTAAGATCAAGAAGAACATGTCGAAAATATATTTATTCTTATCTAAATATAAATACATACATAAGGTCCTTCAAAATTTCGGCATGTTTAGAGCCAAAGATATTGGAACACCCAGTGTTAATCTCAGTGCCACTAAATAACCGAATATGCAGAAAAGTAAGTCTAAAAATACCTTATGTCAATGTTATTGGTAGTATTATATATGTTATGATTTTTACGAGATCATATATTCCTTACGTCTTAAGTACTTTGAGAAAATTCATTTCAATATCATGCACTCATGTCACTCATGAGTTACTTGCAAGGTTAAACTGAAGTTGGGTTGTGCTCAAATCAGAATAATGTTATTGATATGGTTATAAGAGCGTATGTAGAATATAATTATATGGGTATCCTTGATACAAGAAAGTTTACTTTGGGTTATATGTTTATTGTGTTTAGAGAAATGCTTAGCTGGAAGTTTTCTATAAAAAATATTGTTGCCTTGTCATCTCAATAAGCCAAATATAAAATTACTACGAAAGAAATAAAAAATTCATTGATATGGAGTACTATGTTATTATGTTATCTGATAATACTAATGTTTTTTATCTATAGAAAATATGAAGTTTCATGAGAAAACTAGGCATGTAGATGTCAAGTTGCACTTTATCTGATACATGGTGGAGAAAAACAATTAAAGGTGGCTACAAATACTAATGAGGAAACTCCTTTAGATGCTCTGAACAAAGCATTAGAGGTTTCAAAATTCACGATTTGCATGAGACTTATGCAAGTATGGGATACGAGTGATATGGTCTCTAAAGAGTAAAATATTGGATTCAACAAATGATGTAGTTACCATAAGCCTAGTGGAGAGAATTGTTAGGTGTAAACTATAAGTAACTCGATAAAAGTTGTATTATCGAAGAGTACATACGGACGAAGATGGACAACCATAGACATGCAGAGCCATGTAATTTTTGAATCTGTCAACTAAATGATGGGGGCGAGACATAGGTGCAAATATGTTAGCTGGAACTTAAGGTAAGCTCTACCAAAGGTAGGAAATGGTATTTTCGGATCTCGAAGGAGCATACTAATCATTTGTGGCGCCAAAGGGTAATGTATGGCTGTCAAAGGTCTTTTAAAGATATCTAAATTATTCTACAGGAAGCTAGATCACTAACACTCTAAGTTTATGCTAAATCTTAAGATTTGATCATGTAGTTGTTGGATAGAGGCGTGCTCTATGGAAAAAATGTAAAAGTAGCTGATGTATGCCTACACTCGTGCGAATATCAGCGCTAGCTTTGTCTCATATGTCTGTTGGTGTAACCAAATGAGACAATCTTTTGTCAAATTCTATTTTGAGCTAGAAGGAGATTGGTGTACATCTTTCCTTTTATATAAATCATGAAAAGTGGGTATGAAGTATTTGTTAGGATGCTGTAAGTGAATCACTTGAGAGATTATGAGAGGAAAAGCTATAAAATTTAGAATATAGTTAAAATAGAAGAAACACTTGAATAAGCATTGTGAAAACCATTGTATCTTTATAAGTTGAGTTAGCTTTGTAACAAAGATGAGTGGTTGAGTGTTTAGTGTTTGACATAGTATTCTTGTAACTTCATATATATATATATATATATATATATATATATATATATATATATATAATATGTGTATATATATATATATATATAATATGTGTATATATATAATATGTGTATATATATATATATATATATATATATATATATATAATATGTGTCTGTTGCCCATGGATGTAAAATTTCTTTACACTCTAAATCAAATTAACTATATACTTTGTGTATGTTAAGATGTATATACTTGTTCTTTCTTGACTTTTTATGTATGGATTCATAACTAACGTAAGATTACGAGTCAGGGTTGTGTGGCTCTTTTCTTTCTTGTAGCAGATTTAGCATTACCACCAAAAATGTTTCATGTCGAGCACTTGACCTTCGACTAACATTTTCTGAACCTCAGTTGTTGATAATCGTGGGTGTTGTTGACTATTTCGAAGAAAATATTCAATCAAAAGTATTTTACCTAACAAAATTTAATATTAAAATAAATTTAGCACTTAAGTTATAATAAAAATTAAATATTAAATAATCAATTAGATCCTAAATTCGATCTAAATAGTCAACATGTAATTAATTGATAAGGGTGTAAACTCTGTTAAAATACCCGCAAGTGAGCCTTGCAATACCAAGTGAGCCTTGCAATACCCGCAATCTTATGTCTCATAATCAAAATAATTATTGACAGAATGTAGTAAAAGATATCTAATTCAAATATATCTAAATCAAGAACACATATATCTAATTCATAACTAACGTAAGATTACTATTAATTATTGTCTTTATTACATTTACTCTTACACTCTCGTCAATCAATATGTCCTCCGGATTAATTCACTCATCCAAAATTTACACCATCAATCGGAGTCGGCTGTGGGAATCAAAATTTCTTTCCTAATCAATAAAAAAAATCGACCAATGGAAAATTTATAGCGACGGTATAATATGTCTATGGATTAAGAGTTTGAAGTGTAAACTCTTGCAAAGAGTATTAAGGGATCCTGCAATTTCTAGCACTGAGTCTACCGACTGGCTCAAATACCAACGAAATAAGAAAATAATAATTTTAGAAATTTGTATAAAAAATTAATCTTTTAGGGTCTCAAGTCAAGTCTATTGTCCAACTGGTGAAAGAGGAAGAAGGTGACAATACAACTTATAATATGTTGAATGATGGCTTAGAAAATATCACTCAACTTAAAAATTTCCTTATGGTACCGCTAACAAGTAAAGTAGATAAGCCTCAGATAGTGGATCATCTAGCCACATTAAGAAGTAATGACAACGTCGCGGAAACTCAAGAAGAAATCTAACATCAATGTTCACATGTAATAGAGGGGAGAATAATTTCAAATATCATAAACTTTATGACATGAAAAAATAAGGCAATGAGATCTCCCAATTACACAGAATGATGTTATATCTTTTTTTAATATACCTTGATGTTTTAACAATGTTTCAGTGAGCACCTACATAAGACAAAATACAACCAGGCATCTCGTTAGCACATTAAGGATTTCATATACCTCTTACTCTGCATCAAGGATGCCAACAATTCCCTGGGAAATAGCTAGGATCACTATATGCCCCTACGGGCCAACCAGAGATTCCACGTTGCCGAAATGAAGTCACAACCTCTCAGTTATGGAATTGACAAAACAACATTAGAGAATAACCAGGCTTCTAGACAACTTTCATCTAAGGAAATTGGAAAAATATAATAATATACCCCCTTAAAAAATTAGAATCAAGGTTACACACAGACCCCGGTAAGAGTTAATACAAACTAGTCGAAATTTTAATATCAATTTTAAATGTAACAGAACTAATTACTTTTAAGTTCTCAACCAGGTATGCAAAAGATTAACGTTTACCCCTCGATCGAGAAATAATACGGACTTGATTTTGGGCAAGAATACTCTTTCATGAACAATAATTTCTAAGTATAGAAGAAAAATATTCATAGTGAGGAATCCGTAGAAGCTCAAAGATCTTGTACGGACTCCTGCCATCGCCCTTATGTAACTTTTTAATAGTCTGAACACCGGAAGCACCACATTTTATAGGTTCTAAATTGATAAAATAAGAAAGATACTATATACTCACTATGAGTGAAGACCCATTAAAAGTTTAATGGAGTACCCCTAGAGGTTTGTCTATACTAAGAGCACAATATATGACTTTCATGATTTGGTGGTTGTAGTTGTATATATGCAAGGTGTATTAGAAGATATACTCTCAAATAACATAATAAAGAAAATGGCTCTATATTTTATATACTATTGGCTTGAGTGGAGCTTTACATTAAACTAAATGAGGTTTCTAAATCTAAACAAATATGGTGACAATAACTCTAGTGACTTATCAACCAAACCTTCCCCTAACCATAAAAAATGAAACATTGGCGTGATTTAATAGAATAATTGAACACATATAAACAACAATACAAAAACCTCAGTTTGGACAGGGAACAATCAAGGATATGACTATAAAGGAAAATCTAAAATTGGGTATGGCAGTAGCAGCACTAGAAGGCTAAAAAATGGTCATTCACATAATTAACGAGAATTTAGGAGAAATTGATGAGATAACTAAAGATCTTGTCAAATTTTATATGTTGGTAAATTTCATAGTTTCCAGAAGCACTGAGATAAAAAAAAAGTACTACAAGTTCCACGACGACATCAGTCATCTTATAAGATATTATTGGGATTGACACGATCACATCCAAAGCTTGTTTGATGAAAGGAAATTAACAAAACAATTGAGGTAAATAAATAAATGAACTAAGACAACGTTAATATGAAGAACATAAACAAGCTCATATGCAAGCCAAGTTTTATGAATATTAGACATTAACTTCATTATAATAGTAAAAGGAGAAGAATATATACATTTGGGTCCCAATAGATAGTCAAAGTGTGTAATTGCAGGAGAACAATATTGCAGAGTCTCTAAAAAATCAAGGAAAATATATGTGAATGAAAGATAGAGGAATATCAATGATATACGTCCCTGCACTTGTAAGGGAATAAATATCCCATTGTAGAATTTACATATTATGACCTAAGAGGATCTGAATCACCGTAGTGACTTCATACTAATCACAATGGATTTATCCGAGGTAGAATTCAAGAGGTCAATGATAGACATCAGGAGCTCAACAAACGTGTTATACAAAGGTACTTATAATAGAATGAGAGGAGTGTTGGTCCTTACCCCAAGCCAAAGAATTAGAATTAGCTTCACTCGAGCAAATGTAGTTTTACAAATGGAACTAAAATTAGATATTATCATTGGCAAGCAAGATTGTGGCAGCTGCACTTTTCTCATACAATGTCATATTAGGATAATCTTGGCTGGATCAAATGTAGCTGGTATTCTATATGGTTTACTAATTCCTAAGGTATCCATTTATTTGAAAGACAACAATCATAAGAGGAAATCAAAATACTTTTATAGTAGATTATGACGCATCCTAGCACTTAAATTATAGTAAGCAAAAGAATAATATGTCATTCTCTAGATGTACATGATCTACAGATGAAAGGTGGAAATACTCTAAAGATTGGCCAAGATATTCCAATCGATATTAGGTTCAAATTAATTATTTTTTTACAAAATAAGTTTGATATGTTTATGTGGAGTACGCAAAATATGACTAGAGTTCAAAGAGAATTCAGTTGCCACAAATTATTAATTAATAAAAACTTTTATCCTATCATACAAAAGAGTAGATCATACTTCCAAATAAAACAAAGGCCAGTTTGAAGAGGTCGATAGACTAACTCATGTAGGACATATATGAGAGTCTTATTATCAAATATGAAAAACAAAAAATAAAGTATGTATTTGAACTTCACAGATCTTAACAAGGCATGCATGAAGGATAATGTTCCTTTGCTGAGGATTGACCAAATGATAGATCAAATATCCTGAATTTTTTTTTATCTTTTATAGATTTATTTTCAAGATTTAGCCAAATACAAATGTGTGAGGAAGATGAAGAGTACAAGATTTGTGGCACTTCTAGTGAAACCGGAAGTTTTTGTCATTACTCTTCTCTTTGAGGATAGTAGAAAGGACTTGCATGATAAGGACAAAGAGAAAAGAGGAAAGCGGCCCCCCTTGCCTTAGACCCTTTCTACCTTTGAAGTTACCGTAAAGATCTTTGTTGATATTGATGGAATAAGAGAGGGAGGAAATGCAGTTGATGATCCAAGTGATCATCTTTTCCGGGAAGTTCATCGCCACAAGAATGTCAAGGATGCGGTGTCAACGGACATTATCAAAAGCTTCCATAAGATCAATTTTAAGGGCCACCCTTTTACCTCTACCATTAGAATGATAGCCTCTTAGAAGTTCTTGAGAAAGAATAATGCTATTTGAGATTTTCCTACCCGAGATGAAAGCCGATTGAGAATTATCAATCAGATAGGGGAAAGAATCCTTGATTCTATTAGTTAAGACTTTGGAGACGATCTTGTAAACAACATTACAAAGAGCAATAGGTCTAAAATCTGCAGCCACAGAAGGGGATTCCTTTTTAGGAATAAGAGCAATTGAAGTAGAGTTCCAAGAGGTATCGAGAATTCTTGTTTGGAAAAACTCGAGGACACCATTACAAATGTCATGCCCAACAATTTCCACGAGTATTTGAAGAAACTTGAATTAAAATCATCGGGACCTGGCGATTTATTACTATCAATACTGAAAAGGGCTGACTTAATCTCCTCGCTAGTGATCTCACAAATCATAGAGGCCTTATCAGTATAACCAGTAGGATGCCTAGTACCAAGGGAGTCCTCAAAGTAACTCACAATGACCTTAGAAACACTATCACGAGTTGAAACAATGATACCCTGGTCATTATTGGTAGAAATAATTTTGTTACGGAAAATACGGGTTTTAATACTGTTGTGGAAAATATTGGTGTTTTTATCACCAAGCTTGATCCAGTTTTCTCTAGATTTTGTTTTGAGGAATGATTCTTCAGCACGACTAAGAAAGATGAAAGTCGTGGAAGCCTCAACTTCTTTGGTGACAAGAATAGGGTTGAGGGGGTCATATGCGAGATTAGATTGAACTTGAAAGAGAATATTTTGAGCATTAAAAACCCTATAACTAATGTCGCTAAAATCCTTACGATTGAGGCAAGCAAGCTCATGCTAAAGATGATTGAGCTTATCAGTGACAAGACTCATACCAGTGGAAGAGATCAGAAGATTCCAACTTTTGGAAACAATGTTTTTGAACTGAGTATATGATTGCCACGTATTAAAGAATTTGAATGGTTTTTTACGTCTTTGACGAGGTAACCCAAGATTGAGAGTAACAGTGGTGTGGTCGGAGGAACGGAGAAAACCAAAGTGAGCAAAAGACATAGGAAAAAGATCGTCCCAGCCAGGGTTGACTCGAACACAATCGATTTTGGAGATGATGGGATGAGTAGGTTGTTTATTATTCCAAGAGAAATAAAATCTAGTGGATCGGAGATCACTGAGCTCACTGAGGTAACAACAATTATTGAAGTCATCAATTGCTAAGGATTAATTTTCGGAGGAGCCTAATCGCTCCTCTGGATGACGAATGACATTGAAATCCCTCAATGAGACCCAGGGGATGCCCTGATCTTGTTTGGAAATGGTTATTAAGTCATTCTAAAGATTAGTACGATCCTGAGCGTCATTAAAAGCATAAATGGCAGAGAATCTAAATTAGGCATTGAAATTATGACACTTGGCCATGCAGTGAATGTACTGAGAGGATAGGGATAACCTGGAAAAAGTGATAACACTAGGGTTCCAGATAATCCAAATTCTACCAAGAGGATGGGAGGAGTTATTAGTAATAACATACCAAAAAGGAACCATATACCTAATAATAGAGTCGACTTTAAAAAGTTGGACTTTTGTTTCAACTAAAATTAATAATCAGATACCATTACTAATTATGAAATCAGTAACATCTTTTTTCCTAACAGGATCATTAAGACCCCGCACATTCCAAGAAGCAATATTCATAATGAAAAAGACTTACAATGCATCAGACGATGGTCTTATCGGAAGACAAATCCATATTACCGTAAGCGATAGTGCTAGAAAATGGAAACATCTTAGGAAATGATTCCACATTGTCATCGCTTCCAACAACTTTGATCTCATCCAATAATTTGGAAATCAAATACAATAAAATACAACTTTCAAAATACCAGACGATGGTCCTGTCGGAAAATAAATCCAAATAACTATAACAATGACGTCAGAAAAGAGTTTAGTATATGAAAACAAACTCAAAACTAAAAGAATAGTATAGAATTAATGGATATAAAAAGATTAGAAAATATAATACAATAAATATCCTTTAAAAGTAAATGAAAGAAAATAATTAGTTTGAGAATAATAATAATATAGGACATAAAAGGTGATTGAGGAATAAAAGATTTAAGGCCAAAGCTATTTTCTCCATGTTATTTTTTATTTCCTCCATCTTTTGAAAAATCCTCCATGATGTTATTTCCTCCATAAAGGAAGTTACAAAATTGCCCTTTTACCCATTTTTTTCTTCACAAAACCATTACCCTAACATACCCGTACCTTACAAAGAAGAAACCCCATTTTTCACCCTAGAGAACTACCTTACAAAGAAGAAAACTCATTTTTCACCATTATCACTACTTTACAACAGCTGATTCGAAGATAGAGAAAGCTTGGAGAAGAAATTCTAGGTTTTCTATGTAATTTTTTGTTTATCGGATGATAATGACCTTATCGTATGTAATTTTTTGTTTATCGGATGATAATGATGTTTATCGGATGTATCGTTTTGTTTATCGGATGATGTTTTTTGTTTATCGGATGATGTTTTTTGTTTATCCTTTAAGTGTTTAAAGGTTAAGAAACAATCAAATTTTAATATACACTGGTGTTTTACACTTGATTCCGAGAGGGCCACTCGGAATCAAGTGCAATGTCCCACTGAACAAGGCTATCACATTAAATAACGAGACAGAGGGTTTGCAACTGATTCCGAGTGGCCCTCTCGGAATCAGTTGCACTTTTTTTTTGAAAAATTACACCTGATTCCTAATTCCCGGCTCGGAAACAGTTGTTTTCTTTTTTCAGAACTGTAAAAATCGGGTTTAGCTAAAAAAATAAGTTTCGAAATAGGTATTTTCAAGCTATGAAGTTGTAAAACGTAAAAACAAGTTTAAATTACCTTGTTTATCGATTGAGTGTTGTTTTCCGGTTTTGTTTGAGTTTCTTCATTTTCCATGATTAATCTTCAATAAAATTGAAGTTCTTTGTTTTAAGGTTAATTTTAGAGATAGAATCATATATCTTGGATTAAAGTTAGGTTAATTCTGTGTTTTTTCATATAAGACTATCTACTAGATAAATGGCATCTAGTGATAAATTTGAAATAAAAATAAGGGTAATTTGGTAAAAGCAAGTGAGTAGTGTTTTTGAAAGTTTGAAAGATGGAGGAAATAAAAAATAACATGGAGGAAATAGCTTTGGCCAAGATTTAAATATCGTATTAATGAAATAAAAAAATAAGAAAAGAGTTCACGGATCATTGATATAATAAAGGGACCCAAAAGAAAATCCAACTTTTTTTGGGTGAAATAGAAAACTCACTTTATTTGGACAGGGTTAAGCAGAAAGTGAAGCACATTTCTGGACAACGCTGTTACTGTGGAATCAGAACCTTCCTCCGCAACCAGAATCGGGGTTACGCCGATTTTCGGAAAGACATTTTGTATCTCGAATGTAGATACAAACTCCGACGATCTCCAATAATCAATTCGAAACCACAAACCGGCAGATTCAGACCTGTTTGAAGAATTGGATGAATTGTGCGACTGAGACGCACTAAAGACAAAGGAGCTGGGCCATTTACTATTGCTCCCGTTAGGAGTATGGATTTCGCACTCGATATTGTGACAATATCGGCGTACGAGAAACAGGACATCAATGCATCGGATAAAAACTCGAAAAAAGATTCATATAACGCTAACGAACCGGTGAAAATGAAAACAAATAACAACGGCGAACTATTGTTTATTAAATAGTTATTAGAGTTTATAACTAAAGCAACACTTTTCCAAAAATTACATCTTAATCTCTAAAATTTTGATAATGCAATTTTTATAAAGTAGTTATATTAAATTTAATAAATATTAAATATTTCGTTATCATATATATTAATTTATAAAAAATTATGTTATTTTAATTGATAACTATTTTAATACAAATGGAACATGATCTAAACCGAGCACTGTTTTAAAATTCAGTTTAACCATTGTCTCCGTATATAATATCTCCACACCACGATATTGATTGTTTTGGTCCAAAAATTCACATTACTTTGTTTTTTTTATATCTCTAAAATACTTATGAGATATACTTCTCATGTTAAACCGATATAAGATGTCAAAATTGATCGCTATCCTAATCGTTACCTTGAATGTCAATGGGATTCAGAAATATTGAAAAATAGTTGAATCATAATTTCGATGAACTCGGGGATTTTAAGCTCTCTCAAGAAAAGCTTCAAGGAACAGAGTCTCTTTTTCATCCCTGAGGATCGCCGCCTCCGGCTTCCTCCTCCGGGAAGAATCTTCGGATTCTTTTCTCTTCTTCTTGTTAATTCTCTTTTTGTGTATATATTTTGTTCCTTTCCCTAGGAACTGGTTTTCTCTTCTTCTGGTTTTTCTGGAGCAGAGCATTTCGGTTTTGTTTAAATGGAGAATCTGAGCACGAATGGTCGGAGTCAAGTGGAGAAATCGCATTCTTATGCAGAAATTGTCAAGAAAAGTTTGTCGTGTGAAGAAACAAGGGATTTTCAGCCTGAAAATGCAGAAATCAAGAAAGATCATCTTTCTTTACAGTTTAATAAAGATGTTTTTCAGACTTTAAAAAACAAGTCAAATCATTCTTTGCTTGGTAAATTCACGCAGGGATTGCCAAAACGGAATGAGCTTATTCGTTTTCTGGAATCTTTCAAATTTAGAGCTGCTTATAGATATAGAATTTGGGACTCAAGACATATAGTTCTTGAGTTCGACTTGAAAGAAGATTATGCTAAGATTTGGAGTAGAGCTGTTTGGACTATAGGATCATCGATGATGCGATTACTGAAATGGTCAGGTGATTTGAAAATCGAAAGTTCGATAGCACCGGTCTGGATAAGATTTGAGTTACCTGAGCATTTGTTTGATGCAAACATTGTTAAGTCTATTGCTTCGATGATAGGTGGGATACTGTTTGTTAAAATTCCTGAGAATAACAGGTTATTCAATGCTTGTACTGCTCTTGTAGAGATTGATGTTTTGTCTCATATCCAAACGGATGTTTGGCTAGGCTTTGGAGATAATTACGGTTACTGGTTGAAGATTCTTTACGAGAATCTCCCTTTGTATTGTAACAAATGTTTGCATCTTGGTCATAATGAGGAGAAATGTAAAAAGATCAAGAAAGACTTTGTTGTTGTGTCTGATGATAAGGTCAATAGGATCAAATCTGTTATAACAAAACCTAACAATCAAGAAAAGGCTAAGGTTGATGAATCTGTAGGTTTTAAGACTCCTGATAAAGGAGAAATAATTGAGGCTATACAATCGTTGGCTCTTGGGATAGCTGAAAACAATGACTATATTAATATGATGTCCGATGTGGATGATATAGTGGATGGAAAGATTGGAAGTGTTCAGCAGTCTCCTGTTAGCAAATGGAAATCTCACTCACTTGAGTTCTATAGAGATTCCAGTCAAGACAGGAGACAAGTTGAACAAAATGTACATGATGAAGAAAGCACTGATGTTCAAAGGAAAGAAGATTTGAATCCTAGTATGGAGAAGGAGCCAAGTAAAGTTAGGCAGAAAAATGATATAGATGAGATTACTGAGGAAGAAGAAGAAAGTTTCAAGGAAATCTTGGATAAGAAGATTAAAACAGCTAAAAAGAAAACTAAAACAAGGAGCAAGATTATCTGTGCTCTGCAGTTTACAAGTTCAAGTAAATCTAAACCTTCAAGTTCTCTTAATGATTAGTTTAATCAATTGGAATATTCGTGGTATTAAAGATAAGGCTTCTCTTCGTAGGCTCAACTTTCTTGCTAAGAAAAATAAAGCTAAAATGATTGCTGTGCAAGAACCTCTTGTTAATGTTAATGCTATAGGTAGTATTGTATCTAAGCTTGGTTTTGAAAATTTTTCTTACAATAACACAAACAAAATCTGGCTCTTTTGGAAGCATGATGTTTCTGTCACTATTTTGCATGATCTTAGTCAATGTTTAAACTTAAAGGTTGGTCTTAGCAATGAGAATAATCAGGTTATGATCACTGTAGTATATGCTAGATGTCAAAGGTCTAATAGAGTTGAATTGTGGAACTTTCTTAAAAGTAATGTTAATGATGATTTGCCTTGGCTTATTTGCGGTGATTTTGATGTTGTTAGCTCTGTGGATGACCAGTTAGGCTATAGTACTTTCTGTATCAATAGTACCAATGATTTTAATGATATGATAAGTTGCTGTAATATTGAGGATTGTGGCTATATCGGTTCGAAATATACTTGGTCGAATGGTTCTAAATGGAAGAGGTTAGATAGGGTTTTTGTTAATAGCAAGTGGGCTAGTTATTTTGCTAGTACTAAGATATATCATCTTGCTCGTACTGGTTCCGATCATATGCCTTTGGTTATCTCTTTATCTAATGAGTTTGCTAAAGTTAAGTCTAGTTTCAGGTTTCAGGAGATGTGGACTATGGATGATTCTTTTTTGCCTTTTGTGGAGAAGAATTGGAATCAGGATTTAGTTGGGGAACCAATGTTTGTTCTTTGGAAGAAGCTTAAAAGACTTAAGCATGCTTTGTTTTCTTAGAACAGAAGTGTTGCTGGTAATATTTTTAGTAAGGTGCAAAGTTTGGAAGATGAAGTTCTTGCCAAGGATTTAAATCATCAAACTCTTCAGTAAGCTGAGTCCAAGAGTGAGCTTGCCAAAGCTAATGTTTTGTTGATTAAAGCTCACAGAATGAAAGAAGTGTATTGGAGGCAGCAGTGCTATAGTAACTGGGTCATTGATGGTGATAAGAGCACTAAGTTTTATCACAGCTTTGTCCAAAAGAAAAGAAGAAGAAATAGCATTAAGTGTGGGGATGAGTGGCTATCTGACCCCAAAGAAATTGGTCAATCGGCTGTTGATTTCTTTGAGAAGGCTCCCACTGATTCTCCTTATGCTGACAATGTTGATGAATCTAGTCTTATGAATGATGATCTATTTAATGTGATTCTTAATGTTGTTACTGAAGATGACAACAGATTGTTGCTCAAGGATCCTGATGAATCTGAAGTTTGGTATGCAATCAATCATATGAACTCAGCCAGTGCTCCAGGTATGGATGGCTATACTCAAACATTTTTTAAGCATTTTTGGCACATTATTAAGGTTGATATACTTAAGGCTATGATTGATTTCTTGCGTGGTAAGAATATTCCTAGGGGTGTTTTTGCTACGAGGATCTGTTTAATTCCTAAGCTTACTAATGCTAATAATTGGAAGGAGTATAGACCGATTAGTTTATGCTCTCTTCTGAATCGTATTATGTCCAAAATTATAGCTAACAGATTAGCTCTTCTCTTGCCTAAGATTATTTCTCATAATCAGGGGGGTTTTGTCCCTAGTAAAAGTATCCATGACAGCATTCTAATTTGTAAGGAGCTGATTTTTTATTTGAATAGAAAAGTAAAGGATAATAATATTGTCATTCAGCTAGACATGTCTAAGGCGTTTGACAAGCTTACTCATTGATTTGTGCTTAATGTTATGAAGAAATTTGGTTTTGCTTCTAGGTTTATATGTCTGATTAAGAAGATGATTAATGTTGCTAGTGTTTCTTTGCTTGTTAATGGAGATGTTTTTGGATATTTTAGAACTTTGAAAGGTCTGCGTCAAGGGGATCCATTATCTCATTATCTCTTTATAATTGCTGAAGAATTGTTTATTCGTGGTATCAATTCTCTTTTCAATGATAATAGATTTATGCAATATAGAAGTAGAGGCAGAATCAATGTAAATACTTTTGCTTTCGCTGATGACATATTATTGTTCACTAACTGTAATGATAAAGCTCTTAATAAGCTTTGTGGTTTTCTTGAGAAGTATCAGCTATTGTCTGGTCAGGTTGTTAATAAAGAGAAAATTAAGATTCTGATTGCTAGTAGTATTGCTTCTTCTAAGATTGATGTCTTGTCTAGCATATCTGGTTTCTCCTCTAATCTGTTGCCTACTGACTATCTTGGTGTCACTGTCAATACTAATAATAAAATCTGTAACTATAACAAGCTCATTTGTAAAGTTAGTGATAAGATTAGTGAATGGAATGTGTCTTGTCTTTCTTTTGCTGGTAAGCTTACTCTAGTTAAATCTGTTCTGATGAGTATGATTCTGTACTGGATGCAATGTTCTCTTTTTCCTAAAGGTGTTATTTCGAAACTTGAAACCATTTTAAATAGATTCATTTGGGGCTCTAATTTGGTGGATAGGAAAGTTCATTGGTGTAGTTGGAATACTCTTTGTAGAACTTATAAAGAGGGTGGTCTTAACGTTAGAAACATGAATGATATCCAATCTGCCATCTCGTTTAACCTTTGGGCTGCTTTTAGACAAAACAAGTCTTTCTGGTCTAATTTAATGCATAGCATATATTGTTCTAGTCACCATCCTTTACAGGTTAGTTCAATGAAAGCTGGTTCTGTAACTTGGAAGAGAATGATCAGAGTTAGAGAGCAAGCTGAGATGCACATTAAATGGAAGTTGGGGAATGGCCAGGTGGATTTCTGGTTAGATAACCGGACCTTTACTAATCCTATTTTATCTCTTAATGATAGTGATAATAATCTTTGGTTCACTACTGAGCATGTTAACAAGTATTGGTCTAATGGTAATTGGAATTTATCTTCTATAGCTAGCATGATTCAACCTGAAATTGTAGATTGCATTCTTAAGCTCTATGTGGATTCTAATAAAGAGGATTTAATGATTTGGGACCTTGCTAAAACTGGAATGTATAATTTGAAAGACACCTGGGATAGTATTAGAACTAAGTATAGATTGAAGGCTGTTTTCAATAACATTTGGAATCACTTAACTCCTATCAAAAGTTCATTTATCTATTGGAAGATTCTTAATAAGTATGTGGTTGTTGATGAGATTATTCAAAGTAGAGGCATTTCTATAGCTTCTAAATGTCAATTTTGTAGTAATTGTGAAACAATGTCTCATCTGTTTGTTTCTTGTAAGCTGGTTTGGTCCGTATGGATTCATTATTCTGTTGTGTTCAAAGTTTATCTTGCTAGTAGTATGAATGTCATTCAGTTAACCAGAGTCTGGCAATTACCTAAGGCATCGAAGGTTCAGGTGAGAAATATTATCCCTTCTCTTATTTTGCATAATATTTGGAAAGCTAGGAATTAGCTAAGATTAAAGGTTAAACACTTCTGCTAGTTCGATTATTAATCAGGTTAATGCTGTTATTCATACTCTTGATATGAAGAAGCTTATTAACAAGCATCATTGGCTTAATAATTCTACAGCTGCTATGATTTTAGGCTGTGTAAATCACCTGAAATCTGTTAATATGCCCATATATATTAAGTGGACTCTTCCTCATTCTGGTAGATTAAAAATGAACACTCATGCTTCATGCCTTAACAATGATGAAGCCAGTGGTTCGGTTATTTTTCGTGATAGTGCTGGTAACTTGGTAAAGACTGTTAGTTTTTTATATGGTAAAACTACTCCTCTTTGTGCTGAAATCAGGGCTATACTTGATGGTCTTTTGGTTTGTAAAGCTAACAATTGGCAGTTGGTCGATATAGATTCTGACTCTATTACTGTTGTTAATTGGATCCATAGCTATAATGCAAATAATTTATGGTATGTTAGGCCTATCATAGATTGTATTCTTAAGCTTATTAACAGTAGCATGACTGTTTCTCATATTTTTCGTGAGCAAAATCATGCTGCGGATTGGCTTGCTAAGTTTACTTTACAGTCTAAATCTAATCATTGCATTGTTCCTGAGTTGATGTCTAATGATCTTAAAGCCATATTAATCTTAGAAGCTCTTGGATTAGTGCTGATTCTCTTCAAGTATTGGAGTATGGTTGCTGATGATTGTCTGCCTGTTTGCCTTCTAACGTTAAAGATTTCTTTGATAATGGAAGGGGGTCTGAGGTCTAGGTGCTAATGGTTCAATCTTGAGCTTGTTGCTGATCTTCTCATTTGATGTTGCGTTTGGAAGGTTTTTGTAAAGATTCCTTAAAGTCTTGAGGGGAGCTTTGGAAGTTTAAGAGTTGTAGTTTTTGTTTGTGATTAATGTTGCTGTTACTTGCTTGTAAAACCTTAGTTTAGGATTGTCTCTTCCTATTCTAGGGTTTCTTTTTTGCGCCTAATTTGATTTTGCCGCCATTGTATTTCAAACATTATTATTTCAATAAATATCTCATTTTATTAAAAAATAATAATAATAATAATAATAATAATTTTGATGAACTCAATTTAATACTTATTTATCTTGATGAAATTAATTTAATATTTATGCCGGAGATAGCTAGGGATAAAGCCAAAAGTATACTCCAATTGTCACAAGAGGAATATCTATTGAAAGTTATAAAATGCTTCAGTGTTGACAAGAATACTAAATTATCAGTAACTTATTTGACTTATTGAAAGCTACAACTTATTGAAAGTTATATTATTTTCGAAGACCAGAAATTTTGTACTAAACAAATTTGGATTACATAAAGTACGTTATGGGTTTATTAATAACAACTTAGTATATTATGGGTTTATTAATAACAACTTAGGAGTATTTGTTTATAAATTAAATAAAAAATATATATATCTTATTTAAATTAAATTACACATAAAACCATAATTCGTAGACTATGATTTAATGAGTTACATTTTACCATTTACAATTTTATGGGTAGTTTTTAGTATTTGTGAGAAAATCAAAATAATATTCAGTTTTATTTCGTGATGGATGCCCTTTCAAATCCGATCGATCATGTACCATATTGTTTTACGTCGTAATTTTATTATTTATTATGGTAGTTTGCAGTGGCAGATCTAGGAATCAAAATTATGGAGGATTATACATATCTTCCAAAACATTTTTCAGTACTTTCGCCAAACCTAGTTCTATTGTAAGTTTTGAATGCGTTATCTAGCTCTAAAAAAACCAACCTATTAACTCTAAAAATACCAATTTCTCACGACCAGTACAACGGACCAGTACAACGACAAACCATTGTGAAATAGTTTCTTCCAACCATTTTACAAACAAAAATAACATAAATTTTATAAAATTATTTTAAACCAAATCCTTTATTTACTTATTTTTGTTTCAATGGAAGCTTTGTTTCAATGTTTTTAATTTCTCACAAATATTTTAAAAATAACAATTTCTCTTTTATTTTATTTTGATGTTTTAATTATTTACAATTTTATTTAATTTTTAAGTTTGTTCTCCTTTTTAATAATTTACTTTAACTTCCACTTATTAATCTCTATAATAAATTTTATTATAGGAAAATAAAACGTGGAAGTTTATTTTAAAATTAATTATCTTTTCTAATTATATCGGATAAAATAAAATAAAAAATGAACTTATCCTTTTTAGAACAATTAAGATAAATCACTTTATCATCGGGGACGAAAGATGAGCTCCAGCCTTAATAAAATGTAAATCATCCTATCAATAATCGTGGGATCGGAGATGAAAGGGTGGCTCCAGCCTTGCTAGCCCCGAGTGGCTCCGCCACTTGTTTGTGTCTATATGCATGACTCGTATTTAATGTATAATGTACTAATAATTTAATACCATCACTACATGTATTTGTTTTATGAATACAAGGCTTAAAAAATGGCACCACTTTTTTGCATACCTCGATCTGATCTTAAAACAGATTATAACACAAGTTGAAGAAAAGGGACCATTTTACATAGCTGTTCAAGGCTACTTGACCGAAAGTGGGGTTGCTATCGGTCGGTTTGGTCCAACCTTTGTAGGAATCGGAGGACGGATAAGTTTATGCATTCGTGATTGAACTGTATTATAAAATTTTGAATTTGATTTTTTGATGGGTTTGATTCAGTTTCAATTACGGTTAGTTTCTGTTCGATTTATTTTAATTTGGTCTGGTTCAAATGGTTTTGTCTACAAATTTTATAAAATAAAATAAATTCATTTTTAATTATTTATTTAAATAAATAATATAAATAAATATTAGTAATAAATTTATTTATTAATTTTGGTAATGATATAATATATAAAAATTAATTTTACAAAATCCATTCACACAATTTAATTATACAATTCCGTACCAATTTTACTGGTCTAATAATTTTATTGGTTGGTTCGATTTTGTATCGGTCTTCGTGCTTGAACGGTTCTATCAATTTAACTAGTTATCGATTCTACCATTCTATTAATCTTATATATCCGGTTCGATCGTTTATTGATTACGACTTTTAATATAACTTCACAAACTGATTTTTTATACTATTCCATTTTATCTTTGCTCGCTCCGGTTTTTACTAATTCGGTGTCGGTTCTATTCGCGGTTCCTAAGAACCGCTCTGACCAGAAGTAAGTGTGACTGAGTGAGGGGTGGATTTAAATATAAGATTTAGCCATTGGGACAATAATTCGAATATTAGACTCAATGTAGTTTATTTTCCTTTATTTTGGTGGTCTTTTTAAATATTTGTTTGTGTATAAATAAGGAACATATATTCCCTCATGATACATCTATCATTCTTAGAATTTAATACTAACCTAACTATGGCAACCATTTCAATGGATAATATATATCTAAATTTTTCGTCTTTTACTATTTTATTATTTTAAAAAGTATAATTTTTTGATTTTTATAAAAATAGTTATGTTTAGGTTGGTTAAGTTTCATTGACACTAACAATAAAATTTTGCATACAAACTTATAATTTCTATAGAAATCTTAATTTTTTTTTTTAAATCAAAATTTATTAAAAATACAAAAACTTCTACAAATCTCCAAACCCTAGAAAAATATTATAAATGAAAAGCAAGGAGAAGAATCTTGTTCATGAACTTGAAACTTAAAATGAGTTAGTCTTTCTAATCAAATTTATGTGAAGTTTTTATTTGTTTAGAGTTCATCCCAATTTGGAAAGAACATTAACAGTCCATCATCGTTGGACGGGAGGCCAAATCCTGGCGGGGACTATTTTTTGTCTAGGATCAGATTTTGTCCCCGGCGGTTTAAGCTAGTCTCGCTGGTCCGTATGAAAATAACCAACCGATGGAGATTAAATTGCGGTGTAAAATTAGTCCCCGGCGGTATAGAGAGTATGTTGTTTTTTATTATATATTAGTCATCGACGGTTCATTACTCATAACTCTACCGGGAGTAGAAATATGACCCTGTAGAGTCTGATGCCCTTCCCCGCCGGGGCATATTAAAAATTACCAATGGGGTATCTTGTTTGTTTCCTATACCGACATGGGATAATTTTCTACCTCGGTTAGGAAACTCTTCTGTCGGGGTGGAATTTTCTACCCGTCGGTTTGTAGGGCTCCCACCGGTTGGGTGGTAATACTACCCATTAAAATATGATATGTTTTTCATGAATACAATATTGTTATGTATGAGAAGAAGTTTATTTATTTTGGATAAATAAGAGAGGGGCTATAGTTTGTCGATTATAATCAAATTCTCAACACGTAACCCCACTACACGCAACAAGAATTGGTTGATTGGGTTAAGCTTACTGCAAAAGACAACGAGTTTGTAATTATATTACAACGTCGAAACGATTCTAAAAAAATAAAAAATCCAAGAATAATTTTTGTATGCAAGCGATCCAGAAAGTACACATAGTTGGTAGAACCAAATAATCTTAAGAGGAAGTGTAGTAGGACCATGAAATGCAGATGCCCTTTTGCGCTTAGAGTAAATGAGGTAAATGATGATTTATTGATGTAGCCCAGAAAGTCCAAACAAAAGCCTTTTTATTTTATTTTATTTTAAACAGAAGAAGAAGCAACGATAGATGAAACCCTAATTCAAGGGTAACATGATGCAACCCTAATCTAAGGGTAACAAAGAGTGAAATTTTCACTGATGAAAATATATTATTCCTAAGACTTCAAATAACTTAAGGCATAAGCGGCTTTATATAATAGCTTCTCAAAATCCTAAATTAGAATACAAGGAAATAAAATAAATATTCTAAAATAAAATAAAATAAAATCTTAATATAATTAGATTTGATTTAAATACATAAGATATTTGAATAAAATAAAATAAAATAAAAAGGCTTTTGTTTAGACTTTCTGGGCTACATCATCCTCTCCTGGTTGACAAGAATTCGTCCTCGAATTCACAGCACCATCACCATCAAGAATCCAAAATATTTATTTTATTTTATTCAATAGTTACATTGGGAATTATAATTGTTGACCTTATCGGAATAAGATAAATTCTTCTCGAGTGTTCCTTATTCAAAGTAACATTGAAGCCATCCGGTTTATGAAAAAAAAAATCGAAAACCTTTTCATAGATTGAAGACAACATCTCCATGTCCAGTTGATGAAAAAAAGATGGTTTTGAAATTTTTTTCATAGCATGAGATAGCATCTCGATAAGCAATTTTTACCTTGATTCGACGATTGGTAGCCAATTTAAACTCCTTCAGTAACATGTCAATACGATCGTCATTGAAACGGTTGGTATGCCCCCTCATACTCAAACGATCTTCTCGATCTTATTGACCATGTGTGTTGTTCTCTTTCTTAAACCTTTAATCAGATGATATCAGGATTCAGAAACATGCTTGCCCCGTAGGAGGAACTTCGGCTTTGATACTAAACTGATAACGCGGCGGAAACAGAAGAAGAAGCAAACGATAGATGAAATCCTAATTCAAGGGTAACATGATGCAACCCTAATCTAAGGGTAACAAAGAGTGAAATTTTCACTGATGAAAATATATTATTCCTAAGACTTCAAATAACTTAAGGCATAAGCGGCTTTATATAATAGCTTCTCAAAACCCTAAATTAGAATACAAGGAAATAAAATAAATATTCTAAAATAAAATAAAATAAAATAAAATAAAATCTTAATATAATTATATTTGATTTAAATAAATAAGATATTTGAATAAAATAAAATAAAAAGGCTTTTGTTTAGACTTTCTGGGCTACATCATCCTCTCCTGGTTGACAAGAATTCGTCCTCGAATTCACAGCACCATCACCATCAAGAATCCAAAATATTTATTTTATTTTATTCAATAGTTACATTGGGAATTATAATTGTTGACCTTATCGGAATAAGATAAATTATTCTTGAGTGTTCCTTATTTAAAGTAACATTGAAGCCATCCGGTTGATGAAAAAAAAAATCGAAAACCTTTTCATAGCCTGAAGACAACATCTCCATGTCCAGTTGATGAAAAAAAGATGGTTTTGAAATTTTTTTCATAGCATGAGATAGCATCTCGATAAGCAATTTTTACCTTGATTCGACGATTGGTAGCCAATTTAAACTCCTTCAGTAACATGTCAATATGATCGTCATTGAAACGGTTGGTATGCCCCCTCATACTCAAACGATCTTCTCGATCTTATTGACCATGTGTGTTGTTCTCTTTCTTAAACCTTTAATCAGATGATATCAGGATTCAGAAACATGCTTGCCCCGTAGCAGGAACTTCGGCTCTGATACTAAACTGATAACGCGGCGGAAACAGAAGAAGAAGCAACGATAGATGAAACCCTAATTCAAGGGTAACATGATGCAACCCTAATCTAAGGGTAACAAAGAGTGAAATTTTCACTCATGAAAATATATTATTCCTAAGACTTCAAATAACTTAAGGCATAAGCGGCTTTATATAATAGCTTCTCAAAACCCTAAATTAGAATACAAGGAAATAAAATAAATATTCTAAAATAAAATAAAATAAAATAAAATAAAATCTTAATATAATTAGATTTGATTTAAATACATAAGATATTTGAATAAAATAAAATAAAATAAAAAGGCTTTTGTTTGGACTTTCGGGGCTACATCATTTATGGTCCTTAGAGGTCGTATGCGGGGTTCACAGTTACGAGACTACAAAATTCAGTGAAGGTCATTCGTATTTGGGATGATTTTCTATATAATAGTTGGAATTTGTAGTTAGTTCTACAAAAATGAGATCCCGTCCTTGTGATATTCTTGGAGGAGTGAAAACGTTGAACCTTAACAATTCGCCGTTCTTGCCCACCGTGTACAATGCTCAACTAAACCAATAGAGGATCAAGAAAGACGGGCGATCGCAATTCCAATACTTGCTAGGTGAACTAAAAATGTTCAATTATTACAAATGGCATAGATCGTGCGAAGACGAAAGTGGTATCATAAGTGAACTACTCTCCACACACCCGGTTAGTTAGAATTTATTTCAAGATCATTGGAAGAGGTTAGACATATTTGTCCATACCGATCTTACGACGATCAAGAAATTGAAAAAAAAAACTTGATAAACTAGTACTCGATGTCATGAAAACTAAGGATGAATCATGCATAGAGAATATTTATAAGAATTGGTCGCCATCGTCCATCCGGAAATAACTTTTCTTTTAAAGCTTTTGAGAAAACTAAAAGCATGGGGTCGTCTATCTTCTAAAATGTAAGTTATCTATAACTACCTGAATCATTCACTAAACGCGACAAAGAAAACCATGAGCATGTGATAAACTATGAGGAAGGGAGTTCGTCAACGGTAGTAAAATGTTTCAAGAGTCTAACGACCATTTCGCGTAAAGGGACCAGAACGGCGGGTCCCAAATTTGGTAAAGAAAGCGGAGTTCAAACGTCGGGTCAAGTGCTATGATTCTGACTAAAGAAAGTTTGGTTGATCCCAACAGTTACTTAAACTATTTCTTTATATTGTTTAAGCCTTTCACAATGTCCATCACCGATGTTAAAGTCGATGGCTATTCGGGTACCGCTCTATTTATCTTTACCTTGAATGGAGAATAATATTGATGGAGGTTGATTAGATATTCCATCTACAACGATCTTATGGATTACGCATCTCTGTACGTTAATATATTTATGTTGTGAATGAGTCGAATAGTGCTTTGACAGTGTACTATGTCCAGCAGTACAAATAAGTGTTGTGCCAGTATCGTTGTCAATCTTGTGGTATGAGCCCATTAGGCCCATTGTCTAGTAAGTCTATTGATTCTCTATAAATAGACTACTAGGACGACACAAAACACAATCTGAAATATGTACCTTTTCTACCAAAGTGAAACTCTTTTCTCTGGCGGCGCCCGTGGAAGTAGACAAATTGTCGAACCACGTTACATTCTCCAGGGGAGTGTTGTTTTGGGTTATGCTGTAGTAGCATCATCAGGGAGTAATAACCAAAGTAGGCAGGATCAAAATAAGTTGTGGCATTGGCGTCTTGGTCACATGAGTGACAGAGGATTAGCTGTTTTGGGAAAGAGAGATTTGTTGAAAGGGTATAAAGCAGAATCATTGGGATTTTGTGAGCACTGTGTGTTTGGTAAACAAATTAGAGTCAAATTCAGCAAATCAGCTGTAAGAAAAACTAAAGGGACAATTGACTACATTCACTCAGATCTTTGGGGTCCAAACAGAATTTCATCCAAGAGCGGAGCCAGATACTACATGAGTTTGATTGATGATTATTCAAGGATGGTATGGGTTTACTTTCTGAAAACGAAAGTTGAGGCATATTCAACCTTTGTCAAATGGAAGACAATGATTGAGAAACAAACAAGAAGAAAAGTCAAACATCTTAGGACAGATAATGGGTTAGAATATTGCTGTCGTGAGTTCAACGAGTTCTGCGAAGCTGGGGGAATAGTGCGCCATTGCACTTGTTCTAGAACACCACAACAAAATGGAGTCGCAGAAAGAATGAACAAAACGCTTTGGGTCAAGGCAAGAAGTATGCTCTCGCATTCCGGTGTGGGAAAAGATTTTTGGGCTGAAGCTATCAATACAGCGTGTTACTTGGTGAATCGGTCTCCATCAATGGCTATTAATTGTAAAACTCCTTTTGAGATTTGGTCTGGATCGTTGGCTGATTATGAACATTTGAGGGTGTTCGGTTGTTCTGCGTATGCTCATGTGAGAGATGGTAAGCTTGAGCCGAGGGAAAAGAGGTGCATATTTCTAGGATATGCTACTGGAGTGAAGGTATATAGGTTATGGTGTACCTCTCCAAAGTCTCCAGGTTTTCTCATCAGTAGGGACGGTACTTTTAATGAGTTTGCTTCGATAGACAGTCAGAAGAAAGTATGAGAAATTGTCGAATCATGACCGGTTGTGAGTAAACAGGTGGAGCTTGAAGTAGAATCAGTTTGTAGCAGGTCCAATAAATTAATTGGTTCTGAAGTGGATCCAGAATCATGAGGTGAAGCGTCAGCATCGGATGATAGTGAAGATGAAGCGCCCAAACCAGAACAACAACCTTATAGCATAGCATTGGGCAGAGAAAGAAGAGATATTAGACTTCCAAAAAGGTATGAAAATCTAGTTGCAAATGCTTTGTCATTTGCAGAAGAAGTTGAGATGCAGGAACCTAGTAGCTACAGAGAAGCTATAGCGAGTTCAGAGGTAGATCGATGGATTGGTGCTATGGGGGAAGAGATTGAATCTCTTCATAAGAATCAAACATGGAAGCTTGTTCACTTGCCTAAATGATAGAAGATAGTATGCAGTAAATGGGTGTTCAAGAAAAAGAAAGGTAATCCAGGGGTTGAGGCATCTCGATTCAAAGCAAGACTGTTCGCTAAGGGTTTTACTCAAAGGGAAGGAATCGACTTCAATAAAGTGTTTTCTCCAGTGGTGAAGCATAGTTCGATTCGAATTTTGTTAGCCATAGTAGTTTTGCAAGATTTAGAGCTTGAGCAGTTGGATGTGAAGACTGCGTTTCGACATTGTGAATTGGAGGAGCAAATCTACAAGAGACAACCAGAGGGATTTATCGAACCTAATATGGAGGACAAATTTTGTCTGCTGAAAAAGTCACTGTATGGTTTGAAACAATCATTTAGGCAATGGTACAAACGGTTTGATACATTTATGGTGTCAAAAGGGTTCACGAGGAGTCCATATGATAGTTGTGTGTATCATCAAAAGATGTCAGATGATTCTTATGTTTACTTGTTGTTGTATGTAAACGATATGCTTATTGCTGCTTGTAGTATGTGACACATTGTGCAGTTAAAGAAGCAACTTTGTGCCGAGTTCGAGATGAAAGATCTGGGTAGAGCAAATAAAATTCTTGGTATGGAGATTATCAAGAACAGAAGTTTAAGATCATTACACTTGTCTCAACGAAGCTATATTGAGAAAGTGTTACAACGATTCAACATGTTTGATGCTAAAGCAGTTAGCATTCCTTTTGCTACTCATTTCAAGTTGTGCAGTAGGAGCGGTCAAGGACGATGCTGAGTTGGAACAAATGTCGAAGGTTCAATATGCAAGTGCAGTTGGTAGTATCATGTATGCTATGGTATGCACATGTCCTGATATTTCACATGCAGTTAGTGCAGTTAGCAGGTACATGGGATGTCCTGGGAAAGAACACTGGCAGGCAGTGAAATGGATACTTCGGTATCTTAAGAATACTGTGAACGTTCGCTTAACTTTTAACAAAACCGATATTGGTGAATCGCTGAATGATGTTGTGGGATCATTGTTGGTTTTGTTGATTCTGATTTTGCAGGTGATATGGATAAAAGAAGATCTCTAACAGGATATGTATTTACTCTAGCTGGGAGTGCGATCAGTTGGAAAGCACAGTTGCAAGCTACTGTAGCTTTGTCTACAACAGAGGCAGAGTACATGGCGGTAACAGAAGCAGTTAAAGAAGTAATATGGTTGCAAGGTTTAGTGGCAGATTTGGGCTTGGATAGGACTACTACAAAAGTGTTTTGTGACAGTCAAAGCGCCATACACCTTACTGGGAACCAGATGCACCATGGGCGTACAAAGCAAATAGATGTGAGGTATCATTTTATTCGTGATATAATATCAAAGGGAATTGTTGATGTGAAGAAAGTGTCTACACACGATAATCCAACAGATATAATGACCAAGGCAGTATCAGTTCGAAAGTTTCGGGAGTGCCTAAACTGGATTGGTGTTCACAGTATAGAGTGAATGCCTTAAGAGCATTTGGTGAGTCAGAAGAAGAGAAGTTTCTTTGTTGATAGTGAAGAAAGGATATTCGCCTCAAGGGGAAGATTTGTTGTGAATGAGTCGAATAGTGCATTGACAGTGTACTATGTCCAGCAGTACAGTTTTGTGTGTGTGATAGTGATATTGTGCCTTGACAATGTACTCTGTCCGGCAGTACAAATAAGTGTTGTGACAGCATCGTTGTCAATCTTGTGGTATGAGCCAATTAGGCCCATTGTCTAGTAAGTCTATTAATTCCCTATAAATAGACTATTAGGGCGACACAAAACACAATGTGAAATCTGTACCTTTTCTACCATAGTGAAACTCTTTTCTCTGTCGGCGCCCGTGGACGTAGACAAATTGTCGAACCACGTTAAATCTTGTGTTCATTTAAATCTTTCATTCGCATATGTTCTGTGCTTGAGCCATTTTATGATAATTGCATAGTAATTTAATAACAATTTACAAGTATGGAGGATTTAATAGATATTGCGAAATGTTTGACGTGCTCTAGCAATGCAGTTGCTACGGAGAATTGGATGATGATTCCCGCGACGAGAATCGCGATCACATATACATTTAACTGCGTAATCCACTTTTTAGGACATTTGAAAACCATTAATATTATAATCGTTTTTCTTTCGTTAAGAGATACACGTGTTTCAATATCAAACTGGTTGAAAATCAGATTGAATTGGACCGACTCCAACTAGTTTATAAATGTAAGTATATCATTACATTGCTGGTTTGTTTAAACTCTTAAACATTCCACCAATTATGTCATTGTTATTTTTTTATTGTGTTTTCTTTTTTTAACTTTCCATTGTAACTAATGCTCCATGTCGAAGGTTAAATTTTTATTACCTAAAATTGTGTTTAGTAAATGCGGAAAGTTGGATTTATTCTCGTTGCGAGAATGCATTCTTATGGCCTAAATTGCGTTCAACAAATGTATGAACCACTTGTTCTGGTATTTATCCTAGACTGTTAGTGGCATATCTATATAGGGATAACAAGCTTACTATCTTGAGACGTTAGGATGAATATTTATTTCTAACGTGGTAGCAAAATTTTAGTGTGCATTCACGATTTTATGGTAAATCAGATCTTATCAATGTTTTATTTAATACCAGATAAGAGGAGTGTGATTATCAATACAATACCAACCACGGATTATGAACACAAAATTATTACGATATCTCCAACTCATAAAGAAGTACTATCAGAAACAAAATAGTTTAGGTTTCCTACTAGTAGTATGTCTACAATGTCATTACTAAATGAGGTAATGATTGTTATCGTAGAAAAAAAAAGACGATATACGCAAGAAGAAATCAAATAAATTAACTCGGTTTAAAAGAAATTTTGGAAAATTTTAATTTTTTTTATTTATGTTTATTATTTAAGGTAAAATACCATTAATACCCAAAACCCAAACTAAGATTTATATTTTTATTATTTTCTTAGAAAAACCCGTTTTAGTTAAATATTTACAATTGAAGACCCACTAATTCTTTAAATACTCTTATTCATTTATATAAAAGGTTTTTAGACCCATACTTCACTTTTTTTTTCTCCAATTCTCTTTCTCTCTATACGTGAATAGCTCTAATGTTAGGCGATTCTTCATTTTTTTTCTCAAATTTCTTGTTTTTCTTTTGTTTTCATATGTTTTTAGTTGATTTCGAAGTTTGATTTCGGATATATGTTTAAATAAGTGGATTTGTGTGTGGTAAGTCGAATTTTGATTTCGGAATATTAGAAGTACACGAGATATGTTTTTGCTTCTGATTCTTGGTGTTTATTTGGTTTTTACGTTGTTAATGTAGTTTATTTGTTGAATTTCAGTTAGTTTTTCGTCGATTTTAATCTATTTTGAGTTCTAAGATTTTGGTGTCGAGTGACATAGCTCAGGGAAGAAGATGTGAAACCTTTGTATCTGTACCTACTGAGAGTTGCGAAACGTGTAATTCTTCTCGAATGGTAGATGCAAAAAAGACGTTTTTGATAGATGCGAAATGTTATTGGTTCTAATTTTTTTTTTGTAATTCATAACATATCATGAATGGTACTAGTTTGTTCGTCTTAAAAAAACAAAACCAACGGTATTTTCGGATTTTTTTTGAGTTACGGTTTAAAAGGCACAGACTTTTAAAGTTTTAAAATTTTTAAGGGTTTTGGGAAGAAGATGCGAAACCTTCTTCGTTATGATAGATGCGAAACCTGTTTTGTTGTGCTAGATGCGAAACCTTCTTTATTTTGCTAGATGCGAAACTTTCTTTATTTTGATAGATGTTAAACCTTTTTTATTTTGATAGATGCGAAACCTTTTATATTTTGATAGATGCGAAATCTTTTTTATTTTGATAGATGCGAAATCTTTTTTATTTTGATAGATGTGAAACCTTTTTTTATTTTGCTAGATGAGAAACCTCTTTGTTTTGATATATGCGAAACCTTCTTTATTTTGATAGATACGAAACGAGTCACTAGATGCGAAACCATATAACTGAGAAATGTGTGTAAAATATAATTTTTTTAAAAAAATCAAAACATATCATGAATGATACTAGTTTTGTTTGTCTTAAAAAACAAATCCAATGGTATTTTTGGACTCTTTTTCCGAGTTACGGTTTAAAAAATACGGACCTTTAAAAATTAAAATAAAACAAAACAAAGAAAGAGAAATTGGTTACTGTATTTTATATAGAAAGGTATTTAAGATATATAAGACTATTTTTTTTATAATACATTAAAAAAGAAATAATAATAATAATAATAATAATAATAATAATAATAATAATAAGATTCATGATATGTTGACTATTTTGGTCTTTCTTAATAATGACCTTAATTATTCGTTGAATCTTCTAGTCTTAATAATATCTTAGTTTTCCCTATTAATATTTTGAACATCTCATTTAATCTCCAAATAATATATTGGTATTTTTTGTGATTATTATCTTCAAAAATATTAATTATGAAAATCTTCAACACTCCCACATATTAGTGAAGATTCGTTATGTTAGACCTTTAGTTGAGATGTATACCAGTTTATCCTCCGATCTTACAGAAGGGAGTTCAACTCTACCATCTTCAATTTTTTACTAGATAAAGTGTAGATGTACTTCCACATGTTTAGTTATATCATGTTGAAAAGTATTTTCCAAGATATTTATTACTTCTTTATAGTCACACTTGAGTTGACTCGGAAGAGATCATGGAAATCCAAATTCAACCATTAATTTCTTTATCCACAAGATTTATGTTAGTCTTTTAAAAATTACCCGGAATTCTACCTCAATACTCGAAAGTGCCACCATTTTCTACTTCTTGTTTCTTTATGTTACCAATTTTCCCCCAACTAATGTAAAGTAACCTGATGTAGACGTGCTATCATTTGGGTTACCAGCCCAATTTGTATCAGTGTATGCTTCAATATTTAGATGCTCATTTCTTTTGAACATAATTCGATTCTCCAGTGTAACTTTTAAATATTGTACTATCCTCATGACTACTTCCATATGATCCAATTGTGGTTGGTGCATAAACTCACTTATAACCCCGACCGCATAAGTTATGTCTTGTAGAGTATGTGACAAGTAAATTAGTTTTCCAATTAGTTGTTGATATCTTTCTTTTTCTGCCAAGTCAGCAACTTCAACCATTCTAAGCCCATGATTAACGTACATTGAGGTCTTGATTGGTTTACAATCAACCACTCTTGTTTCTGCAAGTAAATCAATAATATACTTCATGTGAGATATACAAATACCTTTACTTGAACGTAAAACCTTGATTCATAAGAAGTATTTTAACCCTCCTAGATCCTTCATCTCAAATTCTTCGAACAAGTTCTTATTTAGCCTTGCAATTTCTTCAGTGCCGTTTCCTATGATGATCATGTCATCTGTATAGATTATGAAACAAATGATCATCTTATCTTTTTTTAGAAACAATGTATGATCATATTTACTCTGTTTGTACTCGTACAACTTCATCTAAATCTTCCAAACTATGCTCATGGGGAATGTTTGAGCCCACACGGCACCTTCTAAAACCCAACATTCTTTATCTTTTCAAAACCTATAAGAATATCCTGGTGGAACCTCCATAAATACTTTTTATTTAAAGTTTTCATGAAGGAATGAATTTTTAACATCGAATTGGTGAAGCGAACAATTTTAGTTTGCTGCAACTGAGAATAAAACTCGAATTGTATCTATTTTTCCAAATGTTTCATAATAATGGATTATGTAAGTTTGTGTGTATCACTTTTTCACAAGTCGAGGATTGTATTTCTTTATCGTTTCATCTGCTTTATGTTTTATAGTGAAGATTCATCTACATCCGACCTAGTTTTTTACTGGTGGAAGTTTGCATTTCTCTAAAGTACCATTCTTTATAAGGGAATCTATTTCGACATTCATGGTCAACCTCCACTCCTTCTTTTGGTTGCCACTTGGACAATTTTTAGAATTTTTATGGTTGTAAATCGTAGTAAATACCTTGGCATCTTCTAACATGCTCTCTCTAACCAAGCTTCCCAAAGAGTATCTGATAAGGATATGAAATATTAAGGACTTAATATAACAATTTTAAGGTTATTTATGATAAATTGTATAATTATAAGAAGATATTTGAGTTATTTATAAATATAAGGAGCTACAATGCAATTTACCCATTTATATAACTGGTTCAGTTATGGAATTCTAACACGCATATAACTAGGGCTCGTGATGATGAATAAATGGAAGAATTTTTTATAAATCATATATTGGTTCTCAAGATTACTTTCTCTCTCTACAATCTTATTTCATCGTTTACTTTCTCTTTCGAAAAACGAAATCCATACTCAACAAATTGGCGAACAAAGTGGGAGGTTTTCGATTGGTACCTTGATGACACATCAAAAACCGAAAGTTGTTAAATTGTTAGTCAGCGATATCGTTCTTGATCAGTATGGAGCCGAAGCATGAAGCTGATCCAATAGTTCGCAAGGCTATTGAAACATTGAAATCTGATTTGTGTAGAGAAAAAAGTAAGAAAAACAACCAAATTCCGGTACATCAAGATCATTATGATGTTGAAAATTAGATAAATCATTTGCTAGACAAGATAACAACATTGAATGACAAGTATGTTCAAAGAGAACAACGTATTCAATCAGGTAGGCTAAGATCGAAGGTACGACCGATTGAGGAGAAAAACGAACTGGAAAATCAATCGGATCGATCGTACACAGCTCATCAAAGTTAAAGTGATCGAAAGAAATCGTATTTTTCATTTTGATAAAGAACACCGAACGATATATCACATATAGTAATGATGAATTGGATAGCTCGAAATATAAAGAAGGATTGTTTAAGTTGAGGAAGTATCAGGGTTCTTCGAAAAGAGAAATATTCGGCTTTGCAAATCACGCAAAGAGTACAAAATAAAGAAAGATAGTGAACTTTGTGACATGAGGGATATTGTATGGTATGAAGGAAATACATCCAACTAATGCACAGGTATAGCTGACCAGAAGTTGTATGTTGTTATGTAGGCCAGAGGAGATGATCTATATGTATAAGGGGTAGCTTGGAGAAGTTGTCCTTTAACTGCGGAGAGTAAGTCCATTTCTCTTCCGAAGCATTTTGAAATTTCTAAGGTCAAAAAGTTTGATGGGACTCAAGACCCTGATGATCACACCGAACAATTCAAAAAATATATGCTGAACTTCAAAGATGATCACATGCTGGTATGCAGAGCATTTTCTCAGACTTTCAAGGGAACTGTATTAAAGTGGTATAATAGAATTCTGAGGGGATCTATTACCAACTTCAGATACTTTTATATAGCTTTCCGATAATATTTCGTGGGAAGCAAAAAAATACGAGCTAATGGGGATACGATAATACGATGTAAGCAGGTTGTGCGTGAAAAACTGAAAAATTATACAAGGAATTTTGTGTTGACAAAAGCGGGTTTGGATGATTGTGAAGAATTGGTTGGGTGGTCGCTTTAAGACAAAGGTTGTTACCAGGAGATCTTGCAAAGGATATGATAAAAAGAAGAATATTATATTTTGGAGCCTTAATGGCTCATGTAGAGATCATTTTAAATTAAAAGAGTCTACAAAGGATCGAGGTGGACCTGATTTTGTACCAAGAAATTCGAGACAATGAACTATTAATCATGGCTATCAGGAACCTCCTTGTTCGAGGACAAACAACAACCGATCTCCTCGGACATGAAGGATTTTTTCTCAAGCAACAATAAACAATCAGTATTATAGACGAAGGTCAAATTAGTGGATAATGCCAAAGTACTATGCAGATTTGACTGAGAATGTAGCTTGTATTTTTTAGAAGACAAAAGGTCATATAAGCTTTAAAAAAGCCACCTCTAATAAACAGACCAAAAGAATAGCGCAATAAAAGATTTTTCAACTATCATATTATTGGGCACGACACCACATATTGTGTAGCTTTAAAGAAGGAGATACAGGTTTTAATAGAGAATAGAAAATTAACAGCTTTTGTTAAGAGGAAAATTAGTGGATCAGAAACTCCAAGCTCATCGACACAACAAACTACTAATCTAAATTCAAAATTAGAAAGTGCACTGATAATTCTAGATTATAAATTTGATGAGTTTGATGTAGCCTCAGAATATTTAGATACAGATCCATATCGGTTAATTTTAATAGCTGTGGGTGAACCATTGAAACAATGACTAGTTTGAAGCTTGTGTGAGTATTTTGAATCTTTAACAATCTTTTGGGGGAGATTCTATATCTCATAATACTAATGGTTCCAAGAAACGACACGTTGTTAGTTTAACTACTCAAGTAAAATGAAGAACGTCTACTCACTTATATGGAAAGAATGGTACTCCTTTTATTTTGTTCGATGAGGATGACTTGAGGGAAATAACCGGTCCTTATGAGGACATAGTGGTTATAGAGGCTGATGTAGCTGGAACTGAAATTTGTCGTGGTACTCCTTCATCAATTCTTAAAATATGTCGTTGGAGATCATGTTGGTGTGATTCAAAGTGACTAAAAGATAGGCAGAGAATGTTATGCAACAACTCTTCGAATTCGAGGTCCTAATCCCGATGATCAGATGGATGAATAGAAACCAAAGGGGTTAACCTTAGATGAAGAGGGAACAAATGATCTGAGGGAGACCCCAGGATTTTTAACAGCGAGTGAGGATATCGAGGAATATATTTTTTCTGATGGGAAGACTCTACGAATAAGAACTTTGTTGTCTATTACTTTCCGTTATCAATTGTTATAATTTTTGTTTGATAATTTGGATGTTTTTGTTTTGAAAACAGAGGATGTAATAGGAGTTCCGTGTGTTAAGCCTGTTATTCAAAAGAGACGAGTTTTTTCTGTAGAAAAGTCAAAGGCTATCGTGGTAGAAGTGGATCGACTCTCAAGGGTCAGACATATTTGGGAGGCACAATATACTTTGGGGACTGTAAATCCAAAGTATACTGTTTCAGAGACTATCATAGTTGAAGAATGGAAAATGACAAATGTGCGTTGATTTCACAAATTTAAACTGTGCATTCCTAAAGATCCGTTTCATGTTCCTCGAATAGATTAGTTGGTTGACTCTACTTCAGGGAATAAAATTCTATCTTTTATGGATGCCTTTATAGGTTACAACCGGATTCAAATGGACCTCAAACATCAGGAAAGCACTATGTTCATCACTGATCAGGGGTTACATTGTTAAAGAGTCATGCTATTTGGTTTCAAGAATGCTGAGGATAAATATCAAAGGTTGGTTAATAAGGCCTTTCCTTCTCAGATCAGAAATAATATGGAGGTTTGATGTGATGATATGTTGGTTAAAAGCCTCACAGATGGTGAACACCTGAAAGATTTGGAGGAGACTTTTCTAAATTTAAGGGCTATCCATTTGAAGTTAAATCCTGAAAATGTACTTTTGGTGTCCGATCAGGAATTATTTTAGGGTATATCATCAGTGAAAAGGGGATAGAGGATGATCAAAAATTAAAGGCCCTAGTATCAATGACGTCACCTCGAACTATAAAGGAAATTGAAATCTTGATATGAAGCTTAGCTGCTCTTAATCGATTTATTACAAGATTTTATGACAAGTGTTTTCTTTTTTCCAAAGTTTTATGAGGATCCAAAGAGTTTATGTTAACACTAGATTATGAAGAATATTTTTCAAATATTAAGGAACTATTGTTATCACCTGAGATCTTGTCTAAGCCTCAAATTGGAGAACTGCTATTTTTATATATAACAATGTTTGATTTTGCTATGAGTGTTGTTTTGATATGTGAAGACAAGGGAGTTTCAAATCCAGTCTATTATGTTAGCAAAAGGATTTTTTTTTTGTTAGAGAAAATGTATTTGAAGCTTGAAAATTGGCTTTAAATTTAGTGGTGACTACTAGGAAGATGCGTCTTTATTTTCAAGCTCATGCCATTTTGGTTCAAACTTCTTTCTCACTAAATAATATGTTACAACGCCTAGATATTATTGGTAGAATGGCCAAATGGTCAACAAAATTGGAAGATTTAGATATCACTTTTGCTCCTAGAACGACAATTAAAGCTCAAGCTTTAGCTGATTTTCTGGTCAAATTTCATTCGAGCAGATCAAATGAAGGGATAGATAAAGAATTTACGACCAAAAGCTTCAACATGGGTGGTTTGAACTGTTGGTAGTTCTAGCATATTGGGATCTAGTGCAGGGGTTCATTTAGTTTCTCTTTCTGTGGAGACAACGTATCAGGCTATTCGATTTGGCTTTTACGCGTCGCATAATTAGGCTTAATATGAGGTTGTGTTAGCTGGTTTAAGCCTTAAAATATTTATGGAGTGACAACAGTTTGTTTGAAAACAGATTCACATCTATTGGCAAATCATATGGCAGGCGTATCTGAGGCTAAGAAAGATCGTTTAATTTTGTATCTATGTGACCTTCGAAATTTGACTATTTTGTTTGACAAAGTGATTATCGAGCATATTAGCCGAGAATATAATATAGTTGCTTCCTTAGAAACAATTGCTTATACAGAAAAATATCTGTGGATATTGTTGCGGGAAAGTCCTTCCATTTTAACACGATTAAAACAATGTAAATATGTTGAGGAAGTATATGTTACCCCATACATAATTGGAGGTGTGATATTCTTAATTTTTTACTAAAAGGTACGTTACCTGAAGATACACAGGTGGCTAAAAGGTTACGGTACAAGACCCATGGTTATGTTGTATTAGATGAAGATTTATACAAAAAGTCTTTAAGTAGACCATTGTTGCATTTTTGGGTAAACAAGAAACTCACGAGATTTTATCTTAGTTGCATGATGGTGAAGTTCAGCTTACTGTGGGTTTAAGTCTTTGACGCGCAGGGTTTTGTTGGCATGTTACTAATAGCCTTCGATTATAGATGATGCTAAAGTTTTATTTCGAGGCTGTGATACTTGTCAACATTTCGCCAATTCTATTTACAAACCAATAGTATTGCTTACTTTCATTTCCGAAGTTATTCCTTTCGATAGATGGGTAATAGACTTAGTAGGGCCATTGCGTATGGCTTCAGGAGGGCGTTAAATGATTATTGTAGTAATGGATTATTTTTTGAAGTCAGTTGAAGCTAAACCATTATCGGTACGAAAGCCAAGGATGTTATTAGATTCATTAGGGATAATATTTGTTTCTATTTTGGAGTTCCTCGGAAAATTACCACAGATAATGATCATCAATTTAACAACAGAGAAATGACTTCTTTTTGCAGTTCAAGGGGTATCATGCAATTTTTTTCTCCACTGTTTCATACCCAAGCAAATGGTAAAGTGGAGGTAACTAATAGGTCTATTCTGGATGGTTTGAATAAAAATTTAACAGTTGCTGGAAGGAAATGGCCTAACTATTTTCAGCCTTGGTATATGGTATGGATATTTTTAGCTCTATAGAATCTACTTTACCTTCTTATAAAGTACTTTAATATTCCGAAGAGCTGAATGAAGAGGAAAAAAGAACAAACCTATACTGAATCGAAGAGAAAAGAGTTAGAGTACATTTGAATATGAATCATTATCAAAATTTGATGAGGAATCGATATAATTCAAAGGTGAGAATGAAATATTTTAAAGTAAAGTAACAAATTCTTAAGGAAATTATTCTTCCATACAAAGGACAAACGACTTGGAAAAATAGCCCCAATTTGAGAGGGTCCTCATTTGGTAATGGAGCGAATAAAGCCGGATACATATCACATCTGTGATGAGCAGGGAAAGTTACTTCAACATTATTGGAATATAGAACATTTGAAACTATATTGGGGGTGATTTTTTCTTTGAATAATTTTTGATAACTTACATAATTTTTCATATCATGTTGGCCCACGAATGATTAATAAGGTGTCTGGTATATATTTGAGGATATTAATAAAATTATTTTTTGGCCAATGGTTTTATAACATTTGAAATGGTTGGCCAAGAGTAACTGATTTTAACCGTAGTGTTACACGTTTACTAAAAGCATTGTTTAAAAAAACAACCATATTTGAGGTGCTAACATTCTCTAAATGCACCATTTGTATTCGTGGTGCTATACGTTCTTTAAACACACCAGTTTTATTCGAGGTACTAATGTTCTTTAACCGCACTAATTATATTCGAGGTGGGATATGTTGTTTCAATGCACAAGTGATATTTGAGGTGTTATATGTTCTTTAAATGCAATATTTTTATTTGAAGTATTAAGATATACTAGAACTCGAGGTGTTAATGACTTAAGCTGGCAAATAGTTGAGCAATAAGAAAGGTGTTTGGTCATTGAATTATGTTTTCCGATCTTACAAAATATGAATTTAAATGCTGAGTGGTTAAGCATTCACGAAATATTAGTCATCGATAAAAAATGATGACTTTATAGCACAAAACTAAAAATAACAGCTACTCATCTTCTTTGGAGTCTTTAGATGAATTTCCTTCTTGCTCAGAGCCATTCTCATCTTCTTTTGAGTCTGTTTCTTCGGAGGAGTCAGATAGTATAGCTTCAAACGCTTCACTGGATAATTTTGTACGGGGACTAATTCCCAAAAGCCTAATAAAGTTTCTTTTGGAAATTCTGCATGAAATTCGCAGAGCAATGTTATTTTTTTTTTCTCTTCGACATTTTCAACCGCAACAAGGGTGTCCAGTCCACATTGAGTTTTGGAAGCTTTCATATAAACTTTTTTTGTTCAGAGATTCTTGAAGAGAATAGTACTTTTTTTCCTCATATATTTTCCAGGCATGTTTAGCCTTAAGCTCATTTAGCTCTGTCTGAAGGGAAATGTTCAGTTCGATTGTCTTTTATCATGAGCGGCTCTCAAATGACATTTGACATGAATGGCTCATTCCATAAATTCCGACCTATCAGCCTGAAACACCTGAAACTGTTCAACGATGTATCAGCCAAAGATTTATTTCATCTTATTTTTTGCTTCAACCTCTTTTTTTCATCGAGCCATATCCTTAGCCATAATTTCCAAATGGCTTCAAGCAGAGTCGACTTCTGCGCATAATGTTTTCGTTACCACTTCAAGATTAGAAAATGGTTACAGTGCAAATGAAAATTATTTAGATGACTCTTCGATTCAGATGAACCTCTGACTATTATAAGGCATGAGATCATTAGATGAGGAAACTTGTGGAAGATTTGAGTCCAAACTTTCAAACAGAAGAGGAACAATAACTTGATGTCCAATCTGTTGAAGTTGTTCTTGGGTCTATTGAACTGAAGGATCCATATATTGGTAAAGTTTTTGAAGTTATTCTGCATCAATAATTTCTTTAGAATTGAAGTTGTCATCTCATTAGTGATCTTCAAAAATAGTTTCTTCAGCTTCTGAGGGAGGCAACTCAATACTCTTCTATGCCCTTTTAGTTGGAGGAGTCTTTGAAGATCTCTTTTTTCTTTTTCAAGGCAATGGTTTTCTTTCTTTTTAGAGAAGGTTCAACCTCGATTCCTTCTTTGATGGTTGGAAGACTAACTTCACCTGCCTTTCTCTTGGTTATCCTCTCTCCCTTTTTTCTGGCTTCGAATTTGTAGAGGAGCTGACAATTGCTTTTTTTTTACCTTTATTGTTTTAGGGTATATGACTTTGAGATCTTTTTTCAACTGGCAGAATGATCTTGCCATCAGGTGCTAGTAGTCTCTTCACAACATCTTCTGGATTTGGGGGCTCCATCCAATCTTCTATGAAGAGATTATCCAAGGAGATCCTCCATAGGTGACTGTTGATGAAGGTTATGGGCATGAAACCTGAGTGGAACCCGTTGCCTCATGTATTTTCTAACCAGGTGGTCAGCTTGGCAAAGATTTCTTTCGCGTTCTTCTTGTGAGTTTTGTACCTCTTGGGAATTTCTGCATACAGTAATTAACATGTAAAAAATAATATATAAGTTGTAAATAGCAGAAAAAATATAAGAGAACTTACTATTACTTCTCCAAACAAGTTTGAAAGTTCTCTTTTTATATTTCCTTTCTATCCTCCCATGCTCCAGAAATAAAGAAGAAACCTTTGCTTCCAGCATTTGCCAACCTCGAGAAGATCATCAATTATTTTGATATCCTCTACAAGCGTCAAATAATAGAAGGGCAATACTGACAAGAGAGAGGGGTCTGGCTTAGTCTAGAAGCCATAATCACTAATAGGAGAGTGAACCATAAATTTGGTGGTCCTTGTGTCGAGCAGAGATTTGGGAGTTCCAAACTCTATACTCTCTTTGGGTCTATTGAGAACCAAAATCCTCAGTTGATGATCTCATGGTAGACCACCAATTCATCTGTTTTCCAGTCAAGTGGAGTCTCTCATTTCTATGGTAGTCGAAGCTCTACATTATCTGGTAATCCCTACTGTTTCCTTAGTCATCTAGCTAAGGATTGACTGTAATAGTCACCTGGCACATTCTTTAGTGCCATGATATATTCGGGTAGGAGTGGTTTTAAATTCAAACTTACTTGGCAGCAACATCTTCAGGAAGCTGAGTTGGCACTTTTTTTTTTTACATTTTTCTTTGGTGTATCCTTCTTTAACGTATTATCTTCGGTTTCAGAAGCAGTACCAGTTTTTGAAGCTTCGACATTTGAATTGGTTTATATTATTTCCTCTCAATTCACTTTTTCTTCAGAAGCTTCCTCTACTAGTTTTGGAGGATTTGAGCTTGCAACTAGATTTTGATGTTGAATATTCGAAAGAGTTTGTTGTGACTCCAGGTTTGTCTCAACAATCTCCCTCGGGGGAGGAGACGGTGGTATACGATTAACTATGATATTTTGGATAGGATTTTGTGGAGTGTTATCAGCTTTGAGGTCTCCCATAGCTAGAAATGTTTTCTGTTTTTTTTATAAAGTTTGGGATAGATGAGCCTTTAACTGAACTCAAGGAGTTTTTTGCGTGAAATTCAAGGTGGATCAGTATTGATGGGTGATGAAGATTTTTTTGGTTTTTTGTGAATAAATATGCTTTTTTTTACTCTGCGGTTATTCAGAGGAGGTACAGATGTGAAGCCAGAAATTGATGGAGAAATATTTTGAGGCGATGGTTGTTAGGAATTTATTGGTAAGGGTTTTTGAAGTTGTGGTTGGTGGTGATGACCGTCTATGGGATTTCGGTAAATGGTCGTTAAGATTTGGGTTCGATGAACTTTGAAACTCATAAAAACTTTGATTAGGGTTGAACTTACCGTATACGGTGGTTCGAGTTGAAAATTTTGGAGAAATATCTATTACCCCTTTTAGCAACCATTTTACTAATACACAAGTAATTGTAAAAGCTAAAAATGGGTTTTTGAGTAGATAAGGATTTTCTCATCTACTATGATGAAGAAGAATCTTCAAATTAATTAGTAAAATTTTGGAGGTTAACTGGAAAAATGAGTTTTCCGGCGAGGGTAGCAAGAAATTGAATTTTCAGATGAAGGTAACCAAGAAAATGAATTTCAAATAAATCTTCTCTCACTAGAAGTTATACGTGAAACAAAGATAATGAATGAATGGGTAATTATAAAATAATCATGAGAGATAAATTAGTCAGAGAAGTAGAAAAGATGATAATAGATATTGGGTGGAAAATGAATGCCAAACGGTTACTTGTAGATTGGATAGTGTGACACCTGTGTTTTGTAAGACCTAATGGCAAGCTTAGTATATTTTCGCACGCATACTAGACTATTCTAAGCATTTCTAACTGTTACGAAAAGTCTAGCGAACGACTCTGTGTGTGAATATTCGGAGCAGAAACAAAGGCTTGTGTGAAATATTTGGATCAGATTCGAATTAAACCTGAATATATAATTGTTTGAGGATGACAAGTGTGTAACATAGTAGTTTTGATTTGTTAATGAATGGTCTACATTCGAGGAGAATTAATGAATGGTCTACATTTGAGGTGAAATTTAGATATACTTTTATTCAAAGATGAAAGATGTCGAACAAACCATTCTGATGAGGAGATGAAATTATTAAATCCAAAGCGATTTAGATTTTGGAAATTAATAGTTTCCATACTGTGATTTTCGATAATTACTAATTCTTATTTGTTGTCCCTCATAAGAACTAGGGGGCTACTGATAAGGATAGTTATAAGAACATATTTTAGTTATTTGTAAATATAAGGGGCTACAATGTAATTTATCCATTTATATAACTGATTCAGTTATACAAATTTGACACGCTTATAAATAAGACACGAGGCGATGAATAAAAGGATGACTTTTTGATAAATTATATATTGATTCTCAAGATTACTTTATCTTTATACAATCTTATATAACATTTTACTTTGTCTTTCTAAAAGTGAAATTCATATTCAACAATATCTACTGTCTCAAGGAACATGTTTGGGTGAGTAACGTGTAGGTGGGAATCCATGATTATTCCTGCGAGGTAAGACATATTTTCTTTCTTCGAGCACTTTTACACTAGTGTCAACATTCACATAATCAGTAATTACAGGGGAAGTAATTATACTGAGTGGTTCACTTACCTCTTATAGAACATCATTTAAGGTTTTATCATTGGTAGGTATAAAGTCATTGGTTTGTTCTACACAAATGTTTTGTTATGTGGATATAGTACCTGGAACGATTCGAGAACTTAACCGACCTAGTGAATCATGTATGTTCTCCCGCTAAAGTCGAGGTTGGGTAAGGTAGTAGAAATATGATTCAAGAAAATTACAATCCCTGGTGACATAGATCTAATGATTGACTAGATAATAACACTAATACCCTTTTTAATGAAGTGCATAGCCCACAAAAATACAGTTTATGGAATAAGGATCAAGTTTAAATTTATCACATTTTATGACATGAACAAATACAGGACAAATAAATATACGAGGTGGGAGAGTTAGGATATGTGCTATATGTTTTTGAGTTTCCAGGATTTGAAGTGGGTTTTATGGCCAAGAATGTTGATGTGGCAATGACATCGACCAGAAGTGTTTGGGAACATTAGATTCAATCATCATAGCTCTAGTCATTTAAAAAAGAATATGATTTTTCCGTTTTTAGTATATTTGGGAAAGAGATTTGATGAATAAGGCCATTTATTTTAAAGAGGTTATCATATGATGGTTAACATATTCTTCTCTATTATTGGACCAGAGAATTTTTATTTTCTTGTTGAATTGGGTTCGGATCAATTAGAAAAAATGAACCAATTTCTCATACAGTTTAGATTTATGTTTTATAAAGTATACCAAGTCAAGCGAGAGAAGGCATCAACAAATAACACAAAATTTTGAAAACCATTCTTATGAAGTACTGTGTAAGCCCCCACAAAACTAAGTGTACTAAATAAAGCATAGACTCAACCCTAGTATTACATGGGCTAAAATAAATTCAATGATTTTTTTCCAATAAACAAGTTTCATATAAAAAATGAGCATCATTATTCTGAAAAATGGTAGGAAATAATATACAAAGATAACTAAATGAGGAATGATCTAAGTGTCGGTTCCACAACAAAATTTGTCTTTTAGATGTCCCGTGAGAAAGTAAGATTGTTCCCTGGTGAACCACTTCATCAACATAGTAGAAACCTTTGCGCTTAGTACCATGTCCAATGATTTTTTTCATATGAATGTCATGCAAAAAACAAACCGAGGAAATATTAGTAGTACACAATTCAATTCATGTGTTACATGACTCAAGGATAAAAGTTTGCAAGATAATGATGGAACGTAAAGGCATTATGCTAATTTCAACTATAGAGAAACAAGAATAGATCATTCTCCCTTCACTTTGGCTAAACCCCCATTTGCAGTTTTAACATGAGGTTTTGAAGGTGGTACTCGATCAATAATATCTGATGGATCATGAGTCATTGTGTCTATAACCCCACAATCTAAAATTCATTTTGTTATTTTACCTCAATGATTTAGTCTTGCAAATCCTTATTGTCCATTACTACCTTTTTTATAGTATGTCTCTTAACTGATACCACTTCCTGAATAGACCTCTGATGTATTGTACTCGCCATTTTGTGCAGTTCATATATTTGGAATGAGTTTCTGTTAGCGTATATTACAACAAATTTGTTCCACATGATTATCAAATATGGATAAATGTTTTGAACGATCTAAGTAAAGATGGCTTGGTCATATTGCTCTTATCTTACATATGTTGGATATGTAGCCTCCAATAGTGTACCAATGACATGTTGTGCATTTCCTCTTCCTCCACTTTCCTTTTTCATAAGACATTCACATAAAGGATAATTTTCATTATTAAGTTTGAAGCCAATCAAGAGGCTACTAGAACGGATTCAGTTGGTTGTTGATATCCCAATCCATTTCTAACCAGATTTGCTATTTGTAACATCAATTTCCCGTGAATATTTGGGTTGTTGTTTTTGGTAATGCTTGAATTTTCTTCTGAAATTTTGATCAATATTGGTTTTTGTTTTGGTTTGTGTTCAGTTTTTCTTATGTTTGGTAGAAGCCAAATAAATATATAAGAATGAATATAGAGTAAAAATATAAAAAATGTAGAAATTTGTTTAAAATATAAAGAAAATAAAAAACTATTAATCAGATTTTTTTTAATGCTTGATTTTTTAAAAACTTTATAAAAAATAGTCATTAAAAAATAAGTGTTGTCTAACATAATCAAATTTAATTTTATGAAAGCATTTATTTAAGAGAAAGTTTTTATTCAAATGTGAATAAAAAAAGAAAAAATGATTTACTTAATAAAACAAAATGTATTTGTTAAAATTAAGATTGATAAATAAAAAATTAAAAAATACATGTGGACAAAGAGAATATAGTAATTTATCTTATTGATGGTGTTTGCCTTTTTTGAATTTGATGTTTGTGGTCTAGAAGATACATGTTGGCTAATTTGAAGGTTGAAATTTGAAGATTGACTAACTTATGTTTCTGCTGGAAGATACAATATTTTTCTGAATCGAGAAAAACACTTGTCTCATACCATGTTAAAGGTACTTTAGAGGAATTCTTATTTTTCATTCATTATTTATGTATACAAGGATAATTGTTTGTAGTAGATTAAAAGAAAATAATAATAATAACGACATTGATGATACGTTGACTATTTTAGTCTTCTTTAATGGTGACTTTAATTATTTTTTCAACCTTCTAGTCTTCATAATTAATGTTAGAATAATATCTTAGTCTTTCCAATTAATATATATTGATATTCTCAAATAATCTCCAAATAATATCTTGGTCTTCTTGTGATTATTATGTTCAAGAACATTAATTACGATAATTTTCAAAATTATGTATCCAAATTCATCACCATCCAAACACCATTCGATCGATCCCCGATGCAACCATGAGCGTCCAATTAGAAATATAGATAAAATCATGTATAATGCATACTTGTATGCTCTTATGAGACAACATCATCTGTCATATGTATTTGCTAAGTGTATATTATCTTTTTGACTTTTATTTTAATGTGAATGATTATCTTATGGTCTCTTACCAAACTCAATACTAAATTAAATAATCCTAACCAGATAATGTTCGCGACTGAAATAAAAAAAGCTTTGGCATATTTTTGTTAAACCGGAGGCTTTGAGGGGAAATACACAAGGATATTCAGTAGTGAATTCTCTGAATGTTGTGAATGTTGTTTCTCTAACTTGTGGAAACAAAAATATGGAGAGAATTCAAGCGGATAAACTAGGTACACTGGGAGTAAGGATTCCAACTTTATAAGAAAATATTCTACATGAATTATCAAGAAATGAAATGATAAATCCAACATGAACGGTAGTGTTGTAATCAGGTATGACGACGTATACTATCAATGTTCAACATTTTTCGACATAACCTTGGGATAATATATAAAATTATTCATTGTGCGCTTTAAAGTTGCAAAAATGAATTCGCAATTCAAAAGGGGAAGTCAAATTTATTAAAAAATAAAAGAAATGAATAAAGTCTAAATCGATTTGAGTTATTAACTAAAATTGTACAACTTATTACTCAAAAAGTTACTTTGTAAAATAATGTGAATTCAGTTGAAAGATTGTTGAATCAAGTAATGAAGTTTCGAGGATGTGAGACCAAAAGCTTAAAAGGATGTGAGACCAAAAGCATATGTGAACACTTTAGTTGAATCAAGTTGATTTTGAAGAAGAAAATTGCGGAAATAAAATTGTTGAATCAAGTAATGAAGTTTCGTAAAATATAAGTAAATATAAAAGAAATAAAAAAATGTTAGAAGAAAACTTAAAAGGATGTGAGACCAAAAGCATATGTGAACACTTTAGCTGAATCGGCATTAACGCAAAAAAATTTGAAATAAAACTACCATAGAAATTTGATCCTTACTAGATGAAAAATGCGACGAGACAACAAATCCAGAGCATTACCTTGAGCAATTTTGAAATATTATATTAGATTTTAATCTAGATTATATTTTACTTTATCTGTCTTTTTCAATGACTTTCAAAAGAATGGCCTTGGCATTGTTTAATAATTTGTTGTCGGGGTCAATTAACAGTTTTGGAGAATTATGTACTTAATTTAGATATCAGTTTATTTCTCATAAGGCATTAAAACGTTAAAGGGGTCATAACATGACATTATTTTAAGAGGCCGAAGAATATTTAAAGAATTATATTCATAGTGCATTAGAAGGTAACAATGAGAATATGGATTAATAATCATTTACAAGGGGTTTTCCTTGTAATAGTAATTTGTTAGAATATTTTTCTAGGTTTGGTTTAGGATGTATGTGGGATCCGTTGGAAAAACAAAGATATATACTAGGGTTGAAGATACAAAGAACCGATGAAAAGTAGAAATTAAGATGATGGAAAAAGCGGATTCTTTAGAAAGAGTATGATTTTGGAAGTCACAATGGATCCAATAAATAGATCATACTTATCTTATTATGATAACCCAAACTGGCGGTTTATCCAGTTAAATGCACCTAGAATAGTTTTACATGATAAAACAATGGATCAGTTCAACTATTGAACTCCCAATGTCATGTTAAAACCAATTAAAAAAGAAGTCAGCAATAGTATTTTACATACCAAAATGATCATGGTAATCAACTTGGGATTTTTATAGGTTAATAACTAGGAATTGATCGAAATAATTTAAGGAAGATAAGTAAAAAAAGATATTGATTGATACTAGAAGTTCAACTAATGTATTTTATAAAACGAGTTATGATCGGATGATAGCAATTCCTCCATTCTCAATGACTTATAGTAATCAAGTTAATTTTACTGGTTGGTCAACTGATTGTGTCGGAGAAGTGAATTTGAATGTGTTCGGCGAGAAAAATAAACAAAAAAAGCTATAACTATGCTATTTATGATTGTTAATGCTCCAAGTCTTATGACGATATCATAGACCGATCTTGGATATATACAGTATGGAGCAAGTGACATCATCTTATCATCATTAGTATGTGAGTAATGGAAGAATTAGAATAATCAGAGGAAGTTAGCGGATGGCTACGGACAATGATTGTTTATCTTTGGATACATCGAATGTAGTATCATAGCGTTTATTAGTGTTTTGAGGAGGTGTACCGACGGAAAAATATTATAAACCTCTAAGCCTTGCTATGGAAAGAATTTGGAAGTGAAAAAAAAATTGTGTAACATATATAAGAATAAAGTATTTAAATGACCGAATAGGTTTAGGAATAAATTTAAGAATGTAAAGTATAAGTGAGTGAAAGTAAATAATAAAGATACAAATTTTGGTTATATCAAGCGTGGTAAATGTAAAGATTATATGATGAAGTTTTAGTGTCGGATAATTTAATAATCTGAAAAGTTGTAAATTGCACATAGGTTTCATCCTTGATTTAATTTTATGTCATAAAATATTACACCTTAACCATTACTTGAATAATGTTAAGCTTAAAGTTCTTTAAAAGTAAAGTTGTTTTTTACTGATGCAGTGCCAAAAATTTAACGATAACAAATATTTTTAGTTTTAAAAGTATGAAGTGGTAAATATTCTCGTATGAATTGTAAGAAGGAATCATTTTAATTAAAATATTATATGGACATTGATTGCTAAATATTCATTTTATGTTTATTAATTTTCGTAAATAAATTATATTGACAAATGAGTTTTTAATGAATAATCATTTTATGTAACAGATAATAATGTGCTAAACAAATTTTTTAATATGTATTTTTAGCTTCAAATTGTATATAATTAATGAGGAGTATGAGATGACAAGTTATAGTATTATTGTTAGTAGTGAGCGAATATGGGGATAAGCTAACCCCAACTAAAATTCATAAGAGCTTACGCATTCAATCAAAACAAATATGGCTTTAAGACAAGTCTAGCTAAAAAGCGTAAAACCCCACGCTAAGAATGTAAAGGCCTTAAGTTGCGATCATGGTTATAAGCCAAATCTAGCTTTTAAAGAGAAAATGACCACACAACCCAATCAAAACAAGCATGGTTATAAGTGAAGTCCATCTGAAAAGAGTAAGAGACCTTGATACTTTTCAAAGAATAAGAGATGTTATAATATATAATTATCGACAACAACATTTTTAATGATATTCAAAGTGATAATATATACCATCTGACATGGTTAAGAGGTAATGCTATTTTTAACATACTTAATGATATTCAAAGTGAGGGATTTAGATATTTTCAAAGAATTTTTAATGACAAATATGTTTTCGTGTCTATTCAAAAATATTGAAAGTAAAATGACAGTGAAACTATTTAAAAATTGTATTAGCCTTTGAAAACTTTAAAAAATTATTTTGATAAGGTATAAAGTTAATTATAATTAGTATTTTAAGAATAAAGCATAATTCGTAGATATTTATGAAATTTTATAACCAAAGATAATATATTAGTTAAATAAACAATAAAAATAAAAATTGAAAATAAAGCATCATCAAAATATCTTCTAACAAATATAATACCGTCGGGAGGAGTATTAGGTTATATATTTTTTATTTCAAAAAAATATAATTTGCGGAAAATATATGTATGAACAAGTTGATGAATAAAAAGAGACATGTAGATTAATTTATGAATTCAATAATAAAGTAAATAAAATATATAAAATATGTGCATAATAAAGATATAAATTTTAACAACGAAAAATTAAAGATTAAAGTATGCATAAGTATTAAAAGACAATTGAACATAGAATAAGCATGAAGTTAAAGGCGGTTATAAAATTCAAACAACAGTAGTAAGCATAAACGAATTAAAACCGTTTTAAACAATTAAAACTCTACACAAATAAGGTTACAAAATTCAAGCATTTTTTTAGCAGTGTACCACTTTTACGAACTGTCCCACTTCTCAATAATATTGTCACTAGTCTTCGGTGGACATTTTTTTTCTTATGATATTGGTGTTATCTTGAAACCTGATCGTATCATCAGGGATATGAGCGTTAATAAAGAAAGATGTTTCAAAAGAAAAATTGGAAAGTTGAGTCAATTTGCGACACTTTTTCGACAAAGTGATCTCAATAAGATCCTATAAAGACTGTCCGAGGATCGTTACGACAACGTGTTTTCGTTAACATTGATATTTATCGTTCTCTTATAATTTTCTTAGTATTATCTAAAATTATTCTAGTAATTTTTTCCTTCATCTTTTTAGGGACGGCAATACGATTTTTTATGAAGCCTTTCATTTCATCATTGAGCTGGTTATTTTATTCTTCCAATTATTTGTTGATAATTTGAAGTTTTTTGTTAACAAATCTTGTTCTAAAAATGATTTATATTTTAAATTTTTGGTTTTTTAAGCTTCCATTTGTTAAAAAAGATTGTCTCGAGTTGTAATTTATTGTTTAAGTTTTGATGACCATTCCCCAAATTGAAGAGATAGTATTAGTTGGTCATTCAAAATATTTAAATCGTCAGGAGAAAATTATATGTTGGCAAGAAGCACAAAATTAAATGAGGTCTATAAATATAATTTAAAAAGAACTGGTAATTATATATTATTGGGAAAATGAAACATGTAACTAGTTAATTAAAATTTATACCTCCATTTGAAGTGCAATTTGACGTTGGAGAAGTTGTACGTTAAGAATTTTAGAAATATATTATTTTAGGATGTTAAGAGCAAGGGGAGTAACAAAAGATCAAGCATTTAATACTGATGATTCATATGCAAAGTTAAAAGATCATTAAAAAATTATTTAGTAAAATAAAGAAGAAATATATTTAAAAAATCAGTAGATTATATACTTACGATATTTAAAACGAGTAACAAGAGTATTAAAGCCAACATAATATATACATGTTTTTCCACCAGGGAGTGGTGCTAGTTAATAAGAATGTGTCAATAGCCTTCATTTTCTTATTGTCAATATATTTTTTGTCTTTTGAGGAGTTAGTAGGTGTAGTAGGGTGTCATTCTTTTGAAAGTAGATTTAATATTTTTAGGCATTGTTTCTTTATCAAAGGTACATTATTTGTCTTCACTTTTATTTGTCTTCACTTTGATCATTTTTTATTTGATTTGGAATGTCGTTGTATCTCATTTGGATTGTTGCCATTAAATTTTATTAGGTTGTTGGTATAATATCCTTCTATTTTAGGAATTTCAGCAGACGGATTCATTGAAACTATATGATCATAAATTGTATTGATTAATATGATTTAAAAAAAATAAGGTTTTCACTATATATGATCATAAATTGTATTGATTAATATGATTTTAAAAAATAAGGTTTTCACTAATGAAAAGTTTATCAATTTAAAAAAATATATATAATAAAGTATGATAGTTTGTTTATATTAATATTGGTGTATCATTTACGATCGTAAAAAATATCATTCAATCATTATCAGATATAAATTAATCAATTTAATGATTATTTTTAAGCATTTGACAAATGATCATAATATTTCTTTTGTAGTTATTCAAATTTAATTTAAAATAATTATAATAATGAATTGTTTTGAATACATGGTGACGGAGAAATTTAAATGTATAAGTAATTTAATATGATATAATATAATTTAAGAAAACGTTTATAAGAAAATTGTTAGGTGAAGAACTTGAAAGCCGACGAGTGAAAGGAATGACTAGAAATCTAAAGTAAAGAAAGAAGTCATGAGTATTAGAACTAGAGAGTTGGTAATTTTATATAGAAAACGAAAATAAATATTTGTGGTTGATATAAAGTAAGATGAGTGGCTCATATGTTGTGCGAGAGAGTTAAATCTGGAACATAAAAAATTTATTGGAAGATAACACATGTCGATATACTAATTATTCATTTATTTTATAAAAGATATATAATTAAAATTGTTTATAGTGTTTGGAAAATATGACCATCGTTAAACATCTCTTTGTCAAAATGAAAATATATGAAAATATGAATTGACACTAATGAAATGCATATAAAGAATTTATGAATTTTATGGGTCTTTTATTAAGAAGATGTAGTCGTGTATATTTTAGTGTTGTTAGAGTTTATGTTTAATATGATGGTTTTTGTTTTGTTAAAAAAACGTATGTAAAAAATATATAAAATATTATCGGTAATATATAATGAAATGTTATTGAACAATTTATGTTAATGACTAATATCATATGAATTTTACCTTTCTTTTTGTTGTTATTTAAAAAAATGTATATTTGTTAAGGACTATGAGGAGTTCTGATAACGTTATATATTGTTTAGGTATCATTCCCTTTTATGGGAAATGTAAAAAATCATATTATAAGGTGAAGCTTCAAGACTAGCATCAAAATATTTAATCATTTCAAATATACAGGATACTGAGAGAAAACTAAATAAATTGAGAAAATCAAGTGACTCGTTAATAAATGGAAGTGTCAGTTAGGACTTAGTGAGGTGCGTCGACAAAAGGACAAAGGAATAAAGTCAGAAGAGAGCATCAGAAAAGCGTGTATTAATGAATAAAATATGTTAAATGATACTCAAATGAAGATGTAAATAACTTAAAGATATTAGATATTCGTTGAAGATGTTGTATATTACCAAATTACCCCATGATAGTTACGAGATAATATAGTAATCTTTCACAATCTATTGTAATAGAGGACTGACACGTGTCATAATATACACATGTGATTCATCCTATAAATTGGAGATCCAATTATTGAAATAAATTTTGGTTCATCGATTAAGGAAGAAAAATTCCTCCTCATTCGTGAGCTTTGAAATTGGCAATACCTTTGTCAGAGCATCTGAAGAGTTTTCTTCGCTAGCAATATTAGCCACATTTACTTTCTCTTTCTCCACCACGTGTCTAATTAAGTGCATCTTAATGTCTACATGTTTATTTCACTCACAAAACTCTGAATTTCTCATTTAATGAATAACAATAGTATTGTCACGTAACAAAACCATATCTTTCTTTACACTAGTAAGTTCACTCAACAATCCATTCAGGAAATTAGATTCTTTCACGTCTTATATAGCAACCACATACTCGGTTTTTAAACACGACAACGCACCGACCTTATGTATACAAAAGTTCTAGCTAACAAATCCCCAAGCATATCAAACAAATAACCTGAAGTTAATTTCCTTTTGTCGAGACAACTTCCTTAATCCGAGTCTAGATACCCTTTTAACACTATATCAACTATATAGTACTGATTGTTACACAACCCTATAATAGTCGAGCTCTTCAAGTATATCATGAGCCACTTGAGTTAATGCCCATGTGGCTTCCATGGATTCGATATAAATCTTCTCAAAATACTTACGACGTAGAAAACAAATAAGGTCCCGTGCAAATCATATCATCCATAACGATACCAATAAAATTAGCATAAGACATCTGTTGAGTATACTTCTTATTTGATTCTTTGGTTTATGTTTGTGTGATATTGAGTTTGTATTGAGCACCAAAATGAGTTTTAACCGGTTTTGCTTCGAACCATAAGAACTTTGAGATGAGTCTTTATCTCTTCAAAATTTCTCATATTTCTTTAAGTTATTAGTATGTCATCCATATAAAATAATAGTAAGACTTGTCTCTCCATATGGGTGTCCGCATTCCAATAAATACCGTTTTTGTAGCAGCAATAATTGACAGTAAAACCCTTGTGGAGGTTTATTTTACAACTAGCGAGACTATTACATTAAAATAGTCATTTTTTGCGTAAAAAACTTAGCCATAAACCTAACATTGAGTATAGATAACTCAACACCAAGAATACTTAGATTCCTCTTGAATATTCATTTACTCTTAACTAGTATCTGATCATTTGCTTGCTTCACAAGAATCCAGGTGTTCATATTGTTGAGAGATCTCAGTTCTTCTTTCATTGTTGTCAGTCAATTATTCTTATCACTTTTCTTGATAGTATTGTGATACGTTTCGGGTTCAATAACATATCCTTGCATTTCAATTAATAAATCATAACTAATTATATCTACAAAACAATACCTCTACGGTTGTTTGCTTGGTCTCTTTGCTCTATCACTCGCTAGTTAATAGTTATCATGTTCATGTTGCTCTCTCATCTGATGATATAAAGGCCCTGGAATATCACACCCTTGGTATGCTTCAGACGCATGTAGTGGTTGAGCTTCCTTTGTACGAACTAAGGCAGAACAAGTCTCAAAATATTTTTATGGAGAAGCATCACTAGCTTCACTTTGTTGATCAATTTCACATATTTTCCCAGTAGTACTAGGTTGAGTCCCCACTAAGTTCTTTAATCATATGTCATATTCATTTAAAATAATATCAAATCTTATCAAATTATTCTAACATCTAGTTTCAAGACACCACAACTTATATCATTTTACTCTTTCTGGAAGCCCGAGGATCAAACATCTAAGTGCTCTTGTCCTAAGCTTATCCTACTTCACATGTGCATATGCAGCATATCTGAACACTCTCAAATGTCTAGCTTAGGTTATTTCCAGACCATGTCTCTTTACATTTCAGAATTTTCCATTCCTAAAGATGACCCTTCCATTATCAGCTTAGGTTATTTCTCAAATGTCTAGCTTAGGTTATTTCTCAAATGTCTAGCTTAGGTTACTGAACGTTATCTGAAATAATGCATTATATTAAATTTTACAATAAATTTATAATATGGTTTGTAATGAAATTCAATTTACAAGAAATGATATTCAATTTACGTGATCTAAATATTAGTTTGATATTTTGTAATGAATTTACAATGAACATGCCAAACCTAAACTTATTTACACTAGCCTAGCCATTTCACATAACTACCACTAAAAATTTGCTTGGGAACATATGGTATCTTAGTGTTTGAAGGATCGTCTTTGGAAATGAATAATCATGCAATGTCAAGAGGTATGGGTTGTATATAAACCTAAGTTAGAACTTTTGAGAACGTTCAGATTTGTTCTATGCGCACATGTGAAGAAGGATAAGCTTAGTCCAAGAGTACTAAAATGTTTGTTTATAGACTATTTAGAATGAGTAAAAGGGTATAAGTTGGGGTATCTTGAGCCTAGATATCAAAAGACCTAGATAAACAAGAACGTGGTTTTCAATAATGAGGACATACTATTGAAAAATACGGTGAAGACTCAACCTACGACTATCGGGAATCGATGTGAATTTTATGATGGATATAATCTACAAAGTAAAGGTGGAGACTCTTCAGTAGAAGAAGAATTTTGTCAATTATTGTACGAGTCAGAAGCAGACTGATGGTGTGATGTTCCATGGAATTCCGATGATCAAACTGAAGAGTAACATGATCTTGATTTTTATCAAATTGGCTAGAAATATAGCACATATGTCAAATAAATAACTCTAGAGGCATGGTTTTGCTGATGTAATTGTTTATGATTTATCAATTAAAATAAAAAAAGATGTTCTTGAACCGAAAACATATCATAATTGTATCATGAGTAATGATAAAGAGAAATGTTTTATCTCCATAAAAAAAAATTGGCACCTCTTAAGAATATGAACACATGGATTCTCGTGAAATAGTCGAATACTCAAAAGTTGGTTGGGAGTAAAATGAATATTCAAGAGGGTTCCATGCATTCATGGTTTTCAGTTACCCATATATGATACCAGGCTCGTTGCTAAGGTCTTTACATAAAATGATGGTATCGATTTTTCAAATAAATTTTTTTGTCTATTGTGAAACAAGCTTCCATCAAGGCTCTGTTGTCAATTATTGCTAGATTTAATCTGGATTTAGATCAAATGGAGGTTACCACTATCTTCCTTTATAGTGAATTGGAAGAGAAAATTTACATGTGTAAACTAAAGAGGTTTGAATAATGGATTAATAGTAAAGTGTGTTTGTTGAAAATATGCATTTATATGCTCAACCAGATTTTGAGGCAGTGAATAAAAGATTCTATTCTTTTATGAGATCCATCAAATACTATTTTGGTTGGTACAACAACTGTGTCTATAGGAATGAAGACACCCATATAGAGATATGTATCATATTAATGTTGTATGTTAATGATATACTAATTGTTGGTAGGAATATGAAGAAGATTGAAGTGGTAAAGACTTTACTGAAAAAAGAGTTTGAGATAAATGATATAGGAGAGTCTTAAATAATACTTGATGTTGAGATTAAGATATTTTTATCTCAACAAGATTATACATATATATATATATATATATATATATAATGAAGATCCTACAAAACTTCGATATGTCCGAAACGAAATCGTTTAGAAATCTTATAGGTTCCCAATTCAAACTCAATGTCACTCAAACACCAACAAAAAAATAGATAATAAGTACATGTTAATGATACCTCGTGTCATTGTTATTCGTAGCATTATGTATAATATGATTTGAACGAAACCTTATCTTGACTAAGGCGTAAGTATTTTGAATAGATTAATGTGAAATCCATAGAATTTGCACTAATATACACTCAAGTGGCTCATGGGATACTTAAAGATATCGATTGTTGTAGGTTTGTATTTCAATCACAAAGATACGAGTGATATATTGTTGTGAGGGTATGTAGAATCCAATTATGTATTCCAATTATCCTAAGTTAGTTTATTAAAATTTAAATGAACTTACGTATATAAATTAATTTCAATAAACATATAAAAAATATAACTATTAAACTTTTAAATCTATTAAATGTTATTATTTTACGTGTGAGAGTGCACGGATGCATGATAATATATGGTCTGAATTAAGGGTGTTTAACGTGTCACTACATCTCATCCTGTCACATCTAACATTTACACGCCGAGGTAAATACATGCAGTGTAAAAGCTCTGCCATGACTTCCACATAACGTGACTGTGCATCCTGTGTGATCTGTACGGTGCGACAATTTTTTACCCGTGTTATGTTTAATAGGTTTTAAAGTTTCAAATGGGCTAGGCTTAAAAAATTATACATTTTTATGGATTTTACATCGCTCGATCCTACACCTATTTGATAGATCTCTCACCGAATTTTAGACAAATTTGTCTCTCCTTAGAAAACTTAGGTATAAAAGCATTTTATAAATCTCTCACCATTTTTTTCCTTTTTTTCTTTCAATCTCTCTCAAAACCTCTCAAGCACAAAATTTTTATCGAAAATCAAAGCGTAATTTTTGAAAAATATGAATCCATAACAACATTAAGATAAACCATATAAGCCTTCCACTATAACGTTTTTCAAGATTTTGTTGTGTTTAAGTGGTACAAAATTAGGTTTTTCAATTATGTTTTTAAAAGCATGATTTTAGGCTTCATTTTCATAGATTAGTGTTGTAGAGCTGTTTGTTACATGAAGAGTCGTCGATTTGGCTTCAATTTTGTTGTAAATTGTGGTGTTTAGATAGATCTAGGGTTTGGCTGTGTGCAGGTGTTCGTCGCACGAGATCGTTCTACCATATTTGTTTGTAAACAAATAAAAAAGTATCGTCGCACGAGATTTGTTTGTAAATTGATCAATGATCATCTTCTACATCGATCAAGTCCGTAAAGAATGGAATGCGGCGTATCACGTGATGCAAGACGAATAGTATAAAAATGAAGAAAATATAAAAGATATCGTGGACGATTATCCAAAAGATATGAGCGATATTTTGAACAAGATCTTATAATCAAAAATATTGAGATTTCGATGATGAAGATATTGAAAAGGATGAGATAAATTGTGATAGTTGAAATGGATAACATTTGTACAACTCTTCGTCCACAAGAGTATAAACCGTAAACGACTAAAATTAATTAACTTTTTGTTTTTATTTTTAGTAGTTACCTCATATTCTTTTTACCACTAATAAACTAAATTAACCTAATAAGTTTACCGCAATTTAAAATAATAATTTACAAGACTATCAAACTATTACTATTATTATAATAATAATTATTATTATTATAATTATAATTATAATTATAATAATAAAAATAATAATATAATCGTACCATAAATAATAAACTTTAAATAATAATTAATAATTTATAATTAGTTGGCTAAACAAAAACATTATTCATGTATTCTATTTTGTTACAAAATTAATATGTTATGTATACATACGTTTTAATTAAACTATACTAATGATCAAAATATATATAACAATAAAACTATACTATTAATTTATATAATATAAAGCCGAGTTTATGGTTATAATAATTTTGTCATGTCTGTTTGCCGTGTGACTGTTACTGTTTTGATCGTAACAACCGTGAATTACACCATGTTCTATCGCGTTAGATTACCCTACGTACCGGAATAGAGACTGTTTTAAACATATAACAACCGTGTTAGTGAATTACGCCATCTTCTACGGCGTTAGATTACCGTAGGTACAGGAAGAGACTATTTTAAACATATCAAATCATGTCGTATCACGTGGGGTTTCACACTTCTAATGTGAATCCTCTCGACCGAGTGCTTAGACTTTCATACGATATCACACACCTTTACTTAGACCATCTACAGCAGTGGGGATATTTCATCTCCCAAAAGCGCGTCACATCAGCGCTACATCAGCATACTCTCCAAATAATTCTGCAAAAATTCTTACTCCCAACAGCGGTGCATATTTCATCTTTCAGCATAGCCCACCATATTTCTCTCTCTTCCACATCATTCTACTTTACAATATCCTACCATATATTTTTATTTATCTTTCTTATTATTTACTATATACTTACATTAAAATTATATATATTAAAATAAATAATTTTTTTAAATTAACATAATATATTTTCTTTACAAATAAAAACTATAAAATTGAAATAATTAAAAATATAATACATATATAATATATAGTATATTTAAAAATCAAAATTAAAATTAAAATTGGTTTGATTTCCTAAAAAGCTTCAACTTTTAATAGAATAAATAATTTACAAATTTAATAAAATATATTATTGATCACCTAAATTTATTTTTTTAACTTACAAAAATGTTCCGAAAAATTGTTTCGGAAATACTTAATAAAAAAACTTAAAAAATTTCGTTGTCCGAATCAATCAAAACAAGTCTATTTATAGATCTCAAGAAATTATAAATCATGGTATAATTTATTTATTTTTTAACTTACAAAAATGTTCCGAAAATTGTTTCGGAAATACTTAATAAAAAAACTTAAAAAATTTCGTTGTCCGAATCAATCAAACCAAGTCTCTATTTATAGATCTCAAGAAATTATAAATCATGGTATAATTTATTTATTTTTTTTACTTACCAAAATGTTCCGAAAATTGTTTCGGAAATACTTAATAAATAAAACTTAAATAATTTCGTTGTCCGAATCAATCAAACCAAGTCTCTATTTATAGATCTCAAAAAATTATAAATCATGGTATAATTTCTTTATTTTTTTAACTTACAAAAATGTTCCAAAAATCATTTTGAAAATACTATATAAATAAAAAGCTCAAAAAATTTCGGTGTCGGAATGAAAAAAACCAAATCTCTACTCGTAGATATCGAAAAATTATAAATAATAGTATACTTTTTTATATTTTTTACCAACCATTTTTTTTAAAAACCCATTTTTCTAAAAAGAAATAAAAAAAATAAGGTACACTGCAGCATGCCATTTGACATGCTGCAATTGGTTCTTTAAAAGATGGATTGGGATTCATCTTTTGAATCCCAAACCATCTTTTACGGACAGCCAGTGTGTATCAAATACGCTGCTGCTCTAGAAATATGTGCTGCTCTATATAGTCTTAGTTATCCAATTCAGCTTGTGAGACAGATTGGTCAAGTCTAATTTCCTTTGCCAATGCATGATTTTTGTTAGATTATGTTTTTTTAATAAGCGTGTCATTATTTTAAAACTATTAAACAAAGAAAAGGAATATTTTGTTTAGGGTGGACTAATCTTATTTTTTTGCTAATCTACTAGTGTGGTACAATAAGACAAAATTATGATGCTTCAAGTATATCTTAGTAGGTATATAGGCGCTGGCCGGCCTTATTTTTATTACAATTATATAGTCGACAAATTATTGAAAATAAAAAACTATACACATTTTAGTATATGATAATAAAATGGGTCAAGCTATATATACCAAAATGTGGTTTAAGTATACCCAATTGAATTTACCCAAAGGTGGTATAAGTTTATCCAAATTTTGACAAAAATACCCTTTTCTAGGTATATAAGGTTTTTTTTTACTAATCTTATCCACCTCATTTTTTCTCTTACACTCTCTAACTTCTCTCTAAAACCTACCGACCGGTACACCCTCTCTGTACCGATGGTACAGAGCGTATCGTACCATAATCCACGATACGCTCTGTACCATCGGTATAGAAGGGGTGTACCGGTCGGTACAAGGGGTCCGTACCGGCCGGTACGCCCCCCCTGTACCTATGGTACGCTCAGCTTTTGCAAATGGCCATTTTCCGGCCGAATTCCGGCCGAATTCCGACCGGAAAATGGCCTCCAAACACCCCAAAATTATGATTTTTTTAGTAATTAAATTTTTGAAGTATTTTTTTAAAAAAATTAAACAAGTTTTGATTTTGTGTTTTCATTAGAAGAAGTTTAAAAAAATTAAAAAGAGTTTGAATGTTCTTGAGGCAACTTTGAATGTTCAAGAACAAGTTGAAGAATTTCACAAAATTGTAGTAATATGGGGTTTGATCTAGTAGAGAGTTGTGTTTTTTTGGGTATACATAACCAAATAGATTGTTTTGTGAATTGGGTGTATCTAGGATATACTTAGTGTTTTTTTTTACTTAGTGGCAATTCAGATATTAAATGAAAGTTCAAGGGTTTTTTTGTCCTAAAAAAGTCAAACAAAAGTCAACTGCGTTTTTTGGGTATACTTAAACCACATTTGGGTATATATAGCCATACCCTAATAAAATAGGTAAGAACGAAGTACTATCTAAAAAGATACTAGACACAAAAAAAAACTTATTAGATAAAATAATTGTTTTGAAATATTTTTCATAATGGGATAAAAATACTAAATACAGATCGATGGGGTCAGAATTTTTGGAAGGACATTTTTGTAAAAATTAGAGAGACAGTTCGGGTCTATCTTAGATCAAGCAAACTAAAAATAAATTCTACCAGACAATACGTGGTTCACCTGTGTGCTAATATTGAACCGGATCCGAGATTCGATCTATAAAGCTCACGGGTCAAAGAAATAATATAGATAACCCAACCAACTTCATTTAATAGGTTGGATTTTTTTCTAGAAAACATTAAATACAAGCACACACCTCCTTTATCTCACTACTCACTACCCAAAAAATAAGATTCAACTCACAAACTCCACAAAAGATCTTTTAATCACAAATTGTCCTCACCAAATTGGTGACCACAATAGGAGGCGACGGTGCCTGAATTACAAATTCAAAACAAGTAATAAAAATAGTTCGAATGGAGCCGAATGCACATAATACTCCACTTCCGGAGGTGGAAAAAGTAAAGAAAATAATGAGCACACTACTGTGTCTCATGTTAATTATAATGAAAATGAAAAACAGTCTATGCAAGAGGAGTGTGATCAATTGGGGGTTGAAATTGAGGGTTTGAGGGCCCAGAAACAAGCAGAAAAATAAATTAAAGAAAAATAGGGTGTGTCACCACTCCACCATACTGATAATCCTAGTGAAAATGAATAGTCCCTAAAGAAACCCAGAGTACCCGAACAAATGGAAAGTTCCACGTCGGAATCTTCTAGCAATTCATCTAATGATTCAGAGCTTGAAGAGTCAGTCTCATCTAGTAGTTATGAAGGACGATTAAAGAAGAAAATAAGGTTGATAAAAAATATTCAAGAAAAAGGGATCATCATGGGAGGCTAAAAAAAGTATCAAGGAAAATGAATGGTTCAGCTGATCAACATATTGACCGTTTGTTGATTGATCCATTTTCTTTTCAATCTGAACCCGATATTTTTGCTACTCTGAATAAGGATACTATTTTTAGTCGTAGCTAAAATTGAATGCAATCACCGATGTCCTCAAAAATACTTTTAGAGACATCTTCCTAAAAGATGTGATAGTTCCAAGATGGAAAAGTATGATAGAAGTAAAGATCCGGACAATCATCTTGAGTAATTTAAAAACTTCATGATGAACTCTGATGATGATGACAAACTGCTATGTAGGGATTTCTCTCAAACCTACAAGGGAAGTTCCCTTAAATGGTACAATAGTCTCCCCTAGGGATCTATAAAAAAAGATTGATATTTTTTAGGTTGCTTTTTGGAGGCAATTTGTTGGAAGCAAAGAGCTTAAGGGTAATGGCGATACAATTATCCATTGTGCCCAAGAACCGAACGAGTTATTAAAATAATATATCAACAAGTATGTAAATAAGAAAAATGGGTTAGCTGACTGCTATGAACAAGTTGCAATTGCCTCTCTGAGACAAGGCTTGAGTCTGGGTAACTTGGCCGCTTTAGTGACCCGAAAGAAAATTATGAATTTTAGAGGGTTGTTAAATCAAGTGAGGAAACATATTAGTGTTGAAGAGACTAAGAAATCCAGAGTACCTCGCTAGGTCAAATCCCACCTACAGCATCAACACCTCAAACAACTACCCAGTCCGGTTGCAGATCAAAGGAAATTGGGCAGGATCTCACCGGCCCGAGCAGAATCAATCCAACCAGAACTAGAACCTAACCAACAAGTTAGAAGTATAAGGGGACATTTGGTTCAACCTGAACGGTTTGCTAAGTTGGGAGAAAGTGTGGCTATGATATATGACAAAACTAAAAATAATGTACACTTTAGAAGGCGGTCACATTACAATCTCCTAGAGAAACCCAGAGTTCCCGTTCCTGTAAATATCATAACAAAGTTGGGCATGATACCCATGATTGTATAGCATTAAAACAAGAGGTGCAGAATCTCATTGAAAGGGGTAAATTGGGGGCATATGTTAAAAATAAGGGGGTAGCAGGCCAGATAATGCACCATCCAGTACTAATACTCCCCGAACGACTCATTCGATAGCTCTTCGAACATTTAGATAGGAGCATACTATGATGATTATTAAAATATTTTATGTGTATTCGGAGTACCTTGATCCAGATCCAAGTCGGAATCAGGTAGAGGGGATGGTGGACAAGATTCCAACTGTTTCTGATCTGGTTAAATATTTCGAGTCTTTAACCATGTTTGGAGGAATTACTATGACCGCACCTTCAAATTTTTCAAGAAAAATGCATGTCAACAACTTGACTACTCAATTAGATGGGAGAATGTCCACACATATATACTAAACTCCATCTCTTTTCATAGTTTTTGATGATGATGACCTAAGGGATATTGTTGGACCTCATGAAGATGTCGTGGTGATAGCGACATCAATAGGAGGAAATGATGCACGTCGAATCTTGATTGATACGACAGTTCGGGAAACATATTATTTTTGAATACCTATAAACAGATAAAAAATCCCTCAGTTATTCAACATTCGAACAGAACTATTGTGGGATTCACTGGTAGTTCGGCAGATGTAATTGGAGATTTGAGGAGGATGTACTGTTAGGCAAAGGGCCTTTCAAGGAAACAGTGAAGGTATTGTTTGTTATGGTTGACTGTCTAGCATCTTATAATGTTATATTTGGGAGATCCTGGCTCTCCAGAATGCACGTTGTAGCCTCTAGTATTCACTAATGCTTAAAGTATGTTGTGGGGGCACAAGTGGTTGTTTCCCGAAGCAGTCAGAAGATAGTTAGAAAATGTTATGTAACAACTCTTTCCTCGAAATCTTTGGACGCGGTCAAGTTATTAAAGAATAACAGCTATTGGAGCCTCCACCGATGAGAATGAAATTGATGATCCAATAGAGGATCCTAGTGTTATAATACCTATATAAGAAGTTGAAATTCATTCCCTGGCCAAGGGCAAGAGTGTTAAAATTGGTACTAAGTTTCCACCCAGTTCGAAACAAAGGCTATTGTCTTTCTTATCAGGAAATTTACATGTATTTGCATGGTGCAATGATGATGTAACCGGAGTACCTACTGAAGTAATTTGTCATAAGTTTTCAGTACGAACTGATGTTGGACCAGTTGTACAAAGAAGAAGGTCATTTTCCAAAGAAAAAACAGATGTAATTGTGCAAGAAGTTGATCGGTTGACCAAAATGGGACACATCAAAGAATCTCGGTACCCATTATGGATTGCCAACCCTATTTTGGTGAAGAAAAAGAATTGCAAGTGGCGCATGTATATTGAATTCATAGATCTTAATAAGGCTTGTCCCAAAGATCCTTATCCTGTTCCTCGGATAGATCAATTAGTATATTCTACCTCTGGGAACAAGATATTGTGCTTCATGGATGCATTTTTAGGCTATAATTAAATAAAAGTAGATCCAAATGATCAAGACCACACAACTTTTATTACGGACAGAGGACTTCATTGTTACAAATTGATGCCATTTGGATTGAAAAATGATGGGGCCACTTATCAAAGGTTAGTAAACAAAGCCTTTGCTAATCAAATTGACAGGAATATGGAGGTATATATAAACGACATGATGGTGAAGATCTTCGAGGAAGATGCACATATATTTGATATTCAAGAAATTGTTTCTAATTTAACAGCCATCAATTTAAAATTAAACCTTGAGAAATGTGTTTTTAGGGTCCGATCTGGAAAGTTCTTGGGTTATATCATAAGTGAAAAATAGATTCAATTTGCTCTGGATCAACTAAATTCTTTGTTAGCTATGGATCCTCCTCGAAGAACTAAACAGGTTCAAAGACTAACCGGACGTTTGGCTGTGTTAAACAGGTTTATTTCAAGATCATCTAACAAGTGTGCTCAATTTTTCCAAGTATTAAGAAATGCAAAAAACTTTGATTAGTCTCCACAGTGTGAGCATACTTTCTTTGAAATTAAAAAGCATTTATCTTCGCCTAAGACTTTGTTCAAACCTATTTAGGGGGAAAACTCTATATATACTTAGCTGTGTTGGAGTATGCGGTAAATGTTGTGCTAATGAGAGAGGTGGATAATCCCCCGTTCGTTTTATCATGTTAACAAAAGTATGTTGGATGCCGAAATTAGATATTTGAAGTTAGAAAAGTTAGCCTTGGCATTGGTAATAGCAGCCCGAAAAATGAGACCGTAGTTCCAAGCAGATTCGATTGTTGTCCGAACATCTTTTCCTTTGAAGAATGTTCTCTAAAAGGATGATATATCAAGGAGGATGACCAAGTGGTCAGTTGAGCTGGGTGATTATGATATTGATTTTGTACCCCGAACTACAGTCAAGGCTCAATCAATGGCTAATTTCTTAGTAGAGTTTCATACTAATAGGCCCCCTGGGAAAAAGCAAGAAAACCAATCTAAGAAAGAATGGGTAGTCTAAACTGATGGCGGGTCTAGTACCATGGGATGTGGGCCAGAATTTTTTTAACTTCTCCTTATGGTGATACTATGTATCAAGCTATATGTTTTAGTTTAAGGGCCTCCAACAATGAATCTGAATATGAAGCAGCTATAGCCGTACTCAGACGAGCCCTTATATGTGGGGCAAAAAGAGTCTGATTGATAAGTGACTCCCAACTAATTATTCATCACGCTCAGGGGAAGTCCGAAGCAAAGAAGGAACAATTGATAAAATATTTGCTCATACTGAGATAAGTTACTGCAAGATTTAAAGATATCAAATACGAACATGTCCCTAGATCGGAGAATACTCTGACTAACTCTCTAACGACCATAGCCTATTTTGAATCCTAGCCATGGATTCTGATGCTAAAGTGTCCATCAATAATTTTAAGCAAAGAAAAGCATAAAATAGATGAAGAAAGTATGAGTATACTTGTCATTCAACCCAAATACTGGAGGTATGATATTTTTCAATTTATTTTCGGTAGAATTTTAACTTTGGATAAAACCCTCGCTAAGAAAATTAAATATAAAGCTCGTGGTTTCCTGGTATTAAGAGAATTTTTGTATAAGAAATATTTCAGCAGACCCCTTTTGTGCTGCTTAGGATTTGAAGAATCCCAAAATGTTATATTTAAACTACACGATGGAGAAGGCTCTGCACATTGTGGCTATAGGGCCTTTACCAGAAGAGTCTTACTAGCAGGGTACTACTGGCCAATGATAATGGCAGATGCCAAAGATATGGTCAAGATATGGCAGATACCAGAGATATAGAAATGAAATCTATGTGCCAGCAGTTCCTATGGAGTCCATATCTGAACCCATACCTTTCGATAGATGGGATTTGGATTTGGTTGGAACTCTTCCCATTGCATCCAGAGGATATTGAACAATAATAGTGGCAATTGACTATTTTTCTAAGTGGATTGAAGCATAACCCTTATTTAAAACCACTTCTAAGGCGATTATAAAATTTATTCTATCCACATATGTTGTAGATTTGGATTTCCATGGAAGATCACTACAAATAATGGGCCACAATTTGATAATAAAGACATGGAGATGATTTGCACTTCCAAAGGAATTCAACTCTGTTTTTCTTCTCCTTTCTACCCTCAGGCTAGTGGGAAAGTTAACGTTGCTAATCGAACGATCTGTTTAGGATTAAGGAAAAAACTGGAGGGTGCTGCACGAAAATAGCCAAGTTATTTGCAAGAGGTATTGTGGGCTTACCAAACTACTCTCCGGACTGCTACATAAGAATCCCTTTTTGCCCTCGTTTATGGGATGGATACAATCACACCCATAGAAGCTACTTTACCATCTTTCAGGATCCAAAATTATTCCGAACAGGAAAACGGTATAGCAATTAGGAATCAATTGGATTTGATTGAAGAAAAAATAGTCAAGCCAATGACATATAGACTTCAAGACAAAAAGAGCAGATTTTTTAAGCACCCATGGAACATTGAACATCTCAGGTTATATTTAGAATAGAACTTTCTTGTAAATATTAACCTTCTCATATCTCAATGTAAATATTAGGGGGCATACTCTTTTAAAAATATCTTATGCCTTATTCAAAATTCTTGTGAGTAGTATGAGGAGATCGAATAAATTGAATACTTATTAAACACCCCAGCTCTCAAATGAAGTTTGTTGAGCTGACCAAATTTACTAAACACTTAATCAGATCCATTAAACATTCATGACCAGATTCATTCAACACTTATTAAACATTTATTAAACAAATCAAAAATATTAAAAACCACTTAAACACTAGCTATAAGAAAACAAATGAGTTCGTACAAAATAAAGATTTGATATTTGAACTTGATCGAATCGAGTTCGACCTACAATCCAGAAAATGCCTTGGCCATCCAAGGACTTTGGTTCATAAAACAAGGATTAAAAAACATAAAAACATTTCTTGGTTATTTAAGGACTTTAGTTATAAACACAAAAAAACATTATAACCTTAGGGTTTGTTCCCTTCGGTTTTTTCATCACCTTCACCTTTCTTGGGACTCTTGAGTTCAACGCTTGAACTCTCACCAGTTCCTTCATCAGAATCATCTTCACTTGAATAGCCATGATTATCAACATCCACCATGGTATAGTAAGGAATATCCTCGTATGGCACATATTTCCGCAAAGGACCAAGGGTCCTATTTGGAAACGTTTCATAGAAAAACAAAACCATGTCCGATTTGACCCCCTCATTTTTTTTCCAGAGAATACACCATCCCGGAAGAATACTTCTCTATGGCTGCAGCTATCTCTTGAGCCTTGCTATCCTTTAGAGATTTGTTTTCTTCCTCTTTCCTGGAGAGAGCTGTTTCTAGTTTTCTTTTCTCTTCGGTTAAAGTGAAAATTGTATTGGTGTTGGTAGTGTGTTGCTCCTTCAAGGCTTTGATTTCGTTGGAAGAATTGGTTTTCAAGATGAATCATTTGTTTTGGATCTCATCTTGAGCATTCTTGGACTGACGAAGTTCGGTTGCTAAATCCTCTTTCTCTTTGTTTAAAGCATCGATCCTATTCAAAGCAGCGGTGAGATCGGTAGTCAAACTCTGGTTTAACGTGGTAAGAGTATGAATGTTTGCAGCTTGCTCCCTAACCTGCCTCACCAAGTCCACTATTGGCCTAATAAAGCCCAAAAACTACATGACCTAAGGTGTCTTGTTCGCTTGACACCTCGAAAGACTCGCCATTATAAATAACGGCGTTGGAAATATTGGACTTAGGGAAGGATCTAAAGTCATCCTTGTCCAGGTCACTAAAAGATGTTGTGAAATTCGTCAAGATTAACCTCTCCCTCGGTAGATGGCTGATTAATTTTAGGAAGCTTTGGTGAAACCGGTTTAGCAAGAGCCTTTACTTGTGGAGGAGCCTCATGTGGCAGCGTAAGATTGCCAACAGGAGGCCATAGAATTATTTCTGACCCCAGGTTGTTCTTGTTTTTAATCTTCGCTCTTCGGTCATCAACCTCTTTGGGCCTTTTATGACTTTTCTTCTTGGCTTGAAGGGATTCATCCAATTCCCCATTTTCCCTGACTGTTGCAGCCACAGCCTCCAATAGGACAGAATTTTTCCCTTCAAGATTCTTCGAACTAGCTGCTTCGGGGTTCTGGGAGGTGTGTCGGTTCCAGTCTTTTTCTTATTCTTTATTATAATTTTGTCTAGATGACTAGGAGCTTTAATCCAAGCTGGTAAATACAGCTTGCCATCATTTTCCCCTGTCTTTCTCAGTATAACATTTGCTGGAGGGGGTGTGGTCAGCTGTTCCCAGGAAAGAACTCTGCTTCCGGTGGAGTTCCATAAATGAGATCTCAACATATTTCCCAAAATTAATTAGTTGTAGAAACCAAGCCCCTGTGTTTATGATGCCCATTGGTTCAATTTGGCAAGGGTAGGTTTTCCAGCCTCTAAGTGCTCAGGAAACATCTTTGAAAGAATAAAAGAAGTGCTGCCTAGTCAGTAGAGAGTTAAACATAACTGAAAGAATAAAAGAAGTGTTACCTACTTAGTAGAGAGTTTAACATAAATGAAAGAATAAAAGAAGTGTTACCTGAGCTCCTCTAATACTTAGTTAGTTGACTTGGATTTGTTTGATAGTTGATTTTTTTCCATTCTCCTAGGCTCCGTTGATAAACAAAAATTGGTTCCTCTATGGTTTCTCAGCCTCTAGCAGGTCATTCACCACCTCGTAGGCGTTCCCCATGTAATAGTGGTAGAAAGGAACCTGGTGGTTTCTGGTGTGGATAATAATCGCCTGAGGGTAGGCTGGTAATTTCAGTTGGTGTTTTATGGTGGTATGTGGGTGTTTAAGTGGTGGTGTGTGGGTGTTTTAAGTGTTTAGAGAGTAGAGAGATAATTAAGCAACTTGGTAGCAGTTAATTTTCATTACCCATAGTTAATGCGGGTGGTTGGGTATTTATGGTGTGATGTTTGGGCCCTTATGGGCTTTCGGGTTATGTTTAAAGGATCCGGGTCATGTTCAAAGACCCATGAGCTCTAAGCAGGAGAGCAAGTAGCTTAGTCAGGAAGTGTTTAGGTTTTTTAGTACTTTTGTCATAGTTCGAACAGTCCTATGGTTATAGTGTTCGAAGTGATCTGTCCGATCTGTTCGGTCCGGAGGCTTTGGACTGATCTGTCCCTGTCCGGGGAGCATGCTGAATTCGGACTCATCAGGAGCCCCTTTTTTAGGTGTTTGAGCAAGTATTCTTGTCAGAGACCTGAAAAACAGTCAGATGTTAAAAGTAGTTTTCAATCTGGACAGGTCTATGGGTTTACCCGGACAGATAAAACTTCACGAATTCAAAACGGTTTTTGCCAGAGTTCGTGGGACACGTGTCGCTCTCTGATTGGTCACTCCAGCCGTTTTTTCACCTTGAATTTCACACCACCTTCTTCGAAAAGCAACCTCTTTAATTACAGATGGTGACATCAGCGCCGTCTTTTAATCATTGCCACACTTTTCGAATTCTCCTAGGAATCAACTCCTCTTTTTAGATTTACTATAAATTCAAACTCACTTTCTACTGTTTTACTATCTCTTCCATATTTACTCTGCAAATTTACTCAGAGCTTTCTCTCTCTAAAGCAAAGATTTTCTTGGTAGTTTATGTTTACAGCAAGGACTGCATTGATCAAAGGCGAGTGGCTCAATCTTTCTGAGTTGGAGAGAGCACAAAAAGTTGAGAAGGAAAAACGAATCGCAGCGGGGCTACCTTCATCACCTGTTGACAGACCAGTTGCCTCCATTACAGAGTCAGATCAAGGCTCGTCCTCCTCTAAAGGTACTAAGCCCAAAAAACTATTTCAATCCACCCTCTCACCTATAGTCTATGGTTCCTCAGTTCAGGAGTCAATACCTGCTGTTGAGCCAGGAGTTACAGTCACAAGTGTCAGGAAACCTTCTCCTTTTCTCGCCATGGGATCAGACACAGAGCACTCTCCGGAGAAACTGGTGGTTAAGAGGACAAGCCGGCTGGTTAAGGGGCCAGGCTCCAAAAATACTCCCTCAAAATCGGGGGCAAAAAATAGTAGTTCTGGGTCTGGAGTGCCCATCAGAGCTCCCCGGGAAAGGCCATCCGGTCCGGAGGCGAGCAACCCAGTACTCCCAAGAGAGACCTCTGCCTCAGAGCCCCAGCCTGAGACTAGAGGTCAAGAAGACATTGAAAACCAGCAGTCCGGAAGCCAGGCTGTGCCAAGTTTGAGCCCTCCCCGGACCACTGCCACTGATATTCCTCTAACGATCATGGAGGAAAGAATGGAGGACTCAGTTGAAGAAGTCCCTTTTGAGTCTGAGCCATCCGGCCAGACTAGTAACACTACTGTTGCCAAAAAAGATAAGGGCAAAGAAAAACTATGCTTGAGGCATCCGGATCTGCCGGAGTGTCTCGAAGGGAAGGTAGGGCCCTGTTTTCACAGGGTCGAACTTAAATATCTCTTGGCCTTACAGAAGACCAAGTATGCTTTTATCCACATGACCGAACTAGGTCGAATGCGCACAAAATGGGGGATCCCAGAAAATGTGAAGATAAGGATTCCCATAGATCCTGAAACCCCTATGGATTGCAAGCTGAACGAAATAGTCTTCTTCACGGAGCTATTTAACTGGGGACTCAGATTCCCATTGGACCCGGATGTTGGTATACTCTGATGTCATGTATCATGGCATCGAGGCTGTCCGGGATCCCTCTTCCTATGGAAGAATTTGCAGCAATGGCCAATCTTTGCAAACATCACCAATTCCCCTTCTACCACTTCAATATGGGGAATGATCTCAAAGCCGTTGATGATCTACTGGAGTCTGAGAGCAAATGGAGGAGCCAATTTTTGTTTGTCAGTGGCGCTTGGGAAAACGGACAGAAGATCAAGTCCGGAGTGAACCCAAGCCTCCTCAGAAGCAGGTGGAGGAGTGACCGTAAGTTTCTTACTCTAAATCTTTGTCTACTTTTTGCTTCTTATAGTTGGTTTTAAATTAATCAATCTTTCTTTGTCTTAACAGAACTTCCTAAGGAGTTCGGTGATTACTTGAAGGACGGACAGGTCACTTGTGGCAAAATCAATGCCTGGGCCGCAGAGAACTGGGGGAACCGATTCCACAATGCCTTCACAAATGGAAATCTGGCAAGGTCTCACCTGTAGAACACCACGGGTCGGAGAGATTTAAGCTGGGAGGAGCTCACCACTCAACCCTCTCCGGACATAGTGCTCAAGAGGTCCCATGAAGCAGAATGGACACTCTTCTTGCCAGGCCGGGCCAAAACCCCAAGCAAAATGAAGGGAAAGAAGAAAGGCAAAAAGGTGGCGAGCAGTGCTAACCCTGCTGATGCTGAGAAGGATGCTCCAACTGACCCGGAGGGGCCGGCTCATAGCCAAATTGATGTTTCTCTTTTGCAGGTAGTGGAGCAAGAGACCGAAAGGCAGGAAGCAGAACTCCCAAAATCTCCAAGGGCTTCCAAGAGGAATCGCAAGCAGGGGAGTGAAGGGGAAGACCGGGCAGCCAAGAAGAAAAAGACTGCTAAAGGAGATGAGCTTGCTCTCCGGGATCCGGAGCCTTCTGTTCAGGTTGACCCTTCTGACCCAACACATGCTGAAAAGATCCCAAGGGACTTTTATACTGATGAAGTTGAGGGAGGAGAGCTCAACATGTAAGAAGTAGACATCACCGGTCTTGGTGAACTTGGCGAATACTTCCTCAACCTCCCCAGAGACGACTTCGCAGGGCTTTACATTCCTCCGAGCAGCTCTAACACTGTCAATTTCAATGGTAAGACTTTCATCGTCTCTAGTGAAAAGGACACCATAGCCCACTCCTTGCTAAGCAATGTGCAGCCAGTACTTACACTGGAGAGACAAGTCCGGAGTCAAGCAGACACCATCAAAGACCTTAAGTCTGAGAAGGAAAAGCTGTCCGAAGACCTTTGCACAGCCACTGCCAATGCTGACATGCTAAAGGAAGCAAATGAGGAATTGAAGAAGAATCGGGAGGAAAGTGACACAAAAGTTGCTACTCTAGAGGAAACCATCAGAGACCTCCGGGAAAAGCTGTCCGGGGTGGAGAAGGACCTTACTGCCTCAAAAGAAGAGACCAAGGCAAAGGACAAGACCATCACCAACCTAACTACTGATAAGATTGCCCTTGAGAATGCAGTGTCCAAAGCTGTCGAGGAGAAAAATACTTTGTTACAAGAGCAGGAGGCCAAGATCCAAGCCAGGATCAATAATTATGCCAACCAGATGATCAAGAGCGAAGAGCTACTGCTTGAGAAGGTGAGGTCTGACATGGTCCTACTTTTCCATGAAAAGTTTCAACAGAGGAACCTAGGGGAGTTGTGGCTTTATGTTGAGCCCGAAAACCTCCCATACCATACGATGGCCGAAGGTGACAGGTATGGCTACTCTAGTGGCTCCTCGGATGATGAAGAACATACTGGGGAGAGCCCAGATGACAAGAAAGACGATCCCAAAGGCAAGAAGGTAGATGAAGGGAAAGATGACCCTAAGGGTAAGAAGGTAGTCGAAGGTGAGCCATCCTCAAAGGCTCAACCTTAACTTATGATCCACTTAGTTTATTTTTAATTCAGACTAAAGTCCTTGGAAGGCCAAGGCACTCTTTTTGTAATGGTGTCCGGAATTTGACCGGACAGGTTTTTTGTGTTCTACTTTGACTGTTTAAAAGTCCTTGGAAGGCCAAGGCAAGTTTAAGTTATTTGATTTAATGAATATCTCTGTTTTGTGCAACCATCATCTTCTTTCATTGTTCATTTTAATTTTGATAGCCAGAGTTTAAGTAGCTTTTAGATATTGCATTGTGAGAGTGTTTAAATTCTCCGGCTAGAGTTTAAATAGCCTTTAGATATTTCAGTCCGGATAGTATGATAAGGGATTGAACTTTAAAAACACTTAGAAAATTTTGAAGAAGGCATCGAATTTTATTTAACAACCCGGACACCTCATTAAAACCTCTCCGCGCCACCGGGTAGGAAAGAGTATGCCCCCAAATATTTACATGGATGTTTAAACAAGTAAATATTTACACAAGTGGTATTCCAAGTACATCCGGAGATGCTCAATATTCCAAGGATGAGTTAGAACTCTGCCATCTTTGTCTTCCAACCAATAGGTCCCAGGCTTAATCCTTTCAACAACGATATACGGACCCTCCCAAGTTAGGCCCAGCTTTCCGAAGAGTTTTTCTTTAGTGTGTAAGAAGACCTTCCTTAATACTTTGTCCCTAGGTTGGAAATCTCTTCTCTTAACTTTAGAAGCAAACCTGCTCCTCATCAAGCCCTGATAGTGCGCAACTCTAAGGTGAGCTTTAACCCGTCTCTCTTCTATCAAATCAAGCTGACTTCTGATTGCCATCTCATTATCATGTTCGGAGAAGTTGTGAACACGAAAGGAAGGGAGAGTCTTCTCTATGGGGGCTACTGCATCCATCCCATAGACCAAGGAGAAGGGTGATTCTTGTGTTGCAGCCCCATGTGTTGTCCGGTAGGCCCACAAGACCTATTGTAAATAACTAGGCCACTTCCCAGCAGCCCCTTCCAATTTTTTCTTTAAGCCGGACAGTATAGTTCTATTAGCCACTTCAACCTGCCCATTTTCTTGTGGGTGGAAAGGTGAAGAAAAACAATGCTGTATACCCCTTGAGGCACAGACGCTCTCCATTTCTCTATTGTCGAACTGTGGCCCGTTGTCTGTTGTTATTTTCTGCGGGACACCAAATCTGCAACATATGTTGGACATAATGAATTTTATGACAGCTTTTGACGTTGTCCCTGCCAGAGGGGCTGCTTCTATCCACTTCGAGAAGTAGTCTATGGCCACAATTATAGTTTTGCGCCCTCCGGACGCCACATGGAGAGGCCCTACTAAGTCCAATCCCCATCGAGCAAAGGGAATGGGCTCAGAAATGGACTCTAGAGGAATGGCTGGTACATGAATTTCATTGCTAAACCTCTGGCATGGGTCACACCTTCTCACCAATTCCTTAGCATCTTTCATGATTGATGGCCAATAGTATCCGGAGAGTAACACTCTTCTTGTTAAAGCTTTAAATCCACAATGGGCTGATCCCTCACCATCATGTAATTCGGAGAGGACCACTTGTGACTCTTCATCCCCCAAACAACGCAGGAGAGGTTTACTATAGGATTTTTTGTACAACACTTCTCTCAATATGATGAAACCACGAGCCTTGTGTTTTAATGTTCTGGCTAGTGACTTATCTGGAGGCACAACACCATCAGAGAGATATTGCAAGAGAGGAAACCTCCAATCTTGAGGCTGTTTCACTTGTATTTCAAAAATTTCCTCTTCTTCACCCTTACTAAGTTGAATAGAAGGGCTTTCAAGCACATGGATCCATGGGTATGACTGCGTATATGCTATGGTTGATAAGTCTGCTAGCTCATTTTCTGCCCGGGGAATGTGCTCATAGACAACAGCTTTAAATTTAAGTGCTTTATTTTTGAAGAGGAGTAAATACTTCACAAGCTGCTCCTTTCTAGCCTCAGATTGGCCTAAGGCATGGTGGATAAGCAATTGGGAGTCACTTAGCAGCTTGACCCTCTTAGCCCCACAAATGTAGGCTAACTTTAACCCAGCTATAGCTGCTTCATATTCGGACTCGTTATTAGATGCCCTGAAAGCAAGACAAATAGCCTGGTACATATTGTCTCCATATGGGGAAGTTAAACATATTCCTGCACCACATCCCATAATGCTAGATCCACCGTCTGTTCGGACGATCCACATTTTCTTGTCTTTTATATCAGTAGCTTGCTCTGAATCCCTATCGGAGTGGAATTCAACCAGAAAATCAGCCACAGCTTGGGCTTTCACTGCTGTCCGGGGAGCAAAGTCTATGTCGAAGTCCCCAAACTCTACTGACCACTTAGTCATTCTGCTCGAAATGTCTGCTTTTTGAAGGACATTCTTTAAGGGAAAAGAGGTCCGGTCGATGATAAGATGAGCCTGGAAATAAGGTCTCATCTTCCTTGCAGTTATCACCAGGGCTAATGCCAATTTTTCAAGTTTCAAGTAACGCCTCTCAGCATCTATCAAGATTTTGCTGATGTAGTACACTGGGTGGGGATGTCTATCGACCTCTCTTACCAGCACAACACTGATGGCACAACTTGAAACTGCCAAATATACGAAGAGAGTCTCCCCATCAACTGGTTTGAACAAAGTTTTGGGGGAGGACAGGTGTTTCTTGATTTCATTGAAAGCCTCATCATACTGTGGGGTCCACTCGAACCCCTTTGCACCCTTCAAAGTTTGAAAGAAAGGAGCACACCTGTCCGAAGACCTCGAAATAAATCTGTTTAAGGCAGCTAACCTCCCCGTTAATCGTTGTACTTCTTTAATGTTTCGAGGAGGCTCCATTTGGAATAGAGCATTGAGCTGGTCCGGATCGGGCTGTATTCCATGCTCACTTATGATATACCCTAGAAACTTCCTGGACTGCACTCCGAACACACACTTTTCAGGGTTTAATTTCAAATTCACTTTTACCAAGTTGGCAAAAGTTTCTTGGAGATCAGACAAGTGCAACCGCTCATCTACACTTTTCACCATCATATCATCAATGTATACTTCCATATTTCTTCCAATTTGATCAGCAAATGCCTTGTTGACTAACCTCTGATAAGTAGCCCCAGCATTTTTCAAACCAAATGGCATCACCTTATAGCAATGTAGACCCCTGTCAGTGACAAACGTGGTATGCTCTTGATCCTTCGGATCCACTTGAATCTGATTGTACCCGGAGAAGGAATCCATGAAGGAAAGCAACTTGTTCCCAGAGGTAGAGTCTACTAACTGATCTATCAGGGGGACCAGATACAAATCTTTTGGGCAAGCTCTATTGAGGTCTGTGAAGTCAATGCACATGCGCCACTTGCCATTCTTCTTTTTTACTAAGACAGGATTGGCAGTCTACAAAGGGTATTGAGACTCCTTGATGTGCCCTATCTTTGTGAGCCTGTCAACCTCTTACACAATGACATCAGCCTTTTCTTTCAAAAAAGCTCTTCTTTTTTGGACTACTGGAGCTACATCTCTCCGGACGGATAGGTGGTGTGATATCACCTCTGATGGAACCCCAGTAACATCAGCATTGCACCAAGCAAAAACGTGCTGATGGTCTTTCAAAAACTTCAACATTTCCTTTTTCAACATTGATGGCATCTTGGACCCTATCTTAACACTTTTACCATCTTCCAGACAGTGTGTTTCAACCTCTTCGATCGGTATCAATACTCCGGGGGTCTCTCTGGGGTCATCAATTTCACCCTCACCCCCAGAAAGGCCCTCAAACCGCTATTGTTCATCGATGCGGACTGCCCCCAGCGTTCGAGGAGCCAAGGCAGTGGCATAACATTCTCTTGCAATCTTTTGGCTTCTCCGGACAACTCCAACCTGCCCCTGAACAGCATACTTCAAGCATTGGTGGACTGTCGAAGCCACTGTATGCATCCTAGAGAGCCAAGACCTCCCTAGAATAGCATTATAGCAAGTGGGACAATCCACCACAATAAAGAGTATTCTGACCATTTTCTTAAAAGGGCCCTTGCCCAATAACACCTCCTCTTCGAACTCCCCGATCACATCTGCTGAGCTACCTGTGAAGCCCACGATTGACCTGCCCGAATTCTGAATTACAGCTAGATTTTTCATTTTCTTGTAAGTGGTTAGGAAAAGGATATTGGCTGAGCTTCAAGTATCCACCAAGATTCGTCTTATGTCATTGCCCCCTATAGATGCTCCTATGACAACAGCATCCTCATGAGGGCCAGCAATGTTTCTTAAATCATCTTCATCAAACACAATGAAGGGAAATGAGTTTGGTGACTGATAAGATGTCATACCTCCTTCTAGCTGGGAGGCCAAAGTATGAACATGCCTCTTCCTGGAAGAAGCAGTAGAAGCTGTCATAGTGTCCCCTCCGAAAATGGTTAGTGACTCAAAAAACTTAATGAGCCCGGAGACCGACCTAGAACATTCCTCTATAGCACCCACTCTATTCAGAGTTGGACCGGGATCCAAGTACTCAGATTCCACATCAAACCTTTCAACTATAACCATGGCTCCCTCCGGAGCAGCATTACTTGGACCAACCCGGTGAGTGTTATCAGGCCTGTTACCCCCTCTTCTTTTCACATAGGCCCCCAGCTTTCCCCTTTCAATCAAGTTCTAAACTTCTTGTTTCAATGCTATGCAATCATCAGTGGTATGACCAATATCATTGTGATATTGGCAAAAAGAGTTGCTGCGATGCTCTCTGGGAGACTATAGTGTTGCCGGTCTCCGGTAATGCACCTCATCCTTTGTTTTATCAAAGATAGTGGCCACGCTTTCTTTTAACTCAGCGAACCACTCCGGTTAGACCCATGGCCCTCTCTTGTTTCTGGATTGTTGACTTTGAGCAGGAGCAGCTGGCTGAGACTGAGCTTTCGCCCTACCATGCCCTTGTCCGGTTTCTCTTGCTTTGTTCCCGGACGGATTCTGATTTGGAGCTGGTGCCACTGGGGTAGATCTCACCTGCCTGTGCACCCTGGTTTTCTTTGTTTCATCGACGTTTATTTGTTTGCCAACCTGATTCAGCAACTCTCCCCATGTCATAGCCTTCTTTCTGGTCACCGAATCAGCTAGATTGCCTGGGTTCAAACCCTGTCTCAGGGATGCTATTGCTACCCGTTCGAAGCAATCAGCCAACCCATTCTTTGTGTTCACAAAACGGCTTATGTATTATTTCAAGGACTCATTTGGCTCATGGGCACAATGGATTATTGTGTCTCCATTGCACTTCAGCTCTTTACTCCCTACGAACTGCCTTCGAAAGGCCACCCAAAACGTATCGAAATCTTTAATACAACCCTGAGGCAGGCTGTTGTACCATTTCAAAGCACTCCCCGTGAATGATTGGGAGAATGCCCTACAAAGTAGTTTATCATCATCATCAAAGTTCATCATGAAGTTCTTGAATTGCTCCAGATGGTTGTCCGGATCAGTACTGCCATCGTACTTCTCTATTTTAGTGCTGTCAAACCTCTTGGGGAGGTTTCCGAACAGAATTTTAGAAGACAGTGGAGACTGCCTCCAATTCTTTCCATGACTGAACACAGTATCCTCATTGGGAGTTGCAAAGATACCTGGTTCATCGTGGAAAGCAAAGGGATCCATCAGCATCTTGTCCACATGCCTCCGGTTATGAGATGATCCCTTGCCAATATGCCTTTTCATTCTTCCATGTCTGTCTCTTTTTCTTGAATATTTCTTAACCTGCTTTTGCTTTTTCCTGGTTCGACCCTCATCGCTGCTAGAGGACAAGGATTTTTCATTTCCCTCACTGTCCGAAGAGCTATCTGAAGATTCTGAGCTCGAGTCAAAACTCTCCACAGACTTGGACCGGTGAGACTTTTTCGAACTGGGATGAGTCTTTTTGGTGCTCACATGAGTCTTTGAAGACTCATGCTCTCTGGGGTTATCGGTGTGATGAGCAACCGATGCTTTGGATTTTTCTTTCACGCCCATCTTGGCCTTCACGCTCTTCGACAGTGTATTCATCGTTCTCTTCCACCACTTCGAGCAAAACCGGTGGAAGCTCTGGATTGTCCGGATTCATACGGACAGAGTTTCTTGGCAGGTTTGGAATGCTTGATTCAGGCACCTTTCTCCTCCCACTGTGGTCGCCAATTTGGTGTGGATAATAATCGCCTGAGGGTAGGCTGGTAATTTCAGTTGGTGTTTTATGGTGGTATGTGGGTGTTTAAGTGGTGGTGTGTGGGTGTTTTAAGTGTTTAGAGAGTAGAGAGATAATTAAGCAGCTTGGTAGTAGTTAATTTTCATTACCCATACTTAATGCTGGTGGTTGGGTATTTATAGTGTGATGTTTGGGCCCTTATGGGCTTTCGGGTCATGTTTAAAGGACCCGGGTCATGTTCAAAGACCCATGAGCTCTAAGCAGGAGAGCAAGTAGCTTAGTCAGGAAGTGTTTAGGTTTTTTAGTACTTTTGTCATAGTTTGAAAAGTCCTATGGTCATAGTGTTCGAAGTGATTTGTCCGATCTGTCCGGTCCGGAGGCTTTGGACTGATCTGTCCCTGTCCGGGGAGCATGCTGAATTCGGACTCATCAGTTTCTACATAAACCAGCAACGAAAGCGAATTGCTCCATGGGAAACATAATCTTAGATAGTCTGGAAGCAATGATGCTGGCTAGAAGGGTGTACCATGCATTCAGACTCAGTTGGCTAGGGCAAAGCTTAATCAAATGGAAGTATCAAACTACTTCTGGGTCCAAGGGGAAATGAAGTCCCCAGTTTAGCACTTCGGTGTATACCACCAGTTCGTTGACCTTGCAGTCTAGAATAGTCTCTGGAGTAACCGGAATCCTAACTTTGATAGACTCAGGGAAGCCCCACCTTATCTGTATCCGGTCTAGTTTACCAGTGTGTCTATACACATAATTAATTGTATGAAGGGCCAACCAATACTTTGTGTTTACCTTACGAAGATTTGGCCCAACTCTCCGTTCGAAACACTTCGGGAGTGTTTCAGTGTTAGGCATTCCTGCCTTTTTCCTGTTGGACCGAATTGGTATAATATTCTCGGTATGTCCGTATGTTTCCAGTGGAGTACCCTCCGCATTGTCCTCCATGACTTCCTCCATTATAGTTCATTGTTGATCGACCGACTTAACATGAGTGACCTCTTTTTCAACTTGAGTGGCCTCATCAAGGGTGGACGTGTTGTCCAGATCAATTTGGGATTGGGCGGTAGGTTTTAAGGCATCCAAACTGACGTTTTTGCATAAAGATGGGTTGATTTTAGATTTGGAGAGTTGAGTAACTCTCCGAGGTGTGACCTCTTCCGTATCTGATGTTATTGCTACGAAAGATGATGGCTTCCAAACACTAGAAACGGTTTTTCTCTTAGGAGAAGAATATAAAGACACTTGAACTGAAGGTTCTGATTCTAGAGTAGAAAATGTAGGAATGAAAGAGGATTTTCGCGTTACCGATGTTCCAGATGATGATGTGCTCTTATCAGGTTCTGGAACCACTGGGCTGACTACTCCACCAAGAGAAACGGGGAGTTCTGCTACAATCTTTGCCTCATTTCTTGCCTCATTTCTTGTTCTCTCTAGGTCTGATAGGTTCAACCAACCTCCTTTAATCAAGGTTGTTATAACAGTGAACATATAACCTCTTAAATACAAAGGAAAATCAAAATCTCAAGGTTTCTCTCTCTAGAAAAGATTTATGGCTATGAAAAACTAAACAGTAAAACAAGTTTAAATAGATTCAAACCAATTTTAGTGTTTCTTTTGGGGAAAATGAAACGTTTCGAATAATTATTAGGGGTTATTAAGTCTACCCTAATCACTTTTTGAAAATAGATAAAACTCCCCAAAAAAGAAAAACGGGTGAGAGGTTCAATCGAAACGTGACACGTTTCAACTTTCAGTTTTCTGACCGTTACGTTTTCATTTACAAAAACGAACCCCTTCGGATCCGATCCATGTTTTGTCAATAAATAAGTTAGCTCTTCCAAAACATTTTGTGAAAGACCTAAAGGGGTTACTGAGTGGATCAGAACTTTCTAGAAGGAATTCTTGTGAAAACCGGAGGGGCAGTTTGGGTATATCTTAGACCACGCAACATTGAACCGGATCCGGGATCCAATTGATAAGAGTCGTGGGTCTAAGAAATAGTATAAATACCACAACCAACTTCATTTAATATGTTGGAATGTTTCTAGAAAACATTAAATACAAGCACACACCTCATTTATCTCACTACTCACTACCTAGAAAATAAGATTCAACTCACGAACTTTCCAAAATACCTTTTAATCACAAATTATCCTCACCATAAATAAATGTATATATATATATATATATATATATATATATATATATATATATATATATATATATATATATTCAAGTAGGTATATTGTGATTGTTAAGTCATGCTGAAACAAAAATTGATTAACAAATGAACTCCCAGTCTAGTAATAAAAGCAAGACGAGTATCGAATAAACATAAAAAAATAGAACAAGTAAAGAATAAAAAAGGTAAAAATAACAACAAAGATATGTTGTGTTTTTTATTGATGGAAGTTGTACGTTTTCATATATGTCATATTACAACAAGTATCTTCCAAATATATGGGGATAATGAATGATATTTTTATAAATACTAAAATATGTGGTTAAGTGTATTTTTTATTTAGTCTAAATAGATATTTGAATGTTTGGATTAGATTATGTGTCGATTTTTTGTTCGGGGTAAACTAATTACACTATTATCGGTATCTCTTTAGTCTTGATGAGCTCATAAAATCCTAAGGTAAGTTTAGAAATGGAAATGTTCGTTAAAAAGGATCTAACTAAGGAATGTGTGTACGAAGTGAATGTAATAATTAAAACAGTTTTTTTTTAAAGAGAGAAAAAAACAAAAGGAATAAATGTAGTAATAATTGACTAATCATTGGCTCTTTATATTACACACGAGGTTGGTAGTAAAATTACATAATTACCACCATTAAAGTGGATTTCTCACCTCCACTTTTTTACTATTTACAGATAAGTTCTTTGGGTGTATCATTTAACCCCTCTACTTCTTATGTTTGCTTTACTTTAGTCCTTAATTATTAAATATACAAGCCTATGTATTTTTACTTGGCATAATTAACCTAGTGATTACCTATATTTTTCTCCCCTTATCAGTAGCCCCCCATTCCTCACGAAGATATCTGAGTGAGGACTGCATTTATTCTTTGAACTTGCTTGGATCTTATGACCTCCTTGGATCGGATGGCTTTGCTGGTTATGCCTCACTTATAAAGTTTTTAGATACTGTTCCTCGGATTATTTGTATCAAAACTCCTTAGAAGTAATGACCTCACCCTTGGTCATGATGACCTCACCTAAGTCATCATTCAATTTGAACTCGCGTGCTTCTGTCTAACCGTTATAGAGTTAAAGATATTTTAGATAGTGAGGTCACTTTTGGCCACGTGCCGCATCCTTACCCTAGCGTGTCAGCGCGTCTTTCGAAGAGGTTTGTGACAGATGAAACGTGTCAAGACTTCTTTAACCCTTTGTCTTATGTTCCATTTCACTATAAATACTTGCTTCATTCTCTGAATATAGAACGTCTGTTCTAGAGAGAGAAAATCTCAACCCCAAATCCTCTCTTTGCATTTTCATGCCTGAAGAATTTGTCAATCTTGAATGGTATAAGCTTTGGAGGTGGTTTAATATCTCGAATCAGATTGCTGCTCTCAAACTTTCCGGTGGAAGAGGGCATCCCACACCTGGGAATCGAACTTTCGCGACAACTGGTCCCCCCCGAGAACGCTCAATTAACCTCGTTACTCAGTCCCTCAATCGAGCTTGTTTTAGTGATAACAAGGTTGAGCCTTCGACGTTTGATCTTCCTTCAAAGAATTCTCCCTTCATAATCATGGGTGATGAAAATGGAAAACCGACTAATACAAATGCAGGGGAAAGCATTAAAAGGAAAAGATCCCCCGACCAATCAGTAAAAACTATTCGAGTGAAAATCTCCTCTTCTGCGACAACTCCTCAAGTGACTCCACATGGGTCACTATAAACGACTCCAGAAGTGAGTCCTAGGAAGCATTCGACGAGGGATGTATTATTAGAGAAAGCTTTGACATTCATCCTTGAACTTCAAGAGAGAAATTTACTTGATGAGCCAGCCACCGACTAAGAGCAACCTGATATGGTGGTGGTTGAGGCACATCCTTTACAAGCGGTTCTTGCTATGATACCTTGCCCCGGATGATCCGCTCCGAGTGAAGGTGCTTCCTCTCCTTCCGTGGAGACTACAACTGATCCACCCTCTCGGAATGGGAAAACTTCTATGGTGAAGAAAGATAAAAAGAAAAGGAAATGCACAACAAACCTGCCCTCGAACATAGAGGATGTTTTAGGTGATAATCTTCGCGATATTGAGTCTAAGCATCTTCTTTCCCTATATAGAGTGAAGTACAAATACTTCCATCTAACTGAGAAGGTAAAGCTAAGAGATCGATGGGGAATTCCCGAGAACATCAAGATTCGGTTTCCCACCGTCCGAGAGACTCCATTGTCCATTCGAAATAATGAGCTGATCCTTTACATCGAGCTTATGAACTAGGGCCTTCGTCTATTGTTTGATCCTGCTCTGGTCGAATACTTTCATCTTATCGGACTTTGTCCTTCTCAAGATGGCGCCAACATGTGGTACACACTCATGGCCTACATCATGGCCTCCAGACTCTCTAAAATAACCTTTTTTTTATAGAAAAGCTTATCTCCATCTCAGATGTGGCTAAGAATTCCCATTACCCTTTTTACTCTCTTGGTTTTGCGAGGCAGTTCAAAGTTATCAAAGATTTCTTAGAGGCTGATAAGAAATGGAAACAACAATTTGTCTTCATATTCGGATTATGGGAGACTGGCTTTAAGAATTTCGATGACCTTCCATATCGGTTGACTTTGAAATGGTCCGGGCATGGTACGTATACTTACATATTATTCTATTTTATTGGTTAGCGTCGAATAATCCTAACACTTTCTTTCTAACACCTATAATGGGAATTACTAAACCCTTTAAACATCATGCCAAAAATGCCAAGAATATCTTTGCGAAGCTGAGCGCCTGGGCGGGTAAGCATTGGGACCATAAGTTCCATCATATTTTTCTACCAATGAACTTTGTAAAAATAAACCTTTGGAGGTATGACCTTGGCGAGAAAAGGTCCATGTCCGATCTTATGGTGCCTCCTCCAAATTATTCCATTCTCAAATGTCTCAAGTGCTTGTACAACGTTGTTTACCTTCCTACTTGAGCTCAGGCTCTGAGTCATCAAGACGCGGAAAAGCCCGAGGAGGGTGAAAATGAGACCGAAGAGGATGCCGAGTCAGAAGGTGACGCTCCCGAGGAGTAGGGAGTTGGAACCCAGGGAGGTCACCAGGATGAAACTCATGAGGAAAGACCACTGGAAGTTCAGCAAGAAAACCCAATGGGCCCTCAAATCAATCCTCTAACCAACACTCAAGAAGAAGAATTGAAAGAGGCTCATAACTCCGTTGAGGTGAGACTGCATGGTAGAGTTGGGGCTGTGAGACCAAAAAGACTTAATGCTACAGAGAAGTAAAAAAAAGTGGTTGATGGTGAAGGAGAGAGCGACAACACTACATGTCCGGGCTTTCCTTTAATAAAGAAGGTTATCGTAGTCCACTCTGACTCCGGGGAGGGGGGGGGGATTTGTTCTCCAGAGAAGACAACTGCAAGAAGAGAACTTCAAGGAAAGAGAATATCCCTCCCTGGCCTCATCTTACTTTGACGTATACGAGAACGATTATGTTGCGAATGAGCTAAACAAACTGCTCTGTGTTGCTGCCCTACTCGAACGGAAAGCCAACCGCAAGGATCGCTACAAGTGTGAAGTCCTTCAAAGAAGGGCTGAGGTAAAAACACTGACCTCCAAAGAGGCTGAATTGAAACACAAGGTAAAAGACTTGACAAGTGAGCTTACTAAGAAATTGGAGATATCATCCCAGGTAGAAACATTGACCTCCGAGGAAACTGAATTGAAGCAGAAAGTAAAGACTTGGCCGATGGCCAAGAAAACACAGGTATGATCCCAACTCAAAGTGTTAAAGGTGAACTTTCCAAGGAGAAGAAGACTTTTGTTGATCGTTTGGCCACAATTACTTCCCTCGAGTCTGAACTCTTCGAAGAAAAGAAAAACTTCGACGATGAACGAGAACGGTTTATTACCAGAGATACTGAACGAGACACTCTGGTCAATGGCCTCACCGAGTCTTGTGGGAAGACTAAGTTATACTTTCTGAATGTTTTTGAAGACCCTGAAAAACTATCGGAGAAGAACGAATCTCTAAAGAAAAACTTTGAAACTGAGAAAAAGAAACACCTTGATGAATACGCAGCCGGCATTATCACTTGCCTCGAAGAAAGAGATGTTAATATGAGGTCCGGTATGGTGTTGGAGATGCATAAAAAGTTTCCGGAACTAAATCTCGGCAGCCTTTGGCTACGATTCATTGAAAGGCATCGCCCTACATGAATTTTCGTGGAAGACTTGGAGTCCAGCGATGACTCAGACAGCTCGTCCTCGGAATTTGGTTCCCCGGAAGGCAGCAAAGAAAACTCTGCATCCGACTAGCAAACATTGAATTTTTCCATCGTTAATTTGCTAATTTTTTATATCCATAACTTGTTACAACTCTTTATTATATAACATTTGGTTTGGCTTATTTTGGGCTGGGGGTAGTTTGGTAAAGTGTTTTAGTAAGTTTAGGGTATTTTGTGTTTAGTGTGAGGAGTAATGAGATAATTACGCAGCCTACTTTTATTAAGTCTTGATCACCCTCATTAATGAGAGTGGTTGGGGTATTTATACTCTTAATTAATGACCCATGGCCTTACTGGGTCAAGTTGTGAAACATGGTCAAGTTTAAGGACCCATTAGTCTTTAAATAGATTAGCAAATAGCTTAGTCAAAAGGTATTTTACATTTATCCAGTTCGGATTTTTCAGTAGAGTGATATGGTCCGAATTACCCCTCTCCAGATTAAGTGGTGGGCTGTGATTGAAGTATCCGAACTCATCAGTAGCCCATTTTTAAGGCCTTGCAAAATATCTTTGGTAGGGCTAAAAAAATCTATCAAGCCAATATCAACTTCATCTGAACTGCTTACGTTGGCCGAACTAAGAAGTTTATTTTCAACACCAACCCATTTCGAATTTCGTCAGGATTGGTTTCTCTTCCCAGAATTCTAAGAGTTTCTTCTTGGATTATGAGACACGTGTCAATATTTGGTTCGACCTACCAGCCGTTATTCTTCCTAGATTGGCGCACCCACTAGGTATAAAAATTTACCTAGGTTTCAATTTTTCACATGTTTGCGCAGCCCTTAATCATTGTATAAACCCCTTCCAACTTCTCCTTGGTAATTGTTGTTTTTTACTGTTATATAAATACTCGTTTACTATTTCATTGTCTTTCACACTCAAAGATTTCGTAGAAAGAAATTCATCTTTCCCTTAAAATTTTTCTTGAGAGATTTTATGTTCACAACCAGAAACGCTTTAGTTAAAGGTGGTTGGTTGAATTTGTTAGAGTTAGAGAGAGCAAGGAAGGTAGAAAGAGAGAACCGCATCATCGCCGGCCTCCCAGCTTCTCTAGGTGAGAAAACTAGTCACCCAACTCAGGATGCTGATCAAGGGTTATCCTCTTCCAAAAACCCTAGACCCAAACAACTTTCATTCAAACCAAACCTTTCATCCCTCCCTTCTGGTTCTTCTGTTCAAGAGTCTCAACCTCCTCTGTCTAAGGAAAAAGTCGTTTCAAGTATCAGAAAACCCTCTTCATCTATAACTATGGGTTCTGACACAGAAAAGTCTCTGGAGAAGATAACCCCTCGTCGTACGACTCGCCAAACCAAAACACAGTCCACACCAGCACTGCCAAAACCCTCCGGATCGGAGGTAGCTAAAGCAACTTAGTGGGAAAACCTCTCCGGAGCACAACCTCTACCGTACACTAGGCTTTCAGATGCAACAAGTACTCAACCACCCGAACATCTTTCAACGCAAGACATTGAACTACCTTCTTCTAAGGCAAATGACAAATCTTCCTCAGTGATGGAAGAGATTATGGAAGACAACATCGAGGAGGCCCTTTTCGAGACTAAGGCTTCAGGTGAAACGGGAGATGCTGCTTCTGATAATAAAGGAAATAGTAAGGTAAAAGTTTGTATGACTCATCCGGACTCGCTTCTGGAGTGCTTAAAGGGTAAGGTAGGCCCTTGTTTCAAACACGTCAGCGTCAAATACTTGTTGGCCTGCAAAACATCAACTACATCTACACCCATATTGTTGAGTTGGGCCAAATCCGAACCAAGTGGGGGATCCCGGAGTCTGTAAAGGTAAGAATACCTATTATTCTGGAGACCCCTATGGATTGCAAACTAAATGAGGTGGTAGTGTTTACTGAAGTGCTAAACTGGGGACTCTGGTTCCCTTTAGACCCCGAGATTATTAAATATTTTCATTTGGTCAAGCTTTGCCCCAATGAGTTAAGATCCAATGCCTGTTACTCACTCCTTGCCTGTATCATGGCATCTAGATTATCAAATATCCCTCTTCCGATGGAGCAGTTTGCTGCTGTAGCAAGCTTGTGCAAAAACCATCAGATTCCATTCTACCATCACAACATGAGGACTGACTTTCAAGTTGTGGACGACTTGTTGGAGTTCGAAAAGAATTGGAGGAGACAGTTCCTATTTGTTAGTGGAACGTGGGAAAATGGAAAGAATATTAAGGCCAACACCAACCCTATCTTGCTGACTATTAGGTGGAAAAGCACATCTAACTTTCTTTATTTTCCTTGTCCTACAAATTTTTCTTCTTACACTATAAGCTTCCTTATTTTGACTAGTTTGTTACTTCTCTCTGGTTTTAATGAAGAAGTTGACCGGCCACTTGAAGAAAGGGCAGAAGACCTGTGCAAAGCTTAATTTATGGGCTTCAGATCGCTGGGGGAATGCCTTCCACAATTGCTTCATATCGGGAAATTTTGTGAGGTCTCACCTGTGGAATACCACAGGTCGAAGAGACCTTTCATGGGAAGAGATAACCACCCTTCCTCCTCCTGATTTGATTCTCAGAAGGACACAAACAAAGGATGCTAAGCTGTTCTTACCTTCCAGGGCTAAGGATCCCAACAAGATGAACAACAAAAAGAAGAAGGCTACAACAGAGCTGGCTCAAACAGCTACAGAAGGGACTGGTTCGTGGAACCAGGGGTGGATTGATGCACCTCTGTTCAAAGTAGTAGAGGTTGAAACAGTGAGGGAAGTTGGTGACAAGAAATAGAAGCACAAACGAAATCTTCTTTCTTGTATCAAGTACGATAGAGATAACGATCCCAAACAAAATATCAAGTCTGAATAAAATAAACACAAACAACACAGAGACAGTCCGATTGAAAGCACAAAGTTCCGCCTCGAATAACCTTTTTCTCTCAAGAACTGCACTATAGAATATGATACTCATCTCCGAAAGACACTGTATAAATACATATTTATACATAAACCAAAATCCTATGTGTTATCCAAATTAGGCTTAGCCCATATGATAATTGGACTCCCACATAGGAAGAGCCCTAGCTGGTGGGCTAGAGAACCCACCAAAACCCCCTAAGAAGGACAGAAAACGCAGGGCCAGCAGTGATGAGAAAGCTGCCAAGAAGAAAAAGGTCAACCTGAGAGAAGAAATAATTCTTCGTCCTTCAGAAATCCAACCTCCAACAGCCCCTACTGATCCTACTTTGCAAGATGAGATCCCAACAGACCTTTAGTCCGAAGAGATTGCTGGTGAAGGGAATGATGAAGTGAACCTCGGTGCTCTTCAAGACATTGACTTGTACTTTAATGATTTCGAGAATGATGATTTTACAAGTCTCTATCGTCCCTCAAGTTCCTCCAACATGGTGATCTTCAATGAGAAACCTTTCTTCGTACAGGAAGATGTCTTGAGCCACTCCCTCCTTGGTCATATCCGACCAATACTTGATTTGGAGAGGCAGGTGAAAACTCAGTTCAACCTTATCAACTCCCTCACTTCTGACAAACAATCTCTGCCAAGGAGTCTCCTAAGCACTCAGCAGAGTAGAGAGGAACTGAAGAAGGAGAATGAGGATTTAAAGAAGGAGAAAGAAAATTTGGCAACTAAGGTAGCCACATCGGAGGTAGCCAAAACTGAGCTCTAAACTAAGTACTATGACTTAGAAACTTCTTCTTCACAAAGCCTCACAACGTTGAAGGAGGATCTGAAGACTAAGGATGGTGCCATTCAGATGCTAACCAGTGAAAATACTAAACTAGAAGGCACTATTTCGGAGATGTCCAAAGAAAATGAGGTCCTGAAAAATCAGCAATAGTAGGCTATCAAGGCAGGTATTAAGAAGTATGCCAGAAGAGTAATAGACTCCTTAGAAAAACGAGACGACAGGGTTAATCTGACATGGTGCTGTTGTTCCATGAGACCTTTCCTAAGAGGACCCTTGGTCCTTTATGGAAATACGTGGATTACGAAGACCTCCCATTTCATACTATGGCAGATGGAGACAAGCACAACTACTCCAGTGGAATAGATTCAACAATTGATGATGAAGAAGGAAGAGGTGAGAGTTCGAGTACCAAACTCAAAAGCCCTAAAAAAGGTGATGGTGGTGGTGAAGGAACGTCCGAAGGGAACAAGCCCTGAGGTTTTACAATGTATTATTTTTATATTTGTGAAAAATCAAAGTCCTTGGATGGCCAATGCAGATTTTGTATTACTATTTGGTTGAAGTCCGAATAAGTCTTTTGAATACCCGAAGTCCTTGGATGACGAAGTCATGTTTTGTATTACTGTTTGGTTGACGTTCGAATAGGTTTAATTTATCAAATTTTCATTTTGTTTAATACATTTCATTAAACTTTTTCATTGCTAATGTTTAAGTATCCCCTAGTATTTCAGAAGTATTAAAGTGAGAGTGCTTAATATATTTGATGACATGTATTTAATAGTCATCACCAACCATCAAGTTTATCTGATCCAATAAAGACCCAAGGTATTGAACAAGTGATTTATACTTGAATTTAATTGTAGTAAAAACACTTCGAATTTTTTAAGAAGGCATCATATATTCTAAAAGACCAGAAAACTCATTAAAACCTCCCCACGTCACCAGGGTAGGAAAGAGTATGCCCCCTAATATTTACATTGGTATTTAACAAGTAAATATTTACACAAAAGCTTTACTCTAAAATTAACCTGAGATATTCAATATTGCATGGGTGCTTCAAAACTCTCCCTTCTTTTTCTTGAAGCCTATATGTCCCAGGTTTGAGCTTTTCACAGACCTCATAGGGGCCTTCCCAGTTCGGAGCCAACTTACCGAACCGCTTCTCCTTCGTATGTAAGAAAACGTTTTTTAAAAGCTTATCTTTTGGTTGAAAATGTCTTCTCTTGACTTTGGAGGCAAATCTTCTCCTTATCAAACTTTGGTAGTGAGGTGTTCTTAAGTGCGCTTTAACCCTTCTTTCTTCTATTAAGTCCAACTAATTTCTTGTTGATATCTCATTAGCTTGTTCAGAATAGTTATGGACTCTATACGATGATAAGCTAGCTTCTATGGGAATAATTGCATCCATCCCATATACCAAGGCAAAATGAGACTCTTGAGTAGCAGCCCGATGAGTACTTCGGTAGGCCCACAGTACTTCTTGTAAATAGCTTGGCCACTTCCTCGCAACACCTTCTAAATTCTTCTTTGATCCATAAAAAATGGTCATGTTGGAAACTTCAACCTGGCTGTTTGCTTGTGGATAGAAAGTAGAAGAAAAACAATGTTGAATACCTCATGAAGCAAAAAAAATCTCCATATCTTTGTTATAAAACTGTGGCCCATTGTCTATAGTAATCATTTGAGGGACCCTAAATCTACAGCATATGTTGGATAAGATAAACTTAATAACAGTCTTTGATGTGGTCCCTGCCAAGAGGGCTGCTTCTATCCATTTTGAGAAGCAACCAATAGCAACTATAATTGTTCTGCACCCCCCGGACGTCATAGGTAGAGGTCCAACCAAGTTCATTCCCCACCTGGCAAAAGGTATTGGCTCACAAATGGACTCCATATGTACTGCTGGCACATGAATTTCATTGCCATACCTTTGAGATGGATCACATTTCTTTACCATTTCTTTAGAATCTACCATTATGGATGACTAATAGTATCCAGCTAATAAGACTCTTCGGGTTAGTGCTATGTACCCACAATATGCTGAGCCTTCCCCATCGTGTAGTTCAAACAAAATGACTTGAGATTCTTCAACCCCCAAACAACGTAGGAGAGGTCTACTGATTTTTTTTATAGAGAACTCCCCTTATCATAAAAGAAACCACGTTCCTTGTGGTTAATCTTCCTTGCCATAGCTTTGTTCGAAGGCAAAACCCCATCAGAAATATATTGAAGAAGGGTATATCTCTAGTCTTTAGGCTGAATCACAAGTATGCTCATACTTTCCCCATCTTGTTTGTTTTGAGCTGGCTGTATAGACGGGCATTCTTGTATGTGAATCCAAGGGTAGGACTCAGAATATACTATAGTTGCTAAAGAGTCTGCCAGTGTATTCTCCGATCTGGGAATATGCTCATAACAAACACTTTTGAAGTCTGTGGCCTCTTCTTTCAAAACGAGTAAGTACTTGACCAGTTGCTCCTTCTTAGCCTCAGAATGACCTTGAGCGTGATGGATGAGCAGTTGAGAGTCACTCATCAACCGAACTCTCAGTGCCCCACACAAAAAAGCCAATTTAAGAGCAGCTATAGCTGCTTCATATTCGGACTCATTCTTGGAGGCCCTGAACCCAAAAGATATAGCTTGGTACATCTTATCACCATACAGAAAGGTTAGGAAAATTCCAGCTCCAAAACCCATTTTGCTTGAACCACCATCAGTTCGGACCATACACTCTTTCATGGTTTTATTTCCTGAAGGTTGTTTGGAGTTCCTGTCCATATGGAATTTTACCAGGAAATCAGCCACTGATTGAGCTTTGATAGTTGGTCGGGGGGAAAAATCAATATCATAATCGCCCAAATTCTACCAACCACTTGGTCATCCTAGTTGATATATCTGCCTTCTGAAGAACATTCTTTAGTGGGAAAGATGTACGGACAACAATGGAATGGGATTGAAAATACAGCCTCATTTTTCTTGCTACAATCACCAAGGCTAGTGCCAACTTTTCAAGCTTTAAATACCTCTTCTCAGCATCGATTAAACTTTTGCTGATATAGTATACCGGACGAGGGTAATTGTTCACTTCTCTTACCAGTGCTGCACTTATAGCACATTCTGACACAGCCAAATATACATAGAGTGTTTCTCCTTGAACGAGTATGAAAAGAGTATTTGGTGAGGATAAGTGTTCCTTTATCTCAACAAAAGATTGGTTACACTGTGGAGACCAATTAAAGTCTTTAGCATTCTTTAAGGCTTGGAAACACAGAGCACACTTATCCGAAGACCTTTAAATAAATCGGTTTTAGGCAGCCAACCTTCCGGTGAGCCTTTGAACTTCTTTAACATTCCGATGAGGATCCATTTCCAATAGGGCATTAAGTTGATCGGGATCGGGCTGGATACCTCTGTCACTTATCACATAACCCAGAAACTTTCTAGATCGGACCCCAATTACATAGTTTTCTGGATTTAATTTCAAATTCACAGCTGCTAAATTAGTAAATGTTTCTTGAAGATCAATTATGTGAAAATCCTCCTCCAAGCTTTTAACCATCATGCCATCTATGTATACTTCCATATTTCTGCCAATCTGATAAGTAGCCCCAATATTTTTTACACCCAAAGGGAATCACTTTATAGCAATGGAGACATCTATCTATTATAAAGGTAGTGTGATATTGATCCTTCAGATCCACCTGTATTTGGTTGTACCCAGAGAAAGCATCCATAAAAGACAACAACTTGTTTCAAGATGTAGAGTCTACCAATTGATCTATCCGGGGGACTAGATAGAGATATTTTTGGCAAGCTCTATTGAGGTCAGTGAAATCAATGCACATACGTTATTTTCCGTTCTTTTTCTTGACTAACACCGGATTGGCAGTCCATAAAAGATATTGAGATTTCTTTATGTGTCCCATCTTGGTAAGCCGATCAACCTCTTGGACTATCACATCTAATTTTTCCTTAGAAAAAGCTATTCTTTTCTGTACAACGGGTGCAATATCACTCTGGATGGACAACTTGTGTAAGATCACGCTTGCGGGTACTCCGGTTACAACACTATTGCACCAAGCGAAGACACGCTGATTGTTTAGCAAAAAGGACAACAATTTATTTTTCAACTCTGGTGTCATCTTAGAACCAATCTTGATTTATACCCTCTACAATGGAGTGGGTTTCAACTTCTTCAACTGGTATTATAACACTAAGAGCCTCTCTTAGTGTTATAATACCAGTTGTCCCCCTAAGAAGGCTCCAGTAACTGCTAATCTTCATTAATTCAAACTGCCCCCAAACTCTTAGGAGGAAGAGTAGTTGCATATCATTCACTAGCTATTGTTTGACTACTTCGGACAATACCTACTCGTCCTTGAACTGCATATTTTAAACATTGATGGACTGTTGAGGCCACAACATGCATTCTGGAAATCCAAGACCTCCAAAAAATTGCATTGTATGATGTGGGGCAGTCTACCACAACGAATAGTACCCTCGCCATCTTGTTAAAAGGCCCCTTGCCCAACAACACGTCTTCTTAAAATTCCCCAATCACATCCACAGAACTCCTTGTGAAGCCCACAATAGTTCTGTTTGAGCGTTGAATAACAACTGGATTCCTCATCTGTTTATAGGAACTTAAGAAGAGGATGTTTGCCGAACCGCCCGTATCTATCAAAATATGGCGTATATCATTTCCCCCAATAGATGCTCCTATAACCACCGCATCCTCATGAGGCCCAGCAATATTCCTCAAATCATCCCCATCAAAAAATATAAATGGGAAAGGGTTTTGGCACTAATGGGGAGACATTCCCCCTCCAATTGAGTGGCCAAACTGTGTACATGCCTTTTTCTTGATGAAGTGGTGGGTGATGTCATAGTATCTCCTCCAAAGATGGTCAATGATTCAAAGAAACTAATCAATCCGGACACCGTCCTGGTTTGTTCTGTTATGACCCCCACATTATTCCGAGTTGGATCTGGATCCAAGTACTCATAATTAATATCGAATCTTTCAAGAATCATCATTTCCCTTTCTTGAGCACACGTTCCAACATTGTTTGTAGGGCCCGTCCAAGGAGCATTATCAGGTCTGTTTCCACTTCTTCTTTTGACATAAGCTCCCAGTTTGCCTCTTTTAATAAGGTTATGCACTTCTTGTTTCAATACTATGCAGTCTTGAGTGTTGTGGCCTATATCATTGTGATATTGGCAAAAACAAGTATTTCGGCTTTCTCTGGAGACTACCGGTTTTCGAAAATGGACTTCGTCCTTAGTCTTATTATAAATTGTGGCCACATTCTCCCTTAAGTCTGCAAACCACTCCGGTTGAACCCAAGGACCTCTTTTACCTTTTGACTGTTGGCTTTGAGCCTGATTCTAGTTGGACTGAGTTTGTTTAGTCCGGTTGGATCATTGTCCGGTCTCTTTAGCCTTGTATCCTGATTGGTTAGCGGTTGGAGGAGCTGTTGTGGTGGACCTTACTTGACAGTGCACCCTGGTCTTCTTTGTTTCTTCCACATGAATTTGTTTTCCTACTTGATTCAACAAGCCACCCGAGGTCATAGCTTTTTTCATGGTTACAGAATCAGCACGTTCCCAGGATTCAACCCCTGTCTCAGAGAAGCAATTGCCACCTGTTCGAAGCAATCTGCTAATCCGTTCTTTGTATTCACAAATCGACTTATATAATCCTTTAAAGACTCATTTGGTTCTTGGGCACAATGGATAATGGTATCTCCATTTCCTTCACCTCTTCACTTCCAACAAATTTCCTTCGGAAGGCAACCCATAATGTATCAAAGTTTCTAATACACCTTTGAGGCAAGCTATTATACCACTTAAGAGCACTTCCCATGAAAGTTTGGGAGAAGGCTCTGCACAAGAGTTTGTCATCAGCCTCGAAATTCATCATAAAGTTCTTGAATTGCTCCAAATGGTTGTCCGAATCTCGACTTCCATCGTACTTTTCCATTTTAGAGCTGTCAAACCTTTTGGGTAGGTTTCCGGACAGTATTTTTGCAGACAAAGCTGACTACCTCCAGTTTTTATTACGACTAAAGATTGTATCTTCATTAGGTGTTGCGAAAAGACCTGGTTCGGTCTGAAAAGCAAAAGGATCTACCCGCAACTGATCAGCATGCATGTGGGATGACCCTTTGCCCAGATGCATTTTAAGCCTACCATGCTTATCCCTCTTTCTTAAATACTTTTTGATTAACTTCATATTTTTTTCTAGATCTGCCTTCATCACTGTTTGATGACAAAGATTCCTCAAGCTCAGCCTTATTCGAAGAGCTACTAGACGACTCTGAATCTGAACTTTCAACAGGCTTAGATCAATATGTCTTCTTAGAGCTGAGATAAGTCTTTTTTTAACTAAGATGAGTCTTTATTTATGGATCATTCTCCCTAGGATTGTCAGTATGATGAATAGCTGACGCCCCTGATTTCTCTCTAATCCTTCTCTTTGTTTGTTTTATGGCCCTTGGTGCTTCTATCTCTACTCTCAATTTGTCTCAGTCCTCAACGGTGTATTCCTTGTTCTTCCTTCCCGTTTCCACCATAGGAGGTAGAGTAACTTGGTCATTCGGATCCATCAGAACTGGTTCTTTTTACTGGTTTTAAATGTAAAATTCAGGAACCTTCATGCTCCCACTATGGTCGCCCATTTGGTTTGGTTTATTTTAGGCTAGGGGTAATTTGGTAAAGTATTTTAGTAAGTTTGGGTTATTTTTTGGGGGTAGCTTAGTCAAAAGGTATTTTACATTTGTCGAGTTTGGATTTTTCAGTGGAGTGATATGGTCCAAATTACCCCCGTCCGGATTAAGTGGTGGGATGTGACTGGAGTATCTGAACTCATCAAAATTAACCTCCTGTTATGAGGATTTATGATGCAGTTCTTTATGTTTACCCTAAAACAATTTTTGTCGGACCAAAAGTTCCTTAATTAAAAAACGATTCAAAACTACTCAGAGCAATGTTTCACCTAAAACATTTCTTTCCTGACTCAGTTTGTCTAATGCTTATTATCTTATGATTCAAAAAGATGAATTATTTTCCAAACTTCTTTGGAGTGTGTTTTGAGTTCAAAAAAGATGAACTTTCTTGTCCAAACTTTTTTGGAATATGTTTTGAGTTCAAAAAGATGAACTTTCTTGTCCAAACGTTTTTGGAGTATGTTTTGAGTTCAAAAAGATGAACTTTATGCGAATCATTTTAAGAAGGCAGTAGAATTTTATATATGAATCGGATATTAGGGCACCTCATTAAAACATCATGCGCCACCAGGTTATGAAAGAGTATGCCTTTGATACTTACATAAAATGGTAAAGAAAATATTTACATATTTACACGTTTACTCCAAGTAAACTTTGAGGTTCTCAATGTTCCAAGGGTGGGGAAGATCTATTCCTTCTATATCTCTTAACATGTATGTCCCCGACTTTATCTTTTTGGTTACCGTGTATGGACCCTCCCAATTTGGAGCTAACTTTACCAGTCTCTTTTCTTTTGTATGAAAGAAGATTTTCCTTAAAACTTTGTCCCCAACTTTGAATTCTCTTCTCCTGACTTTTTATACCTCCGACTCTCCATTAAAGTCTGATAGTGTAAAGAGTTTAATTGTACCCTCCTTCTATTTTCTTATATTAGATCCAACTCGGTACGCTTTCCTTTATCATTTATTTCCTTAGAATACTCGCTTAACCTGTATGTTGGGAACATAGTTTCTGATAGTACTGCCGCATCCATTCCAAAAACAAGTGCGGAAGACGACTCGTGCGTTGCAGTTCAAGGAGTGGTCTTGTAAGCCGATAAAACTTCTTGTAGGTAATTCGGCCATCTTTAAGCCTTACCCTCTAGATTCTTTGTGACCCTATATAAGATTGTCCGATTAGTTACTTCGACCTGGCCATTCCCTTGAGGGTGGAAGGGTGTCGAGAAGCATTCATGTATCCCTTTGGATGCACAAAAAGCTTTCATGTCATTGTTATCGAACTGCGGGCCATTATCCATTGTAATTTTCCTCGGTACCCCAAAACAACAACAAATTTTGGAGATGATAAACCTGATCACATCCTTCGATCTTGTTCCTGCTAACGGCTCAGCCTCCACCCACTTGGAAAAGTAATCCACCGCAACAATGATCATTTGACGACCTCATAAAGCCATCAGGAGTGATCTGACTAGATAGATACCTCATCGGTCAAATGGAAGAGACTCTGATATCGTTCGATAGGAACACCGGATGTATGAATCGAGTGAGAAAATCGTTGGCAAGTGTTGCATTTCTATACTAACTCCTTCGCGTCCGACAAGATGATGGGCCAATAGTAACCAGCCATGAGTACTCGTCGTATCAATGTCTTATAACCAAAGTGCGTTGACCCTTCCCCATCACGCAGCTCCGAAAGTATCAATTGTGATTCGTCTTTCCCCAGAAAACGAAGCAAATGTCGACTAAAATATTTCTTATATAGTACATCTCTGAGTACCACGTACCCATATGCCTTGAATCGTATTCTTTTAGGCATTTCTTTATCAATTGGTAATATATCGTTGACTAAAAAAATTTGTATCTCACTTCCCCAATATTTCACTATAGCTGTAGAGATTTGGAAGGCCTCGATACCTCATTCAACCGATTCAGATCCCTTAACAATTAATGGATTTTCTTGGACAACTATCCATAGATTTTCCCAGCCCTATGAACATTTTGAAATTTAACATCCTTGAAATGCAAGGTTAAAGTCTTCAAAACCCTCGAGTATTTTACTAAATGATATTTTTTCCTCTGATCGCCCAGAAGCATGGTTCACTTGGAGTTGTAATCACTTATCAGCTTGCACCACAGCCAGATGAGCTTGATCCCCGTCAGTTTGGACTATCGACTCTGGGCCAGATTCTTCTTTATCAGTATCCATTTCATTCTGATTAGAATGAAATTCAACTAAGAAGGCAGCTAGTGCTTGTGCTTTGATAGCGGTTCGTGTTCAAATTCAATATTTAAGTCTGCAAATTCTACCGACCATTTTGTCATTCTTCCCAATACATCCAGCCTTTGTAGCATGTTCTTCAACGGAAAAAATATTCGTACCACAATGGAATGAGCCTGAAAGTAGGGCCTCATTTTTTGCGCAGATGTTACCAATGTGAGTTCTAACTTTCCTAACGGGAGGTACCACTTCTCTGCATCCAAAAGACTCTTACTCACATAGTAGACCGGCCTCAGAAGGCTTGACTATTCTCGAGCTAAGACTGCACTTACCCTAAAATCTGACACTGCAAGATAAATGAACGACTTCTCCCCCGGATATGGCTTTGTCAAGATTTCTGGGGATGAGAGGTATTGTTTAATGTGATTAAAGACATCCAAACATTCTTGTGTCTACTCAAAGCAATTTTCTTTTCTCGATACCTGGAAGAAAGGGGCGCACTTATCCGAGGACCTCGATATGAATTTGTTTAATGTTGCCAACCATTGAGTCATGATTTATACCTCTTTGATTGTTCTTGGCGGGTCCATGGCATACAGAGCATTTAGTTGTACTAGATCGACTTCAATGCCTTGTTCGCTGACCATATAACCTAAGAAGTTTCTGGAACATTTCGTTTGCTATAAACAATCTCAAACACAAAGGTAAAAACAATACTCCTCAATCTCTAAAAAACAAAATACCTTACTCCCTTGTTAAATTAGACAGTGCATATCTTTTTAAAACAAGCATTGGAAGGGTGACTATCACATAGCTAAAACTCTTGGATGTTTTAACCACATTACAACTCATATCCCCTATGTGCATGTTCAATGGTACCTCGCACTAGAAATAGACTAAAACTTCATTGTGACGGATCTTGTTTAACAAATGGTGAAGCTAGTAGTGGTGTTATAGTTAGAAATGAGTTCGAAAATCTGATAAAAACTATTGGATATTATTATGGTGAAAAATCTCCTATTATTGCTGAAACTGGAGCCCTTATTGATGACTTGCTATTCTATCACATCAACAACCTAACTCATGTTGATATAGATTCTGACTGTTTAGTCTTAATTGAAATGCTTGGTTCAGGAAAATCTCCATGATATCTTTCTCCATTACTTGATTGTTGCAGACAGCTCATTAAGCCTCACATGACTACAAAACACATCCATTGTGAGCAAAATCTGGCTGCGCATTGGATTTTTAAATGGGTTGCTCATACTAAAACCACTTATAATCACACAGTCTCGAACACTTCTGCCAAGCTTAAAACTATTATATATACGGAAAATATCAACATTGGCTATTTATGATTGAACAAATAACACCAATTGGTTCACCAATTCTATGAAATTATATTTATCAACTTACTTTGCTGACAGGAATCATCCTGATCAAACTATGTTTTTTTTGTTCGTTTTTCTTTGATGCATGAATTATCTTCTAGATATGATATCTAGAGAACGAGATATCACGAGACTGCCAAATATCATACCTTGAACTTACTCATGGATTTAATTACTTCAAATAATTAGTCTTTGACATAAGTGTATATATCTTAAATCATCTATATGTTATATGTAAGACCATGTACATACGATAGCACTATAAAATACAACTAAATTTTAATTTATCTTTTTCCACTACTGTTAAATTCTCATCAGCTTTCTACTATTGTATTTTATCTTTTTGTACAATATCATCTATTGGAGTTTGATGACTACAATATATAAAGTAGTTTGGCTGGTTCCGATTAGGGATGGCAATGGGTCGGGATGGGTGCGGGTATAGCTAAACCCGTAACCCATCCCGTCTATGTTTTTCCAAACCCATACCCTAACCCGTACCCGTCGGGTAGTAATACTTTTTTCCCACACCCAACCCGCCGGGTTCGGGTACCCATCCGCGGGTACCCATGGAAGTTTTTTTATTTTAATTAAATTTATAACGGTATCTTGAATTTGAATTTGATACTCATTCCACAAGTCTTGTATAAAAAAAGAAAATACATTTCTTAAAAACAAATTAAGAAATTTAAATTTAAATTTAATATTTACGTCGAAAAATTTATTTTTGAAAATATACTGTATGTTAATAAGCGAATATTTTGTTATCTATTCATAATTTATATATAATTTTGGTATATGTTAGTAAATATATTTTAATTTAATTAATAATATTATTATTCGACATAAAAATGAAAATATTTTCAAAAGAGATGTTGAAAAATCAAATTCAATATTTAAATGTAGAATGATATTTGTCAAAATATACATGAGTATCAAATATTTTGTTTAAATGTAGAATGATATTTTGTTTAATTAACAAATTTAGGAGTATATTTTTCAAAATATACGGATTATTCTCAGTTTTTTCTAGAGAGAAAAAAATATTTGAAAAATAGACTAAAAGATTAAATTAAATGTTTAAATGTAGAATAATGATTTTTCAATATATATTATATATATTAACAAATAATAAATTATTTTGAGCAGTACGTAATACAAATACTAATATCAATAATTTTATTTTAAAGTTTATTAAATAATATAAGATAATTTATTTTTTATATAATATTAATTTAGCGGGTACCCGTCGGGTATTACCCAATGGATCGGGTTTGGGTTGGGTACCCGTGGGAAATTTTTTAAACCCATAACCCATCCCAAACCCGGCGGGTAGTAAATTTTCAAACCCACGATCCATCCGCGGAAAAGTTTTTAAACCCATAACCCATCCCATCGGGTCGGCTCGGGTCGGATACCCGCGGGTTTGGGAAAAATTGCCATCCCTAGTTCCGATTACTAATATAATGTTGAAATCCAAATTTTATTTTATCATTTTTGTGATAAAGTAGTTTGGCTGGTTCCAATTACTAATATAATGTTGAAATCCAAATTTTATTTTATCATCTTTGTGATAGAGGAAAAATAATTTTGTGATTCTTAGATGCTCACAGATAAATGGTTTATTTTATTACCGGAGATTTTGTCTTATTGACTTTCAACGTTTAGCGTGGTTTGAATCGTCCGAAATGGGTGTTTAGACTTTGGTCGTATCACACCCTTAATTGTCCAACCCAACCTGTTACACAATTTGGTCACGTCAAAGCTTTTTAGTGATAAAATATTAAATCAAAATAAAAAGTTCTTATAAATATTTAGGATATATTTCAAAAAAATTATGAAAACTTAATTATAATAGTAAATGGTAAACGATAATTACGAGAAACCAAATAACCTTTGCAAAGGTATGATTTTTATATCCCATGTTGATTATTGTTTTAAAGTTTTCAAGGTTAATATGCTCTTTATAAGTAAAAGGTTCACTTTATTGACATAAAACTTTACAAACCTATGAGGCGTTTAAACGTCAAAGTGAATCTAACCTAAAAACTAGAATTGAAGTGCTTTGTATGGTCGAAGAAGTTTTAACGATGCTGGAGAATAGGTGGCTCTTGATTTAGTTAGCCAAAAAATTAACAGAAGCTTCATCACAAAAGAATTAATGGCTATGGATCTTCTTCATTTAATCAATGTGATTGAATCGACAACTTTAAAAGGACTCATCTTAAGAGGAAAAAAGAGCAAATAGATCCACCAAATATTTGATAAAAAAACAAAAACAATTTCGCTACGAAGATTTCAAAGGTAAGAAATCTTTGACAACCAAAGATTTCCGAAAAACAGAAAGAGAACTCAGAGACAAAGACCTAAGCATCATTCCGAGAAGGAATTAGTAGAGACCAAAAGCTTGAAGCAAATCTCCAAAAACGATTATTACTTTAAGACTCACGTTACCTGTATATAAAAGATTTGTGAAGCAATTGTCAAGCAAGAGCTTGCTGGTTCAAGTTATTTCACAAATATGTTACAACGAAGACAAAGAGAAGCATGGGAAAATTAACAGAATTCACGAACAACGAGATTGAAAGCAAACCAACCAAGCAATCGATTCAAAACAAAAATCACCAAATGAAGAAGAAAGCTAACAAGTAGGTAGTTTAATTTATGTTAGCAAAATAAGGAGCTCAAAACAGATTTTATCGTTATTACAGATATATCATAATCCTAGACTCTCCAAAAGAGTGATGTCATTAAAATGGGCAGGAGCTTGAAATTATCAAAATCTATTTTCATTTTACATTTCAGAGTCCACTTAGCAAGCCAATCGGCTGCTTTGTTTTGGTCTCTGGAAATATGACATATCACCGTTGTTGATGTATAAGTTTTCTGCAACAAGTTAAATTCATTTGATAGGAAAGGGATAATTACCATGAGATAGAAGTTTACGAAAATTTGAGAATCAGTTTTCACATCTATATTTGACCATCATTTCTTTCTATAGATGAGAAGGCCATCAAGGAGAGCTCGAGATTCAACCATAACAGGAGTTAACTTGCCATAGAGGTTTCTGGAACCAGGACAATGTCCCTATAGTTGTCCCTAATTTGAATAGCACCACTTGAGTTACCATTAAGAAGATAAGACGTATCCGTGTTTAGTTTACTCTTGGAGGTAATGTAATTATAACATCCTATTTCATTTTCTGCATAGTTATATTTCTTCGAGTGCTTAGCTCTGAGAGAGACATGTCAAAGCTAACAATAATGTATTTGATGTAATTTATAGCCTGATTAGAGTTGAACACACTCCCTTTAAATTTAGAGTTATTTCTGGCCTTCGAGATAACTGAAAAGATAATGGGAGGAATAATTGTTCTTGCATGGAATTCCATATTAGTAGACCAGAACCAAGACCTGGTCATATGAGCTATATTCATGAAGTTGCTGATGTTAATTTTGAAAAAATCTGTAAATTACTCCAAATAGCCAAGAAAATTTACAAGATATGAATAAATGATTAGAAGATCCAATTTAATCACATAATTGACACTTAGAGACTATTACTATATGCCTTTTCTGCATGATTAAATCAATAGTTATGTCAATGAAAAGGAGTTTCCATAATAAAAATAAAAAATTTCTAGGAGTAATAGAATTCTAAATTCGTTCAAGAGGGCAGACTTATAGTAATGATGTCTTATCCGATTCCAAGTTTCTTTGGTGTTGAAATTTAAGTCTTTATATAGCTTCTATATTATAGTGTCTTCCCATTTCTAAATAATTAGATTTGAGTGAATAAGATCAATGTAGTTTGAGACACGAAACCTTTTAGTTTGTCATTGTTCCATCAGTCCAGAAAGCCGTCACTTTTACCTGCTTGAACCAAGAGTTGCCATAATGTCATCTAGCTTGATAAGGGTAGAGTGATTGTACCAATTGTCAAGCCATAAATCAATATATCCCTTGCCTAGCTTCCACCTTATGTTAGGTTTAATAAAATTCTTGATTTTGGAAAGTATTTTCCATGTGTGAGAGACCCTTATTGTAGGATACTTGCAGAGGGTGTAAGTTCCTGCAATGTATAGTATGGATTAGGTTAGCCCAAAGACTATTGTACTTTATAAAATTATACCACATTTTGCAAGAAAAAATGTCATATTATTAAATAATTTTATGGTATTAAGCCTACCTTCGCTAAATGGTTTACATATAGTCTGCCAATTAGACCAGTGAATTCTCTTATCTTTGGTGGTTGAGCCCCAAAGGAATTTATTAACAGTTCTTTCTAGCCTAGAAATAATATAAAGTTAATGAACCGTTTTGAATCCAGTATGTAGTAATAAACATTAATACCAAATTAATTAAGATTAACCTGCCACTATATGATAGATTCTTGTTCTACCATTTAGTTATTTTGATGTTGATCTTGTTTAGAAGATTCTTGTAATTGTTGGCATTATTGTTGTTGTTCAGGGTAATACCAAGGTAGTTTGTAGGCAAATAGCTAGAACCAAATACCGTTTGATTGGTAAAAAAAGAAATTCTTGTGCAACTTAACCCAGAAAGCATAATGATCTTGGTATTTTCCTTGTTAATAAACTTATCAAGATTATAAATGGTGTTATCATTACTATTAGTGAAGATTAATATATCATCCACAAAAATAAATTAGGACTCGGTAAGTCACTGCCAAAAAATCGCATAGATTTATTATGTTCAAACAACTTATAAATGTCTCTAATTAGAACCTCTTTAGCAATAATGAAGAGACTTTGGGAGAGAGGATCCTATTGTCTCAAGCCTTTTCTTGTATTAAAGTAATGAGAATCATCTTTAGTAATAAGAATGGAAACAAAGATCTAGTAAGGCTTTGTTCTTTTAGCAGAAAAACCAAAACAACAAAGGACTTTAGATAGAAAACTATTGGACAATTTGCCGAAAGCTTTTGACATATCTACTTGAATCATAATATTACCATCTTACTTTTTATGTTGAGATAATAAATAAGCTCCTTGGATATTAAAATATTTAAGGATAACTTTAGTATGCACATACACACTTTGAACAATAGAAATTATTTTAGATAACAAGATGATAAGCATATTGTTAGTTATAAATATTAGACATGTGGCTACAACGACTAATAGACCTAATATCTTTCTAATTTGTAGGATTATATTATTTAGGAATGGGGAAAAAACATGTGGCCATGATACCTTGGAGAATTTTCTAATCTTGAATGAAGGAAGACATTTCCAAACATGGGTCATTCTTGATGATCATCCAAAATGTTTTGAAGAAGTGGCTAGTAAGTATTAAGGTTAGTAATAATCCCATAAATTTCACTCTCAGTTTGGGTTACCATTTGATAATCATTGTCTTCATTACTAATCAAGCTGGGAATGTTATAAAAAATTATTCTCCATATAGTAGTCTTCATCATCAATTCTAGAATAAGGAATATCTATAAAGATAATAGGCAGTAGCAGATTGCCTAATTAGAGTTTTGTCAAGAATCCAGCCATTACCCACTTTAATGCTTGACATGTTGTTCTTTATTCTTCTCTTAACATAGCTATGGAAAACTTTGGTATTCATGTCCCCATCTTTCAGCCAATTGGTATAGCCCTTCTGTTTCCATAAATATTCCTCCATAGTAAAAGCTAGATGAAAGGGTAGCATTGACTTCGCAAGCTTAATTTTGGTTTCTAATTTGTTAGAATACTGGTGGTTTATTTCAAGTTTTTTAACTATTTCTTCAGAGCTATGCACCTTGTCAAATATATTACCAAAATTAGATTTATTCCATTCTTTGAGATCAAGCTTAAGTCTACAAAGGTTTTGCCATTAAATATAAAGAGAAAACCCATTTAAAGGTTGCCTCCAGTTATTTTCAACAAACTTAAGAAATTCATTGTCCAGAGTCCACATATTTTGAAATTTAAAAAAACAATTGGTATTCAATATGTCCTTAATAATTGAGATATTTAAAGGAGAATGGTGAGAACAAGTTCTGACCATATGAAAAACTTTCGTTTTATTGAAAAAATTGGACAAAGCAAAGTTGAATAGAATTCTGTCCAGTCTTTTCAACTTGAAATTATTGGACTAAGTGTACTTAGAACCACCATAACCTGCATCATCAAGCTGACAATCTCTAATAGCGCATTGAAGTCTTTAGTGTTGTTTAAGAAATATGAAGAACAACCAAGCTTATCTTCATGGGAAGTAACCACATTAAAATCCCCCAGGATTAGTCATTTATTTGCAGTAGTTGATATTACTCTTAGAATATCCTAAAGATCCTTTATGTAGTAACTTTGGCACTTAACATATACAATTATAAGTAAGAAACTTTTATTAATGTTAGAATAAGTGATTTCAGTATGAAAACATTGCTGATGATCAATTAAAATTTTAACATATAACTCATCATTCCAACAAAATCATATCTTATTAAAACTATTAGCATTAAAGTTCTTCAAGCAAATTTTAGAAGCAATGGTAGTCAGGTTGTTAACTTTGATAACTCTTGGATAGCCACCATTTTGATCATATCATTTCCAATGATAAATTTCAGTCTTCTCACAGAAGACTTATTACAAATTTCACGGATGTTCCAATTCAAGATCGTGATCATCTTGAATTGGAATGAGGTGGTATGTTGGTCCCTGAAAACTTCAAGTGTTTGATAGCAAGGCTTGTTGTTCTCTTTCTTCCTTTGGCTTCATCAACGATAAGTTAAAAATATTATATATATATATATATATATATATATATATATATATATATAGAAGATTAATTATTTAGCTAAAGCTCATATGCACATAATTTTATTCAACCGTTTAGATATTTATTTAGACTAAGTATTTAACTGCATGAATCAAACGAGAGTAGAAGAGAATGATGGACCGCTCATTCTCTTCAAGAAACACCCACTCTCTCTTTTACTACGAACCCCATTTCTCAAACTCTAATCCACCCTCAAAGCTCAAATAAGCCAAATCAATGGTTGAATCTAGCGCTCAACCTAATCACGAATTTGATCCAAGTCACAACAAAGAATCAAATAATATGAAAATCTTTTCCAAGCAAGATCCAAGATTAAAAAAAAACCAACGATAAGAAAGCTCGCAAATATTTTGTTCAAAAAATTGATCTACTATACAAGAAGATGAACATACAACAAGGAATCTATCAACAAAATTTTCATTTTTCTCACTCTGTTACATGAAAATATGAACACGCAAGAAAGAATTAATCAAGCTCTAGAAAATAAGAAATAAATAATTAAATAGATAATTAAAATTGGCCCTGACTTCAATACAATATGATTATATTGAAGTCACAAGTAAATATATAATTGAATATCTCAATACAATTGAATTACGCAAAAACTTTTCTCTTTCCAATGAACTTAATGTCTCTGAAAATGTTCAAGCATCTCTCATAGTTTATAATTTCAACCAGTTTACGCTCACTTCCAAACATTGATAAGAAAATTTCCAAAAAAGAAAACAATAAAAACATCACAAAAAGATTGAAACAATCCACGATAAAAACATACCCATTGATTTCAAAACTACCAACTTTACATGATCTTCAATATCTCTAAATTTCATTTTAAAACAACAATCACAATCTTAAATTGGATTTCCCTTGGTGTAGGGAATAAAGGGACCATTCGTAGACTTAAATCAATAATAAAGTTTAAAAATATTGATTTCATTGATTTCCAAGAGCCAATGATCTCAAATGAAAATCTGGATAAAATTTCAAATCAAATTGGATTCAATTCGGAAAAATCTATAACATCATTTATGATAATCAATAAATATATAAAAAAAATTATTGTTCTTTCTACTCTTTTATTCTTTACATGTTCTCTTTCTAATCAATGATTCTAATCTCGGGGCCAATACATGGATATATCCCCTTATTACAAGGTATTTATGACTCCACTAGGTTATCATTCATACCTAAACTATTTAAATTTAATTATCTAGATCAAATAGTTTATCCGAGCATGCCCCAAAAGGCAAAAAGAGTTTGACTAAGATATCCACTAAATCTTTTCCGATGGTAGCAATATACAGTATATCTGGATGGATTTATCGTGTTCCACCATATAAGTGGAGATATGTACAACCAAATTCATACAAGAAATGGATTAAGTGAAGGAAAAAACTCAAACAAAGGAAGCTAAGCGAAAATAAACAGGGTTCCAACATACTTACCCGTTCATGGATGACATAGATGATTTTTATGAGGATAAAGAACCTAAAGCAGGTGACAAGTCCCCACCAGCCCTAGAAATACTATATCAATTCATGATACAACATTATGATAATCACAATATGTATAATATGATGGTAAAAGAGATCTAGACCACCATATCCAATAATTTAATAGTGAGATGCTGCAATATAAAAGGGATGATGGAATCAACTCTCAAGCCTTTGCCATGACCATAAAGGGAACAATAGTTCAGTTGTTTTAGTCTCTCACCAGGATATATAAATAACTATAAGATGCTTCAAACATCATTTAAAAATCAATTTTTTGGGTCAAAAGAAATAAAAAGAGATGGAGACTACATAAAACGAGAGTCTGAGAGGCTACAAAAAAATCGTTGAAACAAAATGAAAGCTAAAAAATTGCCACGAATAAGTGGCCATATTATCTTTCACACAAGGGGTTAATGAAGAAACCCTATTAAAGGATCGTGACAAATAAAACATTAAATTTTGGAGATATGTTCAACCAAGTAGAACGGTTAATCAAAATGGGTGATGTGGTATAGCAAAAAATATATAAAACTCTGACAATCCAGCTGAACAACTTTTGTCAAGAAATATAGATACCACAACTTAAATAGCACAAAGTACAAACATCCAAGAAATAACGGTACGTTGGCTTCGGCTAAATTAAATCCCAATCAATATAAGAAAGTAAAGCCAAAATGTAACTACAAAACCGGAAGTACTTTGAGAATATAACTGAAAGAATCACCAGCAGTGGTCTAAAAAATAATAAAAGACTCTATAAAGTACAATCCACCTAAAAAGCTTTTTAGACCAAGTGAGAAATATACAAAAATAATATTGTAAGTTCCATGGTAACATATGTCATTTTACTAAACATTCGTGAACTTTGCAAGACCAAATCCAAGTCTTGATAGATGAAGAAAAATTAATTGAGTTTTTTCAAGAGTAATTAATGGAGGAGTATGGATATGGGTAAGGTAATACCACGATATAAGCCTCAGCAGGAGCTCAACAAACGCTCGATATACTTTCCATAAATGAAGCGGAGAAAGTAAAGGAAGATGATTACCTAGACCATGACCCAAACATACAAACAATAGGAATAATTGTTGGAGAATATCCATACCATGGAATAGCAAAAAGACCGAGGAAGACATACGCCAACAAAATTGAGACAATTTATCAAGGGAAAATATCCCCACATTTATATAAAAATATGTAGTTTGACTCGTCTTTCATAAATGATGATTTAAGAGGAGTAACTTCTCTATACAGTGAGGTAGTACTGATCATAATAAAATTGGCCAACATAAAGATCAAGAGTGATGATTGATACAAACAACTCAAAGAAAATCATATATCGAGGATCATATGATATATGATAGGACGACCGATGTCGATCCAAATTCAGAGAATCATGACATGATTCACATGTGCAAATATAAGAGTCTATGAGAATTAACTTTAGACTTGGCTCATGGAAAACAAAATTTCTGAAAAAAAATTAACATGCCTTTTTATGGTAGTTAATGTATATTTCTCATATATCACTCGTGGATTGAACAAATTCATATTATAGTGTCTATAATACACCAATGCATTAGTTTTATTGTAAAGGGTAGAGTGGTCGTAATAACACGATGCACAAAGCAAGTAAAAAATGCTATGCAATATCGTTTGCTATTAAATCATAGAAATCAGATAATAAATGGGTCGTCTAGGTGGAAGTAGATGACCCTAGAGAATGCCCTCAATTTGTTCAGCTGAAGGAGGAAGCGGATGAAGTTATCATGTAACTAGGAAAAAACCCTAAAGATTGTTTCAAACATACCAATTGATCTCATGTACAATATTTTAAATTTTCATAAAAATAACTTAGGTATGTTTTCCTTGGAGTACACATGATGTAAGAGGAGTCTCGGTCAAGGTCATATATTACTAGTTAAACAAACATCAACAATAATTTAGTACTAATAATATAAAAAATAGATGATATGCTAAAAAAAATGTGGCAATTATTGTTTAGATAGACAGACTAATGGTTGTACGAAACATAAGAGATTCTTATTACCCAATATGAACGACAAATCATATCTTGTTAAAAAAAATGGGAAATGGATAATATGCATGGACTTAAACAAAGCATGTCCGATGACCTCTTTACACTACAAAAAATTGACTAGCTTGTAGATGCGACATCAAGAAGTAAAATAATATCATTTATGGATCCTTTCGCAAGATATAATCAAATCCAAAATGAAAGAAGATGATAAATAATGCATGACTTTTATCACCAAAAGAGGGTTATATTACTACAAAGTAATACCATGCAGATTAAAGAATGTCGGAACAACCTATCAAAGGTTGGTGAATAAAATATTTATAACTCAAATAGGCAGAAATATACAAGCATATATTGATGACATGTTGGTAATAATCCTGCATGAGAAACATTTGGCCACCTCAGACACGTGAAGCTCAAACTAAAATCTAAAAAATACACCTTCAATGTTTGGTCAGAGAAATTTCTATGATATATGGTAAGGGAGAGAAGAACTAAATTAGATCCAACCTAACTCACTAAGTTGACATCAATCCATGCAGCAATGAACATAAAAGTAGTCCAATTCTTAAGGGGAACATTAATTGCACTAAACAAGTTTCTGTCACAATCCTCGAAAAAATGTCTACCTTTTTTCCATGTATTGAAAGGAGAAAAGGAGTTCCAGTGGACTCTAGAGTGCGAAGAGACATTATCAGCATGAAAATGTTCTTAACATCAATTGAGTTATTAACAAATCCGAAGCAAGGAGAAACCTTATACATGTATTTGGTAGTATCATATTATGCAGTTAGCCTAGTCTCAATTAGGGAGAAATGAAGGGAATCCAAAACTGTATACTATGTAAGTAAATCTATACTACCAACAAAAACTAGATATTTGCAAATAGAAAAACTAGCTCCACCATTGGTAAATAGAAGCTAGTAAAATGAGACTATATTTTCAAGAAAATACTATAATTTTGCAAAGTTATTTCTCTTTAAGATATATATTTTAGAAGCCCAACGTCTAGGAATGATTTAAAAAGTGGTCAACCAAATTAAGGGATCATGATATCAATTTAAAACCTATAACAACAATAGAGGCCCAGATATTAGCTAACTTTAAGATAATTTCAATCTGAATGACTAATTGTAAAAATGATATTACATGAAATATGTGGAGAGTTAGAACAAATGGAAGAAGTAACAATCAAGGCTCGGGGACTGCAATTGCAGGACTTCAGTTGGTAAAAAATTGTGGAGCATAAGATGTAATACTTCTAACTAACTCCCAATTAATAGTTAGCCAAATAAAAGGTAACACTGGGTAAAAGTATAATCCAATAATTAAAGAAACTACAATGATTTTCCTCTCAATTCAAGCATATAAAATTTAAATAAGTGACAATGACACAAAATTCAATCACTCACACATTGGATTCTTCAGCATGTGCATCCTAAGGGCCAAGCATAATACTACAAAAAAACCATCAATCACTTTGCCAAACTATATTTTTAAACCATCACGAACCAATGAGTACTAACATCGAAAAGAAGAAGATAATAAAGATTGGCACACATCGATAAAACAAATTACATTTAGAAAAGACACACTATTTAATGGAAAAAGAGAGGCGGGAAAGATAAGAGTAATATCCACAAGATATGTGTGGAAAATATAAATATCTATACCATCCTATAAGATTGTAACATACAATGAGGAAAATAATAATCAAAATAGAGAGTGGTGTTTGACCTAGTTGAAGAAGAGGTGATCAAAATACACCTTCAGTCAGATCACTATAAGGCACTAATGACGAGTATATATAATTTAAAGTGCATTTTATTACTTTTAAACCAAGGGAAAGGTGATGAGAAACATATTTCAACATACGCGAGAAAAAAAAGACTTAGAAAGATAAACCCAACTTGGGTCGGACCGTTTGAGGTCACAACAAATATAAATTCAGGAACCTGGATGGAGATGAAAACCAAGTCTGGTACCCGTCGAACAAATAACATTTGAAACTCTAGAATAGTTTGACACATAAAAACCTTGGGACTTATTACTCCTGTAAATCATATTTATTAAAATATGGAATTTTTTTTATTTTCTCCCTCGGTAGCGCAAGAAGGTTTTAATGAGGCATTAGACATTACTAAAATAATTTATTGCAAAAAATAAGGTTCATATACTATTTTGATATAGAGAAAATAACATACATTGCTACAAAAATAAAATTACTTAAGGGAAATAACCTTCAAAGAATGACGAAGGGCATAATATAAAAAATAATGGTGAAGAAAAAAGGCATCAGCAAGTTATGAATTCCAAAAAATATACTGAAAAGAATATATACCTCGAAATAACTTAGGAAAAAAATAGTCAAAAGAATAAAACAAATTTTATAAATAAAAGCAATAAAATTCTTAAGGAGGAAGAGAAACTCTAGATAAAAACAATTATGCTTTGGATGATAAAATAATCATCAATCCTAACAAAAGATAATACACAAATATGGATATGCAAGAGTTAATATGCTGTACAAAGCTATATTTGCTTAAAAAGAAGGGGAAAACCCTACCATGAAGTCATGCACCCTGAATATACTTGGCGAATTGTAGAAATTTCTAAGTAAATAACCATATTGTTCTAAAAAAAATATTGGCGGCTTACTATACCTGATCAGTTAGTAGAAAAAAATAAAGAATACAAGTTGTGTCATAGACACAAAGAATCATCCACAAGAAAATCTAAAAGAGTAATAAAAAATTCTTACAAAATATATTTCTAAAACATCCATTAGAACAAAAGGGAAAATAAATAAATAAATGACGAATATATAAAGTATAAATAAAATTTAAGGAGAAACCTAAAACTGTAATGTAACAACTTCAACTACTAGGGTCAGTCTGCTTCAGACGCATCTGTATATAAACCAATCTCATCTATATCTTTAACATAGTCATAAGTAATATGATCTATACTTTGTTCAGCCCTGACAATAAAAAATAGGGTTAACAATGTTATCAACTACAATAATATCATTTGGTCACAAGCAAAAGAAAATATGATTGATAAAAAAGTTAAATATTTTTTAACTTTCTTAAACATCAAAGAAACAGTATATGCTACAAATTTTGCACCTGTAATTAAATTATAAAAATCTGCTTGCAACCCTTCGAAAGTAGAAACTTTGGACTGAAGGGCCAATAAATCTAATTTTGATAGTGATAAAGCAAGAAAAAGATCAATATGGCTTAAAAAGGACTCGAGATGGTTCTTGATTGTTATTTCATATTATTGATATACTCTAAGTAGTTAGAAGGTAAAAAATCTAATATTTGTAATGGATAAATGACACGTATGTTGTGATGCACATGACATCCATCTATATATTCGAGGATTCATCATGATATAAATGAAGATGAACCTTTCATTTAAAGCATTGAACAGTATTTTAGAGAGAGAATCAATGAAAAAATTAGTCTTTTATAATTTTTGAATTGTATAGTCTTTACAATCATTAGCATTATTTTGACAAGGTGGTCTCTCGTAAACAAGTCGAAATCCTAGAACTCAAACACAAAATGCATATATATAACATGTTGAATATGATACAAAAAATTATAAAAAATAAAATATTGATGTATTTATAATACAATGCTTACAAACATAACCTAGAATTAAATTATTGGATACACGAAGTGTTAAATTATAAATCACAGAAGTTCCAAAAAAGAAGTTTACAATAAAAAAAGCCGAAACTGTTGTAAAGATATATAAGACAAAATAAATGAAACTTACTATTTTACATTTTCTTGTGAGCAGAAGTCTGCAACGGAAGCCGAAACTGTAGTAAAGATACATAAGAGTAAATAGTTGAAACTAACTATTTTACATTTTCTTGTCCAACAATTTAAAATTCTGCAACAGAAAACAAAACTATTGTAAAAATATATAAAAATAAATAAATAAAACTAACTATTTTACATTTTCTTGTCCAACAAATGGAGAAGTGATGACGCAGCGGAAAGAGAAGAAGAAGCAACGATAGATGAAACCCTAATTCAAGGGTAACATGATGAAACCCTAATCTAAGGGTAACAAAGAGTGAAATTTTCAGAGATAAAAAATCTATTATTCCAAAAACTTCAAAATAACTTAAGGCATAAGATATAATAGCTTCTCAAAACCCTAAATTAGAATACAAGGAAATAAAATAAATATTTTAAAATAACATAAAATCAAATCAAATCAAATCTTAATATAATTAGATTTGATTTAAATACATAAGATATTTGAATAAAATAAAATAAAATTAATAAGGCTTTTGTTTGGACTTTTTGGACTACATCATCCTCTCCTGGTTGACAGGAATTCGTCCTCGAATTCACAGCACCATCACCATCAAGAACCCAAATTATATATTTTATTTTATTCAATCGTCACATTGGGAATTATAATTGTTGACCTTATCGGAATAAGATAAATTCTTCTCGGGTGTTCCTTATTCGAAGTCACACTGAAGCCATCCAGTTGAAGGAAAAAATAGTTTCGAAAACCTTTTCATAGCCTGAAGACAACATCCCCATGTCCAGTTGATGAAAAAAATGGTTTTGAAAACCTCTTCATAGCCTGAGACAGCATCTCGATAAGCAATTTTTACCTTGATTCGACGATTGGTAGCCAATTTAAACTCCCTCAGTAACCGGTCAATATGATCGTCATTGAAACGCCTAGTGTGTCTCCCGCATACCAAACGATCTTTGAGATCTTCATGGCCATATGTTGTTCTCTCCTTTAGACCTTGAATCAGATGAAATCAAGATTCAGAAACATGCTTGACCCGTAGCAGGAACTGAGGCTCTGATACCAAACTGATGACGCGGCGGAAACAGAAGAAGAATCAACGATAGATGAAACCCTAATTCAAGGGTAACATGATGCAACCCTAATCTAAGGGTAACAAAGAGTGAAATTTTCAGAGATAAAAAATCTATTATTCTAAAAACTTCAAAATAACTTAAGGCATAAGAGGCTTTATATAATAGCTTCTCAAAACCCTAAATTAGAATACAAGGAAATAAAATAAATATTTTAAAATAACATAAAATCAAATCAAATCAAATTTTAATATAATTAGATTTGATTTAAATACATAAGATATTTGAATAAAATAAAATAAAATTAATAAGGCTTTTGTTTGGACTTTTTGGGCTACATCAAGAAGTCCGCAATAAAAAAATTACTCTAAGATTTATACTTTCATTTGCAAGCTAAATGCTCATATATATATATATATATATATCTTTCGTTTGCATATATATATATATATATATATATATATATATATATATATATATAACTGAATACCTTGGCAGAATATATAAACTGTATTAATTTAACCTTCATCAAATCCTATTGAATCTATTAATATATATTTTTTTTCTATTGAATTAATTTTTAGAGTTTCACCATCCGAAAACCCTTAAATTTAATTATCACTTTTATTGGACAATTAAAGACAAACACCGAAATGTTAGAATAATAACTTCTCTCTTAAAATATGTATTAATATAATTTGTATTTACTTTTAGCAAATTTAATAATATAATAATATTATTATTCATGACTATAATATTTTAAATACTAATTAACAATATGTGTATATTCTAAACTTAAACAATATTTTCTAAATCTTGAATTTTCTTACAGGATACCATCTTTTAAAACTAGGTTATGAAAATTTAGACTATATTAAAGTCAACGGCAACTAGTTGTTATTAGAGGTGTCTAATGGTTCAGGAACCATGGTTTAAAGCTGACAACCTGCTTAAGAACTGGCGGTCTACCTGCGAAACTGGCCCATTAGGACTGCAACCCGCCGAGACCGCAACCCGCCGAGACCGCAACCCGCCGAGACCGCATAAGGAGCAACCCGCCGAGACCGCAACCCGCCGAGACCGCAACCCGCCGAGACCGCAACCCGGCAGGACTGCGAAACCACGGTTTATTTGTAAAAAACCGGTGGTTTATTGGTAAATATTATGCTGATTTTATTTATTTTATATCCAAAATGTTATATTTAAAAAATATTGAGATTGAATATTATTATAGAATTATTATTACATTTTTGTTAATATTAATTTGTTTTGGTTATTAATATTTTAAGTGTTGTAATTATTATATAGTCTAAAATTTTAAATATTACTTATGTTATTATCATATTTTGAATATTATTATTATTATGTTTTTATATCTAATACAAAGCAAAACTATATCTTATCATGTTAAAATATTACAAATTCTACGGTTATAATTTTAATATTACATTTTGATTACTATTGTGATTTGGTTTTAAATTTTACAAGTGTTTGATATTATTTTTTAAACCAAAATTAGATCTTATGAAGTTATAAGTATTTCATAATACATTTGTTGTTGTTATAATAAAAGGTAAAGTCATTTTTGGATAATTTAGCCGTTCACAGTTTATACTCGTGCGAGCCAGGAGTTGTACAAATGTTTTCAAATTACAATACAAAATAGTAAAAAACTATTACAAACATCATTCATCTTCAGCTTCGTCTTCTTCGTAAGTAAAATCTTCGCCGTCAGCTTCGTTTTCTTCCGCAATTTCTTGTTCAAGTGTATCTTCGTAATCATCCGGATAATCTTCGAAGATGTCGTCTACGTTCACTTCGTCTCTGAACTCTATGTCTTGCATCCTTTTATCCGCCGCTGTCCAATCCTTAACTGCCACAAGCACTCCAAGTGCTTTGCCCGTCAATCTTGTTCTCTTAGTCGTGTATTGCAACCTCGCTTGGCTGAAAGCACACTCACTTGCAACTGTAGACATAGGTATAGCATAAATCTCTTTAACAATCCTGCAAAGAATAGGAAACTCTTCAGTTTTGGTACCCCACCATCGTATGATATCTTCAATACCTTGGTCTTGATAATTCGTAAAGTCAAACCTAGTGGTCCAATATCTATACAACTCATTATCAGATTGAGGGGTTTCTGTAACATTGTTGTTTCGTAACATTGCCAATCGAATATAGTTAGTATTTCTCCCTCTACCCCTATTGTTACTACTGCTTACATTTGTAGATGTATTTGATCTATATCTTGCAGCATACTTATCATAGATATTATACAAACTATCATATATACCGCTAATATATCCTTTAGGGTCAATTGGTTCGGTCGGTGGTATATCTGTAGGAAACCGTACAGATTTATAAAAGCAATCAACTAGCAATTCAAATTTTTCTTTTCGTGAAAAAGGATCTAAAAGGCAAGCAAATGAATAACTATCAGGGATTGGATGAAAATACTTTGTGAACTTATATTCCATTCCAGGCACCATGTCTACGCATGCATAATGTGATCTAAATTCATCCATATGCATGGCAAGATTAGCAATCGTGAAAAGGGCCAAATGAGCATTAGGTTGATTTTGTGAAGAAAAGGTTAGGGTGTTTTCTTTAAAAAGTCTTAAAAATCTTAACATGTGTGCACAAAATTTCCAATGATCTGGTTCAATTGGTGTTTCACGATATGTATTATAAAGCGTCGATATCTCTTCTTTAAAAACATGCGCACGTGCAAGCATTGTGTAAGTAGAATTCCATCTAGTTTCGACATCTAATAAAAGTTTCTTATATTTTTTCCCATTTGAAAGAACAAGTGTTTTAAAAGCTCTTTTTTTAGCAGCGGATGTCGAGCAAAATAGGATCCCATTTTTTATAGGGGTAATATAATCACCCTGAACCTTACGTATTCCTTCTTTCGCAATTAATTGAAGTACGTGGCATAAACATTTGGTGTGAAACAATTTTGGAAAAGGAGGATTGCAATCTGCTATAAGATATGTTATAGCACTAATATTAGAAGATGCATTATCCAACGAAATAGACATAATCTTGTTTTTAATGCCATAAACATTCATGCATTCAGTCATACTCTCCCTAATTATTTGTGCGGTATGCTTCCCAATTGATTCAAACCATATAATTCTCCTTTGGAGGACCCATTGGGCGTCCATCCAATGGAGGGTAACACATATCATATCTAAATCAGTAAAAGTAGCTATGTCACTAGTAATCGAAACATTCCATGGCAAAGTCTGCATAGTTTGAATAATCTCTTTTTTTCTTTGTAAATAATATTTAAAGGCTAGCGATCGCAAAGAGGTACGTGGAATGCGTGTTGCCTGTGGGTTTACCCCAACTTGCATCCAATTTTCGTATCTCCAAGAATCCCCAAAACTAAATGGTTGTAAACTACCGACTGCATAAATCATTGTTGCTTCCCTATACGTATCGTGGTTAAACTCAAAAGGAAGACCTGTTTGAGGGTTCGTGCAAACATTAGTTGGGTTAGGTTTTGTAGGATCATATATTTCATGTTTCGATAAATGTTTTACCATAGTGCTAGTGCCCATATTTCTAGATCCACTTACGTGAAGATAACGTTTATTGCACTCTTTACAATAACAAAACAAACCATCTTCTGATAGAGTATAGTGTTTCCAAATCCAAGATGTTTTCTTACGAGATCTCCCCCCACTAGTACTTCCACCACCACTTTCGTGGGAGGAGAGTGTGTCAACGTGAGGGAATTCTGTAGAAAAATCATCCATGGTATTGAGATCCACATTAGATGGTGGGTTTATCCCAGTATTTCTACGTTTTGAATTCATTTTAAAACTAATAACAGTTTTTTTTTCAAATATGCAATAAAATACTAATAATAAAATCACAATTTAGACTAATAACAAGATATAACAACTAAATTTAGACTAATAACAAGATAGAACAACTAAATTTAGACTAATAACAACTAAGAAACAATTTGCGGAAAAACAAAAATCAAACAATTTCGAAAGTAGGAGTAGAATAAGTAAAATAACTAATTGTAGTTTTCTAGAACTTATCGAACAAATAGATAGATTTAGAGAGAAGTAGAGAGTTGTTTGAGAGGTGTGAGTATTGGTGTTGGGGTCTCCTCTACTTATAGGGGAGACCCAAAAAAAAAAAAACCGAAAAAACAAAAAAAAATAAATCGCCCGGACCATCCGGATGGGCGTCCGGATGGTCCGGACACATGATCCGGGGCATCCGGACAGTTTCGCCCGGACGCCCGGACAGACAATTCGGACCATCCGGACGCCCATCCGGATGGTCCGATTGGAACCGGGGCATCCGGACGATCATCCGGATGCCCCGGTTCAACCAACGGCTAGTTCAAATGAACTAGCCGTTGGCAACGGCCAAAAGCGGACCATCCGCACGCGTGGCCGGATGGTCCGCTTGATGACGTCATGCTGACGTCATCAAACGGCTAGTAGAAAAAAAAAAAAAAACACAAAATTACCCTATAAATACACCCTACATCCTCCTATATTTTTCACTACAAATCTCTCCCTCTCCACTACAAATCTATCCCCTCTCTCTACTACACTTCTCTAAATTTTTTTTATATTTTTCAAACTCTATTTAAATTTCAGGTTTCGCAAATGTCTTCGAAAACAAAAAAGAATGCTCGTAAAGGTGGACGTAGTGAACCAACCACTTCCGAATTGAGAGAGGTGGAAGAAATGTTGTTGCATACCATGGAGCATGAGGTAACGGAGAGCGAGACTATCGAACATCGCCCCGAGGGGAAGATTCGCATCCGTAGTAATCAGCAAGGAGGTCGAGGTGTAACAAAAATTTGGTCTGGTATGTTTCTGAACTACGAGGAACTGATCCAAATAGAGGGTATGCAAAAAATTTTCAAACTTATTGAGCCTACTAATGGCCAAGGTTGGATGAATCTAGCTAGATTCAAATGTGATTGGTATATAGAACTAGTGCGAAAGTTTTATTCCACGGCTAGATTAATCGAAAATGATCCAAGAGGTTTAGGATTGAATTGTTTGATTGATGGTAAAGACATTAGTTTTTTTGAAACTGATTTCTACGATCTTTTTTCCGTTCCAACCCATGATATCTATACCGGTAATAAATTACCTCCCATTAGTTATCGCCCTACGATATGGAGTGCTGATTGGCCTTTGTCTTACGAAGAAGCGGTAGAGATTCTTACTTGTCCTGGTGCGGAAGCTCCGGAAATTAGCGGTAAATTTCGAGCCATGCGGGGTAATTTGGATGGTATTGGGAAATTAGCTTTGAAATTGGTAAATAGTATATTTCTTCCACCTAGTAACAATGATTCGCAGCTTTCATATATTCAAACATTTGTTACTGCTTTTATGATTCGAAATCAGGGAATAATTAATTTACCCAGCTTGATGATTCGAAATATGGCTGCGAGGTGTGGTACGGATAAACTACCTTATGGGATGATATTGAGTAAATTGCTTGTTTCGAAAGGAGCTGATGTGAGTATGTACACTCCGGTGAAGGTGAGGCCGACTAGTGCTATAGGTAGAAACTCTTTGCGTTTGCAGGAAATATACTCTTGGGATGGAGAGTTGATTTCGAAATTAGAGGCATGGAACCACCATAGAGAAGACTTGAATCAGATATATATTGCGAACGGTCTTACAAAACCGCCAAATCCACCTACTCAGTATCGAGTTGAGGCTGAAGTGTCTTTCGATCCAAATGCTAGTGGTTCTTCGCGAGTACCGCCACAACAAAGACGAACCGATCGCGAATTTGCTGAGTTTGCGCATACTCAACAAATGGTTTGGCATGATGATTTTACAAAATGGCAAGGTGAATTTCAAAATTGGCAGGGGGGGGGGGGGGGTAAATGACCAGCTTAGCCAGATACAGCAGTGGCAAGTAGGGGTGAATGATCAACTTGGTCACCTCCAGCAGTGGCATGGTCAATACGAGCAGTGGCATGGTCAATACGAGCAGTGGCATCATGGACAAGATCAATGGAATGAGCGATTTGCAAACTCTCAAGCCCAACAGTCGGAGTATATGCGACAGATGATGGAGAACATGCATTTGCAAGGTCCATCACCTAACAACAACAACAACGATGAAGCTCCTTAGTTTTTCGCAATTGATTTTCATTATCGTTGTAATGTTTTTCTTTTTTATTTGATTGGAAAACTATGTTACTTGTTTGGTTTTTATTTTTAATGAATTGTTTGTTTTGCTTCTATTTTTTATTAAATGTTATTTAAATCACTTACCTAGCTTTCAATTTTTATTTTGTTCTTTACAACTTACAAGTAATTTATGTTTATGCATATAAACTTCTAATATTGAATAGTTCGAAAATACAATAAACTATATAATTCATCTAACCATAAACACTTCAAGCTTGAAAGAATCTAAAGAATCACCTAATAATTTAAAATTTTAATACAATTATATGTCTAATAGGTATATATTATTTAATAGTAATATATTATTCAAACGTATCAAAATCAAATTACAATTATTTTTTTAAAATATAATTGATGATTATAAAATTTCGATTAAAATGATAACATATTTAAATTAAAATACATGAAATAGAATAATTAAATCAATTATTGAAATTAGATTCAATTAACACTTACAAATTAATTTTAAATAACATTATAATATATTCTGATAAACGGTTCTTAAATGGTTAAATGGTTTGGCTGATGGTTTGAACTGGTAAACGGCTCTTAAATGGTTCGTCTGGTGGTTTGAACTGGCGGTTTAACTGTGAAACTGGCCCATTACGACTGCAACCCGCCGAGACCGCAACCCGCCGAGACCGCATAAGGAGCAACCCGCCGAGACCGCAACCCGCCGAGACCGCAACCCGCCGAGACCGCAACCCGCCGAGACCGCAACCCGCCGAGACTGCAACCCGTGGTTCAGACTTAAACGGTGCGGGTTGGTGCTGGTTCAAACCGTTTGACACCTCTAGTTGTTATTGTTAATCACGCTTCCTTTTTAAAAGGCGCCATTCTTATTAATAAAACAAACTAGGAGTATAGTACTAACACAAGTGGAAATTAGGGACCACCACGTGCATGACTGTTGAAGGCTACTACAGTTGACCATATTAGTAGTTAGTTATTCTTATTCACACTGGTCATATCATATCAATCATATAGCAAGAAAGCTCTTTAAACTACACTCTGATTTTTGTCAATCTGACCATAGGTGAGTTCTGGAGATAAATGGAAGACTTGGCCCTTCTCACATCAATTTGAATACTTTACTTGAATAAAATAACTTCTTCTTCTATCGTCTCTTTTGAATACCTATTTGTGTATAAATACTGGACCTACATTCCCACAAGATTATATATCCTTATTCCAGTTTACTCATAATATAAACCATGGCCCTCGCTTTAATGAATGCTCTATCTCTCGCATCTTTTGTTTTTCTAGCACTCTTAACTACTCCTGCTCATGGAAGAAATTTATCAGGTAACATATATATCCGTTTATTTTTTTAGTATTCCTGATACTTTTATAGGTTTCTGCTTTTGTCTACATATATGTTCTTGTTTGTTTTATAGTTTGGTTTGTGTTTCTTGGATTTCTGTCTTTGAAATGTATTCTATGTTCGTACTTGGCTCTTTTGCTATGTTATATATTGATTTCTTTTGGCTGATAGTTGATTATGTTAGGTTGGTTTACTAGCTATTACCAATTTAACAAATTTGTTAATACATCAAAATACTGGCCTGAATATAGTCAATCACATGAACCACTTCTTCTGGTCACAGTTTTAGAATATTCATTTCTAAAGTGGTATCAATTTTAGTGCATTAAATTACATATTCACGATTGTATTGTAATATATATCTTATCAACGTTTCATTTGAATAGCAGATAAGAGGAGTGTGATTATCAATCCTCTACCAACCACGAATTGCGAACACGGAGTAATTACGAGATCACCAACGGAGAAGGAAGCACTATTAGAAACGAGAGAGTTTGGGTTTCCTGGGATTAGTACTACTAGTAGTACGTCGACAAGTTCATTACTAGATGAGCTAATGATTGATATGGTGACGGCAAAAGATGAGCTACACAAGAAGAAGCCAAATAAACCACCACCGTCTCCAAATGCATCACCGTCCAAACACCAATCGATCAACCCCCGAGGCAACCATCAGCGTCAAATGGGCTTAATAGACAGACTCATGTTTGGTCTCTTGAGATAACATAACCAATTATAACATCTCTTATCTTTATGTGTTAAGTGTATATATTTTGTTAACTTTTATTCTAAGGTGAACGGTTATCTCATGGTCTCTGAACTCGCTATTACTTTAACAATCCTGAACAGATGATGTTGGAGATCGAAATGGTGAAAGTCTCTGTATATTTTTGTCATCGCCTGAGGCCTTGAATCTAAATCTGTGTGAGTACCAGATGTTCTTTCGATGTCAATTAAACTAAAAGGAAAAAAAAATGTTTCTCGTGGTTTCATAATGACACGAGAACCCACCTATAAAACGAATATATATTTGATCTAACTTATTATCCTGGCTTTGCATTCAAACCCATGCGTGCCATTTTAAATATTTTGGATGATTTTATCTATTTTAGATTCCGACATCAGACAGCGTGGTTAAAGAATATTGAGTTGAAAACTCGAGTTTTATAATTTTATTTCTTATTCGGCTATATCATTTCTTTTCAATGGATCATTCAATTTTATTTTGTGTCATTACTGGGTCTAAATTTGTAAAATAAATTAATTAATTAATCTATTAATAACCATCCGCAGTCAAAACTAAACTATTAAAGGTAAACAAAGATTTTTTAAGAAATAAAATAGATCCGGTTATATAAAAGGATTTTATTTTTTTATTTTTTAAAATTTGGAGGTCTCATTCTACCGGTAGAGAATCTCATTTTAGCCAAATTCATTGACTTATACTAATTCACGGTTTGAAAAAGTACGGATAATCCCCGATTTTGAAACTAAATTAATGATAACCATCTCAACTTTTTTAATACCCATCTTACCCTCATTTTGTTACTACAATATAGATCCATTTGTTTTCTTTTTTCATTCGATCAATATCATCTATGATTTTAGATTTGTCTTTTGTTCTTGATCAAAATCCTCTGTGATTTCAGATTTGTCTTTTGTTTTTCGTTCGATCGATATCCTTTGTGATTTCAGGTTTGTCTTTTGTTCTTCATTCGATCAAGATCCTCTGTAATTTTAGATTTGTCTTTTGTTCTTCATTCGATCAAGATCTTCTGTAATTTTCGATTGTTTTTTTGTGTGTGTTCTTTTTCATTTACCGATCATTTATTGATAAGTCTCGTGTATTTTGTTTTTTTTTTTGCTTTTGTTTTATTTGATTGTGTCGAGTTATTTCTTTGTTGTTTTATGATTATATTATTGTTTTAGTTATGCTGATTCTTTGATTTTATACATTCATGTATATATTTACAAAATTATAAAAAAATAGTGATATTGGTAAAATGATTTGAGGATTTTTATTTCTTATGGTTTGGTTGCATAATTATGTGTTGTTTAGTTGTGAAAATACCAAGTTTTGTTAGGTGCGCAATTATGCACATATTAATCAGTTTTTGGGTGCAAAAGTTATATATTACTTGGTTGCGTACAAAGGTTAAGTAAATAGAACTTTGGTCATGAAAAAATAATTGTTTGTTATATTTTTTTTTCTTTTTTTAATTGTCATATGTTTCAAACTATAGCGCTAAAAAGAATCAAAAATAACATTAGTTTTTTTTTAAGACGAATAAAACTAGATTCATTGAAGATTTTTTTTTTAAATTCGTGTTACTACAGTTTGTTAAGAATATATAAGTAATCTGGTTATGAAATCAGTCCCGAAGTTTTTTTTATCTTTTCTTTATATAGGTTTTTTCTTATTTTTTATTATAAAGATGAACATAACTGGATCAATGAAATATGTTTATCTTGATTTTTTTACTATAGTTGGTTGCAAAAATAGAGTAATCTTGTTACAAAATTAGTCTGGAAAAAATAATAATGTTCCATTTGCGTAATGAATAGTAATTTGGTTGCAAAAAACAAATATTTTCAGTTGCAGAATTAAGTGCAAATCAGTTGCGTAAATAAGAAGAAAAGAGTTGTGTAAATGAGAATTTGATTAAGAAAAATAAATTATGTTACTTTTTTTTGTTTTTTAAAATGCTATATGTTTCAATCCATAACTCTTTAATCATCCAAAATACCATTTGTTTTGTTTTTTAAGAAGAACAAAACTAGACTCGTAAAAGATTATTATTTTTATTTTTTTAAACTGCATATGGTTGCAAAAATAATAATATGGTTGCAAAATTTGTCTCGAAAAAACAATTGTTTTCTAGTTGCGTAATTAAAAGTAATTTAGTTGTGTTAAAACAATTGTGTTTAGGTAATTAAGACTAAATAGTTGTGAAATTAGAAAATTCAAAGATATTACTAATTGATTTAGTTTTGTTGCTCTTTAAAAAATAAAAATATATGTGTTTTTAGAAACAAACTTTAGTCATGTATATAATTTGAGTCATATAATTCCAATATCTTTGACATCGTAGGAGTCGTGATTCTCGGGGATGACTCTTCTAACATCAAACATTCATAGGTCTTTAAACAAATGTTTATTGGAAGTCATCTGAAATTAGGCACATGTATCCATCACTCATCTATCGTTGTACCTGCAAGAATAAGAAATCATTAGCCCATCAATGTACTCACAATCATCAGAAACCATTACAACATCTTCGACTTCGAACTTCTGATAGTTGTTTTCCTTTCCTTTCTCTGGGGAAATTCTGACTAATATGCCTTTTCTTTTTGCAAGCTCAACAAATCACGTTTGAACCCGTTCTAGCCCTTTTGAAATTTGATTAAGACTTTCCTCTCCTATTACTTAAATCTCTATTTCCCGAATGACCCATCGAACTTAGTGTGTGCCCTTTGGAGTCATCATTCTAACACTCTTCTTTTGAGGATTTTCGGAGTTTAAGGCACTCTTGATTTAAACCATCATAAAAGAGTCTTTCCCGTAAAGCATGGTGATTATGAAGTATTCATACTCTTTTAGCAGAGAAGTCAAGATGATGATTGTTTGGTCATTTTCTTCCATTTTCACACCAACTCTATTCATGCACTTAGGTTTCATTGACTAAGTTCATAACCTACGTTCCAGCCAGAAATATTCATGCACTTAGGTTCTAGCAATTCTTTATACAAACAAGTCTCTCCAAAGATCCTACCTTCAAGTTATAGTATAATTCTTTTTATATAAGTCTCGACTGAGCTTCTGTCTGAGAGAGACATTCTGCTGATAGGCTACCAAGACTTGCACAAGTCTCATGCAATACGTGAACTTTAAAACTGGCAGTACCTTCGTTAGAGAATCGCGAGGGTTTTTCTCACTTAAAACTCCTACAACCTTCATTTAATTTATGTCCACCAAATATCAGATGAAGTGAAGCTTGATATATGCATGCTTAGTTCGCTCACAGAATTTTGGATTCCTCATGAACTAAAAAGAATTTGTATTATCATCAAATAAAGTTGATTCTTGTTGTGTACAAATAATCTCACTTAGAAATCCATTTGACCATATGACTTACTTTATTTCTTGGATAACAACTATATATCGAACTTCCTTAGATGACAAGACAACAACCTTTTAAAGAGAAGATTTCTAACTAACAATAAATAACCCAAAATTAACTCTATAGTGTAAAAGTAACATGCATAATTATAAATATATTGTATAATCCCACCATATATATAAAACTATTACTCAACCTAATCGTATACTAAATATATAACTTCCAATGATAATTTTATAATGTACTTTTGAAAGTTAAAATATTGACTAGTGAACTATAAATTCACATAATTAATATTATTGACGAGATAGAATTTATTTTGGTACAAAAATTAAATAGTTTATTTTTAAGCAAAAAAAAAGTTACAAGAATTTTTTTATGGAAGATCATCCTAAATCTAAAATCCAAACCATGGAATGCATGATTATGTTTGATGAGTCCGAATTCTGCACGCCCTCCGGACCGGACAGATCACACTGACCGGACAAATCACTTTGATCACAATGACCATAGGACTGTTCGAACTATGACAAAAGTACTAAAAAACCTAAACATTTCTTGACTAAGCTACTTGCTCTCCTACTTAGAGCTCATGGGTCTTTGAACATGACCCGGGTCCATTAAACATGACCCAAAAGCCCATAAGGGCCCAAACATCAGGGTATAAATACCCAACCACCTGCATTAAGTGTGGGTAATGAGAATTAACTGCTACCAGGCTGCTTAATTATCTCTCTACTCTCTACTCTAAACACATATCACCTACACACTACTATAAATCATCAACCAAATTACTAGCCTACCCTCAGGCAATTATTATCCACACCAAATTGGCGACCACAGTGGGAGGAGAGGGTGCCTGAATCAAGCATTCAAAACCAGCTAAGAAAATCTGTCCGAATGAATCCGGACAATCCAGAAGTACCACCAGCTTTGCTCGAAGTGGTGGGAGAGAACGATGAATACACTATCGAAGAGCGTGATAGGCTAAAGGGTGAAATAGAAGCTCTGAGGGCAGAAAATGCCAAGATGGGCGTAAAAGAAAAGTCCAAAGCATCAGCTGCTCATCACACCGATAACCCCAGAGAGCATGACTCTTCGAAGACTCATGTGAGCACCAAAAAAACTCATGCCAGTTCCAAAAAGTCTCACCGGTCTAAGCCACTGGAGAGTTCTGACTCAAGCTCAGAATCTTCTGATAGCTCTTCGGACAGTGAGGGAGTTAAAAAATCCTTGTCCTCTAGCAGCGATGAGGGTCGAACCAGAAAGAAGCAAAAGCAGATTAAAAAATATTCAAGAAAAAGGGATAGACAAGGAAAGATGAAGAGGCATATTGGTAAAGGATCATCTCATAGCCGGAAGCATGTGGACCGGATGCTGATGGATCCCTTCGCTTTTCACGATGAACCAGGTATCTTTGCAACTCCCAATAAGGGTACTGTGTTTAGTCGTGGAAGAAACTGGAGACAATCTCCATTATCTTCTAAAATTCTGTCCGGAAACCTCCCCAAGAGGTTTGACAGCACCAAAATAGAGAAGTACGATGGCAGTACTGATCCGGACAACCATCTGGAGAAATTTAAAAACTTCATCATGAACTTTGACGACGACGATAAACTACTTTGTAGGGCATTCTCCCAATCATTTACGGGGAGTGCTCTAAAATGGTACAACAGCCTGCCTCAGGGTTATATTAAAGATTTCGATACTTTTTGGGTAGCCTTTCGAAGGCAGTTCTTAGGGAGTAAAGAACTAAAGGGCAATGGAGATACAATAATCCATTGTGCCCAGGAGCCGAATGAATCTTTGAAAGAATATATAAGCCGTTTTGTGAATACCAAGAATGGGTTGGCTGATTGCTTCGAACAGGTGGCAATAGCATCCCTAAGGCAGGGTTTGAACCCATGCAATCTAGCTGATTCAGTGACCAGAAAGAAGGCCATGACGTGGGGAGGGTTGTTGAATCAGGTTGGCAAACAAATAAACGTCGATGTAACAAAGAAAACCAGGGTGCACAGGCAGGTGAGGTCTACCCCAGGGGCACCAAATCCCAATGAGAATCAGTTCGGGAACAAAGCAAGAGAAACCGGACATGGGCATGGTAGGGCAAAAGCTCAGTCTCAACCAGCTGCTCCTGCTCAAAGTCAACAATCCAGAAACAAGAGAGGGCCATGGGTCCAACCGGAGTGGTTCGTAGAGTTAAAAGAAACTTTGGCCACTATCTTTGATAAAACGAAGGAAGAGGTGCATTACCGGAGACCGGCAACACTGCAGTCTCCCAGAGAGCATCGCAATAATTCTTTTTGCCAATATCACAATGATATTGGTCATACCACTAATGACTGCATAGCATTGAAACAAGAAGTTCAAAACTTGATTGAAAGGGGAAAGCTGGGGGCCTACGTGAAAAGAAGATCGGGTAACAGGCCTGATAACACTCACCGGGTTGGTCCAAGTAATGCTGCTCCGGAGGGAGCCATGGTTATAGTTGAAAGGTTTGACGTAGAATCTGAGTACTTGGATCCTGATCCAACTCGAAACATAGTGGGTACAATTGAGGAATGTTCTAGGTCGGTCTCCGGGCTTATTAAGTTTTTCGAGTCACTTACAATTTTCGGAGGGGACACTATGACAGCTCCTACTGCTTCTTCGAGGAAGAGGCATGTTCATACTTTAGCCTCCCAGCTGGAAGGAGGCATGACTTCCTATCAGTCACAAAACTCATTCCCCTTCATTGTTTTTGATGAAGATGATTTAAGAGACATTGCTGGCCCTCATGAGGATGCTGTTGTCATAGGAGCATCTATAAGGGGCAATGACATAATACGAATCCTGGTGGATACTGGAAGCTCAGCCAATATCCTTTTCCTAACCACATACAAGAGAATGAAAAATCCAGCTGTAATTCAGAGTTCGGACATGTCAATCGTGGGCTTTACAGGCAGCTCAGCAGATGTGATCGGAGAGTTCGAAGAAGAAGTTCTATTGGGCAAGGGCCCTTTCAAGAAAATGGTCAGAATACTCTTTATTGTGGTGGATTGTCCCACTTGCTATAATGAAATTCTAGGGAGGTCTTGGCTCTCTAGGATGCATGCAGTGGCTTCAACAGTCCACCAGTGCTTGAAGTATGCTGTTCAGGGACAGGTTGGAGTCGTCCGGAGCAGCAAAAAATTGCAAGAGAATGTTATGCCACTGCCCTGGCTCCTCCAACGCTGGGGGCAGTCCGTATTAATGAACAATAGCAGTTTGGGGGCCTTTCTGGGGGTGAGGGTGAAATTGATGACCCCAGAGAGACCCCTGGAGTATTAATACCGATCGAAGAGGTAGAAACACACTATTTGGAAGATGGGAAAAGTGTCAAGATAGGGTCTAAGATGCCACCTGTGTTGAAAGATGAAATGTTAAAGTTTTTGAAGAACCATCAGCACGTTTTTGCTTGGTGCAATGCTGATGTTACTGGAGTTCCATCAGAAGTGATATCACATCACCTATCCGTCCGGAGAGACGTAGCTCCAGTGGTTCAAAAAAGAAGAGCTTTTTCCAAAGAAAAGGCTGATGTCATTGTGCAAGAGGTTGACAGGCTCACAAATATGGAGCACATCAAGGAGTCTCAATACCCTTTGTGGACTGCCAATCCTGTCTTAGTAAAAAAGAAGAATGGAAAGTGGTGCATGTGCATTGATTTCACAGATCTCAATAGAGCTTGCCCAAAAGATTTGTATCTAGTTCCCCGGATTGATCAGTTAGTAGACTCCACCTCTGGGAACAAGCTGCTTTCCTTTATGGATGCTTTCTCCGGATACAATTAGATTTAAGTAGATCCAAAGGATCAAGAGCATACCACATTTGTCACTGACAGAGGTCTTCATTGCTACAAAGTAATGCCATTTGGTTTGAAAAATGCTGGGGCTACTTATCAGAGGTTAGTCAACAAGGTATTTGCTGATCAAATTGGAAGAAATATGGAAGTGTACATTGATGACATGATGGTGAAGAGTGTAGATGAGCAGTTTCACTTGTCCGATCTCCAAGAAACTTTTGCCAACTTGGTAAAAGTGAATTTGAAATTAAACCCAGAAAAGTGTGTATTCGAAGTGCATTCCGGGAAGTTTCTAGGTTATATCATAAGTGAGCATGCAATACAGCCCGATCCGGACCAGCTAAATGCTCTTTTCCAAATGGAGCCTCCTCGAAACATTAAAGAAGTACAGCGGTTAACGGAGAGATTAGCTGCCTTAAACAGATTTATCTCAAGGTCTTCGGACAAGTGTGCTCCTTTCTTTCAAACTTTGAAGGGTGCAAAGGGATTCGATTGGACCCCACATTGTGATGAGGCTTTCAGTGAGATCAAGAAGAACCTGTCCTCTCCCAAGACTTTGTTTAAACCTGTTGATGGGGAGACCCTCTTCGTATATTTGGCAGTTTCAAGTTATGCCATCAGTGCTGTGTTGGTAAGAGAGGTCGATGGTCATCCCCATCCAGTATACTACATCAGCAAAAGTTTGATAGATGCAGAAAGGCGTTACTTGAAACTCGAAAAGTTAGCATTGGCCCTGGTAATAGCTGCCAGGAAGATGAGGCCTTATTTCCAGGCTGATCACATCATCGTCCGGACTTCTTTCCCTCTAAAGAATGTCCTCTAAAAGGCAGACATTTCAAGCAGGATGACTAAGTGGTCAATAGAATTGGGGGACTTCGACATAAATTTTGCTCCCCGAACAGCAGTCAAGGCCCAAGTTGTGGCAGACTTTTTGGTTGAATTCCACTCCGACAGGGGTTCAGAGCAAACTACTGACATAAAAGATAAAAAGGTATGGGTCGTCCGAACAGATGGTGGATCTAGCACTATGGGGTGTGGTGCAGGGGTGTGTTTGACTTCCCCGTATGGAGACAAAATGTACCAGGCTATTTGTTTTGCTTTCAGGGCATCTAATAATGAGTCCGAATACGAAGCAGCTATAGCTGGTTTAAAGTTAGCCTACATTTGTGGGGCTAAGAGGGTCAAGTTGCTAAGTGACTCCCAACTACTTATCCACCATGCCCAAGGCCAATCTGAGGCTAAGAAGGAGCAGCTTGTGAAATATTTACTCCTCCTAAAAAATGAAGCACTTAAGTTTAAAGGTGTTGTCTATGAACATATTCCCCGGGCAGAAAATGAGCTAGCAGACTCACTGGCAACCATAGCATATAAGGAGTCATATCCATGGATCCATGTGCTTGAAAGCCCCTCCATCCAACTTTGTAAGGGTAAAGAAGAGGAAATTTTTGAAATACAAGCAAAACAACCTCAAGACTGGAGATTTCCTCTCCTGCAATATCTCTCCGATGGTGTCGTGCCTCCAGATAAGTCACTAGCCAGAACATTGAAACACAAGGCTCGTGGTTTCATCATGTTGAGAGAAGTGTTATACAAAAAGTCCTACAGTAAACCTCTACTGCGCTGTTTGGGGGATGAAGAATCACAACTGGTCCTCTCCGAATTGCACGATGGTGAGGGATCAGCCCATTGTGGGTTTAGATCTTTGACAAGAAGAGTTTTACTCTCCGATTATTATTTGCCATCAATCATGAAAGATGTTAAGGAATTGGTAAGAAGGTGTGACCCATCCAGAGGTACAGCAATGAAATTCATGTGCCAGTCATTCCTTTAGAGTCAATTTCTGAGCCTATTCCTTTTGCTCGATGGGGATTGGATTTAGTAGGGCCTCTCCCTGTGGCGTCAGGAGGACGCAAAACTATAATTGTGGCCATAGATTACTTCTCGAAGTGGATAGAAGCAGCCCCTCTAGCAGGGACAACATCAAAAGCTGTTATAAAATTCATTCTATCCAACATTTGTTGTAGATTTGGTGTCCCACAAAAGATAACCACAGACAATGGGCCACAGTTCGACAATAGGGAAATGGAGAGCTTCTGTTCCTCAAGAGGTATACAACATTGTTTTTATTCACCTTTCCACCCACAAGCAAATGGGCAGGTTGAAGTGGCTAATAGGACTATACTGTCCGGTTTAAAGAAGAATTTGGAAGGGGCTGCTAGGAAGTGGCCTAGTTATCTACAAGAGGTCTTGTAGGCCTACGGGACAACACCTGGGGCTGCAACACAAGAGTCACCCTTTGCCTTGGTCTATGAGATGGATGCAGTAGCTCCTATAGAAAAAACCCTCCCCTCCTTTCGTGTTCACAACTTCTCTGAACACGCTAACGAGGTGGCAATCAGAGGTCAACTTGATTCGATAGAAGAAAGACGAGTTAAAGCTCACCTTAGAGTTTCACACTACCAGGGCTTGATGAGAAGCAGGTTTGCTTCCAAAGTTAAAAGAAGAGATTTCCAACCAGGGGACAAAGTATTAAGGAAGGTCTTCTTATACACTAAAGAAAAGCCGTTCAGGAAGCTGGCCCCAACTTGGGAGGGTCCGTATATGGTTGTTGAAAGAATTAAACCTGGAACATATTGGTTGGAAGACAAAGATGGCATAGTTTTAACTCATCCCTGGAATATCGAGCATCTCCGGATGTACTTGGAGTAACACTTGTGTAAATTTTTACTTGTTTAAACAGCCATGTAAATATTTGGGGGCATACTCTTTCCTCCCCGGTGGCACGGGGAGGTTTTAATGAGGTGTTCGGGCTTTTGAATGAAATTTGATGCCTTCTTAAAAATTTTCCAAGTAATTTTAAAGTTTTGTCCCTTGTCATACTATCCGGATTGAAATAACTAAGGGTTATTTAAACTCTAGCCGGAGAACTCAAACACTCTCACTATGAAATAACTAAGGGCTATTTAAACTCTAGCCGGAGAACTTAAACACTCTCACTATGAAACAACTAAAGGCTACTTAGACTATGGCTATCAAAATTAAAACAAACAATGAAAGAAGATGATAGTTGCACAAAACAGAAATATTCATTGAAATAAATAACTTAAAATTGCCTTGGCCTTCCAAGGACTTTTAAATGATCAAAGTAGAACACAAAAAACCTATCCGGTCAGATACCGGACACCATTACAAAAATAGTGCCTTGGCCTTCCAAGGACTTTAGTTTGGATAGAAAATAAACAAAGTGGATCATAAGTTAAGGTTGAGCCTTTGAAGATGGCTCACCTTCATCTACCTTCTTGCCCTTAGGGTCGTCTTTCTCTTCATCTACCCTCTTGCCCTTAGGATCATCTTTCTCTTCATCTGGGCTCTCCCCAGTATGTTCTTCATCACCCGAGGAATCACTAGAGTAGCCATACCTATCGCCTTCGGCCATCGTGTGGTATGGGAGGTCTTCAGGCTCAACATAAAGCCATAAGTCCCCTAGGTTCTTTTTCGGAAACTTTTCATGGAAAAGTAGAACCATGTCAGACCTCACCTTCTCAAGCAGTTGCTCTTCGCTTTTGATCATCTGGTTGGCATAAGCATTGATCTTGGCTTGGATCTTAGCCTCTTGCTCCTTTAACAGAGTGTTTTTCTCCTCGGCAGCCTTGGATGCTGCATTCTCAAGAGCAACCTTGTCAGTAGTTAAGTTGGTGATGATTTTGTCCTTTGCCTTGGTTTCTTCCTTTGAGGCAGTAAGGTCTTTCTCCACACCGGACAGCTTCTCCCGGAGATCTCTGATGGTTTCCTCTAACGTGGCGACTTTTGTGGTGCCTTCCTTTTGATTTCTCTTCAACTCCTCGTTTGCTTCCTTTAACATGTCAGCATTGGAAGTGGCAGTGCGAAGGTCTTCGGACAGCTTCTCCTTGTCAGACTTAAGGTCTTTAATGATGTCTGCCTGACTCCGAACTTGTCTCTCCAACATAAGTACAGGCTGCACGTTGCTTAACAAGGAGTGGGCTATAGTATCCCTTTCACTAGAGACAATAAAAGTCTTACCATTAAAATTGACTGTGTTGGAGCTGCTCGGAGGGATGTAAGGCCCTGCAAAGTCATCTCTGGGGAGATTGAGGAAGTATTCACCAAGCTCACCAAGACCGGTGATGTCTACTCCATCAATGTTGAGATCTCCTCCCTCAACCTCATCAGTGTGAAAGTCCCCCGGAATCTCTTTGGCATGCGTTGGGTCAGAAGGCTCACCTTGGAAAGAAGGCTCCGGAGCCCGGAGAGAAAGTTCGTTTCCCTTAGAAGTCTTTTTCTTCTTCGCCTCCCGGTCTGCACCTTCGCTTCCCTGTTTGCGATTTCTCTTGGAGGCCCTTAGAGGTTTTGGGAGATTCGTTTCCTGCCTTTCAGTCTCTTGCTCCACTACTTGCAAGAGAGCGGCATCAATTTGGCTCTGGGCTGGCCCCTCCGGGACTGTTGGAGCATCCTTCTCAGCATCAGCAGGGTTGGCATCACCCACCACACTTTTTCCCTTCTTCTTCTTGCCTTTCATCTTGCTCGGGGCTTTGGCCCGGCCTGGCAGGAAGAGTGTCCCATCTGGTTCATGGGTCCTCTTGAGCACAACATCTGGAGAAGGCTGGGTGGTGAGCTCCTCCCAGGTCAAGTCTCTCCGACCTGTGGTGTTCCACAGGTGAGACCTTGCCAAATTTCCACTAGTGAAAGCATCGTGGAATCGGTTCCCCCAGTTCTCAGCAGCCCAGGTATTAATCTTGCCACAAGTGACCTGCCCGGCTTTCAAGTGGTCACTAAAATCCTTGGGCAGTTCTGCTAAGACAAAAGTAAAACAAATTAGTATAAACTAAGTCCAAAAAGAAAAGACAAGAGAGACAAACATATAAAGGCAAGATGCTTACGGTCACTCCTCCATCTACTTCTGAGGAGGCTTGGGTTCTCTCCGGATTTTATCTTCTTGCCATTCTCCCAGGCACCACTGACAAATAGGAACTGGGTCCTCCAATTCCTCTCTGCCTCTAGCAAATCGTCCATCGCCTTGAAGTTATCCCCCATGTTAAAGTGGTAGAAGGGGATGTGATGGTTTCTACACAGGCTAGCCACTGCAGCAAACTCCTCCATGGGCAGAGGAATCCCGGACAGCCTTGATGCCATGATGCATGACATAAGGGTATACCAAGCGTTGGGGCTCAGCTGGCTCGGACAGAGTTTGATCAGATGGAAATATCTGACAATCTCTGGGTCTAGTGGGAACCTGAGCCCCCAGTTGAACAGCTCCGTGAACATGACCACCTCACTCAACTTGCAGTCCATGGGGGTCTCCGGATGTATAGGGATCTTGATCTTTAAATTCTCTGGAATGCCCCATTTCGAACGCATCCTGCCCAAGTCAGCAGTGTGGATCAATGCATAGTTTATTTTTTGTAAAGAGAGTAGATAATTAACGTTGACCTTGTGAAAACAAGGCCCTACTTTTCCTTCTAGGCTCTTCGGCATATCCGGATGCCTCAAGTACAACTTCTCCTTGCCCTTGTCCTTCGTGGCAACTATTTCTGTGCTGGTCTGACCGGAGGGCTCAGACTCAAACGGGGCCTCTTCAACAGAGTCCTCCATCACTTCCTCCATGATTTTTGAAGGGATTTTAGCAGCTGTTGTGGGGGGAGGGTTCAAACTTGACTCAGCCTTATCTCCGGACTGATGGGCCTCAGTGCCCCTTTGATTTCTGCTCTCCGGCAGAGTGTTTGGAACAGAAGTTTCTGGTTGAAAGCTTGGATTGGAGCCCTCCGGTCCGGACAGCCTGTCCTTAGGGTCTTTAATAGGCACCTCTAATCTGGTGCTGCTGTCCTTTGCCCCCGACCTAGAGGAAGTATTTTTGGTCCCCAGGCCTTTAACCAACCGGCCTTTCCTCTTGTCAACCAGCTTCTCAGGAGAGTGCTCCGTATCCGATCCCATTGCAATGAAGGGAGAAGGTTTTCTAAGGCTGGTGGCTGTAACTCCTGGCTCGACAGCAGGCACCGATTCTTGAACTGAGGAACCAGAGATTATGGGGGAGAGGTTGGTTTGAAATAGTTTTCTATGCTTAGTACCTTTGGAAGAGGACGAGCCTCGATCTGACTCGGTAGCAGAGGTGTTTAGTCTCTCAACAGGTGAGGTGGGTAACCCTGCTGCGATCCGTGTTTCTCTTTCGACTTTTTGAGCCTTCTCTAACTCAGAAAGATTGAGCCACCCACCTTTGACAAGAGCGTTCCTCGCTATAAACATAAACTATTGAACTAAATTTTTGCTTTAGAGAGAGAAAGCTTTGAGAATTTTGCAGAAGTAAATTTGAAGGAGCTGGTAAAACAGTAGAAATGAGTTTATATTTATAGTTAATCTGAAATGGGAAGTTGATTCCTAGGAGAATTCGAAAAGTTTGGCAATGATTAAAAGACGGCGCTGATGTCAGCACCTGTAATCAAAGAGGTTGCTTTTCGAAGAAGGTGGGTTCGAAATTCAAGGTGAAAAAATGGCTGAAGCAACCAATCAGAGAGCGACACGTGTCCCACGACCTCTGGCAAAAACCGTTTTGAATTCGTGAAGCTTTATCTGTCCGGATAAACCCATAGACCTGTCCGGATTAAAACTACCCCTGACGTCGGACTGTTTTTCAGGTCTTTGGCAAGAGTATTTGCACAAACACCAAAAAAGGTGCTCCTGATGAGTCCGAATTCTGCACGCCCTCCGGACCGGACAGATCACACTGACCGGACAGATCACTTTGAACACAATGACCATAGGACTGTTCGAACTATGACAAAAGTACTAAAAAACCTAAACATTTCTTGACTAAGCTACTTGCTCTCCTACTTAGAGCTCATGGGCCTTTGAACATGACCCGAGTCCATTAAACATGACCCGAAAGCCCATAAGGGCCCAAACATCAGGGTATAAATACCCAACCACCTGCATTAAGTGTGGGTAATGAGAATTAACTGCTACCAGGCTGCTTAATTATCTCTCTACTCTCTACTCTAAACACATATCACCTACACACTACTATAAAACATCAACCAAATTACTAGCCTACCCTCAGACAATTATTATCCACACCAATATTATTTTTAAAAAACAGTTTAGTACCGATTAAGATCTAAAAATTAAACTTTTATTCACCTAAAACCTTTATTGTCATATAACTCTAAAAATGATCTATTTAACTCTTTTGTTTACAAACTAAGACACAAGTATCTTTTATAATACCCAAAATAATGTTAATTAATTATATAAAAGCTTTTAAATTTTTTATTATTTTTTGTTTATCCTAATAATATTGTGTTTCTTTCTCTCCGTATATAAACAATATACAATGAAAGTTAGTTATTTAATTAAAGAAAACTGAGAAAAAGTATTTACTATTCAAAATTCAGTTGTTTAATTATTTAAAAATGGAAAGGAAATAAGAAGTCAAAATATAGTAACAACTGGAAGCTTTCTATTGTGAGGAGAATTGTCTATTATTTGATTTTGGTGGTCCATGAAAGTAGAGCCTTTATTAGCGAATCATCTACACAGATTTATAGGCCTACCATAGGTCATACCTGTTTTGAGGATAATGAATTTTGTTTTTATACACATGTATATTTAAGGTTAAAATAGATATGATCATCAATAAAGTCAACTACCATCATATTACAATTGTGAGCTGCAGTAATGCCTTTAGGTCATCCAGAAAAACTACACACTTTAAGGGTTTTTCATGGAACTGGCTAACTAAATTCACCTACAACTCAATAAAAACATGCAGATTTTGGATTCCAATACGGATATAGTTACCTTTATGGAAGCATAAAGGAATCTATAACATGCAAATTTTAGATTCAAGTACACAATAGTTACCTTCATGGCAACAGAAAGAAATCTATGAGCTATAGACTCTTTGCCTTCTTCCTCTCATACTACTGCCTGTAATTTTCAACAAATTATATCATTAGATCAATAATTTAGTTGGTCAAGCAATTAGTAATTAAAATGAATAATATTATGATATATGTTAAACCATATAATGAGAAACCTTGCCAACTTTGATAAATGATAAGCCAAGCCAACTCTGTTAGATTGTAAACCATATAATGAGAAACCAAGACAACTATGATAGATGTTAAACCATATAATAAGAAACAAGGCCAACTATGATAGATGCTAAACCATATAATGAGAAACCATGCAAAGTATGATAGATGCTAAACGAATGCAACTATGATAAATGATAAACCATATAATGAGAAACCAAACAAACTATGATAATTGCTAAACCATATAATGAGAAACCATGACAACTATGATTGATGCTGAACCAAGTCAACTATGATAGATGTTAAACCATAAAATGAGAAACCATACCGACTATGATAGATGCTAAAGTATATAATGAAAAACCAAAATAACTATGATAGATGCTAAACCATATAATAAACCATGCCAACCATGCTAGATGTTAAACCAAGCCAACTATGTTAGATGTTAAACCATATAGCAAGTGTAAAATATATTATAAAAAATATATATCTTGAATGAATCTACTTTGGTTCATCTTAAAAAAACAAAACCAATGGTATTTTCAAATTATTTTTTTCAAATTAGGGTTTAAAAGATACAAACATTTGAAAATTTTAATTAAAAAAAATTAAAGAAAAGAAAATATATACACGTTTATGATGATTTTATATATAAGGGTATTTTAGGTACATAGTTTGTTAAATATGTTGGATCTTAATCAGTAATAGGTTAGTACAATAGGTATTTATAAGTAACTCACCCTATTTTAAATGGTTAAAAAACTACTCAATAATTGTTATGCTTTCGAATAATATATACAAACAAAAACTAGTTAGAATATTGAAAGTTTTCTCCACCAATCGATAAATCCCCTCTTTTCATGCTCTCGATTGAAACTCTAATATCTCATTACACCGGTGTTGATTCAAATCATATTTTGGAAAAGTTCCACATAGTTTTTATCTGTCGGAGTGCTCCCCGTATGAACCAGTACGCCGAAGTGTGACCTGTATGAACCAGTTTGCCGAAGTGAATTGTGTTTTTCTTAATATTTTTATGGTGCAAGACCGATGGAGAGATGCTCGTATCGTGAAGGACAAAATGGCTCAAGCACAAAATATATGTGAAGTACAAACTTGAATGAACACAGGATTTAACGTGGTTCGACAATTGTCTACGTCCACGGGCACCGCCGGAGAAAAGAGTTTCACTATGATAGAAAAGGTTACAGATTTCAGATTGTGTTTTGTGTAGTCCTAGTAGCCTATTTATAGGGAATTAATAGACTTACTAGACAATGGGCCTAATGGGCTCATACCACAAGATTGAAAATGATATTATCACAACACTTATTTGTACTGCCGGACACAGTACACTGTCAAGGCACAATATCACTATTACAGACACAAAACTGTACTGTCGGACACAGTACACTGTCAAAGCACCATTCGACTCATTCACAACAAATCTTCCCCTTGAGGTGAATATCCTTTCTTCACTATCAACAAAGAAACTTCTCTTCTTCTAACTCACCAAATTCCCTTAAGGAATTCACTTTATACTGCGAACATCGATCCAGTTTAAGCACTCTCTAAAATTTCGAACTGATACTGCCTTGGTCATTATATCTGCTGGATTATCGTGTGTAGACACTTTCTTCACATCAACAATTCCCTTTGATATTATATCACAAATAAAATGATACCTGACATCTATGTGCTTTGTACGTTCATGGTACATCTGGTTCCCTGTAAGGTGTATGGCGCTTTGACTGTCACAAACCACTTTTGTAGTAGTCCTATCCAAGACAAAATCTGCCACCAAACCTTGCAACCATATTTCCTCTTTAACTGTTTCTGTTACCGCCATGTACTCTGCCTGTGTTGTAGACAAAGCTACAGTAGCTTACAACTGTGCTTTCCAACTGATCTCACTACCAGCTAGAGTAAATACATATCCTGTCAGAGATCTTCTTTTATCCATATCACCTGCAAAATCGGAATCAACAAAACCAACCAATAATCCTGCAACATCATCCAGCGATTCACAAATATCGGTCTTGTTAAAAGTTAAGACAACGTTCACAGTATTCTTTTGAAGAGATTCAATCTCTTCCCTCATAGCACCAATCCATCGATCTGCCTCTGAACTCGCTATAGCTCCTCTGTAGCTACTAGGTTTCTGCATCTCAACTTCTTCTGCAACTGACAGAGCATATGCAACTAGATTCGCATACCTTTTTGGAAGTCTAATATCTCTTCTTTCTCTGCCCAATGCTATGCTATAAGGTTGTTGTTCTGGTTCAGGCACATCATCGTCACTATCATCCGATGCTGATGCTTCACCTCCTCATTCTGGATCCACCTCAGAACCACTTGAATTATTGGACCTGCTAGGAACTGATTATACTTCAAGCTCCACCTGTTTACTCACAACCGATCCTGATTCGACCATTTCTCCTACTTCCTTCTGACTGTCTATCAAAGCAAACTCATTAAAAGTAACATCCTTACTGATGAGAAAACCTGGAGACTTTGGAGAGGTACACCATAACCTATATCCCTTCACTTCATTAGCATATCCTAGAAATATGCACCTTTTTACCCTCGGCTCAAGCTTCCATCTCTCACATGAGCATACACAGGACAACTGAACACCCTCAAATGTTCATAATCAGCCGACGATCCAGACCAAATCTCAAAAATATTTTTACAATCAATAGTCGTTGATGGAGACCGATTCACCAAGTAACACGCTGTATTGATAGCTTCAGCCCAAAAATCATTTCCCACACCAGAATGCGAGAGCATACTTCATGCCTTGTCACAAAGCGTTTTATTCATTCTTTCTGCGACTCCATTATGTTGTGGTGTTCTAGAACAAGTGTGATGGCGCACTATTCCCTCAGCTTCACAAAACTCATTGAACTCACGACTACAATATTCTAACCCATTATATGTCCTAAGACATCTGATTTTTCTTCATGTTTGCTTCTCAATCATCGTCTTCCATTTGACAAAGGTTGAATATGCCCCATCTTTCATTTTCAGAAAGTAAACCCACACCATCCTTGAATAATCATCAATCAAACTCATGTAGTATATGGCTCCGCTCTTGGATGTAATTCTGTTTGGACTCCAAAGATCTGAGTGAATGTAGTCCACTGTCCCTTTAGTCTTTCTTACAACCGATTTGCTGAATTTGACTCTAGTTTGTTTACCAAACACAGTGCTCACAAAATCCCAATGATTCTGCTTTATACCCTTTCAACAAATCTCTCTTTCCCAAAAAAACTAATCCTTTATCACTCATGTGACCAAGACGCCAATGACACAACTTATTTTGATCCTGCCTACTTTGGCTATTACTCCTTGATGATGCTACTGCACCATCGCCCATAACAACACTCCCCTGAAGAATGTAAAAAACCCTTCTGCAAACTGCCTTTCATGCATACCATTGAGCCTTTTGTCACTTTGATTACACCTTCTTCTGCACTGTACTTGTAACCCCGAGAGTCTAGAGTCCCAAGAGAAATCAGGTTTTTGTTTAACCCAGGAACATGCCAGCACGTCAAGATTCCAACAACCCCGTCAAACATTATGATTTTGACGTTACCAATACCACCAACAGTCAACGAATGATTGTTCCTAAATAGACAGTTCTCTGGATTGGCGTGTACGTATCAAACCACTGCTTGAACTGACACATGTAATATGTAGCGCCAGTATCGAGTACCCAAGAGTTTTTCCCAAAGTCTGAACTTACAGACAATACATCTCTTGTACCACTGTTTTCACTATTGTCGGAATCGTTCACACCTTCAACAATGTTTGCTGTATTTTCCTTTTAATTTTCCTTCTTACCATTCAGTTTCGGACAATCACTCCTATAATGACCATGCTCACCGCATTCATAACAGTTTGAGTGCTTTACCCTTGACTTGGACCTCCAGTTCTTCCTTCTTAAAGAACTCGCTTTACTTCTAGATCTTCCCCTAGTCATAAGACCTTCCCCTTCAGTTTGATTGTATGGCTGTACTGTCTCATCTCCTTTTATTTCAGTGCCCCTTTGATATCTGCTAGCGATAACTTATCCTTACCATACATAATGTTATCTACGAAGTTTTCATAGGGAGCTGGTAACGATCTCAATACAAACAAATCTTGATCCTCATCCTCAATATTGATATATATGTTCTCCAAGTTCATTATAATTGATTTGCAGTAATCTGAGTGCTCTATTATGGACATTCATTCTTTCAATCTGAAATCATACAAACGCTTCTTCAAGTATAATCGGGTTACTACTGATTTCTCTCAGTAAATACCTCCTAGCTTTTTCCATGCGCAGGCTGCAGTCTTCTCACCACTAATCTCGCGAAGCACATTGTCTTTCACACTCATTAAAATCCAGCACAAAGCCCTTTCTTGAAGATCTTGTTTCTCCTCTTCTTTCATCTCTTCTGGTAACTTATTCTCCACAGCCTTCCACAGCCCTTGCAGTACCAATGAAGATTTCAGTTTAATCTTCTACAACGCAAAGCTGGATCCCTTATCAAATTTTTCAATCATGTATTTTGTTGTTGTAGACGCCATTGTGAAACCCTAATTGCAAAAGCCATAATTTCACCACGTGGCTCTGATACCAATTTTGTTATTAAATCACTATACAATTATCACAAAATATACGTGAAGGACAAACTTGAATGAACACAGGATTTAACGTGGTTCGACAATTGTCTACGTCCACGGGCACTACCAGAGAAAAGAGTTTCACTATGATAGAAAAGGTTACAGATTTCAGATTGTGTTTTGTATAGTCCTAGTAACCTATTTATAGGGAATTAATAGACGTACTAGACAATGGGCCTAATGGGCTCATACCACAAGATTGAAAATGATAATATCACAACACTTACTTGTACTGCCGGACACAGTACACTGTCAAGGCACAATATCACTATCACAGACACAAAACTGTACTGCAGGACACAGTACACTGTCAAAGCACTATTCGACTCATTCACAACAGTTATGTTTTCGAATAATATATACAAACAAAAACCAGTTGGAATTATGAAAGTTTTCTCCACCAATCGATAAATCCCCTCTTTTCATGCTCTCGATTGAAACTCTGATATCTCATTACACCGGTGTTGATCCAGATCATATTTTGGAAAAATTCCACATACTTTTTATCTGTCGGAGTGCTCCCCGTATGAACCCGTACGCCGAAGGACGACCTGTATGAACCAGTTTGCCGAAGTGAAGTGTGTTTTTCTCAATATTTTCGTAGCGCAAGACCGACGGAGTGATGCTTGTATTGTCAGCCAGAACTCACAAGGTAATATTGTGATCTCTTTCTCATGTTTTATGGCTCACGCTAAACTCGAATATTCAGAGTTATCAGGTTTTGAACGGTAAATTGTCCACGGACTATTGACTTTGATGACATATATTCTCCGAATTTTCAAAAGTTTTGTGGTAGTCCATAGACAATCCAGTTTGGATAAAATTGGTCTTCGTATCTGGTGATTAATATAAAACTAACATATATTTATATCACTAATTCTCCCTCAATTTTAAGTTGAAGTTTACTGTAATCAAAACTAATTTTGAGGGACCATTGATAATACAATTTTATATTAAGTATGGTGCAACGTGACTACTTTATATAAATCGACAGATCCAGAGACTAATTTTATCCGAAGTCAACGAACCAAAAAGCGTTCAAAACGAAGTTATGGCTAGAAACTGCAATTTGTGCTCAACTTTAATGATGAAATCCATGCGGTAGCCTTGGTAAGAATTTGGGCCTAATTTCTGGGCCAAAACCCTGGACCTTTATTAAATATAATCACGTAACCCTTTTGAATATAATCATTATCATGTGTGATTATTTCAGTCCCCTTTTACCGATTATATGTTATAATAGTATGTATTTAATACATAGTGTAATCCTGGTGTCGTTATTTTTTTTATTTTTTTTATCCATCATTTTCATTTACACTATTTTATTTAAATAAAGGATGGCTAATTCTTCATCAACAAATTTGTTAGTATTATTATTATTTTTATCTTTTCATTATCTATAAAGATAAAAAAAATGTGATATTTGGAGCTTTAATGGTTATATTTATCGCAAAATAATCGGATTTGTTATAATAAATATATTACTATAATTTGTTTTTTAATTAAAAGTCTAGAAAACTAAATTTAATAGTATTTTGGAATTTATATTATTTTATGGTATCATAGAACAAATGAGACTTTTCACCTCTCTAATAAAATATAATTAGTTGAGATTACAGTGCGATTAGAATTAAAACAAAAAAATTATCTTCCGAAATGCTAGAAGTATATATTTTATAATTTTAAATTTTCTTTTCCCGTAATCTTTAGTTTTAATGATGACGCATATTCCATTCCGCTATGGAGCAAGTTTTTTTCCATTTCATATTCACGCCCTCCCACTCTTTGGATCGTATCAGACGATTTCAATGTTATTCGTAAACAAAAAACATAACTGAAAAATTGGACCTATGGAATTTTATTATTAGTTGTTGAAATAATCGTCGTTATTCGAGCGAATCTATCGATATCAGGGCCACTAGCTTTTAGTCATCATAGACTAATAAGCAAGCTAGTAACCCCATCTTTTCTAAAATTGACCGAGTCGTTGGTAATAACTTTTCGGATAATTAATTTCCCACCTCTTTCTCCGAATACGGCTTCCCTAGCACTTCCGACCACACTCTTTTCACCCTCTACCTAAACACTCATAGTTACACTACCAAAAAACCGATTTGATTCTTCAACGTGTGCGAGTCTCATCCGGATTATATCCCCATTAAGAATTCGTACATATTTATTATCACAACCTAACTTAGTCACATTCAACCCATTCTTTCCTCCCTCAATAAAAAATGTTTAGTAACATTGGTGATTTAGTCTCTACAATCATAGTCTACTTTTTAAAGCTAACAAAGAACTGGCTAGAGACCCTCTTAATCCATCCATTGCTAGTGACGAGATTAATACCTCAAATAACTCTATTTTCTTCAATCGTTCGGAATACCTTCTTAAACGGAAGTCTCGTGAAACCTGGCTCAAACTTGGGGATATTAACTTCAAATTCTTCGATAATAATATCAAATATTGCATAGGCCAGAATAAAACTATCTCTATTAACGGAAATTTTGGGAATCAATGCACCTCTTCTAAAGGTCTTGGGAAAATATTTGTTAATCACTAGACTAAGCACTTTAGGCAGAAATGCCCGCCTAACTACCCCGGCCCTAGCCATATCAACAACCCTATTACCATTAAGATAAATACTATCTTATCATCGGCGACAAGATTAAAAAAGGATTTATCCAATATCGACAACAGTAAATTCCCTGGCCCTGATGATTTTAGCTCAGTTTATTTAAATCCTCGTGGTCAATCACAAATAATTACCTCTATAAAACCACCTATCAACTCTTCGCTAACAATCGTGTGATTTCGAGTTGAAATAAAATCCAGATCATAATTATCCCCAAAATAGAAGACCACACCGTCATTCAAAATTTAAAGTCATAACCTGTTATAACATAATTTACAAAGTTATGCCTAAAATCCTCGCCATTAGGATAAACGACTGATTTCCCTCCCTCGTTGACTCCTCACAATTTTCCTTTATCCTCAATCGTGATATATACGACAACATTACCATGTCACAAGAACTCTTCTGAGGCTACAACATGAATATGAAAGAGTCTATGGTGGCTATCAAAATCAGTCATATGAATTCCTTTGATAATGTTTGTTGGTGCCTTATTTTTTATGTGTTTATCTCCATGGACTTCCCCCTCCTCCATCATGATCACATGGATCATTCAATTTATATCCACAAAATCTTATACTGGAAACATCAACGATAATTGTTTTGGCTCTTTCAAATGAAAAAAAATACCTTTGTCAAAATGAATTCATATCCCCATTCCTCTTCGTTCTCATATGGAACTACTTTCAAGTATCATCAAAGTGAAATGTCATGACCTTGTATTCCATTTTAACTAGAAATGTCATAATATCAAAATCATTTATCTATGCTTTGTAGACGATATTATAATTTTTAGTTGTGCTAACATTAACTTCACCAACCTAATTAAGGAGGGCCTTCTGAATTTGTTTCTCTCGCATGCCTTAGTGTCATGCTTAAAAATATTCAACTCTTCATCTCGAGTGTCAATGATGTTGTCTGTCATAACATCATCTATATCTTAGGTTTTAAAATAGGTTTCATCCCCGTCAGTTACCTTAGTGACTCTTTGGTTACCACAGGTCTTTCATATAATAATTGTAGGCCTTTTTTTAATAAAGGTAGGTTCCACATAAACTCATAGACCTCCAAAATCTTGAAGGAGCTCTTGTAGTTACTCATGTTCTTTCAATATTCTAACCAATAGATGAAAATTTATGGCGCAAAAGTAGCTTAGTCTAACGTATCATTTGCCACATATGAAGAATACCTTGAAATTTTAGACCTTACAGTTTGGAATCAGGTTGCCGTCCTCTAACACATTTTGTCCATCTTGAATGACAAAACCATCTCAATTTGGTATTACTGAGTTTACTCGGAGAAAATTCAAAGATAATAACGTTTGGAACCAACCAATTGGTTCCTCCCTTAATTAGGGGTGGATGGAAATCCTCAAACTATGACTAACTACCGCAAAACTATTCATATATGAAATGGGAACGACAATTTCACTGCTCTCTCGTATGATCATTGTCTCATTTCTAAATCCTTAGTTGACCGCTATGGTAAAAATATTATTTGATATGCTTGTACAAATAAAAATTGTAAAGTTGCAGATATCATATATAATGGTTTATGAAACTGGCGCGCTTAGGTACACTCTCGAAGTGGAGCCTACAAATTGCATCTTCAAGAAATAGGTAATTAAATCAATCTCATTTACGTGCCATCCAATAACGAGGATGTTAAAATCTGGGTACCTACATCACTAAACATACCATTATTGTGTGGTTGGTGATCCAAGGGAAGATCTTCACTAGAGATAAATTCATCATTTACGATTATAACACAACCCTTTACTATGTTTAATATAACACCGTTGAATTAATTAACCACCTCTTAGTAATGGGTCTATTTTCTTATATTATACGGGAGGTCGTGAGTGTGAAACTTCGGCTCATGCTTTCAATTACTCACCAACCATCCTAGCTGCAAGCGGCCAACGCTTGGTCCCCCTCATCCGCCGGTCAAAGTTATCTCGTTTGGGTTCTATGTGATGGTTTACCATCTCTGGATTGAGAGAAACACAAAGTTTTTCACAAATACCCCTCCCGTTGCATTTGTAATCTCATATCGTATCCTCTATGACTTTCGCTACAGATTTTAAGGACAAGGATCCCCTGGCCCAATTAATATTACTTATTATCGTTTTCACTCTGCAAATTCTAATGCTTCATGACCGCTATTAAGAATGTCTACATGTTGTTTATAAATACCTTTATATGTGATCGATCATGAAATTATACCGTGTTATTTCTTGGTACATGTACTTTTTGTCTACTTCTATATCAGGAAAATGCCATGTAGTCTTATGTAAACAAATATTTATATAAATTTTATGTTTTTATTAGAAAAAAATGATAATTTTTTGGTTCTTTTGGCTTAATCAGATGTCTGATATCATATTTAATATGCATCAATGCTCAATATATGTTTTTAACGAAGAATTTGCATAATTCACAGTAGCCAATATGTAGTTATATAATAATATGTTACCGATTTTTCTCCTCAAATATAGCAATTAACTGAAGCTGTAACATGTGACCATAAAGTTGGTCGTAAGCGGTGTGCTTTAGCTTCTTGGACCGAAGCTTTAATACTGTTGCGTTTTGTTTATGGTTGGAACTGAGATTTTTCATATGGGCTTCAAAGTATGATTCTAATCTCAGTCGTTGATTAAGAGATTTAATCTGACACGTCTATTGTATTAGGGTTTTATTATAGTCATTGATTTTTGAAGCGTTTATTGTATTAGAGCTTTATTATGGTCAATTAAAAGGATGTAATATGAAGTGTGTGTTGTATAAGAGCTTTATTATAGTCGTTGGTTAAAGTAATTTAGTATGAACGTATGAAGTATTAAGGTTTTATCATATCCGTCCGATTTAAAGTGAAGCTATGGTTTTCCTTGCGAAAGATATAAAATACATAAAGCAACGCATAACAAGAGGAACGACGCACAAATGATGGTCTTTAGGAGAGTGAAGTGAGGTGAAAGATAACCACTATTTTTTTTTTGTAAATTGTGAGAGTTTTGTAAAAGAGAGTGATTGAGAATTTTGTGTTTGTATGTAGCCTCCTTGATAATAATAAAAACAAAGTATATGTTGTCCGGATGTAAAATTATTTATACAATTGAAACCATGTTATATATCATATTATGTACTAATTTTATTTCCGTTCTTCTTTTATTTATTGTTTCCATCGAATGGGTGGAAAGTTATGTCTCAAACCAAACAATTTTCTAACAATATTGATAGTTTTTCGGTTTATAAAATATTTTCCAAAACTAATACGTTCATATAATTTTTGCCGGTAGGTGAAATACCGACAAAATTCATAAAACAAAACTGTCATATTATAAATAACATATGTTTTTTAATTAAATTTAAAATAAAAAAAATAAGATGGATGAAAAAGATTAATTTTCGTCACAAAATATTAAATAATATATTTTCTAATGTTTTTAAATTAAATTTAAAATAAAAAAAATAAGATGGATGAAAAAGATTAATTTTCGTCACAAAATATTAAATAATATATTTTCTATAATAATTAGTCCCATACTTTTTAAAGAAAAACATAGATTACTATATATATATATATATATATATATATATAAAACGTATAAAACATCTGATGCATCTGAACATAAAGTATATGGAATGTCGAGAATAATCATATAAAATTATAAAATTTAAAATTTCCAACATAAAATTGTAGAGTATGGAAGTTGAAATTTTAGAACTCAAATGCAATATATAGTAACGTGTTGAATTTGATATAAAAAACACAAAAAGACATCAAAGGCATTCATGTATTCATTCAATGTATTCATTCATACAGCGGAATAGAACTCTTCGTTTTGCAGATTGCAGATTGCAGATTGTAGGTTGCAAAGCTTACTAATATAACGTAGAACCAAATTGTTGTTGGATGCAAAAAGTTGTATCATTTTGCAGATTGGGGTATGGAGACATACTATTTTTACATTTTTATATTTATTTTAAAGTCAACGCCAACTATTTTTATCATTTATCACGTTGCCATTATTAAAAGACGCCATCCTCATTAATCAAATAAATTATAACACCAAGTAATCTACGGACCACGTGCATGACTGTTTAAGGCTGCATGACTGTTTAAGGCTGTTACACGTGATGATAGTGATTTTGTAAGGTTTAGGGTAAAAATAATTTTAAAACAGAGTATTGTTGGATATTGTATATGGTTGGAGTCGAAGACATGTAAGAAGTTGTTTAAATTATTTTTTGGGGTTGGAGTTAGGATCGAATGTTAGGTTAAAAGTTATTTTTTAAAATCTAAGATAAGTTTTGTTGAACCAATGTTTTTGTCAAAATCAATTTTTTCTCTCGAAATTACTAACCATCTGCAAAGCCGAAAGTTGGAATATAGATGTCCAAAAATTTCCAAAAATAAAATGATGTTTTTAGACGGATTTGCGTTATTAAAAATCTGAACCGAGGTGTAATCCTAAAGGTTATTAATATAAAATATGTTGCTTTGAACATTTTTTATGTCTGGAGAATAGGATAAAAGATGCGCTACTATTGCTACTGGCAGCCTTAAAGAATATTTTAGTCCATTTTTGAATTATCTCTAACTAATTAAGATATGGTTTTTATTTATATATCATTGATCATTTTCATGTCTAACTAATGTGGGCTTTTGGTAGTACCTATTCAATCCTTCTCTCGAACAAAGTACAATTTTAGCCTCCTATCCATTGATTTCCATCTGTTCACTCTAATTAGGTTGGTTATATGTCCCCACCTAAGCCATAGAGGTTTACAATGGATCTATATACTCACTCTTATCAAACCACATTGCATGTTTCTGCGCGCTACTTTAATTAAGTCACATTGTTTGACGAGCCGCATGCACTCCAAAATAGGGACCATATCATTCACCTTAAGCATGATTGTTGGTTCATCATGTTCGACATTCGTCCACTTTCGGTCTGAAGACTCGCGCGACTTTGATTTTGGTCAACTAAGCTTCAAACTAGTTAAAATATTTTTCTTGCTTATATACCATATACCATTTCTAAGTCTAACCAATACGGACTTGGGCCGTACCTAACATCATTGACCTTTTATAAAACGTGAGAGCATAATATGAAGTTATTTGCTGTAAGTGAAAACACTTGATAGATCCTGAGAGAGAAAACTTAAATATTCGGCTATAGTGAGGTAGAAGAAAACACTAGAGACATTATGAATTCCATAGTTTTTCTATAATTCGTGAGTATTTTGTAACAAAAGATGAGTGGATAAGTGTTTAGTGTTTGGGAGATTCTTCTTGTAACTTTCTATATATCAAATCCACGTACATTGCCTGTAGATGTAGGATTTTTTCACAATCCAAATCACGTTAAATTTGTTATGTTCCTCTTTCGTTTTACATTCTCGTTTTTTTTATCTTACATTGTTGTTTCGGATCCGTAATTAAGCTTTGAGTATGAGCGGAAACCGTGTGGTTCTTTTGTTCTTGTTGCTGACTCAATACTATAAGGATACAAATTTCCGCTAATATTAATACAATCTCGGCTAACGTTATTCGTAGTTCGGCTGTGGTTAGAACTTTGTGTTTTCTATTATTCTGAATGACGGGTGATCTTGTATGAGAAGTTCTCCTCGTATATTTTAATCGTTGATTCGTTTTTTAACTATTACAATTTTTTTATATAATTTTTTAATTTCAAATACACCGATAGGAGTTCATTGGTTTGGAGTTTTCAATGAAATTAGTTATTCGGTCTGCAAATTTGAAGTTAGTCTTATATTTTTCAAATTTCAAAGGCTAAATTCATCGATTTATAAATCATGACTTTTGAAATAAAAATATTATATACAAAAAAACATAATTGAAAAATGAATTACAATTCACGTTGGTCATATAGCTAAAGATCCCTTTAAACTATGCTTTGTTATTGGTAATATGACCATAAGTAAGTTCTAAAGATAAAAGGGAAGACTTAGCCCTTGTGTCATCAATTTGAATATTTTAGGTGAACTTCTCCGTTTCGTTTCTCTTTAGAATACCTATTTCATTTGTATATAAATATGGGGCGTAGACTCCTCAAGATTACATATCCTTAATAGACCCATGGCAATCACTTTAAAGAATGCTCTATTTCTTGCATCCATTGTTTTTCTAGCTTACTTAACGGGCTCATGGAAGAAATTTATCAGGTAACATATATCCACCACCAACCACGAAATACGAACACGAAGTGGTTACAAGATCATCAACGCAGAAGGAAGCAATATCAGCAACGAGAGATTTTGGGTTTCTTAAGAGCAGTACTACTAGTAGTATGTTTACAAGTTCAAAGAAATCAAATAAACAACCTCCGTCGCCAACTTCATCGTCGCCCCAAAACGAATTGATTAACTCCTGAGTCAACCACCAGCGCTCAATGGGCTTAATTGGTGTCATGAGTTAACATCATCAATGTTTGGCTAAGGGTAACAGTTATCTTATGGTCTCTCCGGTGAACTCACCACTACTGATTGAACAAGCCTGACTGGATAATGTTCGAGTTCTAAATGGTGAAAAGATTCAGTTAATTTTATCAAATCCTAAGTCTTTGAATCAAAGTCTGTTTCAGTACTAGCACTTTCATGTCTCTAAGTTCAATTAACGTGGTAAAAGATATTCTATTCTGATTCTGATGGAGATATTTTATGTAGTGAATATATTAAGCCCTTTTAGTTTTTATTAGAAGGAGATATATTTACCATCGAAAATATATTGGTTATTTGTAATAACAATATATTTATAAGTGGGAGTGTATTGATTTTTTATATTTATATATTTGATATTTGTTGTATATCTAGAAAATATTCTAAATAAAAAACTATTTCATTTATTCTGAATTTAGTTTTTTATTACATTTTTTTTTATAAAAAACTATTTACTTTCTCTAAAAAATTAATTTTTTCTTAAATCTCAAATATTTTTAGTATATTTGTCGTAATATACATAAATAAATTTGAGAATGAAACTGATTAGTCTATTTTTATTTTTATGGATGGATAATAATTTGGATCAACATACTAAATAAATATAAGTTATTTTATTACAGTACCAAAATAAATTTTTAGGCCAATCTTGAATTATTTTTAAATGTCTATTACTATTTTAATAAAATATTTTGAAGTCATTTTAATACCAACTATTTTTAAAATACCTAATTTACCCTTAAGTACTAATTTACCGCCCCAATCTTGTATTATCATAGATTTTTCTTTAGCGTTGAAACCGTTAGGGATTCCATGTTAATAGATCTAGACTCTTCAATCATTCCAAATGATAAACAAATGACCTACTTTCAAACTGTTCATGAAAGATTAGAAAAGAAAAAAGGAAATTTACAAATTGTCGGGACGACTTACTCGCCAGAGTCAAAGTCTTTTTGCCGGACAACACAAAACTGACGGCATTACGAAAGAAACAACTAGTTTGGTTGAGTCAAGAACTGCAGAATTACGATAACAATATAATTCGGTTATATTGAATAAACCACTTGTTTGATTTGTTTCGTAAATATAAACACAAAAGTGGTTCTCGTTTTATTTTTGGAATTATAAATCGAAAGACGAAATGTTTTTAAAAAAGAAAAAAATTATTTTTTGTTAAAAGTTAGTATATAATGTTACAAACAAGGGTATTAGAGTATATTTTTAAGACCTTGGTACCAAATAATCTTATTTGATATCAAATACTGATTTTGAACTAATCTTGGAACTTGTACGTGAGTCACCCACAAAATATATTCGGTTATTGTCTTAAAGAAATCCAAATTAAAATTAATTGAGTTAATTATTTGATTAACTAAATTTGACCTATTGATGAAATTGCGTTATGGGCTCAAGTGTGGTAACCGAGTTGAATTTGGACACTCTCATGAAGAAGGCTCAAATCTTAACACTTAAGCCTAAACTAATAAATCATAGTATAAATTGAATTATCAATTTATCGGGTTATGGTCCTGAAACAAAACTAGTATAGGATGCGCTTGACAATGTTGAGATTCATCATCCTAAAACATAAACAAAAATCTTTCGATTCCTTCCGTGTCTGGAAAAACCAAACGTTTTATTTTCTAACTTGGTTCTGCAAGTTTTTCAAGTTCATCTACATTATCGCCGAAGAATGAAAACAAAATAGTAGATGGGTAGTTGTAGGCAAACCTTTAAGTTTTCTTATTTTATTTATTATTAGGTGAGTCTTAAATAAGGTTTATATTTATTTTCCGCGATTTGCAACATTAATTTACTGTGATTTCAAATAAAAATATAAAATAGCCAACCTAAAAAGTTTAGGTTAAATAATTGTATTTCCCAAACATAACCAAAATAAAATATACTTTATATAAATAAAAACATGTGGTAAATAATTTGAAGATTACATTAAAAGAAGTGAAAGATTGAAAATGTTGTCCGAAAAAAGTTACTAACAAGCTCCCCATTCGTTCTCTACGTAGACATAGAGCTTGACCCCGACGGTTGGAGTTCATGTAATTTGGTCTCTTCTGAATTGGGTTTCTAGTTTTTCTCAATCCCATGAGCACCCATCTCTAAAACATAGATAATTTATTTTATCAAACTTATTCTCCGAGCTTTTTATTTAGACAATCAATATGTGACATTTCATATATGTTAGCTACCACCTTTGCTGGAAAATCGATTTCTAAAGACAATAAAATTTTCGTTCTATGAAAACAACAAAATAAAAAAATAAAAAAACACACAAAGACACTATTTATTATGGTTTGCATTATGGCAATAATCATACATCAACGAGCAACAAACACTCTCTATAATTAAAAAATAATGTTACATAAAGTATCTCTATATACAAAAGGGTTCAATCACTTCGTATTACAAAACTCTCAAGTTTATAAAAATAACGTGATTCATATTATTCTTTGTTCATTGTTTATCTCTCACCTCATTTATCTCTCTAAAAGGTCATAATATTCTCATGTTAGAAACAAGACTCTTATTTCGAGTCACTCGCCACGCTTTTTATGCAGCTAATACTTCAGCTACAACTTCTGTCACGTCGCAGAACCCTAACTTTAAGATTATTCTTCTATTTATAGATTTAAGAAAAACTTTAAAATTTTCCAACAGAGCTCCAAATGAAATCTCATTAATCAACGATCGTAATGATACCGTAATCTAATAATAGAAAACTTTATAAATTGAAAAACTAGTTTAATATGAAGCTCAATTAAATACAAATCTCAATGAAGTAGGAAACTCAAATAAATATGGAGTTGAGTTCATTTGAAAATCTAATAATAAGAACAAGCCTAGTTAGATTATGAACTTAAACCCATTAATATTGAAGTTTCAGCACATGTATCGTTCGACGGACAACTTCAGATAAAGTCATCGAAAACATGCCTTTAGTTTGGTACCAACTCATTTGGCTCAAGTCCTCACCTAGTAGAAAACAACCAAAATATCTCCAGCCAAACTTTCCTTTAAGTTAAATGTATTTACACATATTTTTACCACAATTTTATTTTCGAAGAATCCACAATTCCTACTTGCATTATTAATCTTGGGTCTAAATAATTCAAATTTTTCAACACTTTTTGTTGGCGAGCTACTTCTAATCTACCTCTAACCTCTTTTCCTTAGCTATTATAAAAAAAACATTCCTAAAATAATATTTTTAATAAATATAACTTTTTACCCTAGACATTTCAAATATTTTAAATGGTGATTACTTTTTAAAAACAATTAATCTATTGATTTTATTTCAGTCACGATCGATTTATCTATTTTTATAGTTTGTTGTTGTTTACTTTTCTTATAGTTAAGCATTGAATTTTTTAGATATGCATGGCCACTTCAAATATACAATACAACCAATGGATGAAATGTTTATTCCTTTTTTAATAACCCTAGTCTTTTTGTTCATAAAAATACAATGGAGGATCAAATCAAATGGTCATAAAATATTCATTTCTTAATGACATCTAAAAAGTGTGTTGATTATAAACAGTGGAAAAACGTTATAAGTTCAACGCCGTAACTGATTTAAAAATTATAATAAACATTAATTATATAGTCGTTATGTTGACATAATTAAAAATTATCATGACCAGCTATAGTACATTAATTATAGCTATTGACCAACTATAAATCAATCTATAATTCAAAAAATCTCGACACTTGTAAGATATCTAAACAAACCAAGCAATCTCTCGATAAGATTCAAAAACCAAAAGTGGTATCTCAAAATAAATCAGCATTAGTAATATACTAACCCAAATCAATAAAGAAGAGGATCACAATTTTGATATAGTTGATCAAATCACACCGTTTGATGAACAAAGAACCTTCAAACAAAATCAATTACTTTGAACATGAGTACAAATTCATCATTGTTCGACTTCCAACTTCTGTGAATTCGCTCATATTGATTTTTGTCTGCGCTTAGAAATCTGATACTACTAATTAAAAATGTCGGAGGATGAAAAAGAACTTAGACCTCTATCAATTTTATTACTTCATATTTTCTTAAAAAATTTATAGTATTATTATGTTATTAGTCATAATGGTATAATGGTGTATCGATTTATGTACTTGGCCTATAGATTATGATTCCTTCCACCTAGTGGATTCAATAGGCTAAATTTTAGCCCATAAATAGCTTTTTAGAAAACATTAATGCGAGTGGTTCATTTAATATAAAATTATACTTTCTCTCTCTAAATAATAACTGAAGTAGCTCAATTATATCTCTACTCATCCCTTAAATCAATTGGTTCTTCTACCTTATAAAAGAACTCTTCATACAAGATTTATCCACACCAAATTGACGATCACAGTGAAAGGTCAACTTAAAAATGAATTTTGAAGTTGAATCAATTGGTTCTTCTACTTTAAATCAATTGGTTCTTCTACCTTAAATCAATTGGTTCTTCTAACAAGTTAAAATTCGCATTCGGAACTCTCTGTAGCATGAATTTTGAGATGTAGATAGATCTCACTCCAGAAAACAAGGGAGTAACGATCAAAGAATATATCTGAACATCCCCTTACAAGTGATGAAAACCAGGAAGAGCTTCTCATGCGAGAATAATGTGATCATATGCGGGTAGGAAATTAAGGCACATAGGTCTCAGAGAGAAATTGTGTTGAATCTCAAATGGATGGTTCAAATAGAGAGATAAGAATCTGATGGGTAAGAGGATGATCCCCAACATAGCCCAAGAAACATTAAATTTCCAAAAAAGGCATAAAACAAAAGACTGTTCTAGCTCTTCGGGATCTAGTAATTACTCAACCTCTGAATCAGAAGTGTCCTCGTCTTCTTTGAGCAACAACTACTGTCTCAAGAAGAGAAAGATTCACCATGACAAGTTTTGGCCAAAGAAATGTTCGAACCGGTATCACAAGTCAAGTAAGCAAGATTATTTGATAAAACAATGCACTAATCATTTAACTAGACCATTAGAGATATCCAAGATGATTTTTTTTATGGAAGCAAAGATCTGGATAATCACCTTGAGCCTTTTAATAATTTTATGATGAAATTTGACGATGATGATAAGTTGTCGTGCAAGGTTTTTTCTCAAACGTTTGAAGAAAACATCTTGAAGTGGTATAATCGTCTTCAACGGGGTCCATAAAAACTTTTGACATGTTTTAGATGGAATTCCAAAGATAATTTGTGGAAAGTAAATAAATTAGACGAAATGAAGAAACCATAATATATTGTCAACATTTCGTTGATGATATATTAAATGAATATACCAAACATTTTGTTGAAACTAAATATGGTTTGTTAGACTGCTTCGAACAAGTAGCCATTTCTACTTTTGGAGTGAGGCTTTTACTGAGAGAATTAACTGACATTCTTGCGCAAATAAAAGCTTTGACATGAGGAGGTTTATTAAACCAGATTGGAAAACAAATCAAAGTGGAAGAAAGGAAAAGACTGAAGCTGCCAAATTATTCTAGAAGCAGCTCATCATCCTCTCAACAACAAACTACAAAAAACTATCGTCTAAAGGAGTCTACGTAAAATACCCATCGGTCTAGGGCTAACCAGCATCCCCAACGGCATAAATCTAGACTTGTAGGGAATTAGTGGGTCTGGACTGATTATTTTGCAGAGTTAACTAAGAATTACACAACAATTTACAATAAAACAAATAAGTTTGTACAATTTCGAAGCCCAACGACTATTTAGACTCTTAGAGAAAATTGGAACACCAGGTTACGTAAGTATCATAATGATGTGGTGCATGATATCAGTGATTGTATTGCCTTAAATTAAGAAACCCAAAATTTAATCGAGAGTGGAAAATTGACCACTTTTGTCAAGGCTCAAGTGAGAAACAGATCAACACCGAACTCGAGTGGAGCTCAAGCAGGGCCATTTAGTGTTCAAATAAAACCTATATAAGGGACACCCAAACAGGAAAAAATGCTGGTTATAACCAAACAATATAATAATTTTGATGAAGATTCAGATTATTTGGATCTCAGTCCGGATTGTGGTCGGATAAATATTATATGTGAATCTAGCCCCGTTCATTGTGTTCGATGAGGATGGCTTGAGAAATTTTGTTGGGCCAGATGAGGATGTTGGCCCACTCGTTATTCTCTGATCAAACAGAACTATAGTGGGATTTACATGAAATTTTGCTGATGTGGTTGTGGAATTTGAATGAGAAACTGTCCTCGCAAAAGGACCGTTTGAATATATTCTGAGAGTATTGTTTGTAGTGGTTGACTGTCCAACTCCTTATAATTCTATCTTTGGTAGCTTTTATCTATCAAGGATGTTTGGTGTAGCTTCAATATTTCAGAAATTTTTGAACTACGCGGTCGAAGGCCATGCGGGAGTTGTTCAAAGCAGCCAAAATGTGGCTAGAGAATATTATGTTACTGCAATTTCCCCAAAAGTGTTAGACAGTGCGACAACTAAGAAGGAATAACAATTAATAGAGTCCTATTTGGATCCAAGAAAGATAGATGATCCAATAGAGATTTCTAGTGCGGTTATTCAAGTTAAGATTCCATCAGAGATAAGGAAACATTATTATTGTCCAAGAACTTTCATGTATTTTCTAGGTGTAATGAGGATGCAACAAGTGTACCAGCGAGCATCTTTTGTCATAAACTGGTTGTACGATCTGATGTGGCCTCTGTAATACAGAGATAAATAGAATAAATTTGAAGTTATTGTTAAAAAGGTAGACATACTAACAAAAGTAGAGAATATTCAAGAGTCTCAATAATCGTAATCTAGTATTTGTAAAAAATAAGAACAATAAATAATGGATGTGTATTGATTTTACAAACATAAATAGGGCATGAGCGAAGGATCTTTTCTGTGTCCCTCGAATAGATCAGTTGATAGATTTTACTCGTGGAAATAAACTATCATATTTTATGGATGCATTTGTTGGGTATAGTTAGATACATATGGATCTGAAAATCAATATCAAACTACATTCATCACAAATAGTGCGTTGTATTGTTATAAGGTTATGGCCTTTGATTTAAAGAATGTTGGGGCTACTTACATCTGTTTGGTGAATAAACTATTATCCAACCAGATTTGAAGAAATTTCGAGGGATTTAAGCGACCTAGCTTGACTAAATGCATTACTTTCTATGGACTCTCCCAGATTCACAAAACAAAGTCCAAATATTGACTAGAAGGCTTGCAGCATTTGACTGGTTTATATAGAGTTCATCGGACAAGTGTGCACCATTCTTATAAGTTTTAAGTAATTCTAAGGAATATAATTGGTCTCTGAATTTTTTTAAGGCATTTTTAAGATCAAGAAGATTTTATCTTCACATGAAAATTTATTTAAGCCAGTGATGGGAGAAAGGCTCTACGTTTACTTAGTAGAATCTGATTATGTCGTAAGTGCAGTTTTGGTTCGGGAAGTTGATAATTACTCTTGCCATGTATATTATGTTAGAAAGAATTTGTTGGATGCTTGAAAGAGGTATCTAAAGTTATAAAAATTACCATTAGCTCTTGTGATAGCAGCCGGACAAATGAGACGCTATTTTCAAGCACATTCAATTATTGTTCGAACCTCTTTTTCACTAAACAAATATGCTATAAAAACTAGATATGTCAGGTTAAATGACAGAGTAGTTTGTTGAATTGGGAGGTAACAGTAGATGGGCTAAAACTTTCCCAAACATGTGAAGCCAGAAGATTCTGATTAATAAATAACTCACAGTTACACATGCATCAAGCTCAAGGCCAATCTGAAGCGAGAAAAGAATAGTTGGTTAAATATACGCAAGTATTGAAAGAAACATTAGCCTTCTGCAAATGTGTGGTACATGAACATATGCCAATGACTGAAAATGTGATGGTTAATACTATAACTACTATTGTGTATTTTTGTTTTGGAGGGAACCCGCAGTCGCTACTCAACAAATGCGCACAGGGTAAATCCTCAGTCTGAAAAATAGCCTGCACACCAACGCCAGAAGGTAAACCACACAAAGTGATAGGCTCAAAACAACAAAGTTTTTCTAGAGGGGGTCGAACGCATGACCTTTTGGTCACGAGCTCATCTACTCTACCAATTTGGCTACCCCTTTCGGGCCTGCTACTATTATATACTCTTAAGTGTATCTCTGGATTTTGATACAAGAGTGCCTTTCAATGGTAACAAGCTTTGAAGTAGGGACACACACTTAGGAAAATAGGGTTGGAGACATAGAATCAAATATTTTATTACTAAGGTAATTATTCCCATTGATATAGTATTAACTAAGGGGTTGGAGTTTCAAGCACGTGGTTTTTTAATCCTAAGGGATGTCATCTATAACAAATCTTTTAGCAGGGCTCTATTGTGATGTCCTGGGTATGATGAGTCCCAGGTAAGTGTATCCAAATTACACGATAGAGAATATTATGCCCACTGTGGCTATAAAACTTTAACCATAAGAGTTTTTATTAGCAAGATATTATTGGTCTTCCATCCTAACGGCTGCTAAAGCATTAGTTTAACGATGTGACCCATGCCCAAGGTTTAGTATTTCAATAAATGTGTTGGCAATCCGAGTGGAATTAATATCTTAAGCGATATCATTTGATAGATGGGGGCTTAATCTAGTGGGACCCCTACTAATAGCATCCGGAGGTGGTCGAACTATTATACTAGCAATAGATTATTTCTATAAGTAGGTGAAAGTTGCACTTCTCTCCGGAACTACCTCTAAAGCAGTGATCAGATTTATTATATTTAATATATGTTGTATATTTTGGATTCCTAGAAGCATTACGACATATAATGCCCCCAACTTGAAAATAAATACATGGAAATTTTCTGTAATTCGAATTCTGCATTGTTTTTCTTCATCATTTCACCCTTAAAACAATGAGAAGATAACGGTTGTTAACATGCTTATTTTGATGGATCTAAAAAGAATTTAGAGGGAGTGGCATTCAAATGCTCAAATTACTTTCAGAAAGTATTGTGGGCTTACCGAAGTATATATCGAACTACCATTCAAGAATCTTCTTTTGATTTGGTCTATGAGATGGATGCGGTAACACCAATTGAATCTACTGTCTTATCTTTCTCAATTCAAAAATAATCCAAAGAATATAATTATAGCTATAAGATCTCAATTAGATTTGGTTGAATAAAAAAGAATCAAAGCTCACTTAAGAACTGTACATCATGAAGGTTTATTGAAAAACATGTATGCATCTAAAATCTCAATAAGATAGTTCGAAGTATGAGACAAGGTATTGAAGATAATATTTTTATGTACAAAAGATAGAAAGCTTGGAAATCTAGCACCGAATTGAGTAGGGACATATGTTGTGAGTGAAAGGTCAAACCTGGAACATATCGACTCATTGATAAAAAAATCAGCTCTCTAAGGCACCCATGGAATGTTGAACACTTAAGAATTTATTTTGAATAGTTTTATACTGTTTTTATTATGTTTAAGTTGTTTTATATGTGTGTGAATATTAAGAGGACATACTATTTCCTACCCTGGTGGCACGGGGAGGTTTTAATGAGGTGTTCACATCATTTTCAATCTATCGTATTTTCCCTAATGATTCTTATGTTGTTTTGTGTACTTATATGGTTTTATATCCCTTCGAATAGATTAACTTTGAATGGTTAAAGTATTTTTTTTTATATGCCCTCGAATTGATTACTTTCGAGCGATTAAAATGTGTTTTATATACCTTTGAATGGATTACTTTCGAATGGACAAAGCATTTTTATTATATGCCTTCAAATTAATTACCTTAGAGTGCACAAAGAATTTGTATTATATCCCTTTGAATGGATTACCTTCAAATGCACAAAGCATTTGTATTATATAACTTCGAATGGATAACCTTCGAAGGAGTGAAATAACTGGAAAATAAAAGCAATCGAAAGTGCTTTTCATTAAACTGATGGGGATACAAAATGCCTTAAGTTGTGCTAAGGGCTTATAAAAAAATCAGAATAAACATTATAAAATGCCTTGATAAAAAGATAAAAAAAAATCTCATACATGAGCTAAGGACTTAAAACTCAAACACAAATTTAAATGGCCTTTAGGCTTGTCCCTATCAGCATCTTCTTCTTCTAAACTCCACTTCCAGACTCTCCGTATTACATTCTTCAGAACCATCATTATCATGATCAGCTAGAGGCATATTATTGGGCCACAATTGTTCTGGAACTAGCTCCTAAAAAGACCTAAGGACTAAGGTAAGGAATGTCTTATGAAACTAAAAAACCATACCAGATTTAAGTGTGACATCTCATTTGTCTAGAGATTTTAAGATCCCATCGGAGTGTTCGCCCACTGCGTCTTATATGTATTTTGTGGCCTGAACTTTGAGAGAAGTTATCTGATCCTTGTATTTCTTCACGGTCGCCTCTTGATCATTTTCTCCTTTGATATGTGTTCCATGGTAACTTTATCGATGTCATGTTGATTTTTTAGTTATATAATATCTCCAGAACTAGATGATTGTAGCATATTCGTAGACATCATTTACTTATGAAAGCTTATCCTAGATCAATTGACTTTATTTTTTAGAGTATCAACACATAATTTTTCTTCTTCAATGGATGCTTTATGTTTTTTATTTTGTTCTTGAAGAGAAGCCATGGTCTCTCTGCGGGCCTTTACCTCCCATTTTGTCTCAATGACTGGTCTTACAAAGTCTAACATCGAATACCCTAATGTATTATTTTCATTTGATAACTCGAATGACTCATTGTGTTTCTCATCGGGGGGATGAGTAGTCAATTGCTTCAACGTTAAATCTCGTTCGGAGCTACTCCTCCAAAGATGACTCTGAACCAGATTATTAGGGGTAAAAAATTGGTGAAAGCCATTAGACCACTTTTCTTGGGCCCATTGATTCAGTTTTTTGAAAGTAACCTTCGCATATTCCAAATGATAATGATAAGGCTTCAATATATCTATAAAGAAAAAGTAGTTAGAGATAAGTTGTGAAGAATAATATATATGCGAAATATTACAAATTCGAAGGGCTATCTGTTTTCTTCCGAAACCTGGTAAGCCGACTCATATTATCTTGAGAGGTAAATATTTTCTTATTGTCCCACCAACCACTGACAAAAGAGAAATTGTATATTCCACATCTTATCCGCTTCCAACAGATCATCTAAAACCTTAAACTTGTTCCCCATATTGTAAAAGTAAAAGACGATCTAGCAATTTCGTGACAACCCCAAAGTAGCAACCAATTTCTCCATCTGCATCCGAATTTTTGGTAAACTACATGCCATGATACACAAAATCAAGGTAAACCAAGCGTTATGACTAGCCTAAATTGGGCTTAGTCCCCAAAAGCTAAAATAATTCAGAATGTTTGGGTCAAAGGGAAACCGAAGGCCCCAATTCAGCACATTCGGTAGACAACCAGCTCCCTCGTACAACAGTTCATTGTGGTCTCTCCTTGTGTAGGTAATCTAACCTTTAATTCTTTTAGGAAACCCTGTTTATCGCGTATAGCCTTTAACTCATTCTCTTGAAAATAAGTATAAGAAATTTTATCAAGAGCTAGAAAATATTTGGTGCTGACCTTTAGGAAATTTGGCTCTAAATGTTCAACAAATAACGGAAGGAGCATTTCAGTTCCCGTTTTGCTGGTCTTGCCTTTTCTTTTTCCACCTCTACTACCTTCACCCTTCAAAGTTTGCTTCCTAGTTGACTTCAAAGTCTTGAAATTCTCCTTGGTTTGACCAGTTGTCTTTAAGGGAAACTCCTCACTAACGTCATCAAAATTATAATTCATGTCCTTCTGAATATATCTAAAGGGTTAAGCCTATTGGGAAATTGTGTTCCCCTCCATGTTCGATTGTTGTGGAGATACTTATCAGATTTAGAAGGTTCTTCTTGTTGGGGTACATTATTAACCTCTCTATTCAGATGTTGCGAGGAAGGATCATTAGAAGACTGGTTCTTGTGAACTGCTTTTAGGTCCCCATAAGGGTGCATATAACCTTTAGCTTGTCTGATCAAGCCTAAATGTGAATTTTCTTCAGAATTGGAACCAATTACGATGAAGGTGAAAGGAAATCCATGACTATTAGCCTATTGAGACTATGATGGCCTTGATGAAGGAGTCTTTAAAGTAAATTATTGAGTAGTAGAAGAAGGCTATGATGGGATATTGCGTCTATTGTATGTGAAAGCTCATTCGTAATCGATCAACTAAGTAACAGTCACTGTCCCTTCGGAGGCGAGTAATCCAGCATCAACCCTAGCTCTTTTTTTCTCTTCGTTTAGCTTAGATAGATTGAGCCAACCATTTTTGGTTAAATAAGTTTTAGCAGTGAACATACAAACACCAAAATGTCACCGAATATGTAATTTATGGTGGTAAAAATGGTGGAGGATAGAGAAATATAAACGACCATTCACTTGATAATAATGGCAATGCACAACTTCTCTCTCTGGAAAAGTGAATTTTCTCTCTCTCTCTCTCTCTAAAAGTTATTTAATTAATAAAATGAAAGGAGAACTTATAGAAAAGATTGTACAAGACCGTTAGGTTCCCTTGTAGAGAAGTGGAAACGTTGCCAACAACTATAATTCCTAGAAGACTGGAAGAGTTTTTTTACTGCTAGTTTACTTCACCTTTAGCAGCGCAAGATCGTGGGTCTAATCAAGTAATAACACGTGTCCCACAATACGTCTGGTAACAACCATGGAGTTTTCTTACACGTGTATCTGAACGATGTCATCAGTTTAAATTGGTATATTTTTCTAAACAAGTTTCAGCAAAACACCGAAGAGTTGGGTGTGGAGAGATTGTACAACCCCTATTTAAATAATTTGTTAGTTAACCCTCCAAAATTTCTTTGAGAGGACTAAGGGGGTTATCTGATGATGATAGAAATATTTAGAGGGTAAAAATAGACTTAGGCCAATATTCATTTTATTACTTAAATACTTTTATTTTTGTATGATGGATACCTCACTCCTTTCACAATCCAAAAACTCAAATAACTTCCTTCATAGCTTCAATACTTAATGTGTATTCAATCTAAGTTGTTGATAACACAACAGTTGACTACAAAATAATGTTTACATCCACAGACGCCACCAGAATAAAGTGTTTCACAATGATATAAGAATGTTACAAATTTCATTGTTATATTTTCAATAACTCTAAGAGTATATTTATATGGAAATGAATAGAAACAGATGATGACTTTCCATATAATAACCTCATTGGCTTAATAGCTCGATTATTAACAACACTAGACATCACTATGAACATAAGAATCACCAATGACACAAGAAGATACGTTATGAACACATGGTACACTGTGTGAACAAAGTATAAATAGATCCCACGTATCAACATGTACATAAAATGAACTCTTATACGACCAATCATTTTTAACAAATATTTCCCCTCAGACATATAGTTTTTCTTCACTATCAATAAAAAAATTCTTTATCTCATGAATTCTCATAAGGCATTCAGTTGATATTGGGAAAACCAATCCAATTTAGGCACTCCTTAGGCTTCTTAACTAATACCCATCGAACATGCTGCCATATGTGATTCGTACGAGGATATTCTTTATATTCCATCATAGTAATGATCCACCGATATGCATCTGAATTTCATTTTAAACTTATAGATACTATGCTCTATATAGCATAGACTTACTATTATCTGATTTTACTTTAAGTTCCACTTGTTTACTCACAACTGATCTATATTCTACCAATCCCCCAACACCTTTATAACCTAAGAACTTAAGAGTTGTACACCATAACCTATATCCATTCACTCTAATATCATATTCTAGAAATATGCACCTCGTTTCCTTTAGCTCAAGTTTACCATCTCTTACGTGAGCCTATGCAGAAAGACCGAACACTTTTAATTGTTCGTAGTCAGCCGATGATCCATACCAAATCTCAAAATAAGTTTAACACTCAATAGTCGTTGATATAAATTGATTCACAAAGAAATATATCGTATTGATAACTTTGGCCAATAAATCATTTTCCATGTGGTAAATGTGAGAGCATGTTTCTTTGTATTCTCACAAATCCTTATGTTTATTCTTTCTGCAAACTTATTATGTTATGGTTCTAGATCTCGTTAAACTCATGACGATAAAATTTTGAAAAAAAAATTATGTTATAAGACATTTAATCTTTTTTCATGCCTGCTTCGCGATCATCATTTACCCATGTAGTATCCAACTCCACTCTTTGATGGATTTTTATTTGGAGCCCGGAGGTCTAACCGAATGTAATCCAATATCTTTCTAGGATTTCGTACGGTCGACTTACTAAAGCTTACTCTAATTTATTTTCCTAAAAAGTAGTGTTTACAAAATCTCAATGGTTCTACTTTATACAATTTCATCAAATCTCTCTTTCACAAAATAGCAAATATTTTTTAACTTATGTGATCAAGGCTCCAATGTCACAACTCAATTGGATCCTGCCTTCTTTGGTTGTTAATTTGTGATGTACTACTACCGCATCGACCATAACAATCCCCTAAAAAATATAAAATCCATTGTGTAAAATGTATTTAATATACATCATCGATCTCTTTGTCACCTTAATTACCATCATCTGCATAATACTTGTAACCCTTATAGTGCACCACGCTAAGAGATATCAGGTTCCTCTTCAGCACATGAACATGCCAACACATCACCATTCCGAGAACACCATCAAATATTCTGATCATGGTGTTACCAATCTCACCAACATACAACGAATTATTTTTCTACATATAAATTGTTTTGTGTATTAATTTGTATATGTCAAACCACTACTTGAACTGGCACATGTGTCATGTAGTTTTAGTATCGAGTACCCAAGAGTTATGCACATGGTCTGACTTCACAGACAACACCTCTCATGCACTATTGTTGTTATTATCAGCGGAATTATTTACACCTTGTACCAGGTTTGTAATATTTTCATTTTGATTTCCCTTCTTATATATTAACTTTAGAAATTATCTCCCGTAGTGAACCTCTTCCCCCTCATACCCCAGCATTCAAAACTATTTAAACTGTTGGCTCTTGATTTGGAACGTCTCCAATTTATTTTCTTTGGAAAAATCAACTTGTAGTTAAATATTCCTCTTGTCATAAGACCTTTTCATTATGCTTTATTATCTTGCTGCAATTGTCTCAACTTCTTTGATTTCAACGCCCTTTTGACATCTTCTAAAGATAGCTTGCCATTATCATACATGATATCCACAAAATTCTTATAAAAAGTTGGTAACAATCTCAAAACAAATAAATCTTGATCCTCGTAATCGATTATGATATCAATATTCTCCAGATCCATGATAATGAACTTAAAATTATTAAGATATTTGGTTATGCACATATCTTCTTTCAACAAAAAAATATATAATAGTTTCTTCAAGTATAAACGGGTCACAATTGATTTTTTGAGTTAAGTTCTCCTAACTTATTCCATGCGCATATATCAGTCTTCTCCATGCTAGTCTTGTAAAGAGAATTGTCATTTACACTAGTTAAAATCCAACATATAGCCCTTTCTTGAAGATCTTATTTCTCATATTCTTTCATCTCTGTCGGTAACTTATTCTCCACAGCCTTCCACATCCCTTGCGGTATCAAATAAAATTTCAAGTTAATCTTTCATAACCCAAATTGGATCCCCCATAAAATATTTTGATTTTCTATTTTATTGATTTAGACGTCATTGTTAACCTTTAATTACATCAACCTATGCCTTGATATCAATTTGTTAGAAATGAAGATGCAATATCTATAAAAAAAATGACTAAAATACAAAACAGAATAAAATAAATCAAAAGAAAAATATAATATTTAACATGATTCCACAATAGACAATAGTGTTAACATCTATAAACCGTGCCAAAATAAAATATTTCACTATAATAAAAAAGAAATTTAAATTTTAAAGTTATCCTCTCATAAACTTATAAGTTTATTTATACAAAAATAAATACAAAATCTATAATAAATAAAAATAATAGGTCAAAAATATTACAACCACAAAACCCACTGATGTTAAAAAAGATATGTATAAACACAAAATACACTATATAATTGGATTACAAGCATCAACATGTACATAAAAAACAAAAACAAAAAAACAAAAAGACTTTTGTGTGACCGATCTTTGAAGTGTCATAAGACTCATTTCCTACCATTCCAAAGCTTACAAACATGAAGTCGAACTAAATACTTGTTGGACGAAATTGTTTGTACCATTTTGCAAATTGGGGCATGGAAACATACTAGTTGATATTTTTGTATTAATGTTAAAGTCAACGCCAACTATATTTGTAATTATTTATCACGTTCCCATTTTCAAAAGACGCCATCTTTATGAATAAAACACACTTGAAACTAGAGACAACGTGCACGATTGTTCAAGGCTGCATGGCCGTCCAAGCTTATTACACGAGACCATATTAATTTAATAGTTTTAAATGATGATTCGTTTGTCTATTACGACGATTCTTTGTATATAATACGAAGTTAGTTATTGAACCTATAAGTTTAAATGACATTGGTGTATAGATTTACCGATTTCAAAAGAACTATAAACTATATGCTGAATTCCGTTATAGTTGAAGTTTAATCACCTATTAAACTCTTGGTTTAGTCGGTCAGACTCGTGTATATTTAGATTCAAACTATATTTTGTTTTTGTTAATTTGATCATAAATGAAGAAAATAAAATTAAGAGAATTTGTTTTCCTGAAATTCTGAATCTATTCAAGTTGATCAAATTATAATACATAACGGAAACACGGAATTTACGGAGGCAGTTGCAACTGCACATAATTTATAACGGAAACTAATAAAATATAACTGCATACATATAATACGAGATTAAATTAATTATGCCAACATTTCTCCCTCTTAATCTCGTAACTCAGGCTTCAAGTTGAACACGCCAGTTGCATCTCTTAAGAACTCGAATCTGTCACACGGCAATGACTTGGTAAACAAATCTGCAATTTGTTCTTCTGTGTTGACATGCGCAATATCAAAGATTCCTTGTTTCAGGCAATCACGGAAAAAATGAATGTTGATATCTATGTGTTTACTTTTTCCATGTAAGACTGGGTTCTTTGCTAAAGCAATTGCAGACTTGTTATCAACTCGCAGACTAACTTTTTTAACTTTAATTTCACATAACTCTTCCAGCAACCTCTTGCGCCACACTGCTTGGTAAGCTCCTGCAGAAGCAGCAACATATTCAGCTTCACATGAAGACAGTGCTACAACCTTCTGTTTTTGTGAAGTCCAACTAATCGGATCACTGCCCAGAAAGAAAACAACCCCATAGGTACTTTTTCGATCATCAATGTCTCCAGCAAGATCACTATCAGCATACCCAATCAACTCTGGATGTTGTTGTTCTCTTTTAACATACTTCAAACCGAAATTTAGTGTACCCTTTATACATCGAACAATTTGTTTGACAGCACTCATATGTTTTATAGAGGGTTTTTCCATGAAACGGCTAGCCACGCCGACATCAAATGATATATCAGGTCTAGTATGGACTAAGTACCTCAAACTCCCAATGACACTGCGATACATTGTTGCATCAACGGATGGATTTCCATTAGTCTTGCTTAGTTATAGCCTTGAATCCATTGGTACACGACATGGATTACAACTCAGCATTCCCATTTTCTCCAAAATCTTTTACGCATAACTTGTTTGGCTCAAAGTTATATGATCAGACCTCTGTTTAACCTCAATTCCCACATAAAAACTTAATAAACCCAAATCTGTCATGTCAAACATTTCTTTCACCTTTGCTTTGAAACTTCTCAGGTTCGCCAAGTTTGAGCCGGTTATTACTAAATCATCCACATAAACACCAACATACTGCATATCACCTCCATTTCTTATTTTGTAAACTGCATGTTCGAGACTACATTTCTCGTAACCCAAATTCTTTAAACAAAAGTCTAGTTTTTCATTCCAAGCTCTTGGAGCCTATTTCAAACCATATAATGCTTTCTTCAATTTCAGAACTTCATCTTCTCTTCCTTTCTCAGCAAAACCTGGTGGTTGCTTAACATAAACCAATTCCTTTAGATCCCCATTCAAGAACGCTGATTTCACGTCCATATGGTGTACTTGCCACCCTGCATGGGCTGCTAGTGCCATAAGCAATCTAATAGTTTCTAATCGAACAACTGGAGCAAAAACCTCGTCATAATCAATTCTATGTTCTTGAATGTAGCCTTTGACCACGAGTCTTGCCTTATATTTAATAATTTCACCGTTTTGGATTCTTCTTCAACTTATAAACCCATTTCAAACCTATTGCTTTGTGTTCTGGTGGTAATTTTCTAAGCTCCCATGTTCTATTTTTCTTAATCGCCTCAAGCTCCTCCACTATTGCCAGCCTCCAATTTTCATTGTTGAATGCTTCTTCTTGCGTTGTTGGTTCTTCAATAGACAAAAGGCTCATATCTGAATCTAACACAATTTCCTTAGTTTCATCATATAACTCTTGTAAAGATTGAAACGTTTTTGGTGGAGTTTCATCGTCCTCGTTGCTAGGTTCCTCATCTGATCTTGTATCATCCCAATTTAATACACTTTGAGAAGAAATTGATGGTGATTCAAGATTCATAGATTAACTTCTCCAGTTGAATATCTAATGGAAATGGAGTTACTGGGTTTAAGTTCCATGGATTCTACAGTGTCAGACCAGTTCCATTTCTCAGACTCTCGAAATACCACATCTCGACTCACTATTATTTTCATTGTTTTTGGATTCACAAATCTATAGGCTTTTGAACCAGGTTCATAACCAAGAAAAATAACTTTGTTGCTTCGATCATCAAGCTTCTTCACATCATATTTCAGATTTTTAACATAAGCTATACATCCAAAAAAATTCGAAAATGACTCACACTTGGTGTTTTTCCGAAGTAGACTTCATATGGTGTCCTTCCACTTATAGCTCTTGTGGGACAATGATTTAGAAGATAAGTTGCTGTAACTGCAGCTTCTGCCCAAAATTCATAGGGTATTTGTTTATCCTTCAGTAAACATCTCATCATCTCGACAATGGTTTGATTTCTTCTTTCCACCACACCATTTTGTTGTGGTGAATATGGTGCTGTCATTTGCCTTTGAATTCCATGAATCTCACAAACTAATTTGAACTCTTGAGACTGAAATTCTCCGCCTCTGTCTGTCCTTAACATTTCAGTGGTTTTAGCTACATGTACCTGCTAATATCATCAACAAACAAAATAAAATACATGTTCCCTCCTTTGGTAATTGGTGAAATAGGACCACAAATATCTGCATGGATTAGATCTAACAATGAACTTGCTCGATAGTGGCTTTGTATTGGAAATCTTCGTCTGTGTTGTTTCCCAAGAACACATACATCACAATTCTAACCATCTTGTTTAAACTCAGGTAATCCATGTGCTAATTTATCTCGTCCAAGTTTTTGCAAGGCTTGAAAGTGCAGATGCCCATAACGAGCATGCCACAAGCGAGAGTTTTCAGATTCGGTAGATAGGAGACATTGTGAAATTGCTTGACTCATTTTCATTGCATAGAGTCTATTTTCTGCTCGAGGTATTTTGTCCACCATATTATAATCTGCATAAAAAACACTTAGAAATCCACCTTCAACAACAACCTTTCCTCCTGACTCATCTACTTGTCCCAAACTAATGATATTAGATTTTAATCCTGGTACATAATAGACGTTCTTCATGCGCAAGTTTTTCCCGGTTTTGGTTCGGAAGTTTGCAGTTCATCTTCTACAAATATTGATTATAGAGCCATCGTCAAACTTTACTGTACCACTCATTGATTTATCTAAGTCTGTCAATAGGTTTCGGTCCCCGGTCATATGATTTGAAGCGCCTGTGTCGTAGTACCACATTGATTCATCAACACTCCCTTTCGTTGCCACTGTTTCAGATTTATCTTTGGCCAGCATCAATTTTTTCTCTCTAGAAAAAACACAATTGGTCTCCATGACTAGAAATGTATCTTTATCTTCTACTTCTTCTGTTAGATTCATTGTTTCCTCTTTCTTCGGTTTGCAATCCCTAGCATAATGCCCAAAATTATGACATGTATAACATTGTACCTTTGTGATATCAAAGTTCGAATTTCTCTGGATATATCCTTCTCCATCAACAGATTTTGATATTCCATAGGAAAAGCTTCTTCTACCATAGCCAAAGCCACTTGTGCCTCTTCCTCGACCGCGACCTCGGGTCCCTCCAAAATATGTCGAGTTGAATCGTGACTACCATTCGGCTTTTGTTAACAACACCTTTTCATCATGCTCTTCTTCTTCTTCACCTTTAAGACATTCTTCATGGGCTCTTAGTGCCCCAATAACATCTTCAAAAGATTTGTTTTTGGCATCTCTAAATTGTTCAATTGACGCTGCAATTTAGGTAAACTTTGACGAAACAGATCTTAACAATTTCTTGTTCACATAGTCTGGCTTAATCGCAACACCAAGGGCCTTCATTTGGTTAACCACTGTTGCCATTTTTCTCGCATACTCCACTAATGTCTCATTTTTTTTCATTTTCATACCTTCAAATTCCCATCTGAACGCTTGCGCTTGCACCTCTTTGACCTCATCTGCTCCTTCATTCATTTTGCGAAGAGACTCCCACGCTTCTCGTGCTATCTCAATGTCACCCAATTCCATCAATTGGCCTTCAGTCAATCCTTGAGAGAGAATTTCATACGCTATTTGATCTTGACGGAGATCAAATGGTTTGTCAGACAACACAGCATCCCAAACTCCATGAGCCCTCATGCATATCTTCATCTTTAATGCCCATCCTTGATAGTTTGTGTCAGTGAGAATTGGATACGTAAGTGATAGATTTCCTTCCTTCTGTGACACTCTTCTTTCTGATTCTGTTGATTCAACACTACCACCGCTTCTCACCACACTCGCATAACTATCGTTTTTCGGCATTGGCTCTGATACCAAATGAAGAAAATAAAATTAAGAGAAATTGTTTTCCTAAAATTATGTATCTATTCAAGTTGATCAAATTACATATACATAACGGAAACACGGAATTTACGGAGGCAGTTGCAACTGCACATAATTTATAACAAAAACTAATAAAATATAGCTGCATACATATAAATAAGATACGAAAAATAAATTAATTATGCCAGCACCATAAATAAGTTTCGGAGATATATGGAAGCCTTAGCCCTTTGGGACATCAATTTGAATAGTTTAGGTAAATAAAACAACTTCTCTCGTATTGTTCTGGCGAGAGTTTCTGAATCCAGGCAGTCCTTCTCTCGTGGACTGTTGGTGGCATGCCTATACAGTGATGACAAGCTTTCTATCTTGAGACGTTAGGATGAATTTTCATTTCTAACGTCCTGGTAAACTTTTAGAGTGCATTAAATAATAAATTCGCAATTTTATTGTAGTATATATCTTATCAATGTTTCATTTAAATACCAGGCCTTATCAATTCAGTACCAACCACGAAATACACAAGATCATCAACCCAGAAGGAAGCACTATCAGCAACAAGAGATCTCGGATTTCTTAGGAGTAGTACTACGAGTAGTATGTCTACAAGTTCATTAGTGCATGAGCTAATGATCGCTATGGTGACAGCCAAACATGATGTAAACAATAAGAAACCAAATAAACCACCTCCGCCAAATTCATCACCGCCCAAACACCAAACGATCAACCCCTGAGTCAAGCATCACCGTCCAATGGGCTTTAGGGACAGACTGATGTATAATTTTAACATGTTTGGTCTCATGAGATAACATCATCAATTATAACATCTAGTATTTCATATTCTGAGTGTATATTATCCTTTTAACTATTTGGCTAAGGTCAACAGTTATCTTATGGTCTCTCAAGTGAACTCATAACTAATTCAACAATCCTGACTGGATATGTTCGAGATCGAAATGGTGAAAACATTCAGTTTATTTTAATGAAATTCTGAGGCTTTGAACCAAAGTCTGTTTCAGTACTAGATGTCCTACGAGGACTTGGTTTCTAAGGACTGAATCATTGATTCTGAGGCTTTGAATCAAACTTGCCAGCATTTTTGCTGAATCATTGACAAGTTTAGGCAGGATTTTCTATGGACTGAATCATTTTCAAATTCTGAGGCTTTAATCAAAGTCTGTTTCAGTAACGGTTTCAGTCACCATGACAAGTTTTTTATGCCAATCTTTATTTTTTATAACTTCACTTGGTATTAGAGCCCAACAATGGCTAACATTGATTCACCTTCGTTGAGTTTGGATTCAATGGCTTCGAGTTCTTTACCTCTTACAAAAACTAGCAGCAAAAATATACATATCAGTCAGATTAGCAACGACAATAATGCCAGACTTGATAGGACAAACTTCCTAGTATGGAAAACAATGATAGTATCTATTCTTAGAGGTAATAGGCTAAGTGGATTCACAACATGTGAAAATTATTGTCCCTCTAAACTTATCAATGATTCAGCAGACATGGTGACTGAAAATCCTGCTAATGAGGACTGCTTCTCTAAGGACAGTTACACCTAAGTTGGTTGTAAACAACTATCAGTCTTGAAGCTGCAGTTCAACTCATAGAAAAGGAGACATTCAAAGGGCTCTTTAAGATGTTACTAAGCTGTCAGACTCACAAAGAAACACAAAGATCGCTACTCCAAAGCGGGATTTCTGAAAACCACAAAGGGGAGTTCAATTATCGAAGAGTATTTGAACAAAATGAAAGGTATGTCAGATAATTTAGCTTTGGTTGGCTGTTCAATTACAATTGATGACCTTGTCTTACAAATCCTATCAGGTCTAGACTCAAACTATACTCATATAATCGTGAGTTTGGCTGTCAAAGATATCATAAGTTTTGTGTCTTTCTTGACCTTCGAGAGTAGGCTGGAGCAATAATCTAGCCTAAAAAAACTCAATTACTAGTCTAAATATTGTCTGAACAACTTCACCTTAATAAGAATAAAAACAGACATAGTAGGATTTCAAAGAACCATAATAGCTACTACTTCAGAGGTCTGCGTAGAGGCTATACAGGTAGACAAAACTGCTACTAAGAAAAAATACAAGAGAAGCAATGGCCAGGTATAACAAAAATACTCAACTAATAGGTTAACCTTTTGACACCTTGCACAGCTTACTATTTTAGAAACGATCCTTCCGCTACGGGATCCATTTCTAATGAACAATAAAGAAATGAGGCAGATCATACTGCTTATCTAGTCCCTCAAGATGAAGATAGTGATGGTACTTGGCATGCAGAATCATGTCCCATTGTTTTGTACGATAAATAGGTTGGTTAATTTAAAAGCTATAATCAACCCCAACTATGTATATATATAAACACATTAATTGTTAGAGAGGGTGGAATAGAATCAATTAGAATCAAATATGTATCGGAGTGTTAAAATGAACGGGGCTATTTAATATTAATATATATATATATATATATATACTGTTATTGTAATTATATGATGAGATTTGTGTTAATTTTTCTAATTCATACAAATAGTGAATATATAAGAGATATATTCATAATTATCTTAACATGGTATCAGAGTCGGAATAAATGATTTGTGTTATATATCGAGAGCGTGATAGGATCATGTCGTCCGCAGCGTTTGAAGCAATGTGGAATATTATCCAGCGATGTTGATTCTGTTGTGATTTGACGACGTTCATTCCGACGGGCGATGTTTATGCTGCCCATTAATGGGATCAAGTTTAAGGGGGATGTTGGAGAGTAGACTTCATCACATACTTGGTCCGGAATCCCACATTTGTACACATTGAAAAGAATATAGTGTATCTAAGTGTGAACCTACATCAACTAGCAAGAGGCCTTTTGGGAGTGTACCAAAAGCAAAGCGATGAAGCCTTTTGGGGCCAAAGCGAACAATATCTAGCTAGTATGTGAGACACACTTATATATTCTTAACATGGTATCACAGCCAAAGCCTCTGAAACCCTAGCCTCCAAAATTTACCCATTGCGCCGACGTGTTTCCGTCATAGCCTTCATGAGCTGACGTTTATCTGTCCTTTGTTCTCTCAAGACCGACATATTTCCGGTATTTTCCCCCTTGCGCCGATGTGTTTCCGACACAGCCTTCATCAGTAGACGTGTTTCTGGTGCAGTCTTCATCAGCTGACGTGTTTCTAGTGTAGCCTTCATCAGCCGACGTGTTTCTGGTGCAGTCTTCATCAGCTGACGTGTTTCTAGTGTAGCCTTCATCAGCCGACGTGTTTCCGGTTTTTGTTCCCTCAAGACCGACGAATTTCTGGTATTTTCCCACTTGCGCCAACGTGTTTCTGGCGCAGCCTTCATCAGCCGACGTATTTTTTGTCTAATATTTCTTGCGCCGACGTATTACTGGTGTAGTCTTGTTTTTTTCTCATCACCGACGTTTTTCTCGTAGTTTTTCAAAGGCCCCGATAGCATTTGCGATTCAGTCTACTCCTTAAGGTACTTCTTTGTTTACCACACATTATTCTCAGCATTTTTGTACTTATTGTCACAAAATTGGTCATGAGGAATCCAATTGCTACGCCAAACATGGGTATCCTGCAAGTTGGGTGAAACGTCCAAACACTACTTCACCTTATGGTCGTGCAGAGGGAGATCCGCGCGGACCACCTGGTGGCGACGGTGCTCCAATTTCGTGCAGCACGGAATGTGAGCTTATCTTGTTAGTTGTCGTTGCAGAATGTATTTTTGGTTCCCAAGCTTACCTGTAATCTGTTTTCAGTATCCCACTTGACTAATAATGTCGACTGTATTGTTTGTTGTGTTAAGTTTGGTTGTGTTATTCCGGAACGACGATCAGGGACTCTGATTGGACTAGGTGAGCGGAGAGGTGGAATGTACTACTTCAGTGGTGCTGTGAAGACCAAAGTTTGTAGTGCTACACTGGTTGATAGTGATGCTGAGTTGTGGCACCGTAGGTTGGGACAGCCTTCAGCTAAGATAATTCAATCGTTGCGTTTTGTTTCTAGCACTGGTGATATAAGTGTAGCTCACCCGTGTGATGTTTGTTTTCGCGCTAAATAGACTTGTGAGTGTTTTTTTGTTATTGATTTATCTGCTTGCTTTGAATTAATTCATTGTGATTTATGGGGTCCATATCATACTTCATCTTCATGTGGTGCGCGATATTTTCTCACTATTGTTGATGATTACTCCCGTACATTATGGATTTATTTGTTGACTGAGAAAACATAAGTAACTTCCATATTTTTACATTTTATCGTAATGGCTAAGAAACAATTTAATGAGGTTGTCAAGACATTGCGTAGTGATAATGGGACTGAATTTTTCTCTGTGCACCGTATTTTTGATGAGTTGGGTATTATTTTTCAATCTTCATGTGTGGGTACTCATCAGCAGAATGGTAGGGTTGAACGAACACATAAACATATTTTGAATGTTTCCCGTGCTCTCAGGTTTCAGGGTAACTTTCCTGTTAAAATTTAGGGGGAGAGTATTTTGACTGCCGGATATTTGATTAATAGAACTTTTTCTCAATTTTTGGGCTTCAAGACTCCATTTGAGATGGTTTTTGGCGTACCTCCTGTTTTTTCTGAGCTTCGTGTGTTTGGGTGTTTGTGTTATTTACATGATCAGAGGTCTAAGGATGACACGTTTTTGAGTCGTAGTCGTCGGTGTGTTTTTGTGGGCTACATGTATGGCAAGAAAGGCTGGAAAGTATATGATTTGAAGAGTCAAGATTATTTTTTCTCCCCTGATGTGAAATTTTTTGAACATATATTCTCATTTGCATCTGTTAATATGCTCTCTGAGTTGGCTTGTCCTGAGACTGGGGTCAGTGCACCTCATACTATTGCTCCGGAGTTTTGAGAGAAATTTGAGAAGGTATTGTCGATTGAAGACAGTGTCCCTGTGGTAGCGCCATGCACGGAGGTTTTTGAGGTTGGTGATGCACAATCTCCACCTTCGATTGGTGGCAGCAGTGTCTCAGATCTGCCAGTAGTTTCAGATACTCTAGGTATTTCTTCAAATCTTGGACGGGTCAAGCGTAGTAAAATTCCTTCTACTCGTGTGAAGGAATTTTTGATGAATACAGTAGTACATTCAGCACCATCTGCTCCTCCTGATCCTGGTTCCAGTCCATCTCCTGATCATGGTATGCCTTATCCTCTCACTCATTATATAAGCAATTCTCGTTTCTCATTGGCACCGCTCTTTTATTGCAACTATTACCTTAAGGGATGAGCCTAATTCATTCCAATAGGCTATGCGGAACCCTCATTTGACAAAGGCAATGCAATAGGAGATTCGGGAACTAGAGGATAATCATACTTTGACCTTGGCACATCTACCTACAGGGAAGAAATCTTTGGGGAGTCAGTGGATTTATAAAATTAAATACCATGCTGATGGGTGAGTAGAGCGCCTCAAAGCTCGTTTGGTCGTGTTTGGTAACCACCAAGTAGAAAGGATTGATAATACAGAGACCTTTTCCCATATTGCCAAGATGGTTACTGTATGTCTTTTCTTAGAGGTTGCAGCAGATCAGAATTGGAAGTTACATCAGATGGATGTACACAATTCTTTTTTGCATGGTGATCTGGATGAGGAGGTTTACATGAAAATTCCTCCAGGTTTTGAAATAGGACGTGAAGGACAGGTTTGTCGTCTTCGCAAATCATTGTATGGCCTGAAGCAGACACCTCGATGTTGGTTTTCCAAGTTAGTGGCTGCACTAAAGAGGTATGGGTTTGTTCACCTATATTCAGATTATTCTTTATTCTCTTATACAACGAGTGGTTGTCGTATGCATGTTTTGGTGTACGTTGATGATTTTATTCTATATAGAAATGACCCTGGTGCATTGGTGGAGTTTAATAAATACTTGAGCACTTGCTTTCATATGAAGGACTTAGGTCATCTCAAATATTTTCTTGGAGTTGAAGTAGTACGGAGTCCCATGGGTATATTTCTCTGCCAATGTAAATATACTTTGGACATTATTTATGAGATAGGTTTACTTGGCAGCAAGCCTGCACCATTTCCCATTAAGCAAAACCACCAGCTCGACAAGAGCGAGTTAGCGCTACTCATTGACGGGTCTGTGTACCGTAGGTTGGTGGGTAGACTGATTTATCTGGCGTTTACACGACCATATATCTGTTTTGCGGTACATATTTTATCTTAGTTTATGCATAAACCTCAAGAGGATCACTAGGAGGCTGCATTACGAGTTGTTCGTTATCTGAAAGAGAGTCTAGGTGAGGGAATTATTCTATTGAGTAGTTTTATGTGATTCTGATTGGGCTGGATGTCCTAAGACTCGGTGCAGTGTGAGTGGTTGGATGGTGTTCTTCGGTGATTCCCCTGTTTCTTGGAAGATTAAGAAACAAGATGTTGTTGCATTGTCTTCCGCTAGAGTATCGGTCTATGGTAGGATTGATTTGTCAGTTGAAGTGGTTGCACGGTTTGCTCAAGGATTTTGGAGTCTCACACTCATGGACTATGCAAGTTTTCTATGATAGTCAGTCGGCTTTACCCCTTGCCCACGATCCTGTGTTTCATGAGCGTTCAAAGCATATTGAAGTAGATTGTTATTTCCTACGAGATGTGATACTTGATGAGGTTATTTATGCATCTCACGTGCCCACTCAGTGTCAGCGTGGAGACATCTTTACCAAAGCACTAAGCAAACAGCAGTTTGAGTGTCAAGATTAGAATCTTCATGCTCCAACTTGATGGGGTGTTAGAGTGTCAAGATTAGAATCAATTATATACGAGTTGTGTTAAAATGTATATGGACTATTTAATATTATTCTGTATATAGGCTAGGTTTTACTTTTTGCCACAGTGTATAAATATACATTGTAATTGTAATTATAGGATGAGATTTGTGTTAATGTTTCTAACTCATACAAAAAGTAAAAAGGTAAGAGACACAATCACAATTATCATAACATTAATTATAGCAATTGACCAACCACAAATCAAATCGCAAGTCAAAATCATTCAACACTAGTGAGATATTTAAACAAACCCAGCAGTCTTCCAGTAGGACTCAAAAACCATATAGAGCGAACGAAAGTACGCATCTAAAATACAAATCAACTAACATAACATTCTATTCTAAACCAATAACAAGTCCTGCTATGGATATCTAACTCCTTTAACAATCCACAAACTCAAACAGCTTCCTCGATAGCTTCAATACTTTTTCTGCATACAACCTCAGTGGTAGACGACGCAAACGTTGACTACAAAATACACCTGTAGATGATTGGTTCCATAACTATAGTATACAAATAGTGTATAATATAGTATCTTTCATCAAGGTCATTTGCATAATTTGAATCCACATATTGAACTAAAAGAACGCCAATGTTCTCTTTCTTTTCATATAGTAATCCCATGAATGCGGTGGTTCTTGTGTACCACAAAATCTATTATATTTTTTCCATTAATTTATTCGGATATCATGTGTATACTTACTAACCGTATTTCGCGTCTCCTAGTTATCTAGTATAGTAGGAATCATAAAATGAACAACTTTTATAAGGCACATTAATCATGTAATATATTTTCGTATTTGTAGTTTTCATTGAGCAACAAAAGGAATACTAGTGTACTCTTTATTGTATATTTTAGCTATATCAATCTTAAGTATTATTTATGGCTTCATCAAGACCATTGATATTGAATTTAGAAATAGAAATAACTGAAGCACATCAAATTAGTATGTCAACATGTGAAAAAATATTAAATTCTCTTTATGATCTTCTATTATAAAATAAATTGAAGAGACTTAATGGTATAACTGTTGTTATTATCCATAATTTTTTTCATATTCTACTACTATTGAATCATGTTTTAGAGTTATTCAAAACTTTATTCCTACAAAACAGTTGTTAGTATTCCTCTTAGTAAAAGCAGCGACCAATATTTTTGGATTTAGGTTAAAATAATGTATAAATAACCCTCATTCCTTTAATAAGCAAATACAACTAAAGTCCTATTTGTATAAAGCCCATAACTTATACCACTTTGTGATCGGGGACATAACCCACAAATTAATTTTATCAATTTAATCCTCAATTATGAGTTCAGGCTTAAGTTTGAGACTTGGGACCAATCTTTCATTGTGCCCAAATTCAACATAATTACCACATTTATTAGTCCATAACGCCTTTTCACCTATAGGCTCAATATCCAATTAAATATATATAATATAATTAATAAAGATTACTTTTATTATTGGACTATCTTATGACAATATCAAATATATATTTAGCATATCGGTCTATAAATATTCCAACAATTTTCCACTTGGACTGTCATATGCTACTGGAGAATATACTTAACTTTAATGGGTACCCTGAATCTATTGTCAATAGATGAACGGTACAACCACGTACATGATCAATAAACAATAAAGGACTATAGACCTATTTCTCATAATGTGAACAATAGGATACAATATTAATAACATTATTGTTTTCAATCAACTACTTTGGCCAATTTTGGTGTGCAATTTAAGAGTAATATGAATTGTAATCGTGTATATCTACCCTTAAATGATCCTACCTTTTGAAGATCTAATAAATAACATATATCAATGAATATAACCAAGCATATATGTTGCAGTAAACCTTTATGTATACAATATCTCTAATATCATCAGATTTTATTACAAACACTCCCACGGACACTAACAATCTTCGTAATCAACTACAACCATACTAATGGTGTGTTCGTAGAAAATTTTAGGTAATATCGCGTTTGTCAGAGGATATGCTATCATGGAATCCGTGTTGATGTGCTCTATACTTATCTTACTCATACGAACTCTCTTTTTAACAAACAATAACTCTATTTGTTTGGATATAGATGAACTCATATTGTGCTAGAATACTGCAATGCGGTATTGCTATCACAATACAACCTCATGGGACCTTTTATCCCTTGTATAATTCCTGATTCAATGACAAAATTTTGTATCTACAATGATTGGTTTGATGCCTCAAATAACGCAATAAATTGTGTTTAATGATAGATGATGAATAATTTTCCAGGACATTGCACCTCGAGTCCAATAAAAATATGTTACCCGAAGTGCTTTTTAGTGTGTATACACATGCACCAAATCAGATTTGGATACCCGATGATTTTCATCCTTTCCAATTTCCTACATATCAACATATACCTTTTGTCTGCATCACAAATATCTGAGTACTATTTTCACTGCCTTCAAATGGTCTATTCATGGTTTACTTACATATATTCACACAATATTCATAGCAAAGTTATGTAAGTCATAGTACAAACCTGACCATTCATTAAAATCCCAACTACCTAAGCATACAAGATCGTTTCCATTTCTATAATCTCAAATTTTGTCATTTGGAGATTGAACAAGGCTTAGTGTGTCACCATATTCTATATGGGTACTTAGGGGTTTGTATTTTTCTACTCTGTATTGTTGCAACACACTTTTATTATGTGCATTTTGTAATAATCCAAGAATACTAAAGGTCTGGTCCCGATGTATTTGGATTTCTACCACAAAACTCGTATCACTTAGATTCTTTATATCAAACTTGTTTGATAGAAATCTCTTTGTAGTGTGTAGTTTTTTTTTTATTATTCCAGGAAATCCATATGTCATTGACATGTAATACTATAAATATGAAATTACTCAAATTGAACTTATGTACACATAATCCCCAACCAAGTTGACTTCAGATTCGAAAGAGATTATCATCTTAAAGAATTTATGGTGCCACTGACGAGAAGTCTGTTTGAGCCTATAAATGGGTTTTTAAAGTCTACACACCATATTCTTTGTGTTACTTACTTCAAAGTGTTTAGGTTACATGATATAGATCGTTTCCTTAATATACCAATTGAGAAATGCAATTTTTATAACCATTTGATAAATCTCAAGATCAACGTATACAATTGGTGCCATGATTGTTCTTAAGGGATCCTTCATCGAGACTCGAGAGAATGTTTCTTTAAAATGAATCCTTTCATACTGACTATGAAATTTTTCTAGCCGTGATTTATATCTTTTCATATTACCGAGAGAATTGCATTTGGTTTTTTATAACCACTTACAACATCAATACACTTCTAAGATTCAGAGCTTGATGATGAGTTCGGAAATATTTGTCACTCACTGTAGAAACCGAACATGGGAAATTCGGACAAAAGCCACCCACTGAACCATCCGAACTGGACAAAAGTACTAAAAAACAAATCATCTTTTAACTAAGCTAATTGCTAATTTGCTTAATAAACTAATGGGTTTTTGAATTCGACCCGGTTTCATAAGTTTGACCCAAAATCCCATGTGGCCCATAATTAAGGGTATAAATACCCATCCACTTTCATTAATGAGGGTAATGAACATTGAATACAACCACGAAGCTCAAATCTCTCACTACAAAATACTTAAACATTAAATACCTTTGAAACACCACAAAACACCTAACCGAATTACCCTCAGTCGAAAATAATCCACACCAAATTGGTGACCGTGGTGGGAGGAGAAGGTGCCTGAATTTAGCATTTGAAACCATCAAGAAATACCAATTCTGATGGATCCGAACGAGCAAGAAGTTCCACCAACTTTGGCAAAAGTGGTGGGAGAAAATGATGAATATACGATTGAAGAGTGCGATAGATCGGAAGCTGAGATAGAAGCCTTGAGGCCTGCTAAAAGGATGGAGATGGGCTTAAAAGAAAAATCAAAAGTGTCAGCCATTCACCACACTGACGATCCAAGGGAGCATGACCCATCAGCAAAGACCCATGTAAGTACTAAAAAGACTCATGCTAGCTCAAAGAAGTCTCATCGGTCTAAACCGGTGGAGAGCTCAGATTCAGATTCAGAATCTTTTAGTAGCTCCTCGAATGGAGATGGAGTTGAGGAGTCCATGTCATCCACCATTGATGAAGGCCGTTCTAAAAAGAAGCATAAGTTTTTCAAAAATTATTCAAGAAAGAGGGATAAACATGGAAGGTTGAAAAGACATCTAGGAAAAGGGTCATCTCATGGTCACAACCATGGCCGGAAACATGTAGACCGACTGTTGATGGATCCTTTCGCCTTTCATGATGAACTAGGTATCTTTGCAACTCCCAATCAAGATACTGTGTTTAGTCGTGGCCGGAATTGGAGACAATCTCCATTGTCTTCCAAGTAACTGTCCGGAAACCTTCCTAAGAGGTTTGACAGTACAAAAATGGAAAACTACGATGGGAGTAAAGATCCAGATAATCATCTAGAGCAATTCAAAAATTTTATGATGAATTTTGACGATGATGATAAGTTGCTTTGTAGAGCGTTCTCCCAGTATTTTACGGGGAGTGCTCTGAAGTGGTATAATAGTCTGCCACATGGTTGCATCAGAAATTTTGATACTTTTTGGGTGGCCTTCCGGAGGCAGTTCGTTGGAATTAAGGAAGTGAAGGGCAATGGAGACACTATTATCCATTGTGCCCAAGAACCAAATGAATCCTTGAAAGAATATATAAGTCGTTTTTTGAACACCAAGAATGGATTAGTTGATTGATTTATACAAGTAGCAATAGCTTCTCTAAAGGCTGGGTTTGAACCCTGGTAATTTGGTTGATTCGGTAACCAGAAAGAAGGCCATGACGTGGGGCGGTTTACTGAATCAAGTGGGGAAATAAATCAATGTAAATGAAACGAAAAAGACCAGGGTGCATAGGCAGGTGAGATCGGCCCCAGCTGCCCCAAACCAGAACCAGAATCAGTCCGGGTACAAGGCTAAGGAAGCCGGACATGGTCCCAGCAGGGCCAAGGCTCAATCCCACCCAGCACCTGCTCAGAGCCAACAATCCAGAAATAAGCGAGGGCCTTGGGTTCAACCGGAGTGGTTTGCCAAGTTGAAAGAGAATTTGGCAACCATCTATGCTAAAATAAAAGATAAAGTAAATTTCAAGAAGCCAGTTGCGCTTCAATCTCCCAGGGAAAGTCAAAATAATTGTTTCTGCCAATATCATCGTGATATTGGTCATAATACAGAAGATTACATCGCTTTTAAGGAAGAGGTGCAAAATTTGATTGAAAGAGAAAAGTTGGGTGCTTATGTTAAAAGAAATAAGTGGAAATAGGCCTGAAAATGCTCATCGGACTGGCCCAACAAACAACGCATGAACATCGGCTCCGAATGGAGCTATGGTGATAATTGAAAGATTTGATGTTGAGTCAGAGTATTTGGATCCTGATCCAACCCGGAATAAGTTGGGCGTTATTACAGAACACAACAAGACGGTGTCCGGGCCCGTCAGCTTTTTTGAGTCACTTACCATATATGGGGGGGGGGACACCGTGACTGCACCAACTGCTTCTTCGAGGAATAGGCATGTTCATACCCTGGTTACTCAATTGGAAGGAGGCATGACTTCCTATCAATTGCAAATTCCTTTTCCATTCATTGTTTTTATGAAGATGATTTGAGGGACATAGCTGGTCCCCAAGAAGGTGTTGTGGTAATAGGAGCATCCATTGGGGGCAATGACGTTAGACAAATTTTGGTGGACATCTGTAGTTCACCTAATGTCCTCTTTTTAACTTCCTATAAATAAATGAAAAATCCAGCAGTGATTCAACGTTCAAACAGGTCAATTGTGGGTTTCACTCGAAGCTCAGCGGACATGATTGGGGAGTTTAAGGAGGAGGTTTTATTGGGCAAGGGCCCTTTTAAGAAGATGGTCACAGTACTTTTCATTGTGGTGGATTGTCCCACATGCTACAATTCCATTTTGGGAAGATCTTGGCTCTCCAGGATGCATGTTGTGGCTTCAATAGTCCACCAATGTTTAAAATACGTTGTGCAAGGACAAGTGGGAGTTGTCTGAAGTAGTCAAAAGATAGCAAGGGAGTGTTATGCAATAGCATTGGCCCCACGAACTTTGGGGGCAGTTCGAATCAGTGAGGATTAGCAGTTGGAGGGGCCCTCTGGGGAAGAGGGTGAAATTGATGACCCCAGAGAGACCCATGGTGTTTTAATACCAATTGAAGAGGTTGAAACTCACTCTCTGGCTGAAGGAAGAAACGTCAAGATCGGATCTAAGATGACATCAGAAATGAAGAGTAAAATGCTATCTTTTTTAACAGAACATCAGCATGTTTTTGCTTGGTGCATTGCTAATGTAAGCGGAGTACCAAAAGCTGTTATATCACACCAACTATCATCCGAAGAGATATAGCACATGTTGTACAAAAGAGGAGATCTTTTCTAAGGAGAAAGCTGATGTCATAGTTCAAGAGGTTGATCGGCTTACTAAGATGGGGCACATAAAGGAATCCCAGTACCTTTTATGGACAACCAATCCGGTATTACTAAAAATGAAAAATGGGAAATGGCGAATGTGCATCGACTTTATAGACCTTAATAGGGCTTGCCCAAAATACCTATATCTGGTTTCTTGGATCGATCAGCTAGTGGACCCCACGTCTAGGAACAAGTTGTTGTCCTTTATGGATGCCTTCTCTGGGTATAACAAGATTCAAGTGGATCTGAAGGATCAAGAACACACCGCTTTTGTTACTGATAGGGGCCTTCATTGTTATAAAGTGATGCCTTTTGGGTTAAAGAATGTTGGGGCTACTTATAAGAGGTTGGTGAACAAAGCTTTCGCTAATCAGATTGGAAGAAACATGGAAGTATACATTGATGACATGATGGTAAAGAGTGTGGAAGAAGACCTACACTTGGCAGATCTACAAGAAACTTTTGCCAACTTGGTAAAAGTTAATTTAAAGTTGAATCCAGAAAAGTGTGTTTTCGGAGTGCAGTCCGGGAAGTTTTTAGGGTATGTCATAAGTGAAAAAGGGATACAGCCTGATCCAGACTAGCTTAATGATTTATTGCAGATGGAGCCTCCTCGGAATATTAAAGAAGTAAAAAGATTGACAGGGAGGTTAGCTACTCTAAACCATTTTATCTCAAGGTCTTCGGATAGGTGTGCCCCGTTTTTCCAAAATTTAAAGGGTGCAAAACTATTCAACTGGTCTCCACAGTACGACCAGGCTTTCGATGAAATTAAAAAACACTTATCCTCTTCCAAAACCTTGTTTAAGCCTATTGATGGAGAGACACTATACATATATTTAGCAGTATCTGATTGTGCCATAAGTGCAGTGCTAGTAAGGGAGGTGGATAATTATCGTGTCTGGTGTACTACATCAGCAAAAGCCTGATATATGCTGAAAAGAGGTATTTAAAACTTGAAAAACTAGCACTGGCTTTAGTAATTGCTGCTAGGAAAATGAGACCCTACTTTCAGTCTCATTCGATCATTGTCCGAACGTCTTTTCCCTTGAAAAACGTTCTTCAGAAGACGGACGTTTCAAGCAGAATGACCAAATGGTCAGTGGACTTGGGGGACTATGATATTGATTTTCCCCTTGAACTGTAGTCAAGGCTCAGTCTGTTGCTGATTTCCTAGTTGAATTCCATTCGGACAAGGACACTAAGCAAACAACAGGGGAAAAGACTAAAAAATTATGGGTTATCCGGACTGATGGTGGATCAAGTACCATGGGTTGTAGTGCTGGGATATGTTTAACCTCTCTGTACGGTGATAAAATGTACCACGATATATGTTTTTCTTTCAGGGCTTCTAACAATGAGTCTGAATATGAAGCTGCTATAGCTGGTTTAAAGTTAGCCCTAATTTGTGGAGCCAAAAGGTTCAGGTTAATGAGTGATTCTCAGCTTCTTATCCATCATGCACAAGGTCAATCTGAGGCCAAAAAGGAGCAGCTGATCAAATATTTATTCATTCTTAAAGAAGTGTCACTTAACTTCAAAGACATCACCTATGAGCACATATCCCGAACTGGAAAATACGCTAGCAAACTCCTTCGTAACTATAACATATTCTGAGTTCTACCCATGGATCCATGTGCAGGAGTGCCCGTCCATTCAACTCAGTCAGAGCAAGGAGGAGAAGGAGGAAAGTTTGAATATACAAGTGGGTCAACCTCAAGACTAGAGGTATCCTCTTTTTCAATATATCTCAGATGGCATCTTGCCTCCGGAGAAAGCGGTAGCAAGAAAAGTAAAGTATAAGGCTCGTGGATTTCTAATCATAAGAGATGTTCTTTACAAGAAGTCTTTTAGTAGACCTCTTTTGTGATGTTTTGGGATTGAAGAGTCCCAAATAGTGCTGTCCAAACTACATGATGGTGAGGGATCAGCGCAATGTGGATATAGTGCTTTAACCAGAAGAGTCTTGTTGGTCGGATACTATTGGCCCTCCATAATGAAAGATGCCAAGGAATTGGTGAAGAAGTGTGATCCATGCCCAAGATACGGTAATGAAATTCATATCCCAACTGTCCCTTTAGAGTCAATTTTGAGCCAATACATTTTGCTCGTTGGGGGCTGGATTTGGTAGGACCTCTACCTATGGCGTTCGGATGGTGCAGAACTATAATTGTTGCCATTGATTATTTCTCGAAGTGGATAGAAGCAGCCCCACTGGCAGGAACTACTTCAAAAGCTGTTATAAAATTTATCATGTCTAACATTTGTTGTAGATTTGGGGTTCCACAAAAGATAACCACAAATAATGGGAAACAATTTTATAACAAGGATATGGAGAGTTTATGTGCCTCTAAAGGCATTCAACATTGCTTCTCTTCTCCTTTCCACCTACAGCAGAATGGTCAAGTTGAAGTAGCTAACAGAACTATCATGTTTGGTCTTAAAAAGAATCTAGAAGGGACTGCTGGAAAGTGGCCAAGCTATCTACAAGAAGTATTATGGGCCTACCGAACTACTCCTGGGGCTGCTACACATGAATCCCCATTTGCCTTGGTATATGGTATGGATGCAGTAGCTCATATAGAGGCAACTCTTCCTTCATTTAGATTCCATAATTTTTCCGAACAGGCTAATGAAGTGGCAATCAGAAGTCAACTCGATTTGATAGAAGAAAAAAGAGTTAAGGCTCATCTTAGAGCCACCCACTATCAGGGATTGATGAGAAGCAGGTTTGCTTCCAGAGTCAGAAGAAGGGATTTTCAACTAGGGGATAAAGTGTTGAGAAATGTCTTCCTACATACTAAGGAGAAGCAGTTCGGCAAGCTAGCTCCAAATTGGGAAGGACCCTATATGGTCATTGAAAGGATTAAGCCTGGGACCTACATGCTTCAAGATAAATATGGAAGGATCTTGAATCACCTCTGGAACATTGAACACCTCCAGTTGTATCTAGAATAAAAGTTATGTAAATATTTACTTGTTTAAAGTCCATGTAAATATTATGGGGCATACTCTTTCCTACCTTGGTGGTGCGGGGAGGTTTTAATGAGGTGCCTAGGATTTTTAATGAAATTCGATGCCTTCTTGAAAAAATCTGAGTGGTTTGATTGATAGCTTCTTTGAAACTTTTTAAGTATCACTAACAGACCGGATTGATTTGGTATAGTGATGACCATTTAAACATTTTTCATAAGAGAATTTAAACACTCTCACCTTAAAATACTTGTAAAATAACTAAGGGTTATTTAAACATTAGCCATCAAAATTGGGTAACTATAAAACAATACAAGAATTGTGTAAGGTAAAATTGCCCGGCTAACACTGGGGAATGATATTAAAATATGTAAAATTCTTTGGCCATCCAAGTACTTTAAAGTTATAAAAGAAAAGGTTTATCCGGACAAGAGCCGGACATGGTTACAAAAATGCCTTGGGCATCCAAAGACTAGTCTAACACAAGAATTTTAGGAAAATAAAAGGATAGTTAAAACTTTAAGGCTCATCTTCCTTAGATGTTCCATCCTCATCTGGTTTCTTCTTGGGGTCTTTGGGTTCCTCATTAGGGCTCTCTTCGGTCCCTTCTTCTTCATCTGTAGTATCATCATAATCGATGGAGTAGTTGTGCCTATCACCATCAACCATAGTGTGGAATGTGAGGTCTTCGTACTCCACATATCACCATAAATTTCCAAGTGTCCTCTTCGGAAATGTTCGATGAAAGAGCAAGACCATGTCGGATTTGAATTTAGCATACCTTTCTTCTTGAGAATCTATCACCTTGTTGGTGTATGCATCAATCTTGGCCTTGATTGTCTTCTCCTGATCCTTAATCAAATCATCTTTCTCCTAGTTGACTTTAGATACAGCATCTTCGAGCGAAATTTTGTCATTGGTTAGGGTCTGGATGACATTATCTTTGGCCTTCACCTCCTCCTTCGAAGTGGAGAGATCCTTCTCCAAGCCAGAACACTTAGATTGGAGTTCTTTGTTAACCCCCTCTGAAGTGGCCAGCCTGGTGGCCAAGTCCTCTCTTTCCTTCTTCAACTCCTCGATCTCTCTCCTTAATGCCTAAACACTCTGGTTGGCGTTAAGGAGGTTGTTAGATAAAGTCTCTTTGTCTGCATTGAGTGTGTTGATAAGGGTGGATTGACTTCGCATTTGTCTCTCCAGGTTGAGCATCGGTCGGATGTTACTCAGCAAGGAGTGAGTCACCATGTCGTTCTTCCCTAAAACAGAAAAAGACTTACCATTGAAAGTAACCATGTTCGAAGAGATTGAATGGAGGTATGGGCTAGCAAAATCATCTTTCTCGAGGTCTCCAAAGTAAAGGTCAATCCCTTGAAGACCACTGATGTCTACTGCATCAATGTTAATATCCTCTCTGGTACCCTCTTCGGTGTGAAAATCACTTGGGATTTGCTATTCCTATGTTGGGTCTGTTGGGTCGAATGGAGGAAGAAACCCTGGAGGCCGGAGAGCTACTTCATCCCCCTTGGAGATTTTCTTCTTCTTGGCTTCCCTATCTCCACCATCTGCTCCTCGTTTTCGGTCTTTTTTGGGAGCCTTTGAGGGTTTTGGAAGTCCACCTGCTTCTTTGGTACTCTCATCTTCCACCACTTTAAGTAGAGCAGCATCGATTCCCCCATGGTCCTGCACCTCTTGGTTTGCTGGGACGATCTCCTCAGCACCACCTTGATTGACCTCAGCTGCATCCGGTTTTTTCTTGCCTTTTTTTCCCTTTATCTTACTTGGGGCTTTAGCTCTGGCCGGCAAGGCTAGCTTCCCATCTTTCTCCTCTGTCCTCTGTATGATGACACCCAGAGGAGGTGGTGTGGTCAATTCTTCCCAAGACAAGTCTCTTCGGCCGGTTGTGTTCCAGAGTTGGGACCTCACCAGGTTTTCAGCAGTAAAACAATTGTGGAAGCGATTTCCCCATTTGTCAGCAGCCCAAGCATTCAACTTGGCACAAGTTGTCTGCCCCTCCTCCAAGTATTCGGAGAACTCCTTCGGCAGCACTACCCAAAGAAGAAGAAGAGCATTTAAGTAAACAAACTTTTTATAAGGAATGAAAAACAAATATGATGAAATATTTACCTGTGCGTTTCCATCTGCTGGTGAGCATGCTTGGATTGACACCAGCTTTAATCTTCCTCCCATTTTCCCAAGCTCCACTAATGAACAAGAATTGGGTCTTCCAATTCTTCTCTGATTCGAGCAGATCATCCACTACCTTAAAATTGTCACCCATGTTGTAATGGTAGAAGGCGATGATATGGTTTTTGCAGAGGCTGGCCACAGCAACAAACTGCTCCATCGGAAGCGGTATTCCGGAGAGCCTGGGGGCTATGATACAAGCCATGAGGGTGTACCAAGCGTTGGGAATCAGTTGGCTTGGACAGAGCTTTATCAGATGAAAATATATGATCCCCCACTTCATCCGGATCCGGCCTAATTCAGCAATATAAATGAAGGCGTAGTTAATGTTCTGCATGGCTAGCAGATACTTTACGCTCACCTTGTGGAAGCAAGGTCCCACTCTGCCTTCAAGGGACTCCGGCAGGTCCGGATATTTCAATCACAGCTTCTCTTTACCCTTTCCCTTCTTGTCAGTGGCAGCTTCCCATGTCTGCCCGGAGACGTCAGTCTCAAAAGGGGTTTCTTCAACACTGTCCTCCATCACACCTTCCATCACCATGGAAGATTTATCAGTTGTCATTCGTGGAGGAGTGCTGGTGGCTGGCTCAGTAAGCTGTCTGGATGGCTGAGCATCACTTTCTTTGAGTGGTCTGGTGTCCGGCTGGGGCTCAGATCCGGAGGGTTCATTTTGAAGGCTTGTTCCAGTAGCCTCCGGACCAGATGATTTATCCTTAGGGACTTTGATGGATGCATCAGACCCTATAGCTTTGTCCTTGGCCCCACACTTAGGGGGCCCTCATTTCGGAGACTTAGACTGTGGAACAACAGCTTGGCCTTTTACTAAGCGGCCTCTTCGGCAAAGTATCAGTTTTTCTGGGGATTTTTCAGCATCTGATCTCATAGCTATGAATGGGGAGGGTCTCATTGTGCTTGTAACAGATTTTTCCCATTCGACAGCGGGCTGTGACTCCTGAACCGATGAGCCTGATACGATGGGTGAAAGACTTTGTTGAAATAACCTCCTGGGTTTGAAGCTTCTAGCAGAAGATGAGCCTCGATCAGGCTCTGAAGATGGTGTTTCAGACTTGTCGATTAGAGAAACTGGAAGACCTGCAGCAATGCGCCTTTCTCGCTCAACTCTTTGTGTTTTTTCTAACTCTGAGAGATTAAGCCACCCACCTTTTACCAGTGTGTTTCTTACTGTAAACATAAACTCACACCAAAAGAATTCTGAGAAGAGAGGTGAAATCTTTGAGATAAAGGAATGAGAGAGTAATAAAGATGGTAAAACAATGAAAATGAAGTAATTTATACTAATGAGACAAAAAGATGCCAAAAACCTAGGAGAATACGAAAAGACAAAAGTGTAATGATTGAAGGCGGCGCTGACGTCATGGGTATTAAATGAAGAGGTTAGTTTTTGGGATTAGTGAGAGCGTCGTTCTAGGAGAAAACGATTGGTGAGGCAAATCAGAAGATGATACGTGTCCCACGATCCATAAACAAAACTTTTGAACTTTTGAGAAGTTTTCAGTCCGGATAAATCCTGGGCAGAGCACTTGAACAGTCCGGAGAATATTACTAGTGCTTAAGGAAGATTTTTTAGGTCTTACCAAAGGCCTTCGACAAAACCTAAAAAATGGGCTACTCATGAGTCCGGAAATATTTATCACTCGCTGTAGAAACCGGACAGGGGCAATTCGGACAAAAGCCACCCATTGAACCATCCGAACTGGACAAAAGTACTAAAAACCAATCACATTTTGACTAAGCTAATTGCTAATCTGCTTAATAAACTAATGAGTTTTTGAATTCGACTCGGTTTCATAAGTTTGACCCGAAAGCCCATGTGGCCCATAATTAAGGGTATAAATACCCAGCCACTTTCATTAATAAGGGTAATGAACATTGAATACAACCAGGCAGCTCAAATCTCTCACTACAAGACACTTAAACATTAAATACCTTTGAAACACCACAAAACACCTGACCAAATTACCCTCAGTCGAAAATAATCCACACCACTTGATATGACAATTTGTAGGGTAATGGATCATATATAGTTCCAGCACATGACGTATTATGAACCTGAAGATATACTATAAAATTTGGATATATAACATTCTTCATTTCTCACTTGGGCCTTCTTAAGGGCATCATTAATTCTTGTTTTAGTTTTTGAAGTGGTAGAGGTTGATCATCTTGTACTAATTGGACCAAATTTATATCATTGTTAAAACCTTCAAGTGTAACATCAATATAATTTTGAATATAACCTTGTTTAAGAGGACTGACATGATTATGACTAAATTCCAATCTTCTAATACATCAGTATCTCTGTTAAAACCTTCATGAATCTGTATAGATTCTTCCTTAAAATAAATATATGTTTCTTTATTATTTACCCCAAAATCAATATTCTTAAAAAAATTGTCATTTTCATTTCAAATATACTACCACTGAAATGATCATAAGACTTAAAACCTCAATAGTATTCAGAATAACCAATGACAAAGCGACTAACGATTTTTGGGTCAAGTTTTTTTTTCTAAAGTTTATAAGCCCTTGCGTCTACTGGACACCCAAATATATGTATATACTTTATATTGGGCCTACGCCCCATTCCAAAGCTCATATAGGGTCCTAAATATTTCCTTAGTATTCTCTAAACCATAGCAAATATGAGTTACTTATCATACTTTTAATGGTATCTTTTAGTGTACAGTTCTGTGGCTCAGATAGAAATTCATACGATGTGAACCCGACATTGTATCCCAAACGAGAGAATTCATATATAAATGATATGAAGTATTAGATCTCGCTCAATGATTTATCTAGGAATCGTCCACAAATATTGGTATTTTTCAATTTTAAGAATTCACTCGCAACGTATGCCCCTACTATTTTAGATTTGGTTTTTTTCCCTTAGATACACTTGATACATATACCAAAATCAAAGTAATTCATGGGACCTAATATTCGGTTACAAACTTGTCCATCCTAATTTTGGATACATGGCCTAACCGTTTGGATTATCGTCAGCCACCAAGTCATCGGAAGAATACTAAAATGCTTTACTTTTTTTTCGTTCGATTCAGAAGGTTTGTGCAAGATGTCATTCTAAGTCAAACCGGATAGATCTCTAGTTAGACCAAAATCCTTGATGAGGATAAGACAAAGATGACTCAACCCCAATAGGAGTAGGAAGCCGAACAAACTATCGCAGGGATGAAGAAAGGACAGCTCAAGGCACTACTTGATAAAACCTTATACCTTTGGCGACTGAACGAGATAAATGGGCCAAACAAATTCCTAGTATTGAGGATATATTCTTCGAATCAACTAACGATGTAATGAATAATACGGAGATGAACCTCGTATTGGAGATCTCATGAATATATTTCCTAAATGTCACTTGTGTTCTTGGTGGAATTACGTTCTTAATGATGAGAGACCCAACACATGTGAATCGACCAGTTACCCTAAAAATGAGCCTCAGATATTTTCCAAAAAATATAGTTACTAAGTGTATGAGCATAGTTGGGAGGAATAAATGAAGAATTTATGTCGGATATCTAGAGAAGGTGCAGGGTCCTACTATTGAGGGAAGTGTTTGGGAAAATATTTGGCCAAATGTGTTGCCTTTTGAACAGAAAGTTGTGTTGGATCTCCCTAGTATTGTTGGTGATGTTTTTGGCAAAGATTATCCTCAAATTCAAATAGCGGAAGGTGTATGTATGTTGAGCATGGTGGCTTGAACCCCCATAAGGTTATAATATAACTTGGTTGTGTATGTATATTTTTGTATCTTATGAGGTATTGTTGATAACCAAAGTCCCCATGTTTTGGAGGGAATTTTGCAAACCAATCCCCGTTGGGATATTGTGTTATTTTATATGATCATGAATTTTTTTTAATATATATATATGATTATATTTTATATGCTTATATTTTTTATAATCATGCATTCTTTTTCGTACAATTTACTTTTTAGTGAATTTAAATTCACATACCTATGAAAACTCAAGAATTATAAATTTATGAAATTATCATATTTCTTATTATGACAAACTTAAGTTTATTTATGTATTAGTTATCATTATGAATCTTAATGAGTTATGATGCATCATCAACAACAAATACTTATACATTTATTTTTTTGCTATGTAGTGCTTATAAGATAAGATAATATTGTTTTACTTGGTAATATAAAAGTGTTTTAGATTTTTTAAGTGGATGTATCACTTTGTAACAAAATATTATCTAAGCAAAAGAATATAGAAACATTAGGTATGATGTCAACCATGATATGTTAATTTGATGTACGTTAAACTATTATAAATGATTTCTTTATAATTAAAATAATAATATTAATTTAAATTTATACCTAAAGATATCATATAAATATAATATTATTATTTTGGTTGTCTAATGAATTGAACCATATACCAACCAATTAAATTATGAAATAGGTATTCTCGGTTTTGATCTTTGTATAATAAATATATGAAATTTTACAGTTTAAAATAATAATCCATGGATGATAACCTAAAGATTTATACGTAGATAATGATTAATTTACGAATAAAAATCAAGTTATAATCTATTAAACAAACATGTATGATGATTAATTTACTAGTGATTATTTCAATTTTAAACTGTTAATATTTACTAATTTTATTAAAACAAAAAAATTTGGTTTATTTTTAATCCATTCTATTAATCTAAGTTTTAAAATTCAAACCTCCTCGATTGAAATTCAAACATTTACGGTGATTGAACAAATTTATTATTTTTGCAATTCATTAATATATAATTTATAGCTTACAAATGATATTATTTTGCACACATTAGTATGGATTTTATGGATTATAAATGGTAGGTTTGATAGATTGAATATGTAACTTAAGGAATCATTTTTTATAAAAAAAATTAGATTATATATATATATATATATATATATATAGTTTTTGTACGATTTTAAGTTTCATATAAACATTTTATCATGATAAAAAATTCATTATTTCGTAACATGTTGATATAGTTTTAATAGATTTGTACATGACAAGTTTTTTAGATTAATATGTAATTGAGCAAAGCAATTTTATAAATGTTATTATAATCATTCTGTATTTTAATAGTGTTTCTACTTTTTTAGATTTTATAAACTTTTATTTTCATTACAATGAATTGAAAGATATTGTTATACATTTTTTTCATTTTTGAGTCAACAAATTATTTCTAAAAAACTAACACTTTATTTCAAATTATTGAGTATGCTAAATCTGAATTCATTCGGTTAGAGAGTAAACGTAGAAAGACAAAGCCATTTAAGAGATAAAATAATAAATGCAAGAAAATAATAATCATTGTTTACCCTTTCCGATGCCAGTGACATGTTATATTTATACTGTGGGCCTTTGAGTTTTATTGTCCATAAATAAAAATAGTCTCCTATAAGACCTATGTTTAGCCTACAACTAATATGACACAACCGGACTTAATATGAGACATTAAGTCTAAGAGATAATTCTCTTATAAAAATAAAAACATAAATAAAAATCCTAATAAAAATAATTTATGATTAATTTGTTGGATAAATTCATTCACATAATATTTCTCTTAATACATATAGAGAATAACTTGCGCTACAAACCTATAATCGAACAATAAATATTATATAAGAATATTTCTCAAGCTATAAAGTTGCAATAAGAGTTATTAGTCAATCTAACCATAAATGCATTATATTAAATATATTATTTAATAGTCTTCCACAATTCGATCGGTCGTAAAACAAACGCTCAAATAAGTGAATGACACGAAACATTGTCGATGCAGCCTTTTAATTATGTGTCACATATAATACTTTGGAAACTTTGTGATGCGAAAATCTAGAAAAATGTATCAGATTTGTGTTGTATTCCCATGACTGCGGTTCATCATAAGGGAATGAACCAAAAGGTTAAATAATACTGGAATCGTACCATCACGTAGATGTGCAGGTTTAAGGCACCACAACTTATACCATTTTACTCCTTCTGGATTGTCGGGGAACAAACATTTTAGTGCACTTGGCATAATTTTATTGTATTTCAAATGTGTATAGGTAGCACATCTGAACACTCCTTTTATTTTGCTCAGGCATCTTGAGGATAAAGAAACGTAAGCGTCGTAGATTGGCTTTTATTGATGATATATGCAGTCGTTGTCACGGCTTCTCTCCAAAACTTTCGATTCATACCAGTTATATGAAGCACACATCTATCCCGTTCCTGCACGGTTTGATTCATTCTCTCGGCATGCACATTCTATTAGTGAGTCATAATTGCAGTTCAGTGAGCTTTGCATAATAACCATTAAACTCTTTGTTCACAAACTCCCAACCATTATCAATCTCTATCTGTACAATATTTTTCCGGTTTGATTCTCTACTAAAGTCTTTAAGTTCACAATGTCAGCAAACACTTAATCCTTGGTTTTCAAAAGTATAACCCGTAATTTCCTAGAATAGTCATCAATCAACGAATTAAAGTATCTTGCAGCACCTATGGTAGGTTCTCGTGTTGTACCGCAAAGTTTTGAATTAACATAATCAAGTACTTCATTGGATGACTGGTTGTTGGGCAGAAACTTCATCCTCTTGCTCTTACATAATACGCATCTTTCACAAAATCTCCGCTTCTGAATTGATTCACCATCTAATAACCCATGTTTACTTAGTTTACTTTTAGTCCCTTCTTACTTAAATTCTAAAACCACAACCTGGTAGAATACTTTACCACACTAGACACACACCCTACTACAGAGCCATCGAGAACTAACACACAATTAGTCTTATTGACTTTTATAACAACAAGAGAGCCTTGTAAGACTCTAAAATCTACCATCTCCACCCATATAGGTTAAGCCTTCTGCATCCAACATCCCAATAGAAAGAAAGTTACGTTTAATATTGGGTATATACCTTACGTTGATAATTACTCTCTCAAGCCATGTCGAAAACTTAAGCCAAACTATTACAATCCCTTTGACATTGCAGAATTTTTTAATCCTGATGATGATCCTTCCATCATCAAGAATTCATATGTCTTCAACCAATTCTTATTGGAAGTCATGTGAAACGATGCACCCAAATCCAACACCCATTTATTGTTATACCTACAAGAATAAAAAGTCATTAAACCATCAGCTGACTCACAATCATTAGACATCATTGAAACGTCTTTGGCTTTGGTCTTCTGATATTTCTTTTCTTTTCTTTTATCTGGGCAGTTACGGCTGATATATCCTTTCTTTTGCATGTCCAGTAGATTTTCTTTGAACCCGTACCAAACCTCTTACACTTTGACCGATATTTTTCTATTCTCTCACTTGAATCTCTCTTCTTTAATCGACCATTCACACTCGGTTTTTTCCTTTCAAGATCACCCATCATACACTCTTTTTTTAAAGATCTTTGAAGTTCAATGTGCTCTTGACTTCAAACATTTTAAGAGAGTCTTTCTCGTACAGCGTGGTGTCCATGATGTATTAATACTTATTTTCCAAAGAAGTTAGAAGGATGATTATTTGGTCATCATCCTCCATCTTTTGGACCAACTATGTTAAAGTAAAGTATGATTCGGTTGTAATCATCTAGGTGCATCCGGATCTCTATATTATTTTATCCATAGACAGCGTATAGATTTATTTTTTCATATATAATATGTTCGTCGAGGACTTCTTCATGTAAATCGCCTCCAGCCTATTCCATATCTCCACCACCATAGGCTCTTCGGATACATCTCCTAGCATTGCATCTCACAAGCTTAATATGAGGGCACTATGAGTTTTAGACGGTAGCATGTCATTAACCTGTGTATATTTATCATCGATAGTTAACCTTAATTCTTTAGAGGTTGAAATCATTAGAGCCGTCAATTTTTTCTTGGATAAACTTCATTAAACTCATCATTCGTCGCTTTCCAGTTTCCAGGCGAGATCTACTTTTATAACCTTCATATTTGTGCTCGATGTACTTATTATATTGTTGTTCCACACTCATCGTGCCACTTGTTAGAGAAAACCACCGTTCACTCAAGACAAGAGCTGATATATCGATTAACAAACCTTCGGAGAATAAAATTAATCATGTTTAAGATGAACAACAAATAAAAAAAAATAAAAAAAACCAAACACACAATTCAGATTTAACATGGTTCGGATTGTAAAAATAAATCCTACAACCATAGGCTGGACACTATTTTTATTAATAAATAAGTTACAGAAAAACTCTCAAACACAAATGACTCAATCATTTATGAATTTTTATAAATAAATAAGTTGTATAAAAAATCTCTATAACCAAAAAATGATGTCATTCACAAACTTTTTTTAATGGTTATCTTTTATCTCGTTTATAAAAAAACAAAAAAATAAAAAAACAAAACAAAACAAAACATCGGAGTTATCTTTACTTTAATAAACAAATATGATAACTCTTAATCTATTAATTAAAAGTTCTAATTAATAAAGAATATCCGATTGATTAAAAAAATCAAACTGATACGAAAAAACCTGTTTAAATAGAATATTCCCGTTGAAGTTATTTCTGCCTACATTTAAGAGTAAGAAACAAAACAAAAGATATACTTTATACAAATAGAATAAAACATATGGTACATAATCTAAGGATCAGGATAAAAGAAGGGAAAGATGCAGTTCACGATCAGTCTTTAGTTTCCGAGTCTTCAGATATGCTGGAAAGAAATTTAGGGAGAGATACTATCCGCGGAAGATTAAGAAGAAGCTCCCCCAAAGAGTCCTTCCTCGACAAAGAGCTCCGGCACTTTGACCCTGACTGCTGGACTTCATGTAAGCTCATCTCATCCTCATTCGGTCTATGAGTTTTCTCAATCACACCAGCACATACCTCTAAAACAATATCATTTATTAATTCACATAATAGCACTGTCATAATGAGTAGTCGATCTAACTTATTCACCTCACCATATATATGCTGGATCATGCAACTATATTCAGACCATCAATGCAAATATTTTCAGTATTTGTTATTGGTTCGTTACTATCGGACCATGCTTGATGGATATTGGGTCTAACACAGTCACTCTCAATTCTAAAAGACGTCTAAAAACATGTTCCTTGACCATATAGTATACAAAATTTTGGTGTCTGCGTCACCATTATGAGATTTTCTTTCATGCTTGGTTCCGATTTAAGACCCTATGGAAAATGGAAATGGCACACTATTAAAGATGTTCTTGCGAGAAAGATTTACAACCTATACAAGCAAGTAAAAAATAATAGTAATTTCTATCTGATGATGATGTCTCTAATTTGTGGAAGTAACGTGGTTTTAATCGAAAAAACGAGATTTCTAATTTATAACTGAAGGTTTTTACCTGAACTAGATGAAAGAGTCTTGTAGCCAAAATTATTATAGAAACCAATTTGCTCAACTATCGACGACGAGTTAACAACATCAGATCCATCCATACTCTTCGGTTCAGCTTCATAAAAAGATTCATCTGGATAAACAAAGGTCGGACTTCTGGATTCGTAAAACGGAGATTCCAACTTAATTTGAGGCCCTTGACTAAGCAACTTAAGATGCGCATCACACTGAATAAGCTTTTCAAAGTGCTTGCTTAACGGCCCACGTGGACACACTAGATAATGCCGCCTATATGCACGAAACCAATATCATCGTTTGCTCTTCGCACATCAAATAAGAAACAACAAGTACACACGGTTGCTATGTAAATGCTAAAATGTAATCAACTTTAACATTAGGTGTAGTTTTTGTACTACTTTGGCTTTGAGGTTATAAATAGAAAAACCAAGACTATTGGGTGGAGCTACTTCATAAGAGTTAGCTTCCTAAGATATCAACTAAGATGTAACCATTTTGGTACCTATAATTGCTTGCTCGTCCTCCGGTAAAATCAGAAGTCACCTGCCACAAGGTATGCTTTCTCGGTTGTGGATTTGTCTCCTTAAAGAAAAGCGGCTGCTTCGCTAACTACAATAGATAAGAACACGAAAATTACAGTTTCATATGGGTAAAGGACATGAAACCACTCTAGAAAAAGAAAATAAATTACCACAACATCCAAAGTCGCAGCCCCAGCCCTGGCTTCGTGGTAGTTGGCCTTAATCGAAACAATATCTGACCATTGAATTTCAATCTTATTCTTTAGACCTCCCTCGAGCATTTCCCAAACAAGCTTATGTTTTGAAAAATAAAATTTCGCGACCAAATCTCCTTCGTGTTTCGACTTATACTACAACCAAACACGACAGAATTAGTTTAGTAAAAACATAAAACATCAATTCCCACCACTTTTGTATGTGCCTGCATACCTCCCAGGTACCAATCTGAATAAGCGAGGCTGGAAAATTCGAAGCCTTGAGCTTGTCAGTAGAGACTGAGTTTGGCTTCCAGTCTTTCTTCTTTCGTTTGGTTGGCTTAGTTTCTTGTTGAACAAGTTTTGTTTGTAACAAATCCAAAAAGGATGGAGTTTTTTTTAGACGCAAACCTAACGGAGGCTCTTCAAGGTCTCTAAGCGGGTTGCAAAGTGTTGGAGGTGCTGAAAATCGTACAGGCTCCAAATTACATTTCTGGGAAGACGAAAGACATAAAAATTACATATTACGCTGCATCGTATGCCCATAAATCGACAATCTTGGGTAGATTTGAAGTCTACATATTTAATAAGACACCAAACTATCATAATATATAGATGAGTTTGCTCTGTTTTCTCATTTAATAACCTTCGAAGCATAAATATCATATACTTTCACATGACTTGTCTATTACATAATCAATTAACAGTCACTTAGGTTCTGTAAGATCAACTTTCAACATGAATTGATTAATTCATATCGTTCTATGTAATTATATAACAATTTATATGACATGTAATGACAATATAGATATGTATATAGAGATAGAAAAAAAAAGAATCATCGTCCTCAACTTTCACTTTGTGTCTTGAAGTCATGATTTGAACCATACTAATAATACCTTTAAGGTTTCACTGAAAAAAGAGGTGGAAAATTTGCTATTCTTAGGAATTCTTTGGTTTTTTGGTCAAGTTTGTATTTGGAATGATCGAGAAACAGAGTAAAGAATGATTTTGATTTTGTGTGAGCTGGGTTTTATCTTTCTTGGGTTCAGTTGCCGACTATATATACAGTGACGTGATAAGTTTTTAACTCTTTAGATGGTTGTCACGTATACGTTTGATGCCACCGTGGAACCGGGCTCGACGGCAGGTATCGTATTTGTATCGGTTAGTAGAAGAAGTAAGAGCAAGGGATGATTTTTTATCGGTTTTTTATAATAAAAGAAAAATTCAAACACATTACGTATAAGAGAGTTTTATATTTGTTTTTTTTATTTAAATTTTCAAAAGAGGTATTATTTTATTTTTATTTTTATTTTTATTTTTTTAATTATTTTCATGTTTATTTTAGGATAAGTTATCTTAAATAATTTTTAAAATATCGGAGGAGTAGATAACATCACGAAGTGGAACTCGTTTAAAATAATAAAATTCAAAAAATATACTGATTTATTTGAGCGCTCGTCTTTCTTTTATCATATAAAATGTTCCAGCGGTCTTATTGGAGCTTACTAACTATGCAATCTCTTCTTCAATATACACTAACAAATAACCTCTCAAAAATTTCATTCGACTATAAAAACTTTTTTTCACTATATTAATAACGAAAAAGCTATCTCGGATGATGCAGTGGATGCATAAAGTGTCAAGACAAGACGTAAAAGTCTATTAGTAAATACACTTTGAATTTCCTTGTTGTCACAGTTTCTTAACATAAATCACCAAGACTAGAAATGTCCTTAAAATTTGGATTAGTGGGAATATTTCTCCCATAATAATGTAATTCATACTTCAAACGAATTTTTCTTCTTCGAAAAGACCATGAGGATAGAATTTTTCATCAAGCAAACAAATATTCTCTACACTGAATAATGTGTAACCATCTTTAGGATTCAATGATCTACTTAAAATGAAAAGCTATGTTGCTTGTTCACTAAACCTATTATTAATCTCTTACAATTGTTGATCAATGACAATGACAAATATTTCTACTCTGTAATGATATTCCATTGTCGTTGTTTGTTTTTTTTCCTTGTTGTTGAAGAGATTTCAGTATATCAAAATAAGGAGCAGCCATGTCTAGAATCAAGATATATCTCTCACAAAATAATCTCACGTTCTCTTAAAGATTTTCCAACCATCACTTTTTAATTTTTGAATCAGTAACTTTGTAGTGGAAACCAAATGCATAACATTTATAACATCCTGATTTGATTTTTTTTTTTTTTTGCAATGCTCGATAAAGTGAATCGGTAATAGCTATAATTACATTTACCACATGCAAAATAAAAATAAATTCATACGAGGCATTCAAAGCATCTCCTCCTTGAGAAAAAGTTGTCCCTTGAGCAGTTATCTCAATTAAAACAGAACGAGTAGCACCATACTTTCTTATCAAGCTCCACATTATTGTAAAATGCGAGCTCTATGTAGTATCTACGGGACATTGTAGTGTTCCAATTTGATTTAAACATTTACTCGTCTGAATCTCCTCGATATCATTTACATGTTTAATTTTAGCAATATGATTTTCCTCCAAGTCATCATGACGTTTAGTAGAACTTGTCATGACATTGATAATAAAAACCAAATGTTGAAAGAATATATGAATCTAATGTACTTCTCTTTTTGTAGCAACAAATGCTAACTGTAATTGATGTGCCCAACAATGAATGTAATAAGCATAACGAAAATATTTAGGAAATAATGTTTGTAGTCCATTTAATCCACCCGCCATATAACTAGCATCGTCGTACCTTAGCCTTTGATGTTCTGAACATTAAGATTATTATTAAACAAAATAACACAAATTTTATTTTTTATAGTTAAAGAAGTCATTTCTTTAACATGGACTAAATCGAAGAATCTTTCTTTCATTAAACCTTTTCTATCATAAAATCTAACTACAATTGTCATTGCTCCCTCTTTGAAATATTTCTAGATTCATCTATAATTAAATAATATTTTACATTACCAATTGTCTCATAAACCATACTTTCGACCTTTCTCGCAAAAAAAATGTAGAAGCTCTTTTTTGAATTTTTGGTGAAGTCTTTTTGGCATTTTTCGAACCTTTATATAAAATAAAAAAATTTACTTCACTATTGTATGATTCCAAAAGTTTTAACATCTCCAAAAATTCCCTTGGTTTCTAAGCTGCAACTTTCATCATGTCCTCTAAAAGTACAAGCTTGGAATGTTAATCATTTTATTATTTTTATTGATGTTTTAATACGCAACCGAATTCGTTTAATTTTTTCTTCACTCTGCTTCTCAAATATTTTTTCCAAGTGACATGGTTGATTTATTAAATTAAAAAACAATTAGTCGCGAAACAGTGGGCTAAACTAGAATTCTTTTCTTTTCCAATATGACATAAAAAGTATAATCTTTTACGTTATCTACTTTCTATAAATGTCAAAACCCTTAACAATGAATGTAATTGAACCACGCATTTCGAATGATTTTTCTGCAAAAAGAAAATAATAAAAAATAGTATGTTGCATCTTTATCAGGGGAAAACTCTAACCAATGAACGTATTAAAACCAAGATTTTTAAAATTGATGAGGATGTTGTCCAATTCCTGAGTAAGGATAAACTTGTGTTGGTTGATGCGGACGAAGATCAATATATCCCCTCCTAACTAAATCTTCTTCTTTTTTCATCATAAGACTCAATTTTTCTACGCAAACAATGATCTCGTATCAAAAAAACTGAAATCATTTTTGCTAATAGTTTCATAAACAATACCTTCATCAATGGTCTTGGAATTTTGAAGAGGTTGGTCTTGCTCAATGTTGGTTTCTTCAAAAATAGCAGGTTTATCTTCGTCGACTATAATTGAGGTTGTAGTTTGTGCTTGTATATCATTTTCACAAATATTTTGCTTTTTTGGGGATTTAGAAAATGAAATAATTTATTTTCTCTTGGTTTTATTCATGCTTCAAATAAGAAAGTATAGAAGAACATAGTTAGATATTGTAAATTAGTATTTATGTAATTGGGGGTTTTAGGAATGAGAAATTGACATTAGACAGTTTAGACTTATAAATGTGATTAATATTACAATATTTAATCAAATTCATTTTGTTTTCATAAATCTTAATACAACAAAACCATTTTAGTTCTAAATAAAATTTTATAATACTAAAAGGGACAGGAGACATATATTAGGGGGATAGATCATATATTTAAAAAAAAGTTTAAAAAAACACAAAATTTTCGGTGCTACGGTATAGTTGGTGGGAACCGGGGCTCACCCTGGTCCCTTCTAGTTCTGTCTCAATACACTTGGAATTTAAAGTTTACCAAAAATTACATGCAACATAAAATTTTCCAACAATACTTGTAAAAACACATTGTACACGTGACACATACTCATTTCAACGAGAGACTAAAATTGATTTTACAATTTGTTATCTTCAACCTTCAAAACTCTATATCTTTCAAACTCTAACTTAAAAAATCAATATATATATATATAAAGACAAAGAAAACAAAATCCATGAGTCGTGTGTTTAGATTATTATTTTCAAGGTCAAATTCGCAATGAGATTGTTCTTAATTTTGTAATTACACAATAGTTGTTTTTCTCAACCAAATTACATATAGGTAGTTGTTTCCAGACTTATTTTGCAACTAAATTACATATAATTTCGCAATCTCATTTTTTTATTAAAATAAGTCACCATCGCAACTACAAAAAAAGTTAGTTGTTCCGCAACTATTTTCTTCTTATTTTTATGACATTTTGCACGTATTTTGGCAACTAAACAATAATTATTTTTTCACAACCAAATAGCACTAAACTGCGCAACTCAAACTTTGTTTTTTTAAACATTTTTTCACCATAAAAATGCACAAATTTTGCAACTATAAAAAGATATATAATTTACATCCAAGTAAAACTTATTTTCACGATATAAGCTTGTATTTTGTTTGTTCACACAATGAGACTTATTTAGCAACCAAAGTCTTATTTTCGTAACTTTTTTCTTCGTATTTTTGTAACATATTTGCATGTATTTTCGTAACTAAACAATACTTATTTTTTTCAAACAAATTATATGTAATTTCGTAACTAAACGACAATTGTTTTTTACTACCAAATTACACATGATATTATAACTACAGAATAGTTGATTTTTTTTAACTAATTTACACGTGATTTTGAAACTAAAATTATTCGAAAATACTTTTCATGGATCTAGTTTTTTCCGCCGTATAAAATAAAATCAATTAGATTTTCATATATATTTTTATAAGTATGGTTTGAAAGATACGATATTTTAAAAAAACAAAAAACTAGGAGAGAGAAAACTTATTATGGGTATATTCATACTAAAAAAATTGACGTGTTAATATTAATTGAACAATATGTAGGTATCAATAATTTATCTAATCTTGGATTGTTATTGATAAATAAGTTTGGTGTTGGTGGTTACTGGTAGATTACCCATTATTTTAGTATATTGCTTATTAGTTGGAAATGTATAGATGGCTATGTTATGATGTATTTAGTTAAAGTGGTTCAATAAATGAATAATTGGATTGTTTATATATTTTGGAATTGGAAACAAATAGGTAAGAACCTATTATGGAGGTGTAAGTATAGATATCAAGTTAAATTTGGACTCTCTAAAGGATTAGATCCAAATATTAACACTTCAGACTGAGCTAATAAGTATAGGGACGAAATTGATTAAATCAATGTAGTGAGTTATAGTTTATGGCCATAGAGCGAACTAAAGGGGTATAATGTGATTTAGTTAGAGTTAAACCTAAATTGCATTATATATTAGGATATTACGGTAATATTCCTTCAACTGTTGTAATTTGAATTATCGTTCTTAGTGGTTAGATTCACCATAAAACCCTGGCTATATTTCTCTTCTCTTCTCCAAGTTTCTTTAACAGATCGATCAAAAACCTAAAAACAAGATTGCATATTGATCAAGAACACAAGAATAGGATTTAAGAGACGCGATAAAATAGAAGATCTACAAAAGGATCGGATCTACAATAAGAACCTTGTTACTGTAATTCGTAACTACTAAAATGAATAACCTATAAGTAAGATTCTGCATCTAATTCTAGTATGATATCGACACAAAGAACGATTTAGGTATAATAATGACTTTATTGAGCAATTCAATATATTTCATCAATTGATATCAAAGCTTAGGTCCATTTTGAATCGATATAGGATTGTATGTATGTTTCGACCCATTATATTAAAAACATATTGATTTGATTTTATGTTAAGAGTCTGTGTTATTGGGATTATATGTTGATTAAACTAGTTAAGGTATAGATTTAGGATTATTGAAAGCATATCTTGGATTGAATGAATCGTAGAATCATGTTTAGGATTTTATATTTTAGTATTTAAAGTTCTTAGAGGACTATATTAGGATTTTCCCCTTAATTTAGGATTAATTTTTTGATTAAAAATAGAATTTATGTAGGAAATAGACCGTAGATCAAAGGATAAGTAAAAAAAAGTGACCTGTTGTAAGGCGTAGTTTGTCATGATCACCCATGTTCTTATTACGGCGAACTACCAAGTTCGTTTGGGGCAAATACGGATTGTTGCAGCGGATAAGCTCTTCATTATAATAAGCGGACCCATGGGGTTATAGGCTTGTGTTTCCTTCCTTTGTGACATATAACTAGTGATATATGATTGGGCGTGATTATTTACATGTGTCGGTGGTTGAAATTAAATATGTGTTTAAACTTTTATCTGGATTTGCATGATTAAGCTTGTCCAGGCTACTGTAGATAAGTCTTGAAATTAATTAATCGGTCCAAAGGAATGTTAATTGGTAAATTGAGGATCATAATGTATGAATAGCTCATAAGGTTAATTTTATTACAGGTATTGATGACCCAATGAATGCCAATACTTGACATGATTAATCATGAATGGAAGAATATCATCAGAAAAATAATCATTAAGGTTTTAATTGAATTAGGAAAATCAACCCAAATGAGGGTTTCCCCTACTAAAGATAGTTCTCATAAAGAGAATAAAGAAGCATATGAGAAATCACATAGGTTGAGCTTGGCAATCATGATATAATGAATACTTTTGGAAATCAATGGGGTTGCACTAAGAGCATTCATGAAATTAATGCTCAAAGTAATTGAGAAAATATTTTCCAAGGTTTAATAAGGAAGAGATTAAGATGTTGCAATTGCAGCTCCTCATCATGGTTTAATAGAAGGGGAAAATAAGTTAACATATTTTAGGATGTCAGTTATGGTCTCAAAGTTCAATGAATTTGATATTGACACTCTCAAAGAAGTTGTGATAAGTTTTGCATCTCATTTTTTCCTTAGCATAAAAAGTGACAGATAGTAAACTAGCTTTGCATGATACTTGGAAGGAGGAGAGCCTGAAACAAGAACTTCCTAGAGTACATAAGGCGAGTTCCTAATATGTAAAGCATATAAAATAAAGTATGATATACCATTTGAGAAGTCTTTCAGTTCAAAGCAAAGAAATCTAAGGAATTACTTGCTACATGTTGACGTTTCTTTTGTAAAAGGATGAAACATCTCAAAAAATGTATGAAAATTACCAAGCTTAAATAAAAGTTAATGGGAATCTCACAACTCTTTTTTCTTTATAAATTAATATAGTTTCAATTCCATAAAATAAGGTAGGTTGATATGGTTAAGACCAACCATGTTTGTATTTCCATGAATGCTACGATAAGGAGTCTAAGCCTTCGTGTTAGTGATATATCCATCCGTCAAGTAAAGTTCATTCTTTGCTTAGTATATGTTATTTTTAATTTTCAATTGTTGCTTTCTAGTGAATATTTATTGTATTTGAAAGATGTCTATAAGAATTTCATTGTTTCTCGTAAAAAACCCCCTTAAAAGATATCTGGGAATAATCAAATGACTTGTTTTTAACATGATAGAAACTAGATACTTAACAAAGAAAAATAAGTTTTATATATTGAGACTATCATAACAAAAAATTGATGAACATATACGTATATGAAAAAATAAATTGTAGAGCTGAAATTTTGGTTATTTTTCTACAAACACATAAGTATTATCCTAAAATATAAAATAAATAAGCTTGTTATTAAAATGTATATTAAACCCATTTAATTATTCATAATTTGGTACTTTTAACGAGTGTATCAAAGGTAAATAGATAAAAATTAAAAGGTTAGGGGCACTCAGGACGAAAGAAGTTTTAGAATATAACCATACCGATATTTGTGAATTGTTCCCTAATAAATCATAAAACATACAATTTTACTTCATATAGTTCATTAATGACTTCACTCATTACAGGGTACTTTACCTTTTTTATGAGAAATAAGAAGCCTTGGGTAAGAGTATCAAGTACCTTAAGTCTGATTGTAGTGGTAAACATTATTGTAGATATAACGGTTGAGGTTAACAGCATCAAGAGCCATTTACAAAATACCAATATGAGTGTGGTATAGTTCGTCTTAATACTATGTCGAGTTCTCCCATCATAAAAGGTGTATCTGAGAAACGAAATTGTATGTTTAAGGATGTGGTGGGAAGAATAATTTTCCATTCAACTCTAACACTATCATTATGGGAAATTTTATCAAATGTGCAACATATATTCTAAATAAAGTCTCATTGAATACAATCATAAAGACCCTAAATGCGCTTTTAATTGGGCTCAAGCCTAACTTAAAGCATTAGTATGGTTGGGGATATCCATCTTAATAATGTTAAGGTTATTTGTGGATGTTGAGTTTGAGGGGAGATCATTTAAGAACAAATATTCATTTTGAGGAAGAATCTATAAACATTGTAATGTTCTAACAAAGATAAGTACGTTATAAAAAATTCAACATATCAACCCAAAATAATATTGTTGGTGGATTGAAGATCAAATATAAGTAGGTCATGAAGCCAACGTATCGGCCCAGAGGAAGCTTATTGGTGGATTGGTTCTCATGTATCATATGATTTGGTTTCAATGTCAATCATTGAAGTCATGTTAGATTATTAAGTCACTCAAGATGAATAATATCTTTTACGTAGAGAACAAAATGAATTTGTTCAAATAAGTTCAAACTCTACATCTTCAAGAAAGTGCAAAATTAATAAATAGTTCCCTTGAGAAGATCCATTTGATATAGGAAGAACATTTTATATTTGGATCATATAGTATATCTTCAAGAACATAAATATTTTTATGGGTAACGCAGACGCTTCATCATGTTTCCATAAATCCATGACGATTTGTGATTATCATATGCGGATTAACTTTACAGAGGAAAATAATAATTCAATGAAAAATAACATCATTTGGGAACTTCTCCCATTACCTTAATAAATGAATTGAATTGGTCGTAAGTGAGGTTACAAACCCAAATAGAATTCTAAAGGTAATATGAAAAGGCATAAAGTGCGACTTGTGAGATGTGGATATACTCAGTGTAAATTAATTGACTTTAAGGAGATCTTATCTCATGTTCCATGAAGGACTCGGTTAGAAAATTTATGGCACTAGTTGAGACCATTTTTCTTAAAAAGTAATATTAAGCATAACATTTTATATGGTGTAATCTGAAAACTTTGTAATAGTTAATTCAAATTTCATGGTATGCACTTAAGAAATCTATTTATAGGCTCAAAGAGGCTTCTCGGAAGTGGTACCACCGGTTGTTTGAGGTAATATCTCCTTTTGGTTTTAAGATGAACTCGGTTGAGGACTGTCGGTATCGTATCATAGGTTTAGTAGGAGTAAGTTCATAATTTTAGTATGTCTTTGAAAACCTATATTGTATAAGGATACAAATTAAGTGTAAATAAAGGTCTAAATACAAACTTTGAGATTGAAGAAATATAAAAAGTTTTTATATGCTTTGGCATTCAGAAGTCTGAGTATCAAGTTGGTACAAAGTTGGATATTGGTTGTGTTGTCGGGTTAACTGATAGCATGTGTGTAATTCGGAGATAAAGGTTTATAGGACTCTCCTCTATAAACAACAAATAATATTATATATGTTGACATACAAAAAGTCAGGATAATCTAGAGATTAATGGGTATTCAGACTCATATTTAGTAAGTTATTTGGCCATAATTTGTAGCACTATAGGAAGCATATTTCTATTATTTGGAGGAACATAATTATATAAAAGTATAAATAAACACTATTTGTATCCTCTCTATGGAAATAAGATTTGTTGAATTTTTTAAGTCGTGCAACCAATTAATATAGATAGTTACAAAATTAAGTTATTATAGTTTGAATACAAATTTCTTTTAGTTACGATGTGATAATAATTATATAGTTAAGTAACATGAGTTATGGAAAATTTATATCTACTAAAAGAGTTGAGAGACGTCAAATTAGTAAAGTGCACATTGGCACAAACCCCATGGTAGCAGATTCTCTTACGAAAGTAATATTGACTTTAATTTTTGGGAACACACCATTGGGATAGGTACGGATAATTGATTTTAGTATGATTTTTGTGATAGGAAACGATATATATAATTAGTTGTATACATTTTGGTTTATTTCAATATAAGGATCAATTACGTTCGTTGACTTCTTTAACTCATTAAGATCATTAATTAAATATTCACTTAAGTATGACCAGTTAAGAATAGATTTGTGCTATTACATTTCATATTATTCATATGCTAAATATCATAATTAATCAATATGATTTATTAATGGTGATAATGTTATTAATGTTTCACTCAATTACTAACATTGTGATTATAGGGTTTTTAGCCCATTATTGTTTGTCGTCATGTAGAGATTGTTCAGATTACATATTGAGAACATATTTGGGATACTCATTACGTAGTTATATTCTTAAGTAGCATGTGATGATTCAAGTGAAAGATTGTTAAAAAAATGGATTGATATGCTAATGATGTATTTAGTTATTGTCATAAGACAACCCAATTAATAAATAAGTGGGTTATTTATATGATTGAGAATTTGACTAATAGGTGAAAACCCATAATGGAGTTATAAGTGTAGGTACATGGTTAAATTTGGGCTTTATAAAGGATTAGGCCCAAATATGACACTTACGACTAAACTAATAAGTTTAAGGACTAAATTCATTAAATAGTGGTTTATGGTCCCTCGCCATGGAGAAAATTAAAAAGGTATGATGAAATTAATTTAAAGTTATACCTAAATTGCATTATATATTAAAAGACGTATTATAGTATTCTCTCACTATTAAATTTTTCGAATGTCGTTCTAAGTGGTTACCAAAAAATCTTAGTTTTCTTTTTCTTCTTTTTTCTCCAGGTTTCTTTAGCATGTCCATTAAGAAGAGAAGAACGGGATTACATATCGATTAAGAACACAATAAAAATATTAAAAAGTCACAAACATATAGAAGATCCAGACAATAAGAAAGGTTTGGATCTACAAGAAAAACTTCTTTACTACATTCTGTAACTTCTAGAATGAATAACCTATCAAGTAAGTTTACGCATCTAATTCTAGTAGTAAACGACACAAAAATGATTTAGGTATAATAATGGATGTATTGAGCGATTCAATATATTTCATTACAAAATTCGTTTTTATACCTTTTAATTTATTGTTATTGTATTTAATAATTTTAATATAGTCAAATTAAAATAATAATTCATTTAAATTACAAAAAAATTACAAATATATTTGATTAAAAACAAACGACATAAATCATATTGATAAAGAACAAAGAGGTTCTTGTTGTTTATTTATGATCTTATATGTCGTATTAATAATCACATTATTACCCATTACCTAAATAAATTTACATTAATCATGGTATGCATGATAGGAATTACATAACTTAATAATCTAACATTGCAATTCTCAAATGATCTTATTTATCTAAAGTCAAAATTGTTCAAACTAAATTGTACAAATATACACAAGATCAAAAAAGAAAAGGTGAATATTGATCCTTTAATTAAAGTTTATACAAACTAAAACTAAAGATAATATGATACGAACTTAATCTGAAAACTTTTATAAAATAAACTCTCACTAACACTAAATATCTTCTAAACTATAAAAAGAATACACAAATATTGTATTTTTGAAAGACTTGGGGTATTAGTATTTCTAAAAATAAATAAAGAAGTTTATTTTGGTGTACTCCAAATTTAAACAATTTATATTTCTTTAGTACTAAGAATTTTTTTTTCATAAAATATTCAATCACAAATAAGATAACTAAATGTTTAACGACCCCTAAACTTATAAATTTAAAGTATATAAATGATCTTTTTAATTAGTTTTTCTTTATTTATCTTATTATGTGATATTTTTTTTTGTTTAATTAGCAGAAGACCATTATTGTCCCTATGGAGTCTAAGTATCTACCTAGAGTTTTTGTTATTAATTGTATACTTTAGCTTCAAAAAATCTAAACATACATCAAATTATAATTAATAAAATATATGGAATCTTATGTATATTTTTAATTTTTAAATCTATTTTGACGTTTACTAAAAGATAAAACATATCCCATTTTACCATATAATCATTTATAAGCTTTTTTTATTCATAGAATAAAGTTGCAACATGTTCTCAATGTATTCATGATAAACCTAGATTATTTCGAAAGCCATCCTTGTAAATCTAGATTCCTAACACATAAGATGTTTTAACCATATTATTCACGTGAACTTTATTCAACATAAATCTCTCAGTAACATGCAACATATTTTTACCGTTTTTGGTTAGGAATATGGTATCGACATACAACACTAAATAAGAGTATACTCCAACTGAACTTGTGATATACATAATATTTTACAACACCAATAAGTACACTATCACCAAATTTGTAATATACATGATATTTTACAATGCTAAGTAAGTATATATGCCTACTAAGTTCATCTCAAACCCAAATGATGTGATAACTTTGAAAAATTACAGTATTCTTGATAATGTTTTCTTGAATTTGTAAATGGTTTTTTAAAGTTAAAAAACCATCGACTTTAAGTTAAATTTTACATATGATTGTTACAAATCATTTAAAATTAAAATCTTCATGTTCCGCTTTATATCTTATTTTTCTATGCTAACATGTAGATATAAAGAAAAACATTCATATAATGAAGTTGTTATCCTTAAAATTGATGTTGTTTTCAATTACATTCCCTCAAACTCAATATCCTAAAAACATATTGTTTTATTATCTCAAATTAATTTGATTTCAATTGTCTTTTTGTAGTCCGTAATGTGAGAATTTTGGGTCAGAAAGTTATATATTACCTCTAGATATGATATATTAAAATATTTAGTATTGGCTTAATACTAAATCTGAAAAACAAAAGAGCTTGCATATGGATCGTTCTTTTTTCAAACTGAATTAAATGATTTAACATTAAATTATTACTTTTGAATGAACCCTTAATTGTTTTAATTTTATAAATATATCATACATAGTTCTCACCTATGACAAATTTAAGCACAATTTTTTTTTTGTTTTTCAGTAAATAACTAGTCATGGTACGAGTATTTAAATTTTTTAACTAAATAACTTACCAATATGAATAAATTTGGGGATCTATTTTAGAAACCTTAATATTTTACATGTGAATTATGCATAACACAATATTTTATGAATATAAGATTATTATTTTTGTACATCATCACTTAATAAATATATGTATACATCACCAAGATCAAGAACTCAATATAATTGATGTACCAATGAATTATCTATATCACTCGATCCTAAAGATTTGATAACATATTATAGACTTAAAAAATATTATTACATTAAATATGTGACCATAAGCTTATATATTTTATATTGTGAGATAACAAGTTTAAACTTTTTAAACCATCCTAAAATCCAAAATTTTTCAAAAAAAAAGTTTCATCGTTTGAATACTGTAAACTCTAAATTATCGTAACACAAAAACAATTTCTTTAGCAAGTTTTACAATCATAATGAGCATCGCATGATGAACTATATCGTGATATATATTGCAGCACCGTCGAGAGCTACTTACTTATCGCGGTGATATGACAATACACTCGTTACACCATCATAACCTATTTTTTGTATAAAAAAATATCTTTGTTGCGACAATATAGGTCTGGACAATCAATTTCCCATAAAAGTTTTAGAATTTTGGGATCTTCTATCACAAACCTTTTGATCGTGCATTGAGATCATATATACATCTTTGACATAATGTGTAAAATATATTCATTTAAATTTATGGTAACATGATCGCAATCGATTAAAAAATACCATAAATCATGTCTATAATCAAAATCTAAAATGCTTTTAAAAATTAGATTACATGCATTACCTATCACAAAATCTTCCAATTTTTAAAAATAAAAACTGGTCTAAAAATTTAAGTGTCTGAAATAAACTATTAATTCATTCATAAAATAACTATGATATTAAACATGCATAAAATAGCTTTCATATTATTTGCTTGTGTAATATTATTTGCAGTCTCCTTGCAACGTCTATGTCCTAAGTTTATCAATATCTTGAATGTATCATAATTTTAGTACCAATTCTTTTCAATATCATTAGAATTATTGAGTGCACTATCTTATGATGGTGTTCATTTGAACTTTTTTTTTCCTCTTTTAGTATTTGGAAGAATTGTTACAATTTATCTGAAGATTTTGATATATATCACCATATATATTTTATTTTCGATTCACATATTAGATCAAATCAGGATCTTTATCAAATTGATTATTACAGTTTTGAAGGTTATTTTATAGTTATTTTTTATTTATTGGATTCATAAACTGACTAAGGAGACATATTTTGATATTAAAATTTTGAAAAGAAATATAATGTCACCCCCTGAGGTTTAGACACGCTAATTTGGTTGGAGTTGCATCAGTATTACAGGTAATACACTTTGTCTAATGCAATTAGTATATAGATTAATTATATATACGTGTACTGATTGTTAAATATATAAGGCCCATGTCCGTTAGCACTTTATTATATCTATAAATAAGAGCATATGTTGTACGTAATTAATATATTTTCTAAATAATATACAAAATGTAGTTCCTTCGTAGCACTTTTTGATTGCAATGGATGTGAACTGGCCAAATTTTCGAATTTACCTTTTAATAAAAGTGTCGCATATTCCATTGCTCCTTTTGATTTAATTCATTCTGATGTTTGGGGTCCATGTCCTGTCACCATAAAGGGTGGTTCGTCCTATTATGTATCTTTCATTGATGATTGTACTCGATATACTTGGGTTTATCTTATTAAACGGAGATAAAATTTCCTTGGAATTTATAGAGAATTTCGAGTACTTATTAAGACTCGACATTCTGCTATAATAAAAGGCTTCAGGTATGACTTGGAAGGTGAATATATATCCTATGATTTTACTCAGCTACTTGCATTTGATGGTACCATATATCAGTCTTCTTGCACTGACACCTCTCAGCAAAATGGTGTTGCATAAAGAAAACATCGTCACCTTGTTGAGACTGCTCATTCTTTGCTTTTATCTGCTAAGTTTCCTACTATATGTGATTAATCGAATTCCCACTGCACATAATTCAGGAGTGTCTCCCTTTCAAAATTTATATGAACAACCTCCTGATTATTCTTCTTTCTGAGTGTTTGGATGTACATGTTTTGTCTTTCGTCCTCATGTAGAACGCAACAAATTGGGTCATAAAACCGCAATATGTGTTTTCTTGGTTTATGGTGTTAGACGGAAAAGGTTATCGTTGTTTTGATCCCACCAGTCAGAAACTTTATGTCTCTCGACATGTTATATTTTTTTAACATATCCCGTTTTATTCGATTCCGACGAAATCACAGGATATAACAAGTACCAAACTTCAGAATTTTTATCCTTTTAAAAATAATAGCAACATACCCATTGACATTGATGTACCTGGTACTACTTCTATGACTGATGATACTATTTCTACTCCATTAATGCATGAATCAGCTCCTTCTTTTGGTGAACAAACAGCTCCGCCCCTTAGAAGATCTACACGTCCAAGTAAGTCTACCAAACTACCAGATTTTGTGTATTCTCCTTATTCAGCTCATTTCGCCTCTTTTATAGCAAACATACATGATTTATATGAAGCTCAGTAGTTTAAAGAAGCTGTTTGTAATCCTTGTTGGCAAAATACAATAGTCGAAGAGCTTACTTCTCTTTTTCAGACTCATACATACATGGGATATAGTTAAGCATTCATCCCGTAAGCAGATAATCGGTTCTCGATGGGTTTTAAAATTAAAACAAAATTTGATGGGTTTTTTGAAAGATATAAGGCTCGTCTTGTAGAAGTGTGGTATGGATTATGATGAGACATTTTCCCTAGTAGCAAAAACGACAACTGCTAGTACTCTTATTGCGGTTGTATATGTTCGCCAGTGGAAGATTTTCTAACTAGATGTCAAAAATGCATTTTTGAATGATGATCTTCATGAGGAGGTTTACATGATTTCTCCTGCAGGTGTAGCTCACCATCCAGATGAAGTTTGTCGACTTAGGAAAGATTTATATGGTCTCAAACAAGCTCATCGTGTTTGGTTTGAAAAATTCTCTACGGTTATTACTTCACTTTGCTTCTTTGCTAGTAATCATGATTCGGCCTTGTTTATCAGATGTACGAGTGCAGGATGAATTATTGTATCCCTATATGTAGGTGATATGATTATTACATGTAATGATATTGATCGAATTGAGGTACTAAAACGTGATTTGGCTCAATCTTTTACGATGAAAGACTTGGAAATATTACATTATTTTTTACGTATTGAGGTGGCTCACTCTCCAAAAGGTTATATTCTCTCTTAGAAAATATATATATATGATTTATTCGAGCGAGCATGACTTTCTGATAACCAGACGGTGGATACCCTTCTTGAAACCAATGCTCGATATTCTCCGACTGATGGTGTTCCTTTGTCAGATCCAACTTTATATCGAACACTTGTAGGGAGCTTGGTTTATCTTGCAGTTACTCGGCTAGATATAGCTTATGTTGTTCATGTGGTTAGTCAGTTTGTTACTGCTCATATATCCGTCCATTAGGGAGTTGTTCTGCAAATATTGGGCTATCTTTGTGGCACTCAGTTCCATAACATTTTATTTCTCTCAACCTCTTCACTTGAACTGCATGCCTATAGCGATACTAATTGGGATAGTCATCCTCCTATTTTCCTTGGAGATTCATTAATATCATGAAAAAGCAAGAAACAAGACGTTGTCTCTAGATCGTCTACTGAAGCTGAGTACCGTGCTAGGGTCGTCACCACATGTGAGATTGTTTGGTTACGATAGCTTCTTGCAGATTTGGTGGTTAATGTTACTGAACTTACCTCCCTACATTGTGATAACAAAAGCGTCATGCATATAGCAAAGAGTTCAGTTTTTCATGAGAGGACGAAGCACATTGAATTAGATTGTCACCTCACTCAGCATCATCTTCAGATTGGCACCAACTCGCTTCCACATGTTCTATCAGCTTTGCAGGTTGCTGATATTTTCACGAAGGCTTAGTCAACAGCGCGGTTCCGTTTTTTTTATGACAAACTGTCAATGGTTGTTATTGTAGCATTGTAAATTTGAAAAAAAATGTTAAAAATATAAAACTCAAACCCATTAGCTATTTATTATATCTACTTTATAACTAAAAAAATTATACTCTAATTCATATACTTTCTAAATAATATAAAAGCTCTAAACACCCTAACAGCTTCTTAATGACTCCTCTTCTTCGGTTTTTTTTTCTCCTTTCTTCTTTAATTACACCGACATGTTAAATTTGAAATAGAAACTGCATTTGAAGACAAATAACTCATGTATCTAAAAAGATAAATCAACTTCCCAAAAGTCATAAACATATTTTCTTAGACTTCGTACATATATTGTAGCATTAATTGTCACGTGTTTGCATTTAATAGTGTTTATGAGTTTCGAATTAGGATTGTTTACAAGTAAGGAATCGCATAATTTTCCATATTGTAGAGTGTGGAACCATCAAAATCTATAATAGTTAAAGTTATATATAATTATATTTGGATCTTCTTATTGTATTTAAACATTGATTCGGATATGTTATCAAAGACATTCATTGAATTCTTTAGTTCCATATTATACTATGTTGGTAAATATATAAGCTTTTTACTTTATGTTTTTGTCGTGGTTTTTAATTTTTTATAATAACTTTTAAAATTAATAATTTAAAAAAAACAATGGGTTTTTAGAGACTGCAACAATTAATTTCCATGTTTTTGGATTGTTAGAGCATCTCCAACAGTCTCTCTATTTAACACTTAATAGTAAATATACCTATTTTTTATTAAAAAATGGTTTCCAACAGATAATTTAAAAGACACGGCTCTTTATAATTTTCCTTGTTTTTCTCACATTATCTAACAAGTAAAATAACTACCATAATATTAATGTATCGGTTGTGAAAAGTCATAATCTAAAATTATAAAGTAGCAAAATCCTCTATATATTTATCTAAAATATAAAGAGACTGTTGCAGATGCTCTTAGGTATAACCGAAAAGACGAATGAACTAAAAATAAATTGAATTCAAATAAAAAACGCTGATAAAAATAAACAATAAAATGAAAACATAAACAATAATATAGAAATATATACTTGCATTGAAGCTTTATTTATGGTAATATCTCTATATTAAGAAGATAATATATAATATTTTTTAACTTTATTTATACTTTTGACTAAATTTGTCTTAGTTAATTCACTGATATACCTGATTAATTATATTTTTACTATTAATAATTTTAATTTTTAGTAATATTTAATATCCAAAACTCTAATTAGTATCTATCTGATATTTATATCCGTATGATTAGTAGTTTCAAATTTTTAATAACATTTAAGATTCAAAATTCTAATTAATATCCACTTGACATTCATATTTTCATGTTTATTAGAATATTTACTATCTAAGATTTATTAATACTTTTTATATTCTACTCATTTATATAAAAACGTTTAATACCGTATTATTATTTTTTCCTCCAATTTTTTTTCGCTACGTGAACAGTGTCCTACCATAGGTGATGATTAATTCTTGTTTTTATTTTGTTTTCGTATGATTTTGATTGTATTTTACTTGCTTTCGAAGTTTGATTTTTGATATACGCGAATATAGTCGATTTGTGTATGTTTGGAAAGTCAGATTTTGAGTTCAAACAATCTGTTTACTCTAAGATCTGTTTTCGTTTTCTTTTTGTCACATTCCAGTTACATTTTGAGTTCGAATTTTCTAATATAGTTTATTTGTCGCATTCCAGTTAGTTTTTCGTTGATTTTAGTATGTAGTATGTGTTTGTGAATTTTCTGTGCGCATAAAACGATTATGGGATTATCAGTGGGAGATGTGAAACATGTTTGTTCTTTACATAGTGGTAGTTGTGAAACGTGTATGTCTTCTAGAATGCTCGATGCAAAACATCTTTTCGATAGATGCGAAACATGTAAGTCTTCTGGAATGGTTGATGCAAAATATTTTTTTGATAGAGGCGAAACGTTCTTACAAGTAGATGCGAAATGTTTGTATTGTTTTCTACTACTACTGGATAAACTGCTTTTTACAACGATCCAGCTTTTCCGATTGCGAATTTGTTGTAAATAGTAGCATATTTGAAACAATGCTTCTTTTGACCCATTTACTGAAAAGCGTGTCAATTTTAACAACGGATTTGGAACAAACGTAATATTTAGTTGTACATCGTTTTATATGGAAACAGGTTTGCAACCGTGTTGTTTTAATATGTTTTTTATATAAAAAAAATTTAAAAAAAATTAGGTTAGGTTTCGTCGCAATGAACATATACAACAGTTAACCCGCTCAATAAATTGTTCGACCGCCTTTAACTTTTACCAAATTTTATCCAAATTAAATACCACTCGAATGTTACTCAAAACGTTTCCCCAAAACTTTAAACCCTCCCAAAACTTCACCAATTGACCTATCCGGAACTGACTTCTCTCTCATCTATCCATCTAACTTTCATACCCCTCTCATTTCTATTTTCCATAGAACCGAAATTATCTTTGTCTTTTTTCATCGTTCTAAACCTTCTAATTTTTTTTACCGTTCGACGTTCAAAACCTTCGAATTCCTTCACCGTTTGTTATAAAAACCTAATACCGTCTTTGACCTCTCTCATCGTTTGGTGGTGCTTCTAAAAATAAATTAAAGGTACAAAACTTTTGTGTTATTGGGAAGTAGCAGCAAACTAGGGTTGAAAGGATTATGTAGACGATTCTCCAAATGCAGGTGGCAATCATGATGATGATGTGTTCATATGCTTATCTTGTTTTAGCATCTTCATTATTTTTCAGTGTTGCGTACACATTTATCAAGAACTGTACAAAATGTGTTCAAGAAATTTATGTTTTTTCTCTTTTTGTCTCAAAACTCCGGGTGAAACATGAAATATACTTGTATTTGGTTTAGCTGTGAATATGTTTTCAGCTGTTCAATTCAATGGTTGCTTGTATAATTTTTTGTTATCGCTTTTATATTGCACAGATACAAAAAGGAGCGACTTTGTTATTGTGGATAAAATGATAAACCAGAAGATGGTAGTTTAGCACTGTTAATTCAAGGTATGTTTATTTTTAACCACGTAATATAAATTCCTTTTTAATTTATAATCACAAAAATTTAGGTATAACAAAAAGGAAAGTTGATCTAAGTTTTGTTGCACAATTAGATGATGAAGGTGGAATGGATCCTGAGGTGATTCGACGTTGCACGAGCTTTGGGTTTTCAGAGAAAACTTCAGAGTCGGCTATTGGACAATGTACTCAGCTCATCTTGCATGCATCTTTACACATTTTTTCGTATTATGTACTTATTATATTAATTATCTTTCAGATGGAAACGGATTCAAGACAAGTTCTATGAGACTTGGCGCATATGTTATTGTCTTCAACTGCAGCTCCGACAACAAGTTTATCACTAATAAAATCTCAATTACCTCGTCAGCCTGTTAGCAAGTTTTTTTTCTACTTGGTCATTCTCAATATGTTCTGAAGCTACTATTTTGGCAAGTCAATCATATAAAAAATTATAATCATTTACAAGCTTAGGCAGAGCTGTGACTGTACGTGTTTTGAAGACTGAAAAACATCATTAGTCCTTATGGGACTAGTTTAGTGCGATTTTAATCTGTATCTAGTATGGAATTGACTATGTAACAAAAATATATAAATAGCCAGCTCAACTTATGTTTTCTTTTAGCCTTATATCTGGTTTCTATGACAGAAAACTTGATTTGGAAATAAGGATGTAATATTGTATATAAAGAAAGATTGGAAAACGGAAAACCAATTGTCGTAAAAATTCTAAAATCTTCTAAAGAAAGTTGGAGAGATTTCGCTCAACAAATCGACATTGTGTGATCGTTAAAACACAAACACACTACTGTTTTACTCGGAATTTGTATCGAAGATAACGATTTTATTTATGTAAACTAATTATCTTCCAAAGGCAGTTTACCAGAAACCTACAAGGTAAAACAATGGTCGCCTTTGATGGTATTTATTATTTCTTTTCGAGTCTAGGCTTTATGTTTGGTAAGATTATAGGTATATCTTTGGAAACAAGATTTAATATAGCTATAATTATTGCCGAAACGCTTGACCACTTGTACAGTTTATCTCAAACACGATAATTCATAGAGATGTAAAATCCTCGAATGTACTTTTACTAGATGAATTTGAATGACATGTACGTGTGAGATTTTGGAAAAGAAAAAAATTTAATATCCTTTTTTTGTTCACTAGCTTATTATTGGTATGTTTCAATGTCAGTAGTTACCAGATTTTGGTCTAGCATTATATGGTCCAACTACTTCGGAGTTCATAACAGAAACCGACCTTGTTGGAATATCTGGGTACCTTGCTCCTGAATATTTTATGTGGGGTTTGATAAGGGAGTAATTCATCGATCTTAATAGAAAAGGGGTTAATTGTAAACAGGAGAAGTGAAATATGCCCATTATTGTATTTATTGTTTATTGGGAAACTATTTGTAAATAAAGTAGTTTGTAAATAACTAATAGTAAAATAATTCAAGACCTCCAAGGACATAAACGGGGCCCACCTTTCCCACTATAAAAGGAAGCCCATTTATTCTTGATAGGTGGACAATTAAATATTATATTCTCTTTCTACTTTATCTCTCTACACTTTGAGTTCTAGTCACATCAGGTCCAAAATCCAAGATCCTTTATCCTAGTCATTTATTCACTCATCATGGTCAAGTGAGTGACAAGATCGATGTCTATGAATTTGGTGTTTATTAGTTAGTCTCTTACAATTGCATTTAATGATGTTATGTAAAAAAATTAAACCTTCCTGTTCTGGAGCCTGCGCCACTTTATTTCATGAATTCGTTATGTTTTAGACTTTCAAGTAAGTCTACCCCAAGCATTCCATCTCGTCTGGATCCTGTTCTGAGTTCTAGATGTTTGTTGGGGTAAGTGTAGAGCTCTGAGGGTCTTAGGATGCAAGAATTTATATTGTTTGTTCATTGGACTTTTAAATTGTTTTTAGTTAGTCTATTTATTCCTTGTTTTCTTCAGCTTATAAAGAAGCCCATGGACTTGGTGGTACAATTAAGATAAAGATGGAAAATGTATGGTTTATATCTGATTGTTTCTTCTATATCACTGTGCAATTTTAGATGTGTAAATAAGTTGACCGTTAGTACCATTTTTTGCGTATATTGACACTAATAGGAAAGAAAACAAACGAAGATGACACAAAGGTGGAGTTGAATATGAAGGTGGTCAAAGAGGATGCTCATGCCTCCACGGTTAAGGATTTATATTGTGAGGTATGTCTTATATTATTTTTTGGAAAATATAAAATTATACCTCATGATGTTGCGAGTTTTATATGTTTGGTTACTTCCAGTTATCATTTCAAAGGAATAACGATGTGTTGTGCCTTTAATATTATTTGTATCTAACGTTGTAGCTCTTTGAGATTGATATGCAACTAGAGAGACTCAGAGATGCAGTTATTCAAAAGTGTAGGTATGCTCAAAACTCTATTTTAAATTCTATTTTTTTATTCGTCTCACTTTTCTAACTTTGTATAAAAATTATATAAGGTGATTCTTATACATAAGATATGTACATATATACATAAACGAGTCTAGTAAATTAGATTTTTGTCAGCTACCAAGAAAATTTGTGATAAAATGATAGATTTCTAAAGCTGTTAAATATATTGTTAAGCACTGTTGGTGCTATAATTGTCCTAATCGGACGTCAAATATATATAAAATATATGTGTGTGGAGTAATGTTTTTAATCTGAACATGGCGAGACGAAATACTGGTATACTTGCTGTGAAATTGTAGGAACTTTGTTGGTCTGTTTTTTTTACTACTTCGATATATTAGTGATAATATTTAATTTATCTTACTGAAACATATTATTATGACATAATAAGCTGATTCTGAAGTTTTGCATTAAATATGTCAACACTGTTGAAATGGTTGACATATTCTACGGAAACGAGCTTTTGAAGCAAATAAGATATGATTTATCATTACAAATATTATTGCATTCTTGTGTTTGCTCAATAAACATATTTGTTGTCATTTTGACTTTGGCAGGGTCCTAGTCTGTTTTGAATGTTTCTCTGCATTTTGGTATTCAATACATTGGTTCTTTATTTTAATGTGTATCTTTGTTCTGTTTACAACAGTGAAGTATCAGATTCGTTCCTTCTTACTATTATAAACAACTTGATAATAAATCTATTCCTTATATTTTTCTTTTCTGTTTTTTATGCAATTCTTCTCTTTGTTGCTATTTAGGTTGCAATATCTTGAAATGGAAATTTCTATGTGTCTACGTGGGTTTTTTATGTTATATTTACATTAATGAAAGTTTTCCAGAGCAAATAAAAGACTATATAGGTTTTTGAAATGACATTTGTTATTTAGGTGTTGTTAGTTTACGTCTGAATATTTATTTATATTAATAAAAGCTAAATGTTTCTCAACAAAACAAAAAGACTACCTGATCGAACATTTTAAGGTTTTTGAAGTCTTTCCAAATATATATATATATCTGAAATTTGGTGATAGTTTGATGATATTGGAACACATGGTACAAAAATATTATCTTCAAAGTATGGTTAAATAATTATGGGAAGTTGGAGTTGGACTTTGATGTAAATATAGAGGTTACATTTTATTTATGTATATTAATGCATTAAAATTTATATCGTTCCAAAAATGCTAGTAATTGATCTTCAATGTTTTGTCTTACCTCATATAAGATATTTGTAGTAGCCATGACATTGGAGAAATTTAAAATTTTGATGGAGGGACACCAGTAAATAGAAAACACATTGCAAATTGTGTTCATTATTCTCTGCCTGTAAGTCCATAATTAACATTTCATCTATCTTCTCAAATCATGCATCTAATTTTCACATACACTCATTCAAGCCTTGGACAAATGCACATGAGAATACACGTTCAACATAAACTATACATATTATTTTGAAGTCATTCGCCTTCTTTTATACAGTTATATATGTCGCTCTATCTATCTTGTACGTGAATCTTCCTCCAAGTTTCAGAATATTATTAAAAGGAAAAAAAAGATGTTAAGCATCATTATGTTGTATTTGAAGCTTCCTCCAAGTTTCAGAATAATATTAAAAGGAAAAGACGTAGAGCATCATTATGTTGCTGATGATCTCGAGTTTTATGAATTCATTTATTATAAGTCTCATAGCTGCTCGACTGGCTTGATAAAGATATATATATATATATATATTAACTGTTTTCATATAAAAAATAACTTTAATATATGTTTAGTTGTATGTTAGATTACCAAATTCATTTATATTATTAAGACTTACTTGATGTGGTTGTCTTGAATTATAATGATGATCTTAAGCATTATGCCCATTGGTAGCAGAATTCGAATGGCCTTCAAGATTATTTGATTTAATAGCAACATTATTAGTTAATATTTTTATGTTCTTGTTATAAGATTGAGATAAAATCAGATATAACTTATAGTGACAACAACAAGCTCAAAACTTTTGTTGTGGATGACAATTGTATTTTTCAATTATATTTTATATTTTTAATCATATTTTGTTATTTGGGTTTAGCTATATTATATATTTTGAATTGTCGAATCATTAAATAGAGCTACATAGTTACGCATTTAAAAAAAATATTCTCCTTAAGTTTAACAACGGGCTTACAACAATGTTAGTGACGACATTACGATCAATTAATATGCAACCAGATGGCGACGAAGTTTGCAATGACGTACATACCAAAAGATTTAACCGTTTTCCTGAAATTATGCAACAAACGTATTACGGAGGTCGCAACGCCATGATCTGGTTCTATTCGGGTCAAATTTTGCAACGTGTATTAGTTGTTTACCCGTTGTAAAAACCTTCGTATGGCAACTGAGTTTTGTTAATAACCCCATCTAACACAACTGACACTTCTGATTTCAAACCCGTTGTAGAAGGGTTTTTGTAACAGTTTTATAACATTTTTTGTCGTTTTCATGTCGTTCTAAAAGCTAATTTATCCAGTAGTGTACTAGGTTGATGTGAAAAATATGTATTCTCTTTTAATGGTAGATCCTAAACCTATTTAGTGCTACTTGAGAAACAATTGTATTTTTCCTACTGATAGTTGCGAGATATATATATATATATTTACTTTAATGATAGATTCAAAACCTTTTTATTTTTCTGTTTAATGTAGTTACGCGATGTCTAGTAGTAGATTGTGTGTTTTTAAACTAAATAGTGAGCTTGTAATTTGTGATGTTGTTGCGTTTGCTGAGTTTGAAGATAATGTTAAATTTGTTTTAAGTTGATATCATACGTTGGTTCAGGGTAAATTCAAATTAAGATACTCTTGTGGTGATCTAAAAACGTTATGTTAGGTTGTGATGGTGATTTATTTGCTTTGGTATCAGATGTTGATAGTTTGAGTGTTTCAATTATTACTACTAAAGTTGAAGGTGATGCTGTTGTTGGTGATAATATTAGAGAAACTGCTCAAAGTGTATTTGAAGCTTCAAATAAAGATATTATTGTGGAGAAACTGGTGAAACTTCTGGTGTAAATGTTATTTGTCACAAGCACAAATCACTGCTACTTTTGGTTGGTTAATGAAATTAGTGGTGTTGGGCAGGTCTTTGAAGATGGTGCAGTTGGTTTAAGATTAGTTGTTAGTCGGTTGGATTTACGAGAAGGTTTTACTTTTAAATATTTACATAAAAATAAACAAAGAGTAACCTGTTTCCATGAAAAAAAGATTGAAAGAGCTGTCCTTGGAGACTATATGTTGAACCAGTAAGTTCTACTGTTTTTTTATTATGTAGATGTATGTCCAAACTCATGCATGTGGGATTGGTTTTATCAAATAAAATAGAAATAATTTGTCATCGGATTTGATTGCGAACGAAATATGTGATTGTGTTCGAAGGAGAGTTGATGTTACAGCTACAAGTGTGAAATCATTTATTTTTTAAATGACTACGGTTTAGATATTTTTTACCGTGTTTCATGACTTGCTTTAGAGAAATCTAAGAGGGCTATATATGGAGATGGTTCTACTTCGTATAAATTACTTAAGAATTATTTTAAAACATTGAAGATTCTTGATATAAGCATTGGTTACATACTGGAGTATTCTTTAGAAACCAATATCTTCAAGCGTTGTTTCGTAGCATTCGGGTCTTGTCTCTATGGTTTCAATTTTTGTCGTCAAATTTTATTTATTGATAGAATTTTTTTTAACGGAGAAATATAAAGGGGTGTTGCTATCTGTCATAGCTAAAGATGGTAACAATGGTGATTTTTCATTATCTATTATTTTATATTGGAATAGATGTTATCTTTCTTATCTTATATATAAATCTGCGAAAACAGGCTCAGAGTAAAATATAATGGATGTGAAACCTTGGTATAACTAACTTGATAGGTGCGAAACATTTGTGTATCAGTAAAGTGGTAGATGCAAAACACGCATGTCTAGTATGTTAGATGCGAAACATTAATGTATCAGCAAAGTGATAGATGCAAAACACTTATGTCTAATATGATAGATGGTATACGTACAGTATAAGTAAATTGGTAGATGTGAAACCCCTTGTAATCAGTCATCTATAATATGTTTTCTTCAATATATTTGTTGCAGGCATACGCCTTATTGCATTTACTATTATTTCGGTTGAAGATACTTAGAATTCATTATGATTTTTGGAGATGTTGAAACCCCATTTTCCAGATCGACTAATCACATTTATTAGTATCGTCATTCATGTGTTGTTAGTGTTGTATGTGCTATATTTGCATATCGCCATCATAGATACTGTCTTTATCATTTTTTGAATAATTTGAGGCATTTTTTAAAGGCTACATCGATAACATTTAAGGATACTATGGTCCAACTATTTAAAAGATGCGCATATGTTGCTAATCAGAATTTGTTTATTTAATATATGGATGAAGTTTTTAAACAAGGAGGTGAGAAGGTTGAAAGTTTTTGTGATAATTTATCTCCCGACAAATATGTTTGTGCTTTTTTCAAAGTCAAGAGGTATGGTTCTATGGCGTCTAGTCCAGCTGAATCTTTTAACAATCAAGTCAAACAATTTTGTGGTTTTCCTATACTGGAGTTAATTGATAGGATTATAGTTTTACAAATGAATCAAATTTCGAGACGTTTTGGTGATGTCGAACTTTAGACAAGTTGTGTCCTGAATTTGATAAAAGGTTTAAAGCTAATGTGGAAGAAGGTCGTCTATAAATAGTTCATTCTTCGACTCCTCTTTTTCATGAAGTGTTTTTTATCCTGTTATGGTTGTTGATCTTAGTGTACGTACTTGTTCTTATGGTGCCTGGCAACATGATTGTATCATGTGCTCTTATGTTTTAGTTGTGTTATTTTATATATATGTGGATCCTATGAAATATGTTGAGCCATACTATTTTGTAAGTTCTTATAAGGCAACATATTCATATGGTATAGCTGTATTTACTACTTTTGGCCAAGTTACTTCAACGACTTCTTCAGATGTACTTTCTCCAGTTTTAAAAAGGAGAGTCGGACGACCAAAGAAGAAACGAATTCCATCTAAAGGAGAATTAAGTATTCGTTCTATAACGTGTTCTCATTGTTTGAACTATGGTCATAATAGACGAACATATGTAGACACTTTGTAAGATCAATGTAGACGAACATAGTTTGTCATAATGAAAACAAATTGGAACATTTAGATGGACCTGATAGATGTGAAACCTTCTGTTATAGATGCACCTGGTAGATGCAAAACGTTTGATAAGCAGAATAGATTGACTTGATAGATGCGGAACAATCTTAAACAAATTTAATGATTTCACTAAATGCGAAACGTTGTATAACGAAATCCATTTGTTTACTATTGATGCGAAATAATTAAAAGCAAATACATGGTTCTGATAGATGCGCAACCTTGGATAACCAAATACTGAACATTTTGATAGATGCGCGCAAGCTTTGATAATCAAATATATTATATTGTTATAGATGCAAAACTCGTGATAACTAAATATATTATATTGATAATTGTTAAACCAGCTCATAACTAACTATATTTTTTTGTGGTGATAGATGCAAAACCTATGATAACTAAAATACATGGTTTTGATAGATTGGTTAAAATATGTATACAAACTAAAATAAATAGAAGAATTAAGTTCATTATGAAACAAGTGCAATACAAGGTAAGTTTAATAAACCAGATACCAGCTTAAAGAAAATTAAAAAATAGTCTTCATATTCAGACTCTAATTCAAACTCTTTTTAGTCAGTGTCTCTTTGTTCATTATGGTCATAAAAACACATAAACTTGCACCTACCCTTAGTTAAAAAATAAAAAAATAAAACAAGACCCTTCCCATTACCATCAGTCAGAGTCTTATTCATCCTCTTTGGAGTCTTATTCTTTTTATTCATCTTCCTCTGAATCTTGTTCTTTTGAATTTTCGTCTTCATCTCCTTTATCTTTGTATTTAGAATCTTCATCTTCATATTCCTGCTGGTCATGTTTCCTCTTTCTCTTTATAAGGACAACAGTAGGATCCTCATTTGGATCCTCATCATCTTCAGAAAATGCATCTTCATAATATTGTTCATCGTAAAAGGAACTGTAGTCATGATTAGAGATATCATCAGAGAACTCTTCTATTTTTTGTTTCCAGTTTTCTTTTCTTCAGGAGAACGAGCAGGAGAACTAAAATCAATTTTAACAGAGTCACCATCTGAAGAAAAATTAAGAGTTGGTATTTTTCAAAAGAATAATTTTTTTGTGTATGAGAACTCAAAGTATGAAGTGAACTTTATATGAGTAGCTAAAATGTTTAAGAAGGTGAAAATTTTAGAAACTTTCACAATAATAATATCTTGGTTGATATTCGTGAGCTTTGTAATCAATGCAATGTACTCATCAGTATCTATTTTTTGTCGAATCATGTAAGTCAATAATCAATCAAATTTAAGTTACTAGTTTAAATTTGATTTGACAAAATAGTTGGAGATTGGTATAGTACATTAATTACAAAAACATAATACTTCTCTAAATGATAAGGGTATGAAAAATAATTAGATCAGAAGATGAGAAACAGTCCCCAACCAAAATAAGTACTCAAAGTAGATATGAAACCTTGTTTACAAATCAAATAGTAAAGGTGAAACACGTTGTTTACATTATTCTGATAGATACGAAACCTTGTGTACAAATCAAATAGTAGATGTGAAATACGTTTTTTATATTTTTTCGTTAGATTCAAAATAGAGCGACAAATGATATGATAAATGCGAGACACTCTATTTACATCTCTGATAGCTAAAAAGTTCAATAAGGTGGAAAGTTTAGTAGCTTTGATAGTAATAATATCTTGGTTTTTATTGGTTAGGTTTGTAGTTAATGCAATGTAATCATGAGTATGTACTTTTGTCAAATCATATAAGTAAATAACCAATCAAATGTAATTACTTGTTTAAATTTTGATTTGACATAATAGGTGGGAGATTGGTAAACTACATTAATTAAAAAAATATAAAACTTTTCTAATTAGAACAGAAGATTGAAAACAGTCACCAACAGAAATAATGAGTTGATAGATGAGAAACACGTAATACAAAGCGAAAGTTAGATGTGAAACCTCTTTTACATTTGTGTTAGATGTGAAACATTGTCTACAAACCAAATCATAGATGCAAAATGCTTTGTATATATTTTCTGGTAGATGCGAAACCTACACTTTTAGAGTTTATTTTCTTTGAGATATATTGATTGTAGACAAACTGTGAACAAACACTTATTACAAAGATTACAAATAAAATTAAAACAAATATTACAAAACATCATCAATATTATAAAACATCATCCTAAAATCTATTAATGTTGGTTTCGTTAAGAAACATGTAAAACATTTCTTCTCTTTTTAATGATGCAATATCATAAGTTTTATATGAGTGAAGTTTTCCATGCAAAATATAATCTTTGAAGTAATCGCAAACTATTACTGTGCAATCAAGTGATCCAGATCTTTGTTTAGAAATTTTTACTGGACAATATACCTTTATGGTTGCTTCTTCTCGTAAAAGTTTTTTGCGTTTGAGGTATACAATCTATAATTTAATAGAAATACAAATAATATATATATATATATATATGTTCAATGAAATTACATTTCAATAGAGACACTTACTAATCTTTCTGCAGTTTTTCTTGTTGGATCTGGACGTTTGGGTATTGGGTTTAGATTTATTGTTGTTTCATATTTAACATCTATTAGCAATAACTTCCAATATTTAACATTCCCGAGTCGGGCTTTTGTTAGAAGCGGAACAAATATGTAACCTCTTGTGATGCCTCGTAGTTTATCGGCAATGTATAGTGTTACATCCATATTTTGGTTTAACATATGCTACATTGAAGCAGTAATATATATAAATATTTTTGTTCATAAATTAATATGTGGTGTAAAATTATATTGTTCTTACCATTACGCTTCCAAATAAGTATGTTACTAGCATAAATTCTCCTGGACTTTTAGCTACTGGTATTCAAAAATTGTGTTGTTTAAGGTGGATATACATATAACCACCGATTACCTGTGTTGTCAAAAATGGAATCTAAGAGTTTGTTAATATACGTAATGGGAAGCAAGGAAAACAAACTAAATGTAAATTTAACTTTTACCGTAGAGTCAATTTTATCTTCGTATGTTATCTTCATCAAAGTACTAACAAAAATATTAGATCCTATTACCTTTGGACATTACTATATTGTTGGTAGTCCTGTTATCGGGTCGGGTCGGTCCGGGTTTGGACAGGACCGAGACCGACTCGTTAAGCTACCAGGTGGGTCGAGCCGGACCATTAAGCGAAGGGAGCCAAATATGATGGACCAGGACCGGCTCGTTAAGAGTCGAGTCGGTCCGGTCCGACTCTTATCGGGCGGGTTTGTTAGTTAATCATATTTTTTTAGGGTTTTAGTTAAAAATATACATAGATTAGGAAAAACATTATATATCTTCCTTACCGGGCTGGTTACCGGGTGACCGGTCCAGACCGGTAAGAGAGTCGGTCCAAACTTTTGGCTCCCAACCCGCTCCCTAAGCTATCCGGACCGGTCTCGGGCGGGCCTTTCCGGTCCGGTCCCGGGCGGGTTAACGGGTTAGGAGGCCCCCTAACAGCTCTAACTGTTGGATCATAATTGTTTTCACCTTTTTCAATCAGTTCTAATTTGTAGTATTCATGTATGTCAATTGCAACTATTACTTTGTTTGTAAATGGCCATTTTTCTGGTAATTCTCATGTTAGGTAGTTCTTTAGAGATTTGATTGAGTAGGATCCAAATTTAGTTCAAATGAAGGCCCTTCATCCAACTCTTTTAGCACAAATGGGAAACAATTGAAATTGTAAGAGGAGATAGATGCAAAATGTTCAGAAATACAATAGATGAGAAACAATGGAAATTATACTAGATGTGAAACATATGGAATTTTGATAAATGAGAAACCTATGTAATTCAAATAGATGAAAAACATATGTAACATTGATAAATGAGAAACAAGGGAAACTAAACTAGATGTGAAACCGAAGAAAATGTTATATATGAGAAACCTGTGCAATTATGTTAGATGAGAAACTAGTGAAACTATGATAGATGCAAAATAAGTAAAATATGATATAAGAAAGCATAAATAGTGCAATCACTTACTTTTCTCTTTCGTATATCCTTTTCAATTTTTATAATTTCGTTCTTAATTGCTGGGTTTAAGTCACTGACTTGTGGCGTTTGGACTTCAGAGACCTGATCCATTACAAAAAATAAAACAGGACATTATATTTGAAACACGTGTAAAAACAATATTTGCAAAATAAATGTAAATATAAGGCATACTAAATGATAGATGCGAAACAGGGTGTCTTTGATAGATGTGAAATGTTGTATTATACAAATCTAGCATGCAAGTATATGATACAAACATTAATATATATATATATATATATATATATGTACATATAATATTACAGTATTTAAGCAAAAAAGGAAGATAATACACAACTGTATATATCTTTAAATACATAGGTTTTTTTTAAAATAGCTTTTGTTAATTTGGGGTTATTTGTATCATCTCTTTGTCAACAACATCATCCTTAGTCACTTTAGATACTTCAGTAACATCCTTGGTCACTCCAGATACTTCAGCAACACTCTTGGTCCCTCTAGATACTTCAACTACACTTTTGATCCATTTAGGTACTTCAGCAACAGATTCTTTATCAACATGAACAACAGCATTAATATCTTTATCTTGTTCTTCCATAACAATATTTACACCAGCAGTAATATCAGGACTTTGTTATTCCGTAACATTAACATGAACAGAAGGATCATCTTGCTTTTCAACCTCAACTTCAGTGGGAGTAAGAAGATCATTTTCCCTAACAACAATGAGGTTTAATGTATCAAGATCACTACAAATATGGGGATCATCTTATTTTTCCACCCCAACTTCAATAGGAGTAACATGCTCATTTTGCACAACAACAATAATTTTAGTACTAACAATATCAATATCAACATTAACAGGAGGATTATTTTGGTTTTTAACCTCAACATCAGTAGGAGTAACATGCACTTTTTCAACAGCGACAGCACCCTTAGATGTAGCACCAACAACATCAAGCTCAACTGCAAAAACATGGTCATCTTCAACAACAACAACATTAGGATCCTGTTTTTCCACAACATCTTCACTGTTCTCTTGTTCTGGATGTGTAACATTGTCTTCAACGATAATATTAAGTGCTTTGTCTTGGGTTTCGACATAAACAATAGGTTTTTCCAATACAATATTAGGTGTTATGTCAGCATGTTGTGTTTTTCTGATTTTATTCGGTGATTGTTGGGCTTGATCATTCAATATCTTTCTTCTTGTATATATTTTTAGTTGTTGTTCAGTTGTTTCATTAACTTCATCCTCTATGTCTGGCTTCAACATAGGCAGTTTAAGTGTGTTTTGTAGGTCAACCTCAATGTCCATCTCTGCATCACCTTTAATTTGTGTAATGATCTTCTCTTTTTCCTCGAGTTTCCTTAATAGTTCTTCAATTTATTATTGAAATTTCCTACGTTCTAATTCATTTTATTCCATTTTTTCAATTGTTGATAAGTCAAATCTCTGGCTAGAGACAGAGTCTACTTGTGCTTTTGGTGGAGTTGCGGCTATGGCTGGGGTTGGTAATATGGATGGGGTTGGGGCTGAGGATGGTGGTATGATTGGGGTTAGGGCTGAGGATTTGTTGTTAATTCTCTAGAAAATTATAAGTTGTGTCAAATATGCAAAACCTTTTATATAAATGATAGATGATAGATGCACAACCTTAACAAATCTGATAGATGTGAAACATAAATAAACGTGATAAATGCAAAACCTTTTCATGAGATTATTCATGATATATGCGTAACCTTAATAAGCATGATGCATGTGAAATTAGATTTAAATGATAGTTGCGGAACCTTAATAGACTTGATAGATGTGAAATGTGAATTAAAACGATAGATGTGGAACCCAAATAGAAATGATAGATGTGAAACATGAATTAAATGATAGATGCAAAACCTTAAGCAAACATGATAGATGTGAAACGCGACTTAAATGATAGATGCAGAACCTTTAGTAATCATGATAGATGTGAAACCTATATTTAATATGATGGATGTGAAATACATTATTACATTATGGATACTAGATGCGGAACCTATAGTAAAAATGAAAGATGCGGAGCCTTAATAGACTTGATAGATGCAAAATGTGAATTAAAACGATAGATGCAGAACCTAAATGGAAATGATAGATATGAAACGTGAATTAAATGATAGATGTGGAACTCTAAATAAATATGATAAATGCGAAACGTGACTTAAATAATAGATGTGGAACCTTTAGTAATCTTGATAGATGTGAAACCTACATTTAATACGATAGATGTGAAACAGATTATGACATTGTGGATGCTAGATGCGGAATCTATAATAAAAATGATAAAAAAAGATATTTATCTTTTCTTTTGCAAGTAATTTTTTCAACTTCCTGTTTTCTATTGTGAGATGGTACATTATGTCATCAATGTTGATTGGAGACTCTTTTATTCAGGTTTCCTTAGAACCCTAAGAATTTGTGATGTTAAATTTTGCTTTCTTGCAATAGGAGCACATCTAGTCTCTACCATCTTTTATTTGTTCCGAGGACTAGTTTCTACCGGTAAAGTTTTCTCTTTTACGTTCTTTACTGGTTTTCTTTTTCGTGTTGCAGTCTTTTTAGTTCTTGTAACTTTCTGACGTGGTTGAACAATGTATTGGCCTATTGCTTTTCACTATCAGTAGAATCTCTTACAGCTGGGTTTTTGTGCATATCCCAATGCAAACCATTATCATCTTTGTTGAGGTTTACTTGTTCAGAATCGTGTGGTGGAACATTATCATCTTCGTGAGGAACATCAATATTTTCTTCTTTTATTTGGAACTCTCCTCTAAATTGTTCTTATTATTCTTCTGTTAGTTTCAGTTCTTCTTCTAGAATGTACAAAATTATTAAAATGTTATAGAATATATATATATATATATATATATATATATATATATGTGTGTGTGTGTGTGTGTGTGTGTGTGTGTGTAAAATGTGAAACTAGAACAAAAAATATAGTGTAAATATACTTGTTCATTTGTTATGGCTTCAACCAATGTTATTTTACACTCAATACCTAGCCATTTGAAGCATCTAGGTATCTTGTCTTCAATTTCAATATTTTAACATAATGTTGTGTGTTCCATGATGAATTTCTATATATTATCAATACTTATATACCATTTATTGACTAAATAATAGTTAAAATAGAACAAATAGAAATACTAACCATTAAAAGAAAAACGCAACCAACTACTCTTTCATGTTTAGTTTCATGACAAGCTATTATTGAATTCGTCAACTTTTTTCAGATTACTTCACCCCAATTGTAGTTGTTTATTTTATCTAGTTTTTCTACGTAATGCACCACCGTAGAAGCTACTACATCCCCAGATGTGGAGAAAAATAAGGTGGAACATGCTAACATTATAAAGAGTATCACAACATCTTCTATTGCCCTTTCTTCATGTGTTTTTACTGCTTTATTTATAGCATTCTATCAACAAGCAAAAGCATTAGTTAAAAGGGATAGATATGAAACCTATGCTAATGTCAAACATATCTAATTGATGGTTGTGATACCTGTTTAAATGTGAAAGCGGGGTTTCAAAGCTAGATGCAAAACCTATGCAAATGTTAAAATGATAGATGTGAAACTTGTATTAATATCAATAGATGTTAAACCTAGTTTAATGTGAAATATGTGTAATGTGATAGATGCAAAACCTACTAAAATTCGAAGCAGAGTAAAATGATAGATGCGGAACCTAATACAAATATTAAAGTAAAACAGAAGTGGTAGATGAGAAACATATGCAAATGTGAAACAGGGCAGAGGTAGTAGATGAGAAACCTATGCAAATTTGAAAATAGTGCGAAAATGTAAGAAAAGTTTGAATTGCATACCTTTATCATCTTGTTCGTGATTGGTCTTTCTCGGCTTTTATCAACTTTTCTTGATGTCTTATCAGAAATATATTTCTTTGTTATCCTTGACTTTTGTTCGTCTTCTAATTCAGAAAACTTAGGTTCAAAATGTTTGGCTTGTAGTGGCATAATTTTTTTTCATGAGTTAAGCCAAAGATGATCTTTATGCCATGGTTTGTAAGTCGTAAAAACTTTTTGCCCAACTTAAAGGCTTTGTTTTCGTCATCATATGTCATTGTTATATGCTGAACTACATCCCAGTACTTTTTGTAAGCAGTCTTCTTCTTTCGAAGATCATATGCTACTTTTAAAAGTGAATAAAATGGTGTTTTCTTTGCTGCTTCTATATATTCTGGCCTTACTTTTGTCTCTTCCATCTGTTTTAACAGTGCAAAGAGGCATGACATGTGGAAACATGTTTTTGGTGCCATTTTATTTGTAAAAGCAATAAATGAGAAAATAGATCAACTATGATAGATGCGAAATTATTACAAGTTAAATAAGTGATAGCTGTGAAACTTATGCAAATTTGAAACTATTGTAAAAGTGATAGACGCAAAACCCATGTTAATGTATATGAACTAAAACACTGATAGATGCGAAACCTATGTTAATGTATAAGCACTAACACACTGAGAGATGCGAAACCTACATTAATGTATACGCATTGACACACTGATAGATGTGAAACCTACGTTAAAGATTAAACAATACACAGATATATGTAAAACCTATAAAACCTAAAATTATGGTAAAATGATAGTTGCGGAACCTATGTTAATGTATAAGTATTGACACACTGATAGATGGGAAACCTACGTTAATCTTTAACCAATACACACCGATAGATGTGAAACTTATGTAAAAACTTGCAATTATTGCAAAATGATACCTATGAAACCTATACAAATGTAACAAAAGCATATATGAATTGCAGTAACAACAGTGAGGCTATTTGGATGCAAAATTGGAGGTCGTTTAAGCAGTTACTATGAGTGTCTCGTGTAGTTACTGAAAATCAGACTGCAAAATAGGTACAAATGAAGTAAAGAAGAAGAATTATCATAAAAAATAGAGATATATCATACAAAACATATAAACTATCGCTATACTAACTCAAAAACTCGAAGAATCATCGTAATGAAACCATAGGTTTTCCAAATGTGTTAAATCGAACTATTTTTCAAAGAAAAACATAATCGAACTTACTCATTTATCGTTGATATAGTTGTTGATTACTTGAATCTTCAATTCAAAAGGTAAACGGAGTTGAATCGGAGAACTGTCGAAGAAAATGAAATCGTCGATATCGTTTCAACTAGGAAATTAGAGAGTCATGAAGAGAGAGAAAGAGAAACGCGTATTTATATCGAGGTTAAATTTGGAAAAAAATTGTGAGAATTTTAAACTTCTATTTGTAATAGGTTTGGATAACGGGTCTTATAAGTCTCCGTAATTTTTATCTATATTTTATTTTAAAAGGTTTGATAATTTATATTCTTTTATTAGCTATTAAATACTTTAAATTTGAATTAATTAAGGGAAATGACATACTAAGTACCTATTCGTCAAATATATTACTATCTAGTATCCAAAAATGGGTTAATGCTCACTTAAAACCCACTTAAATAAAACAATTCCCTTTGAAGACCTAATTTTTTTTAATACCACAACTACCCTCAACTTAGTATATAAGTTCAATTTTTAAAAAAGAGGTATTTTGGATCAATCAAGAAATTTGAAATTTGAATTTACAACTCACTATCTCTCCTCTCTCCTAACCTAATAAAGAACTTGTCTTCCAAGAAGTGTCTGTTGGTTTGAAATTTTGTTGCCGTGACCAGTTTCTAGCTGGCAACCACCGTTAGCCACCGGCTACCCTACCCAAATACCGTTCATCTTTTGAAACCCCCATTCCCGACTATTTTCCATCACCGGAGATAAAAACCCGTCGACGATACTCAGCTTTTCGGCATTCCTGAACCAGCTTCTTCTCTTCTCCAACTAGTTAATCTCGTCGAGAACCTGACTATCGACTGCACCTGTGAACCAGTTCTTCATCAACCTCACCTTACCGTCGACTACACCTGAAAATCAGAACGAAGGTGAGTTACGTTCTGCACCGTGAAATCGAAATTTTTCCCTTTCTGTTTTTCCAGCTCAACATGAGTTTAACTAGTCGAGATCATATATGTTAATAGCAAGAAAACGTTTGGATTTTGTTTAGTTTATCGTTCTGTTTGATTATCGATTGATATATTGTTGAATAACTTTCCGGTAAGCATTTGCAGTTTTTCAGTCCGATCGAACAAGATGCGTTTGTTGTCTGTTTAGTCTGAGAGATGAGGATGTGATTTAAGCGTTGATTTTTTACTGTCTTTGCTAGTTTGGTTGAGTCTTCTACTGGTGTTGGTCAGTCATTTGCTGACAGTGCTGCAGGTCTTACAAATCGAGTATAACCCCCAGCCAGTTGCGGTGTGGCCGCTGTTTCAAATCGGTACACAAAAGGAGGTCTTGCGATGCTCCGTTCTGAATTTAACAAACTTTTCTTATTAGATGGATGTTTTTTTATTGTCTTATGAAAATTCTTGGATAAGGGCTTCTTATCTTTGTTATTGTACTGTTTTAAGACTGTTACTCTTGCTGGTCACAACTTCTATTTTAAGAGTGTGTTTTGAATTCTGTTATGACATTGCTAGTTGCTTGAAAATAGTTTGCTAGATACACTGAAAGACATTGCTAGGTAGGAGTAAGTTGGCATTGATAGACACGAGTTAATTTGACATTGCTAGAAAGGAGTAAGTTGACATTGATAGACACGAGTTAATTTGCATTCAGATTTTCATTCAATTTGACATTGCTAGATTGGAGTAATATGTCATTGCTAGACACAGGTAATTTGACACTGCTTGACACGAGTAAATGTGCCTTCAGGTTAGCATTCATTTCGCCTTGCTAGACACGACTAACTTGACATTGCTAGACATGAGTTATTTGACATTGCTACACATGTTAAATGTGACATTTCTAGACACACGTTATTTGACATTGCTAGACACGGTTTAATTTGCATTCAGATTTTTATTCAATTTGACATTGCTTGATAGGAGTAATACGATATTGCTAGACACAAGTAATTTCACACTGCTTGATACAAGTAAATGTGCATTCAGGTTAGCATTCATTTCACATTGCTAGACACGACTAACTTTACACTGCTAGATACGAGTTATTTGGCATTGCTAGACATGTTGAACTAGACATTTCTAGACACGAGTTATTTGACATTGCTAGAAACGAGTATGTTAACATTGCTAGACACAAGTTAATTTGCATTCAGATGTTCAGTCAACTTGACATTTCTAGATAGGAGTTATACGACATTGCTAGACACGTGTAATTTGACACTGCTTGATACGAGTAAATGTGCATTCAGGTTAACATTCATTTCACATTGCTAGATACGAGCTATATGAAATTTCTTGTATCAGGTTAATTTAAAAGATCCCTACAAACATCATCTAAAAAAATTAAAATACACAATCAGTAATTGTTTCCAAATACAAAGATACTACGACATATTGCTAGATAAGGCAAACAGAACATGTCAAGCTTGCGATTCGTGTGCATATATCATCCACGTCAATGTCCTACTTTGACCAGTTCACATATAAACACCTCCAGTAACCTGAAACAAACATTCACACAAAACCATCCCCAACCATTACCTGCTACACCTATAACGACGCCAAAATTCTAAAATTACATTGACATAAAAAAATACATGCTTAACTGAACATAAAAAAACTATCGAACTTCCATACTGCAATACCTTAAATGTCTGAATACTGTCTCTAACATGTTTATCGAACAAAAAATAACATAAGTCCGCACTTACCAACGTTGGCTTCTTTTGTCCGGCCAAAAATACGACAGCCGACGGTGGGTTACTTACCACATTGCTAGATATTCAATTATGACATTGCTAGATACGTAGTAATCGTTAAATGGTTGGATACACCAGGAATGACAGGATCTTGCTTGATACATTAATAATACATATTAATATCTGGAAATGACATCTTATGTACCTAATTACCAAACATATTAGCACTTGGTACCCTGATGGCATTGTTTGATACGAGTTATATGACATTTCTATATACGAGTTATATAGCATTGCTAGATACGACGTTATGACATTGATATATACGACGTTGTGACATTGCTAGATACGAGCTATCTAACATTGCTAGATATTGTATTATGTATTGTTATATACGAGTTATATGACATTGTTATATACAATTTATATGACATTGCTATATACGACGTTATGACATTGCTAGAAACGAGTTATATGACATTGCTAGACACGTTCTTACGACATTGCTAGATATTCAATTATGACATTGTTATATATGAGTTATATGACATTGCTATATACGAGTTATATGACATTTCTAGATACGACGTTATGACATTGCTGAATACGAGTTATATGACATTGCTAGACACGTATTACAACATTGCTAGATATTCAATTATGACATTCTTATATACATAAAAAAATACATTCCTAGATACACGTAATCTGACATTTCTAGATGCTTTGAAAATGATAATAATGATTTATTGTCCCAACACTAACGTCTATACAAACAACATTCAATTTATAATGAATTATACAATTATACGGTTGTCCCAAATAAAACTATTTCAATATCAAATATAAGTACCATAATCTGTTTGTGTTTGAATCACTAAGGAAATGCTTATATATTTTAGCTCTCCTTTTAGCTGGCATATCCTTGTTCCTTACGTCGAACGATGTTTTGAGATACGTATAGAAATTGGTGTCCCGAGCAGCTTCTATGTGTTCTGCTGTTATTATATTTCGTCTTAGAAGGTTGATTATGCTGACTAAGCCCGACCAGTCATGTTTGCCTACACATATCGTAATTTCTAGTCACTTTAATAATATTATTTATACCGCGGTCATAACCTACATCATAATCAACCAAACAAAACAAAAAAACTTTCCACATTTCTAGACATTTCAAACCAAGCAGTCATTGGGTTTCACTAACAAAACTAAAGAATCAACTAACTTACACATTGCTAGATATATGAAAATACATTGCTACACATTGCTAGACATATTACAGACATTGCTAGACATATTTCAGACATTGCTAGACATATTTAAGACAATTATAGACGTATTGCAGATATTGCTAGACACATTGGCAGAAATAGAAGAAGAATCAACGATAGATGAAACCCTAATTCAATGGTAACATGATGAAACCCTAATCTAAGGGTAACAAAGGCTAAATTTTCAGAGATAAAAATATATTATTCCAAAAACTTTAAATAACTTAAGGCATATGAGGCTTTATATAATAGCTTCTCAAAACCCTAAATTATAATACAAGGAAATAAAATAAATATTTTAAAATAAAATCAAATCAAATCTTAATATAATTAGATTTGATTTAAATACATAAGATATTTGAATAAAATAAAATAAAATTAACAAGGCTTTTATTTGGACTTTCTAGGCTACATCATCCTCGCCTGGTTGACAAGAATTCATCCTCGAGTTCACAGCACCATCACCATCAATAACCCAAATTATTTATTTTATTTTATTCAATCGTTACATTGGGAATTATAATTGTTGACCTTATCGGAATAAGATAAATTCTTCTCGAGTGTTCCTTATTCGAAGTCACATTGAAGCCATCCAGTTGAAGGAAAAAAATAGTTTCGAAAACCTTTTCATAGCCTGAAGACAACTCTCCATGTCTAGTTGATGAAAAAAATAGTTTTGAAAACCTCTTCGTAGCCTGAGACAGCATCTCGATAAGAAAGTTTTACCTTGATTCGACGATTGGTAGCCAATTTAAACTCCTTCAGTAATCGGTCAATATGATCGTCATTGAAACGCCTAGTGTGTCTCCCGCATACCAAACGATCTTTGAGATCTTCATAGCCGTATGCTGTTCTCTCCTGTAGACCTTGAATCAGATGAAATCAAGATTCAGAAACATGCTTGACCCGTAGCAGGAACTGAGGCTCTGATACCAAACTGATGACGTGGCGGAAATAGAAGAAGAATCAACGATAGATGAAACCCTAGTTCAAGGGTAACATGATGAAACCTTAATATAAGGGTAACAAAGGCTGAAATTTTCAGAGATAAAAATATATTATTCCAAAAACTTCAAATAACTTAAGGCATATGAGGCTTTATATAATAGCTTCTCAAAACCCTAAATTATAATATAAAGAAATAAAATAAATATTTTAAAATCAAATAAAATCAAATCTTAATATAATTAGATTTGATTTAAATACATAAGATATTTGAATAAAATAAAATAAAATTAACAAGGCTTGTATTTGGACTTTCTGGGCTACATCACATTGTTAACATTGCTAGACACATTGCTGACATTGCTAGACATATATGCAGACATTGCTAGACGTATTGCATGTTAGTGTACACACATATTCCAAATATTGCTAGACATTGCCACAATTTTTGCAGACACTGCTAGACATGAACAACATAACAGAAGAAAAACATCGCAATAGTAACCTATATCGCAATCACCCCAACATAATAGAAAAAACTTTCCACAACTCTAGATATTAACTAAACAAAAATACCAACTAACTTACACACATTGCTAGACATATTGCATATTCAATGCAGATATTGCTAGACATATTACATGTTAGTGTAGAAACATTATGGACATTTATAGACATTGCAACACATATTGCATACATTGCTAGAAATGTACAACATAAACATATTGCATCAAGTAACAACATCAACTAACTTTATACACATTGCTAGACATATTGCAGATTCACTACTACATTGCTAGACATGATGTATATTACTGTAAACACAATACTAACATTGTTAGACGTGGCAACACAGATTGCATACATTGCTAGATACGTACAACATTTCACTGACACTGATGCAAATACTTTCTAAAACAGATACATTGCTAGATATGGCTATAAGGTTGATTATACTCACTAAGCCTGGCCTATAGACTAGTCTCGTCTTAGTCATGTTTGCCTGCATATATTCCAATTTCAACACAACTTAATCATAATCCGAACAATCCTGTATTAACATCTATTTCAACCATCAATCAATTAAACAAACAAACTAAGCAGAGAACATATACATTACCAATCAAGCACACCATTGGAGCAACTAACCAAACAACAACATGAGTCTTACTTCATGGCTACATTGCTAGACATGACCAAGTTTAACTACTACATTGCTAGACGTGGAGTGTGTTACAGTTAACTAGTTACTGACATTGTTAGATACGGCCACAAATATTCTGTACATTGGTAGATACGTACACCATCTCATGCATATGAACAAAAAACTACCTCAAATATATACATTGCTAGACATGCTTAACTGAAACCGGCGACATTGCGATTCTATAGTACAAAACCAACTACCCAGTACCATCGGCATTCTCCGGCAGCACTATCGACACTATCATAACCACTCCGATACTAACCAACCATGTTAACTACTAACAATGAGACGCGATGTCAGGAACACAAAAAAATTTCAACACCAACAAATAACACTAACGTACAACTGTAGGCGAAACGCAAAAACGTCGCCAGAGAACGGAGAACTGTCCAATACAATACTCAAATACAGTGACTACTCCGACGACATTAATACAGTCGACTATTAAACACAGAGAGCCACATTGAAACGTCCGACGAAAACAAAAATTACGTCAAACGTACCTCTTCGACAGTAACGACGGCGGTGGCTCGACGACGGCTTCCTTCTCTACCTCTTGATTGGTGTCGGGGAAAATGTTATCGTCGCCGGAACGGTTATAGTCGACGGAATGGTTACAACACGTTGGGTTCAAGTTCGTGTTTTGGGTTCGCTCTCGTTTTTCGCGTTTCTCTCTCCTCAAAATTAGAAATGTGAAAGTGGAGGGAATTGGAACCCAAAAGTCACGATTAGAAGATGAAAAAAGTGGATTTCAACCAAAAATCCCCTTTTATACCCTAGAGGGTATTTTGGTACAAAATATGGTTCTAGATATTTTATAAAACTAATGTAAAAGTTAGTACCATTTTGATATTTCAAAGTTGAATAAGTATTTATGGATACTTTCCCCGTTAATTAAATAGTAAATAAAAAATATAAATTTAAGATCGTGAAACCGAAACCAAACGATGTGCAAAAACATAGTACCATCCGTTTATTTCATCCATGCGTTAATATATTTTATTTTATTTTATTTAGATTAACATGTATCAAAATTTATAGCTCAGATCAACAAACCGAGCCTACTGAGGATCAATCTCTAATATTCTCTAATATACTTAAAAACATATTTGTATCTAAGCTTTACTCAACAAGTTATAAAATAAATTTCATGTTTTTTCTGATTTGTTTTTGGGCTTTTGTGTTGACGGATAAAGGTACACGTGGTGAGCATCTGTCAAATACGTGGACACTTAGCTTAGGTTTCAATAAAAACGGCTATGGATAACGTTCTATGACTTATCGATATGCGCAATGTCGTTTGTTTGACTCGATGTCACATCAGATGAGCTAATTCAATTTAATTTGGGTACTACGAATTGTACTTTCCAGAGTATGCCATCTCGTCAGTACTCAAAGTGCCACGTATGCTCAATAACACCGATTTCGCTCAATAGACTTTTGGATGATTTTTCATAAATAAAACAGGTATACATATAGATGACACGAAAGAGATACTTCAGATTTGAAAGATAGAACATACTTCTATCTCTAAGTTCAGTCAGATGTCAATTTATTAAGACTGTAAGGCATCAAAATATTTCCAGATTCTAGACTTATGTCTCGAGTGTGAAAGAAATACACCATCCCATAGAAAAAAACTGTACTCAAATGGGGTTACAAGTATTTTACAACAAATGGTACACTAGCTTGAAGTATACCCAAATGAAAGAGAACAACTCTTAGTTTTGCGTAAAAGAGGAAAATACTAAATCAGATCTATGCATTGGATTGTGACCTTATCAATCGTCTTTCGGATGGATAACACTAGGGAGGCTATATTTACCGTTGAGAGCAGTATGATATATTCGTTTTTCAGAAAGTCCGATATCTGTCAGAATCAGATTACCCTGCATGTAACAGAAGCAAGCAAAACAGATCATAACATTTTTTTTCTTTTTGAAAAACTAAAAAAATAGATGAGACGAGGTTGGTAATTATTGAACTCATGAGGTATTGTATTTGTCATCAAAACAGGGTTCTACAAGTATATTTCACAATAATATGCAGATCAAAGTTTTGATCAGATGCCTCGTATTATCGTATTTAACTGTACTAAACTTCCAGTATCTGCAGTAGTAGACTCGTTCGTTAGCATTGAAGTTACCCTAGTATTGGAACTATAAAGCTTCTCTAGACGTATAAGCTGACACAAATAAAGTATGACTTTAAGTGGAGATATAATTTCAAAAGGTTGCACAATTTTCTTTATGTAAATAGCGATACCGTACCTCTTTGGCCATTAAACTTCGGACATTACTGGCATAGAGCTTTGGATCAGCCTTCTCTTGCTGGGATGGATAGTAAATTGGTAGTCGCTTCACCTCTATGTAATTTACAAATTGACAGAGAAGGAAAATCACATGGCGAAACTGTAAAACGTAACAAAATTAGACAACGCCTACAAGAAGTCCTTTTGATTATGTTGTCATGAGCTTTTTTATGTTCTCAGATCCAGGATACTCAGCTGATAACTGATACATCTCTTTTCTTAGAATATTGCAAAAAATAAAAAAAGAGAGCAAGTGAAACTGAAGAGGTAATGCTAACCCCGGATATTGTATCCCAAGCCGGACTGAATCGTTGATAAGGATATCTTAGAATCAGAGGTAAAACAGGAGCTCCAGCTAAAAATGCACCTGTTTTGAATGGAAGGAGATAGTCTCCATTTGTAGTTGTACCTTCTGCGATAAATTGAAAGGAATATCCCCAACAGTTAGTGCACTAGATAAGCACATGTTGGTAGACCTACACACATACTTTACATGAATCAGAATGTCCATGGATTACACGAATTATTATGATTACTATCATATTGCTTTTATTATTGTTTAACCAAAGCCAATTCAAATGAAAAAGTAATACAGTACATTCATGGGTTCCAAGCAAACAGATGAGCCTTGAAAGTTTTGTTAGTTCTAGGCTAAACATTTCAGACAAAAGTTTAGCACTGCGAGATTCCTATAAGCAGAATGAAAATAATGATTTAATATCTGCGAATAAATGCTATTACATATCAATTAAAACTTCAGCTATCCACTTATGTAAAATTCTAGGTGAGATGAAATTAACCTGGAATGTGTAATTCAAGCAGCCAGTGTAACTAGAGGTTAACTAGATATCAAAGAACATTCGAGGTGAATCAAACTAACCCGGGAACAGCATCATAGTTGGAGCAGACTTATCTTGATGTGCTTGCCTGATTCTCTCAGTGACAACAGCTGCAAACAAAAGAATTTCTTAAGCATTTATACTTCGATGATTATTACTTTTTATTCTAATGGTGTTTTATCCAGAGTAATAATCAAAATTTACAATTTTTTAAAGGTAACGAACACATGATTTTGTCAAAAAAATTAAGTAGCACAGAAGAATCCAATAACAAATAGCATTGCCTGTGCATAAATTAAACAAATAAATACTTCCTTGACTTGAGTCCTGGATTTGCAATAGTCTAGTGTATATATACAGAGATCCATGTCAGAGTGTAGAGCAGAGCTAATTCAACCGACAAATTAGGACGTAGAAATTGACGTGTGAAAATGTGAGATCCATAGCTAAAGATCACCCTAATTTAAAAGCACTGCAACTCTTTTTTCCAACCTTTAGTTATCTTTTATATAGCATAGTAGGCATAACTTCTAGACACTTCCTAATCAACAGAAGACCTGAGATTGAATAGAACCAATCGAGTATTGCTCGTCAGAGGAGAGGTGAGAACATACAGCAGAATTGTAGTTGATTCATGTGTACACAATATATATATATATATATATATATATATATATATATATGTATGTGTGTGTGTCTAGCGCAAAACAAATGTGTAACTGATGAAGGTTGGAAAGAGCACATGACAATGAGGTACCAACCTGAAACACCTTTGAAATCAGCAGATTTTGACTCCCGCTGAACAAAGACACAACCGAGGCACTTGCTGTCAAAAACAAGTCATAAGAACTTACACTACACTTAACTCTTTATGCAAAGAATGCGATGAGGAAATAGAGTCCATGTGGTGAGTAAGCAAAACTTTAGAAATTAGAAGACTTCAATTAATTTGAGATGCAATCTGTAAGAAATGTTGATCTCGTCAAACAAAGATATAAGTATTTTAGTAGAAGCTAGTCCAACAAAGTAGATCATCTGATTTCCCAAGAAATGCTCGAGCTAAGTACCGAATGCATACTGAATTATTCAGCCAAATGCTAGCATGAATAATGAGGTAAATATCAAGCTCAAGTGTTACAACAACTTCAGGAATTAACGTCTAAAGGACTAACTTGAATCAGAGATAGTATTTATAGCACGTTTAGTTGTCCGAAAAGAACACAGCCTGGTAAGAGTGAGAAATTAGAAATCAAAGAGTCGTGGATACTACACTGTTTTAAAAGGAAAAGATGCCAATGATAGTAAATTTTCTCACTTCATGCACAAGACAAGTCAAAATGTTAATAGACAGTAACTAACCTGATAAGACCGACTAGAGGGAGATTAGCCACGGATTCCTTCAAGTAAACAATCCAGCAATTCGTCAAGACCAATATGAAAATAACGAGTTAGCGGCAACAGCAAGAACCATCAAGAGGTACAACCAAATACTTACAGAACACAAAGACAACTAAAAAAAATGATGGGAATAGGATTGAGAAAGAAGAAAACCAACCTTGGCAACAAAACTTGGAAAAGAGGAAGACATGTGATACAAGATATCCAAGTATGATACATGATTCGATATTACAACCCCCGGCCTCCCAAGCTCTTCCCGTTGATTTCTGCTGTCATTCTGACAAACCAAACAATGGATGAAAAAATATGTCAGTTGAAGTATCATTCCACCTCTGCCAACAGAACTGCTATACATTCATAAAGGAAAACACAAAAAGATATAAGCCTATCAATGTAAAATCTCATGATCTACTATAATATCAAGAAAGCAGTCCTGTCATGTTAACAACACAATCGGAGCTGCTGTACATCATAAAAGGAAACTCAAAAAGTATATAAGCCTATCAATGCAAAACCTCATGATCTCCTATAATTTCAAGAAGCCAGTCCTGTCATGCAAAAAGCATCAGTTATTTGTACCACTAAAATACCAAGATCATCTTTGATTTCATCTTCAAAATCCTAGCACTGTACTAATTAATCAATAAGATCACCATGATTATCAATCATGTAGGAATTACAACCCCAACATGAAAACCCTATTAGCTACCTAACAAGACTGAGATGAATCCAACTTAACATAATAAGCTTCTACTCCCAGCTAAAGCATTCCAAAGAGAATACATTATTTCTTTCACTAATCTTCTCATATATATACCTCAGTTGAACTATTTTTGTTGTCATCAGCGCTCAAATCTCTATAAGTCTCCTGAATCCAATAAAACCCAAAAACCACAAACATCATCCTCGAGAGAAATCTTCCGCACGTCACGATGACAACTCTCCTCCATCCAATTATATGAGCGTAACTCTCCTGCTCCTCTCGTCCACTGTCCTCGTCTGCACCCCGATTCGGCGAAGAGAAAAGAGTACAAACTCTGCAAATCAAGTAATAAATCGCCAACAGAGTCACCCCCAGAATCACGCGTAATGGCAGCAGCGTTACCATCGCCAACGGTAACAGTACCTTCTCCTTAATTGTGAACGGCCCTAGCCCCATAGTCCCATACACGTCATTCCTCGCATACGCTGCGCACTTCTTGTGGAGCTCGTCGATCGAGACATCGTTCGATTCCGGTTTCAGCAATGGACGATTTACATCTTTAGTAGAACCATCGTCTGGTGCTACTACTGATACTTTTGAAGTAAAGTCCCTGAGTTCTGATTCCATGGATTCGTTTCAATTCGGCACTAGTAATTCCAGTTAAAATTCAATCTATAAGCGTAGGGTTTATGAAGGGATCTGAAGAAGAAGGTGACGTAATCGTCATTCTCTTGTACTCTTCTAACTCTCAGGTTGCTTGTGAGTGAAGCTGATTAGGATACGCCTGAAAGCATGGGTTGGATCTCGGGTTGGTGAGTCTACGGGTTCTTTTTGTGAGCCGGTCGGATTGCGAATCGATTAAATTTTTGAAATGTTTTTAATAAATATTTACCTTTAATTACAAAGTATAAAATATGTAAGTTTCATTTACTACTATAATATACTGCGGTAAATTTTCATTTCTTTGCTTGAAGCTTTATTAACGGCTTCATTCAACGGCTTCATTCCTATTTATAGTATTTAATGATCTTCAAATGCCAGTTCTGCAACAGTTGCGAAGAGAAGAATCATCTCTTTGTAAGTTGTAGTTTTGCTTGACAAATTTGGAACTATTTTGGCTGCCTTTTCAAAGTAAAGATTGGCAGATTCATGATTCTTTTCCATGTAATTCGTTCTTGGTTCTGGTTTTCTATTAATAAGAGACACATTACTCACATTATCCCGCAAATAATCTGCTGGGTAATTTGGAAAAACAGAAATTGCTCTAAGTTTAAAGGTCCCCATGATACCGTTAAGGGTGTTATTAATAGAATCATCAACATTATCATAGGAATGGACATGTCAAATGTGTTATCCTATAAGCTTTGGTTTAATGCTTTACCAGCTGGAACTGCTTTAGGTTGCAAAACAATTGAGACCAGGAAGAGAATTCCACGATACCTCAAGTGGTTCGCTCCTAACCCTGGCAGAATGAAGCTAAACGTTGATGGTGCGTGCAACTCCAATGGAGAAGCTAGCGGAGGAGTTCTGTTCTGAAATTCAGAAGGCGAAACTGTATTAGGCTCTGGAACTTTGTGGGGCAAAATGAATCCATTGTTTGCTGAAATCAGTGCTCTACTCGAAGGATTGATTATTTGCAAGCAGAAGAACTGGTTTGTTGTCGACGTTGAATCCGATAGTTTGGTGCTTATAAACCTCATTGCGGATGGAAATGAAGCATGGTACTTGGAATCTACAATCGCTTTATGCAGAAAACTTATTTACTCTAAGATGACCCTTCGTCACATCTCAAGAATCCAAAATCAAAGTTCTGACTCGATTGCGAAGTGGTCTCTTAGCAGCAAACAAAACCTCTAGTTCAATAGCTTTAATGCTCCGAAACAATTGTTGACGATTGTGAAAGCCTTGGACTGGGCTATGTGACTTGAAGTTTTTGTTGAGATTCCATGGTTGAAGGTTGGAGAATTACTGAGTCGAAGAAGAAGATGTTGTCTCTGTTTTGAAAAGTTGAATATTTAACTTGAAATTTCTAGAGGGAAAATGGCGCCTTATTTTATGGCTAATTTCTTTAAGACCTTTAGTTTTGTTAAAGCTTTATTTCAAGTACTCGAGCCTGTATTTTGTTTCAATTTAGTAATAAAATTTATTCTTGCTTAAAAAAATACACTATAGTAAATTATTTATGAGTAGTAACTTCTTTTTAAATTAAACTTGATATTGAAAAAAATAAAAAGTACATAGTACAAATACAAAAGAAAATGAGTCGTTTTTTTGGACCACACGAGTTCTATCTAATCTTTAATTCATGACATAATCAATATTTTTACTCCAATTGAAACAACATCCATACGATGGTATTCTTTTAATATTTATAGATATTCACCAACAATATTTATCGGATAGCATTCTTTTAATTTTCAGATATTTCCACCGGAAACAGAAAAGGGAAGTAATTCATAATCTCAAGGCCGGAGATATGACTTGAGAAATGAATAATGGAGGAAGAACGGGTCTCAACTGCGAGCTGTTAAAGGTTAGATGACTTGCAAGGAAAGATATTAACATCGAAGGCATAAACACTGCTTTAGATAAAGATGGAAGCCCACTAATTAGGTGAACTGTTTGAGAAACTTCTCTTTGATTAGTTTAAAGCACATAAAATCTTGAGAACAACCATATATGGAATGTCAACTGTTCGAGAAATTGTCTCAACTAGAGAAGACCTTTTTTAATACTGAATCTGTCTGAAAGCCTTGATTGAGTCGGAGAGAGAAACTAAGTTTCAGAGCTCGAATTTGATGAAGAATCTTCTATATTCAATGAGGAGCACCCTTACGTTAAAACAGAGAGCAATCAGAGCTTTGGATGAGAAAATCGGAGATCAAGAACTAGAAAGGATTAAGCATCCACTTGCTAAAAGATTCACCAACACAGATTCCTGCAACAGCTTAACTAACTTCAGCAGCTAAAAGGTTAGTAAAATTTGATTAATCATTGATAACTAAAAGAGAATTCAATTATATGATTTAAGTTTATTTTCTAAGGTACTCCAAGCTCATACTTTCAAGCAGAATGATTGCACTCGGCTGATTCAAGGTTTGAAGGTTATTGAACTGCATTTTCATTTTGCATTTCATGGTCCATTTAGCGAGCCAGTCATGTGCTCTATTTTGATCTTTGTTTATATGAAAAATCTTCATGAATAGATGAATTAATTGTATACAACATGTTAGGATTTGCTTTAGAGGCCATGGGTAATTACTAGATGATATGAGGTTTACTAGAATTAAGGAGTCCAGTTTAATATCAATATTAACCAACTTATTGTTTTACAAATTTGAAGTCCATCAAACAATGCTCTTGCTTCAGCCATTAGTGAAGTGAGTTTATCATAGACATTACCACAACCCTGCACAATATCCCCACTGTATCTCTTAGAATGGCACAACTGCTGGATTCTCCGTTAGCAAGACAAGATGCATCTGTATTATGTTTGTGCCTATTTGCAGATAAAGGAGTCCATTTGAGTAAGGTAAACGTTTGCTTCTCTTTTAAATGCTAGTAGCAACCTAAGCCTGCAACAACTGATTCATCCTTACACAAATGTCTTTTCTAAGAAGGTTAGATTGATCAATGTTAGACAAAATATGTTTAATGTAATTAATAGTAGAGAGAGAAGAGTTAGTAATCCCTTTAAATTTAGTCATATTTTTGCTTTGCTGTACGGCCCAACAAAAAATATGAGGAAAAAATGAACTCACATGAACATCATACTTAGAATACCAAAACCAATTTCTTGTTAAGTGAGCAATAGTCATGTGAACACCAATCTTTATATTAAAAATACCTTTGAAATAAGACAAAATAGCCCAAAAATACTTGCAGGCCACAAATAAATGGTTAGTAGAGTCTACATGTATTGCATAATTGGCATTTGGATGTCAATATTCCTCTTCTAAATAATAAAATCAATAAAAAACAAATTGTGAATGATCCTTCAATGTAAAATTGAACATTTATTAGGTGTTATAGAGTTCCAAATCTTGCCCAAGAGGTTAGTGTAGTTATGCTTTACTCTGAGGAAATTTCACGTATTCTTAAAGTTATAGGTATGTTTTTCAGAGAGAAACCAAATAATAGAGTCATTCTTATGGTTTTTTATAGATTACTTCATAATTTTGTGAACTCTATTAGTAGAAGGGGTGCCTATAAGTCCATTTTTGATTCCAGCTATTATTGTACCAAAAATCTTTAACTTTTTTAGGCATATACCACCTATTATCAGAAGTGTCATCAAGATTGGTAAGAGGTTAATTTATGTACCAATCAACCAACCAGAAATCCATATCCCCGTTACCAAGGTCCCATCTGATCTTAGCTTCAACAATATGTTTTATTTTGGAAATCTTTTGCCAATTTGAGATCCTTTAGGAGTGAAATTGGCTTGAAGGATATGAATATCTTTACAATATATACTGTGAAAATAATTAGCCAAAAGAGTGTTATTCTATCTAAATTTAAGCCAAAGCTTGCAAGAGTAAGAGTCACGGATATCATTAAGCTCTCTAATTTTAAGTCCATCTTTAGAATAACGCTTACATACCTTAGACCAGGTAGCCTAATGAATTTTAAGGCTATCGGGAGTAGCCTCATAAGAATTTGTTAAACGTTTTTTCAATTCTTATAATAATACATTTATGAAGAGTACAAAATTGCAACCAATATATAGAGATAACAACAAGGAAAAAACTGATTAGGGTAAGTCTTCCCCCAAAGAATAAGTTCTTTCTTTCTGAGTCTTTATTTTTATTCAGAATTTTGTTTAACAATATATGGTAGTTGTTAAGCGTTCAAGGTAATACTTAAGTAAGAGGTATGAAGAAAACTACCAGTAAAACCAAAGAGGTTAACTATAGTAGATATTTTGGTGAGGGGAAGGTTGGTTGATGTGATAATTTTAATTTTGTCCTTGTTAATGTCCTGCTCTAAAATACATTGATACTTATGAAGGAAGATGCCTAGATTAGTAATGGTAGAATGCTTCCCATTGGTAAAGATTAGGATATCATCAGCAAAAACTAAACAAGAAATAACAATGTTTCTTCTTGGAGAAAAGATCATGGTTTTGTTAGTTTCAAACAACCTACTTAAACCTCTGACCATCACCTCTTCATCAATAATAAACAGGCTAGGGGACAGAAGATCCTTTTGCTTGATACCTCTTGTGGTTTTAAAATAACCTCTAGACTTACCATTAATAAGAATAGATACATATGCATTTCTAATCAATTTATCAATGATGTTTATAAAATTATGACTAAACCTAAATATCTGCAATATTTTAGTTATGAAACTGTGAAACATCCTGTCCAAATCCTTTGACATGTCCACCTTTATAATAATATTACCTACTTTGGTCTTTCTATTTAAGTCATATATAAGTAAGAATGTTATCTTGGATGAACTTATCATATACATAAGCACCTTGAACATTATAAATAATTTTAGGGAGAAATGCTACTACTATGTTGTTGATGATTTTGGACATGGTTATGTGCATTTGCGAGCATAAGCTTATATTCTTATATTTCTTCCATGTTGTAGGGTTGTTGGATTTCGAAATAAGGAAAATACATGTAGCTAATACATCATGAATGATATTATACCCTTAAAGAAATGAGACCATCACAGCACAAAAGTCACTTTTGATTATTTGTAAGAAAGTGGTATAAAAGAAGATATTAAATCTATTCATGTCTGCTGCAATGGTGGTGTTAAGGTTTTTGGTGATGGAGAAGATTTCATCTTCAGTGGGAGAAGCCATAAGTAAGTTGTTATCTTCTTCAGTAATAAGGTTATGGATATTATTAAATATGTTGTCATTTAATCTCCTATTTTCTTCATCTTTGTTAGGGTAAGGAAGATTTGTTAGAGTTTTTTTTAAAATAAATTTCAGTAGATTTACCCAAAATATGATTATGAGTGATCCAATCCAAGCCATCTTTTATGTCATGGATAGTATTTCTTTTCCTCTTCTTTTTGACATAACTATGATAGAACTTGGTATTCTTATCCCCGTCTTTTAACCAATTTAAATAATATTTCTGATGCCAATATGATTCTTTAGTAGCCAATACTTGGAGATAAATAACATTAAATTTCGAAAGGTTAATTCTATTTTCCAAACTATTAGTTTCCTATTAACTTTCCTTCCAAACTTTTGACAAGATCTTCAGCTTTTAATAATTTGTCGAAAATGTTACCAAAACATTGTTTGTTCCAAGCTTTAAGACCTTTTGTGAGTCTCTTAAGTTTGTTCCAGAAAACAAACATAGGGTAACTATTAAGCTCATGATTCTGATTTTCATGCAATAAACTCAAAAGTTCATTGTGTAATTGATGAGGAAGTATCCACCAACTAGTAAACCAAATGATAGCCAAGTAGATGGAAACGATAGGAACATGTAATCGGCACCAAACCGAACTGGTTATAATGTAGAATGAAGATATGAACAAGGAAAACGATGATTATTATATCACCGAGGCCTAGCCAAGGGGGACAAGCGCATTAGTAAGATAAAAGAGGGCTAGTCATGTTGTAGAAACGCTAGCAAACAAGTGCAATCAAACTGAGCGAACACTTCGCTGAGCAGGAAACATATGAGCCAAAGCCGAAAGATAAACGGCCAAGCCTTCACTGGTCCAGGATAGAGCTGAGAGAATGTCGTAATCGAGCATAAGGATGAAAACGGAGCAACGCTTACAATCAACACAAACGAAACTGACCGAGGTGCCCAACTAAAACAGGCTGCTAAGGAAACGATTGAGCAACATAAAATCACTGGTCAACCCACTTACCGCATAAAGATTGAAGTAGTGACCTTGAAATTAGGCCTCATATCATAAATGTTAGCTTACGTGCAACGTTAATGGGTTTATGTATTAATTGATAATTTGAAACTGCCAAGACGAATATAAATAAGTAGAAAAATTGCAAATAATGCAACTGCTCTTCTCTGATTAATAAAAAAAATTAGTTGGCATTACCTTTGTTATAATTTCCCATAATAAATTTGGCGCTCTCTATGGGAAATAAATAAAGTACTTAGCAATAAGATTTCTCACCCATGGTAGTAACTAGATCAGGGATTGAGGGAGACATTCCGGAGCAAAGCGGGGCAACGGACCACTACCCGCCATTAAGGAAAGATCAGTTGCCTCTTGTCGCAACCACCAGCCCGGATGTGGTTAAAGCAGTCCACGTTGAAGTAATCTCACAAATAGGAAAGCAAATAGTTGCAACCGGACCGGAAACCGCACCACCAGAAAATGTAGCGGTCCTCACTGTATAAGAAGCAACAGGTGACAACCCGGTGGCATTACCGATGGTCAGACTGTTGGAACAACAACTTCAGCACTTGTAGCAGGAACAGTATAGGATAGCATGTGAGTGGGATGCCAAAGAACATGCCATGTGTGCTGCCATGGCCGGAATGAATAACGTTTTGCATGCACTAACAGTCAATGTTCGGGAAACTAGTCGGGCGAACCATCAATATGGACCTGATGCCAGTCGGGCTAACTGGATGGATCGATCTTCCAAGCGTGAATACAGGGTAGAAGAAGAATGAGAAAATGGGGGCAAGAAGCACTCCAAATATCAGGAACCACCCTAGGAGACACGACCCAACGCATCGAAAAAGGTCAAGGAGGACGAGGGCGTACAGTACAATCAAGTGTGACCAAAAATGTCCACCTACATCCTTAATGAGTCTCCATTCGTGGAAAAAAATCTCGAAGCCCAGCTACCCAATAAATTTTACCTTTTTATAATGGAATGGGAGACCCAATAAGGCATCTGGAGAAATTTTACAATATGATGATGACTTTTAACCTCGATGATGCTATGCTCTGCCGAGCCCTGTCTATGACTCTCAAATTTAACGCAACGGACTGGTTCAACAGCCTACCCAAAAGGTCTATTTACGAATTCTCCAGTATGTGGAGAGATTTTAGAGAGAGATTTGTGGGCAACAAGGAACTCCGATGCGAGTGAGACTCAATTATGGACGTATATCAAAGTCGAGGTGAGTTATTAAAAAGTTATGTTAAACTTTTTGTCCACTCTATGAATGCTTTGCTAGATCTGGAAAAACATATGGTTGTTTCTTTCCTCAAGAGAGACCTCAATCGACGAGGGGAGATGTATGCTGATTTAATCAGATACCTAACGGAAAAGATGGGAGATCTACTAGCTCGAGCAAACATGTTCATCCGAGTGGACGATCGTAGGAAAAGGGACTCGCCGGATCAACATGTTTTGGATCCTAACTGAGGGCCATAGGAGCGGAAAAGGACAGATGAGGGGTCTCGATGGGATATCATTCATCGACCAACGCACTATCAGAACCCCTCGCGATGATTCACCCTACTGACCGAGACAATTTTGGTCATTTATGACTGAACAAAGGGAAGAATAAAGTATCAGATCCGGCAAGTGATGAGAGCGCCCGGTTTTAAACGATCAAATCGGTAGTTCTGTTCCTACCATAATAACCACGATCACACAACTGATCAAATGTTGGCAGCTCATAGAGGAATTTCAGAGGCTTATAAATAACGATGAACTTGTCCGCTTCATTAAGCAGCAAGATCGCGATCACCAGCTCAAGTAGAGGGATGAATTGCGTCTGCCTGAGGAAATATGTAGAGCACTACCTTTGCCTGATCCTGTTGATGACCCATGAGAGACTGAGTAGCCCACCGATGATCCTCAAGACTCGGTTGAGGATTTAGTGGCAGAGGGCCACACCTTACGGTTAAGTAACAACCTAGATTCTACTTTTAAGCAACTATTACTTGAACTTTTAGAAAAAAAAATAATATTTTTGCATGGGACTGACGTGTTAGGGGTTGACACCTCTATTATCCGTCATGAATTATTGATCGACTCATAAGCCAAACCAGTATAGCAGAAACAACGTTCATTTTTCGTTGAGAAGCAAGAGGCTATGAGCATCGAGGTGGCTAAATTGTCTTGGTTTGGACATATTCGACGAGCACGGTATCTGGTCTGGTAGCAAACCTTGGTGTTAGTAAAAAAGAAGGAGGTTAGTGGCGCATGTGCATCGACTTCACCAATCATAATCTAGCATGCCCCAAAGATGCATTCCACCTACCTCGTATTGATCAACTAATGGATTCAAACTCGGGTTGCGAGTTACTTTCTTTTATGGATGCTTATTCAGGTTATAGTCATATCGGACTTAACCCATTAGACAAAGAACATACATCATTCTAAACAAAGCGAGGCATCTACTGTTACACTGTGATGTCATTCGGCTTAAAGAATTTCGGCTCCACTTACCAACGGCTAGGGAATCACACTTTCAACTAGCACTTGGGAAAGTATATGGAGACATATATCAATAAAATGATCATCAAAACACACATCACCGATAAGTAGCTCGAAATACTTCAATCCGTTTTCGACCTACTACGGCGATTCGATTTGAAGCTTAACCTGGTGAAGTGCTCATTTGGTGTAAAAAGTGGCAAGTTCTTAGGCTATATAGTCAGTAAGAGAGGTATTGAAGCTGATCCTACCCAGCTGCGTGCGGTCATAAAAATGGCACCACCTCAAAATGTCAAAGAGGTCCAGTGTCTGACGGGACACCTAGCAGCATTATCCAACTTTATTTCCAGAGTTTCAGATAAAAGCTACCCTTTCTTCGAAATTCTCTGAGAGGCTAAAAATCTGCATCAACGGAGAAGTGCAACAGGGCTTTCGAGAAATTAAAAAACTATCTCGCATCGCCGAAAATACTATCGGCATCAGCGGAAGATGAGCCGTTGTTTTTGTACTTATGTGTCTCACCTTTCTCTGTTAGTGCAGTCTTGGATCGAGAGCCAGCTGGTGTTCACCGGCCTCAACGGTAGGTGAATTCAAATTTTCAGCAGTGATATACGACCAAGTCTTCTGGCTGGAAAACTCAGTCGCCGATTCCCTGGCCAAAGCCGCAGCCTTAGAAGAGCACGCCCTCATCCTCATGCAATAACTACTAACTACAGAACTTCGCAGTGAGAGCGATACCATACACACAATCGAAATTGCTAGCGATTGGAGAAAACCTTACTTATTATACATCAATTCTGGTGTTCTTCCGCCCAATAAGATGGGGGCTCGGCTCTTTAAATACGGTCTTCCAAGTACTGTGAGTTAGATAACATTCTATACCTAAAAATTTCAACACGACCTCTACTATATTGCCTCGATCGAACAAAAGCTACTTTAGTTCTACACGACCTAGATGCTAGAGAGGTTGGGGCACATTTTGGTTACCGTAACCTCATTTGATGTTTGCTATTAGCCGAATATTACTGGCCAGAATTGGCCATCAATGTTAAGCGACTCGTCCAATAATGCTATCAATGTCAACAATTTTCCAATACAGGTTGCCTTCCAAGCGAGCAGATATAGTCGATGGTTGTCCCTTGCCCTTTTGATAAATGAGACATCGACCTAGTAGGGCCACTCCATATGGCTATTGGCAAGCGACAATTTCTGGTAGTTGTGGTGAATTACTTTTACAAATGGGTTGAATCTAAACCTTTTTTTCCACACTCGAGCTCATGAGATATGTGACTTCCTTCACCATCAAATTTTGGCTAGGTTTAGAATACTTCGCATCATGATGACGGACAATGACCCTCAGTTTCAAAACACAATGGTCACGACATTTTGCAAATATTCTAGGATCGACCAACACTTCTCCAAAGCATACTAACCTCAGGAAAATGGCCAGGTCAAAGTCACCAACTGTACCATCTTGGAAGGGAGTAAAAAGAAGCTTGAAGGAGCCAAGGGTAAGTGGCCATACAAACTCAACGAGGTGTTATGGGCATATCGAACTACCCCGCGGACCAGGACTGGCGACACTCCTTTCGCCCTCATCTATGGCAGTGAAGTTATGGTGCTACCAGAAATTATTATACCAATCCATCGAATCATCAGCTATGATGAAGACAATAATACTAGTAACCGAGCGATGAGCATGGATCTCAGTGAAGAACAGCATGACCAAGCGCGTGTTCGGACAGAACACTACATGAGCCTGATGCGGGGATGCATTAATCCGCGCCTTAAACCCCATAGCTTCCAAGTAGGGATATGGCTATGAAAAATGTTTTTCAAGGGTTCGGCGATAAAGCGACCGGCAAGTTATGACCAAATTGGGAAGGGCCATACACCGTTATATCCAAGGGACACACGGAAGCATATCACCTCGCCGATGCGGAGGGACATGCATTGAAGCACTCTTGACACAGAAGTTACCTAAATTTGTATCGTCATGACTTGTAAATTAGAAGATGCGCTCTTTTTCCACCTGATGAGGCGGGAGGGTTTTTTAATGTGGCATCAAACTCTTCCTTATTATTTTAATATAATTTTAATTCTTTCTCCAATATGTGTGTTTGTTTGTTTAGTCATCTATGTCCTTACAATCGCAAACGGGTCTATGACCACGCCTACAGGCTACACAAAGAGCCATACTGAGCCTAGACCAATAAGTCCATTAATATGAACGGGTTAACTGGCCACACCTATGGGCTACGTAAAGGCAATACTGAGCCTCATACCTTGTACATGGTATAATTAAGCAAACTAATCAAGTATCAAGCCCTTATGGGGTCACGCAATGGGTCAAAACGTCCTCGCCGCGACCAAAGCTGAGGAGAAAGTCACACTCAAGTTACGCAATGAGCCATACTGAGCTCGACCTTGTAAGGACCTCTTTAGAGCATAATAATAACTTACAAACAAACATATTTTAAATCACAAGCCCGACATCAAACATCAAGGCCTACAGAAGACAAATTCATACATTTAATAGTTTGAAATTAACGACGAGCATACAACATTGATGAGATTCTCCAAATTATACAACAAAAACACAAACTTGTACTAGTCGTTTGCATAAAACAAAAAAAATTGTTTTACGCATTCGGCACCATGGCGGGACCGTTTGCATGTACCCTTGCGGATTCTACTTTGCTTTGTTGCACATCATCATCCTTAGCTGTTTAGATGGACATCTTCCCCAAACTTATTTTATATGCACGAGCTCAACGGTTGATGTGCTCCTTACTTTTGGAAGCACAATCACATATGCAAGTTTTTCCAATGAGCCCAGCCTCACGCTAGGGTTTAGTACGCGTAGCTCAGTCACAGCTTCTTTTTTATTCTTGGCCATCATCTCTATGGCCACTTCCATTACATGTCTCTCTAAATTCTCCAAGTCTGCCTCCGCCTTCCCCAAGAACTGTCTGCGTTGATGCTCTATTTTTGCCTTCAGTTCATTTACAGCAGCTGCTAAATTCCCATTCTCCATCACTAGACCAGAAATGTGCTCTGCTTTCTCCTTCACCCTTTTAACTTGGGCCACATTCTGGGAAAGAAGATCAGCATCGTAAGACATCAAGTCATCATTCATCTTAATGAGCCCATTGTTTTGCGCTATCAGAGCCGTATTTCCAGTGGTCAGTTATTTTCTCTTTTCCTCGCAAACATTTCGGGCACCTTTGAGCGTGACCACTTCCTTCCGAAGCCCCTCATTTTCCAGAGTCGCTTTATCCTTTTGCGCCTTGGCTGACCCATAGGCATCTTTAAACCACGCAAGCTCGGTAGTTAAACCCTTTACTGACCCAAAGAACATCACTTCAGGCTTCCACTTCTCCATGGCCTCGTAATCAGCGTTTGACATGCGTCGGTAGGATAGCTCGACAAAATTATGATGCATATGTATCCACATCAATTGTGAGATCATTATTTTCATTTATCTATAAAAATAAAGGTTGTTGTGTAGAATAACTCAATTGCAAGCTCCACATGCCTCTACAATGTTTTGTTCATGGGCCTGCCATCGTAAAATAATAATTCCTAACACCTTTTGTGCTGCTCAAACATCAGTATCAAAGGACGTGGCATTACAATGTTTGAGGGTGGGAGCTCATCGGCCGCTTTGCTAGCTTGACTTGTCTCAGCTTCTTTATTTCCAGTAGGCAACTGATCCAGTCTCACTATATTTACGAATGAAGACCCGATGCCTACCCCTTCCACAAAGGAAAAAAACGGTTGGACATTTGTTGTCCTCACAAACTGCTCTATAATTTGAGCTAGCCCTTCGAGAAAATGCTTTACCCGCTCGTGTCCTTCACCACTTTCTTATGCTCGGCTCAGTTGACCATCCACTCGAGCCTCATATAGTACTATCACCTCAAAGGCTTTCCCACAGTTATGCTCTACCTTAGAGCCTGATACCTGGGCACCCTGCTTCTCTGGTACCCGAACCTCATCATCACTTTCTTCACCCACCAACTGCAGCTTCCTCTTCATGAGAGGCATTGCGTCAACAATCATGTGAGATTTCTTTTGCAGAGTAATATCTTCATTATATGTCTCATCATCCTCTTCTCGGGCACGTCGAGTAATCTCTTTGATTACATCATCCCCAAATGAGGCACCATCATCTTTCTGCTGGTTTACCTCTTCATCTTCCTAAATAGCTAGCAACTCTCTTGCCTTCTCATTTTGACATAGCAAGAAAGAAGACCCTTTTGTCTTTTTTGATCTTTGACTTTGGGGAATCGCCAACCATACCCTTTTAATATTATGTTCAAGATACCTCTTTTTTTATCAGCCCATATTCTTTCTGAATTAGTCATTTCTCCACTATCAACCATACTTCATTTCCCGTTTTTGCAATCAGTAACTTGGGAATCGGCCACAACCTAGCACTCAAATAATTTACATGTGTGAACAACCGAGACGATTCTTGAAACCATGTGGAAGTGGCTAAATCTTTTACTTAGATCAACAAATTTATGTATTATTTCGACAAACCTTCTATGCACCACTCTTGGTGCTTCGCTTCACCTGCACGAGCAAACAATTGCATTAACATTAGCATTTGTTAGTTAGGACTACAAGTTATACAGGTTTTTCTTTACATTTTGCTTTCCACTTTTGTTCGAACTGAAGATTCATGATCACACTCTCATGCTCTCAATTCCCCGACACAAATACAAAAGAATGTTTCCAAATATTTTCAGAAGTGGGAAGTCCAACTGTTTTCCTTACTCCGCTAAACTAGGTGTAAAAAATGGGGACTTTTCTAGTTTAGCTACATCAATGACATCAAGAAAATCTGCAAGGCAGACCATAATATCTAATATGCGGGAGCTCTATACAACACTAAGAAACATCCTCCACCCGTTCTCAACCAGTTGAGTGGGACATATGCCTATAGCGCTAAAGAAGTCTCGTATAAGAGAAGGTAAGGGCAGTCGTAGGCCGTATCGACAGCCAGTACCCTTACTATTACATCATTGGGTATCCCGTACCTAGCCCTAAAACTCAAAAGACCGCTATCATCAATATACTCATATATCGGGGTTAGTCAAGAAAAATAGCTCTCTAAGAAGGCCAGAATTTAATATTCCGACTCTTATGCTTTCACCATTTTTTCCTTCTTTTTCCCAGCTTTTTTCGAAGTCCTCACAGTTACTAGAATGACTACAATGAGCCAACAGGGTATATAAGAACAATTAAATGGTGGGTATAACTCACAAACGAGCACCACTACCAGTAATGGGGTTTTATTTATCATGGTATACGAAAGATGGGTTCAACACCTACGATCGAGCGAAGAGGGTTCCACTATGCCAGTATCAGTAGTAAAGAAACATTTATGAATTTGGCTATATTTACATACCTTTTTCTACTGAAGACGATGAGCATTATTCGCTACAATGGGTGTTCATTACTGTAAAACCAATGTCTTTCTTTTATAAAGGTAAAGTGATTTTCCAACAAAAAATATAATACTTTACAAATTCTAGATGGATATCAAGATTCCAATCTACTCTCCACTACACGCGTGATGTGATTGCAGTTGTCATTTTTCATTAAAACCTAACACGTTTCCCCAAAACCCGAGCGTCATTTACATAAAAATGACGTTGGTGTCAAAATCGTGATACTTCTTGAAAGGGAAAATCATCACTGATAATTATATTTGATTGGAAATAAACCTGGAAAAACATTTCGGAAATTATTTTTATATTTTACAATATAATATCTTGGCACTTCACAAAAGCGTATGATACTATGTTTTGACAGTTAAATTCTTGTATTTCACATATATAATTATATAAATATTGCAATTAGGTAGTGCACTATGTTTTGATACTTAAAATGTTATCTTTTGTACATATAGTTATAAATATTTCCCAAGTATGAAGTGCACTTATGTTAGCCTCAACTACGTGCTTTAATTGAATCCTCTCGTTCTGTTTGGACCTAGAATTTCTATAGATGCGACACATATTATACCTCACCATGGATTACTTCTCACACATGTACTCTAAGAGTATAACGAGATGTAAAAATAAGAAATTGGTCGATGATCCATGTATCTAGCATAACTAGAAACTGCACGTGGTCTTTATATTGTGTTTCGAAGTTTTTCCTAAACGTCGGTCAATATCTGATACTACACAAACACCCTATGCGTACAAATCTATACGATAAATATCTCCAAGAAGGATCACATACTTATGTTTCATACCAATTTATTTTTCGGAATATATAGTGCATCCGAACAAGTACAACAAATATGTTCGTGTTTCATGGGTGGCATTATCATTGGTAAGCTCGGGGTTGCTGTCATGGTATCTATGGCTGCCAAATATCATCTAGAGATAATTCAAACTTATTTTAACACATTTTTAATTTCCAATAATATCTAGAATAATTCTTCGTAACCTACTCTCAACAGATTGTTAACCCGACGATGATGCTCCGTTTTTAAAATACTATCTAAAATATTTAAAATATTATTGATGACCCTCAACCCCGTAATAACGTGCACATCAACTAACTTTATGGTAATTTCACCGAACTGTAAATTGAATTTATTGGTATATGAATGTAATGTCTTAATTAAAACCTTGATAGTGGGAAAATTGAGACTAAAATTAGCCAAAGGCTCTATAAGATTCTCAAATGACGTTGCATCCAAATAGGAAATACTCACTTTAATATACCGGACTCCATGATTTCAAGCATCTATAACAAGTGTATAATCGCATGATCATTCTCTTACAACATAAATTTAAAAATGTTATGTAAATGGTATCCCTTTTCTACAACATAAAATTAGCAAGTTTAATATTACATCACTTATCTATATTTTATAGGGCACGTATTTTTTGAAACTAAAAAAAACATTAGTATCAGAGTTAGAGAGATATTATTTTTTACACCGTATAGTTTAGAAGACACTACACTTGTATCTCGTAGTTGAACATAAGATGATCCTATAGGCATATCATCATTTGTTATTTTCTACGTGTTTTAACTATGTGAAATTACTAGCTATTTCTATCATCAAATTCTGCTTCTTGACTTGTGTGGTATGCGATCCGTGAAACTCATCCATAATTTGATCCAAAACAAAAAAAATGTTAAGGTTTTGAATGTAGTATTTCTCAATATTTTTGCATCACAAATACTACTAGTTTCACTTATGAATATTGTTTTGCAATTATAATTACCTAGATTTCACAAATTTATATGGTTTTTCATATTCCTAACTTAAGTTTGAAAACGATAAGAACAAGTATCTAAACTCAATATTTCACGTAAATTTTGCTACCACAACATCAAAAAAAATATAGGTTCTAACAAAATAAGTACATATGTGGTTAAAATGATAGAAATATATTCGCCATTACATTGACGACATAGTTAGTTTTATTCATCAACTAGGTGGCGAAATAAGTAAGGAAGTTTTTGCATATATTTTATACACAGTTTCACATTATATTCATTAAATTTCATAAATAATATTGTATACTTTTGTATTAATGTCTAGGTTTGGAAACGATGAGAACAAACATCTATAGTCAATATTTTATGTAATTTTTACTACCACTACACCAAAACAACATATGGGTCCCAATAAAAATAATAGATATGTGGTTGGAGCGGTAGAATATAATTTATCATTACACTCGTGACGTAATTAAATTTATTTACCAATGATGTGACAAAATAAGTAAGGTAGATTTTGCATATAATATTTCCCAACATTCTTGTTACATCTCAATATTTTTTATACTACAAGGTTTCACGTATAATTTCATGCATGGTTTCATATTTTATAATTACTTAAATCTCGCATATATGGTTTCAGAATTTTATATTCCTTACCTAGGTTTGAAAATAATAAGAACAAGAATCTAAAAATAATATTTCACATACATCTTGGTAGCGCAATACCAAAATAACATATGAGTCATAACAAAACTAACAAATCAGTGGTTTGGATGGTTAAAAATAAATTGTGAGTTGATCGGTGATATAATTAGTTTTATTCATCACACATGTGGCGAAATATATTAGAACAATTATCAATTAAATTGGCAAACGATGGTAAGAAATGTTTCAGTATTCGATCGATTTTGTTTTCAAATTGTCCATAATTCAGATGAGGCATAAGTTTGTATGAATTGGTTAAAATACGATGAATTTCGAGGCCATGTAGGAAATATGATAATTTCGCAAAACAAATGTAGTTTAGGTTCCACGATTTTAATAATATATAATTTTGCAATTCAAGAATCCTGATTTCGCAAGCTATGTTTTATTAAAACATATACGATGCCAAGTTTCGCACCTAAAATACACTAAGTATAAAAAATCTTGTATTACCAAAATGACTAACATCATGTACTAAACTATATCAAATTTAAATATATTGTTCTTTGCAACATATATATCTTAGGTTTCGTAAATAAAAACATCTTCTTATTTACCAATGTCATGGTGAAGAAAAATATAAATATTTGTATTTTTTGTTTCACTTACAGCCTCATTCGATGGTCGAAATCGGCTCGAGATAAAGGTATAAAAATTATTACTATATCTTACAAAATACAAATCCATGGTGTCATAAATATTAGATATTTTTTGTGTTAACGAGGAAAAAATTAAGATATTCAAAACCACTAACCTCTAAACTGATAAATTGGAGATGGATTTGTCGAAAACAAGCAGCGTGGACGTCGGTGTGAGTTTGTAGTTCACAGAGAAGTTGAACATATTTTACAAAAATAACTTAATTCTCGTAACTATATTTAGTCATTCAATTTATATGTATGGGGTGTGTAGAATAATATTTTCCTCTAAAACGGTAAAACGGTAACTACGAACAGTAAAAGAAATCGTTTTTAGTAACATTATGAATAGTCAAATTGTATATTTTTACGGAGAGAGTTTGTTACAACAAAACAACCATTAATGACTATTGTTTAACTGTTATGAATTTTGTTGTGGTGACCACTCTTGTCATTGCGATGAAAGTCCCTCATTTTCGTAGCCACTACATACGTTCGAGTAAGTTAACCCTTTTTTGACATTTTTGCTTTAGGTTAGCTACGTATATTCTTTTCTTAATTTGCTTTTCCGATCTTAGGTTAATTCCGACTATCTTAATTTTCTTTTCCGATCTTAGGTTAATTCCGACTATCCGAACACATTCTTCAATTTCAGTCATTTCATCGGATTAATATTTCAACAATTCTCACTTAATTAAATTAAATGATATATTTTATGTTTTTATTTGAAATAATTTTTTCAAGTAACTCATTTTTCGATAGGGTGAAGCTATTTCCTCCATTAGATTTATTATTTCCTCCATCTTAAATTTCTAAAAAACAACTAACATTTGTTTTTACATTTTTGTCCTTAATTTACTTTCTAATTTATATTTTGATGCCATCGTCCACTATCTAACCCTAATTCTAACAAACACATAATGAAGTCAAATTACAGCCAATATATATCATTTAACTTCTAAAATTAAACTTTAAATACCAAAAAAAACTTAAGTAGCTTAAAAATTAATCATGGAAAAGGAAAAAACCTAAACCAAAGATTCAACACCTAAAAACACCCCCAATCAACCGACAAGATAATTTAATTTGTAAAAATGGCAACGAACAAAAATCAATAAAAAAAAAGTTAAAGTTTTTTTAGTAAATAAATCAAAAACAGATGTCCAAAGTTTTGTAAAAGTAACTAGATACTAAAAAACCAAAAATTTGTTCTTGGAACTCAATATGCGGGAAAACAAATTTATAGCAAAAGAGTTTCGAGAACTGTAATTATTTTTTCTGCATATCGAGTTTGTAGAACTCGCTATACAGAGTACAACCGACTTCCTGGAACTCTTACCAACCGATAGATTAAAAAAGATTTAGGAGAGATTTTTACCTTTGATAGATTTCTTCAATCGAAAGTGGTGGCTAGGTTTTTTTTCTCGGTTAGAAGAGCTAATGGTTGTATATTTATATTAATAGGATTAGAGTTTATGGGTGGAAGTAAATATTGTGGGTAGAAGGTTGCTGGAAAAAAAAATTAAGGTAGATATAGTGTTTGGATAGTTGTTGGAGAAGAAGGTGAATCTGAGTGTTTGGAGTAAAATTAAAATAAGGGCAAATTAATAATTTCTTTTATGGAGGAAATAACAAAGTGGAGTCTTTTTTGAAATACGGGGGAAATAAAAAATCTTATGGAGGAAATAGCTTCACCTTTTCGATATCATCCAAAATTTTAATGAGCTAAATTTTTATAAATTTTTAATTATCTTTTTAAGTGTACGACGACATCATCTAAAATTTCAATAAGTTAAATTTTTATTTTTTCATTGCGTTTAAATTATATTAAATATTATTTAAACGTTCCCATGAAAACCAACACACCTCATAAATAGAAATTAATATTAGTTCTACAAATACAAGGTGCATTATATAATTACAAATATAGTTATATATTTTATTTTTTGTATTCACAAATCACAATCCAACAAATTTACTCATAAATTTGCTTTCAGACAACCCAGTTTTCGAAACATTCTCGGCACCCAACGCAGCCTCCTCTTTTTATTAGAGCCTTTTGATTTAGGTGCTTCATTCTTCTTGATAATTTTAGGCTGTATCAAAAATATTATGTCAAGTAAATAACTATTGCACTTCAACACAGCCAATACTCCGAAATGATATTTAAAAGAAAAAATGGATACAATAATTGTAGGATTACCTCTTCTTTTGGTTTACTATGAGTAAGTGTTTGTGCTATATCTTTTGCAATAGAAAAGAAGACGTTCTCAACATCCGGTATCGTTTTCGTACCCTGTCAAAAGAGTTTCATTCAACAATGCCACTGTGTAAAACCTCACGCCACACTATATTTACACTCCCTCAATGTTAAAAAACTCTGTCTCAAAAAAATTGATACCATATTGATCTGCTAATGCTTGGCCTTTAGCTGTAGGAACAACCTAATATAAAAAGATTATACACGAGGCGATACCAATTGAAGCAGATCATTAATGGTTCATAAAATAGTTCGTTACCCTTTTTCTGTCATCCGAATCGGCTTTATTGCCAACCAATACTAACTTGACACCGTCGGAAATATACTGATTGATGTTCCAGTTTCTGATGCCTGGAGGATAAGAGATCATCAGACATCAAAAGCTTTTGCTAATACTTGGGGAGATAGAACTGATACGGAAAGGAACATACTATTGAATGAGGACTCATTTGTTACATCGTAGACCAGCAATATTCCCATAGTTCCCCTGTAACAAGCTACACACCAAACAATAAAATAAAGCTGAATAGAAACTGATCTATCAAACAATGATTCTGATATTAATAGAACAATGAGACTAACAGTAAAAAATGGATAATATGTAGGAAAATATGAAAATGTGGACGGGATTAGTCTAAAACCATGACAAACAATTTCCGTTCGAGACAATTCGGTGGTTCTCCAAATTTTTCTACCGGATAAAAAATAATAAAAAGCTTGGAATGATATGTTTTTGTGCGTTTTTTATGACCAGAGAAACAAATTAATATACTTTGAGCAAAACAACCATTTTGTAATTATGATTATCTGATATTTTAGTGTAATTAGATTAACTAATCGATCAGATCAATGCAATAATGATAAGATTAACTATTTTAGTGAAATTGCGGAGTATACACTTGTACAAATATACTCTGATTAGCGAGCATGGATAAGTCTCTTGCCTGCTGTCCAACGGACCGAGCCCCTGGCCGGGGTTGGCCGACGGTTTATTGAACCTAAACTGTTTTTTAATAGTTGAATAAATGTTTTCTTGGTTAGTTGAAACATATATATGAAATGCATGATTAAGAAATGACAATAACGATTTCCATTCTTTAGTTCGACATAATATTTGAAATTTTAGAAATCCCCTAAAATATTATTGATTATCATACATCAGAAATTATTTAGGAAATCAAATACTATTCGCGACATGTCTGAACTTTGTCCAAAACCGGGCAATCTAATTCTGTCATCTTTTTGGACCTGTTCGGACACGGTTCTCCGGAACCGAGAACCGGACCGGGACCGAATTTTAACGGTTCGCGGTTTCATTCTAAAAACCGAAAATCGATAAGAAATCGAAATAAAAAATCGGTTAGGAACCGAACCGATAAAACCAATAAATCTATAGTACCGATACGGAATCGAACCGATAAAATCGATAAATCGATAGAACCGATAAACCGGTAGAACCGATAAAAAATCGGAACAATAAAACTGTTAGATCAATTATTTATTATTATTATTTATTGTTTTATAAATTATAGTAGTAAAATTAATAGTTAATTACTAATTTTTTACTAAAATCAAAATATTAATTTATAAATTTTAGTTTTTATATCATTTATTTCAATAAAAAAAATTAACAATCAAATTTTAACTGGCTTTAATTTTTTAAGTGGACCGAATGACTCATAACGAACCGAACCGAATCCGGATCGAATCGAAACGGTACCGGACCAAACTCAGACCAGACTGAACCGAACCGAAAACTTAACGGTTCGGTCCGATTCCAAAAATTAAAACCGAAAGCTTAGCGAATCCGGTCCGGTCCGAACCGATAAATTTAGCGGTCCGGTTCGATTCCGTCAAAACCCAGACCGATAACCGCCCTAGTCCGGAGGAACTGTCCCCGAACCCACCAGAGGTTATCATTTTTTTTATCCCTTGTATAACGATACTCCCAATATAACCAAACAAACGAAATTCCATACTCCAACTTATTCCATACAATATATGGGTCAACTCAACAATCCAATTAAACTAATATTACTCCATTTTTCTACCTGGAGTAATTGTACTAAAACGTTGCTGCCCAGCAGTATCCCATATTTGCAATTTGATGCGCCTTCCATCGACTTCAATGGTTCGAACCTTAAAGTCAATCCTACAGAGGACATGAATTGTGAGGAACCAACGCAATAAGTAGCTGTTAAAAGATAAATGGACTTTCAAAACGCACCCAATTGTCGCAATGAAAGACCTTAGAAAAGGAGAACGTGCGAACCGCAAAAGCAACGAACTCTTTCCTACATCTGCATACATTTATTCATATCAGTCCAGGAAAATAGCTCTATTTTTACATAGAAGCTCTTGACTAATCAATTAACATTGTGGTGCTATAAATTTTAAAACATAAAACGTCGACCATGGTGAATCAGTTCGATTTTCAGACAATCTTACCTCAACAAGTCAACCTTTACCAACAACTAGGAAACTTTTAAGTCTGGATTGGCCAAAAATAACTAGACAACTGAATAAAAGAAGACACTACATTGAAACTAAGAGTCTGAGAAGAGAAACTGGCCTGGATCGCCGACTAGAAGAAGCTTGATCAGGAAATCGTAGTCTGTGCGAGCTCTAGCCCGTGGAGCAACCATTTTGAATCAATTAAGACAAGAGGGTCTACAGATAATTCCTAAGATATAGAGAAAGATGAGTCAACATGGCCATTAGGGTCTTGCTTGACTGAGTTACAAGTTATTTAGCTTGTGACGACTTTGTAAAGGTGGTGCTTTGTTTAAAATCCTGCCACAACAACAAGTTGAGAAATTTTCAAAATTTTTGAAAATATCTAAATTATATTATATTTGATAATAATTCTTAATGATGACTGATCATTGCAGTATATATCAAGTGATTTTTTTAATGTTTCACAAGTTCGGAGGAGAAAATGTCGTAGTTGACAAGTAGAAGATGCACTTCCTCACCAATTATTAGAAGTATGTTACAACTAGGGGTATTATAGGGTATTGTAAAAATATTATAATATTTTAATAAAAATTATTATAATTTTTTTAATAAAAAATAAATATTTAAGTATCGCATAATAAAAATATGTAAATATCTCGGTTACCATCAGAATGAAAATATATTCTAGTCCAAGCATAAATGTTGGCTCTCTCTACTCATGTCTTGAAAACATTTGATAATATCTACATCATCATCAACAATAGAAATTACTTCTCTCTCCATAAATGTCACTAGACAATCATTAAGGCATGAATTGACCATTATATTTATCAACTTATTCTTCACATGTTTTATACCAGAAAATACTCACTCAACACATGCAGTGACAACCAGTAATGACAAGGCTAACTTCAAAAGTGTGTACATAAATCCAAATATCTTCTGTTTGTTTCTACGAACAAGAGTGTTACATAGATCTGAGATACTCCTAAAATTTGATTAGTTATCATCCATCTTGACACATGCAATATAAGTCTCAATTTGACAAGACAACTCTTTATCATTAATATCCTAAAAATCATTTGGTATATTAGTAGATATTTTGGTATAGCTTCTCTAGGGAGTAGAAACGCTCGAGCATACATTCTAAAGGTTTGTTTCACGACCGGTTGAAATATTCGAGCTTATTAATATCGTCGTTGGTGAAATTTTCTTTGTTTCCATTGTTATTTCGTATTTCAAATTAATCTTCTTTTCATAACTACTGGATATTGAATTAGTTCTGTCAAAACCCAAATCGCGGTGACCGTCATAGTCTCAACTGCGCTTAAGAATAGATCATGTTATATTAAGATTAACAAAGCAAATTTCACCAACGACGATGTTAATAAGCTCGACTATTTCAGATTAAACTTCTTTTCATAAGTATAGGATATTGAATAAGTTCTGTCATAACCCAAACCGCGGTGACCTTTATAACTTATAGCTATAATTTTAATTATTAAAACTTCGAGACAAATAGAAAATGCAGTTCCCGTATACATGTGGGGGCGGATACATACCTTTAATTGAATAAAAAAAATCAAAATGGAGAAGGGTTGTCAGGTGCCCTCCACCGTGACCACCCTTAATGTAATTGCAATGAAGGTTACATTTCGCTAGATATAGGCTTAGCTTACCGAGGAAAACCCTAGTTTGTCGGACGAACACAGATTAGTGCAAGAAATAAGCTCTTTACTACAATAACCAATCCATCAAGGTTCTAGTTTAGGGTTTTCTTTCTTTTGTGACATGTAACAATATTATATGTGTTTGTACATGTTTGTTTCTACGTATATATGGTTGATTGGATGAAATGTGTTTAAATTTTTATATAGAATTGCATGATTAAGGTCATTCGGACTACGGTATGTAAATCATGAAACCAATTAGCTAGTCCAAAGGAAGGCTCATTGGTAAATTGAGAAACTTCATTGTTAGTGTTGTTGGCCCAAAAAAGGTCAATACTTGGCATATTTAATCATGAAAGGGAGATAATCATATAAAATTAATCAGTAAGGTTTTAACTGGAATAGGGAAATCACCCAAAGAAAGGTTTTACTAGTACTCAATCAATAGTTATTTTTTTCAAACTTATAAACACATGTTAGTCGGTTTTTCTAAATGTATCTTATTAACGATGTATGTTATGTTTTATATGTGATATTACATGTTTAAACATTGTTTAAGTTTATGTATTACATGACAATGAGTGTATATTTTATATGTTGTTTGTTATGTATAAATTTTCAGTAAATACTTATAATCCATAAGGCAATAAAACCTCAATTTTTTATGTGTTAATTTTTTTTTCCAATGAATGAAGGACATGAAATTTTATTTGCAATGTTGTGATCATGATGTAGCATTAAGGTCTAAAAATCCATTATCATTCACTAAAAAATAATTCTCATAAGGAGAATAAAGAAGTCGAGGGGTGGGAGAAGTCACTTAGGTTGTGTTTGGCAATCATTAAATAATGAATATCTTTGGAATATTATGGGGCTATCCGAATCAGATCAACCATATAATTAAGTCTCTCAAAGTAGTTTAATAAGGTGGAGATTAAGATGTTGTTGTAACTCTCCAACATGAATTTCAATAGCAAAAATGACACTGAGGAAACATATTCCCGAGGAGTGTCAATGATCGCCTGAAAGTTGAAGGCATTTAAGATTGACATTCTCAATGAAGTTGTAATAAGGTTTGCATATCATTTTTCCTCACTGAGATAAGTGGATAATTAGAAAATTGGTTTATCTTGCTACCTAGCAAGAGAATAGGCTGAAACAAGAACATCCTAAGGTGTATAAGGCAAGTTTTCAATAGGGAAAATGAAGAAGATGAAATATGATAGAGAAATATCTGACAAACTAAATTGCAAAGCTGAAATTTAGGTAATGATTGCCACACGAATTAAGTAACATCACTAAGAGAAATTGGAAAATCTTGTTGTTGAAATGATTAGTAATATCATTTTATTCCTTATACTTTATTGCTTGCATCGAATGTATCAAGGGAAAATAGACCACGATGGAAAAGGTTTGGTGTATAAATATCGGAATAAGTCTTAGAGCCTATATATACCAATGATTGCGGACTGTTCTAAAAGGCATCATAGAATGATAAATGGTATTTTATCTTATTTATAGATGATTTCTCTCGGTACGGGTATCCATACTTTACACATCAGATATCAAAAACTCTAAAACAAGTTCATAACTTTAAAGAGCAAAGTTAAACAACTTGATAAAAGCATTGCGTTTGTTAGATTTGACTGTGCTAGTGAATATTATAGCTTATATGATGCCTGAGATGAAGAATTTCATGGATAAATTACAAAGTACCTAGAGGAATGCGATATAGTTCCTCACAATACAATGTTAGGTTCACCCAACATAAAAAGGTGTATATGAGAAATAAAATCGTATGCTTAAGGATATAGTAAGAAGTAACTCTAGGGAGAGATGCATCATATTTACTCAATATATTTCCCACGAAAACAACCCCAAATGAGCTTTTTATTGGGTGCAAACCTAACTTAAAGCGTATGCATATTTGGGGATATCCATATGAAGCAAGCTTCATCGATTTAATCTAAAGAAATTGGACACTTAAAGGGTTATCTCTTATATCATTGGATATTTTAAATATTAAAAAGGCCTTAAGTTTTATAATTCTTCCATAATTAGTATGTTTTAAATGAGAACGTTAAGGTTCATTGAGAACGTTGACTTTTGTTTTTTGATTGGGTGAATTTAAACAAATATTCATTTTGAGAAATAATCTATAAATATTGATAGAGGTTATAACAAAAAGAAATAAACCAATATATCAACCCAAAGGAATACTTTTAATGAATTGGTGACCAAAGGTAAATTGGTCATGAAGCCAATATATCAGCCCAAATAAAGGTTGTTGGTGGATTGATGCTCATGTATCAGATGATTTGGTCTCAATGTCAGTCATTGAGTTTCCGTTAGAATATTAAGTTACTTAAGATAATATGTTCTTCCACATAGGGAACAAAATAAAATTGTTCATAAAAGTTCTAGCTCTATCTCTTCAAAAATTACAAAATTTAAAAAATAATGCCCTTAAGAAGGCCCACTAGAGATAAAAAAAAATATTACATCTTTAGTGAAATGGTACACGGCTTATCGTGTTTCCATAAAGATGTGAAGAGTTCTAATTCTCAGTTGTGGATCAACACTATTTAGAAAGAATATAAGCCAGTGCAAAATAACACAACTTGGGAGCTGGTCTCGTTACCTTAAGAAATTAATCAGATTGGTTGCAAATGAGTTTATTACACCAAATGGGATTCTAAAGGTAATATGGAGAAACATAAAGTACGCCTTGTGTCAACAGGTTTTACTCAACATAAAAGGTTTGACTGTGAAGATGCCTTCTCTTTAGTTTCGCAAATGACTCATTTACAAAAATTGTATTATTATTTACACACTTTAATCTAAAGCTTCAGCAAGTAGATATTAAGATTTTTTATCATAATAAATATTTTGAGGAAACAATCTAGATAATGTAACTTGATTACTTTGTAATAGGTAATTCAAATTTCATGGTATACAAACTTAATAAATCCATTTATGTACTCAACCAAGCTTCTCGAAAATGGTACCATGAGTTCTTTGAGTTGTATTCTATTTTGGTTTTGAGATGAAAACGATTGAGGAATATAGGTATCAAAGGTTCAGTGGGAGTACGTCCATAATTTTGGTATGCCTTTGAAAATCTCTATTGCAAAAAGAGACAAATAAGGGTAAGTTAATGTTTAAAAGAACACTTTGAGATTAAGGGAATGCATAAGGTTTCATATATTATTTTGGTCTTGAAAACCCATTATTGATTTTTTTAATTATGTTTGGTTTGGTTTATGTCTTTTTTTTAGAAAAATCAACACTTTGTGTGTGTTCTTTCTAAGTTTAGTAATAAAGTGTTGAATAGTTACTAATATCAAATAAATCTTATGTTTAGTAGTAATATAATTAATTTTTGAAGTGTTCTTGATTGAATACATATAATTACGGACACTTTGATTCACTTATCTTGCATGTTCATATCAAATGGATCATAGAATATGATAGAAAAGACATCAATTTATTATGTGGTTTATAGTGTTTGATTATTCACTAGTATTTGTAGAAATTTGAATAAAACTTATGGCATGCTATATTAGGACATGTACATTATAAGAGGATAAAATACATGTTGAAAATGAGTCTTATACCTCATGTTGATGTAAATTATGAGAAATATAATACTTGCATGTTAACTAAGATAACCAGATAATCTTTCAGATAATATTAACCGAGTTTCTAAAATATTAAAACTTGTAAATAGTAATTTATGTGATTTTCATGCTACTCCTACGTTAGGAAATAAAAAAATTGTTATTACTTTTATTGAAGATGCATCTAGATCCTGCTACATTTATTTCTTGCATGCAAAAATTAAATCTCTTGATAAATTAAAATCAATAAAGAAGAAGTATAGCTACATAAAATGATTTGGTTAAAAACATACGTATGTATAAATGAGGTGAATATTATGATCTGATATATTTTTAGTCTACTGGTACAATACATTAAATCACGACTCCTTATAAACCACAACAAAATGGTGTGGCAAAAAGTAAAAATAAGACTTTAAAAGAATTGGCTAATTCCATATTGTTATATTCGAGTTTGAGTGAAGGGTTTTGGGTGAGGCTATCTTTACAGTCTATTATTTATTGAATCAAATTCCTACTAAAATGAATAAGATGACCCCATATGAGCTTTGGTTTAAAAACCTCCAAAATTGAGTTTATGAGAGTCTGTGGTTGTAGAGTATGTGTAAGTCTCACCGAACTAAAAGCTAAGTATTTTGAATCTGATTTTCAAATTTATTTAGTTGAAGAATAGATAAGATTGGATATCAATATCAATATCATATTATTGTTGAGGATGATCCAAATAATTTTAGTGAATCCATGACATCAAGAGATGTTGCATTCGAGAAAGAAGCTATTTAAGATGAGATAAATTCTATAATGCATAATAATACATGAGAATTGGCTCATTTACCTTATGGTTGCAAATCATTGGAAAATGTATAGACTTTTAAGAGTAAAATGATAGCATATGGTAGTATTGAAATTTATAAAGCAATATTGGTTATTTGAGGTTTTTGGCAAAGAGAAGGGATTGAATTCTTTGATATATATTCTCTTGTTTCTAGTATTTCTACTATTAAATTGTTGATAGCAAATGCATCAATATACAATATGGTGATTCATCAAATGGATGTGAAAACTGCATTCTTGAATCGTGATTTAAATGAGGATATTTATATGAAACAACCATAAGGGTTTGTTATGCCTAGTTGTGAAAACAAGGTACACAAGTTACATAAATATTTGTATGGTCTAAAACAAGCACCAAAAGACTGTGATAAAAAAAATTATAATATGGTGTGGACTAATGAATTTATTATTAATCAAGCAGACAAATGTGTATAGAGTAAATTGAATATTTCTGGTAAAAGAGTTATGATTTGTCTATATGTGGATGACATGTTGATTTTGGTACCGACCAAAATCAAGTTGATGAAACCAATAAATTCTTATTATCTAGTTTTGAGATGAAAGATCTGGAGAAAGCTGAGATGATTCTTGGTATAAAGATCAAGCGAAAGAATGATAGTATACCAATTTCTCAATCTTATTATATTGAGAAATTGATATATTATTCTTAAAGATTGTTCCACGGTTAGCACACTTATGGATCATAGGCTTAAGCTTTTACCTAATAAAAGTGTTGCAGTATCTCAACTTGAATACTCAAGAGTCATTGGTTGTCTTATGTATGTCATGACTAGTAATAGGCTAGATATTACATATGTTATTTGAAAGCTTAGTAGGTATACTAGCAATCCTATTTCACATCATTGGCAAGCATTAAACCGAGTATTAAAGTATTTAAAAATCATAGATTGTGGTTTTACTTTTACATGATTTCCTTTGATTCTTGAATGTTATTCGGATGTGAGTTATATCTCCAATATAGAAAATCATTCTTCTACGAGTGGATGGTTTTTCCTTCTTAAGGGATATAATATATCTTACGGATCCAGGAAACAAACATATATACTTCAATAATGGAATCTGAATTTTTAGTATTAATAACAGCTAGTAAAGAAGTTGAGTGTTTGAGAAATATAATATATGAGATTCCATTGTATCCCCAACCGGTAGCACCTATATCTATCAGGAGTGATAGTGAAGCTGCATTAACCAATGTCTATAGACAAGTTTATAAAGGTAGGTTTAGACACTTAAGTGTTAGACATAGCACGATTCGTGAACGTATCATACATGGTGTTATATCAGTGGAGTTTGTCAAAACTCAATATAATTCAGCAGATCATTTAACTAAAGGGTTAATTAAAGAACTTGTGCACAAGTCGGCTATTGGGATGAGATTAAAGTCTATATGAAATCTCTCATGTTGAGATACCCAATTCATATCTAATATGACATTAGGTGTTGAATTTAATATGGAAAGCTTAGCATTTAAATATTAGAACATATATATCCCAAAGTATGTGTTCAAACCTCCAAGTAGTTGAGGTTGAAGTTTACCTTCTTAAAAGTTCTTTTGAAAAATTGCATATACATGTGCAAGACTAAAAGAGCTACATATTTGAGCATGAAGTTTAGCCGCTTCAAGAAGCTAGGAATTGACTTTGATATGTTTAAGAATGATAAAGACACGAGTCTAGTAAAAGATAATGTCAAGTATCAACATTTGAGAATGTAAATTCATGTGTGTATTGTTTTCATGTATTCATTATGAATAGTAAAAATTCAATCTTTAATGATACCTTGGTATTCGAATATTTGAAATGCTTAATCTAATAATATGAAATTCAATCGTCAAGGTATTTCATTTATGCATAAATTTATAATTTGTTATGATTATGTTCAGTTAATCGTGAATTGCACTAAAATGGGGAAGATTGTTAGATATTTTAGTGTAATTGGATTGATTAGTCGACTAATATAGTCATAATATATTATCGAGAAAGTTCGACGGTGTGGATAGCAAGTTTGTTAGATTATATTAGGACTAGAGAGTATAACAAGTTGGTCAAGGGCGGGCTCATTGGCTGGAGTCAGTTTGAATTTTTTATTTCGAATAGTGTTGTTATTTTAAAAATTCATTTGAATTTAAATTTTCTTATTTTAGGCGTTTTTTAGCATTTGAACATAACTCGGTTTTTTTGCTAACAGTTTGCATTTTAGTTTGGTAGTTTCGGTCGAATTACAATATACATGGTTCTGCTTTGAATTAACGTAAGATCGATCATGCTCTGCTTCTACAAAAATAATCTGATTAATTGAAGTTTTTGGAAGAATCACCAAAATATTTTCAATCTAAAAGTGATTATAAGACTTTAGATAATTTCCATGATTCTAACATTATTTTTTTATCTGAAATTCATGAAGCTCTGGTCCAGACAAGATACTTTCAAACTGATGAACTTGTAAGGTAATGTTATTAAAAAAATTGAACTTGATTTTGATTTATAAATTTTATATGCTCTTATGAAACTATAATAGTTATAATTTTATTTTTTAATTTGTACATGTTTTTGTTGCACGTTTGTCTAATCTGAAATATTTTGTGACCTCATAATCCAAGTAAAATGAAGTAAATATTTACTTCACAAGGTAAAATTTTGGTTGATCGCCGTTTGTCGAACGTGCGATAACGATCCATGAATTTCTAAAAAATACAAAAATATAAAATGGAATATAATTACTTCTTTCTATATCTTTAAACGAAATAGCCACGACCAAAAATTCAAAATCACTGGTGGAGACAACAAAAATAGAGGAATGCAACAATTTCAGGTCACGACAGAGACAAAACTTAAGAGAAGAAAATGAGATCATTGCCGGCAAACGGCGAAGACGGAGGAGATATGAAAAGACGAAGCCTAGACAAGTACTAGGCGTCACAATCTGATTAAATGTACGCTCAAAAGATCACATACGCAAAAAGAAATGATCAACAAACCGTTTTAATACAAAAATGAACATATTTTTAGCGGATATAATGTTAAAAGGATATATAGAATCTGATTATACCGCTTTACCTATTTCCTTTTATCTATTTACTATGTTTCAAAGACTGGCTAGCTGAAAGTTTTGTGTATAATAAATATGACCGCTATAAAAACAATGAAAGAAATAATTTAGTTAAAAGGATTGTTTAGTGAACTCACTTGGAATAAAGTCTGGATTCTAACAATAGTGCTTTTTATTTATAAAATTTTATAAGCGAACTAAACATATCAAATGCACTCATCCAAGTGTTTTATATATTTTTTTAATTTTTTTAATTTTAGTGTTTCATATTCAGACGATCGGTTCCCCAACACATATTTTATTAAGATTATAGATGGATTAAAAATTATTTATTGCAAACTTGTTGACTATAAAATATTTCTCTTCCTAAAACTATATTATCATACATAATACGACGGGGGAGTGAGAACAAGAAGTTGAGCAACGTTAGGGAGCCAATATTGATTAAGCCATCTAACGTGAAAAGTGCAAATGCAAAATGGAAAACAGGTTGAGCTCAGAGGTTGAACTCAAGTAAAATTACATTGCACAACAAAGTTTAGAATCAATCGAAGCTAAGCAGATGGAAAATGCTTGATAGCCTGTCAAAGGATATCTGCGCAGTAAAGAACAACAGAACACCAAAAAAATAACTTAGTAACAACAAATAATGCCAGTGCAATATCAGCTCCAGAAGTAACAAGTTCCGAAAAACTTACCGGAAATCGATCACGTACTTCGATTTATCTATTCTTCCCATCTGAAGAATCGTATGCCTACCGTTCTCCTTAACATTATATAAACATAAAAAACGGGTTAGCTTAGTGTTTTGTTACATATTTATTTTGGCCTGCTTTTTAAGTTCATCTTACCTCCAATGTCAACTGAAAATTCTTGACAGAGCTTTTTATTCTTAGCCCACCTCTTCCTCTATCTCTGTAGTCCAGCTCGTATTTCTTCGACATCTAATTAAACAGCCAAAAAAGACATTCAATGTACAGGTCCGCGTCTAAATTCTCGCATTTTAAAAATATATCTCGACTTACCTTGTTGTATTGTGGAGTCCTCGAACATAGCTTTTGAACTTCCTCTGTGTTTCCCTGCCAGTCCTTCGGCAGTCTATTGATATATTGCCCCTACAAAATAAACATACATTGTTTTTTGTTAACTAAGACTTGTTTTGTTTATAAACAAAATCACTAAACTCTACATGTATGAGAGCTCAAATACGAAAAGACACTATACAACAACCGCATATATAAACACAAAAGCTAAGAACCGAAATTATTGTAAAACCTTACCTGCTTTAACTTCTTTAGCTGCATTGTTTGGTGCTTAGGTATATATGCACTGATGTTTCGGTAACTTCCAGTCCAAGTAGATATCGTCGGTGCGAATCTGCATACAAAAAGAATAATCATAAGAAATATATAGTCGATCATCACGTTTAATTAGCAAAGAATCCAAAACATCACAACACCTACTTCACGACAGATACAAGTGAACGAGTCTGTCTTGTTAGGCCGCTGTTACGAGTTACCTGCAATCAACCAGATGATTGAAGATTTTAATTTTTGAATTCATACCTTGATAGTTCTTGAGCTTTATATACATACCTGGTCCCATATATGATATTTTGAGCCGACCAGGTTGGCTGTCATATTGCCAACACAACTATCATCTGAATTGGACACTAAGCCTTTTATATTCTGTGCTATACTGAACTCTGACTTCCCATTACGCCGCTTGTGAGACGCAACTGCCAGTTTCCGATCTTTTCGACCACGTCCTTCCTAAAAAATTTAACAATGCAAATTAAAATCTTAGAAGAACTGCATTGTCGAATTCATCGATTTAGGTTCTTTAAACTACAAATGGCCAGGAGATAGAGAGTAAAGCTTACATTTGTATAAAGAGCATATATAGAGCCTCCTGACCCTTCTGGTGAAGGTTCTTTTACAATCACACATGTGCATCTACCCACATCAATTGGCAATTGCTTGCACAATAAAGCCCTGAGACCACACAAGCTATTATTTAGTTCAATATAACTACTAGAATAGTCCTTCGGTATGCAACTAAGCACTAAAATAACAAGAACTAATCAATAGAGTGTAGTGTTCAAAAGACTATGATTTGAAAACATAAAAAAAGTTGCATTACCGATTAGGCAAAGTAGACCAAGAAGACGCAGGAGCTGCCTCTGAATCGGAATACTCCCAAATATTCAAAGAAGTAGAATGGTCACTATGATCCCAAACTCTAGACCCAAAACTTTTATCATTGTCACTCATCTGCATACACAACTGAAGCGATGTCGGCTTCAAAACTCGACCTGTAGACAAAGACTTTAGACCAGAGACCTCTTTAGCCAAACCACCCTTCTCTTTCATCGAAACAGACTTCAAGTTTTGATTTTTATGAGAAACATCAGAAGATAATAACAACCCATTTGCGACAACAAATCTGTTCTCTTTGTTGTCATTATAAGAAACACCAACATCCTTCCCTTCTCCTTCTTGTTCTTGTTCTTGTTCTTTTTTGTTTTCGTTTTCCTTGTCTGTTTTATTACAGTTCTTGTCGTTGTTGTTAATATTGTGATTGATTTCTGTAAGAGGATTGACGTTGACCGAGTTGTGGCAACCAAATGTGGGTTTTTTAAGACCAGCCATGAGTTTTTTGTTGAAAGATTTTAATTTCAGTTTCGAAAGCTTGGGATTTTAGTGGTTTTTTTTTTATAATCTTTTGCTTAAACGGGAAACAGAAGGATGAGTTTTTTGAATTTGAAAAGGGTATAGGGGAATGTGCAAAAGAAGAAAGTTGGTCTGGTTTTGGTCTCGGTGGGGGCTCAACGGTAACTAGAACTAGAAGTGTCTAGTGTTTAATTGGATTTGAAATACGTGCATGTTTTTGGGAGACTCAACTACATAATTACTAGTACTAGTACTCGTACTACAATTGAATTTGAATCTTGTACCTCAACAACCCCAATTGTAGGGTGGCAAAATGTTGTCCTATCTGACCCTAAAATATTCGTTGACAGAGAGACACTGTAAGAGTTAAGGAGTATCGGTTTTGGACACAAATATGAATTGGGCTGGGTTATATCTGAATTCTGTTCTTAGAGTTATACCTTTCCCGATTTAGCTCCAATTTTGTTGTCAGAATCGAATTCGTTTTTTTTTTAATCTTTTGGTATATATATCTTTTTGTTAAATTCAGATCCATAAAATACAATTTTTCAATCCTACCATAATTTGTTTTTTAAAAATATCGATTTCAAAAGTTTGATATTTTTAAAATCCGGCCTCACAAAACTATTAAGACACGTATTACTATGTTATTGGTGTATTTTTTTTTAAATTTTGACCTATACGTTTAAAGATATTAAAGCTTAAAATTTATATTTTTTTAAAATCTGATTTGTTATAGTATTATTTGTTTATTTGAATTCTAATTAGTTTTATTGTAGTAATTAATCAAGTAACCTAGGAGTTAGGTATTTGGAGCATTCATGGTTGTTCGCGTGAAATCGCACATGGATCATGCGACGAACATCATATTGAAAATTGTGGAAAATCGTGCGTCCCGCATGCGTGATTCGCATAAATTACGAACAACTTGCACGCGATAAATACTGTATTAAGAAATTTTGATTTATTTAATTTGAGTATATCGTTTTGAGTCATATTTATGTGTTTATGAATTGTTTGAGATAATTTTCTGTTGAACATTTTTCTTATGTCTACCAAATGTTTGTAATTTCAGGATGTTGTCTCGTCGTCTACGATCACTTTTTGAGTCGGATGATGAGAGCAGTTACCATGAACATAACGCACTAATCGAGTGTTCATGTAACGCTATAGTGTATAGGCGTAGTCGTATACATATACAATTGTTGAGCGTCAGATTACTCCTGACCAATTATTATGTCGAGTGAACCCTCACGAGTTTGGATTTATATTATCAGTTCAATGAATGCAAGTGGCATGAGGCGTATAATGTCTTCAATAACGATGTAAGTTTGTAAAAAAAATTGAGTAATAGTTTATCGTACCTTATTTTAACAGCAATGTTATGTTGAATTTTATTTCGTTTGGTTGTTTATCTTGCAGTTAATCGTGTTGTAACTTATTAGTAATTTGTTATTATATATTGTAGGTTAGAGAAAATTTGTGATGTTACACTATGTACGTTACCCACTGTTCGTGTGATCTAACTCGTCAGAGTGTTATTCGTGATTAGGTTATGGAGACTTGTTTTGGTTCGCTTCTTAATTTTCTTTTGCGTTGGTTTACCAACATTCATATACTATAGGCATTTTTGGAGCGGTGACATGCAAAGAAAATTAATTCTATTTTTTCTTTAGTGAGATGACCATTACGTTAAATGCCATAGATGCCATTATAGGTTTGCCCGTTATTGGTTAGGGTTTCAATCTTATTACCTATTCTGGTAAAGGTCAACGAGTTGCTGCATTTTATAAATTACTTGGTATGAATACCGAAGACCTTGGTAATGAGCTTGATTAGAACCATGGTGATAATGGCATACACGTCTACCTCGGATTTTTGTGCTTACATTATATGAGTATCCATTACTACGATGACACGATTACTGATAAGATGGTTATTCATATGGAAAGAGGATATTTGCTCCATATGTTTAGTTGTTGCATTCTTGACAAAAAGACGGGTAACAATATTTCTCTCAACTACCTATAGTTTATTGAGAACTATAACACATCGGGTAGGTACAACTTGGGTACGATAATACTGCTCAATTATATTACAAGTTTGGTCAAAGCTGTTTGCACGCCACATTGCGGTTTATATATTTTCTCAGAATATTAGAGGGATGGATCTATGATCATTTTCATATGTTTCCGGCTACAAAGTTTGGTTCATATTCTATCATATAACCGACCATGTGTAGATATGCAATTCCTCAATTTCGGGCTTATTATCATAATTATATACTTTAATTCAATAATCTTTCAAGTAGGTTGTCTACAGTTTCTACAAAATCGACAATTGTCATTCAAGAATTGCATTGACTTTTCAATTCGAAAATCAATCTTGTCTCACAAATTGCAACGAATCGAAATATCTAGATATTATAGTTATGGCTCGATAAACGCACTGCTTTTCTGGATCAACATCTACAATGCTAGTAATATAATCAAGTAAATAATTTGGAAAGCATCCTTCGTAACTAATAAGGTTAAACTTATTATTTATTCGATATATTTTTTCTTTCTTCTTCGGGGGAGTTTAACTTCGGATGGAACTTTCTGTTATGTCGAGTTTTTGTGTTAGGTCATCGTATGTACTATTTATATCTAAGAACGATCTTTAGAGTAATGCAATGTATATCGCATTCTACTAGAAGAAAGGGCATATATTCTCGCTCGGTCAAAGCTAGCTCACATGTACATGATAACTCGTGTGTTTTCCTAACAATACAACCACAAGTTATCTGATCGAGGCCTCTATTCTAGCACGTTCTAACTCATATAGACAATGTTTAAAGTCGTAGAAGATAAGTTATCTTTTAATTATTTATATATAAATATTATATACAACACTTATAGATTATAGTTGTTTCTCTCGAATGATTCAGAAATGGTCGAGTGTTGCGCATCAAACAATCTATTAACGGACGCCGATAATTATTCAAATATGCATAGACTTATACCGAAGTACCGTTTTAGATTAGAGTGAGCACTCTTCACCTTATAATACATAACCAAATAAATTTAAATTATAACATTGGATTTAAAAAATTAAGTTTATATTTGAGTATATCACTTACCAATTGTTACTTTGGTTGCCTAAATGTTTATGCTCGTTTGTGTATATATGAACACAATTTTCACTGTATACCATCATGTATTTGTTTATGATATAATCTATAGCCAACGGGAAAAAATGGAACATTTATTTTAGTATTACAAGATTTTTGCTATACTCTTCAACAGTGTTTGGTCGGGCAACGTCACAAAATTCTATAAACTCTTCCGTCATATCTATATTGGGCATCACCGTGTTAACGTATGCCAAATTATTGTTATATGTTATTTGCATAGCATGTGTGTAGCATCCGAAAAAATATCTTAAATGGCTCGCATCAACGCTAACTCCTGATCAGTGATGATAATATTCGTAAGTACATAAATATTATCCACCATGACGGTCATTAAAAACACTCAAAGCCCACATGTACTTCACTTGTTTTTCGGAGCACATAAAGGCGAAAACAGTACAAAATATCTAATTGGTTGATGTTACACCAGTAATTTCAAGAAAAGGCATCTTGTATCTCGTAGTCTTGTAAGTACTATCTATTATAAGAACTCGAGGAAATGTGCGTAAAATCTCGATACATGTACGATGTGCAAAAAATAAGACGAGGATCTCGTTATTCGTATCATTTATTTGATGCAACACAAAGTAGTTGTGTTCCTTAAGTTTATCCAACAAGAATTAAATTTGTGTTTGTATGGTTTTTTCGACCAAATGGTGTTTTTGACAAATATTGTAAATGGTGCGCATGCTATATACTTTTTTAGGGCTGTGAATCTTCGAACCTACATATATCTCTCTAGGATGAGAACCGACCGTTGTTAACTTACAAACTAATTAATCTTTGTCCGCTTTGAGTCTATCCGCTTGTGAAAGACCATTCAAGTACAAAAATAATGCGTATTTGTTTTTCAGTTTAGCGCATTCAATTTTTAAAAATGAAGTTCTCCTTTTAAACTGGATTTCCCCTTAACATGAATGGGTAACTGCACTTTTTGGATGAACATTGTCGTCGTTTTTTCACAACCCCCGGTTTAGGCTCAGGCATATAAGTGTACCTCTCGCATCGAAAATATACTGTATTTATATTATCGTCGTCATCTTTGGGCCTAATTAGAATGAAACCTATATCGATGGCTATAGATTCCATCCATACTTCGAAAATCATTTTTATCGTAATACCCATGGGTGGTAAAAATATGTGTATAATCGGTCATCATACAAGCCGGTTGTTTCGGATTATTGAACACACATAAAGATATTGTATATGATAATTTGCACTCATTTAAATGAACAAAATAAAAAAAAAAATCATGGGAATATGGTTGCATGTGCAAAATCACACACACAATGCAAACAATTGGCGTAAATCACACATGTAATTATGCAAATTTGAACCAAATCGTGCAAGAATGATGTGCCCAATTTGGACAAAAACACGAAGATTAAAGCCACGATTTACATCGATTTTACGCACCATGGGTGCGCATTTTTTACAAGCACTCGCACGATACTTGCAAAACTATTTGTAAACCAAAAAAGTTAAAGAAATATACCTTCATAGTTGTCTCTAGATGGTCCGTAAATTTTTACTCCTCTTCCGACGAAAAAATAATCAATACTACTGTAACCCTATTATTTTCATCATTTGATTCCATATTTTTTGATTTTAAGAGATTGTATGGATTTTGGAAGAGAAAAAATCAAGAAGGGAAACCAAGAGAAATGGTTCGCGTAAAAACCCTCGCCTCGCTCAAGTAAATATAAGTTGTTTTATATAGCAAGTAATGGGCCTGTTAGACTTATTAGGCCTGTTGGGCCATTAGACCTAGAAAATTAGTCCATTTGAGGCTAATCCCTAAACAAACTTGTTAAATAAACCTCAATTATTCGTTATTACACAAAAATTCCTTAACATTGCACATTTGTTGGGTCTATATTATAAACTAGATATTGGTTCAATATTCCACCAGTTTGGTCCGCGGGTTGGATAAATTCAATCCTCATCAAATTTAACTAGATTTTTAGTTAATTTTTTAAATAAGTATAGGTTGTGGTAATTAGTATTAGGTAGTTTGGTTTTGATGAATAGATTTAATTTTATGTTTTTAGTTATGATAGTAATTTAGGTCTTTCATATTTTTGAAATAACAAATTTGGAAGACCTAATTCCAACGATAAAATATCTAAATATAACCTAGTTTCATATGTGTCCGTCCGAACTCGACCAATAAATAAAGATTTATCTAAATTTTTATTATGCTTCAATAGAATAGTACTTTTAAAATATTTGTTGGATTTTTTTTATTGAAATAAACCTTAAATGTTTACGTGGATACATTTGATCACATATTTATATGTGAGCATTTGATTATTGGAACATCAGTTTAATAAAAATAATAATATATAAATCCACAGACTAATAAATAAGATAATTATGAGTGACTTGTATAGATAACCAACAAACATTCAAAAATATTACGAGGGGCAGGATTCGTAAAAGTTTGGTTAAAAATAGCAACAAGATTTACCGTATAAGACCCGTCACACAAAGCTATTACCAATAAAGGCCTAAAATAATTAACAACTTTCCTTCCAAAATTATCTCCGATATAAATATCCGTTTTGAAACAACTGTAACATCTTTCTCCCTCTTCCTCTCCCTCCCTCCTCCTGATTCTCTAGCTTCTTGATAACTGACTTCTTCGTTGATACCTAAATTTCGACCACAAATTCACCATAATTTAAACTCCATTTACATTCCGATCAAATATTCAAATACCCAACAACTTCAACGACGCTAAATGAGTAAGTTCTATACTGTTTTTCTTCAAAAAAAACATTTTGATTCTAGAAATTCTAAAACCTAGGGTTTCACTGCAATGATTTTTCAAGTTTTTTAGTTACTTTAGCGATAATGATTCTGTTTTGTGTGAATTACGTATGTTTTGGATGTTAAATCTTCTTCTTTACTTCACTTCTACCTGTTTCAGTTTGTTTTTCAGTAACTAACACTGGCAAGACACGAGACGCTCATAGTAACTGTTTAAACAACTTACAATTTCATATACAAATAGTCTTACTATTGTTACTGCAATTCATACCTACTTTCGTGACATTTGTATAGGTTTCACATCTATTATTTTGCTATAATTGCAGGTTTTTATATAGGTCCCCTATTTATCAATGTATTTTGGTTACAGATTTTCTTAGGTTTTGCATCTATTAGTGTTTCAGTGGCATTTACATTAACATGGGTTTCACAGTTATCATTTTTCCATAATTGCAGATTTTTATAGGGTTTCACATCTATCAGTGTGTACTTCTTAATCTTTAATATAGGTTTCGCGTCTATCAGTATTTTGGTTATAAATTTCCTTAGGTTTCGCATCTATCAGTTTTTCAGTGATTTACATTAACATAGGTTTCGCAACTATCATTTTGCCATAATTACAGGTTTTTATAGGGTTTCACATTTATCAGTGTGTACTGCTTAATCTTTAACATATGTTTCGCATCTACCAATGTGTTTTGGTTATATATTTCCTTCAATTTTGCATCTATCAGTATTTCAGAGAATATACATTAACATAGGTTTTGCAGCTATCTATTTACCACATGTGTTAACATTTTCAAAGGTTGTGCATATATCACGTTTATAATGGTTTCAAAGTTTCATACATTTTGTATCTATCACTTATAACAAAGAAGTACTTTTCTGATAAGACATCAAGAAACGTTGATGAAAACCGAGCAATACCAATCACTAACAAAATGATAAAGGTTTGCAATTCCAAAGTTTCTTACATTTTTGCACTATTTTCAAGTTTGTATAGGTTTCTCATCAACTACCTGTGCCCTGTTTCACGTTTGCATACGTTTCTCATCTACCAGCTTTACTTTAAAATTTGCATAAGGTCCCGTATTTATCTCTTTAATCTGCTTCACATTAAACTAGGTTTCACATCTACCATGTTAGACCTGTTTCACATTAAACTACGCTTCGCATCTCCTGATATAAATACATGTTTCGCATCTATCGATTTACCATTTCTATAGGTTCCGCATCTATCGTTTTAAATCCACTTTTACATTTTAAAAGTTTTTGCAACTATCACTTAAATGTGACTTTAACATAGGTTTTGCATCTATCCTTTTTTTAAATGATTTTTCTTGTTAGTAAGATGCTATAAATAAAGCACCAAAAACACATGGACAAGAGGTAATAGAAGATGATGTGATACTCTTTATAATATGAGCCTGTTCTACCTTGTTTTTCTCTACATCTGGAGATGTACTAGCTTCTACTGTGGTGTATTACATAGAACACCTTGACAAAATAAAAAAACTACAATTGGGCTGAAGCAATCCGGGAAAAGCTGATGAATTCAATAATAGCTTGTCATGAAACTAAACCTGGAAGAGTAGTTGGTTGTGTTGCCCTTTTACTCGTTAATATTTTTCTTTCTTTAACTTTAAATATAATATTTAGTCAATAAATGGTATCTAAAGTATTGTTAATATATAGTCATTGATCGTGTAACACACAACATTATGTCAAGATATTGAAATTGAAGACAATATACCTAGATGTTTCAAATGGCTGGGTATTGAGCACAAAACAGATTTAGATTTGGTTGAAGCCATAAAAACATAACAAATGAAGAATAACAAATGGCTGGCTAGTTTCACATTTTACATAAATATCTTTTTACAATAATATTTTACAATTTACTGATTCTGGAAGAAGAATTGAAACTAACAGAAGACGAAGAAGAAGAAGAAGAAGAAGAAGAAGAACAATTTGGAGGAGAATTCCAAATACAAGAAGAAAATAATGATGTTCCTCAAGAAGATGATATTGTTCCACCAATCGATTCTGAACAAGTAAACATCAATGAAGATGGTTTGCATTGGGATACGTACCAAGAACCAAGTGTAAGAGATTTTTATTGATAGCGAAAAACAATAGACCAATACATTGTTCAACCATGTTAAAAAGTTTCAAGAACTAAAAAGACTGCAACACGACGAAGAAAACCAGTAAAGAACGTGAAAGAGAAAACTTTATGGGTAGAAACTCGTCCTCTGAACAAGCAAAAGACAGTACATACAGGTCATGCGCCTATTGCAAGAAAGGAGAATTCAACATCACAAATTCTTCGGAATCTTAAGAGACCTGAAAAGGCAATAAAAATAAATCTCTAATCAATATTTCTGATAGATTGTACCATCTCACAACAGAAAACAGAATGTTGAAAAAATTACTGGCAAAACAAAAGGTAAAAAATCTCATATTTTATCATATATACTATACATTTTGCATCTAACATCAATAATATCCTAATATGGTTCACATCTAGCATCAATAGTATCCTAATATGTTTCGCATCTAACATCAATAGTATCCTAATATTTTTCGCATCTATTGTAGAAAATGTAGGTTTCATATCTATCATGATAACTAAAGGTTCCGCATGTATCATTTTAACTAACGTTTCACATCTATCTTTTCTGTTTAGGTTCCGTATCTATCATTTCTGTTTAGGTTCTGCATCTATCATTTCTATTTAGGTTACACATCTATCATTTATATTTAGGTTCCGCATTTATAATATGTTAGGGTTCCGCATCTATCACTTACATTTGATTTGAAGGTTTCACATCTACTTTTATGGTTGTTAAAGGTTGCGCATCTATTATCCATCGTCTTATATAAAAGGTTTCACATCTATCTTGGACATGACTTATTATTTTTCAGAGAATTAACAACATATACCCAGCCTTAGCCACAACCCCACACCTAGACCCACCCCTAACAACAGCCCTAGATGCAGCCAAAGCACCAGTAGACCCAGTCTCTAGCCAGATATTTGACTTAACAACATTTGAAAAAGTAGAAAAAACTGAAATGGAACGTAGACAATTTGAACAACAAATTGATGAACTAAAAGAGAAACTCGAGGAAAAAGATAAGATCATTAAATAAATGAAAGCTGATGCAGAGATGGGCATTGAGGTTGACCTACAAAACACACTTAAACTGCCTATGTTGAAGCCAAATATAGACAATGAAGTTAACAAAACAACTAAACAACAACTAAAAACTTATTCAAGAAGAAAGAGAGTGAATGATCAAGGCAATCACCGAATAAAATCAGAAAAACACCTAATATTGTAGTGGAAACCTTGTTGTTTATGATGAAAACCAAGACAAAACACTTAATATTGTTATTGAAGACAAGGTTCCACCTCCACAAAAAAATGGAGATGATGTGGAAAAACAAGATCCTAATGTTGTTGTTGCTGTTGAAGATGACCATGTTATTGAAGTTGAGTTTCATGTTGCTGCTGCTACATCTGAGGGTGTTTTTGCTGTTAAAAAGAAGAATGTTACTCCTACGGATGTTGAGGTTAAAAACAAAATGACCCCTATTAATGTTGATATTTTTATTTTTGAAATTATTGTTGTTGTAGAAAATGAACATATTACTCTTATCTAAGTTATGGTGGAATATCAAGGTGATGCCCCTGTTAATAGTGATGTTGATACATATAACCTCATTGTTCCTGAGGAAAAAGAGCTTGTAAATCCTACTGAAGTTGGGTTTGAAAAGAAAGAAGATCCTTCAGGTCATGTTAATGTTACGGAAGAACAAAATCGTAATATTATTACTGGTGTAAATGCTATTATGAAAGAACAAGATAAAAATACTAATGTTGTTCTTTCTATTGATAAAGAATCAGTTGTTGAAGTATCTGGAGGGACAAGCAGTGTAAATGAAGTATTTAAAGGGACCAAGAATGTTGCTGAAGCATTTGGAGTGACAAAGGATGTTCCTGAAGAATCTAAAGTGACCAAAGGTGATGCTGAGGACAAAGATGTGATACAGAAAACCCAAAATTAACAAAACATGTTTTAAAAAACCTTTGTATTTAAAGATATATACTATTGTGTAGTATTGTTTTTGCTTAAATACTGTAATATTATCTTTATCCATATATTTAATGTCTATATCTCATAATTGCATGTTTTACATCTATCAAAGAAACTTATTTCGCATATATCATTCAGTATGCATTATATTTACACATGTTTTGCATCTAATGTCCAGTTTTCTGTTTTGTTAAGGAAAAGACCCCTAAGTCCAAGAAATCCAATCGTCAGAAGTCAGTGACTTAGACCCAGCAATTTAGAACGAAATTATAAGAATTGAAAAGGATATACAAAATAAAAAAGTAAGTGACTGAACAACTTTTGCATCTATCATATTTTTACTTGTTTCACATCTAGCCTACTTCCATTGGTTTCTCATCTACCATAATTTCAAAAGGTTTCACATTTATTACATTTCCATAGGTTTCGCATCTAGTTTAGTTTCACTGGTTTCTCATCTATGAAAGTTACATAAGTTTTGCATCTATCTGAATTATAAAAGTTTCTCATCTATCAATATTACATAGGTTTCACATCTAGCATAGTTTCCATTATTTCTCATCTTATCATATTTTTAAACGTTTCAGATCTATTTCCTCTTACAATTTCAATTGTTTTCTATTTGTGCATAAAGATTTGGATGAAGGTCCTTCATTTGAACTAAATTTAGATCATACTCAACATCAAATCTCTACAGAACTACCTAACATGGGAATTACTAGAAAAGAATGACCATTTACAAATAAAGTAACAGCTACAATTAACATACATGAATACTACAAATTAGAACTGATTGAAAAATAAGAAAACAATTATGATCCGACAGTATGGTCATGTCCAGAGGTAGTAGGATTTAATATTTTTGTTAGTACTTTGATGGAGATAGGAGACGAAGATGAAATCGACTCTACGGTAAAATTTAAATTTACATTTAGTTTGTTTCCCTTGCTTCCCAATACATATATTAACAAACTACTGGTTTCAAATTTTGACATCACGGGTAATCGAAAGTTATATATATATCAACCTTAAACAACACAATTTTCAAATACCAGTTGCTAGTAGTCTAGGAGAATTTATGCCAGTAACATACTTATCTGGAAGCGTAATGGTAAGAATAATATACTTTTACAACATGTGTTAATTTATAAACAAAAATGTTTCTAAATATTACTCCTCCAAGGTAACATATGCTAAACCAAAATATGGATGTAACATTATATGTTGACAGTAAGCTACTAGACATCACAGAAGCTTACATTTTCATTCCACTTTCAACAGAAGCCCGATTTGGGAATGTTAACTATTGGATATTATTGGTAATAGATGTTGAACATGAAAAAACAGTAAATCTAAACCCAATACCCAAACGTCCAGATCCAAAAAGAAGAACTGCAGAAAGATTAGTAAGTGTCTCTCTTATAATATAATTTCATAGCACATATATATATATATATATATCATCTAATTTATTTGTATGTCTATTAAATTACAGATCGCATAACTCCAATACAAAAACATTTTACGAGTAGAAAAAACAATAAAGATATGTGTCCAGTAAAAATTCCTAAACAAAGACCTGGATCACTTGATTGCGGAGTAATGGTCTGTGATTACTTCAAAAATTATGTTTTGCATTAAAAAATTGACTTACATAACACTTCTGATATTGCACCATTAAGAATAGCAGAAATATTTTACATGTTTCTTAATGACACCAACACTAACAAATTTTGGGACCATGTTTTGTAATATTTGTTATAATTACTTTTGTAATGCTTGTGATATTTTTTGTACAGTTTGTCTACAATAAATATATCTCAATGAAAAAAACATTCTAACAGTGATAGTTTCGCATCTATAAAAAATGTAAACAAAATGTTTCGCATCTATCTTTTGGTTTCACATCTATCTTTGTTTCTTTGATGAGTGTTTCACATCTATCAAGTGTTTATTGCTCTTGGAAACTCTTTCTCATCTTCTCGTCTAATTATTTTTTATCCAGTTATAATTTACAGAAGTAATATGTTTTTATAGTTAACGTGATCTACCAATCTCCCACATATAAATTTCAATTCAAAATTCAAACTAGTAACTTTAATTTGATTTGTTATTTACTTGCATGACTTGACAATTATTAGGTACTCATGATTACATTTTATTAATTACGAAAGCTCACGAACATCAACCAAGATATTATTGTTGTCAAAGCTTCTAAACTTTTCACCTTCTTAATTTTTTTACCTATAAAAAATGTAAATACAGTGTCCCGCATCTAGCATATCATATGTCCCTCTATTTCACATATTATTTTGCATATATCAGAGAAATGTAAATAACAGTTTCGCATCTATCATTTAGTTTTTAGACAAGGTTTCGCATGTACCTTTTTTCTTTGATGATTGTTTTGCATCTATCAAGTGCTTTTTCTCTTGGAAACTCTTTCCCATCTTCCGATCTGATTATTTTTCATCCAATTATCATTTACAGAAGTAATATGTTTTTGTAGTTAATGTACTCTACCAATCTCCTACATTTAAATTTCAATACAAAATTCAAACTGGTAACTTAAATTTGATTTGATATTTGCTTACATGACTTGACAAGTCTTAGATACTCATGATTACATTGCATTAATTATAAAGCTAACGAATATCAACCAACATATTATTTCTGTTAAATCTTCTAAACTTTTCACATTCTTAAAACATTTTAGCTGCTCATATAAAGATCACTTCATACTTTGAGTTCTCATACACAAAAGTTCACTTCATACTCTCTGAAATCTTCTAAACTTTTCACTTCTAAAAAGTTGATTTGGAAAATTCCAAATCTTAACTATTCTTCAGATGATGATCCTGTTTATAGTAACATAAGTTCTCCAACTTGTTCTCCTGAGGCCAGAGAAGATTGGAAACATACCACTATGGACGAATTATTTGACGATATATCTGATGATGGTTACAGTTCTTTTTTTGAAGAAAAATATTCCAAAGATGCTTTTTCTGAAGATGACGATGAGCCAAATGAGGATAATATTTCTGTCCTCTTAAAAAGAAAGAGGAAACTAGACCAGATGGAAGAAGATAAATAAACTGAAGGCGAATAATATGAAGATAAAGATTCACAGGAAGAAGATTCGGAGGAAGATGAATCAAACAAAGAAGACTTTGAAGAAGATGAAGAAGACTCTGATTTATGGTTAGGTGAAGGTCTGCTTTTATTTTTTGTTGTTAAAATTAAGGGTAGGAACAAGTTAAATCTTTTTTTTATTTTTTTATGACCATAATCAACATAGAGACTAAGGGTCTGCTCAATTAGAGTTTGAACATGAAGACTCTGTTTTTAAATTTGTTTAAGCTTGTATTTGGTTTATTGAACTTACCATGTATTACACTTGTTTCATAATGAACTTAATCCTTTTATTTATGTGTTTGTATTCATATTTTAACACATACATCAAAACCATGTATTTTAGTCATCATAGGTTTTCAATCTATCACCAATAAAAATATAGTTAGTTATGAGATGGTTTAGTAACTGCCAAAACAATGTACTTAAATTCAAGGTTTCACATCTATCACAGTATAATATATTTGATTATCCAAGGTTGCACATCTAGAAAAAATATTGAGTATTTTATTATCTAAGGTTCCGCATCTATTAGACCCATGTATTTGGTGTCAGCTGTTTCACATCTATCATAAATAAAATAATTTGTTATAAACGTTGCACATCTAGTAAAATCAGTATATCTTCTAAAGCTTGTTTCGCAACTAGCAAGTCCATCTTTGTTGGTTATTAAAGGTTTTGCATCTACCAGGTATATCGATACCAGAATGTTTCTCATCTAGCATGTCATCCAAATGTTTCCAATCTATTTTCATTATGACAAAAAAATTCTAGAATAACTAAAGTACGAAAAAGTAAAGGGAATTGATCTTACAAAATCTCTACACATGTTCGTCTATTATGACCAGATTTACAACAACGAGAACACGTTATAGAACGAATACTTAATTCTCCGTTATATGAAATTCGTTTCTTCTTAGGTCTTTTAGCTTTTCTTTTTAAAACTGGAGGAAGTACATCTGGAGAAGTTGTTGAAGTAAATGCTTGACCAAAAGTAGTAGATGTAGCTATACCATATGAATATGTTTCCTTATAAGAACTTACCAAATAACACAACTTAACATATATCATAGGGTCTGTATCTATATAAAATAATGCAACTAAAGCATGAGACACAATCATGTTTCCACACACCACAAGAACAAATACGTATACTAAGATCAACAACTATAACAAGATCACAAAACACTTCATGCAAAAGAGGAGTAGACGAATGAACTATCCATGGACGACCTTCTTCCACATTAGCTTTAATTTTTTTTTATCAAATTCAGGACACAAATCGCTAGTCCAACGTTCAGCATCACTAAAACGTCTCGAAATTTGACTCATTTCTAAAACTCTAATCATATCAATTCACTCCAATCTAGGCAAACCACAAAATTGTTTGACTTGATTGTTAAAAAACTTAGCTGAAGTAGATGTCATAGAACTATACCTCTTGCCTTTGAAAAAAACACAAGTATATTTGTCATGAGATAAATTATCACAAAAACTTTCAACCGTCTCACCTCCCTGTTTAAGAAATTCATCCATATATTGATTAAACAAATTCAGATTAGCAACATATGCACATCTTTTAAATAGTTTAACCATAGTATCCTTAAATGTTGTCGATGTAGCCCTTAAACAATGTCTCAAATTATTTAAAAGATGATAAATACAATATCCATGATGGCAATCTGGAAATATAGCAGATACAGCAGTAACAATACCTAAATGACGATCACTAATAAATGTGATTTCCCAATCTATAAAATGGGGTTTTAATATCTCCAAAAACCATAACCAATTCTCAGTATCTTTAGCCGCAACAATACTAAATGCAACAAGGAAAATGCATGCAACAAATATATAGAATAAAATATAGTATAAATGACTCATTACAAGAGGTTTCGTAACTATCACTTTAGTGATATACAAATGTTTCACATCTATCATATTAGTTATAGATGTTTCGCATCTATCACGTTAATTACACATTAAACATTCCGCATCTATCACGTTAGTTATTCAGAAGGTTTTGCATCTATTGTATTTTACTCCAAGCCTGTTTTCGCAGATTTAGATATAATATAATTAAAGACAACATATATTCCAATATAAAACAATAGATAACAAAAACTCACCATTGTTACCATCTTTGGTTATAACAGATAGCAAAACTCCATTATATTTTCCCGTTAAAAAAGTCTCATCAACAAATAAAACTTGACGACAAGAATTGAAACCATAGAGACAAGACACGAATGCTACAAAACAACGCTTGAACACATTGGTTTCCAAATAATACTCCAGTATGTAATCACTGCTACTATCAAGAATCTTCAATGTTTTAAAATAATTCTTAAGGAGTTTATAAGAAGTAGAACTATCTCCATATACAGCCCTCTTAGCTTTCTCTAAAGCAAGCCATAAAACACGCTAAGAAATATCTAAACCGAGGTCATTTTTAAAAATTATTTCACGCTTGTAGCTGTAACATCAACTCTCCTCCTCACACAATCACGTATTTCATTTCCAATCAAATCAGATGACAAATGCTTTTTATTTTCTTTGCTAAAACCAGTCACACATGTATGAGTTTGGACATACTTCATAATAATAATAATAAAAACCAGTAGACCTCTCATGTTTAGCATAAAGTCTCCAAGGACTGTTAGGTGCCACCAAAGTCCCACATCCAACATCGGTTAAACATGGGAAGAAAGAACAGTATATAAGTTAAGAATACATCTCTATTAGTGTGAGGCCTTTTGGGAGTGGACCAAAAGCAAAACCGTGCGGGCCTTTGGGACCAAAACGGACAATATCACACCTAGTGTGGAGATCAAATATTTAAAAATAAAAACCTTTTTGTAAAGCCAACCGACTAACAGCTAATTGTGACTAATAACATTAACACCATAAGTTTCACAAGTTTCTCCACAAACAATATCCTCATTTGAAACTTCAAATATACTTTGAGTTTCTCCACAAACATATCCTCATTTGAAACTTCAAATATACTTTGAGCAGTCTCTCTAATATTATCACCAACAACAACATCACCTTCAACTTCAATAGTAATATTTGAAACACCAACAACTGATACCAAAGCCATTAAATCACAATCACAATCTAAGATAACGTTTTCTAGATCACTAATCCGAACCAATCACAATCTAAGATAACGTTTTCTAGATCACTAATCCGAACCAACGTATGATATCTACTTAAAACAAATTTAACAATATTTTCAAACTCAACAAACACACCAAGATCACAAATTGCAAGCTCCCCATTTAGTTTAAAAATACACAATCTATTACTAGACATAGCGTACATGCATTAGACATAAAAATAAAAAGGGTTTTGAATCTATCATTACAATAAAAAAATACATATGTTTTGCAGCTATCAGTAGATAAAGTACAAATTTTTCGCAGCTATCAGTAAATATGTTTGAGATATATCAGTACAAGAAATACATATGTTTCACATCTATCAGTAGTAAACAATACAAGAGTTTCACATCTATCTGTAAAAAACGTTTCGCATCTTCATAAACAAAAAAACCATTAACGGTTCACATCTATCAAAATGACATTATTCATCAACCATTCCAGAAAAACTTACACGTTTCGCAACTATCACTACATACATAACAAAACGTTCACATCTCCTTCGTAGAAAACCAGAACAGTTCTACGCATAAATAAAATTCACAAAAACTAACACAGACTAAAAATCGACGAAAAACTAACAATAATGCGACAAATATACTACATTATCAACGTAAATAATATACGAATACCTAAAACCAAAAAAAATACATATCGGGTAAACTAATACTTAGAATTCAGAATTCGAGTAAATCGATTTTCAAAACATATATCGAAAATATAACTTCGAAATCAAGTAAAACACAATCAAAATCAACCGGAAAAAAATAGAAGAAATCGAATAAAAGACTCACATATGGGTGTTAAAAGCTTTTATATAAATGAGTAGACGGTATAAAACGTATTAATATGTCTTAAATGATAAATATTTGACTAAAACGGATCTTTCTCGTAAAAACATAAAAATATAGATCTTAACTTATCAGTTTTGAGTCTTATATGGTACTCAATATATATAGTTTCAATTTTAAATTTTGAATTTATACAAAGTTTTGTCTCTCAAACATTTTTAACGGATTTTATTTGGTTAAAAATCGCACTTATCTCTATGAAAAATCAAAATAAATACAAAAACTAATATGGAGAAATTTTAAATTTGATTTATTCTTTCCTAATCAAATCACAATAGGATTGCATTTTTTTGAAAAATAATATCAAAATTATCAATCTTGCAAATTCGCAATGCATTATCTAATAAATAAAAATGCAAAATTTCTAAATCAGATCAACACCATCCAAAAATTGGTTCCAAAACACATCTTGCATACCTCTTACATGTCCTGAACAAATTTAGAAAACTATTGTACAATTTCGTCGTTTTTTATTTTCAAGAAAACATATCTAGATGTGGAATTTAAGATCTGACTCAAATCCAAGATTCACTTATCACCTCTCTGACTTATCACCTCTCGATATGTTATGAGGACAACAATTCTAATCTTTGCGACTTGCAAGCTCAGGTGTAGATACATACGATGCTAATTGCTGAAGGTTATATTCAAATAAGAATATCTTGTAAAATTAAAAAATAGACTACCACAATTCTAGTTAAATTTAACTAAAGTATATACTCTTCCACAGTATTTGACGTTTTTGGAGAGTTTTTATATTTCAAAATAAATGTCGCCCTGAGTTATTAATGACCCATCATATATATTTTAACCAATGTCATCTATTATCATTTGACCAATAAGATTTATTGCTTCTCTGATATTTATAATTACCGCTCTTAATAACTGTGCAATTTTGTAGAACGTCTAATATTGCCGAACTTAATAACTGTGCAATTTTGTAGAACGTCTAATATTGTGGAACGGAGGGAGGAGTAGTTTTTGTGATGCTCTAACAAAGAAGACAAACTACATGTTGACTCACCCACCACCCTAATCTTCGTCATCATCCTCCTCCTCACTATCATCATCATCCTCCTCCTCACTATCATCATCGTACTCACCCTCTGTACTATCGTCATCGTCACTACTATCATCGTCAGTTTCATCATCATCGTCATCACTACTATCATCGTCAGTTTCATCATCATCATCATCACTACTATCATCGTCAGTTTCGTCATCCTCATCTATTAAAGTATTCTCGTGACTTCCTCCCCCCTCATCACCATTGTCCTCAACGATGTTTGTATCATTACTATCTTGATGTTCTTCATGTTGAGCATCTCCGTCTTTAAAGGCATCTTTGTTTTCAGGGACATGCTTTTCATTTCCTGTATCTGCTAATTCGCGAGCATCTTTGTTTTCAGGGACATGCTTTTTATTTCCTGTATCAGCTGTTTTGTGAGCATCTTTGTTTTCAGGGACAAGCTTCGCATTTCCTGTATCTGCTGTTTCGCTAGCATCTTTTTTTTCAGCATCGTCTAGGAGATACCTACGATGATGCTATGTATTAAAGTCCACATCATAATATTTTCACCTGTGTACTTAAATCTTTTATGACATCAATGCAAAACAAGAAAACAGAATATTTTCACCTGGTGTTTCATTCATTTATGACTTCAATACAAAACAAGAGAACAGTAAATCGCGCACCTTTGATTTGTTCCAACCATAGTCCCAAGAGCATTAAAAATATGGAATTAATATTCAATCTGGAAAAAGAAACAAAAAATCTCTCAGCAAGTTTGTGCTTGACCATTAGCTGTGACATGAAATCACTTAATTTCGTATCCATGCACAACAAACTTTCTCTTAAACAATTTTGCATTCTGACAATCGCCATTGCAGTTTGGAGTTATTCAAGAGACATTTCATAGAACTAAAAGCTTAAACTTCTGCTAGTTATTAATGAAATTCGGTAAGTCATGCTGATTTTTACGCGAGACTGGAATTCGGTACAGCCCCATGGATGCAGGGACAACATTAAACAAAACAGTGAAATAAAAACCAATAGCACACCCGGCTTTCAACTTACAATTGAACAACCACCAAATCAATCGACCGCAAAAACACGCTGAAATCCCTAATCAACCTACAAAACCGTCCTTCAATGAGCATATAAATAGCTAAAACATCCAGCATTTACAAATCCATCGTGATAATTATCATCAACACTTAAAAACACAATCTAGCTAGCAAGCATTGCGTAGTCAAGAAATTGAGAAATATACCACCAAAAGAACCTTCCAAAGCAAATCTTGAGTACCATGATACTAAGAACAATATGTTGCGTAAAACAACTGCGAAAACATGGACACATCTCGCCTAGTTTGAGTAGACTATTGTAATAGCTCATTAGCGGTTGTGATGCATCAAAACAATAGGCAATAATTTATAATCAGAAGTTGAATTTCATAAGACTTCCAATAAACAAACAAGCTACAAATCACTACTTAAGATTAGCTACAGAATTTTCAAATTATTCATACAAAGTATGTCGAACCATACTAAATTCTTTGCTTTAAACAGATACGCACATCGCAATCTCTTAGTTTACATAGTTTATTAAACATATTTCGCTAACTGGTATACTTTTTGAAGTGAAATCCGAATCTCAAAAGCTAAATTCAGAGCCACAACAGTTGAGGGAACAATGAAGTACTCCTTATCTAACATAATTGTGAGAGCCAAAAACCTCGGATTCCTAACTAAGAAGTATTCACCAAATCAATCAATCGATCATCAATCAACAGTATAGAAAGTGGTAATCATAATCGAGAAAATAAAACCTAATTTATGATCCAAAGTAAAGTTTATAACCTTAAGAAGAAGCTCGAGAAGGTATTTTTGGCCAGTGTCCGTCTCCAAATCTCCAGATGCTGAGGCCGAGCTCTTTGTAGAAGCTTCGGCGACAATACAGAGAAACTAGAGAGAATAGATATTTTACATCAATTTTAATAATTTAAATGTTTTTATACACTGCATTTATATAGCGTATATAGCTTCTTTTATGAATTTTATTATTTTATTCTTAATTGTGAAAAAGATGAACATTAGCTTAGCTTATTTATTATATATTAAGTCATTAAATATATAAAAACAAATTAATTTCTTAATAAATATACTGATGGTTATTTATTAGTATCAAGTATTCATCAAAAAATTATTATATCCCTTTTTTTTATATATATTTTTATACTTTTTTTTATGTTTGAGTTAATTATTATTTAATACCCAACCCATTATCCATTATAATTATTTGGTATTTAAAAAAGTTCAACAAATTTTACCGAATTTGGTATATAAAATTATCAAACGCATACACTTTTTTTTTTAATTTTTAAAAATTATATATTTTAAATAGAAATTTCGAAAAAAAATTAAAAATATCACCGATGTTATATTTTTAAAATGAACAAAATTATAGGATGTTATTATTTTTTCGCGAACTCGGTATCCCTCATTTTACATTTATTTAGTTGGTCTCAAATCTATTATCTAAAAATTATTATTCCACGACTAAATTTTTTTATGCATATATTATATGTATATATTATGTTGTTTGTACGTGCGTATTTTGCAAAAAGAATTTATGAAACTTTAACCAATATAACGAAACTTTTAACCAATATAACTGTTATTTTGTACATCTAAAAAAACGAAATTATAGGTAGTTCATGAGTTATGTTTTAAAAATTATAAATTTTTAAAAATTAAAATCACAAAAACAATATTTTGTTTAAAATTAATACATTTTAGTCTCCTGATCAAGAGCTTACAGTAAGTTGCCGTCCGGTCTTTATATATTGCTTCATATCAATTACATAAATTTGGTTCTGTATAGCTGTTGGTTTTTGGTATATTTTAGATTGTACAAAATGTTATATCGGGATATGATTTTCACATATCTCAATTTCGGTATATGTCTCTCCAAATCCAGTTTTGAATCATACAATTTAATCCGGACAGGATCTAATTCCAACATAACATTGTGAAATCAAACCAATTCAATAGTAACAATGTTCAAAACCTTTATATATATGTATATATTTTACAACACTTCTTCTCCGTGGCTCATTCGAAACAGCCTCGTCTAAGCACTCGAGTTACCTAAACTCCCTCTATCTTCATGTAGCACATAAGTGAGTTACCTAAACTCCCTCTATCTCCATGTCACACATAAGTTAGAAGTTACGACCGCCACATTAGAGGACACAATATAATCGTATCCAATACACTAACATTACCCAAAATATGACAAGAAACAACACAACACACCCTGATGCTTTTATTAATGATATTTATCTGCAGCAACACTCACTGACGCACAGAAAAGGACCCTGAGGCATAAAGGGCTTGATACACCGGTCGAATTCTAACGGTCAGAATTATGCATATGAGAGTGCCGAGCCCACAAACTCCGGCCAGAACCAGGAAAGTTAGTCTGAAGCAATCAGGACCTGAGCAGATAGAAGTTCCTTGCTTAGCTGCTTCCTTGTCGTATAAGTAACCAGCAATTCCGCTTGAGAAAATTAAAGCACCAACTGGATTGCCTAGTAGTATGAAATTATAATTGATCCCAAAATGTTTCAAACCGAACAGCTCGGAAACTGTAGGAACAGCTACGTACTGAAATCCGATACAAAATCCAAGCAGTGCTGTCCCAATGTAGAGTGTACCCTTGAGAGCTACAGCATACAGCAGGAAACTTAGGACCATAAACATTTGAGCCACTCCCATCCATAATGATCTAGGAATTGTATGTGATCTGCAAAGGTAAGTGTTAAGCCAAGTCATTCGCATAGGATAAATGTGAATCATCAAGGTTGTTTGCTGCGTAGATTATAAGCCAAAAAACTTAAAATAAGTGGTGTCTAATGAAAAAGAGGCAATTTTTAAACTAAAAAATGATCACATACAATAATAAGTAAAATCTAAAAACTTCAAATGTATATGAAGATTATGTCTAATAGCGAATGAACCAGTAAAAACATTACCCGAGAAAAAATAGTTATACTTTAAAACAGCCAAAATAAGCCAAAGAAGCCGACTATGTTTAGCTTTTGATCTTATGAGCCAAAACAACTAGCTTTTTGAAGACTATAAAGATAGATATATTTTTAAAAAAGAATTGCTTATAAGCCGAATAGTCGACAAGTAACTTAAAAGACAGAACAACAGATCCAATAAAACAGCATGTTAGAATACTAGCCAAAATATTTTCATAAATCGGAACTTAAAATGAAAAGGAGAAAGTGATTACTTCACAAAGTGTTCGGAGATAAGGCCGGAGCCAAGACGACCCAGAAAATTAAAAAAGCTGTAGAGACACAACAATATAGCTGTATGATTGACACCAAATGCCACGCCAATTTGAGCCAAGTTGTTGGTAAAAGTGACTCCTGAACCAGCCCCAAGAAAATACGCAAACCAAAGAAGCCAAAAGTCAGCTTTCAAAAAGGCTTCACCGAGCTTAAAGTCCTCCCCTCTCCTTGGTTTTCTTTTCTTCTTCACCGCTCCCTCTCCCTCAGCTATAAGGGATTCCATATCGGTGCTATCCTCATTCTCAAAGAAGCTACCAATATGGGATGCTGAGGAAGACGGTCTCAACAAAGGTTCGCTTTGAGTAGAACTATTATCCTCCTCTAGAGACAGATTATTCGAAGAACTTTTCTTGTCTTTCATAGGAAAAAGTGTCATTTTGACTGGAATAGCAAGAGGAGATAACAATATAACAACCATGACTGCTACTAGTATGTACGAAACGACTGTATCTAGAGAAACCAGCTGACTCATAACAGTGCACGTGACAAGATAGATGGCGAGTACAGCACTTGCAATTTGCACGAATATAAAATGGCTATGCTCTAATGAGTCTGCACCCGAAGCAGGAGTACAAGGTCGAATGAAGTGTATCACAGCTAAACACAGGATAGGGAGGCCAACAGTAAGGAACAATAACAAATACGAGGGGGATTGTTGTAGCACTAGGTTGTATAATACTGTGTATACTGCTGTACTTATCCCAACATAACCTTTGAGGACACCACTTACGGTGCCCCTGCTGAGCGGGAAGTTCCTCATGTTTGTCACAAGTACGGCCGTATTAAACCAAGCGTTGCTATTAGTTCCAACGACGAGTGCGATCCATAACTGAGAAACCAATGCATTAACAATATCAAAACAACAAAATTACATGAAGCTGTGGTATCAAATCCAATCCAAAGAAACGAAGGGTCGAAACACATACATAGTAGTAGCGGTCAAGTAGTCTCAAAGAACATGTACAGATATACACACAAATCAATAACTATACCCACCATCAAAACTCAGAGAAATTCATAAAAGTTATGCTTCTCAGAGAAAGTATTAAGAGCTTTAAATTATGATTAGAGTGAAACCCAAGCTGATTCACATCAACTAAAATCAAAGTTTAAAGACAATCCCAGCCGCATAGAGACCCAGTTCATAAAAATTCCTAGGAGCAGACAGTTAGATCATAACTTCACTAAAACTTGAATTAAACTGCATGATGACATTGACAAACAGGTTAGTCAACACTAGCAAATCACCTACAATTGATCTCAAAAGGAGAGAGTAATTACCACCCAAAAAGGCAACCCTTTTACAGTTTGGCTAACAGCAAGCCAGAGAACACCAAATCCCAAGAAACAAGCGATAACACCAACGAGCAGGATACACCAAGGAGGGAGCTTGTTAGAGGCATATCCAGGAACCAAACCCACATTTTCTCCAATATCGTTAGCCACACCAAGCATAGTGAGCTGTTGCTGGTTGAACCCAAGTACTGATTTTAAAGCAGCCGAGTATAGAGGGAAGGTCGACCCACTTCCTGCTGATACTTGAACCCAAACTGCTGCAGCTAAACCAACCCATGGCGGTCTGGTTCCGGCTTTTACCACTGGTTTTGGCATGCTTTCATATGCTCTTGCTATGTCTGTGTTACACTGAGAAGAAAGAAGAAAGAAGAAAGAAGAAAGAATGGTAAGGAAGTAGATTTACTGTTGCTATTGGTTTTGGTAAAGTCGGATCTCTGTCAACACCTAACTCTTTTGGGCTGTGGTCCTCAAAAGTTAACTTTGTTTCGAATGCTTTTTAAGGCAAACCTGTGGTCACTTTAAGTTTGAAAATAAGAAGTTGTCTTTTGTATTTATTCCTTTTACATTAAATTCATTATATTTTATTTACATTTTAAAATGTTAAATTAGATGACCATTTATTTATAAGATTGATTTATTTCGGAAAATGAGTTACAAATTTTCTTTAAGAAGAGTTTTTTTGAACTTTAAGAAAGCTCTCATCTTCGTCAGTTATTCTGTTTAGTTGTTTCAGCTTCCTTTCTTCTGGATTCAAATTTATTGATTTGAATGGAATTCCCCACCCTTTAAGTTTTAATAGAAAACATAAACAAAATCCAAAAGAATTTGAAAGAGCAAGAAAGCAACTCTGTATCTTATGTTGATATCGTCAAAAAATCCATTAGCATCAGTGACAAATTGGATTTTGAACCAGAAAATGCAGTCGAAAAACAAGATCACATATCAATTCAATAGAGCAATGATGTTCTTGAACAACTGAAGAAACAATCTAAATATTCTTTTATAGGTAAGTTTACACAATGAGTGCCAAAAAGAAATCTGCTGCTGCAATTTCTTGAATCTTTAAAACTAGAAGCAAGCTACAGGTATAAGATATGAGATTCAAGGCATGTTGTCTTTGAATTTGACTCAAAACAAGATCTCTGCAATGAGATTGCTTAAATGGAATGGAGACTTTAGTTAGGAAAGCCCAATCACTCTGGTCTAGATAAAAATACATCTACCAGAACACTTATACAACAAGAATGTCGTCAAAGCCATTGCTTCGAATATTAGAGATCCTTTAATTGTCAAAGTACCAGAAGAAAACAGAGCATTCCAATCTTGCACAGCATGGATCGAAATCGATTTCACCAAAAAGCTATTGAATGACGTCTGGATTAGTTGGAGTAAAGTATGGTTACTGGGCTAGAATCACTTACCTGAACGTGACTTTGTACTGTAATCATTGTCAACACCTGGGCCACAGTAAGGATCAATGCAAAAAAACCCAGAAGAATGATACTATTGATCCAAATATGATCTGAGTAAGAACATAAATGAAGTGATTACCAGCAAACACATTAAATCGATGGTTATAAAACATAAATAAAGCATTACTGATCAAGAAAAGAAGGAAAGAAATCAAACAAGTACTATAGAAAAGAAGGATACCGATATAAAGGGTTTCATCACTCCAGAACATGGTGAAATAATATAAGCTTTACAGACATTTTTTTATGGTTTCAATGCTACTAACATTGTGGGCTATGAAAACCTTGACACCGAAAATTCTTCTCCAAAGGTTAACAACATTGGTAGTCTTCAGAATTCACCGAAAAGAATCAACATCAGCAGAAAAATGATATCATATTCTCTATAATTCTATAGAGAGGATCAAGACAGCAATTTCAAAGAAACAATTGAAGCAGAAAATTTCCCACCAAAGGCTAAAATCAATGATAGCTTAAAGTAAAAGGAAAACACAATAAGGCTTCTATTAGAAGACTCAATTACTTAACTAAGAAAAATAATGCTAAATTTATAGTCATTCAATAACCATTGATTAATATTGGCGGTATGGAAAACATTGTGAGGAATCTGGGTTTTATTAACTTTACACATCATATATCTAACAAAATCTAGCTTTTCTGGCATGATGCCCTTACTGTCAGGATCTTAAATGATCATAACCAATGTATTAATACTGAAGTTAGCATCAAGAATGACTCTAAATATCTTTTGTTAACTGTGGTGTATGCTAAATTCAAGAGACTCAATAGAACTAAGCTCTGGAACTTCTTGAAAACTATCTCTACAACTACTCTAGATTGGATGATTTGTGGAGACTTCAATGTTGTTTGCTTAATTTATGAACATCTTGGTTGCACTACATTCTGTGATAATAGTACTAATGAATTTAATTAGATGATTAGTGATTGCAGAATTGAAGATGCAGGTTATGTTGGGTCTAAATACACTTGGTCCAACAATGTTAAGTGGAAAGACATAGACAGAGTTTTCATTAACAACAAGTGGGCTGACTCTTTTGGTGAAACAAAAATCATTTATAAAGCTATAACTTGCTCTAATTACTAATTATAATGTTAAGTTTAGGTCCATTTTCAAATTTCAGGATATGTAGGTTCTTGATGAAGATTTCCTTTCTTTTGTGGAAAACAACTAGAGTCAAGATATAGAGGTTGATCCTATGTTTAAATTCTGGAACAAGCTGAAAAGGCTAAGGAAAGGTCTCATCAACTGGAATAAAACCTATATAGGTAACATCTCTAATAAAGTGCAGGCACTTGAAGATGAAGTCCAGCTTATGGAATTTAATCATCAATTGCACAAAAATAGTGAATCTAAGCACAATCTAGCTAAAGCCAATGCTCTTCTAATAAAAGCCCAAAGAATGGAAGAAACGTTTTGGAGGCAGAAGTGTTACGCTAACTGGACAATTGAGAGTGATAAAAATACGAAGTTCTTTTACAGTTATGTCAAAAAGAAAAGGAAAAGAAACATCATCAATGGCATTAAGTATAGAAGTACCTGGATTAATGTCAAGCACTCCATTGGTCTCTCTGCAGTTGAGTTCTTTAAAGATGATCTTACTGATCTTTCATATAGTAGTAAAGAGGATGAAAAAAACAGCATGTTAGATCCTCTTTTCAATAGCATTTGCTAATCTCATTACTGATGAAGACAACATGATGTTTTTGAAGCTTCCTGGTGAAGAAGAGATTTAGAACATTATAAACAATATAAATTCAGTTAGTGTCTCAAGTATGGATGGATATAATCAATGTTTTTATAAAAATTGCTGGAAAATCATAAAGTTTGATCTCATTAATACTATGCACTCTTGTATCCTTAGTAAAAACATCCTCAGTGGTATTTTAGCCACTGGCATTTTAACCACTGGCATTTGCTTAAAAACCTAAGAATGTAAATCCCTTGAGCTGGAAAGATTATGGGCCTATTAGCTTATGTTCCCTATTAAATAGAATTATGTCAAAGATTTTCAATAATAGAATCATATTAATTCTTCCTAAAATCATTTCTTCCAACCAAGGAGGTTTTGTTCCTAGTAACTACATTCAAGATAATATTCTCATAGCTAAAGAGTTTGCTTTATGATCTTAACAGAAAGGTTAAAGACCTGAACCTTTTGATTCAGCTTGACATGTCTAACGCATGTGACAAGCTGACTCATGGTTTCAGTCTTAAAGTCCTCAACAATTTTGGCTTCTCTAATAGATTCATTTTCCTTATAAACAAGATAATAACTGTTGTTAATGTTTTTATGTTAATTAATGGAGAAGTGATTGGTTATTTCAAAACCACGAAAGGCCTGAGGCAAAGAGATCTAATTTCTCCTAGCTTTTTTATTGTAGCTGAGAAGGTCCTTCTAAGGGGACTTAATGCTCTATTTGCTTCCCATAAAACCATGAATTACAAAAATAGAAGCACTCTTCATATTAACAGCTTACCTTTCGCTGATGACATTCTGTTATTCACTAACTGTAAGGAATCTACTTTAGATAATCTATGTAAGTTTCTTCAAAGGTATCAAGTTATCTCAGGCCATGTGATTAACAAGGAGAAAATGAAAACTATAACGGCGATTGGGATTCATCCTTTAAAGATCAGTATTATAGCTAACAACATTGGTTTTGCTACTAGTTATCTGCAAACTGATTAGCTTGGGGTCACTATAAATACTAATAATAGAACTAACAATTATAATAGTCTATTGTGTAAAATTAACAACAGGATCAAAGATTGGGACTCAGTGCATCTCTATTTCACTGGAAGGCTAACTCTTGTTACATCTGTCCTTATGAACATCACGTTCTAGTGGATGCAAAGTAATATTCTTTCTAAAGGAATCACTCACAATTTAGAAACTGCTTTTAACAGATTATTTTGGGACCTTATAATTGTGAGAGAAAAATACTTTGGTGAAGGTGGATCACTGTCTGCAAATCTTATAATGAATGAGGTTTGAATGTCAGGAAACTAACTGACATTCAAGACTCCATTTCTTGCAAGATGTGGACTAATTTCAGAGACAACAAAATGTTATGGTCTAACTTAATGCATGAAATAAATTGTAAAGATTTGCATCCCTTGCAGATTTCTTCATCTAAACCAGGTTCTATGATTTGGAAAATGATTAACATGATTAAAGCTATGATCAACCACAAATCAGTTGGAGATTGGGATATGGTATGGTAGATTTCTAGTTAGAAAATTAGACTAACAATCAACCTCTCCTTACATTATAATACAAAGAAAACAATGTTTGGTTTACTGGTGAAAAGTTCAGTAGCTACTAGTTCTTAGATTGTTGGAATCTCAATAGACTTTGTGATCTAATTCATCCTACTAACCTTGATAGAATAAAAAACTACTCTGTTTAAACCGACAAGGAAGGACGATATCATGATTTGGAATTTATCAAAACCTGGCAGATTCAATCTTAAAGATATTTGGGAAGCTATAAGACATAAATAGTGAATTTTTCTATTTACAAAAAAATCTGGAATCCTTTAACACCTAAAAAGTTTTCTTTTCTTCACTGAAAGCTCATTCGTAACTTTATCTCTATTGATACAATAATGCAAAAGAGAAACATCTTCATTGCATCTAAATGCCAATTCTGTAGAAATATTAAATCACCTAACCATTTATTTGTATATTGTGAGTTCACTTAGTCTATTTGGTCTTACCATGCAGAGATAATCAATGTATTCATCTCTAAATGCATGACAATTACGCATATGACTAGAGTATGGCTTTGGTCAACTAGAAAGAAATCTCAGGTGAGACAAATTATACCATCTATTATCTCGGGTATTATTTGGAACTCTTAAAAACTCTGCTAAGATTAAAGTTATCAGTAATTCTTGTAAGAATGTTACTGATCAGGTCAATAACGTTCTTTATAATCTAGATCATTTTAAAACTCTTAAACTGCTTCGGTGAACTTAAAGCTGTTAAGTCTCTTGGTTGTTTCAATCCTACTTTAAACACTAGAAAAATACTATCTTAAGTGAATTCATCCTCTTATAGGCAGACCAGAACTAAACTCAGATGATTTTGTCAATTCAATGAAGAATCTAGTGCTTCTGTAATCATTAGAGACAGTAGTGGTAGTCTCTACGACACTGGTTCTCTTTATGGTAAGCTCAGCCCTCATTTTGCAGAGGCCAGAGCCCTCATTGATGGACTTCTCATTTGTAAGGATAATGATTGAAACCGGGTTGATTTAGAAATTGAATCTCAGATTCTTGTTAACTTTCTTGGAAATGGCAACATTGACTGGTCCTTTGAGCCTACTCTTAATTGCATCAGGAAGCTAACACATCCTTCTATGTCAATTAAGCACATTTTTAGAGACCAGAACCAAGTTGCGGACTGGTTTTCGCACTGGACTCTGAAGTGCAAAATAAAAGTTGACATTAACATCAACCAAATCCCTGTCAGTTTAAAATCTATTCTCATCCTAGAAATTATTGGTCTATGATATATATTTAGTTCCTAATCGGGCTCTTTTATGTTCTGTATTCTATTCAAAGAAATTTTTCTCTGATTATCTTATCAGTACTAAGTGTCTTTCAAAAAGGAATTTCCTAACTTAAAATATATATTGTAGATTAGATCAGTAATAAGACTTACCTCTCCAATGGAATCAAATCAATGTCTTCTTGCGAGATGATATTCTTACCAATCTCAAAGTTTCATCTTCTTCATTGGTAAATGAAGTTGTTCTTCTTAGTGTTCTTCAATGACGGTGTCCTCCATGCTTTTGATGTCGAGGTGTCCTCCATTTTTTGCGGTGGATGTGTACCTATGTTCCTTAAGGAATTGTTGTGTCCCTGAGTTAAAGCTAGCTAACTTATTCGAGCTTCAACTGCCCTTGTGAGCCCTGCTTTTGAAACATTAGTGTTGCCATAATGTTTGAGTGTAATTTCAAATTTTCGTTTTTACGCCAAATGTAATCAAATATCCCATTTCGCTAAAAAAATGTTAAATAAGATTTTTAGTAAAATGTTATTTATTAGATAAAAAATATGAATAAGAAATTATTAAATATGATTTAATACTTTTAAATATATATCATTAAAAGATTTTAACTAAAAACACCGAAAATAGACTTCTTTATTATTACATAATTAAGGTTTATCTAAATTTTTAATCTTGAATCATATATATTTTTACGGTAAAGAGATTTTATATATTTTTTTATATTTTTCAAAATTTGTAAATATTTATCTTTGTTTGATGGTTTAAATTAGTTCTCGATTATAAAGTTTTGTTATATATATATATATATATTCGAATTTGGCGTAAATTAGAGTTTTGTCGATGGACATTCGAGATTTAAGATTGTTGTGTAGGGTTCTTTTGGGTTGGTCTCGTATAGTAATGTCAACTTTATTAAATCTACATTCGTTGGTAGTATCGATCTAGCATATCGACAACTAGTCGACCCGACTCGTTGTCATCGTATGTCAATATTGACTTTTGTTGAGACATGTAGGGTCGACGTTAGTAGCGAATAACGACATATAATGTCGATAAATTGGATCAACATTAGTAGTCGTTATTTGTTTCTATCGTGGACAGGTAATGTCGATATTATTAAACTTTAACTATATGTTGTGGTTATACTTTGATTGTTTTATTTTGTTTAATGTATGTATTTGGTTTGTTTGTTTATGGTCTGCATTTTGTTTATATGATGTCCCCGGGGAAAATTTCACAAATGATCACTAATAAAACATCATCTTCTAGCGTGGCCAAATCACAGCTCTTCGAATACTTAGAACCGGTCGTAAGTTCTTTAGATTGGTCGTTTAAGGTATAATGTAGATAAATGTATTATTGCGCTTGATTGTCTACAAAGGCCGTAAAATAGACTTAGCATCGTAGCCGAAACCAAATGCAAAACCCAACACAATAGCTGGAGGCAGACCTAAAGCTAGAGTTAGGGACAAATCCTATTAGTGATCCAAACTTGTCGGCTGAAATGAAAGCTTTTTTAACTGAATTCCCTCATATACTGAGGCTATACAAATAATTGTTAATCATACCTTATACCATCACTATCATGACATAGTAAGTATATAATATTTTTTATAAACTATATTATATCTATATAAAAATATATGTTAAATATATATATATATATATATATATATATATATATATATATATATGTTTTTGGTTTGTAGAAGAGACTCGATGATATTATATGCAAGTTATATTTCACAGTTGGGAATTGAAACGCTAAGAATTCATCCAAGAATTCACCAACAACACATTATCCAAATCATTATGGAAAATATTAAATGCTTGGTGGTCGAATGAGGCTTTTGTATGAGCGTTCATTGAGAGATGACACTAAGATACTAGAAATTTCTATATATCTTCCAGGAAGATGATATTAAAGTTAAATGATATCTCTTGCACTACAAGTTTGTCTACCTGATGACACCTCATTGACCTAAGCGCAACAATAATAGTGATGTTAGGGCAGATATGGTGTCACTCTTTCTTGGCCTTAAACTTGTTATGATCAGATAATAACTTAGTAAAAATCATAGAATCTCGCTTAAAATGACATGATACAAAGGACATATTTTACAACCGAGTATTACTATGGTCGATTAAGGTCGAGGGCTACTATAATTTATTGCGCACGAGTGTATATTATAGTTTTATTCAAAATTATAGGTTTTCTTGACACGACTGAGACGTAAATAAAAGTTGATTGGTTATATTCTCTCCAAAACTTAGCCACATTAGATCAACATGTATAAGGGAGGCACAACTTGTCAGAAATATACAGTGCTTTACGTTCGGCATGCAAACATGACATAAAGAAGATGAATGATTTTTCTGTGGTATTTGAGTATTGGGTATATGAACATATCCACAGTTTTTAACAATCGTGTTGGAAGGGTTGTCAAACGTTCAGGATGAATTTTTGTGTGTAGACTTCAGATTTGTAAGGATCCCAAAACAAATATTTTCCTATAAAATGTAGGATATAAAAGGCTTACTCCCGAACGTTTAACACTTGATATAGTGCATGTATTTATTTTATGTAGATTAAGTATTAACACTTAATATATATGATAATTTATTTTAATTAATATTACATATCAACTTCCAACCATATAAGAGTCTCCAAGCTATTAGACCGTTTAAAAATATAGCATGATTTGACTATTTTATTAGGTGCTGGTATAAGATAAAATCGTACATATCCAACTGCGTAGTTCAACAGTTAGTCACATCAAACACATATCAATTAAGTCGATAAGTCCTTTGAGAGAGGAAAAATGACCAATAGTAATGCAAACTATATAAAGTTGGTTTGGTGGTATTGAGACCATAACCTTTTATCGTAAGAAAATAGATATACACAAATGGTAATCGATTTCGGTATCATACTAAAGACCCACGCTATAAATTTCATTTGAAATAATCTTTGGTATGTTTTATACCATATTCTAGACAAGGTAAACCCTCATGATCAAAAGATGGGACATAATACGTACGAATATAACTTGTGTGCTTTACCTAAGAGAATAGTTAGTCAATATGAACATCATTTTTCAAAGATGGCACTCGAGGATAGTATGGAACTGTCTTTGAAATCTCTAGATTTATTTTATTCATATTTATCCTATTAGGGATACATCATGTGTTTGTTAATTAAATATGTTTTCGAATGTTACGTTTTTTAGATGTTATATTTTGAATGTTATGTATTTAATGTTATATTTTATTTTATTTAAATGTAATTTTATATATTGTATTCCAAATTATATTTTATGTTAATCTAAAAAATATACATTATCGTTTATACTTGTCAACATAACATCTGATGTCAACTACAAGCGTCGATATTAAGTATCTGTAGAACAATTTTTTTGTACTAATGTAAACGGGTTGCATAAATAATAAGTGTTGTATAGTGGAAAGTAATATTGGTTCAAAGTTATAAAATTAGTGTGAAACTTAATGTAAGGATAATTAAACTTATGTTGTTGAAAACAAATAATGACGACTCGGATTATCAACATTAGTTTCCTAGATGAAACATCTCATGTCAATCCGTCCCATCGATATTAGTGAAAATTTTATTTTTATAAAGACACTAAATATCAACGCTTTAAGTTGACATTTTTTTTCAATTTTTCATTTATTCACGTGACGTTAGATTATTGGTTAAATTAACTAACTTTATTTATCTTGACCCATTTTATCAAAATATGTAAAGATAAAATGAACTTAACAATTTTTATTTTTTATTCATAATGCTTCACAATTGTAGTATATGCACAAGTTTTTTTAATAGTTAAATTTGAGCCAACATATTACACCATACTCTAACGTCATATAATAGGATATATAAGTTTTATTCATTATCCTTATGTTTATTTGTAGCTCGGAATCATTTGCCCAATACATGACTAGTTTAAAAGAAGCAATAAAATCTTCTGGCATCGTTCATTCTTTGTATATTTTATTCGCATTTGCAAAAATATTTTTGTTTATATACCACTTGCATAACAAGTGTACGACTTCTGGACATACCTTGTTGATTGTGCATATCAACGTAAATTTCATATTTATCCACATAATATTCGGTAATGTGAACTCATCTTCTTTTTTGAACACCCAAAAATGATCCATCACCCAAATGTTATTGTCTTATTTTTCCACCCTAAAAATTAATACAATAAAAAATGGTAAACTTATTGATGTAGCTCAATAATTTTAATCAATATCATTATATACCTTGTAGTTTTATCTGTACTATCTATAATCTGAACATGTGAGATTGTTCTTAGAAGTTTGATGAATATCAGGTGTGCAAAAAATAGATATGTGATTAGCTCAAAGTTGTCACTTTTCGTACGATTCTATTTGACATACTTGTTTTCCTTTATCCTATCCTAAAAAAACTGTATGTATGACTGACCGCCCAAGTCAAACATATTGTGTTTGTGTGTTGTATTATAAATATCATGTATCTTTGATACATTTCCAACTTTCACATTCTCCAAACCTAGTAAAACTTCCATAGGATGGGCACGAGTTGTAGCCAAGTTCGTACAAAAAATTTATTGTTTATTTTCAAAATTATCTCTTCAGGCATTCTTATAAATTTTTTGCAAACTCGTGATTATGTTTTTTACTTATAATTGTAATAGTTCATAATCCAGTTTCAACTATAACGAGATAAGCACTTTATCTAAAAAGATAATTTTTTTGGATAATATTGCTTCTTCTCTTAACATAAAGTTTCTTAGGTTATTTCCTGTACAGTCCAGATTTCTCGAAAGAAAAAATTAATCTCAGATCTCTCGCAGTATTTGTGTCATCGTAAAAAAAACTCTTATCTATCACGTATCTCATACTTTTATCCATATATTCTACCCATTATTCAAGTTCAAATTTAATGTAATGTGTATGAATCGTGAATATGTATTGATTATCTCTGAAAATAGTTGGTTTTATATTGGTTTCAATTATTTAAGTCATAAACTGTAACACGTAAATTAAGAACCATAATCTATGCAAACTAAAGTTTACTTTAAGCATAACATTAAACTAATGTCTGCTTCATGGAATAGACATTACGTATTAGTGAAAAGATCTTCTTTCGAACCAGATTTGATTCGGGACTATTATATGTTCAAGGTCCAACATTGAAATAATTTAATTAGTTTTTCCTGACTTTTTCTGTGTCAACAAACAATTCAAAATACTTTGATTTTTTTAGACCGAGTCTCGGTCAAATAACAATGATTTAAAGCACTTTTTTATACTATTTTGGAAACCCAAAAAACTCGTAAAATCATTTTGTACTAGTATCGATTTCATAAAAGACGACATTAGTTGAAATTATATTTTTGCAGACATGGACCAGATTATCCAATAACCAATACAAAATTTGACTCATCATGTAACCATCCATAAAATACATACACCCCTTACTTCACGATTTCAGATTTTCATTCGGCTCGTTTTGACTATGAACTATAACATATAGGAAATATAATTTTGCACCTGGAAATTTTTTACTTCATTTAGACTCAAATCAATTTTTAAATGTTTCATTTTTAAAATTTGATAAAAATAAAACGAATGTTGATTTTTTTGTGTTTTATTATTTTTCAAAATTTTATTTGATTTTGTATATTTATGTGTTTGACTTTCAGTATTTAAAATGAAGTGTGGATTAAGAAATGTTAAATTAAATGTTTCCATATTTATGGTGGGCGATATTAAGTTAAAAATATATAAAAGATAAATAAAAGCAAATGATAATTAGAAAACAAAATATTAAATATTAAAAGTGGACTTATTTATTAAGCATTTAATTGTTGCTAATAAAACAATATCCTCTTCTAAGTTTAAAATTCACATATATTTTTTTAATTTTCAATTTAATTTTTTATTTTTATAGTTAGAACTTTAAAGTTACATTTTCATTTTAAAAAAGATAATGAAACTAATTGAAATTTAAAATTTAAAAACCACAATCATTTGTCCTAATAAAATATTTTGAAATTAGTATTATTGTTTAAACTAGTATTTTTGTTTCCATTGTGTTTTAATTTTGTTTGATCTAAAACAATAGAAAAAGATCCTAATAAACTAAAACAAAAGTTCTATAATTATTTTGAAAATAGTAAATAATAATTTAATTAGTTGTGAGTTTTTGTTGGAATTATTGATTAAATAAGGTTATCGGAGTTGATCTAAATATGACTTCATATCATTTGGATAAAATCTAGGTGCCAAATAGCGAACTAGATTGATAATGAGCTAATTATGTAATAATTAGGCTAAAATTGACTCACGCCACTTACGCGAGATTAAAAAAAATCCTCGCGACAATTTAGCCATAAAATCTAAACTTCTAAGTTACTGATCGACCTTCGCGATAATAAGATTGCTAGCCATGGAAATCCGGAAATTATAAAACAACGCAACGAAAACAAGATTGCTAGTAAGTAAATACCAAAAATAAGATTCTCATCGGGAAGACATGGCACTTCGGTGCAGAGACAACGATTATTAAATATTGTATACTGCAAGACCATAGTAATTCTTATTAAAAATATATATTCATACAGATCTCAACTCTCATGTTATATGAAAGAGCTTTCCGATCAAATTTCTGAAGACAAAAATTATATAAGCAATTTTTATTTTCATATTTTAACATTAAAAAATATTATATACAATAGTCGCAATAGAGAAAAAATCATCATTATTAAAATTATGAACGAAATCCGATTTTTATCATACTAATTCGACATACAAAATTTTACCATACGATAAGATAAATTGACATTCTTATTTGTGAATCTAGAAATCTACTATATTATCCATGTGAAGTTGGACAAAATGTTAAGGTCTACCAACAAAGATACTTTAGAAAACTAGAAGCAACGCAAACACGTGATGAGGATGATCTTATATGTTATAGACATATTTTGTATATCTTATCAAACCACCTATTTGATTTTTACACTACCATATCCAAAAACCACTATGAGAAATAAAAAATTGAATAGGAAGTAAATCTCTTATATCTTAATATTTCAATTTTAAATTTTTAGATCAAAAATCATTTCTACCCTAAATTCATGAGTTATAAGTGATCTTAAAAAAACTCATGTCTGTAAAAATAATATTTTCAAAATTCTTTTTTATGAGAGAAATAATAGAACAATTATCTCATATATGGAAGTACTATTGGAATTGAATATTTACCAGTCTCGTGAGTACATATATAAACTAATACATAAGCATTTAAGTATCTAAAAATATTTGTTCATAAAATAAATAAAGGAAGAGCCTCAAGAGAAAAATTTCAGGAATGTAAATGCGGTGGAGCCAAAGCGAAAGAAACTAAAATTTTAATAATTATAACTTGCAACAAGAACAAGATTATCTTCAAACATAGTCATAAATTTTATTTCTTTTTTGGAAATACATGTTATATTATGCGTGGTTGCAACCTAAAAAAGGAAAGTGAGAGCATAATATCATAGAGGAAGAATTTATCGCTTGATGTCATAAATGACTTAAAATTTGGTTAGTGTTACCATGCTTGCACACTAATACATATTTTGCATGATAAATAATTATTCAAAAAATGGAGAAAAGTAAATAAAAAAAGATGTGCAAATAGGAAATACCAACAAGTCGAAAGTCGAAGGTTGCAAAAATGTTGAATCGATGTTGAAGATAACTATCAGGTTTTTTTGGCAAAATCTAGAATTTGTTCGATGTAAAAATATTATGACATTTCTGACTCATGTATTTATAACGTGGAAGATTTTATTTACTTATAATCAAATGGTAATTATTTATTATGGCATGATAGACTGGCACATATGATGAGTCCGAATTCGAAGAGCTCCCCGGAAGGGTAGTCCAAAGTAAATCACCCCGTAAATTCGGACAGACTCCATGACTTCAATTCGGACAGCACTGATTGAACCGGACAGATGATCTTGAACACTGCAAACATAAGGCAGTTCGAACTATGACTAAAGTACTAAAAAACCTAATCACTGTCTGACTAAGCTACCTGCACATCTGCTTAAAACTCTTGGGTCTTTAAACATGACCCGGGTCCATTAAACTTGACCCGAAAGCCCATAAGGGCCCAAATATCATACTATAAATACCCAACCACCAACATTAACTATGGGTAAGAAAAATTAACTGCTGCCAGGCTGCTCAATTCTCTCTCCACCCTTGAAACACTTTGAAACACCCTTAAACACCACCACACCACCGCGAAACACCCTCACACCGTCCTAAAACTCCACTTGAAATTACCAGCCTACCCTCAGGCTACTTTTATCCACACCAAATTGGCGACCACAGTGGGAGGCAACGGTGCCTGAATCAAGCATTCAAAACCAAGTAAGGAAATTCTGTCCGAATGAATCCGGATAATCCAGAGCTTCCACCAGCTTTGCTTGAAGTGGTGGAAGAGAACGATGAATATACTGTCCAAGAGCGTGACAGGTTGAGGGTCGAAATAGAAGCTCTGAGGGCTGAGAAGGCCAAGATGGGCATGAAGGAAAAGTCCAAAGCATCAGTTGCTCATCGCTCTGATAACCCTCAAGAGCATGAGGCTTCAAAAACTCATGTGAGCACTAAAAAGACACATGCCAGTTCTAAAAAGTCTCACCAGTCCAAGCCTGTGGAGAATTCTGACTCAAGCTCAGAATCTTCGGACAGCTCTTCGGACAGTGAGGGAAATGAAAAATCCTTGTCCTCCAGTAGTGATGAGGGGCGAACCAGGAAAAAATAGAAGCAAGTTAAAAAGTATTCCAGAAAAAGAGATCACCATGGAAGAATGAAAAGGCACATTGGAAAAGGATCATCTCACAGCCGGAGGCATATAGACCGGATGCTGGTGGATCCTTTTGCCTTCCATGATGAGCCAGGTATCTTTGCAACACCTAATGAGGATACTGCGTTCAGTCGTGGGAGGAACTGGAGGCAATCGCCATTGTCTTCCAAGATACTGTCCGGAAACCTCCCCAAGAGGTTTGATAGCACCAAGATGGAAAAGTACGATGGCAGTACTGATCCAGACAATCATCTGGAGCAATTCAAGAACTTCATGATGAACTTTGATGATGATGATAAACTACTCTGCAGGGCATTCTCCCAGTCCTTTACGGGGAGTGCTCTGAAGTGGTACAACAGCCTTCCTCAGGGTTGTATCAGAGACTTTGATACCTTTTGGGTGGCCTTTCGAAGGCAATTTGTGGGGAGTAAGGAGCTCAAGGGTAATGGAGATACCATAATCCATTGTGCCCAAGAGCCAAATGAATCGTTGAAAGAATACATAAGTCGTTTTGTGAACACAAAGAACGGGCTGGCTGATTGCTTTGAACAAGTGGCAATAGCATCCCTGAGACAAGGTTTGAACCCGGGCAACCTGGCTGATTCAGTAACAAGGAAGAAAGCCATGACCTGGGGTGGATTGCTAAATCAAGTTGGGAAACAAATAAATGTTGATGAAACAAAGAAGACCAGGGTGCACAGACAGGTGAGATCCACCCCGGTGGCACCAACTCCAAATCAAAACCAGTCCGGAAACAAAGCTAGAGAAACCGGACAGGGGCATGGAAGAGGAAAAGCTCAGTCTCAACCAGCTACCCCTGCACAAAGCCAACAGTCTAGAAACAAAAGAGGGCCATGGGTCCAACCGGAGTGGTTTGCAGAACTCAAAGAAAGTGTGGCAACCATTTTTGATAAAACTAAAGATGAAGTACACTACCGGAGACCAGCAACCTTGCAGTCTCCCAGAGAACATCGAAACAGTTCTTTTTGTCAATATCACAATGATATTGGCCATACTACTGATGATTGCATATCCTTGAAGCAAGAGGTTCAGAACCTGATTGAAAGAGGGAAATTGGGTGCATACGTTAAAAGAAGAGGAGGCAACAGGCCTGACAACACTCACCGGGCTGCTCCGGTTAATGCTGCCCCAGAAGGGGCTATGGTGATCATTGAAAGGTTTGATGTGGAATCTGAATATTTGGATCCTGATCCAACAAGGAACAGAGTGGGTGCAATAGAGGAGCGTTCCAGGTCGGTCTCCGGGCTCATTAAATTCTTTGAGTCCTTGACAATTTTCGGAGGGGACACTGTAACGGCTCCTACCACTTCATCAAGAAAAAGGCATGTTCATAATTTGGCTACCCAACTAGAAGGGGGCATGACCTCTTATCAATCGTCAAGTTTATTCCCATTCATTGTCTTTGATGGGGATGATTTGAGAGACATTACTGGCCCTCATGAAGATGCTGTTGTCATAGGAGCATCGATAGGGGGCAATGAGATAAGGCGAATCCTGGTAGATACTGGGAGCTCTGCCAATATCCTTTTCCTAGATACTTACAAGAAAATGAAAAATCCAGCTGTGATTCAAAAGTCAGACAGATCGATCGTAGGCTTCACGGGCAGCTCAGCTGATGTAATCGGTGAGTTCGAAGAGGAAGTATTGTTGGGCAGAGGCCCTTTCAAGAAAACAGTCAGAATACTTTTCATTGTGGTGGATTGTCCCACTTGCTACAATGCTATTCTAGGGAGATCTTGGCTCTCTAGGATGCATGCAGTGGCTTCGACAGTCCATCAGTGTCTAAAATACGCTGTTCAGGGGCAGGTTGGGGTTGTCCGGAGCAGTCAAAAAGTTGCAAGAGAATGTTATGCCACTGCCTTGGCTCCACGAACGCTGGGGGCAGTCTGTATAAATGACCAATAGCAGTTTGAGGGCCTTTCTGGGGGTGAGGGTGAAATTGATGACCCCAGAGAGACCCCTGGAGTGTTGATCCCAGTTGAGGAGGTTGAGACACACTGCTTGGAAGAAGGGAAATTTGTCAAGATAGGGTCCAAAATGCCACAAGTATTGAAAGAAGAGATGTTAAAATTCTTAAAAGACCATCAGCATGTCTTTGCTTGGTGCAATGCTGATGTTACTGGAGTTCCATCAGAAGTGATTTCCCATCACTTATCTGTCCGGAGAGACGTAGCACCAGTGGTGCAAAAGAGGAGAGCTTTCTCAAAAGAAAAGGCTGACGTCATTGTACAAGAGGTTGACAGACTCACAAAGATGGGGCACATTAAAGAATCTCAGTATCCTTTGTGGACTGCCAATCCAGTCTTGGTAAAAAAGAAAAACGGTAAATGGCGAATGTGCATTGACTTCACAGATCTCAATCGAGCTTTCCCAAAAGACTTGTATCCGGTTCCCCGAATAGATCAGCTGGTAGATTCTACTTCTGGGAACAAGCTACTCTCCTTCATGGATGCTTTCTCCGGGTACAATCAGATCCAGGTGGATCCAAGAGATCAAGAGCATACCACTTTTGTTACTGATAGAGGTTTACACTGCTACAAGGTGATGCCTTTTGGTTTGAAAAATGCTGGGGCTACTTATCAAAGGTTAGTCAATAAGGCATTTGCTGATCAAATTGGAAGAAATATGGAGGTTTACATTGACGATATGATGGTGAAAAGTGTGGATGAGCAGCTGTACTTGTCCGACCTCCAGGAGACTTTTGCCAACCTGGCCAAGGTAAATTTAAAGTTAAATCCTGAAAAATGTGTGTTCGGAGTGCAGTCCGGGAAGTTCTTAGGGTATATTATAAGTGAGCATGGAATACAGCCCGACCCGGACCAACTCAATGCTTTATTTCAAATGGAGCCTCCTCGAAACATTAAAGAAGTACAGCGGTTAACGGGGAGGTTAGCAGCCTTGAACAGATTCATCTCAAGGTCTTCGGACAGGTGTGCTCCTTTCTTTCAAACTTTGAAGGGTGCAAAGGGGTTTGAGTGGACACCACAGTGTAATGAGGCATTCAATGAGATTAAGAAGCATCTGTCCTCTCCCAAGACTTTGTTTAAACCAATCGAGGAGGAGACTCTCTTTGTGTATTTGGCTGTTTCAAGCTGTGCCATCAGTGATGTGCTAGTAAGGGAGGTTGATGGGTATCCTCACCCAGTATACTACATCAGCAAAAGCCTGATTGATGCTGAACGGCGTTACTTGAAACTTGAAAAACTAGCATTGGCCTTGGTAATAGCTGCGAGAAAGATGAGGCCGTATTTTCAGGCTCATCCTATCATCGTCCGGACATCTTTTCCTTTAAAGAATGTCCTTCAAAAAGCAGACATTTCAAGCAGAATGGCAAAGTGGTCAGTAGAGTTGGGGGACTTCGACATAGACTTTGCTCCTCGAACAGCAGTAAAAGCTCAAGTTGTGGCTGATTTTCTGGTCGAATTCCATTCTGATAGGGACTCAGAACAACCTGCTGATTCAAAAGACAAAAAAGTGTGGATTGTCCGAACAGATGGAGGATCCAGTGCCATAGGATCTGGGGCAGGAATATGTCTTACTTCCCCCTATGGAGACAACATGTTCCAAGCTATTTGTTTTGCTTTCAAGGCGTCCAATAACGAGTCCGAATACGAAGCAGCTATAGCTGGGTTGAAATTGGCTTATATCTGTGGAGCAAAAAGGGTCAAGCTGCTAAGTGACTCCCAATTGCTTGTCCACCATGCCTTGGGCCTATCAGAAGCTAGAAAGGAACAATTGATTAAATATTTACTTCTCTTGAAAAATGAGGCAATGAAGTTTAAAGCTGTTGTCTTTGAGCATATTCCCCGGGCAGAGAATGAGCTAGCAGACTCGTTGGCAACAATAGCGTACACGGAGTCCTATCCATGGATCCATGTGCTTGAAAGTCCTTCTATTCAACTTGATGAAGGGGAAAAAGAAGAAGTCTTTGAAATACAAGTAAATAAGCCTCAGGATTGGAGGTCTCCTCTTATACAATATCTGTCTGATGGCATCGTACCTTTGGATAAATCACAAGCCAGAACTTTAAAACACAAGGCTCGTGGTTTCATCATGATTAGAGAGGTCTTGTACAAGAAATCCTATAGCAAACCTCTCCTACGCTGTTTAGGAGATCATGAGTCACAGATGGTTCTCTCCGAATTGCATGATGGTGAGGGATCAGCCCATTGTGGATTTAGAGCATTAACAAGAAGAGTGTTTCTCTCCGGATATTATTGGCCATCAATAATGAGAGATGCTAAGGAGCTGGTAAGAAGGTGTGACCCATGCCAGAGGTACAGCAATGAAATTCATGTACCAGCTATTCCTTTGGAATCAATTTCTGAGCCTATCCCTTTTGCTCGATGGGGATTGGACTTAGTTGGGCCTCTCCCTATGGCGTCCGGAGGGCGTAAAACCATAATTGTAGCCATTGACTACTTTTCGAAGTGGATAGAAGCAGCCCCCTTAGCAGGAACAACATCAAAGGCTGTTATAAAATTCATTCTATCCAACATATGTTGCAGATTTGGTGTCCCCCAGAGAATAACGACAGACAATGGGCCACAGTTTGACAACAGAGAAATGGAGAGCTTCTGTGCCTCAAGGGGTATTCAGCACTTCTTTTCTTCACCCTTCCACCCACAGGCCAATGGACAAGTTGAAGTGGCTAATAGAACAATACTGTCTGGTTTAAAGAAGAATTTGGAAGGGGCTGCTGGGAAATGACCTAGTTATTTACAAGAAGTCTTGTGGGCCTACCGGACAACGCCTGGGGCTGCCACACAAGAATCACCTTTTGCCTTGGTCTATGGGATGGATGCAGTAGCTCCCATAGAAAAGACACTCCCCTCTTTTCGTGTTCATAACTTCTCCGGACGGTCTAATGAAATAGCAATCAGAAATCAGCTTGATTTGATTGAAGAAAGGCGAGTAAAAGCTCATCTTAGAATGGTACACTATCAGGGCTTGATGAGAAGCAGGTTTGCTTCTAAGGTTAAAAGAAGGGACTTTCAACCATGAGATAAAGTGTTGAGGAAAGTTTTCTTGCATACCAAGGAAAAGCTCTTCGGAAAGCTGGCCCCAACTTGGGAAGGTCCGTATACGGTGGTTGAAAGAATCAAGCCTGGCACATACTGGTTAGAAGACAAAGATGGCAGGGTTTTAACTCACCCTTGGAATATTGAACACCTTCGAATGTACTTAGAATAAAACTTATGTAAATATTTACTTGTTTCAACATCCATGTAAATATTTGGGGGCATACCGCTACCTCTCTCCGGCGCCACGGAGAGTTTTAAATGAAACTTGGAGCTTTTTTGAATAATCTTCTAAGTTTTTGCAAAATTCTGTTGGTTGTCATACTATCCGGACTGAAAGGTCTAAGGGCTACTTAAATTCTAGCCAGAGAAACTAAACACTCTCACGACTCAATAACTCAAGACTACTTAAACTCCAACTATTTAAACAGATTATGAAAGAAGAGAATGGATGAGCAAAACAAAACATTCATTCAATAACTTAAAATTGCCTTGGCCTTCCAAGGACTTTTTAAACAAGTTTGAGCACAATACAAAAATCTGTCCGGTTAAAACGGACAGCATCACAAAAAAAAGGTGCCTTGGCCTTCCAAGGACTTTGGTTCGAACAAAAAATAAACAAAACAAATTACCAACTAAGGTGGAGCCTTTGAAGATGGCTCACCCTCATCTGTTCCCTTGGTCTTGATATCGCTTTTTTCCTCAATGACCTTCTTGCCTTTGGGGTCAGCCTCTTCTTCACCCGGACTCTCTCCGGTTTCCTCCTCGTCACCAGATGAGGATATATCAGTGTACCCTTCATCAACCATGGTCCAATATGGGAGATTATCGTCATCCACGTAACGCCATAAGTCCCCAAGTCTCCTCTTCGGGAACTTCTCGTGAAATAGGAGGACCATGTCGGACTTCACCTTTTCAATCAATAATTCCACTTGATCATGGCCTCTTGATCCTTCACCAGAGCAGCTTTTTCGTCAACAGCTTGAGTCACTGCATTCTCTAAAGCAAGTTTGTCAGTAGTCAGATTGGTGACAAGCTTCTCTTTTGCTGCAGTCTCATCTTTTGAGGTTTTCAAGTCCTTTTCCAACTCGGACAGCTTAGCCCGGAGATCTTCTAGGGTTTTCTCTAAAGAGGCAACTTTTGTGTTGCTTTCATTTTGACTCTTCTTCAGCTGTTCGTTCGACTCCTTGAGCAAGTCGACCTTAGTAGTGGCAGTCCTGAGGTCTTCGGACAGTGACTCCTTCTCAGACTTAAGTTCTTTGATGGACTCTGCCTGACTCCGGACCTGCCTTTCCAAGGTAAGTACTGGTTGCACGTTGCTAAGGAGGGAATGAGCTATAACGTCTCTTTCGCTGGAAACCAAGAAAGTCCTGCCATTAAAGTTTACTGTGTTGGAGCTGCTTGGGGGAACATATGGCCCTGCGAACTCATCTCTTGACAGACCAATGAAGTAATCACCTAGGGGGCCCAGACCGGTGACGTCCACTTCATCCATATTAATCTCTCCCCTATCCACTTCATCAGTGTGAAATTCCATTGGAATCCCTTCATTAAGATTCCCTGGGATCTCTTCGGCTAAGGTTGGATCAGTTGGGAAAGTGGGCTCCGGATCTCGAAGAGAAAGCTCCTCTCCTTGGGAAATCTTTTTCTTTTTGACCTCCCTATCAGCACTGTCACTCGCTTGCTTACGAGTCCGTTTAGGAGCCCTTGAGGGTTTTGGGGACTTCGCTCTTTGTTTCTCGCTCTCCTGTTCTACCACTTGTAGAAGGTTGGCATCGACTTGAGCCTGAGCTGGCACCTCTGAACCTGTTGGGACCTCTTTCTCAGCATCCTCTACTGCTCTCCTGCCTTTCTTCTTCTTGCCCTTCATTTTACTTGGGGCTTTGGCCCGGGCAGGAAGGAAAAGGGTCCCATCTAGCTCATGAGACCTTCTCAGCACTATGTCATCATCAGGAGGGGTGGAGAACTCCTCCCATGTTAAATCCCTTCGACCTGTGGTGTTCCACAGGTGAGATCTCGCCAAGTTCCCCGAAGTGAAAGCCTTGTGAAACCGGTTCTCCCAGTTCTCTGCGGCCCATGCATTTATCTTGCCACAGGTGACCTGTCCGGCTTTCAGATAGTCTCCGAACTCTTTTGGCAGTTCTAACAAAACAAAAGAATAACTAGTTAGTGAAAGCTTAAAGAAGGGAAAATTCGAACAGAAGCTTAAAGGAAAACTTACGATCGCTCCTCCATCTACTTCGAAGAAGGCTAGGATTCTCCCCGACCTTGATTTTATTGTCATTCTCCCATGAGCCACTTACAAACAAAAACTGGCTCCTCCACTTACTCTCCGACTCCAGGAGATCATCGACGGCTTTCAAGTCATTCCCCATATTAAAGTGATAGAAAGGGAACTGATGGTGTTTGCACAAACTAGCAACAGCAGCGAACTTTTCTATTGGAAGAGGAATTCCGGACAACCTAGATGCCATAATGCATGACATCAAGGTGTACCATCCGTTAGGGCTCAGCTGTGATGGACATAGCTTGACTAGGTGGAAATAACGCACTATCTCCGGATCCAGTGGGAACCTAAGTCCCTAGTTGAATAGCTCCGTAAAGAAGACTATCTCGTTTCTCTTGCAATCCATCGGGGTCTCCGGATCGATGGGAATTCGGATCTTTACGTTTTCAGGGATCCCCCACTTAGTGCGAAGCCGTCCCAAGTCTCTAGTATGAATAAACGTGTATTTGGTTTTTAACAAAGACAAAAGATACTTAAATTCTACCTTGTGAAAGCAGGGCCCAACTTTCCCTTCAAGGCTCTCCGGCAGATCCGGACGCCTCAGATACAAGTCCTCTTTGCCTTTCTTGGCAACAACTATAGCAGTTTCAGCTTGTCCGGAAGACTCGGACTCAAACCTGACCTCCTCAGTGGAGTCTTCCATCCTCTCCTCCATTACTGTTGGGGGAGCTTCTGCAGAAACAGCCCGGGGAGGGATGAAGCTTGGCACAGCTGATCCTCCGGACTGTTGGCTAGATGTGTGTTTTTGAGTTCTCGCCTCAGTTTGAGTTTCTGAGGTCGAGGTGTCCTTGGGAGGTAGTGGACTGCTAGCCTCCGGACCAACCGGCCTTTCCCGGAGAGTCCTAACAGTTGCCCCGGACCCTGAATCGATGGTATTTTTTGAAGAAAGTCCCTTAACCAATCTGCTTGGTCTTTTCATTATTAGTTTGTCTGGAGAATGGTCGGAGTCGGACCCCATGGCAATAAAAGTGGATTTCTTCCTGACACTTGTGACAACGACCCCTGGTTCGACAATGGGGATTGACTCTTGGACTGATGAGCCAGAAACTATAGGGGAGAGTGTTGATTGAAAAAGTTTTCTAGGTTTTGTACCTTTCGAAGAAGACGAACCTCTATCAGATTCTTCGATTGAAGGGGCTGGTTTCTCGACAGGCGACGCTGGAAGCCCTGCTGCAAGTCTTTTCTCTTTTTCAACCCTTTGAGCTTTCTCTAGTTCTGAAAGATTGAGCCAGCCACCCTTGATTAGAGCTGTTCTTGCTGTGAACATAAAACAACTAAGGAAAGTTTGAAGTTTTAGAGAGATGAAGTTTTGAGTGAAATGGCAAAGTAAAAGTGAAAATGAGACTGTGAAAGACAAATGAAATTTATAGTAAATGTAAAAAAGGGTTTGATTCCTAGGAGAATCCGAAAAGTTGGGCAATGATTAAAAACGGCGCTGACGTCATCAATAGCACTTAAAGAAGTAACTTGTTCGAGAAAGTGGTGCAACTTTCAAGGTGAAAAAACGGCTAAAAGTAACCAACCAGAGAGTGACACGTGTCCCACTACCTCTGACAAACAACCGTTTGGAATTCGTAACGGTTGGACTGTCCGGGCCTATCTCAATTCTCTTCGAATTGGAAAACCACTTCTTCAATCGGACTGTTTTTCAGTTCTTTAACAAGGACACTTGTTCAAATACCTAAAAAAGGGGCTCCTGATGAGTCCGAATTCGAAGAGCTCCCCGGAAGGGTAGTCCAAAGTAAATCACCCCGTAAATTCGGACAGACTCCATGACTTCAATTCGGACAGCACTGATTGAACCGGACAGATGATCTTGAACACTGCAAACATAAGGCAGTTCGAACTATGACTAAAGTACTAAAAAACCTAATCACTGTCTGACTAAGCTACCTGCACATCTGCTTAAAACTCTTGGGTCTTTAAACATGACCCGGGTCCATTAAACTTGACCCGAAAGCCCATAAGGGCCCAAATATCATACTATAAATACCCAACCACCAGCATTAACTATGGGTAAGAAAAATTAACTGCTGCCAGGCTGCTCAATTCTCTCTCCACCCTTGAAACACTTTGAAACACCCTTAAACACCACCACACCACCGTGAAACACCCTTACACCGTCCTAAAACTCCACTTGAAATTACCAGCCTACCCTCAGGCTACTTTTATCCACACCAGATATCAATGGTTAGGAGTTCACATACACTGAGACCCCTAAGTGACTTAACTTCTTCTATAGATAAATAGGTATTTTCATAAGTCTTTTAACAAAAAAATTATGCACATTCAGTTCTACAATAGATCAAATGTACCTTCGGTTACAACTGGAAACATTTTTGCACCTAATATTCGGACCAACTCCTACCATCAGAGAGATTCAAAAAGTTATTTCTCTATAAATCCTCGGTTGTCTATCTCAATCCATTTATAGGTACTCGACAATACTTCTTTTCTTAGTTAATTTTAGTCTATTCTTTATAATTCTACATTTAGATTTATAGTAACTTCAAAATTTGTTGCACTCGATGTTAAAATATTAAAGACCAGTTTACATACATCACAGACTTGCACAAGTCTCATATACAGTTCATAAACTTTTAAAACGGTAATACCTTCGTTAGAACATCTTTTCTATTTTCCTTACTGTGATCTTTGTCACCTTAACTTTCTATTTCTCTCCACTATGGCTCACATGAAGTGAAGCTTAATATCACATGCTTAGTTATTTCATGGAACTTCATATTCTTCATTAAATGAAGAGAACTACTATTATTTCTGAACAAAAGCACGTCTTACTTTATTCCACTGATCTCACTAAACAATCATTTTATTCATATATTTTTCTTATTTGCTTCCATAAGTCCCATATTTTTAGGTTTACATGAATGTCAAAGAAACAACCTTGTGTATACTTTCAGCTAATAACTCATCAAGTTACATTAAACTGATAATCTGAAGTTGGTTTCCTCGTGTTATGGAAACCAACACAATTAGAGTAAACATACCTTTTCAATATTATATTAGTCGTATCCTTCTGATTATAAGATAACTCAACTTCAGCCAAACCCTTCAAGTATCTCATGGGCCACTTAAGGGCATGTCAATAAAGGTTTCCCTATATTCGAATTAAATCTTCTCAAAATACTAATAAAGTATGCAGGATTAAGTCTCATGCATATCATTGCATACATAACACTTCCAACAACACTAGAATAATGTATCTCTTGTAGGAAATTCTTATATTTTACTTTGATTGGTGCTTGAATGACACTTACAATAGCATCATTATTTATCTCCATGCATGTTCCCCTATTACAATAGACATAATTTTTATAACAACGTCAAACATACTTGATAGATTTCATAAAATAATCAAAACATATATTTCCCTTCCTTGGTGACTGTTTCAAACCATATACCTTCAATAAACACACATCTTGATACGTATAAAATGTCTCTTTCAATTATTTATACAATAAGGTATTAGTAACATATATTTGATATAAGTCAATATCAAATCTACCAACAATTAACAACAGAACCTTTGTTGAGATTTATTTCACAGTCGGTAAGAATATCTCCTTTAAATTAACATCCTTCTTTTGCGTAAAACCCATATCCACGAGCCTAGCTTTGTATTTGGATAAATTTACTCCAAAATACTTTGAGTATTTTTAATATCTATTTACTCTCAACGAGCTTCTATTCTTTCGGAAACCTCACAACAATCTAAGTGCCCATCTTTTTATAGATATCTCAGTTCTTCCCTCATGACCTTCAACTACTTATTTTTATCACTAATCTTGATAGCATCGTCATAGATTTTGGATTCAAGAAAATATATTTTCATTTAAATCAGTAAATCATAACCAATAACATCGAACTAACTATAAATTTTTAGAGGTTTGTTTGGTTTCGTTCTCCATCTCTCACTTTTTGAAAACTGTCAAGTTCATGTTTCTCTTTAGTGTAATCATTTGAAGGCCCGGAAGATCAGGCTCTTGTTCATTAGCTGAAGCTGACCATTCCTAAACTCATCTTTGGAAGAATCATCTATAGCCTCAATATCTAGCTCATACTTTATGTCGTTTCCCAGTAGTACTAGGTTTGGTCTCCACTGTATTCTTCAATGATATGTCATCTTACTTGAAAGACTTGGGACTATTACGTTATTTTTGAGGTATTGAGGTGGCTCACTCTCCAAAAAGTTATATTCTCTCTCAGATAAAATCTATGTCTGATTTATTCGAGCGATCATGACTTTCTGATAACAGGACGGTAGATACCCCTCTTGAAACCAATGATTGGTATTCTCTGACTGATGGTGTTCATTTGTCAGACCCAACTCTATATCAAACTTTTGTAGGGAGCTTAGTCTATCTTACACTTACTCGGCCAGATATAGCTTATGATGTTCATGTGGTTAGTCAGTTTGTTTCTGCTCCTACATTCGTCCATTGGGGAGTTGTTTTTTGAATATTGAGATATCGCCGTTGCACTCAGTTTCAAAGAATTTTATTTCTCTTGACCTCTTTGCTTGAACTGCGTGCCTATAGCGATGCTGATTGGGATATTGATCTTCATGGTCGAAAATTTACCATTGGTTCATATATTTTTCTTGGAGCTTTATTAATATCATAGAAAAGCAAGAAACATGATGTTTTCTTTAGATCGTCTACTGAAGCTGAGTACAGTACTATAACCGATACCATCTTACTTCTTCCAGATAACCGAGGAACAATACTCTGAGTTGAAGCTTGTCTTGTTTCACATGTGCATAGGCAACACATCCAAACACTCTCAAATATTCCAACTGAGATGTCTTTCAAGTTCAGGCCTCTTAAGGGCAAAGAAACTTTAGTGTCGTAGATGGAATCTTGTTGATGATATATGCAGCTGTATTCACAACTTTTCTCTGGAACATTTGGCCCATTCTAGTTGTTTGAAGCATACATCTAACCCTTTCTAGCAAGGTTCATTATTTCAACAAGTCCATTCTGTTGGGGAGTTCCTCTTATAAATAGGTGTCTAACAATAATAAGTATCAGACACTAGCTAGTGAATTCCTTATTCACATATTCCAAGCCATTGTTATTCTGTAACTTCTTCAATATTTTTAAGTCTGATTCTTTACCAACGTCTTTCATTTCCTAAAAGCACCAAACGTTTTATACTTGGTCTTCAAAAATATAACCCATATTGTTTTTGCAAAATTCATCAATCAAGGATATAAAGTACCCGTGTCAGACCCTAATGATCCGAATGAACATGCTCAATCACATCACTGGTTGTATGATCACTAGAAAAAAACTATACCCTCTGGATTTTACCCAGCACACAACTTACACAAAAACTGAACTTTTGAATACCATCTAACAACCCTTGATTGCTAAGATCAATAAGGTTATTCTCACTTATATGACCAAGCCTTAGATGCCGAAACATGGTTACATATTTCTTCACACTAGACACACCTCTTACCACTAAAGACCTTTCAAGAATTAACATACCATTAGTCATACATGATCTTATAGAAATAGATGAGCCTTGCAAGACCATAAATCTGTCATATCCATCTTATAAGTAAGCTCTTCCTCATCTAACATTCTAATAGAAAGAAGTTTTTTGTTTAACTTTGGGCACGTACCTCACGTTTTTTATTACTCCTTCAAGTCTTGTAGACAAATTCAGCCAAATAACTCTCATTCTTTTGACAGTGCATGATATATCATTCCCGAGGATGACCTTTCCAACCTTAAATAATCTCAGGTTCTTAAGGTAATTTTTGTTGGAAGTCATGTGGAATGAAGCATTTGAATCCAACATCCATTTGTCACTGTACTTACAAGTAGAATCCATTTAACTATTAGCATACTTATAATCATCCAAAGCCATCGCAACAACTTCAGATTCGGCTTTCAGATAACTATTTTCATTTCTTCTTTTTAGGTAGTTCCTACTGATATGGCCCTCTTTTTTTGCCAGCCAACATTTCATGTTAGAACCCTATGCAAATCTCTTAAATTTGGACTCAGAATTTTCTCTCCTCTTGTTTAAATCTCTCTTTACTAGTCGTCCCTCACTCTGGGTCTGAGACAAGCACGCACAAGAAAATTTATCGTGGTTCAAATTGTGAAGAAATCCTACATCCATGGGAAACAGACACAAATTACATATTGGAGTTTACAGTAATACTCTTTCTAACACTTAACACTCAACTACTCATCTTTTATTATAAAACACTCTCAACTAACAACTAAAACTATGGTCTCACAGTATTTCCATATCTATATTCTACCTTCACTGTCATAACATTCTCAACATTCTCTCTTAAATATCTATATGTTTTTCTCGCACAAAAAATAGATTCATACCATAAACTCACTATTTATATAGGATCAAATATGTGTACAATGTTTTTCTTGCTGACAATAACGCATGACATCATTTTTCTTCAATTGGACAATAAAACCAGTATAAAATGACAAGCAACGATGCTGTCATCCGTATAACATGTAATGACGCTTAATTATACTACCCTACAAGAAGATAAGCACGTCGAGATCAATGAATCTTTGATCAATGGTTGAGGTTTCACATCTAGTTGTACCTCTTAGTGACTCAGCTTCCTTTGGAAACAAATATATATATCTTCATAAAAGTTTCAGCAAAAATGATATGCACCTTTGGTTCCGCATGTGATCAACATGTACTTTCGGTTACAACAAAAACATTCTTCTTGCCTTCGGTATATCACACCTTAAGGTTCCAGGAAATTTTTTGCTCCTAAGCTTCGGCCCAACTTTTTCCAGCAGAGGGATTCACACAGTTCATGCTCTATAAATGTTTGGTTGTCTATCTCTAATCATTTATAATCTTCAGCAATACTTATATTTTAATTTGCTTTAACCTACACCTAAAACCATAATAGTCAAAAACTGATTCGCGGTTTTAAACTGGGACTCACAAATAAAAACTTATTAAGTTTTATATGTTAAGTTTCATAAGAATTGAATTTTTTAACAAACTATGTATGGAGAATAACTTTAATATAAAATCAACACATGGACACAATGATTTTTCTTTATTTTTTTAATTAAATTTTTTAAAGGTCCGTATCTTTTAAATGGTAACTCAAGTACAAAAAAGTAAAAATACCATTGGTTTTGTTTTTTAAACCAAACAAAACTAAATGCATTCATCATTTTTTAAGTCCCCTTAATACTGCTCTCACATTTAAGATTTTTGTCCGCATCTACCATTTAAAAATTTTAATTTTAGATGGGTCCCACATACATCTAATTTTTTGCAGCATTTATTACTTTTTACCGGTCATATATATATATATATATCTAATTTTGTTTTAACAATGTCTCTTATCTAGTCCTAAATCTATCATCTAAATAATATTTTATATTGGTGATAGATGCGTGAAAAAGAAGTATAAAAGAAGAAGATAGTGAATCTTTAATGAAAATGTTATAGATATATTCAGTGTTTAATAAAAAAGAAATAAAAATATTATAGATATTCACTCTTTTATAAAAATTGCATAAATATACAATTTTTAATGAAAATTATTAGAGATGTATTCAATATTTAATGAAAATTACAAACATATTAAATTTTTGACAAAATGAGAAATTTTCAATTTTCTATCTTTAAACATCTATCAATTTATAACTGGTTCTTCATTTTCCTATTTTTTTTAAAAACAAAAAATAAAATAGTAAAGTGAATCTTTGATGGAAATGATAGAAATATATTAATGTTTAATAAAATTGGAAAGAAAATACTAGGAGATATATTTTCTCTTGATTGAAAAGCACAAACAAAAATACTATTATATATTGCCGAACATTTTAATACACAAAAAATTGCCGAACATTTTAATAAACAATAGATACCAGGATAACTGCACCACCTTTGTTACGACATAACATGAAACAAGAAACAGGCAAAATGACTTGAATGGCCCGCCCAAAACCACAATGAAAACAATTTTAAAAACCATAATCATTTTCGCGCAAAAAAAAAACCAAGCATATAATATTCGATAAACAGGTCTTATTCTAACTGTTAGAATTATGCTCAATAGAGTACCAAGACCGCATACAACCGACAGCACCATGAATGTTAACTTGTAGAACTTGAAGTGCCGCATACAACCCACAGCACCATGAATGTTAACTTGAAGAACTTGAAGTGCATACCGCACTTAAATAACCATCCCTCTACAGATCATTAATAAATTTGGCGACAAAATTTTTAGTAATATTAATATTTTATTAAAATAAAATAAAAAAGTTGCGTGAATAATATTTTAGTTGTGAAAAACATAGTTTGAGTTTTCTTAAATATTATATATCTTTTCATCATTACAGGGAGCCTCCGATGCAGTTATTCTTGTTACAACTTGTACATTAAATATTTGGATGCCTATAATGTTTTCTCCATTTAAGTGATGGAGAAAGTGCTTTATGCATCAACTTTGAAGGTGATTGTTCGACTTTAGATATATAAATTCCAGCCTCATGAAGAAGAGGAAGGAGTTCTTTGGCGAAAGGAGGATCTATAAGCCTGTTATCGATTTCCGTTGGCCGTTCTTCAAGCTCTTTATCTAACTCTACCATAGATTCTTTTAAAGAAACGAAATAGGTATATTCAACATTTAATGAAAACTTGTAAAAATATTGAGTTTTAATAAAAATGTTAGATACATTCAACATTAGATCAAACTCGCACAGCTATTTAGTTTTAATATTTGATGATAAAATTTCAATTTCATCTACCATTTTTTACACTAATTCACATCTATATTATGAAAATAACAGACATAATATTTATGTTTAATAAAAATAAAAAATATTATCTTTTTAATGAAAATATTAGGGAACCTGAGTTATTTAATGAAATTGTAAAAAATAAAATTAATAAAAATATTAGAAATATATTGAATATTTAATAAAAATTGAAAAATATTCAATTTTTAATGAAAAAATAAAAAAATCTATCGTTTATTAAAAAAAGCTACCTATATTTCTAAACAAATAATAATAAAAAGAAATTGTACATTAGAAATAAAACCAAACTAAGTAAACTTTTCAGTTTTTCATCTACCTACCATTTATATATATAAATAGTAGTTTGTGTTTTTTTGGTATTATTCGCTACTTCATCCGTATAATATATTTTATTTGAGTTTGGAGGAGTCTATTATTTATTACATATAGATAGAAACACCAAAAATGTTTTTTTAGTAAAATATAAGAAATAGCTGAAAAGCTAGACAAACACAAAAAATTGCAGAACATTTTAATAACCAATAGATATCATGATAACCGCACCACCTTTGTTACGACATAACGACATAACATGAATTACAACAGTAAGAGTGATACAAGAGACAGGCAAAATGACTTGAATAGCCCAAGAAGAACACAATGAAACAATTTTAAAAACCCTAATCATTTTCGTGCAGAAAAAGAACCCGAAGCATATAGCATTTGATAAACAGGTCTTATTCTAACTGTTAGAACAATGCTCAATAGAGTACCGAAGCCGCATACAACCGACAGCACCATGAATGTTAACTTGAAGCAGTCAGGACCTATGCATACCGCACTTCCTTGCTTAGCCGCTTCTTTATCGTATAAATAACCAGCCATCCCACTAGAGAAAATTAAGGCCCCAATAGGATTGCCTAAAAGAATGAAATTATAGTTGATGCCGAAATGTTTTAAACCGAAGAGTTCAGAAACAGTAGGAACAGCTAAATATAAAAATCCGGTTGAAACTCCGAGTAAAGCAGTCCCGATATATAAACTACCCTTGAAGGCGAGACCATACATCACAAAAGTCAGAACCATTAATAGTTGAGCGATTCCTATCCAAAATGTTCGTGGAATTGTACTTGACCTGTACAAGAGCAATGTCACACAGTTGGTTATAAACATTACAATGTTGCTATAAAGAGGGTGAATATTCTCTGTTATAACTAGGGGTGGCTAACAGTTGACCAGTTCGAGCTCAAGTCGAAGCTCAAGCTCCAATGTCAAGCCAAGCTTCTTGTAAATTCTTACGCTCGCGAATAACTAGTTTAGAGTTGCTCAACCATTTAACAAACTTCATATATTTAAACATGACAAAAAAGTATGTTTAGGCTAACTTGTTTTTGTAAAATATAAATTAGTATGATCTGGTTATACGAGTCGGAGACATCTCGAATATCGAAAACATATTTTGAGTTGGGCCAAACACAAGAATTTTGAGCTCGAGCTGCCAGGTAAGGTGATCTTTATTCTAGCTATATATATTATTAAGTCTAGTTTGTGACTAAAAGGATAAAAGAAGTTACTTGACAAAATGTTCCGAGATAACTCCTGAACCAAGCCGACCCAGAAAGTTGAAGAAGCTGTAGAGACACAACAATATTGTTGTATCGTCGACGCCAAACGCAACTCCGACTTGAGCCAAGTTGTTAAGAAAAGTGACTCCAGAACCAGCTCCGAGAAAATATACTAACCAAAGAAGCCAAAAATCAGCCTTTATGAAAGCTTCACCGAACTTAAAATCATCTCCTCTCCTTGGTTTCTTCTTCTTTTTCACCGCTCCTTCTCCCTCAGCAAGAAGTGCTGCTGTATCAATAACTTCCTCGTTCTCAAAACAAGTCCCTAAATAGGACGGTGTCAGCAATGGTTCTGTATTACCATCCTCAACCGAATCTTCTAAAAACGCATCGCTATGTTTACTAGGCTTAGAAGGGAAAATCGTCATCTTGATTGGAATAGCAAGAGGAGCCAACAAAAGAATAACCATCACAGCGACTATTACGTATGAGACATTATTGTTTAGAGAAACAAAATGACTGGTTAAAGTAGTTCCAACAAGATAGATAGCAAGTAAAAGACTTGCAATCTGTGCGAACACAAAATGGCCACGCTCAGATGGGTCTTCGCCGGAATTAGGAGTACAAGGCCGGATAAAGTACATTACGGACAAACATATGAGAGGCAGACCAACGGTAAGGAACAATAGTAAATTTGAAGGAGACTGTTTTAGCACTACACTATACAATACTGTGTAGACCGCAGCACTTATGCCTACGTAACCTTTGACAATGCCACCAACAGTGCCCCTGCTGAGAGGAAAGTTCCTCATGTTTGTTACAAGCACAGCCGTGTTAAACCAAGCGTTGCTATTGGTCGCAACCACAAGTGCGATCCATAACTGCCATAGCAATGCGCAAGAAATAAGCAAATCCATAGCATTTGAATCGGTCAACACAAGCAAATTGCTCAATAAGACTAAAAAGTGAAATCAAATCCATCAAACTGAATTCAAAAAAGGACACCCAACTAATAAATAAACTATCAAAATGCTAAATCCTCACTAACAATATTATTCAGTAACACTCAAAATGATATCAAACCCATAAAAGAAGATCCAAAAATGGACACTCAACATATATATAATCCATCAATCCTAAAACTCAAAAGGGTGCTCAAAAAAATTAATTAGAAGAGGTAGAATGACATACCAACCAAAAGGGCAAGGTTTGGATGGTACGGCTAAGAGCAAGCCAGAGAACCCCATAACCCAGGAAACAAGCAATAACGCCAACAAGCAAGACACACCAAGGAGGGATCTTGTTAGAGACATACCCAGGAAGTAAACCAACGTTTTCTCCGATGTCATTAGCTACGCCAAGAATAGTCAGCTGCTGCTGGTTGAACCCGAGGACTGATTTCAAAGCAGCTGAATATAGAGGGAAGTTAGAGCCGCTTCCTGCTGCAATCTGAACCCAGACCGCTGCTGCTAATCCAACCCATGGTGGTCTTGTCCCTGCTTTTATGACTTGCTGTGGCATCGACTCTCTCTCTATCTCTATCGCTTTATTTTTGCAATTTGCGTTAGCGAGAGGGATGGGTTTGATGTTCTTTTTTTCTTTTTATAAAGAAGAAAACTGTTTTGTTTGTTAAAGAATCGTATAAAATATACCGGATTGCTCTACGGCCTAATTTTGACATTTTAAAGCGCGATCTTCCTACCTTTTTTTTTTGTCGTTCTTTGTTGAATTGTGTAATATTGATTTTGATATCATATTATAAGGGGACAAAAACTAAAACCAACTACGCCGGTTGTTGGTCGTGTTCGGTCTGGGTTTAAAGAAACCCATTTTTTTATCATTAAGTTTATTTTGTAGAATCTGAACGAACAGTTGAATTTTTGGTTTGGTTCCGGTTCTGATTTGGTCCAAATTTAATTCAATTTTGTTTAGTTTCGGTTCGGCTCGATCGGTTAATTTGGTTTTTTTTTAAGGTATAGTCATTTAAAAAATTAAATTAAATTAAATTATAATTTGATTTTCATTTTTTTATTTAAATAAACAATATAAAAATTTAAAGTTTATAGGTTGATTTTTATCTTATAATTAACAATTAATTTTGATAATATAATAACAATAATAATAAACCATCAATTATTGATTCGATTTCAATCGGTTCTAACGGTCTATCAATTTTATCGGTTTGGTTCCGTATCTTTGTTCCAAATCAGATATACCGATTTATTGATTTTATCGATTCGATTCCGAACCGGTTTTATTATTTCGGTTCTTTATCGATCTAAATCACAAACCGAACCGTTAAAGTTTGATCAGATTCTATATCCGGTTCGGTTCTCGATTTTTGATTCTTTAAGACCGTTAACTGTCCATGCTACTTCATTGTTTAAAAAAGTACATATCACATTTTGATATTAAAGTTTAATTATAGGTAATTAAATAAATTTTTTATTTATATAAATATTTTTAATCATTTTTAAGTATTATTTTTTTTCAAACCATAACTAAAAAAAGATCCAAAATACTATTGGTTTTTTTAAGGCGAATAAAACTGAATCCATGGACATCAGCATATCGAAAATAAGAAACCACCAAATATTTTCAAAAGCTTTCATCAGATCGATTTTGAGATCAATCCTCTAATTGTTTATATTAATTTGATAACCCTTTAGAAGTTCTTGAGAGATGAGGATGTTTTTTCGTAATGTTACGTTTAACCCTAAAATCTCATTGAGAGCTGTCAAACAGATGAGGACAATAATAGTTGAATTTAAAGATGGCTCAAGAACATTAAAGAACGTTAAGATCCAACCACATAGATCTTTGCCAATAATGTTCAAAGAATGCTTGAAGAATTACGCATTAAACACATCAGGCCATCAGGCCATGCGGATTTCAATACTAAAAATAACACTTTAAATTTAGGGCAAGTAACTGAATGAATGAATTGTTGAAGTTCTGTCATGGGAGTTAACTTTTGCACAAATAAGTGAAAAAGTAGTGAAGATACTTAATGACGCAGCGGAAACAGAAGAAAAAGCAACGATAAATGAAACCCTAATTCAAGAGTAACATGATGAAACCATAATCTAAGGTAATTGAAATTTTCAGAGATAAAAAATATATTATTCCAAAAACTTAAAATAACTTAAGGTATATGAGTTCTCAAAACCGTAAATTATAATACAAGGAAATAAAATAAATATTTTAAAATAAAAATAAAATCAAATAAAATAAAATCAAATCTTAATATAATTAGATTTGATTTAAATACATAAGATATTTGAATAAAATAAAATAAAATTAAAAAGGCTTTTGTTTGGACTTTTTGGTTGACAAGAATTCTTCATCGAATTCACAGCACCATCACCATCAAGAACCCAAATTAACCCAAATTGTTTATTTTATTTTATTCAATCGTTCCATTGGGAATTATAATTGTTGACCTTATCAGAATAAGATAAATTCACCCAAATTGTTTATTTTATTTTATTCAATCGTTACCTTGGGAATTATAATTGTTGACCTTATCAGAATAAGATAAATTCTTCTCGAGTGTTCCTTATTCGAATAAGATAAATTCTTCTCGAGTGTTCCTTATTCGAAGAAGATAAATTCTTCCCGAGTGTTCCTTATTCGAAGAAGATAAATTCTTCTCGAGTGTTCCTTATTCGAAGTCACATTGAAGCCATCCGGTTGATGAAAAAAATAATTTCGAAAACCTTTTCATAGCCTGAAGACAACATCCCCATGTCCAGTTGATGAAAAAAAAAGATGTTTTTGAATTTTTTTTCATAGCATGAGACAGCATCTCGATAAGCAATTTTTACCTTGATTCGGCGATTGGTAGCCAATTTAAACTCTTTCAGTAACCGGTCAATACGATCGGCATTGAAACGGTTGGTATGCCCCCTCATACTCAAACGATCTTCTCGATCTTCATGACCATGTATGTTGTTCTCTTCTTTAAACCTTGAATCAGAATAGTTAGGCTTTAGAAACATGCTTTGCTACCTTGAATCAGAATAGTTAGGCTTTAGAAACATGCTTTCCCATAGCAGGAACTAAGGCTTTGATACCAAACTGATGACGCGGCGGAGATAGAAGAAGAAAAAACGATAAATGAAACCCTAATTCAAGGGTAACATGATGAAACCCTAATCTAAGGGTAACAAAGGCTGAAATTTTCAGATATAAAAAAATATTATTCCAAAAACTTAAAATAACTTAAGGTATATGAGGCTTTATATAAGAGCTTCTCAAAACCCTAAATTATAATACAAGGAAATAAAATAAATATTTTAAAATAGAATAAAATCAAATCAAATCTTAATATAATTAGATTTGATTTAAACACATAAGATATTTGAATAAAATAAAATAAAATTAAAAAGGCTTTTGTTTGGACTTTCTGGGCTACATCAATACTCTTGTGGGCCCATGATATCGCTGAAGAAAACTGGATCCCAGAAGTTGAAAGAAATAGTTGACTAAGACAATGTCCACCCCATTAGTGGAAACCTCAGTGATAATGAAAGTTCGATCCATCAAGTAAAGGGGAATTCATGTTTAGTGTATGTCATTTGTGATTTTTATTTATTGTTTATAGTGAACATGTATTGTATATGAAACATGTTAGTAGGATTTTGATTTTACCATGTAAAATACGACTTAAAAGATGTATGTGGATAATCAAATGAATCTTTATTTATATGAACATATGATAGGAACTAGATATTTGTAACAATTAATAATGAATTATATTTATTGAATATTATTAAACATAAAAAAGAAGCAATAAACATACAAGTATATGAAAAACTGTATTGTAAAGCTGAAATTTATATAATCATAAACATAAGAACTTAGGTAAGATCTCCAAGGTAAATTGGATAAGCTTGTTGTTGAAAGATTTATAAGTTCACTTAATTACTTAAAATTTGGTTCTTGTATCAATGTCTCAAGGTATAACCATTGGCGTGGCCAAGATTTGATCCTTATGGTGTTTTGGCATGCCTTCAAACAGTAGGTTATTCAATTTTAGTGTCATGTAAGTCGTAAAAAAAACTATTTTAGTGTGTGTAAGTCGTAAAAAACCTAAACCTGCTAGTATATAAAAACACCTCTCGCATGAAATATCCCTCCTTCTGTCAAAATGTGCAAAATTATGGGTATTCAATTTTAGTATCATGTAAGTCGTAAAACAATGCTAGGTGCATATAGATCGAAACAAGTCTTGGAGTTGATAAAAACAATTGATTATGGATTGTTTTGAAATGGGTCACGGAATATTCAACGATATTTTATCTTATTTATACCTAATATCTCTCGGTACAAGTATCTATACTTTATTTATGAGATATTGGAATCCCTAAATACAAGTTCGTAGCTTTTGATATCGAAGTTAAACAATTTGGTAAGAGCATTAAATGTGTTATAACTAATCGTGGTAGTGAATACTATTAAAAATATAAGGCCCAAGCCCATTAGCATTTTATTATATCTATAAATAAGGGGCAACGCTAAACCAAGACCCGTTTTGGTTATAACAAGACCCCGTTATAATGAGACCTTCTTCAGCTATAATGAGACCCTAAATTTTACTAAAATACCCTTAATATAAAGACTTTTTTCAGCCGACTATCTCTCTTCTCTTCTCTCTTTTCTCTTTACCCTTCTTCTCTCTTCTCTCTTTTCTCTTTACCCTTCTTCTCTCTTCTCTCTTTCTTTTTTCTCTTTTTTTATTTTTTATCAAAATTCAAGTTGCAGCTCGTATCTCACCAATCAAAATCATAAAATTATTTCTCTTCTCCAATTAATCTCTCTCTTTAGAGAACTCATTTTCTAATCAAAATCAAAAATAGTACCAAGGTCGCCGAGAAATATCCCTTGGCTGCCGTAGCAGCTGAGAAGAAACCAAAGGCCAGAAAGAAGTTACCAAAAGAAGCTGGCGCCGAAGCTAATAAAAAGAAGAAACGATCCAAGAAAAGCGTCGAAACCTACAAGATCTACATCTTCAAGATCTTGAAGCATGTTCATCCCGATATCGGTATTTCTAGCAAAGCTATGAGAATCATGAACAGTTTCATCAACGATATCTTCGAGAAATTGGCTGGTGAGTCTGCGAAGCTTGCGAGGTACAACAAGAAACCGACTATCACTTCAAGGGAAATCCAGACTGCGGTGAGGTTGGTGTTGTCTGGTGAATTGGCTAAACATGTTGTATCTGAAGAAACAAAGGCTGTTACAAAGTTTACAAATTCTTAGGCTATGGAATTTGGGGATTTAGGGTTTCCAGTTGTAAATTTAATTCAAACTTAGAAATCAATGTGTTGTTTTCTTTCTTGTGGTTTTGTTATCTGATTGATGTTTCTGATTTCGCTATTAATCAAAGATCTTGATTTCAAATATTGATTTCTTTTATAAAAAAAATTGCAACTCGCATCTTATCTTGCCATCAAGATGATCGGGTTTCGAACAATCAGGCAGAGAAATATTTTCACAGTTACTAGTTTATTTCTTAATAGAAAATTATACAAATTATTGGGTCCACCGATTACTTCATTGTAATATAATTCTGTAAAAAAAATTGGCTCTTCGACTAGTGTGATTTATTCTTTTTACGCTAATGAAATGTCAGAAAGTTCCACAAGGCGATATTAAAATATAATTAAAAAGTAGAGAGAAGTTTTGTTAAAGAAGAGGAAGAAAATAGTTAGATTTTAATGTAATTCATTCTTTGGGTATTGGAGTAAAGAGAACTTTTGTTAAAGAAGAGGAATAAAATAGTTAGATTTTAATATAATTCATTCTTTGGGTATTGGATTAGTTTTAGAGAGAAGTTTTGTTGGAGAAGAGGAAGAAAATTATTTAGATTTTTGGTCGAAATCTTGGTTTTATATGATGGATAAAATTGTCATTTTACATAAAGTAAAATAAAAAGTTTGATTTAAGGTTAATTATAGCCAAACGGGGTCTAGATATAGCCTTGCCCATAAATAAGATCATCTATACTATGTAATAAATACATTTTTAGATAATACACAAAACCTAACTGCTCTCTTTTCTTTCTTTTGTTCATTATTAAACATGGTATCAGATCCTGAAATAATCTGATCAGGGAAGCGTAGTATCCCCCTGTTTCGTGAATCTACCAAGTATTCGATTTTGTATTAGTAATGGATTTTGGCATGAAATTGGATTTATTCGGAAATTTTGGATTTGTTCGACAATTTTGGATTGCGTATTGGTATTGATCTTAACATAGGTTAAAATTTGATTGAGGGTTGTATTACTGTTTTAACTATGGAGGATATAATTGGTGAAATTGTTGAGAATAATTGCAGAGAATTAATTGTAATTAGCATTGAAATATTTAAGTGATTTGCCACTAATTGATTTGAGTGCTTATAATTATTTTGTAATTAAATAATATTATAATTATATTAAATTATTTGATAAGTGTTTGTACAATAATCGGATCACGAAATCATTAGAAGAGATACAGTTTTCGATTTTCGGATCTATTGTGTGCAACCCCAATCAAACGGTCTAATTGAAAGGCAAACGATGTTCTTTTTGCTGAATTTTGGATAGCGTGTTCGGGACATCCAATTCTTCAATCTGACCGGCTGGATTATGATTCGGTGCTATGGTTCAAAATAAATCGCTACTAGAACATTGCATCCGTTTTGTTGGTAAAACCGTGAATTCAATTTGATTTTGATTTTGATTTTGAAAATTGAAAATTGAAAAAAAAAATGGAAATCGGAAATTGGAAATCGGAAATTGAATTGAAATTTGGAAATTGGAAATTAGAAATTGAAAATTGGAAATTGGGAATTGAAAATTTTAAATTAGAAATTGGAAATTGGATTTAGTTTGGTATTTTGACTTGTATTTGGGTTTAGTTTGGTATTCGATTTGTTTTTGCTGGACCACTGAGATTTTGAATTTCGACTTTGTTTGATTTTGGATTTGGGATTTGATTAAGATTTTGATTTGATTTTTCCAATTGCGATTTGATATCTCTTAATTTTTTTTTTATTTTGTTCGATTAGATATTGTGGATCGTATTGCGATTATGGTAGAAAATACGATTTTCTACAATCTACTCGTAACAAACTGAATAAGAAGTCCTTTGTTATGTCTAAATCTGCATATCATTCAGGTATGTCATCGTCTTCCACTTCATATTTTGATTCATCATTATGGATTTTGGATTCACATACGTCTCATTATATGTCACTTCACATGTCGAATATTATTTCGTTGCTCATGTTTCACCCATATATGTATTGTCTGCTAGTGCTACACCAATGTCAGTAGCGGGTATTGGCTCTGTTTGTACCCCTCATATATCGTTATATGATGTTTACTACGTTCCCACCCTTGCTTTGAATCTTGTTTCGGTTAGCCAATTGTGTAAATATGGTTATTGTGTCTTGTTTTCTGATTCTGTTTGTGCTATACAAAATCAACAGACTCATAGAGTGACTAGGACATGTCGTAAGATAAGAGAACTCTATGTTTTATAGAAACTCGAAGTAGCAGATGTGGATGTCTATGGCGTTGATAGTGGAAAAACATAGTTGACTGATATTGCTGCCTCTGGTGTTGATTTGTCTTTGTTTCGTTTAAATCATTCATCGTCTGAGTTTTATCTTTGGCATTCTCATCTGGGGCATGTATTTGTATCGCGTTTAAATTTTTTAGTCTCTATAGGTGCTTTAGGTGAGTTAAACACTTGTAATATCTCGGAATATAGTGGTTGTAAAATTGCCAAATTTTTGGCGTTACCGTTTAATGAAAGTATCATTTCTTCTATTTCTTCGTTTGATATTATTCATTTCGATTTCTGCGGTCCATCTCATGTCTTCACAAATGGTGGTTCATCCTACTATGTGTCTTTCATCAATGATTATACTCGATATACTTGGGTTTACCTTATGAAATGGAGATAAGATTTCTTTACAATTTATATATAATTTTGGGCACTTGTTAAAACTCAACATTCTGCTGTAATAAAATGCTTCAGGTGTGACTTAAGGGGTGAATATACATCCAATGATTTTAGTCAACTAATTTCATCTGATGGTACCATACATCAATCTTCTTACACTGATAATTCTCAGCAGAATGGTGTTGCAGAAAGAAAACATCATCACCTTATTGAGACTACTCGTTCTTTGGTTTTATCTCCCGAGGTTCCTATTATTTTTTGGGGATAAGAAATTCATGTTGTTGTATATGTGATTAATCAAATTCTCACTGCTCATAATGCAGGGATGTCTCCTTTTCAAAAGTATATAGGTAACTTCTAGATTATTCTTTCTTACGAGCGTTTGGATGTACATGCTTTGTCCTTCGTCCTCATGTAGAACGCAACAAATTGGGCCATAAATTCGTAATATGTATTTTTTGGGTTATTGTGTTAGACATAAAAGTTATCTTTGTTTTGATCCCACTAGTCAGAAAATTTAAGTCTCTTGACATGTTACATTTTTTGAGTATATCCCGTTTTATTCGATTCCATTGAAATCACGTGATATAACAAGTACCAAACTTTAGACTATTGATCATTTTAAAAATAATAGTGACATACCCATTGATATTGACGTGCCAACTCATGAGACATCGAATATAGCTGATACTACTTCTGCTTTATCAAGTCTTGAGTTAGCTTCTTCTTTTAGTGAATCACCAGCTCCACCCCTCAGAAGATCTACTTGTACAAGTAGTTCTACCAAACTACCAAATTTTGCGTATTGTTCTTACTAGACTACTTTCACCTCTTTCATAGCAAAATTACATAATTTATATGAACCTTAATCATTTAAAAAAACTGTTTCTGATCCTCGTTAGCAAAATGTAATAGTCGAAGAGCTTACCGCTCTTTATCAGATTCATACATGGGATACAGTTAAACCTCCATCCAGTAAGCATATAATCGGATCTCGATGGGTTATTAAAATTAAAACAAAGTCTGATGGCTCTGTTGAAATATATAAGGCTCGTCTTGTAGTAAAAGAGTATTCACAGAAGTATGGTATGGATATGAATGAGACATTTACCCTAGTGGTAAAAAAGACGACAGCTTGTACTCTTATTGCGGTTGCATCTGTTCGACAGTGGAAGATCTTCCAACTAGATGTCAAAAATGCAATTTTGAATGATGATCTTCATGAGGAGGTTTACATGACTCCTCCTTCAGGTGTTTCTCTCCAACCAGGTGAATTTTGTCAAATTAGGAAAGCTTTATATGGTCTAAAACAAGCTCTTCGTGCATGGTTTGAAAAATTCTCTACAATTATTACTTCACTTGGTTTTTTTGCTAGTAATCATGATTCGGCCTTGTTTATCAGATGTACGAGTGCGGGAAAAAATATTATATCCCTATATGTAGATGATATGATCATGACAGGTGGTGATATTGATGAGATTTAGGCACAAAAACGTGATTTGGCTCAATGTTTTGCGATGAAAGACTTGGGACTAGTACGTTATTTTTTAGGTATTGAGGTGGCTCACTCTCCAAAAGGTTATATTCTCTCTCAGATAAAATCTATGTCTGATTTATTTGAGCGAGCGTGACCTTCTGATAACAGGACGGTAGATACCCCTCTTGAAACCAATGATCGGTATTCTATGACTCATTGGTGTTCATTTGTCAGACCCAACTCTATATCAAACTTTTGTAGGGAGCTCGGTCTATCTTACACTTACTCGGCCAAATATAGCTTATGATGTTCATGTGGTTAGTCAGTTTGTTACTGCTCATACATTCGTCAATTTGGTATTTGTTTTTCGAATATTGAGATATCTTCGTGGCACTCAGTTCTAGAGCATTTTATTTCTCTCGACCTCTTCGCTTAAACTGCGTGCCTATAGCGATGCTGATTGGGATATTGATCTTCATGGCCGAAAATCTACCACTAGTTTATGTATTTTTCTTAGAGATTTAATAATATCATGGAAAAGTAAGAAACAAGATGTTTACTTTAGATCGTCTACTGAAGCTGAGTACAATACTATGGTCATTACTACATGTGATATTGTTTGGTTACGATGGCTTGTTACAGTTATTGGGGTTAATGTTACTAAACCTACTTCCCTACATTGTGATAACAAAAGCGTCATTCAGATAGCAAATAATTCTATTTTTCATGAGAGGACGAAGCATATTGAAATAAATTGTCACTTCACTCGGAATCATCTTCATATTGGTACCATCTCGCTTCCATATATTCGATCAGCTTTACAGGTTGCTGATATTTTCAAGAAGGCTCAGTCAACAGTGTGGTGTCGTTTTCTTTGTGACAACTCAATGCTTATAAGTCTTGCACTGTGAGTTTGAGGGAGGGTGTTAAAGATATAATTCTAATAATACAAAAACCATAGTCGCTCTATTTTCTCTATTTTGTTCTTTTTGGAAAAATACTATGATATATATGACGATTTGGATAAACAATATCATGGATCATTTTCAAATTACCTAGAAAAGTGTGAAATAATTCCTCATTAAATGATGTTTACTTATCCAGCATACGATGCATATATGCGATATAAATTGTATGCTTATAGGGAAAGGCCATCAAATGTGTTATATACATTCTTAATAAAGTTTACATAAAAGAAACAATTAAGATACCACATGTATTTTGGACATGACATAAGCCTAACATATAACATTAACATGTTTGAGGATGTCTATTTGAAGTAAATCCATATAGGTTTGATCAAAATAATTGGGTACTAAGGTGGTGATCTGGTACTTTATTTGATATTCAAAACATTTTACGTGGATATTAGTTTTATGATTCTCATAAAATAAGTTTATCTCAAAATAAGAATGTTAAGGTTATTTAAGGATGTTAAGTTTGGAAGGAAGAATTTAAAAACAAATATTTGAGGAAGAATTCTTAGAGATTCATAAATATTATCAAAGATAAGTAAGTCATCAAGCCAATATATTGGCCCAAAGGAAGGTTGTTGGTGGATCGATGATCAGATATAAGTAGGTCATGAAGCCAAAATATTGTCCCAAAGGAAAGTTGTTGGTGAATTGATATTTAGGTATCAGATGATTTGGTTTCAATGCCAGTTATTGAAGTCTTGTTAGAATATTATATCATTCAAGATGATACTTATCTTCTACATAGGGGGCAAAATGAAATTGTTCAAAAAAGTTCAAACTCTCCAACCTCGAGAAAGTGCGAAGTTAATAAATAATAAATTTAAGAAGATCCGATAGAGATATGTAGAAAATTATATTGTTGGATCATATAATATATCTTAAAAACATAAGGATTAATATGTGTAAAGGTAAATGTTTCATAACGCTACAAATAAAGAGTATAAATCAATATAAGATAATGTGGTATGAAAGTTTGTCTCATTATCTTAAGGAAAATATGGTTGGTTGTAACTGGGTTTACAAAACTAAAGAAGATTCCCATGATAATGCGGGGAGAGATAAAATACACCTTGTAGCAAAATGGTATACTCATCGTGGAAGAATTAACTTTAAAAATATCTTCTCTCTGGTGTTATCGAAAGACAATTTTAAGACAATTATGACACTAGATGTACGCGTTGATTTAAATATTTATCAAATAGATATTTGGACTGTTTTTTTTATTATCGATATTAAGTAAACAATCTATATGGTACAACATCAGTACTTTGTAATAAGTGATTCAAAATCTATGGTATGAAAACTTAAGAAGTCCATTTATAAACTCACACTGGTTTCTTAATAGTGGCACCACAAGTTTTTTGAGGTAATAATCTCATTTGGTTTTGAGATGAACTCGAGTGATAACTGTTGGTATCGAAGTTTCAGTGGATTAAGTTTATATGTTTAGTACGCTCTTTAATACCCATACTGAAAAATAATACAAATTAAGTGTAAGTCAATATCCAAAGATAAACTTACATATTGAAGAAATATAAAATGTTCCTGCGTTGGTATTCATGAGTCTAATGGATACTCAAGTTTGTACAAAGTCGGACATTAGTTGTGGTGTTTGGTTTTTGTGTGGTATGTACGTAATCCGAAGATGGAGCATTAGAAAGAGGTAAAAAAAACTCTTTGGTATAAGCAACAAATAAAAGGATACATGTTGACATATATGAGTATTCTGACATAGATTTTAATAGGCTATGTGGATATATTTGGTAGTATTGTTTTGCAGCATATTCCTATTAGTGGAAGGTATAATATTATGAAAAAATATAAAGAGAAAAATAGTTGTATGTTTTTTCTAGTGGAATTTATTGAATGTTTTAATCGATCAAACCAATCAATATTGATAAATAATTAAGTTATTTTAGAAAAGATAGAAAGTTTCTTAAGACTATGAGTGATAATAATTCTACAGTTAATTATCATGAGTTTGGATAAGTTCAAACATATAGATGTCAAGTTCATATTTATTAGAAAAAGATTTAAGAGTCGTCAAATAAGTAAAAAACACATCAGCACAGACTTCATAACATCAGATCTTCTTACTAAAGTAGTACTACTTTAAATTTTTTTATGAACATACCATTAGAAGAAGTGTTGTTTGTCTAGATGATCATTTATTTTAAGTGAGAGTTTTGTAATAGAAAATGATATATATATTATTTGGTTGTATGCATTTTAGATTATTGTACTATATGGCTCAATTAAGTTCATTGAATTCTCTAATTTATTAAGTATATCTTCATTTAAGTATCACTGATTAAGAATAAATATGTACGATTATATTTCATATTATTCTTATGTACACACCAAAATTGATCAATGTAGTTAGTTGATGGCAATAATATGGTAACAATTGCGTTTGGTTGCTCACATTAAGAATAAAAGGTCTTTAGTCATTTATCACTCATTTTCATGTACTGAATTGTTCAATTTTTCTATGGATAGTAGATTTCATGAATTCCATTACTATTATACATTATTGTGTACCATATGACGATCCAAGTGGAAGATTGTTAGAAATATATAGATTAAATGGAAGATTGTTGGAAATAAATAGACCGGTCCATACTTAATGATGTAATTGGTCATTTTCAATAAGTTGTCCAACTGAATAAGTAACAATGATTAAATAAATTGAGTAATTAAACATATAGGTTAAAATCATTTATAGAAGTGATCGTGTAAAGATCAGATTAAATTTGAACACGGTGAAGGATTTAGTCCACATATTGTCACTTAACACTATACTAAATGTATATAAGATTTAATTCTCTATACATTATGAATGACTTAGTCCAAATATTGTAACTTAAGCCTACTAAATGTATATACGATTTAATTGAATAGATTATTTAATCGGATCTCCACATAATTAATTAATTTGTGTGAATCCATTTATGATAAAATTTAGTCCTAATTACTTTTATATATAAAAAGACTACGGTTTTATTCCTTCAAGATATCGTTTAATTTTAAATATCAATTTAGGGAAAGGAACCAATAAATTTCTTGTTTATTTTTTTTTGTTATTCTTGTGTTTTCTTCTCAATATTATCATAGAAAAAAAACACAAGACTGATACAATAGGTGGAGAATAGATCCAAAACAACCAAACAACAAAAATACAATAATATAAAATCGATAAAATTAAAAATATCATTGCTAAAATGTCAAACCTTACATGTAATCATTTCGTCTTTTAATAATATAATCGATTAAAATAAATAAAAATAATATTTTTTATTAAACCATAAATATCTGAATGATTAAAATATATTATCAATTTTTTAGAATATATATATTAGAAAAGTACCCATATATACCTTTTTTCCTGACTACAAGGAACATGAGGCATACGTCTTCATCGGGCACGTAAGTATCAAATTATTATATGGTATCCCATGTTTTACTTTGATTTATGTCTGACTTAGTTTTTTATTTACAGGCTCGTACTTTGCTAGACATACAGGCACATTATAATGTACTTTGTATGTGGGACCTCAGTGCTCAGCCAGAGGTGCAGCGGCACTTGGCACAGACTCCTTTCGGTCCTTTGATAGCTCACTTGCCTAAGCACTTCATGCATTCAGTGGCTACCGAAAAGGATTGTTGGACAAAACATCCGTCCCAAATCGGTTGTGCGTACTCTCCTTTCGGATCAGAAAGAGAAATATGTAAGTGTTTATATTTATTAGTAAGTAACATATTTATCCTAAGTCATGTTTTATTATGTTTTCACAGTTTTACTATATTTCGAACAGGTTGTTTTCGAGCCATACGAGGATATCCGGGTTCAGTTTCCCGTGCAGTAGATCCGCACCATCGCTTATCCTTTCCGGATGATGAGCACAGTTGAGGGTTACATTCCTGATCCCATTATGCATCAGTTTGGACGGGTTCAGGATGAACCCGAACTCCCACTTGTACTCAGACTGGGTTACTAGAAGGGAGATTTGACTAGATACACTTGGTGTGAAAGTGCATGGCTGGATTGGCGTCAACATTTACTTCCAGAGGATCGGTTGACTGTTACCGTCAATACTTATAGACAGTCGGCGACGACACGTACTGAAGGTACTTAGCTGAGTATGGTTGGCATACTATCAGTCCACCCCCGCGCACCACAGATGATAGATTGTTAGAAGCTGTTCGATCAGTTGTTACATTGCCTATACGTCGAGATTTAGAGGGCGCGCTTCAGTGAAGAGATCAAGTGTTGCATTGCTTCTATCCTTGGTTATTTGTCCTCATTATTGGACTTATTTTAGCTATGCTATGGTCTATCTTTTTTCTTCATGTTTATGTTTGTTATCAATTTGGACGATTTATTGTACGTTGGTACAATGACTGATAGTCTTTTCTTTCGTTATAAATGTTAGTATTTTCTTTTCATCTTTATATTTACTTATTACATTCAACTATAAATTTACCCAAATCTTACATACTTGAGCAATGAACATCCAATTCAAATAACCAATTATAAATACTGAAACAAAAATCAATTTTATGCTTAATATTATTCGTATAATCCGCTTGCAAATTTTACTCGATGATTTGTAAACATGCAATCTTAAAACCGGGACACAAGCTTCTTCACAAAAAAGTAACATCAAATGTTCTAACAGGTTTTTTGACAACTGCTCACTAAAAACCAAAAATAAAACAAATGACTAAAAAAAATACAAGTCCCAGTGCACCATTGGTACGCAGTCATGAGAACCTATGGTGCACACTACTCTGTACCCATTGTAAAGCTGGGTGTGCACCATAGGTACAACGAAAGGCGTATCTATGGTGCATTGTACCATCGGTACATGGGGCTTGTACCGATGGTATATGCTTTATGTACCGATGGTATAATGCACCGATGGTACAATGCACCGACCGACACACCATGTACCGGCCGGTGGTTGGCACCATTGGTACGTAGTCATGCGCACCGATGGTGCCTCAGCTGGTGCACCATCGGTACACAGTAGGTTATACCTACGGTGCGCAGTTTTTTTCATCAAGTTCTTCCCGCCTTATAATTCCCGCTAAATGTTTTTCCCGTTCTATAATTCCCGCCAAACTAATATTCTACTTTTCTAAAATAGGAGGTCTAAGTTGGATACACCAAACACACAAATTTCTCATTGCAATCTTCCTTATTTTTTTTCTTTATGGAGTGGAGTGTGTTTGACAAAACTCATCTACTCAAGGCTGCAAAACACATGAAGTTTACTAGGCCAGACGATGATACCGATGAGTTTTTCGATGATGTTTTGTGTATGATGTATTTTATGTACGATGGAATGTCTACGTCTACACAAATTCCTCCATCTCGGAGTCGTGATGACGTACCCACTAGGTACATGTGTATAACTAGTGGACCAATGTTTTTGGTGTTCAACGAGCCACCAGAGGCATTCGAATCATTTAGTTTAATAGTCACAGACTATTTATCTATATGAATGATGGAATATATTTAGTCTGAAATCGCCATGAAGGAGGAAACACTGTGTATCCTCAGCGACAATGGATGATATGATTTTGACTAAATATTTGTTTAATATCAAGTTATGTACCCCTGTCTTGTCAAATTATTGTTGTTTATTTTAATGTTTAATATGAAGTTATGAAATGATAAGTTGCTTAATGTTATAAGTTGCACAATCTTCTGATTTATTGTCAATATTAAAACAAGGTACCAAAACAAAAACCACTAAAAAATGAAGTACAAAATGTTATAACAAAAAAGTAAATAAAGTGCTAAACAACATACAACCGACCAAATAATATAAATCGACTAAACAAATTCATCAAGATCAGTTACTTATGAGAATGAACAAACTGGCTTTCTACCTTTGAGCTCCGCATATGTTTTGCAACGACCAACTATTTATAGCTCCCAAGTTGAAGCTGTTTCACTCTTCAACGCATACCATGTAGGATATATACGTGTGCAAGGACATAGAGGCTTGATTCCTAGCTGTTAAATCAAATAATAATTAGAACTAAATCTTGATTAATACAATCGTACTTAATATCAAAACTATTATTCAAATGACTTACATTGACGAAGTGATTAGTATCAACAAATCCAAACCCAATTTCTCGTCTTTTGGACATCATGGGTGGTTCACCACGCAGAGGTAAAAACGTTTGGCTGCAATTATGAGATCCCACAAGTGACATAAAATGAACAATGCATTCGAACTTGGTTGCAATCGCAATGCCATCTCCGATATTGTCATCCAATATTTGGTGGATGCTGGAGTGTCATAGTAGTTTATACTTTCTGCAACCTTCAGGTACTCTTCTTTACCGTTATATATCTTGCTATAAGTTGCATAATTGTGCATTAGTTCATCGTAGATTTCCTTTCAAACACCTTGTCAACCTTTTTCATGACCGTACAACCCAAACGAAACTGGTCTGTATCCACAGTGACCATCTGCCCTAATATCATTTATGCCAGATATAAAATGATTGAAGTGAGTCAGAAACCAACGCAAAAAACCTTTCGGATCATATATCAGCTCTTTGCCTCCAACAACAGATGATTGTACGATATTGCTAGCAAGCGATACAATGGAAGAACTACGAGTACGAGGTACTCTAGGAATATCCGCACGAATCGTATTTGCACTAACAACTGTTTTACAAGAGTTAACTTTTGGTAATTTTAAAGAGTTCATCACCGAGTCAAGGCTGGCCTTATCAGCATCATCCACATGTTCCCATTTGCATTTGTCTCGTTTAGTAGATGATGTATCGACAACAAGTTTTCGTTTGACATGTGGATGGTCGCAATGTTTCCGCTTCTCCAATGGCTCTAGCAAGGAGGATGTTTCACGATAAACAATTTCAAACCATTTCTTATAAATGCGTTTTATACGGCTTTCGTCTTTTGTCTCCATAACATCGATTAATAGTTTTTCCAAATCATATTTGATAATCTCTATTGTTGTACAGTATATACGAGATTGTATTTCTAACATTGTCTAGTGGCTGTGAAACGCTTCTAATGATGTAACTTTTCCGTTTTAAGCCACTCGCGGATCTGGTGGTAGCAAGGTATACCATGGGTAGATTTTATCGCGCATATGCAAACATCATTGCTTGTATCGTCTTTAACATCCAACCCATCTTCGATATCGATTTTTTTGCTATCTTCAACCTTCTCTACTTCTTCAAAAAATAGTTCCAATGCCATGTGAGAAATCTTATCTCAAATTTCGTCAAATAGTTTATCGGCGAACTTATGTAGCGCTATGTAACGACTCTTCTCAAATGATGACCTAATGGCAGCATGTTGGATTTCAACTAGTGAATACACCCTCCCCCAAAATAACTCAAAGTTTAATTTTCTTGTATGTAAGTAACACTTTAAGTTTGAATGAGCACTCTCAACGCGGTTAGTCGTGCAATGTCCCAAATGCAAGTTATTGTTCGTCTTCCAAACAACGAATTTATCCATGTATTTATCAAGCCACGATTTTTCAGTGTATTCAATTGCAAGAGAATAGTATTTATACTCCAATAGCATGTCTCTTCGGGCGTGATCGAATCCAATCTCTGATGATGCATACACAATCTTCTTCCAAGCAAAAATAAACTTCACATGATCATTTTTTTCAAGGAAATACTTCTTTGTTTGCCCCTGAAAGTTTTGGTTTATGTGTCAGCGGCATAACATATGCGTTGTCTCTGGGAATACCACTTTTATGGAGTTCATCAACATTAAATCTCTATCGGCCAAAATGACACGGGGTTCTTCGATCCCGTGAACAATAATCAACGACTTCAAACACTCTAAAACCCATTTGAAGTTGTTTAACTTCTCACCGGACATGAAAGCAAAAGTCGCACAGTAAATCAAACCAGTACACGTCACACCCACTATCTCAAACAATGACATACCATGTCTTATGACATGGTACTCAATATATATAGTTTCAATTTTAAATTTTGAATTTATACAAAGTTTTGTCTCTCAAACATTTTTAACGGATTTTATTTGGTTAAAAATCGCACTTATCTCTATGAAAAATCAAAATAAATACAAAAACTAATATGGAGAAATTTTAAATTTGATTTATTCTTTCCTAATCAAATCACAATAGGATTGCATTTTTTTGAAAAATAATATCAAAATTATCAATCTTGCAAATTCGCAATGCATTATCTAATAAATAAAAATGCAAAATTTCTAAATCAGATCAACACCATCCAAAAATTGGTTCCAAAACACATCTTGCATACCTCTTACATGTCCTGAACAAATTTAGAAAACTATTGTACAATTTCGTCGTTTTTTATTTTCAAGAAAACATATCTAGATGTGGAATTTAAGATCTGACTCAAATCCAAGATTCACTTATCACCTCTCTGACTTATCACCTCTCGATATGTTATGAGGACAACAATTCTAATCTTTGCGACTTGCAAGCTCAGGTGTAGATACATACGATGCTAATTGCTGAAGGTTATATTCAAATAAGAATATCTTGTAAAATTAAAAAATAGACTACCACAATTCTAGTTAAATTTAACTAAAGTATATACTCTTCCACAGTATTTGACGTTTTTGGAGAGTTTTTATATTTCAAAATAAATGTCGCCCTGAGTTATTAATGACCCATCATATATATTTTAACCAATGTCATCTATTATCATTTGACCAATAAGATTTATTGCTTCTCTGATATTTATAATTACCGCTCTTAATAACTGTGCAATTTTGTAGAACGTCTAATATTGCCGAACTTAATAACTGTGCAATTTTGTAGAACGTCTAATATTGTGGAACGGAGGGAGGAGTAGTTTTTGTGATGCTCTAACAAAGAAGACAAACTACATGTTGACTCACCCACCACCCTAATCTTCGTCATCATCCTCCTCCTCACTATCATCATCATCCTCCTCCTCACTATCATCATCGTACTCACCCTCTGTACTATCGTCATCGTCACTACTATCATCGTCAGTTTCATCATCATCGTCATCACTACTATCATCGTCAGTTTCATCATCATCATCATCACTACTATCATCGTCAGTTTCGTCATCCTCATCTATTAAAGTATTCTCGTGACTTCCTCCCCCCTCATCACCATTGTCCTCAACGATGTTTGTATCATTACTATCTTGATGTTCTTCATGTTGAGCATCTCCGTCTTTAAAGGCATCTTTGTTTTCAGGGACATGCTTTTCATTTCCTGTATCTGCTAATTCGCGAGCATCTTTGTTTTCAGGGACATGCTTTTTATTTCCTGTATCAGCTGTTTTGTGAGCATCTTTGTTTTCAGGGACAAGCTTCGCATTTCCTGTATCTGCTGTTTCGCTAGCATCTTTTTTTTCAGCATCGTCTAGGAGATACCTACGATGATGCTATGTATTAAAGTCCACATCATAATATTTTCACCTGTGTACTTAAATCTTTTATGACATCAATGCAAAACAAGAAAACAGAATATTTTCACCTGGTGTTTCATTCATTTATGACTTCAATACAAAACAAGAGAACAGTAAATCGCGCACCTTTGATTTGTTCCAACCATAGTCCCAAGAGCATTAAAAATATGGAATTAATATTCAATCTGGAAAAAGAAACAAAAAATCTCTCAGCAAGTTTGTGCTTGACCATTAGCTGTGACATGAAATCACTTAATTTCGTATCCATGCACAACAAACTTTCTCTTAAACAATTTTGCATTCTGACAATCGCCATTGCAGTTTGGAGTTATTCAAGAGACATTTCATAGAACTAAAAGCTTAAACTTCTGCTAGTTATTAATGAAATTCGGTAAGTCATGCTGATTTTTACGCGAGACTGGAATTCGGTACAGCCCCATGGATGCAGGGACAACATTAAACAAAACAGTGAAATAAAAACCAATAGCACACCCGGCTTTCAACTTACAATTGAACAACCACCAAATCAATCGACCGCAAAAACACGCTGAAATCCCTAATCAACCTACAAAACCGTCCTTCAATGAGCATATAAATAGCTAAAACATCCAGCATTTACAAATCCATCGTGATAATTATCATCAACACTTAAAAACACAATCTAGCTAGCAAGCATTGCGTAGTCAAGAAATTGAGAAATATACCACCAAAAGAACCTTCCAAAGCAAATCTTGAGTACCATGATACTAAGAACAATATGTTGCGTAAAACAACTGCGAAAACATGGACACATCTCGCCTAGTTTGAGTAGACTATTGTAATAGCTCATTAGCGGTTGTGATGCATCAAAACAATAGGCAATAATTTATAATCAGAAGTTGAATTTCATAAGACTTCCAATAAACAAACAAGCTACAAATCACTACTTAAGATTAGCTACAGAATTTTCAAATTATTCATACAAAGTATGTCGAACCATACTAAATTCTTTGCTTTAAACAGATACGCACATCGCAATCTCTTAGTTTACATAGTTTATTAAACATATTTCGCTAACTGGTATACTTTTTGAAGTGAAATCCGAATCTCAAAAGCTAAATTCAGAGCCACAACAGTTGAGGGAACAATGAAGTACTCCTTATCTAACATAATTGTGAGAGCCAAAAACCTCGGATTCCTAACTAAGAAGTATTCACCAAATCAATCAATCGATCATCAATCAACAGTATAGAAAGTGGTAATCATAATCGAGAAAATAAAACCTAATTTATGATCCAAAGTAAAGTTTATAACCTTAAGAAGAAGCTCGAGAAGGTATTTTTGGCCAGTGTCCGTCTCCAAATCTCCAGATGCTGAGGCCGAGCTCTTTGTAGAAGCTTCGGCGACAATACAGAGAAACTAGAGAGAATAGATATTTTACATCAATTTTAATAATTTAAATGTTTTTATACACTGCATTTATATAGCGTATATAGCTTCTTTTATGAATTTTATTATTTTATTCTTAATTGTGAAAAAGATGAACATTAGCTTAGCTTATTTATTATATATTAAGTCATTAAATATATAAAAACAAATTAATTTCTTAATAAATATACTGATGGTTATTTATTAGTATCAAGTATTCATCAAAAAATTATTATATCCCTTTTTTTTATATATATTTTTATACTTTTTTTTATGTTTGAGTTAATTATTATTTAATACCCAACCCATTATCCATTATAATTATTTGGTATTTAAAAAAGTTCAACAAATTTTACCGAATTTGGTATATAAAATTATCAAACGCATACACTTTTTTTTTTAATTTTTAAAAATTATATATTTTAAATAGAAATTTCGAAAAAAAATTAAAAATATCACCGATGTTATATTTTTAAAATGAACAAAATTATAGGATGTTATTATTTTTTCGCGAACTCGGTATCCCTCATTTTACATTTATTTAGTTGGTCTCAAATCTATTATCTAAAAATTATTATTCCACGACTAAATTTTTTTATGCATATATTATATGTATATATTATGTTGTTTGTACGTGCGTATTTTGCAAAAAGAATTTATGAAACTTTAACCAATATAACGAAACTTTTAACCAATATAACTGTTATTTTGTACATCTAAAAAAACGAAATTATAGGTAGTTCATGAGTTATGTTTTAAAAATTATAAATTTTTAAAAATTAAAATCACAAAAACAATATTTTGTTTAAAATTAATACATTTTAGTCTCCTGATCAAGAGCTTACAGTAAGTTGCCGTCCGGTCTTTATATATTGCTTCATATCAATTACATAAATTTGGTTCTGTATAGCTGTTGGTTTTTGGTATATTTTAGATTGTACAAAATGTTATATCGGGATATGATTTTCACATATCTCAATTTCGGTATATGTCTCTCCAAATCCAGTTTTGAATCATACAATTTAATCCGGACAGGATCTAATTCCAACATAACATTGTGAAATCAAACCAATTCAATAGTAACAATGTTCAAAACCTTTATATATATGTATATATTTTACAACACTTCTTCTCCGTGGCTCATTCGAAACAGCCTCGTCTAAGCACTCGAGTTACCTAAACTCCCTCTATCTTCATGTAGCACATAAGTGAGTTACCTAAACTCCCTCTATCTCCATGTCACACATAAGTTAGAAGTTACGACCGCCACATTAGAGGACACAATATAATCGTATCCAATACACTAACATTACCCAAAATATGACAAGAAACAACACAACACACCCTGATGCTTTTATTAATGATATTTATCTGCAGCAACACTCACTGACGCACAGAAAAGGACCCTGAGGCATAAAGGGCTTGATACACCGGTCGAATTCTAACGGTCAGAATTATGCATATGAGAGTGCCGAGCCCACAAACTCCGGCCAGAACCAGGAAAGTTAGTCTGAAGCAATCAGGACCTGAGCAGATAGAAGTTCCTTGCTTAGCTGCTTCCTTGTCGTATAAGTAACCAGCAATTCCGCTTGAGAAAATTAAAGCACCAACTGGATTGCCTAGTAGTATGAAATTATAATTGATCCCAAAATGTTTCAAACCGAACAGCTCGGAAACTGTAGGAACAGCTACGTACTGAAATCCGATACAAAATCCAAGCAGTGCTGTCCCAATGTAGAGTGTACCCTTGAGAGCTACAGCATACAGCAGGAAACTTAGGACCATAAACATTTGAGCCACTCCCATCCATAATGATCTAGGAATTGTATGTGATCTGCAAAGGTAAGTGTTAAGCCAAGTCATTCGCATAGGATAAATGTGAATCATCAAGGTTGTTTGCTGCGTAGATTATAAGCCAAAAAACTTAAAATAAGTGGTGTCTAATGAAAAAGAGGCAATTTTTAAACTAAAAAATGATCACATACAATAATAAGTAAAATCTAAAAACTTCAAATGTATATGAAGATTATGTCTAATAGCGAATGAACCAGTAAAAACATTACCCGAGAAAAAATAGTTATACTTTAAAACAGCCAAAATAAGCCAAAGAAGCCGACTATGTTTAGCTTTTGATCTTATGAGCCAAAACAACTAGCTTTTTGAAGACTATAAAGATAGATATATTTTTAAAAAAGAATTGCTTATAAGCCGAATAGTCGACAAGTAACTTAAAAGACAGAACAACAGATCCAATAAAACAGCATGTTAGAATACTAGCCAAAATATTTTCATAAATCGGAACTTAAAATGAAAAGGAGAAAGTGATTACTTCACAAAGTGTTCGGAGATAAGGCCGGAGCCAAGACGACCCAGAAAATTAAAAAAGCTGTAGAGACACAACAATATAGCTGTATGATTGACACCAAATGCCACGCCAATTTGAGCCAAGTTGTTGGTAAAAGTGACTCCTGAACCAGCCCCAAGAAAATACGCAAACCAAAGAAGCCAAAAGTCAGCTTTCAAAAAGGCTTCACCGAGCTTAAAGTCCTCCCCTCTCCTTGGTTTTCTTTTCTTCTTCACCGCTCCCTCTCCCTCAGCTATAAGGGATTCCATATCGGTGCTATCCTCATTCTCAAAGAAGCTACCAATATGGGATGCTGAGGAAGACGGTCTCAACAAAGGTTCGCTTTGAGTAGAACTATTATCCTCCTCTAGAGACAGATTATTCGAAGAACTTTTCTTGTCTTTCATAGGAAAAAGTGTCATTTTGACTGGAATAGCAAGAGGAGATAACAATATAACAACCATGACTGCTACTAGTATGTACGAAACGACTGTATCTAGAGAAACCAGCTGACTCATAACAGTGCACGTGACAAGATAGATGGCGAGTACAGCACTTGCAATTTGCACGAATATAAAATGGCTATGCTCTAATGAGTCTGCACCCGAAGCAGGAGTACAAGGTCGAATGAAGTGTATCACAGCTAAACACAGGATAGGGAGGCCAACAGTAAGGAACAATAACAAATACGAGGGGGATTGTTGTAGCACTAGGTTGTATAATACTGTGTATACTGCTGTACTTATCCCAACATAACCTTTGAGGACACCACTTACGGTGCCCCTGCTGAGCGGGAAGTTCCTCATGTTTGTCACAAGTACGGCCGTATTAAACCAAGCGTTGCTATTAGTTCCAACGACGAGTGCGATCCATAACTGAGAAACCAATGCATTAACAATATCAAAACAACAAAATTACATGAAGCTGTGGTATCAAATCCAATCCAAAGAAACGAAGGGTCGAAACACATACATAGTAGTAGCGGTCAAGTAGTCTCAAAGAACATGTACAGATATACACACAAATCAATAACTATACCCACCATCAAAACTCAGAGAAATTCATAAAAGTTATGCTTCTCAGAGAAAGTATTAAGAGCTTTAAATTATGATTAGAGTGAAACCCAAGCTGATTCACATCAACTAAAATCAAAGTTTAAAGACAATCCCAGCCGCATAGAGACCCAGTTCATAAAAATTCCTAGGAGCAGACAGTTAGATCATAACTTCACTAAAACTTGAATTAAACTGCATGATGACATTGACAAACAGGTTAGTCAACACTAGCAAATCACCTACAATTGATCTCAAAAGGAGAGAGTAATTACCACCCAAAAAGGCAACCCTTTTACAGTTTGGCTAACAGCAAGCCAGAGAACACCAAATCCCAAGAAACAAGCGATAACACCAACGAGCAGGATACACCAAGGAGGGAGCTTGTTAGAGGCATATCCAGGAACCAAACCCACATTTTCTCCAATATCGTTAGCCACACCAAGCATAGTGAGCTGTTGCTGGTTGAACCCAAGTACTGATTTTAAAGCAGCCGAGTATAGAGGGAAGGTCGACCCACTTCCTGCTGATACTTGAACCCAAACTGCTGCAGCTAAACCAACCCATGGCGGTCTGGTTCCGGCTTTTACCACTGGTTTTGGCATGCTTTCATATGCTCTTGCTATGTCTGTGTTACACTGAGAAGAAAGAAGAAAGAAGAAAGAAGAAAGAATGGTAAGGAAGTAGATTTACTGTTGCTATTGGTTTTGGTAAAGTCGGATCTCTGTCAACACCTAACTCTTTTGGGCTGTGGTCCTCAAAAGTTAACTTTGTTTCGAATGCTTTTTAAGGCAAACCTGTGGTCACTTTAAGTTTGAAAATAAGAAGTTGTCTTTTGTATTTATTCCTTTTACATTAAATTCATTATATTTTATTTACATTTTAAAATGTTAAATTAGATGACCATTTATTTATAAGATTGATTTATTTCGGAAAATGAGTTACAAATTTTCTTTAAGAAGAGTTTTTTTGAACTTTAAGAAAGCTCTCATCTTCGTCAGTTATTCTGTTTAGTTGTTTCAGCTTCCTTTCTTCTGGATTCAAATTTATTGATTTGAATGGAATTCCCCACCCTTTAAGTTTTAATAGAAAACATAAACAAAATCCAAAAGAATTTGAAAGAGCAAGAAAGCAACTCTGTATCTTATGTTGATATCGTCAAAAAATCCATTAGCATCAGTGACAAATTGGATTTTGAACCAGAAAATGCAGTCGAAAAACAAGATCACATATCAATTCAATAGAGCAATGATGTTCTTGAACAACTGAAGAAACAATCTAAATATTCTTTTATAGGTAAGTTTACACAATGAGTGCCAAAAAGAAATCTGCTGCTGCAATTTCTTGAATCTTTAAAACTAGAAGCAAGCTACAGGTATAAGATATGAGATTCAAGGCATGTTGTCTTTGAATTTGACTCAAAACAAGATCTCTGCAATGAGATTGCTTAAATGGAATGGAGACTTTAGTTAGGAAAGCCCAATCACTCTGGTCTAGATAAAAATACATCTACCAGAACACTTATACAACAAGAATGTCGTCAAAGCCATTGCTTCGAATATTAGAGATCCTTTAATTGTCAAAGTACCAGAAGAAAACAGAGCATTCCAATCTTGCACAGCATGGATCGAAATCGATTTCACCAAAAAGCTATTGAATGACGTCTGGATTAGTTGGAGTAAAGTATGGTTACTGGGCTAGAATCACTTACCTGAACGTGACTTTGTACTGTAATCATTGTCAACACCTGGGCCACAGTAAGGATCAATGCAAAAAAACCCAGAAGAATGATACTATTGATCCAAATATGATCTGAGTAAGAACATAAATGAAGTGATTACCAGCAAACACATTAAATCGATGGTTATAAAACATAAATAAAGCATTACTGATCAAGAAAAGAAGGAAAGAAATCAAACAAGTACTATAGAAAAGAAGGATACCGATATAAAGGGTTTCATCACTCCAGAACATGGTGAAATAATATAAGCTTTACAGACATTTTTTTATGGTTTCAATGCTACTAACATTGTGGGCTATGAAAACCTTGACACCGAAAATTCTTCTCCAAAGGTTAACAACATTGGTAGTCTTCAGAATTCACCGAAAAGAATCAACATCAGCAGAAAAATGATATCATATTCTCTATAATTCTATAGAGAGGATCAAGACAGCAATTTCAAAGAAACAATTGAAGCAGAAAATTTCCCACCAAAGGCTAAAATCAATGATAGCTTAAAGTAAAAGGAAAACACAATAAGGCTTCTATTAGAAGACTCAATTACTTAACTAAGAAAAATAATGCTAAATTTATAGTCATTCAATAACCATTGATTAATATTGGCGGTATGGAAAACATTGTGAGGAATCTGGGTTTTATTAACTTTACACATCATATATCTAACAAAATCTAGCTTTTCTGGCATGATGCCCTTACTGTCAGGATCTTAAATGATCATAACCAATGTATTAATACTGAAGTTAGCATCAAGAATGACTCTAAATATCTTTTGTTAACTGTGGTGTATGCTAAATTCAAGAGACTCAATAGAACTAAGCTCTGGAACTTCTTGAAAACTATCTCTACAACTACTCTAGATTGGATGATTTGTGGAGACTTCAATGTTGTTTGCTTAATTTATGAACATCTTGGTTGCACTACATTCTGTGATAATAGTACTAATGAATTTAATTAGATGATTAGTGATTGCAGAATTGAAGATGCAGGTTATGTTGGGTCTAAATACACTTGGTCCAACAATGTTAAGTGGAAAGACATAGACAGAGTTTTCATTAACAACAAGTGGGCTGACTCTTTTGGTGAAACAAAAATCATTTATAAAGCTATAACTTGCTCTAATTACTAATTATAATGTTAAGTTTAGGTCCATTTTCAAATTTCAGGATATGTAGGTTCTTGATGAAGATTTCCTTTCTTTTGTGGAAAACAACTAGAGTCAAGATATAGAGGTTGATCCTATGTTTAAATTCTGGAACAAGCTGAAAAGGCTAAGGAAAGGTCTCATCAACTGGAATAAAACCTATATAGGTAACATCTCTAATAAAGTGCAGGCACTTGAAGATGAAGTCCAGCTTATGGAATTTAATCATCAATTGCACAAAAATAGTGAATCTAAGCACAATCTAGCTAAAGCCAATGCTCTTCTAATAAAAGCCCAAAGAATGGAAGAAACGTTTTGGAGGCAGAAGTGTTACGCTAACTGGACAATTGAGAGTGATAAAAATACGAAGTTCTTTTACAGTTATGTCAAAAAGAAAAGGAAAAGAAACATCATCAATGGCATTAAGTATAGAAGTACCTGGATTAATGTCAAGCACTCCATTGGTCTCTCTGCAGTTGAGTTCTTTAAAGATGATCTTACTGATCTTTCATATAGTAGTAAAGAGGATGAAAAAAACAGCATGTTAGATCCTCTTTTCAATAGCATTTGCTAATCTCATTACTGATGAAGACAACATGATGTTTTTGAAGCTTCCTGGTGAAGAAGAGATTTAGAACATTATAAACAATATAAATTCAGTTAGTGTCTCAAGTATGGATGGATATAATCAATGTTTTTATAAAAATTGCTGGAAAATCATAAAGTTTGATCTCATTAATACTATGCACTCTTGTATCCTTAGTAAAAACATCCTCAGTGGTATTTTAGCCACTGGCATTTTAACCACTGGCATTTGCTTAAAAACCTAAGAATGTAAATCCCTTGAGCTGGAAAGATTATGGGCCTATTAGCTTATGTTCCCTATTAAATAGAATTATGTCAAAGATTTTCAATAATAGAATCATATTAATTCTTCCTAAAATCATTTCTTCCAACCAAGGAGGTTTTGTTCCTAGTAACTACATTCAAGATAATATTCTCATAGCTAAAGAGTTTGCTTTATGATCTTAACAGAAAGGTTAAAGACCTGAACCTTTTGATTCAGCTTGACATGTCTAACGCATGTGACAAGCTGACTCATGGTTTCAGTCTTAAAGTCCTCAACAATTTTGGCTTCTCTAATAGATTCATTTTCCTTATAAACAAGATAATAACTGTTGTTAATGTTTTTATGTTAATTAATGGAGAAGTGATTGGTTATTTCAAAACCACGAAAGGCCTGAGGCAAAGAGATCTAATTTCTCCTAGCTTTTTTATTGTAGCTGAGAAGGTCCTTCTAAGGGGACTTAATGCTCTATTTGCTTCCCATAAAACCATGAATTACAAAAATAGAAGCACTCTTCATATTAACAGCTTACCTTTCGCTGATGACATTCTGTTATTCACTAACTGTAAGGAATCTACTTTAGATAATCTATGTAAGTTTCTTCAAAGGTATCAAGTTATCTCAGGCCATGTGATTAACAAGGAGAAAATGAAAACTATAACGGCGATTGGGATTCATCCTTTAAAGATCAGTATTATAGCTAACAACATTGGTTTTGCTACTAGTTATCTGCAAACTGATTAGCTTGGGGTCACTATAAATACTAATAATAGAACTAACAATTATAATAGTCTATTGTGTAAAATTAACAACAGGATCAAAGATTGGGACTCAGTGCATCTCTATTTCACTGGAAGGCTAACTCTTGTTACATCTGTCCTTATGAACATCACGTTCTAGTGGATGCAAAGTAATATTCTTTCTAAAGGAATCACTCACAATTTAGAAACTGCTTTTAACAGATTATTTTGGGACCTTATAATTGTGAGAGAAAAATACTTTGGTGAAGGTGGATCACTGTCTGCAAATCTTATAATGAATGAGGTTTGAATGTCAGGAAACTAACTGACATTCAAGACTCCATTTCTTGCAAGATGTGGACTAATTTCAGAGACAACAAAATGTTATGGTCTAACTTAATGCATGAAATAAATTGTAAAGATTTGCATCCCTTGCAGATTTCTTCATCTAAACCAGGTTCTATGATTTGGAAAATGATTAACATGATTAAAGCTATGATCAACCACAAATCAGTTGGAGATTGGGATATGGTATGGTAGATTTCTAGTTAGAAAATTAGACTAACAATCAACCTCTCCTTACATTATAATACAAAGAAAACAATGTTTGGTTTACTGGTGAAAAGTTCAGTAGCTACTAGTTCTTAGATTGTTGGAATCTCAATAGACTTTGTGATCTAATTCATCCTACTAACCTTGATAGAATAAAAAACTACTCTGTTTAAACCGACAAGGAAGGACGATATCATGATTTGGAATTTATCAAAACCTGGCAGATTCAATCTTAAAGATATTTGGGAAGCTATAAGACATAAATAGTGAATTTTTCTATTTACAAAAAAATCTGGAATCCTTTAACACCTAAAAAGTTTTCTTTTCTTCACTGAAAGCTCATTCGTAACTTTATCTCTATTGATACAATAATGCAAAAGAGAAACATCTTCATTGCATCTAAATGCCAATTCTGTAGAAATATTAAATCACCTAACCATTTATTTGTATATTGTGAGTTCACTTAGTCTATTTGGTCTTACCATGCAGAGATAATCAATGTATTCATCTCTAAATGCATGACAATTACGCATATGACTAGAGTATGGCTTTGGTCAACTAGAAAGAAATCTCAGGTGAGACAAATTATACCATCTATTATCTCGGGTATTATTTGGAACTCTTAAAAACTCTGCTAAGATTAAAGTTATCAGTAATTCTTGTAAGAATGTTACTGATCAGGTCAATAACGTTCTTTATAATCTAGATCATTTTAAAACTCTTAAACTGCTTCGGTGAACTTAAAGCTGTTAAGTCTCTTGGTTGTTTCAATCCTACTTTAAACACTAGAAAAATACTATCTTAAGTGAATTCATCCTCTTATAGGCAGACCAGAACTAAACTCAGATGATTTTGTCAATTCAATGAAGAATCTAGTGCTTCTGTAATCATTAGAGACAGTAGTGGTAGTCTCTACGACACTGGTTCTCTTTATGGTAAGCTCAGCCCTCATTTTGCAGAGGCCAGAGCCCTCATTGATGGACTTCTCATTTGTAAGGATAATGATTGAAACCGGGTTGATTTAGAAATTGAATCTCAGATTCTTGTTAACTTTCTTGGAAATGGCAACATTGACTGGTCCTTTGAGCCTACTCTTAATTGCATCAGGAAGCTAACACATCCTTCTATGTCAATTAAGCACATTTTTAGAGACCAGAACCAAGTTGCGGACTGGTTTTCGCACTGGACTCTGAAGTGCAAAATAAAAGTTGACATTAACATCAACCAAATCCCTGTCAGTTTAAAATCTATTCTCATCCTAGAAATTATTGGTCTATGATATATATTTAGTTCCTAATCGGGCTCTTTTATGTTCTGTATTCTATTCAAAGAAATTTTTCTCTGATTATCTTATCAGTACTAAGTGTCTTTCAAAAAGGAATTTCCTAACTTAAAATATATATTGTAGATTAGATCAGTAATAAGACTTACCTCTCCAATGGAATCAAATCAATGTCTTCTTGCGAGATGATATTCTTACCAATCTCAAAGTTTCATCTTCTTCATTGGTAAATGAAGTTGTTCTTCTTAGTGTTCTTCAATGACGGTGTCCTCCATGCTTTTGATGTCGAGGTGTCCTCCATTTTTTGCGGTGGATGTGTACCTATGTTCCTTAAGGAATTGTTGTGTCCCTGAGTTAAAGCTAGCTAACTTATTCGAGCTTCAACTGCCCTTGTGAGCCCTGCTTTTGAAACATTAGTGTTGCCATAATGTTTGAGTGTAATTTCAAATTTTCGTTTTTACGCCAAATGTAATCAAATATCCCATTTCGCTAAAAAAATGTTAAATAAGATTTTTAGTAAAATGTTATTTATTAGATAAAAAATATGAATAAGAAATTATTAAATATGATTTAATACTTTTAAATATATATCATTAAAAGATTTTAACTAAAAACACCGAAAATAGACTTCTTTATTATTACATAATTAAGGTTTATCTAAATTTTTAATCTTGAATCATATATATTTTTACGGTAAAGAGATTTTATATATTTTTTTATATTTTTCAAAATTTGTAAATATTTATCTTTGTTTGATGGTTTAAATTAGTTCTCGATTATAAAGTTTTGTTATATATATATATATATATTCGAATTTGGCGTAAATTAGAGTTTTGTCGATGGACATTCGAGATTTAAGATTGTTGTGTAGGGTTCTTTTGGGTTGGTCTCGTATAGTAATGTCAACTTTATTAAATCTACATTCGTTGGTAGTATCGATCTAGCATATCGACAACTAGTCGACCCGACTCGTTGTCATCGTATGTCAATATTGACTTTTGTTGAGACATGTAGGGTCGACGTTAGTAGCGAATAACGACATATAATGTCGATAAATTGGATCAACATTAGTAGTCGTTATTTGTTTCTATCGTGGACAGGTAATGTCGATATTATTAAACTTTAACTATATGTTGTGGTTATACTTTGATTGTTTTATTTTGTTTAATGTATGTATTTGGTTTGTTTGTTTATGGTCTGCATTTTGTTTATATGATGTCCCCGGGGAAAATTTCACAAATGATCACTAATAAAACATCATCTTCTAGCGTGGCCAAATCACAGCTCTTCGAATACTTAGAACCGGTCGTAAGTTCTTTAGATTGGTCGTTTAAGGTATAATGTAGATAAATGTATTATTGCGCTTGATTGTCTACAAAGGCCGTAAAATAGACTTAGCATCGTAGCCGAAACCAAATGCAAAACCCAACACAATAGCTGGAGGCAGACCTAAAGCTAGAGTTAGGGACAAATCCTATTAGTGATCCAAACTTGTCGGCTGAAATGAAAGCTTTTTTAACTGAATTCCCTCATATACTGAGGCTATACAAATAATTGTTAATCATACCTTATACCATCACTATCATGACATAGTAAGTATATAATATTTTTTATAAACTATATTATATCTATATAAAAATATATGTTAAATATATATATATATATATATATATATATATATATATTGTTTTTGGTTTGTAGAAGAGACTCGATGATATTATATGCAAGTTATATTTCACAGTTGGGAATTGAAACGCTAAGAATTCATCCAAGAATTCACCAACAACACATTATCCAAATCATTATGGAAAATATTAAATGCTTGGTGGTCGAATGAGGCTTTTGTATGAGCGTTCATTGAGAGATGACACTAAGATACTAGAAATTTCTATATATCTTCCAGGAAGATGATATTAAAGTTAAATGATATCTCTTGCACTACAAGTTTGTCTACCTGATGACACCTCATTGACCTAAGCGCAACAATAATAGTGATGTTAGGGCAGATATGGTGTCACTCTTTCTTGGCCTTAAACTTGTTATGATCAGATAATAACTTAGTAAAAATCATAGAATCTCGCTTAAAATGACATGATACAAAGGACATATTTTACAACCGAGTATTACTATGGTCGATTAAGGTCGAGGGCTACTATAATTTATTGCGCACGAGTGTATATTATAGTTTTATTCAAAATTATAGGTTTTCTTGACACGACTGAGACGTAAATAAAAGTTGATTGGTTATATTCTCTCCAAAACTTAGCCACATTAGATCAACATGTATAAGGGAGGCACAACTTGTCAGAAATATACAGTGCTTTACGTTCGGCATGCAAACATGACATAAAGAAGATGAATGATTTTTCTGTGGTATTTGAGTATTGGGTATATGAACATATCCACAGTTTTTAACAATCGTGTTGGAAGGGTTGTCAAACGTTCAGGATGAATTTTTGTGTGTAGACTTCAGATTTGTAAGGATCCCAAAACAAATATTTTCCTATAAAATGTAGGATATAAAAGGCTTACTCCCGAACGTTTAACACTTGATATAGTGCATGTATTTATTTTATGTAGATTAAGTATTAACACTTAATATATATGATAATTTATTTTAATTAATATTACATATCAACTTCCAACCATATAAGAGTCTCCAAGCTATTAGACCGTTTAAAAATATAGCATGATTTGACTATTTTATTAGGTGCTGGTATAAGATAAAATCGTACATATCCAACTGCGTAGTTCAACAGTTAGTCACATCAAACACATATCAATTAAGTCGATAAGTCCTTTGAGAGAGGAAAAATGACCAATAGTAATGCAAACTATATAAAGTTGGTTTGGTGGTATTGAGACCATAACCTTTTATCGTAAGAAAATAGATATACACAAATGGTAATCGATTTCGGTATCATACTAAAGACCCACGCTATAAATTTCATTTGAAATAATCTTTGGTATGTTTTATACCATATTCTAGACAAGGTAAACCCTCATGATCAAAAGATGGGACATAATACGTACGAATATAACTTGTGTGCTTTACCTAAGAGAATAGTTAGTCAATATGAACATCATTTTTCAAAGATGGCACTCGAGGATAGTATGGAACTGTCTTTGAAATCTCTAGATTTATTTTATTCATATTTATCCTATTAGGGATACATCATGTGTTTGTTAATTAAATATGTTTTCGAATGTTACGTTTTTTAGATGTTATATTTTGAATGTTATGTATTTAATGTTATATTTTATTTTATTTAAATGTAATTTTATATATTGTATTCCAAATTATATTTTATGTTAATCTAAAAAATATACATTATCGTTTATACTTGTCAACATAACATCTGATGTCAACTACAAGCGTCGATATTAAGTATCTGTAGAACAATTTTTTTGTACTAATGTAAACGGGTTGCATAAATAATAAGTGTTGTATAGTGGAAAGTAATATTGGTTCAAAGTTATAAAATTAGTGTGAAACTTAATGTAAGGATAATTAAACTTATGTTGTTGAAAACAAATAATGACGACTCGGATTATCAACATTAGTTTCCTAGATGAAACATCTCATGTCAATCCGTCCCATCGATATTAGTGAAAATTTTATTTTTATAAAGACACTAAATATCAACGCTTTAAGTTGACATTTTTTTTCAATTTTTCATTTATTCACGTGACGTTAGATTATTGGTTAAATTAACTAACTTTATTTATCTTGACCCATTTTATCAAAATATGTAAAGATAAAATGAACTTAACAATTTTTATTTTTTATTCATAATGCTTCACAATTGTAGTATATGCACAAGTTTTTTTAATAGTTAAATTTGAGCCAACATATTACACCATACTCTAACGTCATATAATAGGATATATAAGTTTTATTCATTATCCTTATGTTTATTTGTAGCTCGGAATCATTTGCCCAATACATGACTAGTTTAAAAGAAGCAATAAAATCTTCTGGCATCGTTCATTCTTTGTATATTTTATTCGCATTTGCAAAAATATTTTTGTTTATATACCACTTGCATAACAAGTGTACGACTTCTGGACATACCTTGTTGATTGTGCATATCAACGTAAATTTCATATTTATCCACATAATATTCGGTAATGTGAACTCATCTTCTTTTTTGAACACCCAAAAATGATCCATCACCCAAATGTTATTGTCTTATTTTTCCACCCTAAAAATTAATACAATAAAAAATGGTAAACTTATTGATGTAGCTCAATAATTTTAATCAATATCATTATATACCTTGTAGTTTTATCTGTACTATCTATAATCTGAACATGTGAGATTGTTCTTAGAAGTTTGATGAATATCAGGTGTGCAAAAAATAGATATGTGATTAGCTCAAAGTTGTCACTTTTCGTACGATTCTATTTGACATACTTGTTTTCCTTTATCCTATCCTAAAAAAACTGTATGTATGACTGACCGCCCAAGTCAAACATATTGTGTTTGTGTGTTGTATTATAAATATCATGTATCTTTGATACATTTCCAACTTTCACATTCTCCAAACCTAGTAAAACTTCCATAGGATGGGCACGAGTTGTAGCCAAGTTCGTACAAAAAATTTATTGTTTATTTTCAAAATTATCTCTTCAGGCATTCTTATAAATTTTTTGCAAACTCGTGATTATGTTTTTTACTTATAATTGTAATAGTTCATAATCCAGTTTCAACTATAACGAGATAAGCACTTTATCTAAAAAGATAATTTTTTTGGATAATATTGCTTCTTCTCTTAACATAAAGTTTCTTAGGTTATTTCCTGTACAGTCCAGATTTCTCGAAAGAAAAAATTAATCTCAGATCTCTCGCAGTATTTGTGTCATCGTAAAAAAAACTCTTATCTATCACGTATCTCATACTTTTATCCATATATTCTACCCATTATTCAAGTTCAAATTTAATGTAATGTGTATGAATCGTGAATATGTATTGATTATCTCTGAAAATAGTTGGTTTTATATTGGTTTCAATTATTTAAGTCATAAACTGTAACACGTAAATTAAGAACCATAATCTATGCAAACTAAAGTTTACTTTAAGCATAACATTAAACTAATGTCTGCTTCATGGAATAGACATTACGTATTAGTGAAAAGATCTTCTTTCGAACCAGATTTGATTCGGGACTATTATATGTTCAAGGTCCAACATTGAAATAATTTAATTAGTTTTTCCTGACTTTTTCTGTGTCAACAAACAATTCAAAATACTTTGATTTTTTTAGACCGAGTCTCGGTCAAATAACAATGATTTAAAGCACTTTTTTATACTATTTTGGAAACCCAAAAAACTCGTAAAATCATTTTGTACTAGTATCGATTTCATAAAAGACGACATTAGTTGAAATTATATTTTTGCAGACATGGACCAGATTATCCAATAACCAATACAAAATTTGACTCATCATGTAACCATCCATAAAATACATACACCCCTTACTTCACGATTTCAGATTTTCATTCGGCTCGTTTTGACTATGAACTATAACATATAGGAAATATAATTTTGCACCTGGAAATTTTTTACTTCATTTAGACTCAAATCAATTTTTAAATGTTTCATTTTTAAAATTTGATAAAAATAAAACGAATGTTGATTTTTTTGTGTTTTATTATTTTTCAAAATTTTATTTGATTTTGTATATTTATGTGTTTGACTTTCAGTATTTAAAATGAAGTGTGGATTAAGAAATGTTAAATTAAATGTTTCCATATTTATGGTGGGCGATATTAAGTTAAAAATATATAAAAGATAAATAAAAGCAAATGATAATTAGAAAACAAAATATTAAATATTAAAAGTGGAATTATTTATTAAGCATTTAATTGTTGCTAATAAAACAATATCCTCTTCTAAGTTTAAAATTCACATATATTTTTTTAATTTTCAATTTAATTTTTTATTTTTATAGTTAGAACTTTAAAGTTACATTTTCATTTTAAAAAAGATAATGAAACTAATTGAAATTTAAAATTTAAAAACCACAATCATTTGTCCTAATAAAATATTTTGAAATTAGTATTATTGTTTAAACTAGTATTTTTGTTTCCATTGTGTTTTAATTTTGTTTGATCTAAAACAATAGAAAAAGATCCTAATAAACTAAAACAAAAGTTCTATAATTATTTTGAAAATAGTAAATAATAATTTAATTAGTTGTGAGTTTTTGTTGGAATTATTGATTAAATAAGGTTATCGGAGTTGATCTAAATATGACTTCATATCATTTGGATAAAATCTAGGTGCCAAATAGCGAACTAGATTGATAATGAGCTAATTATGTAATAATTAGGCTAAAATTGACTCACGCCACTTACGCGAGATTAAAAAAAATCCTCGCGACAATTTAGCCATAAAATCTAAACTTCTAAGTTACTGATCGACCTTCGCGATAATAAGATTGCTAGCCATGGAAATCCGGAAATTATAAAACAACGCAACGAAAACAAGATTGCTAGTAAGTAAATACCAAAAATAAGATTCTCATCGGGAAGACATGGCACTTCGGTGCAGAGACAACGATTATTAAATATTGTATACTGCAAGACCATAGTAATTCTTATTAAAAATATATATTCATACAGATCTCAACTCTCATGTTATATGAAAGAGCTTTCCGATCAAATTTCTGAAGACAAAAATTATATAAGCAATTTTTATTTTCATATTTTAACATTAAAAAATATTATATACAATAGTCGCAATAGAGAAAAAATCATCATTATTAAAATTATGAACGAAATCCGATTTTTATCATACTAATTCGACATACAAAATTTTACCATACGATAAGATAAATTGACATTCTTATTTGTGAATCTAGAAATCTACTATATTATCCATGTGAAGTTGGACAAAATGTTAAGGTCTACCAACAAAGATACTTTAGAAAACTAGAAGCAACGCAAACACGTGATGAGGATGATCTTATATGTTATAGACATATTTTGTATATCTTATCAAACCACCTATTTGATTTTTACACTACCATATCCAAAAACCACTATGAGAAATAAAAAATTGAATAGGAAGTAAATCTCTTATATCTTAATATTTCAATTTTAAATTTTTAGATCAAAAATCATTTCTACCCTAAATTCATGAGTTATAAGTGATCTTAAAAAAACTCATGTCTGTAAAAATAATATTTTCAAAATTCTTTTTTATGAGAGAAATAATAGAACAATTATCTCATATATGGAAGTACTATTGGAATTGAATATTTACCAGTCTCGTGAGTACATATATAAACTAATACATAAGCATTTAAGTATCTAAAAATATTTGTTCATAAAATAAATAAAGGAAGAGCCTCAAGAGAAAAATTTCAGGAATGTAAATGCGGTGGAGCCAAAGCGAAAGAAACTAAAATTTTAATAATTATAACTTGCAACAAGAACAAGATTATCTTCAAACATAGTCATAAATTTTATTTCTTTTTTGGAAATACATGTTATATTATGCGTGGTTGCAACCTAAAAAAGGAAAGTGAGAGCATAATATCATAGAGGAAGAATTTATCGCTTGATGTCATAAATGACTTAAAATTTGGTTAGTGTTACCATGCTTGCACACTAATACATATTTTGCATGATAAATAATTATTCAAAAAATGGAGAAAAGTAAATAAAAAAAGATGTGCAAATAGGAAATACCAACAAGTCGAAAGTCGAAGGTTGCAAAAATGTTGAATCGATGTTGAAGATAACTATCAGGTTTTTTTGGCAAAATCTAGAATTTGTTCGATGTAAAAATATTATGACATTTCTGACTCATGTATTTATAACGTGGAAGATTTTATTTACTTATAATCAAATGGTAATTATTTATTATGGCATGATAGACTGGCACATATGATGAGTCCGAATTCGAAGAGCTCCCCGGAAGGGTAGTCCAAAGTAAATCACCCCGTAAATTCGGACAGACTCCATGACTTCAATTCGGACAGCACTGATTGAACCGGACAGATGATCTTGAACACTGCAAACATAAGGCAGTTCGAACTATGACTAAAGTACTAAAAAACCTAATCACTGTCTGACTAAGCTACCTGCACATCTGCTTAAAACTCTTGGGTCTTTAAACATGACCCGGGTCCATTAAACTTGACCCGAAAGCCCATAAGGGCCCAAATATCATACTATAAATACCCAACCACCAACATTAACTATGGGTAAGAAAAATTAACTGCTGCCAGGCTGCTCAATTCTCTCTCCACCCTTGAAACACTTTGAAACACCCTTAAACACCACCACACCACCGCGAAACACCCTCACACCGTCCTAAAACTCCACTTGAAATTACCAGCCTACCCTCAGGCTACTTTTATCCACACCAAATTGGCGACCACAGTGGGAGGCAACGGTGCCTGAATCAAGCATTCAAAACCAAGTAAGGAAATTCTGTCCGAATGAATCCGGATAATCCAGAGCTTCCACCAGCTTTGCTTGAAGTGGTGGAAGAGAACGATGAATATACTGTCCAAGAGCGTGACAGGTTGAGGGTCGAAATAGAAGCTCTGAGGGCTGAGAAGGCCAAGATGGGCATGAAGGAAAAGTCCAAAGCATCAGTTGCTCATCGCTCTGATAACCCTCAAGAGCATGAGGCTTCAAAAACTCATGTGAGCACTAAAAAGACACATGCCAGTTCTAAAAAGTCTCACCAGTCCAAGCCTGTGGAGAATTCTGACTCAAGCTCAGAATCTTCGGACAGCTCTTCGGACAGTGAGGGAAATGAAAAATCCTTGTCCTCCAGTAGTGATGAGGGGCGAACCAGGAAAAAATAGAAGCAAGTTAAAAAGTATTCCAGAAAAAGAGATCACCATGGAAGAATGAAAAGGCACATTGGAAAAGGATCATCTCACAGCCGGAGGCATATAGACCGGATGCTGGTGGATCCTTTTGCCTTCCATGATGAGCCAGGTATCTTTGCAACACCTAATGAGGATACTGCGTTCAGTCGTGGGAGGAACTGGAGGCAATCGCCATTGTCTTCCAAGATACTGTCCGGAAACCTCCCCAAGAGGTTTGATAGCACCAAGATGGAAAAGTACGATGGCAGTACTGATCCAGACAATCATCTGGAGCAATTCAAGAACTTCATGATGAACTTTGATGATGATGATAAACTACTCTGCAGGGCATTCTCCCAGTCCTTTACGGGGAGTGCTCTGAAGTGGTACAACAGCCTTCCTCAGGGTTGTATCAGAGACTTTGATACCTTTTGGGTGGCCTTTCGAAGGCAATTTGTGGGGAGTAAGGAGCTCAAGGGTAATGGAGATACCATAATCCATTGTGCCCAAGAGCCAAATGAATCGTTGAAAGAATACATAAGTCGTTTTGTGAACACAAAGAACGGGCTGGCTGATTGCTTTGAACAAGTGGCAATAGCATCCCTGAGACAAGGTTTGAACCCGGGCAACCTGGCTGATTCAGTAACAAGGAAGAAAGCCATGACCTGGGGTGGATTGCTAAATCAAGTTGGGAAACAAATAAATGTTGATGAAACAAAGAAGACCAGGGTGCACAGACAGGTGAGATCCACCCCGGTGGCACCAACTCCAAATCAAAACCAGTCCGGAAACAAAGCTAGAGAAACCGGACAGGGGCATGGAAGAGGAAAAGCTCAGTCTCAACCAGCTACCCCTGCACAAAGCCAACAGTCTAGAAACAAAAGAGGGCCATGGGTCCAACCGGAGTGGTTTGCAGAACTCAAAGAAAGTGTGGCAACCATTTTTGATAAAACTAAAGATGAAGTACACTACCGGAGACCAGCAACCTTGCAGTCTCCCAGAGAACATCGAAACAGTTCTTTTTGTCAATATCACAATGATATTGGCCATACTACTGATGATTGCATATCCTTGAAGCAAGAGGTTCAGAACCTGATTGAAAGAGGGAAATTGGGTGCATACGTTAAAAGAAGAGGAGGCAACAGGCCTGACAACACTCACCGGGCTGCTCCGGTTAATGCTGCCCCAGAAGGGGCTATGGTGATCATTGAAAGGTTTGATGTGGAATCTGAATATTTGGATCCTGATCCAACAAGGAACAGAGTGGGTGCAATAGAGGAGCGTTCCAGGTCGGTCTCCGGGCTCATTAAATTCTTTGAGTCCTTGACAATTTTCGGAGGGGACACTGTAACGGCTCCTACCACTTCATCAAGAAAAAGGCATGTTCATAATTTGGCTACCCAACTAGAAGGGGGCATGACCTCTTATCAATCGTCAAGTTTATTCCCATTCATTGTCTTTGATGGGGATGATTTGAGAGACATTACTGGCCCTCATGAAGATGCTGTTGTCATAGGAGCATCGATAGGGGGCAATGAGATAAGGCGAATCCTGGTAGATACTGGGAGCTCTGCCAATATCCTTTTCCTAGATACTTACAAGAAAATGAAAAATCCAGCTGTGATTCAAAAGTCAGACAGATCGATCGTAGGCTTCACGGGCAGCTCAGCTGATGTAATCGGTGAGTTCGAAGAGGAAGTATTGTTGGGCAGAGGCCCTTTCAAGAAAACAGTCAGAATACTTTTCATTGTGGTGGATTGTCCCACTTGCTACAATGCTATTCTAGGGAGATCTTGGCTCTCTAGGATGCATGCAGTGGCTTCGACAGTCCATCAGTGTCTAAAATACGCTGTTCAGGGGCAGGTTGGGGTTGTCCGGAGCAGTCAAAAAGTTGCAAGAGAATGTTATGCCACTGCCTTGGCTCCACGAACGCTGGGGGCAGTCTGTATAAATGACCAATAGCAGTTTGAGGGCCTTTCTGGGGGTGAGGGTGAAATTGATGACCCCAGAGAGACCCCTGGAGTGTTGATCCCAGTTGAGGAGGTTGAGACACACTGCTTGGAAGAAGGGAAATTTGTCAAGATAGGGTCCAAAATGCCACAAGTATTGAAAGAAGAGATGTTAAAATTCTTAAAAGACCATCAGCATGTCTTTGCTTGGTGCAATGCTGATGTTACTGGAGTTCCATCAGAAGTGATTTCCCATCACTTATCTGTCCGGAGAGACGTAGCACCAGTGGTGCAAAAGAGGAGAGCTTTCTCAAAAGAAAAGGCTGACGTCATTGTACAAGAGGTTGACAGACTCACAAAGATGGGGCACATTAAAGAATCTCAGTATCCTTTGTGGACTGCCAATCCAGTCTTGGTAAAAAAGAAAAACGGTAAATGGCGAATGTGCATTGACTTCACAGATCTCAATCGAGCTTTCCCAAAAGACTTGTATCCGGTTCCCCGAATAGATCAGCTGGTAGATTCTACTTCTGGGAACAAGCTACTCTCCTTCATGGATGCTTTCTCCGGGTACAATCAGATCCAGGTGGATCCAAGAGATCAAGAGCATACCACTTTTGTTACTGATAGAGGTTTACACTGCTACAAGGTGATGCCTTTTGGTTTGAAAAATGCTGGGGCTACTTATCAAAGGTTAGTCAATAAGGCATTTGCTGATCAAATTGGAAGAAATATGGAGGTTTACATTGACGATATGATGGTGAAAAGTGTGGATGAGCAGCTGTACTTGTCCGACCTCCAGGAGACTTTTGCCAACCTGGCCAAGGTAAATTTAAAGTTAAATCCTGAAAAATGTGTGTTCGGAGTGCAGTCCGGGAAGTTCTTAGGGTATATTATAAGTGAGCATGGAATACAGCCCGACCCGGACCAACTCAATGCTTTATTTCAAATGGAGCCTCCTCGAAACATTAAAGAAGTACAGCGGTTAACGGGGAGGTTAGCAGCCTTGAACAGATTCATCTCAAGGTCTTCGGACAGGTGTGCTCCTTTCTTTCAAACTTTGAAGGGTGCAAAGGGGTTTGAGTGGACACCACAGTGTAATGAGGCATTCAATGAGATTAAGAAGCATCTGTCCTCTCCCAAGACTTTGTTTAAACCAATCGAGGAGGAGACTCTCTTTGTGTATTTGGCTGTTTCAAGCTGTGCCATCAGTGATGTGCTAGTAAGGGAGGTTGATGGGTATCCTCACCCAGTATACTACATCAGCAAAAGCCTGATTGATGCTGAACGGCGTTACTTGAAACTTGAAAAACTAGCATTGGCCTTGGTAATAGCTGCGAGAAAGATGAGGCCGTATTTTCAGGCTCATCCTATCATCGTCCGGACATCTTTTCCTTTAAAGAATGTCCTTCAAAAAGCAGACATTTCAAGCAGAATGGCAAAGTGGTCAGTAGAGTTGGGGGACTTCGACATAGACTTTGCTCCTCGAACAGCAGTAAAAGCTCAAGTTGTGGCTGATTTTCTGGTCGAATTCCATTCTGATAGGGACTCAGAACAACCTGCTGATTCAAAAGACAAAAAAGTGTGGATTGTCCGAACAGATGGAGGATCCAGTGCCATAGGATCTGGGGCAGGAATATGTCTTACTTCCCCCTATGGAGACAACATGTTCCAAGCTATTTGTTTTGCTTTCAAGGCGTCCAATAACGAGTCCGAATACGAAGCAGCTATAGCTGGGTTGAAATTGGCTTATATCTGTGGAGCAAAAAGGGTCAAGCTGCTAAGTGACTCCCAATTGCTTGTCCACCATGCCTTGGGCCTATCAGAAGCTAGAAAGGAACAATTGATTAAATATTTACTTCTCTTGAAAAATGAGGCAATGAAGTTTAAAGCTGTTGTCTTTGAGCATATTCCCCGGGCAGAGAATGAGCTAGCAGACTCGTTGGCAACAATAGCGTACACGGAGTCCTATCCATGGATCCATGTGCTTGAAAGTCCTTCTATTCAACTTGATGAAGGGGAAAAAGAAGAAGTCTTTGAAATACAAGTAAATAAGCCTCAGGATTGGAGGTCTCCTCTTATACAATATCTGTCTGATGGCATCGTACCTTTGGATAAATCACAAGCCAGAACTTTAAAACACAAGGCTCGTGGTTTCATCATGATTAGAGAGGTCTTGTACAAGAAATCCTATAGCAAACCTCTCCTACGCTGTTTAGGAGATCATGAGTCACAGATGGTTCTCTCCGAATTGCATGATGGTGAGGGATCAGCCCATTGTGGATTTAGAGCATTAACAAGAAGAGTGTTTCTCTCCGGATATTATTGGCCATCAATAATGAGAGATGCTAAGGAGCTGGTAAGAAGGTGTGACCCATGCCAGAGGTACAGCAATGAAATTCATGTACCAGCTATTCCTTTGGAATCAATTTCTGAGCCTATCCCTTTTGCTCGATGGGGATTGGACTTAGTTGGGCCTCTCCCTATGGCGTCCGGAGGGCGTAAAACCATAATTGTAGCCATTGACTACTTTTCGAAGTGGATAGAAGCAGCCCCCTTAGCAGGAACAACATCAAAGGCTGTTATAAAATTCATTCTATCCAACATATGTTGCAGATTTGGTGTCCCCCAGAGAATAACGACAGACAATGGGCCACAGTTTGACAACAGAGAAATGGAGAGCTTCTGTGCCTCAAGGGGTATTCAGCACTTCTTTTCTTCACCCTTCCACCCACAGGCCAATGGACAAGTTGAAGTGGCTAATAGAACAATACTGTCTGGTTTAAAGAAGAATTTGGAAGGGGCTGCTGGGAAATGACCTAGTTATTTACAAGAAGTCTTGTGGGCCTACCGGACAACGCCTGGGGCTGCCACACAAGAATCACCTTTTGCCTTGGTCTATGGGATGGATGCAGTAGCTCCCATAGAAAAGACACTCCCCTCTTTTCGTGTTCATAACTTCTCCGGACGGTCTAATGAAATAGCAATCAGAAATCAGCTTGATTTGATTGAAGAAAGGCGAGTAAAAGCTCATCTTAGAATGGTACACTATCAGGGCTTGATGAGAAGCAGGTTTGCTTCTAAGGTTAAAAGAAGGGACTTTCAACCATGAGATAAAGTGTTGAGGAAAGTTTTCTTGCATACCAAGGAAAAGCTCTTCGGAAAGCTGGCCCCAACTTGGGAAGGTCCGTATACGGTGGTTGAAAGAATCAAGCCTGGCACATACTGGTTAGAAGACAAAGATGGCAGGGTTTTAACTCACCCTTGGAATATTGAACACCTTCGAATGTACTTAGAATAAAACTTATGTAAATATTTACTTGTTTCAACATCCATGTAAATATTTGGGGGCATACCGCTACCTCTCTCCGGCGCCACGGAGAGTTTTAAATGAAACTTGGAGCTTTTTTGAATAATCTTCTAAGTTTTTGCAAAATTCTGTTGGTTGTCATACTATCCGGACTGAAAGGTCTAAGGGCTACTTAAATTCTAGCCAGAGAAACTAAACACTCTCACGACTCAATAACTCAAGACTACTTAAACTCCAACTATTTAAACAGATTATGAAAGAAGAGAATGGATGAGCAAAACAAAACATTCATTCAATAACTTAAAATTGCCTTGGCCTTCCAAGGACTTTTTAAACAAGTTTGAGCACAATACAAAAATCTGTCCGGTTAAAACGGACAGCATCACAAAAAAAAGGTGCCTTGGCCTTCCAAGGACTTTGGTTCGAACAAAAAATAAACAAAACAAATTACCAACTAAGGTGGAGCCTTTGAAGATGGCTCACCCTCATCTGTTCCCTTGGTCTTGATATCGCTTTTTTCCTCAATGACCTTCTTGCCTTTGGGGTCAGCCTCTTCTTCACCCGGACTCTCTCCGGTTTCCTCCTCGTCACCAGATGAGGATATATCAGTGTACCCTTCATCAACCATGGTCCAATATGGGAGATTATCGTCATCCACGTAACGCCATAAGTCCCCAAGTCTCCTCTTCGGGAACTTCTCGTGAAATAGGAGGACCATGTCGGACTTCACCTTTTCAATCAATAATTCCACTTGATCATGGCCTCTTGATCCTTCACCAGAGCAGCTTTTTCGTCAACAGCTTGAGTCACTGCATTCTCTAAAGCAAGTTTGTCAGTAGTCAGATTGGTGACAAGCTTCTCTTTTGCTGCAGTCTCATCTTTTGAGGTTTTCAAGTCCTTTTCCAACTCGGACAGCTTAGCCCGGAGATCTTCTAGGGTTTTCTCTAAAGAGGCAACTTTTGTGTTGCTTTCATTTTGACTCTTCTTCAGCTGTTCGTTCGACTCCTTGAGCAAGTCGACCTTAGTAGTGGCAGTCCTGAGGTCTTCGGACAGTGACTCCTTCTCAGACTTAAGTTCTTTGATGGACTCTGCCTGACTCCGGACCTGCCTTTCCAAGGTAAGTACTGGTTGCACGTTGCTAAGGAGGGAATGAGCTATAACGTCTCTTTCGCTGGAAACCAAGAAAGTCCTGCCATTAAAGTTTACTGTGTTGGAGCTGCTTGGGGGAACATATGGCCCTGCGAACTCATCTCTTGACAGACCAATGAAGTAATCACCTAGGGGGCCCAGACCGGTGACGTCCACTTCATCCATATTAATCTCTCCCCTATCCACTTCATCAGTGTGAAATTCCATTGGAATCCCTTCATTAAGATTCCCTGGGATCTCTTCGGCTAAGGTTGGATCAGTTGGGAAAGTGGGCTCCGGATCTCGAAGAGAAAGCTCCTCTCCTTGGGAAATCTTTTTCTTTTTGACCTCCCTATCAGCACTGTCACTCGCTTGCTTACGAGTCCGTTTAGGAGCCCTTGAGGGTTTTGGGGACTTCGCTCTTTGTTTCTCGCTCTCCTGTTCTACCACTTGTAGAAGGTTGGCATCGACTTGAGCCTGAGCTGGCACCTCTGAACCTGTTGGGACCTCTTTCTCAGCATCCTCTACTGCTCTCCTGCCTTTCTTCTTCTTGCCCTTCATTTTACTTGGGGCTTTGGCCCGGGCAGGAAGGAAAAGGGTCCCATCTAGCTCATGAGACCTTCTCAGCACTATGTCATCATCAGGAGGGGTGGAGAACTCCTCCCATGTTAAATCCCTTCGACCTGTGGTGTTCCACAGGTGAGATCTCGCCAAGTTCCCCGAAGTGAAAGCCTTGTGAAACCGGTTCTCCCAGTTCTCTGCGGCCCATGCATTTATCTTGCCACAGGTGACCTGTCCGGCTTTCAGATAGTCTCCGAACTCTTTTGGCAGTTCTAACAAAACAAAAGAATAACTAGTTAGTGAAAGCTTAAAGAAGGGAAAATTCGAACAGAAGCTTAAAGGAAAACTTACGATCGCTCCTCCATCTACTTCGAAGAAGGCTAGGATTCTCCCCGACCTTGATTTTATTGTCATTCTCCCATGAGCCACTTACAAACAAAAACTGGCTCCTCCACTTACTCTCCGACTCCAGGAGATCATCGACGGCTTTCAAGTCATTCCCCATATTAAAGTGATAGAAAGGGAACTGATGGTGTTTGCACAAACTAGCAACAGCAGCGAACTTTTCTATTGGAAGAGGAATTCCGGACAACCTAGATGCCATAATGCATGACATCAAGGTGTACCATCCGTTAGGGCTCAGCTGTGATGGACATAGCTTGACTAGGTGGAAATAACGCACTATCTCCGGATCCAGTGGGAACCTAAGTCCCTAGTTGAATAGCTCCGTAAAGAAGACTATCTCGTTTCTCTTGCAATCCATCGGGGTCTCCGGATCGATGGGAATTCGGATCTTTACGTTTTCAGGGATCCCCCACTTAGTGCGAAGCCGTCCCAAGTCTCTAGTATGAATAAACGTGTATTTGGTTTTTAACAAAGACAAAAGATACTTAAATTCTACCTTGTGAAAGCAGGGCCCAACTTTCCCTTCAAGGCTCTCCGGCAGATCCGGACGCCTCAGATACAAGTCCTCTTTGCCTTTCTTGGCAACAACTATAGCAGTTTCAGCTTGTCCGGAAGACTCGGACTCAAACCTGACCTCCTCAGTGGAGTCTTCCATCCTCTCCTCCATTACTGTTGGGGGAGCTTCTGCAGAAACAGCCCGGGGAGGGATGAAGCTTGGCACAGCTGATCCTCCGGACTGTTGGCTAGATGTGTGTTTTTGAGTTCTCGCCTCAGTTTGAGTTTCTGAGGTCGAGGTGTCCTTGGGAGGTAGTGGACTGCTAGCCTCCGGACCAACCGGCCTTTCCCGGAGAGTCCTAACAGTTGCCCCGGACCCTGAATCGATGGTATTTTTTGAAGAAAGTCCCTTAACCAATCTGCTTGGTCTTTTCATTATTAGTTTGTCTGGAGAATGGTCGGAGTCGGACCCCATGGCAATAAAAGTGGATTTCTTCCTGACACTTGTGACAACGACCCCTGGTTCGACAATGGGGATTGACTCTTGGACTGATGAGCCAGAAACTATAGGGGAGAGTGTTGATTGAAAAAGTTTTCTAGGTTTTGTACCTTTCGAAGAAGACGAACCTCTATCAGATTCTTCGATTGAAGGGGCTGGTTTCTCGACAGGCGACGCTGGAAGCCCTGCTGCAAGTCTTTTCTCTTTTTCAACCCTTTGAGCTTTCTCTAGTTCTGAAAGATTGAGCCAGCCACCCTTGATTAGAGCTGTTCTTGCTGTGAACATAAAACAACTAAGGAAAGTTTGAAGTTTTAGAGAGATGAAGTTTTGAGTGAAATGGCAAAGTAAAAGTGAAAATGAGACTGTGAAAGACAAATGAAATTTATAGTAAATGTAAAAAAGGGTTTGATTCCTAGGAGAATCCGAAAAGTTGGGCAATGATTAAAAACGGCGCTGACGTCATCAATAGCACTTAAAGAAGTAACTTGTTCGAGAAAGTGGTGCAACTTTCAAGGTGAAAAAACGGCTAAAAGTAACCAACCAGAGAGTGACACGTGTCCCACTACCTCTGACAAACAACCGTTTGGAATTCGTAACGGTTGGACTGTCCGGGCCTATCTCAATTCTCTTCGAATTGGAAAACCACTTCTTCAATCGGACTGTTTTTCAGTTCTTTAACAAGGACACTTGTTCAAATACCTAAAAAAGGGGCTCCTGATGAGTCCGAATTCGAAGAGCTCCCCGGAAGGGTAGTCCAAAGTAAATCACCCCGTAAATTCGGACAGACTCCATGACTTCAATTCGGACAGCACTGATTGAACCGGACAGATGATCTTGAACACTGCAAACATAAGGCAGTTCGAACTATGACTAAAGTACTAAAAAACCTAATCACTGTCTGACTAAGCTACCTGCACATCTGCTTAAAACTCTTGGGTCTTTAAACATGACCCGGGTCCATTAAACTTGACCCGAAAGCCCATAAGGGCCCAAATATCATACTATAAATACCCAACCACCAGCATTAACTATGGGTAAGAAAAATTAACTGCTGCCAGGCTGCTCAATTCTCTCTCCACCCTTGAAACACTTTGAAACACCCTTAAACACCACCACACCACCGTGAAACACCCTTACACCGTCCTAAAACTCCACTTGAAATTACCAGCCTACCCTCAGGCTACTTTTATCCACACCAGATATCAATGGTTAGGAGTTCACATACACTGAGACCCCTAAGTGACTTAACTTCTTCTATAGATAAATAGGTATTTTCATAAGTCTTTTAACAAAAAAATTATGCACATTCAGTTCTACAATAGATCAAATGTACCTTCGGTTACAACTGGAAACATTTTTGCACCTAATATTCGGACCAACTCCTACCATCAGAGAGATTCAAAAAGTTATTTCTCTATAAATCCTCGGTTGTCTATCTCAATCCATTTATAGGTACTCGACAATACTTCTTTTCTTAGTTAATTTTAGTCTATTCTTTATAATTCTACATTTAGATTTATAGTAACTTCAAAATTTGTTGCACTCGATGTTAAAATATTAAAGACCAGTTTACATACATCACAGACTTGCACAAGTCTCATATACAGTTCATAAACTTTTAAAACGGTAATACCTTCGTTAGAACATCTTTTCTATTTTCCTTACTGTGATCTTTGTCACCTTAACTTTCTATTTCTCTCCACTATGGCTCACATGAAGTGAAGCTTAATATCACATGCTTAGTTATTTCATGGAACTTCATATTCTTCATTAAATGAAGAGAACTACTATTATTTCTGAACAAAAGCACGTCTTACTTTATTCCACTGATCTCACTAAACAATCATTTTATTCATATATTTTTCTTATTTGCTTCCATAAGTCCCATATTTTTAGGTTTACATGAATGTCAAAGAAACAACCTTGTGTATACTTTCAGCTAATAACTCATCAAGTTACATTAAACTGATAATCTGAAGTTGGTTTCCTCGTGTTATGGAAACCAACACAATTAGAGTAAACATACCTTTTCAATATTATATTAGTCGTATCCTTCTGATTATAAGATAACTCAACTTCAGCCAAACCCTTCAAGTATCTCATGGGCCACTTAAGGGCATGTCAATAAAGGTTTCCCTATATTCGAATTAAATCTTCTCAAAATACTAATAAAGTATGCAGGATTAAGTCTCATGCATATCATTGCATACATAACACTTCCAACAACACTAGAATAATGTATCTCTTGTAGGAAATTCTTATATTTTACTTTGATTGGTGCTTGAATGACACTTACAATAGCATCATTATTTATCTCCATGCATGTTCCCCTATTACAATAGACATAATTTTTATAACAACGTCAAACATACTTGATAGATTTCATAAAATAATCAAAACATATATTTCCCTTCCTTGGTGACTGTTTCAAACCATATACCTTCAATAAACACACATCTTGATACGTATAAAATGTCTCTTTCAATTATTTATACAATAAGGTATTAGTAACATATATTTGATATAAGTCAATATCAAATCTACCAACAATTAACAACAGAACCTTTGTTGAGATTTATTTCACAGTCGGTAAGAATATCTCCTTTAAATTAACATCCTTCTTTTGCGTAAAACCCATATCCACGAGCCTAGCTTTGTATTTGGATAAATTTACTCCAAAATACTTTGAGTATTTTTAATATCTATTTACTCTCAACGAGCTTCTATTCTTTCGGAAACCTCACAACAATCTAAGTGCCCATCTTTTTATAGATATCTCAGTTCTTCCCTCATGACCTTCAACTACTTATTTTTATCACTAATCTTGATAGCATCGTCATAGATTTTGGATTCAAGAAAATATATTTTCATTTAAATCAGTAAATCATAACCAATAACATCGAACTAACTATAAATTTTTAGAGGTTTGTTTGGTTTCGTTCTCCATCTCTCACTTTTTGAAAACTGTCAAGTTCATGTTTCTCTTTAGTGTAATCATTTGAAGGCCCGGAAGATCAGGCTCTTGTTCATTAGCTGAAGCTGACCATTCCTAAACTCATCTTTGGAAGAATCATCTATAGCCTCAATATCTAGCTCATACTTTATGTCGTTTCCCAGTAGTACTAGGTTTGGTCTCCACTGTATTCTTCAATGATATGTCATCTTACTTGAAAGACTTGGGACTATTACGTTATTTTTGAGGTATTGAGGTGGCTCACTCTCCAAAAAGTTATATTCTCTCTCAGATAAAATCTATGTCTGATTTATTCGAGCGATCATGACTTTCTGATAACAGGACGGTAGATACCCCTCTTGAAACCAATGATTGGTATTCTCTGACTGATGGTGTTCATTTGTCAGACCCAACTCTATATCAAACTTTTGTAGGGAGCTTAGTCTATCTTACACTTACTCGGCCAGATATAGCTTATGATGTTCATGTGGTTAGTCAGTTTGTTTCTGCTCCTACATTCGTCCATTGGGGAGTTGTTTTTTGAATATTGAGATATCGCCGTTGCACTCAGTTTCAAAGAATTTTATTTCTCTTGACCTCTTTGCTTGAACTGCGTGCCTATAGCGATGCTGATTGGGATATTGATCTTCATGGTCGAAAATTTACCATTGGTTCATATATTTTTCTTGGAGCTTTATTAATATCATAGAAAAGCAAGAAACATGATGTTTTCTTTAGATCGTCTACTGAAGCTGAGTACAGTACTATAACCGATACCATCTTACTTCTTCCAGATAACCGAGGAACAATACTCTGAGTTGAAGCTTGTCTTGTTTCACATGTGCATAGGCAACACATCCAAACACTCTCAAATATTCCAACTGAGATGTCTTTCAAGTTCAGGCCTCTTAAGGGCAAAGAAACTTTAGTGTCGTAGATGGAATCTTGTTGATGATATATGCAGCTGTATTCACAACTTTTCTCTGGAACATTTGGCCCATTCTAGTTGTTTGAAGCATACATCTAACCCTTTCTAGCAAGGTTCATTATTTCAACAAGTCCATTCTGTTGGGGAGTTCCTCTTATAAATAGGTGTCTAACAATAATAAGTATCAGACACTAGCTAGTGAATTCCTTATTCACATATTCCAAGCCATTGTTATTCTGTAACTTCTTCAATATTTTTAAGTCTGATTCTTTACCAACGTCTTTCATTTCCTAAAAGCACCAAACGTTTTATACTTGGTCTTCAAAAATATAACCCATATTGTTTTTGCAAAATTCATCAATCAAGGATATAAAGTACCCGTGTCAGACCCTAATGATCCGAATGAACATGCTCAATCACATCACTGGTTGTATGATCACTAGAAAAAAACTATACCCTCTGGATTTTACCCAGCACACAACTTACACAAAAACTGAACTTTTGAATACCATCTAACAACCCTTGATTGCTAAGATCAATAAGGTTATTCTCACTTATATGACCAAGCCTTAGATGCCGAAACATGGTTACATATTTCTTCACACTAGACACACCTCTTACCACTAAAGACCTTTCAAGAATTAACATACCATTAGTCATACATGATCTTATAGAAATAGATGAGCCTTGCAAGACCATAAATCTGTCATATCCATCTTATAAGTAAGCTCTTCCTCATCTAACATTCTAATAGAAAGAAGTTTTTTGTTTAACTTTGGGCACGTACCTCACGTTTTTTATTACTCCTTCAAGTCTTGTAGACAAATTCAGCCAAATAACTCTCATTCTTTTGACAGTGCATGATATATCATTCCCGAGGATGACCTTTCCAACCTTAAATAATCTCAGGTTCTTAAGGTAATTTTTGTTGGAAGTCATGTGGAATGAAGCATTTGAATCCAACATCCATTTGTCACTGTACTTACAAGTAGAATCCATTTAACTATTAGCATACTTATAATCATCCAAAGCCATCGCAACAACTTCAGATTCGGCTTTCAGATAACTATTTTCATTTCTTCTTTTTAGGTAGTTCCTACTGATATGGCCCTCTTTTTTTGCCAGCCAACATTTCATGTTAGAACCCTATGCAAATCTCTTAAATTTGGACTCAGAATTTTCTCTCCTCTTGTTTAAATCTCTCTTTACTAGTCGTCCCTCACTCTGGGTCTGAGACAAGCACGCACAAGAAAATTTATCGTGGTTCAAATTGTGAAGAAATCCTACATCCATGGGAAACAGACACAAATTACATATTGGAGTTTACAGTAATACTCTTTCTAACACTTAACACTCAACTACTCATCTTTTATTATAAAACACTCTCAACTAACAACTAAAACTATGGTCTCACAGTATTTCCATATCTATATTCTACCTTCACTGTCATAACATTCTCAACATTCTCTCTTAAATATCTATATGTTTTTCTCGCACAAAAAATAGATTCATACCATAAACTCACTATTTATATAGGATCAAATATGTGTACAATGTTTTTCTTGCTGACAATAACGCATGACATCATTTTTCTTCAATTGGACAATAAAACCAGTATAAAATGACAAGCAACGATGCTGTCATCCGTATAACATGTAATGACGCTTAATTATACTACCCTACAAGAAGATAAGCACGTCGAGATCAATGAATCTTTGATCAATGGTTGAGGTTTCACATCTAGTTGTACCTCTTAGTGACTCAGCTTCCTTTGGAAACAAATATATATATCTTCATAAAAGTTTCAGCAAAAATGATATGCACCTTTGGTTCCGCATGTGATCAACATGTACTTTCGGTTACAACAAAAACATTCTTCTTGCCTTCGGTATATCACACCTTAAGGTTCCAGGAAATTTTTTGCTCCTAAGCTTCGGCCCAACTTTTTCCAGCAGAGGGATTCACACAGTTCATGCTCTATAAATGTTTGGTTGTCTATCTCTAATCATTTATAATCTTCAGCAATACTTATATTTTAATTTGCTTTAACCTACACCTAAAACCATAATAGTCAAAAACTGATTCGCGGTTTTAAACTGGGACTCACAAATAAAAACTTATTAAGTTTTATATGTTAAGTTTCATAAGAATTGAATTTTTTAACAAACTATGTATGGAGAATAACTTTAATATAAAATCAACACATGGACACAATGATTTTTCTTTATTTTTTTAATTAAATTTTTTAAAGGTCCGTATCTTTTAAATGGTAACTCAAGTACAAAAAAGTAAAAATACCATTGGTTTTGTTTTTTAAACCAAACAAAACTAAATGCATTCATCATTTTTTAAGTCCCCTTAATACTGCTCTCACATTTAAGATTTTTGTCCGCATCTACCATTTAAAAATTTTAATTTTAGATGGGTCCCACATACATCTAATTTTTTGCAGCATTTATTACTTTTTACCGGTCATATATATATATATATATCTAATTTTGTTTTAACAATGTCTCTTATCTAGTCCTAAATCTATCATCTAAATAATATTTTATATTGGTGATAGATGCGTGAAAAAGAAGTATAAAAGAAGAAGATAGTGAATCTTTAATGAAAATGTTATAGATATATTCAGTGTTTAATAAAAAAGAAATAAAAATATTATAGATATTCACTCTTTTATAAAAATTGCATAAATATACAATTTTTAATGAAAATTATTAGAGATGTATTCAATATTTAATGAAAATTACAAACATATTAAATTTTTGACAAAATGAGAAATTTTCAATTTTCTATCTTTAAACATCTATCAATTTATAACTGGTTCTTCATTTTCCTATTTTTTTTAAAAACAAAAAATAAAATAGTAAAGTGAATCTTTGATGGAAATGATAGAAATATATTAATGTTTAATAAAATTGGAAAGAAAATACTAGGAGATATATTTTCTCTTGATTGAAAAGCACAAACAAAAATACTATTATATATTGCCGAACATTTTAATACACAAAAAATTGCCGAACATTTTAATAAACAATAGATACCAGGATAACTGCACCACCTTTGTTACGACATAACATGAAACAAGAAACAGGCAAAATGACTTGAATGGCCCGCCCAAAACCACAATGAAAACAATTTTAAAAACCATAATCATTTTCGCGCAAAAAAAAAACCAAGCATATAATATTCGATAAACAGGTCTTATTCTAACTGTTAGAATTATGCTCAATAGAGTACCAAGACCGCATACAACCGACAGCACCATGAATGTTAACTTGTAGAACTTGAAGTGCCGCATACAACCCACAGCACCATGAATGTTAACTTGAAGAACTTGAAGTGCATACCGCACTTAAATAACCATCCCTCTACAGATCATTAATAAATTTGGCGACAAAATTTTTAGTAATATTAATATTTTATTAAAATAAAATAAAAAAGTTGCGTGAATAATATTTTAGTTGTGAAAAACATAGTTTGAGTTTTCTTAAATATTATATATCTTTTCATCATTACAGGGAGCCTCCGATGCAGTTATTCTTGTTACAACTTGTACATTAAATATTTGGATGCCTATAATGTTTTCTCCATTTAAGTGATGGAGAAAGTGCTTTATGCATCAACTTTGAAGGTGATTGTTCGACTTTAGATATATAAATTCCAGCCTCATGAAGAAGAGGAAGGAGTTCTTTGGCGAAAGGAGGATCTATAAGCCTGTTATCGATTTCCGTTGGCCGTTCTTCAAGCTCTTTATCTAACTCTACCATAGATTCTTTTAAAGAAACGAAATAGGTATATTCAACATTTAATGAAAACTTGTAAAAATATTGAGTTTTAATAAAAATGTTAGATACATTCAACATTAGATCAAACTCGCACAGCTATTTAGTTTTAATATTTGATGATAAAATTTCAATTTCATCTACCATTTTTTACACTAATTCACATCTATATTATGAAAATAACAGACATAATATTTATGTTTAATAAAAATAAAAAATATTATCTTTTTAATGAAAATATTAGGGAACCTGAGTTATTTAATGAAATTGTAAAAAATAAAATTAATAAAAATATTAGAAATATATTGAATATTTAATAAAAATTGAAAAATATTCAATTTTTAATGAAAAAATAAAAAAATCTATCGTTTATTAAAAAAAGCTACCTATATTTCTAAACAAATAATAATAAAAAGAAATTGTACATTAGAAATAAAACCAAACTAAGTAAACTTTTCAGTTTTTCATCTACCTACCATTTATATATATAAATAGTAGTTTGTGTTTTTTTGGTATTATTCGCTACTTCATCCGTATAATATATTTTATTTGAGTTTGGAGGAGTCTATTATTTATTACATATAGATAGAAACACCAAAAATGTTTTTTTAGTAAAATATAAGAAATAGCTGAAAAGCTAGACAAACACAAAAAATTACAGAACATTTTAATAACCAATAGATATCATGATAACCGCAGCACCTTTGTTACGACATAACGACATAACATGAATTACAACAGTAAGAGTGATACAAGAGACAGGCAAAATGACTTGAATAGCCCAAGAAGAACACAATGAAACAATTTTAAAAACCCTAATCATTTTCGTGCAGAAAAAGAACCCGAAGCATATAGCATTTGATAAACAGGTCTTATTCTAACTGTTAGAACAATGCTCAATAGAGTACCGAAGCCGCATACAACCGAAAGCACCATGAATGTTAACTTGAAGCAGTCAGGACCTATGCATACGGCACTTCCTTGCTTAGCCGCTTCTTTATCGTATAAATAACCAGCCATCCCACTAGAGAAAATTAAAGCCCCAATAGGATTGCCTAAAAGAATGAAATTATAGTTGATGCCGAAATGTTTTAAACCGAAGAGTTCAGAAACAGTAGGAACAGCTAAATATAAAAATCCGGTTGAAACTCCGAGTAAAGCAGTCCCGATATATAAACTACCCTTGAAGGCGAGACCATACATCACAAAAGTCAGAACCATTAATAGTTGAGCGATTCCTATCCAAAATGTTCGTGGAATTGTACTTGACCTGTACAAGAGCAATGTCACACAGTTGGTTATAAACATTACAATGTTGCTATAAAGAGGGTGAATATTCTCTGTTATAACTAGGGGTGGCTAACAGTTGACCAGTTCGAGCTCAAGTCGAAGCTCAAGCTCCAATGTCAAGCCAAGCTTCTTGTAAATTCTTACGCTCGCGAATAACTAGTTTAGAGTTGCTCAACCATTTAACAAACTTCATATATTTAAACATGACAAAAAAGTATGTTTAGGCTAACTTGTTTTTGTAAAATATAAATTAGTATGATCTGGTTATACGAGTCGGAGACATCTCGAATATCGAAAACATATTTTGAGTTGGGCCAAACACAAGAATTTTGAGCTCGAGCTGCCAGGTAAGGTGATCTTTATTCTAGCTATATATATTATTAAGTCTAGTTTGTGACTAAAAGGATAAAAGAAGTTACTTGACAAAATGTTCCGAGATAACTCCTGAACCAAGCCGACCCAGAAAGTTGAAGAAGCTGTAGAGACACAACAATATTGTTGTATCGTCGACGCCAAACGCAACTCCGACTTGAGCCAAGTTGTTAAGAAAAGTGACTCCAGAACCAGCTCCGAGAAAATATACTAACCAAAGAAGCCAAAAATCAGCCTTTATGAAAGCTTCACCGAACTTAAAATCATCTCCTCTCCTTGGTTTCTTCTTCTTTTTCACCGCTCCTTCTCCCTCAGCAAGAAGTGCTGCTGTATCAATAACTTCCTCGTTCTCAAAACAAGTCCCTAAATAGGACGGTGTCAGCAATGGTTCTGTATTACCATCCTCAACCGAATCTTCTAAAAACGCATCGCTATGTTTACTAGGCTTAGAAGGGAAAATCGTCATCTTGATTGGAATAGCAAGAGGAGCCAACAAAAGAATAACCATCACAGCGACTATTACGTATGAGACATTATTGTTTAGAGAAACAAAATGACTGGTTAAAGTAGTTCCAACAAGATAGATAGCAAGTAAAAGACTTGCAATCTGTGCGAACACAAAATGGCCACGCTCAGATGGGTCTTCGCCGGAATTAGGAGTACAAGGCCGGATAAAGTACATTACGGACAAACATATGAGAGGCAGACCAACGGTAAGGAACAATAGTAAATTTGAAGGAGACTGTTTTAGCACTACACTATACAATACTGTGTAGACCGCAGCACTTATGCCTACGTAACCTTTGACAATGCCACCAACAGTGCCCCTGCTGAGAGGAAAGTTCCTCATGTTTGTTACAAGCACAGCCGTGTTAAACCAAGCGTTGCTATTGGTCGCAACCACAAGTGCGATCCATAACTGCCATAGCAATGCGCAAGAAATAAGCAAATCCATAGCATTTGAATCGGTCAACACAAGCAAATTGCTCAATAAGACTAAAAAGTGAAATCAAATCCATCAAACTGAATTCAAAAAAGGACACCCAACTAATAAATAAACTATCAAAATGCTAAATCCTCACTAACAATATTATTCAGTAACACTCAAAATGATATCAAACCCATAAAAGAAGATCCAAAAATGGACACTCAACATATATATAATCCATCAATCCTAAAACTCAAAAGGGTGCTCAAAAAAATTAATTAGAAGAGGTAGAATGACATACCAACCAAAAGGGCAAGGTTTGGATGGTACGGCTAAGAGCAAGCCAGAGAACCCCATAACCCAGGAAACAAGCAATAACGCCAACAAGCAAGACACACCAAGGAGGGATCTTGTTAGAGACATACCCAGGAAGTAAACCAACGTTTTCTCCGATGTCATTAGCTACGCCAAGAATAGTCAGCTGCTGCTGGTTGAACCCGAGGACTGATTTCAAAGCAGCTGAATATAGAGGGAAGTTAGAGCCGCTTCCTGCTGCAATCTGAACCCAGACCGCTGCTGCTAATCCAACCCATGGTGGTCTTGTCCCTGCTTTTATGACTTGCTGTGGCATCGACTCTCTCTCTATCTCTATCGCTTTATTTTTGCAATTTGCGTTAGCGAGAGGGATGGGTTTGATGTTCTTTTTTTCTTTTTATAAAGAAGAAAACTGTTTTGTTTGTTAAAGAATCGTATAAAATATACCGGATTGCTCTACGGCCTAATTTTGACATTTTAAAGCGCGATCTTCCTACCTTTTTTTTTTGTCGTTCTTTGTTGAATTGTGTAATATTGATTTTGATATCATATTATAAGGGGACAAAAACTAAAACCAACTACGCCGGTTGTTGGTCGTGTTCGGTCTGGGTTTAAAGAAACCCATTTTTTTATCATTAAGTTTATTTTGTAGAATCTGAACGAACAGTTGAATTTTTGGTTTGGTTCCGGTTCTGATTTGGTCCAAATTTAATTCAATTTTGTTTAGTTTCGGTTCGGCTCGATCGGTTAATTTGGTTTTTTTTTAAGGTATAGTCATTTAAAAAATTAAATTAAATTAAATTATAATTTGATTTTCATTTTTTTATTTAAATAAACAATATAAAAATTTAAAGTTTATAGGTTGATTTTTATCTTATAATTAACAATTAATTTTGATAATATAATAACAATAATAATAAACCATCAATTATTGATTCGATTTCAATCGGTTCTAACGGTCTATCAATTTTATCGGTTTGGTTCCGTATCTATTTTATCGGTGTATTGGTTTTATCAGTTTTGTTCCAAATCAAATATACCGAATTATTGATTTTATCGATTCGATTCCGAACCGGTTTTATTATTTCGGTTCTTTATCGATCTAAATCACAAACCGAACCGTTAAAGTTTGATCAGATTCTATATCCGGTTCGGTTCTCGATTTTTGATTCTTTAAGACCGTTAACTGTCCATGCTACTTCATTGTTTAAAAAAGTACATATCACATTTTGATATTAAAGTTTAATTATAGGTAATTAAATAAATTTTTTATTTATATAAATATTTTTAATCATTTTTAAGTATTATTTTTTTTCAAACCATAACTAAAAAAAGATCCAAAATACTATTGGTTTTTTTAAGGCGAATAAAACTGAATCCATGGACATCAGCATATCGAAAATAAGAAACCACCAAATATTTTCAAAAGCTTTCATCAGATCGATTTTGAGATCAATCCTCTAATTGTTTATATTAATTTGATAACCCTTTAGAAGTTCTTGAGAGATGAGGATGTTTTTTCGTAATGTTACGTTTAACCCTAAAATCTCATTGAGAGCTGTCAAACAGATGAGGACAATAATAGTTGAATTTAAAGATGGCTCAAGAACATTAAAGAACGTTAAGATCCAACCACATAGATCTTTGCCAATAATGTTCAAAGAATGCTTGAAGAATTACGCATTAAACACATCAGGCCATCAGGCCATGCGGATTTCAATACTAAAAATAACACTTTAAATTTAGGGCAAGTAACTGAATGAATGAATTGTTGAAGTTCTGTCATGGGAGTTAACTTTTGCACAAATAAGTGAAAAAGTAGTGAAGATACTTAATGACGCAGCGGAAACAGAAGAAAAAGCAACGATAAATGAAACCCTAATTCAAGAGTAACATGATGAAACCATAATCTAAGGTAATTGAAATTTTCAGAGATAAAAAATATATTATTCCAAAAACTTAAAATAACTTAAGGTATATGAGTTCTCAAAACCCTAAATTATAATACAAGGAAATAAAATAAATATTTTAAAATAAAAATAAAATCAAATAAAATAAAATCAAATCTTAATATAATTAGATTTGATTTAAATACATAAGATATTTGAATAAAATAAAATAAAATTAAAAAGGCTTTTGTTTGGACTTTTTGGTTGACAAGAATTCTTCATCGAATTCACAGCACCATCACCATCAAGAACCCAAATTAACCCAAATTGTTTATTTTATTTTATTCAATCGTTCCATTGGGAATTATAATTGTTGACCTTATCAGAATAAGATAAATTCACCCAAATTGTTTATTTTATTTTATTCAATCGTTACCTTGGGAATTATAATTGTTGACCTTATCAGAATAAGATAAATTCTTCTCGAGTGTTCCTTATTCGAATAAGATAAATTCTTCTCGAGTGTTCCTTATTCGAAGAAGATAAATTCTTCCCGAGTGTTCCTTATTCGAAGAAGATAAATTCTTCTCGAGTGTTCCTTATTCGAAGTCACATTGAAGCCATCCGGTTGATGAAAAAAATAATTTCGAAAACCTTTTCATAGCCTGAAGACAACATCCCCATGTCCAGTTGATGAAAAAAAAAAGATGTTTTTGAATTTTTTTTCATAGCATGAGACAGCATCTCGATAAGCAATTTTTACCTTGATTCGGCGATTGGTAGCCAATTTAAACTCTTTCAGTAACCGGTCAATACGATCGGCATTGAAACGGTTGGTATGCCCCCTCATACTCAAACGATCTTCTCGATCTTCATGACCATGTATGTTGTTCTCTTCTTTAAACCTTGAATCAGAATAGTTAGGCTTTAGAAACATGCTTTGCTACCTTGAATCAGAATAGTTAGGCTTTAGAAACATGTTTTCCCATAGCAGGAACTAAGGCTTTGATACCAAACTGATGACGCGGCGGAGATAGAAGAAGAAAAAACGATAAATGAAACCCTAATTCAAGGGTAACATGATGAAACCCTAATCTAAGGGTAACAAAGGCTGAAATTTTCAGATATAAAAAAATATTATTCCAAAAACTTAAAATAACTTAAGGTATATGAGGCTTTATATAAGAGCTTCTCAAAACCCTAAATTATAATACAAGGAAATAAAATAAATATTTTAAAATAGAATAAAATCAAATCAAATCTTAATATAATTAGATTTGATTTAAACACATAAGATATTTGAATAAAATAAAATAAAATTAAAAAGGCTTTTGTTTGGACTTTCTGGGCTACATCAATACTCTTGTGGGCCCATGATATCGCTGAAGAAAACTAGATCCCAGAAGTTGAAAGAAATAGTTGACTAAGACAATGTCCACCCCATTAGTGGAAACCTCAGTGATAATGAAAGTTCCATCCATCAAGTAAAGGGGAATTCATGTTTAGTGTATGTCATTTGTGATTTTTATTTATTGTTTATAGTGAACATGTATTGTATATGAAACATGTTAGTAGGATTTTGATTTTACCATGTAAAATACGACTTAAAAGATGTATGTGGATAATCAAATGAATCTTTATTTATATGAACATATGATAGGAACTAGATATTTGTAACAATTAATAATGAATTATATTTATTGAATATTATTAAACATAAAAAAGAAGCAATAAACATACAAGTATATGAAAAACTGTATTGTAAAGCTGAAATTTATATAATCATAAACATAAGAACTTAGGTAAGATCTCCAAGGTAAATTGGATAAGCTTGTTGTTGAAAGATTTATAAGTTCACTTAATTACTTAAAATTTGGTTCTTGTATCAATGTCTCAAGGTATAACCAGTGGCGTGGCCAAGATTTGATCCTTATGGTGTTTTGGCATGCCTTCAAACAGTAGGTTATTCAATTTTAGTGTCATGTAAGTCGTAAAAAAAAACTATTTTAGTGTGTGTAAGTCGTAAAAAACCTAAACCTGCTAGTATATAAAAACACCTCTCGCATGAAATATCCCTCCTTCTGTCAAAATGTGCAAAATTATGGGTATTCAATTTTAGTATCATGTAAGTCGTAAAACAATGCTAGGTGCATATAGATCGAAACAAGTCTTGGAGTTGATAAAAACAATTGATTATGGATTGTTTTGAAATGGGTCACGGAATATTCAACGATATTTTATCTTATTTATACCTAATATCTCTCGGTACAAGTATCTATACTTTATTTATGAGATATTGGAATCCCTAAATACAAGTTCGTAGCTTTTGATATCGAAGTTAAACAATTTGGTAAGAGCATTAAATGTGTTATAACTAATCGTGGTAGTGAATACTATTAAAAATATAAGGCCCAAGCCCATTAGCATTTTATTATATCTATAAATAAGGGGCAACGCTAAACCAAGACCCGTTTTGGTTATAACAAGACCCCGTTATAATGAGACCTTCTTCAGCTATAATGAGACCCTAAATTTTACTAAAATACCCTTAATATAAAGACTTTTTTCAGCCGACTATCTCTCTTCTCTTCTCTCTTTTCTCTTTACCCTTCTTCTCTCTTCTCTCTTTTCTCTTTACCCTTCTTCTCTCTTCTCTCTTTTCTTTTTTCTCTTTTTTTATTTTTTATCAAAATTCAAGTTGCAGCTCGTATCTCACCAATCAAAATCATAAAATTATTTCTCTTCTCCAATTAATCTCTCTCTTTAGAGAACTCATTTTCTAATCAAAATCAACAATAGTACCAAGGTCGCCGAGAAATATCCCTTGGCTGCCGTAGCAGCTGAGAAGAAACCAAAGGCCAGAAAGAAGTTACCAAAAGAAGCTGGCGCCGGAGCTAATAAAAAGAAGAAACGATCCAAGAAAAGCGTCGAAACCTACAAGATCTACATCTTCAAGATCTTGAAGCATGTTCATCCCGATATCGGTATTTCTAGCAAAGCTATGAGAATCATGAACAGTTTCATCAACGATATCTTCGAGAAATTGGCTGGTGAGTCTGCGAAGCTTGCGAGGTACAACAAGAAACCGACTATCACTTCAAGGGAAATCCAGACTGCGGTGAGGTTGGTGTTGTCTGGTGAATTGGCTAAACATGTTGTATCTGAAGAAACAAAGGCTGTTACAAAGTTTACAAATTCTTAGGCTATGGAATTTGGGGATTTAGGGTTTCCAGTTGTAAATTTAATTCAAACTTAGAAATCAATGTGTTGTTTTCTTTCTTGTGGTTTTGTTATCTGATTGATGTTTCTGATTTCGCTATTAATCAAAGATCTTGATTTCAAATATTGATTTCTTTTATAAAAAAAATTGCAACTCGCATCTTATCTTGCCATCAAGATGATCGGGTTTCGAACAATCAGGCAGAGAAATATTTTCACAGTTACTAGTTTATTTCTTAATAGAAAATTATACAAATTATTGGGTCCACCGATTACTTCATTGTAATATAATTCTGTAAAAAAAATTGGCTCTTCGACTAGTGTGATTTATTCTTTTTACGCTAATGAAATGTCAGAAAGTTCCACAAGGCGATATTAAAATATAATTAAAAAGTAGAGAGACGTTTTGTTAAAGAAGAGGAAGAAAATAGTTAGATTTTAATGTAATTCATTCTTTGGGTATTGGAGTAAAGAGAACTTTTGTTAAAGAAGAGGAATAAAATAGTTAGATTTTAATGTAATTCATTCTTTGGGTATTGGATTAGTTTTAGAGAGAAGTTTTGTTGGAGAAGAGGAAGAAAATTATTTAGATTTTTGGTCGAAATCTTGGTTTTATATGATGGATAAAATTGTCATTTTACATAAAGTAAAATAAAAAGTTTGATTTAAGGTTAATTATAGCCAAACGGGGTCTAGATATAGCCTTGCCCATAAATAAGATCATCTATACTATGTAATAAATACATTTTTAGATAATACACAAAACCTAACTGCTCTCTTTTCTTTCTTTTGTTCATTATTAAACATGGTATCAGATCCTGAAATAATCTGATCAGGGAAGCGTAGTATCCCCCTGTTTCGTGAATCTACCAAGTATTCGATTTTGTATTAGTATTGGATTTTGGCATGAAATTGGATTTATTCGGAAATTTTGGATTTGTTCGACAATTTTGGATTGCGTATTGGTATTGATCTTAACATAGGTTAAAATTTGATTGAGGGTTGTATTACTGTTTTAACTATGGAGGATATAATTGGTGAAATTGTTGAGAATAATTGCAGAGAATTAATTGTAATTAGCATTGAAATATTTAAGTGATTTGCCACTAATTGATTTGAGTGCTTATAATTATTTTGTAATTAAATAATATTATAATTATATTAAATTATTTGATAAGTGTTTGTACAATAATCGGATCACGAAATCATTAGAAGAGATACAGTTTTCGATTTTCGGATCTATTGTGTGCAACCCCAATCAAACGGTCTAATTGAAAGGCAAACGATGTTCTTTTTGCTGAATTTTGGATAGCGTGTTCGGGACATCCAATTCTTCAATCTGACCGGCTGGATTATGATTCGGTGCTATGGTTCAAAATAAATCGCTACTAGAACATTGCATCCGTTTTGTTGGTAAAACCGTGAATTCAATTTGATTTTGATTTTGATTTTGATTTTGAAAATTGAAAATTGAAAAAAAAAATGGAAATCGGAAATTGGAAATCGGAAATTGAATTGAAATTTGGAAATTGGAAATTAGAAATTGAAAATTGGGAATTGAAAATTTTAAATTAGAAATTGGAAATTGGATTTAGTTTGGTATTTCGACTTGTATTTGGGTTTAGTTTGGTATTCGATTTGTTTTTGCTGGACCACTGAGATTTTGAATTTCGACTTTGTTTGATTTTGGATTTGGGATTTGATTAAGATTTTGATTTGATTTTTCCAATTGCGATTTGATATCTCTTAATTTTTTTTTTGTTCGATTAGATATTGTGGATCGTATTGCGATTATGGTAGAAAATACGATTTTCTACAATCTACTCGTAACAAACTGAATAAGAAGTCCTTTGTTATGTCTAAATCTGCATACCATTCAGGTATGTCATCGTCTTCCACTTCATATTTTGATTCATCATTATGGATTTTGGATTCACATACGTCTCATTATATGTCACTTCACATGTCGAATATTATTTCGTTGCTCATGTTTCACCCATATATGTATTGTCTGCTAGTGCTACACCAATGTCAGTAGCGGGTATTGGCTCTGTTTGTACCCCTCATATATCGTTATATGATATTTACTACGTTCCCACCCTTGCTTTGAATCTTGTTTCGGTTAGCCAATTGTGTAAATATGGTTATTGTGTCTTGTTTTCTGATTCTGTTTGTGCTATACAAAATCAACAGACTCATAGAGTGACTAGGACATGTCGTAAGATAAGAGAACTCTATGTTTTATAGAAACTCGAAGTAGCAGATGTGGATGTCTATGGCGTTGATAGTGGAAAAACATAGTTGACTGATATTGCTGCCTCTGGTGTTGATTTGTCTTTGTTTCGTTTAAATCATTCATCGTCTGAGTTTTATCTTTGGCATTCTCATCTGGGGCATGTATTTGTATCGCGTTTAAATTTTTTAGTCTCTATAGGTGCTTTAGGTGAGTTAAACACTTGTAATATCTCGGAATATAGTGGTTGTAAAATTGCCAAATTTTTGGCGTTACCGTTTAATGAAAGTATCATTTCTTCTATTTCTTCGTTTGATATTATTCATTTCGATTTCTGCGGTCCATCTCATGTCTTCACAAATGGTGGTTCATCCTACTATGTGTCTTTCATCAATGATTATACTCGATATACTTGGGTTTACCTTATGAAATGGAGATAAGATTTCTTTACAATTTATATATAATTTTGGGCACTTGTTAAAACTCAACATTCTGCTGTAATAAAATGCTTCAGGTGTGACTTAAGGGGTGAATATACATCCAATGATTTTAGTCAACTAATTTCATCTGATGGTACCATACATCAATCTTCTTACACTGATAATTCTCAGCAGAATGGTGTTGCAGAAAGAAAACATCATCACCTTATTGAGACTACTCGTTCTTTGGTTTTATCTCCCGAGGTTCCTATTATTTTTTGGGGATAAGAAATTCATGTTGTTGTATATGTGATTAATCAAATTCTCACTGCTCATAATGCAGGGATGTCTCCTTTTCAAAAGTATATAGGTAACTTCTAGATTATTCTTTCTTACGAGCGTTTGGATGTACATGCTTTGTCCTTCGTCCTCATGTAGAACGCAACAAATTGGGCCATAAATTCGTAATATGTATTTTTTGGGTTATTGTGTTAGACATAAAAGTTATCTTTGTTTTGATCCCACTAGTCAGAAAATTTAAGTCTCTTGACATGTTACATTTTTTGAGTATATCCCGTTTTATTCGATTCCACTGAAATCACGTGATATAACAAGTACCAAACTTTAGACTATTGATCATTTTGAAAATAATAGTGACATACCCATTGATATTGACGTGCCAACTCATGAGACATCGAATATAGCTGATACTACTTCTGCTTTATCAAGTCTTGAGTCAGCTTCTTCTTTTAGTGAATCACCAGCTCCACCCCTCAGAAGATCTACTTGTACAAGTAGTTCTACCAAACTACCAAATTTTGCGTATTGTTCTTACTAGACTACTTTCACCTCTTTCATAGCAAAATTACATAATTTATATGAACCTTAATCATTTAAAAAAACTGTTTCTGATCCTCGTTAGCAAAATGTAATAGTCGAAGAGCTTACCGCTCTTTATCAGATTCATACATGGGATACAGTTAAACCTCCATCCAGTAAGCATATAATCGGATCTCGGTGGGTTATTAAAATTAAAACAAAGTCTGATGGCTCTGTTGAAATATATAAGGCTCGTCTTGTAGTAAAAGAGTATTCACAGAAGTATGGTATGGATATGAATGAGACATTTACCCTAGTGGTAAAAAAGACGACAGCTTGTACTCTTATTGCGGTTGCATCTGTTCGACAGTGGAAGATCTTCCAACTAGATGTCAAAAATGCAATTTTGAATGATGATCTTCATGAGGAGGTTTACATGACTCCTCCTTCAGGTGTTTCTCTCCAACCAGGTGAATTTTGTCAAATTAGGAAAGCTTTATATGGTCTAAAACAAGCTCTTCGTGCATGGTTTGAAAAATTCTCTACAATTATTACTTCACTTGGTTTTTTTGCTAGTAATCATGATTCGGCCTTGTTTATCAGATGTACGAGTGCGGGAAAAAATATTCTATCCCTATATGTAGATGATATGATCATGACAGGTGGTGATATTGATGAGATTTAGGCACAAAAACGTGATTTGGCTCAATGTTTTGCGATGAAAGACTTGGGACTAGTACGTTATTTTTTAGGTATTGAGGTGGCTCACTCTCCAAAAGGTTATATTCTCTCTCAGATAAAATCTATGTCTGATTTATTTGAGCGAGCGTGACCTTCTGATAACAGGACGGTAGATACCCCTCTTGAAACCAATGATCGGTATTCTATGACTCATTGGTGTTCATTTGTCAGACCCAACTCTATATCAAACTTTTGTAGGGAGCTCGGTCTATCTTACACTTACTCGGCCAAATATAGCTTATGATGTTCATGTGGTTAGTTAGTTTGTTACTGCTCATACATTCGTCAATTTGGTATTTGTTTTTCGAATATTGAGATATCTTCGTGGCACTCAGTTCTAGAGCATTTTATTTCTCTCGACCTCTTCGCTTAAACTGCGTGCCTATAGCGATGCTGATTGGGATATTGATCTTCATGGCCGAAAATCTACCACTAGTTTATGTATTTTTCTTAGAGATTTAATAATATCATGGAAAAGTAAGAAACAAGATGTTTACTTTAGATCGTCTACTGAAGCTGAGTACAATACTATGGTCATTACTACATGTGATATTGTTTGGTTACGATGGCTTGTTACAGTTATTGGGGTTAATGTTACTAAACCTACTTCCCTACATTGTGATAACAAAAGCGTCATTCAGATAGCAAATAATTCTATTTTTCATGAGAGGACGAAGCATATTGAAATAAATTGTCACTTCACTCGGAATCATCTTCATATTGGTACCATCTCGCTTCCATATATTCGATCAGCTTTACAGGTTGCTGATATTTTCAAGAAGGCTCAGTCAACAGTGTGGTGTCGTTTTCTTTGTGACAACTCAATGCTTATAAGTCTTGCACTGTGAGTTTGAGGGAGGGTGTTAAAGATATAATTCTAATAATACAAAAACCATAGTCGCTCTATTTTCTCTATTTTGTTCTTTTTGGAAAAATACTATGATATATATGACGATTTGGATAAACAATATCATGGATCATTTTCAAATTACCTAGAAAAGTGTGAAATAATTCCTCATTAAATGATGTTTACTCATCCAGCATACGATGCATATATGCGATATAAATTGTATGCTTATAGGGAAAGGCCATCAAATGTGTTATATACATTCTTAATAAAGTTTACATAAAAGAAACGATTAAGATACCACATGTATTTTGGACATGACATAAGCCTAACATATAACATTAACATGTTTGAGGATGTCTATTTGAAGTAAATCCATATAGGTTTGATCAAAATAATTGGGTACTAAGGTGGTGATCTGGTACTTTATTTGATATTCAAAACATTTTACGTGGATATTAGTTTTATGATTCTCATAAAATAAGTTTATCTCAAAATAAGAATGTTAAGGTTATTTAAGGATGTTAAGTTTGGAAGGAAGAATTTAAAAACAAATATTTGAGGAAGAATTCTTAGAGATTCATAAATATTATCAAAGATAAGTAAGTCATCAAGCCAATATATTGGCCCAAAGGAAGGTTGTTGGTGGATCGATGATCAGATATAAGTAGGTCATGAAGCCAAAATATTGTCCCAAAGGAAAGTTGTTGGTGAATTGATATTTAGGTATCAGATGATTTGGTTTCAATGCCAGTTATTGAAGTCTTGTTAGAATATTATGTCATTTAAGATGATACTTATCTTCTACATAGGGGGCAAAATGAAATTGTTCAAAAAAGTTCAAACTCTCCAACCTCGAGAAAGTGCGAAGTTAATAAATAATAAATTTAAGAAGATCTGATAGAGATATGTAGAAAATTATATTGTTGGATCATATAATATATCTTAAAAACATAAGGATTAATATGTGTAAAGGTAAATGTTTCATAACGCTACAAATAAAGAGTATAAATCAATATAAGATAATGTGGTATGAAAGTTTGTCTCATTATCTTAAGGAAAATATGGTTGGTTGTAACTGGGTTTACAAAACTAAAGAAGATTCCCATGATAATGCGGGGAGAGATAAAATACACCTTGTAGCAAAATGGTATACTCATCGTGGAAGAATTAACTTTAAAAATATCTTCTCTCTGGTGTTATCGAAAGACAATTTTAAGACAATTATGACACTAGATGTACGCGTTGATTTAAATATTTATCAAATAGATATTTGGACTGTTTTTTTTATTATCGATATTAAGTAAACAATCTATATGGTACAACATCAGTACTTTGTAATAAGTGATTCAAAATCTATGGTATGAAAACTTAAGAAGTCCATTTATAAACTCACACTGGTTTCTTAATAGTGGCACCACAAGTTTTTTGAGGTAATAATCTCATTTGGTTTTGAGATGAACTCGAGTGATAACTGTTGGTATCGAAGTTTCAGTGGATTAAGTTTATATGTTTAGTACGCTCTTTAATACCCATACTGAAAAATAATACAAATTAAGTGTAAGTCAATATCCAAAGATAAACTTACATATTGAAGAAATATAAAATGTTCCTGCGTTGGTATTCATGAGTCTAATGGATACTCAAGTTTGTACAAAGTCGGACATTAGTTGTGGTGTTTGGTTTTTGTGTGGTATGTACGTAATCCGAAGATGGAGCATTAGAAAGAGGTAAAAAAAACTCTTTGGTATAAGCAACAAATAAAAGGATACATGTTGACATATATGAGTATTCTGACATAGATTTTAATAGGCTATGTGGATATATTTGGTAGTATTGTTTTGCAGCATATTCCTATTAGTGGAAGGTATAATATTATGAAAAAATATAAAGAGAAAAATAGTTGTATGTTTTTTCTAGTGGAATTTATTGAATGTTTTAATCGATCAAACCAATCAATATTGATAAATAATTAAGTTATTTTAGAAAAGATAGAAAGTTTCTTAAGACTATGAGTGATAATAATTCTACAGTTAATTATCATGAGTTTGGATAAGTTCAAACATATAGATGTCAAGTTCATATTTATTAGAAAAAGATTTAAGAGTCGTCAAATAAGTAAAAAACACATCAGCACAGACTTCATAACATCAGATCTTCTTACTAAAGTAGTACTACTTTAAAAATTTTTATGAACATACCATTAGAAGAAGTGTTGTTTGTCTAGATGATCATTTATTTTAAGTGAGAGTTTTGTAATAGAAAATGATATATATATTATTTGGTTGTATGCATTTTAGATTATTGTACTATATGGCTCAATTAAGTTCATTGAATTCTCTAATTTATTAAGTATATCTTCATTTAAGTATCACTGATTAAGAATAAATATGTACAATTATATTTCATATTATTCTTATGTACACACCAAAATTGATCAATGTAGTTAGTTGATGGCAATAATATGGTAACAATTGCGTTTGGTTGCTCACATTAAGAATAAAAGGTATTTAGTCATTTATCACTCATTTTCATGTACTGAATTGTTCAATTTTTCTATGGATAGTAGATTTCATGAATTCCATTACTATTATACATTATTGTGTACCATATGACGATCCAAGTGGAAGATTGTTAGAAATATATAGATTAAATGGAAGATTGTTGGAAATAAATAGACCGGTCCATACTTAATGATGTAATTGGTCATTTTCAATAAGTTGTCCAACTGAATAAGTAACAATGATTAAATAAATTGAGTAATTAAACATATAGGTTAAAATCATTTATAGAAGTGATCGTGTAAAGATCAGATTAAATTTGAACACGGTGAAGGATTTAGTCCACATATTGTCACTTAACACTATACTAAATGTATATAAGATTTAATTCTCTATACATTATGAATGATTTAGTCCAAATATTGTAACTTAAGCCTACTAAATGTATATACGATTTAATTGAATAGATTATTTAATCGGATCTCCACATAATTAATTAATTTGTGTGAATCCATTTATGATAAAATTTAGTCCTAATTACTTTTATATATAAAAAGACTACGGTTTTATTCCTTCAAGATATCGTTTAATTTTAAATATCAATTTAGGGAAAGGAACCAATAAATTTCTTGTTTATTTTTTTTTGTTATTCTTGTGTTTTCTTCTCAATATTATCATAGAAAAAAACACAAGACTGATACAATAGGTGGAGAATAGATCCAAAACAACCAAACAACAAAAATACAATAATATAAAATCGATAAAATTAAAAATATCATTGCTAAAATGTCAAACCTTACATGTAATAATTTCGTCTTCTAATAATATAATCGATTAAAATAAATAAAAATAATATTTTTTATTAAACCATAAATATCTGAATGATTAAAATATATTATCAATTTTTTAGAATATATATATTAGAAAAGTACCCATATATACCTTTTTTCCTGACTACAAGGAACATGAGGCATACGTCTTCATCGGGCACGTAAGTATCAAATTATTATATGGTATCCCATGTTTTACTTTGATTTATGTCTGACTTAGTTTTTTATTTACAGGCTCGTACTTTGCTAGACATACAGGCACATTATAATGTACTTTGTATGTGGGACCTCAGTGCTCAGCCAGAGGTGCAGCGGCACTTGGCACAGACTCCTTTCGGTCCTTTGATAGCTCACTTGCCTAAGCACTTCATGCATTCAGTGGCTACCGAAAAGGATTGTTGGACAAAACATCCGTCCCAAATCGGTTGTGCGTACTCTCCTTTCGGATCAGAAAGAGAAATATGTAAGTGTTTATATTTATTAGTAAGTAACATATTTATCCTAAGTCATGTTTTATTATGTTTTCACAGTTTTACTATATTTCGAACAGGTTGTTTTCGAGCCATACGAGGATATCCGGGTTCAGTTTCCCGTGCAGTAGATCCGCACCATCGCTTATCCTTTCCGGATGATGAGCACAGTTGAGGGTTACATTCCTGATCCCATTATGCATCAGTTTGGACGGGTTCAGGATGAACCCGAACTCCCACTTGTACTCAGACTGGGTTACTAGAAGGGAGATTTGACTAGATACACTTGGTGTGAAAGTGCATGGCTGGATTGGCGTCAACATTTACTTCCAGAGGATCGGTTGACTGTTACCGTCAATACTTATAGACAGTCGGCGACGACACGTACTGAAGGTACTTAGCTGAGTATGGTTGGCATACTATCAGTCCACCCCCGCGCACCACAGATGATAGATTGTTAGAAGCTGTTCGATCAGTTGTTACATTGCCTATACGTCGAGATTTAGAGGGCGCGCTTCAGTGAAGAGATCAAGTGTTGCATTGCTTCTATCCTTGGTTATTTGTCCTCATTATTGGACTTATTTTAGCTATGCTATGGTCTATCTTTTTTCTTCATGTTTATGTTTGTTATCAATTTGGACGATTTATTGTACGTTGGTACAATGACTGATAGTCTTTTCTTTCGTTATAAATGTTAGTATTTTCTTTTCATCTTTATATTTACTTATTACATTCAACTATAAATTTACCCAAATCTTACATACTTGAGCAATGAACATCCAATTCAAATAACCAATTATAAATACTGAAACAAAAATCAATTTTATGCTTAATATTATTCGTATAATCCGCTTGCAAATTTTACTCGATGATTTGTAAACATGCAATCTTAAAACCGGGACACAAGCTTCTTCACAAAAAAGTAACATCAAATGTTCTAACAGGTTTTTTGACAACTGCTCACTAAAAACCAAAAATAAAACAAATGACTAAAAAAAATACAAGTCCCAGTGCACCATTGGTACGCAGTCATGAGAACCTATGGTGCACACTACTCTGTACCCATTGTAAAGCTGGGTGTGCACCATAGGTACAACGAAAGGCGTATCTATGGTGCATTGTACCATCGGTACATGGGGCTTGTACCGATGGTATATGCTTTATGTACCGATGGTATAATGCACCGATGGTACAATGCACCGACCGACACACCATGTACCGGCCGGTGGTTCGCACCATTGGTACGTAGTCATGCGCACCGATGGTGCCTCAGCTGGTGCACCATCGGTACACAGTAGGTTATACCTACGGTGCGCAGTTTTTTTCATCAAGTTCTTCCCGCCTTATAATTCCCGCTAAATGTTTTTCCCGTTCTATAATTCCCGCCAAACTAATATTCTACTTTTCTAAAATAGGAGGTCTAAGTTGGATACACCAAACACACAAATTTCTCATTGCATTCTTCCTTATTTTTTTTCTTTATGGAGTGGAGTGTGTTTGACAAAACTCATCTACTCAAGGCTGCAAAACACATGAAGTTTACTAGGCCAGACGATGATACCGATGAGTTTTTCGATGATGTTTTGTGTATGATGTATTTTATGTACGATGGAATGTCTACGTCTACACAAATTCCTCCATCTCGGAGTCGTGATGACGTACCCACTAGGTACATGTGTATAACTAGTGGACCAATGTTTTTGGTGTTCAACGAGCCACCAGAGGCATTCGAATCATTTAGTTTAATAGTCACAGACTATTTATCTATATGAATGATGGAATATATTTAGTCTGAAATCGCAATGAAGGAGGAAACACTGTGTATCCTCAGCGACAATGGATGATATGATTTTGACTAAATATTTGTTTAATATCAAGTTATGTACCCCTGTCTTGTCAAATTATTGTTGTTTATTTTAATGTTTAATATGAAGTTATGAAATGATAAGTTGCTTAATGTTATAAGTTGCACAATCTTCTGATTTATTGTCAATATTAAAACAAGGTACCAAAACAAAAACCACTAAAAAATGAAGTACAAAATGTTATAACAAAAAAGTAAATAAAGTGCTAAACAACATACAACCGACCAAATAATATAAATCGACTAAACAAATTCATCAAGATCAGTTACTTATGAGAATGAACAAACTGGCTTTCTACCTTTGAGCTCCGCATATGTTTTGCAACGACCAACTATTTATAGCTCCCAAGTTGAAGCCGTTTCACTCTTCAACGCATACCATGTAGGATATATACGTGTGCAAGGACATAGAGGCTTGATTCCTAGCTGTTAAATCAAATAATAATTAGAACTAAATCTTGATTAATACAATCGTACTTAATATCAAAACTATTATTCAAATGACTTACATTGACGAAGTGATTAGTATCAACAAATCCAAACCCAATTTCTCGTCTTTTGGACATCATGGGTGGTTCACCACGCAGAGGTAAAAACGTTTGGCTGCAATTATGAGATCCCACAAGTGACATAAAATGAACAATGCATTCGAACTTGGTTGCAATCGCAATGCCATCTCCGATATTGTCATCCAATATTTGGTGGATGCTGGAGTGTCATAGTAGTTTATACTTTCTGCAACCTTCAGGTACTCTTCTTTACCGTTATATATCTTGCTATAAGTTGCATAATTGTGCATTAGTTCATCGTAGATTTCCTTTCAAACACCTTGTCAACCTTTTTCATGACCGTACAACCCAAACGAAACTGGTCTGTATCCACAGTGACCATCTGCCCTAATATCATTTATGCCAGATATAAAATGATTGAAGTGAGTCAGAAACCAACGCAAAAAACCTTTCGGATCATATATCAGCTCTTTGCCTCCAACAACAGATGATTGTACGATATTGCTAGCAAGCGATACAATGGAAGAACTACGAGTACGAGGTACTCTAGGAATATCCGCACGAATCGTATTTGCACTAACAACTGTTTTACAAGAGTTAACTTTTGGTAATTTTAAAGAGTTCATCACCGAGTCAAGGCTGGCCTTATCAGCATCATCCACATGTTCCCATTTGCATTTGTCTCGTTTAGTAGATGATGTATCGACAACAAGTTTTCGTTTGACATGTGGATGGTCGCAGTGTTTCCGCTTCTCCAATGGCTCTAGCAAGGAGGATGTTTCACGATAAACAATTTCAAACCATTTCTTATAAATGCGTTTTATACGGCTTTCGTCTTTTGTCTCCATAACATCGATTAATAGTTTTTCCAAATCATATTTGATAATCTCTATTGTTGTACAGTATATACGAGATTGTATTTCTAACATTGTCTAGTGGTTGTGAAACGCTTCTAATGATGCAACTTTTCCGTTTTAAGCCACTCGCGGATCTGGTGGTAGCAAGGTATACCATGGGTAGATTTTATCGCGCATATGCAAACATCATTGCTTGTATCGTCTTTAACATCCAACCCATCTTCGATATCGATTTTTTTGCTATCTTCAACCTTCTCTACTTCTTCAAAAAATAGTTCCAATGCCATGTGAGAAATCTTATCTCAAATTTCGTCAAATAGTTTATCGGCGAACTTATGTAGCGCTATGTAACGACTCTTCTCAAATGATGACCTAATGGCAGCATGTTGGATTTCAACTAGTGAATACACCCTCCCCCAAAATAACTCAAAGTTTAATTTTCTTGTATGTAAGTAACACTTTAAGTTTGAATGAGCACTCTCAACGCGGTTAGTCGTGCAATGTCCCAAATGCAAGTTATTGTTCGTCTTCCAAACAACGAATTTATCCATGTATTTATCAAGCCACGATTTTTCAGTGTATTCAATTGCAAGAGAATAGTATTTATACTCCAATAGCATGTCTCTTCGGGCGTGATCGAATCCAATCTCTGATGATGCATACACAATCTTCTTCCAAGCAAAAATAAACTTCACATGATCATTTTTTTCAAGGAAATACTTCTTTGTTTGCCCCTGAAAGTTTTGGTTTATGTGTCAGCGGCATAACATATGCGTTGTCTCTGGGAATACCACTTCTATGGAGTTCATCAACATTAAATCTCTATCGGCCAAAATGACACGGGGTTCTTCGATCCCGTGAACAATAATCAACGACTTCAAACACTCTAAAACCCATTTGAAGTTGTTTAACTTCTCACCGGACATGAAAGCAAAAGTCGCACAGTAAATCAAACCAGTACACGTCACACCCACTATCTCAAACAATGACATACCATGTCTTATGACTTTATACGTACTATCCATGATCAACACTGTTGGAAATATCCGCAAAAGGTCAACACTAACTGGATGGGAAAAATATATATATATATATATATGTAATGACTTGTCCATCGTCTTCACCAGATTTATGTCATTCATAATAATTATGTTTCTTAAGCTCTCCCAACAAGAACTGCAACTGTTACCTACCCGCCTTATTCAAAACCCTGCTTTTCTGTCGTGCATTGTAGATAGTGCGCATACAAGAAACATTATCTTCATTTAGCTTCTTAACACCATTTAGTATATCTCTAGGATTTGTTCCAATATAGGTCGCTCGTTCAACATATTCCATCTCTTCATCGCTCAAACGACATGCGAAAGAATGACCGTCTAACTGTTTTGAACTCTCGTGGTTGTGAATCCCACATTTCACTTCTAACTTCCATTGATCCGGTTCTACCATTAACTCGAGAAGCTCAAATAGGCACCCAATATTTTTGGTTCTGGTCGACTTCCGTTTACGGTCTTTCTCAGCTACTCTTGGAACATACTTTCCCGACCTCTTACACTGGAAAAATATCCTAGGATTTTTTCTACTCTGTACTTTATCGCACCGACTTAGGTTGATAACCAAACCATGTCATTTTCCGGTCTTTATCACTCACTTAATCAACGCTTCTTGTGTATAGAATTTAGTGGTGAAGAATAAATTACTGTAGTCGGTAGCGAAATCTTCGTTAGACCCATGGGCGACATCTGTCCCCTGTTATATAAAAACAAAACACAATTCGCAATTAGGTACAATTAAAAAAAGGGTTAAAAACCTTTTTTTTTTCAAATTAAAGCACCACCGGTTCAGGGCCTTAGAACCGGTGGTTCCAGGCCTTAGAACCGGTCGTACACGACCAATGTACTACCGGCGTTGTGCCCTGGAACTGGTGGTGCGTAGGTCATGCACGACCGGTTCTAAGGTCCAGAACCGACGTCCAACATGCGACGCACCATCGGTTTCAAGGCCCAGAACCGATGGTTCGTGGCGAAAACGGCCTCAACGTTACCTTTTCCGGCGATTTCGACTTCTTCTCCGACGACTCGAGTTCCTTATCCGGCAACATCTCATCATCTCCTTTCTCCGGCGACATTAACTCTTCCATGCTAATCCCTAGTTCCAGGTGAGTCATGATTGATTATGTGATTTTCTTTAAAATGAGGTTGAATGTTCTTGATAGTACTTTGAATTTTGAAGTTGATTTTTTAAGATTTTGGTGATATATTTACTAAGGAATGGCATTTGTTTGGGTATAGATAGCGAAATAGGTTATTTTTTGAATTGGGTATACTTAGGATACACTTAGTGTTTTTTTACTTAATGTCAATTAGGTAATTAAATGGAACATCGAGGGTAATTTCATCTAAAAAAAGTCAAAATAAAGTCAACGGAGGTTTTTGGGTATACATAAACCGCATTTGGGTATATATAGTCATACCCTTCCACTATTTCAATACCACTTAATACCTAAAAGTTGCATACTATCAACACCTACCTCCACCTGGCTGAAAACCACAAATAACCCTATTTTCTTTTCTCAACCAATTTTTTCTTTCTTACTTTTTCTTTTTAATTTTTATTTTAATTTTTTTTTTATTTTTCAAACCGTAGCTCAAGAAATTTTTTTCGAAAGTATCATCAGTTTTTTTAAGACGAACAAAGTAGATCCATTAATGATATTTTTTGATTTTTTTGGATTTTTTTTCATAGTTAAAAATGTACAAAACTCTCATGGTTAAAAATGTACACAATTTACATGGTTGGATTATAATGAAGAACTCTTATATTTTATATTCAATAAACTCACTGGTTAAGAATGTATAGAACTCTCATGGTTAAAAACATACAAAACTCTCATGGTTAAAAATGTACAGAACTCTCATGGTTAAAAATGTATGGAAATCTCATGGTTAAAAATATACAGAACTCCAACGGTTGGATTATAATGAAGAACTCTAATGTTTAATATTCAATAAAATCGCATGGTTAAAAATGTACAGAACTCTCATGTTTAATATTCAATAAACTCGCATGGTTAAAAATGTACAGAACTCTCATGGTTAAAAATGTACAAAACTCTCATGGTTAAAAATGTACAGAACTCTTATCGTTGGAAACATAATGTATAGAACTCTCGTGGTTAAAAATGTACAGAACTCGCATGTTTAAAATGTACAGAACTCGCATGCTAAAAAATGAACTTGAACTCGCATGTTATTGGCGATTTTTTGTAAAAACCAAATTAAAAAAATATCATCATGAATCTAGTTTTGTTCGTCTTAAAACAATAATCGATAATACTTTCGGATTTTTTTTCGAAGCTCCGATTTGAAATGAATATTTTAAAAGATATAATAAAAAAAAAGTAAATTTTGGTTCAAGAATTATAAGTACTTGTTAAAAAATTATGTATTGATCAGGAGTTAATAGATGATATGAGTTTTATATAAGTATAAATAATAATTTGGATATTAAATAACTATATAATTTGTTAGTATGAATTTCTAGTATCATTTTTTTTTGGAGGGAACCCGCAGCCGTTACTAACGAGTGTGTACAGGGTAAAAACCGTCAGTTTTACGCAACAATCGCTACTCGACGAGTGCGCACATGATAAACCCTCGGTCTGACGCAATAGCCTGCAAACCAATGTCAGAAGGTAAATCACGCAAAGTGCACACATGGTAAACCCTCAGTTTGACGCATCAGCCGCTACTCAACGAGGGTAAACCTTCAGTCTAACGCAATAGCCTGCAAACTAATGCTAGAAAGTAAATCACACAAGGTGACAGCCTCAGTCAAAATGGTGTACATAGAAAAACTCGAACTCATGATTTTTGCTTGCCTTACTCAACCAATTCAGCTACCCCTTGACAACTTCTAATATCATATATATATATATATATATATATTGGTAGGTGATAAAAATAATTTTTACGATTCAATCAATTAAATAATAAATTATTAAATATATAATTTTTTAAATAAGTAACAATATTAACCAACGAAATATAATTTTCACACCCTTCCAAAAAATACAAATAAAATAGTTAAATTTCGTACTAAATTTTTCATGGAAAAGAAAATTAAACCCTTTAATAATCTGGATATATTGGCGAGTCACGTGATTCTTCCTCGTCCAAAGTGCAATATTCATTGGTTAGATAAATAGTGGTCCCGCTCATGGCTTAAGAGTTAAAATAAAATATAATACTATAATATGAATAAATGTAAAATATTGCATTTAAATTTTTTATACACATTGAAAATGTAGCATGTATCGGTTTATTGAATACGATAAAATCCAAGTGCAGAAAATGGTATGTCCCATAAATATGTCGGCTGAATCTTGTCTGATAGGACGCAAGTGGACAAATGGATACCATTTAATAAGACCCATGTGATTGGTTAAAGATTAAGTATTTCATTTTAAATATAAACACTATATTCTCTTTTATTATTTGAACCCCAAATTTTATCGACTATTCGGACACTATTTTTTTCTTGTAGAAAAATAATAAAATCATGAATAACATTCATGTTTTATGTCATAAGTTGAGATGTGCATCTTCATTTATAAAGTTATTCCCTATATATTTTATTCTATTACGAGTATTGTTAATTTCAACCATTAGATATATGTATGGTAAAAATTGTTTTAGACGTATATATTAAATATCTTACTATGCATTTTATTCTATTATGAGTATTTTTAATTTCAACCATTAGATATCTTTACAAATATACTTACTTATTATATTTTCTATTTTAATTTCGACCCAATTATATATGGTAAAGATTCTTTTATAGATTTATATTAAATATCTTATTATATTTTATTCTATTATAAGTATTTTTAATTTCAACCATTAGATATCTTTAGAAATATACTTACTTATTAGGTCTTCTATTTTAATTTGGATCCAATTATATATATGGTAAATATTTTTTAGAGATATATATATTAAATATCTTATTATATATATTTTATTCTATTTTTAATTTCAACCATTAATTAGAGATATCTTTAGAAATATACTTACAATTTTTTTTTAATTTCGACCCAATTATATATATGGTAAAGATTGTTATATATATATATATATATTAAATATCTTACTATATATAGTATTTTTAATTTCAACCATTAGATATCTTTAGAAATATACTTACTATATATTTTTTTAATTATTATATTTTCAGTGACTAACACAATTAATTGGATATATATTTTTTTGAAGATAATTGGCAATTGTTTAATATTTGATATGAAGCTGTTAGACTTTGCACATAACCTTTGGACATTAGATGAGGTAAATAATTGATCAATAATAGCTATCGAAAGTTGAGCTCAACCCAAATTTATAAATAAAGTACTGTTATTTATTATATGTCTCGAAACAAAAACCCACCTACTACAAGAAACATGAGAGGAGTCAGTGTCTAAAATATGTATATAGTAAATGTAGTATATACATAGCTCGCGAATCCACATTGCAATCAGTTCCTTGTACCTATTCTTTTACCATTAAAACATTATAAATATTAACCCCAAATTTTATGTCTAGTCGGACACTTATTTTTTTTGTAAAATAATAATAAGATTATGAATAAGATTCATGTTTTATTTCATGAACTGGGATCTACATCTTCATTTACAAAGTTATTTAATGGTAAGTGGTTTAAGCCATAGAAAGTTATATGAATTATTTTATTAATATTTAAGATCAACATTACTTATTTATTTATCTCTCACAAATATTATATATAATTTATAATAAAATTATGTACTCTGATATGATAACGGCTATTAACAATTTGTTATTGTTTTATGTTTCATTTATTATTAGAACAAATAACGTTTGTATCAGTATATAAATCCTAATTTTATAGTATTTTTAATTTTTAATCTTTTTTGGTAAATTTTGTTTGATTTGTATATGAAGATTTGTAGACACTAATAAGTTTTTTTGTTATTTAAAAATTTAAAATTTGTTGATTTTATTTTTTTGAATTTGAAGATTTTGAATTTTTTAATTTGAAGATCCGTATTTGGGTTTTTATCTTGGTTAGTCGTAAGGATGATTCACATTAGTCAATCGGATGAATCAAAGTATGAATGATTTTCTGCATGAAAAATCTATGTGAAGCTATGTTACGAATGATTCACATTAGTCAATCAGATGAATCAAAGTATATGTATTTTATGAATGATTTTCTGCATGAAAAATTTATGTGAAGCTATGTTACACGTGTGCAGGTTAAACCTTCAAATGACAAGACATATGACTATGCAGTTTTAGTTGACGATTGGGAGGCTGATAATTCAAAAATTATTACACTAGTTAATAATTTAGTTATTCGTTTCAAGTTGTCTATATATGAGACAACTAAATAAGTTTGGGATCATTTAGCTATAATGTATACAAAGTCTACTTTCGCCAAACAGTACCAGCTGGAAACATATATTTGTGCCTTTTAACAGAATGATATGAGTATCCAATAATTTAATTTTGTCATGATTAATCTTTGGGATCAATTGGCTCTCATGAAGTTTGTAAAGTTGCGAGAGTTTGAACCATACATTGCTTTTAGAGAATGATAATGTATGGTATAATTTTTTATGGTTCTTCGAAATGATTTTGAGGAATTGTGTGGGAAAAATCATCTGAAGAGCCCTCCAATGCTTGAACTCCGCTGCTCGGATATATTTTTTGTTAAAAGTTAAGACTTGAATTGGTTGTTTTTGTTGCATATTTTCATTCCTATCCATTTTTTGTACTCTCTGCTCAATGTTGATCAAATTTAATGTTGAAAAAACCCTTTAATAGGTTCGACGTTGTTGATCAACTTTAATGTTGAAAAATCCTTTAATAGGTTCGGCGTTGTTGATCAACTTTAATGTTGAAAAACCTTGTAACAGGTTCGACAATATAACAACAGTAAACTTCCCCGACTAAAATTTTCTTACAACGAAGTTGAAAGAAAACAGTGAAAATTAACAATCATTCTAAGTACAACTTAAGGTGCTCAATGTTATAAAGGAGACGTAAAAGTTGACCAAATTTATCTTTCAACCGATAAGTCCCTGACTTCACTTTTTCTATCACTTGGTATGGTCATTCCCAATTGGGTGCCAACTTCCCCAGATGCTTGTCTTTGGTGTGGAGGAACACTTTTTTCGCAGGAATTTTTCCCCGACCTTGAAATCTCTTTTTCGAACTTTTGAAGCGTACCTGCTTCTCATCAGGGTCTGATAATGCAAGTAACTCAAGTGAGCCCTAACTCGTTTTTTCTCTACCAGATCTTGAGCCAAGGCCTGACTTTCTTCATTAGCATTCTCCTTATAATGGTTGATCCTGAAGGAGTGGAACATTGTCTCCGCAAGGATTACTGCATCCATGTCATATACCAGTGCGTAAGGTAATTCATGCATTGCAGTTCGAAGCTTGGTTTGGTATACCCACAACACCTCTTGTAAAAAATCCGACCACTTTCCAGCTTTTCCTTCCAGAATCCTCTTAAGTCCACTGATAATTGTCCTGACCGTTAGCTTGATGATATAATGGAGCCGAGAAACACTGTTGTATATTTTGGTTTGAACAAAATTCCCTCATTTCACTGCTGTCAAACTGGGGGCCATCATCCATGGTTATCTTCTGAGGGACCTTGTACCGACAACAAATGTTTGACCATATGAATTTTACCACATCTTTAGCTCTGGTTCCTGACAGTGGTTCCAATTCGACCCAATTTGAGAAATAATCCACTGTAACCAAGATGGTTTGTCTTCCTCCGGTTCCTAACGGAAGCGGACCTACTAAATCTATCCCCCACCTGTCAAAAGGAAGACCTTTTGAGATGAACTCGAGAGGGACTTCTGGGGTGTGGATTGAATTGGCAAACCTCTAGCATGCATCGCACATTTTGACCAGCTCCTTGGCGTCGGCTGCTAGCATAGGCCAATAGAAACCTGACAACAGAACTCTCCTAATTAGCGTCTTGAATCCGCAATGTGCCGACCCTTCACCATCGTGTAGCTCAGATAACACCATATGTGACTCTTCGTTCCCTAAGCATCTTAGTAAAGGCCTACTTACAGACTTTTTATAAAGAATATTTCCCAATAAAGCAAAACCTCGAGCCTTATATCGAACTCTTTTTGCCTACGTTTTATCATCAGATAATACTTCCTCTGCCAAGAACTTTATAATTTTCTTCCTCCACTCAGTACTCGAAGTTGCTAAAATTTGACATGCCATATCGGGTAAGTTTTCTAGGTTTTTTCGCTTCAGAATAGAAGGATACTCTTGAGTCAGAATCCAAGGGTATTCTCCAACATATGTTCTAGTTGCCAACGAATCGACAATTGTATTATCCTCCCTACGGACATGCTCGTAAGTAATCTTTTTGAAGGACGAAGCCAAAATTCTTAAAGCTGCTAGATATTGAACTAACTATTCTTTTCTCGCCTCAGATTGACCCGTTGCGTGATTAATCAAGAGTTGTGAATTACTTATCAGCCAACGTTCCTAGCTCCGCAAATCTGCACCAACCTTAAGCCTGCTAGTGCTGCCTCATACTCAGCCTCGTTGTCGAAGCCTTGAAGCCAAAACGAATTTCCTGATGCATTGCAATGCCCGAAGGTGTAGAAATCTGAACACCGCCCCAACATCCCGTTAATACTCGACCCACCGTCGGTTCTGACTATCCACTCATATGAATCTTTTTCTGGTTCAATTGCTATCTCCTCTGGTCTACTGGAATGGAACTCTACTAAAACATTTGCTAGATATTTCCCTTTAATAGCCGTCATTGGTTCAAAATCAATATCAAAGTCCGCCAACTCTACCGACCACTTTGGCATACGCCCCGAAATATCAAGTCATTGTAATACAATTTTTAGGGAAAAATTAGTTCGAACCATAGTAGAATGACGTTGATTATAAGGTCGCATTTTTCTAGCAGCCGTACTAGAGCCAATGTTAACTTTTCAAGCTTTAAATACCATTTTTCAGCATCCACTTCCTCACATAATAGACAGGTTTAGGGACCATATCCTCTTCTCGAACTAAAGCCGCGCTTACCGCATGCTATGAAACTGCTATTTATAGAAACAAAATCTCTTGGGGCAGTAGTTTTGTCAATAGTGTTGAGGATGATAAGTAACTTTTGATATTGATAAAAGCCTCGGTACACTCAGGCGTCTAGCTAAAATTCTTAGCATTCCTCAAAACTTGAAATAAAGGTGCACATTTGTCAGAAGATCGCGAGATGAATCTGTTCAGTGTTGCAAGTCGTCCAGTTAAAATATGTACTTCTCTAATATTCCTTGAGGGTGTCATACTATTCAAAGCATCTAGCTGGATCAGATCAGATCTGATTCTATTATTTTTTCGCTGATCATAAACCCTAGGAATTTTCTGGATCGAACTCCAAAGGAGCATTTCTCTGGGTTCAACTTGAGGTTCACTTTACCGAGATTCTTGAATGTTTCCTCAAGGAACTGGTTTTCATCAGTAACACTTTTGACTAACATATCATCGATGTAAACCTCAATATTTCGTCTGATCTGCCCTTCAAAAGCTTTATTAACCAACCTCTGATAGGTAGCCCCTGCGTTTTTTGGACCGAAAGGCATAACCTTATAACAGTACAAACCTCTCCCTGTGATGAATGTGGTGCTATCCTGATCTTTCCGATCCAATTTTATCTGGTTGTATCTTGCGTAGGCATTCGTAAATGATGACAATTTGTTCCCAGACGTCAAATCTACCAGCTGGTTGATCCTTGGCATGGGAAATGGATCATTAGGACAAGCTCTGTTAAGGTCCGTAAAGTCTACGCACATTCTCCATTTTCCGCTCTTCTTTTTCACTAAAACCGGATTTGTTGTCCACGCGGATATTAGGACTCCCTGATATGTCCTACCCTTGTTAACCTTTCAACTTCTGAAATAATCGCCTCTGCTTTTTCTTGGGAAAAACTCGGTGTTTTTGGGTTATAGGTCGAACATTTAGATTTTTGGAAAATTGATGATAAATGACATTCTTAGGAACCCTTGTAACATCCTCTGAACACCAGGAAAACAAATGTAGCTTATGTACAAGAAAATCAATCTATTTTTTCTGAAACAAGGGGGATAGATTTACACCAATCTTCAAAACCTTGCCTTTGGAAAATTCATAACTTTCATAATTCTCGTCGGTAAGAAATAGCCCTGGGGTCTCCCTAGGGTCGTCTGTAGGCTACGATCCATGGGCTGACCCCACTAATTTCTAATCCATTGCGTCAACCATTATCTTATCCGATTTCACCGCCAATGCTGCTCGGTAACATTCCCTTGCTGTCTTTTGGCTGCTTCTGACAACGCCAACAATATTCCCGATCACGTATTTCAAGCACTGGTAAACCGTATAAGTTACGGCATGCATCATTAACAACCAAAATCGACCGAAAATTACGTTATGCGACATAGGAGCGTCTAACACTATAAATAAAACCGTTACTTCCTTTTTAAAAGGTCTCCGTCCAAGCTGGACCACACATTCAAACTCACCGACTACTTCTGTCGATGCTCCCGTAAAACCAATAATAGTCTAATCCGATTTTACAATTACCGGCTTCTTCTTAAATTCTGAAAAAGTTGAGAAGAAAATGATGTTTGCCGAACTCCTAGTGTTCACCAATATCCTTCGAACTTCTTCACCAGCGATCACTGCTACAATTACGATCGCGTCTTCACGAGGTCCGACAATGTCTCTCATGTCATCATCATCGAAACACAGGATGAGAGATGGGTTCTTATATAAGTGTGGCAAGGTTCTTGTTTCTAACTGCGTAACCAGATTGACCACATACCTTTTTCGAGAAGAGCTGGTGATCCCTGCCATCGAATCGTCATCGATAATAGTTAGAGACTCAAAGAACTTGCACAAGTGACCCACCTTTCCTCGCGCTGCAGGTACTACTTTCTCAATTACTCCAATCACATACCCATTTTTTTCTCGGTCCAAATACTCAGTGGATATGTCGAATAGGTCAGTGATCTCGGAGATCACCAAAGAAGTTTCCTACTTCGGCACTGTTACTATTTATTTGGACACTCTGCTTTGTTGAGATTGTTTCTTCACGTATTCCAGCAATTTCCCATTGTCAATTTGCACCTGCACTTCTTTCTTTAGCGCCATGCAATCCTTGGTGTCGTGCGATTGTTTCGGCTCTCACGAGGAGTTTTGATCAGAAAAGGCTTCCAAAAATGCACACTTTTCCTTGATTTGTCGAAAATAGTCGTAACACACTCGGCCAAATCGGGGTAGTAATCAGGTCGAACCCATTTATTTAATATGGGTCGATATGAATTTCCATGATAGTTATTTTTTACTCTCTGTGTCTGATTCCCTGACCTTTTTCTGTTCGACTGTTCTGTTGCTTGTGCCACAGTAGTTATTGGTTGTGGCTGAGAAACTGAAACCATCTTTTGCGGAGCCTTCTGATATGATACCACCGAAGCTTGTGCAGTTTGCTGAATTTGCTGCTAATTCTGACACTTCAGTCTCTTCAATAAGGATCTGCTTTTCTACCTGAGCTAACAAGGCAGAAAAAGTAAAAACCTACTTTTTTGTTACCGCTTGCTTCATCGGACCAGGTAACAAACCCAATCTATAACCCGTTAAAGCCGCACTCTCATCGCAATAGTCCAGATCGACTTTCGCATCTACAAAACGTCGAGTATAGTCCCTCAGACTTTCTCTGACCCTTTGTCAACAATTCACAATTGTATCACCGTTGGCTCAGAAGTTCTTACTTCCTACAAATTGCTGTCTGAACATCAGCTAAAACATGCCGAAGTTTTTTATGCATCCCTGTGGTAGTCAGTTGTACCATTTTGATGCCCGATCTTTGAACGTCATTGAAAATACTCGACAGATCAACTTATCGTCATTGTCAAAACTCAGCATGAAGTTCTTAAATGCTTCCAGGTGATTATCAGGGTCTTTCTTTCCATCGTATTTTCAAGCTTCGATATATCAAACCGCTTTGGAAGATGTCCCGATAAAATTTCATCTGAAAGGGGAGATGATCTCCAATTATGTCCAAATCCAAACACTCCACTACCTAGCCTTTCTGCATGAGTTGCATATAGTCCATCTTCAAGCGGGTTTGTAAATTGGCTTCCGACCCTGTAGCCGTAGGATTGGCTTCCTGATGGAAACTGAAACCGCGAGATGTTTTGTTGCTCTCTGTTAACTGTGATTACACCTTCTTTTTCCATAGAAATGGGAGTCACTTTGTCGACATTGTCCCTTTGAGGTTTGGCTATCTTAGCTCGGTGCGACTTACGCCTTCAAATTTATCGCTCCATAATCACCCTTTTATCCTTCTTGAAGCATCAGACACCTCGGTCTGGAGAAGATGACTCATACATACCTTCCTCAGTTGAATATTCATATCCATGCTTGGATTGCGGTCAAACTTTTTATTTGAAACATTGCGTGCTTTCGCACTCGAGCTCTCCCTTTTTAAAAATCAGCCTCGTCCTGATTAACAGCATGATTAACCTCTTTTATATTTTTGCACGACCGTTCGCCTCGACGATCTAGCTGATACTTCTTTTCAGCCAATGCCATATTTTTCTCAGCGTTGAGCTTAGTGATGTCGTCCAAAAGCTGCTACCTGGTCATGATAAGGGTCAACTATTTGCCTCGGCCTTGACTACCCTGGTCATCATCACCATACTGCTCCTGGGAGCGTCGATCCTGTGAATAGGAAATTTACCTATCATAGGCTATCTTCTTTGCCTTTCCCTTTCGAGCCTCCTTATCCATTCTTCGAATTTTAAGTTTTTACTAGGGTCGAGATTTTGGAGAACCTGATCTCCGGGTATCACTCGTTCCCACAGACGACGCTAATGATAGTTCTTGGAATATTTGGGACTGATTATCAGGGAACGTGTACAGTGGAGTGGTGTCAGGAGAATATGTACATAGTTTTAGAGAGAGAAAATAGTCAAAATAAAGTACTAATGATACCCTTCTCCCAAAAATGGATCTTTTCTTATATAGTGCGAGTGGTGGGCTCCACTTTCACATGCTATGTTCATTCTAATTACATATTGGCCCTTATATTTACACTAATTTTTTATATTTCCTATCTTTACAAATAGGTCCCTATATGTCTTTACATTATCAATTAAGCCCCTTAATAATCTTGACATTTTATGCCCTTATCAATCTCGACTATAGTTCATGGGCATGCCGTACCTCGTATTCTTAGGTATTTTTGAAGTAGTTAGTTCATATTCTATTATTTTTCCACGTCTTTGTTAGAGCTACATTCTTACTCCGATGTGGATTGGACTGGTGATCCTACAGATCTCAAGTCTACCACTAGATTTTGTATTTTCCTCGGTAATTTATTTTATAGAAGACAAGAAGTGAGTTGGAATTTCTCTATCTTCTACAAAATCTGAGTATTCTACCTTGACCTCAAGCTGTAAAATTGTTTGGTTACTTTGGCTACTTGCTGATATTGGCATTTATTTTTGTCATCCTACTCTGCTACATTGTCATGATCAGAGTGGTACTAAGATTTTACGAAATTCAGTTTTTCATGAGCAAACCAAACATATCGAGATTGATTGTCATGTTACTCACCACCACCTATAATCATATTACCATTTGTTCTTTCCTCTATGCAGTTTGTTGATACGTTTACAAAAATACACTATGTTTTATGCTTCTATTTTTTGTCTGACAAGATCTTGATACTTATCGATGTAGCATCGTGAGTCAAAAAAATGATATTAGTTATATTATTTTATTAATATCTAAAATTATTTTTGTGTATTTACTTTTCACGATAAACTATATTTATTTATTTAATTATTATATATATTCTAGTTTTGGTAGAAACTAATAATAAACTTTTATTTTATCGTCTTATTATTTATAATTTTTCTGTAGCATGTAATTTTTTTTATGTTTTATGTAGGGTGAGTTACTAATCAAGACTTAGATCACAACGTATTACTCATTAAGATCCAAAATTTTCAACAGATTTTATATCCTGACTATCCTTTTTATATAACATCATCAAACATGTGTACACATTGTGTTTCCTTACACGTGTACTCATTAACATGTTAGTCTCGCATCTTACATCTAAAAATTTTAATTTTAGATTGGTCTCGCATCTATCTTTTTTTACATTGGTCTCGCATCTATCTTTTTTTACATTGATCTCGCATCTATTATCTAAAAAAATATTACACACTCGTCTCGTATCTTTCAAAACTAGATGATAGATCTTGGACCAATGTAAGAAAATCAAAACTCACCAAAATAGAAAAAGATAGTGAATCTTTACTGAATATGATAAATATATATTTTGTGTCTAATGAAAATGACAAACAAAAATACTATATATATATATATTCACTTTATAATGAAAATCGCAAGATATTTAGTTTTTATGAAAAAATTAAAAAAGTTTCTCATGTAATTTACTGACATCTCTCTTCTTGCACATGCGAGACCTAAAGACGCGAGATAAAAAAACGCAACTTCATCTTCTTCGTGAAAACTAAACTAAAATTTGCAAAATAAATTTAACTATATTTTAAAAAAAATCTACACAAAATAAAATAAAATGTACATTGAACATAAAACCAAACTCAATCAAATGTTTACGTCTCTCATCTATCGTCTCTCATAATTTTATTTTTAAAAAAATATCATTAATGATATAGTTTTGTTCGTCTTAAAAACACACAACTAATGGTAGATTTAATTTTTTTTCTTTCTGAATTACAGTTCCAACAACATAACTTATAAAAATTAGGATAAAAAAAAATATACATATATAATAATTTTTTAATAGGACATCTAGAATATTATGAAAAATATTTTCAGCTAATAAAATTAAATGGATAACTATATATGAAAATAAAATTAATATAGAAATAATAGTTTGCCTTTATTCAGAGTGCAATGAGTGGGCTAAGGATAAACCTTCGGTCTGATGCAATATCCAGCAAACCAACGCCGGAAGGTAAACCACACAAGGTGACAGACTCAGCCGAAAAAGCGTATGTAGAAAGGCTCGAACTCGTGACTTTTGATCACAAACCTATCTTACTCAACCAACACATCTACCCCTTTAATACTACCTTTTCCTTGCTAATAGATTTAGCAATCAAAATACATTATTTAACTAACATTTTTGAAAAATATATATTCTAAATTATAAAAATAAAAATTTGGAAGGATAAATGTTTTAGAGCTTGTGTACCGGGTTTCAATGGGATTACTATTTTAATATAACAGCAATTGCGTTAAATAAACATATATACTAAATACAGCAGTAAGTATTTAAGGGACCCTGAGATCTGTTTTGGGAATATTCAATAAACATAGAACACTCTTGTTTTAGTATTTCAACTGTAAAATAAGCATGTGAAAAGATGCCCTTCATTAGTCCATATTACGAGGTTTCTCACATGCTTGAGGTGTGCAGAGACATATTTTCGCACTAGATTTAGACAGAGGAGATTTAAATTATAGAAGACATAAAACACACTTTAGTTTAACATCGTTTATTAATAAAATATTATAATTAAATTTCAAAAATATATGTTTTCCCAAACTCTGTAATATTAATTATATTTATATTGATAAAATAAAAATTTATCCAGATACAATGTTGACTCCAACAAAATTGTGATACTGTTATTTGTAAATAATAAAATTTAAATAAAAAATATAATTCAAACTAATCAAATATATTAAATTATGGGAGGATGTATAATATTTTTATAATAAAAAAGGGACCTAGTTTTTTATTCGACATATTTATAATCGTATTATTAAATATTATTGTTTTATTATTTATTTATTTTTTCAACAACCCAAATTCTTAGATCTATATTCAGATCAATCGAGTCCAGGTTTGGCTCATTAAATTAGCGTTTGTGGTTTGTGGAAACCGATTGATACTTTGATAATATTTTAAAAAACCAATAACATAGCTCATACGAGGAATTCAAACGTTCAATCGATTTTAAAACGCTCAAATGGACCACCACCTGTTATGGTCGTTACAACGGCTTTAACCACTATAACCATTGATATCAAACAACTAACAAAAAAAAGTGAGGAAGGAACATGACAACCATTTCAAATCTTTGGAGGCCATGATGACCACTCTGTTTCGTGCATGAGATCTGAGATCCAACGGCCAAGGAATAATAATTAGGAGGAAATAGATGATGACGCAAGCTCTTGAATGACGAATCGTTACCAAAACATCATCAACCGACGCAAGTTACCCTTATGGACCAAAGTTGTGCAATAAGGAGAATTTTGATCAAGGGTGCTCCAATAGGAGTGACAGACGTTGCCCTCACCATCGTAACAATATTGAAAATAAGAAGGATGAGCATGTACCCGACCAAATTCCACCTCAAAATCAATAGAACGATAACTTGATGAGTCAATCCATCCCATCCAAAGGTGTTCAACTTCGTCCAAACAAAAACCAGGCTCTTCCGGTGAATTACACGACGGAACAATATACCCACCAAGTCCAAACAACATAAATATAAGGATATCCAAACTACAAATAGGTCCCTCTAGCGGTACATCCCTCTCATGTGTAGTAGGATTCTATAATAATCTCACCATAATATTTACCGGCGAATCAAGGCTATCCTTCGACACCACCAACAACATAGGCTAACAAACAGAACTATCTACCATGTTGTGTGACGCGTTGAACTCCAATGAATCTCATTCAATGTTGCATTTGAACCCTTATGAATCTCATCCAATACTATAACCAAACATTTATGGTGATTCACAACCACAACCATAATTCTTTAGTGGTTATCCACAAGTTCAATAAACAAAAAAATATCCAGGCTTTGGCTATGAAGTGACATGAACACCAGCATTAACAAAAAACTTACCACATATTCAGTCAAGGAATCCATGGAAAAAAACATGTACTTCCTGATGATGAGAAGTTCTTTGACATTAAATCTTTACTAGCCTTGTAGATCTTATGTGGTGATCCACCGCCGAAGTTTAAATTACAAAATGGAGAAATACAATAAAAAAGAAAACCATGAGAATCACATAAAAATTTCAAAAGCAATATGCTACGCTTTGGTGGGCACGGTAAAATTTTGTATGGGGTATTAACCATAACGTTTAAAGCTAGTGCTTTGGCTTATTTGAATAACCTTCCTCCCGACTATATCAAAAACTTCAAGATGTTTCATACACCCTTCAAAAATAAATTTGTTGGCTCCAATTTTATCAAGGGAGATAAATATTATATTATCCATTCCAAGCAAAGATAAGAAGAGAGTTCGAAGGATTAGATCTAAAAGTTTGTGGCAATAAATAATGGGCTGCAACATTTCTATGATTTGGTGGCAGTGGCAGCATATATGCAAGAGATATGTTAGGACTTATGACATAACATATAATGAAGAAAAATACACTCAACTTTGGAGATCTTTTGACTTATGTAGAAAGAAAAATCAATGTGGAAGAGACTCTAAGAGCAAGGATGGATGAAGATGCCATTACTCCAAATGTATATCCAAATTACCATCATTTGAAAAGAAACAATGAACCACTGATTGTGACTCGAGTTAGTTATAAACCACACAATGAAGTATCAGTCTTTATAAATAATAATAATGATAAATCCTCGACACAGTCAAGTAAAATTAAAAACTAATCAAAAAAATTTAAATATCATAAAAGATTTTATAGTTCAAAACTACATTAAAATGATTTGGTATTATTCTAATTGATTATTATACAACTATTAATATATTAACTCGAGTATTTTGAAACACTTTACATATATAATAATATATTACATATATTTTAGAATAAAATTGTTGAATTTCTCTAATCTAATCTACATCATTGTCAGATAATAAAATATACTCTAGTTATAATTCTTTAAATTATAAGTTAATTTAATTTATAGCTCTTGTTTTTTTCAATCTTGAATCCCATAGTTTGGTTATTGGTTCTTCCAAATAGATACATCTTGAGTTTAGGTAACCGAATCCTAAAAGAATAGATTCAATCGAATATTGAGTTGATGCGATTTTAGAAGAAAACAATCGTGTATATTCTTTTTTATTTTTTAATATCTTATGTACGATGTGAAACTTGTAGATATTTTTTTTGAATTTCATCTTTTATATTCTCATATTCATTAATATGTTATTGATTTAAATTTATAATGTATTATTATACATAAATCACCTGATACCGTAACCCAAAATCTATAAGAAATATAATTATTTTATAATGTATTGTTATTCATATATATATATATATATATTCAATAAGCTTCAAGTGGATTTCATATGAATTGCTAACAAGGATATCAAAAGTCTGAAGGGAGCCCAAACCTCCAACATTCTTCAATCGAGAATCTAGTATAGTTATCAACATGTTTTAGATCTCCGGCACGAGTACATAATGCTTAGTTCAAATATGCATCGTTCATGTAGAAACCTTAGTATAACTTCACATTATTGTACTTGAACGTGAACCTACGATACACGCAAACCTTAGTCTCTATGGAGGAAGACCAACAGAACATGCCAACTCACACCTACCAGGGTTTACCGAACCCCGTTAGAGGCAACCTTTAAGCTCAATAGAATCTCAAATATGGGTGGTACCCACAAGGATACCTAACTGAATTCCCTAACAGAAATAGCACAACAACTTCGACTGAACAATGGCAGGGTCAGAACACCATCATGCTTACCCTATCCTCTGGAAAGCGTACAATAACCAAACTGGGCCTACCTTCAAATAGAACGAGGACATGCAATACAAAGACTCCCGTTTGGCTCCACACATCATGTACAAATATCTGTTACCTAATTTTCGCAACCACAAGAGGAAGGCATGCAGTGGGAAGGAATAACTAGGGTACCTCATTGAGAAGTTCAGAAGTGAGATGATATAGTACAAGAAAAATGATAAGATGAAACTTCGAGCATGACCAATGATCTTCTGTGACAACACCTTAACATGTTTAATAGCCTCCCCACAAGGTGCATAATGAGCTTCAAAATGTTGAGGACAGTCTTCTGTAACCATTACAGATAATCCAAAGTGATAAAAAGAGATACAAAAATACACCATCCACTACAAATAACGACCGAAAGAGACGTCGAGGAAATAACTCAGATGTTTTTATATACAATAAGAGACTTACAAGACCTAGTAGCAGTTATAACTTATTGTCAAAATATACTTCCATGACCTTTATATAATGCCATCATGAAAAAAACATAAAATTTTGGAGACTTGCTGAAGTAGGTAAAACGACACATAAAGGTGGAGAAGATCTTTAGACCACGACTTGATGGAGATACAATACTCTAAAAGATGTACCCTATTAAATTTGGTTTTCCAGCTATAGTTTTCACGCCTTTAGCAAGATTAGTCTTAAAAATAGTCTTTTGACGTGAAGATGTCACGGCTGTGATATTCCCCCTTTAAACCATTATATAATTTTTCAAATTTAGATACAATAGTAGTTTTAAAGTTTTAATTAGAAGAGTCTCTTCCTCTTCACCTTTGGCTGTAGTATGCTCATCATATACAAATAACCCAACACAAGTAGTATCATACGACCAGAAGCCATCAAACACAAACTTTTGAGGCATCAAGATGGAGTTGTAAGAACCTTTATACTTGTCAGCCTCCCTCACCAGTGAAGTATAATGAGTTGCATCATCTGGAAATTTCTTAGAAAATAACTCTCATGGAACAAGTAATATATTAACTAAGCCTAATCGCATATACATAAGGTGTACGATCTCATTTATAATACCTAAGGTAACATTCAGATGGTAGACTTACTATTAAAGCTCAATGTATGTGAGAATAACCATCTACACTCTTTCATGCTAGTATCCCAGTAACAAAAAATATATGCAAAATTCTTCTTCAAAACCTTATTGAAGTTTGGAAGGTAATTAACGATCTTCTCCTTATCATTCATTACAATATAAAAATAGAAATTCAGATTCAACCTACAACTGAGGTCATTGCCAAGAATTTTCTGACACTAAAATATTTATACACCATGCGTGATAAAATAATAGCCACTAACAAGATCCTCAAGGTGTTCAGGACCAATTGGGTGATACATGTTTGAGTATCATTGAAGAACTTGAACATATCTTACCTTAAAGGCAGTCGAGCAGCCTTAGAGAGAATCACCCTCCTCTCATAACCAAACCTCAACATTCGTTAGAAAATTTTATTCTTCCAATTTATCCAACTGATCTTCTCCCTTGATGTAATTATAAGGTATCATGTATAATCTTAGTTTCAACAACACTAAGGCAGTTTAAAACATACTCCACTCTGTTTGGTTGCTTCACTAAGGCTTGAACCATGTCTGTGGAAGCCTGATTGGTATTGCTGCTACAATAGAATGTGCAGTTTCCAGATCCGTGACATGGATGATAGTCAGATAAACAACATCCTCCCTTACAATATCTCTCGTGTAGTACAATTTTCTATCATTGAAGTCATATTCTTCTTTCTCTATAGTGCCAACGTCAACTATTCTTCCTCTGATTTGGTAGGTGATAACGACCCAAAAAGTGCATCGGTAGCAGGGTTTTCGATGTCAGATTCATCTCCTTCATGGGGAGACTCTACCTTTGGTTGGTTCATTTTCACCATTTTTATTTGAAATCTTGATCTAATAAAATATTGATGCTTCTTGACAGATTCTTTAAATAAATTGTAGATTAAAATTCAATATGTTTAAGTTTCTTGGAAAACATGTAGATCGTTAAAAGATAAATAAAATAAAAAAATGAAATAAAGAGTGACAAAGTCCGACACTATTTATATTTTACTTCTTCGATTTAATGGTCATTTACATAGATATCATTTATGGTTCCTATTAATAACGATGATAAATACACAAAATGTTGGTAAAAAATACAGCCTATAAATCTATATAATTATTCCCTTATCTGTAGCCCCCATATTCCTAAAGATATTGTCGAAGTATAAATACATTAGGTTGAAGCTACTATGGTAAAAAAAAACCACCAATTCAGTAGATTAGATAACGTTTTAGAAAGTTAGAGGAAACGCTTCAATAATTGATAAATTTTAGTCTTGAGATTTCCATGCCCCATAATTGTCCGAAGGATAATGATGAGTTATGGTCTAACTTCGGTTGCTGTGATCATGGTAAGATAAAAGGACTGCTTCGAATATTGAAAGGAAAACATCAAATGATTAGATAAAAAAAATCTGAAAGGGATTCATGCGGAAAAAAAATAAAAAACTAATATTCCGCGGAGATGTGTGTTTATATTTTCACACCCACTACTCCACCTGTCATGTGTTACGCCCTGAGCTGACGCATATGTTACCTTACTTTTTTGGAATCGAGTCAATCATCGCATCTGACACAAAGTAAGATGAAGTGTCATACGAGACTAATAAATATAAATACAAGCTTGACACATATTTCCTCATACTAATTTTAGAGAAAGTACCCGTTTAGAGAGATAAAGTCCCATAAGACACCTAGCCTCTGTCGTCGTGGAAACCTTTCTAACAAACTCAAATGAATTTAAACGTCTGATGTACTCACCATGTATCAGATGGCTATTCGATATCTGCTTCGATTGCTTACCTTGGATGCACTCTCCGATTTATGTCCTTTTATCAAGTACAATCTCTTACAATATATTTCACACCTATTCACCCAAATCAAAAAACCCAAACTTGTTTCTTTGTGAAAAATTCCATACTTGTATAACGATTAGGAGGAGGTCTCCAACATGTGCAGTAAGTGGGTCATCCCCTCGAATGTATACATTCTTCTATCGCTGATGAGGATGTAGAGTTGATAGTCTTCCATGAATGGTTCGACAATGAACTTCAGTTTCCCCTTCATCCTGACATAATTAAATTATTACAACTACTTGACATGTGTCCTAGTAAAGCTAACCTCAACACATGACAAACCTGTTGTCATGTATCATTGCTTCAAATTTTCTGGGATTAGGTTTGAGATGGATAAGTTGATGTATTTGTGTACCATAACCACTAACTTAATTTACCCTATATACTTACTGATTCTGCCAAACAAGTAAAAGGTTTTCATCGACCTACTACAGTGCGAACGAGAGTAGAAGTGCTACTTATTCTTCGTTAGTGGTGGCTGGGAAAATGGTGAACCGATCTCTGAATAAAACCTGAGTCATCTGAAGAGTTCCTAGAGGAGATATAATAATTATCCAATGCTCGCTACCTTAACCTTAGATTCTAACTAGTTGTTTGACTTAGTATTTTTGTCATTGGTTTCTTCGATGTTAATCCTGCTGTGGATTATTTTAGACTGAGGGTAATTTTGTCAGATGTTTTGGGGTATTTTAAGGGTATTAAATGTTTGGGTGATTTGTAGTGAGAGATTTAAGCTGTCTGGTTGTATTAATTGTTCATCACACCCATTAATGAAAGTGGTTGGGTATTTATACCCTTAATTATGAACCTATGGGCTTTCGGGTCAAACTATGAATCGGGTCGAGTTCAAAGACACATTAGTTTATTAAGCACATTAGCAATTAGTTTAGCCAAAAGGTGTTTAGTATTTTAATACTTTTGTCCTGTCCAGACACTTCAGTAGGTAATTATTTTCCGAATTACCCCTGTCCGGTTTTCACAGTGAGTGGTGGTGAATAATTCTGGACTCATCAGTAGCCCCTTTTTTAGGTTTTGTCAAAGGTCTTTGGCAAGACCAAAAAACTCTCTTAGGCAATAACAACATTCTCCGGATTGTTCATGTATTCAGTTCAGGGTTTATCCGGTCTGAATCCTTCTTAGAATTTCAAGAGTTTTGCTCTGGATCGTGGGACACGTGTCGTATTTTGATTCATTTTACCAGCCTTTTTCTTCCTAGAACGGTGCTCCAACTAATCTCAAAAGGAAACTCCTGCATTTAATGTTTCTTACGTCAGCGCCACCTTCAATTATTTCCTTTGCCATTTTGTTTTCTCCTAGGTATTAGTAACTTTTTTTCCTCACTAGTATAAGTTACTTCCTTTTACTGTTTCACCATCTTCATCACTTTGTCATTTCTTATTTTCAGAGCTTTTTACTTCTCTTTTCAAAATCTTTCTTGGGTAGGTTTATGTTCACAGCGAGAAACGCTCTCGTGAAAGGTGGTTGGCTAAATCTTTCAAAATTAGAAAAAACACAAAAAGTTGAGCGAGAGAGACGTATCGCTGTAGGTCTTCCAGTCTCTCCAATCAGTAAGCCCGACACACCGCCCTCAGAAGCTGATCGAGGATCATCCTCTGCCAAAAGTGCCAAACCGAAGTGTTTGTTCCAACCAAGCCTCTCCCCAATCCCGTCAGGCTCCTCGGTTCATGAGTCTCAGCACTCTGTTGTGTAGGAAAAAGCAGTATCAAGTACAAGAAAGCCCTCTTCGTTCATTGCTATGGGGTCAGACATTGAAAAATCTCCAGAAAAAGCTAATCCTCGCCGGACAACCCGTTTAGTAAAGGGTCAAGCAACTGGCTTTGAAACCAAGTCTTCCAAGACAGGGCCCTCCAAGTCTGGGGAAACGATAAAGCCTCCGGATCAAAGGCACCTATTAGAGCCCCAAAAGACAAACCCTCTAGACCCGAGGCCACTAGAACCAGCTCTCATACTGAGCCATCCGGAACTGAGCCCCAGCCGGACACCAGATTTTTAAGAGAGACTGATGCTCAACCGTTCCAACAACCTGCTCAGCCACCCACTAGCACTCTCCCATCAACATCGGCTGATTAACCTTCCACGGTGATGGAAGAGGTGATGGAGAATAATGTTGAAGATGCTCCATTCGAGACTGAAACTTCCGGGCAGACTAGAGATTCTGCCTCTCACAAAAAAGGAAAAAGCAAGGAGAAAGTCTGCATGACCCATCTGTATCTGCCGGAAAGTCTGGAAGGCAAGGTGGGACCTTGCTTCCACAAGGTCAATGTGAAGCATCTGCTGGCCATGCAGAATATCAATTATGTCTATACTCACACTACTGAGTTAGGCCGGATCCGGACCAAGTGAGGGATCCCTGAATCTGTTAAGGTGAGGATACGAGTCACTCTGGAGACCCCGAAGGATTGCAAGCTCAGCGAAATCGTCATTTACACCGAGCTGTTCAACTGGGGGCTCAGATTTCCCTTGGATCCAGAAATTGTCAAGTATTTCCACCTGATAAAACTCTGTCCAAGCCAGTTGAGTCCCAACGCTTGGTATACTCTCATCGCCTATATTATGGCGTCAAGGCTCTCTGGTATACCACTTCCAATGGAGCAGTTTGCTGTAGTGGTCAGCCTCTGTAAGAACCACCATATCCCATTCTACCACTTCAATATGGGAGATAACTTTAAGGTGGTGGATGACTTGCTTGAGTCAGCGAAAAATTGGAAGACCCAATTTCTATTTATCAGCTGGAAATGGGAAAAATGGAGGAAAATCAAGGCTGGTGTCAATCCCAGTATGCTCACCAGTAGATGGAAAAGCTCAAGTGAATATTTTACTATGTTTGTCTTTCTTACTTTGTAAACAATTTGTTTCTGAATTACTTTTCTTTTCTTGGTTAGTGTTGCCGAAGGAGTTCTCCGATTATGTTGAGGAGGGGCAGACCACCTGTGCCAAGTTAAACGCTTGGACTGCTGACCGTTGGGGAAACGCTTTCCATAACTGTTTCACCTCAGGAAACTTGGTGAGGTCCCGCCTCTGGAACACAACGGGCCGAAGATATCTTACTTGGGAGGAGCTGACTACACCACCCCCTCCGGTAGTCATTCTCAAGAGAACATAGGAGAAAGATGGCAAAATGTCCTTACCCTCAAGAGCTAAAGCCCTAATCAAAATGAAAGGGAAGAAGGGCAAGAAAAAGAAGGCTGGAACAGAGGCTGTTCAGGGTACTGCAGAGGAGATCGCTCTGGTGTGCCAAGAAGTGCAGGTCCAATGGGGGATTGATGTTACTCTACTTCAAGTAGTTGAAGATGAGAGTATTAGAGAGGCAAGTGGACCTCAAGATCCTCGAAAACCTCCTAAGAAGGACCGGAAACGGGGAGCAAGTAATGAAGAGAGGACTGCCAAGAAGAAGAAAGTCTCCCTGGGGGATGAAGTTGTCCTCCGGCCTTCGGAGTCTCTTCCTCCGGCCGACCCAACAGACCCCACCTTGGCAGAGCAAATTCCAAGTGATCTACACGCCAGAGAGGGTACCGGAGGGGATTTGGAAGAAGTAGACATCAGTGACCTCCAAAACATTGGCCTTTATTTTGGAGAGTTTGAAAAAGATGACTTTGCTGGTCCCTACCTTCCCCCAAGTTCCTCTAACATGGTGACCTTTAATGGTAAGTCTTTTACTGTTCCAGGGGAAAATGATACGATGACTCACTCTTTGCTGGGCCATATTCAACCACTACTCAGCTTGGAGAGGAAAGTAAAAAGTCAGTATGCCCTCATCAATACCCTCAATGCAGATAAAGAGAGCTTATCCACTGACCTTCTTAATGCCAACCAAAGTGTTGAGGCATTGAGGAAATAGCTCGAGGAGTTAAAGAAAGGGAAAGAAAATCTGGCAGCCAAGTTGGTCACTTTGGAGAAGGCTAACACAGATCTCCAAACCAAGTGCTCTGGCTTGGAGAAAGATCTCTCCACTTTGAAGGAAGAGGTGAAGACCAATGACAATGTTATCCAAACCTTGTCTGGTGGCAAGAATTCTCTTGAAGATTTTGTGTCCAAGGTTACCAAGGAGAAGGAAGATTTGGTAAAAGAGCAGGAAAATATGATCCAGGCAAAGGTCGATGTGTATACCAACGATGTGATAGATTCCCTAGAACAAAGGTATGCCAAAGTTAAATCTGACAATGTCTTGCTTTTTCATCAAACATTCCCGAAGAGGACACTCGGTACTCTATGGCAGTATGTCGAATATGAAGATATCCCATTTCACACGATGGTGGATGGTGTTAAGAAAAACTATTCCAGTGGTATTGCCGATACTACTGATGAGGAAGAAGGGACCGGAGAGAGTTCCAGTGACGAACCCAAAGATTCGAAGAAGAAAAAAGATGACGCAGGAACATCTAAGGGAAACTAGCCCTGAAGTTTTAACTATCTTTTGTTTTTTTCTTACCCTTATGATATACTAAAGTCCTTGGATGGCCAAGGCATTTTTGTAATTGTGTCCGGTTTGAGTCCGGTCAAGCTTTTTCTCTTGAACTTAAAGTCCTTGGATGGCCAAGGAATTCTTTATGATTTAATATCATCCTCCGGTTTTAGCCGGGTAGTTTTACTTTGCTAAATTCTTGCTTTGTTTCATATTTGCTCAATCTTAATGGTTGATGTTTAAATAGCCCATATTTATTTTACAAGCATTTTAAGATGAGAGTGTTTAAATTCTCTGATGACAAATGTTAAATGGTCATCATTCCACCAGATAAATCCGATCTGTCAAAGATACTTAGAAGGCTTTAAAGAAACTGTAAATCAAACCACTCCGAATATTTTAAGAATGCATCAAATTTCATTGAAAAACCCGGACACCTCATTAAAACCTCCCCGCGCCACCAGGGTAGGAAAGAGTATGGCCTTAAATATTTACATGGACTTTAAACGAGTAAATATTTACACAACTTTCATTCTAGATACATCCGGAGGTGTTCAATGTTCCAAGGGTGGTTTAAGATTCTTCTATCTTTGTCTTGAAGCCTGTATGTCCTAGGCTTAAGCTTTTCAATGACCACATAGGGCCCTTCCCAATTTGGAGCTAGCTTGCCGAACTGCTTCTCCTTAGTATGTAGGAAGAATTTTCTCAATACTTTATCCCCCGGTCGAAAATCCCTTCTTTTGATTCTGGAAGCAAACCTGCATCCTATTAAACATTGATAATGGGTGGCTCTAAGATGAGCCTTAACCCTTTTTTCTTCTATTAAGTCCAATTGACTTCTGACTGCCACTTCATTAGCTTGTTCGGAAAAATTGTGGACTCTGTATGGTGGAAGAGTTGCCTCTATAGGAACAATTGCATCATCTCATATACCAAGAAAAAGATTCCTGTGTAGCAGTTCCAAGAGTAGTCTGGTAGGCCCATTGTACTTCTTGTACATAGCTTGGCCACTTTCCAGCAGCCCCTTCTGAATTCTTTTTGAGACCGGACATAATGGTCCTGTTTGCCACTTCAACTTGACCATTTGCTTGTGGGTGGAAAGGAGAAGAGAAGCAATGCTGAATGCCCCTAGAGGCACGGAAACTTTCCATATCCTTGTTATCAAATTGTGGCCCATTATCTGTGGTTATCTTTTGTGGAACCCCAAATCTGCAGCAAATATTAGATAGGATAAATTTTATAACAGATTTTGAAGTAGTTCCTGCCAGGGGGCTGCCTATATCCACTTTGAAAAATAATTAATGGCTAAAGTAATAGTTCTGCGCCCTCCGGACGCCATCGGTAGAGGTCCTACTAGATCCAGTCCCCAACGAGCAAAAAGTATTGGCTCAGAAATCGATTCCAAGGGGACAGCTGGGATATGAATTTCATTACCATATCTTTGGCATGGATCACACTTCTTTACCAACTCCTTGGCATCTTTCATTATGGATGGCCAGTAGTATCCGGCCAATAAAACCTTCGGGTTAAACCTCTATAGCCGCAGTGTGCTGACCTCTCACCATCATGTAGTTTAGATAGCACAATTTGAGACTCTTCAATCCCCAAACAACGCATTACAAAGAGGTTAAACATATCCCAGCTTCATATTCAGACTAATTGTTAGAAGCCCTAAAAGCAAAACATATAGCCTGATATAGCTTGTCGCCATACAAAGAGGTTAAACATATCCCAGCACCACAACCCATAGTACTTGATCCACCATATGTCCGGACAACCCATACCTTCTTAGTTTTTTCATCTGCACCTTGCTTAGTACTACTGACCACTTGGTCATCCTGTTTGATATGTCCGCCTTCTGAAGAATATTTTTTCAAGGGAAAGGACGTCCAGACGACAATAGGATGAGACTGAAAATAGGGCCTCATTTTCCTAGCAGCAATTACCAAAGCCAGTGCTAGTTTTTCAAGTGTTAAGTAGCTTATTTCAGCATCCATCAGGGTCTTGCTGATGTAGTACACCGGACAAGGATAACTATCCACCTCCCTTACTAGTACTGCACTTATAGCACATTCGGACACTACTAAATATATGTACAATGTTTCTCCATTAATAGGTTTGTAGAGAGTCTTTGGGGAAGATAAATGATTTTTGTATTTCATTGAACGCTTGGTCGCACTGTGGAGACCAGTTAAAGTCTTTAGCACCCTTTAAAGTTTGGAAAAATGGGGTACACCTATCCGAAGACTTTGAGATAAAACGATGTAGAGCAGCCAGCCTTCCTGTCAATCTTTGCACTTCTTTAATATTCTGAGGAGGATCCATCTGTAATAAAGCATTAAACTGGTCCGGATCAGGCTGTATCCCTTTCTCAGTTATCACATAACCCAAAAAATTCCCGGACTGTACTCCAAAAACACATTTTTCTTAATTTAACTTTAAATTAACTTTTACCAAGTTGACAAAAGTCTCTTGGAGATCTGCCAAGTGTAATTCCTCTTTCACACTCTTTACCATCATGTCATCAATATAGACTTCCATATTTCTCCCAATCTGATCAGCGAATTCTTTATTCACCAACCTCTGATAAGTAGCCCCAGCATTCTTTAACCCAAAAGGCATCACCTTGTAACAATGGAGGCCCCTATCAGTAACAAAAGTAGTGTATTACTGGTCCTTCAGATCCATTTGTATCTGATTATAACCGGAGAAGGCATCCATGAAGGAAAGCAACTTGTTCCCAAATGTGGAGTCTACCAACTGATCGATCCGGGGGACTGGATACAAATATTTTGGGTAAGCTCGGTTGAGGTCAGTAAAGTCGATGCACATACGCCATTTCCTATTTTTATTTTTTACTAACACTGGATTGGCTGTCCATAAAGGGTATTGAGATTCCTTTATGTGCCCCATCTTGGTAAGCCGACAACCTCTTGAACTATGACATCAACTTTTTCTTTAGAGAAAGCTCTTCTTCTCTGCACAACGAGTGCTACATCTCTCCGGATGGATAGTTGGTGTGATATAACATTCGCAGGTACTCCGGTTACATCAGCATTACACCAAGAATAAACATGTTGGTAGTTTGCTAAAAAGGACAACACTTTGCTCTTTAATTTTGGTATCATCAACATGTTGGGACCCTGTCCGGCCTGTTTAGCCTTGTATCCGAACTGATTCTGGTTTGGTGCAGATGAGGCAGATCTCACTTACTTGTGCACCCTAGTCTTTTTTGTTTCATCTACATTGATTTGCTTTCCCACCTGGTTCAGTAAACCGCCTCACGTCATGGCCTTCTTCTTGGATACCGAATTGGCCAGATTTCCAGGGTTCAAACCCTGTCTCAGAGAAGCTATTGCTACTTGTTCAAAGCAATCAGCTAATCCATTCTTTGTGTTCACGAACCGACTTATATATTCTTTCAATGATTCATTTGGCTCTTGGGCACAATGGATAATAGTGTCTCCATTGCCCTTCACCTCCTTACTTCCAACAAACTTCCTCCGGAAGGCCACACAAAACGTATTAAAGTTTCTGATGCACCCTTGTGGTAGGCTATTGTACCATTTCAGAGCACTCCCCGTAAAAGATTGAGAGAAGGCTCTACAAAGAAACTTGTCATCATCGTCAAAATTCATCATAAATTTTTTAAACTGTTCGAGATGATTATCTGGATCCTTGCTCCCATAATACTTTTCCATCTTATTACTGTCAAACCTCTTAGGAAGGTTTCCGGACACCATTTTGGAGGACAGTGGAGATTGTCTCCAATTCCGTCCACGACTAAAGACAGTATCTTCATTGGGAGTTGCAAAGATACCTGGTTCATCATGGAAAACGAAAAGATCCATCAATAGCTGGTCTATGTGCCTCCAGCTATGGCTATGAGATGATCATTTACCTAGATGCCTTCGAGGAGCTTCTAGAGGATTCTGAATCCGACCTCTCCACCGGTTTAGACCGATGAGACTTCTTTGAGCTGACATGAGTCTTTTTAGCACTCAAGTGAGTCCTTGCTGAAGGGTCATGCTCCCTTGGATTGTTAGTGTGGTGAATGCCTGACACTTTCGATTTTTCTTTCAAGCCTAACTCCACATTTTTAGCACCTCTCAGGGTTTCTATTTCAGCTTTCAACCTATCTCGTTCTTCGATTGTGTACTCATCGTTTTCTCCCACCATTTATATCAAAGGTGGTGACACTGCTTGCTCGTCCGGATTCATCCGAACTGGTTTTTCTTGCTGGTTTTGAATGGTAGATTCAGGCACCTTCTTATCCTACTGTGGTCGCCAAATTGGTGTGGATTATTTTAGACTGAGGGTAATTTTGTCAGATGTTTTTGGGTATTTTAAGGGTATTAAATGTTTGGGTGATATGTAGTGAGAGATTTAAGCTGCCTGGTTGTATTAAATGTTCATTACACCCATTAATGAAAGTGGTTGGGTATTTATACCCTTAATTATGGACCCATGAGCTTTCGGGTCAAATTATGAAATCAGGTGGAGGTCAAAGACCCATTACTTTATTAAGCAGATTAGCAATTAGCTTAGTCAAAAGGTGTTTAGTGTTTTAATAATTTTGTCCTGTCCGAACACTTGAGTGGGTAATTATTGTCCGGATTACCCCAGTCCGGTTTTCACAGTGAGTGGTGGTGAATAATTCTAGACTCATCAAATCCGATGTAATTTTTATTTTGATGAGTATAACAAGATCTTCTCCTCCTTTTGGTTTTAAGTTGGTGTGGGTGATCACCATTATAAGAAGGTAAATAACTATGGTAGGATGGGTGTTTTGATCAGAATAGAGAGCGGTAGAAGTGGTGAGTGATGAGGAGACCCTATAAGGGAGGCCCACAAATTGAAAAGTTGGCATAATAGAGGCAGGGCTATAAGTTATGATTGTCTCGATAACGTGAGAAATTTGTGTTAGATTTTGATTTTTTTTTATCCATGCATTAAATGCTTTACATTCATATGTCTTCTTAATAAGAATGATAAATACACAAAAGACCGATCCAAAACCAAACCCACAAAACTACACAATCATTCTCCTATCACAATCTATTGGATCAGTCCAAACTCCGACCCATAAAACTACACAATTATTCTCATATTATAAGCAGCATAAGTACACATTAAACTTCTATATACATAATTATATTGTATCCAAATTTGACTTACGTATTTTGATTATAATTTTCTATAAAAAGGTTAAACAACTTAAAACTATGGACAAAAAGAAAAAAAAAGGTTAAAGTCTAAACGTAGTTTGCCTAAATGTTGTAAAAAATAGTTCATTTGATATAAATTAGATTTTAGTTTTTAAATATGTAGACTCTTAATGACAACTTTCTTACCTTTTTTGATCAGAATTGGAACCAAAGATGGATGGTTACCCTATTTTCATCTTTTGGCACAAGCAGAGAAGACTCAAAGAGGGTCTTAAGGATTGGAACAAAAATTTATTTGGTAATATTATGATAAAGTGTAGGTAACTAAGAAAGAGCTTTAGAACTTGGAGATAAATCTTTCCACAACTAAAAACTCTGAAACTAAGGATGCCCTAGCTAAGGCTAATGATTTTTACCTTCAAGCGCTGAGAATAGAGTAGAATAATTGGCAGCAGAAATGTTATTGCAACTGGTTAAGAGATGGAGATAGGAATACTAAATCTTACCAAAACTATGTTTCCAAAAACAAGAAGAATGCTATAAAAATTATAAAAAATGGTGACAATTGGATCTTGGATTCTGAAGCTATTGAGAAATCGGCTGAAAACGTTTTAAAATAATATTATAACTAAGTAGCCTTATATTAACAATGAAGACGAAACTAAGAAAATAGAGGATAACATCTTTCAATTCATACCTAAGCTCCTCACCAATGAAGATAATGTTTCTTTGTTAATGCCTCCAACTGAAAATGAAGGTTTTGAGATCATAAGTAATATAATCCCTCAAATGCAGCAGGATTTGATGGTTTAAACCATTTATTTTTCAAAACTTGTTGGAAAATAATCAAATATGATTTGTGTCAAGCCATGGATGCATTCTTGAAGGGTCACAATATTCCTAAAGGTATCATGGCTGATGAGTCCGAATTCAACATGCTCCCTGGACAGGGACAGATCAGTCCAAAGCCTCCGGACCGGACAGATCGGACAGGTCACATGAACCGGACAGATCACTTCGAACACTATGACCATAGGACTGTTCGAACTATGACAAAAGTACTAAAAAACCTAAACACTTCTTGACCAAGCTACTTTCTCTCCTACTTAGAGCTCATGGGTCTTTGAACATGACCCGGGTCCATTAAACATGACCCGAAAGCCCATAAGGGCCCAAACATCACACTATAAATACCCAACCACCCGCATTAACTAGGGGTAATGAAAATTAACTGCTACCAAGCTGCTTAATTATCTCTCTACTCTCTACTCTAAACAGTAAAACACCCACACACCACCTTAAAACACCCTCACTCCACCTTGAAACACCAACCGAAATTACCAGCCTACCCTCAGGCGATTATTATCCACACCAAATTGGCGACCATAGTGGGAGGAAAGAGGTACCTGAATCAAGCATTCAAAACCATCTAAAAGAAATCTGTCCGAATGAATCCGGACAATCCAGAGCTTCCACCAGCTTTGCTCGAAGTGGTGGAAGAGAATGATGAATACACTGTCGAGGAGTGTGACAGGATGAAGTGTGACATAGAAGCTCTGAGGGCTGAAAAGGCCAAGATGGGCGTGAAAGAAAAATCCAAAGCATCAGTTGCTCATCACACCGATAACCCCAGAGAGCATGAGGCTTCCAAAACTCATGTGAGCACCAAAAAGACTCATGCCAGTTCCAAAAAGTCTCACCGGTCCAAGCCTGTGGAGAGTTCTGACTCGAGCTCAGAATCTTCGGGTAGCTCTTTGGACAGTGAGGGAAATGAAAAATCCTTGTCCTCTAGCAGCGATGAGGGTCGAACCAGGAAAAAGCAAAAGTAGGTTAAGATATATTCAAAAAAAAAAGACAAGCATGGAAGAATGAAAAGGCATATTGGCAAGGGATCATCTCACCACCGGAGGTATACGGACAAGATGCTGATGGATCCCTTTGCTTTCCACGATGAGCCAGGTATCTTTGCAACTCCCAATGAGGATACTGTGTTCAGTCGTGGAAGGAATTGGAGGCAGTCTCCACTGTCTTCTAAAATCCTGTCCGGAAACCTCCCCAAGAGGTTTGACAGCACTAAAATGGAGAAGTACGATGGCAGTACTGATCCGGACAACCATCTGGAGCAATTCAAGAACTTCATGATGAACTTTGATGATGATGATAAACTACTTTGTAGGGCATTCTCCCAATCATTTACGGGGAGTGCTCTGAAATGGTACAACAGCCTGCCTCAGGGTTGTATTAAAGATTTCGATACTTTTTGGGTGGCTTTTCGAAGGTAGTTCGTAGGGAGTAAAGAGCTGAAGGGCAATGGAGACACGATAATTCATTGTGCCCAGGAGCCCAATGAGTCCTTGAAAGAATACATAAGCCGTTTTGTGAACACAAAGAATGGGTTGGCTGATTGCTTCGAACAGGTAGCAATAGCATCCCTGAGACAGGGTTTGAACCCATGCAATCTAGCTGATTCGGTGACCAGGAAGAAGGCTATGACGTGGGGAGGGTTGCTGAATCAGGTTGGCAAACAAATAAACGTCGATGAAACAAAGAAAACCAGGGTGCACAGGCAGGTGAGATCCACCCCTGTGACACCAACTCCAAATCAGAATCAATTCGGGAACAAAGCAAGAGAAACCGGACATGGGCATGGTAGGGCAAAAGCTCAGTCTCAGCCATCTGCTCCTGCTCAAAGTCAACAATCCAGAAACAAGAGAGGGCCATGGGTCCAACCGGAGTGGTTCGCTGAGTTAAAAGAAAGCGTGGCCACTATCTTTGATAAAACAAAGGATGAGGTACACTACCGGAGACCGGCAACACTGCAGTCTCCCAGAGAGCATCGCAACAACTCTTTTTGCCAATATCACAATGATATTGGTCATACCACTGATGATTGCATAGCATTGAAACAAGAAGTTCAGAACCTGATTGAAAGGAGAAAGTTGGGGGCCTATGTGAAAAGAAAAGGGGGTAACAGGCCTGATAACACTCACCGGATCGGTCCAAGTAACGCTGCTCCGGAGGGAGCCATGGTTATAGTTGAAAGGTTTGACGTGGAATCTGAGTACTTGGATCCCGATCCAACTCGGAACAGAGTGGGTGCTATAGAAGAATGTTCTAGGTCGGTCTCCGGGCTCATTAAGTTTTTCGAGTCGCTTATAATTTTCGGAGGGGACACTATGACAGCCCCTACTGCTTCTTCGAGGAAGAGGCATGTTCATACTTTGGCCTCCCAGCTAGAAGGAGGCATGACATCTTATCAGTCACCAAACTCATTTCCCTTCATTGTGTTTGATGAAGATGATTTAAGAAACATTGCTGGTCCTCATGAGGATGCTGTTGTCATAGGAGCATCTATTGGGGGCAATGAAATAAGACGAATCCTGGTGGATACTGGAAGCTCAGCCAATATCCTTTTCCTAACAACTTACAAGAAAATGAAAAACCCCGCTGTAATTCAGAATTCGGACAGGTCAATCGTGGGCTTCACGGGCAGCTCAGCAGATGTGATCGGAGAGTTCGAGGAAGAGGTGTTATTGGGCAAGGGCCCTTTCAAGAAAATGGTTAGAATACTCTTTATTGTGGTGGATTGTCCCACTTGCTATAATGCCATTCTAGGGAGGTCTTGGCTCTCTAGGATGCATGCAGTGGCTTCAACAGTCCATCAGTGCTTGAAATATGCTGTTCAGGGACAGGTTGGAGTTGTCCGAAGCAGCCAAAAGGTTGCAAGAGAATGCTATGCTACTGCCCTGGCTCCTCGAACGCTGGGGGCAGTCCGTATTAGCGAACAATAGCAATTTGAGGGCCTTTCTGGGGGTGAGGGTGAAATTGATGACCCCAGAGAGACCCCTGGAATATTGATACCAATCGAAGAGGTTGAAACGCACTGTCTGGAAGATGGTAAAAATGTCAAGATAGGGTCCAAGATGCCACCATTGTTGAAAGAAGAAATCTTGAAGTTTTTGAAAGACCATCAGCACGTTTTTGCTTGGTGCAATGCTGATGTAACTAGGGTTCCATCAGAGGTGATATCCCACCACTTATCCGTCCGGAGAGATGTAGCACCAGTGGTTCAAAAAAGAAGAGCTTTTTCCAAAGAAAAGGCTGATGTCATTGTGCAAGAGGTTGACAGACTCACAAAGATGGGGCACATTAAGGAATCTCAATACCCTTTGTGGACTACCAATCCTGTTTTGGTGAAAAAGAAGAATGGCAAGTGGCGTATGTGCATTGACTTCACTGATCTCAATAGAGCTTGCCCAAAAGATTTGTATCCGGTCCCCCGGATAGATCAGTATGTAGACTTTACCTCTGGGAACAAGCTGCTTTCCTTTATGGATGCCTTCCCCGGGTACAATCAGATTCAAGTAGATCCAAATGATCAAGAACATACAACGTTTGTCACTGACAGGGGTCTACATTGCTATAAGGTGATGCCATTTGGTTTGAAAAATGCTGGGGCTACTTACCAGAGGTTAGTCAACAAGGCATTTGCTGATCAAATTGGAAGAAATATGGAAGTATACATTGACGATATGATGGTGAAAAGTGTAGATGAGTAGTTGCACTTGTCTGATCTCCAAGAAACTTTTGCCAACTTGGTAAAAGTGAATTTGAAATTAAACCCTGAAAAGTGTGTCTTCGGAGTGCAGTCCGGGAAGTTTCTAGGGTATATCATAAGTGAACATGGAATACAGCCCGATCCGGACCAGCTCAGTGCTCTATTCCAAATGGAGCCTCCTCGAAACATTAAAGAAGTACATCGATTAACGGGGAGATTAGCAGCCTTAAACAGATTTATCTCCAGGTCTTCGGACAGGTGTGCTCCTTTCTTTCAAACTTTGAAAGGTGCAAAGGGGTTCGAATGGACCCCACAGTGTGATGAGGCTTTCAATGAAATCAAGAAACACATGTCCTCCTCCAAAACTTTGTTCAAACCAGTTGATGGGGAGACTCTCTTCGTATATTTGGCAGTTTCAAGTTGTGCCATCAGTGCTGTGCTGGTAAGAGAGGTCGATAGACATCCCCACTCAGTATACTACATCAGCAAGAGCTTAATAGATGCTGAGAGGCGTTACCTGAAAATTGAAAAACTGGCATTAGCCCTAGTGATAGTTTCAAGGAAGATGAGGCCTTATTTCCAGGCTCATCCTATCATCGTCCGAACCTCTTTCCCCTTAAAGAATGTCCTTCAAAAAGCAGACATTTCGAGCAGAATGACTAAGTGGTCAGTAGAGTTGGGGGACTTCGACATAGACTTTGCTCCCCAGACAGCAGTGAAAGCCCAAGCTGTGGCTGACTTTCTGGTTGAATTCCACTCCAATAGGGATTCAGAGCAAGCTACTGATATAAAAGACAAGAAAATGTGGATCGTCCGAACAGACGGTGGATCTAGCACTATGGGATGTGGTGCAGGAATATGTTTAACTTCCCCATATGGAGACAATATGTACCAGGCTATTTGTTTTGCTTTCAGGGCATCTAATAACGAGTCCGAATATGAAGCAGCTATAACTGGGTTAAAGTTAGCCTACATTTGTGGGGCTAAGAGGGTCAAGCTACTAAGTGACTCCCAATTGCTTGTCCACCATGGCTTAGGCCAAGCTGAGGCTAGAAAGGAGCAGCTTGTGAAGTATTTACTCCTCCTCAAGAATGAAGCACTAAAATTTAAAGCTGTTGTCTATGAGCACATTCCCCTGGCAGAAAATGAGTTAGCAGACTCATTGGCAACCATAGCATATACGGAGTCATACCCATGGATACATGTGCTTGAAATCCCTTCAATTCAACTTAGTAAGGGTAAAGAAGAGGAAATTTTTGAAATGCAAGTGAAACAGCCTCAAGACTGGAGGTTTCCTCTCCTACAATATCTCTCCGATGGTGTCCTGCCACCAGATAAGTCACTAGCCAGAATGTTGAAACACAAGGCTCGTGGTTTTATCGTATTAAGAGAAGTGCTGTACAAAAAGTCCTACAGTAAACCTCTCCTACGTTGTTTGGGGGATGATGAGTCACAAGTGGTCCTCTCCGAATTGCATGATGGTGAGGGGTCAGCCCATTGTGGGTTTAGAGCTTTAAAAAGAAGAGTATTACTCTCCGGATACTATTGGCCATCGATCATGAAAGATGCTAAGGAATTAGTGAGGATGTGTGACCCATGCCAAAGGTACAACAATGAAATTCATGTACCAGCCATTCCTCTAGAGTCCATTTCTGAGCCCATTCCCTTCGCTCGATGGGGGTAGGATTTAGTAGGGCCTCTCCCCGTGGCGTCCGGAGGGTGAAAAACTATAATTGTGGCCATAGACTACTTCTCGAAGTGGATAGAAGCAGCCCCCCTGGCAGGGACAATGTCAAAAGCTGTCATAAAATTCATTCTATCCAACATATGTTGTAGATTCGGTGTCCCTCAGAAAATAATAACAGACAATGGGCCACAGTTCGACAATAGAGAAATGGAGAGCTTCTGTGCCTCAAGGGGTATACATCATTATTTTTCCTCACCTTTCCACCCACAAGCGAATGGGCAAGTTGAAGTGGCTAATACAACTATACTCTCCGGGTTAAAAAAAGAATTTGGAAGGGGCTGCTGGGAAATGGCCTAGTTATTTACAAGAAGTCTTGTGGGCCTACCGCACAACACCTGGGACTGCAACACAAGAATCACCCTTTGCCTTGGTCTATGGGATGGATGCAGTAGCCCCCATAGAGAAGACATTCCCTTCCTTTCGTGTTCACAACTTCTCCGAACACACTAATGAGATGGGAATCAGAAATCAACTTGATTTGATAGAAGAAAGACGGGTTAAGGCTCACCTCAGAGTTGCACACTATCAGGGCTTGATGAGGAGCAAGTTTGCTTCCAAAGTTAAAAGAAGGGATTTCCAACCAGGGGACAAAGTATTAAGGAAGGTCTTCTTACACACTAAAGAAAAGCTCTTCGGAAAGCTGGCCCCAACCTGGGAGGCTCCGTATATAGTGGTTGAAAGAATCAAGCCTGGAACTTATTGGTTGGAAGACAAAGATGGCAGAGTTCTAACTCATTAAGCTGAGTCCCCAATTAAAGAGTTCTGTGAAGATGACCAGCTCATTAAGCTTGCAATCCATAGGAGTATCAGGATCTATGGGGATCCTTATCTTCACGTTTTCTGGGATCCCCCATTTTGTGCGCATTCGACCTAGCTCGGCCGTGTGAATGAAAGCATACTTGGTCTTCTGTAAGGCAAAGAGATATTTAAGTTCGACCCTGTGAAAACAAGGCCCTACCTTCCCCTCGAGGCACTCCGGCAGCTCCGGATGCCTCAGGCACAGTTTTTCCTTGCCTTTTTTGGCAGCAGCAGTATTGTCAGTCTGGCCGGAGGACGCAGACTCAAAGGGGACTTCTTCAACAGAGTCCTCCATTCTTTCCTCCATGATTGTTGGGGGAATATCAGTGGCAGTGGTCCGGGGAGGGCTCAAACTTGGCACAGCCTGGCTTCCGGACTGCTGATTTTCAATGTCTTCTTGACCCCTAGTCTCAGGCTGGGGCTCTGAGGCAGAGGTCTCTTGTGGGGGTACTGGTTTGCTCGCCTCCAGACCGGATGGTCTTTCCCGGGGATCTCTGAGGGGCACTCCGGACCCAGAGCTACTATTTTTCGCCCCCGATTTTGAGGGAGTATTCTTGGAGGCCTGCCCCTTTACCAACCGGGTTGTCCTCTTAACCACCAACTTCTCCGGAGAGTGCTCTATGTCTGATCCCATACCGATAAAAGGAGAGGGTTTCCTAACACTTGTAACTGTAACTCCTGGCTCAACAGCAGGTATTGACTCCTGAACTGAGGAACCAGAGACTATAGGCGAGAGGGTGGATTGAAATAACTTTTTGGGCTTAGTACCTTTAGAGGAGGACGAGCCTCGATCTGACTCTGTAACGGAGGCGGCTGGTTTGTCAACAGGTGACAAAGGTAGCCCTGCTGCGATTCGTCTCTCCTTCTCAACTTTTTGCGCTTTCTCCAACTCTGAAAGGTTGAGCCAACCACCTTTGATCAATGCAGTCCTTGCTGTAAACATAAACCACCAAGAAAATCTTTGCTTTAGAGAGAGAAAGCTCTGAGTAAATTTACAGAGTAAATGTGAAAGAGATAGTGAAAACAGAAGAAAGTGAGTTTCAATTTATAGTAAATCTGAAAAGAGGAGTTGATTCCTAGGAGAATTCGAAAAGTTTGGCAATGATTAAAAGACGACGCTGATGTCACCATTTGTAATTAAAGAGGTTGCTTTTCGAAGAAGGTGGGTTCGAAATTCAAGATAAAAAACGGCTGGAGCAACCAATCAGAAGACGACACGTGTCCCACGAACTCTGGCAAAAACCGTTTTGGATTCGTGAAGCTTTATCTGTCCGGGTAAACCCGTAGACCTGTCCGGGTTGAAAATTACTTCTAACATCGGACTGTTTTTCAGGTCTCTGACAAGAATACTTGCTCAAACACCTAAAAAAGGGGCTCCTGATGAGTCCGAATTCAACATGCTCCCCGGACAGGGACAAATCAGTCCAAAGCCTCCGGACCGGACAGATCGGACATGTCACATGAACTGGACAGATCACTTCGAACACTATGACCATAGGACTGCTCGAACTATGACAAAAGTACTAAAAACCTAAACACTTCTTGACTAAGCTACTTGCTCTCCTACTTAGAGCTCATGGGTCTTTGAACATGACCCGGGTCCATTAAACATGACCCGAAAGCCCATAAGGGCCCAAACATCACACTATAAATACCCAACCACCCGCATTAACTAGGGGTAATGAAAATTAACTGCTACCAAGCTGCTTAATTATCTCTCTACTCTCTACTCTAAACAGTAAAACACCCACACACCACCTTAAAACACCCTCACTCCACCTTGAAACACCAACCGAAATTACCAGCCTACCCTCAAGCGATTATTATCCACACCAATGGCTACAAGTATACCAATCCTATTAGCTGGACTAATTTTAGACCTATATACTTGTGTACTTTTCTTAATAGATTTATGTAAAAAATCATAAACAATAAGCTCTCGAACATTTTTCCTAAAATCATATCTAAAGCCCATGGAGCCTATGCTAACGAAAAATCTATTCACGAAAACATCCTAATAGCCAAGGAATTAGTTTACGATCTTAATAGAAAGCTGAAATCTAGGAATATTATGATCCACCTAGATATGTCTAAGGCGTTCGATATGATGTCTCATTCTTTCACAGCTAAAGTCATATTAACTTTTGGTATTTCTCAGGATTTTGTTAACCTTATAGACAAGATAATTAGATCCGTTTACATCTCTATGTCAATCAATGGGAATATTATTGACTACTTTAATACTAAGAGAGGAATGCGGCAAGGAGATAATTTGTCTCCTAGCCTCTTTATCATCTGAGAAAAAATGTTAATCATGAGATTATACAACTTATTCAGTTCTAACAAATCTATGCAATTTACTTCTAGAACTAATATCCTAATACCCTGTTTAGCATTCACCGATGATATCCTCATCTTCACTAACAGTTTGAAAGCTTCTATTGATAATTTAAACAGATTCTTACAAAGATATCAAGATGTTTTGCGTCAATCAATCAACAAAGAGAAAACTAAAATCATTGTCTGTAGATGTCAGCAAACCAGACTTGCTACTCTTGTTGGACAAACTGGATTTACTGCTGACCATCTGCCTTCAGATTACATGAGCATTACTTTAAACAACAATATTAAATCTGGAAATTACAGATCTATCCAAGAAAAAAATCAATACCAAGATTAACGAATGGGAAAATAAACATCTCTCATACGGGGGTAAGCTAACTCTTATACATATGTTCTTATGAGTATACCTATTTACTGGATGCAAAATTGTTGTATTCCTAATGACATAATTAACAGACTTGAAAAGAGTTTCAATATGGATCTCTCGCTAGACAATTGGCACAGTTATTCTCTTATTATCATCCTTAATGACAAAGAAAACAATAGTTGGTTTCAAAGAACTAAGGCTAACACTTTTTGGCAGAACAATATGTGGGATATCAACAGACTTCAAAGTTTCCTATCTCAAAACAGAATTAATCTTATCAAGAATACTAGCATGAATAACAACAAAGAGGATATGATGATTTTGCAGATCTCACATGACCTCAAGTTTAGAGCTGTTATCGGTCCGGTTCGGTCCGGGTTTTGGCAAAACCGAACCGGACCGCTAAAGTTATCGGTTCGAACCGAACCGAACCGGTAACATTTCGGTTCCGTTTTGTAGAACCGAACCGGAACCGATAAGAATCGGTTCGGTTTGGTCCGATCCGGTTAACCAAACCGATAACAGCTTTTTTGGTAAAAATTTAGACTAATTGTATAGCCCTACAATTTGTTTGTGGGCTATGCTTCCATTTCTTTTAATAGGACTTTTGTAGGAGGTAACTTACAAAGTAGGTTGTGTTCCTTTATATAGAATTTGTGGGTGGTTTCTTGTTTCCAATATATCGATGTGGGATTGAAGTAAAAGACATTTTTAAATCATTTTTACTATTTTCAAATATTAGGTGGCATTATTGCTTGTATTTGATATTTTAATATATATGGCGGAGAACCTATACTCTTTTTTCTTTTGTTCTACACCATTATTAACGTATTACAGTATTACAGTGTCCAAACCATTATTAAGCATGCATTAATGCATTTTGTTGGTTTTTGATATAAAATAACTGATGGAATCGTTACCCATATAAATATAATATTTTTTTTTAATTCCATACAAAAAATCCAAAAGAAACGTAACTATTATATATATATATATATATATTATTTTTATTTATTTTATCGGTTCCGAATCGGTTATAGCGGTTCGGTTTCTTATCGGTTTTACTATTTTGGTTCCTTATCGGTTTCGGTTTTCAAAATGGAACCGTAAACCGGACCGTTAAGGTTCGGTCCGGTTCTCGGTCCGGTCCTTATCGGTTCGGTTCCGATTCGGTTCCCGGTTCTACGGAACCATTAACAGCCCTACTCAAGTTCAACACCAAAGATACCTGGAACAACATTAGACACCATCATACTCAATCAAGCCTGTTCAAAAAAATGTGGAATGCCTTTACCCCTAGGAAGTGTTCATTTACTTTATGGAAAATTATTCACAACTACATACCTTTAGACTCAATATTACAAAAATACATTTCAATCTCGCATCAAAATATCAATTTTGTAACCATTGTGAAGACTCTAATCACTTGTTCACTGTTTGTAGTGACGCTTGGGACATTTGAAAGCAATTCACAGATTTTTTTAAAGTCAACATTGAGAGATTAATGACTATTACTCATATTACTAGAAATTGGTAAAGTTCATATTAATCATGCTGGGTAATTTGGCTGAATCGTAACAGAGCAAAGTTTAAAGGAACTAAATACTCTTCATAGTCTTCTATTAATCATGTTAAATATATAATTAATGGTTTAGACAATTCTAATCTTCTTAAAACTGAGCTCTGGTCCAATGTTACTAGTGCTGCGTTAGAATTAGGTTGCTTATCAATTATTGACAGAATTATAAAGCCTATATATCTTAAATGGAACAATACTTGACAAAATTATAAAGCCTATATATCTTAAATGGAACAATACTACCTAAAGCAGACTTAAGATGAATATTGATGGTTCTTGTCTTAGTAACAGTAAATCCAATGGCACGGTTATAATCAAATATAGCATGGGAAAAATCACCTAAGGATCTAGTAATTTGTATGGTAATCTCTCACCTCTTCTGGCCGAATGAAGGGCCTTGTTGGACGAGTTGCTTATCTGTAAAAACAATAGCTGGTTCAATGTCAATATTATGACTAACTCATTAATCCTTGTTAACTTACTTGCTAATGGTAAAATTTGCTTGATCATTTGCTCAAAATCTGTAGAAACTTAATTTCATCATCCATGACCATTAATCACATCTTCAGAGTCTAAAATCAAGTAGCCGATTGGCTTGCCAAATGAACTCTGAAATGTAAGATGAAATTAATTTTTAACCATCTGCAAGCTCCTAATCATCTATTAGCCATATTACACTTCTTGAGAGTATAGGGTTTGGATATATTAATTATGGTACTGACTGATTCACTATATTATCGGTTTCTCTCTAACCTTTCGTAAAATCTAACTAGTTAGCATGATTTTACCTGACTAACAACAAGGTTAGCAGATTTTTCTTTGTTAAGATATAGGTTTAGAGAATTACATGGGTTATCGTCTGATTCTATAGCTTTGGTTTCCTAAATATGAAGATGTTAATCTAGAAGGAGCAGGGCCCATAAATCATTCGTCTGCCTTAAAGCTTGAATCTTGCGTCCATTATGTTTATCTTCCAACTCACGAATAATTCATCTGCCTCATTTCTATTCTATTTAGCTTGTGCCTCAAAGCTTGGTTGATGGTTTTCGTGTCTCAAACTGCTTCCTTTTTATTCCTTTGATTCAATCTTTTTGGTTCGTTAAAAAAAGAATTTGGCCTTGTTCTATTTCGAAAGGAAGATAGATTTGTAAAGAAGAATGTCTTAAAGTTTAGAGAAGAAGAATTTCGTTTCTTAGGTCGCTTTGGCCCTCTGATTTTTAATTAGAATCAGATTGTTGTTTAGCGCTTAAATTTGGAGTCTAATTTTAGAACTAAATTTGGCGCCTAACTTTTAGCATATATTTCAATTCATTCTTTATTCTTTAATAAAAATTACTTTTGATCAAAAAATAAATAAATTAGATTTTCGGTTTTTAAACAAAAAATTGATATAAAATTATTTGAAAATGAATTTGATGAAAGAATTTTAAAATATTAAAATTCTATAATTTTTATTATTTATAAGATTTTGAGCTTTGAGATAACGTAAATAATAAATCCAACAAAAATACATATTGTCTTTTAACAGAACTGGGCTAGTAAATTTTGTATTTGAAAATAATAATAACATGATTTAGTTACTTTCTGATGGGTGGTAACGAAATTTTTATATGTAAAAATACATTTGTCGTTCTACATAACTGGGTTTTTAATTTGTCCAACCTGGTCCGGTCCAAAGTAATAAAATATATATATACAAAAAATAAAAAATAAAAAATAGAAAATAAAAACTAATATATATATATATATATATACAATATAAAAATATATAAAAATTAGTATCCGTAGACCGGGTTCAATTGATTGGTGGAACGGAACGTGAATTGCTTCGAAAGTACAAAGTCTAGAGCGGGCTACCCGGAACTGGATTTGGTAAAAAAAACTAAACACTAAAAATAAAAAAAATATCATTTATGGATCTAGTTTTGTTCGTTTTAAAAAAACAAAGACGATGATACATTTTTTTGAAGCTATGGTTTGAAAGATACGAACTTACAAAAAAAAAGAGTGACATGTGATGAAGCATAAGCATATGGGGTATTATAAAAAAAGCTGAACATTTGATGCAAGTTAAGTTCCATATTTGGGTATTAAGTAAATATTAAGTTTTGGTTATAGATATATTTATTAATCATTTTTATTATAATTGAAAGTAAATATTAAGTTTTGGTTATAGATATATTTAATAATTTTTATTATTATTTCAACTTTTTCCGCTACTAGAGAAATCGTATTTTACAACAAAGTAAAAAATGTCTAAATCGTCACTAATTTATTATTATTGTCTATTATCAATCATTTTGGAATAGGTTTTCTTGTTTCATATGCATATTTGTTAATGAAAATGACTTACAACGTGTGTGACAATCATTTTGCAAGAGGCTTTCATTGATAATTTGACACGACTGAAAACAAATCATATCGTGAAAAACCTATTGCGAATATGTTGTAAATCTGTTACTATATAATAGAATACAAAACAAATGCAGATTTGTGAATATGGAATATAATGTTAGAGTTGAACATTATATAATTTTGTTTACAATTGAACATTATATAACCATACATTGGTACAAAATGCAAAACAAACTGCATATCTGTTCCACCTCGCTGGCCAATGATGATGTGCGATGGTCGATGCTATGAATATTTGTACTTGTTGTCCATTGGCACTTTGAATTGGAACTACCACTGCGACAATTGCTCGTTGATTAAGAGTTTTAAAACTCTACAAAAAAAAAATTCACCATCAACAAAAAAACATGTTTAAAACGAATTTAAAATTGGTATTCTTCAATCGCCAAGCCATTTACACATTAGATGAAATAAACAAGTCTCTACTCATATTATATTAAAAATTGATACTCCAACATAACTAACATAACTTGTAAGAGTAAATATAAAATGATAACTAATGAAGAAAGACGACATTATCTTCGACATAACTTGCGTTATATAACTATGAACAACAAGTGCATGCCTAATACAATAACTTACAGAAACTAAGCCATATAAGTACTTATGGATACATGAATATATGATTTTAGATCCATTAATATCTGAAACCCATTTTAAACCCAATTTCATTTTCATAACCTTATAGACCTAAATCTACATTTAAAGGTAAAAATAAAGACACAAGAGTTACTATTTGCAAATAAATACAATTTGAACAATATTGACACAACCTAATTCGAAAAAATATTAATTTAGTTTAAAAACAATGTATATAAAAATCAATAAAGTACAAAACTTCTTACATTTTTTTTACACTAATAGTAAAAATATTCAAAAATATTTTGAGATTTATCAAAAAATCTTAATAAATTAATACTGACCATCAATCAATTAATCGTATATTTCCAGGAAAAAAAGCTTAAATTGGTCTAAAATATTTAGAACACAAAACAACATATTGGTACACATAGTGGTGGCAAACGGTCTGAACCGCGAACCATTGAAACCGTTTAAATCAGAACCACGGGTTGCGGTTCTGCCGGTTTGCAGTCCTGCCGGTCTGCAGTCCTGCCGGTTTGCTCCTTATGCGGTCCTGCCGGTTTGCGGTCCTGCCGGTTTGCAATCCTAATGGGCCAGTTTCGCAGCTAAACCGCTAGTTCAAACCACCAGACAAACCATTTAAGAACCGTTTATCAGCATATTTTATAATGTTATTTAAAATTAATTTGTAAGTGTTAGTTGAATCTTATTTCAATAATTAAGATATGTACCATATACACGAGTTAATTGTGCTATTTCATGTATTTAAATTTAAATATGTTATCATTTTAATCGAAATTTTATAATCAAGCAATTACATTAAAATAATAATAATTGTAATTTGATTTTGATATGTGTGATTATATTTATGTATTTAAGATATTTTATTTAATATTAGGTAGATATTAAATAAAATATATCTACTTGTATTTTGATTACAACTTTCAATATTTGTAAAAATATAAAAATAAAAATTTGATTGTCTTAAACAAGATATCGTAAACAATATAATTGTAAAATGATTTGTATATTGTTTGAACATACTAGATATTTAAGATGTTATATTTAATATTATGTACATATTAAATAATATATACATATTAGACATATAATTGTATTCTAATTTTAAATTATTAGGTGATTCTTTAGATTCTTTCAAGCTTGAAGTGTTTATGGTTAGATGAATTATATAGTTTATTGTATTTTCGAACTATTCAATATTAGAAGTTTATATGCATAAACATAAATTACTTGTAAGTTGTAAAGAACAAAATAAAAATTGAAAGCGAAAGTGATTTAAATAACATTTAATAAAAAATAGAAGCAAAACAAACAATTCATTAAAAATAAAAACCAAACAAGTAACATAGTTGTTCAATAAAATAAAAAAGAAAAACATTACAACGATAATGACAATCAAATGCAAAAAACTAAGGAGCTTCATCGTTGTTGTTGTTAGGTGGTGGACCTTGCAAATGCATGTTCTCCATCATCTGTCGCATATACTCCGACTGTTCGGCTTGAGAGTTTGCAAATCGTCATTCCATTGATCTTGTCCATGATGCCACTGCTCGTATTGACCACGCCACTGCTCATATTGACCATGCCACTGCTGGAGGTGACCAAGTTGATCATTCACCCCTACTTGCCACTGCTGTATCTGGCTAAGCTGGTCATTTACCCCCTCCCCTGCCAATTTTGAAATTCACTTTACCATTTTGTAAAATCATCATGCCATTCCTTTTGTTGAGTATGCGCAAATTGCATATAATGCATATGCTGCTGATGCGAAACCTCAGCAAATTCGCGATCGGTTCGTCTTTCTTGTGACGGTACTCCAGAAGAACCACCAATAGCATTTGGATCGAAAGGCGCTTGAGCCTGAACTCGATATTGAGTAGGTGGATTTGGCGGTTTTGTAAGACCGTTCGCAGTCCATATCTGATTCAAGTCGGGTCTATGGTGGTTCCATGCCTCCAATTTTGACATCAACTCTCCATCCCAAGAGTGTATTTCCTACAAACGCAAAGAGTTTCTACCTATAGCACTAGTCGGCCTCACCTTCATCGGAGTGTACATACTCACATCAGCTCCTTTCAAAACAAGCAAGTAACTCACTATCATCCCATAAGGTAGTTTATCCGTACCACACCTCGTAGCCATATTTCGAATCATCAAGCTAGGTAAACTAATTATTCCCTGATTTCGGACGATAAAGGCAATAACAAATGTTTGAATATATGAAAGCTGTGAATCATTGTTACTAGGGGGAAGAAATATACTATTTACCAATTTCAAAGCTAATTTCCCATTAGCATCCAAATTACCACGCATGGCTCGAAATTTACTGCTAATTTTCGGTGCTTCCGCACCAGGACAAGTAAGAAGCTCTACTGCTTCTTCGTAAGACATAGGCCAATCAGCACCCCAGATCGAAGGGCGATAACTAATGGAAGGTAATTTATTACCGGTATACATATCATGGGTTGGAACGAAAAAAAGTTCTTGGAAATCAGTTTCAAAAAAACTATAGGGTTTACCATCAACCAAACAATTCATTCCTAAACCTCTACCATTTGGATCATTCTCAATCAATTGTGCGGTGGCATAAAACTTGCGTACTAGTTCTAGATACCAATCACATTTGAATCTAGCTAGTGTCATCCAACCTAGGCCATTATTAGGTTCAATAAGTTTGAATTTTTTTGCATACCCATCTATTTGGATCAGTTCATCATAGTCCAAATACATACCCGACCAAATTTTGGTTACACCTCGTCCTCCTTCCGGATTGCGGATGCGAAGCTCCCCATCGCCGCGATGTTCGATAGTCACGCTCTCCGTTACCTCCATCTCTTGATACAGCAAATCTTCCATCTCTCTCATTCGTCTCGAGGTTGATTCAGCTTCTCCACCTTGACGGGCTTGCTTTGCTCTTTTCGAAGACATTTAGCGAAACCTGAAATTTAAAATAGTGTTTGAAAATTATAAAAATAATTTAGTTTAGTGTAATGTATTGGAGAAGAGATAGATTTGTAGTAGAGAAGGGATAGGTTTGTAGTGAGGAAGAGATGGATTTGCAGTGGATAAGAGATGGATTTGTAGTGGAGAAGATAAATATTTGTAGTGGAGGAGAGGAGATAGATTTGTAGTAGAGAGAGGAGATAGATTTGAGGTTGTGTGAAAAATAGAGTAGGAAATATGTAGTATTTATAGGATTTTTTTTCCAAAGTAGCCGTTAGATGACGTCATGGATGACGTCATCGTGCAGACCATCCGGCCAGGCGTGCGGATGGTCCGCACGTTTGAAATGGCAACGGCTAGTTGAATTTCAACTAGCCGTTACCTCATCCGGGGCATCCGGAAGAATTTCTGGATGCCCCGGATGAGGTAACGGCTAGTTAAAATTCAACTAGCCGTAGAGGTCCGGGGCATCCGGACCATCCGTATGGATATCCGGATGGTCCGAATTCTCTGTCCGGGAGTCCAGACATTGATCCGGATGGTCCGGAATTATTATTATTTTTTTCGTTTCTTTTGGGTCTCCCCTATAAATAGAGGAGACCCCAACTCAATACTCACACCTCTCAAACAACTCTCTACTTCTCTCTAAATCTATCTACTTGTTCAAAAAATTCTAGAAAACTATAATTACTTATTTTACATATTTTACTTCTACGTTCGAAATTGTTTGATTTTTGTTTTTCCGCAAATTGTTTCTTAGTTGTTATTAGTTTAAATTTATTTGTTCTATCTTGTTATTAGTCTAAATTTAGATTTTATTATTTGCAATATTAATTAGTTCCCATTAGTATTTTATTACATATTTTTTAAAAAATTGTTATTAGTTTTAAAATGAATTCAAAGCATAGAAATACTGGGGTAAACCCACCGTCCAATGTGGATCTGAATACCATAGAGGAAGTTTCTACAGACTTCCCTCACGTTGACACATTCTCCTCTTACAAAAGTGGTGGTGGAAGTACTAGTGCTGGGTCGAGATCTCCTAAGAAAACATCTTGGATTTGGAAACACTATACTCCATCAGAAGATGGTTATTCTAGTATTTGTAACGTGTGCAAAAAATGTTATCTTCACGTAAATGGAAATAGAAATATGGGCACTAGCACTATGGTAAAACATTTATTGAAACATCAAGTATATGATGCTACAAAACCTAACCCAAATAATGTTTGCATGAACCCTCAAACAGGTCTTCCTTTTGAGTTTAACCACGATACATATAGGGAAGAAACAATGATTTATGCAGTCAGTAGTTTACAACCATTTAGTTTTGGGGATTCTTGGAGATACGAAAATTGGATGCAAGCTGGGGTAAACCCACAGGCCAAACACATTCCACGTAACTCTTTGCGATCGCTAGCCTTTAAATATTATTTAAAAAGAAAAAAGGCATTATTCAAACTATGCTGACTTTGCCATGGAATGTTTCGATTACTAATGACATAGCTACTTTTACTGATTTTGATATGGTATGTGTTACCCTTCATTGGATGGATGCTGAATGGGTCCTCCAAAGGAGAATTATATGGTTTGAATCAATTGGGAAGCATAACGCACAATTAATTAGGGAGAGTATAGTTGAATGTGATGAGTCCGAATTCAGCATGCTCCCCGAACAAGGGCAAATCGGTCTAGTCTCTCCGAATACCGGACATGTTACATGGACAGGGATCGAACAGGTCACTTGGACCGGACAGATTTTTGTGAACACTATGAACTTAAGGCTGTTCGAACTATGATAAAAGTACTAAAAAACCTAAACACTTCTTGATTAAGCTACTTTCTCTCCTACTTAGAGCTCATGGGTCTTTGAACATGACCCGGGTCCATTAAACATGACCCGAAAGCCCATAAGGGCCCAAACATTACACTATAAATACCCAACCACCCGCATTAACTAGGGGTAATGAGAATTAACTGCTACCAAGCTGCTTAATCATCTCTCTACTCTCTACTCTAACCGTTAAACACCCACACACCACCGTTAAACACCCACACACCACCTTAAAACTCCACTTGAAATTACCAGCCTACTCTCAGGCGATTATTATCCACACCAAATTGGCGACCACAGTGGGAGGCGACGGTGCCTGAATCAAGCATTCAAAACCAGCAAAGAAAATCTGTCCGAATGAATCCGGACAATCCTGAGCTGCCACCAGCTTTGCTCGAAGTGGTGGGAGAGAATGATGAATACACTATCGAAGAGCGTGACAGGTTGAGGGGTGAAATAGAAGCTCTGAGGGCAGAAAAGGCCAAGATGGGCGTGAACGAGAAATCCAAAGCATCAGTTGCTCATCATACCGACAACCCCAGAGAGCCTGAGGCTTCAAAAACTCATGTGAGCACCAAAAAGGCACATGCCAGTTCTAAAAAGTCTCACCGGTCCAAGCCTGTGGAGAGTTCTGACTCGAGCTCAGAATCTTCAGATAGCTCTTCGGACAGTGAGGGAAATGAAAAATCCTTGTCCTCTAGCAGCGACGAGGGTCGAACCAGAAAAAAGCAAAAGCAGGTTAAGAAATATTCAAGAAAAAGAGACAGACATGGAAGAATGAAAAGGCATATTGGCAAGGGATCATCTCACCACCGGAGGTATACGGACAAGATGCTGATGGATCCTTTTGCTTTCCACGATGAACCAGGTATCTTTGCAACTCCCAATGAGGATACTATGTTTAGTCGTGGAAGGAATTGGAGGCAGTCTCCACTGTCTTCTAAAATTCTGTCCGGAAACCTCCCCAAGAGGTTTGATAGGACTAAAATAGAGAAGTATGATGGCAGTACTGATCCGGACAATCATCTAGAGCAATTCAAGAACTTCTGATGAACTTTGATGACGATGATAAACTACTCTGTAGGGCATTCTCCCAATCATTCACGGGGAGTGCTCTGAAATGGTACAACAGCCTGCCTCAGGGTTCTATTAAAGATTTTGATACGTTTTGGGTGGCCTTTCGAAGGCAGTTCGTAGGGAGTAAGGAGCTGAAGGGCAATGGAGACACTATTATCCATTGTTCCCAAGAGCCAAATGAGTCCTTGAAAGAGTACATAAGCCGTTTTATGAACACAAAGAATGGGTTGGCTGATTGCTTCGAACAAGTGGCAATAGCATCCCTAAGGTAAGGTTTGAACCCAGGCAATCTGGCTGATTCAGTGACCAGAAAGAAGGCTATGACCTGGGGAGGATTGCTAAATCATGTTGGCAAACAAATAAACGTTGATGAAACAAAGAAAACCAGGGTGCACAGACAGGTGAAGTCTACCCCAGTGGCACAAACTCCAAATCAAAATCAGTCCGGGAACAAAGCGAGAGAAACCGGACAGGGGCATGGTAGGGCAAAAGCTCAGTCTCAACCAGCAGCTCCTGCTCAGAGTCAACAATCCAGAAATAAGAGAGGGCTATGGGTCCAACCGGAGTGGTTCGCAGAACTTAAAGAGAGTGTGGCCACCATTTTCAATAAAACAAAAGATGAGGTGCATTACCGGAGACCGGCAACCTTGCAGTCTCCCAGAGAGCATCGTAACAACTCCTTTTGCCAATATCACAATGATATTGGCCATACCACCGATGACTGCATAGCATTAAAACAAGAAGTTCAAAATTTGATTGAGAGGGGGAAGTTGGGTGCATACGTTAGAAGAAGAGGAGGCAACAAGCCTGACAACACTCACTGGGTTGGTCCAAGTAATGCTGCCCCGGAGGGGGCTATGGTTATAGTTGAAAGGTTTGATGTGGAATCTGAATACTTGGATCCTGATCCAACTCGAAACAGAGTGGGTGCTATTGAGGAATGTTCTAGATCGGTCTCCGGGCTCATTAAGTTTTTTGAGTCGCTTACAATTTTCAGAGGGGACACTATGACAGCTCCTACTGCTTCTTCGAGAAAGAGGCACGTTCATAATTTAGCCTCCCAGCTAGAAGGAGGCATGACATCTTATCAGTCACCAAACTCATTCCCCTTCATTGTCTTTGATGAAGATGATTTGAGAGACATTGCTGGCCCTCATGAGGATGCTGTTATCATAGGAGCATCTATAGGGGGCAATGAAATAAGGCGAATCCTGGTGGATACTGGAAGCTCAGCCAATATCCTTTTCCTAACCACTTACAAGAAAATGAAAAATCCGGCTGTAATTCAAAAGTCGGACAGGTCAATCGTGGGCTTCATAGGCAGCTCAGCCGATGTGATCGGAGAGTTCGAAGAAGAGGTGTTATTGGGCAAGGGCCCTTTCAAGAAAATGGTTAGAATACTCTTTATTGTGGTGGATTGTCACACTTGCTATAATGCTATTCTAGGGAGGTCTTGGCTCTCTAGGATGCATGCAGTGGCTTCAACAGTCCATCAGTGCTTAAAGTATGCTGTTCAGGGACAGGTTGGGGTTGTCCGAAGCAGCCAAAAGATTGCAAGAGAATGCTATGCCACTGCCTTGGCTCCTCGAACGCTGGGGGCAGTCCGTATTAATGATCAATAGCAGTTTGAGGGCATTTCTGGGGGTGAGGGTGAAATTGATGACCCCAGAGAGACCCCTGGAGTGTTGATACCAATTGAAGAGGTTTAAACACACTGTTTGGAAGAAGGTAAGAGTGTCAAGATAGGGTCCAAGATGCCACCAATGTTGAAAAAAGAAATGTTGAAATTTTTGAAAGACCATCAGCACGTTTTTGCATGGTGCAATGCTGATGTTACTGGAGTTCCATCAGAAGTGATATCCCATCACCTATCTGTCCGGAGAGATGTAGCACCAGTGGTTCAAAAGAGAAGAGCTTTCTCAAAAGAAAAGGTTGATGTCATTGTACAAGAGGTTGACAGACTCACAAAGATGGGGCACATTAAAAAATCTCAATACCCTTTGTGGACTGCCAACCCTGTCCTAGTAAAAAAGAAAAATGGCAAGTGGCGCATGTGCATTGACTTCACAGATCTCAATAGAGCTTGCCCAAAAGATTTGTATCCGGTCCCTCGGATAGATCAGTTAGTAGACTCTACCTCTGGGAACAAGCTGCTTTCCTTTATGGATGCCTTCTCCGGGTACAATCAGATTCAAGTAGATCCAAAAGATCAAGAGCATACCACGTTTGTCACTGACAGGGGTCTACATTGCTACAAGGTGATGCCATTTGGTTTAAAAAATGCTGGGGCTACTTATCAGAGGTTAGTCAACAAGGCATTTGCTGATCAAATTGGAAGAAATATGGAAGTATACATTGACGATATGATGGTGAAAAGTGTGGATGAGCAGTTGGACTTGTCCGATCTCCAAGAAACTTTTGCCAACTTGGTAAAAGTGAATTTGAAATTAAACCCTGAAAAGTGTGTCTTCGGAGTGCAGTCCGGGAAGTTTCTAGGGTACATCATAAGTGAACATGGAATACAACCCGATCCGGACCAGCTCAATGCTCTATTCCAAATGGAGCCTCCTCGAAACATTAAAGAAGTGCAGCGATTAACGGGGATATTAGCTGCCTTAAACAGATTCATCTCGAGGTCTTCGGACAGGTTTTCTCCTTTCTTTCAAACTTTGAAGGGTACGAAGGGGTTCGAGTGGACCCCACAGTGTGATGAGGCTTTCAATGAAATCAAGAAACATCTTTCCTCTCCCAAAACTTTGTTCAAACCAATTGATGGGGAGACTCTCTTCGTTTATTTGGCAGTTTCAAGTTGTGCCATCAGTGCTGTGCTGGTAAGAGAGGTTGGTGGACATCCCCATCCAGTGTATTACATCAGCAAAAGCTTGATTGATGTAGAGAGGCATTATTTGAAACTCGAAAAATTGGCATTAGCCCTGGTGATAGCTGCAAGGAAGATGAGGCATTATTTCCAGGCTTATCCTATCATCGTCCGAACCTCTTTTCCCTTAAAGAATATCCTTCAGAAGGCAGACATTTCGAGCAGAATGACTAAGTGGTCAGTAGAATTGGGGGACTTCGACATAGACTTTGCTCCCCGGACAGCAGTTAAAGCCCACGCTGTGGCTGATTTCCTGGTTGAATTCCACTCCGATAGGGATTCGGAGCAAGCTACTGATATAAAAGATAAGAAAATGTGGATCGTCCGAACAGACGGTGGATCTAGCACTATGGGATGCGGTGTAGGAATATGTTTAACTTCCCCATATGGGGACAGCATGTACCAGGCTATTTGTTTTACTTTCAGGGCATCTAATAACGAGTCCGAATACGAAGTAACTATAGCTGGGTTAAAGTTAGCCTACATCTGTGGGGCTAAGAGGGTCAAGATGCTAAGTGACTCCCAATTGCTTGTCCACCATGCATTAGGCCAATCTGAGGCTAGAAAGGAGCAACTTGTAAATTATTTACTCCTCCTCAAAAATGAAGCACTGAAATTTAAAGCTGTTGTCTATGAGCAAATTCCCCGGAGAGAAAATGAGCTAGCAGACTCATTGGCAACTATAGCATATACGGAGTCATACCCATGGATCCATGTGCTTGAAAGCCCTTCTATTCAACTTGGTAAGGGTAAAGAAGAGGAAAATTTTGAAATACAAGTAAAACAACCTCAAGACTGGAGGTTTCCTCTCTTACAATATCTCTCCGATGGTGTTGTGCCTCCAGATAAGTCACAAGCAAGAACATTGAAACACAAAGCTCGTGGTTTCATCATATTGAGAGAAGTGTTGTAAAAAAAATCCTACAGTAAACCTCTCCTGCGTTGTTTGGGGGATAACGAATCACAAGTAGTCCTCTCCGAATTGCATGATGGTGAGGGATCAGCCCATTGTGGATTTAGAGCTTTAACAAGAAGAGTATTACTCTCCGGATATTATTGGCCATCAATTATGAAAGATGTTAAGGAATTGGTGAGGAGGTGTGACCCATGCCAGAGGTACAGCAATGAAGTTCATGTACCAGCCATTCCTTTGGAGTCAATTTCTGAGCCCATCCATTTTGCTCGATGGGGGTTGGACTTGGTAGGGCCTCTCCCTGTGGCGTCCGGAGGGCGTAAAACTATAATTGTGGCCATTGACTACTTCTCAAAGTGGATAGAAGCAGCTCCCCTGGCAGGGAGAACATCAAAAGCTGTCATAAAATTTATTCTATCCAACATATGTTGCAGATTTGGTGTCCCACAGAAAATAACAACAGACAATGGGCCACAGTTTGACAATAGAGAAATGGAAAGCTTCTGTGCCTCAAGGGGTATACAGCATTGTTTTTCTTCACATTTCCACCCACAAGCCAATGGGCAAGTTGAAGTGGCTAATAGAACTATACTGTCCGGTTTAAAAAAGAATCTGGAAGGGGCTGCTGGGAAGTGGCCTAGTTATCTACAAGAAGTCTTGTTGGCCTACCGGACAACACCTGGGGCTGCAACACAAGAATCACCCTTCGCCTTGGTCTATGGAATGGATGCAGTAGCCCCTATAGAGAAGACACTCCCTTCCTTTCGTGTTCACAACTTCTCCGGACAGGCTAATGAGATGACAATCAGAAATCAACTTGATTTGATAGAAGAAAGACGGGTTAAAGCTCGCCTTAGAGTTGCACACTATCAGGGCTTGATGAGAAGCAGGTTTGCTTCTAAAGTTAAAAGAAGAGATTTCCAACCAGGGGACAAAGTATTAAGGAAGGTCTTCTTACATACTAAAGAAAAGCTCTTCGGAAAGCTGGCCCCAACCTGGGAGGGTCCGTATATTGTGGTTGAAAGAATCAAGCCTGGAACTTATTGGTTGGAAGACAAAGATGGCAGGGTTCTAACTCATCCTTGGAATATTGAGCATCTTCGGATGTACTTGGAATAACACTTGTGTAAATATTTACTTGTTTGAACTTCCATGTAAATATTTGGGGGCATACTCTTTCCTCCCTGGTGGCACGGGGAGGTTTTAATGAGGTGTCCGGATGGTTGAATAAAATTCGATGCCTTCTTCAAAATTTTCTAAGTATTTTCAAAGTTCTATCTCTTGTTATACTACCCGGACTGAAAGATCTAAGGGTTATTTAAACTCTAGCCAGAGAATTTAAACACTCTCACAATGCAATAACTAAAAGCTACTTAAACTCTAGCTATCTAAACTAAAACAAACGATGAAAGAAGATGATGGTTGTGCAAAACAGAAATATTCATTGAACAACTTAAAATTGCCTTGGCCTTCCAAGGACTTTCGAATAAGTCAGGATACAGCACAAAAAACCTGTCCGAACAAATACCGGACACCACTACAAAAAGAGTGCCTTGGCATTCCAAGGACTTTAGTTTGAATAAAAGATAAACAAAGTAAACCATAAATTAAGATTGAGCCTTTGAAGATGGCTCCCTTTCATCTGCTTTCTTACCCTTAGAGTCGCTCCCCCCTTCGACTACCTTTTTGCCTTTGGGATCATTCTCCTCTTTGCCTGGGCTCTCTCCGGTCCTCTCTTCATCATCAGATGAAGACCCACTGGAAATTCCATCCTCTTCGACCATTGTATAATATGGAAGGTCATCATCATCCACATAGAGCTATAAGTCCCCCAGGGTCCTCTTCAGAAATTTTTCATGAAAAAGAAGAACCATATCAGACTTCACCCTTTGAAGCAATAACTCTTCGCTTTTAATCATCTCACTGGCGTAGGCATTGATCTTGGCGTTGATTGTAGCCTCTTGATCCCTTAACAAAGCAGTTTTCTCCTCAGCAGCCCTGGTCACTGTATTCTCAAGAGCGATCTTGTCAGTGGTCAGGTTGGTGATAATCTTCTCCTTGGCAATGGTCTCTCCCTTTGAGACACTAAGGTCTTTCTCCATACCGGATAGCTTCTCCCGGAGATCTCTTATGGTTTGTTCTAGGGTGGCAACGTTTGTGTTGCTTTCATCTTGATTCCTCTTCAGCTCCTCATTTGCTTCCTTAAGCAAATCAGCATTTGTAGTAGCAGTGCGAAGGTCTTCGGACAGCTTTTCCTTCTCAGACTTGAGGTCTTTGATGATGTCTGCTTGACCCCGGACTTGTCTTTCCAGTGTGAGTACTGGCTGCACATTGCTAAGCAAAGAATGGGCTATGGTGTCCTTTTCACTAGAAACAATGAAAGTCTTACCATTTAAGTTGACCGTATTGGAGCTGCTCGGAGGGATGTAAGGCCCTGCGAACTCGTCTATGGGGAGGCCAAGGAAGTACTCACCAAGCCCAGCCAGACCAGTGATGTCCACTTCATCGAGGTTGAGATCTCCCCCCTCTACCTCATCGGTATGAAAGTCCCTTGGGATCTCTTCGGCCAGCGTTGGGTCAGAGGGGTCAGTGGGGAAAGAGGGCTCCGGATCCCGGAGAGCAAGCTCATCTCCTTGTGAAGTCTTTTTCTTCTTGGCTTCCCGGTCAGCGCCTTCACCTGCTTGCTTGCGAGTCCTCTTGGGAGCCCTTGGAGGTTTTGGAAGGTCTGCTTCCTGTCTTTCGGTCTCTTGCTCCACCACTTACAAGAGAGCTGCATCAATTAGACTCTGGGCCGGCCCCTCCGGGTCTGTTGGAGCATCCTTCTCAGCATCACTTGCTCCCTTTTTGCCTCTCTTCTTGCCCTTCATTTTGCTTGGGGCTTTGGCCCGGGCAGGTAGGAAGAGTGTCCCATCTAGTTCGTGGGACCTTCTAAGCACAATGTCTTCAGGAGGCTGTGTGGTGAGCTCTTCCAAGGTTAGGTCTCTCCGACATGTGGTGTTCCATAGGTGAGACCTTGCCAGATTTCCAGGGGTGAAGGCTTTGTGGAATCGATTCTCCCAGTTCTCTGCGGCCCAAGCATTGATTTTACCACAGGTAACCTGTCCGGCCTTCAAATAATCCCCGAACTCCTTTGGCAGCTCTGTTAGAACAAAAGAGAGACTAGTTAATTTAAACTAACTTAAAAAAAAAAGAGATGAACAGAGATTTAAAGTAAGAAACTTACGGTCACTCCTCCACCTACTCATGAGGAGGCTTGGGTTCTTTCCGGCCTTGATCTTCCTGCCGTTTTCCCAAGCGCCACTGACAAACAAAAATTGGCTCCTCCATTTGCTCTCTGACTCCAAGAGATCATCAACAGCCTTGAGATCGTTCCCCATATTGAAATGGTAGAAGGGGAATTGGTGATGCTTGCAAAGGTTGGCCACTGCTGCGAACTCTTCCATAGGAAGAGGGATCCCAGACATCCTAGATGCCATGATACATGACATCAGAGTATACCAGCCATTGGGGCTCAGCTGGCTCGGGCAGAGCTTCACCAGGTTGAAGTATCGAACGATCTCCGGGTCTAGTGGGAACCTGAGTCCCCAATTAAATAGCTCTGTAAAAAAGACTATTTCGTTCCTCTTGCAATCCATAGGGGTCTCCGGATCTATGGGGATCCTTATCTTTACATTTTCTGGGATCCCTCATTTTGTGCGCATTCGACCCAGGTCAGAAGTATGGATGAATGCATACTTGGTCTTCTGTAAGGCCAAGAGATATTTGAGCTCAACTCTGTGGAAACACGGCCCCACCTTCTCTTCAAGGCACTCCGGCAGGTCCGGATGCCTCAAGTATAGTTTTTCCTTGCCTTTTTTGGCAGCAGCAGCATTTTCAGTCTGGCCGGAGGACTCAGACTCAAAAGGGACCTCTTCAGCAGAGTCCTCCATTCTTTCCTCCATAATTGTTGGGGGAATGTCTGTGGTAGTGGTCCGGGGAGGGTTAAAGCTTGGCTCAGCCTGGCTTCCGGACTGCTGGCCATCTGTGTTTCTTTGACTTCTCATCTCAGGCTGGGGCTCAGAGGCAGAATTCTCTCTTGGAGGTACCAGACTGCTGGCCTCCGGACTAGATGGCCTTTCCCAGGGAGCTCTGATGGGCACTCCAGACCCAGAACCACTGTTTTTTGCCCCCGATTTGGAGGGAGTATTCTTGGAGGCTAGCCCTTTGACTAGACGGCTTGTCCTTTTAACCACCAGCTTCTCCGGAGAGTGCTCCGTGTCAGACCCCATTGCAATAAATGGCGAAGGTTTCCTAACACTTGTAACTGTGACTCCTGGCTCAACAGCAGGTACTGACTCCTGAACTGAGGAACCAGAGACTATGGGCGAAATGGTGGATTGAAAGAGTTTTTTGGGCTTAGTACCTTTGGAGGAAGATGAGCCTCGATCTGACTCAGTAACAGAGGCAACTGGTTTATCAACGGGTGATGGAAATAACCCTGCTGCTATTCGTCTCTCCTTCTCAACTTTTTGTGCTCTTTCCAACTCCGAAAGATTGAGCCACCCACCTTTGATCAGTGCTGTTCTTGCTGTAAACATAAACTACCCGGAAAACCTTTGCTTTAGAGAGAGAAAGCTCTGAGTAAATTTGCAGAGTAAATGTGAAAAAGATGGTAAAACAGTGGAAAATGAGTTTGAATTTATAGTAAATCTGAGAAGAGGAGTTGATTCCTAGGAGAATTCGAAAAGTTTGGCAATGATTAAAAGACGGCGCTGATGTCACTACTTGTAATTAAAGAGGTTGCTTTTCGAAGAAGGTGGTGCGAAATTCAAGGTGAAAAAACAACTGGAGTGACCAATCAGAGAGCGACACGTGTCCCACTAACTCTGACAAAAACTGTTTTGAATTCGTGAAAGCTTAATCTGTCCGGGTTGAAAACCACTTCTGATGTCGGACTGTTTTTCAGTTCTTTGACAAGAATACTTGCTCAAACACCTAAAAAAGGGGCTCCTGATGAGTCCGAATTCAGCATGCTCTCCGAACAAGGGCAAATCGGTCTAGTCTCTCCGAATACCGGACAGGTTACATGGACAGGGATCGAACAGGTCACTTGGACCGGACAGATTTCTGTGAACACTATGAACTTAAGGCTGTTCGAACTATGACAAAAGTACTAAAAAACCTAAACACTTCTTGACTAAGCTACTTGCTCTCCTACTTAGAGCTCATGGGTCTTTGAACATGACCCGGGTCCATTAAACATGACCTGAAAGCCCATAAGGGCCCAAACATTACACTATAAATACCCAACCACCCGCATTAACTAGGGTTAATGAGAATTAACTGCTACCAAGCTGCTTAATCATCTCTCTACTCTCTACTCTAACCGTTAAACACCCACACACCACCGTTAAACACCCACACACCACCTTAAAACTCCACTTGAAATTACCACCCTACCCTCAGGCGATTATTATCCACACCAGAATGCATGAATGTTTATGGCATTAAAAGCAAGATTATATCTATTTCATTGGATAATGCATCTTATAATATTAATGCTATAAAATTGCTTATACAAGATTGCAATCCCCTTTTTCCAAAATTGTTTCACACCATATGTTTATGCCACGTACTTCAATTAATTGCGAAAGACAGAATACGTAAGGTTATAGGTGATTGTATTGCCCCTGTAAAAAGTGGGATCCTATTTTACTCGACATCCGCTGCTAAAAAAAGAGCTTTTAAAACACTTGTTACTTCAAATGGGAAAAAATATAAGAAACTTATATTAGATGTCAAAACTAGATGGAATTCTACTTACACAATGCTTGCACGTGCGCATGTTTTTAAAGAAGATATTATGACGCTTTATAATGCATCTTATCCTGAAACACCAATTGAGAACGAACATTGGAGATATTTTGCACACATGTTAAGATTTTTAAGACTTTTTAAAGAAAACACTCTAATCTTTTCTTCACAAAATCAACCTAATGCTCATTTGGCCCTTTTCACGATTACTAATCTTGCCATGCATATGAATGAATTTAGATCAAATTATGTATGCGTAGACATGGTTCCCAAAATGGAATATAAGTTCACAGTATTTTCATCCAATCTCTGATAGTTATTCATTTGCTTTCCTTTTAGATCATTTTTCACGAAAAGATAAATTTGAATTGCTAGTTAAATGCTTTTATCGATCTGTACGGTTTTCTACAACTAAACCACCGAAGGAACCAATTGACCCTGAAGGGTAAGTATGCTGCAAGATATAGATCAAATACAACTACAAATGTAAGGAGTAGTAACAATAGGGGTAGAGGGAGAAGTTCTACTAACTATGTTCAAATGGCAATGTTACGAAGCAATGAATTTACAGAAAACCCTCAATCTGATAATGATTTGTCTAGATATTTGAGAACTAGGTTTGATTTTACGAATTATCCAACCCAAGGTATTAAAGATATCATAAGATGGTAGGGTACCAAAATTGAAGAGTTTCCTATTCTTTGCAGGATTGTTAAAGAGATTTATGCAATACCTATGTCTACAGTTGCAAGTGAGTGTGCTTTCAGCCAAGCGAGGTTGCAATACATGACTAAGAGAACAAGATTGACGGGCAAAGCACTTGGAGTGCTTGTGGCAATCAAGGATTGGACAGCGGCGGAAAAAAGGATGCAAGACAGAGAGTTAAGAGACGAAGTGAACATAGACGACATCTTCGAAGATTATCCTGATGATTACGAAGATACACTTGAACAAGAAATTGCGGAAGAAAACGAAGCTGAAGGTGAATCAAGTAAGGACGAAGATTTTACTTACGAAGACGACGAAGTTGGAGATGAATGATGTTTGTAATAATTATTTACTATTTTGTATTGTAATTTGAAAACATTTGTACAACTCCTCACCCGCAAGAGTATAAACTGTGAACGGCTAAATTATCCAAAAAAAACTTTACCTTTTATTATAATAACAACAACTTTACCTAATCACAATAATAAAATTCAAAATGTAATATTAAAATTATAACAATATAACTTAAAAATAATAAATAACACTTGTAATATTTAAAACCAAATCACAATAATAAAATTCAAAATATAATATTAAAATTATAACAATATAACTTGTAATATTTTTGCATGATAAAATATGATTTTGGTTTAAAAAATAATAAATAACACTTGTAATATTTAAAACCAAATCACAATAATAAAATTCAAAATGTAATATTAAAATTATAACCACAGAATTTGTAATATTTTAACATGATAAGATGTAGTTTTGGTTTGTAATATTAAAATCAACACTACTAATATTAGATCTAAAAACATAATAATAATATTCAAAATGTGATAATAACATAAGTAATATTTAAAATTTTGGACTATATAATAATTACAACACTTAAAATATTAATAACCAAAACAAATTAATATTAACCAAAATGTAATAATAATTTTATAATAATATGCAATATCTCAATATTTTTTAAATATAACATTTTGGTTATAAAATAAAGAAAACATTTATAATAGGGTATGGCTAAATTAGGGCCCAAAAATGTTAAGCATTCCCAAAATTTAGAGAATCTTTTTAATTCAATAGTCAAAGACGATTTTACCCTTTGACCAAGAATCTTTATTTTTGTCTTGTAGTGGAATGTGGGTATGGTTAGCCAATTGTGGAAGAACACAAAATTTCTCCTCCAAACAACCCTCTTATACTCTAGTCTTAACAAAAATTTCAAAAACTCCTAAAAATTAAAAAACTCCTAAAATTTCAAAAACTTCAAAAACTCACAAATAAACACTTGAAGCTCCAAAAAATCATTACTTTTTTTATAAATTCGGAATAATCAAAGGATGGACTCTGGATGTGAGAAGCTTGCTGAGGAGCATGAGACTCCAAATATGGTAGTTGTTCTAACCAACTTTTTTATAAAAGTTTCTATTTTGGTAGACCTTCTACATTTAGAAAGGTAGAACCCGAACTACCCCGCCGGTTTCAATCCTCCAAACCGGCGGGGATGAAGAACATTCATATGTAGAAGATGAAGCTTCCCCGCCGGGGCATGCCGTGTCCAACCGCCGGGGGACGCCATGTCCAACCGCCGGGTGGGACAGCCGTACCCGGCGGGGTTGTGCCCCTGCATACCGGCGGGGCACCTCCTTTTTTTTCTTCCTCTAATCCAATATTGAAGTTCAGTATTGTCCCCGCCGGGGTCTGAAACTTAAACCGGCGGGGTTGGCAACCTCACCCGCCGGGGTCAACCCCTGTTTTTAAACTCCTATGGAGTATGTTTTAGACCCTGTCCCCCGACGGGTGGGGAATTGTCAACCGGCGGTTGACTACATCCCCGCCGGTGTGGGAATTTTCAACCGCCGGTTGACAATGTCCCCGTCGGTTCGGACCATGTACAATCGGCGGGGAACGAACCTTCATTTTGTGTGACTTGTCTAACCATTAGGTTGGGGTTTTGGCTTATTTTATCCATGCTCGTATTTGATGCTTCTTTTTTAACATGCATAGGGTGATGAGTCAAAGGATGATTTGACTAGTTCGTGCATGGCGAAGGGGGAGAAGGAAGAAATACCGGTGCCTTGCTCCATCGATTATAGCGAGTTGTTCAACACCAAATCACAGTACTACTCCCGGGCAGACCTTATTGAATGGGTTAAGGAAACCGCATCGGATAACGGGTTTGTGATTATTTTACGCCGATGTGATAGACACGATCGTAAAAATCCTAGAGTAGAGTTTGTGTGCGAAAGATCTGGTGTTTACACAAAACTGGTAGACCCCAAGGATCTAAAAAGGAAGTCTACCGGAACGAAAAAATGCGGATGCCCGTTCGCCCTTAAAGGAAAGAAGATGTGTGATGATTTGTGGGGAATAGAGGTTGTGTGCGGCGTTCACAATCACAATACTACATCCTACAAAGAAGGTCATTCCTACGTGGGACGCTTTCAAAAAAGAGAGATGGATTTCGTGGTTAGTTCGAATAAAATGGGATCCCGTCCTCGTGATATTCTTGGTGGAGTGAAGAAATTGAACCCTAAGAATTCTTCTACAATCCGCACCGTGTACAACGCAATACTAAAACACCGGAAGCTCGAGAAAGGCGGTCGGTTGCAATTCCAATACTTGTTGGGTGAACTAAAGCGACTAAACTACTACGAATTCCATAGAAAGTCCGAAGACGGAAGCGATATCATAGGCGAGCTTTTTTTTGCGCACCCGGTTAGTTTGGATTTGTTACGGACATTTCCGAACGTCATTATAATGGATAACACGTACAAGGTGATCAAATACGGGATGCCGTTTGACGAGATCGTGGGTGCGACTTGTACGGGGAAAACATTCTACATTGGATTTGCTTTTATGTCGAGTGAAAAAATCGAGGCCTACAAGTGGGTGTTAGGATGCTTACATTCGTTGATGGTAACTCACTCCATCGAATTACCATCCATTTTTTTTACGGATAGAGACTTGGCGCTAGTGAATGCGGTGGAGGAAGTGTTACCCAATGCAACGCACATGTTGTGTCGATGGCACATCAACATGAACGTCCTAGCAAAAACAAAAAAGATCATAAAGGAGAAGGTAGTGTCCAATGCCTTTTTGAAAGTGTGGAACGGAATGATGTTGGCGGAAACGGAGTTAGCGTACGAGAACTACCGGTCGGAATTGCACCGCGACTTCAAAGAGTATCCGGAAGCGATTGAGTATACCGAAAGTTGGGTAGGGCCATACGGTGACAAGTTTGTCACGTAGAGAACTAACAAGTGGATGCATTTTGGTAACCAAACCACAAACCGCGTGGAGAGCGCTCATTCGAGCCTCAAGCGTTTCATCGGTACGAGCAAAGGTAACTTTGAATCTTTTTGGTTGAAGTTGCATACTTTGATCGAATTGCAACACGGGGACATCAAGGCTTCCTTTGAAAAGAGCCGGTTGTTGGCCCTACATAAATTCACAAACATTGTGTACGTTCAACTAAAAAACAACATCTCCCACCATGCAATGGAAATTTTGGCCAACGAAGTCGAATGTACCCGGAACATGACAATCGCACCGGATATGCCTTGCGGTTGTGCCATACGAACTACGCACGACATGCCTTGCGCCCACAAAATCTATGACTTTGTTGCGAAAGGGATAGAGGTGCCGCTTGAGTTGTTTCATGAACATTGGAAGAGGTTAGACATCCTAGTTCGTACCAACCTCTCGACGAATGAGCAACTTAAAGCCAAGCTTGACAAACTAGTAACCGATGTCATGGCGTCCAATGACGAAGCACGGATAGAGCACATTTATAAACAATGGTTTGCCGTCGTCCATCCCGAAACAACTAACATTTTGGAGCCATTGGTTAAGCAAAAAGCGCGCGGTCGTCCACCTAACAAACGTAAGTTATCTATTGCCGCTGATGATACATCCACTAAACGCGACAAAAGTTGGCACGAACATGTGCTTAAGGAAGAACATCATAGTACGCCATCCTTACTTGGAGACTTTAAACTTCCAACCGAAACCTCGAGCAAAGGGAAAAAAAAGAAGGAGCCCAAACGTGGTTCGGGGACCACCCCCGCTCGTACGAAAGGTACCGCTATTCCAACGCAAGCAAGTGGTACAATGCTTAGTAGTGGAACGGTGGATTGTAGGTCAAGCTCTACGATGCCGGTGAAGGCAAGTTTTGTAGACCCCAAAGGATACATGAACCAATTCCCGATATATTTTAGGCCTTTCGTAGAGTCCATTAGCGATGTTAAATCCGATGGGCATTGCAGGTACCGCTCGATAGCGTACGCCTTGAACGGGAAACAAGATGGGTGGAGGTTGATAAGGGATGCCCTTTACAACGAGCTTATGGATTACGCATCGGTCTACGTAAAGATTTTTACTAGCATGGAAGATTTGATTGATGTTGCGGAGCGTGTGAAATGTTCTAGCGATGTGGGAACTAAGGACCATTGGATGTCCATGCCCGAGATGGGAGTGGCAATTACATCTGCGTTTAACTGCATACTCCATTTTGTTGGGGTATTCCGAAATATGGATGTCGGCTTCACTTTTCTTCCGCTAAGAGGTGCACCTCCTCCGATGCCAAACCGGTTGGAAATCAGATTGGGTTGGGTCAACACCAACCATTTCGTGAACGTAAGTATTCATACAAGGGTAATTCATACAAGGGTAGAAGATGAAGCTTCCCCGCCGGGGCATGCCGTGTCCAACCGCCGGGGGACGCCATGTCCAACCGCCGGGTGGGACAGCCGTACCCGGCGGGGTTGTGCCCCTGCATACCGGCGGGGCACCTCTTTTTTTTTCTTCCTATAATCCAATATTGAAGTTCAGTATTGTCCCCGCCGGGGTCTGAAACTTAAACCGGCGGGGTTGGCAACCTCACCCGCCGGGGTCAACCCCTGTTTTTAAACTCCTATGGAGTATGTTTTAGACCCTGTCCCCCGGCGGGTGGGGAATTGTCAACCGGCGGTTGACTACATCCCCGCCGGTGTGGGAATTTTCAACCGCCGGTTGACAATGTCCCCGTCGGTTCGGACCATGTACAATCGGCGGGGAACGAACCTTCATTTTGTGTGACTTGTCTAACCATTAGGTTGGGGTTTTGGCTTATTTTATCCATGCTCGTATTTGATGCTTCTTTTTTAACATGCATAGGGTGATGAGTCAAAGGATGATTTGACTAGTTCGTGCATGGCGAAGGGGGAGAAGGAAGAAATACCGGTGCCTTGCTCCATCGATTATAGCGAGTTGTTCAACACCAAATCACAGTACTACTCCCGGGCAGACCTTATTGAATGGGTTAAGGAAACCGCATCGGATAACGGGTTTGTGATTATTTTACGCCGATGTGATAGACACGATCGTAAAAATCCTAGAGTAGAGTTTGTGTGCGAAAGATCTGGTGTTTACACAAAACTGGTAGACCCCAAGGATCTAAAAAGGAAGTCTACCGGAACGAAAAAATGCGGATGCCCGTTCGCCCTTAAAGGAAAGAAGATGTGTGATGATTTGTGGGGAATAGAGGTTGTGTGCGGCGTTCACAATCACAATACTACATCCTACAAAGAAGGTCATTCCTACGTGGGACGCTTTCAAAAAAGAGAGATGGATTTCGTGGTTAGTTCGAATAAAATGGGATCCCGTCCTCGTGATATTCTTGGTGGAGTGAAGAAATTGAACCCTAAGAATTCTTCTACAATCCGCACCGTGTACAACGCAATACTAAAACACCGGAAGCTCGAGAAAGGCGGTCGGTCGCAATTCCAATACTTGTTGGGTGAACTAAAGCGACTAAACTACTACGAATTCCATAGAAAGTCCGAAGACGGAAGCGATATCATAGGCGAGCTTTTTTTTGCGCACCCGGTTAGTTTGGATTTGTTACGGACATTTCCGAACGTCATTATAATGGATAACACGTACAAGGTGATCAAATACGGGATGCCGTTTGACGAGATCGTGGGTGCGACTTGTACGGGGAAAACATTCTACATTGGATTTGCTTTTATGTCGAGTGAAAAAATCGAGGCCTACAAGTGGGTGTTAGGATGCTTACATTCGTTGATGGTAACTCACTCCATCGAATTACCATCCATTTTTTTTACGGATAGAGACTTGGCGCTAGTGAAAGCGGTGGAGGAAGTGTTACCCAATGCAACGCACATGTTGTGTCGATGGCACATCAACATGAACGTCCTAGCAAAAACAAAAAAGATCATAAAGGAGAAGGTAGTGTCCAATGCCTTTTTGAAAGTGTGGAACGGAATTATGTTGGCGGAAACGGAGTTAGCGTACGAGAACTACCGGTCGGAATTGCACCGCGACTTCAAAGAGTATCCGGAAGCGATTGAGTATACCGAAAGTTGGGTAGGGCCATACGGTGACAAGTTTGTCACGTAGAGAACTAACAAGTGGATGCATTTTGGTAACCAAACCACAAACCGCGTGGAGAGCGCTCATTCGAGCCTCAAGCGTTTCATCGGTACGAGCAAAGGTAACTTTGAATCTTTTTGGTTGAAGTTGCATACTTTGATCGAATTGCAACACGGGGACATCAAGGCTTCCTTTGAAAAGAGCCGGTTGTTGGCCCTACATAAATTCACAAACATTGTGTACGTTCAACTAAAAAACAACATCTCCCACCATGCAATGGAAATTTTGGCCGACGAAGTCGAATGTACCCGGAACATGACAATCGCACCGGATATGCCTTGCGGTTGTGCCATACGAACTACGCACGACATGCCTTGCGCCCACAAAATCTATGACTTTGTTGCAAAAGGGATAGAGGTGCCGCTTGAGTTGTTTCATGAACATTGGAAGAGGTTAGACATCCTAGTTCGTACCAACCTCTCGACGAATGAGCAACTTAAAGCCAAGCTTGACAAACTAGTAACCGATGTCATGGCGTCCAATGACGAAGCACGGATAGAGCACATTTATAAACAATGGTTTGCCGTCGTCCATCCCGAAACAACTAACATTTTGGAGCCATTGGTTAAGAAAAAAGCGCGCGGTCGTCCACCTAACAAACGTAAGTTATCTATTGCCGCTGATGATACATCCACTAAACGCGACAAAAGTTGGCACGAACATGTGCTTAAGGAAGAACATCATAGTACGCCATCCTTACTTGGAGACTTTAAACTTCCAACCGAAACCTCGAGCAAAGGGAAAAAAAAGAAGGAGCCCAAACGTGGTTCGGGGACCACCCCCGCTCGTACGAAAGGTACCGCTATTCCAACGCAAGCAAGTGGTACAATGCTTAGTAGTGGAACGGTGGATTGTAGGTCAAGCTCTACGATGCCGGTGAAGGCAAGTTTTGTAGACCCCAAAGGATACATGAACCAATTCCCGATATATTTTAGGCCTTTCGTAGAGTCCATTAGCGATGTTAAATCCGATGGGCATTGCAGGTACCGCTCGATAGCGTACGCCTTGAACGGGAAACAAGATGGGTGGAGGTTGATAAGGGATGCCCTTTACAACGAGCTTATGGATTACGCATCGGTCTACGTAAAGATTTTTACTAGCATGGAAGATTTGATTGATGTTGCGGAGCGTGTGAAATGTTCTAGCGATGTGGGAACTAAGGACCATTGGATGTCCATGCCCGAGATGGGAGTGGCAATTACATCTGCGTTTAACTGCATACTCCATTTTGTTGGGGTATTCCGAAATATGGATGTCGGCTTCACTTTTCTTCCGCTAAGAGGTGCACCTCCTCCGATGCCAAACCGGTTGGAAATCAGATTGGGTTGGGTCAACACCAACCATTTCGTGAACGTAAGTATTCATACAAGGGTAATTCATACAAGGGTAATTTTAATTTCAAGAAATTTATTTTATCGTGTTTTCGTTTTGTAGCTTGGGATTAAGGCGGAGGCCCCATGTGCTAGGATACATCCTTGTTGCTTAAAATTGCGTTCACCGGAAGCTGAAGGTTGGGCATTGCCGATTGCATCTCGTTGCAAGAAATACGAAGACCTTAAAAATAATTACCCCGAAGTAACCGATTTATCCGCTTTTGCTTGATGACTGATTACTAGACGATTGTAACGAATGTAAAGCTTGGATGGTTTTTATGCTTTTATGGTTTTTATGTTTACAACAATAACACTTTTCCATTCTTAAGTAGATCATTGCATTAAAACATTGAAAACATTGCATTAAAACATTGAAAACATTGCATTAAAACACCACACTTTAATTTAAAGCATTGCATAATTAGAAATACATAAGCACATAACGTAAACCAAATGATAGATAAGCTAACTCCGGGTTAGCATTGCACGTTCAGTTTTACGGGGTCGGATAGTTCATCCCGAATCCATCAGAGTCACTACTTCCCTCGGGAGTTGAGTACGTTTCAACGGCGCTGGCTATTGCATCGGCTATTTCGTTCTCCACCCGCTCTATCGCTTCCGACACCATCTCCTGCGTAATTGTAGTCTGCAATCCCATGTCGAATACCCTTCGGACTTTGGTTCGGTCTTCCCAAGGAAGTGACTCGATATTGAAAGTCACTGTTTTAAGATAAGCTAACCTATCGGCGACTTCTTCGCGGGCACGTGGTCGGGGCATTAAACATCCTGCACACGATGCCTCCCTACCGTGGTTGAAGAACATTCTGCACAGAACCGCATCGACGAAACCAGGAAACTCCTCTTGCATCGTAGCTTTGACGAAGTCGAATGCGCATAGTAGGCTTGCATCTTCGTACACATTCCAGCCGGAATCATCCATTGTTTTAACTTAAGTGTTTAGTTTCATAGTCGGGTTACAGTATTTATAGAGTTCATGTATGTGGCTCAATCATAAAAATAGTGAGCGGGAAATGGTGTTGTTTTCCCCCCTTATTATTTGTTTATTGGCGGGAGTATCATTAGGTAGGTGTTTGAATTTGACAGGAAATTAAAAACGGCGGGACTTATTTTGGCGGGAGTTTATGTGGCAAAGTATTTGGCGGGAGTTTAATATCTATAAAATAAATGTCCTGCCCACACAACAAGATAAACCCTAAAATAATGTGTCTCTGGAACGAGTTAGAAGATCAATATCTGATTAAAGCATCAATCGAACTTGGTAACACTCACATAGAAGAGGGGCGTAAAGCGTATTGAGAGGCATTGCTATGCCAAATGTACTTATTATACGGGAGGGATGGTGTCGAACCGCCAAAAATTTCAAGGCGTGTTGATGAGGTGAAGGCCAGGTGGTCAGTCCTACTCACACACCACCGCCATCCGGTTTCTGGCCTCACCGAATTAGAACGTCGTGTTGCGAGTAACGTCCTACTCACACACCACCGCCATCCGCATACAGGAAATGAGTGATTAACTTGATAGTGCATGTTTGTATCGGTTTGTATTTCGGTTTAATTTTCTTTAGATGAATGTATGTTCAATTGTATGAGGTTGAGGTTTAATGAATGAATATCCTTACAAGAATGTATGCTCAACTCAAATACGGTGCTATGTAAAATACGGTAACATTGAACAACAACTAGAAACCCAAACATAACAACTTAACATTACATAAACAACTTAACACATATGATAAAAACATAACAAGTTACAACAACATTATGCAACATAAATTATAAAAACACGTTCGAATACGACAGATTGCACTATTAGTAGTGGTAACGCAAGCTGTGTAAAACATCGTCGCCATCCTCCCTTGCCATAACCATATCCTCCACATATGCTACCATATCCCTAGTGATATAGTCGCAGACGGTCATGTCCCAGACCTTTACCGCCTCCTATTTAATTCTTCACGGCATGAACAACAACTTCGTGAGGGGCTGCACAAAGAGGTACCGTGCCTTGATTTCGTCACGGTTGCGCACAACGACACCTCCAGTTTCTAAATAGCCGTAGTTGTAATACATATGACACAAAACCCTTTCAAAAAATGCATCACTCCTATCTTCACCCAACTCGGCCCGGGAATCCTTGACTGCTACAAGCATATAGTAGTCTTCATTAGCGGTAAACTCTATTTGTTTCTAAGTGTTTGATGGATGCCATGTTGCTCGTTAACACTTGTATATTTATAATGGAAGTATATCGTTGGCGGGAGAGTCATATGGCGCGAATTATTTTTTGGCGGGGGCAATAATTGTATTAGGTCCCCGCCGGTCCATGACTTCTCACCAGCCGGTTCACCAAATAAAATACTTCAGAAAGGTTTTAAAAAAAATTAAAGCCCCACCCCGCCGGGGCGGAATTTTCACCCCGGCGGGTGACAACTTCCCCGGCGGGGAGGAAATGTCCCCGCCGGCGCCGAATTTTCACACCGGCGGGCCGGTGACCCATCCTCAAAAAACATTGAGGATGGGTTGAGGATGAGTCCCCCGCCGGTTGACATATATTCAACCGCCGGTTGACAATGTCCCCGGCGGTTGAATATGTGTCAACCGGCGGGGTGATCGAGTGGAAATTTCTGAATTTCCACTCGATGTCAACCGGCGGGGTTACGGACTATCCCCGCCGGTTGACAATTCCACCCGCCGGCGGAGTAATTTTCATCCGCCGGGGAAGTATTCACCCGGCGGGTGAAAATTGTTGACCCGGCGGGGAAGGGGTTATTTTGTTTTAAAAAAAGAGAGAAACTTATAACATGTTTTTTATTGGAACTTACTTTGGTTGAAACTATAACATGTTTTGCTTGTTTAAGACTAGAATGTGAGTGGGTATATTGAATTAGATAACTTAAATTAAACGGCAAGAACGAACTTTAATTAAACAAACACAAAGTTTTCTTAACTTCAAACTAAAATACAACAACAAAGTTACGGTTTTTAAAAAACAAAGCTAACCCAAATGTCAACAAGTTAAAACGTAAGGTAATGTTCACAACTAGAACAACAAGCATATAAAAAATCCAAGCATAATGATAAGAAGCCACGGTGCGGTAAGCTCCATAACCTTCCTCCCAAAAGCCACTATCTCGTCATTCGAGTCGTCTAACGGCCGAATACGATTAATCGTATTCACCACATCGACCGCCGACGTCTCCGTAAGAATCCGAGGTGTGATATTAAACCACCCATACTTCTTCACGTACGCCTTGTACTGGGGGGACGCGGTGTGAGTACTCCCTTCCAGAGGCCTCGAATACCTATCGATCACGTATAGGTGCTCCCTCCAGTTCGTCCAATGCCTAACCTGAACCGGATACCGAAGATGGTCTCCTCTACCAAGACCGGTTCTAGCAACGAGGGGGTCGAGCGGCTTTTCTTGGATCCAACCGAACTGGCGCATCACTCGGTCGGGGTGATATGCCTCGCTCACCATCATTAAGCGAATAGGGTTTCGGTACAACCCTATTGCCTGCTCTGGCCATACCTCACGGACATCCTCGTAAGGTCGGAAAATAACCTACAAAAAAAATTATTTACTCGTCAAACATTTTATATAAAGTAGATGTATCTAAGTAAACGTAAAGAAGATAACTTACATCCCTTTCTCCTTGAGCCGCAAGGATGTCACGGTAGTACGGCTTCCCCCGAGCTAATGATACCAGGATCTTTTTCGGCAACCACGCCAGCATCTTCGGATCCGTCGGGCTATAACCACTGTTCACTGGCGCGCGGAAGACGGGGAAGTGGTCATATACCTAACACTCGAACAAGGCCGAGAAGCCGACCAAGGTCTTCAAGGAGTGCTTCGAGATGCCTCCCAAACTCTTGTACAGCCACACCAACGCACAAGTCCCCCATGCGTACTCACCAACCTTCTCTAAGTCCTCGAGATGGTGGAGAAAATCGCACTGGATGTTCTTCTGGCTCGTGTTGGTGAAGATAGTACACCCGAGGAAGAACAAGATATATGCCCGAGCTGCTGCCTCCTTCATCTCCGGAGTGCATGCGGCATTGGAATCTAAGTACGCTTCCCCTGAGAATGTGGTCCTAAGCCATCGGAGGCCGAATCCGCTCACGTCATGCGCCTCCATTTCCTGCTGCACATCAGCAGCCGAAACTCCCAACAGCTCCCCATACCGTGCGTACGTCGCCTCTAGCGGATCAGGCCTATCGAGGTCAATAATTCTTCCCTCAACCGGGAGGCCCGTAATCAAATACACGTCGTCCAGTGTTAGAGTCATCTCCCCAAAGGAGAACTGGAACGTGTTGGTCTCCTGGTGCCACCTCTCACCGAAGACCTCCGCCAACTGGACGTGATTGTTGAACCTCGGTAAATGCCGCATCAAGGGCCAAAATGGTGTCTCCTCCAGGTAAGCCCTAACCCCCAGTTGTTTGCTAAGGTCCCACTGACCAAGCAAACCATATTTCGACTGCACCGTAATGCCCGAGCGCGCCTGTAAAAAAATTCAAAAATAACTACAATGTTACAAAATGAATTTAACTAATAAAAAAAATAATAAATTAATTAACTTACATCGTTTTTGAAAGCGTAGTACGCCTCGTGCTGCGCATACTCGGGGAAGAGAAACACACTATTTTGGGATAGAAAAAGATTTTTCCATCCCTCCGCATCGGTGGGAGGCCCTTCGGCACGGACCTCTCTTCGAGGTGGTGGAAATGGCACCTCCGTTTCCTCCTCCTCCGTATCCTCCTCCTCCGTATCCTCCTCCTCCTCGTCCACTAGGGCACGCCGCGGTCGGATGAGGATCACCTCTCGTGGAGGAGAAGATCGTCGATGGGGGGCATCCCTTGTGGCATCGAATTTCCGATGCCGCAACGGTCGCTCGGTCGGGTCCTCGCGCTCCTCGTGCACCTCGCGGTGGGGGCGAACATGCTCTGTCCGATCCCCACGTTCCGGCCTAGCGGCGACCACCGGCCGTCGGCTACTACCTTCACCCTTTCTTGGTTAGGCGTTCTGCTTCGTGTTGTCTGCAAAACATTAAGAGAAAAAAGTTAGAAGAACATAAAAAATATACATAAAAATATACACAAAAAGTTAGACGAACAGGTCTTCCCCGCCGGTTAAGGTATTTTCACCCGACGGGTGAAAATTAAATTAATTAATTTTGAGTTTTCACCCGCCGGGTGAATCGGGCTCCACCCGGCGGGGACCAAGAACACCTGGGTTTTCCCAGGTTCCCCCGCCGGGTGAATAACCTAAAACCCGGCGGGGATTATGAACACCTGCAAAAAAATGGTTCCCCCGCCGGGTTACCACCAACTGACCCGGCGGGGGAACCTCGATACAGCCATTGACGACTTCTCAAAAGCTCCAAAATCTACCTAAATCAGCCACAAACAACCTAACCTAGCATACCCTAGCATAACTAGACAACTATAAACAACATGATAAGCAAATATAACACCAAATCAGCCACAAACAAACCTAACCTAGCATCCAAATCAAAAAACCTAACCTAAACCAAATATAGAAAGAAAGTACATTCAAGAGTAAAAACTTACTCTTTTCCTTTGCCCATTGTAGTTCTTGACTTGTTGTTGATGTGTAGAGATCTTCGGATTTGAATTTGGGGCTGATTTTGCAAGATTGCAAAAGTTTGGAGTTTGGAGAGGTTTTAGGGTTTTGGGGCTGATTTTGGGTTGGGGCTGTTTTAGAAGTGGGAATGGTTAGTGTTTAGGGTTTTGACTTAGTAAAAAACTGAAGGGTTTTTTGGGTATTAGTTTGGGGCTACTTAAATTTTTGATGGGTATGGTTAAAATTGGGGCTGGTTAGCCAATTGGCCCCCAATTTAGCCATACCCTTTATAATATTTACAAAGAAACCGCGGTTTTTTACAAATAAATCGTTGTTTCGCAGTCCTGCCGGTTTGCAGTCCTAATGGTTGCGGTCCTGCCGGTTTACGGTCCTTCCGGTTTACTCCTTATGCGGTCCTGCCGGTTTGCGGTCCTAATGGTTTGCAGTCCTGCCGGTTTGCGGTCCTAATGGACCAGTTTCGCAGTTAAACCGCCAGTTCATAAACAGATTGCCAGCTTTGAACCGCGGTTCCAGAACCATTTGCCACTACGAGGTACACACATTGAACTTATCTTAGTGGATTGACCAACACTGATTCGTAATTGCTTCCATTAAAATAAAATAAAAATTAATTTTAAATTTTTATCATTTATTTTTTCTTTAAATCTCCTTAACCGTTTCTTTTCTCCTTTATCTTTTCAAATCGAAATATATTTTGATTTGAAAATTCTTGTTTCCACCGTTAGCACCAATATTAATTTTAAATTCATTAGAATCTCTAAAACATAGTGTCGATATCATTCATTTGCATTTCAACTCTCTTAGTTAGTAGGTGGTATTTTGTTCTTTTGTTAAATGTAACTCTTACCTGCTTTTTGTGATTGTTGATTTGTTGTTTATGAATATGTTCTTTTTTACCGTGAAACTGCGGTTATTTCTATGACATTTTAGAGTTTATGAATCTACAAAACAATCAAAATAGAATCAAGTAGGAGTATCAAAGGTCCGACGATTGTTAGTCAACATGTATGGTGGTTGAAATGTATTTTTTTTCTATATATAGGTTTGGGTGTGAAACCCTAGTACCAAATGCGAAAAATTCAATGTACGAGAATAAAAAATGAAAAATGCAAAACCTTAAGTATAGGAAATGAAAAAATAAGGACATGCAAATGCGAACTTCCAAATGAAGGTAAAATGAAATGTGAAAAAAAAAATTAATTTTTTTAAAAAAATTCATAAATGTGAAATGTGAAACTAAAGTTTAAAGAAAATTTAATATACAAAACTAGGATTAAATGAAATGCGAATGTGAAATAAGGGTTAAATTTGCAAACAAATATTATTATTTTTTATGTAAGTTTGAAATGTGAAACACGAATTAAAGATAAATGTCTAATATGAGATAAAAATTAAATTTGAAAAAAAAGTATAAGTGCAAAATGTAAAAGAGGAAAGTACCCTAAATACCCACTCAACTATGAAATACCAAAATGGTACCCGTTTTTGGACTAGTTTCATAAAATACCTAGAGCCATATTTGGGACAATTATACCCTCTAGAGTATAAAAGGGGTTGTTTGGTTGAAACCCATTTTTTTTACACCTTCTAATCAGACTTTTAGGTTCCAATTCCTTCACTTTCTCATTTCTAAATTTGAGGAGAGAGAAACGAAAAAAACGATACAAAACCAAAAAAACTAGATGTCGAACCTTCAGAACTCCAGCGACTGAACCGTGTGTCATTAGTACTCCGGCCACCAAAACAAACGACGATAGCCAGAATTCCGGTCACCGTACCATCGTCCGCCTCCGTCACCGTCGGAAAGGTACGTTTTTGGTCTTCTTCTTCAGACTGTCTGTGTTTTTCAGCGTAACTAACCAGTGACGGTTAGGGTAGATTTCGTAGACGTTGCCGGATTTGTGAACGTCGATAGAGTTAGGTTTTGAAGAGTTGTCCTCATTGCGGCGATATTTTATCGTATCTTTTAACGTAATGATTTAGTGTTAATGATTTGTGTTGAAATGTAGTTGTAGGACGTGGCTGTCGACCTTCGGTAGAACTTGTTTAGTGTGGAACTGGTATGAAGTTGTTTTGTGTAGAACTAGTTTTGTGTATGAACTTGTTTTGTGTGGAACTAGTTGTAGATTTAGTGTTAATATTTCAGTAGAACTTGTTTTGTGTGGGACTTGTGAAACCTGTACCTATCTATCTCCTCGAACTGTAGATTTTGCCTTATCTATCATAGTCGTTGCTGTTGACCTTTAATAGATGTTGTTTTGTATGGTAGTGATTTATCGTGGCCTTATCTATCATTATGAACTGTATATGTTGCCTTATCTATCGTAGTCGTGGCTGTCGACCTTGAGTAGAGGTTGTTTGGTGTGCAACTGTTATGAACTGTACGTATCTATCATTATGAACTGTATATGTTGCCTTATCTATCATAGTGGTGGGTGTCGACCTTGAGTAGAGGTTGTTTTGTGTGGAACTGCTATGAACTGTACGCATCTATCAGTATGAACTGTATATTCGCCGGCGCCGGAGTGCTTGGGGTCACTACCACCGGATTCTCCAACTCTCGATTCCTGGTAGCAGGTCTACATTTCTCTCGCTAGGTTTAAGGCAGTGCACGAGGGAGATGTGCTGACGCCCGAGAAGCTGGCAATTGCTACCGTTGGAAGACAAGATGCAAAGAAACACCTCAAAGAACATGTACCCAACATCATTCAGACACTAGGATGTAGATTGGCCGTTCAATTAACAGCACCACCATCAGCTACAGTAGCTAAGAACTTAGCTTCTTTTCAAGCTTCTGGTGTCAGATTCGCTTCATTCGGGAGATTGGCTCCAGGTTCTCTCTCGCATTGTTCTTTCCCTGGTTTGGTAGTCAAAGAGGCTACTGTTATTGCTCCTAAGGTACTCAATTTCAGTTCCCTTTTGTTAATTAGCACTATCGCTTCATTTGTCTAGTTGGTCAGTTTAGAATTCAAGTATGTATGTGATAGTGATGCTCACTAATTGGTGAATCTGTTTAGTTGGAAATGGATTATAGTTAGGACTTTTTTGGTTTATGTGTATATAAACTCCCCCCTTTGAACAAACATGAAGAATAGATTCTATATAATGTGCTTAGGCTACTGATGAAAATATAATGACAGCATTAAATGTTATTGATTAGTGTTATAGAGCCCTTGCTTGTTGTTGCGAAAGGCTAGAGTTTATTTATTTATTTTTGATGACGGTAATATAGAGTGGAGTGGATGGAGTTTGAGTTTGATGTAAATTGTTGGATGTTGCCTGATAATCAATTTGTTTGGTTTTGTATAGAGAGAGTGTTCCGGCAGAGGCTATATAGCACCAGAGTATGCAATAGCGGGGCATCTGACATGTAAGGCAGACATATACTTGTGTTAATCTTTGTTATATTGTTCTTGTTGCGGATTTCAACTCAAAATGTCTCGCAGGTGAGCATCGTCATGGAGCAGATGATGCATTTACTTCATTACTGCAGTTTACCTTTGGATGATGTTGATTTTATTAACTCTGATAGATATGAAGGAACACGTTGCTAGATATGAAGGAACACCTTGCTAGATATGAAGGAACACATTGCGGATTATTCAGTTGGCGTCTGATAGATATGAACAAATACATTGCGTTTTAACTAATTATAAGTATGATAGATTGTTTATTTGGAGTCTGGTAGTTTGCACTCACGGACATTATAAAATTATAATGTCCAAACTATTCGGGTAAAGTATAAATATGATAGATTGTTCATTACTATTCGTGCATTATTCGGTTGGAGAAGGATCCTGGTTTTACAAACTATTATTTACTAGTACTACAAACTTTTTTCCAATACAAAAACCCAAAACCGGACTTTGAGGGTAAAGTTCATGGGCATGTCCATTTTCTTCCGGATAGAACGAAACTGGTAAACCGGAATAGACAGAAACTTATACATTCAAACAAATAATTTGTTTTTACTTGGTTTGCAGTTAGAGGAGCTGAAGAATGCACATATTGATGGAGAGGCACCACTGTCTGACCTTTGAAGGCATCATCTGGTCGTGCTTGATGAATATTACTTCAATGCGAGCACATACTTGCGCAATTGTTTATATGCGAAACAAGCTCGGACGACTGGCATATGTAATTAACCAGCGGTTAGGACCGGACCTGTGGATTTTTTCTAGCCGAGTTGTGAAGGGATTGTATGTCTGAATATTTGAAACTCTATTAAAAGGGTGGGGGCTTAATGTTCCAAATGAATGGTTGTCCCCTTCCAAAAAGATAAGAATATTTATTACTTTTAAAATTTTATCAATATTATAACCAAGGTTCGTAAATATCTCCAGAAATATATGAAGACATGATTAACTCTCAACACATATATATCCACATAAATTGGCTTATCAACTCTTCGAATAATGTATCTCGGCAAAGAGGCCATGGAAGTGATATAAGATCCCTACTAAGTCCAAGAGATAACTTTGGTTTGTTCCATCCTTCGGTACAAGTATATTTCAATGTTTTTAGTTATATATTTGCGGTTTGTTTAATATTAATTTTGCAACAAAGACATGAGAGCTACGTGGTTTGGGCTTGTATTTATTAAGTCTGATAGATATGAAGGATACGTTGCTATATATGAAGGAACACCTTGCTAGATATGAAGGGACACATTGCGGATTATTCAGTTGGCGTTGATAGATATGAACAAATACATTGCGCTTTAACTAATTATAAGTATGATAGATTGTTTATTTGGAGTTTGGTAGTTTGCACTCACGGACATTGCGATTGTTCCGCATATTGTTCTGATAGATCTGACTTATAGAAATTAAAATGAGAATCGTTGGAAGATCGATCAGTGAAATGAAATTTATTCACACAAAAAAAGTATCATCTTCCAATGATTCCGACAGGCAATACACTGAAAGTTAACTTTCTTCTGTAGGAGTCTGATAGATATGAACCACGACATTGCTAGTTAACTAGTAATAGGCCTGATATCTTCTTTATTAGGAGTCTGATAGATATGACTCACAGAAATTGCGATTGGTAAGTATATTGCTCTGATAGACATGACTTATAGAAATTAATATGAGCAGCGTTGGAGGATCTACAATTGATATGAACATTAATTTCGCATAAAAAAGGATCATCTTCCTATGACTTAGGCAGGCACTACATTGATAGTTTGGAATTTGTTACATTGATAGATAACACATATACATATTAATAGATTCTTTAGTCGGAGTCTGATAGATTTGAATTATAAACATTGATAGTTAACTAACTATAAGTATGATAGATTCTCTAGTATGAGTCCGATAGATATGCATAAAGACAATGCTAGTTAACTAATCACAAGTATGCTAGCTTCTTTGTTAGTAGCCTGATAGATTTGAGAATACTAGAATACTAAAAAAGTCTTACATAATTCAACTCCACTTCATTCAAGAACAAGATATCTAAGCGAAAAATACATTGCAAACAACTAAATATAGACTTACTATATCATAAACAAAAATACAAGACACGTGGTTTAAGCATGGTCCATAATTCTGAAAATGCAGTGAAAATTAATCCAGTGAAAATGCAGTTTTTCACAAGATTAAACCGCATATCCAAATGTATTCCCAAGTGCCAATCACTGAGGAAATCAGCCTTTGATTACCTGATGCTGCTCACTCTTATGATCGGAACATCCATTTCATGCCTTCTCAATCTGATAGTTATGAGAAACTCCTCTGGCACTCCTTAATGGGCCATGGTCCGGGGTTGACCAATCAAAACCCAGTTGATAAAGCTTAATTGCAGCATCAAATAGATAGTGATAACATTCAGCCTGAGAAGAAATGGCATGTGTTGAAGAACAAGGTCAGTAAGGGTGCCGTAGAACTACAGGTTCCTCCTTGTTGATGATCATATGCAGCAAACCACAATCAGCCCTTAATCGGACATAAACAGGACAAGCAAAAGTGTGTATTGCTTAAATTTCATGGTAAATGAACCATACAACATATCAAAGCACATACCTGAGTTTTAGCACTGATCCATGAATCTCCCCAAATGTAAATGCCATGATTGCGTACGAGCACATCTGTTGCTTTTGGGTATGCTTCTATCTGAAAACACATAATGGAATTATACTAAAGTAAGCTAATCGAATACAGTTGTATCTTAAAAGTGACACAAAAATGCAAATAAATCATATAGATGGTTCTGTAAGTCCATATCCAACCTAACAACTAATTAATCCCACCTTGAACATCAAACAGTAAAACAAGTGAAAACACGAATCCAGTTCTGGTTCTATTTCTTTCCATGAAAATGGGAACAGTAGCTATAATCAGGAACAAAAACCACGATAGCAAAGCAATAAAATGAATAAAACCCTAGAAATTAAGTTGAAACTGTACCTATGACGGGAGTGATGAAGAAAGCGATGATGATAAGGTTTTTGGGATGGTTTTATCTAAAGACTCGAAGGGGAAACAAACCCTAAGATCATACAGCTATGGACCAAATGCTTCACAAGATTTATCTGCAAAAAACCAAATACAACAGATAGACACAATCGAAATGATACAAAAACTTACCAATTTCTGCCAAGAACTTCCTCGGCGCGATAACCAGTGATCATCTCGAAAGGTAAGAAGCTGCCATTGTTAGGCATCGTCAAGTTCTCTTCTATTTCTTCTTCTTTGCCACTGGTCAGATCGGAATCACTGTCCCACTCCATTAAAACTAGCAGCTAAATCAATTGCAAAACACAAAAGTGAAGAAAGTGATGGAAAAGATATGAATTTTTCGGGGTTTTGATATTTCAGTTCGAGCAGAAGAGCTTGTGCTTTCGATTGAAGAGAGAGGGGGGTACAAACGAGTGGTGAGCAAATTAGAGAGGGTCTCTAGTTCAAGAGAGAGGGTTAAGAGAGAGAGTGTGGAGGCTGATTCAAAATTCAAAATTCAAAAATGTTGATGGTTGAAAATACTCATTAATTCTCAAGATAAGGCTTATATACTAGGTTAAGGGTAGTTATGGTATTAGAAAAATAAAGTATTAGAAGTGGATATGTTTAATGAGATGGGTATTAAGTGAGCATTAACCCATTTTGGGGTACTAGATAGTAATAAGTTTGGCCAAAAGGTACTTAGTATGTCATTTCCCAATGTAAAATAGAGTTAAACAAAATGCGAAATAAGGATTAATTTTTTTTCCTAAGTATGAAACGTAAAACATGCGTAAATGTGATATGCAAACCAGAGTCAAAGGAAGTGCGAAATGAGAAATAATGGTTAAATCTAAAAACAATTGCTTGAGTGCGAAGTGTAAAAAACATGGGTAAATGCAACATACGAAACAAGGATTGAAAACACGTGCGAAACAAGAAAAAATATTAAATTTGATTTTTTTCTTAAGTGTGAAATGTGAATATTGATAAATACAAATGCAAAAATATTGTTAAAAAATACGAAATACGAAATAATGGTTATTTAAAATAAAATAAAATTATCTAAGTGCGAAATGTGAAATAAAAACTTAAAGAAAATATGAAACAATAAAAAATGTTTAAAATAGTTTTTTTTTGTGTAAGTACGAAATGTCAAACATTAATAAATAAAAAATATGAAAAATGGTTAAAGAAATACGAAATAAAAGTTAAATATGAATTGATTTTTATTAAATGAAAAATGCGAAATATAAAAGTTAAACGAAGTATTAAATGTAAAATAATAAAAAAATAATTTTAAAAAACACAAAAATTGACCAATTAACTTAGTTCATAATTTTTTTTAAAAATATATTATTTATTGATTTAATTTTATTCATTTCGTAAAAATTAATACTAATAATTGTGTGGATTGTTTTTTCAAATATAGATATATAATTATAATTATAAAAACATATGAAAAGAAAACCTTAAATTATTTTTAGAAATTTTCCGATAAAAGAAACATCTAAATTACATTTTCATACTATAATAGAACATGGTACCTAGCAGTTGATTTATAATTGGAAGGTAGACTCGTCCCAGAATAATCTAGTGATAGTGGTGGAGTTAGTATAAAATAAGGGTCAAGCTATATATACCAAATTCAAGTTTAAGTATACTCAATTTTGAGTATATCCAAAGTTGATTTAAGTATACTTCTTTTTTTTTTCCAAAAATACCATTTTTCTAGGTATATAAGCCAATTTTTTTACTAACTTCCATCTACAACAGTTTTCCCTACACTTTCTCTCACTTCTCTCTAACTCTCAAACTCTATTCTCTCAAACACTCTCACTTCTCTCTCAATTTTTCCGGCGAGCCACCACCACCACCACCAGCACCACTCCTCCTCCTCCTCGTTCATCATGGCGAAGAACAAAAACCCTCCACCACCACCTACGTAAGTTCCTTAATCTAAATTTGTTTGTTAGTTTTAAGTATGAATTTAGGATTTAGGTTAGATTTAGGGTAGAACTTAGGGTTTAGTATAGAATGTTATTTATTTTAGTGTAATTGGATCGACTAGTCGACCAATTTAATCATGATATATTATCAAACAAGTCGTAGAGTGCGGAGTGCACGCTTGTTAGATTATATCACGATTAGCGGGGTCAAGGGGCGGAGCCCCTTGCGGGGTCCAAGGGGCGGAACCCCTGGCTGGGGTCGAGCTGACCTGTTGGAAAAATTTTATTTTGGTTAAATCGGCTACTGTTGCTAGTCAACAGAATTTCGAAATTGAAAATTTGACCGTTTTATTCAAATTTGAAAATTTGACCGTTTTAACACAAAACCGGTTGAGAGACCCTAACTGCCCTAACTTCCAAACTGTATTTTGGTTGGTCGAAATTATAAATATGGGTTCTGTTGAAAAGGAAATTATATCATTTTCATCCTCTCTGTTCAAAGTACATATCTCTGATTTTATCCAATTGAAATTTTTGGAGAACCCCAAAAATATTTCAATAAGAAATTGTTTACAAGACTTCAGAGATTATCCGGAAAACGAAACACTATTTTCTACATTTTATTGAAATATTCTGGTCTTGTTGATGAAGATAGAGATGACGAACGGAGGAGAATCTGCGAAGGAGATGACAAGTAAATTCGCTAAGTTGGACAAGTTCGAAGGACATGATTTCAGACGATGGCAGAAAAAGATGCATTTTCTGTTGACTACACTCAAGGTTGTGTATGTCTTGAGTACCCCCTGGCCAGAGATCACTGAGAATGAAACATTGGAACAAACGAGGAGGCGCAGCAAGTGGGAGAATGATGACTACATTTGCCGAGGCCATATATTAAACGGTATGTCTGATACTTTGTTTGATGTATACCAAAATGTCGAATCTGCAAAAGAATTATGGGATTCTATAGAATCAAAATACATGGCAGAAGATGCTTCTAGTAGGAAGTTCCTGGTTAGTAATTTCATAAATTACAAAATGGTTGACTCTAGACCTGTAATGGAACAGTATAATGAACTACTAAGAATTCTGGGTCAATTTGTTCAACACAATATGAAAATGGACGAATGTATTTCGGTTTCTTCTGTTATTGACAAATTGCCTCCTTCGTGGAAGGATTTTAAACACACACTGAAACACAACAAGGAAGAAATGACTCTAGTCGAACTTGGTAGTCATTTTAAGATTGAAGAGTCTCTAAGGGCTCAAGATGAATTAAGTAATCCCAAGGGTAAAAACCAAGTGGGAAACTCATCTGTAAATATGGCTGAAAGCAGCGGATTCTTTAAGAATGGAAATACAGATAAGGGGAATAAACGAAAGTTTAAAGGAAACAACAAAAACAGTAATTTTAACAGCAAAAAGCCTAAAATAGCATGCTGGAAATGTGGCAAACCTGGTCACTTTAGAAGGGATTGTCGAGTTGGAAAAGGCAAAAATAATGTTGGTCCAAGTGGGAACAATGCTGGTTCAAGTGGACACAATGCTGGTTCAAGTGGATCTAAGGATCCTGAAAAGCAACAAGGTCAGATTTTATTTCAGAATTCTAATTCTGGTCAAAATTATATATCTCTAATATCTGAAGCATTTTATGTGCAGGATGATGATGTTGCTTGGTGGGTTGATTCGGGAGCAACAAGTCATGTATGTAAAGATCTTCGATGGTTTAGTAATTTTCAACCGATTGAAGATGGACCTTCACTTAAGATGGGAAATGTTGCTACCGAACCAATCAAAGGACTAGGAAATGTTAAATTGCTATTTACTTCTGGAAAGTACATATTATTGAACAATGTATTGTATGTTCCTGGGATTCGAAAGAATCTTTTGTCTGGTGTTGTTTTAAACAATTGTGGTTTCAAACAAGTGTACGAAAGTGGCAAATATGTTTTGTCAAAACATGGTGTATTTATGGGATTCGGATATTTATGTAATGGTATGTTTATGTTAAATATTAATGTTTCATTCGAAAATGATTCTGTTTGCATGACTTCTACTAGTGTGTGTAGAAATATAAATAAAACAGAATTATGGCATGCTAGATTAGGACATGTTCATTATGAAAGAATAAAAGACATGTCTAAAATGAGCCTTATTCCTCATGTTGATGCAAATAATGAAAAATGTAAAACTTGCATGTTAACTAAGATAACTAGAAAACCTTTCAATAATGTTAACCGAGTTTCCAAAATATTGGAACTAGTACATAGTGATTTATGTGATTTCCATGCTACACCTTCATTAGGAAATAAAAAAGTATGTTATTACTTTTATTGATGATGCATCTAGATATTGCTACATTTATTTGTTGCATGCTAAAAATGAAGCTCTTGATAAGTTTAAAATCTATAAGGAAGAAGTTGAGCTACATAAGAATGATTTGATTAAAAATCTACGTACGGATAGAAGAGGTGAATATTATGATCCAATATATTTTCAGTCTACGGGTATAATTCATCAAACCACGGCTCCTTATACACCACAACAAAATGGTATAGCTGAAAGGAAGAATAGGACTTTGAAAGAAATGGTTAATTCCATGTTGTCCTATTCGGGTTTGAGTGAAGGATTCTGGGGTGAGGCTATGTTAACAGCCTGTTATTTATTGAATCGTGTTCCTACTAAAAGGAATAAGATGACCCCGTATGAGCTTTGGTTTAAGAAGCCTCCAACACTAAATTATCTGAGAGTTTGGGGTTGTAGAGCTGTTGTAAGACTCACTGAACCTAAAAGGAAAAATTTGGGTGAAAGAGGTATAGATTGTATCTTCATTGGGTATGCTGAGCATTCCATTGCATATAGGTTCTATGTGTTAGAATCTAATGACTATGTGTCGGTGAACACAATTATCGAGTCAAGAGATGCAATATTTGATGAAGAGAGATTTACTTCTATACCTAGACCTAGAGATTTGATTCAAAACTCTTTGAATAGGAACTCAAGTGAAATTGAAAATATATCAAGTGGTACCAATTGTGTACCTAGACCTTCTGAACCAAGGAGAAGTACTAGAGCCAGAAAAGCTAAGTCGTACGGATCTGATTTTCAACTATATTTAGTTGAAGGGTCAAGAGATAAGATTGACTATCAATATCAATACTGTTTTGTTATTGAAGATGATCCAAGGACTTTTAGTGATGCTATGGCATCAAGGGATGCTGCATTCTGGAAAGAAGCTATCCAGGATGAAATAGAGTCTATCATGCATAATAATACATGGGAGTTGGCTGATTTACCTCCTGGGTGCAAATCATTGGGAAATAGATGGATATTTAAACGAAAAATGAAAGTAGATGGTACTATTGAAAGGTATAAAGCTAGATTGGTTATCCAGGGATTTAGACAAAGAGAAGGCATTGACTTCTTTGATACTTATGCTCCGGTTGCTAGGATTTCCACTATTAGATTGTTGATTGCAGTTGCATCTGTATACAATCTTGTAATTCATCAAATGGATGTTAAAACAGCATTCTTGAATGGTGATTTGGATGAGGAGATTTATATGAAACAACCGGAAGGGTTTGTGATGCCTGGTTGTGAAAACAAGGTATGTAAGTTGAAAAAGTCTTTGTATGGTTTGAAACAAGCACCAAAAGATTGGCATCAAAAATTTGATAATGTGATATTGTCTAATGGATTTATTCTTAACCAAGCAGACAAGTGTGTATATAGCAAATTTGATAATTCTGGTAAAGGAGTTATGATTTGTCTATATGTGGATGATATGTTGATTTTTGGTACCGACCAAAATCAGGTTAATGAAACGAAGAATTTTTTATCATCTAACTTTGAGATGAAGGATTTGAGGGAAGCTGAAATGATTCTTGGTATAAGAATCAAGCGAAAGAACAATAGTATATCGATTTCTCAATCTCACTATATTGAAAAAATATTAAATAAATTTAATTTTAAAGATTGTTCTCCGGTAAGCACACCTATAGATCCTAGTCTTAAGCTTCTACCTAATAAAGGTATTGCTGTATCTCAACTTGAATACTCGAGAGCCATCGGGTGTCTTATGTATGCCATGACTAGCACTAGGCCGGATATTGCCTTTGCTGTTGGAAAACTTAGTAGGTATACTAGCAATCCTAGTTCGCATCATTGGCAAGCTTTAAATCGAGTATTCAAGTATTTGAAAGGAACCATGAATTATGGTTTAACTTATACCGGATTTCCTTCTGTACTTGAAGGATATTCAGACGCGAGTTATATTTCCAATATGGAAGATCATTCTTCCACAAGTGGATGGGTATTTATACTTGGGGGAGGTGCTATCTCTTGGGCGTCTAAGAAACAAACTTGTATTACTGATTCAACAATGGAATCAGAGTTTGTGGCATTAGCAGCAGCGAGTAAAGAAGCTGAGTGGCTAAGAAATTTAATGTATGAAATTCCGTTGTGGCCCAAACCGATATCACCTATATCTATCAGATGTGATAGTGAGGCTGCCTTGGCCAATGTTTATAGACAAGTTTACAAAGGCAGGTCTAGACACTTAGGTGTTAGACACAGTATGATTCGTGAGCGTATCACGCATGATGTTATATCAGTAGAGTTTGTGAGAACTCAATATAACTTAGCCGATCATTTAACCAAGGGGTTAAATAGAGATCTTGTGCACAAATCGGCTATTGGGATGGGATTAAAGTCCATTTGAAATCTCTCATGTTGAGATACCCAATTCCCATCTAATATGACATTAGGTGTTGAATTCAATGTGGAAAGCTTAACATCAAGATATTGGAACACATTTGTATATCATCCCAAGGTATGTGTTCAGAACTGCAAGTTGTGAAGGTTGAAGATTATCTTCTTAATAGCTCTTTTGAAAAATTGCATATGCAGGTGCAAGATGAAAAGAACTACCTATTTGAGCATGAAGTTTAGCCGCTTCAAGAAGCTAGGACTTGGCTTTGATATGCTTAAGAAGGATAAGGACACAAGGCTAGTAAAATATAGTGTCAAGTAAGAACAAGTGAGAATGTAAATTTATGTGTATATTATCTTCATGTATTCATTGTGAATAGTAAAGGTTCAATCCTTAGTGATACCTTGATATTCGAATATTTGGAATGTGTAATATACTAATGTGAAATTCAATCGTTACGATATTTCATTTATGCATAAATTTGATATTTGATATGATTGTGTTTAGTAGATCATGAATTACACTAAAATGGGGGAAGATTGTTATTTATTTTAGTGTAATTGGATCGACTAGTCGACCAATTTAATCATGATATATTATCAAACAAGTCGTAGAGTGCGGAGTGCACGCTTGTTAGATTATATCACGATTAGCGGGGTCAAGGGGCGGAGCCCCTTGCGGGGTCCAAGGGGCGGAGCCCCTGGCTGGGGTCGAGCTGACCTGTTGGAAAATTTTTATTTTGGTTAAATCGGCTACTGTTGCTAGTCAACAGAATTTCGAAATTGAAAATTTGACCGTTTTATTCAAATTTGAAAATTTGACCGTTTTAACACAAAACCGGTTGAGAGACCCTAACTGCCCTAACTTCCAAACTGTATTTTGGTTGGTCGAAATTATAAATATGGGTTCTGTTGAAAAGGAAATTATATCATTTTCATCCTCTCTGTTCAAAGTACATATCTCTGATTTTATCCAATTGAAATTTTTGGAGAACCCCAAAAATATTTCAATAAGAAATTGTTTACAAGACTTCAGATATTATCCGGAAAACGAAACACTATTTTCTACATAGAATTAGGGTTTGAATTAGGCAAAAAAGTAGGGTTTGGTGGCCATTTTCCAGCCAAGTTGTCGGCTGGAAAATGGCCGGCAACCGGCACCGATGGTGCGCCTTGGGCAGCACCATCGGTGCGAGCAGCTGTGTACCGAGCGGCACAGGACCTTGTGCCGCTCGGTACGGCTTGCTGTGCACCTATAGTGCGTAGTTTTTTTAAAAAAAATTCCGAAATAGATTTTTAAAGGTTTTACTTTTGCATTTTTTTTTAAAAACTTGAAATTTATAAGAAATGACTTTCTATAAAGAGTTCGGTTGCAAATTAGAGTGTTGTTTTTTTTTTTAATTTTGTGGGTTACATCATAAGTTACTGTTGTTAATTTCGTGATTTTTTTGTATTTTTTTAGGTCAAACGCGGTTGAGGAGCGACGTCTTCCCCGATCTAGGGCGTATCCCCTGGGTCACGGGCGCCACCACTAGGGAAGAGTCTAAAGACGATACGGGCCGTCGAGGATGAGCGGGTCCGCGATGCCGCGCGAACGAGATTTAGCTGGGGACCCTGAGACTATTCGTCTTAGGGAGGAGGAGGACATGATAAGGAGTGATCGGTCTTTGCGCCGAATCAACCATGGGAAGAGGAAAGAAAAAGCCACAGAGATTGCAGTCGATGATACTAGAGGCGGAGGCTCCTCACGACGAGAGACGTCTTCATCACACCGATCACCACCTCCCACTGCTAGTGATCCACCACCTCCCCCTCCCGCTCGCAGAGCTCCGTCGCCTGCGCATACTAGTACACATCCACCACCTGTTAGTGACAGGGTGGATGCCACTGGGGACCCTGAGCAGGACACCATCGATGAGGAGTATATCGATGTGATCCACACAGAGGAGCAGCGGAAGACGTTTGCATTTCTCAAATGCAACAAGATACCTCTGTTTCCGGACTACAAGGAGCACGAGGCGTATCACGTCTTCATATGACAGGTAAGTACCAAACTATTAAACATCTAGTCTATGGTTTTACTATTATTATTTTATGACTTAGTTTTTTATTTATAGGGTCGCACTACATTAGGCATACCGGCACATTATAATGTGCTTCGTATGTGGGACCTCAGTGCTCAGCCAGAGGTGCAGCGACATTTGGCGCGGACTCCTTTCGGTCCTCTTATAGCCCACTTGCCTCAGTACGCACTCCGTACTTAATGAGGTATTTATTGAGCGTTGGCATCAGGAGACCAACATGTTCCATTTCTCATTTGGGGAGATGACGATTACCCTCGACGATGTCAGCTGCATTACATGTCTCCCTGTAGTTGGCCGGACCATGGATGTAGTCATGGTTCCACGTGATGAGGCATACAACTACTGTGCTAGTATGTTAGGTTTGACAGTGGATGAGGTTCGTGCAGAGATACAGTCCACTAGAGGCGTTGGCTTCAAGATCAAGTGGCTACGAGAGACTTTTACCAGGGGTCGCTACGTCGAGCAGACTGATGCTGAGACTATCTGCCAGGTATCACGAGCATACCTTATGTTCTTATTTGGTTGCACTATTTTTTCGGATACTAGTAAGAAAAGCGTTAAGGCTGACTACTTGTACGGGTTGGCGAATATGGATTCTGGGTTGTGGGACATCGCATGGGGTACAAGTGCATTGGCATTCTTGTTCCGTGGTTTGGGTGATGCTTCGAAAGCATCGAAGCATAACCTTTATGGATTTGTACCTATGCTTGATTGCTGGATTTATGACCACTTCCCGGCGTTTAGAGCCTCAGAGAATGCGGACCATGTAGCGAGAGAGCCTAGGATTGTGAAGTGGCTACCGAAGCGGATTGTTTGGCAAAACATCCGCCCCATATCGGTTGTTCGTACTCTCCTTGGAGATCAGAAGGAGATAGACGTAAGTGTTTATATTTTAGCAGTCATAAACATTTTAATATTAAGTTTTATTTTTTAAAACAGTTTAAGTGTTTTACTTTTTTGGAACATGTCATATTTGAGCCATACCAGGATATCAGAGTCCAGTTCCCCGAGCAGGAGATCCGCACCATCGTTTATCCTTTGCGGATGATGAGCACGGTCGAGGGTTACATGCCTGATCGGGTTATGCGCCAGTTCGGACGGGTTCAGGATGAGCCCGAACTCCCACTTGTACTCCGACCGGATTACAAGAAATGAGATTTGGCGAGGTACTCGTGGCGAGAGAGCGCATGGCTAGATTGGCATAAGCACTTGCTTTCTGAGGATCGGTTGACCGTTACCATTGCCACATATAGAAAGTCTGCGACGAACACCTACTGGAGGTACCTGACTGAGTATGTTTGGCATACTATTACTCCACCACCACGTACTACGGACAACAGATTTCTAGACATTGTTCGCTCGATTGTTACTATGCGTGTAGATCGTGGGGAAGTGGGTACGCTTAGGTGGAGAGATCAAGTCCTGCAGCTCTTCTCTCCTTGGTTGTTTGTCTTCATTATTGGACTTGTTCTAGCTTTGTTGTCATCTATCTTTTTCATGGACGTTGTAGTTCTTTATCCATTCGTAGGATTTATTAAACTATCGTATTTTGTATTATGACATCTACTATGTTATTTCTATCGTTTCCTTTAGATTTGTTAAACTTTATTTGAATTCTTATTTACAATTTAGAATCCAATAAACACCTAAATCGTACCATTGTTACCATCCAACCTTTAAACCATAACAATAATTTAACAAAATACTTTAACCGTTATAAAACATTAACACCATCAAACCCACTCCAATCCATGCCCTAAGGCTTAAATTTTTAAACTAAAACAAAAAAATTCCAAAACATTACAAGTTATTGTGCACCATTGGTACGCAGTCAGTAGTACCTATGGTGCACACTACTGCGTACCCATGGTACGCTGTACCAATGGTAAAAGGGGCATGTACCGATGGTACCACCCCCTTTTATCGATGGTACCATGCACCGGTCGGCATGCCATGTACCGGCCGGTGCATGGCACCATGGGTACACAATAGTGTACACCGATGGTGCCTCACACTGTGTACCTATGGTGCAACCTTCGTGCACTATAGGTACACAGGGTGGTGTACCATCGGTACACTCGACCGTGCACCATAGGTACACTCCACTGTGCACCATAGGTACACAGTAAGCAGTACCTATGGTGCGTAATTGAAACTTGGAATTTTTTCCCGGGTTTTTTTCCCGCGTCTTCTTTTTTCGCGCTCTTTAATTCCCGCCAAAGTAATCTTTCATTTTTCTATTTAAAGAAGTCTATCTTACAACACCAAACACACAAAACTCTCTTTCAAACATAGTTGGAGTCTTTGTTAATGGGTTGGAGTGTGTTTGGTGATGCTCATCTACTCAAGGCTGCGAAAGCTGTGAAGTTCAAACGGCCGGACGATAATACCGATGAGTTATTCGATGAAGTTTTGTGTATGATGTATTTCATGTACGATAACATGTCTACGTCTAGACAAATGCCTCACTCTCGAACTCGTGAGGAGGTAGCCACTAGGAACAAGTGTATAACTAGTGGACCGATGTTCTTGGTGTTTAACGAGCCCCCAGAAGTTAGGAACGAGGCATTCGACTCCTTCGGTTTAATGATCACAGACTATTTGTCTTTAGAAATGGCAGAATACGTTCCTTCTCAAATTGCCATAAAGGAGGAAACAATGCGTATTCTCAGCGACAATGGAGGCTACGATTTTGACTAACTTTCTGTTCAATCTCAAGTTATCTACTCATGCTTATGCGATGTTGTTGTTGCTTGTTTGTAACGTTTGATCTTAAGTTATGAAATGATTAGTTTCTTATCATTATAAGTTGGAAAATTTCATGAATTATGGTCAAATAACTGAAGTACAAAACGTTATGATAAAGTAAACAAAGTTCTAAACAACATAAATCCGACCAAAAGATATAAAGCGACCAAAATACATAAATGTGTTCGAAACATGAACATAAATCCGACCAATAGATATAAATCGACTACTAAAATTCATCAAGATTAGTTACTTCTGGGAATGAACAAACTGTCGTTCACCCTTCGAGTTCCGTGTATTTTTTGCAGAGACCAACTATTGGTAGCTCCTAATACGTAGCCTCTTCACTCTTCAACTTCTGCCACGTAGGATGTATGCGTGCGCAAGGGCAAAGAGGCTTGATTGATAGCTGTTTAATACTACTTAAATTAGAACCAATAATTGAGTAATATAGTTGTAAGTAAAAACATAACCATAAATTGAATGACTTACATTGACGAAGTGGTTAGTATCAACGAATCCAAACCCAATCTCACGTCTTTGGGCCATAATGGGGGGTTTACCGCGCAGAGGTAAAAAAGTATGACTACAGTTGTGAGACCCCACGAGTGACACAAAATGAACAATGCCTCCGAACTTGGTTGCAATCGCAATCCCCATTTCAGGCATTGTCATCCAATATTTGGGTGATGCTGGTGTCTCGTAGTAGTTTATACTTTCTGCAACCTTCAGGTAATCCTCTTTACCGTTATAAATCTTGCTGTATGTGTCAAATGTTTCCATGAGTTCATCGTATATTGCCTTCCGAACACCTCGCCAACCTTCTTCATGACCATACAACCCAAATGAAACTGCTTTATATCCACAATGACCATCTGCCTCAACATCATTTATACCCGATATAAAAAGGGTTGAAGTGAGTCGGAAACCAACGCAAAAAACCTTTCGGGTCGTGTATTAGTTCTGTGACTCCACCAATGGATTCTTGTACAATGTTGCTAGCGAGTGAGGCAATGGAAGAACTACGGGTGCGAGGTACTTTAGGCACATCTTCCCGAATCGTATTTGCACTAGCAGCTGCTTTACCATTTTTAACTTTTGGTGGTTTTAAAGAGTTCATGACTGAGTCATGACTAGCCTTATCCTCATCTAGCTTGTATTCCCAGAAGCATTGGTTCCGTTTAGTGGATGATGTATCGACAACTAACTTTCTTTTCACTTGTTGGCGGCCTCAGTGTTTGTGCTTCTCCAATGGCTCTAGCAATGAGGATGTTTCAGGATAAACAATTTCAAACAATTTCTTGTAAATGTGTTTTATACGGCTTTTGTCTTTTGTCTCCATAACATCGGTTACTAGCTTTAGCAGATCATCTTTGAGAATCTCCATGGTCGTACAGAATGAACGAGGCATTATTTCTAACCTTGTCCAGTGGATGTGAAAAGCATCTAACGAGGCAGAAATTCCATCTTTACGCCACTTGCGGACCTGGTGATAGCAAGGTATACCATGGGTAGATTTTATAGCGCATATACAGACGCCATTGTCTTTAACATCCGACCCATCTTCAATAGCGACCATATTGCTATCTTCGGCCTTCTGTACAACGCCATGTGGGAAACCTTGCCTCGAATTTCATCAAAAAGTTTGTCCGCGAACTTATGCAATGCTATGTAACGAATCTTCTCGAACGATGACCTAATTGCAGCATGTTGGATTTCAACAAGCCAATGAACCTTCCCCCAAAATAACTCGAAGTTTAATTTGCTTGTACGTAGGTAACACTTTAGGTTAGAATGAGCACTCTCGACGCGGTTAGTCGTGAAATGTCCCAAATGCAAGTTATTGCTCGTCTTCCAAACAACGAATTTGTCCATGTATTTATCGAGCCAAGATTTTTCAGTGTATTCAATTGCAAGAAGGTAGTTTTTGTACTCTAATAGCATGTCCCGTCGGGCGTGATCGAATTCAATCTCTGATGCTGCATACGCAATCTTCTTCCAAGCAGAAACAAATTTGACATAATCGCTTTTCTTGAGGAAGTATTTTCTTGTTTGCCCCTGAACATTCTGTGCTATGTGCCATCGACATAATATATGCGTTGTCTTTGGTAAAACAACTTCTATGGCGTTCATCAACGCTAAATCTCTGTCGGTCAGGATGACCCGAGGTTCTTCAATTCCGTGAACGAAAATCAACGACTTCAAACACTATAACACCCATTTGAAGTTGTTTAACTTCTCACCGGACATGAAGGCAAATGCCGCACAGAAAGTCAATCCGGTACACGTCACACCCACTATCTCGAACAATGGCATACCATATCGTATGACTTTATATGTACTATCCATTATCAAAACTGTTGGAAATGTCCGCAAAAGGTCAATACTGACTGGATGGGAAAAATAAATCTGTAATGATTTGTCCATCGTCTTCACCAGATTTATGTCATTCATAATAATTATGTGCTTTAAGCTCCCCCAACAAGAACTGGAGTTGTGACCTACCTGCCTTTTTTAAAACCCTACTTTTCTGTCGTGCATTGTAGATGGTCCGCATGGTAGAAACATTATCTTCGTTCAACTTCTTAACACCATTCAGTATATCTCTAGGGTTAGTACCAATGTAGGTCGCTCGTTTAACATATTCCATCTCTTCATCATTCAAACGGCCAGCAAAAGAATGACCATCTAGAAGTTTTGAAGTCTCATGGTTATGAATACCACATTTCACTTCTAACTTCCATTGATCTGGTTCCACCATTAACCCGAGAAGCTGAAATGGGCAGTCAATCTTTTTCGTTCCTGTAGACTTGCGTTTACGGTCTTTTTCTGCTACTCTTGGAGTAGATTTCCCCCCCCCCCTCCCCTCACATTGGAAATACATCCTCAGACTTTTTCTACTGTTTACTTTGTCGCACCGACTTATGTTAATAACCATACCATAGATTTTTCCTGTCTTCGTAACCCATTTGATCAACGCGTCGTGTGTGTAGAAATCGGTAGTGAAGAACAAATGACTGTAATCAGTAGCGAAAGGTGCCTCAGTCCCATTGGCGACATCCGTCCCCTGTTACACAACAACAAACCACAATAAGCATTCATGTATAGTTAAAAACGGAAAAAAAAAAACCTTGATTTTTTTCGAAAAATCTGCGCGAACCTAAGGTTAAGAGGCCTCGAACCGGCCGGACACGACCAGGTGCACCACCGGTTCTGAGGCCATGAACCGGTGGTGCAGGGGCCTCAGAACCGAGCGGACTGAGGCCCTTGCACCACCGGTTCAAGGCCTCAGAACCGGTGGTACTGAGGCCTCGGTACCGACCGACAGGTGGCCCTTGTACCATCGGTTCCTGGCCATGGAACCGATGGTGCAAGGGCCACCGACAAATTTTTTTACCTTCTCCTCCGGCGATGGCTGCTTCTCCGGCGACGGTAGCGGCTTCTCCGGCGACTCCAACTCTTTTTCCGGCAATATTTCATCATCCCTTATTTCCGGCGACATCAACTCCTCCACATTGATCCCTAGTTATGCTTCAGTCATGATCGAGTTTGTGTTTTAGGTTGAATGATCTTGATTTTGTTATACAGTTTGAACTTGGTTTCAAAAAATTTAAGAAAACTATACTATTTGGATCATAAATTCAGCAAAGAAGAATGTTTGTATGGGTATAGATAGCAAAATAGGTTATTTGGTGAATTGGGTATACTCAGGATACACTTAGTGGTTTTTTTACTTAATGGCAGTTTCGATATTAAATTTTCTTGTCGAGGGTAAAAAGGTAAAAAAAAAGTCAAAGGAAGATTTTGGGTATACTTAAACCTGAATTGGGTATATATAGCCATACCCATAAAATAATCTATATAAACAAACTCCATTCCTTAGAGACCTCGTTCTGAAAGGAATTGCTAAAATAGGTCGAAACTACTCCGTAATTTTTTTTAAAATCGTTCTGCGAAGTTATTTTGTTTGACGATTTTATTTTTACAAAATTAGATAGATAGTAAAATTTATTTCCCGAAATCATCATAATTTTTTTTTAAAAAACTTAATTATTTACAATTTTTATAAAAAAATAGATTAAACTTAAATACTAAAACAAAACTTAGTTAAAATTAAAACTACAATTAAAACTAAAAAATCAGTTAAAAAATTAAAATTAATATTATAATTTAAATTAAAACTAAAATTAAATTTCAAACTAAAACCCTTGCCCTCTCCTCTATCCCTTCCCTCTTCTTCGACGACCACAAAGTGAAATCGGCCAAACCACCGAAATCAAACATACCATCAACACCTACAACCACCCATCGACCAAAACATAACCGAATTAGAAGCAAAAACCGAAACCGTCTCGAGATCGGCGAGAAGATACACCGAAAAGATTTAAAAATAAAATACTATAATTTTGATTTTGATGGTGGTTAAATACATCAGTTAGATTATGGTTAGAAATTATAGTATATTTAGACTAGTTTTAGGTGTTGGGTAGACGATACAGAAACTTGAACACTATCGCTACGTCATCGCGTGGCGCATGGGTGGTTCCCACGCCACCGCAATGGCGTAAGATTCGTTGAGTATGCCTATGTAAGGCGTACTAACAAGATATCACCCCATTGGGATGGGGTGGGGAACCCTCCATACCCCACACATATGGCGTGTTGGACATACCTACGCCTTCCTGATAGCGTGGGCTGATCCGGTCATAGAAATAATCCGAGATCGGTTTATTCTTGTTGGTTGGTGTATGTTTTACTCGTTTATACTATTATTTCTTTATAAACACTTTGCGATTGATAATTGATATTTCGAACCAACCTTGATTTTTTGTACCTTTGTTATTTCAGGTTATGGATCTCGTTAACGCTTCCGGGTCCGGTGCTCACACGAAGAGAATAAAGAAACGGACGAGGGTACGAGAAACTGGCCGGTCTGTTTTAGTAGCTGAATAGGCGGTTCCGATGGAGGAGCTACCTATAGTTTCCGAACCGCATGCTTCTGGATCGAGTTTTTCTTCCGTTTCTCGCCGATGACGTCATCCTCCCCCACCTAGAGGAAAGCCTAGAGCTCCTCCCCCTCCAGACGACCATCACTATTCGACGAGACGTTTATCTCCCATACTGCATACCATATTTGGATGTGAGAGTTAATATTTAAATTTGCATTTGATATTTTACTTCGGTTGAATTTTAATGTATACTAATATATTTAACTCATGTTGTTAGGAGCACGAGATGGGGCTATACACCCATTATCTCAGCCATAAAAATTGCATTAACAATAAATGAATAAATTATTTGGTGTTTAAATTTTAAGATTCTAATTTTTTTATAATGTAAATATATGCAATAATTAGAATCTAAATATAAAAATAAAAATTTAACGAATATTTATTTTTTAAATAGAATTAAAAAAAAACAAAAAAATTGTAAAATAGCAAAGAAACCCTTTACCAATTTGGTCTATTGCCGTCACGCAATGGCGTGCATGAAGCCCATTTCGCCAGGTGGCAATAGGCAAAACAGGAAAGACGATTTATGTTCTTTTTAGAGTACACCCTAAAACATAGATATTTTTGTCCCATTGGCGTGCGTGTTGATGCGCATGCCAACCGTTCACCTATTCATTTCATGGAGGACAAAAAAGGAATTAAGTGATGTATTAAGTCAACTAAAAACAACACAAAAACAGCAAAAGAACACACTAAATCCAATTTCAATACAACGGAAAAATAAAAAAAACACTGAATCCGATTTCATTCTACAATTACAACACCTGCTCAATTAAAAGTTTTCCGTTAAGTCAACTACGAGTTGCTCACATTCTACGGAATGTGTTGGTGTGGAATTTTGGAGTCTTGAAAATACGCAGACTCTATCTAACAAGGGGATTGACCAACAAGTAGCGTTTTCTCTCGTCGTGCGCATCCACGTTGGATCTATAGTCGGTAAATGTGATCCTTTAACCAAATCGACCTACAAATTGACATTGAAACTAAGTGCACATTTAGATAATAAATGATTAAATGCTTCCGAAAATAAAAATTTGTTAGTCAGGTGAACAAAATAGATTTTATTGGCGAAGGCCACACCGATCTCTTTTATAGAACCATCCTTCGGTGGTGCATTTTTCACCGGTAAGTAAGTTTTACATCCACCAGGAGCTAGGCAATAGAAAACACAATTGAATGTCGTCGCGGCTAGTTTTCCGTAACTAGGCAACGACATCCAATTTGCGAACGATGCATTCTCTTTATTATAAGTCAACCGGTGTATCTCCTTATCGACTTCGCTTTCATCATCGTAATATGCAACGCGCTTATAAAATTCTCGATCGCTCTTTAGCTCATGAACCATGGTTTATCTAACCATTTGCTATCCACTTTCATACCCGACCATACCATGCGCGATGGCTCTAAAACCAAAATTACCGTCGGGCATAACGTTTGTAATTCGGCTTATGAAAGGACGTATAAATTGAGGTATGTTTTTCAAAAATCTTGAGTCCGGCACATTTGGTAACCTTTACGGTATTGGTTTATCCGGGAATGACGGTATATCGATAATGTTGTTCGACGCATCCGGAATTCTGAAACCAACCCATGCAACCCTTTGTTTTGCGGTTTTTCTCAGAAATTACTAAGAGTATGTGCGATGATCGTTCGTGCGGTGCTACTGAAAGTGCCGACAGGGGTTACTAAACTAGCGGCGGGTGTTAGTATTTTTTGAGTTTTGGCACTATCATGGGACTCGAACATTTCTTGTTCGGCGTATTCGTGGTATGAAGGATCCCTTTTCGTAGAATAATCACATTGGAGTTTTCTACCTTTACCGCGACCACGGCCGCGACCTCCGAGACGTCCGAGAGTTCTATCATGGGTTTTCACCTTCTCGAGGGGTTCGCAAAGGAGTGTCGTCGACGGATCCAAAATTTTTTGAAATTGTTTTAGCCAATGAGTTTGTTTGTAAACATCAAAATCTTCACGTTTAGCATTTAGATTTGCGAAATTAAATTTTACCTCTTCTTCACCGGTAAATTTAACTCGATGAACGATGTCTAGTCTTTTCCAATGCTCATCTATAATCCGAGTAGATACATTACCGTCCGCTCTTCGGATGCCTCTAGTTTGTGGGTACACAATAAACCATGGATCGTACGATCGGCGCAAACGCAGGAAGATATATCATCGCCGCTTTTATCAACAAAGTTATCATATACCAATCGCCAATGCAATAGGTGATACGAATCCCCGTAAAAATTTGAACGGTTTAAAATCTTGAAATTTGTGAATTAGACGACACTTGCTAAGCTCCATCGATTCTTTAATGGTCGAATGTTGCATCGCTAACAAACCATGTACTTTATCCCAAAACCCATCAAACTCCAATCAGCTTGACCCGATATATTTTTTCAACGTAGCATGCAAGCTTTCCGCCCTATTAGAGGTGTGATTATCGAAATGCATGATTTTGTTAGTATAAGCGTGAACAAACCTCTCTTTATAAAGCGTAATTCATAAGTCTACCACATAATCCACCGTCTTATCTTGGTCTTTGAACACCAACCACATCTTAGCCAACCTCTCGTTGATCACCTTAACGGTAGTGGATGAAACGTCGTTCCAAGATCTTAAAAAATTGTTAAACATTTTCGAGTCTTTAAACATTTTTTTTATTTTCTCGTTAACAATCTTGTTAATATGCCGCTCGCATAACATGTGACTAGCACTAGGAAATATTTTTTCGATGCTATTCATCAAGGCTAGTTCACGGTCCGTAATGATAACACAAGGGAATTCACAATCATTCTCCTCCATTACCGTTTTCAAGCATCCCAATGACCATTCGTAGTTTTCTTGTTTTTCACTCAACATAAACGTGAAACCAATGCAAAACGTTTTGTTGGTCGATGTTACCCCGACTACTTTAAACACATGAATCCCATAACGAATAACTTTATACGTGCTATCCATGATTAGCAATCGTGGGAAGGTCCGTAGTAAATCAATACTAAGCGGGTGTGCGAAACACAAATCGGTTATATCGTTGAAACCATCATTGTCTGTCCGTATACTTGTACTTATGCAATTGTAAATTTGCTAACAAGCATTGTATTTGGGATCGACCATAATTTGCAACCATCTTTGTTCTTTTACTATGATTGTAAACGTGCCAGATATTTGAAGCATTCTCCGGATCGACCTTCTTCAAAGCACCAAATATTTATCGCAGACTTGTTCCGTTCACCATCAAAAGATCAACAATCTCCTTTTCCTTCCGTTTTAACTTGGACCATTGCAAATGTCTTTGGGCATACTTATTCGGTTCGTGGCTCTGCTTGCCGGAAAGGACACTAAGAGCCCACTTATCGTCGCCTTTTACAGGATTGTCTACCAAATGAAACGGGCAATTTATTTTTTTGCTACCAGTAGCCTTACGGTTACGGTCGCACTCTTTAATGGCCGACTTAAAAATTCCTGATCGCTCGCACCGATAATCTACTCTCGGTGTTTTCCCTCTTTTTCCAATCTCCTTAGATGCTATGTTAATCGAAAAACCTAATGATTTTTCTGTTCTTTTTACCCACTTGGTCATCGATTCTAAGCTATACTCGTCGTGAGTGGTGAAATGGTGCGTGTAGTCCGAAACAAGCGAAATTTCGCAGTGGGTCACCTCTTGCAATATACAAGAAGTAGAAAAGTCATTTAAACCGGCATTCCGGATTAGTCTAAGCCACTTTGCCATTGGTATGACGAAAAACGTCTTGCCCACGCCACACACTGGTGTAGTAAGCCATCTGGACGCCACACGTGTGGAGAAATAAAGGCTACAAACGCCACATGATGGCGTGGGCACGACGTTCTTCGCCACTCCATTGGCGTAGGACATATGAGCGACACCATTGTATGGCGAAGAGCACAAAAAACAGGTTTTAAAAAAAAAATATTATTTCAAATAAATAAGAGGAGGGAAATCAATGTACCTCCTCGGCGTCCATGTTGCTCTGCATGTGAAGTGGTTCCGACTCTTTTCCGGTCATGTGAAGTAGTTCCGACTCTTTTCCGGTCATGTTTTAAAAGTTTTGAAGTTTTAAAAAATGAATATATAAATTGTTGAGTTTTTATATTTTTGATAGTTTGAAGAAGATGAATTATAATTGGTGTTTGAAATTATGTTTGCAACTTCATAAAATAGTTTGATATCTTTGGTATGGTTATAATTTATTTGAGTTTTAAAAACCTTTTATAACAATTTTATAAATATTATAAAAAAAAATATAACCAACTTTGTAGAGTAGTTTCTGCTTATATTTTTAGCAATTCCTTTTTTTTTTCTTTTTCACCGTCACGAGCCCCATATACATACCATTTGTTTTTATTTTGTCGTGAGAGTACACGTTTCGACTTTTCTATGTGTCAAAAATCTAAAACACGCGTTCGAAATAGATTTTCTTTGAAAAAGGCCACAATTTTATTATAAATAATGTAAACCCATGATAAATTAGTATACCACGTGTCTCTCTGATGGCCCTGATTCGTAATACTATTACAAAGTCTTAGTTACATGATTTTGACTAACAATTTTCAAATGTATGAAAGTTTGCTCCATGGAAAAGTTTGCTGCAAAACACATTACTATAGGATTGAATAAGGACCACCTGACCCGTATTGGATTAGTATGAGACGTCCGATTTTTTAAACTTGAAAATGATATTTTTAATTTTGTATGTCATGGCAGTTGATCAGCTACCAAATAGTTATGGATATATTTGTCAGTATTTTTGTTTATTTGTGTTTTTCACTTCAAAATAAGTATGATGGAATATAAAAGCAGTTTTGTAAAATTAAATATATTTTATCAAATTATATTAAATTGATGTCAAAGAAACAGAACTACGATCCATTTTTTATCATTTATTTGTCGGACCATTTAGTTAAAAAAAATAACTTAAAATATAAAAGTAAAAACAGTTCTTCCAAAACATTAATAAACAAAATAATTATATTTATGTGAAACCACCTAGTGCGAACTTATTTAATCATAAATATTGGTCCGGAGTTCTTCAAACAACCAAAGAACTTGGTTGTTTCAACTACCTTCCGCTCTCCAAAGCAACAATTTTTGTAAATGGATCCCTCCTTCCAGAAATAGATTAAAACTAAATTGTGATGACTCTTATTTTCCAAATGGAGAATCAAGTAGTGGAATAATATTAAGAAATCGTAATGGTGTGCTAATCAATGTTTCAACAGCTTCTCGAACTAATGGTTCACTTTCGTTTCTTGGATTCATTGTTGGTCGAAATAGTTCTTTTAACAAGGATACGAAAAAACAATGGAACGGAAAAAATCTAGGCACCAATTGTGATCGTCCCTAGTGGAATCGCCAATTTGGTGAGGATTTTCTATGGTTTGTAGAGTAAAATTGAGTAAGTAAACAGAAGTAAAGAGATTTTGGGAGAAGTAGTTTGTAGAGAGAGAAAGTCAAGAAGTGAAAATAGTTTTATCTCAAAAGTTAGAATCCTCTCTTAGTTCAAGTCTGACCATTATATATAGGCCCACTGACTTAAGCATAATAAAAACGGTTACACAATGGGTCTAATTGCACATCAGTCCCTCACATATTCATAAAGTTCTAAATCTCACATATAACTATATAATTTATAATACAAGGTTTTATTTGTTTACATTTTGATCCCTAAAGTTCCATTTTCTTATCAGCAGCCCACTTAGTTCTTATGAAAGTCAATGAATGAGAACTAATTAGCTTCGTAAATCTTTACATGTAGAGAAGAATCCCTTTATCCAAGATCTGAGCTGCTTCAATTTTACTGTCTCCATATTCTTAACTTAATGCCTCTGATGTTTTCATATGGAGTCATTTCCTTCTAACGGTTATAATTGTTCGAAGCAGAGATCCAGTAGGTGATGATGCCCTAGGCATTAGGTCTGCCACTAGGCCTATCATATGGCAACTTCTCCTACTTCACAACATTTTTTAGAGAGAGAGAGAGACAAAAAAGGTTCACTTGGTACCTTCATCTGAATCTTCAACCCTTAGACTACCTTCACCGGAAAACAAACATTATCCTCATGTTTTTCAAGTTTGTTTATGAGAAAACGTCCAAAACTCAAAAAACCAAAAGTCAAAACATCCAGACAAACAAAAATCTCACTTCGGATCATACGACTACTTCTGCATAAGCGTAAGGGCAGATGAATATAGAGCAGCTGGACTGATAAACAACGCTCCTCGTGGCTTGTCTACAGAGACATTATACTACGATAACTTCAATCATAACAAAACTCCTTTTAATTTGTAAAATTCTTCTCTTTTAGAAAAGAATCAGTCATCCAAAACTCAGACACCAAAGACACCTCAAATTTCACCTCTTCTAAATAGACCATCACCTCGAATTCCTTATGTAAGCTCAAATCCTCGAATCAATCACAAGGCAATCCAAACTAAATCCTATTCAAGAAGATCAGAGGAAACTCCTTCTCTAGTTAATTCCCAGCCCCTTCGTCCACTACGAAAGGAAAACTTTTTAGCTCATACAAAAACTCAACTTCCTCAAACCCTAAAAAGAAAAACCTTCATAGCCATGGGTGACGATGCTGATCTCACCTCAAATCCATCAACTTCTTCTCCTCCCCGAGGGAAATTGTTGAGACAACAACATAATCTTAACAAAACCCCTCAAGTAACCCACCTTGACTCGTGGATGAGGCATCCGAGGAGGAAATGGATTATGAAGCCACACAATAAAAAATCGAGGCTGATACAGAAGAAGATGCTTTGAAGGAAACATATAGTAAAATAATGAGGGGCATTTTAAAGGAAAAAATACCTATAATAAGAAAAAAGAAATCTTATGTGAAGTTTTCCGAAGAGTTGGTTGCATCAGTCAGCGAAAACCTAAAGCCTCTCGATGCACAATATATCTTATCTTTAAAGAATCTTGCTTACACATATTACCAATGGAACCAAACATATGAGCTCAAAAAACAATAGGGAATGGGGGAAAAATTATACTTCATCTACCCAAAGAAGGAGAAACCCCTTTGGACTGTAAAAAGGATGAACCGGTGGTCTACCCAGCGATCATCAATTGAGGTCTTCGATTTCCACTAGACCCCATGATAGTGGAATACTTTGAAATTCTAGATCTGTGCCTAACTTAGGTGACACCTAATCAGTGGTTCACTTTGCTTTTTCTGATTATGAGTTCTTGATTAGCCCAAATTCCCATCTGCATCGAATGAACCGGTAATTTCATTTTAATATATCACATTGGATGATGCCTTGAAGATCATCAATGATTTGTTGGAGGCGAACAAATTTTGGAAATTTTTTTGTCTTCATCTCAGGAGCTTGGGAAAATGGTAAAGAGATTTCTGAAGCCATCCCAACGAAGTTGAACCTCCTTTGGAGGAGTAATAGTAAGTCTTTTTATTTTATTATTTGAATTGTATCTCCAATTAATTTTCTACTTATTTCTCATCAAGTTTTGTGTTGTGTTCATAGTTTTTGAGGCGTTACAAACTTCGTCGAAAAGATGCCAAAAACATTTTTATTAAGCTTGCGGCCTGGGCTGAAAAAGAATGGGCAACGTGTTTCACACAGCCTTTGAACCTATCAATTTTCTCAACAACCACATGTGGAGAATGAACATGGGAGCTGCTCTCTCTGAGAATCTAATAAAGCCACAAAATCCTTTATTAGCTGTCAAAAGGCTAGTGGCCCATGACTGTAAATTCTTTCTGTCTGTTCGATACAGATCAGATAGCCACTTTCCCCTGAAGAAGAAGGAAAAAAACAATAAAAAGCAGCTAGCACATCTAGTGCTAGCCTTTCAGAAGCTCTTATACCGCTAAAGTCAAAAAGAAAAATAAAAGAAAAGAGCCTCCCCATTATCGAGGAAGGAAAAGAAGTTGAGCCTTCTCCAAAAAGGAAGAAGACAACTGCCCTGACGAAAAAGAAGAGCATAACTAAAACCACTCCTCAGAAGAGAGAAAAAAATAAAGCTGTAAAAGCCGTTCAAGAGGTGCCTTCTGATGCTGATGAAATTGTTGTTGTGGTAGATCAACAAAAATAAAATGAAGCAAGTGTTGAAGAGGAAGCAGTCAACAAGGAGATAATGCTGCAGACAATAATCGAGGTGATGAAAACTTTGATCCTGATAGCTTCATCAACTTTGATCAATCCCAAGAGCTTGCTAGAGATGAAGATCCATACATTCAAGAACTTTAGGACCAAATGCAAAATTATGGTAAAAGGTCTTCTCCTGTTCTTCCTGAAGCAACTTCACCAGAGGTCTCTTTGCTTCTATCTTCCTGTGCTCTTATACCTGTCCCTAGGCCTATAGTCTTTCCTGCCGAAGAACCATCCGAAGAAGTTGCTCTTTAACTATTTTCCAATCTTGGCATTGCAGCACAAAAATTAACCCGAAAAATTGAACCGGCTCAAAATCAATTAGACCATATAGAAAAAGAGATGGTTCGTCATAAAAAATTGTTGCTGCTGAAAAAAGAATGAGGGAAATCTTTGGTGGCCACGTGGAAAAGTAGTTTCATGGATTTCAACTGGCCAGATCTGAATTCATCAAATGGCTCATCCATCTCAAGAATCACCTCAGAGATGTGCACCAAAAAGAATGGAAGAGCTTAAAACTTCTCTTCAAAATGATACAGAACAACTTAAATCTAAGCACTCTGAAGAATTAGCTAAAAAGAATAAAAAATCTGATGATCCTCAACTTTTACTCAATAAGAGCGAGAATGAGAAGAAAAAAGTGATAGAGGATATGAATGCTCTCAAAGCTCAATTTGACGAAGAGAAAAGGCTTGTTGTTACTACTGCTGAGAACAAATATGGAAAGAACATGTTAGCAGCCATAAAAAATGTCGAAGAACAAATATATGTTAATCTTCTTCGCAATATTCATGCAACATTTACTATGGCTGACCTCTTCAACTTTTGGAAGCATATTCCTATCAAAATTCCGCCCATCAAAGTTTTTGATCCTATTCCTAGCTCTTCATTCGAAGAAGTGAAATCAGAGGAAACTACTTCTAAACAAAGGGAATCTTCTAAAGAAAGCTTCGAAGAAAAATAACTTTGCTATCTCTTTTTTTGTTTGTGCCTGTTAGTCAATTGTTGTAGAATGACTTGATTTTGATAGATGCCTTTTTACTTGACATTTAAAAACTTATTTTATTATCATCGAATTAAATTGAATGTAGAAAGACTTTGTTTCTCCTATATTCTTATTATATATATATATATATATATATTAATAAAAATTACAAGTGATGCTCACCTAAAATATAACTTATATCATAACTAAAAATAGAATTTTCAAAGTGGAAATACTTGAACTTCATTGGTGTGTTTAAAGAATGTTAACACCTTCGAATAATTTCGTGCGTTTAGAGAACGTAGCATTTCAAATATTGTTGTGCGCTTACAGAACGTAGCATTTCGAATATTACAGTGAATTTAGAGAATCTAGCATTTCGAATATGGTTGTTTATTCGAAAAGTGTACTCAACACTTAAGAATAATTACTCTTGGTCAAATTCAAAGATGACGAGTCTTTAACTAGTTACCAAAATAATTTAGACAAGTATAACAACCATTGGCCAAAAAACATATATTTTTATTGATAGCTTTGAATATTTACATAGCACCTCATGAAAATCATTATGGGCCAACAAAGTAGGAAATAGTATGCTAATTATTCAAAAAATAACAATTTTAAAAAATAGTTACTCATAGTATAATTTTAGATGTTCTGTATTCCAAGGATGTTGAAGCATCCACCCCTGGTCGTCACAAAGGTGATAAAAACCTGGCTTTATTTTTTTCACAACCATCTAAGGACCCTCCCAATTTGGGGCCATCTTGCGGAGGCTATTTTCCTTAGTATGGAGGAACACCTTCCTTAGAAGTTTATCACCAACATCGAAACCTCTCCTTCTTACATTTGAATTATATCTACTCCTCATAAGAGTCTGATAATGAATCATGTTCAGGTGAGCTCTAATTTTTTTCCTCAATCAAATCTAAATATTCACTTTTTGCTTCGTCATTCAGGTTCTCAGAATATTAAGCTACTTTAAAAGAAGGTAACATAGATTCTGCAGGACTAACAACATCCATCCCATATGTTAAGGCAAAATGAGTTTCTTAAGTAGCTTCCCTATGAGCTGTTCGATAAGCCCATAACACTTCATGCAAATAGTTAGGCCATTTTGCTGCATCTCCTGTCAAATTCTTCTTTAAACATTCCAAAGTAGATATTTTGTCACCTCTACCTGGCCATTTGATTGGGGATGAAAAAGTGTAGACAAACATTGTTTTATCGCATTTGAAGCACAAAAAGAATCCATTTCTTTATTATTAAATTGAGGACCGTTATCCGTGGTAATTTTTCGAGGTACCCCAAAGCGGCAACAAATACTGTCTACTATGAACTTAGTTACATCTTTGACCTTTGCCCTAGAAAATGGTTCAGCTTCTGCCCACTTTGTAAAATAATTCACTGCCACAATAATCATTTGGCGTCCTCCAGAAGCCATTGGCAATGGCCCTACTAAATCTATTCTCCATTTGTCAAGAGGGATGGTTTGGAACTGCAGGTTTATGAATAGAGTTGGCAAACCGTTGACAAGTATCACAACCCCAAACAAAACTTTTAGCGTCGCTCATAATTGAGGGCCAATAATACCCTGCCAACAAAACTCGACGTGTCAATGCCTTGAACCCACAATGTGCTGAACCCTCTCCATCATGTAGTTGTGACATAATGTTTTGTGATTCCTGTTTACTGAAGCATCAAAACAATGGCCTTCTCAAGTTTTTTTGTATAAAACCCCATCTAACACCATATAACCACATGATTTATCTTTTAGCTTCTTTGCTAGTTGCATATCTTGAGGCAACATTCATCTTTACAAGAAATTCAGAATATTAGTTCTCCAGTCGCTTCATATTACATCTAGAGTGACAAATATTTCTTTTGCATATTTGCACTGCTATGAGCGGGTTAAGATCAAAGGACTTTCCTGCAATAGAATCCAAGGGTATCATTCTGTGTAAGCGATGGTTGCCAAAGAATCAATAACTGTATTGTCTCCTCGACTGATATGGTCTACAGTAACGTGATTAAACAGAAGAATCAAATTCCAAAGCTCTCGAAGATATAAAATTAAAGGATCCTTTTTAGCTTTGGAAATTTTAGACACTTGATTTGCTACTAACTGGGAATTTGTATCTAAACGAATTGAAGTTGGCCCACAGATTTTTGCAAGCCTTAATCCAGCCAATGTAACCTCATATTCAGCTTCATTATTTGATGCATGAAAGCCAAACTTAATGGATTTAAACATTGTTTCCTCAATAGGAGCAATCAGTTGAACTCCAGCACTGCATCATAAAATGTTAGACCCCCGTTGTTTGAACTATCCACATCAAACTCCTTGGCAAAACCTCATTGTTCAACTCTTTATCTGATCTGCTTAAATGGAATTCAATAAGAAAATCTGCTAAGGCTTGGGCTTTGATAGCCGTTCGAAATGAAAAGATGATGTCAAAATCTCCCAACTCAATTAACCACTTAGTCATCCTCCCAGAAATATCAGGGCGCTGTAAAATATATTTTAGTGGAAATGAAGTTTGAACCTCAATAGTGTGAGCTTGAAAGTAGGGGCGCATTTTTCTAGCAACCACTACTAAGGCGAGAGCCAATTTTTCGAGCTTCAAGTACCTTGTTTAGGCTGCTACCAGACTGTTACTGACATAATATACCGGCTTCGAAATTCCTGAATCTTCAGTTATCAACAGAACACTTATCGCAAAATCCGTTTATGCAAAATACAAAGAGAGTCGTTCTCCAGTTCGACGCTTGGGCAGTATTTCTAATGATGACAATAAGTCTTTAAATTGCTTCAAATTCCAAAGTCCACTCAAATTATTTCGGTCTTCGTAACACTTAAAAGAAAGGGAAATATTTATTAATTTTTTTATAAATAAATCTATCAAGAGCAGCTAACCTTCCTGTAAAAAGTTGCATCTCTTAGATGTTCGAGGGGATGTCATTGATGCCAAAGCATTTAGTTGTTATGGGTCAGCTTCTATTCGCTTTGACATTTCCAAAGTAGAAAAGTTCGATGCGATGCAAGATCCCGATGACCACATCGAACAATTTAAGAACTATATAATGAACTTTGAAGATGATTGATGAGTCCGGAAATATTCGCCACTACTTACTGATAATACCAGACAGGGGTAATTCAGACAATAGATACCCACTGAACTATCCAGACAGGACAAAAGTACTAAAACACTAAACACCTTTTGACTAAGCTATGGGCTAATCTACTTAAAAAAATAATGGGTCTTTAAACACGACCCAGTATTGCAATTTGACCCAAAATCCCATGGGTCTATAATTAAGGGTATAAATACCCAACCACTTTTATTAATGAGGGTAATAAACATTTAATACAACCATGGAGCTCAAATCTATCACTACCAAACACCCAAACATTTAATACCCTTGAAATTCCCCAAAATACCGGACGAAATTACCCTCAATAAAAAATAATCCTCACCAAAATGGCGACCACAGTGGGAGAAGAAGGAGCCTGAATCTAGAATTCAAAACCAGCAAGAAAAATCAGTTCGGATGAATCCGAACTAGCAAGCGGTGCCACCACCTTTGATAGAAGTGGTGGGTGAGAATGATGAGTACACAATCGATGAACGTGACAGACTGAAAGCTGAAATAGAAGCCTTGAGAGCTGCTAAAAAGGCGGAGTTAGGCTTGAAATAAAAATCGAAAGTGTCAGCCATTCACCACACTGACAATCTAAGGGAGAATCACCCATCATCAAAAACTCATTTGAGTGCTAAAAAGACCCATGTCAGCTGCAAAAATTCTCACTAATCTAAAACGGTGGAGAGCTCAGATTCTGAGTCCTCTAGCAGCTCCTCGAATGAGGATGGACTTGAGGAGTCCCTGTCATCAAGCAGTGATGAGGGTAGATCTAAGAAAAATCAACAGTTGGTTAAAAAGTATTCAAGAACGAGGGACATGCATGGAAGGTTGAAAATGCATCTAGGAAAAGGGTCGTCTCACAGCCACAACCATAGCCTGAGGCATGTGGATCAACTACTGATGGATCCCTTTGCTTTCCATGATGAGCCAGGTATTTTTGCAACACCTAATGAAGACACTATCTTTAGTCGTGGCTGAAATTGGAGACAATCTCCATTGTTCTCCAAAATACTGTCCGGAAACCTTCCTTAGAGGTTTGACAGTACTAAGATGGAAAAGTGTGATGAGAGAAAGGATCCAGATAATCATCTGGAGTAATTTAAAAAAAAATTATGATGACTTTTGACGATGATGAAAAGTTGCTCCACAGATCCTTCTCTCAATATTTTACGATGTTAAAGTATCAGTGCTGATTCCCCTTCGATGTTCCTACATCGTCTTTCTTCTTGGGATCTTTGGATTCGTCACCGGAACTCTCCCCGGTTCCTTCCTCCTCATCAGTAGTGGAATAAATTCCACTACTATAGCCATGTCGATCACCTTCTACCATAGTATGAAACGGGAGGTCCTCAAACTCCACATATCTCCATAAATCTCCAAGCGTTCGCTTCGGAAATTTCTGGTGAACAAGAAGTATCATGTCAGATTTGACCTCTGCATCTCTTACCTCCAGAGGGTCTATCACCTTATTGGTATACTCATCGATCTTGGTCTGGATAGTTATTTCCTGATCTTTCACTAAATCCTCTTTCTCCTTGGTGGCCCTGGACACAACTTCTTCGAGAGAAGTCTTGGCAGTGAACAAGGCTTGGATGGTATCATCCTTAATCTTCATGTCTCCCTTTAATTTGGAAAGATTTTTTTTTTTCAATCCGGAGCATTTGGTTTGGAGGTCTGTGTTAGCTTTCTCTGAAGTGACCACCTTGACTGCCAGATCTTCTTTCTCATTTCTCAATTCCTCAAGCTCCTTCTTCAAGGCCTCAACACTTTGGTTGGCATTAAGGAGGTAAGTTGATAATATTTCTTTGTCTGCTTTGAGGGTGTCGATGAGGGCAGGTTGATTCTTTACTTGCTTTTCCAAGTTGAGTACTGACTGAATCTGGGCCAGGAGAGAGTGGGTCACCACTTCATGTTCCCCGGAGACGGTAAAGGACTTACCATTGAAAGTTACCATGTTGGAGGAGCTTGGAGGAAGGTAGGGGCCAGCAAAGTCGTCTTTCTAAAACTCTCCAAAATAGAGACCAATGTTCTGAATACCATTGATATTTACCCCATCAATATTAATATCCCCTCCGGAACCCTCTCCAGTATATAGATCAGTGGGGATTTGTTCTGCCAAAGTGGGGTCAGTTGGATCGACTGGAGGTAAAGACTCTGAAGGGCGGAGGACTATTTCATCTCCTAAGAAGACCTTCTTCTTAGTAGCCTTCTCATCGCTGCTAACTCCCCTTTTTCGGTCCTTTTTAGGAGGCTTTGGTTGGCTTTGGGGTTCACCTGTTTCCTTAATGGACTCGTCATCAGCTACTTTAAGTAAAGCAGCATCAATCCCTCTCTGGACCAGTTCTTCTTGACCCTCCGGAGCAACCTCTTCTGCAGCACCCCGAACGGCCTCTATTGCAACCTTCTTTTTCTTACATTTCTTCCCTTTCATTTTACTTGGGGCTTCGGCTCTGGAAGGCAAGGCCAATTTAATGTCTTTCACTTCCGTTCTTGTAAGAATAACGATCGGAGGAGGTGGTGTAGTCAACTCCTTCCAGGTGAGGTCTCTCCGGCCCGTTGTGTTCCATAGGTGGGACCTCACCAAGTTGCCTGAGGTAAAGTAGTTGTGGAAAGCATTCCCCCAACGCTCAACAGCCCAAGCATTTAATTTGGCACATGTAGTCTGCCCCTTCTCTAAGTAATCGATGAACTCCTTCAACAATACTGACATAAAAGGAAAGGCCATTCAGTGATAAGTTTTTTTCAAAATAAGAAGACAAACAAAGTAAAATACTTACCTGAGCTTTTCCACCTGCTGGTGAGCATACTAGGATTGACACCAGCTTTGATTTTCCTCTCATTCGCCCACGCCCCGCTAATGAACAGGAACTGGTTCTTCCAGTTTTTCTCTGACTCGAGCAGGTCATCCACCACTTTAAATTCATCTCCCATATTGAAGTGGTAGAATGGGACATGGTCATTTTTAGAAAGGTTGGCCACTGCAGCAAACTGCTCCATTGGAAGATGACGATTTCGCTAAGCTTGCAGTCCATCGGAGTCTCCGGTGTGACTGGTATCCTCACCTTAACAGATTCAGGGATCCCCCACTTGGTCCCTCACCTTAACAGATACTTCACATTTCCCTTATGGAAGCAAGGCCCCACCTTGCCTTCTAGACTCTCCGACAGATCTGGATGGGTCATGTAGACTTTCTCCTTGCCTTTTCCCTTTTTATCGGAGGCAGCATCTTTAGTCTTCCGGTAAGCTTTAGTCTCGAATGGAGCCTCTTCAACACTATCCTCCATCACCTTTTCCATCATTGTAAAAGGTTTATCAGCCGTTTTTTATGGGAGAGTGCTAGTTGGTGGCTCAGCAGGTTGTCCGGATGGTTGAGCATCAGCCTCTCTTAAGGATCTACTGTCTAGCTGGGCCTCAGCTCCAGAGGATTTAGTATGAGAGCTAGTTCTAGTGGCCTTGGGTACGGAGGGTTTGTCTTTTGGGGCTCTAATAGATGATTCTGATCCAGAGGCTTTATCATTGGACCCAGACTTATAGGGCCATGTTTTGGAAGACTTGGTTTGAGAGCCAGTTGCTTGACCCTTTACCAAACGTGTTGTCCGACGAGGGTTAGTTTTTTCTGGAGATTTCTCGATGTCTGACCCCTTAGCGATGAATTAGGAGGGCTTTCTAACAATCGATACCGCTTTTTCTTGCACGGTAGAAGGCTGAGACTCTTGAACCGAGGAGCCTGAAGGGGTTGGTGAGAGTCTTGGTTGGAATAAACGCCTAGGTTTTGTACTTTTGACAGAGGATGATCCTCGATCAGCTTCTGAAGATGGTGTGTCAGGTTTACTGATTGGAGAGACTGGAAGACCAGCAGTGATACGTCTCTCACATTCAACTTTTTTTGCTTTTTCTAGTTCCGAAAGATTAAGCCAACCACCTTTCACAAGAACGTTTCTCGCTGTGAACATAAAATACCCAAGAAAGGTTTTTGAGAGAAGAGGTAAAAATTCTGAGAAGAAGAAACTGCAAAAGTGATGAAGATGGTGAAACAATAAAGGAAAATAATTTATACTAGTGAGGCAAAAGTTACTGATACCTAGAAGAAAACAAAGAGACTAATGTAATGATTAAAGGCGGCGCTGACGTAAGAAACATTAAATTCAGGAGTTTCTTTTTGGGCTTATTGGGAGCGCCGTTCTAGGAAGAAAACGACTAGTAGAACGAATTAAAACGCGTCACGTGTCCCACGATCCAGAGGAAAACTCTTGGAATTCTAAGAAGGATTTAATCCGGATAAACCCTGAACTGAGTACATGAACGATCCAGAGAATGTTATTATTGGTTAAATGAGTTTTTCAGTCCTGCCAAAGATCTTTGACAAAACCTAAAAAAAGGGCTACTGATGAGTCCAAAATTATTCGCCACGTCTCACTGATAAAACCAGACAGGGGTAATTCAGACAATAGATACCCAGTGAACTATCTGAGCAGAACAAAAGTACCACTAGACACCTATTGACTAAGCTAGGTGCTAATCTACTTAAAAAACTAATGGGTCTTTAAACACGACCCAGTATTGCAACTAATGGGTCCATAATTAAGTTAATAAATACACAACCACTTTAATTAATGAGGGTAATGAACATTTATTACAACTAGGTAGCTAAAATCTCTCACTACCAAACACCCACACATTTAATACCCTTGAAATTCCCCAAAACACCTGACAAAATTACCCTCAGTAAAAAATAATCCTCACCAATGACGACCAGATGGTATGTCGTGCATTTTCACAGACTTTCAAGGGAACAACTTTAAAGTGGTAAAATCATCGATCAGATGTGGAAGAGAATAAAGAAGATGTACCATTAAATTCGAGGTGGGTTGTCCGAACAGATGGAGGATCTAGTGTTTTGGGGTGCAGTGCTGGGGTTCAGTTAATAGCTCCAACTAGAGAAACAATGATTTGGTCTACTAAATTTGGTCTTCATGCTTCGAATAATGAATCTGAGTACGAAGCTGCTTTGGCAAGTTTAAAATTGGCAAAATTTTGTGAAGCAACTTCAGTACGCTTGGAAACAGATTCTCAGTTGTTAGTGAATCAGGTATCTGGATTTTCTGAAGCAAGAAAGGATCATTTGATTTGTATATCTTCGGGCGCTTCAGAATTTAATGCTTCTGTTTGACAATGTTGTTATGGAATATATTGGTCGAGGGAGTAACATGGTGGCTGATTCTTTAGAAAATATTTCTTACAAGGAAGAATATCCATGAATTTTGTTACAAGAAAATGCTTCAATTATCACTAAATCTAATCAGTGCGAATGCATATAGGAATCTTTTGTTACAGATGAAATAAGACGAGGCGATTGGCCAAAAAATTAAGGGGTAAAGTCTTCAGATATATAGTGTTAGATGGAATATTGTATAAAAAGGCATTGAGCAGACCATTATTACGATGTTTAGGCAAACAAAAATCACAAGAGGTGTTATCAGAATTGCATGATGGTGAAGGGTCAGCTCATTACGGGTTTAAAGCTCTATCACGACGAATTTTACTTGCACGGTTCTATTGGCCTACAATTATGAATGATGCTAAGAATTTAGTTCGAAGTTGTGATACTTGTTAGAGATTTACCAATGCTATTCACAGACCAACAATGCTGCTTATGTTTATAACTGAGGCGGTACCGTTTGATGGTTAGGGGATTGATCTGGTGGGTCCTTTGCCGATGGATTCTGAAGGAGGACAAATGATAATTGTAGTGGTGGATTATTTTACAAAGTGGGCCGAGGTAAAACCGTTATCAGGGACAAAAGCAAAGGATGTGATCAAGTTTATTATCAACAACATTTGTTGTCGTTTTGGTGTTCCTCGGAGGATTACAACAGATAATGGCCCACGATTTAATAGCAAAGAGATGGTTTTATTTTGCACGTCGAAAGGAATACAAAATTTTTTTTCAACGTCTTTTCATCCTCGAGCTAATGGACAAGTGGAGGTAACAAACTAGACAATTTTAGATGGCTTGACAAAGAATTTGACTGGGGCAGCAGGAAAATGGCCAAACTATTTGCAAGAGGTGCTTTGGGCTTATCAGAAAACTCCTATAAAGGCTACAAAATAGACTCATTTTGCTTTAGCATATGGAATGGATGCAGTCAGCCCCATAGAATCTACGATGTCATCTTTTAGGATAAATCAATATTATGAAAGATCCAATGATAAAGTTAGAAGGGAAAATTTAGATTTGATTGAGGAGAAAAAGGTTCGAGCTCAACTGAGGAGAAAATAATTTAAAGAAGGTGGTAAGGTGTTGAAATAAGTATTCCTACACAAAGGAGAAAACCCTTGGAAAAATGGCTTCAAACTGGGAAGGGCCCTATATGGTTGTTGAAAGGATAAAGCCAGGGTCTTACCATCTTTGTGATTTCGAACGGAGGATGCTTCAACATCCATGGAATATACAACAGTTGAAGCTTTATTTGGAGTATATTTGTCTTTGTATTTTAGAATTTTTTCTTTCGAGTGGCGCACTCTTTCCTATCCTGTTGGCCCAGAAAGGTTTTAACGAGGCGTTATGTACATATTTAATATTATCAATAAAATTCGTTTTTGGCCAATGGTTGTTTACACATGTTTGAATAAAACTATCTTAACAACTTATCAAAGACTGATCATCTTTGAGCTTGGTTAAGAGTACAATTTTCTGAAGTGTTTATAACACTTTTCGAAGAAACAACCATGTTTAATAAACACATTACAATTTTTGCAAAGTGCAACGCTTAATAATGCATTCAATTTTTTTTGAAGTGCAACCATGTTCACCAACTTTACTAAGGTATTTGAGGTGATAAGCTTACATTTTATAATTATATGTTGAAAGTTCAAAGTACTTTAACATATTTATGTTAAAATTTTAGCATTGAATAATATATGAAGAGGATAAAAATAACAAGTAAGGAAACCACTTGTCAATTAGATTAATTCTTTGAAGTACAACAAGCAAATTTCTAATCTAACAAATACAAAAAAGTAATAAAGTTATTAACACGACTCATCCTACTCGGATGATTCTTCGTCTAAAGATGATGAATCAGGGATAGGATCTAAAGCTTCACTTGGACGCTTTTCGATGGGAATGTCGTTCCAAAAACTTGTGAGGTTGATCTTCAGATAATTAGCATGAAGTTCTCGAAGAAGGGTGATAGATATTTCTTCTTTTCCATTGTTAATAGCAGCCAATATGTCTTTTAAAAGTCCATCTTCGGCAGCAACAACAACAGCTGTTTCCTCCTCGAAATCTTTCTTCAATTTAGTTATCTCATCGGTCAACTCTTTATTTTTTGCCTTGCAAAGGGTAAGAGAGTTTTGGAGACCTTTGGAATTGGATATTTCAGCAGCCAATTCATTAGTATGATCAATTTTGAGCTTATTCATATCCTTTTCATGAGAATTTTTCAGCGCTTCTTTGTCAGCAATATGTGTTGTTCGCAGACGATTTTCCATGCAGAGAACGCCTTGAATAAGCTCAGACCTTGCTACTTCATACATATGAAATTGCTCGACCACCTTGCACTGAAATCTTCCCTTAATTTTTTCTCATCTTCAGCAAGACCTTTAAAGCGGACCATGTCTTTGGCCAATTGTTTCAGATATTTTTGAGAAGCTTCGACTTGGGAAGAAAGTTCTTTTGCTGCAACATCGAGATCGGTAAATGGTTGAAGCGCAACAGCGATCGCAGGATTTAGAGGAGCAGGAGGAATTTCTGTTTCTGTTGAACTACAACAAAGAATCATATCCTAACTTGTGGTTGGAGTAGAGGGACATATAATTTCTGGAGACGCTTCGACAGGTGTTGGTCTCCCAAAATTAAGCATATGATATTGAATGTCTTGAAGAGCAGGATCGTCTTCTCCAGTAAACACTTGGGTATTGTCAAAATTAATGAAACCGTCAGGATCAAAGTTTTCAGTATTTTGATCTTCGTCAATAGCATTTTCTTCGATGATTATCAAGGTGTTGTTATTGGTTGTTTGCTCTTCGACTAAAGGGTTTTGTTGATTTTCACTAGTCGTGGTTTCTTCTTCATCGATCATTGTATATGAAGTGATTTTGGCTTGTTTCTTTTTCTTTCTATAGAAACTGGAAGAAGCTTTCTTTTTCTTCGAAGATGGTTCTTGATCTTTTCCCTCTTCGATGGGTGAAAGATTTTGTTCTCCCACTATTCATTTTTGAGGCTTTGGTTGTAATGGAGTTGAAGGGCTAGCACCAGATGTGCTAGATGTCTTTTTTACTTTTCTTTTCTTTGTTAGCCTTTTCTTTTTTCTTTTTTGGCAGATGACTTTCTGACCTGTTGCAAATAGGAAGGAATACTTTGCAGTCCGGATGTAATATTCTTTTGTAGGTTATTTTGGGATTGGGATCTTCCATCAAATTACGAGGAGGCAAACCTCATTCTGTGATTGGAAACATATGGTTGTTAAGGAAATTGATCGGCTGAAAGGCAGTGTGGAAGGAATTATTCCATTCTTTCTCAGCCCAGACGGCAAGTTTCTTGAAAATCTCTTTAGCTACCGGTCCGCGTATTGAATATCGCCTTGAAATTTCTTAAATAATTATGCAAGTAGATAATTAAGGAGGAAGAAGAGACAATAAATGGAATTTAATTTAAAGTATATAACTTTCGAAGTACTTACGGTTGCTTCTCCAGATGAGATTCAACTTTGATGGGTTGGCATCAGAATTCTCTTTGCCATTCTCCCATGCTCCCGAGATGAAGATAAATTTTTGCTTCCAGAATTTATCAAATTCCAATAGATTGTCAATTATTTTTAAGTCATCAACTAGAGTAAGGTAGTAGAAGGGGAGCTTCGGACCTTTCGATAGCTGGGTTAAGGAGATAAAGTCTTTGATGTTGATTGGAATCTTGGATAACCGAGATGCTGTTATCACTGACACAAGAGTGAACCACTGATTCGATGTCACTTGAGTGGGGCACAGGTCGAGAAGTTCGAAGTATTCCATAATCATGGGATCCAGTGGAAACCGAAGACCCCAATTGATGATTTTGGGGTAGACAACCAAATCATCGTCTTTGCAGTATAAGAGAGTTTCTCATTCTTTGGGAAATCGAACCATGATTTTAACTCCTATTCCCTATTGCTTTTTTAAATCCAAAACTTGGCTCTCTTTGTAGTATATGTATCGAACGTTTTTCAGTTGAATGATGTAATTAACCTCGAGATCTCTTAAATTTCTGCCTATAGCAGCTCTTTCTTCTTCAACAATAAATCCAGGTTCTTTTGTTTTCCAAGGTTTACGGGTATTTTTATCTACGGTAGTTTATAAATTCCCATTATCAGATTCAGCTACGTGATCAGTCTTGGTAGCGTCAAAATCAGGTTTATTCGCTTCAAATATTTCTTCTATATTTTAGGAAGGGTTTTCTTGAGGTAATGGATCCACAATTTCTTGTGAAGGATTATTTGCTCGAGGAACCTCCTTGGTTATTTCTCTCTGGGGAGAAGTTTAACTATCTTGGTTCGAAGGGGGAGGAGATGGAATGATTTCTGAATCGTCTCCCATAACTATAAAAGTTCTTATTTTTCTGGTTGTTGAAGGATGATTCGACGAAGGAGTATTTGATATATGCCTTAAAGAAGATTCTTCACTAATCAAAGGAGAAACTTTAATTTGAGAAGAAGAGACTCGAGGTGTTTTAGGAGCTAGAACTTTGGAAGAGGAACGCTCTTCGATTATCGGAGAAGCAGAGAAAACAGGAGTTTTGGTTGGATCGAAATTACCATAGTAAATTGGGTTTCCAACAGGAGCGCTATTGATCCTGTAGCTTTATATTCCTCCGCTCTTTGAGTAATGTAAAAGTATTTGTACGCTCCAAAGACTAAATTGTTATCAGGTTCTGGAGATTTTTGTTTTTTGGGTATGTTAGCCTTGGATCTTCTGGTTTTTAGGTTTTTCTCATAAACCGGATTAAGATTGATCAGAGAAGATGAGTTTTGATTGGAAAGTTTTGGTTTTTTCTAGATGAAGATACTGAAAAGAGGAAGAATGCGATGAAAGTAGCCAAGCGTTTGAATTTTATCTCAAATGATTTGTGTTGAGAGAATGAGAAGTGAAGCTATTGCTGAATTTATAGAAAGACAAGAAGACGTGTGAAGTGGAAAAGAATCTGATGGTGATAGGGCAGTATACAAAGCAGTGAGGAAAATAAGAGCTGGACATCTGTCAGACTAGGCATCTAGCTATGGGTCTAGAAGCTATATAGTCATGATGGATTCGAACGATAATATGAAACGGTTAAATTTGTGTATAGATTTGATAAAAGTCGATGATTACATTTTAAAGCTCTACTTCCATAATGATTCGAGGAGAATTATTAGCTTTAAAGTTATATCATATTTTGGTTGCTTCGAATTGGTATCTGTTTTTGGTCGCTTCGAATGGATGCTTCGAATTTTCATTTTCCGATTGATTTTTGGACTTTAAGCTTGTATCATAACCATTGATATGACATGCGGAAGAATTCGAAGATATTTTAGTTCTCATTCATTTACTCACATGAGAACCAGGGGGCTTCTGATATAGAAGTAGGATTTTAAGGACTAAGTTATAAATAATGTAAATTTAAGGATTAAACTGTAAAATAATGTAAGTTTAGTCCTTTAATTATAGATAATGTAAGTCTTAGAGAACATTTATGACTATGTATGATTGTTAAGGACTAAAGGGAAATTTGTCCTTTTTTGTAACAGATTTCACTTTAAGGCTAAGTCTTGGCTCCTCTATATAAACGGCAAGACTAACCTAATAAAGGAGTTGAACACTTTTTCTACTAAACTCATTTGTGCTTAAACTTTCTCTCTTTAAAAACTCTCTAACTCTTTCTCTCTAGAATTCGCTCATAACAATTTCCTAGGGAAAAATTTATACTCACCAAACATAACACAAAAACTTTCCTGATCGAACTCCAAAGGTACATTTCTCAGAATTTAAGTTTAGTCTAATAGCCCTCAAATTCAAAAAAAGTCTCATCCAAATCTTCCAAGTGTCCATCAACTACTAAACTCTTAACCACCATATCATCAATATACACCTCCATATTTATTTCAATCAGAGAAGCAAAGATTTTATTCATTAATCTGTGATATGTGCCTACAACATTCTTTAACCCAAAGGGCATAACCTTATAACAATGCAAGCCTCGAACCGTGATGAAGTTGGTACTCTCTTGATCCTTTGGATCCATATGAATTTGGTTATACCCTGAAAGTGCATCCATAAAGGTCAAAATTTTATTTCCCGAAGTGGAATCAGATCCTTTCAACTGCTTTATTCGAGGAACGAGATATAGATCTTTAGGACAAGCCTGATTCCGATCTGTTAAGTCGACGCACATTCTCCATTCTCCATTCTCCATTTCCTATTCTTATTTTTAACTACCATTGGGTTTACAGACTATAAAGGATATTGTGACTCCCTTATATGTTCGACGATTGATAAACGATCCACCTTGGAAATGATTGCTTCTACTTTCTTAAAAGAAAAAAACACGCATTTTTTATATAACAGGTTTGAACTTCAAATTAATTGATAGGCTATGACATATTACTTCGATTCACATCTTCTGTTTTCCAAGAAAAATAAGTCCAAATTGTGAAACAAAAACTATAATATTTGTTGACGTAAAACTAGGGTCAGTAAGGTTTCTATTCGAAGTAATTTTCCATTCTCCATTCTCCATTTCCTATTCTTATTTTTAACTACCATTGGGTTTACAGACTATAAAGGATACTGTGACTCCCTTATATGTTCGACGATTGATAAACGATCCACCTTGGAAATGATTGCTTCTACTTTCTTAAAAGAAAAAAACACGCATTTTTTATATAACAGGTTTGAACTTCAAATTAATTGATAGGCTATGACATATTACTTCGATTAACATCTTCTGTTTTCCAAGAAAAAAAGGTCCAAATTGTGAAACAAAAACTATAATATCTGTTGACGTAAAACTAGGGTCAGTAAGGTTTCTATTCGAAGTAATTTTCCATCAGGAAAAGCATATTCCTCTATATTTTCACTTACTGTTAAAGAACCCGGGGTTTCCCTCGTATCGTCAACCCCCTCTTCGAGATCCGAGGCTAACCCCCCTGGTTGTTATTATGCCATTTTATCACCACTACTTGACCATTGAATCCAAAGATCTTTGGTATAACATTCTCTAGCAACCTTCTGATCACTTTGGACGATCCCCATGCGATCTCCGATGACATATTTGAGGCATTGATGGAATGTTGACACAACTCCATACATCCTCGATAACTAATATCTTCCAAAAGTGACATTATAGCTTGTTCGAAAATCCACCACCATAAACAACACTTGAACATTCTTTCTGAGATGTTCCCTTCCCAAACTTAACTCTCTCTCGAATTCCTGAGTTACTTGTGATGTTACTCCTGTAAAACCAATGATTGTACATTCTGATTGGGAAATATGAGGAGGATTATGCATTTTATCATAAGTTGACTTGAAAAGAACATTTGCAGAGCTCCCTGTGTCTATCAATACACGTCGGATTTCAATTCCAGCTATCTCTGCTCCAATCACCACCACATCTTCATGAGGACCTCCAATGCCTCTCAGATCATCTTCATAAAAAAGAATGAAGGGAACATCTATATTACCATATAGATTAGTAGACATCTCTCATTCTATATGAGTAGCTAAGCTTATTACATGTCTTTTCTAGAACTTCCAGTATTGACAGTCATAATATCTCCTCCGAAAATTGCCAATGACTCGAACACGGCCTTATTTAACGAGCTCTTACGTATAGGTTGGGCTGAATTCGAATATTGCCCTTGATTGTTTGGCACCTGTCCTGAGTTCTATTGTCTAGTTCCAACCACTCCTTGAACTTTAATTGACTCTTCTACCTTAATTTGGTCCTTCACCTGATCCATCAGTGTTCCAAAATTCAAAGCTCTTCGCTTTGTTGTTTCATTCGCTAGATCTTTTGGTAACAATCCTTGTCGAAATGCAGTTATTGCTACCAGCTCCTCACAATTATCGAAACCAGCCTTGGTCAACACAAATCGCTTAGTATAGTCCTTCAATTTTTCTATTATTGCTTGTTTACATTGAATTATCGTATCTCCATTCGCTCGCATCTCTTTCTTTCACACAAACTATCTTCGAAAAGCTGTATAAAAATCTCTGAAATTGGAAATAGACCCCCTTAGACTTCTATTGTACCATTTTAAAGTCGTTCATTTGAATGTTTTAGAAAATCTTTACACACCAACCTATCATCGTCCTCGAAATTCATCATATAATTTTTAAACTGTTGGATGTGGTCGTCAGGGTTGTGCTTCCCATCAAATTTTTCAGCATTTGAAATATCAAACCGTTTCGAAAGAGAGATAGTACTTATCTCAGTTGTCAAAGGAGAATTTCTCCAGTCAACTCCTTGAACATATTGATTGTCATTCCCAGCTCCTGACACAACTTATAAATTTCGATCATCCACCACGTTGTACTGATTCGACGTGTTTCTTTCACACTATTCAGTTTCCCTCAAGCATCATAGTATACTCTCCTTTCTAACTAAGTATTCCTTTCAGGATTTTGAAGGGTCGATCTTTTTTTCTTTCGAAGATCCTCGATACCTTTTAAACTAAAATCCTAAACTTTCTATTTTCTCGTCACTGGACGCAAAATACCTCTGTTTGTCTCTTTTCTCTTTTCATGAAGTGTGACGCTCCTTACAAGATTCAAAATGAAATTTTTTTGCTCACTTCAAACCTAACGAGCTGTGCAAGATCAATCAAACTGATCACCATCGTCATTTTTGTCATCCAATTGTCTCACTTTTGTTTTCAGCCTAACTGATTGGATTTCTTGTTCTCTCTGGTCATACTTCTCATTCAGAGCTGTAATTTTGTCTAATAGTTGATTCATTCACATTTCAATATCCGACTGAGTTTGTCGAACTGGAATAGATTCCTCTGGTTTATCATCCTCTCCTTGCAAATCAAGTTTCAATGTTTCAATAGCTGCTCGAACTAATGCTTCACTTTCATTTCTTGGATTCATTGTTGGTCGAAATAGTTCTTTTAACAAGAACAAGAGAAACCAATCGAACGAGAACAATCTAGGCACCAATCATGATCGTCCCTAGTGGAGTCGCCAATTCGGTGAGGATTTTCTATGGTTTGTTGAGTAAAATGGAGTAAGTAAAGAGAAGTAGAAAGAATTTGGGAGAAGTAGTTTGTAGAGAGAGAAAGTCGTCAAGTGAAAGTAGTTTTATCTCAAAAGTTAGGGTCCTCTCTTAGTTCAACCCTAGCCATTATATATAGGTGCAAGGACTTAAGCATAACAGAATCGGTTACACAATGTGTCTAATTACACATTAGTCCCTCACATATTCATAAAGCTCCAAATCTCTCATATAACTATACAATTTATCATACAAGGTTTTATTTGTTTAAATTTTAATCCCCAAAATTCCATTTCATTATCATATCCCAGCTTATGATTTTAGGAAGGATAGTCTTGATGTGTGTCTTTCTAGTGACCAGATTCAGACTCTAAACATATGCTTTGTAGTCATAAATTTACGGATATCAGCCTTGAGAATGCCTGCAAAGTAGGACCAAATACTACAAGAAAATATAAATGAGACAAAAAGATGATCTTTAGATTCAATATTCTTACAAAACTAGCATTTAGATGTCATAGTTATGTGCCTAGTTTGCATAATTGTGTCTATAAGAAGTTTGTTTTGAATCTGCCTCAAAGCAAGAAAATAATAATTTCTTGGAGTTATCTAGCTCCATAGGTTTTCAAAAAGTGAGGATTTGTAATGGATAGGTTTGATGGTATGCATTGTGTCTTTTATATTGAATTTTGCACTTTTAAAAGGTATCCAGTTGATAGTATCATTAACCTGGTCATTGATACTAGTTTTTTATACCAATTTAATGTTGAAGTCTGCTAATAATGGTTTGAGTTTATGAACATTCCATTCATTATTATCCCAAAATAAATTGACCATAATTCATTTAAACCAACTATTCTTAGTATTTGAATTGAGATTGATAAGAGGAGGTTTTCCATACCAGTTATCCAGCCACAGATCAACATTACTTGTACCTAATATCCATGATCTTGTCATCTGTAAACTCTTTTATATTAGACACCTCTTCCATGTTTGTGAACCCTTTTTGGAGTAGTTTCTTTGGAGGGAGTGGCTACATTTACAGTAGATGCTATGAAGTAGATTATCCCACAAACAATTGTTTTCTCTAAATCTTATCCACAGTTTGCATGAGAATGCTTTTTGAATATCTTACAGACTTCATACATTTAGTCCTCATTCACTATATGTTTTGTAGATTGCGGACCATGAAGACCAGTGTAGTTTATTCTCCTTATTTCTTGAGCCTCAAATTAACTTGTTCATCGATCTCTCTATCTTTGTAATGATAGAGGAAGGCAACCAACAACTTTGTAACTAATGTAATGGGATATAAATTAGCACAAAATCAACCAATGTTAGTCTACCACCATATGATAATCTTTTATCATTCCAATTTGCTGTCTTTTCTTTGATCTTTTCTAATAGATGGCGGAAGTTGGCTGCTTTGATGTGTGGACTAAGTGTAATTCCCAGGTAATTTGTAGGAAGATAGCTTGTGCTAAAATTTGTTTGAATTTCCAATGTTCTTATTCTGTTCTGAGGCAAGTTAACTGCTGTTATTATAACTGTTTTTTCCTTGTTGAGTGATTGTCCTGAGATGTCTTGGTATACATACAAAAAGTTTCCAATGTTCTTCATAGAAATAGTTAAACCATTAGTGAATATTAGTAGATCATCGGCAAATGAAAGACTTGAGATGATCATCTTGCTTCTATTAGAGAATCTTAAAGACTTATGAGCTATAAGCAGAGCATTCAATCCCCTTAAAATGATTTCTTCAGCCAAAATAAAAAGACTGGAGGATAAGGGGTCCCCTTGTCTGACGCATCTTTTTAGTTGAAGGAAACCAACTAATTCTTCATTCATAGCAGTAAATACATAAATTTCTTTTATAAGATTACCAACTAGTTTGATCACTTTGTTGTTGAAGCCAAAATATTGTAAAACTTTGAATATCAAACTGTGGGATAAGTTGTGGAAAGTGTTTGACATGTCCACCTTGATGAATATGTTTCTTTCCTGAGTCTTCCTTTAAATATCATGTATGAGTTCCTTTGCAATTAAAATTTTCTCATGGATCGATCTGCCTTTTACATAGGCTCCTTGCAGTTCAAGGATCATTTTAGGCAAAATAGTAGATAATCTATTGTTTAACAATTTTGACATAATTTTGTTCATCATAGAAAAAAGGTTAATAGGTTTATATTGGTTCGAGTAGGAAGGGTTTTTGATTTTAGGAGATAAACAAATTCTATTAGCCAAAATGCCCTTAGGGATGTCTTGGCCATCCATGAAAGATATCAAACCTTTAAATAGATATTCTTTAAGGATTTCCCAACATATGGTGGAAAAACATTTATTAAAGCTATCAAACTCTACGGCTCCCTCTGAGTTTATGTTTTGTATTGTACTCGAGACTTCATGCTATGTAAGAAAATCATGGAAGAAGATTGCTATCTCATTCATTTATAACTTTAGGGATATCATTAAATATGTCATTATTCATATATTCAATATGTTGATCAATATTAGAATAAGAGAGGGGAAATAAAATATCTTTAAAGTAAGCCTCTACTAACGATTTGCGAGTTTCATTATCAGAATGCCATTTGTTGTTGAGTTTTATTTCGGCTATTTTTCCTTTCCTTCTCTTTCTTTTGACATAATTATGGTAAGTTCTAGTGTTTATGTTTCCATCATGATTCCATTGAGCATTTCATTTTTGCTTCCAGAATTCTTCTTTCATTGATAGAGCAAGCAGATGCTCAATTGTGGCTTTAGATGGAGAGTTTTTGTCTTCTAGGCTATTTGAACTGATGTATCTAGCTTTGCATACTTTGACATTGTCTTCAGTTTGAATTACTTTGTCACATATATTTCCAAATCAATTCTTCTTCCAATATTTTAAAACATTTTTCAGCCTCTTCAATTTATTCCAGAATACAAACATTGGGTAGCCCTTTATAGATTCATTCCAGCTTGATTCCACAATGTTGAGGGAATCCTTGTCCATTGTCCATACATTGAGAAATTTAAAGATTTTGATGTGCTTAGTTCTGTCTATGATAATTGATATGCATAGCGGTGTGTGATCTGAACATGTACGAGTCATGTGCTCCACTTTTGTTTCAGTAAAGTATTCTGACCATTCTTGATTGAATAACACACAGTCCAAACGTTTTCATTTTGTTTTGTTGGTCCACGTAAACTTTGTGCCTAAAAAACCTGCATCTTCTAAAAAGTAGTCTTTAGTTACATTATTTAAGTCATTAGAGCTTTGAAAGCAGTAATTAGTACAACCAGTTTGCTCAGGTGGGGAGGTTATAGAGTTAAAATCACCCAGTATTAACCATTCATTTTTAGACTGAGCAATGTTACGTATTGTATTCCAGAGATCCATTTTATTTCTTCTTTGGCATTTTACATACACACATGTCACGTAGAATATTTTGTCTAGCAAAAGGTGCTTGATGTTGATGTGGATGCATTGAACACAATCAAAGATAATATTGATCATTAGGTCTTCATTTCAAAGCATCCAAATTTAATTGGATACATTTGCAAAATGCTTAGTAAGTTTAAGTTCCGCTGACAGGGATTCAATCTGGTTAATGTCTATCATAGGTTCTTGGATGAACAAGGTTTTTACTTTTTCTTTTCTGAATATTGAATTTAGTCTTCTAGCTGAAGTTTTGTTTCCAACTCCACGTATATTCCAACTTAAGACTTTAATCATTTGGGACTTGTGAAAGAAGTTCCTCTTGTCTCTTTAAACTTTAGAGATTTTATCACTAATGGCTTATTTATTTTGTTTTCTCTTACTAGTTTTAGTTTTCTGTCAAGTAGTTTTTGGAAGCTTGGATCAACTTCTTTCAGTGTAAAGGTTGGAGTAAGTGGAAGACTGCATGTGTTGTCTTTGTTGAGTGTTATAACCAGCTGATAGAGATTCAGATTCGTCAGATTGTAGAAGGTTATGATTAGCATCCAAAGATTTAATTACTTCAATGATTTCCTCATTCTCACTGTCTTCTTTTACTGTATTTATTCCTTCATATGTCTCAGGAATTTTTCCATCTTTGTATCTTGTATACTTTTCCCATGGATTTTCCTTGTTCCTGGTTTCATGATAATTGAGAAGCTCTATTTTTTTTACTAGTCTCGTCCCTATGATTCACTATTATTGGCTTGATCTTGTTTGACTTTTCTGCTTTATCTTCTTCTTGAGTAGGTTGAGGAGTTTCAGGCGGTGTGTTAGGGGTATTATGTGCTCTATGATTGTTTGTTTCATCTCAATCATGTTTTAGCTTTTTGCAGGATGTTTTATCATGACCTATATGAAAACACTGATCACAGTATTTAGGTACATTCTTGTAGGTAATGTGGATCCAGGCTCCATTGTTGCTCTCAAAGCCTAACCAAATATTATGTTGTAAATTTTTGGAGATACAATCGGAACCTAAACGTAACAGACATTATATAATGTTTTGTTCTTGACATTGCTCATGTTTTGTTATATTTACAAACAAACTTTTATAATCTAACCGTTCTTTTAACCGCACAATAAATTATCCTTTAACAAATTATATGTGTTGCTAATATATATTAGCGGTCTTAACAATAGGTAAGCTTAGTTTTGTTTTTTGGGTTGATATCATAATGCTATTTTTTCCACTAACAAGTTTTATTTGTATTTGTGTATCTCAAATAAAAATATTTATATTGTCATGCTTTGAATTTTTTTATCTATGCTAATTGGTGGATTGTATTTTAACTATAAAATTATTATAAAAAGAACGGAATATAAAAGATGATAACAAAAATTAATAATGCTATAAAAAAATAAGTAAAAAAATTAACTTAAATGTCTTTTTGTGAAATCACGAGTAGTATATTAAATTCAAGTTAAATAAATCTAACGTTTAAAATAACGTAAATAGTGTTATAACAATATTTTGGTTGAGTAAGGCATGCTTGTAACCAAAAATCATGAGTTCAAGTCTTTTTACATGCGTTTTCTTGGCTGAGTCTGTCACCTTGTGTGATTTACCATCTGGCGTTGGTATGCAGGCTATTGCGTCATACTGAGATTTTATCCTGTGCATACTCGTTGAGTAGCGGCTGTGGATTCTTTCCAGAGAAAAAGAAAACATATAACAATATTTTGTTATTCAATGTTTATTGGAGTAATTTTTCATTTAGAATGTCATATGGTAAATGAATATATTTTATATGTATATTAAAAGGATTATGTTAACCTTTGTTTTTATGAATCGAGCATGTCGTCCAATATCTTCGTTACGCGATTCATTTTCCTTAGCAATTGTACGGTCATATAATTTTCTATTTGTATTGAACCGAATAATGTTACAAAATATATTAAAGTCTATTTTACAAAATCGTATTTTTTTATTAAAAATAATCTATAATAATTGGAATGCAAGAAAAAAAAACACGAACACGAATATATAGAATATAAAAAATATGTGAAATATTGTAATAGAATATTAAAGTAAAATTAGTCTAATTTAATAAAAAAATCAATTGAAACAATATTAAATTTATAATAATAAAATTAATACTATACATAATAGTTGAGCTAAATAAGTATTAATAATTATGTACCGAACACGATTTTGCATTTGGTCTACTTCCAAAAAACTTCATACTAGTTAAGGTATGTTCTTACTTAGATACCATTGATCATTCTAATGTCTAACCAATGTGGTATGTGGAATTTTGGTTGCCACCTTAACAAATCCTCCTCTCGAACAAAGTACCACCTTAGCCTCCTCTCAATTGATTTCCATCCACCCAATCTAAATGTTTCCTAGCGCAACTTCTTACTCCAATCAAGTACCACCGCTCGATAAGCCACGGGCGCTTCGAACTAGGATCTCTAGAGCAGACCATTCACCTTGAGCACGACTGCTGGTTCATCATGTTCGACTCCCGAGAATTTCATCCACATCGTAACTCATCTTGGAATGGAGCTCTAATACCATTTGTTGGGAATATGGGTACCGCATATTACGTCTCAGTATATAAGTAAGAACAATCTGATATTCACACTAGTATGATATTGTCCGCTTTACGTCCGAAAACCCGCACAACTTTGGTTTTGGTCCACTTCCATAAGGCCTTAAAATAGTTGAGATATGTTCTTACTTATATACCATTGATCCTTCCCATGTTTAACCGTATGAGATGTGAGAATTTGGTCTCCTTCCTAACAACTAGTTTGAGGACTTCGGGAACAAAGCGGATAATATCATACTAGTGTGGAGATCGGTTGTTCTTACTTATATACGGAGGCAGAATATGCGATACCCGTATTCCCGACAAATGGTATCAGAGCAGCAAGTCCAGACAAAATGCGATGGTGGTGAAATTCTCCGAAGTCGAACATAATAAACCAGTGGCTATGCTCAAGGTGAATGATGTTCTAGAGATCCTAGTTCGGAGTGCCAATGGCTCATCAGGAAGTGCAGCTTGGTTGGAATGTATCAAGACAATGGTACTTGATTGGAATGTCGTTAAAACAAAATAGTGGTGGTCTAATAGGAGGTGAGCAACAACATCTGTAGCGGCTCTATGATTCAGGTAGTCAACAACCTGATTAATGTGGGCGAATCGAAGTCAATTGAAAGGAGGCTAACGTGGTACTTTATTCGAGAGGAGAATTTGTTTGGGTGTCGACCAAAGTACTACATCCTGTATCGCTTAAACATGAAAAGGTTCAATAGTATATAAATAAAAACATATCTCAACTAGTTTGATGCCTTTTGGAAGTGGACAAAAATAAAGCAACGATACCCATATTTCCAACAGTAATAATAATAATAAAAAATACTATTCGAATAGTTTTCAAAGTTTTAGGATTTTTTTGGATTAGACCTGAAACAAAGTAAAAAAGCATTTTTAAATATTTTTACAAGTCAGGATAATTTTTTGTTTTATATTTCTATTAATCTGATTTTACTTTTACGCTACTATTAATATTGTTCATTTTAAGAAAAGAAACATTTGCAATGTGTGTTCTTATTTTGAGGTGATCAATTTTTGCTATTCATATTCAACTTTGCTTCCTAAAATGATGTTACTTATTTTTATATTTTTGTTTAATCTATATTTTGTACCTGGACCAGATTCAATATTTTTTTGTTTGTTCTTGATGTGTTCTTATTGGGCACGGCTAAAATGAGACCCAATTTCTTTATAGTGAGACCCCAAATCCAAAAATTTTCTGAAAATGTGAAATTACCAAATTGCCCCCACATATAAAAACCATAGTTTTTTCCACCAACTCATTCTCTCTTCTTTTCATCCTCTCTTTCCTACCACTTCTCTCTCCAAAATTAAAAAAAAAACCACAAACTTTAAAGTTTTGAAACTCCCACCCAAGATTTAATAAACATTAATTATTAAAAGTTAAACCCAATTACTCCGAGAATGGATTTAAGCGACTATAATGACAATTGGAGCTGCAACATCGATGATTTCCTTGCGGAGGAGGAGGAGCCGCTTACTGACCACATTGAGAGTGTATCTGAGGTAAAAATTAGCTTTTTTATGCACAGAACAAATATTTGCATTTTCGTGCCTTCAGATGTACACTTCCATGCAAGAACACCCGTGGAAGATGACACATCTTCGCATGAACATACGAAGATTTGGTCAAATCTTCGCATTTTCATGCCTAGATTTTGCCAAATCTTGGCATGAAAATGCTTAGATTTTGCCAAATCTTCGCATGTTCATGCCAAGATTTGGAAAAATCTAGGCATGAAAATGCAAAGATTTTACCAAATCTATGCATTTTAATGCGAATATTGGGTTTGTCTTGGTTTTACATGCCTTTTTGGTTGAATATTGGGTTTGTCTTCGTTTTACATGCCTTTTTGGTTGAATATTGGGTTTGTCTTTATTATTTGACTTGTAAATACATGTTTGTGTTTGTGTAGGAAGCGGCCGAAGCACCATGTCACATGGCGGATTATAGTCAAATATTTACGACGCATAAATTCTACACCAAGGCGGAATTGATCGAATGGGTTGACAAAGAGAGCTAGAGTATAGGATTTATTGTCGTGGTAGATAAAGATGACGATGGTAGTAAAACCGGTAAAACACCGCGGTTATATTTTAAGTGCGAGAGGCACGGTGTTTACAAGCCGAGGCCTAAACCGAGGATTGTGAAGAAACGACGAGATTGTTCATCCAAAAAATGCGGATGTCCGTTCATGCTTAGGGGAAATCCGGTGTTAGAAGCACCCGGCTATTAGAAATTGGTAGTTATAATTGGAAAACACAACCACCAACCCTTCTTGCATTTGGATGGTCATTCACGGGCCGCGAGGTTAAAGGCGGAAGAGGAGGAGTATGTTCGTAAACTCACAACAATCGGTTCTCGGCCAAGAGATATATACCGTGGATTGAAGTTAAGAGATCCGGAAAATGTAAGCATCCACTTATATGGGTACTTTTTTAAATATTAGGTGTCGCACAATCATTCGTCAGCAATGTGATTGAATTAATGTAAACCTTGGGTTGTTTTAAGAATGATACATTGGATACATTGGATACATAAAAATGGGCACAAAATAAAATGGGCAGTCAAATAAGAAACAGTAGTACATGGTAAATGTAAAATACAAAAAGTTCAAACATTAACTTAAACAAACAGTACAGAAACTCCAAGAAGCAAACAATTAAAAACATAAGTAATGCCGATTAGTCGAAGTCATATCCCAAGTTATCGTCAGAGTCAGTCCCATCTTCCCTTTCAGTAATCATATTCTGAAGATACAGTTGTTAGTCCTTTTCTCACGCAAGTATACGCGGTCAAATAGTAGCAAGTAATAAGTAAGAAAGATTGTTCCCACGAAGACTAGGTGTATAAGACAAGAATTCGCTTATGCAACAACGTATGATTATTAAACTAATGCTTGAACGAGTAATAAAGTATGAATGTAACTAAACAAATCAACTAACGAGATTATCTAATGAGTTTTACTTATGCGAGAGAAAACATGGAACCCTAACTTCATTGTTTATTTTATTCAGAGTATTAATATACTTAATCAATATGTAAGATAACTACGATTACTAAACAGATAACACAAAATCAGAATACGCTACCTTTCAGTACACGTAAACAAAACCACTTAAACAACCACAAAAGAGATAGCAGTTCAGCAGACACCGCATGCATGACAATCCTATATGTCTATATGAATTGAGGTACAATTGGTTTTAAGCACAAGTTACCTATTTCGATTACATAGGGTAATATGATATGGTAAATGACATATTACGAATCATGAACAATCACAATATGAGTCATTCAAGAACCTATGCTAGCATGGCAAGTTCTAAACCTTTAAATCTACTTTCGCATTCATTAAAGATAAACAATCTAGATGTTCGCGACGCATCTAACAAAAAAAACACAACCATACTAGGTAACCGATAAACATATCTCAAAAAATCAATTAAGCAATAAACCCTAAATATTATTCAAACAAATCCGCTAAGGTTCCATGACAACGATTAGTTCATAATCGAACAAATCATCATCATAGTCTTAAAAATTAACATAGCTTGATGAATATAAATAAGAATATAATAAACAAAGAAGAGTTTAGAAAATATTAAACCAAGCAGTAGTCGTAAATATGTTGCCGCTGCCGAAAGAAAACTACCGAAACCGCAAATTCTGGTGTTTTTACTTCTCCCTTGCTCGCGCGGTTCTAAACTAAACCCAAATCACAGTCAATTGCTTTTTGCTGTCTGTGTTAATCGAAAAAAAAACTCAAGGTCAAAAGCGGCGCCTTTTCTTTCTCTGCCGTTTTCTATTTATAACTTTTGGTGACTAACCCTAAGCCCATTCTTTTCCTTTCTTCTCCTGGGTTTTTTTTTCTTTGTTTTTTTTTTCTGGACCCACGATACTATAATTATATAGTATAATTATATGAAATAGCGTACAAACTGTTTAATTACTTCCCATGGGCCCACAATATAGTATACTTATATGGAATATGTTTAATTCCGTTCTTTGTCTCTCTGTTTTATATCTTTTAATCGAAAACCCACAAAAAGCAGGCAAAGGCGTTTCTCCTCTTTTGTATCTTTTACTGGATTGTATGATACCAATAGGAAACCCAAAAAGTGCTCACCCGGTCTCCCTCTTCTTCTTGTCTAATCTGTTTGAAAAAACCCTAGCACCGATTATTCTATTTAGCTTACAAAAGTTTTATTTTAACCAAACAAACTTTTTGCTTGTAAGTCTAAAGGCCCAAATGGCACCAAACGGCCCCTTATTTCTTTTCCCAAAATACATCTGTAACGGGTGGTGCCCAACCTTTAATCAAAAGTCCTCTGTCTTTGATTATGTTCTCAAACCCGGTTACCGAAACTGAACGGACAGTTGAGGCCGAATTTGAATCTCTAACAATCAAAATTTGGTTGTATATGATATCTGAAGTTCCGGAGGCAGAATCATCCACCTCGTCTTTCTTGCCGCACTTGATATGTGTGTTAAATCTTCTTCTGCTTGTCTCAAAAGTCAGAAATCCGACACTTTTGCTCTCATGTTAATATCTAGATGAATATTGCTCGTTTTTACATCACGGTGAATGATGCTCGGGTTACAACAAGTGTGTAAGTAGTCGAGACCTTTAGCCGCATCTTCTGCAATTTCTAGACGAGCTAGCCAGTCTAATGGCTTATAGTCGACAGAACCATATAAGTGATCTCTCAAGGTGCCATTGTGCATATACTCGTATACTAGCATACATTGAGTTGCCTCCTCTTACAATCGAAAATGCAGTTGAGTCTTTTTTTTCGTCTTTGATGAATCACTTTTTTTTAGACTTCTATTTGCTTGATGCTTACGTAACAAAAGTAAACTTCCTACGGTTAGTAGCAAAAGCACAGCTAGAATTGCAATGGAACTTCCGATAATCAGCTTATGATGCATCTTTGGGTCTACGGCCTTGTGTAGTCGGGATTGTTTTCGTAATCTAAATGTACTTCTGCTCTTAACAAGGCCAGAGGTATTTTTCGAACAAGAGTGTTGTTCTGTATGTACAGTTCTCGCAAATTAGACAAACTGGCAAGGCAGGTTGGTAATGACCCATTGAATTTGTTGTTCTCCAGGTGCACAATTTTCAGATTTACAAGATTACTTATAGTTGGGAATTGTCTTGAAGCGAATTACCATCTAGCCACAGGTCTGTTAATGCCTCCATGTTGTTAAGCTTGGACGGAACTTCACCCTTCAAATTCTTTCCTGACAACTCAATTTTGGTTATCCTTGACGGAGTTGTTGTGCTACAAGTCACCCAATCCTATGGAACTGGTACACAAGGAACACCTACTTCTTTCGTCCAGAACATCTTTCAAGTCAGTTTTCACCGCGATCTCTAGATATTTACTAATCTCAATAGCATTCAGAATCGATCCTTGATCCGAATCCAAGGTCTTACCAAATGAAAAAAAAGAACAAAATCAAGAGTCGCATTCGTGTAGCTCGGTTCGTAAAGAGTGTAGCTTCCATTAGCATTTTCAGCAATATTCACGATCGCGTTACTATAGTCGGGTATGTAAGGTTGTTACAATTTGAATTCCCGCATCTCGCTCCAATCCAAATCTTCGATTTGCGCAAAATACGAATAAGCTCGAGCTTTTAACGAAACCATCGCATCAAAAATTAACTTGGCATGGACTCGAGACACTCCTTGTCCTTGTTGATTATTACATCACATCCACCCGCACACAACTCCATGATTAGATTAACAGATTTATCATCCTCAAAAACGCATTTAAGAATACTGGTAAAACACGTTAAAACACAACGAATACGTGAGAATCGGCGATGATTTTAAGAGTAAATCAGCGGGAAATGCATTAAACGCGAGTGTTTTTTGCGGCAATTTTTTCACGTGTCTCGTTATAGCGAGACGTCTAATAATGGAAGTTACGCTATAATGAGACCCCTATTACTGCACTGCTGCATTTGTGTACTTTTTTAAATATTAGGTGTCTCACAATCATTCGTCAACATGTATTACGTTATCCTTATCTTACAAGTGTTTATAATTGATACAAAAAGTGGTACAAAAAGACGTTTTATAGGCATTAACAATTATAGCAAATATATCAATTGCAAAAAATGTGCCCATGGACTGAGTTGGAAGATCAATATCTGATGATGGCATCAGCTGAAGTTGGTAACCTTAACATGATAGAAGGGGGTAATACGTACTGGTGGGCATTGCTATGCAAGATGTACTTCCTATATGGAAGGGATGGTGTTCAGCCGCCAAGAATTTATAGGCGTGTCGATGAGGTGAAAGCTAGGTGGTCTAGCTTAGTCACATTCCGTCAACATCCAGTTTCTAGCCTCACCGAATTGGAACGTCGTGTTGCGTGTAATCGGTTCAACTGTCAAGCCACAGATTTTTTAACAGAGGACCAGCTGGATTCGGTCCGCGCTGTCATTATTGACATCCGCCTAGACGAAATGCGTGACTAACAAGAATGCGAAAAATCTATGGAGTTTATGTTTTACAATGGGTTTACGTTATCTTTGATATTTTCGTTTGAGTTTATGTTTAAGTGTCTGATTCGGTTTATGTTTGAGTTTGTGTTGTTGTTCGTGTTTACAAAAACGTTCGGGTTTATGTTTTAGTTTATGTTGCATTTGTTTTGCATTGTGATACCTACCCCTAAACTTGGAGTTTTAAAGTTGGAGTTTGAACAAACATTCGAAAGTTATATCACTAAAATGTAACAAAATAACATAACACATAATTAAAGAACGAACCGATACCACATCACAAAAAATAAACCGGTCAAAAGTAAACAACACATAAAAAGTCTTAAACTGTCAACACAAAAGACATAAATGATAATCAATCTCTGTACTCGTGAGCTATACGGTATATCTCCTCCAAAGGATCCCGAAGGCCCTCCAAACTAATGTCGGGGTGGCTACGGTCGTACTCCTCTATATCCAGTATGCGCGAAGTCAGCTCGTGCAGTGTGGTCGCATGTGTGTGTGGTGTAGGGTTCACCCCTATCTCCGCATCATCTCGGTGAGCCTCTGGATCAGATATGATGTACCACAAGTTCTTCGTAACCCATAAAGAGTAGATCAAAGTGGTACCATCCTCCTGACCAGGAATAAACTCCGCACCCTTCAGACTATCGTGAATACAGTGTGACTCCCAGTTCTCCCAACTGAATGCATCCCAGAGGTAGAGGGTGTTCGCACGACAAACCCTACTAGAACCGGTAAGAATATGACGCAATGGACCAGGAACCTGTATTTAAAAAAAAATATAAACTATGTAGCACACATGCGCAATATAAACAATATTAATATTTCGAGTTACAAAATATTACTTGTTGGATGTGACCCAACTGTCTAGCCACCCGTAGCGGATAGTACGCCTCGACAATGTCCGCCGCCTTCAGCGTCGCATCTATCCAAGCTATATCAGCGTGACCTCGAGTATCCCGCATGGCCGCATACGACATGAATGATACCTGTAAAATATTAACAAACCATTTATCATTAGCAACTTATATTATATATACGATAATTGAAATGAAACTGATTAAAACTTACATCGTGCTCGGTGAAGCTAGCTAGACAAACTCTAACACCGTCTCGAGACTCCTGGCTCTGTCGAAACTTCGGAGGCGCATGGAGGCACAAAGTAGGATGTGCGATACTATACCTCGGGTACTGATGAACTAAAACGACGTGAAATGGTCGTAAATCCACGTCTCTAACAAGGCCAAAAAACCAGATATACCTGAAGTAACGTGTAGGCAACCTCTGCCTAGCTGGTAGTAGAGCTGCGCCAGTATCATCTGTCCCCAGTTATACCTCGCCGAGCTAGTGTAATCGTCGATGAACTGTAAGTAGTCGAGGCTACTGTTGTTGCCCGACTTGTTGGCCAAAATGGTACAGCCAAAGAAGTGCAACAAGTAGCCCCTCGTAGCTCGACGGGCATTCGCAACAGTGATGTCATCGTCGTAATCCTGATGGGTGCAGAATCTCCTCTTCAGCCATGCAAGGCGAACATGCCTCTTACGCCGCCTTTGTTCTCCTTTATCTCCTCCTCAAGCTCCCTAGCGCTGCATCCAAGTAAGCGAGCGTATGTCGCAGTACGCTCATCAACAGTGGGGTACTCATATATCTCACAATTGACACCCACAACTGAGAGCCCCGTGATCATGTGGACGTCATCTAGGGTGACGGTCATCTCCCCGAAAGAGAAATGGAAAGTGTTCGTCTTGGGATGCTATCTCTCCAAAAATCCCTCAATCAAGTGGACATTAGTAGACCACTTACCCAAGGCCTCAACCAAGGGCCAGAAACACGTGCTCTTAACCTGCGCAAGTACCTTTTGCTGACGGCCTTTCAAGTCCCAGGTACTATGAGTATGGTACATCGCATAACAGCGCAACTGTTGCCGGGCCTGCATGCATTAAAAACATACAATATATATAAACATATATGCAATCTAAAAGTTAAGATAATCCAATAACCAACATGTTCAATATATATGCAGTATAACAACTAAGATAAACCAATAACCAATAACCAACAAATACAATGCAGTAGTGATTGTTAAAAATTAAAACCTAAATTCATTCTAACATATAAATTCATTGTAACCTAAACTAATAAAATTTATAACACAAACCAATACCAAATCCAATGCAGTAACATATAAATTCATTCTAACATAAACTAATTAAATTTAAAACACAAACCATTTCAATAGACAATGTTAAAAATTAAAACCTAATTTCATTCTAACATATAAATTAATTCTAACCTAACCTAAACTAATTATATTTAAAACACAAACCATTTCAATAGAGAGTGTTAAAAATTAAAACCTAAAGTCAATATAACATATAAATTAATTCTAACCTAACCTAAACTAATTATATTTAAAACACAAACCATTTCAGTAGACAGTGTTAAAAATTAAAACCTAAAGTCATTGTAACATATAAATTAATTTCTAACCTAATCTAAACTAAACTAATAAAATTTATAACACAAACCAATAAAAAATCCAATGCAGTAACATATAAATTCATTCTAACCTAAACTAATAAAATTTCTAACACAAACCAATAATAATAATAACTTTAAAAAGTAAATTAAAACTAAAAAACTTACATCGCCTTTGAAAACGCTATAAGTCTCGTGCTCTCTGTAGGCATGGAACGTCGAATATAGGTCTACGACGTGAGAATTATATCTACGGAAGCGCTGGTCCGTAGATATGCGACGATGGACTGGGCGGTCGGCGACCTGTAAGGTCCCTCTCACACGGACCCGGACGCTCCGAGACGTCTCAGCACGAGCGAGCTCCTCTGTCTCATGATCCGACTCATAGTCTGTATCGGCAACGGGAGGACGTGGGCGAGGAGGCATACTGCACAAGACAAAACCGAACAATTAGACGAATTGAAAGTGTAAAAAAAATTAAAATCATGGATTTTGCGAAAATTCGCAAAATCCACGCACTGTGGATTCGGTATTTCCACGCATGTTCGTGCGTGGAAATACCACTCGACAGAAACAACTAACCATATGCGTGCATCCGGTATTTCCACGCACGAACATGCGTGGAAATACCACTCGACAGAAACAACTACCCATATGCGTGCATCCGGTATTTCCACGCACGAACATGCGTGGAAATACCACTCGACAGAAACAGCTGCCCATAACCTCGATCTGCCAAAATCGACCCTAAATCTCTAACCCAACACCCCTAAACGATCCTAATCTCCTAACTAACAACATACATGCACTTAAAATCCAACAAAACAACCCCAATTACATAAAAATTCAAGTTTTTTACCCGAATGCTAAACTCTAGATATCTCTAGAAAAAACAATGGAAAATGAAAAACAATTGCATCATGAAGTATAGAATCGTTACCTTAACAGCTTGCTGGAGTTGGATTTCAAAAAAAATCGATTAAAAAAACGTGGGTTTTTTGAGGTAGAGAGGAGCTAGGGTTTTTGGAGGTAGAGTAACAAACTCTGAATTTTTGTTATTTATATGAATGGTATTTTTGTAATTAATGAGGTCTCACTATAGCCAACCCGGATCTCACTATAACCGGGTCTCACTATAAAGAAAACAGGTCTCATTTTAGCCTAGCCCGTTCTTATTTCTTATTTGTTTTTGTGTTGGTTCGTTTCTTTCTAGTTCTTATTTTTAGTTTTAGCTTTGTATTTGAATAAATTCAGTTTGAAAATTAATTAGGTTAAGTTTCTTAACAAACCATTGTTGATCTTGGCTATTTTTGTGTTTTTAGTAGTAATTACTCTAATATTGTATTTGAGTAACAACGGTTAACATTTTATTATTTGTTTATACATTGATTAGTTGAAACAATTTGTTTAATTATGAAGTATACTCATATAGTTGTTTTTTTTATACGAAGAACAACTAAATATTTTGTTTTACTTATTATTAGTTAAATGTATGTATATATATTATATTCATTAAACTACATTTTTTCATTCATTTGGTTGTTTAGAAAAATATACTACTAAATGTCTGTAAATATGACACTTCTATATATAGGGATGGCAATTTTTTCCGAACCCGCGGGTACCCGACCCGAGCCGACCCGATGGGATGTGTTATGGGTTTTAAAAATTTCTCACGGATGGGTTGTGGGTTTGAAAATTTACTACCCGCCGGGTATGGGATGGGTTATGGGTTTAAATAATTTCCCACGGGTACCCAACCCGAACCCGACCCACTAGGTAATACCCGATGGGTACCCGTTAAATTAATATTATATAAAATATTATATCATTTAATATTAGTTATTAAGTTTTAAAATAAAGTTATTAATATTAGTATCTGTATTCTGTAATAATCAAACCATATATTATCTGCTAATATATAGAATATACTTTTGGAAAATATTGTTCTATTTAAACATTAAATTTAATTTTTAAAATCTTTTCTTTTAATATTTTTTATTTTTCTTTGCAAAACTGATACTATCAATATCGATCTAATATTATAAGTATTATTATTTAAATTAAAAAAATACTAACATATACCAAAACCATATATTAATTATTAATAACATTATAAAAATACAAAATATTTGTTAATTATCACTAGATACCGTATATTTTGAAAAATATCATTCTACATTTAGATATTAAATTTGATTTTTCAATTTTTCATTTTAAAATATATTTTTTCTTTTTGGTCTAATATTATTATTTATGAAATAAAAAAAATACTAACATATTTCAAAATCTTATATCAATTATTAATAGATCACAAAACACTATTCTAGATTTTAATATTATATTTGATGATTTATATTTTTTAAACATCTTTTCTTTTTTCTGCAATTAGTATCAAACTCAAGAGAAACTAATAATATAACTAATTAAATTATAAGAAAATGATTTACTAAAATATACCAAAACTATGCATTAATTATTAATAGATAACAATTAGCATTGGGTTGGAGTATTTTTTTTTATAGAATTGGTTTAAATCTAGAGAACAGTGCGTAGTTTTGTTTTTAAAAAAGAAACCTTAACTTCAATGGGTACCCGCGGATGGGTACCCGAACCCAGCGGGTTCGGGTGTGGGAAAAAAATATTACTACCCGACGGGTACGGGTTAGGGTATGGGTTTGGAAAAATATAGACGGGATGGGTTACGGGTTTAGCTATACCCGCACCCATCCCGACCCATTGCCATCCCTACTTCTATAAGTATAATAACAACTAAGCGCTTATTGCGTAGAAATATGATCCTTTCTTCCAGCCATATACCAACATAAAATTATAGGCTAAACAAAATATGATGTACAAACCAGAAACTATAGGCTATTATATTCACTATGGACTTATGGGCCAGCACCTCTGAAAATCACTTTTAAATTCTAATTTTTCATTTCCTTTTTCATTTTCAATGGACTTGGGGATTCATTTCCCTTAGAGCGCCAAATTTAAAATTGATATCAATAGCCATAGATAATCCATCTGACAATTTGAATCTTCAATTGAATCGGGATACATCTTCAACCATTTTTTAAATTATATCTCTGACCACTTCAGTAAATCTAGTAAAACCAGAAACAAAGATTTAGGAAACCATAAGAATTCACCGATTGAGTAGAGAAAAAAGAGAAGAATCGCTGATAAGGAGCTCGATAAATGAAGATAAATCTTGATAGGCGACTTCATCTTATTAAAAATCTTAGGAAGAGATTTAGAGTTATGGGCAGCTCACTATCAATTATTTCGATGAACATTAGAAAGCATAATTGAAGGAGATAGTTGGGAAGACGCAAATAGATGCACAGAAACAACAATACAGGAGGCTACAAGATCTTGACAGAGCAATTGTTGCTAAACTCAAAATGGCAGAACGAATAATCTCCACAAATTTTATAGATTGGGATTTCATAAAACTATTAATTCAAGTTGATAAACAAAGTTTATATTGGAGTCAACTATACTGCAACATTTACGAATGCTGAAACCGATTTAGAATTACTCAGATCTTTGCTATCTTCCTTGAGTAATGAGAGATACTAAAAAAATCTGTACAAATTTAGACTAACAAAGCTAATAACATAAAAAACAAGCTTAACAAAGTAGAGATATAACAGATAATTTAAAGATTATCAAACTAGGTAAAATTATTCAATTCTAATATAATCCATACCAACCCTTTCTAAAAGGGTAACAACTTTCAGTTGAGAGGGGGCCTGGAAATTAAGATGGTCAACTTTCATCTTACATTTAAGAGTCCACATAACGAGCCAATCAACCATTTTGTTTTTTTTTTCTGAAATGTGATGGATAATCATGGAAGGAAAGATTAGAAATCTGATACTGGAATGATAAACTCCAATGATAAATGAGTTTTCCAATAGAACATGTTCGCATGATCCAAGCTTGAAATCATATGCTTAATGTAGTTTATAGCTGAGTTAGGAGAGAAAGAGTTACCTTTAAATTTCACTTTGTTTATGATCTGCCATATTGTCCATGTAATAACTACATGAAGAATAGAATTGATATGAGATTTAGTAGCCAAACCAATTCTCAAACCAGAAGTCCAAGTTTCCAGTACCCAACTTCCATATAATATTTTCTTCAGCAAAATTCTTAATGGTTGAAAGTCTTTTCCACGTTTGAGAACCATGCTTTGAATAGGTGAGCTATAGAGGGTGTTTGTCTTTATAGTAGATCTTATGAAGGAATTTGGCCTAAAAACATTTATTCTCTCTCAACCTAAGCCATAATAAATAATAAAATATTTTCTAAATGTCATTAAGATTCCTCTGGTTAAGGCCACCTTTAATAAAAGAGTTACAGTTAGTAGACCAATTAGACCAATTAATATTGTTAAAATATTTGGTGGAACCCCATAAGAATTTGTTACGCATTTTTTCAATCTTAGTAATGATTGTCTTAGGAAGCCAACAATTTTGCATTCAATAAATAAGGATAACTAACAAAATAGAGTTTATAAGGTGAGCCTCCTACCATAAGATAACTTATTTCCTTTCCACTCTATGATTTTACTTCTGATTTTATCTATGAGAGGGGTGTAGTTGCTTGTTTTGTTGTTAGAGTTAAGAGTGATGCCAAGGTAAGATGTGGGAAGAAAATTGGTGTTGAAGAAAATCTGAATAACTAGAGCATTGATTATGTCTTGAGACAAATCGGTAGTCGTGATAATCTTAGTTTTTTCCTTGTTGATGGCTTGACCAGAGATATATTCGTAAGTGTGTAAAAAAATCATAAAATACTCATAAATAAAGCAAGACCATTAGTAAAAATTAGTAAATCGTCAGCAAATGCTAAACATGAAATGTTAATACTACTTCTACAAGAATACTTCAGGGTTCCATTAGTTTCATAGAGCTTACTAAGACCCCTTATTAGAATTTATTCAGTAATTATGAATAGACTTGGGGATAAGGGACCCCCTTGTTTAATCCCTCTTTTAGTTATAGAGAATCCAATGGATTTACCATTGATAATTATAAAGATATAGACAAATTTAATAAGGCCACTAATTGATTTGGTAACTCTATCATTGAAACCAAAATATTGAAGAACTTTGATAGCAAAGTTATGAGAGAGTTTATCAAATGCTTTCGTCATATCTACTTTAATAACAATATTACCAGACTTTGTTTTTCTCCCCAAGTCATGGATAAGTTCCTTAACAAGAAGAATATTGTCTTGGATTGATCTATCTTTAACATATTCTCTTTGTTCTTCAAAAGTAATCTTAGGAAGAAGAATTATTAGTGTATTATTCAGAATCTTTGAAATTATTTTATTAATGATTGTACACAAACTAATGGGCCTAAAATATTTCCATTGTGTTGGATTGTAGGATTTAGGGATGAGAGAAATGCCAGTAGCCATTATACATTTGGGGATGTCTTGGCCAAGGATGAAGGAAACCATTGCTTTGAAGAAATCTTGATTGATGATGTTCCAACAAGTTACAAAGAAGCATCTATAGAAACCATCCATTCCTGTTGCGCTAGATGGCTTAAGATTTTTAATTATACTATGGTGGGAGATGTTAGAAGAAAGTCATTATCTACATAATTAACAAGCTTATGAATAATGTTAAATATGTTGTTATTAATGAAATCCCGCTCTTCATCAGTATTTTCATAAGAAAAAGATAGAATATTCGTAAAATAAGATTCAGCAGAAAGACTAAGAAGATTCTCATCTGCAATCAATTGGTTGTTGTCTTTTATGCTACACTCTACTCTTTTTTGTTTTTTCTTGACAAAGTTGTGATAGACCTTAGTGTTTCTGTCACCGTCTCTGATCCAGTTGGAGTAAAACTTTTGAAACCAATAATCTTCTTCCATACTTAGACCCAAAAGATGGTCAGCAGTGGCTTTAAAGAGCTTGTTTTTGTCATCAATACTATTAGAAGACACAGACTTATTTTCGCGTTCTTTAAAAACCTCTTCAGTAACTACGACTTTGTCAAATATGTTTCCAAAGAAGTTATTGTTCAAGTATTTAAGAGCAGCCTTAAGTATTTTCATTTTATTCCAGAAGACAAACATAGGGTACCCCTTCATAGGTTGATTCCAGTTAGATTCAACCAAATTGATGAAGTCCTTGTCCAATGTCCACATATTAAAAAACCTGAAACCATTCTTGTGTTTAACCTTGTCTTTATCTATACCAATATATAAGGGGGTGTGATCTACGCAGGTACGAGCCATATGAATGACTTTAGTACCATAGAATAAGTCTAACTAAGCTTGATTGAAAATAGATCTATCAAGGCGCTTCCATTTAACCTTGTTAGACCAAAAACATTTTGTTCATGCATAGCCTACGTCTTCTAGATAATAGGCACTCGTGTGGATAATAATCGCCTGAGGGTAGGCTTGTAATTTGGTTGGTGTTGGATAGTAGTATGTGGGTGTTATGTATTTAGTGTAGAGAGTAGAGAGATAATTAAGCTGGCTGGTAGCAGTTAATTCTCATTACCCACACTTAATGCAGGTGGTTGGGTATTTATACCCTGATGTTTGGGCCCTTATGGGCTTTCGGGTCATGTTTAATGGACCCGGGTCATGTTCAAAGACCCATGAGCTCTAAGTAAGAGAGCAAGTAGATTAGTCAAGAAGTGTTTAAGGTTTTTTAGTACTTTTGTCATAGTTCGAACAGTCCTATGGTCTGAGTGTTCGAAGTGGTATGTCCGGTCCGGAGGCATTGGACCGATTTGTCCTTGTCCGGGGAGCATGCAGAATTCGGACTCATCAGGAGCCCCCTTTTTAGGTGTTTGTGCAAATACTCTTGTCAAAGACCTGAAAAACAGTCCGACATCAGGGGTAGTTTTAATCCGGACAGGTCTGTCAATTTGGGCTATGGGTTTATCCGGACAGATAAAGCTTCACGAATTCAAAACGGTTTTTGCCAGAGTTCGTGGGACACGTGTCGCTCTCTGATTGGTTGCTTCATCCATTTTTTCACCCTGAATTTCGAACCCACCTTCTTCGAAAAGCAACCTCTTAATTAAAGGTGGTGACATCAGCGCCGTTTTTTAATCATTGCCAAACTTTTCGAATTCTCCTAGGAATCAACTTCCTTTTTCAGATTTACTATAAATACAAACTCACTTTCTACTGTTTTACCATCTACTTCAAATTTACTCTGTAAAATCTCTCAAAGCTTTCTCTCTCTAAAGCAAATACTTTGTTCGATAGTTTATGTTTACAGCGAGGAACGCTCTTGTCAAAGGCGGGTGGATCAACCTTTCTGAGTTAGAGAAGGCTAAAAAAGTCGAAAGAGAAAGACAAATTGCGGCAGGGTTACCCACTTCGCCTGTTGATAGACTAATCACCTCTACTACAGAGTCAGATCGAGGCTCTTCTTCTTCCAAAGGCACTAAGCCTAGAAAACTATTTCAAACCAACCTCTCCCCCATTATCTCTGGTTCCTCAGTTCAGGAATCAGAGCCTGCTGTCGAGCCAGGAGTTACAGCCACTAGCCTCAAAAAACCCTCTCCCTTTATAGCAATGGGATCGGATACGGAGCACTCTCCTGAGAAGCTAGTCGATAGGAGGAAAGGCCGGCTGGTTAAAGGCCAAGGGTCTAAAAACACTCCCTCTAAGTCGGGGGCAAAAGATAGCAGCACCGGGTCAGAGGTGCCTATTAGAGCCCCCAGGGAAAGGCTGTCCGGTCCGGAGGGCACCAGTTCAAGTCTCCCAAGAGAAGCACCCGCTCCGGATACTCTACCGGAGGCCAGAAACCAACAGAACACAGAAGCCCAGCAGTCCGGAGACAAGGCTGAGTCAAGTTTGAACCCTCCCCCTACTACTGCTGCTGAAATCCCTTCAACAATTATGGAGGAAGTTATGGAGGACTCTGTTGAAGAGGCCCCATTTGAGTGTGAGCCCTCTGGTCAGACTAGTAGTGCAATAGTTGCCAAGAAGGACAAAGGCAAAGAAAAACTGTATTTGAGGCATCCGGATCTGCCGGAGAGCCTCGAGGGAAGAGTGGGGCCTTGTTTTCACAAGGTCAGCGTTAATTATCTCCTTGCATTGCAGAAAATCAACTACGCGTTCATCCACACAGCTGAGCTGGGTCGGATGCGTACAAAATGGGGAATACCGGAGAATGTGAAGGTCAGGATCCCCATCCACCCGGAGACTCCTATGGACTGCAAACTGAGCGAAGTGGTCATGTTCACGGAGCTATTCAATTGGGGACTCAGATTCCCTTTAGACCCAGAGATTGTCATATACTTCCATCTGATAAAACTCTATCCGAGCCAGCTGAGCCCCAATGCCTGGTATACCCTCATGGCCTGCATCATGGCCTCGAGGCTCTCCGGGATTCCTCTGCCAATGAAGGAGTTTGCTGCTGTAGCCAGCCTGTGCAGAAATCCCAACATCCCATTCTACCATTTCAATATGGGGGATGACTTCAAGGCTGTTGATGATTTTCTGGAGGAGGAGAGGAATTGGAGGACCCAGTTCCTATTCGTCAGTGGTGCTTGGGAGAACGGTCAGAAGATCAAATCCGGAGTGAACCCAAGCCTCCTCAAAAGCAGGTGGAGGAGTGACTGTAAGTCTTCCACTTTATACTTTTGTTTCTTTCTTTCTTTTCTAACGTAGTTCGAACTAATGGGTCTCACTTTTTCCTTGGCAGTACTGCCCAAGGAGTTGAGTGACTATCAGAAAGCCGGGCAGGCTACTTGCTCCAAGATCAACGCTTGGGCTGCTGAGAAATGGGGGAACCGATTCCAAACTGCTTTTACTAGTGGCAACTTGGCAAGGTCTCACTTATGGAACACCACAGGTCGGAGAGACTTGACTTGGGAGGAGCTCACCACTCAGCCTCCTCCGGACGTTGTGCTTAAGAGGACCCATGAGCTAGATGGGACACTCTTCTTGCCAGTCCGGGCCAAAGCCCCGAGCAAGATGAAAGGCAAGAAGAAGAAGGGCAAGAAGGTGGTGGGTGGTGCTAACCTTGCTGATGCAGAGAAGGATGCTCCAACAGACCCGGAGGGGCCAGCCCAGAGACAAATTGATGCTGCTCTCCTGGAAGTGGTGGAGCAAGAGACTGAAAAACAAGAAGCAAACCTCATAAAACCTCCAAGAGCTTCCAAGAGGAATCGTAAACAAGGAAGCGAAGGCACAGACCGGGAGGCTAAGAAGAAGAAAACTTCTAAGGGAGACGAGCTTTCTCTCCGGGCTCCGGAGCCTTCTTTCCAAGCTGATCCTGTTGACCCTATGATGGAGAGTGAAACGTAGCAGAAGCCATAAGGGATAAAACCCTAAAGGGATAAAACCCTAATTTTTATTAAACAAAAACAACTCCCCTAACAATGAATAGAAGATAGGTTTATATAGAGTTCAAACAAAACCCTAAAACTAAAAATAGGAAAATTACAAAAATAACCTAAATTACTAAAAGTGCGAAAAAAGAGGATAGATGAGCCCGGATGCCTAAAAAAGCCCATGGCTCACGAGCAAAGCTGGTGACTTGCGTTCGTGACATCGTTTCCTTCGAAACAAGGTGCTGTGGGTAAAAAACTGACACCGGAGCTCCAAACTACTAATTCACCGAATTGTCTGCATCATTCCCTCCGGGATAGAAAAGATTCGCCCTCGAATCTGACCCGGTCTCCCCATCAGAAGAATCACCTGAAAAGGACAAAAACCCGTGGATCTATTAAGAGCATGGTTATGGGCAAACTCCGCCTGCGGTAAGCGCTGATCCCAAGCCTTCGGATGATCTCCCACCAGACTGCGCAACAAGTTACCGACATAACGGTTGACCACTTCTGTCTGACCATCCGTCTGAGGGTGATAAGCACTACTGAAGTTGAGCTGTGTATTCACCATACGCCATAAGCTGCGCCAAAAATGACTCACAAACCGAGTGTCACGGTCAGAAACAATGGTACTGGGAAGGCCATGAATACGATAAATCTCCCGAAAGAAAAGCTGCGCAACACACACTGCATCAGATGTTTTTTTACAGGGAATGAAGTGTACCATCTTAGAAAAACAATCAACCACCACAAAAATAGAATCGAATCCACGCTGAGTCCGGGGTAAACCAAGAACAAAATCCATACTGATGTCGGTCCAAGGCTGAGCCGGAATCGGCAGGGGTAAATAAAGACCTGCATTTGTAGATGTTCCCTTGGCCAACTGACAAATTCGACAACGGGCGACAAAACGACCAACTTCCTTCCGCATCGATGGCCAAAAATAGGAGGACGACAGCAACTGGTATGTTCGATCACGGCCCACATGACCTTCATTATGCAGTTCTTGGATCAGCCGCGGACGCAAACTACAGTCAGGGATACACAGCTGTATGCCACGAAAGAGAAAACCATCTTCTAATACAAAATCAGAATGTTCGCCCTGCTGAATCCGTTCCAGAACCCGAGAAAAGAAAGAGTCAGTAACATAAAGGTCAACAAAAGAATCAAAGCCAGGAACCTGAACGCGCATCTCAGTCAACAGAGTGTGACGTCGGCTCAAAGCATCAGCAACCCGATTCGTAATACCAGCCTTGTGCTTGATGACAAAAGTGAACTGCTGCAAATAAGCTATCCAAGCAGCATGTCTATGAGATACTTTGGCTTGACTACCAAGGTACTTCAAAGAATCATGATCAGTATATAGCACAAATTCATCCGAATCGGATGGTATCCACTCTTCAAATCCAGTTTACTAAACACAGAAGCACCACCCAACTGGTCTAACAGATCATCGAGGCGCGGTATAGGGAACCTGTAGCGAACAGTGATCTTGTTAATAGCTCGGCTGTCCACACACATACGCCAAGAACCATCCTTCTTCGGAGTCAGTAATGCCGGAACCGCACAAGGGCTGAGACTTTCCCGGATATGTCCCTTCGCCAACAAATCCTCCACCTGTCGACGTAATTCTTCATGCTCCTTTGGGCTCATTCGGTAGTGGGGTCGATTTGGGAGGGCAGCACCAGGGACCAGATCGATCTGATGTTGAATATCCCGCAGAGGAGGTAATTCGGGTGGTAAATCCGCTGGAAACACATCGGCAAACTCCTGCAATAGAGACTGAATGACAGGACTATGGTCTGCCTTGGAAAGAGGCACAACAGGGTCACAGAACAGTAGGAAAACTACGCCAGCCTCTTCCATAGCTGTCTGAAAAGAAGCCCGGGACAGCAACGTCGATGAGGGAGGAGTAGAGTGAATGTTCAGGGGTCGAGGCTTTGAAGGCATAAGAACGATTTTTTTTCCCCGAAAGAGGAAGGAGTAGGTATTTGCCCGCCCATCATGTAGAACAGACAGGTCGAATTGCCAAGGACGGCCAAGCAGTAGATGACAAGCATCCATAGGGACAATATCACAGAAGACTTCATCATGGTATGTTTGCCCTACAGAAAAAGAAACGAGGACACGCTTGGAGACGGTAATATCCGTACCTTTACTTAACCAGGCGAGCTTGTACGGTTTAGGATGCGATTCTGCCCTCAACCCTAGCTTCAAAACCGCTGCTTCGGAGACGACATTTTCGCAGCTGCCAGCATCAATGATGAAGGTGCACACCTTCCCGCCGATCGTACACGTCGACTGGAACACGTTACTCCTCAGCCAGTCGCTCTGCTCCGGAACGCGAGGAGACAGGAAAGTACGGCGCAGCATCAGCACTGCTCCAACATCGCCAGTCACGATTTCTTCCGCATCCTCAGGCAAGTCATCATCGTAGGTATCGAATTTTGGAGGACCATCAAGAACAATAGGATTTGGTTCAAACGCCTCCTGTGAAAAAAGACCCCTAGCACCCGCAGCATTGGGACACTCGACCTGACGATGCCCTAATTCGCCACAGCCATAGCACCGTAAATTGCTGGAAGAACGGCCTGGTGCTCCGCGCCCAGGAGGTATCGGATCAGGTGTTGGGCGGCGCCCAGGAGGGACCGGATCAGGTGTCGGGCGGAAAGCTGGTTTGGACACAGGGATCCCTGAAGGAGCACCGGTCCTTACGCCAGTCTGGGGTCGGCGAGCCGACTGTTTTTCTGCCTGGAGGGCACGCCGATGGGCTTCGGAAACAGATGCTGGATCGAACATATTCAGCGTGTCTTGAAGTTGGAGGCGTAGCCCGCCAATGTAGCGGGAGACCCGCTGGTGCGGCGACTCGGTCACATCTGTGCGAGCCAGCAGCTGATAAAATTCTTCGGTATATTCATCAACAGATCTGGGTCCCTGAACAAGGTGTTGTGGGTCAAAATCTGACACCGGAGCTCCAAACTGTCAATTCACCGGACTGTCTGCATCATTCCCGCCGGGAAGAGAAGATTCGTCCTCGAATCAGAACCGGTCTCCCCATCAGAAGAGTCGTCTGGGTAAGGAATCGCTGACGAAGATGCTGGAGTCGCTGGTAGAGTTCCCGCTCGAAGGTGTAAGAAAGGAAAGCCTTGCGGGTTTTTCTTTTGAATTTCTCCCAGCTGCGGACTTTATCCTTGCCTTCACGCGCGCGGTTCTGCTTTACCTGCTGCCACCAAGCCTGTGCCCTACCGCGTAGGTGGATGGTGACTAATGAGACCCTTCTCTCTTCCGGAACTTCCTTGAAGTCCAAGACTTCCTCGATCTGGGATAACCAATCGATAAGTGCCTCTGCCTTAAGGCTGCCATCAAAATCCGGGACGTCTATCTTGAAGCCAAGCTCCCAGCGCCGGTCGTGAGAAGGATTCTGGTCGATCCTCTCTCCAAAAGGGTTAACCATACCTTCAACCTCCGTGCCTTGTTGCCTGGCGGTAAGAACAGCCATCTGCCGGGTAAGATCGGCTACCTGCCGGCGTAGGTCAGCATCTTCACGATCATCTACATCACTCGTATCTCGAGTCACTCTAGTGCTACTGCGACGGCTGAATCTTCCTCTCACCATCTCGCAGGACTGTCTGGCTCTGATACCACTATGATGGAGAGTGAAACGTAGCAGAAGCCATAAGGGATAAAACCCTAAAGGGATAAAACCCTAATTTTTATTAAACAAAAACAACTCCCCTAACAATGAATAGAAGATAGGTTTATATAGAGTTCAAACAAAACCCTAAAACTAAAAATAGGAAAATTACAAAAATAACCTAAATTACTAAAAGTGCGAAAAAAGAGGATAGATGAGCCCGGATGCCTAAAAAAGCCCATAGCTCACGAGCGAAGCTGGTGACTTGCGTTCGTGACGTCGTTTCCTTCGAAACAAGGTGCTGTGGGTAAAAAACTGACACCGGAGCTCCAAACTACTAATTCACCGAATTGTCTGCATCACCCAACGCATGCCGAGGAGATTCCGGGGGAATTTCATACCGATGAGGTTGAGGGGGGAGATATCAACATCGATGGAGTAGACATCACCGGTCTTGGTGAGCTTGGTGAATACTTCCTCAATCTTCCTAGAGATTACTTTGCCGGGCCTTACCTTCCTCCAAGCACCTCCAATACGGTCACTTTTAATGGTAAGACTTTTAGCGTTTCTAGTGAAAAGGATCCCATAGCCCACTCTTTGTTAAGCAACGTTCAGTCTATACTTGTGTTGGAGAAACAAGTTCGGAGTCAGGCAGATATCATTAAAGACCTTAAGTCTGACAAGGAGAAGCTATATGATGACCTTTGCACTGCCACCTCCAATGCTGCCATGTTAAAGGAGGAAACCGAGGAGTTGAAGAGAAGCCAAAAGGCAAGTACCACAAAAGTCGCCACTTTAGAGGACACCATTAAAGACCTCCGGGAGAAACTGTCCGGTCTGGAGAAAGACCTTGCTACCTCAAATGGAGAATCCAAGGCCAAATACTAAATCATCTCCAACTTGACCAACGACAAGATTGCCTTTGAAAATACAGTGTCCAAGGTTGCCGAGGAGAAAACCACTTTGTTAAGGGAGCAAGAGGCCAAGATCCAAGCCAAGATCGATGCTTATGCCAACCAGATGATCGAAAGCCAAGAGCAAATGTTCGCCAAGGTGAGGTCTGACATGGTTCTACTCTTCCATGAGAAGTTTCCGAAGAGGAACCTAGGGGACTTATGGCTTCATGTTGAGTCTGATGACCTCCCGTATCATACAATAGCTGATGGAGACTTGAAAGGTTACTCTAGCGCTTCCACATCCGATGACGAAGAACGTACCGGAGAGAGCCCAGATGAAGAGGAAGATGATCCCAAGGGAAAGAAGAAAGTTGATGAAGGTGAGCCATCTTCAAAGGCTCAACCTTAACTTATGATTTACTTTGTTTATTTTTTATCGAGACTAAAGTCCTTGGAAGGCCAAGGCATTCTTTTTTTAATTGTGTCCGGTATCTGACCGGATAGGTTTTTTGTTTTACTCTGACCATTCAAAAGTCCTTGGAAGGCCAAGGCACTTTAAGTTATTTCAATGAATGTTTCTGTTTTGCACAAATCTCATCTTCTTTTATTGTTTGTTCCAATTTTGATGGCTAGAGTTTAAATAGCCTTTAATTATTTCATAGTGAGAGTGTTTAAGTTCTCCAGCTAGAGTTTAAATAGCCCTTAGTTATTTCAATCCGGATAGTGTGACAAAGAACAAAATTTAAAACACTTGGAAAATTTTTAAGAAGGCATCAAATTTTATTCAAAAGCCTGGACACCTCATTAAAACCTCCCCGTGCCACCATGGAGGAAAGAATATGCCCCCAAATATTTACATGGATGTTTAAACAAGTAAATATTTACACAAATGTTATTCCAAGTACATCCGGAGATGCTCGATATTCCAAGGATGAGTCAAAACTCTTCCATCTTTGTCTTCCAACCAATATGTTCCAGGTTTAATTCTTTCAACAACCATATACAGACCCTCCCAAGTTGGGGCCAGCTTTCCGAACAGCTTTTCTTTAGTGTGTAAGAAGACTTTCCTTAATACCTTGTCCCCCGGTTGGAAATCTCTTCTTTTAACTTTGGAAGCAAACCTGTTTCTCATCAAGCCCTGATAGTGTGCAACTCTAAGGTGAGCTTTAACTCGTCTTTCTTCTATCAAATCAAGTTGACCTCTGATTGCCACCTCGTTAGCGTGTTCGGAGAAGTTGTGAACACGAAATGATGGGAGAGTTGCTTCTATGGGAGCTACTGCATCCATCCTATAGACCAAAGCAAAGGGTGACTCTTGTGTTGCAGCCCCAGGTGTTGTCCGGTAGGCCCATAAGACCTCTTGTAAATAACTAGGCCACTTCCCAGCAGCCCCTTCCAAATTCTTCTTTAAACCGGACAGTATAGTTCTATTAGCCACTTCAACTTGCCCATTCACCTGTGGGTGGAAAGGTGAAGAGAAACAATGTTGTATACCCCTTGAGGCACATAAGCTCTCCATTTCCCTATTGTCGAACTGTGGCCCATTGTCTGTTGTTATCTTTTGTGGGACACCAAATCTACAACAGATGTTGGACAAAATAAATTTTATAACAGCTTTTGATGTTGTTCCTGCTAGAGGGGCTGCTTCAATCCACTTCGAAAAGTAGTATATGACCACAATTATAGTTTTGTGTCCTCCGTACGCCATAGGGAGAGGCCCTACTAAATCCAATCCCTATCGAGCAAAAGGAATAGGCTCAGAAATTGACTCCAAAGGAATGGTTGGGACATGAATTTCATTGTTGTACCTCTGGCATGGGTCACACCGTCTTACCAATTCCTTAGCATCTTTCATGATAGATGGCCAATAGTAACCGGACAGTAAAACTCTTCTTGTTAAAGCTCTGAATCCACAATGGGATGATCCCTCACCATCATGCAATTCGGAGAGGACTACTTGAGACTCTTCATCCCCAAACAGCGCAGGAGAGGTTTACTATAAGATTTTTTATACAACACTTCTCTTAATATGATGAAACCACGAGCCTTGTGTTTCAGTGTTCTGGCTAGTGACTTATCCGGAGGCACGACACCATCAGAGAGATATTGCAAGAGAGGAAACCTCCAGTCTTGAGGTTGTTTCACTTGTACTTCAAAAATTTCCTCTTCTTTACCCTTACTAAGTTGAATGGAGGTGCTTTCGAGCACATGGATCCATGGATATGACTCCGTATATGCTATGGTTGCCAATGAGTCTGCTAGCTCATTTTCTGCCCGGGGTATGTGCTCATAGACAACACCTTTAAACTTAAGTGCTTCATTTTTTAGGAGGAGTAAATATTTCACAAGCTACTCCTTCTTAGCCTCAGATTGGCCTTGGGCATGATGGATCAGAAGCTGGGAATCACTTAGTAGCTTGACCCTCTTAGCCCCACAAATGTAGGCTAACTTTAAACCAGCTATAGCTGCTTCGTATTCGGACTGATTATTAGATGCCCTGAAAGCAAAACAAATAGCCTGGTACATTTTGTCTCCATATGGAGAAGTTAAGCACACCCTGCACCACATCCCATAGTGCTAGATCCACCATCTGTTTGGACGACCCATACCTTTTTATCTTTTATGTCAGTAGTTTGCTCCGAATCCCTGTCGGAGTGAAATTCAACCAAAAAATCAGCCACAACTAGGGCCTTGACTGCTGTTCGAGGAGCATAGTCTATGTCGAAGTCCCCCAACTCTACTGACCACTTAGTCATTCTGCTTGAAATGTCTGCCTTTTGGAGGACATTCTTCAGGGGAAAAGAAGTCCGGACGATGATGCGATGAGCCTGGAAATAAGGCCTCGTCTTCCTGGCAGCTATCACCAGGGCTAATGCTAATTTTTCAAGTTTCAAGTAACGCCTTTCTGCATCTATCAAACTTTTGCTGATGTAGTACACTCGATGGGGATGACCATCGACCTCCCTTACCAACACAGCACTGATGGCACAACTTGAAACTGCCAAATATACGAAGAGTGTCTCCCCATCAACTGGCTTAAACAAAGTTTTGGGGGAGGACATGTGCTTCTTGATCTCATTGAAAGCCTCATCACACTGTGGGGTCCAATCGAATCCCTTTGCACCCTTCAAGGTTTGAAAGAAAGGGGCACACATGTCCGAAGACCTTGAGATAAATCTGTTTAAGGCAGCTAATCTCCCCGTTAACCGTTGTACTTCTTTAATGTTTCGAGGAGGCTTCATTTGAAATAGGGCATTAAGCTGGTCCGGGTCGGGTTGTATTCCATGCTCACTTATAATATAGCCCAGAAATTTCCCGGACTGCACTCCGAACACACACTTTTCTGGGTTTAACTTCAAATTCACTTTTACCAAGTTGGCAAAAGTTTCTTGGAGATCAGACAAGTGCAATTGCTCATCCACACTCTTCACCATAATGTCATCAATGTATACTTCCATATTTCTTCCAATCTGATCAGCAAAAGCTTTGTTTACTAATCTCTGATAAGTAGCCCCAGCATTTTTTTAACCCAAACGGCATTACCTTGTACCAATAAAGACCTCTGTCAGTGACAAATGTGGTATGCTCTTGGTCCTTTGGATCTACTTGAATCTGATTGTATCCGGAGAAGGCATCCATAAAGGAAAGCAGCTTGTTCCCAGAGGTGGAGTCTACTAACTTATCAATTCGAGGAACTGGATACAAATCTTTTGGGCAAGCTCTATTGAGATCTGTGAAGTCAATGCACATGCGCCACTTGCCATTTTTCTTTTTTACCAGAACCGGATTGGCAGTCCACAAAGGATATTGAGACTCCTTGATGTGCCCCATCTTTGTGAGCCTGTCAACTTCTTGTACAATGACATCAGCCTTCTCTTTAGAAAAAGCTCTTCTTTTTTGAACCACTGGTGCTACGTCTCTTCGGACGGATAGGTGATGTGATATCACTTCTGATGGAACCCCAGTAACATCAGCATTGCACCAAGAAAAAACGTGCTGATGGTTCTTCAAAAACTTTAACATTTCATTTTTCAAAATGGGTGGCATCTTAGACCCTATCTTGACACTTTTTCCTTCTTCTAGACAGTGTGTTTCTACCTCTTCGACCGATATCAATACTCCAGGGGTCTCTCTGGGGTCATAAATTTCACCCTCACCCCCAGAAAGGCCCTCAAATTGCTATTGTTCGTTAATACGGACTGCCCCCAGAGTTCGAGGAGCCAGGACGGTAGCATAACATTCTCTTGCAATCTTTTGGCTGCTCCGGACGACTCCAACCTGTCCCTGAACAACATATTTCAAGCACTAGTGGACTGTTGAAGCCACTGCATGCATCCTAGAGAGCCAATACCTCCCTAGAATAGCATTATAGCAAGTGGGACAATCCACCACGATAAAAAGTATCCTGACCATTTTCTTGAAATGGCCCTTGCCCAAAAGAACTTCCTCTTCGAACTCTCCGATCACATCTGTTGAGCTGCCAGTAAAGCCCACAATTGATCTGTCCGAACTCTGAATTACAGCTGGATTTTTCATTCTCTTGTATGTGGTTAAGAAAAGGATATTGGCTGAGCTTCCAGTATCCACCAGAATTCGTCTTATGTCGTTGCCCCTATAGATGCTCCTATGACAACAGCATCCTCATGAGGGCCAGCAATGTCTCTTAAATCATCTTCATCAAAAACAATGAAGGGGAATGAGTTTTGTGACTGATAAGAAGTCATGCCTCCTTCTAGCTGGGAGGCTAAAGTATGAACGTGCCTCTTCATTGATAAAGCGGTAGGAGTCGTCATTGTATCCCCTCTGAAAATTGTAAGTGACTCAAAAAAATTAATAAGTCCGGAGACCGACCTTGAACATTCCTCAATCGTACCCATTCTGTTTCGAGTTGGATCAGGATCCAAGTACTCAGATTCCACATCAAACCTCTCAATTATAACCATGGCTCCCTCCGGAGCAGCATTACTTGGACCAACCCGGTGAGTGTTGTCAGGCCTGTTACCTCATCTTCTTTTCACGTAAGCCCCCAGCTTTCCCCTCTCAATCAAGTTCTGAACTTCTTGTTTCAACACTATGCAGTCATCAGTGGTATGACCAATATCATTGTGATATTGGCAAAAAGAGTTATTACGATGCTCTCTGGGAGACTGCAATGTGGCTGGTCTCCGATAATGCACCTCTTTATTTGTTTTATCAAAAATGGTGGCCACACTTTCTTTCAATTCTGCGAACCACTCCGGTTGGACCCAGGGCCCTCTCTTGGTTCTGGATTGCTGACTTTGAGCAGGAGCAGCTGGCTGAGACTGAGCTTTTGCCCTACCATGCCCCTGTCCGGTCTCTATTGCTTTGTTCCCGGACTGATTCTGATTGGGATTTGGTGCCACTGGGGTAGACCTCACCTGCCTGTGCACCCTTGTTTTCTTTGTTTCATCAACGTTTATTTGTTTTCCAACCTGATTCAGCAACCCTCCCCATGTCATGGCCTTCTTTCTGGTTACTGAATCAGCTAGATTGCCTAGGTTCAAACCCTGTCTTAGAGATGCTATTGCTACCTATTCGAAGCAATCAGCCAACCCATTCTTGGTGTTCACAAAACGGCTTATATATTCTTTCAAGGACTCATTTGGTTCTTGGGCACAATGGATTATTGTGTCTCCATTGCCCTTTAGCTCTTTACTCCCTACAAACTGCCTTCGAAAGGCTACCCAAAAAGTATCGAAATCTTTAATACAACCCTGAGGCAGGTTGTTGTACCATTTTAGAGCACTCCCCGTAAATGATTGGGAGAATGCCCTAAAAAGTAGTTTATCATCGTCGTCAAAGTTCATCATGAAGTTTTTAAATTGCTCCAGATGGTTGTCCGGATCAGTACTGCCATCGTACTTCTCTATTTTGGTGCTGTCAAACCTCTTAGGGAGGTCCGGACAGAATTTTAGAAGATAATGGAGATTGCCTCCAATTTCTTCCACGACTGAACACAGTATCCTCATTGGGAGTTGCAAAGATACGTGGTTCATCGTGAAAAGCGAAGGGATCCATCAGCATCCGGTCTACATGCCTCCGGCTATGAGATGACCCCTTACCAATATTCTTCTTCATCCTTCCATGTCTATCCCTTTTTCTTGAATATTTTTTTATCTGCTTTTGTTTCTTTCTAGTACGACCCTCATCGCTACTAAAGGATAAAGATTTTTCAACTCCTTCATCGTCCGAAGAGCTATCAGAAGATTCTGAGCTTGAGTCAGAACTCTCCACTAGCTTGGACCGGTGAGACTTTTTGGAGCTGGCATGAGTCTTTTTGGTGCTCACATGAGTCTTTGAAGACTCATGCTCTCTGGGGTTGTCGGTGTGATGAGCAGCTGATGCTTTGGACTTTTCTTTCATGCCCATCTTAGCCTTTTCTGCCCTCAAAGCTTCTATTTCACCTTTCAGCCTATCACGCTCTTCGACAGTGTACTCATCGTTCTCTCCCACCACTTCGAGCAGAGCTGGTGGTACTTCTGGATTGTCCGGATTCATTCGGACAGACTTTCTTTGCTGGTTTTGAATGCTTGATTCGGGCACCTTCTACTCCCACTGTGGTCGCCAATTTGGTGTGGATAATAATCGCATGAGGGTAGGCTTGTAATTTGGTTGGTGTTTAATAGTAGTATGTGGGTGTTATGTATTTAGTGTAGAGAGTAGAGAGATAATTAAGTTGGCTGGTAGCAGTTAATTCTCATTACCCACACTTAATGCAGGTGGTTGGGTATTTATACCCTGATGTTTGGGCCCTTATGGGCTTTCGGGTCATGTTTAATGGACCCGGGTCATGTTCAAAGACCCATGAGCTCTAAGTAAGAGAGCAAGTAGCTAGTCAAGAGATGTTTAAGGTTTTTTAGTACTTTTGTCATAGTTCGAACAGTCCTATGGTCTGAGTGTTCGAAGTAGTTTGTCCGATCCGGAGGCCTTGGACCGATCTGTCCTTGTCCGGGGAGCATGCAGAATTCGGACTCATCAGGCACGAATCCTATAATTAAAATCATAAGAACTTTAAAAACAGTAAGTATAATAACCCAATTGCTCAGATGGAGAGGAAAAAGTATTAAAATCACCTAATACTAACCAAGCTTTAGATATATTAGATATATGCATGAGAGTATCCCAAAGATCCACTTTATTTATCCTCTAGTATTTAATATAAACAAAAATAATAGAAAATGTGTTGTCTAACTGAGAATGATTAATTTCAATATGAATACATCAATGATGATCAATCAAAATTTTAACCAACAAATCATCGCTCCAGAAAAGCTAGATTTTGTTTGTGATGTTGGTTGTATGGTGATTAAAGCCCAGCTTAGCAACTATTAACTCTTGACGACGATTACTAATAATTAGGAGCTTGATATTTTCTCTGATGATAATAGAACTAAGCCTTCTTAAGGAACCTTATTGCATATTCCTCGAATATTCCAATTGATGACTTTAATCATGAAGGGATTTTAATGGTAGCTCTTTTAGGTTCCGTTAATTGCAGAGGCTTGATAACTAGGGAATTATTTTTCTTTTTGCTTCTTGCTTCTTAATTCTTCGAGTCTTTTATTTAGGATGTTTTGGAAGCTTTGATTTATCTTTTTTATCTTAAGCATGGAGTTTTAGTAATAATTCCTATGTATATTGATTAGAAGTGAGATTGTAAGATAGAAGGTTTTCATATGTTGTAGATGGAGATAGATTATAGTCATAATCTAGAGATTTTATGGCTTCAATAGTCTCTTCCTCATTAATCTTATTATCTTTCTGTTTTGGATTATTTTGCGGATCTTTGTCAATTTGTTGAAGGGTGATATCTACACAATTGGCTAAGGGTTGAAGAAAGGTAACTTTTTTGGTATGATTCTTCTAATTTGTTATATTGATTCCATCATTTTTGTGATTGTTGTTCTCTTCGTGAGAATCAATGATTATAGACTTCATTTTTTATACATCTTTGCTTGCATTTCTGGTTTTGTATCCCTGTGATTCTCTAGATTCATTTCTTCTTCCATGTATTTACTATTTAGTGGAGATTTCTTCAAATTGTACTGACCATGACCCAAATGTTTACACGTTTGATAATATTGAGGAAGATTCTTGTAGCTTATCTCAAGCCAACAACCTTTATTAGCACCAAAACCAATCCAAATGTCGTACTGGATTTTGTTAGTAAGATCGAGTTCAATTCATGCGTAACAGACATTGTAAATAACTTTGTTTTTATCTGGAACCCATGTTTTGATAGGTTGGCCTATAGAAGCAGCAATAGATTATATTATAGAGTCGCTGAACATATATTCTGGAATTTTGGAAATTATGATCAAGATCGGAGTGATATGACTTCGGGTTAAAAAATGGAGTCCACTTTAGGATTCTCATAACAGATTGACCAATAGTCCAGACATTTTTGGTCCGTAGTTTGCATAATTCTTCCTTTATCATGAATTTCATACTAAAAACGATCATATTTCAATTTAATTCTCTGTACAAGACAAAGATCAGCTTATGGCATTATCAAGATTCACCGTAATTGGAAAATTCTCCACAGGTATCCCTAAGAAACATCTAATAAAAAATTTAGATAAACGCAGGTTCACAGGTGACTATAATGTTTCAAACTAGCTAAATATATATATATATATATATATATATATATATATATATATATCAGATTTGTTTTACTATATTTTATCCTCTAATTTAGTTGTTTAGAAAGAAACTGCAGTTGAATGCCAATTAGTGTTTACATCTATACGCATATAACAACAACTATATACTTAGTTAGGTATATAATTGTTATTAGCTGAAGGTATTTATTAAACTTATTTTACTGTATTTGTCTTCTTCTTTTTTAAAATAAAAAATTATTTATTAAAAATTAAAAGACTTTACAAATATTTGAAAAGAAAACAAAACAAAACCAAAGAAAATAAAATAAACTTTTAAGCAAAATTTAAATTTTCCCGCTTGATTTGTTGGGAATATGGGGGTCCGGTCCACATATTCCTCCTCCGTATATAAGTAAGAACACAACCAATCTCAACAATAGTATGATATTGTCCACTTTGGCACCCGAAGGCCCTCACGGCTTTGCATTTGGTCTACTACCAAAAGGCCTCATACTAGTTGAGATATGTTCTCACTTATATACCATTGATCCTTCCCATGTTTTACCGATGTGGGATGTGGAACTTTGGTCGCTACCCTAACAAATCCTCCTCTCGAACAAAGTACCACTTTAGCCTCCTCTTAATTGACATCCATCCGCTCACTCTAATCAGGTTGGGGCTGCCTGATCTCTAGAGCCTTTTACAGCGGATCTATCTGATCTCGACCATCCTGCCTTGTTCCTTAGCGCCACTCCAAACAAGTACCACCGTCTTGATACACTCCAATCAAGCCACACTGCTTGATGAGCAACGGGCACTCCAAACGAGGATCTCTCCAATCAAGCCACAATGCTTGATGAGCCTCAAATCAAGCCACACTGCTTGATAAGCCACGGGAACTCCAAACAAGGATCTTGAGCATGGCTACTAATTCATCATGTTCGACTAATGAGAATTTCACCCACATCACCCACCACATCGCGTACTGTCTGGGCCTGGAGCTCTGATACCACATGTTGGGAATATGACCCCATATTCCTCCTTCGTATATAAGTAAGAACACAACCGATCTCAACACTAGTATGATATTGTCCGCTTTGGCACCCGAAGGCCCTCGCGGCTTTGCATTTGGTCCACTTCCAAAAGGTCTCATACTAGTTGAGATATGTTCTCACTTATATACCATTGATCCTTCCCATATTTTACCGATGTGGGATGTGGAACTTTGGTCGCTACCCTAACATGATTTTCCATGAGCGTTTAAAATATTTGTTTTTTGCTTAATTCTTGATTAACTATATATCTTCTTCTTTGATTTAATTTTCACAAAACTCATGAAAATCATTTTATCTTCAACCATTAAATCTCAATATAAAGAGAAGATTTTCCACAAGAAAACTCATTATTGATATATGAAACAAAGAAAAACCATCTTCATTCTAATTTTTGCAAACTAAATCTTGAATCTGTTTTAGTTTAAAAGATCATAATATGGATGATTTCAAGAGAATCAACCTCCACGAGAATAATTCCTTTGCTTTCTTTATCTATTATTTTTTGGACATATTTGATTAGAGGTTAATCTTAATTCTCAATATTGACTTTAACATTTTTTCCTCAAATTTCCATTTTTTTAGAGTTCAGGCTCTAAAAAACTGATGAATTGTTCACTTGCATTTTCCAATCCAGTATAGCACTGATGTGTATTTACTTGCAAACAATTAGGTTTCATATGCATTCGTCGTAAGAAGAAAACTAAAGAACTTCATAACATTAGCAAGTCGTAAGGTAATATTTATGCTCTTCCTTTGATTATTGAACCAAACATTTGTCTCACAGATTTTCAAAGTCCAATATTTGAGCTTCCTAGAACTAACGATTTATAAATACAACTGCTTGGGTAACTTGAAAGGTAAGACTCCATACCATTAGAAGATCGAGAGCTAGATTTATTATGGACTTTTTTCAAGTAATCTTAATATTAATCCCTTAGGTGACCTAAATCTTATGCTCTATTTCCTTGGAAATGAAATTTTTTTCAAATACAGCTAACAAACCAGGGCATTTTTTATGCTTATTGACTTTCAATCTACCAGTTTCCAAAAGTAGTCTCTTATTAAGTATTTAAAGACTCGAACTCCTCATCAAATTAAACAGTATTTCCTTTTTTTCTTACTTCAATTTATAAAAAAAAGTCATTATTTTTAGCTCAAACTGTAATATTAGTACCTTAGTTTTTCTTTGGGTAAAGGATTTATAAATCAAACTGGTTAAGAAACTTATTGTTGTATTAAGACTTGCTGGAATCGTATTCTTGTTGTGGTCTACACTCATAACATTTTTGTATAACTTATTTTTCCATCCACTTAGCAAGTTGGTTTGTTTCTCTATAAATGTAATTAATAGTCATAACAACTCTTATTAATTTTATGCAACTATCTAGAGAAAGCATGAACCAATGAGATTTTCTTCTAGAAATTATCTTAATAAGTTATATTGAGTCTATTTGAATTTCTAGATTAGTGATATTTCTTCTATTACATATTAGTAAACCATCTAGCAACGCTTTACATTTAGCAAATATAATAGTTTTTTTCCATATATTTTCCCCAAAACGAGGATAGTATCTCCTTTACTATCTCTTAAAGTCCCACCTCCACTAGATTCTTTATTTAATAAGCAAGACACATATGTGTTAAGTTTTAATCTGCTTCCCAATGAAGGAATCTATTTGACTAATGTATAAGTACTCGGTTTATTTGTATGTAGGTAGAAGTTAAAATCAAGAGCGATGGTTGATTCTCCTTTCCAGTTTGAAGCCTTGAAAACGTTAACACAATCTAACTTGTAGAATATATAGTTAATTTGGGAAATTGTTGATCTAGAAGTGATGAAATGTTGTTGATGTTTTGCTTGGTTTCTAGCCTTTCATAGGAGACCAACAGATGATTTGAGGGATGATGGTTCACATATTGATCTTTTTCTTAGTTGACCAAAACCAGGTTCCAACAAGGTGGAGTAATGTAATATCTTTAAAAATATAAATACCAAACTTCCATGTAAAGTATTTTCATACATCACAAGCTATTTTATGTTGTACAAATAAGTGTTTAATAGACTCGTCTTCTCTGCATAGATTGACATTTAGAGGCATGGGAGAAGTGTATGGTTTGCATTATGAAATCAATATATCACCAGTCTTTCAGTAGTCTCCCTAAAAAAGTAATATTTTTGGGGGTAATGTGATTCCATAACCTTATAAACAACTTAGATTTTTCACTTTTATCTTTTATTTCAATCCAAATTCTCTTAGTGTTGAAATCATCATTAGCTGAAATAGTATATTTTATTTCATCAACTGCATCTGGATGAAGATTAATTCTAGAGATATTTTCTATATTTTAAGGTAAGATAACATTTCTAAGCTTGTCAATATCCCACCCATTTTCATTCCAATAATGATCAATGTTTTGCTCCTAATTTATTATTTGACCTGAGCTGCTTTCATAGTAAGTTAGGAATTGTAGATATTTATAGGGTTATTTAAAGAACCATTGGCAAAGATGATGAAATCATAAGAAAATACAAGGCAAGGTATGCTCATGATACTACATGTTTTTAGTGTAGTATATTGTAATTTCATAAAGCTTTTTAACCCCCTGATTAACTATTTTTCACCTAGAATAAATAAACTAGGTGATATCGGAACTCATTTTCTAACTCCATTATTAGACTTAAAGTAAACATTAAGTTCCCCATTAACTATTATCAAGAACCAATTGAGTTGATGAAGTTCCCGATCCAACTTATCCATATTTTTATCAAATCCAAAAGCCTTCATAATACGTAAGACAAAAGTGTATGAGAGTCTATCAAAAGATTTAGATATTTTTATTTTAATCATAACATTATCGGCTCTAACTTTTCTGTTAAGATTGTGGGAAAATTCAATAGTTGGAGAATGTTATCATGGATGTTTCTTCGTTTTACAACCCCTCTTGCTCTTCCGATATAATTTTAGAAAGTAAGGAAGTTAATCAATCATTAAGGATCTTTGATAAAATTCTGTTGAAAAACTGTACAAAGACGTATAGGGGTGAATTCTCCCCAAGTTTTAGGTGACTCTTTGAGGAACTTGATGGTCCTGAAAGTAGACAATTAGAGCTGCACGAAGGTCCTTGGAGATAATTAGCCAACAATATTGTTCTTTTTGTATTAAAACCATCAACACCAACAACACTATTAGAGTTTAAGCTTTTCACAACGGTAAGAATTTCATCATTTGTAAGTAATTCCAGCAGTTTAACATTGTCCTGGTCAGTCACTTCCTTAAGAATTACGTCATGCAGATTATCTAACTCTCTTAATTAAGGTTGAATTTTAATAGTTGCTTGAAGTGTGTCTCTGCAAAGTTTCCAACTGTATAATAATCAATAATCCAATTATCTCATACCAAAATACCATGTATTCTATTTCTGTTTCTTTCTTTTTAACATAGTTGTGAAAATATTTTGAGTTTATATCCCTATCTTTCATCTAATTCACACCACTTTTTTGTTCCTAATATGTTTCTTCTCTATCCAAAAGTTGTCAATGATTTGCTTGAGCTTTTGAATACTTTATTTTATCTTTATTTTTTTCGCTAACTTCAAAATAATATTCACAATACCTAATTTCTTCTTCTCAATTAGCTATAACATAAAACATATTGCAAAATATATCCTAGTTCCAAGCTTTTAACTTTTGTTTTAGTCTCTTTAATTTATTACAAAAGACTAGAATAGAAGAACCAAACATAGGTTATTTCCAACATCGTTCTATAACTTTAGGAAGTCATGGTGTGATGTCCACATATTTCTAAAATTTGAAGGAAGATTTTTACTTGATTCTTTCCAACCTAGCTAAGTGCTTGAATTTAGTAGTTTTAAAGTGGCCCAGCCAGGAAGATAATAGTCTTCGATAGCAGCGTTGAAGTCATCCATACTTCTCAAGCACATTATAGAGCAAACTAGTTGTTTATGTGAGTAAGTAAAAGCATTTAAGTCTCATGTTAGTAAGCAAAACTTTGAATAATGAGTTATTTACTTAAGTCATCCCAAAGATTAGCAATTAGTTCCCTAGTTCCTTTTGCATGCAGTACTGTCACTAAAAAGACCATACTTAAAGAATAATGATAAACATTTTAATGTAAAAATTATTCATGGTTTAAGATAATTTCTACTTTAAAGTCTTCGTTCCGAAAAATATATATCTTGTTATTTAAATTAATTATTCCATATTGCAAACCAAGCTGTCTAGTTAGATTTTTTAACTTTTTTTTATATCATAGGTTCTTGTATTGCAATAAAATCAATTTTTTCTACCTTTTTTAATGATTGAAGTCTTCAACATGTTCCTATATTCTCGAGTCCCCTCACATTCCAATTAAGGATTGTGAGTGTTATTTAATTGAGACCATGAAAAGGTCGGGAAGAACATTTGGAGAATAATTTTTTGTTGTGGTTTAGTTTCTTTTAATGAGTAACATTCGTTTTTTTCTTTCTTTATTTTATTAAAAACATTTCTAAAACTATTTATATTTTTCAATGTTCCTCAAAACAGGTGAGAATAATAAGCTTCATATTGCATTTTGTTGAGGTGATTGATGGTTCTAAGTTTGAGTTATCAATACCATCTGATAGAGTAATTTATACTTTTCAGTCTGAAGAGTTAATGCCACATATAATTTAAGAATTTGTGCATCTTATGAACTAAGAGTAATTATTTTTTGTTTTTCTTATAATTTTTAGTCATTTAACTATCTGATTTCTCATTTCCTTACGTAAGATCATTTGATTCTGAATCTTTTATGATAATAGATTTGATTTTAGAAATCCAAGTTTAAATTAGAATAAGTGGTTTCACTATACTATTTTTGTCTATTAGTTTAGTTATTTATAAAACAAAATTTACAACTAAATATTTACAAATTTTAAATACAAAAAGAAGTTATATAAAACAATTAAATATTTATTATGTTTAAAACATTTATATATGTGTTTATATATAGGAAGTTACAATTTATGTTTTATGTTTTACTGTTTTATACTTATTTTAGATGTTGGGTTGCCCTACTATAGTTACATCTAAATGTATTTTTCTTTTATAATTACATTAAAATGTTTAAATGGAAGCATAAAACTAAGTATCCTAATTAATTTAATGAGTCCTAAAACATAATCAAATACCAAAAGAGACTTTCTAGAGAGATAACAGAGCTTTTGGAAAGAAAGACAAATTATACAGAGAAAATATTTTACCAGTCAATCAACCTCCTCCTATTCATGTATTCTTTTATATATATATATAAATTGAATCCTAAGTGATTAGATGTATTAAAGTCTAATATGCCCTTATTAATGAGTATATTTTCCTTCGATACATAATTATTATCCGATTATTATATTCTTATTAGGGCTTCCACATATTCCTTGAGTTGGAGTATAGTGAAATTGAAGGACTAAACAATGGTCGAATATAATGTTCGGATAGTGTAATCTTCAAGCCCTTCTTTATTCATGCCATAGACTTTAAGTCCTTCCTTTTCCATGTCATAGATTTGGAATTGTATTGATTAGCCTCCATTTTCCTAATCTTGATGATAAATGGCCAAATATGTTGATAATACCTAGATACGCATCAAATTCATCGGACATCGTCGATATGTTTGTTTAAAATTGATTATGTTCATCAAGTTGAATGTCTTCTATATAATTGAATTGAATGTCTTCTAAATCAGTAAGTGCAATGCCATTCAGATTGTTAAATGAATGTGTTTCAGGTCGTCATGCTTTAACTTATCATATTTCAGGTAATCATGCTTCATGTCATCATACTTCAGGTCTTCATACTAAATCGAATAATTCTCAATTAGATTTCCATTAATACACCTTCTCCTCCTCGTATTTATTGGTTGAGTTGACGAAGTTGTTACCGAAGGAAATTCTATATCTGAAAATTTTGTTTTTTCATAACTTTATTCTTATCTTGGCAACATACTTATTTTGGAAACATATTTACACTTTTTGGCAACATATTGTTTTTCTTAATATGGGGTCGGTATATATGTTTGAATACTACATCAAGGCTCTATATTTCCACTTGCGTAACCTTATGGTTTTCAACCTCAGGTTTGATTTATTAACCATGCTCGCTAATTTGACTAGTACATCAAAGCTCAATATGGCCACTTGCGTAACCTTATAGTTTTTCAGCCTCATGCTTGATTTATTAACCATGATCGCTAATTTAACTAGTATGTCAAGGCTCAGTATGACCACTTGTGTAACCTTATGACTTTTCGACCTCAGACTTGGTTTATTAACCATGATCGCTAATTTGACTAGTACGTCAGGTCTCGGTATGGCCACTTGCGTAATCTTATAATTTTTCATCCTCGGACTTGGTTAATTAATCATGACCGTTAACTTATAATTATATACAACCCTTTTTTATATAATTTTTTATCACTTGGCTTATAACATTTCTATCATGGAAATCACTTCACTTATAGCCTTTCTAATCATAAAGATCACTTGGCTTATAGAATTTCTATCATGGGATCACTAGGCTTATAACATTTTCATCACGGAGATCATTTGTCTTATAATTTTTTTATCAATTCTAACTGTTGTTTTTTTGTCATTTCCAACTATCGTCTAACTATCAATTTTCTATCATTTATTTTTTTAACTCCAAGGTTATTCCAAGCTTTACCAAGCTCGTCAATAACTGCTAAAAATTTACAATATTGAAAAAGCTGCCAACCTGCATTTTTATCATAGATTCAACTCATTTTTTTTATTTGCTTAAATAATATATATATATATATATATATATATTTAAAAAATAAAAACTATTTTTTTTCTTTATCGAATAACTGACCAAACCATTTGAACTCATTACTTGAACAAAAAAATATTACTTTCTTCTATTGACGAACCTATTACTTCCTTCAATAGAGAAATAAGATGTAACTAATGAGTAACTGACAAACCCATTTCTTCTTGATAAATTGTTTCTTCAAGTTGACGAAGTGAAACTTTCTCTTCAACAAAGGAAAAACTTATAAATACACTTGAATGTGACGAGCCTTTAATTTGACGAGCTACTCTTCGACAGAGGAATAACTAATGAATACACGCCAATTTAATGAGTCTGTATCTTGACGAGTTGCTCTTATAGAAGGAAATATCTGAGGAATACACTTGAACTTAATGAGCTTCTAATTTGAGGAGCCACTCTTCAACAGAGGAATAACGGATGCAGACACAATTAAACTTCACAGACGGTGCCATCTTCTTGTTTATCATGTGACTCTATTAATGTTTCAACATTATAGTACATTACCTAACGCGATTGAGAACATAAAAAAACAAGATACAAACATGCTCAATATAATGTATTATATGAGACAAACATTCTCACGCTATCTAACACTTCAGCTATATTATACGCATAAGGTATGCACTTACCACATTACGACACTATAATTAACACACTACTCTACACACACAACATAAGACTTTCTCTCAAATTGCTAAATTAATTAAAAAGTCATAATAGTCAGATCTGATTTCCTTTTTTCCCATCAAAATCACCAATCTTATAAAATAATTACTCACAATTCTTAAACTTAATAGTTGTCTTACTTAACTAAAGAAACGAATCAAAACATTGATTTGAAGATCGAATCAAGAAAATAAATAAAAGTCGTAAAAATCTTGTTAAGCATAACTTATCCAATCATATAAAACTTCAATAAAACACTTTAACATGTTTCATAACTCAAACATAAAAGAAAATTTAAGAAATAGTAATTGAATGACGATATACACAACAGATCCAAAATTTTATTTGACTTCATGAACTTGATTTAAGCTCTTATATCTAAATCACTAGTAGAAAGTGATATATATATATATATATATATATATAGTTTCTATTTGATATCATGCTTTAAAAAGAACCAATTAGTTGAGTGTTTGGATTCGTAAAATATCGATTATCTTATGTTGTTTCTAACTAATGTACCTCATTTCTGATTCACCATGATTATTCAAGAATCACTCAATTATGGATCTTTTTTTTTTAATTTCTCCGAATTCTCGTTCCAATATTTGTTTTTCTCTGATGAATTTTGGCTCGCGATGTAAATTTTGGGTAATTTGATAAACCGAGGCTTCAACTTCAAACCTCGCCTATTGATTTCAAACATGATGCTCGAATCATCTTACAACTGGTTCATCATCATTTTTCTCAATTGATTTTACAAAATGCTCTAAATCTTGAGTAAAAATCTACAAATTTTTCTACAAATCTTCTTGAAGACGAAAATCGTGGCGCCATACTGCACATGCACTACAACTTTTGATTTTTTTTTGGTCCATATCTAAAACAACTTTGAGAACAACTTCATGTGGTAAACTGATTTTGACTTCCCATTTCTATTTTCGTGAACTAAAACCATTATCTTTGGTTCTTCAGTTAATTTATTTTTGTATTATCGAACACGTTCTCTCTTCTTAGTCTCGGCCGACTTTATGTTTCTCATCAACATTTTGTTTTCTGACTTTACGTTTCACGTTTATGATTTATTGCTCGAGTTAAGAAGAAAACGGGAAATTGACGATGACTTAATCTGATTCACCTCCAAACCACATTTACTATCATCTTTCTTCCTCAATCAGAAAGAGATAGAAAATTTAGGTTTTATTTTCCTTTAATTAAAAAAATAAGCAAAAATAAATATTTTATAACGACAAGAATATGTTTTTAACCTTTTCTCCTCTCAAAAGATGAAAATATTTTGGTTTTTAGAAGAATGATAAACAAAACATTTCCCACAAACGGTGCTAATTCCATGAGGTCTAAAATCTAATACAATATCAAAAGATGTTTTCTAGAGAGAGAAAAGAACTTTTGGAAAGAAATACAAACTAAAAAGATAAATTGTTTACCTGTTAATCAACCTCCTCCCATTTGGGCGTTCTTGGGCTAAAGTCTAACACATTCTTAGCAACGAATATATTAACCTTAAATAAATAATTAATGCCTCTATATTATATAATTATATAAGTGTCCATAACACTTTATCATTATCCATGTATTATATCCACATCAATATCTTCCTTTTATGTGGATTTAAGTTTATAACAACTACATGTTTATTTATATATTTTTAGCTATTTTAGTTATTTACAAGTTTTGTTATATTGTTTCTAAAATTATGTAGTTGTTGGTTGCCTTAACTATAGTTACAACTAAATATATTGTTCTCATATAGTTACATCTAAATATTTGCATAAAATCATGACAGTTAAATGTTCAAATGTATTTTCCTTTTATGTGGGTTTGAATTGATAACAACTACATATTTATTTACATTTTGTTCACTAATATATATTATTTAGAAATGATTTACAACTAAATGTTTACAAATATCATATACAATTCAATTTGTTATATCAATATCTAAATTTGTATTGTGGTTTACATACTTGTCTAGTTGTTTATATATAAGAAGTTACAATTGTTGATCTACTATTTTTATAATTGTTCATTTTTTGGGTTGCCTTAACTACATTTAAGGCTAAATGTTTGCATGGTTATAAGTAAATGTATTTTTCTTCTCTATATCAGCCAGATGTTTGCCATCAATTAGTTTTGTTGACCAATTTTAGTGTATTTGGCCATAAAATGTTATGCAATGGAGATCTTGTTTTTACCACATAAACTCCTTATCTGCTTTGGTAACTCTTTATAGCTTGGACATAAAGAGTTTTAATATTACATCCATAATAGTTGAGAAGGTCATTGATGCTTTAACTTCTAGCTCTATACTATCTCAACAACACATATGTATGCAAATTTGTTTCAAACATTTAACTATTTCTCTAAATTGTATTGCAGAATGCAACGATCCTATATCTGAACGAACTATCATAGACTCATTGGATAAGCTAGTTATTTTAAAAACTTCAAATTGGAGCAGATCATATTTTTCACGAATCCTTCAATTGTTTTGTAACGGATTGCATCTATGTAATATTATTATTTTTGTTCAATTTATATTTTCATTTTAGGTTTTGAGATCTGAATCTGAATGGTTTAAATCTAAGCACAGTAGTTGTTGATAACATTTCACAACTAGATAAAACTTCATTTTTGTCTTGACTTGATATTACAATAACTTACATTAAAAGTGTGTATAGTTTATTTGCTAGTAACCGACCTATTATTTTGTAGGGTGGAACGTTCCAACTAAGTGAATCGTTATCTAAAATTCAAGATCATGTTCATGAAATATATTGAATTACGTAACATACCCATTATACATAAATAACAAATTTCCCCTTGTGTAGATCGATTATATTACTATGAATAAAATATGGAAAGCACTTTCTAGTCAAGTTGTTCATTCTAGCAATGACTAATTGTAAATGTCCCTTTTGTGTTCTTGATCCTACTCGTTTATATCTATTGGATTTACCAACAGATTGAGTTCCTTCAATTTTTTCTTACGTTATTGAGCGATCTACAATCTTGTTATTATTTTTTGACTGATATAGAAGAGAACCCTATAAAAGAGAAAAAAAGAGAAATTAGGGGTTTTGTGGTCAATCCAACCAACAAAATGGCATACAAAATATTTTATGATAGGTGAAAGAATCCTATCGCACATCTTCCTTATATAGATAATACAGTTATGTTTAATCTTTAACTTAATTACATTATAACTCTTTATTTTGTTTTATGGTCGAGATCGTAATCCACTAAATTGATTTATATCAATTTAATTTACGAACTTATGAGTTTAGTCTTAACTGTTAGTATCTGGGTTCAATCCTTTACTGGATCCCAATTTAACATGATATCTATACGTATACCTTTATAACAAGTTTTCACATATTTGTCTCATTCTTAATTGTATAAATAACCTGATTACATATTAATTAGACCACTTACGATAATTACTAAATACATCATTATTATAGTGACCTATAAATTTCCAATACATATAAAACTTGACCTTTGATGTTGTGGGCTTACATTCGTGTTCATTTATAAGCTAAACAATAATTTATTTATGGCATTCTTGAGTGGATTAAGTGTTATCATTATTGGATAAATCACATTTTACAACGGAATTAAAAATTTAGAAATCGTCACTAATACATTATTATTTCATGCTACCAAACTTCTTGCAATAGGTACTCTCGTTGCATCCGCCAACAAAATTCGCTTGCAACTAATTTACCACCAAATATGTATCACAACGGTTTTGTAACATGTTTCTTTTGCTTATCTGACCTATATGAAAACGGATCATATTGTGACAAATTCGTTGTTAAACGAAAACGAAATGCGAAAAAAAATACAACCATTTCCTTAATCTTATAATACCAAAATATAACAAATTTCCAAATAAAGTTTATATAATATACAGTAGAAACTCTATAAAATAATACACTTTGGACCACAAAAATTTATTAATTAAAAGAGTTATTAATTAATCGATAAATTAATAATTATTAATTTATATATTAATTTATATTTTATTAATTTATAGTAAAATACTTTGTTTACAAACACATTTCAAGCTTCCACTTAATTATTGTACAGTATACAATGCATGTATATCAAATGAAGGGCCCAATTTGAAAGAAACCTTCAATCTCTCACCTTATTATGCTTCTTGTGTTCAATGTATCACGTTATGGACATTAAAAATATTTTCTATATAAATACCTGATCAAAATAGGTTAACACAAACAAATCATACACACAACATGACTTCCCATCTTAAAGGTGTGAAAAAACAACAATGACAGACGAGATTCGAAGAGCATTATGCAAGCACAACAAGAATAATCTAAGTCTGACTCAAAAGCAATTGCAAGAATGGGTTCATAGTAACTATGGTTTGCGGTTGAGTCAAGCGACAATATCGAATACAGTTAAGCGGTCTTTCGAGCATCTCTCACTTGCTCTCGAAAGAGGAAATGTTAAGCGACACAAACCGGAAAAATTTCCTGACCTAGAAAAATCTCTCTATGAATGGATTCTTCAATATCAAGAACATATGAATATGAAAGGTGAACTAATCATCGAGAAGGCGAAAAAGATCATGAAAGATATTTATCCAGTGGATACTCCATACTTCACTTTATATTGGTTGGCTTAGAAAGTTCAAAGCAAGATATGGAATTAAAAATTTCCGGCGTTTCAGAGAGAGTGGATCTGTTGAAATGGAGGGCATGGAGGACAAATTAAAATCCATAAGAGAAAAGTTGATCAGTTTGAAATGAAAGATATCTTTAATATGGATGAAACGGGTTTGTTTTTTTATTATTTTATTTTATATTTTGTACTTTAGTGATGTAATTATTTACATGTTTTGATCTTAAACATGTTTGTTTTTTAGACTTCAACCGGATCATTCCCTTGCAACAATGCAGCTTGAAGGGAAAAAACAAGACAATGAAAGACTAATTGTTGCTATTTGATGTAATGAGGATGGTTCGGAAAAACTTCCTTTATGGATTATTGGGAAATATGCTAAACCAATGTGCTTCAAGAATGTAAACTTGAACAGTCTGAACTGTGAGTACCGTGCTAACATACGAGCTTGGATGACTGGTGTGTTATTTGAAGAATACGTTCACCAACTTGATAAAAAAATGGTTGGAAGAAAAATTCTCTTGATTGTGGATAATTGCCCTGCTCATCCAAAAATTATTGAAGGATTGCGAAATGTTGAATTATTATTTTTTGCCACAAAACACACTTTCATGATTTCAACCTTGTGACGCGGGGATCATACGATCTTTTAAGATGCATTATCGTCGTTGATTTTATAGAAGTCTTTTTGGAGGGTTATGAATTAGGGGTTCCAAATCCAGCAAAAATAAATGTGTTAGATGCAATGAATCTTGCAATTTCAGCATGGTCTATGGATGTTCGTGAAAATACAATTGTGAACTGCTTTCGTCATTGTAAATTTCGATCATCAGATAACGTGACTTTTGAGAACTCAGATGAAGGTGGTGAAAGCACTCAAGAAATCCAGAATTTGATCAAAGAGTTGGGTTATCGCAATGCAATGGATGTCGAAGATGTTCTGAATCACCCAGAAGAAAATGTAGTTGCACAGTTGTTGACTGATGAAGAAATTATTGAAAGTGTTATTGAAATTAATAAAGATGATATCGATGAAGAAGATGATGAAAGTTCTACAATGGAGCCCCCTTCGTGAAACGAAACTATTAAAGCGGCAATCACATTGAACAATTTCTTGTTGAACTATGAGAAAACAACACCAGAAGTTCTTACCATGCTAAGGAAAATTAGAGACGAGATTAAAGGGAAATTGATTTCAACAACAAACAAAAGACAATTGAGTAACCTTCATAAATCATTCATGTAATATGCTATATATAAGGAATTATTAATTTATATTTTATATGGGGTCTAAAGAAATTATCAAAAATGTATTATCTTATAATTTTAGCGAATTATTAATTTAGCACCCTATCCCCGAATCGGGACCGGCCAAAAATATTATCTTAGAGAGTTTATTAAATAATCTAGTATTAATTTATCGAGTTTCTACCGTATATGATTCTGAATATTATAATATTACAATTGGACATCAATATATTTTACCTGCTAGGATAATATAATTTTACAATACTGAACAACAAATTTTTTCTTAAAATAACATTAAATTTTTACTGGATACTAATATATTTTAGGATTAGAACAATATCACTTGCAAATCTTCCAAAGTCTTCAACTCCAAAGCGGAAGCGATCAAGTTAGCCTAAATTCCGTACTTCTCAAATCTCTGTTTACTGCTAACAAATTGTACCTAAATATAAAGCATCTAATGAACGATTGCTACATATAGATATACCGCAATATCACTCTAAAAGCTATAGTTGCGTGTAGAATACATTGCATCTGCGAGCAATAGTTATAAAGAATTTTGAAACATTTTCATATTAAAACTTATGTATATAAAATGAGTTTAACAATTAAAAAACCTTGCAGTGTTGAATTTGGTGGAAGAATGTTAATTTGCCGAATGTCAAACAACTACTCAATTTCGGGTCATCTAGAAAAGTAAATTACACCGTAGTGGCGGACACTAAGAGCGAGAGAGATGAAAGCTGGAGATGGAAAGTAGATAAAATTAAAGATGCACAGGGAGCGATACGAAAGTGAAATATTTTCGATAGAACTAATTCATGCCAATAATAATTATGCACCCACCTCTAATTGAAACAGCCTACCTCATAATCAATTTTCCTTCAAATTTGTACACTCTATGCAGTCAAGGAATTCTAACAACAAATGGATGCCGAGATCAATCACAGATAAAGTCCATAGTTATTTCAAAATATGTACTAAACTAAACTACTCATTTCAATAAGAGAGCCATCATTGGTATCACTTAAGGAAACTCTGTTTTACGAAGTCAAGAAACACAAGTACTGTCGCAACAACCATGGCAGTGTTAGGGTAGCGACCAAAGTTCCACATCCCACATCGGTAAAACATGGGAAGGATCAATGGTATATAAGTGAGAACATATCTCAACTAGTATGAGGCTTTTTGGTAGTGGACCAAATGCAAAGCCGTGAGGGCCTTCGGGTGCCAAAGCGGACAATATCATACTAGTGTTGAGATCGATTGTCTTCTTACTTATATAGATGAGATTGTGACCAAAAGGTCATGCGTTCAACCTCCTTACAAAGGCTTTCTTGGTTTGAGTCTGTCACTTTATAAACAACTATAAAACAAAAACTACATCAGCAACTCCCCTAACACATGTCCACGAGGATACAATAAAAAAAATAAACCCAAAAGATTGCAATATCAAAACTCATGCAAATAAATCTGCAAAACTAACCAATGGATGTTATGAACATTAAGTTTTGATTTTTGACAATTAAAAATAACAAAAAAACAAAAAACAAATGTACTGAGTTTTGAACAATTGCACTATCTTATGTATTTGTAGTACTATTTAATTTATAGTAGTGATATCTTCCAAGAAAAACTATATAACTTTAAATTGTTATTAATGGTTTCTGAAGAACTTCAAACTACTACTAATGATTTCTAAACACCTTTTATAAAATATTTAAAACTTGAATCTTGACTTCAATTACCTTAATGTTTCAAACTACTACTAATGATTTCTAAACACCTTTTAAAAAGTATTTAAAACTTGAATCTTGACTTCAATTACCTTAATGTTTCTGATCTTTTATCTTTTCTAAGCTGGAAGATCTAAATCATTCATCTTATTTCACTGATATCTTTTATTTCTAAGATTGTTCGGATCTTTAAGAATGATTATCCTTTCAATGTCTTAGTCAGAGTATGTGTTAGTTGACAAATGCTTCCTCAATGTTTAAACATAATGAATCATTCTTTAGCCAAATTCTTTGAAAAATGAAAACGAATGTTAATATGCTTGCATCTACCATGCGCATTCTTTGACAATTTGATTGTGGAACTGTTATCACAATTGATGCGCATGATTCTATTTATGTCATAAACCAACAAGAATTATGTCCATCCAAATTTGTTGACGAGCACATACTCCAACTGCTACAAACTCTGATTTAGTAGTTAATAAAATTATTATAAGTTGTTTCTTTGCGACCATGCTACTGCTCCAGAATTCATTAAGGATACATAACCACTGGTGTTCTTCCTATCATCTTTGTCCCCAAAATAATCATTGTTAGTGTATGCTAGCAATGTTCATAATTTTTCAGTTTTTTCATAAAAATTCCCAGACTAATGATTCTCTTTAGATATCTTAGTATACTTTTCGCCAACTCTATGTTCATTACAGTGAGTCTTGACATGTACATACTCAATAAACTCATTGCAAAGGTCATATCAAATCTGGTAGAGATCAACTACATCTAACTCCCACAATTTTCTTGAAGTATGTTTTATCAACAACTCCCCCTTATACGTCTTTATCAACATTTGTGTTTGGCATTATAAGGCAAGAGAGTGCATTATATTCACTCATGTTGAAAATCTTCAATACTTCTTCATCATATTTCTTCTGGAAGACAAAGGTACCTCATTTAGCTTGAGTAACCTCTGATCCTAAAAAGTACTTCATCTTGCTAAGATCAATCATATTAAAGGCCCTCATCATTGCATCTTTGAATTTTATTATTATGTTCTCATTATTTCCTATGTAAGTTAAATCATCAACATACACACTCACAATTAGTACATCATTATTCTTATTTTTCTTGTTGAACATCTTTTCATCATCACACTTGTGAAAATCTTCTCTCCTGAATTATGTCTCTATTTTGCTTAACCAAGCTATGTGTGCTAGTTTTAGACCATTCAATGCATTGTGAAACTTTTACACAATGTCCTCATTTCTCTTTAGTTCAAAATTATTTGATTGGTACAAATATACCTTTTTAGCTAAGTCTCCATGCATAAAAAATAACTTCACATCCAGTTGATTGAGTTTCTAAATTCTTAGTGAAGCCAGACTTAGAGTCATCCTAACTATGTTAAACCTAGCTATTGGAGAAAATACCTCTAAATATCAATGCCCTCTCTATGCGAATAGCCTTTACCTACAAGTCTAGCCTTATTCTTGGTTACATGTCCACATTTATTTTTATTTGTTTTGAAGATCCATTTTGCTCAAATTTTCTCATAGTTATGTGGCGAGCTGGTTAGGCTCCGTGTTTTATTTATTTTTCAATAGATCTAATTTCATCCTCCATAGCCAATCTTCACTTTCATGTATTATTAATTCCTCATAAAACATAGGATTATCTTCCCCATTATGCACCAAGTTTATATAGTCTTGCATTCACATTAGTGGCCAATTTATTATTTTCTTTATATCGGTAGTTTTCCCTTGCTCTAAAGTATTATCATTCTCATCTTTTGAGTTATTGTTTAGATCAGGTTGCTTACTCTAAATTATAAGCATTCTCATCTTTTGAGTTATTGTTTAGATCAGGTTGCTCATAATTTTCTTTTATCTTATTAGTGTATTCTTTTTCTTTTTATTGATCCTAATATTCATTGTCATCAAGTGTCTTTGAATCCACTTGTACACTCTGCTTAGTTTTCCAATTCCATAGTTTGTCTTCCTCAAACATAACATCTTTAATTATTATTATCTTTTCAGAAACATAATCGAATAATTTGTAACCTTTTGTACCATTACTTAGTCCACTGAAGATACACAATATACTTAGCTCATTCAGTTTATCTCTTCCTATTTTAAAGTTATAAGCATGAGCTAAACTTTTCTACACTCTGAAGTATTCAACATATGGTTTTCTACTTCTCCATGCCTCTTGTGGTGTCATATCCTCAGCATAGGAAGTGGGACATTTGTTCGAAATATGACAAGTCTATATATAGGGTTTGACCATAACCTTTTAGGTATTTTCGTACATGAGATCATAACCCTCACCATATTCATAATTCTTCTGCTTTTCCTTTCTGTTATACCGTTTTGTTAGGTAATGTATGTCATGGTTAATTATCTCTTAATTCCTTGTAATTTCTAGAACTCATCAAGCAATAAAGGTGTGTACCTTCCTCCTCTATATGTTCTTAAAAATACACCTAACAGTATAAACCATTTTTTAATACCAGATTGTTAAACACTCTATATTATTTTAAACATCACACTTATTAGCCAACAAGTACATCTGACACTTTCAATTATAGTCATCAATAAAAGTAAGAAATTATCAGATGGCATTGGATTTATAGCCCCACGAATTTCAGAATATATGAGTTCAAGTACCTTGTTAGCTTTCCAAACTGATTTATTTGGCACACTAGTTATAGTTTGTTTATCATTGATACAGTCGTTTCAAACAGTATTTTTTTCATTTATATTTGGAAATCCAAATATCATGTTTATGTCATGTAGCTTTTGAATTCCTTCATAGTTTAAGTTTTCTAACTTTTGATGACATAACCTTGAGATGTCATCTCCTTATACTTTTAAACACTATTTTTTATTGCATGTTGCTTGTTGAGCTTAGGTAGTATCATAAATATTTGGTTAATCAAAATGAACGAAGTAGATTAATCAAAACGAACAAACCAAACATAATCAAGAACTTTTAATCGCCAATTACTACACATACATATCTTCTAAGGATGAGACACTTTAAACAAAAAAGATACCCTGAAAATTTGAGCTAGAATCCATTTTATTTCCCCATATGTAAAACAAAATATTTAATGAAAATAATAACACAAATTAGCTCATGTAAAATCCTAATCGACAAAAATTTCAAAAATATATACTCACGATTACCACATAAATGAAGTTAAATATTGTAAGTCCGTCCTAAATTGTATCTAAACGGGGTTAGCTAAGAAATTAAAATAGTAAGAGATATTACTCGAGAGTGACAAAGATAAGTAAATATGAATGAGAGAAAAAAATAAAGGAAATGTTTTTAAAAGAGAAAAAAAAATTCACCTAATAATCGGCGAACTAATTTAGCATTGACCTAATTCATGACAATTTTTAGCAACGACATGTTAAGTTTCTTGCATATTCATGGTAATTAGAGATCCTAAATGGGTTATTTATGGTATTTATTTTTCTTGTATGGTATTATACACTCTAGAACTTAAGTTTATAGTGATGACATTTAGACCTTTATTGATCGAATAAATTTATATTTTTTACTTATGCTGTAATTCTCAAGCTGTTATTTTGATAAAAATATGATGGAATTTAATTATCAAACTTATGTGCTATATAAGTTTTTTTTAGAAAAATAAATGGTCATATTAACTTTTTTCGGTGTTATTAATTTATCTTTTATATATATTTATCTTTGAGAATCTAATTTTATTTTACGATATCATATGGACAAATGATTTGTTACATATTAAAATTTGAAACTAGTTAAACAGAGCTATTGAGTTCTATAATATTGATATGTTTATTTAGTTGTAATCGTATTCGAAGTTTCTCAATTACAAAAAAAAAATGTTAGTGTGTTAGTTTATCAATCATTTGTTTTTCAATTTTTGATTCAGTTTTTTATATCTGATCTTCTTCAATCGTTAATGAGATGATAATTAAAAGTAAGAAAATATAGTAAGAAAATATAAGAAGAATTATTGAAGAATTATGAAAATGTTGTTTTGGATGAAAGAAAAAAGATTAAGCAGGTGGAGGAAAATACTTGCATGGATCATGCTTTGCTCATACTACGAAAAATTCACGATATGTTATCTTCTAATAAGTTTTTAGACTATATTATGTTGGTGTTTTATTATGAATGCTTATATGAGGTTTTTAGTGAACTATGTGTATTTATGTGAAACTTATGAATTTGTTGCAATTTATTTGGTAATTTGTAATTATTATGAGTTTTTTATTTTTATTTTTATTATAACATAACTAAACTACATAAAGACTATTATTATTATTATAATTATACAATCATAGATAACAAGATTATTCATCTTCTACAAGTATGGGTCACATGTTTATTCAAGTTATACATACATGGATAACAAAATTATTCATGTTATACCATATGAATAACATGATTATACAACCCTAAATAATTCCATGTTATTAGTCATGAATAATATATGACTATATTTGTTAGGGTCAAGCTATATATACCCAAATGTGGTTTAAGTATACCAAAATTTTGAGTTTACCCAAAGGTGGTATAAGCTTACCCAAATTTCATGTTATTAGTCATGTTATAAGGATTTTTTTACTAACCTTCATCCACCTCATTTTTTCTCTTACACTCTCTAACTTCTCTCTAAAACCTCCAAGTTCTCTCTAATTTATTCGGCGAACTAAAATATGGAAACTTAGTGTTAGTATCAAAATTAGGTTATTGTTGAATTAGGTAAAAAAATCGTAATTTTAGGGTGTTTGGAGGCCATTTTCCAGCCAGAATTCGGCCGGAAAATGACCAGCAACGAAGGCTGAGCGCACCATAGGTACAGGCATAGCGTACCAACGGGTACGATCGTACCCTTTGGTATGCTACACATGTACCATCGGTACAGAGGGGGCGTACCGGCTGGTACAGACCCCTTATACCTATGGTGCGCTCAGCCTTCGCTGCCAGCCATTTTTCGGCCGGAAAATGGCCTCCAAACACCCTAAAATTATGGGTTTTTTTAATAATTAAATCTTTATTTTTTTAAAAAAAACTTCAAAAAACAAGTTTTTACCTTAATTTCGGTTGATTCATGTTTGATTTTGTGTTCTTTTAGAAGAAGTTTAAAAAAATTGAAAAGAGTTTGAATGATCTTGAGGCAACTTTGAATGTTCAAGAACAATTTGAAGAACTTCACAAAATTGTAGTAATATGAGGTTTGATCTAGTAGGGAGTTGTGTTTATTTGGGTATACATAGCCAAATATATTATTTTTTTGAATTTGGTATATTTAGGATATACTTTGTGTTTTTTTTACTTAGTGGCAATTTAGATATTAAATAAATGTTCAAGGGTTTTTTCCTCCTAAAAAAGTCAAACAAAAGTCAACTGCGTTTTTTAGGTAAACTTAAACCACATTTGGGTATATATAGCCATACCCTATTTGTTATTTAACCATGAATACTCTGAATAGTCATACTATATTGTAATGAACACAATGAAAATTCTTGTTATACAATCACGAATGACATAACTATATGTCTTACAAATTCATGAATAACAAAAATTGTCATAAAACCATGAATGACATGATCATTAGTGTTATAAAAAATTAATAGCATGATATTAATCCTATATACACATTACCTCACTAAGACAATCGTATTTAACTCTAAATAGCATACTTTCCACATTTTTATTCATGTTATACAAACATTAGGCCAATAAAAGATTTATATTTAACACTCAAATATATATTATTAACATTATTATTTAACATATATCACATCAATAAAATAATTATTTGACATTACAAAGCACATCTTCAACAATATTTATTTATGTTATATAAGATAATTTTGTTTTACTTTAGAAAAGAAACTTCAATCTATTTATACAAATTATATATTGAATAAAACAATTACAATTTACAATTTAAAAATTATTTTATTCAAAAAATTACATATATGATTATCGTAAAAAAAAAAATCAAAATATATTAGACTAATTCCATTTAAAATCTGCTTAAATTGTAACTTAATATGTTTAATGATGTTTTAAGTTACATTTATTAAAAAAGTTACATTTGAAATTAATTTTTGTTTAAACAAAATTATTATGGGTGATCGAATGTTTTTTAAAAAACTTATTTAGGTGATATTAGATGTATTAACACAAAATTAGTACTAAATATACTAAATATAACAGTTGAGTTACATAAATACCAACGTAAATGTACTAACATGGTCTAAATAAATGTACTAACCTGGTCTAAAACAAATGTTATATAATCGAGCGAAGAAGAAACAAGCGTCTAAACGAGCAAAATGCTAGTAAAGATAACAAGAACAAAAACAATAAGACAGCAACAAACGTGAGAAACTGCCACGAACTATAAACATACCGTTTGATAAATTTTCGTCCTTTGACCATCCATCGGTTGTTGTAGTACTTGTTAACATCCTCAATTAACTTATCGAGAAAGGAAACTTTCGTTAATTTAACGGATTTACTCATTCCATTCCAAAGGTTGGCAGCTTCTTCGTCACTTTTGAGTCGATTCAAGATGATACCTTGTTCTCTAAGCAATCTTACATCTTCCTCTGTATCAATAATCCCGTTCATTAATTCGGTGTAGCGTGCTAAAAATAACGGTCCAGAAGTATTTGATGCTTCGTACGCAACTAAATTTCTTAACACGATGTTTGTGTTAACGTCTAAATTAATTTTAGGAAGGAAAAATATTTTTGTTTTGGCTTCAAAATTAATGGTTGAAATATTACCATTTGTTGGGACAAATTTTACACCAGATTTTGTTAGTTGAGAGACGGATGGGATTGTTATTTCTTCAACCAACGGAGGTTTATCGATGTTATTTTCATATGCAGATTTTGATACTTCATTTTTTGTCTCTTGGTTTGGAGATACGTTGTCAAAAATAACTTTGCAGATTGCAAATCCAGGTAGATTCACGAGTATCGGTAACACTACTCTTTTGATGAAATATATCGGACAAACAAAAACGTAGTGCCATATCAACTTCAAAAACTTTTTTACACGATTTGTCTCTAAAACGCGTTTCTCTTCAAATTCGTCTTCAATTTCTATAGTTCTTTCCAATTGTTCTTCAAAATTTGGAATGATAGTTTGGTACAAAAAATCTAGAATGTGATTACACCCTTGAACTTTAATTTTTGGCAAATCCTCTTTAGCTACAAAAAGTGAAACCTCTTTAGAAAATCCCGTCAACATTGAAATTAGTTTTTCATCGGCTAATTCCAATGACGAAAATTGAAATTCCAACATTTTTCTCAAAACGAATAACGGAATTTGATTCTCGAGCATAACAATATCTCTAAGAATTGCATTATGTCCTAATTTCCTTCCTGCATAATCAACTAAATGCGACATATGTGAAGAAACTCGTCTTAACATTTTTTTTTCCTCAAAATCCGCATAAATTTGAAGAAACTCGAGTAAAAACGACGAATCGACCGTCATCATCCACGCTAAAGTTTCACTACTATAATCTAAATATTTGTGATAACAAGCCCTGATCCTCGTCTCGAGCGTCTTGAACTGATCGACTAAGTGTTTGAGTTTTAATTTTTGTAATTGTTTTTGAACTTTTTTAGCCATGACAATTTTATATCTTTCCATCTCGTAGAGGTCGGACCGCCAATAATGATAAGGACCAATTGCTACTTGTTGTGGAGTATACGAATCCGGATCGGTGGAGAGTAGTGTTTTAGGGACATTGAAAATGCAAACAGGAATGTCGGAATCATCGTCGTCAAGTTCTTCATCAAGGGTTTGACAAATATTTATGATCCATCGATTTTCATCAAAATTTGAAGTTGATTTAGAGGGCATAGTGTTTCGGAAGGAAAACATTCTTTACGATAGATTTTTGTTTAAAAGCATGAAGGTGAGTTTACTGGAAGGTTTTATTAAGTTTCTTGAATGATTAGGGAGTTTAACACTCATTTAATTTTTTTAACTTCACTAGCATTTATGTATCTTTATTACTAATTACATCAAATAATATGAGATGCGTTTTATTCAATGCAATTTTTTCAACTCGTCGTCATTGTATTTGATTGATGAGAAATTCTTAATGAAGGATAAAATGCCTGTAGACAAAGAAAAAAGACAAAATAAATATAATAGAAGTCAAACACGCCCTTGCTTGGTTAAACCAAACATGTAACTTATACTCTCAGGCCAAACACTCCCTTGCATCCAAAGCCATATCCAAATGCAGTGCATTCTCCAGATAAAATCTACAGCATCATCAGACTTCCAACTTCATAAACAATGGCCCAGAAAATTGCCCGAAAAGTAGCACAAACAACAGTTGCTGATATTTAGGTATATAGATGATTCACCTTAGCAAGTTGTCCCTGTTGATTTAACCAGCGCTTGGATAGCTGGGAACATCACATCAGAATGTCTGGAAAAAAATCTCAATGACATCAAGTTAAACTGAGCTCGCAATTAAATCCGACTGAGCTGCACAGATTCCCAATCATCTTAAACACATTAGTTTATGTTGATCTACCTACGCAAGTCACTTCTGTCCCGGATCTCTTGACCTTGATGAGCCAGGATAGCTGCTACACGTATCCAAATCAGATCTAAAACAGCCAAGAACCCAGCCCAAAACTGCAAACCTACTGCTGAGCTCTTCCGCTAACCACACATATTTGTTGCTATCCCATATTTCCCATCCATCGCACAACCGCAAGAACCTGAACCAGCGTAATCTGTACCACAAAAATCTACACATGTGAATTCCGACACCTACAGACAATGTGTCTATAGCTTACTGTTGCGCTTATGCTGCCCCCGAAAGGCCACGACCAGGCCAGCAGCCCCCTGCATAAGCCTGTACTACCCAGCTGCACCTACCATAACCTGCATCACATAGCTCCTTTCTGCCCTGCCGTACATGCCCTTTTCGCAAGCAACCCAAGGTTACCTTGCGACGCAAACAACCCAAGGTTACCTTGCGCCACAAACCTCGTATCATTTCCAAATCCCAAGCTCAATCATGCAGTCTTGTTTCTGCACAGCAGCGCCCATACCAAATCAGCAGCACCGAACTGGGTTGGAATGAAACTGTATTGCGTCCAAATTTGAATCCCTTCACAATTGTTCAATGCCCGAATTTAGAAAACAATCTTCTAGTAGGCCTCCAAGTTTAATGTAGGAACTTGATACAGTGAAGTATGGTTTCCACGATTGCCAAGGTAGAAATCCACCCCATCCAGGGAATCTAAGATAGCATTTGTCGCTTAGAACAGGGAAGATCAAAGATCAAAGTTCACAAAAAAATTAACAATAAATATCATCTTCGAAGATCATAGATCATCTGACGGAAAAAAAAAAATCAAAGTCCAAACAATTAAATAGGTGGTTGATTCATTTTTATAATAGAATTGAGAATTGAATAGTTCAACTCTTATTTTTATAATAGAACTATAGACTCCGAAAAGGTGACACATAAATGACTTGAACAACATTATAAAATCAATTAAACAATATACTAGAGGATTGCACGATTCAAATATATTGAATGATTGTAGGTTTGATTCAACTATACTTAAAAAAAATAGTTATATAAATTTAATTTAAATAATCTATTAAAATAAATCAAACAAACAAAAATAAAAAAAAAATCAATTAAACAAATTCAAATCATTACAAAAATAATTAAACAAATCCAAACGAGTTGATTAAACAAATTCTAATGAAACAAACAATCCAACTCGTACACTTTAAACAAATTTATACTATTCAAACGAAAAAATTAATTAAACTACAGCTATCTAAAAAAAATAAGTTAAACAAATTCAAACAAATTTAAATCAATCAAACAAACTCAAACAAAATTATTAAAAAAATTCAAACAAATCAAAAACAATTTTTAAAAAAATCAAAACAAATTAAATAAAATGATTCAACAAATTCAAACAAATTAAACAAATTCAAACAAATTCAAACAAATTTATATCATTCAAACAAATCAATTAAACAAATTCGTATTTTTGAAACAAACAAAACAAATAAATTAAATAAATCCATACAATTTAAACTAATTCACTAAAAATAACTAAAAAAATTCAAACAGATCCATTAAAAATATTAAAACAAAAACAAATTAGAACAAATTAATTTATATCATGGATTCAAACTTGGTATATTTTCTAAGGATTAGGTTAGACTATAATAAAACCAACTTTTGTACGAACGAGATCAAGATTATAATAGGACCCGGTTTTCAATGAACGGGACTTCAAGTATTTAAAATTTTGGTTTTTAATGAACGAGACTTCAAGTATTTACAAATTTGCTGGTGATATGGAACCTTATTTTTCTTAAATGTGTCATTTTCTCTATACCTTAACCCTAACTCTTAAAATACCAATTTTAAAAATCGAAGCTTTTTTAAGATATGTATTAGTAATATATTGATGTAATTTTTTTTCAAATTTTGTTATGTTTTTTTAGTGATATTTAGGTTTTAAATTTTTGGTTACAAAAATCTTAATTGTGTGTATTTGTAGTTGTTATTTTGAATTCTAGTTAGTTCTATATGTTTGGTTGGATGTAGATCTTCGATTAAGTAGTCTTTTTGTTTTAATTGGGATAATATGCAATAAATTAGATCTTTGAAGCCTCCATGATTATCTTATGCCAAATCATGCACATATCGCGTGACGAACAACCAGAATCACGCAACCTGGGTGTGCGATTTCGTCTATTCTTCGTGCGATACCTGCGCAATTTTGTACAAAATAAAATTGTCAATTGCACAACCTCTACCTCCACTTTTAATCAGATTTGAAATATGTACAAAGTAATTGTAAATTTGACAAGACTAAAGTTGTACAAAATTGATTTTATAAAAAACAAAATTATCTTCACAGTCAACATGATTCATCTCAAAATATCATATATATTTAACAAAATTATAAAATATCGAAAGATTGTGTATAATTAAATTTCAAATTTGAAAGCCACTGACCATGTTTCATTACAACACACTGTAGCTTGAGATTCGTGATAATGAGTAACAAGCTGTCGATTTAACAGTTTATGTAATTTTAGTACAATGTTCTCAATAAGTTATTTGTACCTTTGTAAAGTTACTTTAATCTATTTATTATTGTTTTGGATGATCTAATTAACGAAATATCTTTCTCGTTAAAGGAAATTTACATGATTACCAAAACCTCTAAGGCTTCACATCTTTTCTAGTGCTACAATTCTTCCTGGAATTACAGAAGGTTCAACTTCAGCTATGCTTTACCGTGTCGACTACTGCTTTGATGCTTGCAACATCCATGTTTTTTGTTCTGATATGTTTATTTCTCTTATGTTGGCTCATGGCAGACGGGCCATTTTAAGGTGAGATGGTGACTTACAGAATGGGAAACCATGCATACAAATAAATTCTAAATAAATTTTACATTATAGTCGAGCTTATATTGTACCATATCCATCATATTACTAACATAAATAAGACATGCTAATTCTGGAACTAACCATATTGTCGGATAATTATGTTTTTCTCCTTTTTGAATGAGATCTAATATATGGTATTGCTCGACTTCAATTATTATCGTTACTAGGTTTTCAAAGGGGCAACATTTTTTCTCTAGTGTAAAATCAATTAGTCCATAGACTATATATTGAGAATGATAAAAATAATTCAAATAAAGGCCATTCTTGGAAAATGTGAAACCAATATATTAGTAAATGCCCTGATATAAGAGGCGATAGATGCAAGACAAAATACTAGATGTGAGACCAGATATGATATGAGATAATAGATCAAATGATCTATGCGAGGCTAAAAAAATGATAGATGTGAGGCCACGTAGTTAGGATACTTGCAAGACCAGTAAAATATAATTCGTGTGAGGCAAAACAAAGATGATCCATGTGAGGCCATGCAAAGATGTTTCATGTGAGGCTAGGAAAAGATGATCCATATGAGGCTAGGCAAGGATGATCTATGCGAGGCCACGAAAAGATGGCTCATACGAGATAATTGATGATCACAGATGAGAGACAATATGATAGACGCAAGATATTGTACATAAATTTGACCTCCTCCTCCATATCATAATTCAATTCGTCATTTTCTCCCAGGTTTTGATGAGTAAGAGTCTCATGTTCCAGGACTTTGTTATACACTAGAAGGTTTTTGCAAAACATTTTTATTCATTAATCACTCCATAAAAATCTGAACCCGATTTCACTACCAGATAATGTTGGAACTTAGTCTAGAGATCGAAACACGAGAAAAAGATTGATAAATTACCAAAAAATAGTTTTAATATATTAATTGTTCACCTTCTTCGAAAAGACATTTTGGTTTATATAGTAAAGGTGGTGGGCCTAAACCCATATGAGTGACCTATTTTAGTATATTCTACCAATTTATTAAACTAAACCTATTCATGCATTCATTATTACAAGATAAGCCCTCAACATTATTTATTTTACCATTTTCTACTACAAATTTATATCTTAAAGCCACGATTCCCCAAACATACCTGACTTGTTTAGGCCCAGAAAAAGTACATCCTTATCAGTAGCCCTCTAGTCCTTGTGAGAGAGTCGAGCGAGGACTATACTATTTCATGCGAGACCAAAAATTAAAAAAATTAAAGAAAAAACAAGTTAATACATAAATAAATAAATAAATATATAAATGCTCTAAAATTAGACCAATAGATATGATTTAGTAGCATTATATCAAGATTGAAGAATTTAGATCACCTCTTTATCGAAATCAACATCCTGGTTTGGAACATTCTCTACAACAACATCTATAGGCTTCTCCTGGTTTGGAACATCCTCCATAATAACATATATAAATTTCTTATGGTTTGAAACATTCTATATAACAGCATCAATAGGTCTAGCCTGCTTTGGAACCGTCTATTGGATCACTTATTTCTCCAAAAGCACCTCTATAACAGGAGGGTCATGGTTTTCCTTTTGATTATATGAGGGTCCTATACAACTATTTGTTGATCATGAGATTGTAGCATATCAGTAAGATCATATACCTTTTCCTTTTATTGGGATTTGATTCTTGATTTTTTAATGTTTTAAGTAAGAGAGCCTTAAATACATGTTTTTTATTAGGTGATTATTTTACATATTCCTTATCATGTGTTCATTTTTCCTTGCATATAGTTTAAATATCTTGAGAGGTGTTTTTCCACCTTTGTGTTTACTTTAAACATAGGTAGTCCACATGTGCTTTCAAGTTCCACCTCTCTGTCTATTTTCTCCCGTTCTTTACCTTTCTCTATATGTTTCTTCAATTTTGATATGACCTTTTTTTTCAGTGACTGAACATTATAGTTCTTCAAAATCATCTTGAAACTTTTTACAAAAAATTACATGATTCTATATTTGATCGACTGTTTCTTACTTAATACTTTGGCTAAACACAATCGCGACTGTTTTTGGTGTTTTCATATTAATCCTCTATAAAATAAATTAACCTGAATATTAAAAACTAGACAATGTAAATACAAAAAATGATAGATGCGAGGTGAGACAATGATGATAGATGTAACACCATTTAATGATGATAAATGAGAAACAAGACAATGATGATACATGCAAGACAAGATAATAATAATACACGCGAGGCCATACAATAACGATTTATGTGATGCTAATCAATTATGATTCATGCAAGTCCATAAAATGATGATTGATACGAGATCATACGGTGATGATAGATACGAGGCTAATAAATGATGATAGATGCAAGGCCAGGCGATGATAATAAATGCGAGACCATATAATGATGAAAGATATAGACCACAAAAAGATTATATATGAGAGATTCATACCTTTTTATCTTTACAATAATCTATTTAGACGGCTACTCTCTAGTTTCAAATTGTAGTTTCTGTAAGCTACATTCATTGAATATATTTTCACCATTGTTTTCGGTCTCTATAGATTCATCAGAATGTGAGATACATAATTTTATCTATGTGAACTAGCAGCAAGTTTTCTTGGTACCAGCTTCTGTTGAAGTTTTTGTACAACACCAATCTGTGTTTGATTTTCAGAATATTTTCTTGGTTGCGCAACATTCCTTGATTAAACTTTCCTTCGACAACCATTTATTTTAGTTCGTGTAGTTTATTTGTACTTGCATATTACTTAATAATGTATGCATTTAGTGTTTCATCTACATCAGTGTAATCAGTTTTATTTACCTTGTTGCATATCTTAGTCTGTACCTCCATTATTATCGCTAATATTAACTTCTTATTCCTCCTCCATAACATCCTCTCTTTTTTTATTTTTCGTCCACAATAAACTCATATTCTTCTTTTTCCTTCTCAACAATATCTTCTTCCTTTTCTTTTTTTTTTAATTTCTTTATATGCAATAATATCAACATTGAACCTCCCCACCAAATGGCTATTCTTTTTCATTTGTTATGGCCAATTCTTCTTCCAAAACCTATAAAATTTTCAAATATTGAAATAAATGATATATCTGGGACAATATACTATATGCTAGTTGTGCGATGTATAATATAAAAATGATGCTTGACAGTATAATACATGATAGATTCGGGATAATGTGATACATGATAAATGAGAGACAATTTAATACATGATGAAGTACGTGATAATGTAATACATGATATATGTAGGACACTTTAATACATGATAGATGTGAGACAATGTAATTCATGATAGATGATGGATAAGTATTACATTATAGATGTGAGAGACCATATAAATAATAGATGCTAGACATCATAATAGGTGATGGATGGAGGATAATATAATAAATGATAAACCATGTATTACAAATAAAAGAAAACAAAGACTATGGATCAAATATAAAGTTCAACTATGATCTCCTTTAGAGTTTTAATCAAATCTAATTTTGTTTTTCCTTCATTTTCAACCATTTGTAGCATCTTAGTATCATGCATTCATTTGCGTATACATGACAACTAGTTATGTGTTTTACAATGAACGATTGTATTTTATTGATGCTTTAGAAATAATAAATTTACTATTTTTACATGTTTTGAAAAGAAATTTAAAATACCAACCAGTAAAAAAATAACATATCCAACTACTTTATTATGGGTTTTTTGTGACAAAGCTTTACTAAATTTATCAACTACTCCTTGATTGCTCCACCTAATCATACTTATTATTTTTTCCAAGTTTTTTCTATGTAAAATCCTTTTAGAATCTAATACATCCCCGAATGTAGAGAGGGAGCAATGTGGAGCATGCTAACATGATGAACAATGTTAAAACTTTTTTTACTGGTTTATCTCTTAGCGTTTTGAACTATTTTGGTTATTGCACCCTATAAATTTGTGAAACCTTAGTTGATATAAATAGATGATAAATGTGAGATGAAGGTAGCATGCAATGCCATGCAAAGATGATCCATGCGAGATAAGACAAAAATGATTTATGTCAGGCTAAGAGAATATGATCAATGCAAAGCCATGCACAGATTATCCATTTAAGGCCAGACAAAGATGATCCATGCGAGTCCAAGCAAAGATGATCCATGCGGGACCATATACATATAATCCATACGAGAAAAAAAATTATCTATGCATGGTCATGCAAAAATGATACATGTGAGATTAGTGTAAAAATATGTAACAAAACAAGGAATTACATACCTTTAGTATTAAATTTGTAATTGGTTTTGATCAGTTTGATTTTTCTTGTCGTATCACCAGAAAAGTAAATCTTCAATATCCTTCATTTTTGTTCTTCTGATTGGTTAAAACATCGAGGATAATGTTCAATTTTAAGTACGGGGTATGAGGTATTATATTTTATTTCGGTTTACATAACATAATCAAAGTTTTACGATCTTGAATATTAATAAAATTTATATTTTATGACTTTAACACTCAAATTTAAGTAGTGAGTTTTTTTAGTTAAAGAACCAATAATAACATATTTAAATTTTTATTTGAGTTATTATCGGACTTTTTTAAGGATTTTTTTTTATTTTTAATAAAAAAATATTGTGAATATATTTTTACAGTGAATTAATCAATTAAAATGATACAATAATATTTATCATATGAAAGAAAAAAAACATATATAATAAAATAAATTTTGTGAGAAAAAATTAACATAAATTTTGTGAAACATTAACTTTAAATTAATTCTATTGAAGAAGAATGTGGATGGACGCATTAAAGATACACATATTTATTCTAGATATTGCAGAAATTAGTACAAAAATATTTTAAAAAAAACATACAACTACATAGATTTAATACTTTAAAAAATCTAACATGGTAAGTTGTACAAAAATTTAAATCGATGATTCGTCTATGAATTATGAAAATTTATTCCATATAGTTAATTGATTTTAAATCCATCCATAAAAGTCCATCGACTTGTTGATTTTGATAAATTTAATCCATGAACCTGCATATTTCAATAAAGTTAGGTCATGGACTTGCAAATTTCAATATATTTAGTCTTTAATTTCCTAAGGTTTCGAGAATAAATTTTCAAAATTGACAAGTGGATGGATCCTCATATGTGGTTTTGAGGGATGAATAAAAAATTAGAACAAATGACTAAAAAACATGCAAATGACTACAACTTATAAATTATATTGTCGAACCAATTGCAAGTTGATAAGTTAAAAAAACTAATACAAAATAACATGCGAAAAATCAAAACCAATAACGATATATCTCTATAAAGGGCGTAACCACTTGCAACTGAGTATAATTTATACATAATTACTAATACATAATGAATTGCTAAAAACTAAAAAAATACATAAACACACTACAATTTATGCAATCTTATGGCGGCTTTATCTTCTTCTTCTTTCGGAGGGAACCCACACCCGCTACTCAACGAGTGCGCACAGGGTAAACCCTCAGTCTGACGCGATAGCCTGCAAAACAACGCCATAAGATAAACCACACAACGTGACAGGCTCAGCCAAGAAACCGTATATAGAGGGACTCGAACTCATGACATTTGGTTACAAGCATGCCTTACTCAACCAACTCGACTACCCCCATGGGGTTTGGTTTTACCTTTTGGTACTAGTACATGTTGTTATCTTTGTGAAATTGTATCATTCTATTTTTCCATATTTTGCACTGCTTCGGGCTATAAAATTACAACAATGTGTTTTCCACACTTTTGTACCTTCACATGGATTTTTTTTGTTTGAATCAACAACCAACGTATCTTTCATTTTTTCTGCATATATCTTCTCAACGAGTTATTATTTAGAACGCATTGTTAAAATATGTTATATAATAGAGTTTATAATAGTTTTATGAAGGTTTTAGTTCATATTTTCACATTATATTACGTTGTTGGTATTTTCTTGATAAATTAGTTTATGTGTAAAAGGAAGAGTACCTTCTAAAATTCTTTGGATATAATTCTTAGATTAATTGGCTAGCGATCTCTCTTTCAAGATTAATATTTGTAGTTTTTAGGTCATATATTTGGTTCATCGTATCCATATCATCCGTTGGCTATTGAGACATAAAGATGATAGAATCTATTGAATCGTTGAGTAGTTCTATGTCATACATAATACGAATCGACCATTTGTGAGTTTCAGTACTACTGGAATAATAACAAAATTATTACTTGTAAGGTTGTTCATATTAGCAATTATATGTTTCAGTAGAATAATAGGTGAAGATTTCCTAATGATCTTCCTCTTGAATCTCTCATCAAATATTGTAGAACACTCATCTCCAAAATCACGAAAGTAAAAAAAGAAGACATAAAATCTAAATTCAGGGTTTTGTATATCTTATCACAAAAAATCATAAACATATTTTAGGTAATAGTGAAATAATTTATTATATAGATTTCTTATTTATAGATAATGCAGTTGTGTTATAAGCTCAAGCCCAATAATGTTATATCCCTATATTTTGCTTCATGATTATGAACCATACCCTGATTATTATCAATTTAGACTTAACTGTTGATATTTGGACCAAATTCAACCAGATTTCTACAATTATACCTCAATAATTCATCTCGTGAGTTTTCACCTATAAATCAAATTTCTATTTAATTATATTAATACAATGAATTCAGTTAGTTGTTAATTAGAATGACTTACGATAATCATCAAATTTGTCGCTAAGATGCCAATGATTCATTTATGGAAACATAACTTACAAAAACTTGAATTTACTGAATTCATAAAAACACTTCTCAATAAATGTTGTAAATATAAGTACATAAATAGGCTAAACCGAAAATAATAAATATTTAATAAAATAAAATTACGATTTATTTTCAAATTCTAAATAAACTAAATTATTAAAATTACATGTTAATATTCTGTATGTAACGTAGTATTTAAAATTTTGTTTTTTTTATATCTATGTTTCTCTTTCTTAGCCTAATGTTCTCAATAAATTTGTGTTAAATATATTTATTTTGTTGGCCTTATTAGCAATTTCAATATTTAAGTCTTACTTTTCTCCATTGGAAGCACCTTGAACCTACTTACCATTACTTCTCTACCGAAACTAAAATCGGTAGAAAGATTTTCAAAATAACTTTAACATAATTCTCTGGTTATTTTTTTAACCATTCTCTCCTGTATCATCTTTGCACCAGAACTTCGGTTTCTTTAGGAGCACCATCATTCGGATTTTTTTCTTATTCATCTTTTTTTTCAAACTGTTTTTATTTCTTCAATTCTTTATTCGTGTTCTCTTTCTTCACTTCTAAATTTATTTTTTCTAGAAATAACTCGAAGTTTATATTCAAAACCTACCATCATAATCGAACTGGTGAAACAAAATGGAATTTATAAAATCAAATCTCGCAAAATCTGAAAGAAAATGAATTTGTGAAAAATCGTTTATAAAAAAATTTGCTAAAATTAGGCTTAAAAATATTCCATAAAAACTGGTTTTAAATTAATTTAAAAAAATCACTTTAGTTAGAGTTACCAAAAACATATTTAAAAGGGTTGTTTCCGAGAAAAAATAATTTTAATTGCACATATTCTTTGTTTGTATTGTTTTAATTGTCTGTGTTAAAAAAAATAAACACATATGAATAAATTGTTTTTATAAAATTACTTTTAAAATATAATTACTAACATCAAGCAAATAAACTAATTTTATATAAGATATTATCCATGAACATTGTATTAATTTAATCATTGCTTCAATCCATTTGGCAGATATAAAGAAAAAATACTGATTAGATATATAATACACCTACATCATCTTCTCATTTTGTTAATTGTATTGTAATAATTGCATCATTACTATAAAAATAGTAATGATATATGTTGATCTAAATATATTTGTAAAAAATAGTAGAAACTCTATGTTTTTTTATTTGTTGTGCATGACCATATCTATCCAACTACTAATTTAAAATATTAATTTTTTATTATTATATTTGGTCTAACACCTATATATAAATGTTTTATGTATGATACTACTGCGAGCAAACTTTATTTATTAACCTGAACTTGCAGTATTTGTTTCTAAGCATATATAGGAATGATTCTCTTGCTTCTATTTTCTATTTTGATTATGATTTTGTTAAACTTAATCGAAATATTATTTTTATAGACGAATTAAGGTAAGTAGTCTTTTTGTTTTTTTTAATATTTAACTTATTCTTATTTTCTATTACCTTTTCATTTATGAATTTTCGGATCAACAAAACTTTATTCTTGATAATTATTATTTTGTTGTCTTCGTATAGGTAAAATCGCGATGGCAACTTATATGCATATCTAAAATCAAAATTTCATCGGAAATTTAAGACAATTAAAAAATATAAGAAATACTCTTTAACAGGTGAATGTGTCACACTTTGTTGTCTATATAGTTAATATATTCCATAAAAAATTAAAAGTAGTTTCAATTAAAGTTTGATATAATTTTTTTCAAAAATATTATCCTAAAATCGTAAGTCTACCGAATCTATCCAACTATTTCTTTAAGTCTATCGAAGAACAATTCCCCTCTCTAATTTCATCTTCAACCTTTTAACTTTATCTTCAACCTTCAACTTATCCAAGAACACAAAAAATATAAAACTCAAACTCTCATAACTACATCATTTCATCTCAAAATCCAAAAAAACTAAGTTTTTTTCTTATTTCTAAGGTTTAATTTACTTTTTTATTGATTTTTGGTATATTTATATTTAGGTATCTAAATTAGTTAGTTCTAGTGTTATAAGAGAGTTTAGTTAGTTTGTGTTGTTCATTTATGATTGAGCATTGTTATTTTGTTCTATAAGTTTGAGATATTCAGGCAACTCGTCGAAGAATAAAAGTTTGGGTTCACTCATGTTCTTCGACGCGGCTGGTATATTTACTTTAAACCGGCAGCATGCGTGAAACACACTGACAGCGCAGGGCGCTGGTGGCGTTGTAGTGCAACCGGTGCCCCTACCTTGGGAGCGTAAGCGACAAAGCTACCAATAAATTCTACCCTGCCATCGTAGGAGCACCGGTAGCGCTACAACGCCGTCAGCGCCCTCCGTTGTTGGTGTGTTTCATTTAGGTAGAGTAAATACACCGGTAATGTTTAAGAAACTATGTCACAATTTTTTTTATTGACTTGATTGATATTCTTGTTTTATTTTTGAATTTCTTTAGTCAAATCTTAATAACAACAATACCAGAACCCATCATCGAAGATATATTTTCTAGGCTACCGGTGAAATCTGTTTACAGATTTCAAGCGTGTATCAAAACTATGGTGTTCTTTGATATCAAGTTTAATATTTGCTAAAATCCATTCAAAATAAGGATCTTTGTCTCATAAACTGATTTGAATCGTAGTGTTACAGTATAGTATTTTTATTATAATTAATCTCTCTTTGGCCATGGTGTAACGCTTAGATTTTTAAGATTTTCAACCAATGCTTATTTTAAATTGCTGTCATCGTGCAACGATTTAGTTTGTATTTTTAGATATGCGCCCGATGACGTTAGTGTGTGCTTATAGAACTCATGTAATGTCGTTTGTAAAGAATTACCAAGAATGCATATATTTAAAAAGAATATTGGTTTTTGTTATGATCACTCCACCGATGATTATAAAATTGTGTTTTTTTCTAAATTTCAAGAATCAGATAGTTGAATTGTGCCTCTACTCACATAAGGTAGGATATCCTTATAAGGTTGTTACCCATATTGATAAAGCGTCTGATTCTATACGGTTACATTGTAACAAAATTATTTATTGGCTGGATAACAGTCTTTCTGTTGTCGAATTAGCCACTGAAAGTTTCAATCATATGCCACGGCCGGAGGAGTTGGATCCTAGAATGATGTAATTATTGATTTTACAAGGACGGTTTTGCTGTAGAGTAGGTCAGAGTAATGGTTACATCGAGGAATCTATGTATTATTCATGTTGGAGAATCTATCAATATGGCCTAAATGAATGTTGGACTAATCTGTTTTTTGTACATGTGTCTGGTCCATGTAGACGTCTGATATGGTTTGCCGAATGTAACAAACTTATGATGATGTCATCACATTACTACTCCTTGGTGAAGTTTGATCTTAAGGATAGCAGTATATCTCATCCACTCCCTATAGTATGCGATGGTGGATATTTGGAGGTTAACATGGAGACTTTAATCTCACCTTAGTATGTTTTTATGTTTAATTTTCTATCTCCAAACTTATATTATGTAATGATAAGTTTAATTCTCACTTTATTGTATTTTTTATACATCCAAACTTATAACATTTAATGATAATTTTAATCACACCTTAGTAAATTTTATGCGTGTTTGTTTTATTTATTTTCCAATTTATCAATAGATGTTGGTTTATATGTGTGTTAGTTTAATTTTTTATATGTAATAATAATTTATGTGTGTTTGTTTTATTTTTGAATTACCGCACTTTCGGTGCTAACGTGTCAACACCGGCGGTTTAATATAACACCAACGGTGACAAATACAAGAGCCTTCAGTGCTCTATGATGTTGGAGGTATAAAATACGGATACCACCGAGCCCATAAAATGTTGACGGGATAAATTTTGCAACATGCAGCGTCGAAGACAACCAGTGGTTATAAAATCACGCATTGACGGTATCGGTTATTTAAAAAATTATGAGTGCATGTGAATATCTGGTGCTCATATTGACGACGTGCTGAAATACACACCAACGGTGACGCGTCACATTGTCGACCTAAAACTTATAAACTGACGACGTATGTGTACACATCAGCAGTATGAAAATCATGTGCGACCGGTGTTGTGTTTATTATAAATTTATAAACTGATTTTTAAATTTTCAATGACTTTCTTGGGGGTGCATGAGGTTTACACACCCAACATGGTTTCCTCACACCTGCGCCATTCTAGATACTAAAAAATAAGATTACACATATATAAATTCCAACATATAATAAACTTATATATTTTGTATATAAAATATAATGCAGAGAAGCAAAATAGATACATAGTTGAAGTTGATAAGCATAGAATTTAACAAGATCAAGTTCGATAAGATTCATAAAAATGCTAGACCCTTACGTGGCAGTCAAGTTATGTACGTGTAAAATACTACATGAATTACAATGACAAATAGCTTGATGATTATATTACGCATAATTAAACGAAAGCAAATAGATCGGTTACTTCAAGATATCGTCTTTGAATTTCAATATCCTGCTTGCAACGGGGAATAATCGGTAATTGCCAAGCCCTGACTTTATCATATTATTTCCCGAATATCGTACAAGAATTATGTATCTTATTGCATGGACAGTCAGCCGCAATGGTAAGCTGCATAACAAAAAACGCTACAATGTTAATACTAAAAACTTTCGTAACGACAACCGAATGTTTTAGTTGGTACTTATGTTGATAAAGTGGTTGTCATTGACCCAACCCAACCCAACCCAATTTCTTTCCTCTCTGACATCGGAGAGGGTGCTCCTCATAAAGGCAAATATGTGAAACTAACATCATTTCTACCCGACTGTGCTACAAAGGGGAGGATGCAGTTAAAATTCGACGCGGTCACGATTTCCATCTCGAACATCATCATCCAATACGCATAAGTATCGATACCATTATCGCACTTTACACGTTCTACGGTCTTTGATAATTCCTCCATACTACCATATATCTATATGTAGTCGATCAGATAATCCATAAGCTTGTGGTAGAGGGAATTTCTAATAGAATTCCATCCATCTTCTTCCCGTAAAATCTAAAAGCAATAGACTGGTATCCGTAATGCCCGTTTTCTTTAACATCGTTGATGAAAGTTATGAAAGTTCTATAAGAGATAGATAATTGGTTTGAGTAACCTTCCATATTAGAATCCCATTTTATCTTAGTAGGCATCATACCGCTTGAGTTACAACCAACCGTTTCACTAGATAGTGAATGCATCGTACGAGTTGCAAATGACACTTCAATTTTGAACAGTTTTTCGAGAGGAAAAATATGAGCACTTAATTGTGTAGGATATCCACTCATTTGTTTTTACTTTGATCGCGCATGATGGCCGATGGAGCATTAAAAGTTTGGTGTAACGATAGTTCACTCGTTTTATCCTCATCTAACATATGTTTATGTCGTGATTTGTCTCGCTTAGTGGACAAACTCGATTCAACAATTGATGTTTTTGTTTCGTAATTGGCTAACTACATGCTTTTAGTTTATCATTTTACTCTAAAAGCAAAACTGTTTTCGGATAAACCACGTCAAACTATTTTTTTTACACATGTTTAATGTGTGTATCGTCTTTGGTTTGCATAGCAACATCAACTAGTTTATCTACTTTCTCTTTAAATACCTCTTTTATTGTTGCATTATTACGGACAACTATATTTAACCTCTTCCAATGATCGTGGAACAAGTGCAAATGTATCGTTAACCCTTTTTTAACAAAATTGAAGATGCCGTGCAAACAAGGTATACCGTGCATAGTTTGTATAGGGCATGAGAAATTGGACCTGTCATTAGCTACCATATTTTGGGAACATTCAACCTCCATAGAAAACAACTCTAAAGATTTGTGAGAGACGTTACCTCTTATATCTTCGTAAACATTGTGCGAAAATTTGTGTAGGGCTAAAACTTGACTTTTCTTGAACAAGCCTTTTGTAACCCCATGTTGAAAACCAATAAAAGTATGAACCTTTAATCAAAATTCCTCGAAATTACCTTTTCTCATACCAAGGGTCCGCTTAATCATGCAATGAGTGTTCATGATGCGATTGGTGGTTTGGTTACCCAAAATGTAAAAACTTGTTAGTTTTCCACATCATCAACATATCACTGTGTGCATCTAACCAACTATTTGTGTATTCGATTGCTTTTAGATAATATTTGAAGTCCCGGAGCATTTCGTCCCGATAGGTATTGTATGAGATTTCCATGTCTTAAAGCATCATGTTATTTCACACATTCAAAAATACAATAGGATATTTTTGTGGTTGATGATATTTTTAATTTTACCTAAGACGTTCATGTTAATGTGTCATCGACATAACAAGTGGGTCTCTTTTAACGATCGTGTGCGGGGTTCACATTCATAAAAACATGAAATACCCACTTTAAACATAAAAAACTAGATCAATCACCTCAACCACCATAACCAATTCGACAATTCATCAATAAGCTTCAAAGGTTCCACTTGTTTGCCTTTTTTTGTTACTCTTAGGTAGAATGTTTATTGTTATATAATTTGAAGTTTTTTTCAATAAAAATTTTGAAACTTTTTAGAAAAATTAAAGAAGTATATAAATAAAAACTTGTTATTGGTTGACTTTGTGTTTGAGGGCATGGAAGCTAACTTTACCCAATACCAAATAAAGTTACTTGTTGTAAAAAAAAGAATAAGGATAAAAGACTATAAAAAAATTAAACTACTTCAAGTTTTCAGCTAAATGTTTTAGCCATACCCAATATATGTATAAATCAAAATAAATTATAATAAACTTAAATTAAAAATTAAAACATAAAAAAAACTCAGGACCGAAAAGGTGGTAATATTATTGTGTGATTTATGGAATGTGATTTATGTTTTGATTCGATTTAAATAATACTCACAAACAAGCTTAAAGTATTCAAATTTATTTTTTAATTACTTTTTGTAAGCTTTTAGTAAAAAAATATTATATCTGAGCAATTTAAAAAAGATTGAAGTCTTGATTAAAAAAAATTATATGTTTCGTAGATATTTATTGTAAGGTTTGGTAATGAAATGTTAACTATACGATGGTTATTTTGAATCACATACAAATACTTGTTTCTTATGTGAATTTTAAAAAAAAATAGTTTTCTGATATTAGAATTTTGAGCAAGATACTTAAAAATTACTAGTGGATATTCAAATATTATATTTAGATGAGATATTTTAATTTATAAAATAAATTATATTACTTAAAATTAAGAAATAAAGAATTTATACTTTAGATGGGGAGACGAGCAAAGTTTAGTTTAAAGAACCTGAGTAGTGTATTTGTGAACATTAGTATACGCCACTCGATGGGTTTATTTTTATATATGGATAAATATTATAATACATAAAACAAGTGTGTTTATACTTTATTTGGTTTATTACTTTTAGATAATATATGTAATATATACATACCTGTATGAGTAAATTAAATTGAAATATAATAATAAATAAAATAAGGATATGAATGTGTTAGTTTTCTTTATAGTTTTATGTGTACTATTATTGCACTAGCATTCATATGCATACCATGTATGGACGAGAATAAAAAATTGTATGTATGAAAATCATGTGCGAATAAGGAGTGAATGTTATATTGCATGTATGAGGTGTGATCTTGTACAAACTGTGGACAATATGTGATGATGTCCAAGAGACAATACATGTATCATTTGAATCATGAATTTTCGTAATATCATACTATCGTATATTTTAGTGGTATTAAAATATGTTAAAGGTAAAATATACAAGTGGTATTTACATGACTTTTGATGTCGTGGCCCAGACCACAACTATCTAGAGAGATATGACAAACAAAAGCGGGCCTTATTTCTTAATATAGCATCGGATTTGGGTAAATCGGATACTCAAATCGAAGGTCTTGACGAGCTCGTCGACCGTCGCAAACATGACGGAGGCCATTTACTGTGTCACAAATTTTGGCCATAAAACTCACTATTTAGGACCCTGAATTACTGTTTTAATATTTTGATAAGATTTTTTTATATTTTAAGGATTTTATTAAAATACTAAATCAGATTTGATTATATTCATATTTGATAGGATATGATGATATTACGTTTATTTGTGTTTTCTAATTTTGTAATAGAGTTTTAGACGATTCATATTTTAAGGCGTGTAAAGCCCTACAATTGTTTTATGAAATAATAAAAATCAAACTTTGTGTCTAAAAACTATGTGTTCTTGAAACCCTAGATCATGGTTTCATTTATCTTTTCAATTTTTCTATTGAAGTTCCATCACTTTTAAGTTAAAATACATATGTTTATATTGTTTATAAATTTGTTATTTATCTAATGTGAGAGATGCTTTGTTATTTATCTAATGTGAAAGGTGGTGCTCACCCCCACACTTTTATTTGTAGATGACATAATGAGGTTATTATCGCAGTTTTATATGGTCATATGAAAAAATCTAGAGGATAACCTAGTGTCATTTCGGTCATTCGCCTTTTTAGTACACTTATGGGCTTGGTCTCATGTAGAGCTTTTGGTTGTATTTAATTTCATGTTTTGTATATTTTTCACACAGTTAACGTCGGACACCCATATTCTTAAGTTTTTTACATGTATATATACTCAAGAGTTTATCCACATCTTTTATGTTTATGTGCGAGTATCGTATTTGTTTATACTATTTTATTATTGGTAAGATTTCTCTTAGATTGAGGGTCTCACACAACCATTTTTCAAAACAATTTTATGATTTTATGATTTCAGTAGTTCAAATAAAAGTTTATTTTACTATACATTATATTTTGCAAGTTAAATCATATTGCATTTAACAGCTTTATTCAATTCTAGTAGCTTATAGATTGTTTAGGTATAAACTATGTGTTATTTTTATGTTTTTTTCATTCAAGTTGAACTAGTTCCCAAAACTTCTTGTAGTTACAATAAGTGATGGTTTATGTCGTGATTGTGTTTTTCTTGCATGCGTTTGCAAGTCAAATTGAACTAGTTTTTTCAACTTCATGTAGTTGAAGGTACTAATCGTTTAGGTGTTGATTGTGGGATGTTAGCATATTTTTACAAGTCGATTTGAGCTTACTTTTTTTCAACTTCTTATAGTTGCATATACTTACTGATTATAAATATTGATTACGTAGTGTTTGTATGTTTTTTGCAAATCAAATCAAATCATTTTTGATATCTTTCTACAATTGGAGTAGGTTACTAATTGGCCACACATATATTGTTGTTTTTTATGTTTTTATAAATTAAATTGAACTAGTTTTCGTAGCTACCCGATTCTAGTTAGTTGTGATTTTTTTAAGGATAAATGGAATTGTTTTTATATTTTTACAATTCAATTTGAACTATTTCTGTATTTTCTTAAATTTATATTATGTTATTGATTGTGTATTATTTTCATGTTTTTCAAGTCAAATAGAATTAGTTTTTGAAACTTTTAGTATTTTTGTATGTTTTCACAAATCATTTTGTACTAACTTTTGCAACTTATTCGATTGTAGTATGATATGTGTTGTTTAAGCATAAGTTGTTTATGATTTCTTATGCTTACAAGTTTTCTTGTACTAGTTTTCATAAGTTTACCAGTATAATAGTTTTTCATTCTCAAATACATATCAAAAAATGGAAAACTCTTTAGTATTTTTACATCATGATTGTTGTTGTTGATGAAATATAATGAACACGACACAAATGACTAAATAGAATATAGAAGCTACTAAGAATACACTATTATACAATATCTTCAAAGCTACAATCAATTTGAGTAAGAATAATTAATGGTAAGAACAATTAATAAACTAAAATTGTTTCTAAAAGTGTTATTTTAATGTAGCACATGATATATAAAATCAAGATGTTACACCTATTGTTGATGATGAATTGTGCGACAACATAGAAGGTTACATCTTCGTTTTATTTCTCATATGAGGACCACGAGGTTGAATCAACCATTGAAAATTATTGATAATCATCGATCATACACAAGTAGTAAATATAATCTCGTTGGCACAAAAAGTTGCAAAAGCAGTAGATAAAACACATAAGACTGTTGAAAAATTTGTACGTGTTACTTGGTTACAATTTTATAGTAAGTTTGGTAATAAATTTGTATCGCATGTATTTGTATATACATGGTCTCTATCTTTTTGTCTCACATCTATCATAAAGTTAGTTATAATTGGTCTCGCATAAAGTTGGTTATATGGGACCGCATATATCATGTACTATCATGCATGTATCTTGTCATGTATTGTCGTGCATCTATCTTGTCATGTATTGTAATGTATCTATCTTGTCATTTATTCTCCCACATGATATGTTTTGTCTTGTATCTCTTATGTAATGTATTGTCTCACATGTTATGTAATGTCTTGAATATCTCTGTGAGTTTATGTATTGATTAAACTTATAGCTTACAGATTGAATACCTCCATAACAAGAATATTTTCTCTAGAATACAAAGAATAAATATATTAAGTCCAAGAAAACTCCCTAAAAAAAGTAGAAATATTGATTATGGCGTAATGGTATTACAACATTAAGGAGAGCATTGATGTTTTCCTTGTTTTTTAATGATAAAAAATACTAACTAATTCTGGTAAAATATTTATGTAGCATTGTTGACGATGTAGATCCTTATGTATAGTTGGTTAATGATGTAAACACAATCAAGATTGTATGTATGTTGTAATATTCCTTAATGATGTAAACACAATCAGAGTTATATGTATGTTTTAATGTTCCTTAATGATGTACTTGGTTATAAATTGGTATGCTTTAGTGAATTGGTCTTGCATATATCATCATCCATGAATTGGTCTTCCATCTATCACATCATATGAGGTTATTATGTCGTGTTCCTGTATGAATTGATCTTTTGTAGTTAGGTATATATTGGTCTCACATCTATCAACTCTACAACATCTTTTACTAACCATATCAGACTTATTTTTTCCATCTAACTTCAGTAGTTGTCTTAATCATTTACTTGATCTATATCTATCATCCCATATGAGGTTATAATAAATTGGCCTCGCATTTATCACAACCCATGCACAGAATTGGTATGCTACAATGAATTATTATCATTTGGTCTTGTATCCATCACCTTCATTATACTTGTCACGCATCTATCAAGCATATGATTATGCCTTGTCTCGCATTTAAGCATCCAGTTGGTTATTCCTTGTCTTGCAACTTCTGTTGATTTCGCATTTACAAAAAGTATATAATTATTGAAGCCTTAATACCTAATAGTTTTGAAATTACATTGATATTACAAAACCTCTAGACGTGATCGTCTCTTATGACTAAAATTTGAACAACAACTATACTATATCTTTTGATTAATTATTTCATTCTCTAAATGGAATACGTTTCTTATTAGGTCTTCCAACTCTCCTTTTTAAAATTGAAGGAAGTATTTCAAGAGAATTTTTTGAAGTAGATACTTGACCAAAAATAATAAATACAGATATTTCATATGAATACGTTGACCTATAATAGCTTACAAAATAGCACAGCTAAACATATTTCATAGGTTTTTTATCAATATAAAATATGGCAACAAAAGTATAAGAGCATGGAAAAAACTTAAGTTTCCATTCAACATAAGATCAAGATTAACAACCATAAAATGATAAAAAAAATCATGTAAAACAGGTCAAGACGAATGAACTATCCATGGGCGACCTTGATCCATATTGGCTTTAAACTTCTTTTCAAATTCAAGCTAAAAAATCATTATTCTAACGTTCAACATCAGCATAACATGTTGAAATTTGACTCATAATTAATAATCTAATCCAGTGAACTAACTCTAACATAGGTAAACTGCAATATTCTTTTATCTGATTATTAAAAGACTTTACTCGAGTAGAAACCATAAAACCATACCGTTTGCCTTTGCCAAAATCACAAGCATATTTATACGAAGGTAAATTCTGGTAAAAGCTAATAACTTTATGACCTTCTTATTTAATAAATTTGTTCGTAAATTGAATGTATAGATTCTGAGTTGGACCAAAGTACATATTTTAAGCATGTAAACTATTATTATTTAATGGTGATGATATACGACTCAAAGAATACTTCAAATTATTTATAAGATGAAAAATACAAAATGAGGTTTGGCGATCCAACAAATGAGGTTTCAACATCTCTAAAAACCATATTCAATTATCACAATATTTTTCCCCAATAATAGAAATTGCAATAGGAAATTTACCTGCAAAATGTTATTTAAAATACAATATAAATTATACTTTCATTACTGCATCTTGCATGTTATTAGTCCCGCATCTATCATATTGGATGTCCCGAATCATATTGATTATGAGTTAGTCTCTCGCATATATCGTATTGTTTATGCCAAAAATCTCGCATCTATCATATTGGTTATACATGGTCTTGCATTTGTCATATTGGTTATATATTATTTATACATGGTCTCGCATCTAAACATTATCTTGCATCTTTTGTATCGGTTATTAATCATGCATTCTCGTATTGGATATAACTAGTCCCACATATATCATATTGGTTATGCTTAGTCTCGCATCTACTATATTAGTTATGCGTAGTCTCACATCTATAATATTGATTATAACTATTCTCACATCTATAATATTGATTATAACTATTCTCACATCTATCATATATTTTCTCACGCATTTTACATCTCACATAAGAAGATAACATCTTTTGGAATTAAAAATTTTAAAGAACAAAACTCAATATTGTGATCATCTTTAGCTATGGAAGATAACAATACGTTTTTACGTTTCCCCGATAAAAAAGTTCCATCAATAAATAAAATTGGACAAGATGAATGAAAACCATGGAGACAAGAACCAAATGCTATAAAACAATGCTTGAAAACATTGGTTTTTAAAGTATACTTAAATATATAGTCACTTGTACTATCAAAAATCTTCAATATTTTGAAGCAGATCTAAAGAGTTTATACGACGTAAAATTATCTTCATAAACAGTCGTCTTAGATTTTTCTAAATCAATCCATGAAAGACAATACGAGATATCTAAAACATTAGTCTTTTTTTATAAATGATTTTACGCTTCTGGATGTAACATCAACATTGGTCTAAAATCACGTATCTCATTAGTAATCAAATCCGATGATGAATGCTTTATACTTTCTTTGAAAAAGTTAGTTTTACAATTTTTAGGTTGGACATATTTCTTAACAACCATATAACCAGTAGTCTTATCACTTTTCGTATAAAGTCTTCAGTGGTAAGCCTTTGAATCTTTTTCCTAGCAATGAACCGTTATTTTATTTTAATATTATGACAATATTTGAAAATAAAACCTTCATGTAAAGCGAATTTACTAATATCTAATATTTAACCTATAGCACATTATTCAAAAACTTGTCCAACACCGTTAATTTCATCAACGTTGGTGAGGTAAAAATATGAGCAAAGGTCTTTTTGAAACCTCTTAAAACAATACTAATATTTTGTGGAAGATAGAGAGATAAATGAGTTGTTTATTGATTAGTGTAGTTAATTTTATGTCACCCTCATTAATGAAGTTTTTAAAGATATTTATAGCTAATTTTAGGGACATAGGTCGGGTCATGACATAGAAAACTTAAAAGGCCCAAAACCCATTAGTGTAAACATTGTTTTAGTAGACATAGAGCATAGTCAAAAGGTAAAAATACGTCTTTTCTATTCTAGGTCTAAAATACCTTTCGAATTATTCTGACACCTTCGTGTAATCGCTTCCAAAAATATCTGACCTTATCAAACGTAACAAGCAGTAGCAAGTTTTTATTTTAATGACCAATAAAATTCATAGCAAAACTACTTTCCCCACAAATAAAATATTGATTTGAAGGTTCAAATAAACTTTAAACGATTTCTCTAACATTTTCGTCAACAACAACAACATAAACTTCTATATCAATAGTAACAGTTAAACAATCCAAAGTATCAACAATTCATAGCAAATACCCTAAATTCATATCACAACCTAAGATAATATTCTTGAGGTCACCGTATGAGTATCTTAATTGGATTTTACATCGAACCAACACAACGCATTTACTTAAAAAGAAATTAAAAATATCTTCAAAGTCTTCAAAAAGACCAAGATCACAGATTGCAAGTTCACCATTTAGTTTTAAGTACCTAGTCGACTTCTGGACATCATGTACCTATATTTAACAATTCAAAAAGTAAATTTTAAATATATGTCTCGCATCTGTCGTTAAAAGTTAACAAAAGTCTTGCATCTAACATTGAAAAATAAAAAAAAAAGCTTGCATATGAAAATTAACAAAGTCTCGTAAATCAAATAAAACTTACCAAAAACGATAAAACAAAACCAAATTAAATGTTTCTATATACTTAAAAAATAATTTAAAAAAATCAAATAAAACATAATTCAAACCATACATTTACAGAAACCTGCAAATTGAGTGTGAAGATGCAGTCGCGTTTATATCAACAACAAAATCAAATGAAAATTTATAAAGAAATTGAAATATACGAAGAAATAGACTGGAAAACAATAAATAAATCGAGATTCGAACGGAAAATGAACCATCACATTAGTTTTTTTCGGAGGGAACCAGCAGCCGTTACTCAGCGAGTATGCACAGGGTAAACACTCAGTCACACAATAGCGTGCAAACCAACGCTAGAAGGTAAACCACACAAGGTGACAGACTCAGCCAAGAAAGTGTTTGTGGAGGGACTCGAACTCATGACTTTTGGTCACGAGCATGTCTTACTCCACCAACTCGACTACCCTCTTGGGTGCAAATCGTCCTATTAGTTGTATTTATTGACTGGAGACAACTATGGTTTTATAGAGAAACGATTGTCAAAATTATTAAGTTTTTATATAATTTATTAAAGGTATGTGAGGTATTATAAAAATGATAGATAGTAAAAAATAAAGTTAAATGGATATTTTCTATGAATATTAAATGAATAAATGATAATAAAGATGAAAGATATAAGATATTTTTATTTTATTTAGGGAGGGTTACTATTTAAGACTCATCCCAAATATTTATTACGGATAAAGGCCTAATAAAATTAACAAATTTTGTACCTAAAATACATGTCACATTCTCTTTCCTTTATTTTTTTTAATTTTAAATTTTAAAGGTTTATATCGTTTGAATCGTAACTCATAAAAAAATCTGAAAATACCATGAATTTTGTTTTTCTAATATGAACAAAACTAGATCCACTCATGATATGTTTTGTATTGTTTTGGAGAAAAAATTACACTCGTTTCTCATTATATGGTTTTGCATCTATCATATGCCTCATTTCGTATTTAGCATCTAGCATTTCTCATCTATCATAGTTTGTCTGGTTTTGCATCCATCATCCATTATAGTTGTTTGGTTTCGCATCTACCAATACAAAAAATTTAAAGGTTTCGCATGTAGCAAAAAAAGGTTTTCGCATCTTCTTCATAACACTTGTATTCTTCGTTTACACTGTAAAAATAAAAAAATCAAAAGTTCGTATCTTTTAAACCATAAATCGGAAAAACAAAATCTGAAATACCATTGTTTTGTTTTTTTAAGACAAATAAAACTAGATCCACTCATGATATGTTTTGAATTATTTTAAAAAAATACTCTGTTTTTTTATTATATGGTTTCACATCTATCATATGTCTAGTTTTGCATCTAGCATCTATCATACTTAGTATGATTTCACATCTGTCATAGTTGGTCTGGTTTCGCATCTACCATCCATCATAGTTTTCTGGTTTCACATCTAGTCGTACAAAAATTAAAAAGGCTTCTCATCTAGCAAAAAAAACGTTTCGTATATTCTTTGTAACGGTTGTCTTTTTTCGTTTACACTATAAAAGTTTAAATTTTTAAAGATTTATACCTTTTAAGCCGTAACTAAAAAAATAAAAATACCATCAGTTTTATTTTTTTGAGACGAACAAAACTAGATCCATTCATGATATGTTTTGAATTGTTTTTTTAAAAATATATATTACACTGGTTTCTCATTATATGGTTTCACATCTATTATATACTTAGTTTCTCATCTAGTATTACAAAAATTAAAGAGGTTTCACATCTAGCAAAAAAAGGTTTCACATCTTCTCTTTTATCATGTTTCGTATCTATCAATAGTTAAAGCACAAAGGTTTCGCATCCTCTCATATATCATATTTCACATCTATCAGTACGTAAAGTAAAAAGGTTTCACATCTTCCAAACTTCATCTTCTTCGTTTATTTTGTAAACTCTTTCTCAAACCAAATATTCCATAAACACTAAAATACACTAAAAATGATTAAAACATTACTGTAATACAACATTTAAACTATAATTCAAAGTAATACAAGATGAAAATGAACAATCACAAAAAAAACAAAAATCAAATTATCAAAACAAAAATAAAAAACCACAATAAAAATATAAAAAAACAAAAGAAAAACAAGGAATCAAAAGGAAGTCAAATCGCCACTTTTGTAGATGATGATAATATTAGAGAGAAAATGAAACAGAGAAAAAAAAATTAAAAAAAAAATAATAAATATTTTATATAATTAAGTAAGGATATTTATGGACATAAAGGGTTTCGAAACGGGGGGCAGATGATCGCTTCAAGAACTCACCCAGCCTTCTTCCCTTCTGATGATTAACTCTATCATCTTCGGAGTCCAATACATGGAAGAATTCCCTGTTCTTCGCGCTAATGATACTGTTGATCCTCAACAACAACCAAGGAAGCAATATGTTGATTTATTCAAGACTGATGAATGTTTTACTTCATTAAATCCTGAGTTCATCAAAAAAAACAGAGCATCACTACTCTGTCCAATATAGAGAGGAGGTTAAAGAAAATCTGATCAAAAAATCAAGAACAACTCTGGTAGGCAAGTTCAGCAATGGAATAACCAAGAAATTGAAACTTGACAGTTTCTTGTCTACTTTAAAATTCAGGAGAGTCTTAAATTATGAAGTATGGGACTCTCACCATATTTTCTTCGAATTTGAGTTAAAGGAAAATGTTGCTAAACTATGGTCAAGAAATGTATGGAGATTTGATGATTCTGATATGAGAATTTTGAGATGGAATCAAGATTTCAATAAAAAGTATGAAATTCCTACTGTTTTAACCTGGGTTCGCTTTGAAAACTTGCCGGAAAGTTTGTATGATATCGGTATGGTGAATGATATTGCTGCTGCTATGGTACCAACGTATAGAGTTGTTATTCCTCATAAATATCACGCCCATACAAACGCTTGTTATGCACAAATAGAGATAGATCTCTCTAAAAGCTTGAAAAGAAAACTGTGGATCGATTTTGGAAACAATTATGGTCATTGGATTTCGATCAGTTATAAAAACGTTCCATCATATAGTAACTATTATTATCATATTGGGCATAAGTCATCGGGATGTAAAAAAACTCTTAAGAAAGTTGAAGAAATTGCAGCAATGGAAGAAACTAGTAAAACTGAAGATGTCAAAGAAGATAAAGAAGATAAAGAAAAGCAATCTGTGGATGCAATTGGTTTAAGAATTACACAAGTCTTTATAGTTTATAAGAGAAAGCTTAAATCAATCATCACTCAAAAGGAACAAGCTGATGGAAAGGATGAAAGTAGTAATGATATGAATCAAGAAGTTCAGACGAAGATTAAACAAGTTCAATTGAACAATTCTGTTCAACATCACGTTGAAAGCAATACTAATCAGTTACATTAGAAAACATAGATGATGAACATCTTAAGGATCATTATCCTGATCCTAATATTGGTAGTTGCTCTCCCTGTCCAACGTTCTCTCCACAACAAAGCTTCAATGAAATTATATCCTCCAAACTGAAAACTGCAAAAAGAAGAAGATCAATTGGCAAACTGTCTATCAAGTCTCTTAGTTCAAGAGACAGATTCTACAAATCTTATTCTGATAATGATCAGATATATTAGTTGGAATGCAAGGGGTGTGAATAATAAGCCTACCTTGAGAAGACTCTAATATGATTAGAACTGAGTGTATTAAGGTCCTTGTTATTCAAGAGCTTATGTCTAAGTATGATAAAATTAAAGAGGTTACTGATACTCTTCGTTTTAGTGAATGTTTTGCTAATATTTCTTACAAGCTATGGATTTTCAGGATGGAAGATGTTAAACTTAACATTGTTCTTAATGTGGAGCAATGTGTTCATATGGAGATTGATTACCCTGGTGTTAATGAAAGAATTTACCTTACTTCTGTTTATGCTAAGTGTAACCGTGTTCAGAGAATGGATCTTTGGGAGAGCCTTATGGCTCTTGCTGACAATGAAAGGGCTTGGATGTGTGTTGGTGACTTTAACATTATTTCTTCTCATGATGAGCAGTTGGGTTGTGTATCTAACTGTCAGGCCAGCATGGATAATTTTAATGCTACTATAAGGTCTTGTAGTCTCAATGATGCTGGTTATAATGGTTCGAAATTTACTTGGTGAAGAAGCAACAAATGGAGAAGGCTTGATCGGGCTCTTGTCAATGATAAGTGGATGCTCACTTTTAAAGAAACCCAGGTTTTTCACATGGTCAGAACATGTTCTGACCATGCCCCCTTGCTTATTTATGCTAACTCTATTGAAACTAATAATTCAATTTGTTAAAAAAAGAATTTTAAGTTTTTAAACAGTTGGTCCAATGATGATTCTTTCCTTAGTGTTGTTGAGCAGGATTGGAAGCAGCCGATCTTTGGCCATCCTAGCAACACTTTTTGGTACAAATTAAGAAGGCTTAAAAGTTGTTTAAAGGTTTGGAACAAAAAAAGATTCAGGAATTTTTTGATAGTGTGAAAGAAACTAAAAACAACGTCAGAAAGATGGAGATCATTCATTATACTGCTAATGATCAGCAATCTCTTGCTAATTTAACTATGGCCAACAGTCTTCACTTAAAAGCCCTAAGGAATGAAGATTCTTTCTGGAGACAAAAGTGTTTTAATAGCTGGTTATAGGAAGGAGATGGTAGCTCTAAGCTTTTCAATAGTTATGTGGCTAAGAAAAGAAGGAAAAATGAAATCAAGAGTCTGAAAGAAGGTGATACCTGGATTCTGAAAAAGGATGAGATTGGAAAGTCTGCTGCAGATTGCTTCAAAAATATCCTCATGTCTGACCCATATAAAAACAAGGAGGATGAGAATGATATGCTGAATAACAAGAATTTTGATTGTATCCCCTATGTCTTTACTGTTGTTGACAATGATAAGTTGCTTGCTAGACCTACTGAAGAGGAAATTTGGGGTATAATATGTAACATGAAAATTGACAGTGCGTCGGGTATCGATGGTTTCAATCTCTACTTCTTTAAATATTGCTGGTGTATTATTAAAAGTGATTTGTGCAATGCATTCAATTCTTATCTTCAGGGTGGCTCTATCCTGACAGGGTTATTTGCCACTGGTATTTGCTTAGTCCCTAAGACCATCAACCCTACTTGGTACAGACCTATTGGATTGTGCGCTCTTGTCAACAGAATTTTTTCTGCCCTTGTCAATCACAGGCTTACTGATGTTTTTCCTAAGATTGTGTCTTCTGCTCAGTCTGTTTTTGTGAAGGGCAGACTCATTCATGATAATATTTTGCTAGCCAAAGAATTGCTCTATGATATCAACAAAAATCCTAAAATGGGAAATACTATGATACAATTATACAAGTCGAAAGCTTTCGAGAGAATCTCTCATTTGTTCATTATTAAAATTATTCATTATTTTGGATTTAACTATAAGTTTGTTAGACTTATTAGAAAGATGATTACTGATGTTCATGTTTCTTTGCTCATTAATGGTGAAACATTTGACTATTTTCACATAAAAGAGGATTAAGGCATGGAGATCCTATCTCTCCTAGCCTTTTTATCCTTGGTGAAGAATTTCTCAGCAGAGGTCTGAACATCCTATTTAGTAATCACCCTAAAATGTGTTATGCCTCTAGAACTAAATGCATTATTCCTTGTATCATGTTTGCCAATGACTTTTTAGTGTTCACAAATAGTCTATCTAATTCTATTGATAATATGAGCTGTTTTCTAGATTTGTATCAAAACATTTCAGGTCAAGCCATAAACAAAAGTAAAACAAAGCTGATCATTTCATCTAAGTCCAACTCTTCAAGAATTCAAAGTCTCAAGTTACAAACTGGATTTGAAGTTGACTTTCTGCCTATCTCTCACTTGGGAATTACTGTCTCAAACAATAACAAATCTAAGGTCTTCAATCCTATTCTAAACAAGATCAATGACAGAATCACTGAGTGGGATAGTAAATTACTCTCCTATGGTGGCAAGTTATCCCTTATAAACAATGTCCTCTTACCTATTACATATCATTAGTTGTAATGTTGTGAAATTCCTAAAACCATAATTAGCAAGATTGAAACTACTTTTAATAGATTTATATAGAGAACTAAGTACAATCAGAAAGCTATACACTGGTCTAACTGGTCTTACATTTGCAAGCCTTTTTTAGAAGGAGGACTGAATATTAGAAAACTTGATGATATTCAGAATTCTTTCTCACAAAATTTATGGTTCAAGTTTCACAAAAACTGTTGTTTATGGTCAAATGTATTTACTCTAATGATGTTCACCCATTGTATATTAATAACAGAATAGGCTCCTTAGTTTGGAACAGGTTGTGTAGTATGAGAGAGCAAGCTGACAGAAACATTACCTGGGTCCTTGGCAGAGGAAATATTGACTTCTGGAAAGACTCTTGGCATAATCTTACTGCCATAGCCAGTGAAAACAACATTCGATGGTACCTTGACGTTAAAGTTAACTCATTTTGGCAGAATAATACTTGGAAATTTATTGAAATGCAGGAAATAGTTTCTAATGACAGAGTGCAAATGATCCATAAGCTTAGAATCACTGACAAGGAGGATATCATTTGCTGGAAGCCTTTTAAAGACAGTAAATTCAACCTAAAGCAGACTTGGGATACCATAAGAGTCAAACATACTTTCTCTAACCTATTTATGAAGATTTGGAACTCAAAAATCCCCATGAAGTTCTCTTTTATAATCTGGAAGCTTATGCATAACTTATTCCTCTTAATTTCATTATGATGAATAAGCATATTAGTCTTTCTTCTTAGTGTGTATTTTGTGAAAATTGTGAGGAAAATAATCATTTATTTGTTCACTGTACTTTTGCCTAGCAAATTTGGAACTGGTTTGCTTATGTTTTCAAAATCGAAATCAAAAGATTCATGGTTCTTTCTCATTTACTAAGATGCTGGTTTTGGTTTTCAAAGAGAAAATTTCACATCACCCACTTAATTCCCCAAGCTAATTGCTGGTGATTTGGAAAGCTAGAAACGCAAACAAACACAAAGGAATTCTATTCACTATTAGCAAGGCTATTGATCTCATCATAAACATAATCAAGGGAGTAGAGGTCTCTGCTAAACTCAATCATAAACAGTGGTCTATGTCTTTTAGTGCAGGTGTAACGTTAGGCCGCTGTTCAATTGAAAACCAAAAAAAAAACCATTGTACCTGAGATGGATCCCTCCTCTGCAATCCCGTATTAAAATGAATGTTGACGGTTCTTGTGCTGCTAATGGTGAAGCTGGAGTTGTTATTATCTTCAGAAACATAACTGGTGACATTATTCAAGCCTGTGGAAGTCTTCTGGGAAAATCTACTCCTTTACAAGCTGAAACCATGGCTATGCTGGAAGGCTTAACGATTTGCTACAAAAACAACTGGACTCATGTTGACATAGAGTCTGATTCTTTGATCCTTATCAATCAACTTTCAAATATTACCAACACTGATTTTGAAGACCCAAATGTAAGTTATTGCCGTAAGTTTCTTAACAAAAGCATGCGCTTAAAGCACATATCTAGGGTCTAAAATCAAGCAGCCGACTGGCTAGCTAAATGGACCCTAAAGTGTAAGTTTAAGCTCAATATCCATCAGTCCAATGCTCCCCTGAACTCCTTGCAATCACTTTTCTTGAAAGCATTGGGCTGGGATACATTCATAATTATTAAGCTTCTCTTGGAGCCTTGGATACTGCTTTGGTTTTCTCTATTTTGTAGGATAGGTCAGGCTGTGAATGAAACACCAAAGAGATAAAGATTCATGTCGATTGGTGAAGAAGAGTTGCTAGCTTCGCATGCTACTGAGAGTCTTTCATGGTTCTGGTTCTTTGTGTTTTGATGGTGAAGGGGGCTGTTTTCATTCTCAATTTTGGGTTTCATAGGTTTTGGAGGGAGAATTTGACTTCTTTTAACTTTTCAATTTTCAATTTAAATTTAAATTTAAATTTAGATTTAGATTTAGGGAAATGTTTTTAGATCCCTAGATTCTGTAATATACAATTAGTTATTAATAAAGTTTTCCTTTGATAAAAAAAATAAACATATTTATGGTATTATTGGATCTTATATAATAAATTATAAATTTTTGAGTGAAATTAATCCTTGCATGAAAATATGAATAATAAAAAATTAATATTTTTTTCGGTCTTAAATAGTATTAATCTCTTTTATTTATTAGTATGTGAATATATAATATTTAACAATTTATTAGCATCTAATTATAACATTCGACTGAACTAAAATTATAATTTTAATTTAGTATCTAAAAACAATAACCCTTTTTTTCTAATCTTACATATACTAAACTGGTTTATTGGCTAATGAAAGTCAAATTAGCCCTAAATCTAATCCTAAACAAGAGTGGTTATTATTATTTATATATGTTGAATTATCTATAAAAATAAATGAACTGATAGATATTTATTATTTTTCCTAAAAATATAAGAATGTTGTAAATGATATATTCACAACTTATTACTAAACCGAATAATGTAAAAATCTCAAAATTATAATAAAAATATCTTTTTAATATATATTTGGAAAAGAAAAAAGAGATCAGAGTTTATCCAACAAAAGCAAACAGAATCTGAATCACTATAACTAACAGACTATATATTCTCCTCTTTTGTATCGGGTTTGAATCTAACAAGGATAATATACAGAATCTGAAACAGAGTCATATTTTGGTAGATTACAACAAAAGCTGAAACCTAAGACGTTCTAGTAATGGCTTCCTGCTTTCTTCTATAATAGATTTGGAATTCGCTCGTCTTTTTATTTTTTGGAGTAAGAAAAAAAAAAGCTATGGCAACCGATGACTTGGTGGACATCAAGGACGAGAAAATTGATCTCGAAAGAATTCCAATGGAGGAATTATTCGAGAAGTTAAGGTGCAGTAAAACTGGTCTTTCATCTTCAGAAGGAGCTCAAAGGCTCGAGGTCTTTGGTCCAAACAAGCTCGAAGAGAAAAAGGAGAATAAAGTTTTGAAGTTTTTGGGTTTTATGTGGAATCCTCTCTCGTGGGTCATGGAGTCCGCAGCTATCATGGCGATTGCATTAGCGAACGGAGGGGTACTAAACTTTTCTCGCCATTTTTTTTGTTTAGTAGTAGTGTCCGATGGTCTATCTTACAAAATGCATGTTTATATTGTTATTAGGGTCAGCCTCCGGACTGGCAAGATTTTTTAGGTATAATGGCATTGCTTGTGATCAATTCGACTATAAGTTTCATCGAAGAAAACAATGCAGGCAATGCTGCTGCAGCTCTTATGGCTGGTCTTGCTCCAAAAACCAAGGTAAACAACTTACTAAGCCCTTGTCTAGGTATAGTGCACATGAGGTTTAAGATGGTATTCATTCTTCGACTATGACGATTTTTTTTTGTATAATCTATTGACTTCAAAACGTCTAGTGGGGATTGCTCGACTTGTCGATTTTAATAAATTTAGTCATGGACCTGCAGATTAGAATTAGTCACTCATCTATGTCGATTTCCATAAATTTAGTATTTGTTCCTCACACGCCAATGACTATATTTATCAAAATTGACAAGTTGAGACGTTTTGAAGTTAAAAAACTATACGGAAGAAATCGCCATAGTCGATAGGCGATCCACTGATTTAAGGCAGTGACATGATCTATAATATTCACTTCTAACAAAATACAGCCTTTTCTACTTTATATACATATAACTTTTTTTTAAGGTTTTGAGAGATGGAAAGTGGGACGAACAAGAGGCGGCAATTTTAGTACCAGGAGACATAATCAGCGTTAAATTGGGAGATATCATCCCAGCAGATGTTCGTCTACTCGAAGGAGATCCACTAAAGATTGATCAGTCTGCACTTACCGGCGAGTCCTTACCCGTTACAAGAGGGACAGGTGAACAAGTCTTTTCTGGTTCTACTTGCAAACAAGGCGAGATTGAGGCTATTGTTATTGCCACTGGAGTTCGTACCTTTTTTGGTAAAGCTGCTCATCTTGTCGACAGCACCAATAACATCGGCCACTTCCAGAAGGTAAACAAAAAGTATTGTTTGACATGATCTGTATTCCCAAGTTAATGTTTCTGACCTTTTGCTCATCTTTTATCTAATTGTGGGTGTTTCGTCAGGTGTTAACATCAATCGGGAACTTCTGTATATGCTCTATCGCGATTGGAGTGGCCATAGAAATATTGGTGTCAGTAGTACAGAAACGTAAATACAGAGATATAATTGACAATCTGTTAGTGCTTCTCATCGGTGGAATCCCAATCGCAATGCCAACGGTGTTGTCTGTGACAATGGCAATCGGGTCTCACCGTCTCTCGCAACAAGGCGCTATCACAAAGAGAATGACCGCAATTGAAGAATTGGCGGGAATGGATGTCCTATGCAGCGACAAGACCGGAACTCTTACTCTCAACAAACTCACAGTCGACAAAACAATGGTTGAGGTATTCGCCCTTGACAAGGACACCGTAATTTTATACGCCGCCAGAGCCTCGAGGGTTGAAAATCAGGATGCTATTGATACTTGTATTGTTGGAATGCTTGCTGACCCCAAAGAGGTATAGCAAATATAGCTAATTCCTTTCTTGGGTTACAAGTTATCTTGTATTAAGTTTTTCTTTTTGTTGGTTTGATTTATATTTTTCTCGTTCCCACATGTGTGCAGGCCAGAGCCGATATCAATGAAGTACATTTCTTGCCTTTCAATCCAGTCGACAAACGCACAGCTATAACATATATAGACTCTGACGGAAACTGGCACCGAGTCAGCAAAGGAGCACCGGAACAGGTGATGCGTCCATAACAAGTAGATTAGTGGTGTTTTTTCTTTATTACTCATCTGTTCTTTAACTATACATACACCTCTATCAGATAATCGAACTGTGTAAGCTTCGAGAAGATGTTAAGAGAAAAGCTCATCAAATCATCGATAGGTATGCTGAACGAGGACTTCGTGCTCTCGCTGTTTGTAGACAAGTAAGTTTGTTTGTACCCGACTATTAAACGACCTTAAACAAGAAACCAATTTGATGTCAACCTTTTTTCGGTTATTTTAGACAGTGCCAGAGAAAACAAAGGAAAGTTCAGGAGGGCCATGGCAGTTTCTTGGTCTGTTGCCGCTTTTTGATCCACCAAGACACGATAGTGCTGAGACAATTCGACGTGCCCTTGATCTTGGTGTTAATGTTAAGATGATTACTGGCGATCAGCTCGCTATTGGTAAGGAAACCGGTCGTAGGCTTGGGATGGGGACCAATATGTATCCTTCGTCATCACTTCTTGGCCAAAGTGATACAGATGAGCTTATAGAGAAGGCCGATGGCTTTGCCGGTGTCTTTCCAGGTAAGCGAAATATTTATATGACTTATTTTTGCCGGTTTAACAGTAATTCCATTTATTAACAATTTAAACTTGTTTTTACTGTAGAACACAAATACGAAATCGTGAGTAAGTTGCAACAACTGAAGCACATTTGTGGCATGACTGGGGACGGGGTGAACGATGCGCCAGCTCTCAAGAAAGCAGACATAGGAATAGCCGTTGCCGACGCAACAGATGCAGCTAGGAGTGCGTCTGATATCGTCCTTACAGAACCTGGATTGAGCGTCATAATTAGTGCTGTTTTAACAAGCAGAGCTATCTTCCAAAGAATGAAAAACTACACCATCTATGCTGTTTCTATAACAATTCGTATTGTCTTTGGTTTTATGCTCATATCAATCATCTGGAAGTTCAATGTCTCACCTTTCATGGTTCTGATCATGGCAATACTCAACGATGGCACAATCATGACCATTGCTAAGGATCGAGTCAAACCATCTCCACTCCCTGACTCATGGAAACTCAAAGAGATATTTGCCACAGGCATTGTTCTTGGTGCCTACTTGGCAATCATGACCGTCGTTTTCTTCTGGGCTGTCTATGAGTCTGACTTCTTTTTGGTACGGAAAACAAAAACTTCCTCTAGTTAGAAGAAAAAATTTACTTTATTTTGTTTATCACTATATCAATATTGCCCACGTAACAGTAAAATGTCTGCTAGCTATTCTTCTCGTTTCAGTAAAATTTTCACCTACTCGATCGAATACAGCCTCACAAATTTCACAATTTCAACAATTGCAGGACAAGTTTGGGGTAAGATCCATTAGAAATAATCCGTATGAGCTAAATGCAGCTCTCTACCTACAAGTAAGCATTGTGAGTCAAGCACTCATCTTTGTCACACGGTCGCGTAGCTGGTCTGTTGTTGAACGCCCAGGTTTATTTCTCGTGGCCGCCTTTCTTATTGCGCAACTGGTGAGTACTCCCTTAACCCAAGTTCAAATTTTTAAAATGTGGCGTCATCATTGTGTTATTGTTATTATTAGATTGCTACTATTATTGCTGTATATGCGAACTGGAGTTTTGCGAAAATCCAAGGTATCGGTTGGAGTTGGGCTGGTGTTATTTGGCTTTACAGCATAATCACTTACATCCCACTCGATGTTCTCAAGTTCACCATCCGATATACTTTGAGTGGCAAGGCTTGGGCTAATTTTCTCCAGAAAAAGGTATCATTATCTACTCTGCTTTTTTCGTGGTAGAAAAAGGACAAACACTTGGAGTAGTGTTTAGTATGATCTCATGCGCTCGTAAAATTACAGACGGCTTTCACGACTAGGAAAGATTATGGAAAGGGGGAGCGAGAAGCGCAATGGGTTCTAGATGAACGTACGCGTGATGGATTACAGTCTGCTCGAACAGTTGAGCTTTTCAACGAAAAGAACGACTTATCTGACATTGCCGAACAAGCTAAAAGACGTGCTGATATTGCAAGGTAGTGAATATATATCAGCAAATGTATAGTTTTCGGTTTGTATTGATTTGGTTTATGCGTATTTTCAGGTTAAGGGAGCTACATACACTGAAGGGTCATGTTGAATCTGTAGTCAGACTTAAAGGACTTGACATCAGTACTATCAAGCAGCACTACACTCTTTGAAAAAGAGAATCGATAAACTAAAGTAGGAAAATATTAGCTTTTCTCTTTGTTTTTCCTTTTTTTTCTCTGTTGATTTAGTTTTTCATGAAAATAGCATATTTTTTATAATGCTATTTTTGTTAATAGTAACAGCTAATTCTATTTTATCATGTTAATCCACAATAAATACTCTTTTCCTAATTTATGTACACTTCTCAAAACAATATTTTTTATATATATACACTTTGGTATACTCAACCTAGGTTGAAAAATGAAATGGTTATAAATAATAATGATTTTCGAATAACACGACTAACTATTAATTTGATAGTTGTATTTATGTACTATAAACTAATATAAATGGATTTACAAAACTTCGTGCATAACATATATCAATTAGTTTGGAAAACACAATTAAAGGAAAATTTGGTTTGGTCTGATTAAATTGGATCATTTTTTAATGTATTAATTAAATTGAGCATTATTAGTGGTAAAATACATAGAAAGAGATTAGTATCCGGATAGTGTCGTTCTAACCATCCATAAACTGCAAGCTATTCATATATCCTACCAAAACTAGAGGGAGGAGGCAAACTTGAAGAAGTGTGTGCCCCAATGAAGATGAGATAACTAGTTTTATGGTCTAATTGAGAACACGGTTCTAAAATATCCGAGACTAAAGTATGATTTTAGACAAGTTAACGTTGACGAAGAGTGTGTGGAGTTCCATTGTGGAGTCCCTGAATCACTTCATAGATTTCGAGTTGACTGCGCTAAAAGAACCATAAAAGAAAGGATTGAGTTTGGCATCAGCATAAGCCTTTTTATTCATCACGTGAGAGGTTCATTGATTTAGGATGGGATTCAAAGTTCATTGAGAGAAGACATCATCGGCGCTCTCGCTTCAAGCATCATAGGCGAGCTAGAGTTTGAGCCCTCAAGAAAGGGCTATTACCCAAAGTTCTAGGATTAAGCTGCACCATGACCAAGCGCCTGAATAATTGTTTCATGTCCGAACACCTGCGGTAGTTTGGCAACTCCATCCACAACTAGTATAGGTTACTACCCACCCCATGCAGCATCATGCGCCACAAACTAGGAAGTGGCCTTATATGATGTCAAATCTAGCTTGGGGAGAAGCTTTAGGGGCAACACATTTATAACTGCACATTTATGGTCAGGCTCTTCAATATCCAAATCATTATCTTATGTACACCCATCATATTTACCCTGAAAATCACCAAAGCTCCAACTAGCATCTGGGGTATAATGATCGTGTATAAGGTTATTTTAACTTGCAAAGGCATAACACGCCAAGGTCTCTTTTCGCACCTGAAATTTTAGCCAAGAGACTTACCCCACAAATTTATCAATATAAGATGGATAAGTAGATGTTGAGCATCATATTGAGAAATTTAGAAATACAATATTTAGCTTTTGAGGTGATGACTGTTTACTTTGTCTGACTTTAATCATAACTTTTAGAGAGAATTCCTTAACTTGGTTCGATTAATTACCTCACGAGTCAATCAAGGATTTCAAATCACTATCATCAATGTTTAGAGATTAGTTTATTTGAAGCAAATGTCATAAAATGGGATGCGGACTACATCATGTATTGAAAGAAAGAGTGAAATGAGAGTCTGGCAGATTATAATAATTATTTTCTATAAATAAAGAATGGCCTTTAAGATTGTTATGAGGTCGTGACATGTGTTTTCTTGAGGTAAAAAATTATTTCATACTTGTTGGCACAAGAGACAATGATCAAGACAGCTCTGGCCTTCAGGGCTCTAATAGCTCAAGTTGAGTTACATATTAAGATAAAATAATGTGTTTGAAGGTTAGGTTGAACCTTCAACCTCTTACCCATAAGATTTGAACCTCGACGTCAAAAATAAATATACCATCCATTTTCCACCTTTATGTAACAGTCATACCATCCTCAACCAATTACCTAAGTAAATCTGGCCATGATTCCAACCAGATCAAGACCTTTGGTCCTTGGGTGCAAAAATACTTCATAAAGAGTCTGAACTGACCATAAAGACAAACGGGGATGGGAAGTAGATACACCAAGATCATGGGAAATAAATGGATGGTCTACTTTAAGCTTGCGCAGAGCATATGAACTATCTATTATAAAGTTAAAGGCTTCGTGTAATTTCGAAAGCCTTTGTCAATTATTGCTCCAATGGAACCTGCAAGGTGTTGAGGGATGAGATCCAAACCTTTATTAAAGATGGAAAATTAAATGATTTTTTCAAGAGCAAGGATACAACAAGCCGAGAGGAAGTTAAGTCTAAACCTAAGCAATATGAGCCTAGAACATAAGATTTGATAATAGAGGCTCCAAAAGTCTAATCAAATGAAGAACGGACCATGGTATTATGGATACCCTTAAAAATAATTATGAAGATCAATAAGAGGGTTACTTGGATATCGACACCAACCGAGATAAACTCATGACTATAGCTGAGGAAGACTCGTTATCATGAATAGTTAAAACTTCACGAAAGGGTAAAATTCGGAGCTTGAGTACCAATACCAAGAGCATGCCTCTGCTCATCTACATCGAGCCTCGTCTTCATTGATGATTTTTTCTGATGATGATCATTGAATAAAAATGAACCCCAACAATATGTTATGATGTCAGTGTTGAGATAAGAATAGTGATTTTTTACACTGGCAATTTAGGTAACATAATATTAAAAAGCACACTTGATAAAATTACTGATATGTATCAAAGTTCTTATAAAATAATTGTTGGTTTCACAAGATTTGATACAAGATTGAGGTCAATGTCTATTTACGCATACGATAGTTTAAGAAAATTGTGAATATCTTGTTTATGGTATTTGAAAACCCTTTTGCTTATAATGTCATTATAGGACGGTCATTACTCCACGAAAGGCATGTTAGTGTCTCCCTTTTCCACCAGTTCCTCTACTATATAGTGAATAACAACGTAGGAGTTATAAGAGAAAATCAAAAGACTTCTCGCAAGTAATATGTGACATTCTTTCCTTTTAAAAAAAATATAAGTTAGAAATGGTCTCGCTTGAAATAGAGGGTGCTGACGACCCTCGTAAAGCCACAAGTTTGGCATTCTCTGATGTAGACATTAAAGTTTTAAAGTTTGTCAAGGAAAAATGTTTGAATGTTAATACGACCCTTTCAGATAGCCTCTGAGTTGTTTTTCTAATCATTTTTAACTAACATTTTATATATTTTTTCTTAGAAATCTAAAGATATTATAAGATTACCGTCAGACATCATTTTTCATAAGTTTTTAGCAATCCAAACATATAGCTGATCATTCAAAGAAGAAAGGTGTTCTCCATGAGAAGGCAGAGACCATCAAGTGTCTAACATATATGAAAGTATTCCTAGGATAACAGTGACTAATAATTCTCTTATCAATGGCCCATAGTCCTTGTGAGCTGGTAAACGAAAGATTATATGAGTTCTCGACTTGTCTTTCATATGCTTGAAGATGTCTGACTTGACATAGTCCAAAGTGTGAGTGGTCTAGAATACTTAGGCTTTTGGCCACCCTAGAATGAAGTGTGTAGACTCCAAGACTGCCTTACCTTTGAATTCACCATTGGGATAAGACAGCCTCGAATGCTACGTATTTCATTTTAGAGGTGGTCAAAAGTCATAATATTCCAATACTTGTTCAAAATCTATACTATTTTAAAGCAGACATCTTCAAACATATAAAAGGAAAATCGAACGCTCATGTAATCTTTCTTCTACCAACTTACAAGAACTCTGGTTTATTAATAAAAAAAATTATTAATCAGATCACAATTTTTGATCGATTATTTTAGTCATCATAAATTATTACTAGCCAATTGTCAAACGCTAACTTTTATTGTTATAAATAAACTTAGCACATTCTTTAAAAATGATGAGCATGTAATATTATATTCATTAATTTTGCAAATTACTCATAGTTATCCATTAGCTTTGCAAAATTAATAATTTGGTGTTTCAATTTAACTTGACTATAGGAATTGCTAAAAACAACTAAAACTACTTCGTGAAGTGGTACCAAAAAAACAAAAAAATAATTAAGTGAGCTTAATTGTAAAACAAATTACCCTAGCGCTAAAAAACCTTAAATAAAATAAATTACTTCGTGAAGTTACAATTTTTTTGAAAAATAATTTTAACCTTTTTCTATACCTTTTCTTTAAAAAAAATACTATGCCATTTTCAATAACCTAAAAATAATAGAATTTTGTATTTGACTTATTAATAAAATTTTGTTCTCCCTAAACTAAACTAAACTAAATTTGATAAAAAATTAAATTAGGCTAAACTAAACTAAACTAAACTAAACTAAACTAAACTAAACTAAACTAAACTAACCTTAGCTGAAGTAGTCAAATATCCACTTTTACTCGGCCAAAATCCACTAAAGCACCCAAACTAAACCAATTGGAGAAGCCAAAGCAAACAGCCAAATTCAGAGCAGTCCTTAAAGTCGAATCTGGAACAGCAGAAACTCAACTTAAATCCACTAAAACAGCCCCTCGAAGCTGAGTCAAAAGCAGCTAACCCCTGTAGTCCAGCCACCACCAAACTCAAAAACAACGGTCCCTCGAAGACAAATCGAAATCTCACTCGAAAATAGTAGTCCAACCATCACCAAACTTAAGCTCGACGGTAAGTATTTCCAAACACAATTTGATTTTGGTGCTTATTTCGGTGTTGGTTGCTTGTCGATTTTATGTTCTGGTTTTGTACTAGGCGTTAGGGGTCTGATTTTAGGGTTATAGCGTCGTTTAGGGTTTTGATTTGGTAAGATTTTGTATACGGGTGTTCTTCGTCAATGATTGGAAAAGAACACCTGGTTTCCATCAAATACGGACGAAAACTAGGATTCTCATGCCATACGTATGACGCTAGTAAGCTCCGGTCACCGGATTATCTCCAAACCAGTTTTATCATCTTTGTATGTGTGTCTTGTTTATGTTTGCGTTATTTGTTCTTTAAAACAGTTTTCTAGTTACAATTTGGTATTTTCAAGTATGTGTTCACATTTTTTATGTTTTTTAGATTATGGATCCATGTGAAGGTTCAGGTGTGGGTGATATTTCACGAATGAAGAGATTTAAGAATCAAGCTAAAAAATAACCAATATCAAACGTTAATAAGTCATTTCGTTGTTTTCTATGAAGTCGATATCTCCCTTATCACCACATTTTCCATCTGGTTCCACATCCGGTTATGTTGCCCCAAGCGACGACCGTCTGCCCCCACTTGAGGTCCGCATAGATTTGTACCCCCTCTAAATTACCTTCATTATTCTGCAACACGTTCGCATACCATGTTGCCTACTACGTTTGGTAAGGAGAGGTAGTATCTAAATTTATTGTTAATTGTTTAGTGATAATTATATATATATATATATATATATTGATATTCAAAATAATTATTTACAAGAGCTTAAGATGAGACTATACGCCCACTATCCTAGTCACAAGAGTTGGAGTCTATAAGCTCAAGATAGGGTTCGAGTGGTATTGGATGCCACATATTTTGGCAGGCTCATTGAGATGTTATCATGTATGCATACACAATGCAACATCATCGAGGTATTATTGGAGCATTGGCATCCGAAAACTGCATTCTATTTTAGTTTTGATAAGATGATTATCACCCTCGATGATGTGCATAACATATTAGGGCTCAAGTTTCGAGGTGATTTGGTTACTCTTCCGGTTATAGTTGACAAGTCACAAGTTATGCATGATGTTTCATTATCTACTTGGTATTGATGATGTGACTTTTGTTAGGGAGGTCGAGTTACACTAAGGTATCGGTTTGGGTCTTACCTTTCTTTGGAGTAGGTTTAGCGAGGTAATCTAACATGACACTAACGTTTCTCTCACTGAAAACATGTTCGATCATGTTGCGCGTGCATATATTCTTTATATGTTCGACTGCATTATCTTTGCTGATAAGAGTAATGCGTACGTGAATTTTAAATACTTGTTCCTCTTACGAGATTTAACCGATCAGGTTAGGCCTTATCCTTTGGGGAACTGTCTTGTTGACTTATTTGTATCACCATCTTGGAGAAGTCTCCCTTCATTAGACGAGGACTATGGGTGGGTGTATCGGTATTCTAGACACGTGGATACGAGACCATTTTGTTTTACTTCATCCGGTTATGTGTGTGACTTACATAGAGTGCATGTCTACTATTTGTATATGGGATATCGGTGCATCGATTTCTGATTCCCTAACTAAACTCAACTAGAGGATCGTCGTCAACCACCTGCAGGAGAGCGATGTAAGTTTTATATTGTTCTAATATTTAATTTTTTTAATACATTTAGATATACAACAATTACTAGTTTAACATATGGTTAGCAAACATTTATGTTATTTTCAAAACTTTTAGGTTTATAAGAATCGAATAAAATAAAATTGATTGATATTGTCATGTTGTTAGTTGTGTGGCATAGATGGTAACATTCAGAAAACCTTATTTGTATTATTGTTCGTACTGTTTTGTTTTGCAGGTCTTGTTTGAGCCTTAGCGTCCAATACTTGATCATTTCCCATTGGAGGAAATAGATTGGTACCGTGGTATCATTGCTGGAGTAGAGCATTCGTATGCATATTATCTCGAGCGGGCATTGAGGTAGTTTGGACGTGTCTAGGGGCTTCATCCGTTTCCGTTGTTCAAGATGCAGATCAAGGGGAAAATAAAACCAAAGACGATGTCGTACGCGTTTGATTCAGATATTTGGAAGGATTTGCGTAATTGGAGGTTAGACCCTATGTTCAAGGGGGGCATATTGTTAGAGAAAACATGGAGTCATTTTGTACTCCTGAGTATCTTATGTCTTATTAGTTAGTTGTCTGGTACAATCTCGTTAGCATGAAGATATACCTATTAGATGATTATGTCCACAAAGATCATAATCAAACTGTTATATGACATTTGCATATCGGTCTACTAGAATTTCATCGTTTCCTTGAGTTCTTGAATTTCAGGGGATGTTGATCATCTCGTTGAGGTGTACAAGGATATTTTGTCTAACGTTAGGAGACTAGGTTAGACACTATGGGAGATTTTTTATTGTTTTATACTTCATTTTCATGTTTGATGTTATTATTTTGTAACAATGGTGTCATGTTTGTTAGATATTAACGATATAAATGCTTGTTGTTTGATATTATATTCCACTTTTGTTGTTAAAGTTTTTTACATACAATAAGTTAAAGCACTCACAAGGAAATAAAATAAAATATGTTTAGTTAAAATTTTGAAAGGTACATAAAACAAAAATAAAACTAAAAGTATTACCATGAGCATAAATCAACTAAAATTTTAAACTTTAAACTTGCATACAGGATAAATTAAAAAAACTTCAAAATGAGATGAGATTAGCATTAAAAAATACATAATACAATAGCATGTATTAGTCGAAATCATATCCGAGGTTATCCTCAACAGGTGATGAATTAGCTATCGCAACCGTTTTTTCAGCAAGGCTTTCCTCCAGATAAACTATCCTATATTTTATAATGAATTCGGTAACTTTCAATTACCACACTTCGAATGTCTTTTTCCTTAAAATGTACAACAAGTCGAACACCTGAAGCATTTGTTCAGATTTTATAAGATTATACCTGGTAGAGACTTTTGCACGACTGCGCATAGTTGGATATGGAGCTCCTAGACGTCCGTAGTTATTGTACATCTTACACCGCCATTCATCAAAAAAGCATATGTGGTTTCATAGAACGTTGTTTAATGAATATACTTGATTGGTTGAAGCAAGTGATTATCTTCATCAACGGACACTTCATACCCAAGATACTTCAAAAAAGTTATATTTCAGAAGATACAATAGACGAATTAATATGACATATTTCGGTAGCTATATAAAGGAGAAGAAAAAATGCGGGGGGGGGGGGGGTAATTTTTTATGAAATAAAATGTTTGTAGGATAATTTTTGGCGGATTAAAATCCTGGCATGATAATTTATTAACGTGACTAAATTATTGGCGGGTTAATTTTTTGGTGTGAATTTCTATTAGTACAACATTTTTGTTTAATAATAATAATTTCGTTTACTATAACCATTTGATAATTGAGAAACGTATAATTTTTGTTAGTTAAACCTAATTAATTGTAATAATATTTTTTTATTTTTTTATTTAAAAGAAAGGCTTGTTGGCCAAACGTTTGGCAGATACATGCTACTTTCCCCCATGATGAGTCCGGCTTCCGTCACCACTTCGGACAATGTCTACCTAACCGGACAGGGGCAGTTCGGACACCATCATCTATTGGACTGTTCGAACAGAACTAAAGTATTTAAAACTTAATCACTTCTTGACTAAGCTGCCTGCTCTCCTACTTAGAACTTATGGGTCCTTAAACTCGGCTCGGGTCCATTAAACACAACCCAAACCCCATAAGGCCCAAATATAAGGGTATAAATACCCAACCACCAACATTAAATGAGGGTAATGAAAATTAAATACAACCAGACTGCTTAATTCTCCCTCTACACTCTACCCAAACATTAAATACTCTTAAACTTCCACACAACTCTAAACAAAAATTATAAACTTACCCTCAGACGAAAATAAACCACACGAAATTGGCGACCACAGTGGGAGCACGATTGTGTCTGAATCAAGCATTCGAAACCATCAGAAAAAATCAGTCCGAATGAATCCGGACGCCCCGGAAGTACCACCAGCTTTGCTTGAAGTGGTGGGTGAAAATGATGAGTATACCATCGAGGAGCGTGATAAATTAAAGGGCGAGATAGAAGCTCTGAGGGCAGAAAAGGCAAAGATGGGCATAAAAGAGAAGTCAAAGGCATCAGTTGCTCATCATACCGACAACCCTAGAGAGCATGAGCCTTCGAAGACCCATGTGAGCACCAAGAAGACTCATGCTAGCTCCTAAAAGTCTCACCGGTCCAAGCCAGTGGAGAGCTCTGACTCAGACTCAGAATCTTCTGGTAGCTCCTCGGGCAAGGATGGAGTTGAAGAGTCCTTATCCTCTAGCAGTGATGAGGGCCGATCTAAAAAGAAACAAAAGTTAGTAAAGAAGTATTCAATAAAAAGAGATAGACATGGAAAGTTAAAGAGGCATATAGGCAAAGGATCATCTCACAGCCGGAGACATGTAGACCGGATGCTGGTGGATCCTTTTGCCTTCCACGATGAACCAGGTATCTTTGCAACTCTCAATGAGGATACTGTTTTCAGTCTTGGCCGGAATTGGAGACAATCTTCATTGTCTTCCAAGATTCTGTCCGGAAACCTCCCTAAGAGGTTCGATAGCACAAAAATGGATAAATACAATGGCAGTAAAGATCCGGACAACCACTTGGAGCAATTTAAAAACTTCATGATGAATTTTGATGATGACGACAAGTTACTATATAGAGCATTATCTCAATCCTTTACGGGGAGTGCTCTGAAGTGGTATAACACCCTTCCACAAGGTTGCATCAAAAATTTTGATACCTTTTGGGTGGCATTTCGGAGGCAGTTTGTTGGGAGTAAGAAATTGAAGGGTAATGGGGACAAAATAATCCATTGTGCCCAAGAACCAAACGAATCACTGAAAGAATACATAAGTCGTTTTGTAAACACCAAAAACGGGTTGGCTGATTGCTTCGAGAAAGTAGCAATAGCATCTTTGAGGCAAGGCTTAAACCCTGGAAATTTAGCTGATTAAGTGACCAGAAAGAAAGCCATGACTTGGGGAGGTTTACTGAATCAGGTCGGAAAGCAAATCAACGTTGATGAAACAAAGAAAAATAGGGTGCACAGGCAGGTGAGGTCTGCACCGGTTGCACCAAACCCCAACCAAAATCAGTCCGGGAACAAGGCAAGGGAGGTCAGGCAGGGTCATAACAGAGCTAAAGCTCAGTCTCAGCCAGCTGCGCCTGCCCAGAGTCAACAATCTAGAAATAAGAGAGGGCCTTGGGTTCAACCGGAGTGGTTTGCAGAGTTAAAAGAAAGTGTGGCCACCATTTATGACAAAAGAAAGGAAGAAGTACACTATAGAAGGCCGGCTGCACTGCAATCTCCTAGGGAACATCGTAACAATTCCTTCTGCCAGTACCATAATGATACTGGCCACACCACTAATGATTGTATTGCTTTGAAACAAGAAGCTCATAATTTAATTGAAAGAGGAAATCTGGGGGCATATGTCAAAAGAAGAGGAGAAAAAAGACCTGATAATGATCATCGGGCTAGTCCAAACAATGCAGGCACATCTGCTCCGGAGGGAGCTATGGTTATAATCGAAAGATTCGATGTAGAGTAAGAGTACTTGGATCCTGATCCAACTCGAAACTAAGTAGGTGCCATTGAGGAGCGTTGTAAAACAGTCTCCAGGCTTATTAACTTTTTTGAGTCACTCACAATTTTCGGAAGGGATACTATGACAGCACCCACTGCTTCTTCAAGGAAGTGGCACGTTCATACTTTAGCTACCTAGCTGGAAGGAGGCATGACCTCCTATCAATCACAAATTCCATTTCCCTTCATTTTTTTCGATGAGGATGACTTGAGGGATATAGCTGGCCCTCATGAAGATGTTGTTGTCATAGGAGCATCCATTGGGGGCAATGACATAAGACGAATCTTGGTGGATACTGGGAGTTCAGCCAATATCCTCTTTTTAACCTCTTACAAAAAGATGAAAAATCCAACCGTAATCGAGCGTTCGGACAGATCAATTGTGGGTTTCACTGGAAGCTCAGCAGATGTGATCGGGGAGTTCGAAGAGGAAGTTTTGTTGGGCAAGGGCCCTTTTAAGAAGATGGTTAGAATACTTTTATTGTGGTGGATTATCCCACTTGTTATAATGTTATTCTAGGGAGGTCTTGGCTCTCTAGGATGCATGCAGTGGCCTCTACAGTCCACCAATGTTTGAAATATTTTGTTCAAGGACAAGTGGGAGTTGTTCGGAGCAGCCAAAAGATTGCAAGAGAGTGTTATGCCACAGTACTAGCTCCATGGACGTTGAGGGCAGTATGGCACAGTTTGAGGGGCTTTCTGGGGGTGAGGGTGAAATTGATGACCCCAGAGAGACCCCTGGAGTGTTGATACCGGTTGAAGAAGTTGAAACACATTCTTTGGAAGAAGGAAAAATGTTAAGATAGGGTCTAAAATGATATCCGAACTGAAGAATAAAATGTTGAAGTTCCTAAAAGACCATCAGCATGTTTTTGCTTGGTGTAATGCTGATGTTCCTGGGGTTCCAGTAGATATTATATCACATCACCTGTCCATTCGGAGAGACATAGCACCTGTGGTACAAAAGAGAAGGGATTTTTCCAAGGAAAAGGTTGATGTTATTGTTCAAGAAGTTAATAGGCTCACTAAAATGGGGCATATAAAGGAGTCTCAGTATCCTTTATGGACAGCCAATCCGGTCTTTATGAAAAAGAAAAATGGCAAGTGGCGCATGTGCATTTCACAGATCTCAATAGGGCTTGCCCAAAAGATTTATACCCGGTCCCCTGGATTGATCAATTGGTGGATTCCACTTCTGGGAATAAGCTACTGTCTTTCATGGATGCCTTCTCCGGGTACAATCAGATTCAAGTAGATCCAAAGGATCAGGAGCATACCACGTTTGTCACAGATAGGGGTCTTCATTGTTACAAGGTGATGTCATTTGGGTCAAAAAATGCTGGGGCTACTTATCAGAGGTTAGTGAACAGAGCCCTTGCTGATCAAATTGGAAGAAATATGGAAGTATACATTGATGACATTATGGTAAAAAGTGTGGATGAACAACTAAACTTGGCAGACCTCCAAGAAACTTTTGCTAACTTAGTAAAAGTAAATTTGAAACTAAATCCAGAAAAGTGTGTGTTCGGAGTGCAGTCCGGGAAATTCCTGGTGTATATAATAAGTGAGCAAGGGATACGGCCCGACCGGATCAGCTTAATGCTTTATTCCAAATGGAGCCTCCTCGGAATATTAAAGAAGTACAACGGTTGACTAGGAGGTTGGCTGCTTTAAATCGATTCATCTCGAGGTCTTCGGACAGATGTGCCCCGTTTTTTCAAACTTTAAAAGGTGCAAAGGGATTTGACTGGACTTCACAGTGTGATGATGCCTTCAATGAGATTAAGAAACATCTGTCCTCCTCCAAGACTTTATTTAAACCTGTTGATTGAGAGACACTCTTCGTATACTTGGCAGTTTCCAGTTGTGCCATCAGTGATGTATTGGTAAGAGAGGTGGATAATTACCCTCATCCGGTGTACTACATCAGCAAGATCTTGATAGATGTAGAAAAACTCTATTTAAAGCTCGAAAAATTAGCATTAGCCTTGGTAATTGCTGCAAGGAAGATGAGGCCTTATTTTCAGGCTCATCCTATTATCGTCAGGACATCCTTTCCCTTGAAGAATGTTCTTCAAAAGGCAGAAATTTCAAGTAGAATGACTAGGTGGTCAGTGGAGTTGGGGGACTTCGGTATTGATTTTTCTCCTCGAACGGCAATCAAAGCCCAAGCTGTGGCTGATTTCTTAGTTGAATTCCACTCAGATAGGGATACAGAGCAAACAACTGAAATGAAAGATAAAAAGGTTTGGGTTGTCCGTACGGATGGTGGATCAAGTACTATGGGATGTGGTGCAGGGGTATGCTTGACCTCTCCGTATGGTGACAAAATGTACCAAGCTATATGTTTTGCTTTTAGGGCTTCCAACAATGAGTCCGAATACGAAGTGGCTATAGCTGGTTTAAAGTTAGCTTATATTTGTGGGGCCAAAAGGGTCAAGCTGATGAGTGATTCCCAGCTTCTTATCCGCCATGCGCAAGGTCAATCTGAGGCCAAAAAGGAGCAACTAGTGAAGTACTTACTTCTTCTTAAAAGTGAGGCACTTAAGTTCAAAAGCATCGTTTATGAGCATATACCCCGAACAGATAATGAACTAGCAGATTCCTTGGCAACCATAGCCTATACTGAGTCATATCCTTGGATCCATGTGCTGGAGTGCCCTTCCATTCAACTCAATGTGGGTAAAGAGGAAGAAATTTTCGATGTATAGATGAAACAACCTCAAGATTGGAGATTTCCTCTCCTGCAGTATCTCTCCGATGGCATCTTACCTCCGGATAAATCACTAACAAAAAAAGTAAAGTACAAGGCTCGTGGTTTCATCATACTAAGGGATGTTGTTTATAATAAGTCTTACAATAAACCCTTTTTACGATGTTTGGGGGATGATGAATCTCAAATAGTCCTCCCGAATTACATGATAGTGAGGGATCAGCTCACTGTGGATTCAGGGCTCTAACAAGAAGAGTTTTATTGGCTGGCTATTACTGGACATCTATAATGCAAGATGCTAAGGAGCTGGTGAGAAGGTGTGACCCATGCCAGAGATATAGCAATGAAATTCATGTCCCAGCCACCCTTTTAGAGTCAATTTTTGAGCCTATAACTTTTTCTCGATGGGGGTTGGATTTGGTGGGACCTCTTTCTATGGCATCCGGAGGACGCAGGACGATAATTGTTGCTATTGATTATTTCTCAAAGTGGATCGAAGCAGCCCCACTGACAGGAACAACATCAAAAGCCGTCATAAAATTCATTTTATCCAATATCTGTTGTAGATTTGGTGTTCCACAGAAGATAACGACAGATAATGGGCCACAGTTCGACAACAAGGAGATGGAGAGTTTCTGTGCCTCTAGGGGTATACACCATTGTTTCTCTTCAGCTTTCCACCCACAAGAAAACGGTCAAGTTGAAGTGGCTAACAGAACTATATTGTCCGGTTTGAAGAAAAATTTAGAAGAGACTGCTGGAAAATGCCCTAGTTATTTACAAGAGGTTTTGTGGGCCTACCGGACTACTCCTGGGGCTGAAACACAAGAGTCACCTTTTGCCTTGGTCTATGTGATGGATGTCATAGCTCCCATAGAAGCAACTCTTCCTTCCTTTCGAGTTCACAATTTCTCAGAACACGCTAACGAAGTGGCAATCAGAGGTCAGCTTGACCTAATAAAGGAAAAACGAGTTAAGGCTCACCTTAGAGCTGCACACTATCAGGGTTTGATGAGAAGCAGGTTTGCTTCCAGAGTTAAAAGATGAGATTTTCAGTCGGGGGACAAGGTGTTAAGGAAAGTCTTCTTACACACTAAAGAGAAGTTGCTCGGCAAACTAGCCCCAACTTGGGAAGGACCTTATATGGTTATTAAAAGGCTCAAGCCTGGAACATACTGGCTAGAAGACAAGGATGGAAGGGTTTTGAATCACCCTTGGAATATTGAACATCTCCGGATGTATTTGCAGTAGAAGCAATGTAAATATTTACTTGTTTAAAAATCCATGTAAATATTTGGGGGCATACTCTTTCCTACCCTGGTGGCGCGGGGAGGTTTTAATGAGGTGTCCGTGCTTTTTATAAAATTTGATGCCTTCTTAAAAATTCGAAGTGTTCTTACTTTGTTTCTTGTCACACCATCCGGATTGAATTAAAGGAATGATGACTACTTAAACATTTGTCATCGGAGAATTTAAACACTCTCGCTTTAGAATATTTATGAAATAACTAAGGGCTGTTTAAACACTAGCCACCAAAATTGAAACAAAATATGAAAGAATGCAAGAGTTGTGCAAAACAAATATATTCATTGAAATAACCCAAGTACCTTGGCCTTCCAAGGACTTTAAAACTGTCAGACAAAACAAAATATCTATCCGGTCAAATGTCGGACACAATTACAAAAATGCCTTGGCCTTCCAAGGACTTTAGTTCAGACAACGTAAAAAGTGAAAAGATAATTCATAATCTAAGACTGAGCCTTTGAAGATGGCTCAGCCTCACCTGTCTTCTTCTTCTTGGGATCTTCCTTCTCCTCGTTTGGGCTCTCCCCGGTGTTCTCTTCTTCGTCAGAGGAGGAAGCACTAGAATAATCATGCAAGTCTTCATCAGCCATGGTGTGGAAGGGAAGGTTTTTGTAATCTACATGAAGCCACAAGTCTCCAGGTTCCTCTTCGGGAACTTCTCATGAAAGAGCAAAACCATGTTCGGCCTCACTTTGGCATACATTTGCTCTTGACTGTCTATCACATTGTTGGCATAAGCATCAATCTTGGCCTGAATTTTACCCTATTGCTCCCTTAGCAGATCAGATTTCTCCTCTGCAGCCTTGGACACTGAGTTCTCGAGCGCAATCTTGTCATTTGTCAAGTTATGGATGACTTGGTCCTTGGCCTTCGCCTCCTCTTTTGAAGAGGTGAGATCTTTCTCCAACCCGGACAGCTTTGTTCGGAGTTCTCTAATAGTATCTTCTAAGCTAGCCTCCTTTGTAACCCAACCCTCCTGGTTCTTCTTTAACTCCTCGTTCTCTCCCTTGAGAATGTCAGCATTTTGGGTGGCAGTAAGGAGGTCGTTGGGCAGTTTCTCCTTGTCAGATTTGAGATCTTTGATAATATCTGCCTGACCTCAAACTTGTTTCTCCAGAACAAGCACTGGCTGAACATTACTTAATATGGAGTGAGTTATAATATCCCTTTCACTTGAAACAGTAAAAGTCTTACCATTGAAGGTAACGGATTTTGAAGTACTTGGAGTGAGGTATGGCCCAGCAAAGTCATCTCTGGGGAGGTTCTCAAAGTATTCACCAAGCCTCTCAAGCCCAGTGATGTCAACAACATCAATTCTGAGGTCTCCTCCTCCAACCTCGTCAGTTCGAAAATCACCAGGGATCTCCTCTTCTCTTGTTGGATCAGTAGGGTCAACAGGAAGGAGAGGCTCCGAGGCCGGAGAGAAAGTTCATCACCCATGGAGGTCTTTTTCTTTTTGGCCTCCCTCTCCTTGTTTTCTGCTCCACGTTTTCGATCTCTCTTGGGAACCCTTGGAGGTTTGGGAGACCCTACCTCTTCCCTAGCACTCTTCTGCTCCACCACTTCTAGCAGAGCAGCATCGATCTGGCTTGGGGCTGGCCCCTCTGGGTTTGTTGGAGCAGCCTCCTCCACCTCGGCAGGGTTAGCCTCACCTGCAGCCTTCTTGCCTTTCCCTTTCTTGCCTTTCATTTTACTTGGGGCCTTGGCTCGACCTGGCAAGTATAATGACCCGTCCGGTTCATGTGTTCTCTTGGGGACTACATCCGGAGGGGGTGGAGTTGTGAGTTTTTCCCAGGTCAAGTCCCTTCGGCCAGTAGTGTTCCAGAGGTGAGACCTTGCAAGATTGCCTCTGGTAGAGGCATCATGGAAACGGTTCCCCCACTTTTCAGCAGCCTAAGTGTTGATCTTGGTACATGTGGTATGCCCGGCCTTTAAATAGTCATTGAAGTCTTTGGGCATTTATGTCAAGAAAAAAGACAAAACCAGTCAGTTAAACAGATTTGATAAAAATGAAAATGAGAAGTGTAAGGTGGGATTCTTACGATCACCTCTCCATCTGCTGGTAAGAAGACTCGGGTTGACTCCAGCTTTGATCTTCCTCCCATTTTCCCAAGCGCTACTCACGAACAAGAAGTGAGTCCTCCAATTTCTCTCTGCTTCGAGCAGGTCATCCACTGCCTTATAGTTATCACCCATGTTGAAGTGATAAAAGGGGATATGAGGGTTTCTGCAGAGACCGGCCACAGCAGTGAATTCCTCCATCGGGAGAGGAATTCCGGAGAGCCTGGAGGCCGTGATACAGGCCATGAGAGTGTACCAGGCGTTAGGGCACAGTTGTCTTGGACAAAGCTTGATAAGATGGAGGTACCTAACTATCTCCGGATCCAAGGAAAACCTTAGCCCCCAGTTAAAAAGCTCAGTGAAGATGACTACTTCACTAAGTTTGCAGTCCATTGGGGTTTCAGGGTCTATTGGGATCCTTATTTTCACGTTCTCCGGAATCCCCCACTTCGTTCGCATCCGACCCAGTTCTGCTGTATGGATGAAGGCATAATTAGTTTTTTGCAAGGCAAGTAAATATTTGACACTGACCGGTCTGGATGCCTGAGGCATAGTTTTTCTTTGCCCTTATCCTTCTTGGAAGCACCAGCATCACTTGTCTGTCCGGAGGCTTCAGAATCGAATGGAGCCTCTTCGACAGAATCCTCCATAACTTCCTCCATTACCGAGGAGGGGTTTTCAGTTGTCTTTGGGAGGGGGGAGTTAGGAGTTGGTTCAGTCTGACCTCCGGACTATTGAGCTTCGGTACTTTCCTGGGCTCTGGCCTCCGGTTGGGGTTCAGATGTGGTGGTTTCTCTTCAGAGGCTTGAGTTAATGGCCTCCGGATGGGACAGCCTATCCTTAGGTACTTTTATGGGTGCCTCTGACCCTGTATTGATGTCTTTGGCCCCTGATTTTGAAGGGGTGACTTTGGAAGCCTGCCATTTAACCAGCCGGCCTCTTCTTCGATCGACCAGTTTGTTGGGAGAGATATCTGCGTCTGACCCCATGGCAATAAATGGGGAAGGCTTTTTTAAGCTAGTAACTGCTTGCCCTGGTTCAACAGTGGGCTCTGATTCTTGAACCGATGAACCTGAAACAATAGGAGAAAGGCTGTTTTGAAACAATCTCCTCGGTTTAACACTTTTGGTTGAGGAGGAACCCTGATCAGGCTCTGTGTTTGAGGTTACTAGTTTGTCGATGGGGGAGGTAGGTATGCTGCAATGCGCCTTTCCCTTTCAACTTTTTGTGCCTTTTCTAGCTCTGATAAATTAAGCCACCCGCCTCTAATCAAAGCGTTCCTAGCCGTGAACATAAAAACCAAAAAGAAGAACTTGTGTTTGAGAGAGAAAACTCTGAAAATTAGCAAAGTGAATATGAAGATGATGATAAAACAGTGGAAAAGTGTTTAATTTATAGTAAACCCCAAAAAAGGTGCTTTGATTCCTACGAGAATTCGAAAGGATTTGCAATGATTAAGAAACGGTGCTGATGTCACCTTCATTTAATGAAGAGGTTGCTTTTCAGAGAAGGTGGGAGCGAAATTTAAGGTGAAAAAATGGCTGAAATAACGAACCAGAGAGCGACACGTGTCCCACGAACTCTGGCAAAAAACTGTTTAGATTCAAAGAACTCTTTTCAGTCCGGATAAAACTATAACACAATTCGAAGGACCTGTCCGGATGTAACTGTCACTAGCAACAGACTGTTTTTTAGGTCTTGCCAAAGGTTTTTTAACACTACCTAAAAAAGGGGCTACTAATGAGTCTGGATTCCGTCACCACTTCGGACAAGGACAGTCGGACAATGTCTACCTAACCGGACAGGGGCAGTTCGGACACCATCATCTATTGGACTGTTCGAACAGAACTAAAGTATTTAAAACTTAATCACTTCTTGACTAAGCTGCCTGCTCTCCTACTTAGAACTTATGGGTCCTTAAACTCGACCTGAGTCCATTAAACACGACCCGAAATCCCACAAGGCCCAAATATAAGGGTATAAATACCCAACCACCAACATTAAATGAGGGTAATGAAAATTAAATACAACCAGACTGCTTAATTCTCCCTCTACACTCTATCCAAATATTAAATACTCTCAAACTTCCACACAACTCTAAAAAAAATTACAAACTTACCCTGAGACGAAAATAAACCACACGAACCCAGATGTTTGCGGTAATAGAAAAGTGTTTTTAAAACTATTGTAAGTGTTTCCAAAAACATAATTTCCACCAGTAGTCGGCGTTTGGGTAATGTTTTTCGATAGTTGGTGGATGTGTTGATGGTCACGCCAACCGTTGGCGTCAGGTTTCCATATAACGTTGTAACCAAGGCAGTAACGTCAATAAAAATAAAAAACAATGACAAGTTTACAAACTAAAAAGTAGATAACAACTAGTACTTCCGATTTGGTTCCAAAATCACAAGTAACACTAACATTTCAGAGGTCTTTTGTTAAGTTTATTATTACTCATTCTACGGATTGTACCGGCGTGGGATGTTGTACCCGTAAAATAATGTCGACTCTAGCAAGCAAATTGATCGACTAGGGATTAGAATCTTCTCTAGTAGTGCACATCCACGTTGGATCTATCGTTAGTAAAGGTGAACCTATAACCATATCGACCTATAAATTTAAGATCGCAAATTTAAAATTAAATGTATAGAGCAAGTTCAGATAATAAATAACTAAATGTGTCTAATATAAAATTTGTTTACTTGCATGAACAAAATAATTTGTATCACCAATGCGACCGCAATCTCTTTTATATGACTCTCTATTGGTGGTGCATCTTTCATTGTTAAGTAAGTTGTACAACCGTCAGGTGCTAGGCAATAGAAAACAGAACTGAATGTGATGGTGATTAGTTTGATACGACTAGGTAAACACTTCCAATTTTTTATTGGTGGATTTTCTTTATAATATCTCAACCTATGTAGCTCTTTATCAACTTCACTATTTTCGCCAAAATATGCGGCACTCAAATGAAAAACTCTATGCTTCTCTAGTTCGTGAACCATGGTTTGTCTTACAAGTTTCCATCCACTTTCGGCGCCGATCAAAACATGAGCGACGGCTCTAAAACCACAATTTATGTCGGGCTTAAAGTTTTAAATTTTGATTATGAAAGGACGCATAAATTGTGGTATGTTTGTTGAATACCTCGAGTCTAACACATTAGAAAACCTCGTCGAATTGGTTTAACGGTAAGAAATAGTTTTGCTTTAATGTTATTCGACGCAATCGGAGTTTCCACACCATTACATCCAACCCGCTTTTGGTCGTTTTGGGGGGTTTTACTCTGGAATTAGTATGGGTTTGTGCGACGACCGTTCTAGCAGTGCTACCAAAAGTGTCGACCAGGGTTCCGAAACTCGCGACACGTGTTCCCATATATGAAGTTGCGGCACTATCCGCATGAGATTTTAACTATTCTTGTTCAGCGTACTCGTGCATAAAAAGTTCCATTTTGGTAGAATAATCAACATGAATTTTGGTATCGTTACCATGACCATGGTCCCGATATCGAACGCGTTTGTGAGCACGAATTCAAGTTTTAACCTTTTGGAGGGATTCGCAAATAAGTGATGTTGAAGGATCTAAAATATGTGTCAAAGTTTTAAGCAGATGGTTTTGTTCATAAACATCAAACTCTCCGAGTTTTGCATTAAAATTTGCAAAATTAAGTTTCACCTCTTTTTCGTCGTTTAATTTAACTCGGTGAACAATATCTAGTCTCTACCAATGCTCGTCTATAATTCGGTCCAGTACATACCCGTCCGGTCTTTAGATTGGTTATAGTTCATGGGTTCATGATAAACATTATGTCGTACGATCGATGCAAGCACATGAATATTTCTCACCTCCGTTTTCATCAAGGTGTCTATGCAAAAGGTAATACGTTAAAATCTTGAAGTTTATGAATAAAGAGACACTTGCTTAGCTCCATCAATTATTTTATGGTCTAATGTTGCATGGCTCACAACCATGAACTTTCTCTCAAAATCCTCTGATCAATTGGCTTGACCCTGTACATTTTTTCAAAGTAACATGCAAGTGTTCCGCTCTATTGGAGTTGTGATAGTTAAAATGCATGATTTTGCTACTGTAGACATGAACAACCCTTTTTTATATAGATTAATCCACAAGTCTATGTCATAATCGACCGCCTTATCACGTTCTTTGAACATCGTCCATATCTTAGTCAACCTCTCGTTCATCTGGTCAACGATGATGGATGAAACGACATCATTCCAAGCGGCCAAAAATGTGATAAACTCGTTGACATCTTTAAATATTTTTTTAGTTTACCCATTAACATTCTTGTTAATATATCATTTGCATAACATGTAACTAGCGCTATGAAATAGTTTGTCTATGTTATTCATCAAAGTAAGTTCACGGTCCGTGATTATAACACAAGGCAACTCATAATCATTTTCCTCTATTACCATTTTCAAACATCCTAATTGATGAGTTCGGATACTTCAGACACAACCTACTAGTTAATCCGGACATGGATAATTCAGACCATAACACACCACTAATAAATCTGGACATGACAAATGTAAAACACATTTTGACTAAGTTATTTTCTAATCTACTTAAAAGACTAATGGGTCTTTAAACTTGACACAGTTTCACAACTTGACCTGGTAAGCCCATGGGTCATTAAATTAAGAGTATAAATACCTCAATCACTCTCATTAATGAGGATGATCAGCATTTAATACAAGTTGGATGCTTAATTATCTCACTACTCCTCACACTAAACATAAAATACTTTAAACTTACCAAAACATTTTACCAAACTACCCCCAGCCCAAAATAAACCAAACCAAATTGGCATCCACAGTAGGAGCACAAAAGTGCCTGAATCTTGCATTCAAAACCAGTAAAAAACTAGTTATGATGGATCCGAACAAGGAAGAAACTCCACCTCTTCTGGTGGAAACGGTTGGGGAAAACAAGAAATACACCATTGAAGAGCGATACAAGTTGAGAGCGGAAATAGAGGCACTAAGGGCCACAAAACAAGCAGAAAAAGGTATAAAGGAGAAATCAGGGGCGTCAGCTATTCATCATACTGACAACCCTAGGGAGAATGATCCATCAATAAAGGCTCATCTGGAGTTCAAAAAACACTCACATCAGCTCTAAGAAGACACATCGGTCCAAACCTGTTGAGAGTTCAGATTCTGAGTCCGCTAGTAGCTCTTTGAATGAGGCTGAGCTTGAGGAATCTTTATCATCAAGTAGTGTTGAAGGGAGAACCATGAAAAAGATTAAGTTAATAAAAAAATATTCAAGAAAGAGGGATATGCATGGTAGGCTTAAAAGGCATCTAGGCAAAAGGTCATCCCACAGGCATGCTGATCAGTTGTTGATTGATCCTTTTGCTTTTCAGAGTGAACCAAGTATTTTCGCAACACCTAATGAAGACACAATCTTTATTCGTAATAAGAACTGGAGACAGTCACCTTTTTCTGCCAAAATACTCTCCGCAGACCTGCCTAAAAGGTTTGACAGCTCCAAAATGGAGAAGTATGATGGAAGTAAAGATCCGGACAACCATCTGGAGCAATTCAAGAACTTCATGATGAATTTTGATGATGATGACAAACTTTTGTGTAGAGCCTTCTCACAAACTTTTATGGGAAGTGCTCTTAAGTGGTATAATAGCTTACCTCATGGGAGTATTATAAACTTTGATACATTCTGGGTTGTCTTCCGAAGGAAATTTGTTGGAAGTAAAGAAGTGAAGGGAAATGGAACACAATTATCCATTGTGCCCAAGAACCAAACGAGTTTTTAAATAACTATATAAGTCGATTCGTAAATACAAAGAATGGGTTAGCAGATTTCTTCGAACATGTAGCAATTGTTTCTCTGAGACAAGGGTTGAATCCTGGGAACTTGGCTGATTCGGTGACCAGAAAGAAAGTCATGACTTGGGGTGGCATGTTGAATCAAGTGGGAAAAAAGATTAATGTGGAAGAAACCAAGAAAACCAGGGTGCACTGTCAAGTGAGGTCCACCACAACAGCCCCTCCGGCTGCTAACCAGTCTGGATATAAGGCTAAGGAGACCGGACAAGGGTCCAATCGGACTAAACAAACTAAGTCCAACCAGAATCAGTCTCAGAGCCAGCAGTCAAGAGGTAAAAGAGGTCCTTGGGTTCAACCAGAGTGGTTTGCAGACTTAAGGGAGAATGTGGCCACAATATATGACAAGGCCAAGGATGAAGTGCATTTCCGGAAGCCGGCGGCACTGCAGTCTCCCAGAGAAATCCGAAATACTTGTTTTTGCCAATATCATGATGATATAGGCCATAATAATCAAGACTGCATAGCATTGAAACAAGAAGTGCAGAACATTATTGAAAGAGGCAAGCTGGGAGCTTATGTCAAAAGAAGAAGTTGAAACAGGCCTGACAGTGCTCCTCGGACGGGCCCTACAAACAATGCGGGAACATCTGCTCAAGAATGGGCTATGGTGATTCTTGAAAGATTTGATTTTGATTCTGAGTACCTGGATCTTGATCCAACTCGGAATAAAGTACGGGTCATAACTGAACAAACCAGGATGGTGTCCGGACTGATCAAGTTCTTTGAGTCACTCACCATCTTTGGAGGAGATACTCTGACAGCACCCACTCCTTCATCAAGGAAGAGGCATGTACATAGTTTGGCCACTCAGTTGGAAGGGGGTATGTCTTCCCATCAGTGCCAAACCCCTTTTCCATTTATAGTTTTTGATGAGGATGATTTGAGAAATATTGCTGGGCCTCATGAGGATGCGGTGGTGATAGGAGCATCTATTGGGGGCAATGATATCAACCGGATTTTGATAGACACGGGAAGTTCGGCAAACATCCTCTTCTTAAGCTCCTACAAGCAGATGAGGAATTCGTCTGTTATTCAACACTCAAACAGAACCATTATGGGCTTCATAGGAAGCTCTGCGGATATAATTGGGGAATTTGAGGAAGAAGTTTTGTTGGGCAATGGGCCTTTTAAAAAGATGGTGAGGGTGCTATTCGTTGTGGTAGATTTCCCCACATCATACAATGCGATTTTTGGGAGGTCTTGGATTTCCAGAATGCATGTTTTGGCCTCAACCGTTCATCACTGTTTGAAGTATGCAGTCCAAGGGCTAATAGGTGTTGTCTGAAGTAGTCAAAAAATAGCCAAGGAGTGTTATGCAACTGCTCTTGCTCCTAAGAATTTGGGAGCGATAATGGAGCCTTTTGAGGGAGAGAGTGAGATTGACGACCCTAGAGAGGCTCCTAGTGTTATAATACCAGTTGAAGATATTGAAACCCACTCCCTTGTAGAGGGTAAAAATATCAAGATTGGTTCCAAAATGGCGCCAGAATTGAAAAAGAAGTTGTTGTCCTTTTTACTAAACAATCATCGTGTATTTTCTTGGTGCAATATTGATGTAACCGGAGTGTCCGCAGGCGTTATCTCACACAAGTTGTCAATCTGGAGTGACTTTTTCTAAGGAAAAAGCTGATGTGATAGTCAGATTGGTAGGAATATGGAGGTATACATAGATGACATGATGGTTAAAAGCTTGGAGGAGAATTTGCATATAATTGATCTTCAGGAAACATTTGCTAATTTGACAACTGTGAATTTGAAACTAAATCCAGAAAAATGTATCTTTGGGGTTCGATCTGGAAAGTTTCTGGGTTATGTGATAAGTGAGAAAGGAATACATCCCGATCCAGATCAGCTTAATACCCTATTAGAAATGGATCCTCCTCGGAATATTAAAGAAGTTCAGAGGCTCACTAGAAGGCTGGCTGCCCTAAACCGTTTTATTACAAGGTCTTCGGATAAATGTGCTATGTTTTTCCAAACTTTGAAGAATGCTAAAGATTTTGAATGGTCCCCACATTGCAATCAAGCTTTTATTGAAATAAAGAAACACTTGTCCTCACCAAAGACTCTTTTCAAACCTGTTCAATGAGAGACACTCTATGTATACTTGGTTGTGTCAGAATGCGCTATAAGTGCAGTATTGGTAAGAGAAGTGGACAATTACCCTCGTCTGGTATACTACATAAGCAAAAGTTTAATAGATGCTGAGAAGAGGTACTTAAAGCTTGAAAAATTGGCATTAGCCTTAGTGATTGCGCCAAGAAAGATAAGGTCGTATTTTCAATCTTATTCCATGATTTTCCGGAAAGTTATCCCATTAAAGAATGTTCTTCAAAAGGCATACATATTAAGCATGATGACCAAGTGGTCAGTAGAATTGGGCAATTACGACATTGATTTTTCCCCCCGAATACCTATCAAAGCTCAATCAGCGGCTGATTTCCTGTTAGAATTCCATTCGGACAAGAACTCTAAACAAACTTCAGAAGATAAAACCAAAAAAGAGTGGGTAGTCTGAACTGATAATGGTTCAAGCACAATGGGTTGTGGGGCTTGAATTTTCCTAACCTCTCTGTATGGTGATAAGATGTACCAAGCTATATGCTTTGGGTTTAGGGCCTCCAACAATGAGTCTGAATACAAAGCAGTTATAGTTGGTCTTAAATTGGCTTTCATGTGTGGGGCTAAGAGAGTTCGGTTGATGAAAGAATTTTAGTTGCTCATCCACCATGCTCAAGGTCAGTCTGAGGCCAAGAAGGAGCAATTGATCAAGTACTTACTCATCCTGAAAGAAGTGGTAGTCAACTTCAAAAGTGTTTGTTATGAGCATATTCCCATATCGGAGAACACTGTGGCAGATTCTTTGACAACTATAGCGTATTCTGAGTCCTACCCTTGGATTCACATACAGGAATACCCGTCTATACAGCCAAGTCAGAACAAGGAAGATGGGGAAAGCATGAGCATACAGGTAATTTAACCTAAAGACTAGAGGTTTTCCCTCTTTCAATATATTTTTGATCGGGTTTTTCCATTGGATAAAGTTATGGCAAGAAGGATTAAACACAAGGCACGTGGTTTTTTTATCATAAGGGGAGTTCTCTATCAAAAATATTTTAGTAGACCTCTCCTGCGTGGTTTGGGGGTTGAAAAATCTCAAGTCATTTTATCCAAACTACACGATGGAGAAGGCTCAGCACATTGTGGGTACAGGGCACTAACCCGGAGAGTGTTAGCTGGGTATTATTAGACATCCATAATGGCATATGCTAAAGAAATAGTGAAGAAGTGTGATCCATGTCAAAGGTATGGCAATGAAATTCATGTGCCGGTAGTACCTATAAAGTCTATTTCTGAGCCAATACCTTTTTCCAGATGGGGAATGGACTTAGTTGGACCTCTGCCTATGGCATCCGGGGGGTGCAGAACTATTATAGTTGTTATTGATTACTTCTCAAAATGGATAGAGGAAGCTCTGGCAGGAACCACTTCGAAGACTGTCATTAAATTTATCATATCCAATATATGCTACAAATTTGGGATCCCTCAAAAGATTACTACAGACAATGGGCCACAGTTTGATAACAAAGATATGGTGAATGTTTCCGCTTCTAGAGGTATTCAGCATTGTTTTCTTCTTTTTTCCGTCCACAAGCAAACGACCAGGTTGAAGTTTCCAACAGGACTATTTTGTCTGGATTAAAAAAGAATTTAGAAGGAGTTGCGGGGAAGTGGCCAAGCTATTTGCAAGAAGTGTTGTGGACATATCGAACTACTCATCGGGCTGCTACACAAGAGTCCTCTTTTGCTCTGGTGTATGGGATGGATGCAATTACCCCCATAGAAGCTACTCTACCATCATACAGAGTTCACAACTATTCTGAACAAGCTAATGAGATAGCAATTAGGAATCAGTTAGACTTAATAGAAGAAAGAATGGTTAAAGCTCACTTAAGAGCAGCTCACTACCAAGGTTTGATAAGGAGCAGATTTGCTTCCAAAGTCAAAGAAAGAGATTTTCAACCAGGAGATAATGTGTTAAGAAACGTTTTCTTACGCACCAAGGAGAAGTAGTTCGGTAAGTTGGCTCCGAACTGGGAAGGCCCCTATGAGTTCTATAAGAAGCTCAAACCTGGGACATATAGACTTCAGGACAAAGAAGGGAGAGTTTTGAAGCACCCATGGAATATTGAACGTCTCAGGTTATATTTAGAATAAAATATTTTATGGAAATATTTACTTGTTAAATATCAATGTAAATATTAGGAGCATACTCTTTCCTATTCTGGTGGCACGGGAAGGTTTTGATGAGGTGTTCGATCTTTTATTCAATAATATATGATGCATTCTTAAAACATTCGGAGTGGTTTTACTACAATTCAATTCAAGTATAAATCACTTGTTCAATATCTTGGGTCTTTAGTGGATCGGATAAACTTGGTAAGGTGATGACAATTAAATACATGTCATCACCATGAGTGTTGAACGCCTTCGGTCTTTAGTTTGATGAATTAAACCTATTCGGACTAAAACCGAACAGGAAAACAAAACATGTCTTGGCCATCCAAGGACTTTAGGTGTTCAAATGACCTATTCGGACTTTAACCAAATAGTAGTACAAAATGTGCCTTGGCCATCCAAGGACTTTGACTGTTTGGAAAGACAAAAAATAATATATGATAAGACCTTAGGGCTTGTTCCCTTCGGAAGTTCATTCACCACCATCACCTTTTTTAGGACTTTTGAGTTCGGCACTCGAACTCTCACCAGTTCCCTCTTTGTCATCAGTAGTGGAGTCGATTCCACTAGAGTAGTTGCGTTTGCCATCTGCTAGAGTATGAAATGGGATGTCTTCATATTCCACGTACTTCCATAGGGGACCTATGCTCCTCTTCGGAAAGGTCTCATAGAATAGCAGCACCATGTCAGACTTGATCCCAATATCTTTTTTTTCCAAAGAGTCTATTACTTCATTGGTATACTTATCAATACCCGATTGGATAGTTTGCTCTTGTTGGCTCTTTAATTCCTCCTTTTTTTTGTTCATCTCCGAAACAATACTCTCTAGTTTAGTCTTCTCATCGGTTAAGGTTTGAATGGCATCATCCTTGGTCTTCACTTCCTCCTTCAACGTTTTGAAGTCTTTTTCTAAGTCAGAAAACTTAGTATGGAGCTCAGTTCTGGCTGCTTCCGATGTGGCTAACTTAGTTACCGAATCCTTCTTGTCCTTCGTTAGTACCTCCATCTCCTTCTCCAGTTCCTCTATACTTTGCTGAGCGTTTAGGAGACTATTTGACAAAGATTGCTTGTCAGAGGTGAGGGAGTTGATAAGAGTTCTCTGACTTTTCACCTGCCTTTCCAGATCAAGTATTGGTCAGATATGACCAAAGAGGGAGTGGCTTAGGACATCTTGCTCTCTAGAAACGGAAAAGGATTTACCATTGAAGGTCACCATATTGGCAGAACTGGAGGGACGGTAGGGACCTGCAAAATCATCCTTCTCGGAATTATTAAAATATAAATACATGTCTTGAATGGCACTGATGTCCACTTCATCATTCCCTCCCCAGCAATCTCTCCGGACTGGAGATCTGTTGGGATTTTCTCTTGCAAGGTAGGATCAGCAGGGGCTAGTGAAGGTTGAATTTCTAAAGGACGAAGAATTATTTCTTCTCTCATGGTAATCTTTTTCTTCTTAGCAGCTTTCTCATCACTACTGGCCCTCCGTTTTCTGTCCTTCTTAGGAGGCTTTGGTGGGTTCTGCGACCCTCCAGCCTCCCTCATTGTTTCAACCTTTACTGCTTTGAGCAAGGCTGCATCAATTCCCCCTTGGTTCCCCGAACCAGGTTTTTCTACAGCTACTTGAGCCAACTCTGCTGCAGCTTTCTTCTTTTTGTTCTTCATCTTTCTGGGAGCCTTAGCTCTGGAAGGTAAGAACAACTTGCCACCTTTAGCATCTATCTTTGTTAGAATCACACCAGGAGGAGGAAGGGTGGTTAGATCTTCTCGTGAGAGGTCTCTCCGGCCTGTGGTGTTCCACAGATGGGACCTCACGAAATTTCCCGATGTGAAGCAATTATGAAAGGCATTCCCCCAGTGCTCTGAAGCCCATGCATTGAGTTTTGCAAAGGTTTTTTTGACCCTTCTCCAAATGTCCGGTGAACTCCTTAGGTAGCACTGAAAAGGAGTAACAAGTTAGTCAGAATAGGAAAACTTATAATTTTAAAAAAAAATCTTGAAAAACAAGGAGAAGAAAAGAAATTACCAGTGCTCTTCCACCTGCTAGTCAGCATGCTATGGTTGGTGTTGTCCTTAATCTTCCTACCATTTTCCCACATTCCACTAACAAACAGGAACTCTGTCCTCCAATTCTTTTCGGACTCCAACAGGTCGTCCACAACTTTGAATTCATTCCCCATGTTCCGATGGTAGAATGGAATCTGATGGTTCTTGCACAAGCTTGCTACAGCAGCAAACGACTCCATCGAAAGTGGGATCTTCGACAACCTTGATGCCATGATAGAGTCAAGGAGAGAGTACCAGGCATTGGGGCTTAACTAGCTAGGGCAGAGTTTGACCAAGTGAAAATATTTAACGATCTCTGGGTCTAAAAGGAACCGGAGTCCCCAGTTTAGAACTTCGGTAAATATCACCACCTCGTTTAGCTTGCAATCTATAAGAGTCTTGGAGTGATAGGTATCCTTAGTTTTATAGACTCCAGAATCCCTCATTTGGTCCGGATTCGACCCAACTCAGCAGTGTGGGTGTAGACGTAGTTGATTTTTTGCAAGGCCAACAAATATTTGACGCTAACGTGTTTGAAACAAGGGCTTACCTTGCCCTCTAAGCACTCCGGAAGCGAGTCTGGATGAGTCATGCAGATTTTTACCTTGCTCTTGCCCTTTTTATCAGAAGCAACATCTCACGTTCGACCTGATGCCTCGTTTTAGAAGGGGGCCTCCTCGATGTTGTCTTCTATAATCTCTTCCATCACTGTGAAAGGTTTGTCAGTAGTCTTAGAAGAAGGGGGGTCAACTTCTTGCACTGAAGGTTGTTCGCGTGGTTGAGTGCTTGTTGCCTCTGAAGACCTAGTGTCTGGTTGAGATTGGGATCCGGAGGGCCTGGCTCGTTGAGCTGTTTTAGATACCTCCGATCCGGAGGGTTTTGGCAGTGAAGGTATGGATTGGGTTTTGGTTGCGGGTCGTCCGACGAAGGGTTATCTTCTCCGGAGACTTCTCAGTATCAGAACCCATAGCAATAAAGGAGAGAGTTTTCTGATACTTGAAACGGATTTTTCTTTAGGCACAGAAGGTTGGGACTCTTGAACAGAAGAACCAGAGGGAAGGGATGAAAGATTGGGTTTGAATGAAAGTTGTCTGGGTCTAGGGTTTTTGGAAGAGGATGACACCTTGATCAGCATCCTAAATTGGTTCACTGGTTTTCTCACCTGGAGAAACTGACAGGCCGGCAGCGATACGGTTCTTTCTTTTTACCTTCCTCGCTCTCAACCAGCCACCTTTCACTAAAGCGTTTCTGACTGTGAACATAAAATCTCTCAAGAACGATTTGAAGGTAAAGATGAATATCTCTTTAGAAAATATTTGAGTGTGGAAGACAATGAAATAATAAAATAGTATCTATATAACAGTTTAAAATAACTGTTACCTAGGGGAAGTTGAAGAGGGTTTTTTCAATGATTAAAGGTTGCGCAAACGTGTGAAGAATCAAAATAACTATGTAACTTTCTAGACTTAGTGGGTGTGGCGGTCTTGGAAAACTAACGGTTGGTAGGTCGAACCAAATATTGACACGTGTCCCACGATCCAAGAGGAAAACTCTTAGAAATTTGGGAAAATAAACCAGTCCTGACAAATTTCAAACTGGGTTGGTGTTAAAAGTAAACTTCTTAATCTGGACGGCACGAGCAGATCGGATGAAGTTGATACTAGCTTGGTAGATTTTTTAGTCCTACCAAAAATATTTAGTAAGGCCTAAAAAGGGGCTACTGATGAGTTTGGATACTTCAGACACAGCCTACCAGTTAACCCGGACAGGGGTAATTCGGACCATAACACACCACTAAGAAATACGAACAAGACAAATGTAAAACACCTTTTGACTAAGCTATTTGTTAATCTACTTACAAGACTAATGGATCTTTAAACTTAACCCGGTTTCACAACTTGACCTGGTAAGCCCATGGGTCATTAAATTAAGAGTATAAATACACCCAACCACTCTCATTAATGAGGGTGATCAACATTTAATACAAGCAGGCTGCTTAATTATCTCACTACTCCTCACACTAAACACAATACTTTAAACTAACCAAAACACTTTACCAAACTACCCCCGGTCCAAAATAAACTAAACCACAGGTAAAAAACACAAGTCGTCCTTCACATTTGCCACTTGTAACAAGTTGGTCCCTTTCCTTTGAGGCTGTAATAAAGGGGTCCTTCATGTTTTAGAAACCAAAATAAATCATCCTTTTTTATCCCAGCCCAACTTTTGTTCCCTTAATACCCTTTGACCAGCCACATCAGCGATCCACGTAGGACGCTGATATTGCAACAGTAAAAAAAGTAAAACAAGTTTTACTTTTACCCTATTTCCAAACCTTTAAACCCGACCCATTTAGTATTATAACCCGGTTAGCCCTAAACCTATCTCTTATCCAACCCTGCTTCTAACCCTAGATCGACATCAAGAGCCTGTCCCTTTCTCATTCCCACCTAAACCCCAAATGTAACCCTAAATTTCATCTCTCTCCTCTATCATTCCAACCTAGACCAGAAGACTAACCCTAATCCCAATTCCTTCTCCTCTTAATTGTGTATATGGAAACGATTACTGATTCGTAAATTCCTACTTTTCTCCAAGTGGGTGCGTGTAAATCAGCCATTTTTGTAACCTACTCTTTCCAAAGAGGGTGTGGTGCTCTCCACGAACGGTATTTGATTTTTATGTTGGTTGTGAGTGTCAAATTATAGTGGAATCGAAATGGAGGATCGGCAATAGTATCCTCGGCACAAGTTGTAGAGGGTTTTTAGAAACAAACATGTTTTTAGGATTGGGTCTTTAGAAGTTATTGACACTAATAATTCTTTTCTTTCTTCAACAATGGTGTGCGTTGATTCTTCCATTGTAATGATTTACTGAATAAGGAAAAGAGAGAGTTAAAGATGGTGTTTATGGGATTTGTAACAAAGAAAGAATACATTTATAAAACTAAAAGTAAAGTGGATGGCATTTTAAATAAATAATAAAGCTATAATACATAAAATCAAAATGAATTGGTCCTACCATCATCATTAAATTACTAGCAGTTGTCTAATCACATAGTCATTTTGTAAAGTCTATTGTAGTAATCGAAGTCGAACTTGGAGCTTATGCTTCGATGATCGATCTCTGATTTGATCCAGAAGAAGGAACGACACCTAACGTTGCGTATCATCGTCTTCGTCGGACTTGTTGGATTTTAGGTCCTAGGATAGCATCTTTGTCTTCGATTTGGGTTTTGGTAGTTCTAGGGTTTCGTTTGGGTGCAGGAATGGAAAATGAAGAAGAGGGAAATTGAGGATATTGAGGGGAAGAAATAAAGAAAGATAGAAGAGATTCTTGTTTGGGTCTTTGTTGTTGATCGTCTTCCTCATCTAAAGAGGCGTAGCTGGCTACGAAGTAATCCATGGAAGCGCAGAGAGAGGAATAGAAATTGGGTTCAAGGTAGATGGGCTTATTGGGTTTTTTGGTTGGTTGGGTCGGGTTATGGGTAGAGTTAGGGTTAAGATATTTGGGTAAAAGTAAAACAGATTTTTTTTTTAACTGTTGCCACGTCAGCGTCCCACGTGGATCGCTGATGTGGCTGGCAAAGGGCATTAGTGGTAGAAAATTTGGGGTGAGGTCAATAAGGACCGTTTTGTTTCGCTTTTCGAAACATGAGGGACCATTTTATTACAGCCCCAAAGAAAAATGACAAACTTGTTACAAGTGGGAAACGTGAGGGACCAGTGGTGTTTTTTACCCACCAAACCATTAATGACCATTCGTAGTTGTTTTATTTTTATTTCACCTTGAATGTGAAGTCAATGCAAAACATTTTGTTGGTCGATGGTACCCTGACTACTTCGAACAAATGAATCATGTATCTAATAACTTGTTATGTACTATCCATGGTAAGCAACCGTGAGAAATTCCATTGTAAATCGATATTAAGCATGTGTAAAAAATAATTCGGTTATCACATTTGAGCCATAATTCGACGTCTGTTCCCAATAATGTACTTGTGCATTTTTTAACTTTGCTAACAATCATTGCATTTGCGAACGACCACCATTTTCAACCATCATTGTTCTTTGAAGGTGATTGTATACGGGAGCACATTAGACGCATTATCTGGATCGGTTTTCTTAAAGGCACTAAATATTTGACGTGGAGTTGTTTTGTTCACCATCAAAACATTGACTAGCTCATTTTCTTTCGGTTTTAACTTCAACCATTGCAAATGTCCTTGTACGTAAACAATCGGATTATGGTTGTACTTGTCTGAAAAGACACTTAAAGTCCACTAATCATCACCTTTAACCGGATTACCTACTAAATGAAATGGGCACTTGATTTTTTGCTACGAGTAGTTTTACGCTTACGGTCGCACTCTTTAACGGTAGACTTAAATATACCATATCGCTCGCATTTATATTCTACTTTAGGTGTTTTTCCTCTATTCCCTGGTTCACTAGATGTTATCTTAAGTGAGAATCCTAGTGACTTGTCCGTACTTTTGACCCACTCGGTAATCGGCTCTAGGCTATACTGCTCGTGAGTCACAAAATGGTGAGCAAAGTTCGGAACAAGTGATATTTTATATTGAGTAACTTTCTGCATTATACATATATATATATGTAAACAAATCTATACAACCGGGATTCTGGATTAGTTAAGGTCATTACGTCATGCATAAAGCTGGATTATGCTTCATTCTACCATGTCATGGCAGAACGGTGCATTCATCCATCATATGTGTGACAGAGTGATGAACCATGGCATTACGTCATCTCATTGGCGTGTGATGCATCGATTACGCCATTGGAATGACGATGAATATTATTTGGACGTCATCCTATTGGAAAATCGAAAAAAATCTGGATCTTAAAAAACTTTGAATTTTTTAAAATAAAAAAAAATATAAATAAAATATCCTTTTTGAAAGTTCATGTTGGTTTGCAGAAGAATCAGTTTCCTCTCCATTTCGATGATAGTTTTGAGATCTCTTAGATCGGAGAATGTAGGTTTTACGATAAGTTTTAAGTTTTGAAATTCTAAAATTTTGATGATAGTTTTGAGATCTCTTAGATCGGAGAATGTAGGTTTTACGATAAGTTTTAAGTTTTGAAATTCTAAAATTTTGGTAAAATTTTTGGAAACGAAATATTAGTTTTTACTAGATTTTCTATTTTGAAATTGCATAGAATAAAGAATTGTAAATAAATAGAGGTTCATTGATTTTTTAAGTTTTTTTATCGAATGGCAATTTTATAAAAATATTTTAAAAATAAAAGCATGCGATTTCATAGAATAGTTTTAGCTTTCTTTATAAAAATTCCCCTCAACTATTCATTAACTTTGCCATTTTTTTATAAAATTTATCTATGGTATTTGGTGTTTCAACTAACCTTGAACTTTCTGAATCTTCTATTTAATCGGGCATCATCAAATAAGAAGCAAAATTGTCGATGTTATTTTTACTCACGACTTAAATTACTCCAACGAACTAAAACATCCTCGGATAAAAAGAAAGAGCTCATACACGACAAAATCATTACCTAAATACAGTAAACAAGTAGATTAGAAAAATAAACTACACATAAACATGTCTCCAAGAATTCGCATGTTTTTTGGCATTCAAAACTTCAACAGCAAACATATTATTTTCATAAAGTCGCGAAAGTAATAACATAGATTCTCGAGGTCGAGGTAAATAAAACCTTCAAAAAAATGACTGTTTATAGCCTTGCCCTTGTCTAGTCTAGTCGGGTTTGCAGTATAATTGACTAGTGCTTGTAATCAGGGTTGTCACGTAGACCAAGTTTTGAGATAACAAAGCAGTAGGAATCCCAATCTGTTCTTCGCATGTACTTCAACAACTTCTTTCTCTTCTGCACCATGGCTACTAAACCCTTGCGTGAATGTTTATCCTACAACCACAAACACCAATATGCATAAATTAATCTTGAATCTGTTTCAAGTATGCAGCAATAGCTAGAATGATTCTTGATCAGTAAAGGTGTCAAAAAAGACAAACAATACACAGCTTCGTTGTGATTCCATGTATATCTTTAACTATGTATTGAATGATTCATGCTTAGCAATATGAAAGCTTTTCTAGTCTCACCTTTTTGTGTAAAGTGCCAGATAGATGCTTGATTTTAGTTGTAAGCTGTGCCACTGCAACCCAATAGACGCACATTAATAACCCATCAAATGAAATGCAACTGATGATATATCACTTTTATTTAGCAGCATGATATACGACGGAATATATAAAGAAAACTTCAACAAAGAGGAACAAGTCATAAACATCAAAACAGCTATAAACATCTTTTTTTTCACCTTTCCTTCCTTCTGGCTCCAAAATTTTCAAGCTCCCAAGTAACAGAGACTCAATTATTAAATATATACTTTGTTTTCGAATCATCGTAGTTGCATTAAATTAGCAGCAGAGGATATAGCTCTCAAAACTCCTTCCTTCTGGCTCCAAAATTTTCAAGCTCCCAAGTAACAGAGACTCAATTATTAAATATATACTTCTTTTTCGAATCATTGTAGTTGCATTAAATTAGCAGCAGAGGATAGATGCATGTACAATGTAAATCTAGCCATTCTCAGTCAACCTTTACTGCTGAAGAAACCGGAACGTTTATAAAATTTAAGTTCTCGGAAGGAGAAGCCTCAACAACAAGATTTTACCTTGAACACGTGAAGAGCCAACATCTGATTCTGACATCTTGAACTCTTCTCTTACTTGTGCAAGCTGAATTTTCATTTTTTCTGCAGCTGACATGTTATCCGGGTGGAAATACTGCAATTAATATGTTTGTTGAATTAGTGAAATGCTAGAGCTAACTGAAATATATGTAGACATTTGCTTATGTAGCAGAAAAATGCATTCTAGGACAAGGAAGGTACTAAGACTCCGAGACTAGCACTCAGATCACTGAAACTCTTATCAAAGGTCAAGTCAATTTGGTGTTATATAATCAGCAACCACAAGTATCAAACCCGCCCGCCTATTTGGACTCATGCATCGAAGGGTCTTGAGAAAGATCTATACAAAACTTGGTTAGGTCAAATGTACTATGCAAAGGTCAAATGTACTATGCAAAGGTCAATATGTTTTGAGCTTTGCTGAATGTTAACAATTACTAATATTCAATGCTTTAACAGCAAGCCCTGAAAAAAAATCTGCATTTACCTTTTCAACCAGGTGCTCCTTAGGAGCGCTTCGCATGTAGTTAGGAGTTCTACCAAGCTGGCCCAAAACATCAATCTGTTTACCTGCACATAATGAACATATCAAGTTTGTAGTCAAAGCTGCATACAATTTAGCCGTAGAGATATTACTCTCTTTTTTGTCACGATGTATATCTGTTTAGAGACTTCACAGTGAAGAGTTCAAAAACACCAATCTCCAATAATGGATCATGATGCAGCTAGTGTTACAGTCTCAAATTTTTTCATCAATGTCAAAGAATAGCATGAGTACAGACCATTACTGATAAAATCGAAGAAACTATAAACAAAAAGGTTAACTCACTAGCAATTTGTTTCTTTCTCTCTTCATCTGACATCTGCATCGTCACAAAGGCGTGCCTCAAATCCTTGAAGCTCACACCGCTGATCTGCCTTTCGGTCTCCTTCTCCTCCATTTCTCTCAACTTCATTAGTCTCTCGTTCAACTCCTGCAAAGAAAACCCTTGTTTTTTAGCCTCTCCTTCAGGTCTCAATTTTCGCAGCTTATCCCCGAGTTCTCCACAACTATACATCTTCAAAAACTCGGTCTTCATTGCGTCACTATCCCCCTCAGTTCTCTTCTCACTCTTCCTTCCCCCAAAAATAGAAGCCGGTAATGTCTCTGTTCCGATCACTCTAGACCTTGAGTTATCATTGGGTCTCATCCTTAAACTGTCTTTCAACGATGAAACGGAGACTGGTTGGGGTCCTCTCCTCTCCATAGGTGTCCTGAAATTTCCCAGGCTCTCCCTAACAGCTGCAAAGCTATTAGCCACCGTTGAATCGGCAGGGACTTTATAGCCGTCCGATTGGGCAACGTTCTTCTTGTACAGCTCTTGTAACGAAAACTGTGGCTGCGATTGCGACTGCGACTGCGGTCGTCTGAACTCGGATAGATTCTTCCTGATTTCTTCTAACGATCTGATTGTCGTACCAGCGGCAGAGGACGTCGGAGAGGGTTCCGTTCGCGGCGGTGGTCCTCTTGGGAACTGCGAAATGGGGGATCTGTATTGCGATGATTGTTTGAGACTAGCTTTGACATCGCTGAAATACGACGAAGACGACTGAGAAGGTTTCTCCGTCGTGGATTCGTCTTCTTGAGGGGGTGGTGGTGCGGTAGAAGAAGTGGAGAAGAGGTGTATGAGAGAAGGATTGGTTATCGACCGATGTTTGGGTTTCGCGAAATGGAGAGCCATTGTAGAGTGAAAGGTAAGCGTCTGGTTTTACTGTTTTGTTGGGCTGCAGGTTTTTGGGAAGAAGACGGAGAACCTAGGGTTTTTCTCAGTTGATAATTTTCCGGTCTTAGATCGATGAACCCGGTTCATTTTAACTATACGGGGGGATTTGATTTTTATTTTTATTTTTACATATAAGGTCAAAGGCCGGCAAGAAATATTTATTAAATCCTCCATTAATGTTTAATATAAATTTAAAAGTTATCCCCATAATCTTTCGCATTTTTTTTTTTTTTTATGTAGATTGAAATTAAGTTTGAGGACAAAATAAAGGGCGCCAATTTTTCCCTCTTAAATCAAACAAAGACTAATTTAAAAGATTCTAAAATTAAGCCTAAAGAATACCAAAAGACATCATGAGACTTTGACAGCATTTCTTGATGCAAAGAGCTACCAAGCTTCACAACAATAGGGTAACAAGCAGCTTCACTTCGACGAACCACTGTATCATTCATGAATCGCTGCTTCACTTTAACGAAACACTGCATCAATCTCAGCTTAAGAACATCAATCTGAAACTATTTCACATTGCTTTTGCTCAGCTCTCAACCACAGCCTCAATCATGAACCATGTATAGCGAACCACATTGTTTTCCTCTATCTGAAACTTCGCTCCTCATCACTGCATAAATCCGAAACTCTTTCACATCACTTTTGATCCTAGCTGCTCCCAGCCTCTGCCTCAATATCAAGAACCACATTGATTTCCTCATCCAGAACAACTATCGTGCTCAAACAGCAGCATTATCAATTGTAATTGGGCATGAAACAGTCCTGAGAAGCTTAAACTAACATCCTGAATACAAAGCTTACAAACTACCTTAATCAGAAGTGTTTATATATGGTATGTCAAGGCTTTCTAAAACAAAGATAGATTTAAGATTTGTAGGAGCAGATGTATAGTCATAAGCTTGTTTAAGCTTGCATTTTAACGTCCAACGAGCCAGCCAATCGGCAGCTCTTTTTTATCTCTATAAACATGCTTAAGAGATATTAAAGATGTAATCATCATTCTACAACAGTTTAGAGTAGGGAAAATAGACGAAGGAGTAGCACCATGATTACCATTCTTCACAAAGTCCACAAGCAATGATGAATCAGTCTCAATGTCAACATTGAGTAAACCTTTAGAGTTACAAATGATTAGCCCATCCATTAGAGCTCGGGCCTCAGCCATTAGGGGAGAGAGCTTACCATAGACATTACCATAAGCATGAACAAGATTACCTTCATGGTCTCTAATAATGATGTCAACACTAGCTTCACCATTGTAAATCACAGAAGCATCATTATTAAGTTTATATCTACCAGTAGGAGGAGGGATCCATTTCAGCACAGAAGGTCTGATGGTGGAACCACAGCTTAAGTTTAAGAAGCCAAAGTTCTTGGCCACGTTTCTGTCATTAAACCAATGTTGAAATTTAAAATACCAACAACATTCATGTAGTTAATGATCATGTGAACCTCCTTTATAATAGTATTAGAAGAAATGTTAACATTTTTAAATTTGGAGTGGTTTTTGTATTTCCAGATCATGTTATATATAACAGAAGGAATAACATTTCTAATATGATTGTTCTTTCGCATTTGATTATACATTCAATACAATAACTAAAAATATATGGAATTTGGTGTTCAGATTGTTCGTAAAAATCTCCCTATTAACTATGAGTGCATTTGATTTTTATTTTGTCATCTCACTTCGAAACTAATGTTACGCTCGTAGAAAAAGATTTCTCTCTCAATATTGGATTCTTGCCAAGAAAGATTATAGTTTTTTTAATTGTTCCTCGTGGTTTTTAATTATGTTTTTCTTTATCTTCCTTTGTATTCATCTCTCTGATTCGTCCATGGTGATATACAATAATCTGGTTTTTGAAGATGGAGAATTTCTGGCTCTTCAAACAAAAAACAGACTTGAAGGTAATGGTAAAGATCTCAAGAAATCCTATGCTGATGTTGTGAAACTCATCTTTAATTTCTCTAATTCGGATTTGAACCCATAAAGTATTAAGGATATCTCCTTCCTATATGAAATGGGTGTTAAAGATTCTCTTTTACAACACACGAAAATTACTTTGGTTGGAAAATTCACCAGTGGTTTACCCAAAAAATCAGTTATATCTAATTTTTTGAATTCGTTTAAATTCAAAGGGCGTTATAGTATGAAAATCTGGGACTCCCATCATATTATGTTCGAATTTGATTTGAAGGAATAGTCTGTACTTTCTGGTCAAGGAAATTCTCGAATTTTGATAACTCTCTTATGAGACTATTACGTTGGATGTCTGACTTTAGTACAAAGAAAGAAGTTCGCTTGCTTTAATCTGGATTAGGAGTGAAAAAATTCCTGAATATCTTTATAACTCAAAGATCTTATACGATATTACTACATCAATCGGTGATCCTTACAAACTAAATATCTCTGACATAAACAGAGCATTTACAAATGCATCATATGCTTTAGTTGAAATTGATATGCTGAAAAAACTTCATAATCAAATTTGGATTAACTTTGGAAGAAACGATGGATGTTGGTTGAAGGTTACTTACAAAAATCTTCCTGATTATTGTGATTACTACTTTCATATGGGACACAAAATATCGATCTACAAGAAAATTCAAAACAATAATTCTGAGAAGAATATAGAAAAGAAAAACAAAGACACAGATCTTCAACCTTCCTTCAATACTAAAAATAGTGATCAAAGTAAGAATCTGGAAATAAAGTAAAACATCTCTAATCTTGTCTATAGGCCTAAAATCAAGTCCACTATGACCCAACAAACTCAAATAAAGGATGATGATGTTCATATAAGCATATAAATTCAAGAAAATTCTTTAACTCCCAGAGATGACTGGATTGTCATAATAAACTCCAATCCTAACAATCAAGAAACGACAACTCCTGAAGATCTGTAAATTTTTTGAGCCTTACAAATGATAGAGCAAGGTTATTTACAAAATGAAGTTAATAAATATGAAAATCTCTGCTCTGGAAAAAACTCTCCGGCTACTCCTGATCAAGACAACATAGGAAGTATTCCTGCAACTCCAACGTTGAATATTACTCCACTTGATTCAGATTTTAACTTGATCCTCAATATGAAGCTCAAATATATAAGAAAATGTAAAAAAACCTAGTAAGCTCATTATCAAGTCTCTGAGATATTCAGGGAACAACAAAACATATAAATCCCTGTCCGATAATGATAAAGATACTTAACTGGAATGTGCGTGAGATTCATAATAGATCAACAGTTAGAAGACTGTATTCTATAATTACCAAAGAGAAAAGATTCATAATAGATCAACAGTTAGAAGACTGTATTCTATAATTACCAAAGAGAAAATAAAGATTCTCGCAATTCAAGAACCTATGGTCATTAAGGAGAAGATGAATTTGATTGCAACTAATTTGGGCTTTACTAACTATGCTTCTAACATATCCAATAAGATGTGGATTCTTTGGATGGATGATACTAATATTGATATTCTTATCAATTATGACAAATGTTTTAATCTTGATGTCACTTATCCTAGTCTTATTAACAATTTTAATTTAACTGTTGTTTATGCGAAATGTCAAAGGATTCAAAGGCAGAGCTTATGGGATCAATTCAGGCGAATTGCTACTACAGAGAAGGGTTGGATTTCTGTTGGAGACTACAATGTTATTACTTTCTCTGATGAGAAAATTGGGTGCACTTCTTTTTTACTAAACAATATAAATGACTTTAATAAAATGATTTGTAAGTGTCATCTTAAAGACGATGAGTTCTCTGGTTCTAAATTTACCTGGAACAGAAATACTAAATGGAAGCATTTAGATCGGGCTATGTTCAACAATAAGTCGTCTGACATCTTTAACAACACTCGAGTTCATCATATGGTCATAACTTATTTTGACCATGCTCCTATTCTCAATAATTCTTATTCAAACATTTCACATTATTCTTACAATATAAAGAAGAGTTTCAAATTTGTGAACATGTGGACTAATGATGATAACTTTCTAAGTGTTGTAGAACAGAAAAATCTATGGCAAACCTAATCAAATTTTCTGGTTTAAGCTGAAGAGGTTGAATAAATGTCTGAAGGATTGGAACACTAAGCATTTTCGTATTATCTTCACTAAAGTAAAAGACACTAAAGAGGAGGTGATGAGGATGGAAACTATTTACTTAAGCTCTAATAATCCTAAAACCAAAGTTGAATTAGAGAAGGCCAACAGTTTATATATATTAAAGCTTTTAGAAATGAAGAAGACTTTTGGAAGCAGAAATGTTATAATAATTGGCTTAAATATGGAGATCATGACACAAAGTCTTATCATGCATATGTCTCCAGAAAAAGAAGGAAAAACACCATCAAAAGTATCAAGGATAATAACAAATGGATTCTTGATCATGAGGAGATAGGAAAGTAAGATGAAATCTATTTCAAAGACTTGTTGACTATATATCCTTACAATAGCAAATAGGAGGAGATTACCATGATAAATGATTACCATTTATACTTTTATATTTGGGTCACATGGGCCTTCGGGTTGTGTTTAAAGGACTCGGGTCGAGTTTAAGGACCCATTAGTTCTAAGAAAGGGAGTAGGCAGCTTAGTCAAGAAGTGATTAGTTTTTAAGTACTTTAGTTCTGTTCGAACAGTTCAATGGATGATGGTGTCTGAACCGACCCTGTCCGGTCAGGTGGTCATTGTCCGAATTGACCCTGTCCGGTTCCCGAAAAATGTGTTGACAGAATCTGGACTCATCAGTAGCCCCCTTTTTAGGTGGTGTTCAAAAAACCTTTGGCAAGACCTACAAAACAGTCTGTTTTTTATGACAGCTACATCCGGACAAATCATTCGAACTGTGTTATAGCTTTATCCAGACTGAAAAAAGTTATTGAAACTTAACGGTTTCTTTTCAGAGTTCGGGGGACACGTGTCTCTCTCTGTTTTGTTACTTCAGCCGTTTTTTCACCTAGAATTTCGCTCTCACCTTCTTCAAAAAGTAACCTCTTCATTTAATGAAGATGACATCAGCGCCGTCCCCTAATCATTGCAAATCCTTTCAAATTCTCCTAGGTATTCAAGCACATTTTTGTGTGTTTACTATAAATTAATCACTTCAACACTGTTTTACTATCTTCTTCATTCTCACTTTGCTAAATTTCAGAGCTTTCTCTCTCAAAAACAAACACTTCTTTTTGGTTGTGAGTTTATGTTCACAACTAGGAACGCTTTAATCAAAGGCGAGTGGCTTAACCTATCAGAGTTAGAAAAGGCTCAGAAAGTTGAAAGAGAAAGACGCATTGTTTCAGGTCTTCCTACTTTCCCTGTCGACAAACCAGAGAATCCAAACGCAGAGCCTGACCAGGGCTCTTCTTCAAACAAGAGTGTAAAACCGAGGAGATTGTTTCAAACCAATCTTTCGCCAATTGTTTCAGGCTCGTCGGTTCAAGAATCGGAGCCCACTGTCGAACCAGGGCAAGCAGTTACCAGCTTCAAGAAGCCTTCCCCATTTATCGCCATGGGGTCAGATGCAGATGTCTCTCCCAACAAATTAGTCGATCGAAGAAGAGGTCGCCTGGTAAAAGGGCAGGCTTCAAAAGGTACTCCTTCAAGATCAGGGGCCAAAAACAGCAACACAGGGTCAGAGGCACCCATAAAAGTTCCCAAGGACAAGATGTCCGGACCGGAGGCCACTAGCTCAAGCCTCCGAAGAGAAACCACCACATCTGAGCCCCAGCCGGAGGCCAGATTCCACGAAAGCATTGAAGCTCAACAGTCCGGAGGTTAGACTCAACCAACTTCTAACTCCCCCCTCCCAAAAACAACTAAGAACCCCTCATCGGTAATGGAGGAAGTAATGGAGGATTCTATCAAAGAGGCTCCGTTCGAGTCCGAACCCTCCGGACAAACTAGTGATGTTGTTGCTGCCAAGAAGGATAAAGGAAAAAAAAACTATGCCTTAGGCACCTAGATCTACCAGAAATCCTTGAAGGAAAAGTGGGACCTTGTTTCCACAAGGTTAGTGTTAAATATCTTCTTGCCTTACAAAAAATTACTCATGCTTTCATCCATACAGCCGAATTGGGCCGGATGTGTACAAAGTGGGGGATTCCGGAGAACGTGAAAATAAGAATCCCCATAGACCATGAAACCCCAATGGACTGCAAGCTTAGTGAAATAGTTATCTTCACTGAGCTCTTTAACTGGGGGCTAAGGTTTCCCTTAGATCCATAGATAGTTAGGTACTTCCACCTCATCAAGCTTTGCCCTAGTCAACTGAGCCCCAACGCTTGGTACACTCTTATGGCATGTATCATGGCCTCCAGGCTCTCCGGAATTCCTTTACCAATGGAGGAATTCGCAGCTGTGGCCAGCCTCTACAGAAACCACCACATTCCTTTTTATCACTTCAACATGGGTGATAATTATAAAGCAGTGGATGACCTGCTTGAGTCGGAGAGAAATTAGAGGACTCAATTCTTGTTTGTGAGTGGCGCTTGGGAGAATGGGAGGAAGATCAAAGGCAGAGTCAACCTAAATCTCCTCACCAGCAGATGGCGAAGTGATCGTAAGAATCACACCTTACATTCTTATATTTATTTTTATCAAATTTGTTTAACTGACTGCTCTTGTCTCTTTGCTTGACAGAGCTACCCAAAGACTTCAACGATTATTTAAAGGGCGGGCAGACCACTTGTACCAAGATCGACACTTGGGCTGCTGAAAAATGGAGAAACCATTTTCATGACGCCTTTACCGGAGGCAATCTCGCAAGATCCCATCTCTGGAACACTACTGGACGGAGAGACTTGACCTGGGAGGAACTTACCACTCCACCCCCTCCGGTTGTAGTCCTTGAAAGAACACATGCACCGGATGGGTCACTGTATTTTCCAGGTCGAGCCAAGGCCCCAAGTAAGATGAAAGGCAAAAAAAGGAAAGGCAAGAAGAGTGCGGTTGAGGCTAACCCTACCGAAGTGGATGAAACTGCTCCAACAAACCCAGAGGGGCCAGTTCCAAGCCAGATCGATGCTGCTCTGCTAGAAGTATAGGGAAGAAGCAGGATCTCCAAAACCTCCAAGGGTTCCTAAGAGAGACCGAAAACGGGGAGCAGAAAGCAAGGAGAGGGAGGCCAAGAAGAAAAAGGCCTCCAGGGGTGATGAACTTTCTCTCCGGCCTTCGGAGCCTCTCCCTCCTGTTGACTCTACTGATCCAATAAGAGCAGAAGAGATCCCTGGTGACTTTCGAACTGATGAGGTTGGAGAAGGAGACCTCAGTATTTACGGAGTCGACATTACAGGGCTTGAGGGGCTTGGGGACTACTTTGAGAGTCTCCCCAGGGATGACTTTGCTGGGCTCTATCTCCCTCCAAGCACTTCGAACACCGTTACCTTCAATGGTAAAACCTTCACTGTTTCAAGTGAAATAGAGGCTATAACTCACTCTATACTGAGTACCATTCAGCTAGTGTTGGTCCTGGAGAAGCAAGTACGAGGTCAGACAGAAATCATTACTGTCCTTAATTCTGACAAGGAGAAATTGTCCGGAGACCTCCTTATTGCCAACCAAAACGCTGATGTTTTGAAGAGAGAAAACGAGGAGTTTAAGAAGAACCAAGAGGGTTGGGTCACCAAAGTAGCTGCCCTAGAAGATACTATCAAAGGCCTTCGGGAAAAGCAGTCCGAGTTGGAGAAAGATCTTACCTCTTCAAAAGAGGAGATGAAGACCAAAGATCAAGTCATTCTTACTTTGACCAACTACAAGATCGCCCTCGAAGACTCGGTGTCCAAGGCTACAGAGGAAAAAGGTGATCTGCTAAGGGAGCAAGAGGCAAAAATTCAGGCCAAGATTGATGCTTATGCCAACAATGTGATAGACAGTCAAGAGGAGATGTATGCCAAGGTGAAGTCAGACATGGTCTTGCTTTTTCATGAGAAGTTTCCGAAGAGGAATCTAGGAGACTTATGGAGCTTTGTGGAGTATCCAGACCTTCCCTTTCATACAATGGATGAAGGTGACAGGTATGATTTCTCCAGCGCATCCTCATCCGATGAAGAGGAGAACACCGGGGAGAGTCGATTTGAGGAGAATTATGACCCAAAGAAGAAGAAAACAAGTGAGGCTGAGCCGTCTTCAAAGGCTCAGTCTTAGAATATCAATTATCTTTTGTTTTTTTGTTTTGATTGAACTAAAGTCCTTGGAAGGCCAAGGCATTTTTGTAACCGTGTCTGGTGTTTGTTCGGACAAATCTATTTGTTTTGAAAACTTAAAGTCCTTGGATGGCCAAGGAACTTCGGTTATTTTAATGGATGTCTTTATTTTGCATAGCTCTTGCATTCTTTCATAGTTTGTTTCAATTTTGGTGGCTAGTGTTTAAACAGCCCTTAGTTATTTTTCATAAATATTCTAAAGCGAGAGTGTTTAAATTCTCCGATGACAAATGTTTAAGTAGTCATCGTTCCTTTAATTCAATCCGGATGGTGTGACAAGAAACAAAGTAAGAACACTCCGAATTTTTAAGAAGGCATCAAATTTTATATAAGAGCCCGGACACCTCATTAAAACCTCCCCGCGCCACCAGTATGTTCCAGGTTTAAGCCTTTCAATGACCATATAAGGTCCTTCCCAAGTTGGGGCTAGTTTGCCGAGCAGCTTCTCCTTAGTGTGTAAGAAAACTTTCCTTAACACCTTATCCCCCGGCTGAAAATCTCTTCTTTTAACTCTAGAAGCAAACCTGCTTCTCATCAAACCCTGATAGTGTGCAGCTCTAAGGTGAGCTTTAACTCTTTTTTCCTCTATCAAATCGAGTTGATTTCGGATAGCCCCCTCGTTAGCGTGTTCGGAGAAGTTATGAACTCGAAATGAAGGGAGAGTTGCTTCTATGGGAGCTATGGCATCCATCTCATAGACCAAGGCAAAAGGTGACTCTTGTGTTGCATCCCAAGATGTAGTCCGGTAGGCCCACAAAACCTCTTGTAAATAACTAGGCCATTTTCCAGCAGCCCCTTCTAAATTCTTCTTCAATCCGGACAGTATAGTTTGGTTAGCCACTTCAACCTGACCATTTGCTTGTGGGTGGAATGGTGAAGAGAAACAATGATGTATACCTCTAGAGGCACATAAACTCTCTATTTCCTTGTTGTCGAACAGTGGCCCATTGTTTGTTGTTTTCTTCTGTGGAATGCCAAATCTGCAACAGATATTGGACAAAATGAATTTTATGACAGCTTTTGATGTTGTACCTGCCAACGGGGCTGCTTCAATTCACTTCGAAAAATAATCAATAGCAACAATTATTGTCATGCGTCCTCTGGATACCATAGGTAGAGGTCCCACCAAATCCAACCCCCATCGAGCAAAGGGTATAGGCTCAGAAATTGACTCTAAAGGGATGGCTGGGATATGTATTTCATTGCTATATCTCTGGCATGAGTCACACCTCATCACCAGCTCCTTAGCATCTTGCATTATAGAGGGCCAATAATAACCAGCCAATAAAACTCTCCTTGTTAGAGCCATGAATCCACAATGAGCTGATCCTTCACCATCATGTAATTCGGAGAGCACTATTTGAGATTCATCAACCCCCAAACATTGTAAGAGGGGTTTACTGTAAGACTTTTTATAAAGAACATCTCTTAGTATGATAAAACCACGAGCCTTATACTTAACTTTTCTTGCTATTGACTTATCCGGAGGCAAGATGCCGTCGGAGAAATATTGAAGGAGAGAAAATCTCCAATCTTGGGGCTATCATATCTGTATATCGAAGCTTTCTTCCTCCTTATCCATATCGAGCCGAATGGAAGGGCACTCCAGCACATGGATCCAAGGGTATGATTCAATATAGGCTATGGTTGCCAAGGAGTCTGCTAGTTCATTTTCTAGTTCGGGGTATGTGCTCATAAACAATACTCTTGAACTTAAGTGCCACATCTTTGAGAAGAAGTAAGTATTTTATTAGCTGCTCCTTTTTGGATTCAGATTGACCTTGCGCATGGTGGATAAGAAGCTGGGAATCACTCATCAACTTGACCCTTTTGGCCCCACAAATATGAGCTAGCTTTAAACCAGCTATAGCAGCTTCATATTCGGACTCATTGTTAGAAGCCCTAAAAGAAAAACATATAGCATGGTACATTTTGTCACCATACGGAGAGGTCAAGCAAACCCCTGCACCACATCCCATAGTACTTGATCCACCATGCGTCCGGACGACCTAGACCTTTTTATCTTTCACCTCAGTTGTTTGCTCTGTATCCCTATCCGAGTGGAATTCAACTAAGAAATCAGCCACAGCTTGGGCTTTGATTGATGTTCGAGGAGCAAAATCAATATCGAAGTCCTCCAGCTCCACTGACCACTTAGTCATTCTACTCGAAATATTAGCCTTTTGTAACACGTTTTTCAGGGGATAGGATATCCGAAAAATAATGGGATAGGCCTGAAAATAAGGCCTCATCTTCCTAGCAGCAATCACTAGGGCTAGTGCTAACTTTTCAAGCTTCAGATAACGCTTTTTGGCTTCTATCAAGCTCTTACTGATATAATACACTGGACGGGGATAATTATCCACCTCTCTTACCAACACAGCACTTATGGCACAACTGGAAACTGCCAAGTATACGAAGAGTGTCTCTCCATCAACAGGTTTAAATAAAGTCTTGGGGGAGGACATATGTTTTTTAATCTCATTGAAGGCTTCATCACATTGTGAGGTCCAGTCAAATCCCTTTGCACCTTTTAAAGTTTGAAAAAACGGGGCACACCTGTCCGAAGACCTTGAAATGAATCGATTTAACGCAACCAACATCCCAGTCAATCTTTGTACTTCTTTAATATTTCGAGGAGGCTCCATTTGGAACAAAGCATTAAGCTGGTCCGGATCGGGCTGAATCTCTCGCTCACTTATTATGTAGCCTAGGAATTTTCCGGACTGTACTCCGAACACACACTTTTTTGGATTTAGTTTCAAATTTACTTTTACTAAGTTGGTAAAAGTTTCTTGGAGATCTGCCAAGTGTAGCTCTTCATCCACACTTTTAACCATCATGTCATCTATGTATACTTCCATATTTCTTCCAATTTGATCAGCAAAAGCTTTGTTTACTAACCGCTAATAGGTAGTCCCAACATTTTTTAACCCAAATGGCATCACCCTGTAACAATGGAGGCCTCTATCAGTCACAAACGTAGTATGCTCCTAATCCTCCGGATCTACCTGAATCTGGTTATACCCGGAGAAAGCATCCATGAAAGATAGTAGTTTATTCCCAGATGTAGAATCCACCAGCTGATCAATCCGGGGGACAGGGTACAAATCCTTTGGGCAATCCCTGTTGAGATCTGTAAAATCGATACACATGCGCCACTTGCCATTTTTCTTTTCACCAAGACCGGATTGGCTGTCCATAAAGGATATTGAGACTCCTTTATGTGCCCCATTTTAGTAAGCCTGTCGACCTCTTGAACGATGGCATCAGCCTTTTCCTTGGAAAAAAGCTCTTCTTTTTTGTACCAGAGGTGCTATGTCTCTTCGGATGGACAAGTGGTGTGATATAATATCTGCTGGCACCCCGGGTAACATCATCAGTGCACCAAGCAAAAACATGCTGATGGTCTTTTAGGAACTTCAACATTTTTTTCTTCAATTCGGATGCCATTTTGGACCATATCTTAACATTTTTTCCCTCTTCCAAAGAATATGTTTCAAATTCTCCAACCGGTATTACAACTCCAGGGGTCTTTCTAGTGTCATCAATTTCACCCTCACCTCCAGAAAGCCCCTCAAACTGTTATTCCTCATTGATACGAACTGCCCCCAACGTCCAAGGAGCCAGTGCTGTTGCATAACATTCTCTTGCAATCTTTTGGCTGCTCCAAACAACTCCCACTTGTCCTTGCATAACATATTTCAAACATTGGTGGACTGTTGAGGCCACTGCATGCATCCTAGAGAGCCAAGACCTCATTAGAATAGCATTATAACAAGTGGGACAATCCACCACGGTAAACAGTATTCTAATCATCTTCTTAAAAGGGCCCTTGCCCAACAAAATTTCCTCTTCGAACTTCCCGATCACATTCACAGAGCTTCCAGTGAATCCCACAATTGACCTGTTCGAATGCTGAATTACCGCAGGATTTTTCATCATTTTGTAGGAAGTTAAGAAGAGGATATTGGCTGAACTCCCAGTATCCACCAAAATTCGTCTTATGCCATTGACCCCAATGGATGCTCCTATAACAACAGCATCTTCATGAGGACCTGATATATCCCTCAAGTCATCCTCATCGAACACAATGAAGGGAAATGGAATTTGTGATTGATAGGAAGTCATGCCTCCTTCCAGCTGGGTAGCTAATGTATGAACGTGCCTCTTCCTTGAAGAAGCAGTGGGTGCTGTCATGGTATCCCCTCCAAAAATTGTGAGTGACTCAAAAACGTTTATAAGCCCGGACACTGTTTTACAACGTTCCTCAATGGCACCCACTATGTTTCGAGTTGGATCAGGGTCCAAATACTCTGACTCCATATCGAACCTCTCAACTATCACTATAGCTCATTCCGGAGCGGATGTGCTTGCATTGTTTGGACCAGGCCGATGAGCATTATCAGGCCTATTTCCTCCTCTTCTTTTAACATATGCTCCCAACATTCCTCTTTCAATCAAATTCTGGACTTCTTGTTTTAAAGCGATACAATCATCAGTGGTATGGCCAGTGTCATTATGGTACTGACAGAAGGAATTGTTGCGATGCTCCCTAGGGGATTGTAGTGCAGCCCGCCTTCTATAGTGTACTTCTTCCTTAGTTTTGTCATAAATAGTGGCTACACTTTCTTTTAAATCACCAAACCACTCCGGTTGAACCCAAGGCCCTCTCTTATTTCTAGATTGTTGACTATGGGCAGGCGCAGCTGGCTGAGACTGAGCTTTAGCTCTGTTATGACCCTGCCTGGCCTCCCTTGCCTTGTTCCCGGACTGATTTTGATTGGGGTTTGGTGCAGCTGGGGCAGACCTCACCTGCCTGTGTACCCTAGTTTTCTTGGTTTCATCAACATTAATTTGCTTCCCAACCTGATTCAGTAGACCTCCCTAAGTCATGGCTTTTTTCCGACTCACTGAATCAGCCAAATTTCTAGGGTTTAAGCCCTGCCTTAAAGATGCTATTGCTACTTGCTCAAAGAAATCAACCAACCCGTTTTTGGTGTTTATAAAACGACTTATGTATTCTTTCAGTGATTCGTTCGGCTCTTGGGCACAATGGATAATTGTGTCCTCATTGCCCTTTAACTCCTTACTTCCAACAAACTGCCTCCGAAAGGCCACCCAAAAGGTATCAAAATTTCTGATGCACCCCTGTGGTAAGCTGTTGTACCACTTCAGAGCACTCCCCGTAAAGGACTAGGAGAATGCTCTACAGAGCAACTTGTCGTCATCATTGAAATTCATCATGAAATTTTTGAATTGTTCCAAGTGGTTGTCCGGATCTTTACTGCCATCATATTTCTCCATTTTCGTACTATCGAACCTTTTAGGGAGGTTCCTGGATAGGATCTTGGAAGATAATGAAGATTGTCTCCAATTCCGGCCACGACTGAAAACGGTATCCTCATTGGGAGTTGCAAAGATACCTGGTTCATCATGAAAGGCAAAAGGATCCACCAGCATCCGGTCTATGTGTCTCCGGCTATGAGATGACCCTTTTCATATATTCCTCTTTAAGTTCCCATGTCTATCCCTTTTTTCTTGAATACTTTTTAATCAACTTTTGTTTCTTTTTAGATCGGCCCTCATCACTACTGGAGGATAAGGACTCATCAACTCCATCCTCACCCGAAGAGCTACTAGAAGATTCTGAGTCTGAATCAGAACTCTCCACCGGTTTGGACCGGTGAGACTTTTTGGAGCTAGTATGAGTCTTCTAGGTACTCACATGGGTCTTCGAAGGCTCATGCTCTCTAAGGTTGTCAGTATGATGAACATCTGATGCCTTTGACTTCTATTTTTATGCCCATCTTTGCCTTCTCTGCCCTCAGAGCTTTTATCTCACCCTTTAATCTATCACGCTCCTCGATGATGTATTCATCATTTTCACCCACCACTTCAAGCAAAGCTGGTGACACTTCTGATGCGTCCGGATTCATTCAGACTGATTTTCCTAATGGTTTTGAATGCTAGATCCAGGCATCGTCGCTCTCCCATTGTGGTCGCCAATTTGGTGTGGTTATTTTCGTCTGAGGGTAAGTTTGTAATTTTTTTAGAGTTTTGTGAAAGTTTGTGAGTATTTAATATTTGGGTAGAGTGTAGAGGGAGAATTAAGCTGTCTGGTTGTATCTAATTTTCATTACCCTCATTTAATGTTGGTGGTTGGGTATTTATACCCTTATATTTGGGCCACATGGACCTTCGGGTTGTGTTTAATGGACTCAGGTCGAGTTTAAGGAACCATTAGTTATAAGAAGGGGAGTAGGCAGCTTAGTCAAGAAGTGATTAGGTTTTAAGTACTTTAGTTCTGTTCGGACAGTTCAATGGATGATGGTGTCCGAACCGACCCTGTCCGGTTAGGTGGTCATTGTCCGAATTGACCCTGTCCGGTTCTCGAAAAATGTGTTGACAGAATCCGGACTCATCAATTTCTAGTCTAGTTACTTGTGAATAGAATGTTATGCTCATGAAGGACAATGATGAAGATGAAATCTGGAAAACTATTAACAACATGAGCACTTATAGTGCAGCATGTCTTAATAGGTACAATATTCTATTCTACAAAGTGTGTTGGAAAATCATAAAGTATGATCTTTGTCTTGTTATTAATTCTTACCTAAATGGTAATAGCACCCCTAATGGCATCTTTGTTACTGGTCTGGAGGGGCGTTGGCTCCCGTTTACCATAAAATATAGGTTAATTTATATAGTTTATTTTAGAATAATATGTATTTTTAAGGAAAATTATAATTTAAAAACCTGAAATAATTATTATTTTTATTAAAATTCTATATGAAATAATTTTTACAGAAAATTTTAAATTGAAATCTTGGATAATAGTGATTTTTAAGGAAACTTTTAAGTTAAAATATTTATAAATTGGAAAATATAGTCCATATTTACGTCTCAATCTCTTCAAGATTAGAATTTTATTTGGTTTAATATTTTCTCCCAAAATTGATTTTTTTCCTCTTCTATTATTCTTCATTACTGATTTGATTTGAAAGTTAATGAATCATTATTTATATAAAGATATCTTAATTAAATCAATAAAAAGAGAGAGAAAAAGAAGAACATGAAGATTTTAATTAGATAGATGAAGAAATATGGAGATTTTAATTAAATAAATTAAACAAAATAGAGAAAATAAATAAGATGAGATCTTAATAAAATAAACTTAAGAATGTAGAGATTTTAATTAAATAAATTAAATAACGTTGACAACCCATGTATAAAAAACTTACATATTGGTGAATATATTTAATAATTTGTTTAGTTAGAAAATTTGTATTTACTTTAATCATATCTTTTAAAATATTTTTTAAATTATATTTTAAATAACAATTTAAATTTTATTCATTTATAAATTATCAACACATTATGATTTGCATTTATAAAATAATTAATTGTATCTTTAATATTATTAAAAAATATATATTGAACTATTTTTAATTTTTTTCAATAACATAATTTATTTATATTATAAGTTATATTTTATACAAATTTGATTTTATTTTCATATATTTTAATATATATATATATATATATATTACATAACAAATTTAATTTTATTTCATCTATTTTCAAAATACAAAATATATATTTTATATAATAAATTTGATATTGTTATATTTTATTTTTAAATATATTTTTAAATAATTTATTAAGAATTATTAAGATCTATTGTTAAATATTATTTTTATATGCAATAAGTAATATATTAAGATATATTAGAAATATCTTAAACTAGTTGTATACAATGAGAGAAACACTTTTTTAAATGATAATTAAAAATTGATAATAAAATCATTTTACGACCAATAAGTCGTGTAGAATGAATTATATAAAAAAAATTAGTCCCCCCTTATTTTGATTCCTAGACCCGACAGTGCTTAATCCCTAAGACTACTAATCTTATTCACTAGAATAATTATAGACCAATTGGTCTCTCCTCTATATTGAATAGGATTTTGTCAAAGCTTATCAATATTATATTATCAATTATCGTGCCTAACATTATATCAAATACTCAAAGTGATTTTTTCAAAGGTAGATCAATCCATGAAAATATTATAATAGTTAAGAAATTGATCTATGACATTGACACAAAAGCTGAGACTAGTAACATTGTAATCCAGTTAGACATGTCAAAAGCATTTCACAGAATATCTCACCCCTTTATAACAAAAGTTCTGTCTTTATTCGGTTTTTCTAACAATTTTGTTACCTTAATTAACAAGTTAATCAAAGATGTAAATATCTCAATCTTGATCAATAGTGATGTTATTTGATATTTTAATCCTAAAAGAGATTTAAGACAGGGTGATCGCTCGTCTCCAATCCTCTTCATTATAGGGGAGGAAGTGCTTACGAGGGGTCTTTTCAATCTATTCAATACCAATAACAAAATGAAGTTTGCATCTAGAACTAATTACATGGTTCATTGCCTGGCATTTGCTGACGATGTCTGTATCTTTACTAACAGTTTACAATCTTCGATTGATATGCTAAGTGGCTTTCTAGACAGGTATCAAGTTGTATCTGATCAAGCCATTAATCTTCAGCATAACTGAATCAATTACCTGGAATGTCACACTGGTTTCACTACTGATAATCTTCTTACCAACTAATTTGGAATTACTCTCTGCAAAAATAACAAATCAAAGAACTTCAAGTCTATTCTTGATAAAGTTAATGCTAAAATTTGTGAATGGAATAGCAAGTATCTCTCGTACGGGGGTAAACTTACACTTATCTCCTTGTACTAATGTCCTTTCTTTATTATTGGATGCTGAATAGCTTGATTCCCAACTGCATTATCAAAAGATTGGAAAAAATATTTTACAAGTTTTTATGGAGATTCAATTACACTGATAAAGTATTCATTGGGCTGCTTGGCCATCTTTGTGTAGGATTTTGGAGGAAGGAGGGTTGAATATTAGAAAATTGGTTAGTATTCAGCATACCTTCTCTCAAAAGCTATAGTTTATCTTTAGGAAAAAGGATAGTCCCTGGGCTAATATAATGCATGATATCTATATCAATTAGGTGCATCCTTCAAAGTCTAATTACACTAAGTGTTCCTCTTTGATATGGAAAAGACTTATAAGTATAAAAGAGGTTGCTAAAAAAACATGAGGTGGATTTTGGGAAGTGGTGATATGGATTTTTGGATGGATGATTGGCATAATCACTCTCCCATTTTGAAGCTTAACAGAAGTGAAGTCAATAACTGGTATTTGAAGGCAAAAGTAAAAACTTTTTGGAAGAATAACTACTAGGACATTAATCTAATGAAGAGTTACCATCATGATGATAGAATCAATCAAATAAAGAAGTAAAATATTGATATCAACAAAAAGGACTTGCTTATTTGGAAGTTGTTCCACGATAACAACTTCAACACCAAACAAACATGGAATGACTTAAGGCGGAACTATACTCATTCTAGTCTTTACAAGAAAATCTAGAATGCTATCTCTCCCAAAAAGTTTTCCTTTCTCCTTTGGAGACTTATTTAAAACTACATTGTTACTGACTCTATTATGCATAAAAGACATATAAGTTTAGCTTCTAAGTGCCGATTCTGTTATAATTACAAAGACATAAACCATCTCTTCGTGAATTGTTATTATTCTTGGAATATCTCGAAATTCTTTAGTGACTTATTCAATATAAAGATAAAAAATATATGGTTCTTGATGAGACCGGAGGAGTTCACTACTACTCACTGAGAAATCCGGACAAGGGCAATTCAGACAATAAGTGCCCACTAAAATATCCAGACACGACAAAAGTATTAAATAACTAAACACTTTTTGACTAAGCTGCGTGCTAATCAGCTTATTAAGTATATGGGTCCTTAAACTTGACCCGGTTTCATAACTTGACCCGAAAGCCCATGTGTCCATAATTAAGGATTTAAATACCCAACTACTTTCATTAATGAGGGTAATGAACATTTAATACAACCATACAGCTTAAATCTCTCACTACAAAAGACCCAAACATTTAATACTCTAAAAACTCTCCAAAACACATGACAAAATTACCCTCAGCTTTTAAATAAATCACACCAGTTCTAACTGATATTATTAGGAATTGGTTCTGGTTCTCTAAAGCTAAAGTGAATATAACTCATGTTATCCCATCTTTAATCTACTGGGTGATTTAAAAGAATCGTAATAACTCCAAATTCAATAGAGCTTTTGATTCTGTTAACAAATCCATCATTGATATAACTAAAATTATTATGGGTCTTGATTCGTCAAATATTTTAAAAAGAAAACATTTGTCTAACACTATAGATGCAGGTATAATTTTTGGTTTCAGATCTGGTACCATCAGAACCATTAAAGTAAATTACCTTAAATGGATTGCACTTGATATCGAGAGGTTAAAGATGAAAATTGACGTTTCCTACCTTTGAGATGGAAAATCTAGTGGTGGGATTGTGATCAGAAACATAAACGGTGTTATCATTCATTTCTCTGGTAATACGTATGGTAAACTCTCCCCAATGTTGGCTGAAGCAAGAGCATTACTGGAGGGCTTTTAACCAGTAAGAAAGAAAACTAGAGAAACGTTGATATTAAGTTAGATTGTTTACTTCTAATCAAAGTTCCAGCATATGGGAAATCTTCATGGTACCTTTGTCCTTTAATTAAGATTTGCATAAATCTTATTACCCTTTCGATGAAAATCAAACACATCTCCAGAGTATAGAATCAGGCTGCAGACTTCTTAGCAAAATGGGTTCTGAAATCCAAAGAAAAACTAAGTTTTCCTTATTCCAAAGCCTCAAATCAGCTTCTGGCTATTACTTTACTTGAAAGCATATGGATAGGCTATATAATCCCTAATCAAGAATGAACTCCTTATGTAATCATTTGATAGATTACAACTGATTTTTTCAATTTTTTTAGAATCTTGCAATGAAGTTGGTTTGAGAAAGAAATCAACAATCTGATGGTGTGTTGTCTTGGAATAAGATAGATGTTTTGTGGAGTCTTCAACCTTGGAAGTTAAATATTGGAAATAGGGATGGAAGCTCAAAGATTGGAATCTAGATTGAAACTTCTTTTTGGAGTGAATCTTAAATTGAAATTAAATTTTATGAAGGAAGTTAGTCTAAGTTTTGAATTTATTATTTTGTATCTGCTAACTTGCCCTCCATTTGTGTAATACCCTTGTTTGAGTCCTCATGTTTGGTTAATAATAATAATTCTTTTTTGCTGAAAAAAACTATAAGTGCACTTATTTTACCGTTCCAATTAACTTGATTTTCCATAAAAACCTCTCTACTAACTAGAGATGTATTCTTTTTACAGTTCCAATTAATGTTACTACTTTTTTACTAGTGAATTTGTCCCCACAACAAACACCTCATACTTTCGATCAAATTTCATAGTTAGCGTCAATTGTAACACATAAACTGTAAATTAATCCATAAATCAATACTTATGAATCAGAATTAATATATTTTATATGTCAAATAGATTTGTGTATTTAACCGCCGGATTTGGCCAAGCACTGCATTTTTTTGGTGAATCATTATTCTATTTGATTTAAATATCTAGATTTTTGGCTGATTACAATAAAAAATGTCAGCGGAGTTTATACATTTCGATACCATGTCTTTAATTAAAATTTAAATTAGAATCATTTGATCCATATTTTTTTAGAAAAATCAATTGAGATTTTCCTTTTCATTTAGAAGGATCAGTAACCCACACTTCGTCTCCTTTATATTTTTAGTTCTCTGAGTGCTTGTGCGTCCAATTTTTAATTTTTAGGGTTATTTAACATGTGAAAAAAATCTGATCGCGACACGACACAAAATCAGATTTGTGTATTTAACGTTGTTTTCTTCTACGCGCATGAACTCGGATTTATTTATTTATTCACGCTTCAACATTAGTCATGTTTACTAGGTACATTTGACATCTGACATTAGTGTTTATAATTTTCTGAATTATAATTCTTAAACTTCATTTTTTTCCAGACGAAACCAGCAGCCGCTACTCAATGAATGCGCATAAGATAAACTGTATGTCTAACACAATAGCCTACAAACCAACGACAAAAGGTAAATCACACAAGGTGACATGCTCAGCCAAGAAAACGTTTACAGAAGGACTCAAATTCATGGCATTTGGTTACAAACATATCTGACTCTCTACTAATAGTTTTTCAAATAAAAAAAAACTAAATATGAGTATTATTTTATAAAATTAGTATATGGTGAATGATACTCTTTTTCAAATGTTCAAACTTTCGTAAAAAAAAGTTAGTTATATGATAATCATCTACGAGCTCTCTAGTTGAATTCATAATTTATCAATTATTTTAAGATATTTATATATTTATAAAAATATAAAGTATATAAAAAAAATATTGGTACAAAAAATAAGCATAGAAAATATTTATCAATATTTATTAATTATATTAAATAATTAATAATATTCACTGCATAAAATAAATAAAGCAACTATTTTTCATATTTATCATTGTTTATGATGAACCACTATGATTAGTTTATCTATCAAGATGATTAATTTTGATTATTTTGATTATTTTTAATTTATGAAAAAAAGTAAGATTAAAGTAGAGAGTTGTTTCAAAAATATGAGTAGTCAAACACATTTATTCAAATTCGTAAAAAGAATAAGTTTGTTATTAATATATAGTATATATTTTTTGAGAATGTATTTGTAACTTTGTACATATATATTATGGGCTATTATTATTATTCTATATTTTCTATCTATCTTTATGGGTAAGCTTGGATAATAAGTTCATATCTATTCAAGTGGAATTTATCTCACCAACAAAAAATTGCAACATCTGGAACATATTTTGTTTTGGTGTATATAATGGAAGAAGTTGTCTCAATCAAAATTTTATGTCTTCATATAAAATTTTAACGTATAAGAATGAAACCATACGAAATTAAGAAGTGTCGAACTTGATGTAATTGAAAGAAATATATTAAAATATCACTTTCGATCATGAAATTATAAAACTCTCATGCTATATATATATGATTTTATAGTTTGATTATGAAGTTTTGAAGTAGCAAACGAAATCTATTTCTTCATAAAATAAAATAAAAGTATCGACAAGCTAGCCCTAAATAGGGAGGGTTCTTACATGGTATAATTTAAAGTAAAATCAATGGCGTACAAACTAATGGATATAGAATCAGAGAAACTTTGAAACCCATGGAACATAGAACATTTATAGGTTCAATGGTTCATCGCTCAACTTAAGCTTTAACTAATTATAATCCTAATTATTTTTTGTAAAAAGTTTTATTGAGCATCCATTTGGGGTATACTATTTCATTACTTGGTGGTGCAAATAACATTTTAATAAGGTATTTAACGTTAATAAAATATATTTTTCCATCTTTCAAGTCTTCATAAAGTTTTATAGTTCATCCTAATAAGGGTGAGATCTATCTCAACTGCATACCCGACCGATGGAATATTGGGCTATTTTGGTTTTATATAAGTCTTGTAAAATAAGTCTAATTGGTGTGTAATATTGAGGGTATATCATGTAATAAGTAATCAATATGGTTTATATTAGCAAATGAAATATCCATGAATGGACCAACCATATGGCCTTTAAGCCCACCACCACATATCAATGAACATTTCATTTTTGGGGAATGGTGAACGCTTATTATTTTATTTACACTTTTGGTAGCTTATCTCTCTACCACTTCCGTGTTTCTCTCTCTAACATTATGCTCCCAGATATATCTTTGACTCTCAATTATCTTCCCCTGGGTATTTCTGGAACTATCATTGACGACCACAAGATGAGCATCCAGTACCTAAAATTTACTTCTAAAACCAATAAAAAAACTTTAAATATTTTTAAAAAATCAATTGAGAGATACACACTGACATGCACAATGAGCCTTCGACCAGGGTCAAGAGTTTGATGATTGATTCCATATTCGAGGAACAACGACTTGAAGAGAAACAGTTTGAAGAGCAACGCTATAATGATCAATTCACTGAAGAGCAACTCGAGTAATCTGCTCTAGTGGCACAACGGGAAAAAAAAGATAGCGAAATTGAACAGTGAGAAATATGCAAAAATGACAACTAAGAATATCTGGTCTGAGGTTAGAAGAAAACAAACTTCTAAGGAAAATAAAGTTGAGTATGGTCGTCGTGTAAATAATAAGCTTGTTAAGGATACACATTGAGGTCGTTATGTTTCCAGAAAGGAGAGAAAGACGAGGCCTCGCTATGAGTCTTCGTATTTTATTGACAATTCTATTTATAACTTGAGCGAATCATCTTCCCTGGAGCGTGGTCATAGTCGCAAGAGAGACTTTAGGAAGTAGAGTTTTGAGAGACATTCAAATTATCGTTGGATATCCCATCGGGGTAGAAGTCTAAGGAAGGAGCAATATAACACAGAACGTTAGTAACTGGGTATGAGGCTAAGGATAAACACCAAACGACCACACATGTTCAGTTCTCTCCAGGTAGTCAAAACTTTGGCTATAGAGTGAGTAACCAGTTTATGAACCCTTCTGAGGAGGGTCAGTATATGATGTTCTATGAGGGCCTTGGGGGAGTTTATATAAGTCATGTCATAATTGGATATCATCCCCTTTATTTTCTTAAATTTTATTAGGGCGGATGCCGACACGTTTTGATATTTTAGGCTGGAAAAGTTTGATGGAACCTAGTATCCAGACAATCACATCAAACTTTTTAAGAATTTTATGATAAATATTGATGATGATGACAAGTTATTATGTCATGCATTCTCCCAAACATTCAAAGACGATGCTTCAAAATGGTACAACCGATTGTCGTAGAAGAAAAAAAGAAAAGTAGATTGCTGACAGCCGTCCAGATCTCCCTCGTTAGGGTTTTATTTATAGGAAGAGTTATGAGCTTTTTATTAACCATAATCTTCTAAAAATAAAACGCATCAGATAGTATTTTTTTCTATAAGCTTTATTGAATTAATAAAAGAAATTGAAAGTACAATGACCTATTTGCAAGCTTTGAAACATAAGTTATGTGGAGTACAATTTAACAAAAAAATTGAATTGACTAAGCCAACGAACAGAAACTTGAACGATTTTTGACATTGAAGAGGCAACACCATGGAAACCGCAGGAGCTTTAAGCTTGAATCGAGACAAAAATTTGGGGAAGCTGATTCACAATTGAAGAAAAAAGGAGCTTGAATTAGGTTAAGAATAGAATTGCTTTTCAAATTGGGGATTGACTACTAGTTCGATCTCAAGTAACCTATACCCAGGCTCTCAAGGAGATTAATTGATTTTAGAGGAATCAAGGCATCATCATTGTTGAATTTCATTAACTTACCATCGATGAGAGCTTGATTCGCGATCCAGTCAGCAACAGAGTTCTGCTCCCTGATTGAAGGTCATTGTCAAAGTGATGAGTTTTCTGCAGCAAGAGAGCAATGGTTCAATATACCAGGGGGATTTTCCAGAAGAGAGAAGATCCAAAAGGATTTTGGAACCAGAATCAATCTCCAAGTTAGTGATGTTCATCGTTATACATATAATCAACCCATCGAGAAAGGCTCTGCATTCAGCAATTATTGAGGAATTCTTGCCATAGATTCTCGTGAATCCCATAATAATATTGCCTTCATGATTTCTAACAAGGCCACCACCATTTCTTTCATCAGAATTGAGACAACCCAGTGTCAAATCTTGAGAATTTTTGAGTTGTCAAGCCCCGAAAGAATGTAGAGAACATGATTAATCATTGTTGTGGATGTAGTGTTCTGGTTTTTGTGCTTCATTTGGTTGCAAGAAGACCAGATGACCCACAAGATGATTGAAGGAAGAATTGTGCGAATATCACAGTTATTTGGAGAATACCAGTATCAAGATCGAATAAGAGGAGGTAGAGTCATGTTGGGGAAGATATAAGTCTGAAAAAGGGAGCTGAAGTGGATCAAAACAGCCCAAATTTAAGTACACTGAGTCAAGATATGCTGAGTAGTTTATTCATTATTGCAGAACTGGCATTTGGAAGCCATTTGAAGATGCCTGCTTTTTAGAACAGAATCGGTGAGAATCCAATTAAAGATCGATCTCTAGAGAAAGAAGGAGCATTTTTTGGGCGTAACATTGTTCCAGGTCTTTTGAAAGCTTCGAGATGTTGTCAGGCTTCTTAATGGCTTTCCAGGATTTTTTGGAGCTAAAAGATCCATATGAGAAGAGGGACCATTGGATTATGTCTTTGTTTTCAGAGAGTTTGATTTTCTTAATCTTCTCAATTTCGATGGAGGTAACACTACAACGGAGCTTCTCAATATTCCATTCACCAGATGACCAGTAGTTTTTCACTTTTTCTTTGTTGACATCACAGAGCCAAGTTCTATTATCAGACTCATTAAAGAGGATAAAAGGATTTTTGGAGTACCATCGGTCAAGCTAGAAATCGATGTTCCCAATTCCAGGATTCCAGTAGATATAGTTCTCAATGATATCTCTGATTTTCTAGATTCTAATCCATACTTTTGAAGATTTGGATAAGATTGGGGCTAGAATTGGGTGAAGATTACTACAATATATGGAAGAGGTAAGCTTAGCCCATAAAGAATTTTGTGCTATAAATAAGAACCAAAGCTTCAAGGAGAAGACAAGCTGCACTGCTTCAATCTCTGGGTTAGACCACCCTCTTCGTGAGGCTTACAGAGTCTGTCCCATTTAGACCAAGTAATTGTGTTGTTGTTTTCTTTATTCCACCATAAGAATTTATTATAGATTCTCTCAATTTTTATTATGAGAGATGAGGGGATAAACTTATGCTGAATTCAGTAGATAGGAAAGGCTGACAGAGTGGATTGGATCAGAGTTAATCTGCCCGCAAAGAAAATCGTAGCTTTATCCCAATCAGAGATTTTGTTCCTAATCTTGGAGATCATGCTTTCAAAATCACTGATCCTGGTTGCAGAGGTGATGGAGGAACCCAGATAGCTGAAAGGTAATTTTGTATGATTGAATCCAAGAATCTTCTCTATCTCGTTGATTCTCTGTATATGCATAGTGGTAGAGACAATGATCTTGGATTTTTTATTGTTGAAAATTGACCAGAAACCCTTTGGTAGTGGTTGAGAAACTGCTTTTTGAGGTTGATAGAATAGGATGAACCCTTACTAAAAACCATAAAATCATCCGTAAATGCTAGGCAGTCCACTTTTAGCTTCCCTCTTAACTTATATCTAGTACTAGGGTTACTTTCTGAGAGATTCTTAATCCCTCTAATTAAGTATTCTTCAGCCAATATAAAAAGACTCGGGGGACAAGGGATCCCCTTTGTCTCAGGCCCTGAGTATTGTTGAAGTAACCTTTCAATTCCCCATTGATGATGATTGAGGAGTGAACATTTGATATGCATTTGTTCAGTAGAGACAATACATTAGAGTTAAAGCCAAAAGAATAGAGGATTTGAAAAAAGAACTTGGGATTGAGCCCGTCAAAGGCTTTAGCAATGTCAGTCTTGAGGATCGCGTTATTTTCTTTAACTTTAGAGTTGAGGTCATGACTAAGCTCTTGGGAAATTATGATAGTCTCGTGGATGCTTCTTCCTTTCACAAAAGCACCATGTTCTTCAGATATCAACTTAGGAAATAGACCAGCAAGTCTGTTATTGATGATTTTGGAAATTATCCTACTCAGCATTGTAGTGAGACTGATAGGACGATACTCTTGCCAAGTATTAGGATAATCACTCTTAGATATTAGACAAATAACAGTAGCTTGGATGCCTGTAAAAAGAGAGTATTCTTTAAAAAAAACCTAAATAGAATCACATAGGTCTTGGTTGATGATGGACCAGCAGCCTTTATAAAATTCCCCGTTAAATCCATCAGGACCAGCTGCAGTAACAGAGCTTAGAGACTTAATAATGCCCTGAATTTCATTCAAATCAGGAATAGCAAGTAAGTTAGCATTACCTAAATCAGAAACAAACTTAGGAATTATATCATTTAGAGGGATTGAATCATTGTTATTTCTGTTGTCTGTCAGTAATGCTTTGAAAAGTTCACAACAGAAGAGCTGATTTTCCTCCTGATTATCTAGCCAAGTATCCCCATCTTTTATTTCGTTTATCCTGTTCTTTTTGTTCCTTTTCTTAATAAGATTTTGAAAGCCAGGAGTATTTTTGTCACTGTCTTTTAACCAAAGAGGGTGTGACTTCTGTCTCCAATAGGATTCCTCTCTATCAAACAAGGAAAGGTGAGTTTTCCTGGCATCTTCAAGCAGTATTGTATCAGAAGTAAAAAAAGTGTCTTGGTAATTATTTTCTCTGAAGTTGATCTCCTCCTCAGCATTCTTGATAGCATCAAAAATATTTCCAAAGACCTTCTTGTTCCATTCTCTCAAGTCATCTTTTAACTTTTTTTTCTTGAACCAGTATCTTTAAATAGGATTTCATTCAATGTTTTCAGCCCAGCTTTTCTAAACCAGTTCCATAAATGTAGGATGCAAGACCCACATATTCAAAAAATTAAAGGATGATTTTTTTTCTCTAGGTTAGAAGATAAGGTAATAGTTATTAGTGAATGCTTAGAGCAATTTCTTGCTAGATGATTCACAAAATTAATATCAAAATAGTTCATCCAAGAGGAGTTGAAGAGGACCCTGTCAAGCCTCTTCCATTTAAAGCCATTAGACCATGTAAATCTAGAACCATTGAACCCATCATCTTGAAGATTATAATCCATGATTGCATTATTAAAGTATTCAATGCTTCTAAGATTGATAGTATTACATGATAGTTGCTCATTGATGTTAGTAGTAGCATTAAAATCCCCAAAGATAATCCATTCATTCAAAGGTTCATCAATATCCCTAAGAGCATCTCAAAGAGCCCTTCCGTGATCTCTTCTACACTTGGCATAAATTACAGAAACTCTGAAATTCTAATTAAAGGTTGTATGATGAACATTTATGTGTAGAATGTGTTTATCATTGAGAAGTACATCCACCTTAGAATCAGAGTGCCACAAAACCCAAATTGTTTCTTTGATGTTTCTAATAAAGTACTTATAATTCAGCTTCTGATCAATCATTTGAACGTTAGAAGAAAATATCACTGGTTCCTGGATGGCCACAAAGCTTGGTTTGATTTATTTGGTTAAAGATTTCAATATTTTTAAGGTGCTTTTGTTTCTAATTCCTCTTATATACCTGTTGAGGATAAAGATGGTCATTTAGTGGAGGAGGAAATTTTGGTGGCTCTCTTGAGCTTGATCATTTTAGATGATATTGGTCCCACTAAATTCCAACTCTTAATTTTCTTGCTTTTCTTGGTTTCATTATTCCTTAACTCTTAATTTTTGTTTTTTGTTGCAGGAACAAGAGAGACAAGGAGGCTACCCACATTTTCTTTGCAAGGAGAATTTTAATCTTCAAAGGGGATTTGGGTATCAAAGAAGGATTTTCTATCGATGGCTTGTAAAGCCTCACTGATTTCAGATTCTTTAATAGGGGAGTTAGCACTAGATGTATGCATTCTAGGAGAGGATTCTTGCCTGTCAGTGGATTCCTCTAGGTTCAACACATTGTTATCTTCATCAGAGGTATTCTTGCTACTCATTAATACTTTTATATTATCAACAATATTTACATTGTTGACTATGATAGATTTTAGTTTTATTTACACTCTCGTTGACGGTCGTCCAGATCTCTCGTTAGGGTTTTATTTATAGGAATAGTTATGGACTTTTTATTAACCTCAATCTTCTAAAAATAAACTTACATGAGATAGTATAATTATACTATTTATTAAATAAGACGAAAAAATTAATTTATTCTTTTAAATTAGATAATATAATATTATACTTTACCGTTGAAGACCAAATATTTTATTCTCATAAAACTAAAATCATAATATTTATCAAAGAAAATAAAATAATTATATTACTCTTTGAAATGAAATAATAAATATATTATAATTTATTATTTAGAAAACTAAAATATTAAGATGGTGATCTTCAATTAATTTCTTATCTTTTTTTGTCTTTCTTTCTTTTATTCTTTTTATAATTATCTTCAAGTCCTTGGATTTTATCTTCCTCTTTAATTATAGTATCTATGTCCAATCTTGGCTCTTGTTTTGCTCATTTTGCTCTAATTTCACTAATAAATAAAAAATAACCAAATACAAGTATTTTATTCATATTTAATTAAAACTAACAATTAAATTAGTATAAAAGTAATAGAAAATCAAGGATAAACATAATTTGATCATAGATGCCGACACGTTTCGATATTTTTGACTGGAAAAGTTTGATTAAACCCAGTATCCAGACAATCACATCAAACATTTTAAAGACGATGCTTCAAAATGGTACAACCGATTGTCGTAGCGATGTATAAAAAACTTTATATCTTTTGGACACTATTTAAACAACATTTTGTATGAATTAAAAAGTTTTGGGCAAACAAAGATATTATCATCAATTGTTGAGAAAGGGTTACAGAGAGTGTGAGGGAGTACACCAAACAGTTTGTCCAAACGAGAACCAAGCTGGAGGTTTGTGAGGAGTTGGTCGCTTGTGCAATGTATAGAATATGACTTATCCCCAGAAATTTTAGGGACAACATTACCAAAAATTAGGTTATGGAATTTGGCATTTTGCTGGTGCAGGTGGAAGAACGAAAAGTAGTGAAAGAAACCCAATCGTCAAATTTAGTTTTTATGTCCCAACAAGGACATAATTCACAGTCACTAGTGGTGGTATATCAACTGTCTCCCACCCCAATTTCTTAGACATACCCCATTTAAATTTTGTATCCTTTGTCCATGTTCTAACCAAGAGTATCGAATCAAGTATAGTTAAAATCGAGAACAAGTCAATAGGTTGTAAGTGTTCAGCTAGCAACAAGACCAATGTCAAATAAATGGGTCTGACCCACCCATTGTGTTGAGTTGATTGAATGTGCGTTTACAGTTTTTGACAAAACCAGAAATCATATATAGTTCTGAAAGTCTTTTCTTATTTAAAATCCAAGGGAAAGTAGGGTCAATCGATACTACAAGTATCATAATGACATTGGACAGAAGACGAAGGACTACATAGCACTAAAGAAAAAAAAACTCAAGTATTGATTGAGAATGGGAAATTGACAATGTTTGTTAAGAAAAATTCCTAACAAAATCTGACGGGAAAGGATCGGTGCATTTTGGGTATAAATTGTTGACAATAAGATTTTTGTTGGCATAATATTATTGGCCCGTGATATGACGGATGTGGAAGAGTTGTTTAGAAGGTGTGACACTTGCCAATGATCTACCAACACAATATATATAGATACAGTATCGCTCGAGTCTGTGTGTGAAGCACTACTTTTTTATCAATGGGGTATGGATCTAGTTGGGCCATTGCCAATGGCTCCCGGAGGATAACAAACCATAATAGTGGTAGTGGACTATTTCTCAAAATGGGTAGAAGCTTAGCCGTTATCTAGAATGAAAGAAAATTATGTGATTAAATTAATTTTGTCAAAAATATGTTTTCATTTTGGTATTCTGAGGAGTTTAACAATGGATAATGGTCCAAAATTTGACAACAGATATTTATATGCTTTTTGCTCCTCCCGAGGAATACAACAATGCTTCTCAATTCCCCTTCAACTGTAAGACAATGGAAAATTTGAAGTCACAAATAAAACATTTTTTGATGAGCTTAAGAAACTTTTAGAAGGGAAAGCTGGGAAGTGGAAAGATTTTTTACGAGAAGTTTTATAAGCATACTGAGCCACTCCTTGAACAGCAGCACACGAATCACCTTACGCGTTAGTTTATGGGATGGATGCCTTTATGTCATCTGAGGAATTTTTTCTTTCATATCGAGATGAAAATTATACCGATAAGGATAACGACGATGGGGGATGGGATGAACTCGACTTAATTTAATAATCAAGAAGGTGAGCACATCTAAACTCTCTACATCATCAGACGCTTATGCATCCAGAGTTAGACAACGAGAGTTTAAAGTGGAAGATAAAGTGTTAAGAAAAGTCTTCTTACATACCAAAGAGGAACGACTCGGAAAGTTAGGCACAAACTGGGAAGGACCATACACGCTAAATGAGAGGGTAAAACTTGGATTATATCGCTTGAAAGACCAATAAAGGAGGGCATTTTGGTATCCGTGGAATATTGAGCATCTTAAATTGAATCTAAAGTAAATATAAACAAGTTGTACAATTTTTTATTTAGTTTATGTCATAATCGGTGACATACTCTTTCCTACCTTTATGGCGCACGAAGATTTTATTGTCTTACATTTTTTTCAGGTTCCGAGGCTAATGTTTTTCTTTTATTTTTTGGATATGAGGGATCTTCCAATGGAAATTGGTCAACATTCACCTATTTTTATTTGTGGATCTCATGGGTCTTCCAACGAAAATTGATCAATATTCAACTATTTTTCTGATCCGAAAGATCACCTCGGGACTAGTTGAGACTGGTCACCTCCAACCTCCAACTATAGAGAACCCAAAAACATAAATTTCTACTAAAAGAAAGATAAGGGAAATAAAAAAGAAACTTTTATATTAATAAAAAAGTACGACCTATAAAATTTCGTGTCCGCACGTGGAGTTGTCTAAAATAAAATTACATGTGTTTCGCCCAAAAAAAAATAACCGAAAAAAACTATGAAGTATTTTAGGTTTCAAGACCTGTCTCGGAGCCCGCTTTGGAGGAATCATCTGACAAAATTCCTGAGCCTTCGGATTCCTCAGATGAATTTCTACGTGGCAAAACTTTACTATCCTCAAGTGAGATGCGTGTAGGATGATACATTTCTGACACGAGCTCCCAGTAGCTACCTACCTTTAAGTCTTTGAAGCATTCATGAAGGTCTAAAATCAAAGCGGATTTTACCTTGGTATACTGAGCCTTTAACTTACTCTTACACTCCGGCCGAGCCGCTAACTTACTCATACACTCTACAACATATGCAGAGAGATCATCCTTTTTGTCAGCCTCAACTAGTTCTTTAGCTAACCTCAAGTCTTTGATAGCCTGCCGAAAAGTAGATTTGGTTTTCTCATACCCTTTTGTAAGAGTGCAGATAAAGATATATTTTTCCAAGAAAAATAGCAAGGCATGCTCCCGCTCAAGTTCAAAATACTCATACTCGGTATCAAACCGATAATCTGCAGTTTTGGCACTTTTGAAAATGATATGCGAAAGTTTGTTTAAGATTTGAAATTTATTCTTACAACCTTTTGACTTCATCTTTCAATCTACGAGTCTCTTTTTTGTAAAAGGTTTTCTGAGGGGCTGATGTGCACGCTTCACATAAGCTCATTTACCTATAGAGCAAGCACGTCATTTATAAAGGGATCGAAGGGCTTGTCGGGGGGGGGGGGGGGGGGGGCTTTAGAGATGCAATAGGGGGACCTATGTTATCGTTCTCAGATGATTGACCGTATTTTTCTCGGTCATCCGGCAATACTTCTTTATTTTTATCTGAATGGACAAGGGCCTCATTCTGAATTTAAAGAGATCCTGGCATAATATCTGATTCGATAACCACGACATGTTCAGAGGATAGTGGGTTATCTTCAAGAGCACTAAGGTCCTTCTAGGGTACATTCTCTTTGTCTCTTTTATCACCATCATCACTTACCGCGCACTTGCATTTTTTTTTTCATGAGTGATTTTTTATGGCCTCTTGGAGCTACCACATTCAACAATAACCTTATCCGGTACGGAATCAACTTCAACTACTGCATTGATTTTTTATTCTCCAACGGATCTTTGTTATCACCTTTGGGTACTCAGTGGATTATATTCATCGACCGAGCAGGGGGAAAGACCAGCACATCATCCATTTCCAATATCTTTAATATGGATTCTTTGAGTACTCAGTGGATTATATTTTGTACTTATTCCCCGAGGTAAGTGAGTAGAAGGGTATGTAGGGATTCTTTGACACAGTGGTTAGTCTGATGAATTATTCCATAGAAAACCCAATTTTAGAAAGCTTCGAGGTCATGATGCAAGCCATCAAGGTGAACCATAAGTTCAGACTGGCCTGGTTGGGTTATATGTTCACAAGATCGAATAATTTGATGATCCTCTAGTTTAAGATTTTAGTGAAGAACACCAGTTTGTCGTCTTTAACAGACAAAAGGGTATCTAATACCATGGGGAACAAAATCGTGACCGTACTTAGAATTCTCTATCGGTCTCATATTTTTCCTCATTGGACTCTAGGAATTATTGATAATTTACCTTGTCAAGTGTGATGAGATGTTTATTTTTTGTATCATGGAGGTTGTCGTTGATACCCGCAACAATGTATGAAAGAAGCTCCACATCGAATTTGTTTTTCCTGCTTTCGAACTTTTTTTCTTTGTTAAACAAACCTCGGTTTCATTATATCTTGGGTGTTAATACCTTGTTGGTTGTCTTCTTAGTTTTGATCAACATGAGAAATATTTTAGCCTTCGGTCTCTTTGACGATCTCATCAACCAGGTGTCTTTGCCTTTTGTCTTCGACTGGATGGAAGGGTTGTGGCTCTACGCGCACCACTAGAGACTCGGTAAGGTTTATGTTAACCTCCCGAGGGGCATCCGATTTTTTTTGTGTATTTATCGCAGACTTATCTCTTGGAACGGTCAACTCATGTCTTCACGTACATTATTTCCTTCAGCCGAGAATAATGTTTCCTCTTAGGGTCATTATTTTTTGCATTGCCCTTCTTTCTTTGATCTTCATATATTAGAATATAAGTAGCATGTGAGGACGCTTTGTTCGAAGGATCAAGGTCACCATTGTATTGTTCGAAGCTTGAGCTACCTCAGATTGCTTTTTGGTCGGCGGCCACAGACCATAGTAAATGATTTGACTTATAAATAACGGGGCAAAATCTTTATCTACTATCTCAGTGGCTCTCTTCTGTTCGACCCTGTTGGATATCAAAAACCAATCTAGGGCAATGAACTTATTTGTTACGAACGAATGATATTTGATGAGGAAAAGCATCAGAGTAAGGTTTTATAGTGGCTGGATGATGAGCACAAATTTCTCATGACGTTGAAGGACTATTACACTTTCTCTTTCTCTAAAAAATAAGTAACTAAGGATTGTGAGAATATAATTCTATTTATATATGTGTTGTTAAGTCCTTAACGGTCACTTAAGCCTATGGAGAGGGGAAGGTTTCATAGTCTCAAGTATATGCTTTCAATATCACGTGCATAGGAAAGTGGAAAGGTTTCTTTACTCGGAAACTCACCCAACAATTATTTTTGAGGACCCGTGGCATAATTCCAGTGACTAAAGGACACGTAAAAAATATAAAGTGTATAATGGGTAAATATCGAGTCAAAAACCCTTTTGGAAGAGTTATCCGATGGGGAGGTTACCTGAGTCAGTTTGATGAAAATTATAAAAGCATGGCAAAGATGGGTCGGCATAAGGCGCCATTGGATCTAGCCCTCACTCGATTGCACTCCTCCATAAAGAAAACAGTTGAAGAAGTCATCTGCATATAAATACTTTCATTTCTTTACTTTTCTTTTTAACACATTTTTAGATAGAGAAAGCTTTCCTATCTCATTGTCCTTTCTAGAGAGAGAAATTATCATCTGAAGTCGTTTTTGTTTATGAAAAAACCTATTTTATAAAACAAGACAGACCCTTTCCCAAAGCCAATCTTCGGTGGCATCGACTATCTCAGTATCTCTGAAAGGACTGCTGAATACAAAGAAACCAACCTAATTGATAATACGTCGGCCGTTCCTGTGAGCTCGACCTCTCTCGATTTTCCAACAACTGCATTAACCTCGTCTTCCAAACAGAATCTAATGTGAGCCTTTCACGTGCTAAAAAATCGTCCCCCCAAAAAATGTTCCTAGACTTCCAAGTAACCGACCCTCTCCCTATAGGAAATCCAGCTTCTTTTGTTAAGAAACCCAATCCTAAATTTTTTGTTATGGGAGATTCCAATGCTTCTTCATCCTCTCCCGAGATGGTCCATCTAACCCCTATCATCGTGGGTTACAAAACCAGTCAGAATACCGCGGTTAGGGTTATGGATGTGGTATAGAGAGATGCTGAACGACAAAGGCTTGAGGAAATCGCCTCTAAAAAGCAATCGAAAATAAACTCTGAATGTGCTCGTGTCCAGTTTCGTCCGTACTACACCCATCTCAGAAACATTTCCAATTCCCGACATCATCCCATCAAAAGAGAGAAAGAAAAAAATAAAAGGCTCTCGTTGCTCTCCCTACGAAGGTTTCCACTAAGGAAACCACTACTAGACAACGTAAAGATCTGACCCCCTCTCTTTATCCTACAAAAACTTCTACTAAGGAATTCCGTCCTGCGAATATAATCACACGGGATGGATGTCATCTCAAAGGAGTTCGGGAGAGAGTTGATGGTGTAGCTGGACAAGATACCGATTATCTTCTGCATGTGAAATCAATATGTCCCGACACTTCTAATAGGATCGTGAATCAACAAAAAATCGACGCGACCTCCGTACCCTTCATATGTTCAAATTCCTCTCATTGATGCTATGGAGTAAACTACAGACGTCAAAGAGAAATTAACCCAACGATATGTTAAATGAGTCGCTACCGGAGAAGCTGGCACCGCTACTCATGCGATAACCGAAGAGCCCTTTCCATCTGAAATTGACGCAATAATTACCGGTTACCACTGTAACTTACCTCGGGACCATATTATCTCCCTTTACACTGGTAAGTACTTGTAATACACTCTAGATGAGTAGTTGGGCTGAAATCTACGTGGGGGATTCCTGACTACGTGAATATTCGTTTCCCGGCATCTAGAGAGACGCCTCTATCGATACATCAAAGAGAGGTAGATTTTTTTACCGACTTGTTTAACTGGGTCTAAGGCTTCCTCTCGACCCCAACATCGTGAGATACTTCGAGATCTTAGGGATTTTCCCGACCCAACTTACTCCTAATTCCTGGTATACACTAATGTCATGTATAATAACTTCTCGCCTAGCTGAAGTACCGATGTCCATGGAAGAGTGCATATCGGTTACTGCTTTCAAAATCCCCTAAGTTACCATTTTTTTACTATTTTTTAGCAAATAACAAGAATATAGTAAATGATTAGTTAGAGGCTGATAAGGCATGGAAGCAACGATTCATTTTCATTAGTGGATCGTGGGAGAATGGCCGACCCCATAACAAAGATAACTCAAGGAGCTTAACTTGTAAATGGATTGCGAGTATTGTATGGGAAAATAATCTGACTTTACTTCCACCTTTTTTTACGTGTTGTTTTTTTAATATAGCTTTCAAGTTGGAGTTACAAGCCATAAAGAAAGCACATCTTAAGACAACCAACGTCATTTTCCTGAAGCTCAAAGCTTACACCAAAAATAATTAGGGCCATGTATTTCACCAGTGTTTTAAGAATACCAATTTAGTCAACAACAACCTCTGGCGTTGCTTTAACAAAATACTAAGTACTGACCAGCTAAGGATTCCTCCCGATGTTATTAATCTAGTTCAAATTATAGACGCTTCTGATGGAGATTATTTTTACCCAAGCAAAATCGGGCCCCTAGCAAGCGCGTCAAATCAGAAGAACAATCCGATCAGGAGAACGAGAATGAAGTGAAAGATAAAATCGTTGATAGTGAGCTTCAGAAGCTTGTTGTTACTAAACCTGAAAACACTGTTGTGTTTAGTGAACCAGCAACTAGTGAATGAAAATCCCCCAAAAACGAAGAAAACCAAAATACAAGCTGTGGGGAAAAACAAAAGAAAGTAGTTGTAATTGAAAAAGAGAACAAGAAACCCCAGGTAAATACACAGTGTAGATATTTTGACAAGGATCCGATGACAGAGCAAACAATATTTCCAGTGTTATTTAAACAATACGGGGGGGGGGGGGGGGGGGTCAAGATGGATATTATCATTGAAGGGTCTGAGAAAGTTAACAATACCGAAGATGAAAATATTGTTTGTGCAGCGATGGTGTTGGACTATCTTGATCACTGCCTCATCGATAGTCATATTGATGCCGATGCTTTTGTGAGTGAATCATTGCCTTCCAAAACCAAATTATCCCCATAAATGGTTTATCACAATCCTGCAAAATAGCCGACCATTATACCTGAGAATACTTCCTGCCTAAAGACACTGCCTGTAGTTGTTCTTCTGCAAGAATCAAGTAACTTCCCTTTTCGGGAGTCAGATACCATGGGCAGAAATCTGTACGACATGGTCATTCCTTTAGCATTAAAGGAAATGAAGGTGGTAGAACTCAAACAAGAATCGGTATAAGTTAAAAAGCGTTTGTCCGATGTGGAATCGAAGCTGTCAAATTTCCACAAGTTAAAAAAAGAATCCAAAGTAGCGATCGAGAAAGCTAACACCTGAGCTGGATTGGCTGCGACTACCCTCCGAAATCTTTAGGAAAACGAACCAAAATGGTAAGTGGCCCAGTCTAATCAAGATAATATTAACCAATATCTTCGTGACTCTTTATCAAAAGCTGATGGTGATCGGGATAAAGCCGTGCAGATTTCAGTTGCCCGACTAATTTGAAACCAATTTCTTCATAAAAAAATTAGCTAAGGTAGCTAAAGATTCCTCAGAACTTCGGTCTACTATGGAAAATAAAAATAAAGAAGACAAAAATTTGTTAAGTGCGAAAAACTTATGAATCAAGAGTTAGCCGATGTTAAAGCTTCTTATGTGTTGTTCTTCCATAATATGTAGATCAACTTAATATTTGAAAATTGGACAGCTTTTGATGGCTCAATTTCGTGACTCTCTATCAATAATTTCTTCTTCATTAAAAACCTCATTAAAACCTCATTGTGCCACCAGGGTAGGAAAGAGTATGTCCCTTATCAAAATTGTTTTACACAAAATGTCAAGGAAAAAAGAAATAAACGCTAAAAGCTATTCCAAATACAATTTTAAATGCTAGATGTATTAAGAGAGTCATAAAGGTCGATCGAGCTTGTCCTTCAATTTGTATGTCCACAAATTTATTCTTTCAACCACATGATAAGAACTTTCCTAATTGGGAGCCAATTTCCCAAGGCTCTTATCTTTCGTATGCAAGAAAACTTTTTGCAGAACCTTCTCTCCGATTTTAAACTCTCTTCTTTTCACTTTCGAATCTTACCTGCTTCTCATCAAAGTTTGATAGTGTAATGAATTTAAATGAGCGCGACTTCATCTCTCTTCTATCAAATAAAGGGCTAAATGTTGACCCTTCCCATTGTTATCTTTCTCGTACTTACTGATTCTGAAGGACGTGAACATTGTTTCTGCGGGATTTACCGCATCCATACCGTACACTAAGACGTAAGGCAATTTTTGAGTAGTAGTTCGGGTTGTCGTTCGGTATGCCCAAAGTACTTCTTGTAAATAGTCCGGCTATTTCCCGACATTTCCTTCTAAAATTTTCTCGAGACCATCGAAAATTTTCCTATATGTCACATCAACCTAAACATTAGCCTATGGATGAAAATATGCTGAAAAACATTATTGAATTCCGTGAGATGAACAGATCTCTCTCATTTCCTTGCTATCAAACTAGGGACCATTATCCATGGTTAACCTTTGTGGGATCCCGTATTAGCAAAAAATATTTGACCAAATGGACTTGACTACATATTTGGCCTTTGTTTCAGACATCGGTTTGGTTTCTACCCACTTGGAAAAATAATCTACTGCAACGACTATTGTTTGCCTCCCTCTGGTTGCCATTGGTAGCAGACCTACCAGGTCTATTCCTCACTTGTCAAATGCTAATCCCTCAGAAATAGACTCTAACGGGATGGCTGGGATGTGAATTAAATTTTCAAATATTTGACAAGTATCACATATCTTTATTAATTCTCTGGCGTCGGCTGTTATCGTAGGCCAGTAAAAACCTGACAATAAGACACTTCTGATTAGTGCTTTGAAACCGCAATGAGCTGACCCTTCGCCATCATGAAGTTTAGACAAAATCATATATGACTCAACATGTCCCAAACATCTTAATAGTGGTCTGCTCATAGACTTATTGTAGAGTAAGTCCCCTATTATCGTGAATCCTAGAGCCTTATTTCTTACTTATTTTGCTAGCACTTTATCCTCAGGCAAAACACCACTGGCCAAAAAAATGAAATGTTATTCCTTAAATCCATGTCATTGATTGTTGAAATTTGGCAAGCCGTTTCGAGGCAGTTTTCCAGCTCTGCTCATTTGATGATCGATGGGAATTCTTGCGTTAAGACCATGGGTATTCCCCGACATATGCCATGGTTGCCAACAAATCGGCAACTGCATTTTTTGCTCGATATACGTGTTCATAGGTGCTCTTTTAAAAAATAGACGCTAAAGCTCTAAGTGCAGCTAAATATTGGATCAATTGCTCATTTCTTTCTTCGAACTTCCCGGTGGCGTGGTTAATAAGTAACTGAGAATCGCTTATTAATTGGACATTTCTTGCTCCACATACTTGGGCCAATCTCAACTCTACCAATGCTGCTATGTATTCGGCTTTGTTATTTGATGCCCTAAAACCGAAACGTATTGCTTGGTGCATCACTATTCCTGACGGTATAGTGATTTGGTCTCCTATTCCACACCCAGTAATACTAGACCCACCATCGGTTCGGACTGCCCATTCATCTGGCTCTTTCTCTTTTTTACGTCAATTTCTTCTGGTCGGCTAGAATGGAACTCTCCCAGAAAATTTGTCAAGACTTGGCCCTTAATTATTGTTCTTGGTTCGAAATCGATGTCGATATCACCCAACTCAACCGACCATTTAGACATGCGTCCCGATAAATTTGGCATTTGTAATATATTTTATATGGAAAAGTAGTTCTGACCATAATTGAATGACCCTAAAAGTATGGTCGCATTTTTCTGGCCGCCGTTACCAATGCCAAAGCTAGTTTTTCAAGTTTCAAATACCTTTTTTCAGCATCTAGTAAGATTTTACTTACATAGTAGACTAGTTTGGGTATTCAATCCACTTCTCGTACTAATGCTGCACTAACCGTGCGATCGGACGCTGCAATATACAAAACTAAAGTTTCTCCAGGATTAGGTTTTATCAATAATGTTATAGACGAAAGATAGTTAAGCCTCAATACAAGCAAGTGTCCAACTGAATGCCTTAGTATTTCTCAAAACCTGGAAAAATGGTGCGCATTTGTCAGAAGACCTGGATATAAACCTGGTTAGTGCAGCCAGACACCCTGTCAAAATTTGTACTTCTTTCACATTCCTTGGTGGTGCCATGTTGCACAACACATTCAATTGCACCATATCTGCTTCTATCCCCTTTTCGTTGATTATAAAATCTAAAAAATTTCTAAATCGGACACTAAATGAGCATTTTTCTGGATTCAACTTAAGATTTATTCTTTTTAAGTTGTCAAACGTCTCCTCCAGGTCGGCAAAATGATCTACATCGGATACACTTTTTACCAGCATATCATCTCTATAAACCTCAACATTCTGTCCGATCTATTCCTTGAAAGTCTTGTTCACGAGCCATTGATAAGTGGCACCGATATTTTAAAACCGAAAGGCATAACCTTGTAACAGTAAAAACATCTTCCAGTTATGAAGGTTGTGCTTTCTTGGTCTCTTGGATTCAACTTTATCTGATTATAGCCTACGTAAGCATCCATGAAAGACAACAACTTATTTCTCGATGTTGAATCAACTAGTTGGTCGATTTGTGGCATAAGGAAATGGTCTTTAGGGCACACTCTGTTCAGATCTATAAAATCTACACACATTCTTCATTCTCCGTTTTTCTTTTTTACTAAGACCGGATTGGTTGTCCATTGCAAATACTAGGATTCCCTGATATGGCCCACCTTTGTCAACATTTGACCTCTGTAATAATACCCTCTGCCTTTTCTTGAGAAAACGCTCGTCGCATTTGAGTTATAGGTCGGACATTCGGGCGTACAGACAGACTATGGTAGATTAAGCTATCAGGGACTATTATTACATCCTCTAAACACCATGCAAACATATGCAATCTATTTTTTAGGAAATAAATTAATATTTCCCGAAAATCACTACACAAATTCATCCGGATCTTTAAACAATTTCCAACAGCAAACTTGTAGTTTTTACAGTTTTCATTAGTCAAAAGCAACCCGGGGGTCTCCCTAGGATCATCTGCTGCTTCCAATCCCTAGATCGTCCCCGATAATTGCTAATCTTTGGCTTGAACAATTTCCTTATCAGCTTTTGTTGACAAAGCTACTTGATAGCATTCTTTTGCTTCTTTCTGGTTACTTCGGACAATGTCGACGTTATTAACTATCGCATATTTCACACACTGATCCAACATTGATGTTACTGCATGCATCCTAGATAACCAAGATCGACTAAGAATTACATTGTGAGAGGTTGGCGAATCTACAACCACAAAGAGTACCATTACCTACTTTTTGACACGCTCTCAACCTAACTGTACTAACCCTTCAAATTCTCCAACCACCACAGCTTTAACTCTTGTAAAACCCACTATTGTCCATTCTGACTTTAAAATAACTTGTGGTCATTTAAAATTTGAATAAGTCGACAAGAAAAGAATGTTTGTTGAACTCTCGGTGTCCGTCAGAACTCTTCGTACTTCTTCGCCATCAATTGCAGTTACGATTACAACTGCATCCTCATGCGGCCCAACAATATCTCTCATGTCGTCATCATCAAAAAAAAAAATGGGAGACGGGATTTGGTATATGTAAGGTGACATATTTGCTTTCTGAATGGGTGGTTAGACTTACCACATGCCTTTTCTGAGAAGAATTAGTAATCCCTGTCACTGAATCTAATCCAAAAATATTTAATATTTTGAAAAATTTACAAAGATTACTAACCTTTCTATTTCCTTTAATAGCTATTTTTTCCAGTTATCTCAATTATATTTTGATCCTCATCAGGATCTAGATACTCAGTAGATATATCAAACGGATCATCCACTTTGGAAATAACCAACGTTGTTTCTGATTTTGGGTACTGCCACAATTTCCTTGGAAGTTATATTTTGTTGAACTTGCTTCTTTACGTACGCTGTCAGTTTCCCGTTGTCGATTAAAGCTTGTATTTCCTTTTCTAACGCTACACAATCCTTCGTGTCATGCCCCACTTCTTCATGATATTTACAATATCAGTTATTTCAGCTTTCCCGATGGGTTTGAATCGGGACAGGTTTGCGAAAAAAAAGTCCTTCTATGATTTCTCGAAAATGGTTGACACGTATTCAGTTAGGTCTATAAAGTGTGCATGTCAGATTCATTTATTTGAGAAAGGTCAGCTACCAGACTGGCCAATATACCTGACTCGTTGAGGTTGTGACACATGTTCCTTCACTTATAACTCGTGCACAATGGTGGCACAACACTTACCGATTGAGGCTGTGGAATACGACTCAGTTTCCGTACACTCTGCTGGTATGTCATTATTGCCACTTGTGAGCTTTTCTGAATTTGTGCTGCTAACTGAGATGCTTCAGTCTCTTCAATCAAAATTTGCTTCTCCACTTGAGCTAGCAAGGCAAGAACATAAATGATTGTTTCTTTGTAACTGTTTGTTTCGTAGGATCAGGTAATAATCCCAATCTATACTCTGTCAAAACCACTCTTTCTTTGTAATTTTCAAGATCGGTTTTAGTGTCCACGAAGCGTCGAGTATAATCCATTAAGAATTTTCCCACCTTCTGCCGACAGTTAACGATTGTGTCCCCATTGGATCAGAAACTTTTGCTTTCCATGAATTATTGCCTGAACATTACCCTGAACATATATAAATTCTTTATGCAACCTTGGGGTAATCGATTGTACCACTTTGAAACCCGATATTTAAGCGTCATCGAAAAAGCTCGGCAGATTAGTTTGTTATCATTGTCAAACTCAACATGAAATTCTGAAAAGCTTTTAAATGATTTTCAAAATCCGAAAGCGGAAAAGATCTCCAGTTATGCCCTAATCTGAAAGCCCCACTTCCTAGAACTTCTGTATGGGTTGCATATAAACCTTTTCTGCTTAAGTTGGAAAACTGACTCCCGAACCTGTACCCATAAGCTTGACTTCCCGATGGGAATTGTAACCGAGGGATGTTAACTTGTTCTCTTTTGTTGATCGTGATAACACTCTTTTTCTCGGCAGAGATTGAAGTTCTTTTGTCAACGCTAATTTAACGATGCTTTGATTTTTTTCGCCCGACGAGACTTTCGACGTCGGATTTCTTGTTCTCTCATGATCCTTTTACCCTTTCTAAGACGTCGGATTTCTCGCTCTGGAGATGACGACTCGTCTGAATCATCATCAGTGGAATCACTATAATCTCATCTGACGCGACGCTCGGTTTTTCTTTCCAACATATTATTTTGCACCCAATCAAGGGATCAACATCTTTGGTTAACTTCTTCTTTATCTTCATCAAACATTTTTTCTCTTTGGTCTAACGAGTTATTCCTCTTTTCAGCTAAAGCTATCTCATTTTTGCGTTCAATTTTGCTATATTATCTACAAATGTTTGCATCGTATGATGAGAATCGATCGTTTACACCTCATGTGATCATTTTGGTCACGAGTGTCATACTGCTCCTCAGAATTTCGGTTCTTGGAGCCCGACACAATTATGTTAGCATCTTTACTTAACGCTTTTCCCTCTACTGTTTTGATATTCACCTCTCTATGTGCTGTGATTTAGGAGAACTAGGTTGCCGGGAATCACTTCAGATTCCCACAATGGCGTCAATGATAGTTCTAGAAATATCTAGAGCTTTGATTCGCTAGTTTTGCTACAAGAATAGATAAGTTGTTACTTATAGATAGAATGGTGAGATTCATAGAGAGATAAAGGTATCAGAATAATATTATATATTAAAAACGTACTTGCCCCCAAAATGGTACTTTCCTTATATAGTGACAATAATGGAGCCCATTTCATACAAGTAGTCCTTCTAAACTATCTTTCTCCTTTTTACACCCATACCTCTCATATTACAAATTAAATCCTTATCATTTATAGTTTTATTAGTACAAATACATATAATTATATTATGTTGGTCCAAGATAACCTAGATATTTTTTCCACCCTTATCAAAGAGTATATTGTGTAGAAAAAGTTTTAAACATCTTTAAGAATCCAAAACAGTGAACCATAATAATTCCAATATTTACCATCAAGAGGATCACTAGGCATATGTCTATTATATAGCTCAGTAGTCTCATGTTTATATGTATAAGAACATGCAATAATATAATATGCACAAATCCATATAGCTTCGACATCTAAAACTAATTTATTATATTTATTTTTAGTAGCTTTAACAATTTCTTTCAATTATTTGTTTCCATAACCCAAGGTCGAGCATAGTAGGACGCCCTTAAAATATAATCGATATAATCATTATATGTCATACGTTTTTCATTTTTTTATAACTAGTTGAAATATATGACATAAACATCTAGTGTAAAAAAATTTGAGAACAATCAGGTTTGCAATCAGTTTGAACAAACTAAATAGCTAAACCATTCGCATATGCATTGTCAAACATAATTGACAATTTTTAATTTTAAAATCATCCATACACTCTAACATACTATCTTTAATTACAGTAGCATTGTTCTTACCAAATGAACAAAAACATATAATTCTTCTTTGTATTGTCCACTCAGAATCTATCCAATATAAAGTAACACACATAATATCAAAATAATAAAGTATTTTTATATCACTAGTCAATGAACATTTCTAGTCCAAAGTTGATATTGTACCATGAATATTTTTTGTTCTTTAAAATATGTAAAATATCATGTTCTCATCGAGGTACGCAGGATATGTGTGGCTCTTGGGGTTGACCCATTCACGCATCCAATCAACATATCTTCAATTGTCGCTAAAACCAAGTGGTTGTGAAGTACCAATAACATATTTCATGGTTTCTCCCTATATATATTTTGATTACAAATAAGTTTATTGCTGGTTTGAGGATTTATAGTTATATTCCGTTCTTAAAGAAATAGTAGGATAAATAAGCTTGTGCTTCTTAGGTAAGATTCTTGTTATACCCCTATTTCCGCTATTTATTTTCCCATCCTTACCGCTATATAATTTTTCTTAAACTTCATACATAGTTATGTTATCTTTTGGATTCAAAGTAAAGTGGTCTCATAGCAAAAAATAATTCTTTATATAATTATAACCATTACTAGTATTGGTGGTCATACTGCTAGCATCAGAAGAATATGTTTTGAAAATTGGGGTTTCTAGACTAATCTCTATGGGATCATGCATATTAAGATTATGATCATAATAATTTAGTTATGGATTAGCCTTATGTTGAATTAGGATATTTGATCACGTTTGTGTCATTTAAAGAATTGTTCTTTTAAAGTATGAAAAACTAGCGAATGAAATAAATATCAAACAATAATATAGATAAAAAATAAAATAGTAGACTAAGAACTTAAACCACCAATGATCCTACAACGTCAAATAAACTTGAGTAAGTATATAGATTATAAATTTTGATCAAATAATATATAAATAATATATAAGAAGATTATAGAAGAAAATACTATTTTGGGAGATTATAATATTTATTAGATTTGAGAGCTTTGGGAAGAATAATATTATTTAAGAGATAAATTGATAGATTAATATAGATAACAATAAGAAATTGAGGAGTTTCTTCTTTATTTATAGAGGAAAAAATCATTTTTTGGATTAAAACGCACATCGATCTCACTAATAGTAAATTTTTTAAGAAGGCTAAACGTATATCTGTTTTGGCCAATTTTTCGAGAAAACAAATAGTCGTTTAGCAAACGAATATTTGTTTTCCCAGAACGGATATTTATTATCCCAATGGCTATGGTGAGGTTTATTTTCGTCTGAGGGTAAGTTTGTAATTTTTGTTTAGAGTTTTTTGGAAGTTTGTAAGTATTTAATGTTTGAGTAGTGAGTAGAGGGAGAATTAAGCAGCCTAGTTGTATTTAATTTTCATTACCCTCATTTAATGTTGGTGGTTGGGTATTTATACCCTTACATCTGGGCCTTATGGGCTTTCGGGTAATGTTTAATGGACCCGGGTCAAGTTCAAGGACCCGTGAGCTCTTCTTAGGAGAGCAGGCAGCTTAGTCAAGAAGTGTTTAGGTTTTAAGTACTTTAGTTCTTGTTCGAACAGTCCAACGGGTGAGGTGTTTGAACTGTCCTGTCCGGTTTGGTAGTTTTTGTCCGAACTGTCCCTGTCCGTAATGGTAACGGAATCCGGACTCATCAGTAGCCCCTTTTTTAGGTGTTTGTTCAAAAACCTTTGTCAAAACCTGAAAAACAGTCCGTTGTCAGTGATAGTTTCATCCGGACAGGTCTTTCGAATTGTGTTATGGTTTTATCCGGACTGAAAAAATCTCTTTGAACCTGAACGGTTTTTTGCCAAAGTTCATGGGACACGTGTCTCTCTTTGGTTCGTTACTTTAGCCATTTTTTCACCTTGAATTTCGTACCCACCTTCTCTGAAAAGCAACCTCTTCATTAATTAAGGTGACATCAGCATCGTCTCTTAATCATTGCAAATCCTTTCGAATTCTCCTAGGAATCAAAACTTCTTTTTGGGATTTACTATAAATTAAAACACTTTTCCACTGTTTTACTATCACTTTCATTCTCACTTTGCTAATTTTCAGAGCTTTCTCTCTCAAACACAAGTTGTTTACTTTGGTTGTTTATGTTCACGGCTAGGAACGCTTTAATCAGAGGCGGGTTGCTCAATCTATCTGAATTAGAAAAAGCAGGAAAAGTTGAAAGGGAAAAGCGCATCGCAGCAGGCTTACCTACTTCTCCCATCGACAAACCAGCAACCTCAACCACAGAGCCTGACCAGGGTTCATCCTCTACAAAAAGTGTCAGACCGAAGAGATTGTTTCAAACCAGCCTTTCCCCTATTGTCTCAGGTTCATCGGTTCAAGAGTCAGAACCCATTGTTGAACCAAGCTTAACAGTTACTAGCTTTAAAAAACCTTCCCCGTTCTTAGCCATGGGGTCAGATGCTGATATTTCTCCCAATAAATTGGTTGATCGAAGAAAAGGCCAGTTGGTCAAAGGGCAGGCTTCCAAAGGCACTCCTTCGAAATCAGACGCCAAGGATAGCAATACAGGGTCAGAAACACCCATTAAAGTACCCAAGGACAGGCTGTCCGGTCCGGAGGCTACTGGCTCAAGCCCCCGAAGAGAAACCTCCACATCAGAGCCCCGAAGAGGCTCCATTCGAGTCCGAAACCTCCGGACAGACTAGTGATGCTGCTGCTGCCAAAAAGGATAAGGGCAAAGAAAAACTGTACCTTAGGCACCCAGATCTGCCAGAGATCCTCGAAGGAAAAGTTGGACCTTGTTTCCATAAGGTCAGTGTTAAATATCTTCTCGCTTTACAAAAAATTAACTATGCTTTCATCCATACAGCCGAGTTGGGCCAGATGCATACGAAGTGGGGGATTCCGGAGAATGTGAAGATAAGAATCCCCATAGACCCCGAAACCCCAATGGATTGCAGATTTAGTGAAATAATCATCTTCACTGAGCTTTTTAACTGGGGTTTAAGGTTCCCCTTGGATCCGGAAATAGTTAGGTATTTCCATCTTATCAAGCTCTGTCCCAGTCGACTAAGCCTAAATGCCTGGTACACACTTATGGCCTGCATCATGGCCTCCAAGCTCTCCGGGATTCCTCTACCAATGGAGGAATTCGCAGCTGTGGCCAGTCTCTGCAGGAACCACCACATTCTCTTCTATCACTTCAACATGGGTGATAATTATAAAGCAGTGGATGATCTGCTTGAATCGGAGAGAAATTGGAGGACTCAATTCCTGTTCGTAAGTCGCGCTTGGGGGAATGGGAGGAGAATCAAGGCTGGAGTCAACCCAAGTCTCCTCACCAGAAGATGCAGGAGTGATCGTAAGTGTCCTACCTTACATTTTTCTTTTTACTTTTATCGAATTTGCCTAAACTGACTGGTCTTGTCTTTTGTCTTAACAGAACTACCCAAAGACTTCAATGACTACCTAAAGTCCGGGCAGACCACTTGTACCAAGATCAAAACTTGGGCTGCTGAAAAGTGGGGGAACCGGTTTCATGATGCTTTTACAGGAGGCAATTTTGCAAGGTCTCACCTCTGGAACACCACTGGCCGGAGGGACTTGACCTGGGAAGAACTCACCACTCCACCCCCTCCGGATGTAGTCCTCAAGAGAACGCACGCACCGTACGGGTCATTATACTTGCCAGGTCGGGCCAAGGCCCCGAGTAAAATGAAAGGCAAGAAGGGGAAGGGCAAGAAGGTTGCAGGTGAGGCTAACCCTGCCGAGATGGAGGAGGCTGCTCCAACAAACCCAGAGGGGCCAGCCCCAAGCCAGATTGATGCTGCTCTGCTAGAAGTGGTAGAGCATGAAAGTGCTAGGGAAAAGGTTCAATCCCCAAAACCCCCAAGGGTCCCTAAGAGAGACCGAAAACGGGGAGCAGAAAGCAAGGACATGGAGGCTAAGAAGAAAAAGACCTCCAGGGGTGATGGACTTTCTCTCCGGCCTCTGAAGCCTCTCCCCCCTGTAGACCCTACTGATCCAACACTAGCAGAGGAGATGCTTGGTGATTTTCAAACCGATGAGGTTGGAGGAGGAGACCTTTGCATCGATGGTGTTGACATCACCGGGCTTGATGGACTTGGTGACTATTTTGCCAACCTCCCCAGAGACGATTTTGTTGGGCCTTACCTTCCTCCGAGTACTTCGAAAACCGTCACTTTTAATGGTAAGACTTTTACTGTTTCAAGTGAAAGGGATATTATAGCTCACTCCATATTAAGTAATGTTCAGCCAGTGCTTGTTTTGGAGAAACAAGTTCGAAGTCAGGCAGATACTATCAAAGATCTCAAATCTGACAAAAAGAGAATGTCCGATGATCTTCTTACTGCCACTCAACATGTTGACATTCTAAAGGGATAGAACGAGGAGCTAAATAAGAGCCAAGAGGGGTGGATAAAAAAGGTTACCACTTCAGAAGACACTATCAGAGAGCTCCGGGAGAAGCTGCCCGGATTGGAGAAAGATCTCACATCTTTGAAAGAGGAGGCAAAGGCCAAGGACCAAGTCATCCACAACTTGACAAATGACAAGATCGCGCTCGAGAACACAGTGTCCAAGGCTGCAGAGGAGAAAGCAGATCTGCTAAGGGAGCAAGAGGCCAAGATTCAAGCCAAGATCGATGCTTATGCCAACAATGTAATAGACATTGAAGAAGAAATGTATGCCAAGGTGAAGTCAGACATGGTCTTACTTTTCCATGAGAATTTTCCGAAGAGGAATCTGGGAGACTTATGGATTTTTGTAGAATATCCAGACCTTCTCTTCCAGACAATGGCCGAAGGTGACAGGTTTGATTTCTCCAGTGCATCCTCATCTGATGACGAAGAGAACACCGGGGAGAGCCCAAACGAGGAGAAGGACAATCCTAAGAAGAAGAAGACAGATGAGGCTGAGCCATCTTCAAAGGCTCAGTCTTAGAATTTGAATTATTTTTTTATCTTTTATGTTATCTGAACTAAAGTCCTTGGAAGGACAAGGCATTTTTGTAATTGTGTCCGGTATTTGACCGGATAGATCTTTTGTTTTGTCTGACAATTTAAAAGTCCTTGGAAGGCCAATGCACTTAGGTTATTTCAATGAATATCCTTGTTCTGCACAACTCTTGCATCCTTTCATAGTTTGTTTTAATTTTGGTGGCTAGTGTAAATAGCCCATAGTTATTTCATAAGCATTCTAAAGTGAGAGTGTTTAAATTCTCTGATGACAAATGTTTAAGTAGTCATCAATTCTTTAACTCAACCCGGATGGTGTGACAAAAGACAAAGTAAGAACACTTCGAATTTTTTGAAGAAGGCATCAAATTTCATTAAAAAGCCCGGACACCTAATTAAAACCTCCCCGTGCCACCAGGGTAGGAAAGAGTATGCCCCCAAATATTTACATGGATTTTTAAACAAGTAAATATTTACATAGCTTCTATTCCAAGTACATCCGGAGATGCTCAATATTCCAAGGGTGATTTAAAACTCTTCCATCCTTGTCTTCTAGCCAATATGTTCTAGGTTTAAGCTTTGAAATGACCATATAAGGTCCTTCCCAAGTTGGGGCCAGTTTGCCGAGCAGCTTCTCTTTAGTGTGTAAGAAGACTTTCCTCAACACCTTGTCCCCCGGCTGGAAATCTCTTCTTTTAACTCTAGAAGCAAATCTGTTTCTCATCAAACCCTGATAGTGTTCAGCCCTAAGGTAAGCCTTAACTCGTATTTCCTCTATTAGGTCAAACTGACCTCTGACTTCCACTTCGTTTGCGTGTTCGGAGAAGTTGTGAACCCAAAATGAAGGGAGAGTTGCTTCTATGGGGGCTATTGCATCCATACCATAGACCAAGGCAAAAGGTGACTCTTGTGTTGCAGCCCCAGGTGTAGTCCGGTAGGCCCACAAAACCTCTTGTAAATAGCTAGGCCACTTCCCAGCAGCCCCTTCCAAATTATTCTTTAAACCGAACAATATAGTTCTGTTAGCCACTTCAACCTGATCATTCGCTTGTGGGTGGAAAGGTGAAGAGAAACAATGTTGTATACCCATTGAGGCACGGAAACTCTCCATTTCCTTGTTGTCGAACTGTGGCCCATTGTCTGTCGTTATCTTTTGTAGAACACCAAATCTGCAATAGATGTTGGATAAAATAAATTTTATGACAACTTTTGATGTTGTTCCTACTAGGGGGGCTGCTTCAATCCACTTCGAAAAGTATATATAGCAACAATTATAGTTTTGCACCCTCCGGACGTCATAGGAAGAGGTCCCACTAAATCCAACCACCATCGAGCAAAAGGTATAGGCTCAGAAATTGACTCTAAAGGGATGGCTGGGACATGAATTTCATTGCTATATATTTGGCATGGATCACACCTTCTCACCAGCTCCTTAGCATCCTGCATTATAGAGGGCCAATAATAGCCAGCCAGTAAAAATCTCCCTTGTTAGAGCCCTGAATCCACAATGATCTGATCTCTCACCATCATGCAATTCGGAGAGGACTACTTGAGACTCATCATCTCCCAAACATCGCAAAAGAGGTTTACTGTAAGACTTTTTATACAGAACGTCTCTTAGTATGATAAAGCCACGAGCCTTGTGCTTCATTTTTCTTGCTAGTGATTTATCCGGAGGCAAGATGCCATCGGAGAGATACTGCAAGAGAGGAAATCTCCAATCTTGAGGTTGTTTCATCTGTACTTCGAAAATTTCTTCCTCTTTACCCACATTAAGTTGAATGGAAGGGCTCTCCAGTACATGGATCCAAGGATATGACTCAGTGTATGCTATGGTTGCCAATGAATCTGCTAGTTCATTCTCTGCCCGGGGTATATGCTCATAAACAACGCTTTTGAACTTAAGTGCCTCATTTTAAAGAAGAAGTAAGTACTTCACTAGTTGCTCCTTTTTGGCCTCAGATTGACCTTGCGCATGGTGGATAAGAAGCTGGGAATCACTCATCAGCTTGACCTTTTTGGCCCCACAAATATAAGCTAACTTTAAACCAGCTATAGTTGCTTCGTATTCGGACTCATTGTTGGAAGCCCTAAAAGAAAAACATATAGCCTGGTACATCTTGTCACCATACGGAGAAGTCAAACATACCCCTGCACCACATCCCATAGTACTTGATCCACCATCTGTCCGGACGAGCCAGACCTTTTTATCTTTCATCTCAGTAGTTTGCTCTGTATCCCTATCAGAGTGGAATTCAACTAAAAAATCAGCCACAGCTTAGGCTTTGATTGCTGTTCGAGGAGCAAAATCAATATTGAAGTCCCCCAATTCCACTGACCATTTAGTCATTCTACTTGAAATGTCTGCCTTTTGAAGGACATTCTTCAAGGGAAAAGATGTCCGGACGGTAATAGGATGAGCCTGAAAATAAGGCCTCATCTTTCTTGGAGAAATTACCAAGGCTAATGCTAATTTTTCGAGTTTTAAATAGCATTTTTCTGCATCTATCAAGCTCTTGCTGATGTAGTATACTGGATGGGGGTAATTATCCACCTCTCTTACCAATACAGCACTGATGGCACAACTTGAAACTGCCAAGTATACGAAGAGTGTCTCTCCATAAACATGTTTAAATAAAGTCTTGGGGGAGGACAGATGTTTCTTAATCTCATTGAAGGCCTCATCACACTGTGAAGTCCAGTTAAATCCCTTTGCACCCTTTAAAGTTTGAAAAAATGGGGTACATCTGTCCGAAGACCTTGAGATGAATCGGTTTAAAGCAGCCAACCTCCCAGTCAATCGTGGTACTTCTTTAACATTCCGAGGATGCTCCATTTGGAATAAAGCATTTAACTGGTCCGGATCGGGCTGTATCCCTTGCTTACTTATGATGAGTCTATAATTGTTTGGAAGAATATTTTGGATCTTGTGCTTGATGTGACTAGAGAGAGAAAGTATAGAGAGAGAAACAGAATGTAATAGAATAATATTCAATGTCCCACCTACCAAGAAAGTGGGTCACCTTTTATACTAAAATAAAGTGGACCCGCTTGAATCCTTAGTGGGCTTTTTACATATTTGATCAGGCCCCTTAGTAAGTACTATATTTACACATTGGTCCCCGAGAAATCCTAAATTCCTTAATAACTACATCAAGTAACCTTTATTCACAATTAAATCCTCATTGTTTACATTTGGCGAATTCTACCCTCATCAGTAGCCCCCCAGTCTTCGGGAGTATCAAGAGCGAAGACTCACTGCCAAACCTACACCTGTCATCCGCAGTCTCCTGTGCTTCGAGCCAATGACCTATCTTTGAACTAATTATTCTTTTTCCTCTTGCGTCGGACGTCACACGACGCTATTTTTCCCGACCTGACCTTCGGTCGTTCGATGGCACTCCCGCAGCATTGTTTTATCTTTGCCCGAAGGCAATACTCAGGCTCTGTTGGATTTTTCTTACCCGACGTTCGTAGTTCTGAGTTAGGTTGATTCCCGCGTTCTTTTGAGCTCCTGACCCGGGCCTCTCTGTGATGGGCCGGCTCTTCATCTGTTCCGGGCCTCTCTGTGGTGGGCCGGTTTTTCACAATGGATACAGTTTCGAAGGCCCATATCGTCAATTGGCTCGAAGGGGGTAGCCTAGGTAAGCCTTCGTCAGAGGGTGGTTGACACGTGTCATCGTCTTACAGGACTCATCTTTGCCAGACTAGGTTCTTAGGGAGACTCTTTGTCTTCCCGCTGTGCTTTTGTCGATTGGTATCCCCCGGTCATTCAGCCTTGCCTATAAATACTCCACAATTCTTGATTTCTCTCAGAGGCATTCTAGAGAGAGAAAGTGTTGTCAGATCGTTTTCTAGAGAGAGAAATTGCTGCCAGACCATTTCTAAAAAGAGAGAGTACTGTCAGACCATTCTTGAGAAGGGAATGTTTGCATGAAACCCAGATACCTAAACCATACATCAACCAAGAAAAAGAAAAAGCCTGTGTGGAGTTTCCAAGAGTGGGCTAGCATCGGAGATCGAGCCGAGGAATACCGACGTGCCGGCTTGATTTTGGGATCTAACTCAAAACCTTTTACTCTCGTCCCACATCCTCACGACCCTGTTTTAGCCACCTCGATCGCTGCTGAATCCTTCGTTTTGCCCGACCTTCTCAGCTCTCCATCTCCCGAGATCAGCCTATCTCCGGAGACCGTTGTCCTTTCTTCTAGTAACAGCTCCTCTCGTTTCCCTGCAATTCGGTCGGAGAATCCGACCCCTCCGTCTGTTAACTCGTTCGTTCCGTCATCTCTGTTCCCGCCCCGACGCGCTCGCAAAACTAAATTCTTGACCATGGGCGAAGACAGTCCCTCTACATCTCCCGCAGGAGGTAACTATCTTGAAATGGTTCAGCTTACGCCCTCAATTCGAGGGTATCAGACCGGTACTAACACTGCGGTAACTTTTTTAGGTTTGCCCAAGCGCTAGTTGACGCCAGAGGAGTTGGAAGCGGCTCATCGGGATTTTTCGGGTAATACGGCTGAACCCTCCACCTCTCGAGTACGGTCATCGGACCCGAATGCTGCAACTGCCCGAAGCTCTGACCAAGCTCCGGACCCCGAAGTGGGAGAATCAGAGGTGGACGTTGCTCCCGCGGAGGTCTGCGTTGCTGCTGTTGGTAATGCAGCTAACCCTCCTGACGATCCTCTGCCCGAAGAAGTTTAGGCTGCAATCACTACTACCTATTGCAGCTGGCTTCGGTCGAAGGATGTCGTTTCTCTCTATGAGGGGGAGTACCTCTACTTCTATGAGTCTGAATATAAGGATTTGCTGATCCGCTGGGGAATTCCCGAATGCGTCAATGTTCGGTTCCCGGTTCCCGGGGAGACCCTCGTTCACGTCCGATCTCGGGAAATCGTAGTGTTCACCGAACTGTTCAACCGGGGTCTGCGCTTCCCCTTAGATTCCGAGATCGTGCTATACTTCCGCACCCTCCAGATCTGCCCGTCATAGCTGATGCCGAATGCCTGGTATACTTTAATGTCCTGCATAATGGCTTCCCATCTTTCAGGTCGGGTTATGCCTATGGAGGAATATATTGCTATGTCAGGTCTGTCCAAGGCTCCGAAGTCCCCGTTCTTCAACTCTTCCTTAGGAAACAAGTGGAAGATAGTTAATGACTTCTTGGAGGGGGACAAAGGCTGGAAGCATCGGTTTGTATTTCTGAGCGGGTGCTGGGAGAACGGTCTTCCCTATACCCCAGAGAACAAGAGGCATCCGCTTCGGACTTGGGTCCATGACGGTACCGCTCTTCTCCCCGTTTTTTTTAATATATACCGAACCTTCGTGCAGTGTCGAATGAGTGGTTGCAAGGGTTGAAGAAAGGCCACTTGAAGGCCGTTGAGGCCACGTTTGAGGTGCTGAAAGGCTACGCTCGGGCGCATTGGGGTCGGGCTATGCATCGGACCTTCAAAGATACAAACTTAATCATGAGTAACCTCTGGCGTTGCTCATCCGAGGTGCTCACCATCGAGCAGTTGCGACAGCCCCCGAGCTTGGAGGATGTGATCGCGAAAACCGGCGCCCCCGGGTCACAGGTGTATCTGCCAAAGCGCAACAAGGCGCCCAGCAAGCGCCCGAAGTCAAATGACGAGGCCGGGGAGAACGAAACTAGGACTGCGGTGGCGGGTGTGCTGATTCGGGAAGAGGCGCCCGTTCGTGAAGGTGCAGAGACGAACCAAGACCAGGCTCCAGTGCAGAAGAGGAAAGGTCACGCTGATGCGGAGGGGGCTAAGGCAAAGAAATCCAAGCACTCCAAGACAGTGAGTATGCCTGTGGACGGCGCGGGGGATGGCCCCATAGGATCGAAGCTGTCTGATCAGGACGGTGCTGCGAAAGGTATCCTAACGGCGGACCTTGTGGAGATTCCCGATGATGTCGAGCCCCCCCAAGCGTCGGACCCAGCTGCAGCCTCGTCGAGCGGTCCGAATTATCCGGTGCTGACGATGCTTGGCAGTCCGCACACGTTCCCGCTGCGGGGATCGGATGGTCTGGCTTTATCCCTGTACAACTTGCTCATACCAGCGGCCTTGAAAGAGCGTCGGTCGATCGAGGTAGGTCAGCAGCTGGTGGGCGCTGAGGCAAAAATTGTCAGCCTGACCGGGGAGGTGGAAAAGGCTAAGGCGGCTCAGGTGTCAGTGGAGGGTCGGATCGTGGAGGCCGAACGCATCGCGGAAGAGGCAAAGACTGCCATGGAGGAGGCGAGGAAGGCTGCGGAGGAGACGACAAAGGCCGCGAAGGAGGCGAAGAAAGCCGCGGAAGACCGTGCTGCTGCCTTGACCCAGGAGGTTCAGAAGCTGAGATCTTCGAACGTTGCCTTCGCAAACCGGTGTAGGAAGTGGTCAGAGAAAGAAACTGCCGATGCCAAAGCCGCGTATGTGCTGTCGTTCCACAACCGCTTCCCAGATCTTCACCTCGGGACAATGTGGTTGGATGTGCCAGAGGGGGACCGCCCCGAGGAGGTCGACTGTAGAGATGAGGAAGAATCTGATGATGCTGAAGAGGAGGAAGAGGACGAGTGACTCAGAAGTCGCGCTCGTTTTTTTTTGTTTAGTTGTTTTTGTTACTCTTTGGGGGGCGCGGGGTCCCCTATTAATATTGCTTATAAATATGTTTAACTATGTTTTGGGGGTCGCGGGGTCCCCTATCAATATATTGACTTTTCTGGTTATGTCCTTTCACATATTATTGCCTGGGCAAAATAAAGTAGTTCTGTGAAAAATCCTAAGTACAAGCGTAATATTGGAAATTCCTGATAGGATCGGGAATCGTGAAGTGTGGATCGGTTGGGGCACTGAAAAACCAAAGTAGGTTCTGTAGATCAATGCAAGATTGAAACTTTTTCCCAAAAGGTCGGGAAAATTAAACATGTAGATCAGTTGTAAAAACTGAAAAACCAATTAAGGTTCTGTAGATCAATGCAAGATTGAAACTTTTTCCCAAAGGGTCGGGAAAATTAAACATGTAGATCAGTTGTAAAAACTGAAAAACCTATTAAGGTTCTGTAGATCAATGCAAGATTGAAACTTTTTCCCAAATGGTCGGGAAAATTAAACATGTAGATCAGTTGTAAAACTGTAAAACCTATTAAGGTTCTGTAGATCAATGCAAGATTGAAACTTTTCCCAAAGGGTCGGGAAAATTAAACATGTAGATCCAGTAATATTAGTAGGAAAAGACGCAGACCAGCTCGTCAGCTGACCAAGGTCGTAACACTTTAATATTTGGAAGGCAAAGAAAAAAATTGATTAATGTAATCAGGTGATCGGGTATTTATGATGCCTCGTTAAAACCTTCTCGCGCCACCAAGGTAGGAAAGAGTGCATCCCCGATAAATAAGTTTTTACAGACTACATCGAACGAATTACAAACATTTTGCCGCTATTCTAAATACAATTTTAGGTGTTCGATATTCCACGGTAGCCTCAAATGGTGCCCGAGCCTGTTTCGCAGGCGGTATGTCCCGCTCTTGATTTTTTCCACAACTTCGTACGGCCCTTCCCAATTCGGGGCGAGTTTATCGAGGCTCTTGTCCTTGGTGTGAAGAAAGACGCGCCTCAAAACCTTTTCACCGACCTTAAATTCCCGACGTCTGACTTTAGAAGCGTATCGACTTCTCATCAGGGTCTGATAGTGTAAAGCGTTTAATTGGGCGCGGTTGCGCTTTTCTTCTATAAGGTCGAGCTCGAGGCGTCGGCTATCGTCATTCGTTTCCTCCGCATATGTTCCGATCCTGAAAGACGGAAAGATGGATTCCGCAGGGGTTACCGCATTCATACCATATACCAAAGCGTAAGGCGATTCCTGAGTAGCCGTCCGAGGGGTGGTTCGGTAAGCCCATAGTACCTCTTGTAGGTAGTCGGGCCATTTTCCGGCCTTTCCTTCAAGGTTTTTTCTGAGGCCGTCCAAAATGGTCCGGTTGGTTACTTCGAATTGCCCGTTTGCTTGAGGGTGGAAAGGAGCGGAGAAACATTGTCGGATCTTATGGGTGATGCAGAACGCTTTCATTTCCCCGCTATCGAACTGCGGTCCGTTATCCATAGTTAACCTCTGCGGTACCCCGAAGCGACAACATATGTTAGACCAGACAAATTTGATGATATCTTTGGTCTTGGTGGCGGATAAAGGTTCGGCTTCGACCCACTTGGAAAAATAGTCCACTGCCACGACGATCGTCTGTCTTCCTCCCGACGCCATTGGTAGCGGTCCGACCATGTCGATTCCCCATCGGTCAAAGGGTAGTCCTTCGGATATGGATTCTAGGGGAGCCGCGGGGACGTTTATTGTGTTTCCGAACCGTTGACATGTATCGCATGTTTTGACTATCTGTCGCGCATCCGTTGTTATTGTCGGCCAATAGAATCCTGCAAGAAGAATCCTTCTGATCAGAGCTTTGTAACCGCAATGCGCTGCACCTTCACCATCATGCAGTTCGGATACGATTATTTGCGACTCATGGACCCCTAAGCATCGGAGCAGAGGGTGGCTGAAGGATTTTTTGTATAGCACTCCACCTAATAGGATGTAACCCTGAGCCTTGTTGTGTATTTTCCGAGCTGAGGCGTTATCACTGGGTAACCGACCTTCAGCCAAGAAGGCGATAATGTCACGCCGCCAGCCTGAGAGGGTTATCGAAGAGATCTGACAGGCGATTTCAGGTCGGTTGTCTAACTCTTGGCGCTTGATAATAGATGGGCTTTCTTGTTCGACCACCCAAGGATAGTTACTGGAGCAGGAGAGTGTTGCCAAAGAATCAGCGGCTATGTTTTCGCTTCTCGGGACATGCTCGTAGGTGACCTTGTCAAACGAGGCGGCTAGAACCCTGAGCGCTGCTAGGTATTGTACCAAATGTTCTTTACGAGCCTCCGCGCTCCCCGAAGCTTGGGTTATCAAAAGTTGGGAATCGCTTATGAGGCGCACCTGCTTTTCCCCACATACCTGTGCTAGCCGTAATCCTGCCAAAGCAGCCTCGTATTCAGCTTCATTGTTCGAAGTGGGGAAACCAAATCAGACGGCTTGGTGCATGCCAATACCCAACAGGGTTACTAACTGTATACCTGCTCCACAGCCGCTGATGTTAGCCCCTCCGTCGGTACGAACAGTCCATTCGCCCAGTGCGTCCTCTTGAGAAGGTGCGTCCTGATCAGGTCGTTCGGAATGGAATTCTACTAAAAAGTCGGCCAGGACTTGGCCTTTAACGGTCGTCCGAGGTTCGTAGTCGATGCCAAAATCGCCCAGTTCGACCGACCATTTGGACATTCTCCCGGACATGTCTGGCCGCTGGAGGATGTACTTGAGTGGAAATGATGTTCAGACCATGATAGGGTGGGCTTGAAAGTATGGGCACATTTTCCGCGCTGCTGTCACCAGGGCGAGTGCCATTATTTCCAACTTTAAGTACCGGGTTTCCGTATCTAACATGCTTTTGCTCACAAAGTAAACTGCTGTAGGGGCCGGGCCTGACTCGCTAATCAAAGCCGCACTAACCGCGAAGTCGGTAACCGCAACATAAAGAAAAAGTGTCTCGCCCGCGATGGGCTTTGTCAAAAGGTTCGGTGATGATAGATATCGTTTGATTCCTAAGAACGCCTCATTACATTCGGGAGTCCACACAAAAATTTTAGCCTGTTTCAAGACCTGAAAAAAGGGAGCGCGCTTATCAGACGAGCGAGAAATAAATCGATTTAAGTCCGCCAGACGCCCAGTAAGGATCTGAACTTCCTTGATGCTTCGGGGAGGAGTCATATCGGTCAGAGCCCTCAGTTGGATAGGATCGGCTTCAATCCCTTTTTCGCTAACGAGGAAACCTAGGAACTTTCCTGATCGGACCCCGAAGGAGAAATTTCCCGGGTTAAGCTTGAGATTTATTCCCCGCGAGCTATGAAAGGTTTCTCTCAGATCGGTAAGGTGTGCTTCATCCGCGCTGCTTTTAACCAACATATCGTCGATGTATACCTCCATATTCCTCCCAATTTGACCTTCGAACGTTTTGTTGACCAGCCTCTGATATGTTGCGCCGACGTTTTTCAGTCCGAAGGGCATTACTTTGTAGCAGTACAGTCCTCGGCTTGTGATGAATGTGGTGCTTTCTTGATCCGCAGCGTGTAATTTGATCTGATTATAACCGGCGTATGCATCTATGAATGACAACAATTTGTTGCCCGACGTCGAATCTACCAACTGATCGATTTTTGGCATCGGGAACAGGTCCTTCGGGCATGCCCGATTAAGATCGGTGAAATCCATACACATTCTCCATTTCCCATTTTTCTTCTTGACTAGAACGGGTAACTTGCTTCCTTGATATGACCGACGTTGATCATTCTCTCGACTTCTCGTAAGATAATGTCTGCTTTTTCTTGGGAAAAAGCCCGACGCTTTTGCGAGATCGGTCTGGCGTTCCTGTTGATAGTTAGCTTGTGAACAGCAAAGGATTCTGGTACCCCGGTGACATCTCTTGAGCACCACGCGAACAGGTCGAAGTTTTCCCGTAGGAGAGTCAGCAGCTGTTCCCTGAAGATCGGCAAGAGGCATACCCCAATCCGCAGGGCTTTCCACATATCGAATTGGTATTGCTCGCATTCTTCGTCCGTCGTTAATAGGCTCGGGGCTTCCCTGGGGTCATCGACGGGGTGCGATTCCAGGGCCAGCCCCTTTAATTGCTATTCCCGAGCTTGAGTCATCTCTTGATCCTTTTTAGGTGCTAATGCCGCCCGGTAACATTCCCGTGCTGCTTTCTAGCTACTTCGGACCACTCCCACGTTGTCTCCGACCACGTATTTCAAACATTGGTGAATCGTAGAGGATACCGCATGCATTCGCGATATCCACGATCGGCCTAAAATGGCATTGTGGGAAGCCGGCGCGTCTACTACCACGAATAAAACCGTAACCTCTTTCTTGAACGGCCCGCAACCTAATTGGACTACGCCCTCAAATTCTCCTATAACGTCGGCTGCTGACCCTGTGAACCCTACTATGGTGCGGTCGGACCGCGCGATCACTGGCGGTGTTCTGAACTTGGCAAAAGCGGACGTGAAGATTATGTTGGCCGAACTACCGGTATCCACCAAGATGCGCCGAACCTCCTCCTCCGCAATGGCCGCCCCGATTACAATGGGGTCTTCATGGGGGCCGGCTATGTCTCTCATGTCGTCGTCGTCAAAGTACAGAATTGGAGAAGGGACGCTTCTGGTTTGGAAGCAAGTTCGGGATTCCAACTGAGTGGTTAGGTTGACGATGTGCCTCTTCCTGTACGAATGCGTAACTCCTGCCATAGAATCTCCCCCAAAAATAGTTAGAGATTCAAAAAATTCACAAAGGCCTCGTACATTACCGACGTTCTTCTCGGCATCTTCCTCGATAATCCCGATGATGTTGCGATTTGCTTCGGGATCTAGGTACTCGATGGAAACATCGAATGGATCGGTTACTTCTGAAATCGCCATGGTGGTTTCTGGTTTCGGTACTATCGCGACTTCCTTCGAGGTCGTGCTCTTCTGTGCCTTCTTAACATATTCCAAGAGATTTCCGTGTTCTATGAGCATCTGTATTTATTTTTCAAAGCGATGCAGTCCTTAGTATCATGCCCGACGTCCTCATGGTAGCGGCAGTAGCGGTTATTCCTTTGCTCCCGAGGTGTCGGTATCGGGAAAGGTCTTCGATACATCCCGCTCTTCTTAGTTTTTGTAAAAAATAGTGTTTCGTTTCCGGATAATCTCTGAAGTCTTGTAAACAATTTCTTATTGAAATATTTTTGGGGTTCTCCAAAAATTTCAATTGGATAAAATCAGAGATATATATTTTGAACAGAGAGGATGAAAATAATGTGATCTTCTTTTCAACAGAACCCATATTTATAAATTCGACCAACCAAAAACAGTTTGGAAGTTAGGGCAGTTAGGGTATCTTAACTGGTTTTGTAATAAAACGGCCAAAATTTAAAATTTGAATAAAACGGTCAAATTTTCAATTTCAAAATTCTGTTGGACCCCGCAAGGGGCTCCGCCCCTTGACCCCGCTAATCGTGATATAATCTAACAAGCGTGCACTCTGCACTCTACGACTTGTTTGATAATATATCATGATTAAATTGGTCGACTAGTCGATCCAATTACACTAAAATAAATAACAGTTTTCTCGTAGATCAACGCTACACGTTCGGTAAGATCTGCAAAATATGCAGGTCGGATCCACTTGTTTGACATGGGACGTGAAGCTGTCTGTCCTGTTTGTTTCGGTCTCGGGCTTGTCAGGACCGAGGGTTTGGTTAATACAGGAGGGTTCGGGTGTATCGTGCTGACCGGCTGTGCTCCCCTAGCGTAATCCGACCGAGTGCCTTGCCTTATTACTACCGATGCTTGGGCACTTTGCTGAATTTGCGCTGCCAACTCAGACGCTTCGGTCTCTTCGATCAATATCTGTTTTTCTATCTGAGCTAGAAGTGCGGAAAACGTGAATGCTTGTTTTTTCGTCACTGCCTGCTTCATTGGTCCAGGGAGCAGACCCAAGCGAAACGCGGTTAGGGCCACGTTCTCTTCGCAGTGGTCTAGGTCGGTCTTTGCATCGACGAATCGCCTGGTATATTCTCTGAGGCTTTCCCCTAATTCCTGCCGGCAATTCATAATGGTGTCTCCGTTGGCCCGAAAGCTTTCACTTCCCACAAAGTGTTGTCTAAACATTGTCCAAAACATCCTGAAGTTTTGGATGTAGCCCTGCGGTAAACGGTTGTACCACTTAGATGCTCGGTCCCTGAAGGTCATGGAAAAAGCTCTACACAGGAGTTTGTCATCGTTGTCGAAGCTCAGCATGAAGTTTTTGAAGGCTTCCAAATGATTATCTGGGTCCTTCTTCCCATCGTACTTTTCTAGTTTAGAAATGTCAAATCGTTTCGGGAGCGGCCCCGCTAATATCTCGTCGGACAATGGGGATGCCCTCCAATTGATACCGAACCCATACGTTCCTCCTCCAAGTCCTTCCGTCTGAACTCCGTAGGCTCCCTCATCTCCTAGGCCGACAAACTGGCTACTGGTTCGGTAACCTTGGTTCTGGCTGTTCGACGGTTGCCATGGCACTGGAGGCAGTGCTGCCCGCTCTTCACGGCTAGCAGTAGGCATTTCTTCCTTCTCAAATGATACCGGGGTCCGCTTCTCGGTGCTACCCTTCTTGTATTTTGGGGAGTCCGCCCGGGGCCCTCGGAGGCGTCGGGAAGGGTTCTTTTGTGTCCGCTGGGCCCTTTCCCGTCGCCGATACACTCTGCCCGACGAATCGCCCGAGGTGTAGTCAATTGTTGCGCCGCGATGGTCCTCCGGGTACCGCCGAGTCTTGGTATCTCGCCCTTCCTCGGGATGTGGCTCTCGATAATATCTCACAGGTCAGGCTTCGAGGCGCGGCCCAACATCATGGTCGGCCATCTCCCGATCCTCCAAGAGGGGTCCCTTGCCTTTTCCTTCCTGGAGCCTTTTCTCGTCCAGTGCCCGCTCCCTTTCTGCGTTTAGCCTGGCAATGTCTTCAAGGAGCTGCTTTCGGGTCATTATCAGGGTTGACCGCTTGTCCCGACCTTGGTCGCGGTGCTCCCGACCAGGCGCTTCTTCGCCCTCTGACACCGATACGGCTCGGATCACCTCTCTACCGACCCTCTCTATCACAGCTTCGTTGCTCATTTCGCAAAACGTGATTTTCAAAGAACAAAGATTCCTTTTTGGTATCACTCGTTCCCACAGACGGCGCCAATGATGAGTCTATAATTGTTTGGAAGAATATTTTGGATCTTGTGCTTGATGTGACTAGAGAGAGAAAGTATAGAGAGAGAAAGAGAATGTAATAGAATAATATTCAATGTCCCACCTACCAAGAAAGTGGGTCACCTTTTATACTAAAATAAAGTGGACCCGCTTGAATCCTTAGTGGGCTTTTTACATATTTGATCAGGCCCCTTAGTAAGTACTATATTTACACATTGGTCCCCGAGAAATCCTAAATTCCTTAATAACTACATCAAGTAACCCTTATTCACAATTAAATCCTCATTGTTTACATTTGGCGAATTCTACCCTCATCAACTTATTATATAGCCTAGGAATTTCCCGTACTGTACTCCGAACACACACTTTTCTGGGTTTAGCTTTAAATTCACTTTTACTAAGTTAGCAAAAGTTTCTTGGAGGTCTTCCAAGTGTAGTTTTTCATCCATACTTTTCACCATCATGTCATCAATGTATACTTCCATATTTCTTCCAATTTGATCAGCAAAGGCTCTGTTCACCAATCTCTGATAAGTAGCCCCGATATTTTTCAATCCAAATGGCATCACCTTGTAGCAATGAAGACCCCTGTCAGTAACAAACGTGGTATGCTCCTGATCCTTCGGATCTACTTGAATCTGATTGTACCCGGAGAAAGCATCCATGAAGGATAGTAGCTTATTCCCAGAAGTGGAATCTACCAGCTGATCAATCCGGGGGACTGGATATAAATCTTTTGGGCAAGCCCTATTGAGATCTGTGAAGTTAATGCACATACGCCACTTGCCAATTTTCTTTTTCACCAAGACCGGATTGGTAGTCCACAAAGGATATTGAGACTCCTTTATATGCCTCATTTTTGTGAGCCTGTCAACTTCTTGAACAATAACATCAACCTTTTCCTTGGAAAAAGCCATTCTCTTTTGTACCACAGGTGCTATGTCTCTCCGGATTGATAGGTGATGTGATATAATATCTGTTGGAACCCCAGTTACATCAGCATTGCACCAAGCAAAAACATGCTGATGGTCTTTTAGAAACTTCAACATTCTATTCTTCAGTCCGGACGACATTTTGGACCCTATCTTAACACTTTTTCCCTCTTCTAAAGAATGTGTTTCAACTTCTTCGACTGGTATCAACACTCCAAGGGTCTCTCTGGGGTCATCAGTTTCACCCTCACCCCTACAAAGCCCCTCAAACTAATTTTCTTCGTTGATACGAACTGCCCCCAACGTCCGTGGAGCCACTGCTGTAGTATAACACTCCCTTGCAACCTTTTGACTGCTTCAGACAACTCCCACCTGTCCTTGAACAACATATTTCAAACATTGGTGGACTGTCGAGGCCACTGCATGCATCCTAGAAAGCCAAGACCTCCCTAAAATATCATTATAACAAGTGGGACAATCCACCACAATAAAAATTATCCTGACCATCTTCTTAAAAGGGCCCTTGCCCAATAAAACTTCCTCTTCGAACTCCCCGATCACATCTGCTGAGATTCCAGTGAAACCCACAATTGATCTGTCCGAAAGCTGAATTACGGCTGAATTTTTCATCATTTTGTAAGTGGTTAAGAAGAGGATATTGGCTGAGCTTCCAGTATCCACCAAGATTCTTCTTATGTCATTGCCCCCAATGGATGCTCCTATGACAACAGTATCTTCATGAGGGCCAGCTATAGCCCTTAAGTCATCTTCATCGAAAACAATGAAGGGAAATAGAATTTGTGATTGATAGGAGGTCATGCCTCCTTCTAGCTGGGTGGTTAAAGTATGAATGTGCCTCTTTATTGAAGAAGCAGTAGGAGCTGTCATAGTATCCCCTCCGAAAATTGTAAGTTACTCAAAAAACTTAATAAGCCCGGAGACCGTTTTACAACATTCCTCAATGGCACCCACTCTATTTCGAGTTGGATCGGGATCCAGGTATTCTGATTCTACATCAAATCTTTCGATTATAACCATAGCTCCCTCCGGAGCAGCATTGCTCGGATTAACCCGATGAGCATTATCAGGCCTATTTCCTCCTCTTCTTTTGACATATGCCCCCAACTTTCCTCTTTCAATCAAGTTCTGAACTTCTTGTTTCAAGGCTATGCAATCGTCAGTGGTATGGCCAGTATCATTATGGTACTGGCAGAAAGAGTTATTACGATGTTCCCTAGGAGATTGTGGTGCGGCCGGCCTTCTATAGTGCACTTCTTCCTTTGTTTTATCATAAATTGTGGCCACACTTTCTTTTAATTCTGCAAACCACTCCGGTTGAACCCAAGGCCCTCTCTTATTTCTAGATTGTTGACTCTGGGCAGGTGCAGCTGGCTGAGATTGAGCTTTAGCCCTGTTATGCCCCTGTCCGGTCTCTCTTGCCTTGTTCCCGGACTGATTTTGGTTGGGGTTTGGTGCAACCGGGGCAGACCTCACCTGCATATACACCCTAGTTTTCTTTGTTTCATCAACATTGATTTGCTTTCCGACTTGATTCAGCAAACCTCCCCAAGTCATATCTTTCTTTCTGGTCACTAAATCAGCCAAATTTCCATGGTTTAAGCCATGTCTCAAGGATGCTATTGCTACTTGCTCGAAGCAAACAGCCAACCCATTTTTGGTGTTTACAAAACGACTTATGTATTCTTTCAATGATTCGTTTAGTTCTTGGGCACAATGGATTATTGTGTCCCCATTTCCCTTCAACTCTTTACTCCCAACAAACTGCCTTCGAAAGGCCACCCAAAAGGTATCAAAATTCTTGATGAGCCTTGAGGTAGGCTGTTATACCATTTTAGAGCACTCCCCGTAAAGGATTGGGAGAATGCTCTACAGAGTAACTTGTCGTCATCATCAAAATTCATCAAGAAGTTTTTAAATTGCTCCAACTGGTTGTCCGGATCAAACCTGCCATCGTATTTCTCCGTTTTAGTGCTATCGAACCTCTTAGGAAGGTTTCCGGACAGAATCTTGGAAAACAATGGATATTGTCTCCAATTCCGGCCACGACTGAACACAGTATCCTCATTGGGAGTTGCAAAAATACCTGGTTCATCGTGGAAGGCAAAAGAATCCATCAGCATCCGGTCTACATGCCTCCAGCTGTGAGATGATCCTTTGCTTATATTCTTCTTCAATTTCCCATGTCTACCCCTTTTTCTTGAATACGTTTTAATCAACTTTTGCTTCTTTTTGGATCGGCCCTCATCACTGCTGGAGGACAAGGACTCTTCAACTACATCCTGGTCCGAGGAGCTACCAGAAGACTCTGATTCTGAGTCAGAACTCTTCACTGGCTTAGACCGGTGAGACTTTTTGGAGCTAGCATGAGTCTTCTTGGTACTCACATGAGTCTTCGAAGGCTCATGCTCTCTAGGGTTGTCGGTATGATGAGCGACTGATGCTTTTGACTTCTCTTTCATGCCCATCTTAGCTTTCTCTGCCCACATAGCTTCTATCTCGCCCTTTAATCTATCACGCTCCTCGATGGTATATTCATCATTTTCACCCACCACTTCAAGCAAAGCTGGTGGTACTTCTGGGGCGTCCGGATTCATTCGGACTGATTTTTCTTGTTGGTTTCGAATGCTTGATTCAGGCACCATCGTGCTCCCACTGTGGTCGCCAATTTGGTGAGGTTTATTTTCATCTGAGGGTAAGTTTGTAATTTTTGTTTAGAGTTTTGTGGAAGTTTGTAAGTATTTAATGTTTGAGTAGTGAGTAGAGGGAGAATTAAGCAGCCTGGTTGTATTTAATTTTCATTACCCTCATTTAATGTTGGTGGTTGGGTATTTATACCCTTACATCTGGGCCTTATGGGCTTTCGGGTCATGTTTAATGGACCCGGGTCAAGTTCAAGGACCCATGAGCTCTTAGTAGGAGAGCAGGCAGCTTAGTCAAGAAATGTTTAGGTTTTAAGTACTTTAGTTCTTGTTCGAACAGTCCAATGGGTGAGGTGTTCGAACTGCCCTGTCCGGTTAGGTAGTTTTTGTCCGAACTGTCCCCGTCCGTAATGGTAACGGAATCCGGACTCATCAGACTAGAAATAAAAATTGGCTATAAATATGATGTTTATTCTTCATAATTCCCGAACAAATATCATATTACTAATAATCTTCAATTATAGTATAAATTCATAATTCTAATGGCTTTGAGGATAAGTAAGAAAATGACAAAAAAATGCATTGATGATCCACATTGAGGAGAAAACGTTTCAAGAGGGAGTCATTAGATGTATCATCATCTTAATAACGTGATGAGTAGTTTTTATTTGACCAAATTTAGATACAACTGGCATATAAAAATAATACAATAATTTTATTCAACAATAAGTATATTTTTTTATGATAGATCTAATTCTGGTAATGAGTTTCATAATACGCATTAGAGTTTTATTGAAACTGACATAACATAAGAATTTATGTTTCCAACAAACAACATTTATGTAAATTCTTAAAGGTCATTAAATTATCTTCGTAATAATTGGCATGTTGATTGCCTATAATGTTGGATGCAGCAGCCCAAACACTGAGTAATGATATAAATAATTTAATGGTACACTGTAAACTTAAAGTTAGTAGATATAATCTAGATGGATTTCAAAAATTAGTTCTTAAATTAGTTAATACTTGATTCGTTGCTAAAAATGATAATAATTCAAACTTGTCGAATCTTCAAGCATTTATAACTTTTATATCGTTGGGACACAAAATAAATTTACCTAGTTCGATCATTAAGCATATGGGTTCGAGAAGTGATTGTAAAAAATTACCTTATGGGATGATAATAAGTCAGTTACTTAGAATAAGGGGTTATATGTTACTGGGAACATTGAGCGTCATATTCGGTGGGGTTCTGGTATAAGAAATACATCTTTAAGAAGCTAAAAGATATATTTTTGGAATGAATAACTCTGGTCAAACTGTCAGATCTTTTTCCTTTTTTGATAGATTAGAAGAAATCTGCCAATTAAATAGATGTACCACACCACCTAATCTGCCTACATACTAGACAAGGCTAATCAGGCACGCTACGATGTAAGAGCCGAGTCAGCTGAACAATTCCAATGTTAGTAGTTCTTTTCATTAACCTGAAGGGATATTGTTTGACCGACAATATAAAGAATAGCTACATTCTCAAAATACGAGCAATTGGAATAGATACAAGACTCAAAACATAAATAATTAGAATAAAGTCGAGACTCAACTTTGTGAATTACACACCATCCAAGTACGTCACAACGATCATATACAAAATATAATGTATGAGTAGTGCTGTTATCGGGTCGGGTCGGTCCGGGTTTGGACAGGACCGAGACCGACTCGTTAAGCTATCGGGCGGGTCGAGCCGGACCGCTAAGCGAAGGGAGCCAGATATTATGGACCGGGACCGGCTCGTTAAGAATCGAGTCGGTCCGGTCCGACTCTTAACGGGCGGGTTTGTTAGTTTATCATAAATTTTTTAGGGTTGTAGTTAAGAATATACATAGATTATGAAAAAAATTATGTATTTCCCTTATCGGGCTGGTTACCGGGCGGGCCGGTCAGACCGGTAAGAGAGTCGGTCTAAAAAATTGGCTCCCAACCCGCTCCCTAAGCTATTCGGACCGGTCTCGGACGGGTCTTACCGGTCCGGTCCCGGGCGGGTTAACGGTTTGGGAGGCCCCCTAACAGCTCTATGCATGAGTTGGCGTTAGATTCACTTGTTCAATAAATTGATGATGATCTTCATTTTTCTTCATATCATTCAGCAATATTATTTTATAACGATCACGATCCTCCAGCACCACGGTTACGATGACTTTATTATTTTTTATATTGGTCACAATACTCCAGCACCACGGTTACCATGACTTTAATTTTTTATATTTTTTAGAGGTATAATAAAAAGATATATACATAAACTCTAAAAAAAACTTGATCCAATTTATAAGGAGGATGAAGTGCATTCCCAAGAACACCATTATTGCCGGTTTTGATTTCTCGATCATCTCTGATTATCTCCAGCCATGGATATTTATAATAATGCAATGTTTGAAGATAATGATTTCCTAAAACTTTCTTCAATAGCCAAAATTCAAAATCGGGATCATCTTTCTTATGCCAAAGTCGTAACCAAGAAATATTCATCAAAGCCAGAATTGAAGCCTGAAACTATTTCCGTCAAAGACAATTCATTTTAGTACTTTCAGAAGATTAAGGACTGGCTCGAGGAGGAATCTAAGATTACACTTATAGGCAAATTCAGGAATGGTATTCCTAAGAGAAGTACTCTGTTATCCTTCTTGGATAAGTTCAAATTCAAAGGACATTATAACATAAATATTTATGATTCAAGACATATCTTTCTTGAATTCAGTTTCAAGGAAAATATTTGCAGGATTTGGTCAAAATATTTGGATAATTGGGGAACATGAGATGATGATTCTGCGACGGTCACCTGAATTCAACGTGAAGAATGAGAGTTCTTTGTCTCTGGTTTGGGTTAAGTTTGCCAGGCTTCCGGAATATCTCCATAACTCTGATATTTTAAATGATATGGCTTCTTCGATTGGTGTTGTCTACAAACTGGTAATCCTAGATAAGAACAAAGCTCAAAGGAATTGATGTATCGCCTTAATATAAATTGATGTTAATCAAAAGCTTCAGGACACGATCTGGATGGGTTTTGGCGATAATGAGGGTTGTTGGATTTCAGTATTATACAAAAAATTGTCGTCCTATTGCAATTTATGTAATCACAAAGGTCATAAAGACTCTGAATGTAAAAAGAGGAAAATGTAGGCTCAAATAGAGGAGGATCATTCTGACAAGAATGATCAAAGCTTAAGCAAGAACATAATACAAATTTATGTTCCTAAGATTAGTTTGATAATCACACAGGTTTCGAAATATCGGGATAATGAACAGAAGGAATGATATGAAGAAATCTTGCATCTTGAAGAAAAGGAAGTTATAGAAGTTATCAAGACTTTAGATCAAGGCTTTTCCCATAATAAGTCCCCTGAATTTGATATTCCAAACGAAGATGATGTTTTGCATACAATTAATACCAACTGTAGTACTCATGGGGATCAGATCTTAAATCCTTCATCACCTGTATTCAAAGAAATCATAGTTAGAAAACTGAAAGCTAATCGGAAAATCAAAAAGCCAAACCAAAATATTATCAAGTCTTTATGTTATAAAGACAAAACCAAAAAATCTTATTCTGATAATAATAAATCTGATTAGTTGGAACCTGAGAGGTATCAATAATAATCCTACCATTCAGAGGTTAAAGGACATGATTATCAACAACAAAATTAAAATTCTTGCGATCCAAGAGCCTTTGGTGAAAGTGGAGAAGATCAATGAGATTGCTCTTAAGGTGGGGTTTAGTAACTATATTGTGAATCAGTCTAACAAAGTCTGGTGTTTTTGGATGGAAGAGATCAAGATTGATTTACTGATCAATCATGACCAGTGTTTACATCTGAATGTTCTTCATCTTGATAGTGACATTAAGTTCAACCTGTCTATCATCTATGCCAAGTACAACAAGAGTGAGAGAAAAGATCTATGGAGTTTTCTTAATTCCATTGTTGTATCTGATAAAGCTTGGATGGTTGTTGGGGACTTTAACGTCATTTCTAGCTCTGCTGATCAGATTGGTTGTTCAACTATTTGTGTTAATAGCATGGAGGATTTTAATGACTGTATTATGGATTGTATGCTGGAGGATGCTGGATATGGAGGCTCGAGATACACTTGGAATATGGGTACAAGATGGAAGCGGCTTGATTGGGCTATGATTAACAGCAAGTGGCATGCTACTTTTAATAATACTCAGGTTCATCATATGATTAGAACCTACTCAGATCATGCTCTGCTTTTAATCATTATTAATAATATTTCTAATACTCATCATAAGGCTTTAAATATACGAATATGTGGTCTAACGATGAGTTTTTTTTAGTATTGTTGATAGCAATTGGAACCAAACAATTACCGGTTACCCTAACCAGGTCTTTTGGCTCAAGTTGAAGAGGCTTAAAGCTTGTTTAACAGAGTGGAACACCAACTATTTTGGGAACATTTTCATTAATCTTAAAGAATCTGAAGGAAACGTTAAGAAGTTGGAGGATTTATTGATTAATAAATTCAATGACGATGTCAAGTCTGACTTAGAGAAAGCCAATAGGCGGTATATTAAAGCCCTGAGGATTGAAGCTGATTACTAGAAGCAGAAGTGTTATAGTGATTGGATGAAAGACGGTGATCGTAACTCTAAGCTTTATCACTCAATTGTGAATAAGAAGAGAAGGAAAAGGAGGATCAAGAGTATTAAGGATGGGGATTCCTGGTTGACTGACGAAGATAGTATTGGCTGGTCTACGGAGAAGTATTTTAGCGATATTCTTTCTACTGAGTCTTATAACAGCAAGGAAGATGAGACTCTTTTGATGAATGATAGTATTTTTAATCTCATTCCCCAACTGGTGACTATGGAAGACAATAATTCTTTGATGAATCTGACTACAGAAGAGGAAATCTGGAATTTTATATCCAATATAAACGTAGACAGTGCGACCGATATAGATGGTTTCAACCTTCATTTTTACTAGTTTTGTTGGAACATTATTAAGAGAGACCTTTGCATCTCTTTTAATTCTTTTATCAATGGTAATTACATGCCCAGAGGCATGTTTGCTACTGGGTTATACTTGATCCCTAAGACCAAGAATCCCACTTCTTGGAATGAGTACAGACCTATTGGTCTATGTATTATGATAAATAGAATCTTCGCTAAACTTATAAACTCTAGGCTTGCGATTCTATTACCCAAAATCATCTCTAATAATCAAGGTGCCTTTGTCCATGGTTGTTGTATTCATGACAATATCCTTGTGGCCAAATAGATGATTTATGATATTAACAGGAAGCCCAAAACCGACAATATTCTGATTCAATTAGACATGTCGAAAGCGTTTGATAAAATGTTATTTTCTTTCATTTATAATGTCCTGTCTAAATTTGGTTTCTTTCAAAATTTTATTAGTCTTATTGGCAGGTTAACCAGAAACATCAACATCTCTTTGCTTATTAATGGTGGTTCTTTTGGTTTTTTCAGAACCAAAAGGGGACTGAGGCATGGAAATCCGCTGTCTCCTAGCCTGTTTATTATCGGTGAAGAGGTGCTTTTAAGAGGGCTGCAAACTCTTTTTGAAACCAACGGAAAGATTATTTATAACACTAGATCTCAGATGTTAATTCCTTGTCTGGCTTTTGCAGACGATTTTCTTGTTTTTACAAATAGATTACAGGATTCAATTAATAATCTTAGTGCTTTTCTTGACAAGTATCAGCTTGTATCTGGTCAAATGATTAACAAGCACAAGACCAAGCTTATCTCCTCCTCTTCTCTTTATCAAAGCAGAATTACTTGCTTAGAGGCCAAGACTGGTTATGAAATTGAGAATCTACCTACGAGCTACTTAGGAATCATCCTAAACAGCAACAACAGGGCCTGCAATTTCATCAAAATCATCGACAAAATCAATGACAAGCTGACTGAGTGGGATTCAAAGTATATTTCCTTTGGATGCAGATTAGTTTTAATTTCTAATGCTTTACTGTCCTACCCTACTTATTGGTTGCAGAATAGCACTCTGCCTAAAAGCATTATCAACACGATTGAGAAAATTCTGAATAAATTCCTCTGGAGATCTAAGCTAAATGAGACTACCACTCATTGGGCTAGCTGGAAGTCCATTTGCAGACCTTTTGAAGATGGTGGCCTGAATATCAGAAGTCTCTCTGATATTCAGCAAACCTACTCTTTTAAGCTCTGGTTCACATTCAGGAATAATAAAACCACCTGGGCCAACACAATGAATTGTACTTATTCTAAAAATACCCATCCTCTGTACACTAACTTTAACAGGGTTGGCTCTCATACATGGAGGAGGATTGTCAAAATTAAGCAGGATGTTGAGAGGTATATCATATGGGTTTTGGGCAAAGGCGATATGGAATTTTGGAGAGAGAATTGGCACGACTTCAAACCTATCTCTGAAACTCAGTCTGGGATCAATTACATGGAGGCCAAAGTGAGTTTATTCTAGAAGAATAAAGACTGGGACATGGCTTCCTTAGCTTCCTTCCTTTCTCCTGAAAGATGGAGCATGATTCAGAATTTTAAAGTTGATAGAAATAAGGAGGATATCATGCTCTGGAAATTCTCGAATGATACCAAGTTCAACATTAAGAAGACTTGGAGTACTATCAGACAAAAATCAAACTATTCAAGGCTATTCAAAAACATTTGGAGTTATATTATTCCCATGAAGTTTTCATTTCTTCTCTGGAAAATTATGATGAACTACATTCCTATATATTATATTCTTCAGCGTAGACACTTACAACTTATTTCAAAATGTCAGCTTTGCAGAATTTGGAATCACTACAATAATATTTTCAAGATTAGAGTTGACAGATTCATGGTCCTTCCTCATATCATCAAAACTTGGCATGATTTTAGCAGCAGCAAGGCTCATATCACTCACCCCATTCCGGAAATAATCTGTTGGACCATATGGTATAATCGAAACAACTCTAAATTTAAGGGTATTATCAACAACATCACATTTACTATCAATTATATTGATCGTATTATTATCTCTTTAAATGCTATTGTTTTTAACCAATAAGCACTGGTCTAACACCAAGAGTGCTAGTCTGATTATGGGTTGCCCTGTTATTAAATCTAAGCCTCATTACGTTACCTGGAAGCCTCCGATTGAAGGCGGGATTAAGCTTAATATTGACGCTTCTGTGCTGAGAAATGATAAAGCCAGTGACGCTGGTGTGTTCAAAAATCATCGGGGTGAGGTCTTACAGTGTTTCAGAAACACTTATGGGAAACTTTCCCCTCTTTTAGCCGAGACTCGCGCGCTTATTGATGGCTTGCTAATCTGCAAGCAAAATCATTGGTTAAATGTCGACATTGAATCGGATTTCCAGACTCTTATTAGTTTGCTTACTGTCGGCATCACCCCCTGGTATCCCAGCCCAATTATTAATATATGTCGTCAATCCATTGTTTCTCCTATGGTGATTAAGTACATCTCCATAGTCCAAAACCAAGTTGCCGATTGGCTAGCTAAATGGAATCTGAGATGCAATGAGAAGTCTTCTTTCAACCCTTTTACCATCATTTCTCAACTCAATGCCATTATTTTCTTAGAAAGCATTGGCTTGGGTTACTTATTTTAATCATGTTAGGTCTCGAAGGGATAGAGAAAGATCGTGGAGGATGGAGCAAAGGTAGGACTAAGTGATGGAGATGGAGGTCTCGAAGTCCAAGATGCTGCTCGAATGAAGGTGGGCAATTGAGGTCAGTTGATTTTAGAGTTTGAAGGCTATATATTGTTTGCGCCTGGGTTTTGCTTTAATTGCAGAACTTTGGTTCTTTAATTAGATTTTTGTTTATAGAAGGAAGTTTGGTGCCTTGCAAAATTTCAATTTCATTTTCATTTTGGCTATATTACTATTAACCCATTTTCTTTGTAAAACTCTTAATTGAGTCTTATCAATCTAATTGTTATTTTGATTTTTTAAAGAAAACTCTAAAAAAAACTATTAATTGAAATATCTATTAAATCATTTAAAATTATTAAATAAAATTTAATTATATATATTATACTTTATTTAAAAGTAATTTATTTAAAACATATTATTAATTTATTTTATATATATATATATATATATATTTCATTAGATTAAATTAAGGTATATAAATTAACTTTTAATAAACATATTAAAATTTATTAAATAAATAACCGAACGATGGTTGGACATCATTTTGTAGCGACGGAACCGGTCTGGAATAATGATCGGATAGGACTGGACGTTAAACGCAAATGTAGGGCTTGGGAATCTAAAGTGGTGATTGGACCCCACAAAATAGTATTAACTGGTGTATTAGTATAGATGGGAATGGGATAGATAGATCAGATGTGTACCAAAGCCAAAAGCCAAAGCACACTATCCATACCCGAACAGAACCTACTCTTCTACCTTCCCCACTTTCTTCCGAGGCGCGTCATTCCAGATGGACTCATATCTACCATTTTCAAAACACACACTTTCTCACTGCCACGTCTTACACACCGGGACCAATTTTTAAAAACTATATATAATATATATTTTAGAGAAAAAAGTCAAAATTATTCAATAAATTGTTAATAAAATATAAATAATTAAAATTTTAACCATTTTTATTTTTATGTAACAAATAACAATTATATTTTTTTAAAACAAAAAATACTTTTATTTAAAGAAAAGATCTCTTCTTGCAAGAGTTACATGATATTTGGGGCTGATTACAATGATACCAAATTAAGTTAGAAAAACGTCAGGAATTCTCTCTTATTTTAATTTCACTAAGAAGGAATTGAGCCTTATTTCGAAACATTAGTCCTAGGTACGAATTACAATCAGAACACAAATCCTTCGACAACCAAGCCTTCACCTTTCAATCCTCCTCAATCTTCGTCAGCGAAATCTTGAGCTTCTCATCCATGATTTATCATCTCCAATCAAAGATTCCCAGCGCCTTCAAACCTGCAGATTATTAGAAGAAGAAGAAGAAGAAGAAAAGAGAGAGACCAGAAGCTTACCAGAGAAATTAGTTATCGATCTGAGAAAAATATCCCAAACCCAAGCTCTCCACGAAGATAATAGACTGAAGCTTGATAGGGATTTCGAAAGAATTGAAGTTTGATTTCTCTTTACATTTCAGAGTCCATTTTGCAAGCTAGTTCGTAGCTTGACTTTGGACTCTTGAGATGTATTTGATAACCATGGAGGAAGAAAAGGATTTTCTGCAGATTTTCAAAATTGGATCAAAGAACCATGGCAAACTTCCAAACACGAGGAGATTAATGAGAGTTTGACAAGCAGAATCAATATCGACATTAGTCCAGTGATCTCATTTACAAATCAGCAAACCGTCGAGTAAAGCTCGAGCTTTATCTAAAAAGGGAGAAAGCGTCCCATAAGTGTTCCCAAAACACTGAATCACTTGTCCATGGGAATCTTTAAAGACGTAAATCCCACTGGATTTAACATTCTAGAGAACATATGCATCAACGTTCAGTTTAATCCTACCTTCATCTGGAGCTTTCCAAGTAAGGTAAGATGGATTATTCTTGAAACTTGAACAACCCATAATTACGTTTGCATTTTTGGTGTTAGACCAGTGTTTTCTGGAGAAAGAGTTTATAACATCTAAATAAACAATAATTTTGTTAATGTAATTGATGAAATCATTAGAATTTTTCATAGTTCCATAAAATTTTGCTTTGTTTCTATTCTGCCAGATAGTCCAACATATAACAACAGGAATTAAATGTTTTATATGGACCTTACTCTTCAAAAAATCTTGCCAAACCTTGATAACATGAATTATGACCATATGTCTCTCAATTCTGATCTTGAAAATGCTACTGAAATAAGACCAGATTTGCCAAACTTGACTGCAATTCATAAAATCATGATCAATGTCTTCGGAATTACTGCAAAATTGACACTTAAAGGCTATTTGTAAGTGTTTTTTTTTGTAAAACAGTATCAATAAGAATATATTTCTTAATTAGCATCCAAAGGAGAAAAGAGAACTTCCTTGGAGTGAGGTTGTTCCAAAAAAAATTGTACAGAATAGAGGAGTGAGCTTTATTTCTAATCTTGTTCCAAGTCATCTTAGTATTAAATTTTGTATCATTTGAGCATTTCAAAATCATAAGATCCTCCTTACTATTATCAATGATATGGGACTGAATCAATTTCATTATTGCATGAGATAAGAAAGAAGATAAAGAGTTAATATCCCAAGAATCATTCCTCCAGAATGAGTTAACTTTGGCCTCCAGGTAATTTAAATCAGACTAATTCTCAGCAACGGGAGGATGATTATGCCAATCATCCCCCCAAAAATCAATCTCCCCCTTTCCTAATATCCATCTGATATTTATCTCTTCTTTCTTTCTGATACCAGCAATTCTTTTCCATATGTGAGAACCAGACCTGTTATAATTAGTATAAAAAGGATGAACATTATTAGATCATATTTGTCCAAAGTGTTTTTTTTGTTTCTGAAAATGAACCAAATATTTTAGGAATAGGTTTGCTGAATATCAGAAAGACTTCTGATGTTTATCCCTCCTTCCCCAAAAGGATTACAAAGAGATTTCAAGTTTGTCCAGTCAATTGTTATTTCATTGAACTTGGATCTCCAAAGGAATTTATTTAAAATTTTCTCAATTCTGCTTATAATGCTATTAAGCAACATGCTATTCTGCATCCAATAACATGGTATAGTCATTAAAACATTAGAAATAAGAACCAACCTACCTCCAAATAAGAGGTATTTGCAATCCCAGTCTCTAATCTTATCATTCATCTTGTCAATGATCTTGTTGTAGTTGTTTGCATTGTTTCTGTTATTTACAGTGATCATTAAATAGTTTGTAGGCAGATTATCAATTTTGAATCCAGTTTGAGTTTATATGAAATTGATTCTGCACTGGAGAATAGAAGATGAGGAGATCAACTTTGTTTTATTTTTATTAATTGTTTGTCCTGAAACTGCTTGGTAGTTGTCCAGAAATCGACTGAGATTGTTAATGAAATTTTTTAAACTATTAGTAAAAACCAAAATATCGTCTGCAAAAGTCAGACAGGGAATAGAGAGATAAGATCTTGAACTAAACTTCATTTTGTTGTTGTTGTTGTAGATATTCTAAATACCCTTCAAGAGAATTTCTTCCCCAGTGATGAATATACCTGGAGACAGGGAGACTCAAGCCTCTTTTGGGGTTAAAGAAACCCTAAGTCTCCATTGATCAGCAAAGAGATGTTGATATCTCTGGTCAACCTGCTTATTAGATTAACAAAATCATTATTGAAACCAAATTTGAGTAAAACATTAGTTAGAAAAGGCAAAGACATTTTGTCAAATGCCTTGGTCATGTCTAATTGGATCATGATATTGCCCGTTTTTAGTTTTTTATTTAGGTCATATATCAGCCCTTTAGCCACCAAAATGTTTTCCTAGATAGAATATCCCAAGATAAAGGCTCCCTAATATTGAGATATAATATTTGGGAGAATGACATATAGCATGGAATTGATAAGCTTTGACAAAATCCTATTGAGCATTGTACAAAACCCAATATGTCTGTAATCATTCCATGTAATGAGATTGTTTGTCTTGGGAATAAGGAACAACCCAATAGCAAAGATGCCCCTAGGAATGTACTAGCCATCAATAAAAGAATTAATGGAGATACAAAGATCTTTTTTGATAATACTCCAACAAGATTTATAAAATTGGATGTTAAATCCATCGATCCCGGCTGCACTATTATGATCCATACTAGATATAGTATTCCAGATCTCATCCTCAGTTGTAGACTTCATTAATAAAATATTATCATCATTTGTTACTAGACTTGGGATGTTCTTGAAGATATCATTATTAATCATTGTAGTCTATTCCTCTTTGCTGCTGTAGGGATCAGATGAAAGGATATCTTTGAAGAATTTCTCAACAAACTTTCCAATTCTTTTATCTTCAGTGAGTCAGGTATCACCATCTTTTATGCTGTTAATTTTCCTTGTTCTTCTTTTCTTATTGGCATAAGAATGATATAACTTTGTATTGCATTCCCCATCTTTCAGTCAGTTATTATAGCATTTTTGCTTCCAGTAATCATCTTCAATCCTTAGAGCTTTAATGTAGAGGTTTTTAGCTTTATCAAGATTGGCTTTAGTGTTAGAATTTTAATGATTTGTGTGAAATTGCTCCAATCTATTGACATTTTCCTCAGTTTTCTATAGCTTGTTGAAGATGTTAGCAAAAGAATTGATGTTCCAGGATTTTAGATAAATTTTCAATCTTCTGAGCTTGAACCAAAAAATTGGATTAGAATGACCTGCAATACTTTGATTCCAGTTATTTTCAACAATACTCATAATTGAATCATCATTTAACCACATGCTCATAAATTTGAAGCTTTTTTGTTATTAATTTGCAAATTATTAGTTGCTTTTGCAGTTATTAAAGTGGAGCATGGTCAGAACATGTTCTGACCATGTGAAGAACCTTGGTATTTTTTAAGGTGGCCTGCCAATTTCTGTTGATCATAGCTTTGTCAATCCTTTTTCCATCTCAAGCCTCTGTTCCAGGTATATTTTGATCCTCCATAGCCAACATCTTCTAGCATACAGTCTTTGATACAGTCATTAAAATCTTCAATACTATTTTGGCAAAGAGAAGTGGATCATATATGATCTTCTGAGCTGGTAATAACATTAAAATCACCAATAGTCATTCAAGCTTTATCAGTATCAGCCACAGTTTTTAGCAGGTTCCATAGATCATTCCTCTGAGATCTATTACACTTAGCATAAATAATCGAACGATTCTAATTAAGATCAGAATCAATGTTATAAACATCAAGATGTAAGCACTGGTCATGATTGATTAGTAAATCAATATTAATATTCTCCTTCCAAAAAAACCAAATCTTATTCGAGTCGTTAGCAATGTAGTTATTGAAATCAAGCTTTAAAGCAATCTTCTTCATCTTGTCATTATTAACCATTGGTTCTTGAATAGCTAGAACCTGGATATTGTTTTTGAAAATAATGTCCTTAAGCCTCTGAATTGTAGGATTGTTGTAGATGCCTCTCAGATTCCAACTAATTAGATTTATCATTATCAAAATAAGATTTTTGTTTATGTTTTGTATCTGTATAATTCAAAGACTCGATCGTTTTTTTGCTTGGTTTCTTGATTTTCCTGGTTGTTTTCAGTTTTTTAACAAGAATCTCTTTGAATTCAGGAGATGACTGATCCATTTTTTGATAACCTAGAGTACTACAACGAGATTTTGCAGGAATGCTTTCTTCATTTGGATTTTCGAAATTAGGGGAACCACCATACATAAATTCATGCTCTAATGTATATGTAGCTTCAATAACTTCTCTTTCTTCATTCTGTATAACATTGTCTTCAATGACATTGTTATTGTTTTCAACTTCCTTTTGAACATTTTGCTAAACTATTGATTTTATCTTATAATTTTGCAATCTACTCTGGTTTAAGTTTTGGTAGTTCTTTGACTCTGTTTTTTCTGGATTTCTTTCCTCTGTTGGATTCTGCTTTTCTTCAATTGTCCTTTTCTTGCAGTCAGAATCTTTATGACATTTGTGATTACAAATGTTGCAGTAAAATGACAAATTTTTGTATGTGATAGAAATCCAAACACCCATGTTATCACCGAAACCCATCCAGATCTTGTTATGAAGCTTATGATTAACATCTAACTTAATGAGCGCAGAACAACAGTTTTTGTGAGCTCTATTATTTTTTGGTATAATAACCTTGTATGGAACATCAATTGAGGATGTCATTTTATTGATAATTTTTGAGTTAAATATAAATTCAGGTATCCTTTCAAATCTGACCCAAACAAGAGACAGAGGACTTCCTTTCTTAACGTCAAACTCAAGTGTCCATCTTAATAATCTCATACCATTTTACCTAAAGATCCAAATGTTTCTCGCCCAGATTAAACTGACATCTTCCATGAGGCCGAACTCAAGAAATTTATGTCAAGAATCGAAAATCTTCATACTAAATTATCCTCTAAATTTAAAATTAGCGAGATGTGTTTCTCTTTGGTATTCCATTTTTGAATTTTCAAATAAATGTTATCTTTGAGTTTTCTTCAAGTTAATCTTTGATATCCTAAGAGAATTGAAATGATATGTGATTATTTTTTAAGCAAATCTTTTCTGGTTTCAGTTCTGACTTCAAAGGCGGTTTTTTTATAAGAACATCTGCATAAGTTTTAAATTGTTTATATTTTAGGGGTGTGTAAATAGAAGAGAGAATGGGGAATTCGTCATCTTCAAAAGAATCGTTATTGTAGATCTCCATGGATAAAGAAAAGAAGAAGAAAGGAGAAGAAGAAGCTACACCAATGCGACTCTGTTTTCTGATTCTTTCGTTTCTTGGAGCGTCATCTTTCTCAGGGATCCTCTTAAAAAAACCTCTCTGCATTTCACCTTAAACATTAAATTTGCATGGATATTAGTTATGAAATAACAATTATATATAAAACATAAATAAATACAATAAATAATATTTAAAAAAAATTATGTTTATTTCTTATATAATAATTTTATAAATATTGAAAATCCAAAAATACCATTTGGATAGTTTTGACAGTTTTTTTAGTAATTTTCATAAATTGTTTTGTAATATTTTTAGTTTTGATTATGTGTTTAATATTTTTATTTTTAAATCAAATCTATTTAATTCATTTATCTATTTTATTTATTAGATAAATTGTCGGTAATATGAAAATAAAAATAAAATAATTGGTAATCATTGGATTTTGAAGTTTAAAAAAAATGCATCCAAAATAAATGTTTCCAATAATACATTGAAGTATATAAAACACCACAACTTTATAGTTTTCAAATCCTGATTCCAAAAAGAAATTGTAAAAACACATATTTTTTATTTTGTAAAGACGAATAAAACGAAATTCATGAATTAGATTTTTGAAGAATCTTTATTTTCTTTTTCCTATTTTTTGCAACCAAATTACATGTAATTACATATATAGAACACGATTATTTTTAGCAACCAAATTACATGTAATCCGTAAGTGGAACATTATTGCTTTTTTAGACTTATTTTGCAACCAAAGTCAATTTTTGCAACTATTTTCTTCTTATTCACGCAACTTATTTGCACGTAATTTTATAATTTGAACATAATTGTATTTCACAATCCAACTATACATGATTTCACATGTATTTATGCACGAAACTAACAATTAGTTGTGATACTAATCTATATGTATTTTAACGTTGTAATGTATATAAAAATATCAAAATAATCAGTATTATTCACATCATGAATTCCAAGTACATTTCAATTTATATAAGAAATAAAGAATCTTCACGAAGAATTCAACGATTTAAAGAATCAATATCAACATGTAACTTCTAGTGAGGATATTTTTTGATTAAAGGGTATTTTGAGAAGTTTGTAAGTTGAATCTTATTTTTTGGGTAGTGAGTAGTGAGATAAAAGAGGTGTGTGCTTGTATTTAATATTTCCTAGAAAAAATCTAACCTATTAAATGAAGTTGGATGGGGTATTTATACTATTTCTTTGACCCCTAAACCTTATGGATCAGATCTTGGATCTGGTTCAGTGTTAGCACACAGCTGAGTCATATATTTTCTGTTTGGATTATTTCTAGTTTACATTTTATCAGATATACCCGAATTGTCCCTCCGGTTTTCACAGGATTGTCCTTCCAAAAAGTTTTGATCCTATCAAGTATAACAAGAATACTCTTAAACCAAATTATTACCTTTACATCATAAATAATTTACGGAGCGATCAGACTCAGTGTATGTACCGAATGCACAATACCATGCTTGGTCACTATCAAATATATTGATCTGCCAACTAGTCTCTAATATCTAGTCGAATCATGAAGTAGCGTACCATCTTCATCGGTTAATTCAAGTTTTGCTCTAATGGAAATTTTTTAGGTTTTACTCCTCACAATCATGTGTCTCGAAAGTTATATAATGCATATTTTATTTGAGACATCAAGATTTTTCTCTTAGATCGAAAAAATTCAATACATATAAAATATTTTAACTCGCTAAGATCTTTAATGTGAAAATGTTTGAGTAGATGATTCTTCAATAATTTGATTTCATGTAAGTCATTTACAATCAATGAGATATCATCAAAATAGATGAAAATAGCATTGGACTTGTTACCTTGAGATTTAGTAAAACATTAATAATTCGTTTTGAATGTATATAACATGCGGTTTTGGCAACAGGTAAAAAGGTAGAAAACCAATTTTAGGATGCATGTTTCAAACCGTAAATAGACTTGCAAATTTGACATAACAAATTTCCCCATGACAGTGGAGAACATGAGATGGAAACATATATACTTTCTCCGCTAGAGTTCCATGAAGAAAGGTATTATACACATTAAGTTAATGAATATACCAATTTCGGGAAGCTGCAACAGTCAACAAACATCAAAGAGTTGTAAGTTTAACAGTTGGAGAAGAAGTCTTATAATAGTCAATACATTTGACTTGGATATAACCTTTAGCCACCAAATGGGTTTTATATTGCTCGATTATTCCATTATAGTTTTATTTGAACTTATAAACTCAACTAAATCTGATAGGTTTGTGCTCGGAAGGAAGAGAAACCATATGTCAAGTGTTTTTATGTTATACAGCCTAAAGTTTAATGGACATAATTTGGTGCCATAGTGGATCACGGTTAGCATGTTCAAGACATGAAGGCTTTGTTTGTACTGTTAACAAAGCTAAAAAAGCATGATGGTTAGGCGGAAATGTAAAGTAAAATTATGAGATAAGAGAATATACCTTATAAATTGCCGAGAACTTGATGGTGTTGAAGATTGATTGGTTCGGGTAGACATGATGAACCGAGATATCATTAGGAACGCGAGGAGAATGAGGTGGGATTGAAGGGGATGATGAATTAGAAGGTGGTTGTGGAACGAATGATGATGACAGAGTGAGGAGTGAAGGTGGTGATTTGATATTATTGAATCGATTTAATCATTTATGACCATTGCCAAAGTGTAAAACCTCTAGAAACATTGGATTTTATAAGATTTGAGATCGTCTCTTTAAGTAAGCACCTCCTTGATTTTCTTGGTCATCTCTTCATAACTTAATGAAATATTTTATCGTTTTGGACAATATTATAAGTTATATTATCTTCATATAACATGGAATAAAAGGAATGTCAATTCTCTATATTCAATTAGAGTGTTAGAATTTAAGTCTAACAATCTATAAGATTTGTTATTTGTTGTATAATAATAAAATACATCAAATGACATTCTATCTCATTTTATTCTTTTTAGATTTGTAACTTTACAAATTTCTAGGCACCCCACACTCTAAAAATAAAATATTTAGGTTTATTTCCTTTCAAAGCTCATGTAATTTTTTTTTTAATTTTCCTAAAAATATAAAATTTATAATATAAAATTTTGTCAAAATGAATTAAACCCACAAATTAACATACAGCCTATAACTATTATTATGACATGACTTATATTCATTAAAGTTTTATTTATGTACTTACCGAACCCATATTATCTGCGCATATAAGGTTGGGAGCATTGATAAATAAGCAAACACTTTTGCAAAAACTATAAAATTCTTTCTAAACATATTTGTTTCATCCATCAGCATGAAGTATTTTTTATCCTAGTTTCCAATTGATTTTCAACCTCGGTTATCTTAAACTTTCTCAAAGGTCTCATTTTTATGTTTAAAAAATTATATGTACGTATACCTAAAATAGTCATGTATGCAAGTTATAGAATATATTTTACTACAACTTGTCCATACATCATTTAACTCACATATATCGGTGTGTATCAAGTACAGTATTTTATATATCTTTCTATGGTTTCGTAAGGATTTGTATAAACAACTCTCTTAATTATGTTATAACCTATATGTGCAAGTCTATTTTAGCACAACATATATTTATTATGTAACGAATGTTAATATAATTTTTTAATTTTACTAATACGTAAATTAGAAGTACATAATTTAAAAATTCTCTTATAATAGTATCTCGTGTGGATTATTATCAAAGGGTATATTCGGAAAGAGCTTTATCTTTTTAAGGTATTTAATATTGGAGTGAAGAGTAGAGAGATAAAAGAGGTGTCTTCTAGCAATTAAGTTTTTCTTACCCTTTTAAATGAAGGTGGTTGATGTTTTTTTTATGAACTATGGGCTGCTTGGGTCAGACTTTGGATTCAGGTCAATCTTTAAATCCCAAACCTAAATGAGATAGCACACAGCTGAGTCATGATTGACTTAGTCATATTATTCATAATATGTTTGGTGCAAAATATATCTGAACTACCCCTTAGGTTTAGGCAGTAGTGCCCTTCCAAAAATATATGAACCTATTAGTAGCCCATTTAGGTCTTTCAAAAAATATTTTTGAATAGCTAAATTATCAATGAAAAGATTTGGATCGTATTCGAAGTCTTTTTTAAAGAGTTGGCTACCAAGGAGAGAACCTCTGGTCGGATCCGAAGTGTTTTCTTTTTGTAGATGCAAAAACCAACAGTCAGAATTTTGAGAACTAACATGTGTCCTACTCTGATTCGACCTCCAACCGTTGTTCTCTCTTAGTACTTGAACCTATCTTTAAAAAAGAAATTAGGGTAGAATTTGATGAGGTTGGATATTTTAGGCACTGTAACTTGCAAACATCTGGAGGGCTGTTCATACAAAACCATTATTATGAAAAACCGAACATGACAAATGTAATGGAATATGACTAAGCAAGGTGCTGTTCATTTCACATCTTGGGCTAATGGGTTCTTAAACTTGACCCGACTTCACAATACGACCGCATAGGCCCATGGGTCATTAATTTAACTATAAATACCCCAATCACTTTCATTAATGAGGGTCATCCAAATTTAATAGAAGCACACAACTTAATTATCTCATTACACTTTACCTTAAACATTAAATTCCCAAAACACTTTACTAAATTACCCTCAAACAAAAACAAACCACACCAAATTGGCGACCACAGTGGGAGCACGACGGTGACTGAATTTCACAATTCAAAACCAACAAAAAAGTAGTTTAGATGGATCCCAATGAGCAGAATATTGCACCTCTTGAGGTGGAAGTTGCAAAGGAAAACAATGAATATACTATCGAGGAGCGCGATCAGTTGAGAGCTGAGATAGAGGCGTTGAGAGAAATAAAACAAGTAGAGAAATAGGTTAAATAAAAATCTAGTGCGTTAGTACTTCACCACACTGACAATCTTGGAGAGAACGAACAATCTCTAAAGACTCATCTCATTTATAAGAAGACACATCGATCTAAACATATGAAGAGTTCTATATCTGAGTCCTCCAGCAGCTCATCTAATGAGGCAGAGCTTGAAGAATCAGTGTCTTCAAGCAGTGATGAAGGACGGCCAAAAAAGAAAATGAGGCTAACTAAAAAACATTCAAGAAAAAAGGATATGCATGACAAGCTTAAGAAACACCATGACAAGGATAAGGGTTCAACCAACCAGCATATTGACCAGTTTCTGATTGATCCTTTTACTTTTCAGTCCGAACCATGTATTTTTGCTACTCCAAATGAAGATACCGTTTTTAGCCGTAACAAAAATAAAAGGCAATCACCTTTGTCCGCGAAAATACTCTCTGGACGTCTTCCTAAGAGGTTTAACAGGTCCAAGATAAACAAATATGATAGGATCCGAGATCCTGGCAACCATCTGGAGCAGTTTAAGAACTTTATGATGAATTTGGACGACGACGACAAACTATTGTGTAGGGCATTCTCCCAAACTTTCACAGCTAGTTCCCTCAAATCGTACAATATTCTCCCTCAGGGATGCATAAGAAATTTTGATACATTTGGGTAGCCTTTCGGAGGCAATTCATTGGAAGCAAGGAGATTAAGGGTAATGGGGACATCATTATCCACTGTGCTCAGGATCCAAATGAGTCTCTAAAGGAGTACATCAACCGGTTTGGGAATACAAAGAATGGGCTAGCAGATTTCTTTAAACAAGTTGTAATTGCTTCCCATAGACAAGGTTTGAATCCAGGTAATTTAGCCGATTCAGTCACTCGGAAGACGGCTATGACCTGGGTGGTTTGTTGAATCAGGTGGGGAAACAAATAAACATTAAGGAAACTAAGAAAACCAGAGTACACCGCCAGGTTAGGTCCACTAGTACAACAACAACTCCTCCAGCTGCTAATCAGCCCGGTTACAGGTCAAAATAGAGTGGACATGAATTCAACCGATCAATGAAAAATCAGTCTAACCAGACTCAGAGCCAACAGGTCAGAAACAAGAGAGGATCATGGGTTCAACCTGAGTGGTTTGTTGAATTGGGGGAAAATATGGCTACAATGTATGAAAAAACTAAAAACAAAGTACACTTTAGAAAGCCAACAACATTACAAATACCCGTTTTTCAAATACCACAATGATATAGGGCATGATACCTATGATTGTATAGCCTTGAAAGAAGAGGTCCAATACCTCATTGAAAGTGGAAAGTTTAGGGCCTATGTAAAAAAACGAGGGAGGAGCAGACCGGATAATACGCCAACCAATGCCAACACTCCCTGAACTGGTCCTTCGGATAATCCTAGAACATCCACACATGAAGATGCAATGGTAATTACTGAAAGGTTCGATATAGACTCTGAGTATCTTGATCCAGATCCGAGTCGAAATCGGGTGGGGGTAATAACAGACAAGATCAAAACTGTCTCCGGTTTGATTAACTTTTTTGAATCATTGACCATTTTCGGAGGGGATATTATTATTGCACCTTTTAGTTCATCAAGGAAGAGGCATGTCCACAGTTTGGCCACCCAGTTGGATGAAAGGATTTCCACCCACCTGTATCAAAGCCCATCTCCCTTTATAATTTTCGACGAAGATGACCTGAGAGACATTGCAGGGTCTCACGAAGATGCTGTGGTAATAGGGGCATCAATATGAGGAAATGATATACGCCAGATTCTGATTGACACATGCTGTTTGGCAAACATCCTGTTTTTAAGCTTCTACAAGCAGATAAGAAACCCTTCGGTCATACAACATTCAAACATAACCATCGTAGGCTTTACAGGAAGTTCTGTAAATTTGATTGGGAATTCGAAGAAGAGTTGTTGTTGTTGGGCAAAGGACCCTTTAAGACAATGGTAAGAGTGCCGTTTTTTGTGGTGGATTACCCAACATCTTATAATGCAATATTTGGGAGGTCTTAGCTCTCCAAAAGGCATGATGTGGCCTCTACGGTCCATCTATGCTTTCCAGGGACAAGTAGGTGTTGTTCGGAGCAACCATAAGGTAGCCAGGAAATATTATGAAACATCCCTTGCCTCTAAGTCTTTAGAGGCAGTCAAGGTTAACCGAGATTAACAGTTATTGGAGCCTTTCGCTGATAAAAAATGAAATTTATGATCCCAGAGAGGCTCCCAGTTTCATAATACCTATTGAGGAGGTTAAAACCCACTCTATCGTTGAGGGCAAAAATGTTAAAATTCATACCAAGTTGGCACCAGATTTGAAACACCGGTTGTTGTCCTTTTTTATGAACAATGAACATGTCTTCGTATGGTGCAATAGGGATGTTACTAGAGTTCCAGCTAATATTATTTCTTATAAGTTGTTGATATGAACTGATGTTGCTCCAATTGTACAAAGGAGAAGGTCTTTCTCTAAGGAAAAAGTTGATGTGATTATTCAGGAAGTTGATCATTTGACCAAGATAGGTCACATTAAAGAATCTAAAAACCATTTGTGGATTGCCAACCCTGTTCTAGTTAATAAAAAGAATGGCAAATAACGTATGTGCATTGATTTTACATATCTTAATAGGGCATGCCCCCAAAGATCTTTATCCCGTTCTTCTGATAGATCAGTTGGTGGATTCGACTTTTGGAAATAAGTTATTGTCATTCATGGATGTGTTTTTAGGGTAAAACCAGGTAAAAGTATGTCTGAAGGATCAAGACCACACTACTTTCATTACAGACATAGGTCTTCATTGTTATAAGGTGATTCCGTTCGGATTGAAATATGATGGAGCCACTTACCAAAGATTAGTGAATAAAGACTTTGCTAATTAGATTTGCATGAACATGGAAGTTTATATAAATGATATGATGGTTAAAATCTTGGAGGAAGATGCACATATATATGACCTTTAAGAAACATTTCCTATCTTAGAGACTGTGAATTTGGAACTGAACCTTGAAAAGTGTGTATTTGGGGTCCAATCTGGAAAGTTATTGGGTTACATAATAAGTGAAAAAAGGAATTCAGCCTGATCAGGATCAACTTAATGCCTTACTAGCTATAGACCCTCCTCGGAGCATCAAATAAATTCAAAGGCTGACGGGCGATTGGATGCTTTAAACAGGTTTATTTCAAGATCATCAGACAAATGTGCACCGTTCTTCCAAGTGTTGAGGAATGCCAATTTTTTTAATTAGCCTCCAAATTGTGATCAAGCTTTTGTTGAAATCAAGAAGCATTTGTCTTCACCTTATACTCTCTTCAAACCTGTTGGGGGGGGGGAACTCTACATATACTTAGCAGTTTCAGAATATGCAATAAGTGTTGTATTGGTAAGAGAAGTGGATAATTACCCTCGTCCTGTGTAATACATTAGCAAAAGTCTGATGGATGCTGAAAGAAGATATTTAAAGTTAGAGAAACTAGCATTAGCCTTGGTAATCGCGGCAAGAAAAGTGAGACCATTAAAGCCCAGTCAGTATTTCGAACGTTTATTCCTCGGAAGAGTGTTCTTCATAAAGCTGATGTATCAAGCATAATGATCAAGTGGTCAGTTGAGCTGGGTGATTGTGATATTTATTTTGCTTCCCGCACAGCAATTAAAGCCCAGTCAGTGGTTGATTTCTTAGTAGAATTCCATGTTGATAGATCTTCCATTAAAGAACAATTGATTAAATACTTGTTAATGTTAAGGGAGGTTGCTGCAAGCTTCAAGAATATCTACTATGAACACATCCCTAGATCGGAGAATACTGTGGCAGACTATTTGGCAACCATAGCTTATTCTGAATCTTACCCTTGGATTCTGATGCAAGAATGTCAATCAATACAGACGGGCCCAGAAAAAGGTAAAGAGGATGATGAAAGTATGAGCATAGTAACCATTCAAGCCAAGGACTTGAGGTATGATATTCTTCAGTTGATTTCCGATGAGATTTTACCTCTAGATAAAGCCATGGCTAAGAAAGTCAAGTATAAGGCTCGTGGTTTTTTGATATTAAGAGAAGTTCTTTACAAGAAATATTTCAGCAGACCTCTCTTGCGTTGCTTAGTATTTGAAGAATCCCAAGTTGTGTTATCTGAACTACATGATGGAGAAGGTTCTGCACATTGTGGCTATAAATCCCTAACCAAAAGAGTTTTATTAGCTGGGTACTACTGGCCAACCATAATGGCAGATGCTAAAGAGATGATAAAAAAGTGTGATCCTTGCCAAATGTATGGAAATAAAATTCATGTGCCAACAGTTCCTATGGAATCCATATCTGAACCGATACCCTTCGACAGATGGAGGTTGGATCTAGTTGGGCCTCTTCTCATGGAATCCGGTGGATGTCGAACAATCATAGTTGCTATTGACTATTTCTCTAAGTGGATAGAGGCAGCTCTTTTAGTTGGAACCACTTCTAAGGCAATTATTAAATTTATTTTATCTAACATATGTTGCAGATTTGGGGTTCCCCGAAATATTACCACAGATAATGGGCCACAGTTTGATAATAAATATATGGAAATATTCTACACCTCCAGAGGAATTCAACACTGTTTTTATTATCCTTTCCACCCTCAAGTAAATGAGCAAGTTAAAGTTGATAATCGAGCAATCTTATCCGGGTTGAAAACGAGTTTGGAGGGAGCTGCAGGAAAATGGTCAAGTTATTTACAAGAAGTATTGTAGGCTTACCGAACTACACCTCGGGCTGCTACACAAGAATCATTTTCCCCCTTGTGTATGTGATGGATGCAATCACTCCCATATAAGCTACTTTTCTATCTCATAGAGTCTAAAATTATTTTGAACAGGCTAATGATATAACAATCAGGAATCAGTTGGATTTGATTGAAGAAATAAGAGTTAAAGTGCATTTGAGGACCGTGCATTACCAGGGTTTGATGAGGAGTAGATTTTCCTCCAAATTTAAAGGAAGAGATTTTCAGTCGGGGGACAAAGTCTTAGGAAAAGTCTTTTTATACACCAAGGAAAAACAGTTCGGTAAGCTAGCACCGAATTGGGAAGGACCTTATATGGTGTGTGGGAAAGTTAAACCAGGAACATACAGGCTCCAAGACAAGGAAGGGTGGGCACTAAAACACCCATGGAACATTGAACATCTCAGGTTATACTTTGAATAGGCCTCTCTTGTAAATATTTACTTTTTAAGTATCAATGTAAATATTGAGGGCATACTCTTTTCTACCCTGGTGGCGCGGGGAGGTTCTAATGAGGTGTCCGAGTTTTTTAATAATATCTTATGCCTTCTTCAAAAGTTTGGTGGAACTCTAATTTTGACTTAGCCATAGTGTAAGGTGGCCGGATATTAAATGCTTATTAAACACCCCGGCTCTCAAATATATTTGAGTTGATCGGACATATTAAACACTTGGTCACATTTATTAAACACATGTGGTTGAGGATATTTAATACCCTTACTTAACACCTCTGAAATATTGAAGGTTATCTAAACATTGGCCATAAAGAGTTAAACAAAATTCAAACGAAGGGAAATATGATATTAGTGTATGATCAGACTAAAACCGATCTATGATTCACAGATGCCTTGACTATTCAAGGACTTTAAGTTTTAAAGAACGAAAATTAAACAAGCAATGCAACAAAATACCTTGGCCATCCAAGTACTGTAGTTTTTCAACAAAAAATATACAACGTAACAATACAACCTTAGGGCTTGTTCCCTTCAGTTTTTTCTTCACCATCATTTTTTTCGGACTTTTGAGTTCAGCACTTGAAGTCTCACCAACTCCTTTGTTCTCCTCATAATCTTCCTCAATTCAATAGTTGTGCTTGTCACCATCAGCCATCGTATGAAAAGGGAGGTCATCGTATTCCACGAATTTCCACAAAGGACCAAAAGTCCTCTTAGAAAAGGTCTCATGAAACGGTAACACCATATCAGATTTGATGCCATCATCTCTTTTCTCCAATGTGTCTACCACTCTAGAGGCACACTTCTCTATTCCAAAAGTTATATCTACAGATTTTTTAACAACATCCTCCAAGTTGGCCTTGTCCTCAGATAATGTCTTGATGGTTTTGTCTTTAGCCTCTAGTTGCCCTTTTAAAGTTATGATCTCATTGGAAGAAGAAGTTTCCAGACTAGAATACTTGGTCTGGAGAGGCTAAATCTTCTTTCCTCTGGTTGCCCTTTCAAAGCTATGATCTCTTCTGACTTCAGCAGTTTGGCAGCCAAATCTTCTTTCTCTTTCTTCAGAGATTCTATGTTTTGTTGAGCAATAGAGAGGCTATTAGTCAAGCCTTGGTTAGCTGTGGTCAAAGAATTGATAGTGTTTGTTTGTTTCCTCACTTATCTTTCCAGGTCAACTACCGGACGGATGTAACCTAGGAGGGTGTGACTAAGGGTATCTTGCTCGCTTGATATCATATAAGTCTCACCATTATGAGCCACAACATTGGACGAGTTAGCAGGACGATAAGGCCCCGCGAAGTCATCTTTGTCAAGTTCATTGAAATATATGTTAATATTCTGGAAGACATCAAGATTTACCTCTCTATTAGCAGCGGTCTGTTTGGAATAAAGGTTAGGTGGGATTTCTTCTTGCAAAGTAGGATCAACACGAGTTAGATGAGGGATTTCAGAAGGATGTAGAATTATCTCTGATCCCATAGTGACTTTTTTTCTTCTTTGCAGCTTTTTCATCACTACTTCCCTTACGTTTCTTATCCTTCTTCGAAATATTTGGTGGGTTGTCCGATCCACCAGCCTCCTTAACAATAACTTCCACTGCTTCCAGCAGAATAACATTAATCCCTCATTGGTTCTCCGAACCGGTTCCTTTGGTGGTTGTCTGAGGTGGGTCTGTTGTATTTTTCTTCTTTCTTTTGTTCTTCATCTTGTCCAGATGGCCAGGGGTTTCGACTTTGGAAAACAAGTAAAGTTTGGCGTATTTATCCTCAGTTCTCCTCAGGATAACGTCTGCAGGAGGTGGGATGGTCAGTTCTATCCATGAGAGGCCTCTACTCCCTGTGGTATTCCACAGATGAAACCTCACAAAATTCCCTGAGGTGAAGCAGTTATGGAAGCCATTCCCGCATTTCTCCAAGGCTCAAGCGTTTAGCTTGGCGCAAGTGTTTTGACCTGCCTCTACATGATCTGAGAACTTCGTTGGAAAAACTGAAAAAGAATACAAGTCAGTTCGGAATAACCACATAGTGTTTAAAAAGATTAAGGGAAACATAAATAAAACTTACTTATACTCTTCCAGCGGTTAGTCAGTTGGCTTGGGTTAGAGTCAACTTTGATCTTTTTCCCATTCTCCCAGGCTCCGCTGATGAATGGGAACTGTATCCTCCATGGCTTTTCCGACTCCAGAAGGTCATTCACTACCTTGTAATCATTCCCCATATTGTAATGATAGAAGGGAATGTGGTGATTCTTGCACAAATTTGCCACAGCAACGAATTGTTCTATTGGCAGTGGGACCTTGGATAGTATTGAAGCTATGATGCCAACCATCAAAGTTTACCATGCATTTGGGCTCAACTGACTTGGACATAGCTTTATCAGGTGGAAGTACCTGACTATCTCCGGATCCAAAAGAAATCGGATTCCCCAATTCAGTACCTTTGTGTAGACCGCTAGCTCGTTAGGTTTGCAATCCATTGGAGGTTCCGAGGTGACAAGGATTCTCACCTTGACAGACTCAGGGATCCCCCACTTTGTACGAATACGACCCAATTCAGCGGTGTGGGTGTATACGTTGGCTATATTCTGGAGGGATAACATGTATTTTACGCTGACTTTCTGGAAATTTGGCCCTACTTTCCCTTCGAGACACTCTAGAAGCGCATCCGGATTGGTCAGACCCACTTTAGTTTTGCCTTTTCGATCTGCAGTTGTGTCCTCGGTTTTTACAGACGCCTCAAAAGGAGTATCATTCATACTATCTTCTATATTTTCTTCAATTACAATAGAAGGTTGTTCGGATGGTTTGGCTTTTATCAGGGGCTGCTTTCCGGATGGTTTGGGTTCTGAAAAAAGGCTTTATTATCTCCGAACTAGTGTGTTTCGAAGAGGTATGAGTGGACTTAGCCTTGGATTGGTGAGTTATTCTGCGAGGGGTATTCTTCTCAAGGGACTTCTCAGCATCCAAACCCATAGCAATAAAGGGTGAAGGCTTCTGAACACTGGAAACGGCCTTTTCTTAAGGAAGAGGGTTCTTAGATTCTTGAACCGAGGATCCTGATAGAAAAGGAGAAAAAGTTGGGACAAAAGGCAGTTTTATGACTTTAGATGTCTTTGATGATGATGAACCTTGTCTGTGTTTGATTTTGGATGATTGAGTTCTTCACCAGGATAAACCGGAAGACCATCAGCTATTCTTTCGTCTTTTGCAACTTTTCTCGCTATCTCTAATTCAGACAAATTTAACCAACCCCCTTTTACTAGTGCGTTTCTGGTTGTGAACATAAATTACTCAGGCACAATTTGAAAAAAGATGACTAAGCTTTCTCTCTCTAGAAACGTATTGTGTTTGTGAAGACAATAAAATAATAGAATAGATTTATATAACTGTGAAAATTGGAAGTTACCCAAGAGAAGATAGAACGATCAAAGCAATGATTAAGGGCTACAAAGTATGGAGGTTAAAACCTAGGTAACTTTCTAGCCTAGTAGGTACGGGAAATTAGGAGGAAAACGGTTAGGAGGTAAAACCAAAGCCTGACACGTGTCCCACGTTGAAAGAAGACTCTTGGAATTCTTAACGGTAAAATTAGTCTTACCAAATTTCGGACAAATTGACTCTTGAAATTCTTGACTCTTGAAAATTCTTGACAGAGAAAGATAAACTCTTCGATTCAGACACAGAATCAGATCGGAAATAGTTGATTTTGATTTTTAAAAGTTAGCTCTTCCAAAGATTATTTGCAAGACCTAAAGGGGCTACTGATGAGGTCGAATATTTTAGGCACTGTAACTTGCAAACATCCAAAGGGTTGTTCGGACCAAACCACTACCATGAAAAACCAAATAGGACAAATGTAATGGAATATGACTAAGGTAGGTTCTGGTCATTTCACATATTGAGATAATGGATTCTTAAACTTAACCCGACTCCACAATCCGACCTAATAGGCCCATGAGTCATTAATTAAGTATAAATACCTCAGCCACTTTCATTAATGAGGGTGATCAGGATTTAATACAAGTACACAGCTTAATTATCTCACTACACTCTACCTTAAACATTAAATTCTTAAAACACTTTACTAAATTACCCTCAAACAAAAATAAACTACACCAAACTTAATAGCCCATAATCATTAATTTAATCGATTTCTCTCTCTTATGTGAAACACTCAAGTGGATTTTACCTCTATGTAAGCCAGTTTTACTATTTCTTTTTTTCATAAGATCAAAAAACTTTTCTAGAGAGAGAAAGCTTGATTTTATGATTTTGCATTATACCTGGGAAGTTATATGTTTAGAGCTAGAAATGCTTTGATTAAAGGGGGTTGGTCAAACCTATCTGACTTGGAAAAAACAATAAAGGAGGAAAGAAAAGAGGCAAGAATCTCAGCCTAACTCCCTGCTTCTCCTGGTGGAGTAGTTAGCCAAACGGTGTTAAAACCGGATAAGAGGACATCGTCGTCCAGAACATTAGTAAACCGAAAACCTTATTTTATCCCGACTTTGTCTACCATAGAATCTGAACCTTCAGTTCAAGTATCTATAGATTCTTTTCCTAAGGATAATGCAATTTCCAGTGTTAAGAAACCCTCACCATTTCTAGCCATGGGATCGGACACCGAAAATGTCACACCCCGAAGAATCACTCGACTCTCCAAGTCCAAGGGCACCCCTTCTTCAAAAAAAATGTTAGTAAATAGACATTAAACTCTCTTTCCCAACCCCCTTGAAATACAGACACATTACCTCTTCATAACGAGGACATCCAAATTGAAAAAGAAGTCAAAGGTGCTAAATTGACCGAAGAACGTTCGACTATAATGGAAGAAAATTTGGAAGAGAGTGGAGCAGATACCCCACTGGAGACATCCGGGCACACTGGGAATACCCCATGGGATCACATAAATAGAGGAAAAGTGGGACTGCCAAATACTAAATCACTTTTGGAGTGTTTAAAAGGGAAGGTTGGGCCCAATTTGCGTAAGGTCAACGTGAAATACTTACTGGCCCTTCCAAAAAATCATATATGTATACACATAATGCCAAATTAGATCGGGTAAGGAAAAAATAGAGCTTTCCAGAGTCTATTGAGGTGAGGATTCGTATTACTCCGGAGACTCTTTTGGATTGTAAGGCTAATGAACTGGTAGTATACACCGAAGTGATGAACTGGGGATTTCGTTTCCCCTTGGACCCGAAAATAGTCAGATACTTTCATCTAATCAAGATTTTCCCTAGTCGGCTAAGTCTGAATGCCTGGTATACTCTGCTAGCCAACATAATTTCTTCTAGGTTGTCAAAACTTCCAATGCCTACGGAAGAATTCGCTGTCGTTTTTGGTTTACGTAGAAGTTACCAAATCCTTTTTATCACTACAACATGGGAAACGACTACAAAGTAGTGAATGATCTGTTAGAGGTTGAGAAACCATGGAGGAATCAGTTTCTTTTCATAAGTGCATCTTAGAAAATTGGGAAAAACATTATCTTCCAATCAAATCCAAGTTGATTGACTAGATACTGGAAAAGTTCAAGTAACTCTTGTTTGGATTTTCAGTATTACTTAAACTTTATGTTGTTATACCAAACTGATTATTGTGTCTCTTTGCAGTATTTTCGAATATGTTCTCAGAGAATTTGGAGGCACGAAAGGTTACGTTTGCCAAGTTAAATCAATGAGCATCAGAGAATTGAGGGCATTGCTTTCATAATTGTTTCACTGAAACATGTTGAGGGATCACTTGTGGAATACCATCGGAAACAGAGACATTTCTTGGGAACAATTGATGGAAAACTCTACTTACCAGGCTGGAGTAAAGCTCCTAGCCATCTGGACAAGATGAAAAACAAGAAGAAAAAGAAAGCTGAAGTTGACCCATCTCACCAAATTCCTAAAGAAACTAGTTCCGAGAATCCTGAAGGAATAAATGTCGTTTCGTTAGAGGCAGTTGCTGCAATACTTGAGGAATCCAAGGGATCAGATCAGTTGCCTCAAACTAAGAAGAAAGGTCACAAAAGGCGCAAAGAAGGTGGTGACCGAAGGGCCAACAAAAAGAATAAGAGTAACTTGGGGTAAGATATAATCCTTCGCCCTCCGGTCGTTACTCCTACTCTTCCCACTGATATTCTATACAAGAAGAGGTACCATCCAATCTTCCATCTCCAGTGTTTCCCACAACTGCTCAGCCAGCTATTGCAGGAGAGGTTAATCTGGATGACCTTCGTAATATGTACTTTAGTAATCTTGATAAGGATGACTTTGAACAGACCTTTCCTCACACCACAATAGCTAATGTTGTAACTTATAATGGTAAATATTTCGAGATATCGAGCGAGCAGGATACCCTAGGCCATGCAGTTTTAAGCTTCATTATGCTAATAGTCAATCTGAAAAGACGAGCCAGGGAGCAGGCTAGGAACATCACTTCTCTTACCACATAAAATCAAGAGTTAAAAAATTCTCTTTCAACTACACAACAAAAAGTAGAGACCTTAAATAAAGAGAAAGAAGAATTGAGCACTAAACTGTTCTAATCTAAGATTGCTCAAGGGGACATCTAGACTAAGTATTCCACGTTGGAAACTACCACCTCTAATGAGATCAAGGCTTTGAAGGAGCAACAAACCAACGACGAAAATACCACAAACGCCTTAACCGAAGAGAAAGAGAAGTTATAGAAAATTCTTAAAGATAAAGAATAAAAAAATAGTTCTTTAAAAAGAATCAAACTCAAAAGACAGCTGCAACAATAGAGAAGTATGTTGCTGGTGTAGTGGAATCTTTTGAAAAGGGGACGAAGGTATCAAATCGGATATGGTTTTTCTATTCCATGAAACATTCCCAAAGAAGAACCTTGGACCTCTCTGGAAGTTCGTACCATATGAAGAGATACCTTTTCATACCATGACAGATGGTGATAAACATGGTTTTTCTTCACCAAATGAAAGTGATTCTGATGAGGGAATTGATGAAAGCTTAAGAATTGATGCCAAGAGTCCCAAGAAAGATGATAGTAAGGAAAACACCGAAGGGAACGAGCCCTAAGATTATTACGTTTACTTTTTATGTTTAAGACTAAACTTCTGTGAGGACCAAGGCATTTATTTATCTTTTTCAAATCTTTTTTTAACCAAAATCCTTCGATGGCCAAGGAATTTTTTATGATTTTGGATCAGACATATTCCGATCAATATGTAATGTTAGGCTTTCCCTTCTTATGAATTTCTTTCTTTTCTTATGTCTAGATTTTAATCAATATTTAATTCTTCTAACTTGTTTAATAAGAGTTTAATTCATTAAATCACTTCAAAAATATTTCATTTGAAGGATGAAAGTGTTTAATAAATTCGATCACTTCAAAGATAATTCATTTGAAACATAAAAGCATTTAATGAATTCGATCACTTTAAAGATACTTCGTTTGAAGGTCGGGATGTTTAATGGATATTTATTTTGTCCGATCTCCTCATACTCACAACTATTTTTGAAAAAGGCATAAGATACCATTAATTGAAAACCGGAAACCTCACTAAAACATCCCCGCACCACCAGGGTAGGAAAGAGTATGCACCAGAATATTTATATTGAGGTATAGCAAAGTAAATATTTACAAGATAGTTTTATTCTAAATACAACCTGAGATGCTCAACATTCCATGGATGCTTCAAAAAATTTCCCTCTTTGTCTTGAAGTCTATATGTTCCTTGCTTGATTCTTTCACGCATCATGTAAGGGTCTTCCCTATTTAGAGCCAATTTCCAAAACTGTTTCTCTTTGGTATGCAAAAAGACTTTTCTTAATACTTTATCTCCTAGCTGGAAATCTCCTCTTTTTACTCTGGATGCAAATCTACTTCTCATTAAACTTCGATAGTGTGTTGTTCTTAAATATGCCTTAACTCTTCTTTCTTCAATCAAATCCAACTGATTCCTTACTGTTATTTTATTATTTTGTTCATAATAATTTTGAATTCTGAATGATATAAAAGTAGATTCTATGGATCTGATTGCATCCATCCTATAAACAAGGGAAAAATGGGACTCTTGGGTGATCGTTCGAGGAGTAGTTCGGCAGGCCCACAATACTTCTTGCAAATAACTCATCCATTTCCCTGCAACTCCTTCTCTATTCTTTTTCAACCCTGTCAAAATTATTTAATTAACAACTTCAACCTGCCCATTAGCTTGAGGGTGGAAAGAATTATAGAAACAATGTTGAATTCCTCTGGAAGTGCAAAACGTCTCCATGTCTTTATTCTCAAATTGTAACCCATTGTCTGTAGTAATTCGTTGGGAGATTCAAATTGGCAACCTATATTGGATAAAATAAATTTTATGACCGCTTTAGAAGTGGTACCAACTACTAGGGAAGCTTCTATCCATTTAGAGAAATATTCAATTGCCACTATTATTGTTCGATAGCCTCCGGACACCGTAAGAAGATGTCCAACCAAGTCCAAACCCCATTTATGAAAAGGTATGAGCTCAAATATTGACTCCATAAGAACTGTTGGTGTATGGATTTCATTCCCATATCTCTGGCAAGGATCACATCTCCTGGCCATATCATTGGCATCTACCATTATAGTAAGCCAATAGTATCATGCTAACAAAACTCTCATGGTTAAGGCCTTATAGCCATAATGTGTTGATCCTTCTCCATCATGCAATTCAGATAAAAAACTTTGGGATTTCTCAAAACCTAAGCAACGTAGGAGAGGTCTGCTGCAAGACTTTTTATAAAGAATCTCCCTTAAAAACAAGAAACCACGAGCATTGTACTTTATATTTTTAGCTAAGACTTTATCCGAAGGTAAAAATCGAGCGAAAATAAATTGATGTATTTCATACCTCCAATCTTTGGATTGTATGGCAGATATATTCATACTTTATTTAGATCCATCCTCGTTACCTTAATCTAATATTATGGAGGGGCATTCTTGCATGAGAATCCATGGGTATGCTTCAGAATAAGCGATGGTAGCTAAAAAAATCTACCATGGTATTCTCTGATCTAGGGACATGTTCATACTGGACACTTTTAAAACTTATGAAAATTTCCCTTAGTACTTGCAGATATTTTATTAACTGCTCTTTTTTAGTTTCAGATATTCCTTGAGCTTGTTTAATAAGTAGTTGTGAATCACTTACTAACCGGACCCTATTTGCTCCACATATCGAAGCTAGTCTTAACCCATCAATGGTCTCTTCATACTCTTATTCATTGTTGGATGCCCTGAAACCAAAGCATACAGCCTGATACATAGTGTCACCATAAGGAGAAGTTAAAAAAATTCCAGCCCCACATCCCATCATACTAGACCCATAATCCATTTGGATTAACCATTCTTTCTTAGTCTTGTGTTCGTGCTCTTGTTTGTAAGGCCTTTTAGTGTGAAATGCTACCAAGAAATCAGCTATATCCTGAGCCTTGATTGTTTTATGAGGCGAAAAATCGATATCATAGTCTTCAAACTCAACTGACCACTTAGTCATTCTTCCTAATATGTTAGTTTTTTTAAGAATATTCATTAAGGGGAAAGATGTTCAAACAGTGATCGAATATGCTTGAAAGTATGGCCTCATTTTTCTGGCTGCTATAACCAATGCCAAGGCTAATTTTTTAACTTTAAATACCTTTTTTCTTCTTCCAGCAAACTCTTGCTTACGTAATACACTGGACGAGGGTAATTATCCACTTTCTTTACTAAAATAGCGCTCACAACATACTCCAACACTGCTAAATACATGTAAATTTTCTCCCCTTGGATAGGTTTGAACAACATCTTAGGTGAAGAAAATTGATTTTTGATTTCAATAAAGGTTTGATCACACTACAGAGACCAATTGAAGTCTTTAGCATTTCCTCAAAGTATGAATTAAATGAGCACACTTGTCCGGTGATCTTGAAACAAACCTATTCAAAGCAGCCAACCGTCCGGTTAGTCTCTGGACTTATTTAGTATATTGAGGAGGATTCATAGCCAATAGAGTGTCTAACTGATCCGGGTCGGCCTGTATTCCTTTTTCACTTATGACATACCCTATAAACTTTTCAGATCGGACCCCAAAAATACATTTCTCTGGGTTTAACTTTAGGTTAATGGCTTCCAAATTTAGAAAAAGTCTCTTAAAGATCGGATATGTGTTCTTCCTCTTCGAGGCTCTTTACCATCATATCTATATATACTTCCATGTTTATCTAGCTAGCAAATATTTTATTTATTAATCTTTGATAAGTAGCTTCATCGCTCTTCAACCTAAATGGCATCACCTTATAACAATGAAGCCCTCTGTCCGTGATAAAGGTGGTATGATCTTGTATCTGACTGTTCCTTGAAAAGCCATAAATGAAGAACAACAACTTGTTCCCCGATGTGGAATCTACCAACTTATCTATTTGAGGCACCTAATAGGGATCTTTAAGACATGCTCTGTTAAGATCAGTGAAGTCAATACACATGCGCAATTTCCCATTATTTTTCTTGATTAAAACGGGGTTAGTCGTCCAAAGCGGGTATTGAGATTCTTTAATATGACCTATCTTGGTCAACCGATCCACTTCTTGTACTATTACATCGGCTTTTTGTTTGGAAAATGACCTTCTTCTTTGAACTACCGGTCCATAATCATACCGGACTAATAATTTGTGGCAGATTACTTTAGGAGGTACCCCGGTTATATCATCATTGCACCACGCAAACATATAAATTGCCCGACAAGAAAGACAATAGCTTTTGTTTCAAACTTAATGATAATTTAGTGCCAATCTTAACATTTTTACTTTCTTCTAGGCAATGGATTTCAACTTATTATATAAGTATTATAACACCAGGAGCCTCCCTTGGATCATCAATTTCATTCTCATCGGTAGAAGGCTCCACTAGTTGATATTCCTTGTTAGCTTTGACTGACTCTAATGACTTTAAAGAAAAAGTTGTTACATAACATTCTCTAGCCACCTTCAGACAACATCCAATTGTGCACCCACAATGTATTTTAAACATTGATAGACAGTAGAGGCCACAACATGTATCCTGGAAAGCCAAGATCTTCCAAAGGTAGCATTGTAAGATATTGGGCCGTCAACCACAACAAACAATACCTTTACTATTTTCTTAAAATGTCCTCTACCCAACAACACTTCCTCTTCAAACTCACCAATAACATCTGCCGAACTCCCATTAAATCACACAATAGTTATGTTTGACAGTTGAATAACCGAGGGATTTGTCATCTGTTTATAAGTATTAAAAAATAACACGTATGTCGAACTACCTGTGTTAATCAGCATTAGACGTACGTCATTTTGCCCAATTGATGCCCCTATCACCACGACGTCTTCATGCGGTCCTGAAATGTCTCATAGGTCACCTTCATCAAAGACTATGAAAGGAGCTTAGGTTTGGTATAGATGTGTGGACATTTTTCTTTCCAACTGAGTTGTTAAGCTGTTGACATGCCTTTTTTTTGAACAACTTGAAGGCGTTGTCGCAGTGTCTCCCCTAAATATGGTTACGGACTCAAAATATTTTATCAGATTGGAAACTGTAGCAGACTTATCCACTATCACCCCTACCTGATTCTGATATGGCTACCAAAGAATTCGTTCGGGGAGCATTGGAATTTGATGGTGTATTATATGGTCTGCTGCCCCATTGTTTCTTAACAAACGCACCCAATTTTCCTCTCCTAATGAGATTTTGTACTTCTTGCTTTAACTTTATACAATCATGCGTGTCATGCCCCACGTCGTTATGATATTTTCAAAAATGGGTACTTCGGGTTTCTCAAGGAGACTGCCGTGGGGTTGACCTTCTAAAGTGTACATCATTTTTAGTCTTGTCATAAATTGTTGGTATACTTTCTCCCTACTCAGTAAACCATTCATGTTGAACCCATGGATCCCTTTTACTTTTAACTTGTTAGTTTTGATTGGATTAACTCTACTTGCGCCGATGTGATCCCTATCCGGTTTCCTTTGATATGTAATCAGACTGAGTTGTTGTCTATGGTTGACACTATGGTGGTGAATCTGTTCTAACAATGCACTCTAGATTTCTTAGTTTCTTCACCAGTAATTTACTTCCCCACTTGATTTAACAGCCCCCCAAAAGTCATTGTTTTTTTTCCGGGTTATTGAGTCAGCTAAATTACCCGGACTTAAACCTTTTTTAAATAGGCGATTGCTACTTGTTCAAAACAATCAACTAGCCCATTCTTCATGTTCACAAACCTACTAATATATTCCTTCAAAGAATCATTTGACTCTTGGGAACAATGAATAATTGTATCATCATTCCCCTCAAACTCATTCCTTTTAACAAATTGCCTCCGGAATGCAACCCAAAATATGTCAAAATTATTTATAGAACCTTAAGGGAAACTATTGTACCATTTGAGGGCACTTCTTTTAAAGGTTTGTGAGAAGGCCCTACACAACAACTTGTCATCATCATCAAAGTTTATCATAAAAAAATTTAAATTGCTCGAGATGATTGTCCGACTATTTTCTTCCATCATATTTTTCCATCGTGGAACTATCAAACCGTTTGGTAAGATGTCCGGAGAGTATTTTTTAAGACAATGCTGATTGTCTCCAATTTTGGTTACGAATAAACATTGTATCTTCATTGAGAGTAGAAAAAATACATGGTTCGGATTGAAATACAAATGGATCGATCAACAAATGATCAATGTGTTTATCAGCTGAACCCTTTATTTTCCCCTGATACTTCTTAATTCTGCCATGTCTATCCCTTTTCTTGAATTCTTCTTGGTCATCCTTAATTTCTTTATTAACCGGCCTTCATCACTGTTGGATGAGAATGATTCTTCAAGTTCTGAATCATTGGATGAACTATTACAAGACTCTGATATAGAGCTCACAACTCGTCTGGACCGATGCGTTTTCTTGGAGCTGATATGAGTCTTCATGGACTGCTCATTCTCACTAGGATTATCAGTAAGGTGGAGTGTTGATGCACCGAACTTTTCTTTTATTCCTTTTATTTTTGTTTCTGAGCCCTTAAATCCTCAATCTCAGCTCTGAACTGATCACGTTCTTCTTGCATAGATTGTTTTTCATCACCATTGTGATTGACATGAGACACAGTAGTGTGTTCATTATTTTTTCTCACCCCTTCAACTTCTAGAGGTGAAATGTCTTGTACATTAGCATCCATCCGAACTACTTTTGTTCATTGGTTTTGAATATGAAATTCAGGCATTGTTGCCTCCCACTGTGATCACCAATTTGGTGTGGAGTATCTCTGATCAAAGGGTATATTCGGAAAGAGTTTTATATTTTTCATGTATTTAATGTTGGAGCGAAAAGTAGAGAGATAAAGAGGTGTCTTCTAGCATTAATTTTTTCTTACCCTCTTAAATGAAGGTGGTTGGGGTATTTTTACTTTTTTATGAACTATGGGGTGTTTGGGTCGGACTTGGATTCCTCAATCTTTAGATGCCCAAACCCTTAATGGGTTAGCACATAGCTGAGTTATGATTAACCTAATCGTATTTTTCATAATACGCCTGGTAAAAAATATGTCTGAACTTTCCTTTCGTTTTAGGTAGTAGTGCCCTTTCAAAAATATCTGAACCTATCAGTATCAACTTCCAGCAAATGTACCATATTTCTTCGATTTACAAACTTACACACCAAACTAATTCGAGCTTTTGTCAAAATATAATCGGACACTAAATACTTGTTCATTTTTATCGGATACTATTTGATTTCCATTTTTGAACACAAAGTTGACGTTTCCAATGTTTTTTATCTAGACTTGTTGGTGTTTCTCACTTGTATTCATTTTTATGTTATTACTTTATTCATTTTTTAATAATTTTTATCAATGGCAACATGAACAAATGCAAAAGTATCATACCATCGTTCCTGATTTTTTTAATCTTATATCCATTAACTTTTATCACAATAGCTATAATTTTTTTATCAATGGTATTAATGATTTCATTGTTCTTTTAAATTTATAATCCCTTAAAAATTGATGAGCTTTATCATAACGAGAAAACTTTCCCCTAAGTATTTTGATATTTGTATGCATATATAGTATTTTTATATTATTTTTGTATCCTACATTGTTATTTTCTTATTTTACTATCTATACACATCTAGATTTCTACATATTGTACTTATCTTTTTAAATTATAATAAAACTTTAGTCATCTTTCTTTGTTTATATTTTTCTACATGGTATCCAAGTGTATGCTTAGATCTTGAGTTTAAGTTATTGTGTCTTCCTTCATGTCGATGGGAAGTTGTTTTAGTTGTCCGCCTCAAGAAATCAAAAAGAGAAACTTTTTGGTTTTCGAATCTGTTGTGTGCAGCCACAATCAACAAACCGAATCAAAAAACAAACAATATTGGTTTTTGTTGAATTTTGGACAGCTTGTTTGAGACATCTTATCCTTGAATTTAAATAGTTGGATTTTGAATTGGTGCTATGGTTTGGAAAAAATCACTACTGGATTTATGCAGTATTTTTGTTGGTAAAATCGTGGATTAAATTTTGATTTTGATTTTGATTGATTTTTTAGATTTGATATTTGGATTTAGTATTAGAATTAGTTTTTGGATTTGGTATTTGGGTTTGGCATTCAGATTTCTTTTGGATTTTGTTTTGGTGTTTAGATTTTGTTTAACATTTTAATGACGTCTGACGTTTGCGTAGATCGGTGTTTGTCGTTTGGATTTTTTTTGGTGTTTATATTATTATTTTTATGTTTGAATTTTAGCTGGCGTTTGCTTATATTGATGTTTGTCGTTTGGATTTCTTTTTAATATCTATATTTTGTTTGACATTTGGATTATGTCTGACGTTTGCTTAGATCGACGTTTGTTGTTTGGATTTTGTTTGATTATTTGGTGTTTAGATTTCGTTTGAGGTTAGAATTCGTCCGACGTTTGCTTAGAGCGACGTCAGAAAATAGAATTGGAATTTGGAATTAGAAATTGGAAATCGGGAATTTTGAAGTGAAGATTTGAGATTGAATATTTTGGATTTCAGATTGGGACTGGAGATATGGTTGTATAAATGTGATTAAGAAGATGCGTTAAGAATATGTGAAGAATAAACTGTTTGAAATATATGAAAGAAGATGATGTTTGAAGATCATTTCATAACTTATGAATTTCTTCACAACGACCTACCAGTTTTTTCTTGACAAACTCTTGATGCTTTTGATTAAGTAATATTAAACACTATTATATTGATACAAATAACACTTCAAAACATATCCCAAATGGAATCAAAATGATCTTCATATTAAAATAATCGAGTCAAAATAAATCGTAGTTCATCATATTAATAGTATTTGTTGTCATCCTAATATATGTCCTTGTATTTAATTCTTTTTAGTGTTAGGAAACAAGTACAACATAAAAACACTTACATAATTGAATCGTCAAAAACTAGTCGGAAAACGTCTTTCGGGAATTATGCACTTTAGACATGTACAATTTTATTTCCAAAAATATTAATATCACTTTAATATTGCTTAAGACTTATGAGGAATAAGTTTTCTACTTTATATATAAATTATTAAAAATTAGAAGTTTGATCGATAATCTTTTAGTAAATGACATATATATTTAGAATAATTTAAAAGCTTAATAGAATTTAAAAGTTGGTATGTTTTCGTCTATTATTATAGTAGTCTATTCATAGAATTTTAAAAAAATTCAAGAATCTTCGTAATTTTTAAAAAATGTTTACATTCAAACATTTGAAAAAAAAAATGGTTGTAACTTTTTGTTCTCGTCGTGGAAAGTAAAGAGGTTCGTCATGACGAGATACGGTTGACCAATCATTGCGCCAAGTAACTTGACTTGTCGCCGAGATAATATGTTAGTGCAACCTTCTCCACAACAATGTGATATGTTGTCGCGACAAACAACATGCTTATTACGCTGACCAACCATTTTTTTAATAATTGTTTTTTGTTATCGTGGTCGTTATCTAAAAATTCTAAAATTTAATTTTTTTTCAAAAAAACACAGTGACCATCCGTAATTATTACCACAAAAATCTTGATAATTTAAAAAACATTAAATTGTTACTTTGAACATCTTCTTTTCATTCTTCCAATCTTAAATTATTATTTTGTTTCAAATCAGTAGCCCACTTATTAACTTCTAATTTAACTAGTAATCTGAATTGAGGAGCCTTTGAGATCTCAGTTAACTATTGGACAAATTATATATATATATTTATTAATGTGGCTACAAATACTCAATAAGTATTATCTATAAATTTATTAAGATAATTTAATTTTATTTAGAGATGTGTTATATTTTGTCTCCATTTTGTTAGATTTCTCATCATTAGATCTCATATTATTTTGTTGGACCTATCATTGTTTTTCGATATTGTTATCATTTTCTTTAAAAATATATATAATTTTTTTGTTGATTCTTTTAATGTTTTATTCTTTATTGTCTCCTAGATAAAAATAAAGGATCCTAACAAGTATTTTTTAGACAACTCTATCATAAATGTCAAATTATATCGGCGTTTGAAGTTTATTTTCGGTGAATCCAAAATGATATAATTACCATTTTTATATTTTCTTATTTAGAGATGTCAAAATTTATGTATAAATAGTACTATTTAGTATGTAACTAATAATAATTTAAAAATCATTCATAAAAATATAGAGTTCTTCTAATGACATATGACATATAATGAAAATATGAAATAAATTAACTTACAAAAATCTATATATATAAAAAAGATTATAAAAAATAATTTTTTTTTCTTATAAATATCAAGTTGTAGTTTTTGGAGAGTTAAAAAAATTAAAAGATTTATAAATTACTTTTAGGAGGTCTATGTGAATGATACGTAAATTCTAAATTTTTTACCAAAATTTGAAGATGGAATCCAATTCATACTATATTTAAAAAAATGAATATTTTTCTTAGATAACTGAACTAGAATATTTGTTTATACCTTATGTGTTTGTATCTTTCAGGAACTTTAATCAATCCAAATCGAATAACTTATTCATTTATAAATATAATCAAAATTATTATATTATTATATTATTATTGATTTATTGAATCACATTCAACCTAAAATAATTAAATAATGATTATATTTTTATTATTTAATCATATTGTAAAATAACTAAAATAATTTAACTTATAAGGATGTAATTTTTATTTAGACTATTTTTTTACTTTTTATTTTGATATTTGTGTCAAGTTAATAAAACTTCAATAGTCTATAGATCATAGTTTTTTTTGTGAAAAAAAGACTTTCAATAAATGAAAAGGTTCATACAATTTTCCTATGGCATACCCCGAGGTACACAATAACAAAGGAGGTAATAAAGTCAAGATGCCGTAAAGTAGAAAAAGACATAATCAATTGAAATAACATGCTCTAATGACGAGGTGAGAGATAGGTGACTCCAAGATCTAATCGGGAATCCAAGCTCCTAGCTCCACTTTACACTGGAAGGACCTGCAAAGATAGATATATCGAGTTGTTAGTTACTGATAATTCTACCAAGTCCAGCCAATCTTGGTTCCAAGGAATCTATATCGGAGATCCGATAAGATTTTGAAAGATATCATGGAAGCCATGGCTGGGGAGGATCCAAATATTCTTAAATTCCATTCTTTCCATACATGGTAAATGACCACATTGAAACAAGTGCGCCAAATATAGTGGTCTCGTGAATTAGACCAATTTGACGCCTCGAGGATCCAAGCTTGCCAAGAAGGGGAATGAAAGGGTAATCCAAGTTTGATACTAATATATGACCAAATATTATGAGCGAAACTATATTCATAGAGGATATGAGATATAGATTCCGGGTCAGAACTGCAAAGGGCACAAGAATCAGGGGTGCTGATACCCCAACTAATGAGCTTATCTCTGGTGACAAGTTTTCTCTGAATAGCAAGCCATGCTATAAAAGAGTGACGAGGAATGTTATATTTGTTCCATACTAACCCTGCCCATCCCTTTACTGGGATAGACTGACGAATGGTGTTGTAAGTGCCTTGAATCGAGAATTTGTTGCCTCCATCCTTTGTTACCCCGTAAGGAGCATCCCTCCATAAGGTATTGGGGTGAGGGAGAGAGCGGATACGATGGCTGATTTCTTCCAGATGCGCACTACTACGGGCCCTTACTGATCTCAGATTTGCAGACCACTTCCATTCTCCATTTGAGATGATGTCTGAAACTTTTAGATTATTTCCCAAACGAGAGTCACAGATTATGTCAGGGCCGTAGTGAATTGCTAGAGGCGATGATAGGAGCCACGAGTCATTCCAGAGAGAAGTGGTTCTTCCATTTCCGATTGCCACCCTGTACAAGTTAATAGCCAAAGGACGGAGATGAAGAATTTCCCTCCATATCCAAGAGGGGGAAGAGCCAATAGAAACGTTCCAAAAACTTTTATTTTTCATCTTTTCGGTTTTAATCTATTCGGACCAGATTGAATGGTTCTGATTACTAACAATAGACTTGAGGTGCTTAAGGACAACCGCCTGATTCCATATTTTTAGGTCTAGGATCCCAAGGCCGCCCTCTTTATAAGGAGTGGCAACTGTGGTCCAGACCACTTTGGCCCCATAAATTTTCATAGCAGAGCTGGACCAGAGGAAACGACGAAGGTATTGGCTTAGCTCTTTAATTATCATAGCAGGGAGGATGAAAATTGAAGACCAATAAACTTGTCTTGCAAAAAGGACCGATTTGATTAACTGGAGTCTTCCCGCATAGGATAGATGCTTGGAAGTCCAACACTCAATACATGGAGGTTATCCTGTGCAGAAGGGGACGACAATCAGTGTGAGTAAGCCTACCAGTAAGAAGAGGGACTCCTAGGTATTTCACTGGAAGGGAGCCTTCCAGGAAGTTCAATATAGGCATCAGATTCGTTTGAAGATGATGGTCAATTCCAGAGAAAAATATGTGACTTTTCGCTGAATTGACCTTAAGGCCAAAGAGAGAATGGAAATCATCCAGAGCATATTTGATGAGATTAAAGGGTGTTCCCATAACAAAAGATCATCAGATCATCTGCAAAGCAGAGATTAATGATTTTATGTTTGTGACATTTCCAATGGAATTAGAAATTCTCATATTGACTTTTCTCTTTGAGGATGTCAGAAAGTACTTGCATAACTAGTACGAAGAGGAGATGGGAAAGGGGGTCACCTTATCTAAGACCTCTTTTGCCTTTGAACTTACCATGAAGGTCTCCATTAATTATTATAGAGTAAGAGGGGGAGGAGATGCACTTTACAATCCAGGTGATTATCTTTTCCGGGAATTGCATCGCTACAAGAATGTCAAGAATGAGGTGCCATCGGACATTATCAAAAGCTTTCATGATATCAATTTTTAAGATCAATCCTTTTCCCTCTACCCTTAGCTTGATAGCCCCCCAGAAGCTCTTGGGATAGAAGGATGTTATCAGATATGTTCCTTCCCGCAACGAAAGCTGATTGAGAAGAATCAATCAGGTAGGGAAAGGAAACCTTGATTCTATTGGCCAGGATTTTGGAAATGATTTTATAAACGTTATTGTATAGTGCAATTGGTCGATAGTCAACTGGCACAGAAGGAGAGTCTTTTTTGGGATAAGAGCGATAAAAGTTGCGTTTCAGGACTCATTCAAAGATCCAAAGATGAAGAACTCATGGACACCCTTGCAAATGTCAGTGCCAACTATGTTCCAAGTTGGTTTAAAAAATCTAGAGTTAAATCTATCAGGACCAGGAGATTTATCATTATCAAGACTGAAAATAGCGGATTTAATTTTTGAACAAGTAATCCCGCGGATCATTAACTCTTTATCGATTTTATTAACTCTAGACTTTATCAGAGAATAGACTTTTTCAAGACCTGGGTATGTATCAGGATGCTTAGTACCCAGAGAGTTCTCAAAAACGTTAACCATGACTTTGGAAACACCAGTCGGGGATGAGACAATGTCACCTTGGTCGTTAGAGATCGAGATAATTTTATTGCGGAATATCCGGGCTTTGATATTTTTATGGAAGAATTTAGTATTCTTGTCCCCCAACTTAATCTAATTTTCTCTCGATTTTTGCTTAAGAAAGGATTCTTCAGCACGACTAAGGAAAATGAAAGATGCAGCAGCCTCATTTTCCATTATGACTAAATGAGGGTTGAGAGGATCATAGGCTAAATTATCTTGAGCCTCAAACAGGCAGATTTGAGCTTTAGAGACTCTAGAGGATATGTCACTAAATTCCAAACGATTAAGACGGGCAAGCTCAGATTGCAATCTCACGAGCTTATCTGAAACCCTTTTCATTCCCGAGGAAGGGGAAAGAAGGTTCCAACAATTGGAAACAATATCCTTAAACTGCGGGTGGGATTGCCACATATTGAAGAAGCGGAAAGGTTTTTTCCGCTTTGGGCGAGGAAGCCCAAGATTGTGGGTAACGGTTGTGTGATCAGAAGTGCGAAGGTACCCAAAATGGACATGGGACATAATGAAAAGGTTGTCCCATTCTGAGTTGACAAGGACGCAGTCAATTTTAGAGAGGATAGGATGAGACGGTTGTTTATTGATCCAGGTGAACTTAAATCCGGAAGATCGGAGGTCGCTTAGTTCGCACTGGTAACAACAGTTATTGAAATCATCAATAAATGGGAACCAAGAGTCAGAGGAGCCCAGACGCTCATCAGGATGCCGAATAGCATTAAAATCCCTAAGAGCAACCCAGGGAGAGTGAGTATCAAGCTTTAAAATTTCTATAAGGTCATTCCAAAGCTCGATACGTTCATGAGCTTCATTAAAAGCATAAATAGCAGTGAAATTAAAAGAGGCTCTAAAATTATGACAAATAGCACTACAATGAATGAATCGAGGAGATTGAGAAATTCTAGTGACAGTAATGACACTCGGATTCCAAGTGATCCAGATTCTACCTAGGGGATGAGACGAGTGATTAGTAATAACATGCCAAAATGGGACTATTCATCTAATAATATTATCAACTCTATGAATTTGGACTTTAGTTTCTACTAGGACTATCAATGAGATATGGTTACTAATAATAAAATCAGTGACATCATTTTGTCTGACTGGGTCGTTTAGACCCCACACATTCCATGAAGCAATATTCATGAATAGAAAACTTACAGTGAATCATCAGCTAGTCCTGTCGGAGGACATTACCAGCTTGCATTTATCCTTGGATACATACGTGCAACCCCTTTTGGGTGGGAGTCCACCTCCTCGCCAGACTGCACCTCCGAGTCTTCGTTTATGGAAGGCAGTCGAGATACTGATTCCAACTCTAAAGCTATCTCGGAAGGATCTTCCTCAGAAGACGAGGTCACCAAGGGGATGGAGGAGAGTTTGATATGGCCTTTTATGCACTGACAGGTAGGATGCCCGAAAACCTTACAATTTGCATAGCAAATGGGCCCCATAAAATTTGAAAACTGAAAGAGCTTGAGAGTCTTGACGGTCGCTTTGGCCAAATCGGAGCAATGAGTCGCAATCTTTATCGGCAGCAGGGTCAAGACGAACTTAATCGGATTGAAGAGCGGTAATTGGAAGAGGCCGGCACACGACCATCATCTGGAAGGGTGTAACTCCTCGAGAATCATCAGACGAGTCTTCATGAACCAGATCCGACTAGCAACCGTCTGAGTCGCCTCAAAAAGACCAACGTATCTTGTGTTCGGAGAATGACATAATGTGATAACATAATCTTTAGCATGACCATATGTAAAAGTACCGCTTTTATCATCATACGCGTAGTTGTAAGCGCGTGGACACACATTCCTAAAGACCTTAGAATAATAAAACGGTTTACAAGTATCCAGTGAACCATACGCGCCGCTGCAACAATACTGAACTTCCCCAAACTTCTCACACGCGCTTTTACACACAACCGTACCCTTACTATCTATGCTAGTAACTCTAAGCTCCGACGGACATGATGGACACCCTTTAGCCAAATTTATGTACCCTTACTTTCCCCAAATTTCTGGCTCAAGTCATGTTGTGAAATTGTGATAAACTAATGAGGAAGGTTTATGATTTTAAAAAAATAAAACATGTCATTAATAAATATATACCCATGATGGTATAATTAATAATATACTTTTGATCCATCACTGGTCTTCTGGCTATCTATTGTCCGGACATTTAGTCCATCAATTTTAATACATAACATATCACATATTCGATTTATCATATATGTTGATAGATTGTCTCTCGTATTACTCTAGTATTATCACATGACACCCAGAATATAAGTAAAAAAATGAACAATTAATTCATCAACTTCAAAAATCATTTTTAATGTTATATATCACGTTACATGACATATAAGCTCTTTTTTCTTACTCTAAAAACTCTAGATTTTTTATTATTTTAAATAATTGTGATTTTTTTATTCTTGATAATAGAAATCAAATGTTATATTTTTTATTTTGTGCGTGCGTGCGTGTGTAGTCTTAATGTTAGTGTCCTCTTGTATAAGAACTATGAAATTTTATAGAGACATAAAAAACTTTAGCCAGAAAATCCATAACTTCCTATATATAATGATATTTTTGACAATTGTGTACGTTATGCTATATATTTTTTATTATTACTTTACTTAAAAACACCATGTAAATTTATTAAGCTTTAACATTAAATTAAGTGACAACAAACTTAATGTAAACATTTCATGTGAAAACTCATTTAAAGATATACAAAATAATCATGAGGAATAAGATAGATATGATTTTTCAATAGTGTCGAATTGCACTATAGTTACTACTATACGTAAACAAGTTTAATGACAATTTATAACCAAAAAAATGTTTAAAACTATAAGATTAATCTCTTAAATAAATATTTTTTGTTAAAGTATGTAAATTATACATAAATAACATATTTCATATTACATTAAGCAAAAATATGCATGTACTTTATGAGACAAACTCACCTCGTTCTTTAAACTATATTAGTTAATTTTACATATAATATGTGTAGTATTCTTGCTAACTTTAGATTGTGTTTCTTAATCAAAGATTTTATAAGAACCTTAATAAAAAACCATTATTGTCTGAGTAGTGACATGCGTTATTTTGTTGCTCTTACTTGTAGTTACACTTAAAAATGATTTTTTTTAGATAATCTAGATAGTCATTTTTTATACAGAAACCATGATTTTGAAATAAACTTGAATATATATATATATATATATATATATATATATATATATATATATATATATATATTAGTGCATGAGGAAACAAAAATCTTATCGTAATCATGAATTGTGTGTTATGCAATTCTACCACAGAACCCATTAATCATATCCTCTATGACTGTAGTTACACTCAAGACATCCAGGATTTCACAAGCTCGAAGTTTGTTTTTTCTTTTAGTCACAATAACAATAGGGTTTCTTGGATCCATTAGGCGTCCAAATGGCCTCCATTTTGATCTCGATTCTTTTGGCGTGTATTTTTTTGGCGCTGTTGTCTACCACGTATTGTGTGAGAAGAATGCTAAAAAAACTAGATCCTCTTTGACCCTTGCCTATGTGGTCTCTTAGCGTATTATTTTTTATCTTCGATTCATATTTAGTGGCACTGAAGTTGTCTGACCTATCCAATCCTTTTAAATTTCTAACTTAATTTTGTTTTGTATTTTGTTTGCAATAAATTTCTTCCCCTTTCTGGATTGCGGTCTATGCCCGCTTACGTTACTCTTTCTTGGTCTCTGTAATTATTTTGCTCTAGCATCTTTTTTTTGTTTTGTTGTACTTGTGTGACCAAATTTTGATTAATCATTTCAGTTTTGAGTTTTTTTGCTTTACTTGATTATACCTGTTCTATCACGATTCTTAATGTCACTTACGGGATATGCATGTATTTGTAAAAACTTTTTTATTTTTAATTTAATGCATTTTCAAAAAATATAATATATATATATATAACATTTTTAGTAACTAACTAATAATAAATATATAAAAATTAAATAAATATTTTATAGTAGAATTAATTTTTTTCGTATTCGACCCAAACCCGCCTGCCAAAATAGGATATTCAAAGTATGGATGACAAGGCTGGGTTCGGGTTGGCACACCCCAATATTTTTTTGGACACTTGAGTATGAAACTATCCCGATCCGTTCCGGAAGTAATATTTTCAAATCTAAATCCGTTCGTTCATGTCTGTCGCTCAATCCGAGACGAACATCAATTTTAATATTTTAATATTTTATTTTAAATATATTATATTATTATTTTTATATATTATTTTTTATTTTTTATTTTTTATATATAATATATATATATATATATATACATATATATATATATTATAATTTTCGGACCGAAACATACAGAATAAATTAGATTTTTAACCCGATTCAACCCGGTTACGGGTTATAACTCCTAAACTCTAATCTGATCTGTTGTTCTATGTGCAAATTGCATCCCTCCAAATTATAATTTTAAAAGGCAATAATTATAGAATGGGTTAATATTTTTTAAAAAAGATGGATACTAACCACCTGACATTCTTTATTCAGTAGTAAAAAAATAATATATAATATATTATTAATATATTATAAAATTTAAAATTATATTATAATTTAATGTAATTATATTTTAATAATTTACAATTTATTTATTTATATTTTTTCGTTTATTATTCACATTTTATTAGATCTAAAATTATTTTAAATTTTATATTTAAAAGAATTATAATTTTTCTAGCAAAATTATATAGCTAGATAGTAAATCTAATCTATTAAAATTGAAATACATATAAAATTTTAAATAATATTTTTAAATTTGTTACTTAGATGTGTTACTAAAATTTTAGATTTGTGATTAATTTTAAAATTTATATTTGTATGTAATTACTATTTTTTAACTATATTATTTTTATTAACTTTTTAATTGGATAATTAATTATAGAAAAATTATTAATAAATAAATAATCATCTTGGTTCGGATGTATTCAGACATGAAAAAAAAACAAATTTACCAAATAAAATCGATTAAAAAACAAAAAACTAGGATAAATTATGGATTTAGTTATATTTACCTCTACTTCACCATTTTTATTTATAATTTTTAATGATAAAACCAACATTTTAAATAAAAAAATTCAACTTTATACTGTACATCTACGTCTATTTAAAAAAAAATCAAAAGCCAATCTAAATGTTTTTTTAAAAGGACACCCTGCTTGAAAGTTTGGTAGAAAGAATTGTTATTAATGAAACTTTGAACAATATAAAATACCATTAGAAAAAAAAAGTTTGTTATTAATGAAAGTTTGAACTATTAAATGGCAAAAAAAAATGAAAGAAACATCTAAACAAAATTTCATTATGGATCATTAATCTACACAATTATTGTTAGTAACCGATATAGGTGAATCATATTAGACAACATTACCACTGCCATATTGCATATAAAAAAGATAATTAAAGTCAGCAAAAAAAGTAAAAGATAAAAAAAAAAGAAAAAAAACAAATCCATCTACATATTTCTATATTCTAAAAAAAATAGAAAATCATCTATATTTATCATAAAGGTAAAAAAATACTATAATCTTACTAAAATAGGAAAAAGAAAGAATTAGATTATCTACTTATCTATCTTGCTTACTCAGAATAAACTTAGACTGAAATAGAAAGATATCATCCTAGCGCTTACATATCTTAGAAAAAGAAATAGCAAAACTATTAATTAGATAATAATTAAAATATTTATTAATAAAATTATTTATAATTAAAAAAATCGATTAGTAAGTGAACAACTACAATAAAGGATTTAGGTGAGTTTGAAAAAAAGTGGAAAATACGAATATTATATTTTATATAATTATAAAAATAAAAGAAAATATGGAATTCGAAATTGTTAATTAAATAGAGTAGAATGATCCATTAATATTAAAATAAATAAAAACTACATTGTCAAAGAAGGCATCTACTCCTATCTCTCTCTATCTCTCTCTCATACACGCATAAAACCCCTTCTCATTAATTTTCTCGCTCCACTTTTTCTCATCGCCACCACAATCTCTTTCTCTCTCCTAACACAAAACAACAGAATATGAGTGACGAAGACTGGGTTCAAGTCGCCGCGGCGGATGACTTTCTCGTCGTCGAGATGCTTCTCCGTCTCAGCCAAACTCTCCCACCACCTCCATCTCCTCCTCCGCCGCCTCCACCTTTCCGTCTCGAGTGGACTGTCCGTCAGCGCCGCTCCAGACCGGTTCTCAAGAAAAAATGTGACTCGGCTCGTGGTAGCCCTACTACCCCACTTTCGTGGAGTGGCGCTACCTCTGTCAGCGGCGCCGCCGCTGATGGCTCCGAGGAGTCTAGTCGTCTCGTTAAACCGATCGACAACCTGAGATCTAAGGTTTGATTATACATACGTATTTATTTTCATATTATATAGTATCTATATACATATATGTTTGTTATGATTCGGAGTGTTGAATTCGTACGTGTTTGACTCGGTCTGATAATCCGGTTATGGTAATGCCGATGGATGTATTCGTTTTTCAGTTTTTGAAACGACTATTAGGCACCAAAGGTTGTACCTGTCAACTCAGTCAATAGATCGGTGTCTTTCCGGCGACTCAAAGCCACTGCGTTTGGATCTTTAAAACAAACCTTAATTGACGAAACTGTCCTCCGTTTCGTTATCTTGTTCTGTTGATTATTCTATATTATTCTTCCGAAGAAATTTTGGTGACTCCCATTCAACCCACAGGGTCACGTTTGGTTTCAATTTCTTTTGATTTGATTAAAAGACTAGAATACCCTTAAGTTGAAAGGGTATTTTCGTCCGTGCGAATGTCGAAGTGAAAACTGTCGCGAAATCTACGCCTCTGGCGGAGTCAAATCCAGTAGGATATTTGTTGGAATTGACTGGAGTACCCTCTTTCATGGTCAAAACTGGTTCTACGTGTAAAGGGGGGTATAATGGGTAACTGCGACCTGTTTTATCGGTGGCGTGTTTTCGTGGCAAAAATGGGGTTTGGTGTAGTGTTGTTAGTGGTTGTGTACTTTGTTAAGTGGAAATAATCATCTGCGGTCGATCCCGTCTTTCCGTTTCCTGTGGTTTAAGCTGACGTGTCAAACCTTAAATGACAGCCTGTCGTTATAGCCTTCTTTTTGTTTGTGTTTGTGTTTGTTCTTGGAAAACTGAAATTCTTGGTCTGATTATTTCTTCTATGTACTACCCCCTACTACAGTAGTTTTGTTTTGAAATCTAGCTTTTATTTTATTTTTAAATTTATTTATTTTTAAACTCAAAACGGAATGGAGCAGTATAGTATAAAACAATTGTACTTTATATGTGGGGTCCAAGGTTGACTAGTTTGGTCACCAGTTTTATCAAACTCACAATCTTATTATAAATAAACTCACTTTCCATTCTTTTATAGGTTAAAAACAAAAAAAGAGTTTTTAAATTTGGAGTTCATGAATTATTTGTATGGGAATAAAAAAACAAGCCTTGATGAGGAAAATGCAATCTTTCTGTTTCGAGTGTGTAATAAAGAATATGGTCCTGCTGTTTTAAGTCATGTCATGGGTTTTGATTCAGACTCATGAGAGACATATGCTCGATGTACTTGAAAATGCTCACATGATATGTACATATATGAAACAAGTACTCATGACTCTTTTATGTCTTTGTTTCTATATTATTGTTCTTTCTGGATTAGAAAAAATCTGACTTTACCACGATTAGAAAAAACTAAAAACTATGTATTGGACCTCATTACTCATTTTTCTTTGTATATCAATTGTGTAAGTGTTTAGTGTTAAGTTTTATAAATCGAATGAACTAACTGGTTTTGTTGATGCTTTGTGTCTTCAGGTTTCTGTGACTAGCTCTACGAAAACACCCAAGAGATCAAGAAAGAAAAAGGTAAAATTAAATCGAAGCAAACTTATAAATTCCGATTTATAATGAAGCCTAAGCTATTAGACGACCTTAGAATGTCTAGATAGTACTCAATATAGTTCCTGCTATCAAATTATAATGAACTAAATGCATTATACTATATTTGTCAAGGACGTTCTTATTCTTCTCTGACGCCGTGGTTTAAACTTATGGTTTGTTGCAGACGTTAGCAGAACTTAAAGAGGAGGAAAGTTCGCTCTTGAACGAAAGGAGAAATTTGAAAAATGTATGCTAGTTCATCATCCTATTAAAGTTTTGTCACAAGACGTGATTTTTGAATGCCTTAATGCTGAACTGTTTCTATTGAATAGGAATTAGCAGCCATGCTCCTCCTAGTTGAAAAAGAGAGAGCCACAAACGGAGTCTTAAAGAGAATGAAGGTAACGCCCTTCTTTTCTCATTCGGTTCACGTTGTTTTTTGTTATCTCATCGCATTATGGTACTCTTAATTTCAAACGTCGCATAAAGTACGATCTGAAAACTTGTACTTGTTTGGCACATATGTAAATCATGATATAGAAGCTATTTTTTGTATGGATCTGTTTCATTTTCACTCTCGTATCCATAAACATTATACTGAGCAAGACAGTTTTGATGTTCTACTTAAGTACTTAGAAGATTACCAGCCTACATTAGTGTAATTTAGATGCTTGTACTTCAGTGATACTTGCTCTAATTGTTAATTATTGTTACACGAGCAATCCTAAAAGAATTTGGTTAATCTGATAATACATTTTTAATGACAACACAGCTTGATCACGTTTCGCATCGACCTGTGGAATCAGATACTGATGGTACATACAAGAAAGACTCCACACATCAGCAGATGTATTCTCTGAAAGAAGAGGAAACTTCATTTTCGCTGCCTGATTTAAATCTACCTCTCGAAAATGCTTCCGACTCTGAAGTTTTCTATGGATTATAGGTGCATATCAAAGATTCTTATTTCCTTTCTTTTTTTTCACCAATTACGCATAACAACATACAAACTAGCCAAGCCTAACCGCAGCGCAGGTAACCTTGATAACTATGCACCGTACTAATCGCCTTATTAATCCGGTATTTGATGGTAGTTTAGATATATCTTTATAGCTGGAGATCAACTCTAGATTTGTTATTTTATTCTTAAGAAGCTTCTTTCATGTAATCCATGAGGCATATCCTCATTCCTCGTGTTACTCTTTGTTAATTAACAAGTTATAGTCGAGGAACTCTGTTCGGGAGAGAACTAATGTTTTGTTTATACCTTCTATTGCAAGTTACCTTCCTCTTCATTTTTTTGCATTTTGGTAACAATTGTTTATCTAATGCAACATATTACAAACTTAAACAGAGTAAGAACTACAATTTTTTTGTTATTAACAAAAACAACTTGACTATTCAATCAAACAACAAGCCTTGAAGACCATCAGAAGAGAATTACAGCTTCAAGCCCAACATGACCGATTATGAAAGATGCAAGCTGAAGCAGTATATGGTTAACGCGTTTAGCACATCCATGACATGTCAAACCGAAAGGTTAGAGATCTAGCCGCCCGCTCAGCACATGCTTCTGAAATCAGAGGACAATCTTCCACTGCTAATGACTCCAGTTTATTTGAGCCTAACAATGGCTCCAGTCCATCGTCGGTAACACCCATGCACTTAACTAATCGTAACGCAGACAAACGAGGAAACTGGCTCACAAGGTGCAGCCCTTCATCACCAACTTCTTGACAATAGATAATCTCTAATGTCTCGAGATTCTTAGCCGAGCATAGAGCTTCCATTCCGACATCGTTAAAGAAGTACACGTGGCTGAGAGAAAGTTCTCGAATTGGACATAACCGAACCAACGTAAGTAGTCCATCCAGCGTAAAAGATTGAATCAGAGAAGACTCACCATCCGGATATGATAATTTGAAAGATTCGAGCACCAAGCAATTCTCAGCAATGGCCTTGAGACTCTTGTCCGTTAGCATCAACGTGTTGTTGTGAGAACTGATACAAAGGGAGATAGAACGGAGATATCTCGAGTTCTGCACCAAATCCATAACGGTAGAGTCTCTAACACCAATACAGAACTCTAAGTTAATCTTATCTAACCTCGGACATTTTTGCAATACAAAACTAAGACCTCTACCTTTGCTAACAATACAATTCACCAAGTTAAGCTCTACCAAATTTTCGCATATGGCAAACTGTTTTTCCCTATTGTCGTACGCATCGACACTAGAATGGTAATTGAATTCAAGTCCTAACCGTTTTAGCTTCCGCCAACCCAAACCTAACTTGATCAAATCAGTCTCTTTGATGCCTCTACAATTCTTGATCGAGAGTTCCTCGATTCGGTCAACCCGACCAAGATACCATAGCCAATCGCTTCTAACGTTCAAACAATGGATAAGACAGAGACTAGATAGTTTCTTACAATCAACCGCAATGGTCAGTAAACCACAACCGGTGATTCTCGGCATGAAGTTGAGCTTAAGAGCAGAAAGATTCGCGCAGGACGCTACATGACACAAACCGGCATCAGTGATTGACGTACAGTAGCTTAAAGTGAGGTCGACGAGAGAGGGGCAGTTGTTAGAAAGAAGGAAAAGACCTTGGTCGTCTAATTGTTCGCCGAATTTCATCATCCAACCTGCACAGCTTATCTCTACTTTGGTCAAGTTTGGAAACCTGGTGCACAAAGTGGTTAAGGCTTTGTTTGGAGGGTATAGACCGCAACTTATTCGTAAGACGTGTCTTTGTTCATTGTCATGATTGTAGAATCGCTTACATGCTAAGGAAACTGAGTTTCTATCAGCAGTTTTCTCAATCCTTCTTAGGATCTCCCATACTAACAATTCTGGCAAATCATCCATTTGTTTTACACTAAAACTTATAAAAAATCACCTACAGACAAAACCAAGAAATTAAGGGAGGACACAAATATTGACAGAACTTTATATATATTGTGGATTTAGAATCGAGAAAAAAAAAAAGAGGCGATGGGTTTTTAGCGAACTTACCTTATTACACGGATTCTGAAAGCTGAAAATCTGGGTTGATGCGTGGATTTAGATTTAGATTTGTACAAAACGGTGGCGATTGATTGACACAAAATTCAGAGGTCAGTGAAGAAAGGTTTTATTCAGTGACATGTGTCATATTATAATATTTTAAATTAACCGCCTTGTATAGGCGATAATATATATAATTAGTCATATTGAAATTTATTTACTCCAATTTGATATACTTACAAATATACTGGATTTTAAAATTTATGCGAAGAAAGATCTCTTTTCGGTAGCCGAATTGGTTGAATAAACATTTTTGTTGAGTTTGTGTTTTTTTATGTATATTTTATTGGCGGAACTTATCATTTTGTTTTGTGTGGTTTATTTATACGGTTGGTTTGTAGGCTATTGCGTTAGTGCAAGTTTTTTCCAAAAAAAAATCAATTTTAACCTCTTGCTATTCTATTTTCTTATTTACTATCAAAAGTGATATCTCCGATACTACCACTTTATTAGGTAAAACAATCCTTGTTTTTGAAGTATGATATTGACTCATAAGAGTGATTTTTATTACGGGTTTGGCTAACTTTTGTTACCTCAAAGACCAAAAAAATAAAAATGAAATAAACTTTTTTGGTTTTTTTAAGTTTATTTATGTTGGACTCTATTTTATTTTTAGGAGAATTTAGTGATAACTTGTTTGAAAAACGTAAAATTCAATGCAATTTTTTATTACCACTAATATGAACTTAAAATGAATCGAAAATAAAAAATGGCACTTATTGATAAGAGCGAACTCCCATCAATTTACTAAATCCAACCCATCGATAACCTTAACATAGGTGCATTTCTCAACTTCTTTTAATAATTCCTTACCGAAAAGATTATGTAATAACTTCACAAAGGTTATATAAAGTTCAAATTTGATATTTAGATATTATTTATGTAAATGTGATCCATTGAGTTTATGTAATAAAATATTATAGACTAATGTTATAAGGGTGAAGCTATTTCCTTCATGACATTTTTTATTTACATTTTTTATTTCCTCCATATTTCAAAAGAAAAAAAAATTTATCATTTGTTTTTATTATTTTATCCTCATTTTACCCTCTAATTTATAACTTCATGCCATTAACCATTATGAAACCCTTATATTAACAAACAGATGATTTAGCCAAATTAAATGTAGCATATATGATTTAACTTCTAAAATTAAACCCTAAAAACAAAAAAACTTCAAATTTCTTAAAGATTACTCGTGGAAGAGGAAAACACCCAAACTAAAGATTTAACACCGGAGAACATCACCCAATCAACCAACGAGATTATTTAATCTTGTTTTTTTAGTTTTCTGTTAAAAAAACATATTTTCAAAAATCCCGATTTGTGCAGGTTTTAGTGGGAAACAACTAATTCCGAGACAACAGTTAGGAATCATGTGCTTTTTTTTTTAAAAACATCTGATTCCGAGACGGCATCTCGGAATTAGGTGCGTTTATTTTATAAAAAAAACACATGATTCCGAGATGCCGTCTCGGAATCAGATGTTTTTTTTCTTGAATTTTCTTTTTCCGAGACAACACCTCGGAATCAGGTTTTTTTATATAAAAAAAACGCACCTAGTTCCGAGATGCCGTCTCGGAATGAGGTGCATTTCATTTGTTATAATAAACAATGGTGCATTTTTAAGTGTTGTTGTTTTTTAAAATAACGAATGATTTCTACCTTAGACGAATTCGAGAGAGACTGCCGTTATTATATCAACATTAAAAGAGAAATCGAGTAGTTGACGAGGAGACCGTCTTTATAGCGGCTAGGGTTAAGGTTTATGGGGGATTGATGTGAGAAGCTAATAGGACTGGTTGGTTGTGTATAAGTTAATATGATGGAGATAGTTGAGATGGTGGTAGAAATAATTTTGGAATAAAAATAAAGAAAGGGTAAATATGTTATTTCCTTTATGGATGAAATAACAAACTGGAGTTTTTATTTATTTATGGGGGAAATAAAAAATTTGATGGAGGAAATAGCTTCACCCATGTTATAATCAGAAAATCAATAGACTTAGATGCTTTAGATAATTTCATTGAGTTCAATTAAAATTTATATTTCATTTTCATTTAGTTAATGGATCAAAATATATCATTCAAATAATTTTAATACTAATTTTATATAATTATTTAATTATTATAAAATATAGAAATTGATTAATCTATCTATTAATGTAAAAATATGTTATTCATCTTTTTTATCTCATAATAAATTTTATATAATTATATAATTAATTATAAAGTATATTAATGGATCCATTTAATTTTAGTGGATAAAATATCATACAAATAATTTTAATATCATGAAAAATAATTGATTTTAATTTTAATATTGGTACGGGTAAAAAACTGATTAGATGATAGTTTTGAAAGTTATTTAGGTGGTATAATATTAAATTATACGTGGATTGTGGAGAGAAGTGTTTGTATTAATATTTAGAGAGATAAAAAAACCCATTCAATGCTGTTTGTCGAACTATTTATATTTGTTTGATCCATGAGTCATTCAGGATCGGGTCAACTATCTGGGTAATGACTTGTGAACCTCGATTCAAAAGTAAGTGAACTAGGCACTTAGCCTAGTCACTATACATACTGTTTACTCACCATGATTTAGCTTCTAGGTCAGAATTGTCCCTCTAAAAAAACCTGACCCTTTTACCGTTTTAACCTCAAATAAAATCTGACCCAATCAAATATAATTTAAAATTGATTTCACTTTATTTTTATAGAGTTCAATTTATTTTTATCCATGAAAGGTTCTAAATTGAAATCTATAATAGAAAATATGAGTGGATTTGATTATTAGATATAAGTAAAAAAAATCATAAAAAATTGATATCCGACCGAAGTATTCGATATCGAATCTGAAAAACGGATAATATCCATATTCGAAAGAAAACGGATAATATCCATATTCGAAAGAAAACGGATAATATTCATATTCGAATTCGTATTCGTATTAAAATAACAGATACAGATATATACATATTCGTATTTGAAATATCCGTTTGACAACCCTATTTAGATAATAATTAATATATAATTCGAAATAGATAAACCACATATAATTTATTTAATGAGTTGAATCAGCTATAATGTAATAATGAGTTGATACTTTATTTTTCATAAATTTATTTAGTTATTTAATGTATAAATATTGAATTGATTAATTTATTTGCTTAATGAATTAAAGAATATCATATGTTTTTTCGACCTTAACACGGTTAATACTCTATAATACTCGATCACTCTTATTAGTGCGATAGAAATAACAAATTAGTTACATGATATAAAAAAATATTATATATAAGCCAGTATAATGCAAAAGGCATTGGTGGTGTTCGAAAGTACCGGAGATACCAAAAGTATCAGCGGTGCTAAAAGCACTGTTAATACAACAACATCGCCGGTGTTCATTCCATAATACTAACTATACAAAATAGGTGTCCGACAGTGCTCAAAAGCAACATCATACACTTAAAAAAATCGATTTTAACCAAAAATCAACACTAGTAAAGCAATTTGAATCATACATTTAACTCAATTCCACTAACTATAACACCATACACAGTTCGATTCTATAAAAAAATCAATTATAAAATAAACATGAATTAAACCAAGATTTGGAAGAAAAACTGCATTTACCCATGAATGAAGATTTTTTTTTTATTTTTGAGAAGAAAAAGATGATAGAGTAAAAGAATAAAAATTGTTTTTGAAGTTTTTGTTCTTAAGAATACGAAGATGAGATTTTTTATTTTTAAAAAATGGAAGAAGATAGTAAATATGTGGAAAAAAATTGAGGAATATATATTTTGGGTACAAAATGAGAGAACTTATTTAATAGATGAAATAAGTTATTTTTTTCAATAGAACAGTCAAACCTCTTTATTAACCTTTATCTATATAATTTATTGGTTATTACATATAACCAAATGTTGGTCAAGCCTGATCGCAGTGTGACAGATTACTTTTATCAATATTTTTTAATTTGTACAAGTTTAACAAGGTAAAAATATGATTTTTGTCAGTGGACATTGAGATTCTTAGCAAACTCACCGACCAGTCACTATCCTAATTTGTTTGATTAAAACTTTTCCTGACTAAAACCTTAAAAAAACTCATTTTTACTGAAGGAAAACAAATGCAAGTAGGTAATGATTTTGCCTTGATATGATACCATTGCTTTTGATATGAAATTGACACAAAATATATGGATAAACGTAGTTGGAAGATGTTGACTCCCATAAGGGTCTCTGGAGGACGTTGACTCCCATGGGGGGTTTGGCTGGTCGGAATATTAATTAATAATATTTTCCCTTGTGTGTCTAACACATGTCATTTATGCATCAAGACAAAACAAGAAGCTGAAAATGTAAATAGAGATATTTACTCTACATACATGTAGTTAAAATCACTCTTAGTACTTCATAAATTTTTTATATGATAGTTCTTACTCATTCTCTCTTGCCACCAAAAATTTCTTTACCGAATTTTACCAACCACCAGAGTTTAACAAACACTAGAGTTCTATTCTCAGAGCGATATCGAATTTGTCCAAGATAATCCGAATGGTATTGAAAGCATCTGAAAATATTGATCCGACAAGCAACCACATTCAATACCGTTTGTAGTATTCCAAGCTATGTGCTGAAGCTCCCACGATAAAATTTATCACTATGATTCTAAATCTCACACAATTATTATTATAGAAAGAGTCCAGTATATCTATCCTGAACCCGATGACCTCGACAAGTTGTGATGAAATTTTATTCAATCAATCTAGAGTTCTAGCATAAATAATCATCTTTGTTGCGAACTAACTAATTATTTTTCTAATATAAGATAGATGTAACCATTGTAAATGAAACTTTATACTAGCATTCACACCCAAACAATCTAAGTCCAGGTTGATGGCCTCTTGGCTTGTGAAGATTTTTCCTCATTTGATGGCCTTCAGACCGATGCAACATTCACCTTATCTAATGGCCTTCATATTGATGACTTTGCTCACCTTTACTAATGGATTTCTAATCGATGCAACCAATGCCCCAGATGATAATACTCTGGTTTATGCAGTTGCTCGACTTGACCAATGACTTCCTGAGTGATGCATCCAGTTTCTTGGTTGATGCATAGCCCATATGATAATGTATTCAAATAATAAAGATTTAGTCAATTATGTTCTAGTTTCTAAAGTCGGAACCATACCTCATAATATTACATTTTGGTTTTAACTTCTAGAAATGAACACAGTAGTTGTGGCTTCAACTACCCCCATGTGGGGCCTAAGATGCTTATGATATGTACCAAGATCAAGGAATTCTTGAACTCGTTACTTTTCACTAGTTTAGTAAACATACATGTTGGGTTGTCACTTGTATAAATATTCTTTATCATAATCTCCCAATTTTCAAGAATATTTTTTACAAAATGAAATCTAACATCAACGTGCTTAGTCCGTTCATGAAACACATAATTCTTTGTCAAATGTATTGCCATTTGGTTATCACATTGCCCTAGTAGAACCTCATGTTGAACGCCAAGTTCCCTCAACATTCCTTTTATTAATATAGTCTGATTTATTTCTTCAATAACAATAATATATTCAGCTTATGTTGAGGATTCTCACATGGGTTGGAGATTCGCTTTTCAACTTTCAACACTACCAAACAACATAAACACATAACCAGTAAAATACTTATTGGTATCCAAATAACCAGCATAACCAGATTCAACAAAATCCTCATCATCTTCTAATCCCAAACCAACTTCTCCATACATGAGTGATGTAGTTGCACAAGCCCACGACTATATGAACCTTTTGGAAAAATGACAAAGGGCCTTATTTGGGGATCGATTATCAGATTTAAACGTTGCGACTACTCAAATCAAACACCTCAATAAGCCCAATAACTTTCAGAAGCATCACAGAGCAAACCCTGGTGATGAAGTTCATGCCTAAAATTTCAGCGTTTATTTACTCTTTTAACTGTTTTCGTGTTTTCAACATTTTTATATTTTTGTTAGAATTATTTAAAATACGTAGAAATCTCCAATCGCTTTGAAATTGGGTTGGGATTATTTTATTATGCGACCAACATTCTGTAATTTTTGTGTAGGGTTTCGATCACTTCTATAAAGAGGCTCTCAAACCTTATTTTGAAACAGACTTTGAATAATGAAAATTTGAAATTAATTCTTTGAGTCTATTTTTTCTCTCTAAACCTAGATTTAAGGTTTAATCTATTGTTCTTCTTATTTCTTGAGTTTTGCAACTATCAAATCTTTCCATATTATCTCACCGCCATCAACGAGTCTCAGACTTGTGGATTCATTATGCACTTTAAAACCCACTTGAAAGTCTATCAATATTCCTTGTATGGCCTCGACATAAATATTCTCACCAAGCTTGAAATATAAGCCAGATCGGGTCTTCTACAGACCATGACATACATAATACTTCCCATAAAATTTGAATAAGGATTTCCTTTCATAATTTTGCATCTCAATATCCTATCATCAACTTTTAAAGATATTAGTTTAAAATGTTGAGCAATGGGACATGTGACTGGTTTTACCTTTGTCATACAAAACATATCAAACACCTTCTTCAGAAAACCTTCATGTGACATATAAAAATCCTTATTTGTTTCTCTCTAATTATCTAGATCATAATAATCTTTTGGGCTAAGCTCAAGTCTTTCATTTCAAATATACTCCTCAATTATTCCTTTAAATAATTAATTTATGCGTTTTATTTGTTAGAAATCAACATATCATATACATACAAAAGTAAATATATATCACCAGAACCAGATTTCTTCACATACGCACAACTATCATAACTACTTCTTCCAAAACCATTATTGACCATGACATTATTAAAACATTTATACTATTATATATGAGATTGCTTTAGACAATGCAATACTCTTTTCAAAAACATACATGATCACTCTCTTCTTTTCTTATAAATTCTCCAATTTGCTTCATGTAGATGATTTTCTCAATGATCGCATGTAGGAAAGTTATAGTTAAGTCCATCTGGTCTAACTTCATGTCAAACTTTGATATCATTGCAAGTAAAATCACGACTGAACTATGTTTCACCACATGAGAGAAGATCTCATTGTAATCCATATCCTTTAGTAAAAAGCCTAACCTTGTACCTGGCCTTTACAACCTCAGGAATTTCTTCATTCCATTTGAAAATCCACTTGCAATCAACTAGTTTTCCAACCAAATCATATGTGTTTCTCTTATGAGGATACGTTGTTTCCTCTTTTATAACTACAAGCCCTTTGGATTAATCGTCACTTTACATTGGATGCCTGAAGTTCTCAGGCTGAGATTGAATAACCTCATATGTTGCAGCCAGGCATAAGTTGTCAGTTCAACATATCCAAACTTTTGAAGAGCTATGATGACATGTATGGTCATGTCCCTTGTTATCTGGTAACCATATTGAGTATGTGTACCTTCCTATTTAATACACCATTTGTGTCTTGGTGTATAAGTTGGCTCATTTATTCTTGAGCCACAAACAGATTCTGATCCACGTGACTCCACCTCAATCTCAAGTATGTTAGTTCCATCAGGTTAGGCTTCAGGTATTTCACCATCCAAGCTGGGATACTCTTTCTCATTTAGTGTTACATTTTTGTTGATTATAAAATTCTTATAACCTGTTTCAGGGCACCATAACTTGTAACTCTTGAAATATTTCGGATTTCAAATGACTAAGCACTTCAAGAATCTTGGTTGCAACTTGTCCAGTTTGATGTATGCAGATGCTACATAACCAAATACTCTTAAATTTGAGTAGTTTGATGAATTTTCGTACCAAAATTCTTGTCGAGTCTTTAAGCCAATCACGGCAAATGAACATATATTTCTAAAGTAATAGACAATTATTATTGATTCTTCCCAAAACTGTCTAGAGAAGTTAACAGTCAATACCATACACTTTATCCTCTCAAGAATAGATATGTTCATTATTTCACCTAGACCATTCTATTATGGAGTATCTTGTAAGGTTATATTGTGAACTGTCCCTTCAGCTTTGTAATAATAAGTAAAATCATTTGCATAAAATTCAAGATTATTATCATTCTTGAACGTCTTTACTTCTCTCACAATTTGTTTTTAGACCATGATCTTTTATACTTGAATTTATCAAAAGCATTTTCTTTTAACTTTAGCAAATAAATCCACAACTTCATTTAATAATCATCAATAATTTACATAAATATATGTTACCTTCATGTGGCTGAATCCTTGTAGCCCCCAATGAATATAATGAAGGGTTCCTTTATTGCGTATTTAGATCTTACAAATTTGACTATGTTACTTTGTCCATACACATAGGATTAAAAAAATTCCAAGCCAATCAATCTATCTTTTCCAAAAAATCCTTGCTTCTGCAACTCCAACAATCATTTCTCACTCATACATCCCAACTTCTTACCATAGGGTTGTACCTATTAAGATTTCTCCGATCAAGGAATAAAGCCCATCTGATAATTTTTACTTCATTATAGTCATGTCACCTTCGACAACTTTTAAGTAACTATTTTCAAGTTTGATTAAAAAATCCAAATGAGATTAGATTTTTTCTCATATTGGGAATATACCTCACATGCATCAGAATCTGATCACAACCATAAATTTTTTAAATATTCCCATATCTCATCCAACTATTTTGTAAGCCTTGTTATTTTCAAGTAACACATCGCCTCAATTATTCTTTATAAATGAGTGAAACCAGTATCTAAGTGGACTCATATGGAAAGAAAAACTCTAGTAAAAAAACATTACATTTGGCCTTCATTTGAATAATGCACCAAAATATTTGTATAGATATATCATTCAGAAGCAACATAAACATCCCACTGATCTGATCTGCAGGGGACCATAACCTTTATTGGGCTATTAGAGTATAATACTAAAGTATTAGAGTAATGGATCCTCCCCCAATGTACACATTAGTCCAACCAGTATATACATTGTATATACTTTCATGATAATTAAAAATAATATATTTATTATTATTATTTGCAAGTCCAGTATTCTAAATATTATTTCCTTTATTTAATTGGACTTATAACAATAGATTTGAATACTCTGTACATACACATGATGAGACATTACTAAAATCTATTCATCTGACGTGCACTATAAAACGTTGTTATTCACATATAATTTTTGAATGTCTATTCATGGCAGGCGATAGTCAATAGTGAACCAAAGAGGTTCTATCATGTCTTACGTTTATATACTAGTTATACAACAAATGCGCTAGTAACTACCACCTTAATAAATCCTAAATTCTCTTAGAGTGTACTATGGAAGTGTGACAAAACCTTGTAATAAATATATGGTAACTTTTAAATGATCATATATTATTGAATTGAGATCGCTTAATTTAAGAAATAAGAGCAAAACTGAAAATTTAAAGTGTATCTATACAATAGCAATATAATTTGAAAAACTGAAAATATCAAAATTTATACGACACTTTCGTTGAATCTGAACATTCTCCTAGCTAATGACCCTCATCTGAACTTTGTGTTCGTATAATACTAAATGGGGTAATGCCTTGGTGAAATCATCTGCAATCATAAGATTTATTTCAATATGATATACCATTACCTGTTCGTTTTATATTCTTCAGTTGATAATAATGAACTTAATGTATACATACTTAGATTTATTTGAGTTGTTGTTTCCGATTCGAGAATATAATAGCCAAATTATTGTCATAGTATAGCTATAAAGGTCGTTCAATCTTAACCACGTGCAATACCATCACCAAGTTCATTAACCGAAGTGCATGAATAGATAATGTAACATGATACGTACTCACACACTGGAGTCTATAATAAGAGTCCAGTTCACATTATTCCATGATATGATACCTCCAACCATAATGAATATGTATCCGGTGGTAGATGTTTTAGTGTTTAGACACCCTGTTAAATCTGCATCATAATAACATACGATCTCTTGGTTATTTAATTTGTTGTATGTCAGTCTAAAGTGTTTGGTTATATTTAAAGTAATGTATCACAATCTTTACAATATTCCAACAAGAAACTCCTTAATTACTCAAGTACCTTTCCAATATCTCAATAATGAATGATATGTCTGATCTAGTACATACATGAGCATACATGAGAGTACCAATTGGCAGGGCATATGGTATTATATGTATGGAGTGGCTTTCTGAACTTATCTTAAGATACTGATGAAACGAGAACTTGTCACATTTTTCTATAAGGGTATTTATGACTTTATTGTTATCTATACCATAAAGACGTATCATGATTTCAATGTATGTAAATTATAAGAGACTTAGGATGCCCATAGAGCGATTTCTTACTATATGGATCCATCACACATATGTGGCTTCACCAAGGTCTTTCATATCAAATTTCTCTGACAAATAATTCATTGGTAGCATGTAATAAACCTAGTTCGTTAGTGTCTAGGGGTATGTCTTTGATATACAACACTAAATATATCATTCTACTCTTAGTGATCTTATATTATACACAATATTAGACAAGGTTTACCTTAAGGTGACAATGTTTGGGGACTTGTGGTACCATTAACGAGAAGTATATTTGAGTCCATAAAGATATTGTTTTAGTTCATGTAATTTTTTTCATCAATGTCTCAGTGAAGGAATATTGTCTTAGCATTCATATGATGAAGCTCAATTTCAAAATGAAAAACAAGAGTTATGATTTTCCTACATGATTATTTTGATGATATTGGAGAAAATATCGCATAATAGTTAATTATTCTAGTTTGATTGTACCATTTAGCTATAAGACAAGTTATATATATATATATATATATATATATATATATATATATATATATATATATATATATATATATATATCAATTTTCCTTGAAATATCACTTTTGGTTTTAAACAACCATTTATAACCAACCGTTTTCTTCTCTTCAAGTACAGTAATAAGATCCTAAATGAATTATGTTGCATTGATTTGTACTCTTCATTCATTGTTTCAATCCAGAGTTTAAAGTTTAAACTCTTCATAAAATCTTGAAATGTGACTAAATTTTCTTCCAAAATGTTTGAAGTTTTTTCATATTCATTAAGAAAATCTATATAGTCTGAAGATATGACATTCTTCCTATTTTAAGTGGATTTATGTAATATTGGCTCATTGGGTTGTTTTATTTTTTGAGGTTGCTGAATTTATTCATCATGAACAACAATAATATTTTCTTTTTGAGACATAAGTGAAATATCAGTAAGAAGAATTGAATTACATGGCATAATATTGATGATTGGTAAACTAACTGTAGTCGGATCATCAATCTCAAAGAGTGAATAAATTGATTTTGAGTCTTGCTAAAAAATAGATTTGTTCTATTAATCATTCCCCTCAAAATTTGTGTCCTAAAAAAATATAGTAGTTCTCGTCTCAAATATCAAATGTTTAATAAGAGAGTAAAATTTATAACCCATAGAGTGGTATGAGAACCTTATGAAATTATAACTGACTATTTTGGACTCTAGTTTTTATTCTAGGCATGTGGGGCTTCTAGTTTTATTCATTAGGTATTTAAGTTTTCAATTTTGTTGGATATCTTCATACATTAAAGTGCTTAAAGTTGGGTTGAGACCCTCTAAAAAATTCATGTATTGATTTAGCTATTTGTGAAGTAAGTGCCCTGTTAATGATGTATATTGCACACTTAAAAGCTTCATTTTATAGTGAAGATGGAAGTGATATATGAGCAATCATGCTTCTAACTTTATCTATTAATATACGATTTTATCGGTAAGATCCATCATTCATAGTAGGTGAGATTGATATGGTATATTAAGGTACCATCCCATACTCCTGAAGGTAGAGAGTGAATGGAAGATAATATTTCTCGATGAATCCATCATACATTCTATAATATTCACCATCACAGTCGTATCTAGCAATTTTAATACTTTTCGGTGTGTAATTTGACATCGACCATAAAAGATTTGAACATGTCAATGGCTTCCGATTTCTCATGAAGCAAATATAAATAATCATATCTTGAAAAGTATTTTTTGAAAAATATAATGTAGTAAGGAATGGGGGGCTTCAAACCTTTTATGCTTGTTGTGTTTTCCTTTGATACAACCTACACATTTATCAGAATAGTGTAGTTAAGGGAATATAATAGACCTTCAACAATAAGCTTGTCTTTTATCTTTTCAGAAATATGATCTAAACATATGTGCCATATGGAGGTTGAATTATAAAAAACTGTTATATGTATTACATTAATTGCAACCGGATAACCAGTGATATCATTTAACTTATACAAATTATCATTATAATTAAGCATATATAAGCCAAATTAAACAATTTTTATAAAAGAGTTGTAAGTTTTTATTCCTAAACGAGAAATTAACCAAATTATTCCAATAATAATAAGCAAAATAAGTTTTCCATAAAATAGTTAATTAATAAAACATCCCTTAGATACAAAACATATCTTTAATTAAAAAAAAATTAAATTAACAAATGGCTTTAACTAAATAAGCCACACCGTGAGCAATGAAAATATGTACCTATCATTCATTGAGAGGCCTCTATGACTTAAACCATGTAAATTAATACACACATGAGTTATGGTTGTTGTATCAACCCACCATGTGTCATTTGACACTAACATAAAATTAGCTTTTGAAGTCAGTACAAAAATGAGGTTACATTTATTTTCCTTGAAGGAATTAAACTTAAGGGTAGTCGATCTTCCAATGATATGTGCCATTGCAATGGAAACATGTTATAACCTTGCATTTTCTCATTGACATATTGGAGTCTCCCTTTCATAGCCGAATCCTGAAAATGAATTTTCTGCAGTTGCGATAAATGAGTTCTTTTTTTTGTTATGATTAATGTTTCTTCTAACACTAACCATATTGGCCTCCATATTCCATTGAGCGTGCTTTTCATATTCATGCAATAGATTTGTAATAAAATTGACCATGTCTCACTTATTATCTAAGCAACATAAGTTGTCTCTTATACACTAAATCTCAAAATGAGAGATTACAAAATGTAGAACACCACAACAATCTCATGGAGCTCAATTGTTGAGTGCCTTAAGTTTTTCATGAATATTGGACATCTCAATGATGTGTTCGCAGACTTTACCATTGTCCTTGTATTTTAAGCTAAAGAGTTTTTCAATTAGGCTTTTATGGATTAAAGTATCTTTTTACTCCTTAAATTATCCCATACATAATGAGGACCCGCGTGCAAAACATACAACAATCATGAAAGAAAAAAATTAGACAGTTACCAAGTTTGATCATCGTCTGGGATGATCACGACGAAGCGTCTTTAATCTTTTCAACTAGGAGGACTACTTGCGGAAGTTGGTTCACCGAAGATCTTACCCCTGATCATGATGAACCCTGGTGATTCACAAAAAATAAATCAAACCCCCATTTTTCTGAATTAGGGTTTTATCAAGACTGTTTCGAAATACATCGTGCAATTGAAACATACAACATATATATATATAATTATGTTCCCTCATTCACACCATAAAATACTAAAATTTGATTTCATATTCTTTGAAAGTTTAGAGAGTATTGAATGTTTGAGTGTTTAGTAGTGAGAGATTTGAGCTGTCTGGTTGTATTAAATGTTCATTACCCCATTAATGAAAGTAGTTGGGGTATTTATACCCTTAATTATGGACCCATGGGCTTTCGGGTCGAATTATGGAACCGGGTCAAGTTTAAGGACCCATTTACTTATGTAGCTGATTAGCATATAGCTTAATCAAAAGGTGTTTGGTCGTTTTTTACTTTTGTCCTGTCCGGATAGTTCAGTGGCAAGTTTTTGTCAGAATTGCCCTTGTCCGGAAATCTCAGTAGGCAGTGGTTAAGCTTTCCGGACTCATCAGTAGCCCCTTTTTTAGGCCTTGTCAAAAAATCTTTGGCAGGACTAAAAAATTCACTTAGTCAGTGACAACATTTCCCGACCCGCTTATGTATCTAGGTTAAGGTTTGTCTGAACTAACTTTTTCCCGAATTCTAAGAGTCTTTCTTTTGATCGTGGGACACGTGTCACAATCTGATTCGACATACTAGCCGTTTTACCTAGATTGGCGCTCCTACTAACCCTAGAAAGTAGCATGTGCATTTTATTTTTCCCACGTCAGCGCCGTCTTTAATCATTGCAAAAACCTCTTCGTCTTCTCCTAGGTATCAGTTACCTTTTTCTATCAATATATAAATCATTTTTTTACTGTTTCATTATCTTCATCACTCAAAAATCTTCTTCAAAGCTTTCCTCCTTTTTTCAAATTTTTTTCTTGGATAATTTTATGTTCACGACTAGAAACGCTCTTGTAAAAGGCAGCTGGTTGAATTTTTCTGAGTTAGAGAAAGCAAGGAAAGTCGAACGAGAGAGGCGTATCGATGTTGGTCTCCCGGTCTCCCCAAGCGACAAGTCTGATAAACCATCCCAATAAGTTGATCAATGATCATCTTCTACCAGAAATCTAAAACCCAAACAGTTGTTCAAACCAAACCTTTCACCAATCCCATCAGGCTCCTCTGTTAAGGAGTCTCAACCTTTTATTACCAAATAAAATGCGGTATCGAGCGTTAGAAACCCCCCCCCCCCCCCTTCATAGCCATGGGATCAAATATTGAAAAATCTCAAGAAAAATCCAATCCATGTCGGACAACTCGTTTGGTGAAGGCCCAAGCAACTGGGTCACAATCAAAACCCTTCAAACCGGAGGCCTCTAAAATAACATCCAAGGATAAACCCTCCGGATCGGAGGTATCCATAAGAGCCCCACGAGATAAGCCCTCCGGATCGGAGGCATCCAAAGTAGCTTCTCAAGCGAAGTTCTCCGGAACTGAGCCTCAACCGGACACCAGGACTTTGGAAAAACGGGTGCTCAATCATCCGGACAGACCGTAGAACTATACGATAACACATTTCCCTCCACAAAAACTGATAAACCTTCCACAGTGATGGAAGAAGTGATGGATGACAGCATTGAATAGGCCCATTTCTAAACTGAAGACTCAGGGCAAACTGGGGATGCTGCCACTGATACAAAAGGAAAAGGCAAAGTGATAGAAAAGATTTTGTTCAACTGGGGGCTCATATTCCCCTTAGACCCAAAGATTGTCAGATACTTCCACCTGATAAAGCTTTGCCCAAGCCAATTAAGTCCAAATGCTTGGTACTCTCTCCTTGCTTGCATAATGGCATCAAGGCTATCCAGAATCCCTCTCCCTATGGAGTAATTTGTCGTTGTGGCAAGTCTCTGCAAGAATCACCACATCCCATTCTACCACCACAATATGGGAAACAACTTCAAAGTGGTAGATGACTTGTTGGAGTCGGAGAAGAATTGGAGAACTCAGTTCTTATTTATCAGTGGGTCATGGCAAAATGGGAGGAAGATCAAAGCCAAAACTAACCCTAGTATGCTTACTAGTAGGTGGAAGAGTACATGTAAGCACTTCAATTTTGTTTTTCATGTTCTCCATTTCACTTTACAAATATTCCACTTCTGAATCATTCATTACTTCTTTTTCAGTATTACCGAAGGAGTATACCGGATATCTGGAGGAGGGGCAGACTACATGTGCCAAACGGAATGCATGGGCCGCATAATGTTGGGGGAATGCTTTCCACAACTGTGTCACCTCTAGCAATATGGTGAGATCTCATTTGTGGAATACCACAGGCTGTAGAGATCTCACATGGGAAGAATTGACCACACCCCTCCCCCAGGTGTCATCCTAAAACGGATAGAAGAAAAAGATGGTAAATTGGTCTTGCCCTCTAGAGCCAAAGCTCCCAGCAAGATGAAGGGGAAGAAAAAGAGAACTGTAACAAAAACAGTTCGGGCTGCCACAGAGGAGACCAGTCCGGAGAATCAAAGAGGGGAGAACCAATGAGGGATCGATGCCTCCTTACTCAAAATGGTTGAAGATGAGACTATTAAGAAGACAGGAGAACCAGAAAATCCACCGAAACCTCTCAAAAAATATCGTAAAAGGGGCGCAAGTAGTGATGAAAGGGCTGCCAAGAAGAAAAAGGTCACCTTAGGGGGAGAAATAACTCTTCGCCCTTCGGAGATTCTTCCACCACCAGCTCCCTCCGACCCCACCTTGGTAGAGAAAATTCCAACAGATTTGCAACTGGGAGAGGGCATCAGAGGAGAGATTGATATCAGAGCCCTTCAGGATATCGATCTTTATTTCACCGACTCAGAGAAAGATGACTTTGTTGCTCCTTTACGTCCTTCAGGCTCTTCCAACATGGTGACCTACAATGGTAAGTCTTTTTCTATTTCTGAAGACCAGGATACGATGGCTCATTCTCTTTTAGGTCATATCCAACCAGTGCTTGATTTGGAGAGGTAGGTGAAAAATCAGTCCACCCTTATCCAAATCATTAATACAGACAAGAAGTCTATCTCAACCAACCTCCTCAATGCTAATCAGAGCATAGAAGAATTAAAAAAAGAACTTGAAGTGTTAAAGAAGGATAAGGAAGATCTGTCGACAAGCTGGTCGCTTCGGAAAATGCTAATATTGAGCTCCAAGCTAAGTGCTCTGGTTTGGAGAAAGATATCTCAACCTTAAAGGAGGATATGAAGACCAAAGATGGTGTCATCCAGACCTTGTCCGGTGAAAAGACCTCCCTAGAAGATGTTGTGTCTAAGGTAACCAAGGAGAAAGAAGAGTTGGAGAAGGAGTAGGAACAAAAAATTCAGGCCAGCATTGACAAATACACCAACGAGGTGATAGATTCCTTGGAAACAAGGTATGCCGAAGTGAAGTCTGACATGGTACTGCTTTTCCATGAAACGTTTCTGAAGAGGACGCTTGGTCCTTTGTGGCAATATGTGGAGCATGAAGACATCTCGTTCCATACCATGGCAGATAGTGATAAAAAAACTACTCTAGTGGAATCGATTCTACCACGGATGAAGAGGAAGGAACTGGTGAGAGTTCAAGTGCTGAACTCGGAAACCCCAAAAAAGGAGGTGATGCAGGAACATCCGAAGGGAATAAGCCCTGAGTTTTTTAACTATCTTTTATGTTTTCTTAATTTTATGAACTACTAAATTCTTTGGATGGCCAAGGCATTTTTGTAATTGTATCCGGTTTGAGTCCGGATAAGTCTTTCACAACACTCAAAGTTATTGGATGGCCAAGGCAGTTTTTTTCATTTTAGTAACATCATCCATTCATACCCAGACAAACTTATTAATAAATCTCTGCTTTGTTCCATGTTGGCTTTCAATTTCAATAGCTAATGTTTAAAGACCCCTAATTTACTTCCCAAATATTTTAGGTGAGAGTGTTTAATATCTCCGATGACATGTATTTAATGGTCATCGCTCAACGATATTAATTTGATCTATTAAAGATCCTTAGTATTAAATTGAATACTTGAAAAGAATTGCAATCAAACCACATCTAATGTTTTAAGAAGTCATCATATTTTATTGAAAAAATAGGATACCTCATTAAAACCTCCATGCGCCACCATGGTAGGAAAGAGTATGCCTCCCTAATATATACATTGACTTTAAACAAGTAAATATTTACACAACTTTCATTCTAAATATAACATGAGGTGTTCAATATTCCATGGGTGCTTCAGAATTCTTCCATCTTTGTCTTGAAGCCTATATGTCCCAAGCTTAAGCTTTTCGGAGACCTCATAAGGGTCTTCCTAGTTCGGAGCCAACTTACCGAACTGCTATTCCTTAGTATGCAAGAAAACTTTTCTTAAAACTTTATTTCATGGTTGAAAATCCCTTCTCTTGATCTTGGAATAAAATCTGATCCTCATCAATCCTTGATAGTGGGTTGTTCTAAGATGATCTTTAACCATTTCTTCAATTAAATCCAACTGACTCCTAATTACCAACTCATCGGCTTGTTCGGAATAATTGTGGACCTTGTATGATGGTAGGGTTGCTTCTATATGAGTAATTGCATCCATCCCATATACCAGGGCAAAATGAGATTCTTGAGTAGCGGCTCTAGGAGTAGTCTGGTACGCCCACAATAATTCTTGCAAATAGCTTGGCCACTTCCCTGCAGCCCCTTCTAAATTATCTTTTTGAACCGGACAGAATGGTCCTGTTTTCCACTTCAACTTGGCCATTTGCTTATGGGTGGAAAAGAGAAGAGAAACAATGTTGAATGCCTTTGGAGGCACATAAAATCTCCATATCCTTGTTATCAAATTGTGGCCCGTTATCTGTGGTTATCTTTTTTGGAACCCCAAATTTGCAACAAATGTTAGATAAGATAAATTTTATAACAACTTTTGAAGTAGTTCCTACCGGGGGGCAGCTTACACCCATTGTGAGAAATAATCAATGGCTACAATAATAGTCCTGCACCCTCCGGACGCCATTGGTAGAGGCCCAACTAAATCCAATCCCCAACGAGCAAAAGGCACTGGCTCAGAAATAGACTCCATAAGAACTGTTGGGAAATAAATTTTATTACCATACCTTTGGTATGGGCCACATTTCTTCACCAATTCCTTAGCATCTGCCATTATGGATGGCCAATAGTATCCGGTCAATAAAACCCTCCGGGTTAGAGCTCTATAGCCATAGTGTGTTGTTCCCTCTCCATCGTGTAGTTTAGATAAAACAAGTTGGGACTCTTCAGCCCCTAAAAAACGCAGGAGAGGTCTGTTGAAAGACTTTTTATAAAGAACCTCTCTTATGATCAAGAAACCACGAGCCTTGTGTTTCATTTTCCTAGCCATGGCTTTCTCCGGAGGAAAAATTCCATCAGAGATGTATTGAAAAAAGGGAAACCTTCAATCTTTGGATTGAACTACTTGTACACTTAAAATCTCATCCTCTTCTTTGTTTTGATTTGATTGTATGGAGAGGCATTCTTGTACATGAATTCATGGGTAGCACTTAGAGTATGCTATGGTTGCTAAGGAGTCTGCTAGCGTGTTTTCCGATTTAGGAAGATGCTCATAACAAACATTTTTGAAGTTGGCTGCTACTTCTTTAAGAACGAATAAGTATTTGATCAATTACTCATTCTTGGCTTCGAACTGACCTTGGGCATGGTGGATCGGAAGTTGAGAATCACTCATTAATCTAACTCTTTTAGCCCCACATAGAAAAGCTAACTTTAGACCAGCTGATACAGACTGTTTAGCGCTGGAATTTATGAAGACTGGCGATCACCCGAAGAATGCGGTGAATTGACAGTTTGGAGCTCCGGTATCCGATTTTGACCCACAGCACCTTGTTTCGAAGGAAACAGCGCCACGAATGTAAGTCACCAGCTTTGCTCGTGACATATAGGAATGTTTGGGCATTTGGGCTCACCTATCACCTTATTTCGAGTTTTTAATAATTTAGGATACTTTAGTAATTTTCTTATTTTAGTTTTAGGGTTTCAATTGAAACCTTATATAAACATATCTTCTTTACATTGTTTGAGGAGACTTTTTGATTAAATAAAATTAGGTTTTATCCCTCTATCTAGCTTCTTTTGCGTTCTACTCTGTCTGAGATTCGTATCAGACACAGGCAGTCCTGTGAGATGGTGCGAGAAAGACCCAAAGGTCGCGGTGGCGCTGCGGTAGCTAAAGATGCAGGTGATTTCGGAGATCGCAAAGATGCAGACCTGCGCCGTTAGGTGGCTGATCTTACCCGTCAGATGGCTGATCTTAACGTCAGGCAACAAGGTATGGAGGTTGAAAGTATCGATAACCATTTTGGGGAGGGGTTAGAACAGAATACTTATCACGGCCGCCGCTGGGAGCTTGGATTTAAGGTAGACAATCCTAACTTTGATGGTAGCCTTAAGGCAGAGGCGTTTGTTGATTGGTTATCCCACGTTGAGGAAGTGCTGGACTTCAAGGATATTTCTGAGGAGAGAAAGGTCGCTTTGGTCACCATCTACCTGCGCGGCAGGGCACAGGCCTGGTGGCAGCAAGTGAAGAAAACCCGTGAGCGTGAAGGCAAGGAGAAAGTCCGCAGTTGGGAGAAATTCAGAAAAAAAAATCCGCAAGGTGTTCCTACCTTACAACTTCAAACGGGAATTATTCCAACGATTCCAGAATCTTCGTCAAGGACCACGATCTGTGGACGAGTATACAGAAGAATTCTATCAGCTGCTGGCTCGTACAGATGTGAACGAGTCGCCGCATCAGCAGGTATCCTGCTATATTGGTGGGTTGCGCCTTCAGCTTCAAGATGTGTTGAAAATGTTCGACTCGTTGTCTGTTTCCGAAGCCCATCGGCGTGCCCTCCAGGTAGAAAAATAGTTGGCTCGACGGACCCAGATTGGCGTACGGACTGGTGCTCCTCCAAGGACTTCGGCGCCCAAACCAGTTCCCCGTCCAACCCCTGATCAGGTCCCTCCTGAGCGCGGTACGACCAACCACTCTTCAGGTAATTTACGTTGCTTTGGCTGTGGTGAGTTAGGGCATCGTTAGATAGAGTGTCTGAATGCTGCGGGTGCTAGGGGTCCCTTCTCTCACGAGGCGTTTGAACCGAACCCTATTGTTCTTGATGGTCCTCCAAAATTTGATATATATGATGATGATATGCATGAGGTTGCAGAGGAAGTTGTGATTGGTGATGTTAGTGCAGTTTTGATGCTACGTCGCACTTTTCTGTCTCCTCGCATTCCTGATCAGAGTGAGTGGCTGCGGAATAATGTGTTTCAGTCGACTTGTACGATTGGTGGTAAGGTGTGCACCTTCATTATTGATGCTGGTAGCTGCGAGAATGTCATCTTCGAGACAGCGGTTTCGAAGCTCGGGCTCAAATCAGAATCGCACCCCAAGCCATACAAGCTCGCCTGGCTGAGTAAAGATACTGATATAACTGTGTCTAAACGTGTGCTTGTATCCTTTTCTGTGGGGCATACATACCAGGATGAGGTGTTTTGTGATATCGTCCTTATAGACGCTTGTCACTTGTTGCTTGGCCGTCCTTGGCAGTATGATTTGACTGTTGTGCATGATGGTCGTACAAATACTTATTCATTCCTCTTTTGGGGTAAAAAGATTGTTCTTGTGCCGGCAAAGCCTCGGCCTCGGCCCCTAAGCGTTGGCTCTGGTCCTTCCACAACGACCTTGTTGTCCTGTGCTCCTTTTCAAGCAGCCATAGAAGAGGCTGGTGTGGTTTTCTTATTGTTTTGTGATCCTGTTGTGACTGATTCTCATGCGGACCCTAGCCCTGCAGTTTAGTCTCTTTTGCAGGAGTTTGCAGATGTGTTTCTTGAGAATTTGCACCCCGAGTTACCTCCTCTGAGGGATATTCAACATCAAATCGACCTGGTTCCTGGTGCTGCTCTCCCAAATCGGCCTCACTATCGAATGAGCCCGAAGGAGCATGCAGAATTACGACGCCAGATGGAGGATTTGTTGGATAAGGGGCATGTTCGAGAAAGTCTTAGTCCATGTGCAGTTCCGGCGTTGCTCACACCGAAGAAATATGGTTTCTGGCGTATGTGTGTGAACAGACGAGCTATCAACAAGATCACTGTTTGCTACAGGTTTCCTATACCTCGTCTGGATGATCTGTTATACCAATTGGGTGGTGCTTCTGTGTTCAGCAAGCTTGATTTGAAGAGTGGATACCATCAGATTCGGATTCGTCCTGGTGATGAGTGGAAGACGACGTTTAAGACGCGTGAGGGATTGTTCGAGTGGCTGGTGATGCCGTTTGGTCTGTCCAACACGCCGAGCACTTTCATGCGTATCATGAATCAGGCATTGAGGCCTTTCATCGGTAAATTTGTTGTTGTTTACTTCGATGATATTCTGATCTATAGTGCTAACCATTCTGTGCATTTATCCCATTTATGTGAGGTGTTCATGGTGTTGCGTCGGGACAAGGATTATGCTGCTACTGCCAAATGCTCGTTTATGTCCCAAGCTGTCCAATTTTTGGGGTATATTGTCTCTGTGGAAGGGTTACGATCTAATCCGAGCAAAGTCGCTGCTGTGGACCAGTGGCCTCGACCTACTTCCATCACCGAGGTGCCTAGTTTTCATGGTTTAGCTTCGTTTTATCGACGTTTCATTCCCCATTTCAGCAGTGTTGTGGCCCCGATTACGGATTGCATGAAGGGCACGAAATTTGGTTGGTCTGAAGATGCTGATGCGGCATTTGCAGAAGTTAAACGACGTCTCACCACTGCGCCTATTCTGGTGTTGCCCGACTTTTCCCAACCATTTGAACTTCATTGTGACGCGTCTAAATTTGGTATTGGGGCGGTTCTTTCCCAGTCAGGGCGTCATGTGGCTTTCTTCAGTGAGAAATTGGCGAGTGCTAAGCTGCGATTTAGTACATATGATATTGAATTTTATGCGGTGGTTCAACCTATCAAACATTGGCGTCATTATTTGTTTCAGCATGAATTTGTGTGATATACTGATCATGATTCTTTGAAGTATCTTGGCAGTCAGGACAAGGTATCTCATAGACATGCTTCTTGGATAGCTTACTTGCAGCAGTTCACTTTTGTCATCAAGCACAAGGCCAGTATTACGAATCGGGTTGCTGATACTCTGAGTCGTCGTCACAATCTGCTGACTGAGATTCGCGTTCAGGTTCCTGTCTTTGATTCTTTTGTTGACCTTTATGTTACTGACTCGTTCTTCTCTCGGGTTATTGAACTGATTCAACAGGGAGCACAATCTGATTTTTTAATGGAGGATGGATTTATTTTTGGTGGAGTACAGTTGTGTATCCCTGACTGTAGCTTGCGTCTTCAGTTGATCAATGAGCTTAATAATGAGGTTCATGTGGGTCATGATCGAACATACCAGTTGCTGTCCGCATCCTATTTCTGGCCTTCGATGCGGAAGGAAGTTGGTCGTTTTATCTCCCGTTGTAGAGTTTGTCAGTTGGCCAAGGGAACATCAACAAATGCAGGTCTTTATTTGCCATTGCCGATTCCTGCTCAGCTTTGGACCGACATCGGCATGGATTTTGTTCTTGGTTCACCCCGGACTTAGCGTGGATTCGACTCTATTTTTGTGGTGGTTGATCGTTTTTCTAAGATGGTACACTTCATCCCATGTAGAAAAACATCTGATGCAGTGTGTGTCGCGCAGCTTTTCTTTCGAGAGATTTACCGCATTCATGGCCTTCCCAGTACCATTGTTTCTGACCGTGACACCAGGTTTGTGAGTCATTTTTGGCGCAGCTTATGACATATGGTGAATACACAGCTCAAATTCAGTAGTGCTTACCACCCCCAAACTGATGGTCAGACGGAGGTGGTTAACCGGTCCCTCGGTAACTTGTTGCGCAGCCTGGTGGGAGATCAGCCGAAGGCATGGGATCAGCGCCTACCGCAAGCGGAGTTCGCCCACAACCATGCCCTTAACCGGTCAACGGGTTTTTGTCATTTCTAGGTGATGTATGGTATTATGCCTCGGGGTCCTGTGGACTTGCTAGCACTGCCTAGCAAAATTTGCCTCAACACAATTGCTGAAGAGCTTGTATCGCAGATTCGCCAAACCCACCAGACGACTTACGATCAGCTTGTCTTGAGCACCGCCAAGTATAAGTCTCAGGCGGATTCTCATCGTCGTCATGTTCGGTTCGAAGTTGGTGACTATGTGTGGGCAGTTTTAACCAAAAATCGGTACCCTGCTAGTGTGTACAACAAACTGGCCGCCCGGAAGATTGGCCCGGTGGAGATTGTGGAGCGGATCAATCCGAATGCTTATCGACTGCGTTTGCCTAGCCATGTTCGTACGTTTTATATCTTTAATGTTAAGCATCTGATTCCTTATGCAGGTGACTCTTCTGACGAGGAGACTGGTTCTCATTCGAGGGCGAATCTTCTCTACCCGGGCGGGAATGATGCAGACAGTTTAGCTCTGGAATTTATGAAGACTGGCGATCACCCGAAGAATGCGGTGAATTGACAGTTTGGAGCTCCGGTGTCCGATTTTGACCCACAACACCTTGTTTCGAAGGAAACGGCGCCACGAATGCAAGTCACCAGCTTTTCTCGTGACATATGGGCTTTTTTGGGCATTTGGGCTCATCTATCAGCTTATTTCGAGTTTTTGATAATTTAGGATACTTTAATAATTTTCTTATTTTAGTTTTAGGGTTTCCATTGAAACCTTATATAAACATATCTTCTTTACATTGTTTGGGGAGACTTTTTTATTAAATAAAATCAGGGTTTATCCCTCTATCTAGCTTCTTTTGCCTTCTACTCTGAATCACCAGCTATAGTTGCTTCATATTCAGACTTATTGTTAGAGGCCCTGAAAGCAAATCATATAGCCTGATATAATTTATCACCATATGGAGAGGTTAAACAAATCCCAGCCCCACAACCGATTGTGCTTGATCCACAGATGTCCGGACAACCCACTCTTTTTTAATTTTCTCTTCTGAAGCTTGTTTAGTACTTATGTTCGAATGAAACTCTACCAAGAAATCAGCAACAGATTAAGCTTTAATTTCAGTTTGTGGGGTAAACTCAATGTCATGATCACCCAATTCCACTGACCAATTGGTCATCATTCTTGACATATCTGCTTTCTGAAAAACATTCTGCAAAGGAAAAGATGTTCGGACGATAATGGAATGAGACTGAAAATACGGCCTCATTTTTCTGGCAGCAATTACTAAGGCTAATGCCAACTTTTCAAGATTTAGGTACCTCTTCTCAGCATCCATCAGACTCTTGCTGATGTAGTACACCGTGATGAGTCCGAATTCAGCATGCTCCCGGAAGGGTAAATCAGTCTAAGTCTCTCCGAACACCGGACAGGCTACAAGGACATAAATCGAACAGATCACTTCCGGACAGATTAATTTGGATACTATAAACTTAAGACTGTTCGAACTATGACTAAAGTACTAAAAAACCTAAAATACTTCCTGACTAAGCTACTTGCTCTCCTGCTTAGAGCTCATGGGTCTTTAATCATGACCCGGGTCCATTAAACATGACCCAAAAGCCCATAAGGGCCCAAACATCATACTATAAATACCCAACCACCAGCATTAACTATGGGTAATGAGAATTAACTGCTACCAAGCTACTTAATCATCTCTTTACACCCATACACCACCGTTAAACACCCATACACCACCGTTAAACACCCATAAACCACCTTGAAACATCACCTGAAATTACTAGCCTACCCTCAGGCAATTATTATCCTCACCAAATTGGCGACCACAGTGGGAGGCGACGGTGCCTGAATCAAGCATTCAAAACCAGCTGAAAAACTCTGTCCGAATGAATCCGGACAATTCAGAAGTGCCACCAGCTTTGCTCGAAGTGGTGGGAGAGAATGATGAGTACACCATCGAAGAGCGTGACAGGCTGAGGGCTGAAATAGAAGCTCTGAGGGCTGAAAAGGCCAAGATAGGCGTGAAAGAAAAATCCAAAGCATCAGCTGCTCATCATACCGACAACCTTAGAGAGCCTGAGGCTTCGAAAACTCATGTGAGCACCAAAAAGACACATGCCAGTTCTAAAAAGTCTCATCGGTCCAAGCCTGTGGAGAGCTCTGACTCAAGCTCAGAATCTTCGGGTGGCTCTTCGGACAGTTAGGGAAATGAAAAATCCTTGTCCTCTAGCAGCGATGAGGGTCGAACCAGGAAAAAGAAAAAGCAAGTGAAGAAATATTCAAGAAAAAGAGACCACCATGGAAGAATGAAAAGGCACATTGGAAATGGGTCATCTCACCACCGGAGGTATACGGACAAGATGCTGATGGATCCTTTTGCTTTCCACGATGAACCAGGTATCTTTGCCACTCCAAACGAGGATACTATGTTCAGTCGTGGAAGGAATTGGAGGCAGTCTCCACTATCTTCTAAAATTCTGTCCGGAAACCTCCCCAAGAGGTTTGATAGCACGAAAATGGAGAAGTACGATGGCAGTACTGATCCGGAAAATCATCTGGAGCAATTCAAGAACTTGATGATGAATTTTGATGACGATGATAAACTAATTTGTAGGGCATTCTCCCAGTCTTTTACGGGGAGTGCTCTGAAATGGTACAACAGACTGCCTCAGGGTTGTATTAAAGATTTTGATACGTTTTGGGTGGCCTTTCGAAGGCAGTTTGTAGGGAGTAAGGAGCTAAAGGGCAATGGAGACACAATAATCCATTGTGCCCAGGAGCCAAATGAGTCCTTGAAAGAGTACATAAGTCGTTTTGTGAACACAAAGAATGGGTTGGCTGATTGCTTCGAACAGGTGGCAATAACATCCCTAAGGCAAGGTTTGAACCCAGGCAATCTGGCTGATTCGGTGACCAGAAACAAGGCCATGACCTGGGGAGGATTGCTAAATCAAGTTGGCAAGCAAATAAACGTTGATGAAACAAAGAAGACCAGGGTGCACAGACATGTGAGGTCCACCCCAGTGGCACCAACTCCAAATCAAAACCAGTCCGGGAATAAGGCAAGAGAAACCAGACAGGGGCATGGTAGAACAAAAGCCCAGTCTCAGCCAGCTGCTCCTGCTCAAAGTCAACAATCCAGAAACAAAAGAGGGCCATGGGTCACCCCGGAGTGGTTCGCAGAGCTCAAAGAAAGTATGGCCACCATTTTCGATAAAACAAAAGATGAGGTGCATTACCGGAGACCGGAAACCTTGCAGTCTCCCAGAGAGCATCGTAACAACTCCTTTTGCCAATATCACAATGATATTGGCCATACCACTGATGATTGCATAGCATTGAAGCAAGAGGTTCAGAACTTGATTGAAAGGGGAAAGTTGGGAGCATACGTTAAGAGAAGAGGAGGCAACAGGCCTGACAACACTCACCGGGTTGGTCCAAGTAATGCTGCCCCAGAGGGGGCCATGGTCATAGTTGAAAGGTTTGATGTGGATTCTGAGTACTTGGATCCTGATCCAACTCGAAACAGGGTGGGTGCCATAGAGGAATGTTCTAGGTTGGTCTCCGGGCTTATTAAATTCTTTGAGTCACTTACAATTTTCGAAGGGGACTCTATGACAGCTCCTACTGCTTCTTCGAGAAAGAGGAATGTTCATAATTTAGCCTCCCAGCTAGAAGGAGGCATGACATCTTATCAATTACCAAACTCATTCCCATTCATTGTCTTTGATGAGGATGATTTAAGAAACATTGCTGGCCCTCATGAGGATGCTGTTGTCATAGGATCATCTATAGGGGGCAATGAGATAAGGCGAATTCTGGTGGATACTGGAAGCTCTGCCAATATCCTTTTCCTAACCACTTACAAGAAAATGAAAAATCCAGCTGTGATTCAAAAGTCGGACAGATCAATCGTGGGCTTCACGGGCAGCTCAACCGATGTGATTGGAGAATTTGAAGAAGAAGTGTTATTGGGCAGGGGCCCTTTCAAGAGAATGGTTAGAATACTCTTTATCGTGGTGGATTGTCCCACTTGCTATAATGCTATACTAGGGAGATCTTGGCTCTCTAGGATGCATGCAGTGGCTTCAACAGTCCATCAGTGCTTAAAGTATGCTGTTCAGGGACAGGTTGGGGTTGTCCGGAGCAGCCAAAAGATTGCAAGAGAATGCTATGCCACTGCATTGGCTCCTCGAACGCTGGGGGAAGTCCGTATAATGATCAATAGCAGTTTGAGGGTCTTTCTGGTAGTGAGGGTGAAATCGATGACCCCAGAGAGACCCCTGGAGTGTTGATTCCAATTGAAGAAGTTGAAACGCACTGTTTGAAAGAAGGCAAAAGTGTCAAGATAGGGTCCAAGATGCCACCAATATTGAAAGAAGAGATGTTGAAATTTTTGAAAGACCATCAGCACGTTTTTCTTGGTGCAATGCTGATGTTACTGGAGTTCCATCAGAGGTGATATCCCATCACCTATCTGTTCGGAGAGATGTGGCACCAGTGGTTCAAAAGAGAAGAGCTTTCTCGAAAGAAAAGGCTGATGTCATAGTACAAGAGGTTGACAGACTCACAAAGATGGGGCATATTAAAGAATCTCAATATCCTTTGTGGACTGCAAATCCTGTCCTGGTAAAAAAGAAAAATGGCAAATGGCGCATGTGCATTGACTTCACAGATCTTAATAGAGCTTGCCCAAAAGATTTGTATCCGGTCCCCCGGATAAATCAGTTAGTAGACTCTACTTCTGGGAACAAGCTACTCTCCTTTATGGATGCCTTCTCCGGGTACAATCAGATTCAAGTAGATCCAAAAGATCAAGAGCATACCACGTTTGTCACTGATAGGGGTCTACATTGCTACAAGGTGATGCCTTTTGGTTTGAAAAATGCTGGGGCTACTTATCAAAGGCTAGTCAACAAGGCATTTGCTGATCAAATTGGAAGAAATATGGAGGTTTACATTGACGGTATGATGGTGAAGAGTGTGGATGAGCAGCTACACTTATCCGACCTCCGAGAGACTTTTGCCAACTTGGTAAAAGTAAATTTAAAATTAAACCCTAAAAAGTGTGTTTTCGGAGTGCAGTCCGGGAAATTCTTAGGGTATATCATAAGTGAGCATGGAATACAGCCCGACCCGGACCAGTTGAATGCTCTTTTCCAGATGGAACCTCCTCGAAACATCAAAGAAGTACAGCGGTTAACGGGGAGATTAGCTGCCTTAAACAGATTCATCTCGAGGTCTTCGGACAGGTGTGCTCCTTTCTTTCAAACTTTGAAGGGTGCGAAGGGGTTCGAGTGTACCCCGCAGTGTGATGAGGCATTCAGTTAAATCAAGAAACATCTTTCCTCTCCCAAAACTTTGTTCAAACCGGTTGATGGGGAGACTCTTATTGTGTATCTGGTCGTTTCAAGTTGTGTCATCAGTGCTGTGTTGGTAAGAGAGGTCGATGGGTGTCCCTACCCAGTGTACTACATCAGCAAAAGCTTGATTGATGCTGAGAGGCGTTACTTGAAACTCGAAAAAATGGCGTTAGCTCTGGTGATAGCTGCAAGAAAGATGAGGCCTTACTTTCAGGCTCATCCTATCATCGTCCGGACATCTTTCCCTTTAAAGAATGTCATTCAAAAAGCAGACATTTCGAGCAGAATGACTAAGTGGTCAGTAGAGTTGGGGGACTTCGACATAGACTTTGCTCCCCGGACAGCGGTAAAAGCCCAAGCAGTGGCTGATTTCCTGGTTGAATTCCACTCTGATAGGGATTCAGAGCAAGCTACTGATACAAAAAACAAGAAAGTCTGGATCGTCCGAACAGATGGTGGATCTAGCACTATGGGATGTGGTGCAGGAATATGTTTAACTTCCCCTTATGGAGATAGTATGTACCAGGCTATTTCTTTTGCTTTCAGGGCATCTAATAATGAGTCTGAATACAAAACAGCTATAGCTGGGTTAAAGTTGGCCCACATCTGTGGGGCTAAAAGGGTCGAGTTACTAAGTGACTCCCAGTTGCTTGTCCACCATGCCTTAGGCCAATCTGAGGCTAGAAAAGAGCAGTTGGTCAAGTATTTACTCCTCCTCAAAAATGAAGCGCTAAAGTTTAAAGCTGTTGTCTATGAGCACATTCCCCGGGCAGAAAATGAGCTAGCAGACTCATTGGCAACAATAGCATATACGGAGTCCTACCTATGGATCCATGTGCTTGAAAGCCCTTCTATTCAACTTAGTAAGGGTGAAAAAGAGGAAGTTTTTGAAATACAAGTGAATCGGCCTCAAGACTGGAGATCTCCTCTCATACAGTATCTGTCCGATGGTATTGTGCCTTCAGATAAATCACAAGCTAGAACATTGAAACACAAGGCTCGTGGTTTCATTATGTTGAGAGAAGTATTGTACACAAAATCCTATAGTAAACCTCTCCTACGTTGTTTAGGGGATAATGAGTCACAAGTGGTCCTCTCCGAATTGCATGATGGTGAGGGATCAGCCCATTGTGGATTCAGAGCTTTAACAAGAAGAGTGTTACTCTCCGGATACTATTGGCCATCAATCATGAAAGATGCTAAGGAGCCGGTGAGAAGGTGTGACCCATGCCAGAGGTACAGCAATGAAATTCATGTACCAGCCATTCCTTTGGAATCAATTTCTGAGCCCATCCCTTTTGCTCGATGGGGGTTGGACTTGGTTGGGCCTCTCCCTGTGGCGTCCGGAGGGCGTAAAACTATAATTGTGGCCATTGACTACTTCTCGAAGTGGATAGAAGCAACTCCCCTGGCAGGGACAACATCGAAAGCTGTCATAAAATTCATTCTGTCCAACATATGTTGCAGATTTGGTGTCCCGCAGAAGATAACAACAGACAATGGGCCACAGTTTGACAACAGAGAAATGGAAAACTTTTGTGCCTCAAGAGGTATACAGCATTGTTTTTCTTCACCTTTCCATCCACAGGCGAATGGGCAAGTTGAAGTGGCTAATAGGACTATATTGTCCGGTTTAAGGAAGAATCTGGAAGGGGCTGCTGGGAAGTGGCCTAGTTATTTACAAGAAGTCTTGTGGGCCTACCGGACAACACCTGGGGCTGCAACACAAGAATCACCCTTTGCCTTGGTCTATGGAATGGATGCAGTAGCCCCCATAGAGAAGATACTTCCTTCCTTTCGTGTTCACAACTTCTCCGGACACACTAATGAGATGGCCATCAGAAATCAACTTGATTTAATAGAATAAAGACGGGTTAAAGCTTGCCTTAGAGTGGCACACTATCAGGGCTTGATGAGAAGCAGGTTTGCTTCTAAAGTTAAAAGAAGAGATTTCCAACCAGGGGACAAAGTATTAAGGAAGGTCTTCTTACACACTAAAGAAAAGCTCTTCGGAAAGCTGGCCCCTACCTGGGAGGGTCCGTATATTGTGGTTGAAAGAATCAAGCCTGGAACTTATTGGTTGGAAGACAAAGATGGCAGGGTTCTAACTCATCCTTGGAATATTGAGCATCTCCGAATGTACTTGGAATGACACTTGTGTAAATATTCACTTGTTTAAACATCCATGTAAATATTTAGGGGCATACCTTCCCCTCTTCGGTGGCACGGGGAGCTTTCAATGAAATTTGATGCCTTCTTCAAAATTTTCTAAGTATTTTCAAAATTCTATCTCTTGTCATACTACCCGGACTGAAAGATCTAAGGGCTATTTAAACTCTAGCCGGAGAATCTTAACACTCTCACAATGCAATAACTAAAAGCTACTTAAACTCCAGCTATCTAAACTAAAACAAATAATGAAAGTTGATGATGGTTGAGCAAAATAGAAACATTCATTCAACAACTTAAAATTGCCTTGGCCTTCCAAGGAATTTTGAACAAGTTAGGGTACAGCACAAAAAATCTGTCCGAATAATACCGGACACCACAACAAAAAGAGTGCCTTGGCCTTCCAAGGAATTTAGTTTGAGTAAAAGATAAACAAAGTACACCATAAATTAAGGTTGAGCCCTTGAAGATGGCTCACCCTCATCTGCTTTCTTGCCCTTGATGTCGCTCCCCCCTTCGACTACCTTCTTGCCCTTAGGATTATTCTCCTCTTCGCCTGGGCTCTCTCCGGTCTTCTCTTCATTATCAGATGAGGACTCACCGGAAAATCCTTCGTCGACCATTGTGTAAAATGGAAGGTCATCATCGTCCACATAGAGCCATAAGTCCCTCAGGGTCCTCTTCAGAAATTTTTCATGAAAAAGGAGAACCATATCAGACTTCACCCTTTGAACCATTAACTCTTCGTTTTTTATCATCTCCCTGGAATAAGCATTAATCTTGGCCTTGATTGTGGCCTCTTGGTCCCTTAGCAAAGCATTTTTCTCCTCAGCAACCTGGGTTACTGCATTTTCTAGAGCGATCTTGTCAGTAGTCAGGTTGGTGATGAGCTTCTCCTTTGCAGCAGTTTCTCCCCTTGAGGTTGTAAGGTCCTTCTCCGTACCAGACAGCTTCTCCTGGAGGTCTTTTATGGTTTGTTCTAGGGTGGCAACTTTTGTGTTGCTCTCATTCTGATTCCTCTTCAGCTCCTCGTTTGCTTCCTTGAGCAAATCGGCATTGGTGGTAGCAGTGCGGAGGTCTCCGGACAGTTTTTCCTTCTCAGACTGGAGGTCTTTGATGGTGTCTGCTTGACTCCGGACTTGCCTCTCCAATGTAAGAACTGGCTGCACATTACTAAGCAAGGAATGGGCTATAGTGTCCTTCTCACTAGTAACCATGAAAGTCTTACCGTTGAAGTTGACCGTATTGGAGCTGCTCGGAGGGATGTAAGGCCCTGCGAACTCGTCTCTAGGGAGGCCAAGAAAATATTCACCAAGTCCCCCCAGACCGGTGATGTCCACTTCATCCAAGTTGAGCTCTCCCCCCTCAACTTCATCAGTGTGGAATTCTCTTGGGATCTCTTCGGCCAGCGTTGGGTCAGAGGGGCCAGTGGGAAAAGAGGGCTCTGGATCCCGGAGAGCAAGCTCATCTCCTTGTGAAGTCTTTTTCTTCTTGATTTCCCAGTCAGCACTTTCACCAACTTGCTTGCGAGTCCTCTTGGGAGCCCTTGGAGGTTTTGGGAGGTCAACTTCCTGCCTTTCGGTCTCCTGCTCCACCACCTGCAAGAGGGCTGCATCAATTTGAACTTGGGCTGGCCCCTCTGGATCTGTTGGGACATCCTTCTCAGCATCGCCCGCCACATTTTTGCCTCTTCTTCTGCCCTTCATTTTGCTTGGGGCTTTAGCCCGGGCAGGCAGGTAGAGTGTCCCATCTAGTTCGTGGGACCTTCTCAGCACAGTGTCTTCATCGGGCTGGGTGGCGAGCTCCTCCCAAGTCAGGTCTCTCCGACCTGTGGTGTTCCACATGTGAGACCTTGCTAGATTTCCAGGGGTGAAGGCCTTGTGGACAGGCTACAAGGACATAAATCGAACAGATCACTTCCGGACAGATTACTTTGGACACTATAAACTTAAGACTGTTCGAACTATGACTAAAGTACTAAAAAACCTAAAACACTTCCTGACTAAGCTACTTGCTCTCCTGCTTAGAGCTCATGGGTCTTTAATCATGACCCGGGTCCATTAAACATGACCCGAAAGCCCATAAGGGCCCAAACATCATACTATAAATACCCAACCACCAGCATTAACTATGGGTAATGAGAATTAACTGCTACCAAGCTGCTTAATCATCTCTCTACACCCATACACCACCGTTAAACACCCATAAACCACCTTGAAACATCACCTGAAATTACTAGCCTACCCTCAGGAAATTATTATCCTCACCACACCGGACGAGGATAATTGTCACCTCTCTTACCAGCACTGCACTTATAGCACATTCTGACACAGCCAAGTATACATAAAGTGTTTCTCCTTCAACAGGCTTAAAAAGGGTTTCGGGTGAAGACAAATGCTTCTTTATTTCATCAAAAGCATGATCGCATTGTGGAGACCAGTTGAAGTCTTTAGAACCTTTCAAGGTCTAAAAAAACGGGGCACATTTGTCTGAAGACCTTGAAATGAAGCGATTCAAAGCAACCAATCTTCCGCACAACATCTGTACTTCTTTGATATTTTGAGGAGAGTCCATCTTCAACTGAGCGTTGAGCTGGTCTGGATCAGGCTATATCCCCTTTTCACTTATTACATAACCCAAAAACTTTCCTGATTGCACCCCAAACACACATTTTTCTGGATTCAACTTTAAATTAACCTTTGTCAAGTTGGCGAAAATTCATTGAAGATCAGTTAGGTTAAATTCTTCTTCTAAGCTTTTAACTATCATATAATCGATATATACTTCCATATTTCTTCCAATCTGATAAGAAAAATCTTTGTTCACCAATCTGATAAGTACCCCAACATTTTTCAACCCAAACGGCATCACCTTGTATCAGTAGAGACCCCTATTTGTAACAAAGGTAGTGTGATCTTGGTCCTTCAGATCCACCTGTATCTGGTTATACCCAGAGAGGCATCCATGAAAGATAATATCTTGTTTCCAGATGTGGACTCCACCAACTGATCTATCCGGGGGACCGGATAAAGATCTTTTGGGCAAGCTCTGTTGAGATCAGTAAAATCGACAGACATACGCCATTTCGCATTCTTTTTCTTAACTAACACTGGGTTGGTAGTCCACAAAGGATATTGAGATTCCTTTATGTGCCCCATCTTAGTAAGCCGATCGACTTCTTGGACAATTACATCAGCTTTCTCCTTAGAGAAAGCTCTTTTTTTACACAACAGGAGCAACATCGCTCCGGATGGACAACTTGCGTGATATAACACTTGCATGCACTCTGGTCACATCATAATTACACCAAGAAAAAACATGTTGGTGATCCGCCAAAAAGGACAACAACTTTACCTTCAAATCTGGTGCCATCTTGGAGCCAATTTTACCACTCATTCCTTCAGCCACAGAGTGGGTTTCAACTTCTTCAATCGGTATTAAAACACCAGGGGTCTCTCTGGGGTCATATATTTCACCCTCACCCCCAGAAGGCCCCAATAACTGCTAATCTTCATTAGCCCGGACTGCCCCTATATTCTTAGGAGCAAGTGCAGTTACATAACATTCCCTTGCTATCTTTTCGCTGCTCCAAACAACTCCTATTTGTCCTTGAACCGCGTACTTCAAACATTGATGGACTATTGATGTCACAACATGCATCGTAGAGATCTAAGATCTCCCAAAGATCGCATTGTAGCATGTAGGGATGTCTACCACAACGAATAGCACCCTGACCATCTTCTTGAAAGGGAATTTGCCTAATAATACCTCATCTTTCTTATCCATGGGATCAGATATTGAAAAATATCCAGAAAAATCCAATCCACGTCGGACAACTCGTTTGGTGAAGGCCCAAACGACTGGCTCACAGTCAAAACCCTCAGAACCGGAGGCCTCTAAAGCAGCATCCAAGGATAAACCCTCAGGATCGGAGGTATCGATAAGAGCCCCACAAGATAAGTCCTCCGGATCGGAGGCATCAAAGTAGTTTCTCAAGCGAAGTCTTCCGGAAATGAGCCTCAACCGGACACCAGGCCTTTGGAAAAAACTGGCGCTCAATCATCCGGACAGACCGTAGAACCAGAAGCTAACATCCTTCCCTCCACAAAAACTGATAAACCTTCCACAGTGATGGAGGACAACATTGAAGAGCCCCCCTTCGAAACTGAAGCCTCAGGGGAAACTGGGGATGCTGCCTCTGATAGGAAACGAAAAGGAAAAGTGAAGGTTGGTGGGGCTCATCCGGATCTCCCGGAATTCTTGGAAGGCAAAATAGGGCCTTGCTTTCAAAAAGTCAATGTTAAGTATTTGTTGGCCATGCAGAACGTTATGTCAGAGCTGGGCCGGATCCGGATAAAGTGGGGGATCCCAGAGTCAGTGAAAGTGAGAATACCTATCATTCTGGAGACTCCGATGGACTGCAAACTTAATGAAGTGGTCATCTTCACCGAACTGTTGAACTGGGGGCTCAGATTCCCCTTAGCTCATCTTCTACTGTGGTTGCCAATTTAGTGAGGTTTATTTTAAGCTGAGGGTAATTTTTTCAAGTGTTTTTGAAATTTTTGAGAGTATTAAATGTTTGAGTGTTTAATAGTGAGAGATTTGAGCTGCATGGTTGTATTAAATGTTCATTACCCCCTTATAGATGCTCCCATCACCACATCATCCTCATGAGGCCCGGAAATATCCCTTAGATCATCCTCATCAAAGACTATAAATAGGAAAGGAACTTGGGACTGATAGGAAGACATGACCCCTTCCAATCGAGTAGCTAGATTATGAACTTGCCTTTTCTTTGATGAAGGAGTGGGTGCTGTCATGGTGTCCCCTCCGAAAATAGTAAGTGACTCAAAGAAACTAATGAGTCCAGATACTGTTTTGACTTATTCTGTTATGACCCCCACCTTATTGCGAGTTGGGTCAGGTTCCAAATACTCTGAGTCCACATTAAACCTTTCATAGATCATCATTGCCCCCTCCAGAGCTGATGTCCTTGTGTTGTTCGTAGGGCCTGTTCGAGGAGCATTATCAGGCATGTTCCCACTTATTCTTTTGACATAAGCACCCAGCTTGCGTCTTTCGATGAGATTTTGTACCTCTTATTTCAAATCGATGCAGTCTTCAGTGTTGTGGCCACTATCATAATGATACTGGCAAAAACAAGTATTACGACTTTCCCTGAGAGATTGGAGTGCTGGTGGTTTCCGGAAATGCACCTCATCTTTAGTTTTATCATAAATGGTGGCCATATTCTCCTTCAACTCTGCAAACCACTCCGGTTGGACCCACGGTCCTCATTTATTTCTGGACTGCTGGCTCTGAGCTGGATTTGGGTGGGATTGAGTCTGTTTGGCCCTGTTGGACCCCTGCCCGGTTTCTTTGGCCTTGTATCTTGATTGATTCTGGTTTAGAGCAGCTGGGGCAGACCTCACCTGTCTGTGTACCTTAGTCTTCCTTCATCCACGTTGATTTTCTTTCATACCTGATTTAGCGAACCGCCCCAGGTCATAGCCTTCTTCCTTGTTACTGAATCAGTTAGATTCACAGGGTTTAACCCTTATCTCAAAGAAGTTATTTCTACTTGCTCAAAGCAATCAGCTAACCCATTCTTGGTATTTACGAACCGGCTTATATAGTCTTTTAGTGACTCATTTGGCTCTTGGGCACAGTGGATAATAGTATCTCAATTGCCCTTCACCTCTTTACTCCCCACAAACTTCATTCGGAGGGCAGCCCAAAATGTGTCGAAGTTTCTGATACAACCCTGTGGCAAACTGTTGTACCATTTTAGAGCACTTCCTGTAAAGGATTGGGAGAAATCCCTACACATAAGTTTGTCATCATCGTCAAAATTCATCATAAATTTTTTAAACTATTCCAGATGGTTTTCCGGGTCTTTACTCCCATCGTATTTCTCCATTTTAGTATTGTCAAACCTCTTAAGAAGGTTTCCGGACAGTATCTTGGCAGACAATGGCGATTGCCTCAAATTCCGACTACGACTAAAGACCGTGTCTTTGTTAGGTGTTGCAAAAATACCTAGCTCATCATGGAAAGCAAAAGGATCAATCAGCAGTTGGTCCACATGTCTGTGACTATGGTTGTGACTGTGAGACGACCCTTTTCTCAGATGCCTCTTTAGTCTCTCATGCCTATCTCTCTTTCTTGAATACTTTTTAACTAGATTTGTTTCTTTCTGGACCTCCCCTCATCACTGCTTGATGACAAAGACTCATCAAGCTCATCCTCGTTCGAAGATCTACTGGAGGACTCAGACTCTGAGCTTTCCACCGGCTTGGACCGGTGAGACTTCTTGGAACTGACATGGGTCTTTTTTGTACTCAAATGAGTCTTTGCTGATGGGTCATTCTCCCTTGGATTGTTAGTATGGTGAATGATTGATGCCTTTGACTTTTTCTTTAAACCCATCTCTACCTTTTTAATGGCCCTTAACGCTTCTATTTCAGCTCTCAACTTATCTCGCTTTTTGCTGGTGTATTCATTATTTTCCCCAACCACCTCCACCAAAGGTGGTGGAATTGCTTGCTCGTTCGGATCCATCCGAACAGGTCTTCTTATTGGTTCTGAATGCTAGATTCAGGCACCTTCTTCTCCCACTGTGGTCGCCAATTTGGTGAGGTTTATTTTAAGCTGAGGGTAATTTTGTCAAGTGTTTTTGAAAGTTTAGAGAGTATTAAATGTTTGGGTGTTTAGTAGTGAGAGATTTGAGCTTCCTGATTGTATTAAATGTTCATTACCCCATTAATGAAAGTAGTTGGGGTATTTATACCCTTAATTATGGACTCATGGGATTTCGGGTCAAATTATGGAACTGGGTCAAGTTTAAGGACTCATTTACTTATTAAACTGATTAGCATATAGCTTAGTTAAAAGGTGTTTAGTTGTTTTTTACTTTTGTCCTGCCCGGATAGTTCAGTGGCAAGTTTTTGTCCGAATTTCCCTTGTTTGGAAATCTCAGTAGGCAGTGGTTAAGTTATTCGGACTCATCAGTATATAAATATATAAGATGAAGAGTGGTACTTATCTATATGTATATTCAAGTCATGCGATCAGAGATCTATTGCGGAAGTGATACACTGATTGATACAAAGACAATGTGAAGATAAATAACTCAAAAATGAAATCAGTATAAAAGATATGATACTCGTGATAGGTGATTTAAAGTAAAATTTGACTTATTTATAGTTAGTTAACATAATTCACTATAATATATATATATATATATATATATATATATATTAGTTAACTAATATTTATTTAATTTGTACAAATATATAAATTCTCTTCACTTAATCATTCTTTAGGTTTTACTATTAGTTATACTCTAATGTTCTAGCCATATCACAAGACAATAATTTTTTTATTAGACTATTAGAACCCAGTACTAAAGTGTTGGACCAATGGTTTCTCCCTCAAAATATACATTAGCCCAACAAGTATTTACATTTTATATACTTCAATGAAACTTTATAATAATGATAGGTTACCCATAACCACCCGAGTAAGTATCAAAGTACATATAACCGCCATGATTTTGAAGTTTACCAAAAACCATCTCCAACATAAATTCTTCCAACAATTTCTCTCAAAACACAAACACGTACAACATTTACCATCGATTATTTCAAAGCTTCAAAGCTTTATATCTTTCAAACCCTAACTTAAAAAATATAATCCAAAACACATATATTTCTATTTTCTAAATATAAACAAAACAAAATCCATGAGTCATATGTCTAAAGATTTTTTTCAAGACCAAAATCATAACAAACTTGTTTCTAATTTCACAACTAAACAACAATTAGTTTTTTGTAACCAATTTATATATAATTCTAAAACTCAACAACAATTATGTTTTTAAAATTATTCTATAACGAAATTGCACGTAATTCTGCAAGTCAGTTTTTTAAAAAAGTTTTTCACCATAAAAATATACATATTTTAGCATCTATAGAAAAGTTACTTTATTTCACCCCTAACTAAAACTTAATATTCACATAACAAAAGTTTATTTTTACTTTTTTAATTTAGCAACCAAAATCACATTTTCACAATTATTTTCTTCTATTTTCACAACACATTTGCACGTAATTTTATAAATCTATTTTTAACTTTTTGTACCACAAAAGTGTACATATTTTCGAGATTACAAAAAAATTAGTTGTTTCACACCCAAAAAATTATTTTCGCAAAACAAGTTTTTATTTTGTTTTTTCGTACAATTAGACTTACTTAGCAACCAAAATCTTATTTATGCATATTTTTATTTCCGTAACACATTTGCACGTATTTCTGCAACTAGTTTTTTTTCGCAACCCAAATACATCTATTTTCGCAACTAAACAATATTTGCTTTTTTACAACCAAATTATACGTAATAATGCAACTAAACAACAATTATTTTCTTGCAACGAAATTACATGTACTTTCGCAACTAAAGAATAATCTTTTTTCACAACCAGTTTAAAATTTTCAAACAGTTTTGAAAGATACTTAGCAATCGTATTTCATGGATCTAGTTTTGTTCGTCTTAAAAAATAATATAAATGGACTTTTTGGGTACTTTTTTAGAGCTATGGTTTGAAAATATGATATTTTATGCATAACACAATAAACACGAGAACGAAAAACGGTTAAGGGTATTTTGGACTCCATGTGTTATTTGTAAATACTAATTTATCACTATTGGTTGCGTTAATATTGGGTTGCTTTAGGTAAATAATTTTGATATTGGATGGTTATTAGTATATTACCCTAATAATAAAAGTAAGTTACTCATATCCGCACGAGAAAAATTAAAATGATCGATAACCGCATGGGTTTTAAAGTTTACCAAAACCACTTGCAACATAAATGCTTCCACAATACGCGTAACACGTAACACACATACAACTTTAATAATAAGTTATTTTTATAACCTTCAAAACTTCATATATTTCGAACCCTCACTAAAAAAAAAATATTTCGAACCCTCACTCAAAAAATAATCTAAAAATATTATGATTTGCATTTTTTTTATAGATGAACAAAACAAAATCCATGAATGATTTTTTGGAGATTTATATTTTTTTTTCTTATTCTTGTAACCAAATTACATCTACTTACGCAACTAGAACACATTTGTGGTTTAGCAACCAAATTAGACACAATCCCACAACTAAAACACATTTGCTTTCTCCCAACTTATTCCGCAAACAAAATCCTATTCACAACTATTTTTTTCTCATTTATGCAATTCATTTAGACACAATTGCTTTTTCACAACCAAAATTCTATTTACGCAACTATTTTCTTTTTATTTACACTGTTTATTTGCACATAATTTTGTAGCTTGAACATAATTTTTTTCAATCCAATTACACGTAATTTCACAAGTAGATGAATTACGCAATCTAATTATATATAATTAGACAAATAAAAAAATAAAAAATTATATTTTATGAATATAGTTTTGCTTGTCTTAAAATATAATACCAATTGTATTTTAATGATATGGTTCGCAATATATATCATTAAAAACAAATTTAATGTTGATAATTTTACCAAATGATTATCAATCATTTTAATTTAAAATTAGATAACTATCCGTATTTTATTAAATTTTGGTGATTATTATTAAACAAATTTAATGTTGAATAATTATTAACAAATTATTGTAATTATAACATGTTTGTTATTATTAATAATAAATAAATAAATTATTTCAAATACTGGTTATTTTACTTAATTAGATTTACAACCCCAGAGTTTAATATTTTGTATTTACGCACAATAGAACCTCCAAAATCTAAAATTTCCATCAAACTAATACAATTTTAATTATTTTTTTATGTTGCAACTTTTGAACTTATTAGCAACCTGAAATGTAAAATTTAATGGAAAAATATCAATGTAATAATAATAATAATAAACAGGAAATAATAGTACCATGACAATAATAAAACCATAGTTTGATCTAAAATGTGGCAGCAGTTATAATAATATATTTAAAAATAAAATAAAATAAAATAAAATAATAAATTTCCATAAGATAATTTTTAATAAGATAAAGATAAAGTATTTTTTAATAAGATAAAGATAAAGATAAATAAGTATGTTAGTAGTAATTTAATTATGAATTAAAAGAAAAAAAAAAGATAAGATTTAGATTTCTTGATAGTCTGTGTGTAAAAGTAGAGTATAAGAAATTGGAACACCATACCATACAAGCTCTATCATGTTTAAACACATCTTAGAATTCCTTGGAAAACGTGAGGAGACTTTAGGGTCAGAGGTGAGGATTCTCCTAATTCTATAATTTGTATTTGTACTCGTCTCTTCTTCTACTACTATTGTCTATTGTATTCCTATTCCTATTTCCATCATCCAATCTCTCTTCCTCTTAAATTCTTAATCACAATTCACAACCCTCGATTTCAATTTTTCAATCCCACCTTTTCTTTTCTCTTTTCCTTTTTCTTTCTCAAGCTTCAAAAAGCTTCGCTTTCTCGCTTTTGTTGCTGTCGATAAAGAAATTCTTTAATTCTAAGCTTTTTGATTCGCTGTCTCTTTTATCTATTACTTTCTCTCTTCTCTCTCTCGAATTTGCTTTTTTGAATATGCGTCGTTTTTCAAAACAGAAATCTGGTCAATCTAGTTCTGGGATTACTTCTTCTTCGGATCTCTTTAGATCAGGTATAACATCTCTATCTCAACTTAACTCGATTTCGATTTCAATTTTAGTTTAGTGTTAGTGTTGTTTGTTCTAATGATTTATTCACTGTTTTTTATGTCTCTCATGCTATTGGGGGTTTTGTGGGTGAAATTGAATTGGATTTGAATTTTATTATTTGTGTTAGATTACTTGCCATCGTTTGTTTTTTATTTGCTGAAAAGGGTTTAAAGATTCGTGCCAATTTAGCTGAAACCAGTATTTATTCTTGATGATCTGCAATGGCAACAAATACAATTGAATTCTACTCGTAAGCTTATAATATAGTTTTTTTTGACATGTCAGTAGTACCTAGGAACTGTTCCTGATTGAGCCCTAAGGTCTAAGGTTCTGTGTGTGAACTGTGAAGGGAGCTGAGTGATGATGTGCTCCTTAATTCTTATTACCTTATCTACTCATGTGAATGTGTGATCTACAATATATGTTTCTTGCTCAATTATTCAACACTCCTTGGCTTTTATGAACCAGAGTTGTATGTTTACTGATGCTATAATATGTTTGAGATTTATCATCTTTTTTTTTTAATCAATTTTGTTGATATATGTTGTGAAAAGTATATATAGTGTTGGGTATGGGGGTTTGTTATTTTGTTTGTAAAGGATAGAGTTGGGTTATATACACAATGAATGCGGTACGAGTTTAGTTTATCGATGTAATGCTAAGTGTGAGTTGTGATTGACTAAGCTTGTTTTTCTACCTTTTTAGGTTCAAGTAAGTCAGCATCTAAAGAGATGGAACGGATAGATAACCTGTTTCATTCATACGCAAATAAGTCTTTCGGCATGATTGAGTAAGTATATAGGAGAGCCTATCATTTGTTTTGTTATAAAATTCGATTCTCATACTTTTATTTTGCAGGTTTCAGAAGTATTGTACAAAACTAGTCTCAAACTGATTCCATAACTCTTCAGATTATATACTTATTTTCTTGTATTGTGCCAACATTGTTTGTGAGGATTATAGTTGAAAGTTAGACAATGTAATAGTCTGAATGATTAGATATTGTCAACTGGTGATGCTATTGTATCCTAGCTTGCTACAGCAACTCCATAATCTTTAGTGTATTCTTTCTCGAGTCTGAATGACATTTTGGGTATTACGATGATATAGACTGATGGATATATGGCTGATCAAGAGAAATAATACGTTTTCAAGGGAGTTCATATCTTGAGTGCTTTTTTAGAGTGTAATTTTGATGATAGGGTATATAAGTTAGATGTTTTTACAGATTTTTCTGATGAATAATTCTATCGATGTATTTGCAGTCCTGAAGGAATTGAAGCTCTATGCTCAGATATGCAAATTGATACAACTGATGTTAGGCTTTTGATGCTTGCGTGGTAAGTATATCAGTTTTGCGAGGTTAGTCGATATTGTTTTTCTCAATCCTTAAAGTTGTGTGTCTAAACCTGCTGAATCCCCAATGCCAGGAGAATGAAAGCTGAGAAACAAGGTTACTTTACACTGGTAAGAATTTAGCATACTGTACAAATGAAGTTTTAGCTTACTTTTTGTTATTTCATCGTTACTTTTCTTCTGAGTAATTTTATTTGCTCAAAAATTCCCATCTATTTTTTATAGACTACAATAACTATGATACATAATAATATGTCTATAGACTCTATCATTCGATATACATGCCAACATCATATAAGGAATACCTCTGCATTTTTTGGTTACTAATTTGTGATATATTCCTCATATTGTAGGAGGAGTGGCGAAGAGGGCTTAGAGCATCAAGAGCCGACACTATAAGCAAATTAAAGAAATCCCTCCCAGAGCTTGAGAAAGAGGTGGACACTTTTACAAGCCTTTTTTCTCTTCTCTTTTACTGATTTTAAAATAAAATAAGTTGTTCAAATTTCAATTTGTATCTCTGAAGGTAAGGAGGCCAGCAAACTTTGCAGATTTCTACAATTATGCATTCCAGTATTGCTTGACAGGTATAATAAGCTATATTATTTACATGTGCTTTGTTGCAACATTCTTCTTATCTTTCTTGCCTCATGTTTAACCTTTTTTTTTATTTAATTCTTACAGAGGAAAAACAAAAGAGTATAGACATAGAGAGTATCTGCGAACTACTAAGTCTTGTTTTGGGATCCGAGTTTCCTGCACAAGTTAACAACTTTGTCGAGTATCTTAAGGTTAAAACTTGGCCTTCTTCTTAATAGTTAAATTACTGTATGTTTCTCATATTTTTTCATCTCTCTTTCCCGTTAAAATATAATAGAAACACTAAAAGAAATACAAATTACAAAAATTTCATGGTGCATTTTTTATTCTTCTGTTAATGCAGTCTCAAAGTGATTACAAAGTTATAAACATGGATCAATGGAGAGGTTTCTACCGCTTTTGCAACGAGGTACTTTGTAGTCTAACATGCTTTACTAGAATCTGTTTATTGTGTTCTTGTACTAAGTGTAAACTACCTTAGCTGCACGTGGCATGCGAAAACTCCAATGGCTTACTGTACAGCCACTTTAAACAATTTAAAGGCAATAGGTTGCAAGAAATAACACTACTCTAGGCGGCTTCTTTCTTGCGAAATGTTAATCTCATGTTTGTTTTGTTTTCTTGAGAGCCAATGCTTGGTTGATATTTGGAATTTATTTGGTGCATTTCAATATTTTAACAGATAAGCTTCCCTGACTTCAGTAACTATGACCCGATGCTAGCTTGGCCACTAGTTCTTGATAATTTTGTGGAATGGATGCGAGAAAAGCAGTGATGAATTCAGTCAATCCCAAATCGAATATTTTACAGCTGTAAACTTCCTTTGCGATTCAAGTAAATAATATGTTACATATTTAGAGGTTTTTGCTAATATGCAGTCGAAAAAAGCGACCATTTGTTCACTAAAACAATTTTCATTGATATTGATTGCAGGATTGTTAAAACAACATAGATTACAAGTTCCCTTTCAAGTACTATATCGTAATTTATTTTTCGGGTGTTGGTTTTAAACATTGATATCTCTGCTTTAGATAACCTCAGCAGCATACATTACATAGTTTGGTGAGTTTTATTATCATTGTTTTGTATCTATATTGAAATCGGTGTTCGGGATGGAAATGTATTTACATTCATTCTTTCCTTTCACCTTTTACTTTTGCTGTTAGTATCTTCTGAAATGGAAAAGATTGTGTAAATGAGTTTTGATGTTTAGAAATTTTATTGGATCGATTACTTAGTTTCTTCTTGTCTCTTTTGGAGATCAAGTTTAATTTTAACTACATTTTACATTTATATAGTTATTGTTGTTGTCTTCCGCTTTCGTATATAACACCAAAATTGTTACTATTTACTAGTAGTCTCTTTTGATTCACTTCTTTCCAAATTCGTATAATAGTCTACTTTGTGATTTTTGTACACAGGTCTTAACATTTTGAAAAGTAAATTTGAGAGAGAAATATAATCAAAGCAATATCATGTTTTTGTAAACTTAGTTAAAACAATAAAATATTATATATATATATATATATATATATATATATAGTTAATTATGTAGTTAATGTTTTTAAAATTTATGTAGTTCTTTTCTTATTAAATACGAACTATAATTTTATAATGGACGAATATGCTACAACATGATTTGATAAGGTTGAGATTATCGATAGGGTTGGGAATATCATATTCCCCGGAGCTTACTTAGTGAGGCGGTCCAATAAAATATAAAATTAGTTTTAGAATAACAGGAGAATGAGCTTACTTAGTAACGCGGTCTAATAAAATATGTCTAATAAAATATTTTCAGAAATATAAAATGAGTTTTAGAGAAACAGGAGAATGTGCTTACTTAGTGACGCTGTCTAATAAAATATTTTTGAAGCTTATTTAGTAACGCGGTTTAATGATAAATAACAGTCTAATAATAACACGGTCTAATGATAAATAAAAGTAGATTTTCTCTCTAATAAAATATTTTCGAAGCTTATTTAGTAACGCGGTCTAATGATAAATAAAAGTAGATTTAGAGAAACAGATAAATTAGTTTTAGAGAAAAAGATCAAATCGTTTGGTGCGGAATTCGAAGACGAGAAGCAGAGCCGACTTGTGAATGTATTTTTATATAATTATTGTTTATAGTGATTAATATTTTTTTTGGTGAAAAAAACTTTAAATAAATGAAAATAGTTCATACAAGAGATCTGGGGCATACCCCGAGGAGATACAATCAACTGAAATAAACCGATAGGAGTCCATAATCAAAAGAAGCACATGGTAAGGAAATACAACATATAATATAGGGAGTCATAAACATCTCTGAAAGATAACTCAACGTAATCGAAGCTCGACCTTCCTACTGGATCAAATCTTATGGGAGGCCTCTGGCAGACTTGGAGCGAGAAGAATCCTGCAAATAAAAGAAGAAGTAAGGAGATGAATTGTTATAGTTACTATGGCCAGCTGATCTTGGTGCCCTGGAATCGGTAGCGAAGATCTGCTATTATACGCTGGAAGGTTAATGAATCCAGGGCAGGAGCAGAATCAAAAATTCTTGCATTCCGCTCTTTCCAGACGTGGTAAATGACCGCGCCAAAGCAAGTACGCCAAAGAAGGTGGTCACGAGAGTTAGACCATTTTGACGCCTCGCTAATCCAAAATTGCCAGCACGAAGGAGAGAATGGAAAGCCTAGTTTATTACTAGCAGAGGACCAAATATTCTGAGTGAAGCTACAATCATAGAGGATATGAGAGATAGATTCAGAATCAGAATTGCAGAGGACACATTCAGATGGGGTATTGAGACCCCAGCTGAGGAGTTTGTCTCTGGTAGCAAGCTTGGCTAAGATAGCAAGCCAAAGAATAAAGGAGTGACGAGGAATGTTATATTTGTTCCAAACTAACCCGACCCACCCCACATCAGGGTTGGGCAAACGAATAGCGGTGTACGTGTCCTTGATAGTGAATAAGGTGCTTCCTGATTTTGCAGTCCAAAAAGGAACATCGATGGATGCGATGTTAGGAGGAGGAAGAGAGAGGATAAGGTTGTGAATTCCCATTAGATGCAGTCGACTTCGAGCTCGCGCCAATCGTAAATCTGCTGGCCAATTCCATCTACCATCGAGTATGATGTCAGAAACCTTGAGGTTATTTCGCAGCCGAGCGTCACTGATGATGTTTTCTCCATAATGAGATGCCAGAGACTTAGAAAGAAGCCAAGGGTTATGCCAGAATGAGGTAATTTTACCATTGCCTATTGCTACCCTATACAAGTTACTTTCCAAAGGGCGAAGACGAAGAATTTTCCTCCATATCCACAACGGAGAGGAGCCAGAATGAATGTTCCAGAAACTATTGTTTTTAATTTTTTTTCCTTTTAATCCACTCACACCAAATTGAGTGATTTTTTTTTACTAAAGATAGACCAAAGATGCATAAGGACAGCCGCCTGATTCCAAATCTTTAGATTTAGAATCCCAAGGCCACCCTCTTTAAAGGGAGAGGTTACCGTGGTCCAGGAAACTTTTGCCCCATGGAGTTTCGTGGTCGTTCCCGACCAGAGAAAACGACTAAGGTATTGGTTTAGCTCTTTGCAGATTCTAGAGGGAAGAATAAATATAGAGGACAAGTATACCTGACCAGTAAATAAGACAGACTTTATCAGTTGGAGCCTACCAGCATAAGAGAGATGCTTGGAGGTCCAAGAATCAATGCGATTGGTGATCTTGTGAAGAAGGAGTCGACACTCAGAGTGGGTTAGCCTACCCGTTATTAGAGGGACTCCTAGGTATTTAACTAGGAGAGAACCTTCGGGGAAGCCCAGAATGGGCATCAGGCTTGACCTAAGAGAATCTTCGATACCAGAAAGGAAAATATGACTTTTAGAGGGGTTGACTTTGAGACCAGATAGCAAATAGAATTCATCAAGAGCCTCTTTGATAAGATTAAAGGAATTAATATCCCCATGGCAGAAGATCATCAGGTCATCTGCAAAGCAGAGATTGATGATTTTAAGCTTTTGACACTTCCAGTGATATCTGAAATTTTTATTCTGCCTTTTCTCTTTGAGTAAACCATAAAGGACTTGCATAATTAGGACAAAAAGGAAAGGGGATAGGGGATCTCCTTGTCTTAGACCTTTTTTCCCATTAAAGTCGCCATAGGAGTCTCCATTAATGTTAATGGAGTAAGAGGTAGAAGAGATACATTTAACAACCCAAGTGATCAGTTGATCTGGAAAGTGCATCGCTACAAGGATATCAAGGACGAGGTGTCAGCGAACATTATCAAAGGCTTTCATTATATCAAATTTTAAGAGCTATCCTTTTGCCCGCAACATTGATATGATATCCTCTCAGGAGTTCTTGGGACAGTAAAATGTTATCAGGAGATGTTTCTTCCTGCAACGAAAGTCGATTGGGAAGGGTCTATAAGGTAAGGAAAGGCATCATTAATTATATTAGCTAGAATTTTAGAGATAACTTTGTAGACAACATTGCAAAGAGCAATCGGTCTAAAATCCCCAGGAACAGAGGGAGATTCAATTTTGGGAATAAGGGCAATGGAGGTTGAGTTCCATGACTCGTCTAGAGTTCCCGAATTAAAGAATTCAAGGACATCATTACAGATGCCAGGACCGACCATATACCAAGTAGACTTAAAAAAGGAAGAGTTGTACCCATCAAGTCCATATGACTTGTTACTGTTAATGCTGAATAATACAGACTTAATTTCTTCACCAGTGATTTCGCGAATCATTAAGTCCCTATCAGTATTAGTTACAGAGGAGGTAATAAGAGAAGAAAATCTATCCAGACCTGGGTAAGTTGAAGAATGCTTAGTACCAAGGGATTTCTCAAAGTAATTTACAATGACTTTAGAGATACCAGCTGGAGAAGAGACTATAATTCATGTGTCATTTTTAATTGAAACAATTTTATTACGAAAGAGCCGGGATTTAATACAGTTATGGAAGAATTTTGTGTTCTTGTCACCAAGCTTAATCCAGTTCTCTCTATATTTTTACTTAAGAAATGACTCCTCAGCACGACTATAAAAGATATAGGATTTGGAAGCCTCAATTTCATCGCAAATTAGACTCGGGTTTAGGGGATCAATCGCAAGGATTGATTGGGCCTCAAATAGCTTGATTTGGGCATTGCTAACTCTATTACTGATGTCGCTAAATTCCTTACGATTGAGCTTAGAGAGCTCTAATTGAAGGCATTTTAGCTTATCAGTAACAAGCCTCATCCCAAAAGAGGAAACTGGGGAGTTCCAGCTATTAGAGACTATTTCCTTGAATGATGGGTGAGAATGCCACATGTTGAAGAACTGGAAGGGCTTTTTACGTCTAGACCTAGGCAAACCTAGGTTGAGAGTTACAATGGTATGGTCAGAGGATCTAAGAAGTTCATAATGGGCATAAGACATATGTAAGAGATCGTCTCAGTCAAGACTGACCAGTACCCGGTCAATTTTAGAGAGGATTGGGCGTGAAGGTTGTTTATTTATCCAAGTGAAGTGAAACCCAGTGGATCGGAGATCACTTAGATAGTAGCAATTGTTAAACTCATCAATTGCTGAGGTCCAGTTGTCAGAGGATCCAATTCTCTCATCAGGGTGGCGAATAACATTAAAATCTCCTAGAGCGACCCAAGGGATATGATTCTCCTGATTTGATATGGCTATTAAGTCATTCCAAAGCTGAATACGATCAAGGGCTTCGTTAAAAGCATAGATGGCGGTGAGCCTAAAACTCGAATTATAATTATGGCATTTGGCTCGACAATGGATGTACTAGGGTGACTCCGAAATCTTAGTGATAGTAATCACACTTGGATTCCAGGTAATCCAAATTCTACCAAGAGGATGGGAGGAATAGTTATTAATTACATGCCAAAAGGGGACCATCTTACTAATTATAGAGTCTACCTTAGCTAAATTAAATTTAGTTTCTACTAGGATAAGCAAGGAAATACTATTACTGATAATAAAATCGGTTACGTCTTTTTGTCTAACAGGGTCATTGAGGCCCCGAACATTCCAGGATGCAATATTCATAAGGAGAGTGACTTACAGTGCTTCAGACGATGGTCCTGTCGGAGGACATTTCCATTTTACCCTTTCCCTTTGGGTCTACAGTGCGAAGCCTTTTATGAGGAGAATCCGCCTATTCTCCGCTTTCCACTTCCTTTCCTTCATCGATGGATGAAAGATGATGACTATGGTCCGCTTCAGGTATGAACTCTGATGGATCTTCCTCGGAGGACGATGATGGAATAGGAAATGAAGAAAGCTTAATGGGACCTTTTTTGCAGATTCGAGTAGGATGCCCAAAAACCTTACAATTAGCGCACTGGAGAGGAAGACCCTGATATTCAAAGGATACCGAGATCGATTTTCCCCTTACCTTGAAAGTGAGGTCTGATCGGATAGGAGATCCTACAGCTATCATAATACAGATGCGGGCAAAACGAAGCTTTTCTTTCCGCTCCGTTTGGTGATCCACATATAACGGAGTCCCTAAGACAAAGCCAATGTAATTGAATCCCTCCGCCGTCCAAAGTTCCAGGGGAAAATTGAATACCTTAACCCAGATGGGGATTTTCGTGTGGGGATCTTTGATAATAGGGGATAGAGGTTCCCAAACTTTCAGTATCATCACATTACCTCCAAAATGCCATGAAGCTCTCTCTAAAACCTTCTTTACCATGATCTCCGAGCCAAACTGAAAAAGGAAATATCCTTCGGGAAGGGGTTTAAATTGAATGAGGCCAAACTTCTTCCATAAGAACTCAACATTTGCTTTGAGGAAGCTGAGATTGTTTGGTTGAGTTAGAAAATATCCTGAAAGACATACTTTCCACGAATCCGGGGGACCCATGACAGATTCTTGCATTATGGATCATTTCCCACAAGCTCCATATGGTTGATTCCAATCACCAAAAGGAGACCGATTATCGCTATACCCAGAAACAATGCTTGCATAAGAAAGAGGGAGATGACGAGTGGATACGAGAATTTGAATTAGCAAATCCCAAGGAGTTTGTTTTTAGCGAAGGGGATTTTGATAATTTCGAAGGGATTTGGGCTAGTTTATTTAAGAATCTCCTTCTTTTAGGGCATTTACCCGTATTTCCGAAATTCCTGATCAAGGAATAGGGGACATAAGAGGACGGACCACCCATCAAGCTTTGACCCAAATTTATTTTCGGCTTGTCAATGGTAAGGATTTAAGTGGGCCCGATTGATTTTGAAGACCGGACTTTGAAAGATGACTCGGACTGATTATATTGGTCAGCCCATTAGAGAGAGGGCCCATCGACCTGGACTGATTATATTGGTCAGCCCGAGTTTGCAGCCCATTAGAGAGAGGGCACATCGTCTTACTTGGGCAGAGCTCAGCTGGGTCCTCTGCTACAGGGCGATCGATTTTGCCTGTCGAGAGAGAGTACTCAGATCTCTTCACTTTCTCTCCTATCCCCAGAGCAAAGCCTAACACAGCAGAATAATAACCCGGTTCTTGAGCGACTGTTGCACCCTGAGAATCATCGTCTGGAAGAGAAGGCAGAAGAACTTCAGAATATTTTTTCGAGGAGGAGGGCGAAGCATGCCCGATTTAAGCGATAAATCCCCAGGAATCGATCGGATTCTGCCCAGGTCGAGTTCTGCTGCCCCTTGGATTGTTCGATGTTGTCTGAACTGGAGGAGGGAGCCCAAATGGGTGCAAACCAGAAGGACGAGGGCTGAGAGGAGAGACTAGGAAGACGGCTCGAGCTAGGGTTTTGGGAGACTGAGGTGGCTGGAGACTGGGTTCATTCATGGCGGCTACTAAGTTCTCATATAAGCCTAGAGCAAGGGGAGGAGTTCCGGTGGAGCCAGGAATCAGATTTTCAGTAAGGGACTGGATACCCAACTCCGACGCAAAGGATTACACCACACAGGTGGAGCTTCGAGAAGTTGCCGGAGACAGTGGCTTACAAGGCAGATCATGCGGAGAGGCCGAGAGGAAGAGGGAGTGACCCGACTTCATGTGAAAGCTCTCCAAGGACAGTGCGTTTCTGACGAAGTCTTCATGCTGAGAGGTGATAGGCGAGGGAATGGCTGAGCTCAACTCGGATAAGAAGCTTGTTGGCAACTCAGTAGAGGCAATGAGCTCAGGTGAGCAGACCGGAAGAGAAGCCAGCGATGAAGAGAAGGCCAGCGGACGAATAGGGGAAAAAGTGTCCACAAAATCAGTGGCACAGGCAGGGCGAGGGGAGCTAGAGGATACCATTTGGAGCAGAGAGAGGTGAGATAGGAATAGAAATATTTTGTTATTTTGGCAGTTTGGTTATTCTGTTGAATGAATTTGTGATGCTTTGGTGCTGAATAGTTATAAGGTGGGTTTTTGTCGAGAAGATATGTTGTGAGGGTTCTGAGTTTAGGGTAGGTTGCAGGCTTATTTGAATAGCTAGCTACAGGGTAGGCATACATAGTTTTGGGGTTAATCCAGGGGATAGAAGGCAGGGAGTAGAGGGGTGGGCTATGGTTTGACCATGAAACTGGGTTGAGCAGATGATCTATCCTAGGGGTTGAGAAAAGGTGAGAGGAGGGGGTAAGACTAGAGAGTGAAGAAAGCCAGTAAAGCTCGAAATGAACTCCTTGGTTTAGAGAGAGCAGAGAGATGGGGAAACTAGAGTTGAGTGTTACCCAAAGCATGAGGGAGGGAGACAAGGGAGTCAGGTTATGCTTTTGAGGAAAAATGTTGTAAGAAAACCAATTGAGACCAACTGGATTGGGTGAGGTAACAGGATAGACTGGATAGTTACCTTGGTTGCTATAAGTTTTTGACTTACCATAGTGAAAAAAAAGAAGATAGAAGAAATGAGAAAAAAATGAGAGGTTGGATGAATCCCAACTTGGGAGTAGTCAGCAAGGGATTCGACTGATTGTTGCAAGGAATATTGAATGAGGAGGTGTGAATAGGGTGGGACTGCCTGAATATCTGTATCCCAATGGATATGAGAAGATGGGACTGCCTAGTACTTGGATGGAAAACTTTGATGTGACTGAGTTGGAGAGGACATTTGCAATAGGAACATCATCAATCTCATTACAGATCCAGCCTAATGTGGGATATCCAGCAGGTTTTCCAAATGAGTGAGGATGGTAAAAGGGTGAAAGGATTGCTGATAGGACAACACTGTTGTCCTTGTAGAACACATACCATTGTTTTGAACTCATGACATAGAGGGTCAGAGGAGCATCGAGACTTGGAATTATGATATTCTTGGCTGTCATGTACGAGGATGAGCCATGGGATTCAATCAATTGACCAAGGATTCCCTGGCCTTGAAGCCAGGGAAAGCTTTGCAATACCCAGAAGAGAAGAAGAGGCTAGGTTACCATTGACAATTCTAGAGAGAGGAGAGAGCTTTCTAATTTCACAATCTTGTTCATCATCATTAGTGATTAATACTTACAATGGACGTAAACGAGGTTAAATCTTTAACAAATTTAAAAATAATTTTTTTATTATAAAATTAATAAAACCTACATATTTATTTTACAAAAATATAAAAAAGTATTGTTTCTAGAGAATAGTATTTTTTAATAAACATTGTCTTGTTTTGAAGTTCCATTTTATTTTTAATATACAAACAATGTAGATGAAGGTATGGTCAAAACCGAGAAGACAATGCATCACCAACCGGATAAGGATGACTCTACTTCTAAACTACTGATCCCGACAATTTCCGTCACCATTTCTAAATTTCTGAGATCACCTTTGAATATGATTTTAGGAATCAATCTCAAATCTCTTCTCCAGAACTTCATAATCCACAAGTTAATTTAGATAAAGAGTTACATTCTTTGACTCACAAGCAAATGGTAATGATGGTGGCAAAAATGGTAAAAAAACCTGGATTATTTTTTATACAATCCAATATTTGAGCAACAATCTCCCCAACAACCCACTGACAACAACCTCCAACCAAATTCAAAGATATAAAAAAACATATGCATATGCCATTAAAACATCATCAAAGGATTTCATCAACGAACAAGTTACGATAGAAGACAAGGGTACATTGAAATTTGTTGAATTTTTTGAAAAGATAAAAGCTCACTAGAATCAAATGCTAAGCTTACACTCATTGGAAAGTTCTCAAAAGGCATGACTCTTATGCTGGAAATCGAGAAATGTTTTAGATCTTTAGGTTTCGTTGATCAGTTTAGTCTTGCTTTTTGAGACACGAAACACCTCTTAAATGAATCAGATCTCCACGAAGACATCAAAGATATTTGGAGAAAGAATGTGTGGACTATTGCCCCCACGTAATGCGTATACTCAAATAGAGGCCCACTTTCAATCCCACGAAATAGTCACCTATCACCCTTGTATGAGTAACTTTCCTAAGGGTTCTAGATTTTATGCAGACGCCATCAGGTTCACGACCAAGGCTATAGGCAGCCATTTAGAAATTTGGATCCTCTATAAAAATAGAGACATGTCCAACTACTACAAGTCATCAAATAGAAATAGATATTTCCAAGAAAGTATTGACAAAAGTCTGGATAAGCTTTAGTCAAACTGAAGGCTATTAGCAGGATGTACAATTTAATAAAATTCCTAGTTATCGTCTAGGATGTTGTCATTAAATACACAATATGATAGACTATGGAAAGTATTTTCCTGTCAAAACTAAACAAAATGCCAACCAACACACATGCTAAGTTATATATGCAATAAGAATTCTTAGTCAACTGATAAATGGATCCCTGAGCTCAAATCAATCATAGTTAAGAATGCAAATCAAAATAAGCCTGGAATTTTCCAAGATGATAACATTAAATAAGATCATGAGATACTCACCAATAATAGCATATCCAAGAAAAATCCCTAGGATATTCCATGTGTATCTCTTGGATAAAAAAAATCCCTTAAGTTCACTAAATCAAACCAAGATTCTCATGATACAAGAAACCATAAGATTGAAAATTCATTACCTAAGAGCAAAGTTGTAGACAGTAATATTGTTATTCAAACATTAGAAATTGGTCTAATGATTTTTGCAAACAAGGATCTGGACACACCACCATCAGATTTTGCCTCTCCACAACTTCAATTCACAAACAGTCTTCCCACCTTACATATGGAACAAGAGATGATAGTAAATCCTTCAAGGCATTGTTGAGAAATAAAACGAAAAACTTTAAGTAAACAACATTTAAAAGTCGTATTTCTTCTAAAGCAATGCATTACAAAGGGTCAGCCAGACCTTTTGTTGGCTCTTCGAAAATACAATAACAATCATATATTGGAATGTACGGGGTATTGGAAACAAAAATACTACCCGCAGACTTAAATCTATTATTAGATATGAAAATATTGAGTTCTTGGCTATTCAGGAACCGATGAATTTTAGGATATCATGCTAACTTTGTTAATACCTCAAACAAAATCTGGCTATTTTAGAAAGAGGATTTCACAATTGACATAATAGTTAACCATGATGAGATACTTTACTTAAAGGCCAAACATGTTTCTCTCAATAAAGAATTTATAGTCTCTATAGTATATGCAAAATGTATTATAAAGCATAAGAAAACTCTTTAGGATATATAAGAAATATAGCAGACAACGACATGGAATGGATAATGATGAGATATTCCAATGCCATCACTAATCCTAATGAACAATTATCTTGCTTCACGTTATGTTTGTGAAGTATTGATGATTTTAACAATATCATCAATGATTTTCATCTAATCGATGTTGGTCACTTAGGATCTACATACATTTGGACTAATTCCCATAAATGGAGCATATGAACATAATATTATACAATATTGCTTGGTTCTCTTATTTTGACAATACTCTAGTTAAGCACTTGGCTACAACTGAATCTAATCACAACCGTCTTTGAATATCTATTTTCAACTATGATAATAAAATAAATTTCTCCTTCAAGTTTCTTAACATGTGGATGGTTTATCTTGACTTCTTAAAACTGGTTGAATAATGCTGGAAAGAAGATATTTTTTGTCCTCATTTCCAAGTCTTCTAGCGGAAATTGAAAAGGTTAAAACACAAGCTTAAAGTTTGGAATACATAATTTTTGGCAACATATTTAATGACATAGCTTAATCTCAAGAATAAATAAAATTCTTGGAAAATTGTTTTCAAAAATTTAAAAACTCAAGCCACTCACCTCCAACTAGTAGCAAGAGAAAAACAATTATGGGAACATAAATGCAATATAACGCGACTAAAAATGGAGACAATAATACTATTGTATTCCACAACTATATAAAGAAAAAAAGATGTAAGAATAGAATCCACAAAATCTTTGTAAATAACATTTGGAATGAAGATAAACACGACATTGGTATCCATATTGTTAATCATTCAAGTTTATTCTCGCTAAACACTCTAAACTTATTGAACAAGTTGACATTTATGGTATTATCCCTAAGATCATCACTAATGAAGACAATTAACTCCTTCTGGAATTACCTTCTACAGAAGAAATTCATTGCTCTGTTAAAACCTTAAACTCCTTAAGTATTGATGGTGTTGATGGTTTCAACACTAGCTATTTTTAGCATTGCTAGCTAATAATTGCCAAAGATATCACCGCAGCAATTAGAGCCTTCTCCAAAGGAGAAAAATCTTATCAACGAACCTATGCAACAATTATATGTCTTATCCCTAAAAAGGTCTCTCTGAAATCATGGAATGATTACAAGCCTATAAGCATGTGCTCTGTTTTTAACAAAATTATATCAAGAATATTGAATGATAGACTTATTAATTTGCTTCCCAAACTGATATATGAGGAGCAAAAATGTATTGTCAATGGAAGAAACATCCGCGATAATATTCTTCTAACCCAAGAAATTATTCATGGTCTTAATAAGAAATGTAATATGGCAACTTGATCATCAAGACTGACATGATTGAAGCATTTGACAAGATCTTTTTCTTATTTATTTTTAGAATTCTTAAAGCTTTTGGCTTCTACAACAGATTTATTGACAGAATTCAACACTTTATACATGCAATGTGTTATTCTGTCATTATCAATGGATGAATCAGAGGATATTTTAGATCCTCTAATAAAGTAAGACACAATGATCCCATTTCTCATAGTCTTTTCATCCTTGTTGAAGAGGTCACAATAAAAGGCTTAAAACAACTATTTGAGAATAACAACCACATGATATTTAAAATCGTAGCATCAATTATGGTACATTGCTTGGATTTCACTGATGATGTTATAATCTTTGCAAATGTATCATCCTCAAACATCACCAGTATCAACAAGTTCATGCAAGTTTACCAGAATACTTCAGGTCATCTTATCGACAAAGAAAAGATAGTCTTCATTTACTTCTAACAGAATCTCTTCATCTAGAATCATATCCATTGATTTTATCAATGGCTTAAAAAATTGAAGTCTCCCTATAAAATATATGGTACAGCCATTCATCCTAGAAATAAAGTAAGTCATTATGAAGATCTAGTTGCCAAAACCAGGTCAAAGACTTAGGAGTGGGACAACAAGTTAGTATTCTAATGTCTGATGAACCCTCATACAATTTTTCCTAATGTTCATTCCTTCTTACCTCTTACAAAGTACAAGTCTCCCTAAAATTTTCATCTCTAAAATTTAGCTGATTTATAGAAAATTCCTTTGAGGAACCACTGACAAACACAAAATAATCTCTTGGTCTAAATGGTCAAACTTATGTTATATATATAATAAATGAGGCTCAAACATCATAAGGCTTGTGGATATTCAAAATACATTCTCTTGTAAGTTTGGGTTCAAGTTTAGGGAACAAAAGAACCTTTCGTTTACGTATATGTATTCTACTCATTGGCCTGCCTCCCATCCTATGCAAGTCCACTATAGTCTCAAAAAATCTAAACCCTAGAAAATGTTACTGGATTCTAGAAAACTTGTTGATGAATTTGTCTTTTGGAAGCTTAGCAGAAGAAACATTGAATTCTAGCTGGAAAATGGTGTACACCTAAACCTCTAATATTTCTTAATGGTAATGGCAAAAACTCTTGATATGTGCAAGAGAAGGTTAACATTTTATGGGATCAAGACAGATGAAACATGAACAAGCTAAAATCTTTTCTTCTTCCAACTGATATAGAAAAAATCAAAGGTCTTTTCATCAAAGAAAATGAAGATCAAGAAGTTTATATAATCAATAAGTTTTGTAAACTAAAGTTGCTTGGAATATGATCAGGAAAAAAGAAATAAATCAATGTTATTTTAGAAGATTTTGAATAACATTACTCCAATAAAATTTTCATTCCGCATTTATAAACTACTGAAGAACTGGATTTCAGTAGACACAATCCTTCAACATAGAAAAAACTCTTTGGCTTCCAAATGCCGATATTGTGATAATATTGGATATGTTAACCACTTGTTTATTTAATGCAGTATTTCTTGAAAGGTCTAGCAGTTTCTTTTAAGCTTATTTACCTTAAGAATTGACATGCAACACCTCATTAAATGATCATTCTGGTCTACCAATAAGGACATCCATACTCGAACTACTATCCCTCTATCGTTTTTTCGGCTTTATGAATATCTCAAAACAAACCTAAGCATCAAGGAAACAATTTATTACCTATCAACATCATTCAACATATAAAGAATACAATCCTAAAGCTTGATAGTGTTAATTTTCTTAAAAGAGAACTTTGGTCTAACGGCTCTAAAATTTTGTATGATTTAGGAAACTTTAATCAGCTCAACATGCCAAGAAAGTACATTGTTATTAACTGAAATTTACCTTAATCTTCTAAATTCAAACTTAATACTAATGCATCTTGCTCTCTAATTGGAGAGGTTAGAGGTGGTGGTTTTATACGATTTGTAAGGGTGATATTTTTGTTACATTTGGTATGATTTATGGAAATCTATCTTCACTTATTGTTGATTGAAGGGACTTCCTTAATTGCCTTATTATTTGAAATCAAACGAAAATATCTTAGCTAGATATTGAGACTTCTTCACTATCCTAATAGAAATGATTCAAAAATACAAATATTTTGGTTTCCAACTATTCTTTAGACTGTTGTAGGAACCTGATATCATCTAGCATGGCCATATCATATATTTTCAGGGAACAAAATTCTGCAGTAAACTGGCTAGCAAAATGGACTCAGCTAAATCGAAATTCAAACTTGATCTAAGTTCTTATTAGATTCGAAATAAATTAAAAGATATTGATCTTTTAGATATATTAGAAGTTGGATTTCTAAGATAACTTACCTGAGTCAAGCCGAGTCAGATTAACTTATTCATTTTATTATTTTATTAAGCATATTGCTCTTCATGAAATTCTTCAAGATTATCCTTTTAAATTTGATTGCCCACATCAAGCAGCTACCTAGTTTGTAACTAACCTTCCTTTGTAGGTAATCACATGACAATATGTATTCTTATAGGTACTTTACTTCTTGTGAAACACTTGTGGCGGTATAGGAATTCAAGCAAGGATTTGAAGCATCATAGAAAGGAAATGTAAAGTTGAGATATCAAAGAAGCTAATTTCATTCAATCATTTCATATATGAAACTTTGCAATTCATTTGAATTATGACCTACTGAAAAATCATCTCTTCGTTTTCGTCAAACTAATTTCTTCATCAAGTCTAGACACTACTCTACTAGATTCACTTGGAAAAGACACAATATCTTTACCAAGAAGTAATAACATTCATCAATGATAGAATGAAGTTAGAAATAGACTATTTACCAAAAAGTAATAACTTTCATCAATGATAGAATAAAGTTAGAAATAGACTATTTACCAAGAAGTAATAACATTCATAAATGATAGAATGAAGTTAAAAATAGACTTAAAAATGGGGGTTGAAATTTTGGGGCTCTATAAATAACTAAAATTTTAGAATTAAGGCAAGTGTATTTACCTAAAATCGAATTCATAATGAGCAGAGTTTGTAACAATATATTTTAATAAAATGTCACTTTTACTTGAATATATATATATATATATATATATATATATATATATATATTAAATATGTTAATAAAAGGAATCACAATTTTATAATTCATTATTAAATTATATTTATTATGTCTAACATAATTTTGTGAAACAAGATAAAAAGGAGAAGTTATAAAGATAATTAAAATTAAAATCTTAACACCATTTGTTAAGAGTTAATGAAATGAAATATTTAGGACTCGTTTTCTTGTAATAACTAAATAATAAAGGTTTAATTTTTCTTCAAAATAATGAACAGCTAATAAAAAGTTGGATATTGCTAAAAGTTTGTAACTAAAAATTAAATATATTTGTAAAAAATAAAAATTAACTTTATATCTAAAATATCTGAAGATCCTTTTTATTAAACCATAATTTTAAACTAAATTTAAATTTAAATTCATATTTGAAATATCTGAATACCAAGACTATAATTATTATAAAATAGTATAATGAATTTCATGTTTGTATTTCTAGAAAGGAATTAATGTTTTTCAAAAAATATGGATTTCATCCATCGATGTTTGATATAAATATTTATTTGTTACATACATGGGTACAAATGATTTTTTTCATCATACGGTTTTTGTGAGACCACAGTAAAAGAGGTATTTCGATTTTAACTTTTTATTTATTTTAAAAATAGGGTTTTAAAATTTTTAAAAACAATTAGATTTTATCCAAAAATGACATATATAGAATGTGTTCTTTGTCACATGCATGGTGTAGAAATAAAGTGTTTCGCCTTGCATATGGCGAATAACATATATTTTCTGTTATAGTAGCTGAAAATTACGTTAATCTCGCCAACAACTATAGCAAAAATATTTATCTACATACACCAAAAAATTGTTGTTGAATATTTATATAAGATTTCTGATTATATGTGGCGAAAATACAACCTGAATTTCACCACATGTATCTTAAAATACAGTTTCAATATAAGAACATATAATTTATTTCAATCAGCTATTTGTTTTCTACGTGTGGTAGAAGATAAGTATCGGTGCAATATTAATTGTCGTCCAATATAATTACCTTTTTTTGTTACTTCTGATGAGTATGACCTAGACACGATGATCGCATGGATGAAAAAAACCGACAAGCAACTCAGGTTTATATTTATATTATGAACGAGAGACTCATATAATAAAGGACTAATTCATAGAATTGTTTACGAGTACGAGAGAATACGAGAGATATGACATCGATAATAGCATTTTCAAATAGAGTGTTCATACACGGAAGATGATCGCTAATAAAAAAAATTATATACACTTTTCATTTGGTAGATCAATCGGTTAAAGGTACTAGCGGATCTAGAAATCAAAATAAGAGGGGCTAAACAAATTTTATAAAATTCATTCTACACTATTCCTTCTTCGTAAAATGGTTTCATTATCATTTTTAAATTATTAATTTTTTCAAAAAATGTTTCTTTAAGTGTATACAACTATTTTAGGTATTTTTAATATATTAACAATAGATCTTAATATTTGTTAATATATTATTTTAAAAAGATATATAAAAAAATAAATATAATAAAATCAAATGTATTATATAAAAGATATATTTAAAAATAATTAAAATCAAATTTTATATGTAATTTTTTTTAAAGAAATATATAGAAATAAAACTAATTTTTTATATAAAAATATATATGGAAATAAAATCAAATTTGTATCAAACTTAATTTATAATATAAATAAATTAGTTTATTGGAAAAAATTAAAAAAAATATTTCAATATATATATATATATCGTTTAACAAAATTGTATATAAGCATATTAAAATTTAAATTAATTATTTTATAAATGTCAACCATAATATATTGGTAATTAAAAAATATTTTAAAAAATATATAATAATAAAATAATTATTATTATTTAAAATATACTTTAAAATATTTTAAAAGATATGATTGAAGTAAATACAAATTTGCTAAAAAAAGTAAATATACTAACTAATATGTAAGTTTTTATATAAATATATATAACTTTAAATTTGAGATATCATGTTATTTAATTATTTAAGATCGTATTTCTATCTGGTTTAATTTATTTAATTAAAAATTGTTTTATCGAAATCTCCATCTTCTTCATTTTTACCTCTGGTTTGATTTATTTAATTAAAATTTAGGTATTCTTTAATTTATTTTATTAAAATCATCTTCTTCCATGTCTCCCTCTGGTTTTATTTATTTAATTAAAATCTTATCTTCTTTAATTATCTATCATTTTCTCTCTCTTTTTTAATTTATTTAATTATAATATCTGTTTGATAAACAATCATCCCTTAACTTTTAAATAAAATCAGTAATATAGAACAATATAAGAAGAAAAAAAATCAATTAAATTTTAAATAAAATCAGTAATATAGAACAATATAAGAAGACAAAAATAAAGAAAAATTCAATTTTCGGGGAGAAAAATTAAACCAAATAAAATCAAAACAAATTATTGGAAAAAAATTGAATAAAAAAATAAGAACACTTACATAATAACTTAATTTTATATTTGGGAAGATGAGATATTCTAATTTATAAATATTTTAACTTAAAGTTTGTCGTAAAAATTGTTATTATCTAAGATTTTAATTTAAAATTAGCATTAAAAATAGTAATTATCGAAGATTTTAATTTAGATTTTTTCTTAAAATTAGTCATCATTTCATGTTTTTAAATTAATTTTTTAATTAAAAATAATACTTATTTCGGATTTTTAAATCAAAAAATTTCCTTAAAAACTACATACTATATCGATATTTTACTGTAAATGGGGCGAGCGCCCCTCCCATCTGCCACTTGTTGAAGGTGATAATAAATAGATGTTACATGTTATGTCTCATAAACATAAAAATCCAACTATCAAATATTTTCATCCGGAAGTAAAGAGATTGAAATCGAATGAAGTACATTGGAGTACCTCCTCAAATGATATATAGCGTTTTAAAGACTATTGATCCTAAAAATGCATCATACATATGTAACCCATACAATTACTACTAAATAAAGTGGTTGGTTGAAAAAGTCGATTGGTTATAATGCAAGCTTTGTTAGCTAAATTACAATCGCACTAAGACATGGAATGACATCAGACTAACAATGAAGCATTGAATGTCATAGTCGACTTGTTTTTCACATACTTGGTTAGAATTTATTATTAATAATATTCCTTCGATTTCTTATAATAGATAATCCGTACAATATGAATAAATATGGGATGTCGTTGTTCAAAATAGTAGAGGTTACCTCAACCAACGTGACATTGTATGTTGAATTCACATTCATGACGAAAAATATAAGACAAGTACAAATGTATGTTAGGATGTTTGAAAATAGTACATAATAGAACAATTGTTAGTTATTGTTAAGGTGGCGACCAAAGTCCCACATCTCACATCGGTTAAACATGGGAATGACCAGTGGTATATAAGTGAGAACATACCTTAACTAGAACGAGGCCTTTTGGAAGTGGACCAAAAGCAAAGCCGTGAGGGTCTTTGGACCCAAAGCGGGCAATATCATACTAGTGTTGAGATCGGATTGTTCTGTACTTATATACGGAGATGTAATATGCGATACCCATATTCCCAACAGTTGTCTTATGTTATAATCACCGATTTTGAGCTTACTTTGATGAATAGTTTTGGTTGTGACTCATATGTTATGTTAATAACACGTTGACAAGAACGTACTTTTTAATACTAAAAATATATTTAATGATACTAAAGAGTTTAATAAGTTTATGGCTGCTTGGAATGATGTTGTTCAAATACTTTGAATTATGGTTCAATTACGTCACGTGAATTATGTTGTACAAAAATAGAAGTTCGTTCATTTCGAATAGACAACATTTAACAATGAACATATTATTATTTTAGACCATGATATAGTTCAAAATATCATTTAAGACGACATGTTAGTTTATAAAAAATATTTTAGACAACAATATAGCTCAAAATATTATTTAATATTGTATATTTATTTTTAGGATAAAAAGCATGCACACTAGTTCAAAAGAAATTCTTTGGGTCAAGCCAATTAAGTTTCAAACTATTTTAGAAAAATATGTTGTTTATGATATAATATTATAATATAAAATATTTTCAAAAAAGAATTTAATGTTATGTTGTGCATATATACGAGAAGGTTTCCACGCACATTATGATGATAATATTGAATAATTTTAAACATTTGTATTAGAGTTAAACCATCCAGATGCGATTGTTTAAGTCAAACAACCTGCAGGTTACCATATACCCATAAACTAATGGTAATAAAAAAGTGGGTTTGTTCATTCGCGTATTATCGTCGAGATTTGGAAAACACTGGAGATAGTGCCTCATTCTAAAATCACCGGATAAGAAAAAAAATTCATGAACTACAAATTTTTAAATGTAAAACCAGAAGAGTTCACTAGCTAGTGAAAAATATTATTAGCTTAAAAAAATTACTAATATATTTGATCCCTCGAGTAGTCTTGTATGTAAATCCTAAGAGATAGTGAAAACACGGGGTCGTAAGGCCGGTTGTGGTCGTGGTCGTGGAAGATGCAAGACATGAATGTTGACAACTCTACAAAAATGGATATTTCTTATTATTAGCCCATCGAACAAAACATGTGTGAAATCCTATGTGGATACTCAAAATATTGGTAGTACGAGCAATCCAAATATTGGTACAAAATCGATAATTTTAGAATATTTGTCAGTATATTTGTTAGCACCGTCAGAACGGTTCACAAAAAATCCATACTGACTCCGTCGTAAAACCACCGACAAAAAAAACAACCACAAATTTTATCAAGAGGTAAAATAACACCTATTACGGTGAATGTCATTAAAACAACACTTAAGATAACAACAAGTATTGGTAAAGTAATGCTTAAGATAGAAATGAATATCGGTAATATGGATCCAAATATGAAGTTTAAGTCAGATACTAATGTTAATGCATCTTTATATCACTAAAGTGTGACATTAAAGCCGAAAGATTTTGCAGATTTAGAGTCTTCGTTATAGAGTTGGTTGGTAACAAAAATGGATGATAATTCTTTAAAGAAGATTTAATCTAAAAACTTGAAGGAAGTAAAAAATTATATTTATGTGACGCGTATTTTAACGATAATAATGAATCGAAAAAAGAACTAAAGTGTTTGAGAAACTTTAAGGAAAATGCATCATTTGAATATTAGATAAGTTCACTAAGTAGTGACCTATTAATTGCGAGCATTTTCAATCATGTCTTATAGTGTCTCACAATAGGCAGTTCTAACACTAATTTACTAATCAAAAGAAAAACCCATAGGAATGACCCACGAAAAGAGCTCGTAGTTTCTTTTGTAATTGTAAATCATTTCGCTCGCGTACGCGATAAATTATTTACATTCAATGCTTATATTATTAACCAATTAATTTTACTTAATGGTTCTCATAAAAAAGAATTATAGGTTCAGATGGTTTAGATGGACTTTACTGACGATAGATACCTCGTGGTTGTACTTAAGTCAAGAGGAAACACGAGTGTGATCGTTGACTTTCTTTGATAGAACTTTCGTTAATCTACAACTATGAACTCTAAATCTGATTATAACTCTACGAGAAGAATGTTCAAAATTATGAATTTTAGGTTCTAATTATATCTTCATTTGTTTCTTGATAAGGTAATATAAAGTATATACTCATCCAATAACACATGTATACAAAATATTATGATTAGATTTTTTTTATGAAAAAAATAGGAACTTTGAATTTTTTTAAAGCTTTTTTTTCGCCAACCAATTGGCGAAATTAGGCCATTATTTTAATCCTAGGTTCCACCATTCATTGTCAAAACAATATTTAAAAGTGAAACATATTTTCGTCACCAAATAACGAAAATATGTTCTTTTTTCAACTATATTTCGACATTTGTTTTTATTGAAAACACTAACTTGTTGTTTTCTACCTAATACAACAGATTATGTGTAAGGATATATTTATGAATTTGTTTTTTTCTTCCAAAACATTTTTTAATATAAGTTTACTACAAAATAAGATAAAAATAGTGCAAAATACAGTATGAGTACAAAATGAACCATAAAATACTGAATAACATAAGAGTGGTACATTACAAGTATTAGATAATACATAAAAATATTAAACACAATAAATGAATCGAAACACTAATTACAAAATGGTGGACCAAGTAAAAAAATGATTACTAAAAATGGTTTGCAATAGACTTTATATGTTTATATAAATCGGTTATCTGACCTCGCAACTGAAATATTACAAAATGGTAAACCAAGTAAAAATAGTTGCCAAAATGGTTTGTAATAAAATTTACATGTTTATATGAAACTGACCTCCGGTGCAACTGAAATATTACACATTTCAACTCGCAACTGTTATATTACTAAGGTCTCGTGGTAGTCGTGCGCATATGATTCATGAGATCAAACCAAATATTATCCTAAATATATGCAATATACTATGGAGTAGAATATGAATCTATCCCATCTCTATATGTTGGTCATCTTTTTCCAGTCTTAACTAAAAGTTACATAAATTTATCCACATATCATCATAGAACTCATACAAAGATTTCATATTTTGTCGTTTATTTTTCGTTAGCTTCTTGGAAAAAGCATGACGTGGGATGTCTTGCATATGTCTAAACTGAGTTAATATTTGTTTCGGATAGTATGCATGCACATTGTCTAAAGTGACAATTATCAATCTATACCGAGCAACCTCTTGAAATGGATAATCGTTGTGGATCGACTGATAGGGCACTAAATAATCCGCATAACAAAACCATCAAAAATAAAATAAAAACTATATAGGAGAATACACTTTAATAAATATTTTAAAGTATAGATATAGTAGTGTAGTGCGTACATAAATTTCTCCATGGTTATTCAAGACTATCTGCCAGTTTAGTCTGAAACAATTGTCAGTATTTAGCCGACAACCAGCCATAGGCAAATCTATGATCAAAATTCATGGTATGCCAACAACATACCTGGCTGCTGACGACATAACATATATGTAATGAGAACATATAATGGGAGAACAAAAGTAAATTAGTTCAAATCCAAGTATTTAGAAATGCTATAAAACCACTCACAGTCCTTGTTGTTGAAGCTTCTCCTTTACTGATTATACAATTGCGTCAATACATATGCACCCTACAAAATAGCCACCAATCTCATCTACCAAGTCGTGAAAGAGTAGTATATACTGCCAACCAATATATAGCTTGTTCTTATTAGAAAATATAATACATCTAAACATGTGTGATAAATAACCACGTGTTATCCCGGTGACCTCATCCTCCGTTAGTGAAGGTTTATTATTGTAGAATATGGAGCACTAGACTCATTACACATAAACTAAAGCTCAACCCAACTCTTTTGTATCGTTCAATTTTGGCACTCAATTCCTCTATATTTATGCTTATGAGGTTGGTAATCTTGTTTATCTTCTCATTTTTCTACTCTTTCTAAAAAAATGAAAAATCTATAATTTCATCAGTGACCCTAAACTCCATTATCACATGGACATCGTGTAGGTTGATGGCCATCTCACCGACTACGAATTATAAATTTTTATCACATGTCATCGCTCGAGAAGGACTTTTATAATAATTGCATTGGGATGTAAAATTGTTAAAGACGAGATAACATAACTAAACGGATTACCATCGAGTATGGCTCGCATCCGATGTTGACATCGCAAAATCTAAGCTTTAAACCTCGAATAATATATGCATAACCGTATACCCATCTTCTATAATGTAAAAAAACATTTTTATGTTAAAAGTTAAATAATAATATTTTTGTTTAATTAAATTATATATATGTTATAGTCTGAATCGAATATAATTTGTAATTTTACCTCAATTTTTTCATATATATTTGCAATATGTTTACTAAAAACGAGACCAAACAACGGAGGTAGACACTCACGAGTTGCAACATGGTTTGGTTATCGGCGCATGATATTTTTGGCATTTGGCATCTGATAGGCTTTGGGAAACCGATATTCGCTAGCGTCTGAGATGTTATATGTAATGCTCGACCTTTAGACATGACCCACGGTCGTTTAACTATAGGTCTTTATGGGAACAGTTAATGTGAATTTTTTATCTTAGTTATAGAGGTACTACAAAATGTTCGAACAAGTATAACAAAATTAAGAGTGCTATCACTATCTTTGTGAAATTTGGCGCATTCTTGTTCGACACGTTCAATGTAGATTTTTTTTTCCTCTACCACATCCCTGACCTTGACCCGGAGTACGACATCATCTTTTCAAAATCTACTGGGCCTCCATAAAAAAGTAGTCGAATGAACCAATATTCTGGTAAATTATTTATGCAATCACATATTACTAGTAGAGAACACTCTAGCTTTACATTTTAAAAATGTGAAGTTAACAACAATCTCTTCTTCTCTCATAAGCTTAACACGTTACAAGATTTAAAATATTATCAAATGGTCGTCTATAATATGCAAAGAAACCCACCGACCGTCTTGTTGAAATAGTGTAATCTCATCGATACATGTTAACCCTTGTCTTGTTCGAGTTAAACAACCGCATATTAATGGTTCAATCTTATCTGTTTGGAATCTTTATAATTTTTTATATTATTATAAGAAAATATTATGAAACTTGTCCATACAAATCATACAAAATATTCAATTAATATGCATATCATTTTTTTTCCAATGATCATTTTATAGCTTAATCTTGCATCATAAACAAACTGCGACGTTTTCCCAAAAAAGTTTTAAAATCTATGGGATTAACCTAATGAATTTATTCATGCTAGCACACACTCCCTAAATAATTAATTGAACCAATTTCAATAAATTTTACAACATTAATAATTGGTTTTTTCTTAAGAAAAAACTTAAGAATGATTGTATGACACATTTTGAAAACATATATAAAGTGTTTCGCAATTAATCATTTATGAACATTGATAATATTACCTATTTGTCATTGTATTGCAAAAATACATAATTTTATTTGTATATACATAAAATAACTTATGTTTCTATAATATAATCCAAGAATTTATCACGTAGCCGACTATTTTTCTCAATTCTTTTAGCAATATCTACACTTTTATTAAGTTATCGTTCATGATGAAAATGATGGTAGACCAAACCAAGATGCTCGAGGTATCCATAAATTATTTAAACTTATTTTCCTTTTTAAATAATTTTGTGTGTTGGCAAGCACGTTCTTGTTGATATTACATTCATATAACATGCAAGTAGTGACCATAAGTGTTTATGAAAGCTATTCATCACAGTCGGTTAGTATAACATAAGGTAAATCATAGTCGCTCTATTCCATAATCATTCTTAAACATCTCTAGGTCTATTAACCATTAATTACGAGGCTTCATAAGTAAAGATGCAACTAACACACAACTGAGTAAATATTATTTTTATTTTAGGTCTAAATCGCCCTCTCGAAAATTCTGACCCAACTCTTAATTATTGCACTCAAAGAAAACTAAACCCATCACATAACTCCTCCAGCCCTCTCAAAAGTATTTCTGGGAGGGCTAACTGACTTGTATCTAAATCACATTTGATTTAAACTTGTTCATTTTTCCAATTTCGATTTTCCAGTACCCTTTAATTGAGCATAGGTGATGAAAATATCTGAACCCCATCCGATGGCATAATTCGAAGATGGTTACCATCCAAATGTCACAACTTTTAACTAATTATATTTAGGATACGTGTCACCTCTCATTCGGAGCAAAAAACTTATTTTACCCTAGGTAAAACTAACCAATCAAAAGAGAAACGGTTCCACTTCTCTAGTGCCTCTTAGCTACCACTGCTGTTTCTACTTATCTAGTATGTCACTCAAGAGTTTCTTAATTTTTTTATATAAACTTCTTTTTATTTTTTCAGTGTAGGTATTCCTAAAGAGTGAAATAATTTGCATTTTAGACAGAGAAAATTTCCACCATTGATATTCAACTCATTACCGATAATCTTTCATTTCCTCCACCGTATTAACCGCCGCAATTTTTTTATTCTGAAATCATTTTAGTGTTTGTATGTTCACCGGTAGAAACAAATTAACCAAAGACGGTTGGCTAAACTTGTCTTAACTCGAAGAAGAAAATAAGAAAGCTAGAGTTATTGGTGGGTTGCTTGTATCCTCAGGTACGGTGGTTGTAACACAATCCATTGATTACAGGGGAGTTTTTCCTTACAATAGGCGTAACATTCTCTCCGAACCTTCTTTGATTACTCAGTCATTCACATCACCAAGTCGTTATCATACACCTATTAAATAATCCCAAACTCAATGGGATACCAACCGTCGAATCCCTTCTACTTTCAAAACTAGGGGATCATATTATGAGGAGAATACTCAACATAGAGTAACCAGATTATCTAAAACCAAAAGTCAGCCCTCTACAGAAAAATAATCAATGTGGCAACAAGAAAGTGCCATCAATCCCATCATTTCATAAGATCCAAATAGGTGAGAATACCTTGTAACTCTTCCAGCTGAGCTTCCATCAAATCTAAATAAAAAAGAAAATTCTACAACACTGTTGTTGAGTCATCTTAACTTAATGAAGAGAATATTAGTAATCAACCCATTGAAGTTTCGAGATATAGTCCTTAGGTTATGAAAGAGAACATGGATGATACCAACAAAGACTCCTCTATCGAGACATCTGGTTAGACCAGGGCGAATTCAATCCCAATGAAAAAGAAATATTCAAAAGGGCAATGAAACATTGATGGTAAGGGTAAAATAAAAACTCTAACATAAATCGAACTTCTTACTTGGACGCGTTGAGCCCAACTTTACAACGGTTGGTATCAAATATATTTTATCCCTAGATAAATTTTCCTATGTTTATTTCTATAAATCTGAATTAGAGGCCATCCGAGCAAATGAGGGTTCCCCAAAACAGTTAAAGCTAGGCTGCCCAAACCCGAAGAGGCTCCAATGAGCTGTAGCGCTAAGGAACTAGTAGTTTACATCGACGTGATCAACTGGAACCTTTGGTTTCCCTTGGACCCTGATATTGTGAGATTTTTAACTTGGTAAGATAGTGCCCAAGACAAGCTAGCACAAATTCATGGTTGTTATTGCTGGCATACATAATAGCTTCAAGAGTGTCTAAGACTCGGATGCTGATGGAGCAAATGGATGCCATTGGGGGACTATCTCGCAATGTCACATTCTCTTTTACTATTTTTACATGGGGAACGACTAAAAAGTGGTGGATGATCAGTTGGAGGTAGATAAAATTTGGAAAACTCAATTCCTTTTCATCAGTGGTTAGTGGTAGAATGCAAAAAGATCACCTCTCCGGGTAATCCGAATCATCTTACCTAACATTAGAAGAATACTTGTAAGCCTCTTCGAAATTAATTCTATAGTTTTATTACTTTATGCAACACTTTACCATTTATCCATACATCATTTTTTTTATATAAGCCATTTCGAAGCCCTACCTACATTATCTGGATGAAGAAAATGTGACCTTTAGAAAACTGAATCAATGGGAAAAGGAGAAATGGTCCAATGACTTCCACCAATGCTTCACTCTCGCCAACTTTGTTTGAAGTCACCACTGGAGGACCAATACCGAATGGAAGCTGGCATGGGAGCAATTCAACATTACTCATCGGCCTCCAACCATTCTCAAAAGAGTTGAAAAATGTTGATGGCAAGTTATTTATCCTGACCAGGAACAGAGCTCCCAACCATCAGAATAAGAAGGATAAAAAGTGCAAATAAGGTTTGTCACAATTTGCTGCCAAAGTGGGAAATGAACAGCCATATAAGATTGACTCATCATTGTTAACGTTTGTGACTGCCACTATTGAAGGAGGTGAGGTTCCCTCAAAATATATTGCGTCTAAGAATAAAAAGGTACACAAGAGAGGTAAACAAGGCAGTGATAAGAGGGATAAGAAGAGCAAGAAGACCTCGACTCGATCAAAGATTTTCCTTAGTTTATAAATTGCTCATCCAACCATCCATACTGTTGATCCTCGAGTAGCTATAATATTTGAACCTCATTCTCCACTACTTCCTCCTTCTGAGAGAGAGGTGTTTGAAGATGTTAACCTAATTGAAGATATGTGGGCTTTCGACTTTGAATATTTCAAAGTTGACTTCCCTAAATCTACAAACACCACAATTGTTGTGGTGTTCGAAGGGGTTCCCTTTGAATTATCAAAGGAGAATGATGTGTTATGGTATTCATTCATAAGCTATATGAGGCCAACTTTTGACCTGGAGAGACATGTAAGGTCTCAGATTGAAGACATCACTTCTCTTCAAAATGAAAACAATAATTTGAAAACTTCAATTGAAGAGGAAAACACCAAAGCTAATATTCTATCCGAAGAGGTCTCAATCAGGGATGAGATGGTCAAGGTGAAGTCTGATTATGAAAAGCTACAAGCTGGTTATGGAAGTTTACAATTATCCACCTTCGAGGAGATTACTTTGTTAAAGAACTAGTAAGCCGATGATAAAACCACTATTGAGTGTTTATTGGACGATAAGAAAACCAAAGAGGCTCTTATCAAGAAGCAAGATGATGAAATTACCTCTCTCAAAGCTAAGTATATCAAAGAGAGAGTTTATGATATAGACACATATGCCAATGTGGTAATAGAATTCTTTAAAAAAAGAATACATCAATCAAATCAGATATGGTGTTGGAGTTCGATAAAAACATTCAACACTTGCCATAAGATCTTTATGAGGTATAGTCCCATATAATATTTTACCTTAACGGATCAACTTGGTATCTCTGAAGATTCATTCGATGAAGGTTTGATAATAGCGATGGATGTGCCTTTGATAATGAGAGTTCAGAAGAAAAAGAAGAAGATGTCGGTGAGAATGAGCCCATAAGCGAATAAATTTTTATGTAGTTGTTTTTGTGCAAAACCTTTTTATGTACAAGGAATTTTGTTATTTGAATCAGATATTTTTGTGCAAGTCATTGGCATGGGCAATAAATTTTGTAATTTTCTCCCCGAATTTTACTAAGTCCTTGGTTTATCAAAGACATTTTTATATTATCTATCACCTTATCAACTTGACTTATTTTCTTATATATTCTTATCTTTGTTTCTCAGTCTAGTTTATCCGAAGATAGTTAATCTTAAGACATCAACCATTTGAAGGTTATCCTTTTTAAGGCAATAAAAACTTGATATACATAAGCCAATAAAATATAATCCATTCAAAAGAAATAAAGACTTGATACGCATGAGCCCTTTGAAGGTAATCCATTCGAAGGTAGTCAAAATTTGATATACATAAGTTATTTGAAGGTAATCCATTCGAAGGTAATCCATTCGAAGGTAATAAAAACTTGATACATATGAGTCATTCAAAGGAAATAAAATTTGATATACACAAGTCATTCGAAGGTAATTAATTCAAAAGCAATAAAAACTTGATACAATGAGCCATTCGAATAAAATTCATATGAAGATAATAAAAACTTGATACATATCAAGCCTCCACCTATAAAAAAAGTTACCGCTTTGGACACTGATTCCATAGGAACTGTTGGTACCTGTATTGCATCTCTGTATCTTTGACAGGGATCACACCTTCTATGTAACTCTTTAGCATCTGTCATGAGGGACGCCCAAAAATACCCTGCTAATGATATCATTTTAGTCACAACCTTGTAGCCACAATGGGCAGACCCTTCCCCATCATGTAACTCAGATAAAACTGATTGGGACTCATCAGATTCGAGGCAGCGCAATAAAGCCTTACTAAAATATCTTTTATATAGGAATCCTGCCAAAACCAAAAACTTGAGAGATTTAAACTTCAAATTCTTAGCTAGGATTTTGTCTTTGGGAAGACTTCCTTTAGTAATGAAATCTTGGATATCAAATCTCCAATCTTGACCGACTGTGACTCATATTTGGAAAGTTTTTTCATTTGCAACTTCCATTTTGGGGGGTCATTGTTATAGAAGGGCACTATTGTACCAAAATACACGGGTATGCTTTTTAATATGAAACATTGACTAAAGAGTCAACCATCAAATTTTCTGATCTTGGCACGTGCTCATATTTTACATTTTTAAGGCAAGTAAAAATTTATTTCAATACTTATAAATAATTTACAAACTATTCTTTCTTTGTTTCGCATAACCTATGTGTTTGGTGTACAATAAGCTACAAATCACTCAACAATCGGATTATTTTGGCCCACATATTTGAGAGAGCCTTAACTTGCTATAACTGCTTCATATTGTACTTTGTTTTTCGACGCCTTAAAACCAAAGCATATTTCTTGGTACATTGAATATTCACAGATGGAAAGTAAACGAATCCGTGCCCTACAACCCATCATGATATACCCTTAATCTGTTTGAATTACCCACTCTTTTTAGTGCTTGTGAATATGAGATTCTTGATAGGATCACTGTGAATGGAATACAACCTAGAAGTTTTCTATAGTTCGAGCTTTGATCGCTTTTCGAGGAGAAAAATCTATATCATAGTCCCCTAATTTCACATAGCACTTGGTCATTCGACCAGATATATTTGGGTTTTGCAATAGGTTTTTAAGTGGAAAAAAGTTCAAATCGTGATGGAATGCGGTTGAAATAAGGCTTCATTTTCAGGGTTGTTATTATAAAATCCAAAAAAACTTTTCCAACAAACACTTTCTAATTTAATAAACTGGCATTATCCTGTAACAGTGAAGCCCATGTTAGTGATAAACGTAGTATGATTTTGGTCCTTCAGATCCATTTGTATCTGATTAGTCAATCTGTCTATCTCTTTAACAATGACTTTGGATTTTTATTTAGAAAAATCTTTCATTATTTGGATCATTGGGCCCGCATCGGATAATACATATAACTCATGACAAATGACACTAGATGGTACACCAGTCGCATCTTCATTGCACCAAGCGAATACTTACAAATTTTTAGATAAAAAAGATAACAATTTCTCTTTTAATTATGATGTCAATCTAGCTCCAAATCTAACACTTTTCCCATATTCTAAACTATATACTTCAGCCTCCTCAATCAAGATAACAACACTAGAAGTCTCTATTGGATAATCAATTTTACTCGCATAGGAATATGACTCAAGTGATTGATATTCTTTCTTGTCTGTCATATTATCCAAGGATTTTGGAGCAAAACTAGCGGCATAACATTCCCTAACCACTTTTTGTCTGCTCCAAATTACCCTTATTTGACCTCCAACTGCGTATTCCAAACATTGGTGAAATATCGAGGCAACTACATGTATCATTGATAGCCAATATCTACCAAATATAATATTATAAGGGGACGAACAATACACCACTACAAACAATACTTTGACCATTTTCTTAAATGGTAATTTGCCAAGAACAACCTCCATTTCGAACTTCTAAATAACATCAATGGAGTTTCCTGTAAGCCATACTGTGGTTCTATTCGATCGAAGTATGATAGATGAGTTCTTCATCTATTTATAAGTAGATAAAACAAAATATTGGTTGAGCTACCGGTGTTAATCAAAATTCACCAGATTTCAGTGCCCTCAATTGATACCCATATCACCACATCATCGGACCGGAACGGGTCAGATAAACTAGAAACCCGAACCCGGCCCGTCCCGGTTGCGGGTCACAATTTATTCACTCAGACCCGGTCCACATAAAATTACTCAATAATTACCATTATAATCTCTTGTTTGGGTGCTTCAGTATTTTTCCTTCGGACAATAGACAATGCAGCCTAAGTCCCACTTGGGCTTGGTTGTGATCTATTACTCATCTGCATATTCTCCACTTGTGACTTGGCGAATGTAGTTAATTTTTTAGTCTCGATTAACGATTGTATGTCATGTTTTAAAGCATTACAATCCTTAGTGTAATGTCCCACATCATTGTGATACTTGTAGAACCATGTGTTTTGATTTTCTCTCGGAGTTTGGATAAATGTAAGCCTTTAAAATTGCAGGACATTTTTGGCTCTATCATAAATGGTAGCCACATTTTAAATTAGTTATGTGAAATAGCCAGGTTGGACCCACTAATTTCCTATTGGCCTCGATTGTTGCCTATGATTAGACTGAATTTGTCTTGGCCAATGATAACCATGATCAAAGTCCCTTAGAAGATTTTTAACTGTAAATTATGATTGGCTACTAGCTTGTAGAGGGGGGCTGAAGGGGTATGTCTATAATGATAAGACTGCCTCATTTTACTATTTCCTCCATAATGATTTGTTTTCCCACCTCGTTTAACAAACCATCCCAGGTCATTGTTTTCTTTAGTCACTGAATAAGCTAATTTTCCAACTAACAACCCTTATCAAAGTAAGGTTATGACTACCTGTTTGAAGCAATCTGCAAACCCATATTTAGTGCTCATAAAATGGTTGGTGTACTCTTTTAAAGATCGTTTAAATATTTCAAACAATGGATTATCGTATCTCCATTCTTTCTAACGTTTTTTGCTTCCCACAGACCACCTTTCGAATGCGATCTAAAACATATCGAAATTCTTGATTAATACTTGCGGTGATTAAGTATACCACTCCAAGTCGGTACCCTTGAAATTTTGAGAAAAGGCTATGGGAAAATAGCATGCCATCATTATCGAAGCTTATTATAAAATTCTTAAATTTCTCGAGAAGATAATCAGGGTCAAGGCTCCCATCATATTTCTCAATTTTTAATCTGTTAAAATGGCTAAGTATATGTCCGAAGAGGATTTCCGAAAAAAATGATGACAGCCTCCAATTCTGTCATTGGCTAAACATGTGATCCTCGTTGAGAGTGGCAAAAATCTCAGGCTCGGATTGCACATCGAATTGATCACGCAGTAAGTGATCTATATTATGGTCTGCTGACCCCTTCATCTTCCCTTGATAATATTTCTATTTTCCTTTACTCTTTTGGTTCGTTTTCTTCCCATGAGAATCCTAATTAGTTGATCTATGATATTTGTTCAAATGTTTTTTAGTTAGCTTCCCTTTATTCTTCTTATGACCATAATCACTACTTGAAGAGAAAAATGGTACTTATGATTCTGTTTGTGTTGTTGAGCCCTCAACAGACTCTGAGAAGCTTGGACATTGCTTAGCCCGATGTTCTTTTTTATATTATTAGTGGGCTTTGAGAGACTGGTAATTCAGAAGTTTCTTCGGATTATGATGAGGATTGTCACCTGGCTCGTAAGATTTGGAATACTTTGACGGATTCTCTCCCTCTATATCATTTTCAACAAGCCTCTGAACTCTCAATGCCTCAATTTATGCTTGTAACTGATCACGCTCTTCCCGCATGAAAATCCTTTCCTCAGTATCATGATTCACATGAGATTTGTACACATACCCATCTTCGACTCTAACCTCCTCATTTTCAAGAGGGGGATATGTTTGCATATCGTGAATCATGTCTCAAATAACTCCAAAGGTAAATTTATATGTTAGTTTTGGATAGTGTTATCTGGGTACCTTCAACTCTTATTATGGTCGCCAATCTAGTGAGGATAAAACTTACTCAAAGGGTATTTAAGTAACTAGGTGATATATTAAATTTATGATAGAATGTAGAGAGATAGTTGAGCTATATTTAATGTTTAAAAAAAATAAAGTCTCTACCCTCTTAAATGTTGTTATTTTGAGTCCTTATAGTATGACTTTCGGTCCATCAGCCAATCGGGTCGGTCATGAATATGGGTCATATACTATAAGTCTAAAATCCCATTAACCATTAATTATTAGGCTTCGTAAGTAAAGATGCAACTATCACACGGATGAGTCAGTAGAATTTTTATTTTAGGTTTAAATTGCCCCGTCGAATAAATACGACCCAACTACTAATTATTGCACTCAAACAAATTCGACCCCATCATATATAACAATCACTCGGGGATTATCTGTGATAAATCTATGTTAATTGAGTGTGCGAAAAAATCCGTTATGAAATCTTATCCTTCATTCACAGTCATGTGCCATCCCATGTATTTGTATATTTATAATTCAGATAACAAATATTTTATTTGCAAATGATCGTTTTTTTAAATCAACCTTTTTTGCAGTATTTGTATATGTTACGCATGCTGAAGGAGTTATATGAATTAGTTTTCTTTAGGTCATGTGATATATCAAACAGACATGTTTCCAATGAGATTTGATCATCTATAATTATTTTTTCATGACTTTTAAATCTCTTCCATGGCGTATGTCCTTGAAAAAATTCAATTGGTGGGTGGTTGTGTATGTTGGCAAACATATTTAACGATCACATATTATCACCTTTTACCGACCAACCTACTAACCTAAAAGGACAATATATTTATTTTTGGATACCGGTTTATTTCCGTTTTTTATCTTTGTCGGCCAAGACTTTATTATAGCATCTGGATCTCTCGCAAACATACATAACTTTAAGGGTTCCACATTTACAATCTAGATCGTACGTTCCAAGTATAATTATGAGGAGTAGTTTTTACAGACCTTTTTCACCCACACGGTCATCAAATCTTCTTTGTAATACTCAGGGTTCTGAAAATCATAGTGTAATGTAATCCATTATCATCATTTAATTTCTACAATAAAACAACAAGACATGAGTTTCTTAAATATTATATTTATTAATAAATAATAATAAATTTTAATTTTATTATCATATACAACAATATTTATATTATAGGTTAGAAAATAATAATAACAAACATCTAAAGTTAATATTTTATAACGCTTCCTAACACAAGACAAGAACAACAAATGAGTCATGAAGAAACCAATAAACGAATGGTTGGAATGGTAAAAAATAATTCACTAGACTTTGCTGATATATTGTATTATGTTCATCAACTTTGTGATAAATAAGTTAGGTTATATTTCGCAAATATGACCATCAACTACAGGTTTTACAAATATTGATCGCCCCATGTTGTATCATACATACTACACATTTCGTACATTATCAACATAAGGTTTCACATGTGTGTTTTAACTTAGGTTGTGTAATTTTGTCATATACTGTAGTATTTATAATATAGGTTACAAGATGATAAAAACAAACATTCAAAGTTAATATTGCAACAAACTCCTCCTAAGACAACACAAAACAATAAATATATCATGGAAAACCAATAAACTAATGGTTAATTATATGCGGAGTATTATTATCAAATAATTTGCATGGTAATATTATAATGAACAACTCACATTTGTTAAAAAAATCTCATATTCATATGCAAAATGCAAATCGAACAAATTGCATGGTTATATTGTAGTGAACAACTCACACTGGGTTAACAAGAAACTCACGTTCAGTTAACAATGAACTCACATTTTCTTAATAAAGAACTCGCATTCCATTTTCTAATGTTAACTAAACTCTCGGAGTCAATCAAATTATAAGAAAAACATGAAACTAATCGTTGTTACTGAAGAATGAAACTAACCATTGTTGTCGTCCATTCCTACGAGAGACAACAATACACCTTTACACTTGCTGGTTAAAAAGGTTCAATCAATATACACAATTGGACGACATGAATGGAAACCTTGAAGATATGAACCGAATGCTATAAAACGACGCTTGAAGATGTTTCCAGCTGATAATTCCAACTGGCAGCCGATAGTAATATCACGGTTCATTAATCGTTTGTAATATCCTCTTAGTAAACTAAATGAACTAGAACTATCACTGAAAAAATCCCCTCATTGCCTTCTCTAAAGCATTCCATGACAGACTGTATGAGATGTCTAAACCGTAGTCTTGTTTGACAGACGATTGTATGGTTTTGGTTGTCAATAAATGATATGTCAGGATATAATTTTGAATTTCCTCCGCAATCAAATCCGATTTCAAATGCCTATGCCTCTTATATTTTTGGGAGAACACGGGGCTGCAAGTATGGTACAAAACATATTGCTTAATTATCATTAAGCCAATGCTGGAATCATCTAATGCATAAAGTCTTCATTTACATCCACTTGAGACTTTATTTTCACAATAAGCAATGATCTTGCTTGATGTATTGTGCATGTATTTGAAAGGAAAAACATGCTCTAAAGCATATCGGTATAAAGATAACCTTAAAGCTGCAGCACCTTCTTTAAAAACTTGACCAACCCCTATGATAACATCAGCCCAACCACTAATAGCAAGTTGTTTTTTTCTCTGATTATAATTGACTAAAACCATTATTACTCTCCCCATTAGTTAGTTGATTACGAGAGGGTTCTCCTAAACTTATGCTAAGGTGTTTACGCTTTTGACCAGAACCCTTATCACCATAACCTTTATCAAGGATTTGTTGTTCCATGACAAAACTAACGCATTTTAAAATGCTCGAAATTAAGATATAAATCTAAAACAACAAAATCCTTCTCATTATTAAATAAACAATTATCGTGGTCACTTTAGGAGTAAGTGACAATGTAGTTACCTCTGACTAGCTCTTCCCATATATTTTCCACGTACTCTTGAATAATTTGAAAGTTTTCAAACTCTGTGAAAGGCACAATTGCAGTTTGGTGACCATGTTTAAAAATACAAACTCGAGGTTTAAGCATACCTTATCCTGTATTGAACAATTATAAAGAAGTCACGTGACATAAAAAATACCAATAGGTTAGTTAATAATAAACACAACTCGCAATACTACAATCAAACAACTCACTAAGTCAAGTAACAAAAGAACTCGCTTATACGATAATCCAAGAAACTTGCATTATCAGCTTAATCAATACGACTCGCAATTATAATGTACACAACTCTCATTGTGAATATTATACAAAGTACACGCAATAATATACACAACTCTTAAGTTCTAATTTAATCAACAATAACTCGTGTTATTAACGTTATCAATACAACTCTCAGGTTCTCGGTGTAATGAACATAACTCATATTATCAACTTAATAAATACAACTCTCACTTTCAAAATATAATGTAACACAACTCTAATTGTGAATATTATATAAAGAACACGTTATAATGTACACGACTTTCAAGTTATGATTTAATTAACAATAACTCGTGTTATCAACGTCATCAGTACAACTCTTACGTTCTCGGTGTGATGTACACAACTCACATTGTAAATACTCTACTAAGAACACACAATAATGTACAAAATTCTCAAGTACCAAATTAATCAGCAAAATAACTCGCATTATAAACAAAACACAACTAGCATTTGTGAAATGCACTAAACTCTCATGTTCATATACATAATATAAACCAAACAACTCCCTTTTTCTAAACATAAAAAACCAAACAATTCGCATACAAATCCAAACAACTCGCATCATATACCACACATGCCTGGACAACTATAATGTCGAGTCTATATATCTTTTCTAGCCTAAAAAACACATCAAATACATTAAAAACAATATATAACTTATTAAACAAAGATTAAATTCTTAAATTTCCCTAATGAACACATGGTCGGCTTCAGAATTGTAAAAAGAGCTCTTTTTTTTTTCGTTAGCAGATTTCGCTCATCAAGTTCTTATTTGATCTGCCGCTGTTAATACCACAATATCCATCTTTTTTGGGTTAATGGTAATGGTCTCCATGGTGAATCGATCATTCAATATCCTTTGACTTATGAGACGACGGAATGGAAGAAAAGTAATGAAACATGCGATGGCTATGAATAACCTCCTTTTACTTTCTCAATAAAAAAACCTTTGACCTTTGTATTCGTTCGCCAAATCTTGTTCAGTTCCTTCCAAGCTCGGTTTTGTCTGAATCTTCGTAGAAGAAGAAGCGGTTCACCAGCCAATACATCTAGGGTTAATCCAAAAATAAAAAAATGACCTAACAACTAGTAGCTAGAAACGAGTAGTTATAAAAACGAGAGGAAGAAAAACATCGATGAACGTTTGATCGACTAATATAACCTAAAAAACAGTAGTTCGATGCATTTTATATATACATTACATAAATATACCGACTTTAAGCTCGTCGATCAACGGAATATTCTATTTTGTTTTTGTTGTTTGTAGGGTTAAATTTGTTAGAAGGCGACTATACGTTTTCAATTTTTTTAAAACTAGAAAGGTGAATAAAAACAAAAATTACACTTTATATAGTTGGTATATGGTATTTATGGTATTAAAACAATGTCGGAAATAGGAGTTAGATAGTTGAGATATGTATTAAAAAAGTATTAAATGAATGTATAATAGTTGAGTAGGAACTTTTAGATGTAATTTAGCAATAAATAAAGGCGTTGAGGTTTGGATCGGGTCACCGAAAAGCCTTTAGTCAGGAAAGGCCCAAACGAGTCTAAAAACAATAAATCCATTAAAATGGGCTTCTGGGTCGATAAGCTCACACATACTCCACGGATTCTATTTCAAAACCGGTCTCTCGAGGTCTTCACGTTAAACCCTAACTAAAACATACACCTCCACTCCTCTCTGCGAACTCTCAGTCTCTTTCTTCTTCGACCCTTCAGGTAACACCATCTATTTTCCTCCTACTTTCTCATGTAGATTACTTTCTATTTGGCTGCCGAGAAAAAGTATCCTACTTTTTGTTTTGAATATACTCGATTTGTGATACAGATAGTAGAGAAAATGATGGCCGAGGAGGAGAAACCATTGGAATACATACCGGAGGTTATACTGAAGAAGAGGAAGAAGAAAGATGAGATAGCTATTACGAGGAGGAAGCAGTTGGAGTTAGGCAACCATGGGAAGAAGAAGCATAAGGTTGCAGATATCAAACGGCCTGAAGAGCTTGTGGCCGAGTTTAGGGCCAAGGTAATTTAAGATCGAAAAATTCGTGTGCTTCTCAGGCTTGACGCGTACCTTTATCACCATTAGTATATTCATACAAATATCAAGAGATTATAATTCTGAGGTTGTTCAAATGGAAACAAGAACAAAACTCTTATCTAAGTTGAGAGTAGTGATGACTTTTTGCCCTCGTTTATGCTTCGCTCGTCATACTTGTTCATTTGTTGAGGGTTTTCAAATGTTTAGTGAGTTATGTTGTTAATCTTAAGTACTCCTTTGCTTTTCTTTTAAGGAATTGGATCTCATACGCATGAAACAAAGGGAGAAGAGACCTAGAGCTGCATTGAGGACACCAAAATCGAATTTGCTCTTTATTGTACGCATTCAAGGGTAGGTTATGATATGAACAAGACTGTAATTAGGGTCTTCGCTGCTCTCTCTTTCAGTTTCTCATTATGTTTTGTTCATATTTAGCAAAAACGATATGCACCCGAAGCTAAGGAAGGTGCTACACAAACTCGGCTTGAGAAAAACTTTCACCGGTATCTTTGCAAAGACGACTGATAATATCATGGAAATACTGCAAAAGGTGGAGCCTTATGTCACCTTTGGGTAAGAAAGACACATCCTCCCTTCTGGTTATCTTTCATCTTACAATAATTTTTGTAGCTGATAAATTATGAATCTGGTTATTGGGTTTGAAGAAACTTGTAGAATGCTATTTTCTAGGAAAGCAAATATACCTACTTCTTTATCACTAGATAGTTAAATGCGACTTCGGATTTAGGACAGTTTAAATGCCTTAAGGCACCTTTCTTTTTTGCTTATGAATTGTATCTCAACCTCTATTTCCTTGGTCTTGAGCACATGTGTTTTCTGTTAGCTATTCCATATCTAAGATGTTTAAGTTTATAGTATTTATAAAACGAACTAGTTGGAAACCAGAATCACTTAAGATCAGTTAATCCTAAATTCATTAGTTGATCCGATCAGTTAAGATCTTATGTGAGGGTGAGCCTCCATGCTGCATTAGCTATTTAGTGGCTGCAGGAGAAAAACCAATGGTCTACTACTGTAATAGGATAGTGTCCAGTCTAGTATATATACTGGCATTTAAGAAAATTATTATACCCAGGGCTTCAAATTTCTAAGTTGGGTGTTTTCTGTATCTTAAATGATACAAATGAGTAAATACAAAATACAATTAAGTCTTTAGTCTGAATCTTGTATCTGCAGTAGACGACCTTTGTTGAAAATGGTCAATTTTTTCTAGGTAGATGGATAGATAGGGTTTTGTAGCACGTGTAAGATAGATGTTAATGGTCTTGTGTGACCAATATAGATTAAGTATATTAGTTATTGCATTTATCTTCTCAGACTTGTTTCAAGTGATTCCTGGTTGGTTCTAGTAATCCATATTATGTTATAATAGTTAGCAGGGGAGTCAAATATATATGCTCAAATTACTTGACTGCTGCAGAATGTTTTGACAGTTAGGGCTGCGGTCGGTTCGTGAATAGTTTTTCTATTTTCATTTTCACTGAAGCTCGTCAAAAAATTATTTTCAATTTCAGAGAAATAGGAAACTTGTCTGGTTTGGTTGTTGAATATGAGAACTGTTTTCATTTTATTAAAATTTGTATTTTAGACAGCAAAATCAAAAATATATCTAGATACGCAAAAATATCAACATGTTATAGTAAACTGTTCTCAATTCATAGTCTACTATCAAATAGAAACACACAAAAAAAGGGTTTTCCTAGAAAACACTTGTGTTTTTCTCCAAAACAATCTTCATTTTCATTAGCCAAAAAAGGTTTTCACATCAGTTTCTGTTTTGATTGAAAATGAAAACAGAGAGCAGTGGAACTGAAAACAGAACTAAACTCGGCCTAAACGTGTCTGGGTCAATCCTTCATACGGCAGCATACAGTACTGGCTTGTCCTACAATATACCAGAATCCAATCTTTTAAGGGTCTTGGTTAATAGGGTCAGGCTAAAGTCTTTATCCCTTGTCTTATGAGCTGAAATGCAGATACTGAACTAGAGAATTATGAGAGGGTTTGTTTCTTGCAAGAAGAGAATCCAAACAAAGTTACAGATTTTGGTTGTTAGTATAAAAGAATTTATAAAAGTTTTGTAAGTAGCTTATTTTATCTCAGAAATCTACTTGCGCAGATTCAAAAGTTTCCCTAATTATGAAATCTTAGTTTCATCGATTTTTCCTTCACATAAATTGCAGATACCCTAACCTGAAGACTGTGCACGACCTGATATTCAAGAAGGGATTTGGCAGGACAGACAAAAAAAGAGTTCCTCTCACAGATAACAACATTATTGAGGAGGTACATGTTCAATTGTCAATACCTTGAGGTTATATTATCTCTGCTGTCTAAGTCAATTTCTGATACATATAATGTTTGTACGACAGGAACTAGGAAAACACGGGATTCTTTGTATTGAAGACATGGTACACCAAATTGTTAATGTAGGCCCACATTTCAAGGAAGTTGTTCGGTTCTTGGGACCTCTTCAGCTCAACAAGCCACAAGGATTGCAAGGTAAGAAACAAATATTCAAGGATGGAGGAGAAACGGGTAATCGTGAAGATCAAATTAATGATTTAATTGCAAAAATGAACTAACAGTTTCTCATGTGTATGACACCCATCTTCCCTTTTCTGAACTGTATGATGTTTCATGTATTAGAGTTTAATTATACTTTCCTTTCTAGTGAACTTGTATGTCCCAGTTTTGAAGTTATTATAATCAGTTTGATGCATCAGCTTCTCCTTTCAAACCTAATTTCAGGTGAAAATCAAAATTAATCTGATAGATATACTATAGATCATTTCAGAAAATGTCAAATCTATATTCCGTTATTTCCTTGATGTAAGATCTATTATTGTTGTCCTTTCAGTATTTCACATTAAATATAAGAACTGGTGTTTTAACATTAAAAGAGTTGTTGATCGGTAACATGTTTTGTAAAAGAGACAGAAAGTCACTTCATTTTCATACCCTGTCTTGATCGGGAACATTTGAAGATCGGACCCTAAAATGCAACTTTTATAGCTTCGAATCATAGTTATTAATAGCGCAATAGCGATGCGAGGCACGCTATTTGGGCTATAGCTCAGCGCAAAAGCGGTGCGCTATAGTCGGTCCATTGTAGAAAATTGAAATTAGAAAAAAGTTGCGTTATAGTCGGTCCATTGTAGAAAATTGAAATTAGAAAGAAGTTAGACCAGTCGTGAACCCTAGAATCCTTGGCGTTTCCTATATCTCTTCCATTGACATCGACTGAACTTCTCCATATTCTCATCAACAACCATCTTCTCTTCAACAACATGTATTTATTTTTCTTCTTCCTTCTTTAATTTTCTCTTTTTTCGATTTCTTCTCTCTTCTCATTCAAAAATGATTCTTTAATGTTCTCTCTTTAATTCTCAATACAAAAATATAAATGTTTAAACTTTTCTAAAATACATACGGGTTAAATTATTCTAAAATATATACAGGTTCAGATGGGTTTTAAATAAATGTTCTTTACGATAAATGTTATATACATGTTTTAAATATACAGGTTTTATAGACGGTTTATATTGAACTTTTCTTTAATTAAAATTTGTATCCTAACGGTTACATTTTATCCTCTGCTCCTGCTTTCAAAAATTCTTTCTTTACAACTCAGTTTCTGTTTTTATTTCATAATCTTACTCCACTATTTTAAATTTTTGTTTTTATTTTTTAATCTAGTAATGTCGAGTCAAGAGAGAGATATAGGGTGGAATCATGGGACTTTGGTCGATCCTAAAAATGCGAAGTTAGGTATAAAATGCAATTATTGTTCAAAAATTACCAAAGGAGGGATAACTAGCTATAAACAACATCTTCTTGGAGGATATAGGAATGCAGCTAAGTGTAAGAAGGTTCCTGAATGTGTTAGGCAAGAAATAAGTGATCACTTACTAGAGAAAAAAAAACTCTAAAAAATCAATGGAGTCTATTCCTCACTTTGATAACGTTGCTGATGAAGAAAGGGAGTTAGAAAATCATGATGAAGCACAGTCCAAGAGATCCTCTAGTACCTCATCAAATAGGCCACCAAAAAAGCCATCACAAATGGGTCCTATAAATTGGTTTTTTTCGAAAACCAGTGACAAAAACTGCGACAATAGTACTAGTGATGCAGTCCCTAGTTTTTGTGAAACAAAAAAAATTAAGAGATGCAACGGTATCGCATTCAATGCTGTTCAGTATGATAGTTTTACTCCAATGATTGAAGCAATTGGGCAATATGATCCAGGCATGAAATCGCCAAATTTTTATGAGGTACGAGTACCATATTTAAAAAAAAATTTGAGCATACTAAGCTAATTATGAAAGATAATGAAGAAGAAAAAGCCAAGTATGGTTGCTCATTGATGGCAGATGGTTGGAAAGATAGAAAAGGAAGAGCTTTGATCAATTTCTTAGTTAATACTCCACGAGTGGCATGTTTATTGAATCAATTGACGCCTCAGCTTATTCTCACACGGGATAAAAAATGTTTCAATTGTTGGATGCATTTGTAGAACGTGTTGGAGAAAAAAATGTTGTTCAAGTTGTTACGGATAGTGCGAGTAACAACGTCTTCGCCGGTAAGAAGTTGGAAGAAAAATATCCTAATTTGTATTGGACTCCATGTGCTGCCTACTGTTTAGATTTGATGTTCGAAGACATATTCAAGCTGCCCGAATTAAAATGAACGCTTGAACGGGCAATTCAAGTGAATGGTTATATATATAATCATACGGCTGTCTTAAACATAATGAGAGAATTCACGGGGAATAAAGAGATGATTAGAACAGCAAAAACACGGTTTGCTACTGCATTCTTAACTTTGAGAAGATTCTATATTCAACAAGCGAATTTGAGAAAGATGTTTACATCTTCGCAATGGACAACTAGTAAGTTTGCAAATGAGTGTCAAGGTAGACATATAGCAAGTATAATGCTAATGCCTATATTTTGGAGGAATGTTCTTTATTCGGTGAAATTGGACGGTCCATTAGTCGAGGTTCTTCGATTGGTAGATGGAGAGAAAAACCTCAAATAGGTTATATTTATGAGGCTATGGATAGGGCTAAAGAGAATATCGATGTTTCTTTCAATAAGAACGAGGATAGATATAAAGAAAATTTTGAAATCATCGATAAGAGGTGGAATTGCCAACTTCATCGACCTTTACATGCTGCTGGTTATTTTTTAAAACCTCAATTTTTTTATTCGAATAAGGAAATTGATGAAGATGAAGAAGTCATGAAGGGTTTGTATGAATGCATGTTAAGGTTGGAGCCAAGTTCAGAGATTCAAGATGCATTTCAAGCAGAGCTTCCAAAATATACAGGAGGTGAAGGAGTTTTCGGAATGCCTATGGCTGTATGACAAAGAGCAAATTTATCACCAGGTAAAATTATATACCATTAGAATGGTTTTTAATATAAGGGCAGATATGAAATATTATTAACATGGGCTATGTTTACTATTGATTAATAGCGGTATGGTGGGCTAACTATGCATCATCGACACCTAATCTACGAAGGTTTGCTATCAAAGTGTTGAGCCTTACATGTAGTTCTTCCGGTTGCGAACGTAATTGGAGTGTTTTTGAACATGTAAGAACAATTTATTCGTTTATCATTCAATAGTTTCGTAATTGGTCTTGATATGTATCTCTTATTGTCTAGCTTCATTCCAAGAAACAGAACCGATTAGAGCAACAAAAACTTGACGACTTTGTATCTATCAAATACAATCGAGCTTTACAAAGAAGATATGATATGAGGGATACCATAGATCCTATTATATTAGATGAAGTTGTAGATGAGGGAAACAAGTGGGTTGTTGGAAGAGTGGAAGAATCGGATGAAGAAAATAATACTCTTGTTCATGAGGATGATTACTTGACTTGGAGTCAAGTTGCAAGAGCTAGTGGGGTTAATGAACCTTATTACCCTCTAAGAAGTCAAGAGAAGCTAGTTCATCGAAGAAGAAATCAACATTTACATCTTCTTTAAATCTTATGGATGAAGATGATAATATTTTCGATGAAGAAGATGGCCAAGAAGAAGAACGGGATTGTAATTGTTATAAATTGGTCAATGATGAAGATAATGATGAAATCTACGATGCTATGTCCGATGATGAAATTTAAGTTTGGTTAATTGTTTGATTTATGAATGATTTAAGTTATCTTTTTAGGATATGTCTTTTTAGAGTTTTAATATTAACATATTATTTATATTTATATTATTTTATGTGTGTGCGCTATGTTTACGAATAGCGCGCACTAATCGCGTCGCTATGCGCTATTGCCCCGAAGACCCTTTGCGCTACGCTGCGTTAAACGCTATTAATAACTATGCTTCGAATTATTCCAAGAATTATCTGTTTCAGATTTTATCCTTTTATTTGAGTATTCTCTATATTCCTATATAAGTATATTTGCTAGTTTTTTTTCCTTCATTAATACTGTTTTTAAAAAATTAAATATAGTCACTATTTTCATATATATAAATATATATAAATTTTAGATTCAACTTTGAAAATATAGATGAAGCGTGGTGTTGATTTTGAGCTTAAAATCAACAATAAAATAAATTAATGGTTAATTAAAAGATATGATGGCGATGAGCAGAGAAGAACGCGGGACAAGCAATGAGTAACGAAACACGAGGGACGAGCGAAAAGGGACGAGACAAGATACACGAGATGAATATAGAAATCATTTGCCTCTTGATCATACCTTTTTACTGTGATTTTACCCACCATAATTGAAAATAAAAAATATTCAATCTATTTGTATTTTTAAAAATTATCTTTGTTGTTTTTTTATGTCTCTCTCTCTCAGTATTCTTGCACTATAAACCTTAGGTTATAAAATGGACCTAATTTACACTCAAACTTAACAATCTCTCCATGTAGCTTATCAAATGGAAAATACACTCATTAGGTAATTACTTGAAACTCATCCGTTGAGCTTACTCCAAAGCTGCCTTGATCCACTTAGCTACATCAGTCCCTTCAAACTTGCTTTCGGGAAAAACCTTAGTCAACATGTCTGTTCTGTTCTTATTAGTGTGGATTTTATTTGGTTTAATTTATTTTGTTTTGATCAAATCTTGCAACCATTGACATCTCACATAAATATGCTTGTTGTGTGCGTAATACATTGGATTCTTACTTAAATCCTTAGCACTCTAATTATAAAAAATATCACATACTTTTCTTGCTTCAACCCCAACTCTTGAAGGAACTTCTTAAGACAAAATATCTCTATGTTTGCTTCCAATATTGCAATATATTCTACCTCATTTGTTGAAAAGGCTACATATTTTTGTAGCTTGAATTTCCATGCAATAACTCCCCTTGAAAATGTAAACACATGATCTGAGGTAAACTTCCGGTTATCAAGATCAACCAGTTATGTCAGCATCTGTATGTCCTTCAAGTATTGGTTTTCCAACACCATTACACAAACATAAAGTATAGGTGCCTCACAAGTATATGAATATCCACTTCACTACTTCCTAATGAAATTTACCTGAATTTAATAAATACCTACTCATTGAACCAACGACATATGCAATATCTAGTCCTGTACACAATATAACATACATCAAAGAATCAACAACAAAAGAGTAAGAAAAAATTGACATACGTTATTTTTTTTCTTTATTATAAGACATGCTTTCTCCCTTAACTTAAAGTATGTAGCTGATGATGTATTAATTGGATTAACATTATTCATATTAAACTGTTATAATGCATGTCCAATATAGTTATCTAGTGATAGCCATAACTTTCCATTTTATTTATCTTGAGTAATCTTCATGCCAAAGATTTCTTTTGCTGGATCCAAATCTCTCATGTCAAATGATTTGAATAAGTAATTTTTCAAACTGGTAGTCATTCCATAATTTTTCCCAACTATCAACATATCATCTACATATAAAAGAGATGAGACATGATAGATGAGGGACACAAGAAAAGCGACGAGAGACAAGAGACGCTAGATGAGAGACAATGGATGAGAGACGAGGGATGAGAGATACGAGACAAGAAACGAGATACGAGAGATGAAAAACGTGAAACGTGAGACACATAATGAGACACGATAACTAATTAATGAGATACACGAGATGAGATACGAGAGATAAGAAATGAGGGACAAGAGATGAGAGAAGAGAGACGAGAGACGAAAGATTAAAGACGATAGATAATAGACTTTAAACGAGCGATACAAGACGAGGGACTCGAGGTGAGAGATGATATACGAAAGATGTGAGATAATATACGAGAGATGCGAGATTAGAGATAAAATCTGATAGATGAAAAAACGTAAAATGGGATATACGAGCATTTTGTCAAGATTGGATATACGAGCGTAATCAAGATTGGGTCAAAGATGTAAAAAAAAATATTTACTCCTATGATATGATAAATCAAAGATATTTATTCAAATCAGGAAAAATATAGTTTGTTATTAATAGATATTATATTCTTTCCTTATACAAAATATTTGTAACACTACATATGTGAGTTACTTCTATGAATAAAAAACGAATTACTTGCTATTATTTTTTACTTTCCCCTCTCTCTATCTTTATAGGTGATTTTAGATATTGGATATACGTTTGGATATACTCAAGCAAATTTAACCACATTAGGTTTTAAAATAAAAAACCTTTATGGATAATCAAAATTTGAAAGATATAAAGGCTTAAATCAAGAACATAATCTCTCGACTATCGCGCTTGGTTTTTTCCCTCGACTAAAAAATCACCTGTCAGGGTCCCTCGACTATTCAAGATCTACAAATTTAGTCCTCGCACTTGGTGTTTTCCCTTGTTCAACCACGTGTTCTAATAGTTAAATGGTACGAGTCTCACAAATAGTCCATCAATTTTTAATTCCATTTTTACCCTTTAAATTTAATATTTTTGTTTTTTTGTTATTTATTTATTTATTTTTGTATTTATTCTTCTGTTTTAGTATCAATTTTTTTAATATTTTACCCTTGATTTTTTACTTCTTTGCGATACTTTGTTATCAGAAAAATAAAAAAAAATAAAAAAGAAGAAAATACTAAAAAAATATTAAATTTAAAAGGTAAAAATGGAATTAAAAGTCGAAGGACTATTTGTGAGACTCGTACTATTTAACTATAGAGACATGTTGGTGAACCCGGAAAAAACCACACACGGGGAATAAAGTTATAGATTTTGAATAGTCTTGGGACTATCACCGGCGATTTTTTTAATCGATGGACTAAATGAAAGAAAACACGGTAGTCGATGGACTATATTCTGATCTAAGCGAGCTATAAACCTTAAAGTTCATAAATTTAAGATCCGCAAGATCTAGTATAAAGAATAAGAAACAAATACTTACCAATATTCATGATCTTCATATTCTTCTTCTTCTCGTGCAACAAAAGACGTAGATATTGAGAAGACTATGAATAATCACATAGTTTGCAATTCATTTTGATGTTGTCCTTGAAGAAAATAAGCAACAATATATATATATATATATATATATATATATATATATATATATATATATATGTATATATATATATATATATATATATATATATATATGAATATCTAAATTGGTTTTTCGGAATATAAATAAAAAAAGCATGACTGTAGGAACAAAAATAATCATCCGTGGAATGAACTTAGGGTTTAGGCTTCTATTTACACATTAGAATACTTTAAATTAAATGAAAACCCATACATATTACTGTATGTTTTATTAATAACCCACTAATTCTCTTTTTCTTATATTTGCATGGAACCGTAAATTTATTGGGCTCTAAACGCCTAACAACCGAAGTGCCACATTAAGGGAATCTTCTTATAGATCCACATCAATCTTAGTGATATCTGCATTATAAATATCTATGGTTCTACTGATCTTATTATCTGCCGCTCCAGTAAACTATAAGTTGATTACATTGAACAATTATACTTCTATAATAACATGGTTGGATACTCTGAATATACGTGTGCTGAGACATTCCAATTCAATATAACTTTACAATCTCCAGATCATCTACAAAGTATACCCACCAAAATATGCAATATATAATGTTGTTGTTTTATTGATATCCCAAGCTTGCATTATCATTTCAGAAGATAACTAATGCATAACTATAATTTAATTTCTAACTACCACTTAAATGAAATTTTACTTTTGATAAAATACAACATGGAAGCAACACAAACGTGTAATCAGTAGGTGCCGCCTTCAAATTGGTCATATTATATTAAACTATAATTTCTTCATTTCAAGAAATAAAAGAAAAATTAACCATCGTCTTATTCAAATAAATGTACACATATAATCTGAAATAAGAATACGCTATGTAAACTGAACCAAATAAAAATAACATTCCCACTAAATCTAAATACCATATAGCTAAAGACTCCCACATGAATGATATTCTCCTGAAAGACATAGAATGTCAATATCTTAGTAGAGGAAGATGAAAACTGAGAAATGAATCATCTCATGAGTATAATATCCAGATAGTGATAAGACAATAAAGACATTTATGTAGTTGTATAATATAGAGACGTTGACTATGTAACAAAGATTAATACACATATTGATAATGACATATTAGAATTTAACCCATGTAACCACTTATGATTATATATATATATATATGGATAAGAGCATCCTAAAGATGTGATAAATCTCTTACACATAAAAAACTTTCATTCTAGTTTATCTTCCTAAAAGCTCACATATCTTTATAGAAAATCTTTTGGTATTTGATTAAGTTTTGGGCCTTATAAAATTATTTCTCCATGTGGGAATCCTACTCCTTATTCAAAAATAATAAAATGTTTCATTATAGAGAGAATAAATTTGGTTCGTAAAATACAATAGGAGAAATTGGTGCAAGAAAATGGTTTCAAGACTTTCTTTCGTCAATTTTTCTCAAAGCGAGCTCCACGAACAAGGTTTAACATAAAAAAAAAGATTCAATGGAGAAATAGGGAAGTCTCATGAAAATATATTTACGATATGGAAAGCATACAATAAATCAAGCAATGTTTCTTACAATTCAAAGGTTTGACCACAAACTAATTCATCGACGAACTTCGTAAAATCAGTTTTCAAAGGCGATGATAGGGAAATTCACTTGTCATTAAATTCAAATTAAATGAGAGGTACGATTCGAGGATGTTTACAAATGATTTGAACTTTCTCAAGAATTAGATAATCATTCCATCAGAAATTAAAGTAATAACGTAATCGATTTTCTATAAAGCATGAAATCAATTTTCAAGATTCCAGAAATAAGTTTCAATTTTCATGAAATCTAAATTGATTCATGATTACTGATTTTCCACTTTAGATTTATTAAATTAGTTAATTCTTTATTAAACAAATATTAGTTTAAATTCAAAATTGACTAAATCTAAATTGATTTTGTAAACTTTAATTGATTATTTATACATTTAAAATTAGTTAAAGTTTTAATTAAGATAATTAATCAAAAGATAATTTTTTTTTGATGAATCAATTCTCGCAAAGCAAGGCTAAAAAGTAAGATTAAAGAAATACCTTTTGCTTAGGAATTTTATTGGCCGATTGGGGATTTTTAATTGCGCTTGCGTACTAATAGTTGTGTCTTTGTTTGGTTGTTGAATTTTTGGATCATCTATGTTGTTCAATATTCATGTATTTTCTTCTTAGATCTTACGCTGATTAATATTTACAAAATTAAAGTGGTTTAATATTTTGATTATTCTATTGATACGATCTTGATTATACTAAACGATGTTTACTAGTGATTATTTGAATTTTTTTTATATGATTTGTAATTACAATTCCGTTCTTGATTATCTACTATAGTTACCTTATTGTGTGCAAAATATTGATTTACATGCTTTATTTACATTTTTAACTCACCATAGTCTTTAATGTGATTATCTTTTACATGTGTAAAAAGGGACCAAATATTACTTGATGATGATGGTCGAATTTGTTGTAACTAAATTTGTTATTTAAGTTTATCGTAATTGAATATATATTAGTGTGTTTATTTTTAACAATCCCCTACATGCTGCTTCGGCTCGTCTTTGATATACATCTTCATGAAATATTTGGGCTTTATATTGATTTTTCATATAAGATTTTATGTTGTTATAAGCAACTCAATTGTTACTTTATAAAGAGATTCAGGTGATTGTTGATTTTGCTTGAAATGAAATTTTTGCAAGAAAGATGTGAATAAATGCAACAAATTTTCTTTATTTTGAAATGACAAATGAGCAAGACCGATAAAGAAATAAGAAGTAAGAGGACAAATATAACATTGTTCGTGTGACAAATTATATACCTATAGGTTTTTATAACTGTACTTGATAATATGTAGTTATACCAATTGAGGAACTAGCAAAACATATTGTTATAAAAGTTTGATAATATTCTGCTTTACTAGTTGGAAGATTGCTTTACAAATAAAAATATTATATTTTCTTACAACTTTCGTAAACTTTATCATCTTAGATATGTAGTTGTTCATTTGCTACTTTGACAAATAATACCAGCTACTATATGCAATTGAATATTGCTTTGGCTTTTGCTAAATTTCCCCACAAAAACTATAACCAACCCATAAAATGTGGGAATCTTTTTAATTTTTAGTTTTCTACTATTTTGTCTTTTGACTTAAGTAGATCCTGTCACCCGTCGGGGCAGACCTTCTCACCCAACACATAAGTATTTTTAACCTTCCCCACCGGGTGAGAAGGTCCGCCCCAACGGGAATAAGAGGACATTTTTGGTAAGCTATTAAATATGACAAAAAATGGGGCTGGTTATTTTTTTATACCTAATTTAGCCAATGATTTATTATCATTGTTTATAATGGTAATATGCATTGTCAATTCAAGCAGTGAAAACACTTGTTAATTTATACAATAAAGCAAAAGTTGTCTATTAATTTTAACAAACCCAAGGCTCGTAAGATCAATAAAAATATAAGTTATCGATATTTGTCAATAACATAATTTTTTTTGAGGTTCGTCAACAGCATAAAAAACAAGAAAAGAAGAAAATTTGGAGGTTCGTCAACACCATAAAAAATAGAGGTTCGTCAAAAACTCAAAAAAAATGAAGGTTTATAAAATTAAACGAATAAAAAATACAAGATGTTGGAGGCTGGATTTTGGGGAATAACGTTGTGACCACCATAACAGGTATGACTGGTGAAAATAATACCATCGTCAACATTATTAATACTCCCCATCAATATAAAATAAAGATAAAAACAGAATGATGACCAATGGAATCGAACACACTCCATCTTGTTTTAATTGTAGAGTAGACCCCATCAAAATTAATAATGTTGAAATAAAAAAAAATGACGAACTCTAATAAATTATGTTAAGGGCAAGCTGTCTACTCCATTTTGGTTTAATGTTAGATTGTTATCTCATCAAGATAAATAGTGTTATGAAAAAGATAAGGAAACTAAACAACCCTCACAATATAGTTTTGATATAGTTAATTCCAACCATAATGATTATAATTTTATTGTAATTAACAAAATCAAAGCAACCTTTCATCGACAAAGTGAATATCTAGTAAATATTTGTTAAGGGATATTTCAAAAATAATATTTGGTCTTTGTGAATGGTTTATAACTTAAACTTTAAAAACTTAAACTACAAAAGGAGGTATATTTTATAACATAGTTAATCATCATAAGACATATCAGTGAACATGCATACATTTAAGAAGAATTTATCATTTTGCATACATTTAAGGGCTTTGATTTCTTTTGGCATACATATAACATAAATTATATATGACAAAGTTCATCATCAACAAAAATGAGACCGTGCAATAAGCCCTGAAAAATGAAAGTTGTGAAACCATTGGTTCAATTAACAAGAATTAAGAGACGAGAGATGATAGACGAGATACATGAGATGGGAGATGAAAGATGCGTGGCGAGCGACAATAGACGGAGGACGAGAGGTGTAGTACAAGAGATGGGAGATGTGCGACGAGAGAAGAGAGACGAACGACGAGAGAAGATAGAAGATAGCCAAGATACAAGATACAAGATAAAATGAACGAGATAAGCAAGATGATATACATAGGAGGAGAGATGGCAAATGAAATATGAGGGATGAGAGACGAGAGACGAGGGGCAAAAAAATAGAGATGTGGGACAAGAGAAGATATACGAGAGACGAGAGATGGTATATAATGAATGTTAGACGAGCAATGAACGATGAAAGATAAAGATTAAGAGACAAACAACGGACAATAAGAAACAAAATAAGATAAAAGAGAGATGTAAAATGCGAGAAAATGAAAATATGACCAGTGTCGAACGATGTTAGACGCCGAACGTGAGACAAGATCTGAAATACGAGAGCCGAGAGCAGAGAGCTAATAGACGAGATATGAGATATACAAGACGAGACAATATAAGAGGAACGATTGACTCAGGATGAATGAAAATAAATAAACGATGAGAGACGATATGTGTGGGTCAAGATATGAGAGACGATAGACTAGATATTTAAGACGAGAGATACGAGATGCAAGACAAGATACGTGAGATGTGGAACGCAAGCAAATAATCGATAGACTACAGATTCAGGACAAGAGACACGAGATGCAAGACAAGGAACGTGAGATGCAGAACACAAGACAATAGAAAATATACGATATACGAGAGATGGCAGACGTGATGTACAAGACGATAGATAAGAGATGGAAGACGAGAGACGAGAGAAAATACAAGAGTGAGGAAAGAAGAGAGATAAGAGACGAGAGAATATAAACGAGAGACCAGAGACAAGAGACAAGAGACGAAAGATATTAGACAAGATGCATGAGACGAGAGACGTAGGACAAGGGATGCGAGACATATGCCAAGGAATGAGAGACCAAATAGAAGAAACACATGGTAATAGTTGATGGACGAGGGACGAGAGATGATGGATGAGATATGAGAGACGAGAGACAAAAAGAAAGAGATAAGAGATAAGAGACGAGATACAAAAGACAAGAGACAAGAGATGTAGAACGAGAGACGCATGGCAAGAGATGCATGACACAAATGATAAATGGAGGATGAATGACAAGAGATGAGAGACGGAGTAAGAGATAATAGATGATGGATGATGAACGAGAGACAAAGGACGAGATACACAAGACACATACCGAGAGATTAAAGATAAGAGATGAGAGACGGGAGACGAAAAACGAGAGAAGATAAACACTAGACGTTAGATGGGGGCCGCATGATGAGTGACAAGCGATGTGAGACGAGAGACAGAGGTGATAGATGACATAAGAGATGTGAAAGATGAGAGAATAGGGATACTGGACGAGTAACGAGAAACATGAGACGAGAGATCTGAGATGTGAGAGACAAAAAATGTGAGAGATGAGATATGATAAATGAGAGACACGAGATAAAAGATATAAATGAAGAAAAACAATCGACTATAGACGAGATATTAGACACGAGAGACAAGAGACGAGAGATGAGAGACAAGAGATGTGAGACAAGAGACAAGATACGAGAGCCAAAAGATGAGATACGAGAGAAGATAGACAAAAGACGAGAGACAAGAGACAAAATATGAGAGATGAGAGACGAGAGTCAAGAAAGGAAAGCCGAGACAAGATATAAGATAAAATAAACGAGAAAAGAGAGATGCAAGACGAAAGACACAGGATGGAAGACAAGATACAAAATATGAGAGACGTATAACGAGAGACGAAAGATGAAATATATACGAAGAGAGACGAGATAAATACGACGAGAGATGATAGATATAAGAGGAAAGACACATGACAAGAGACTCTGAACTAAAGATAATAGATGAGAGATGAAGGAAAAGAGATGAGAGACGTACGAAGAGAGAAGATACACGAGGGATGATGAATTAATGACGAGATGTGGGACCAGGAATTCATCACGCGGGATAAGAGACGAGATATAAATGATGAAATACGAGAAACGAGAGATGATATACGAGAGAAAAAAGATGAGAGACGATAGACGAGAGATAATATACGAGATATACAAGACAAGAGAAAAAAGATGCAAGACTCCAAACGAGGGATGCATGATGAGTGACGAACAACGTGATACGAGAGATGAAATACGAGAGATAAAAGACGTGAGAAGAGAGATAAAAGATGATAGATACAAGATGCAGCACGAGAAATAATATATGAGGTATGAGAGACACAATACATGAGATGTGAGACTCAAAACGAGAGACGTGATACATGAGATGAAAGATGAAATATGAAAATTGAGAGATGATAGATGCAAGATGAGAGGCGAGAGATGAGAGACGAAAGAAGAGAGACGAGATGAGAGATGTGAGATGAAAGACAAGAGATGAAAAATGGCAAATATAAGATGAGAGACACATAACAAGAGACGCTGTATCAAAGATGATAGACGAGAGATGAGATATGAAAGATGTAGGACGAGAGATGATAAAATATGGATGATGAACCAAAGAGAATGGATGTGAGATGCGGTACGAGAGACGCATAACGCATGAAGAGAGACAAAAAATGAGAGATGAGAGACAAGAGACGAGATACGTGATACATGAGATAATAGAAGAAATATGCCAGATGCCAGATGAAAGATGCAGGATAAGTAATAAATGACGTTAGACGAGAGATGAGAGCTGAAATAAGAGAGACAAGAGATGAGAGATGAGAGATGCATGATAAGTGATAAGAGACGCGAGATAAGAGACAAGAGACGAGAGACAAAAGATGTGAGACATGAGATAAAAGGCGCAGAACGAGAGACGATATATGGTGGTGAGAGACGCAAAATATCAGACATGAGACATGTGATACACGACGAGATATGAGAGCTAATATACGAGATACACGAGACAAGATACTAAAGATAATAGTGAAGAGATAGGATATATAAGATGAGAGATGAGAGAAAGTAGATGATAGACGGGAGAAGAGAGACGATAGATGAGAACGAGAGATGAAAAATGATATTTGAGAGATTGGATATGAGAGGCGCAAAACAAGAGACACGAGACACGAGACGGGATATGAGAGACGATAGAAAATAAAGACGAGATGGATGACGGGAGATGAAAGATGAGAGACGAGAGATAAAAGAAGAAAGATGAAAACGGAAAACGAGATAATGTTCATAATATATATATATATATATATATATATATATATATATATATATATATATATTTACACTAGTTTTACATTTCATATTTCATTTTACATTGGTTTCACATTTTGTTTTTTGTTTTTATATTTTGCATTTTGTAGTTAGGAAAAAAGTAAAATCAATATAACAACAAATTATAGTGATGAGTTTATCATTTCCTTTGACCAGTATACTATAAATATAATATTGGATAGATTAATCAATTTCAATAGGATAACATTAACTTTATCTCTTCGATACAATGTATATAATGATTTTTTTTTCATTGATCTCACATTTTGTATTTCATTTTACCATGGTTTTGCATTTTGTATTTTTGTATTTTATATTTTTCATTTTTCATTTGGGCGAAAAATAATTTGTGAATGTTTTCAAAAAGATATGTAAATAGTAATATTGAATTTCTGTTATGAAAATTGACAATAATTGCATGGAAATCAACTTTGAGTATGGAGTTTTGTTTATAAAGCTACAACCCAAGAACATGAAACTAAACATTCAGGGTTGTATAGGGTACAATGTTTTTTATTTATGAACTAAATTTTTCATTTGATTCAGGTTTAAACTATACTCGAAATGTGGAATAGATATACATTTTTAAGGACCAAAATAAAATGAAAGTTCATTTAAATTGGGACAAAAATAAAATAATAGTGCATATAAACCGGGACGAAACTGTTATTCGATAAATTTGGTTATTCCATACGTTTAGTTAAAAAACCAAGAGCACGGATAACCATTTCATGCACCTTGGAACTATGAAGAGATTACCAAATTTTACGATGTTCTTTCTTTGGCTCATGCATTTTAAAGTCTGGATCAAGCTCGACAGTGCCTTTGGCGATCTGAATTTTGATTTGAGAGTTGATAAATTTCTCTTCCATAATGAACTCATCTGAGAAGCCATTGAGATACTGTTGGATTCGGTCAAGAAAAAGTTAGTAAATCTACCAACTTAATAGGGTTTAGAGATGTCACAAAAAAGAATAATTAAGCCTACTGCCTTAAACAAACAACCAATTAGACTAAAAAATAGATTTCAAATAATTAAATATTAATGTAAAAGGACTTTGATCTTGTAAATTGACTTTAATTATATTCATAACATAAATCGAACTAAAACAAAGATAAAACAATCGTAACATTGATAAAGTAATAATAACAGATTTCACATTTACCATATATGACTCGTCTCTTTAGCTATTTTATTATACATAGTTGCTATACCAAATGTTTCTAGCATTCATAAACCACCTTCAGAATTTCCTAAATAAAAATCTAACAATAACGCTGAGAATGAAGAAATCAACCTATTTAAAAATCCAACATATAATAAAAAAAAATACCAAATGTGTAACATAACATTAAATAGCAGAAGAGAACCTACATGTAGTACAATTTTGTATCATCTAATAAAATTAATAACTTACCATTAGAAGATCCAAACTCTTAAAACTTATTGAAAAAAAATTCGTTATATCGTTTTTTTTTTTTCGGAGGGAACCCGCAGCCGCTACTCAGAGTGCAATGAGTGCGCACAGGGTAAACCCTCAGTCTGACGCGATAGCCTGCAAACCAACGCCAGAAGGTAAACCACACAAGGTGACAGGCTCAGCCGAGAAAGCGTATGTAGAGGGACTCGAACTCGTGACCTTTTGGTCATAAGAATGCCATACTCAACCAACTCGGCTACCCCTTAGGGGTAAATTCGTTATATCGTGTTTTGCTATTGATAGGACTTTAACCAAAAATAGAAATTAAAAGTTGCATGTAATATCATTTTGACAGTTTAGGGTTTTTAGGAGATAAAAAAAAAGTAAAGAAAATTCGGGGCTTATATATTCACTCAAAAGGGTATTTGATATTAAATGTTTTTAAAAACTAAATAAAGCAAAACTCAACTTAATTGTTAAAAAGATAAAATGGTTTTTTTTCTTCAAAACATTTTTTTATGTCAAATAAAAAAGTTTTTGTTCATAACAATTTTTTTTATAATGAAATTTAAATTCAATATTATGTTTAAAATGGATTTGTATTAACTTTTATATTCCTAAAATAACTTACATTTTTTCATTAAACTTTTTCAAGAACAAAATAGAATCAAATTTAATTTAAATTGTCGATAGAAAATAATGACAAAAGACTATTTTATATTTTTAACTTATAGTTTTGTGATAGAAAATTTAGTCAAGCCCTAAAAAAAGTACTACACTACTACAAACTTCGCCTACTGTTTTTGGAGTTTTTCAGTACCTACTAAATGCTAGTTTAACTACTATACGCAAATCACTATATCTATTAATGCTTGGCAACCTTTTGTGAATTAAGAGATATTTATGTCTGTATGTTGGAATAGCGTTCTAGATTAGTGAAAATTATAAAAGCGGTCCAGGTCGAGGTCCACTTGAATTTACTCGGAAATTATAGCCCACTAGATATAAAGACAAATATAATCAAAACTTAGATATTTATTTTTAAAATGTGATTAATAAAGAAACGATTATTAAAATATTTAACTTTTAACAATATATATTAGTTTTTTTTTTATAAAAAATTAAAAGGTTAAAAATTAAATAATGGCGAATTCAGTCTATTAAAGTGGAACCTCCTACCATCAAAATCCAATTTTGGCAGTTCCAATTTTTTTTCGGTTACGGTTTTCAATAGTTAGCAAGGAAACTAAAAACACTATAACAATCTCAGAATGTTGTACGAAATGATGGTCATTTCTATTATAAGATCCAATGTCGCGAGAATAATGCTGAATGAGGATAATAGGAAGGAGAAGATGCAACTAGATCCTACCTAAGAGACTGTCTCTAGAATGTTACAAATAGGAGCAACGTGTCATTTCGATCTAAAACCGATGTTTCTAAGAAGAACTCGAATTCAGGATCCTCCTGCAGGAACGAGAAGCATCGAGATTGTCATTGTAGCGGGAGTTAAAACAAAACTTAAACTTCCAAAGACAAAATGATACTAGGAAAATGAAGTATGATCGAGAGCAGCAACCATCCTAACATGAGCATAATGATAATCTCGGTTGTGGACATTTTTCTCCGGTCGAATGGACAACAACTTTCCCTACTCCAATCAGGGATTCAGTCGGGCTAGCCCTAGTAGCTCATCCGGGGATCCAAATAAGCTATCTTCAAGCCCTAGTGGCCCAACCAAACTATCAGTAATATCATGCACCTCCACATTATATATCTCTATCAACAGAATTATTCTCTCATACCGCTAGTTTATCCAATCATGCATCAAGGATACTCTTAGGCCTCGGTCACAATGGATGCAAACAAATCCACTATTGTCACCTCAAGCTTACATGGTCGGCAGATCCCTCAGGGTCTCCATCCACAATCGTAACTGAGCCCTTAATACATCGCACCAACACATGTTCAAATCCCTCACGACTATCAATCGGAAAAATTTAAACAAGAACAATAATAGAACTTTTGTTAAGAAATGGAAATGACCATGACACTAACAAGCTTACCCATTAATCAACAAACCATATATGAGAAAAACAAAAGCTCTCATTAACAATGATGGTTTTCTAAGAGCCCCAATTAGCACCAAACATCTTATATAGAGATTTATCGTCAAATTAGCTGCCACAAGATGAAAAAGTTCAACAACGGGTGGGATCCTGAGAATTATATTGAACAGTTAAAAAACGAGATGATGAGGTACGAGGCATATGATAAGATGAAATAAATGACATTCTTCATGATATTTAGAGGAAGGGCATTGACATGGCTCAACAACCTTTCGTCGGACTGTATTAAAAGTTTTAAAATGTTGTGCATGATCTTTAAAGACCATTTTATCAATTTTAAATTAATAAAACATGGATATTACATCATCCGCTACATGCAAAGGTTGAAGGAGTGCTTAAGAGAATCGACGTAGAGATTACAAAGAGTAAGCTGCATGATTGTCATGATTGATGAAAGTTATGATATATATATATATATATATATATATATATATATATATATATATATATAAGAGATATTGTCGGGTCCTCTATCATATACCATCATAAAGAAAAATCAGATCTATTAGCTTAAGTAAAGTGACATATTAAAGTTGAGAAAATAACCAAAGCAAGGTTAGATGTAGACATAAAAACTTAACTGGATACCTGCATTACCATTCATTGGTACACAATAATGAGCAACTGGAAGTGGCACAAGTTAACTCAAAACCTTACAATGAAGTCTCCAGAAACAATATTAATGAAGCTCCAGACCGACCAAACATTACAGTCAAGGTCAAAGCTTATGAGGGAAGCCAAGAAACAACTACAATCATAATTACAGTGGAAAACAAAGATATAAATACTCGGCCAGAGGTCCATATACTGAATTGACTGAGAATTTTGGATTTATTCATGAAATCACAAAAAATATTGTCAAGTATTAATGACCAGAGAAACTACAAGGTCATATGGAACATAAAGATAATAACAAGTTATGTTATTTCCACTAGGGACTGTTGGGCTCTATAAGATCGAGTCTGGAATATGATTGATGATGGAAGACTATCGTAATTTGTTAAAATTAAGAATAAAAATTAAATAAGACTTGTTGTGGATGACCAAGCCCCACCATCAAGAAAATAAAGGCCAACACAAGAAATGGTAAAAAAGTCAAGAGTCTTGGATAAAAATACAATGTTATAAGTAGAATATGATAAATATATAAACTATGATCATAACATATAAATCATATGTTTAATTACGGGATAAGATCCATTTTTTGGGAACATCGAAAAATCAAAAAAAGATATGTCGATGACTAAGATAAATAATACCAAATTTAAATATCACCGCATTTATACCAAATCCATATATAATATTAACATTCATAATTGATTATTCGAAAGGAGTAGCAGCACTGCACAATGACATCGTACTAATAATATTGATATCGACTAAATTAGAAGTTAAGTGAGTTATAATAGACACTACAAGCTTGACCAAAATTTCATACAAGAGTACGTATGATAAAATGATGGGTGATCTTGTACTAATCGCGTCTCAGAGGACTATAACTGGATTCATCAGTGCATATTCAAATCTGTTAAGAGAGGTCATCTTGGATGTAATCCTCAGACAAACAAGATTTTAAGAAGAAATGCTGGTACTTGTTCATGACAGTAAATGAATCTTTATCATACAACATAATATTGGAAAGATCATGATTAGATCTAATGTATGTTGTAGTTTCTATAGTTCATCAATGACTTAAGTTCACAATCAGTTGAAATGTGGGAGTGATGAGAGTATCCAACTTCCTTATCTCTTAAGAATTATCAATCAACGAGGACTCACTCATCTTTGATAATATGGATGATCCCATATAATCCTCCATCTTATAGAGTAGTGGATGAGGGAAAAAGTATCAGAATGAAGAAGGTAGAATATTATGATTCAGTTAAATCTTATGTAAAATTTACTCGATTTTTCAAACCAATACCTTGTTTTATTTGAATGGAATGCTCAAGATGTCACATGAGTCTCGAGTGATATTATGTGCCATAAATTTTCCATAAACAAAATATTTTAGCCAATAAATCAAAAGAGGAGATCATACTTTAAGTAAAAGACAAAAAATTATTGAAGAGACAGACTAACTAACACGATATGACATATACAAGAACCTTGTTATCCAGTATTGACAACCAATCTAATACTGGTGAAAAATAAGAATGAAAAATTGAGGATATGTAGATATTTCACAGACTTAAACAAGGTATGTCCAAATAATCATTTCCTTATCACAAACTAATGGATACGACATTACATAATAAGATGTTATCCTCTATGGATGCTTATTTTGGATACAACCAAATAAAAATGCATAAATATGATCAAGATCACAACACTTTCAAAACAGAAGAAGGGCTTTCGGGTTGAAGAATATTGGGGCCACATATCAAAGACTTGTCAACAATATTTTTACAAGTCAGTTCGACTAAATTGCAGGTATACACTGATGACATGCTTGTCATAAGCGCTCAAGATGAAGATCATTTAGCTAACCTAGACAAAATATTTTAAAACCTAATAAGGGTCAACCTAAAACTAAACTTGGAGAAGTGTACATTCGTTGAACGATCTAAAAGGTTCGTATGTTATATGGTCAGTGACAAATAAATTTAAGCATATCATACTCAATTATGAAACTTGGCTGTAATAGACCCCCAAGAAACACAAAACAAGTACATATATTGCCATAAAGATAAAAAAATATCAAACAAATTTATTTCAAGACCTTTAAACAAATGCTAACCTTTTATCCAAGTCTTGAGAGCTGCATGATGGTTCAAATGGACTTCGAATAGTGAGGAAGCTTTTAAAAATATTATGATTTGTTTTTTAAATTTTCCAAAGATACTAATAAAGTCGAGCCCAAATGAATCGTTGTTTATATACCTCACATTTTCAAACTATGTTATTAGCATTGTTTTAATAAAGAAATGATAGAAATAGTCCAAATATATACTATGTAAGTAAATATTTATTAAGTGTTGAAACTAGATACTTACAACTTGAAATGTTTCTTCAACATTGGTGGTTGTGGCTAGAAAGATGAGGTCATGCTTCCAAGCTCACATAATCACAGTATTCACATCATTCATTTGAGAAATATACTACAAAAGTTAAATGGGTCTAGAAAGCTGACCATATGGTTAGTTTTGGGGGATTATGACATCTAGTTTGAGTCAAGAATTGTAATTAAAGATAAACCACTGACAAATTAGATAGATTTTTAATGACAAAACAAAGATGATGAAGTAAAAAATACGAATTAAGTATATAAAATAATTAAATCAAGATAAATATGGTAGAAACAACGAACCAAAGACGACGAGGTAGGAAATATGAATTAAGAAGCAAGTTGAATTAATTAAATATGATTACCCTCAAGACATTCAACTTGTCGACCATAAATAGATTTAACTTGAGAAACTGGAAGATATATAACTTGAAGAACCTAAATACATTTAATTTAATGACCCTGAAGATATTTGAGTTGACAAACCTTAAGATATATAACTTGATGACCCTGAAGATATCTAACTTGGCGAACCTTAAGATATATAACTTGATGACCCTAAAGATATTTAATATGATGAATCTGAAGATATTTAACTTGAAAACCTTTAAGGAATTTAACTCAATGACCCTCAAAAAATTAAATTGATGACTTCTAAAGACCGTGCAAGTATTTAATTTGACGACCTTGAAGATATTCAACTTCACGACCGTAAAGATAATTATATTGGCAATCCGAAATAAATTCCACTTAAGACAATATAAGAAATATTCCACTTGATGACTTGAAATGCATTCAAGTTAACAATTTGAAAGATATTAAACTTGATGAACTATATCAGATGTAAATCAACACATCAACGAACTCTAGCTAATTTGTTATACATGAGTTTGACGAACATCCATGTTATATCAATATTTTTAGGTATGTATCATCAAGACAAGAAAAATATAGGTTAATTTACTTAAGTACGAACCTGAGACGTGGAAAAGTGGAGGTATAAAGAAGGAAGAACTTCAAAACTATACTATCTTAATAATATACTCGATCTTTTAATCCTTAAGTTTCATTGTACTTCAACTCAAGAATTAGGGAAAAGTCATCTCCAACCGGTCGAGGGGACGTCTCCAACAAGGCGAGAGGACGTCTCCAATAGGCGAAGGGGCGTCTCTAACTGGCTAGATGACGTCTCCAACACGTCTCCAACAGGTCAGGGGACGTCTCCAACAAGGCCAGGGGACGTCTCCAACAGAGCCAGGGGACTTCTCCAACAGTGCGAGAGGACGTCTCCAACAGGGCCAGGGGACGTCTCCAACAGGACGACGAGACGTCTCCAACAGGACGACGAGACGTCTCCAACAGGACGAGGGGACGCCCTGTTCAAGACTAAAACTCTATTCTCTCTCTAGAAAATCTTTTGGTATTTGATTATGTTTTAGGCATTATCATCATTATATGTTCTCCTTGAGATTTTTTATAATTTTCGCTTATTAAGTGCAAGAAACTTAATATCTTTTCAATAGTTAGGTGTTATTTAGTGAACTATTTTATTCTCACACAAGTATATAGATCAAAATTAAATAAATTTGTCCAACATCCATTCAACCATCAAGTCATGCCGCTAAATGATCTTCTTTATTGTCTGACGTTAGGGTCGGATCATTATCTTTTCTTATGAAGTTTTTTATAATTTTCTCTTACTCACTCCAATAAATTGAATGTTTGGATGTTTTTAAGTTTGTTATTTTGTTCTCATAAAAATATATAGATCAAAATTACAAAAAATTTCCAACATCCATTTAATCCATAAAGTTATAGTTTTAAATGATCTCTTTTATTGTCGACTTACTTTGTGTCATCTTGAGATACTTTGTTCTTACTAAAAGTTCATATGACCCGTCTAAATGTAATGATCCTTCCCTGAAATAAGTTATAATTATTTTAAACAAAAGTAAGTTTTGAAACAGTTTAAATAAAATGATTTTTCTCATCTTATCTCGATATGATCTATACACTTGTTGTTTTCCTACCATAATATAATGACATACTCTTAATGTTTATCTTTTATGTTGAACCCATAAACCTGATTAATATGATTTTCTAACATAAGACGCTTCACTCATAATTTCTCATTGAATTCTTCAATAGAAATTCCATAGTATCAAGTAATAAGTTTAGGTAGTTTGTGGTTAATAATATGTCATTGACATACAATTTAAAATTTGAATGAACTCCCACCAAACTTATAAATTCCATAATATTCTACTAATTTTAACTTAAACTAAACGACATTGTAACTTTGAGAAATTATCACATAATTATGAGACACTAGCTTAATATCATAAATGAATTTGAATTGTTGAATATTTAATTATTACACACAAGTTAGTCATCCCGCGTATGCCGACTAATTTTTGCAATTATCATTTTTAATGAAAATTTTATTTGGTTGAACTATATATCAAACATTCTTAATATTCATTTAATTAAGTGAAACACTAGAGTGTGCATTTTATGTTATGATTGTCTTGAAATAACCCTTCAAATTTCTGAAATGAAGGTTCTCCTAAAGGTCAATATTTTTATATTAATTGAAAGTTGCTTCATATAAGACCTTATGTATATCTTATCTAGTTATCTTTTTGATTTAAGCATGGTTAAAACTTGGGGTTGCAACCTAGTAGTTTCATTTATTTAGATTACAGATAAAATTGAATCATCTTGTATCAATCTTTATTATTTTCAGAATAATTCACACTTAAGAGTTCGAATTCTATGTAATATTACAGAAACTTAATCTGAATTCTTCATTCACATCATAAGAAGCCAAATAATCTTAAGATTGTTAGAGCTCTTTGCATAATATTGGAAGCCAAAACTGAACTATTATGTTATATGAAAAATAATCTTAATGTTTTTTTAATTTAAAGTTGCATAGAAGCCAAACTGAATTCTTTTGTTGCGCCAATAAAGTCTTAATATTTTATCTCTCTCTGTTCGTAAATATATGTAAGGACTATATTAATTTAAGTTCTCACACTTACTTCAGGATGATAGGTTTTTCCTTTATGAACAACTACAACTTCTCTTGAATGAGAATTTGAATGTCAATATATAGAGGGAAATAAAGAGATGACTGGTAATGAATGATCAAATTCTTATCGTCTGAATCTAAACGATCCTTTCAGATTCTTTCACCAAAATCAAAATTATTGTTCATTGATTACTTCCCCCAAAATTAAAATCTTCAAATCTCAAATTAAGATTGTCTCAAATATAAATATTTTTATGGTATTAAATTCAAAATTTTGTAGAATTAACTAGAATATTAAAACAAAACCGTCATGAATGTATTAAATTAAGAAAGGAACGTTTGCACTTTGTAATTACAAAAATAGATGATGACAGTGTTCTTTGAATCATAATACTACCCTTAATGTCCATCATCAAGTTCATATATGACTTACTTATTTACTTCATGTTTAAAAAATTTAAACTTGTCAATAAACTCCACATGTGCTGAAATATATGCATATTAGGGCTAAACGATATCTATAAACAAAATATGTTAGCTTAGTTATCCATGCATATGAATATTTTAATTTTTTAACTTTGTTTTTAAGACTTCAACTAGGATTTATGCACCATATTTCATGTTTTAATCTGGTCCATTGATATATCCAACACATATATGTACAGTCTGAATAGTCAAGAAGGTCTATAAGTAGTTGATCAAATAATTTATCCACCTTATACAGGTTTACCAAACGTGCAATGTTGGTGCGTCAAAAGTGGTCATGTCGGTTTCACTATCAAGGATGCCTACCACATCATCCGTATTTATGATTCCTATATCAAGTGAGTTGGTTTAATATGACACAAATATAACATTTAGTGACATTTTTTGATTTTTTTTTGTTTTCCATCCTTTGCAATCTATATAGTAAGTTGAGGCATCAACTCCCCCAGAATGTGTCCTTTGCAGCCCTAGTGCAGAATTCACGACTCATATCCATTTTGGATGTATTTTTACTCGCCGCATTTGAGTTGTTGCTAACTCTAAACTCAGTTTCACCTTAAATGGTTAAGACTAATTGAGTTGGCTTCAGATGGTTCCGAATTGGTCACAATCTCGTCATGGTCACATTTAGCCGTCTTATTTAATTATGCCTTTTACCACGCGAAGAAGAAAAAAACAACAGATTTTTTTCCAACCCGAACTCTCTCACCTCTGCAATAACACACTGCATGTTCTATGATCTTTGGTTTAGATTCCTCGAAACCAAAATTGCATGATCACGCTAATATCTTTTCCATATTTATGATTTTTTGTCTCATATAGTTTTTCTAACATTTGGGCTGTAGCAGTTTGACTGGATGGACCGCTTTTAATGCAAATATTTTAAAGTTTGATTTTGAATACTGTTATTATAGATGGCAATGGGCCGGGTTAATACCAGGTTTGGGTTGACTTACTTGAGCCCACCTTCTTTTAACTTGAACCCTAACCCGTCCTGTCCCGCTGCGGGTTTAATATTTTTGAGGCCGAACCCGACACACATGTGTCTGTGAGTCAGCCCGACCTGGTCCGCAAACAATATTTTTGCCAATTTGGATTTTACGGTTGAGTTCGACCCGTTCGGAACGCATCTAACTTTATTTTTTAATTTATACAAAAATTAAGATTTAAATTTTTTAAATAAAACCAAATATATTTAAATAAACCATTAAATGTTATTAAAAATAAAAAATATAATTTTTTTTATAAAACAAGCCATCTAAACATGTCTTAGATAATGAGATATAAAACATTAAAATAAACATAAATATTTTTAATTTTTTTTATAGTTTTCAATACTATCATAAATTATTTTATCACAGTATTTTCATCTTCATATTCATTGTCAAAATCATGACAAAATTTTAAAATATCCATATTAAATGTGGCATTGATTTTGTGATATATTTAATATATGATATACTACGGATTAAATAATAATAACTAATGATAAATTTATTTTAAAATAGATTGATAACTATACGAATTTAAATAGTATTGATTAAGTCTACTACTGGAAGAATCTAATTATTAAATATATTATTGAAAATAATATTTAGTGGAAGAATGTGATTAGTAATGATTAGAATTATAAAATTTATATAATATTAAAAACAAGTTTTTTTAGTAATTACTAAATATATATATATATATATATATTATTTATATTCTGTACTTTTTTATATAATGTATATTTTTGGGCTAGATCGAGTTAAGTAAACTAAAAATACATATCCGATATGACCTGTATGCGGATTATCATTTATATTTTTCTACGCGGTCCACTATAAATTCGGATCCAACAAAATCCGATCGAATCAGACCGGTTTGGACCTGTTCAAATTCATCCTTTATTATTTTGTGGAAAATTACCATTTAAGTATCCACTCAACTATTATATGATCATCTAATACTTAAATTTTGTTTTGTTACCTTTTAATATCCATCATAACTATTAAACTCCTACTTAATACTTAACATTATTTTAATACCCTAACTACCCTCACCCTTCGTAGTAACCAAAAATTTATCTTTCTTACTTTTTTTTAAAAAGATTCATATCTTTCAAACCGGAGCTCGGAAAAAATATATGAAAGTACTATCACTTTTGTTTTTTTAAGATGAACAAAACTAGATCCATTGATGATATTTTTTTATTTAAAAAAAATAAAATTTCACCCGTAACAATTCTGAGGAAATAGAGAGAGTTGCAAACAACTTTTAGATTAGTTTTTAAAACAAGTCTCAGATTAGTGCTGACGAAGGTACCAACGGTTATATATAGTTGAAGAGCTATTTTTGTCCAAATTTGAGGTGGAAGTACCAAATGACATTATCCTAATTTCGGATACTAGTTATAATAAGTTAGTTGAATGAGTATTTATTGGTACTTCTCTCTTATTTTTCTAACCATAAAATTATTATTTTATTTTTTACAAAATGATGGACGGATAATCATGCAGTTGGTTTCATACAAATATAAACTGTAAAAATATACAAACATCTGTATATTGTATTTTCTCAACACATTAGTTAAAAAGAAGCTTATTACTATCAGTAAATATCTTCGTCTAAAGTGAAAGTGAAAGTGATATTAAGACAATAATCAATTAGATATAGACTCTATTTAATAGTTTTGACATATATCTTACATATCATCTATGGAACCACAAAATAGATTGAAATTGCAGAAATTATTGGTAAGACAAAGACAAAAACAAGATCATAAGTATGATCACACCCCAACAGTCACATGCTATGTCCCTCTCGCTCAATTTCTAAAACCGAATATTATGATATTTGTGTCCCCCTCCCTCTCTGGGTCTGGGTATGTATTTTAGGGTAGAATAGTATAGGTTATAATATTAATGTTGTTAGACTTAGACAGGTAGTAAGTGAAGAATGGTGATAGTCATGTTTGGAGAAAACGGTTAGTTTGAAGCTTTATTGTGTGTCAGTCATTAGTATCCAACTGGACATCACTTTACCAAAGCAAGACCAAGTCTAAGACTACATTACATATTTACAATTACATGTACATAGTATTTTTTTTTTCGGAGGGAACCCGCAGCCGCTATTCAAAGTGCAATGAGTGCGCACAGGGTAAACCCTCAGTCTGACGCGATAGCCTGCAAACCAACGTCAGAAGGTAAACCACATAAAGTGACAGGCTCAGCCGAGAAAGTGTATGTAGAGGGACTCGAACTCATGACCTTTTGGTCATAAGAATGCCATACTCAACCAACTCGGTTATTCCTTGGAGGCTACATAGTATCTTCTTACTTCTCGCTTCTCTCGTTTTCTCTTTTGTAATCACCCTCCTCCTCACCACTAATACACGAGAATGTTCCATTCCTAGAAACGTTTTTTATATGAATATTATAGTAAAGTATTAAAATACGGAATTTATTAGATTTATAAAATTCATAGATATTTTGTATTAGAATTTAACGTGATTTATAATATGAGTTTTTATGTATTTGGTTTTTTATAAAACATATGTAGCTAAAATAAATTCACCAAAAAATAATCTAAATATAGGCGGTTGATTATAAAATTACTACTGTTTCTTTTTAAATGGTCATATACTAAAATTGAGTTTATATTAGTAAAATTTTATATGTAGTTCATTATCATATAAAATATAAATAAATATCGATTATGGTTAGATAGATGAAATCCTAATTTAAGAGTAATAAAAATTGAAATTTTTAGAGATAAAAAATATATTATTCCAAAAACTTAAAATAACTTAAAGAAATATGAGGCTTTATATAAAAGTTGTTCAAAACCCTAAATTAGATTATAAGGAAATAAAATTAATATGTTAAATAAAATAATATAAAATTTTAATATAGTTAGATTTGATAAGATATTTGAATAAAATAAAATAAAATAAAAGGTTTTTGTTTGGGCTTTTGGACTACATAGTCTTTCCATGGATAAGAATTCGTCCTCGAAATTTCGTCCTCGAAATCACAGCACCATTACGTCAACAACCAAAATTATTTTATTTTATTTTTCAAATTGTCACATTGTGAATTATAATTGTTGACTTTGTGGGGATACGATAAATTCTTCTCGAGTGTTCCTTATTCGAAGTCACAAAACCATAAAGTTGATGAATTTTTTTGGTTTCGAAATCCTTTTCATAACGCTTGAAAATAACAGCCCATGTCCAGTTGATGAAAAAATTGGTTTCGAAAACCTCTTCATAACCTGAGATAACTTCTCGATAAGTAAGTTTTAACTTGATCCGATGATTGGTAGCCAATTTAAACTTTTAGTAACCACTCAATACGATCGTCATTAAAACACCTGGTGTGTCCACTCATACCAAACGATCTTCGAGATCTTCATGACTATAGATGTTGTTCTCTCCTTTAGACATTGAATAAAATGAAATCAAGATTCAGAAACATGTTTGCCCCATAACAGGGACTGAGGCTCTGATACAAAACTGATGCATCAGAATGACGAAAAAAAACAACGATAGATGAAACCCTAATTTAAGGGTAATATGATAGATGAAACCCTAATCTAAGTGTAACTAAGACTTAAATTTTAAGAGATAACAAATATATTATTCCAAAAACTTAAAATAACTTAAGGCATATAAAAGCTGCTCAAAACCCTAAATTAGATTACAATGAATATTAAAATAAATTAAAATTTAATCTTAATACAATTAGATTTGATAAGATATTTGAATAAAATAAAATAAAATAAAAAGTTTTTTGTTTGGGATTCTGGGCTACATCTATATCAAACGTTTCACTTCCATATATAAGTATGAACATATGTCACTAATCCTTAAAAATGGACGGTCGGGCATGTTCAATATTTGAAAATTTAATGTTCGATATCATTTCTTGGTATCTCAGTGTGAAATTGTATGCTTCGGCGTTGCTTTTGGTACACTTTGAAAATGACTCATACTAGTTGGCATATGTTCATATTTATATAATAATGATCCTTCACATGCATCATCAATGTGAGATTTTGGCCGCACCTAAAAAATCCTACTTTCATCCGCTCACTCTAATCAAGTTGTGCACCACTCGAGCCATAAATGTACTGCGAATTTATCTGTTCACTCTAGTCAGACCAAATTATCTAATAGATTGTTGGGAATATGGATATTGTATATAAGTATGGATAACCTAATCTTCACACTAGTATGATATTGTATGCTCTTAGCACAAAGGCCCGTACTGATGAGTCCGAATTCAGCATGCTCCCCGGACAGGGGCAGATCAGCCCAAGGCTTCCGGACCGGACAGATCAGACATATCACATGGACCAGACAGATTACTTTGAACACTATGACCATAGGACTGTTCGAACTATGACAAAAGTACTAAAAAACCTAAACACTTCTTGACTAAGCTACTTGCTCTCCTACTTAGAGCTCATGGGTCTTTGAACATGACCCGGGTCCATTAAACATGACCCAAAAGCCCATAAGGGCCCAAACATCGGGGTATAAATACCCAACCACCTGCATTAACTATAGATAATGAGAATTAACTGCTACCAAGCTACTTAATTATCTCTCTACTCTCTAAACACTTAAAACACCCACACACTTCCTTAAAATACCAACTGAAATTACTAGCCTACCCTCAGGCGATTATTATCCACACCAAATTGGCGACCACAGTGGGAGTACGAAGGTGCCTGAATCAAGCATTCAAAACCAGCTAAGAAAATCTGTCCGTATGAATCCGGACAATCCAGAAGTACCACCAGCTCTGCTCGAAGTGGTGGGAGAGAACGATGAGTACACTATTGAAGAGCGTGATAGGCTCAAGGGTGAAATAGAAGCTCTGAGGGCTGAAAAGGCCAAGCTGGGCGTGAAAGAAAAATACAAAGCATCAGTTTCTCATCACACCGATAACCCTAGGGAGCATGAGTCTTCAAAGACTCATGTGAGCACTAAAAAGACTCATGCCAGTTCTAAAAAGTCTCACCGGTCTAAGCCAGTGGAGAGTTCTGACTCAAGTTCAGAATCTTCTGATAGCTCTTCGGACAGTGATGGAGTTGAAAAATCCTTATCCTCTAGCAGCGATGAGGGTCGAACTAGAAAGAAGCAAAGGCAGATTAAAAAATACTCAAGAAAAAGGGATAGACAAGGAAAGATAAAAAGGCATATTGGGAAGGGATCATCTCATAGTCGGAAGCATGTGGACAAGATGCCGATGGATCCCTTCGCTTTTCACGATGAGCCAGGTATCTTTGCAACTCCCAATGAGGGTACCGTGTTCAGTCGTGGAAGAAATTGGAGGCAATCTCCATTGTCTTCTAAAATTCTGTCCGGAAACCTCCCTAAGAGGTTTGATAGCACCAAGATAGAGAAGTACGATGGCAGTACTGATCCGGACAACCATCTGGAACAATTTAAAAATTTCATGATGAACTTTGATGATGATGACAAACTGCTCTGTAGGGAATTCTCCCAGTCATTCACGGGGAGTGCTCTAAAGTGGTACAACAGCCTGCCTCAGGGTTGTATTAAAGACTTCGACACTTTTTGGGTGGCCTTTCGAAGGCAGTTCGTAGGGAGTAAAGAGCTAAAGGGCAATGGAGACACAATCATCCATTGTGCCCATGAGCCAAATGAGTCCTTGAAAGAATACATAAGCCGTTTTGTGAACACAAAGAATGGGTTGGCTGATTGCTTCGAACAAGTAGCAATAGCATCCCTGAAACAGGGTTTGAACCCATGCAATCTAGCTGATTCGGTGACCAGAAAGAAGGCCATGACATGGGGAGGGTTGCTGAATCAGGTTGGCAAACAAATAAACATCGATGAAACAAAGAAAACCAGGGTGCACAGGCAGGTGAGGTCTACCCCGGTGACACCAAATCCCAATCAGAATCAGTCCGGGAACAAAGCAAGAGAAAACGGACAGGGGCATGGTAGGGCAAAAGCTCAGTCTCAGCCAGCTGCTCCTGCTCAAAGTCAACAATCCAGAAACAAGAGAGGGCCATGGGTCCAACCGGAGTGGTTCGCAGAGTTAAAAGAAAGCGTGGTCACTATCTTTGATAAAACAAAGGATGAGGTGCACTACCGGAGACCGGCAACACTACAGTCTCCCAGAGAGCATTGCAACAACTCTTTTTGCCAATATCACAATGATATTGGTCATACCACTGATGATTGCATAGCATTGAAACAAGAAGTTCAGAACTTGATTGAAAGGGGAAATCTGGGGGCCTATGTGAAAAGAAGAGGGGGTAACAGGCCTGATAACACTCACCGGGTTGGTCCAAGTAATGCTGCTCCGGTGGGAGCCATGGTTATAGTCGTAAGGTTTGACGTGGAATCTGAGTACTTGGATCCTGATCCAACTCGGAACAGAGTGGGTGCTATAGAGGAATGTTTTAGGTCGGTCTCCGGGCTCATTAAGTTTTTCGAGTCGCTTACAATTTTCGGAAGGGACACTATGACAGCTCCTACTGCTTCTTCGAGGAAGAGGCATGTTCATACTTTAGCCTCCCAGCTAGAAGGAGGCATGACATCCTATCAGTCACCAAAATCATTTCCCTTCATTATGTTTGATGAAGATGATTTAAGAAACATTGCTGGCCCTCATGAGGATGCTGTTGTCATAGGAGCATCTATAAGGGGCAATGACATAAGACGAATCTTGGTGGATACTGGAAGCTCCGCCAATATCCTTTTCCTAACCACTTACAAGAAAATGAAAAATCCAGCTGTAATTCAGAATTCAGACAGGTCAATCGTGGGCTTCACAGGCAGCTCAGCAGATGTGATTAGGGAGTTCGAAAAAGAGGTGTTATTGGGCAAGGGCTCTTTCAAGAAAATGGTCAGAATACTCTTTATTGTGGTGGATTGTCCCACTTGCTATAATGCTATTCTAGGGAGGTCTTGGCTCTCTAGGATGCATGCAGTGGCTTCAACAGTCCACCAATGCTTGAAGTATGCTGTTCAGAGGCAGGTTGGAGCTGTCCGGAGCAGCCAAAAGATTGCAAGAGAATGTTATGCCACTGCCTTGGCTCCTCGAACGCTGATGGCAGTCCGTATTGATGAACAATAGCAGTTCGAGGGCCTTTCTGGGGGAGAGGGTGAAATTGATGACCCCAGAGAGACCCCCGGAGTGTTGATACCAGTTGAAGAGGTAGAAACACACTGGTTGGAAGATGGGAAAAGTGTCAAGATAGGGTCTAAAATGCCACTTGTTTTGAAAGATCAAATGTTAAAGTTTTTGAAGAACCATCAACACGTTTTTTCTTGGTGCAATGCTGATGTTACTGGAGTTCCATCAGAAGTGATATCACACCACCTATCCGTCCGGAGAGACATATCTCCAGTGGTTCAAAAAAGAAGAGTTTTTTCTAAAGAAAAGGCTGATGTCATTGCGCAAGAGGTTGACAGGCTCACAAAGATGGGGCACATCAAGGAGTCTCAATACCCTTTGTGGACTGCCAATCCTGTATTGGTGAAAAATAAGAATGGCAAGTGGCGCATGTGCATTGACTTCACAGACCTCAATAGAGCTTGCCCAAAAGACTTGTATCCGGTCCCCCGGATTGATCAGTTAGTAGACTCTACCTCTGGGAACAAGCTGCTTTCCTTTATGGATGCTTTCTCCGGATACAATCAGATTCAAGTAGATCCAAAAGATCAAGATCACACCACATTTGTCACTGACAGAGGTCTTCATTGCTACAAAGTAATGCCATTTGGTTTGAAAAATACTGGGGCTACTTATCAGAGATTAGTCAACAAGGTATTTGCTGATCAAATTGGAAGAAATATGGAGGTATACATTGACGATATGATGGTGAAGAGTGTGGATGAGCAGTTGCACTTGTCCGATCTCCAAGAAACTTTTGCCAACTTGGTAAAAGTGAATTTAAAGTTAAACCCTGAAAAGTGTGTGTTCGGAGTGCAGTCCGGGAAGTTTCTAGGCTATATCATAAGTGAGCATGGAATACAGCCCGATCCGGACCAGTTGAATGCTCTTTTCCAGATGGAACCTCCTCGAAACATCAAAGAAGTACAGCAGTTAACGGGGAGATTAGCTGCCTTAAACAGATTCATCTCAAGGTCTGCGGATAGGTGCGCTCCTTTCTTTCAAACCTTGAAGGGTGCAAAGGGCTTTGATTGGACCCCGCAGTATGATGAGGCTTTCAGGGAAATCAAGAAGCACCTGTCCTCTCCCAAGACTTTGTTTAAGCCAGTTGATGGGGAGACCCTCTTCGTATATTTGGCAGTTTCAAGTTATGCCATCAGTGCTGTGTTGGTAAGAGAGGTTGGTGGTCATCCCCATCCAGTATACTACATCAGCAAAAGTTTGATAGATGCGGAAATGCGCTACTTGAAACTCAAAAAGTTAGCATTGGCCTTGGTAATAGCAGCTAGGAAGATGAGGCCTTATTTCCAGGCTCATCCCATCATCGTCCGGACTTCTTTTCCCTTGAAGAATTTCCTTCAAAAAGCAGACATTTCGAGCAGAATGACTAAGTGGTCAGTAGAGTTGGGGGACTTCGACATAGACTTTGCTCCCCGAACAGCAGTCAAAGCCCAAACTGTGGCTGATTTTCTGGTCGAATTCCACTCCGACAGGGATTCGGAGCAAGCTACTGATATAAAAGATAAAAAAGTATGGGTCGTCCGAACAAATGGTGGATCTAGCACTATGGGGTGTGGTGCAGGGGTATGTTTGACTTCCCCGTATGGAGACAAAATGTACCAGGCTATTTGTTTTGCTTTCAGGGCATCTAATAACGAGTCCGAATATGAAGCAGCTATAGCTGGGTTAAAATTGGCCTACATTTGTGGGGCTAAGAGGGTCAAGCTGCTAAGCGACTCCCAGCTGATTATCCACCATGCCCAAGGCCAGTCTGAGGCTAAGAAGGAGCAACTTGTGAAATATTTACTCCTCCTAAAAAATGAAGCGCTTAAGTTTAAAAGTGTTGTCTATGAACACATTCCCCGGGCAGAAAATGAGCTAGCAGACTCACTGGAAACCATAACATATACGGAGTCATATCCATGGATCCATGTGCTTGAAAGCCCCTCCATTCAACTTTGTAAGGGTAAGGAAGAGGAGATTTTTGAAATACAAGCAAAACAACCTCAAGACTGGAGATTTCCTATCATACAGTATCTCTCCGATGGTGTTGTGCCTCCGGATAAGTCACAAGCCAGAACATTGAAACACAAGGCTCGTGGTTTCATTATGTTAAGAGAAGTGTTATACAAGAAGTCTTACAGTAAACCTCTCCTGCGCTGTTTGGGGGATGAAGAATCACAAATGGTCCTCTTCGAATTGCACGATGGTGAGGGATCAGCCCATTGTGGGTTTAGAGCTTTGACAAGAAGAGTTTTACTCTCCGGTTATTACTGGCCATCAATCATGAAAGATGCTAAGGAGTTGGTAAGAAGGTGTAACCCATTCCAGAGGTACAACAATGAAATTCATGTACCAGCCATTCCTTTAGAGTCAATTTCTGAGCCCATTCCTTTTGCTCGATGGAGATTGGATTTAGTGGGGCCTCTCCCTGTGGCGTCCGGAGGGCGCAAAACTATAATTGTGGCCATTGACTACTTCTCGAAGTGGATAGAATCAGCCCCTCTAGCAGGGACAACATCAAAAGCTGTTATAAAATTCATTCTATCCAACATATGTTGCAGATTTGGTGTCCCACCGAAAATAACAACAGACAACGGGCCACAGTTCGACAATAGAGAAATGGAGAACTTCTGTGCCTCAAGGGGTATACAACATTGTTTTTCTTCACCTTTCCACCCACAAGAAAATGGGCAAGTTGAAGTGGCTAATAGAACTATACTGTCCGGTTTAAAGAAGAATTTGGAAGGGGCTGCTGGGAAGTGGCCTAGTTATTTACAAGAGATCTTGTGGGCCTACCGGACAACACCTGGGGCTGCAACACAAGAATCACCCTTTATCTTGGTCTATGGGATGGATGCAGTAGCTTCCATAGAGGCAACTCTCCCCTCTTTTCGTGTTCATAACTTTTCCGAACAAGCTAATGAGGTGTCAATCAGAGGTCAACTTGATTTGATAGAAGAAAGACGAATTAAAGCTCACCTTCGAGTTGCACACTATCAAGGCTTGATGAGGAGCAGGTTTGCTTCCAAAGTCAAAAGAAGAGATTTCTAACCAGGAGACAAAGTATTAAGGAAGGTCTTCTTACACACTAAAGAAAAGCTCTTCGGAAAGCTGGCCCCAACTTGGGAGGGTCCGTATATGGTTGTTCAAAGAATTAAGCCTGAAACTTATTGGTTGGAAGACAAAGATGGTAGAGTTTTAACTCATCCTTGGAATATCGAGCATCTCCGGATGTACTTGGAATAGCACTTGTGTAAATATTTACTTGTTTGAACATCCATGTATATATTTGGAGGCATACTCTTTCCTCCCCGGTGGCACGGAGAGGTTTTAATGAGGTGTCCGGGCTGTTAAATAAAGTTTGATGCCTTCTTAAAAAATTTCTAAGTGTTTTTAAAGTTTTGTCCCTTGTCATACTATCCGGACTGAAATATCTAAGGGCTATTTAAACTCTAGCCGGAGAACTTAAACACTCTCACAATGCAACAACTAAAGGCTACTTAAACTCTGGCTATCAAAATTAAACGAACAATGAAAGAAGATGATGGTTGCACAAAACAGAGATATTCATTGAATGAAATAACTTAAACTTGTCTTGGCCTTCCAAGGACTTTTAAATAGTCAAGATACAAAAAACCTGTCCGGTCGAGCACCGGACACCATTACAAAAAGAGTGCCTTGGCCTTCCAAGGACTTTAGTTTGAATGAAAAATAAACAAAGTAGATTGTAAGTTAAGGTTGAGCCTTTGAAGATGGCTCACCTTCATCTGCCTTCTTGCCTTTAAAATCGCTTTTGCCTCCATCTACCTTTTTCTTTCCCTTGGGATCATCTTCCTCTTTGTCTGGGCTCTCTCCGGTCCTCTCTTCATCACCGGATGAGGACACACTGGAGACTCCATCCTGATCCTCTTCGGCCATTGTATGATATGGAAGGTCATCATCGTCTACATAAAGCCACAAGTCCCCTAGGTTCCTCTTCAGATATTTTTCATGAAAGAGTAGAACCATGTCAGACCTCACCTTCTCAATCAATAGCTCTTCGCTTTTAATCATCTCGTTGGCATAGGCATTGATCTTGGCTTGAATCATAGCCTTTTGATCCCTTAACAAAGTGGTCTTCTCTTCGGCAGCCTTGGACACTGCATTCTCAAGGGCAATCTTATCAGTAGTTAAGTTGGTGATGACTTTTTCATTTTCCTTGGTTTCTTCCTTTGAGGTAGCAAGGTCTTTCTCCAGACCGGACAGCTTCTCTTGAAGGTCTTTGATGGGTTCCTCTAAAGTAGTGACTTTGGTGGTGCTTGTCTCTTGGCTTCTCTTCAACTCCTCGTTTTCTTCTTTCAACATGGCAGCATTGGAGGTAGCAGTTTGGAGGTCTTCGGACAGCTTTTCCTTCTCAGACTTAAGGTCTTTGATGATGTCTGCTTGACTCCGAACTTGTCTCTCCAGTGTAAGTACCGGTTGCACGTTGCTTAGCAAGGAGTGGGCTATGTTGTCCTTTTCACTAGAGACAATGAAAGTCTTACCATTGAAGTTGACGGTGTTAGAGCTGCTCAGAGGAATGTAAGGCCCTGCGAAGTCGTCTCTGGGGAGGTTGAGGAAGTATTCACCAAGTTCACCAAGACCGGTGATGTCTACTTCATCCATGTTGAGCTCTCCTCCCTCAACTTCATCAGTATGAAAGTCCCTTGGGATCTCTTCAGCATGTTTTGGGTCAGAAGGGTCAGCCTGGAAAAAAGGCTCCGGATCCCGGAGAGCAAGCTCATCTCCCTTAGCAGTCTTTTTCTTCTTGGCTGCCGGGTCTGCCCCTTCACTCCCCTGTTTGCGATTCCTCTTGGAAGCCCTTGGAGGTTGTGGGAGGTCTGCTTCCTGCCTTTCTGTCTCTTGCTCCACTACTTGCAAGAGGGAAACATCGATTTGGCTCTGGGCTGGCCTCTCCGGGTCTGTTGGAGCATCCTTCTCAGCATTAGCAGGATTAGCATCGCTCGCCACCTTCTTGCCTTTCTTCTTGCCCTTCATTTTGCTTGGGGCTTTGGCCCGGCCCGGCAAGAAGAGTGTCCCATCTGGTTCATGGCTCCTTTTAAGCACTGTGTCAGGAGAAGGTTCGGTGGTGAGCTCCTCCCAAGTAAAGTCTCTCCGACCTATGGTGTTCCACAGGTGAGACCTTGCCAGATTTCCACTAGTGAAAGCATTGTGGAATCGGTTCCCCCAGTTCTCTGCGGCCGAGGCATTGATTTTGCCACAAGTGACCTGTCCGGCCTTCAAGTAATCACCGAACTCCTTAGGCAGTTCTGTTAAAGACAAGAGAAAGATCAATTAGTTTAAGCCAACTATAAGAAGGAAGAAGTAGACAAAGATTTAAAGTGGGAGACTTACGGTCACTCCTCCACCTGCTTCTGAGGAGGCTTGGGTTCTCTCCGGAGTTGATCTTCTTTCTGTTTTCCCAAGCGCTATTGACGAACAAAAACTGGCTCCTCTATTTACTCTCAGACTCCAATAGATCATCAACAGCTTTGAAACTGTCCCTCATATTAAAAGTGGTAGAAGGGGAATTGGTGATGTTTGCAAAGATTGGCCACTGCAGCAAACTCTTCCATAGGAAGAGGGATCCCGGACAGCCTTGATGCCATGATGCATGACATCAGAGTATACCAAGCGTTGGGGCTCAGCTGCCTCGGACAGAGTTTGATCAGATGAAAATATCTGACAATCTCTGGGTCAAATGGGAATCTGAGTCCCCAATTAAATAGCTCTGTGAAGAAGACTATTTCATTCAGCTTACAATCCATATGAGTTTCGGGATCTATGTGAATCCTTATCTTCACATTTTCTGGGATCCCCCATTTTGTGCGCATTCGACCCATGTCAGCCGTATGGATGAAAGCATACTTGGTCTTCTGTAAGGCCAAGAGGTATTTAAGTTCGACCTTGTGAAAATAAGGCCCTACCTTCCCTTCGAGACACTCCGGCAGCTCCGGATGCCTCAAGCACAGTTTTTCTTTGCCCTTATCTTTTTTGGCAGCAACAGTGTTACTAGTCTGACCGGAGGGCTCAGACTCAAAAGGGACTTCTTCAGCAGAGTCCTCCATTCTTTCCTCCATGATCGTTGGAGGAATATCAGTGGTAGTGGCCCGGGGAGAATTTAAGCTTGGCTCAGCCTGGCTTCCGGACTGCTGGTTTTCATTATCTTCTTGACTTCTAGTCTCAGGCTGGGGCTCTGAGGCAGAAGTCTCTCTTTGAGGTGCTGGACTGCTAGCCTCCGGACCAGGTAGTCTTTCCCGGGGAGCTCTGAAAGGCACTCCAGACCCAGAACTGCTATTTTTTGCCCCCGATTTTGAGGGAGTGTTCTTGGAGGCTTGCCCCTTAACCAGCCGACTCTTTCTTCGGTCAACTAAATTCTCCGGGGAGTTCTCAATGTCTGATCCCATCGCTATGAAGGGTGAGGGTTTTTTGAAGTTGGTGGCAGTTACTCCTGGTTCGACGATGGATTCTGATTCCTGAACAGAGGAACTAGAGATGATGGGGGAAAGGCTAGGTTGGAATAACTTTCTAGGCTTAGTGCCTTTGGAGGAAGAAGATCCTCGATCTGACTCTGCAGCAGAAGAGATTGGTCTGTCGACAGGCGAAGTAGGTAACCCAGCTGCGATTCGTCTTTCCTTCTCAACTTTTTGTGCCTTCTCCAACTCGGAAAGGTTGAGCCACCCGCCTTTGATCAAAGCAGTCCTTGCTGTAAACATAAAGTATCGAGAAAATCTTTGCTTTAGAGAGAGAAAGCTCTAAGGAAATATGCAGAGTAAATATGAAAGAGATGGTAAAACAGTAGAAAGTGAGTCTGAATTTATAGTAAATCTGGAAAAGGAAGTTGATTCCTAGGAGAATTCGAAAAGTTTGGCAATGATTAAAAGACGGCGCTGATGTCATCATTTGTAATTAAAGAGGTTGCTTTTCGAAGAAGGTGGGTTCGAAATTCAAGGTGAAAAAACGGCTAAAGCAACCAATCAGAGTGTGACACGTGTCCCACGAACTCTGGCAAAAACCGTTTTGAATTCATGAAGCTTTATTTGTCCGGGTAAACCCATAGACCTGTCCGGATTGAAAACTACTTCTGACGTCGGACTGTTTTTCAGGTCTCTGACAAGAATACTTGCTCAAACACCTAAAAAAGGGGCTCCTGATGAGTCCGAATTCAGCATGCTCCCCGGACAGGGGCAGATCGGCCCAAGGCTTCCGGACCGGACAGATCAGACAGATCACATGGACCGGACAGATTACTTTAAACACTATGACCATAGGACTGTTCGAACTATGACAAAAGTACTAAAAAACCTAAACACTTCTTGACTAAGCTACTTGCTCTCCTACTTAGAGCTCATGGGTCTTTGAACATGACCCGATTCCATTAAACATGACCCGAAAGCCCATAAGGGCCCAAACATCGGGGTATAAATACCCAACCACCTGGATTAACTATAGGTAATGAGAATTAACTGCTATCAAGCTGCTTAATTATCTCTCTACTCTCTAAACACTTAAAACACCCACATACTTCCTTAAAACACCAACTGAAATTACTAGCCTACCCTCAGGCGATTATTATCCACACCACGTACGACTTTGTTTTTGGTTCACTCCCAAAAGACCTCATACTAGCTGAGATATGTTCTTGCTTATATATCATTGATCATTCTTGTGTCTAAGGTTTCCCCTAACAAATCTTCATCTTGAACAAAGTACCACTTTAGCCTCATCTCAAATGACTTTCATCGGTCCACTCGAATCAGATTGTGCACTACCTCAGCTATAGCGGAACACCAAATTTATCTACTCACGTTAATCAGACCATACAAGCTGAGTCATATCGATTTACAACAAATATTTTACACTGAGGTTGGTTGGTCTAACTTTTTATAGTGTTACATTGGTAAGTCTTATATCTAACTTTTTATCTATTAATTTTATGAACGATTTTTTTTGTTTTTAAAATTCTCAAACCACTTGTCACCCTAGTGGTATAGTACGTTGGTGTATGATACAACATGAAATATCATCTATATGGGGCACATATAAATCCAAGTAAAGATCTAAAACTTGAGCCTTGCGTGTTTTAATTAAATAACAATGATCCCGACTTAGCCGAATGACTACACGCAACCCAACCTAGTCTCATGTCCAAGTTCCGACTGAACATGGTCGGGTGACCGTAGCATGACAAGAATATTAGTCGCAAAGCCAAACAAACGTATTTATTAGGCCACACATCATAGCATGACTAGATACCTTGGCCAAGCTTACCTCGAATTATAGCCAAGCATATCTCAAGTTCTGGTCAAGTTTGCCTCGAGTTCTAGCCAAGCTTGCCTCACGAATAAATATAAGATAAACTATTCAAACAAAAAACCAAGACACCTGATCGTGCGACGTCGCACGACCAGAAGGGACTTGGCTGATAAGTCAAATGCGAAACGCTTGGTCATGCAACACGGTTAGGACCATACCGACCTGGTCACTCACATATGTATGACCAAAGTGTGCCATAAACCTGGTCTGGTCGTTCACATGATCATCATCTATTAGCACTTAGCATGCGTTCTAGCCATCAATGAGTTTCCCTTTCTCCAACATCGCTAAATGTACGAAAACCGTGTCTCACAATGTATGGAAATCGTGTTTGACCACGTATGGATCAAGAATCCGATATTGTACGACGTAGCAACCTTCACGGATGTACCTTCCCTGATAAAGCACTCTGAAGGCTAGAAAATGTTGCACAAATGAAAAGACATCTATCAAAGGATTCTTCATATCGAGACCACTTTATGAAGAGCCAAATAATTATTTTGTAGGATGGATGAAAGTTAAATGTGAAAAAACTATATTGAATAGTCTAAACATAAATAGAGAGAAATTTTCATCCTACATACAAATCTAATACAAGTGTTCATCACTTTGTTCTTCAAATTCATTGTCTCTTTTCATTGTGATCTTATTTTATTATATTTCATTAAATGTTTAAAGACTATGTTATTTTTACCTCACGAGTGTATTTTTCAATTTTATTTATCTTGATGTATTGCAATGTTTTTTTCTTTGCAATCTATTATGTCTTTTGAATGTGTTTTGTGTGGTAAAAATCTTAGCCATGTTAGCCTAATTTTTAAGTAACTAAAAAGAATTTTATTGCTCAGTTCGTGTCACTTAAATTATACACTAAACAAATATGATTCATTGTTAACTTGGTTGTTGCTTTTACCGAATGAAAAACACTTTATAAACCTTATTGACAGATAAAAAGGTATAAAAAAAAATCTCTGAAACAAAAGAACTAACTACATACATGAAGAACTTCGTGTAACTATATTCCTATATATATATACTCGTGATAAGACACAAAATATCTATATACTTAAAAAATTGATTAAAATGACTTATATAGTTACTATGTTTTTTAAAATGTATCGAAAATAAGTTTAAAAAGTAAAATTCACATATAATCTATTATTTTCTGAAAACACGAGTTCACGAGATTAACATATGGAAAACGAAAAATTCACAAGTTTTGAAAATATATGATACGGTATCTACATGATTGAAAAATTCATTAAAACGGTAATATCTTCACACGCGCTATAAAGTTAATTGTTTGTGCATCAAATCCGTTGTACTTTAAAAAACATTAATCAATCAGATCATCTCGATAAAAAACATAGACACGTGTAGTTATAAAAAAATCAACTTAAAATTTAACCAAACCTAAACACGTATCAATCTAAAAAAATTATAAAATAAATTAGTCCACCATCACAAAACGTGTAATAAAAATAACGGTTTTAAACGATTATACGTATTCTAATGTATGTTCAAATTTTTATATTTTTTAAAAACATCTTTTAACTATTTTTATGTTGGTTTTCTAAAAATAAAATTCTAACATTTAACTTATTTTTTCATTCCAATAATACTAAAATGTTTGTTTAAAAGTATTTATAAATAAATTTGTAAATAGCTAATGTTAACGTCACTTGTTATTTATAAATTGTAAACTTTTTGAATTAACCAAAATAAAGAAAAAACCGAAGTCAGAACACGAAATAGAACGGGAAAGGGTCACTCCTTTTGGCCGGTGGCCCCCGAGTTTCCGGCAAAAGAATGCTGATAGAACGAGTATATAAGCAGAGCAGTAGAAAGAGAACAGTAATCAGGTAAGGACCCACCGTCTTCACCACCAATTATTTGATCATTCTTCTGTTCCTCTCTGTACTCAAGCTGGCACCACTGTCTTCTTCTTCTCAATTTCTCTTAAACCCTAATCTTCAATCTCTCTAAACTCTAAACCAACCACCATTTTACATCAACCAATCAATCACCACAAAAATGATCACTCCAATTCTTCGATTCATCTCCGCTCTCGCTCTCCTCCTCTCGATCGCTGTTCTGCCATCTGCCAGATCGGAACAGCAACAATCAATCTACCAGATCCTTCGTGCCAATGGCCTCCCCATGGGACTGCTTCCCAAAGGAGTCCAAAACTTCGAAATCGACGAAACCGGACGATTCGAGGTCCACCTCGATGAACCCTGCAATGCCAAGTTCGAGAGCGAGATTCACTACGAGAGAAATGTATCGGGGAAGATTAGCTATGGTCTAATTCACGGTTTGTCTGGTGTCACTGCTCAAGAGCTCTTTCTCTGGTTCCCTGTTAAGGAGATTCGCGTCGATGTACCCAGTTCAGGTGTTATTCATTTCGATGTTGGTGTTGTCTTTAAGCAGTTCTCGTTGTCGCTGTTCGAGACTCCTAGGGATTGTACGGCGGTCTGGTATCTTCAGTCGATTACCGAGGTTGGAAACGAAAATGTTTTAGCTCAAGTAGTGCCTAAGGTAAGCTTCTCATTGTATACGATCTTGTTTAATCTAGTTCGATCTCGAGTTTTAGTTTAAATCTAGTTGTTCAATGTTTTTGGCATTTTGAGCAATTATGACAATTCTAGTGGTTTTCTTGTTTAGTAAGTAATTGAAGTAATCATATTAATCTGCAGATTCAGTCCAGGAAACTGCGGTACGGGCATGATCAGGATACTCTTGGGACAAATGATATGTAGAATCTGAGCATAAGTAACAACCCTTGATTCGGATTCGAACAAGGGTTTCTTCGATTCATTTTGTAAATTCATCGGAGAATATGGTTCGATTGTTATTTATATTTTATTTTATCAATTTATCATATGTAGTGCAGAGTCCTTGAAAATAGTCAATCTGGAAAAAATTTGTATGTACCATCAACTATGTGTCACCTATAGGACTTTATTACTTGCTCGTGAAGTTGCGAGCATTTGGTCGAAAGATGTCACTGGTGATATCATAGATATTTTAAAATTTATTTGAAGATGAATTAAACTCGGGGTCTCTTTCTGTACTATAAGCTTCTTATTTATAAGAGAAATTTATCTTCATGAGCCAATGTTTACACGTTGAATGTTTTGAGTGTATCTTGAATGCTACGGCAATTGCTGCACTTAGTTCTCTTATCTTTTGATTTTATGATTGATACTTTGCCACGATCGGTCAAATATGCTGTGCTGCTATAAAGTCGCATTGAATAAATCGACAATCGTTGCTTTTTTTGAAAAGACGATTCGGTTTTACTTTTTATCTTTTTGAACTCCTCTTCAAGAGTTCTTGGCTTACGCCTTGTTTGGCATTGACAGGCTGTTTCGAACGTTTGTTTTAGTAGTAGTGGATTTTATAGAATTACCGTTTCTTTCTATCCTCGTAGAATTACTACAGCGTGTAGATTGGTTACGCATAGTTCTGGTTTAGGTTGTGCTAAAGGGTTCGAGTCAGCACTATATATCAGATTAGACGGTGTTTGGCGTTGACACGTTGAAATGATCATTTATTTGCCAACTTAAAGTCTATTATTGTTAGGAATTTCGGCATTTATGTCCGATTGTTTTGTTAGTTAGTCAGTCTGCATGTTTATATGTCAAAAGTCATTTACTTTCTTACCCGAACAATGGTGGCATATATTGCTGATGTACTTTCAAAAGTTAGTAGGTTCTGTTCCTTGTTTGGTTTAACTTATTAAAAGCACATTGCTTCTTTGACATTTTTGGTTATTCAGGACAACAAGTAGATTTTCATCTTCAGGTTTTTTTCTATTTTTTAGCATTTCTTGTGGACACCAAGCTTATTTCACTTGTTCTTTCTTTGTAGCCACCACATGGATGTGGTCATCTGTTATTGGTTTTGGCATGTGCCATAACTTAATGAAATGTCAATTTCTTTGTTTTTCGCCTACTGGACATGTGATCTTAAATTTCTCATTAGATCTTTTTTCTCTTACGAATTATTTTCTTTATCCGAATGTTCTGCCGATTTCTTTATTTGTAAGTTCATTACTGTAGTCAAACTGGAGATGACTGAACTTGAAATTCTTGATGTTGTATCATAAGGGTGATACTTGTAAACCTTCTTTCTGATCCGGTGTCATTGGACTTTGTTGCTTATGGATGGTTCTTTTTACATGCATAGATACTTTTATAAACTTTTTATTATTCAGTTTCGTCTTTTTGTCATATAGAGGAGCCAATAGAAAAGTGAGCGACCTTTTCTCTAGAAAGGACAGTATTTTCCTTGCATACGGTAGATATTGGATGAATATCTGCAGACGAATATTCAGGAGTTCAAATTATTTTCTTGCAACTTAAATATTAAAATATTAGATTGATGTCCAAGTCCTTAACATGGGCATTTGTCCGGCCCCAAACTTAATACACTTTTTTGGCAAATTTATGAACTAATAGGCTACTTTTAAAAATAAACAATAAACCATATTAGTTCAAAAAAATCATGGAGCTTTGGGTGTTTGATAAATTTCTTTTGAAATTTTAAAATCAATACTATGAAATAGAAATGAGAATTAAAACAAAAAATATATATATATTAGAAAACGAAAACCAGAAGCACATGAACACATATACATTAGTATTAAAAAACCAAAACCGCAATAAAATAAACAATAAAACTAATCAAAGCATATACTAAAACTGGTTTCCAAGCGGTCTTTTTAGTAATCCTAATGCATTTTTTAATTTATGAGTTTTTAGTATTTGATATTTTGAACGATCAGATCAATCAAAAAATTTGAAATAAAAAAATTTGAAATAAAAAAATTTGGTATTTTGTTATCTTCTTAATGAAAAGAAATTAAAGATGATTTATGAGACTCAATTTTATAAAATTTTAATTTTATAAAATTTAAAAAATACTACATAAAAAGAAGAAATCACATTAAATCTGGTAATGATTTGTTTGTTTGTTTTTTTATAAAAAATAATATTGTATTGAATAAAATATGATTATTTATATTTTTTACACGTTTTATTTACCTCAATTGATACAAATTAATGACATGCCAATGAGACCACCTTTTATTGGGTTTATGGAGCTTAATAATTATAATATCATAGTAATGTAACTTAGTAATGTAAGTATCTTAGATCTAAATAACTATTGATTCAATTGACAATCACGTTATAATTATCCAATTATTATATGGTGATTTTGTTTAAATTAATATTGATTATATTTAAATGTAAATATAACAACTTGGATACTATAAATCTACATTAATGCAATATCACATCAGACCACATTATGTACTAAATGTATACACTTAAATGTACACTAAATAACGTTGTTGTATTTACAAGTAGCTAAATTTATATTATCATTTTAGACGATAACCAATAGAAAAATAAAAGAGGTTGGTCACTTAAAATTGTAGCAGTTCCTACAATAATCATGTTGTCAATTAACAGTTAAATGATCTTTCACTTCTCATGTCGTGAAACATATAAATCACATGACCACGTGACCGCTATATGTCAATTCACAACAAATTCTCATCAACTGAATTGAGATCGCTAGATCGTACATAATATACAAGAGATGCAAGAGCATAATTGAATATTTTATCTTTTAACTAAATCGTATATGAACCAAAGCTGAGAACAATGTAATTTGAAATTAAATTAAAGACTGAATTACAAACAAACTCATATTGATTATAAATTATCTTCTAGACTAAGTAACATCCACATGAATATTATGCTTATAGAATACAATATGTAACATCCACATGAATATTATGCTTATAGAATACAATATGCATTGAAACTTTAATATGAGAAAATGAAAAGAGAGAGTTATATTTTAAAGTTTTTCTTATAATCTTAACTCACGTGAATTTTAGATTTTATTCTTATATGCTATATTCTAATTTTATTAATGGTACTGAACTAAATATCTTTATTTATTTGGATGTTATTTTGTGAACTACAAAAAAAATCATAAAATATGCAATTTTAAATCACACAAATTAATTTGAACATCCACTTAATCCAAAACAATCATGGTCCTTAAATTATCTCCTCAATTGTCTGAATTTTTTATGTCAATATGCGATAGTTTGTTCTTTTCAAACACTAGAGGACTTGTGTCCTAATGCATAATGGTTCATCCCAAAAATAGTTAATTTTTTACTTAAGATTATTGTCATGAATTATAATCTACCGTGAAAAAACTTGAGCATACATCAAGTTTCCAATTGTCAAAATGTATAAAATATTTTGTATCACTTTCTTTTCCAAATTAATCTTGAAATCTTGACTAACAGAACATGGTATTTTGTATCTCTTACATTTTCATATCAAAGTTGTTTATTGATTACTTTCACCCAAACTTAATATCCACAAAATTATTAACTTATGTCTAGATTTGTGTGTAAAAGTCTAAAATTTAATTCTACGAAATAGATTGAATGGTGACATAAAATTATGTTTATTGTAATGGACTCTAGTTTACATTTTTCAGGCTCATAACTTTGCTTTCGGTGGACATTTCCAAACATACAAGTGTTTCAAACACATATTTCGCTAGTTTAAGATTAATTTACCATTTTGATCACTAATTTCAAATTTATTTGTTTCAAAATGAATGATTATACTTTTGAACTAAACAAAATGAATTATAAAAAATTTCGTTAAACCATTATACCTTTTTAGTGGCAACCACCATGGTCAGATATATCATACCTAATTCTTTTACGAAAGTGGTATCTTACTTGAGTTTAAACTATTGAACTTGTCAATGAATCTATTTATGGTTAAATATATGCATAATAAGAACAAAAGATATTTATGAATATTATGTGTTATCTAGACCACTCTTACATATGAACAATTTGTATATAACTTTATGAATTTGTTTTAAGATTTATATTTATATGTACCAGACACACGTATGAACAATTAGATAATTGATTAGGTCTGTGGGACCTCAAGCATCTAGCTTGTCAACCTTTTTATAGATCTGACCTAAATTCATGTGACAACAGTATGCTTATTTTCCCCATGATATTAATTTGTATTATATTTTCCCATGATATTAATTTGTTTTATTGTATGATACAAAAATATGAGCATCATTATAAAAAAAAGTAATTATATCATATGTATACACTTATCTATTTGCAAATCTTCTATGTAAAGTCATCATATTTTATAAATATATTTACCATTATTTAATTTGGTATTTTATTGTATCTTAAAACTGAAGAGAAGCTATTATTGTTGCAGTTATATAAGCCCGTTTAGTGTTTCTAAAAACTAAAACTAAACTAAAATGAGGAAAAGACTAAATGCATGGAAGCAACTTTCTTGGTCGAGCAAAATTTCAAACCTCATATAATCCTTCTGAATATATCCCATATTTTTAGAAAACAATGAGCCTTCGTGATAAATTTCACTTAACATTCTTAAGATTTGAAATTGCGTGCAACTAAATTATACTTTCTATTAACTTGTATTTTCATGAGAGAAATTTTGCCAAATAAAACTCTTTAGTGTTCAATATTTAATTATTATCCTTGTTATTATGTAACTTTTATACTAAAACAAATTCATGTAGTTCATCATAATTGAACTGGGATGAAAAAATTGCATCATTGTGAAATGTTTATGAAAAATGAACATTGATAGACTTATAACTATTTTTTTTATAAATTTTACCATTTACATTATCTATAACAAAGTTTAGTCCTGATTTTTTTATTTAACAAACTTGAATAAAACTAAAACAACTAAAATATTGAGAATAAATCAAATTTTAAATTTTTGACAATGAAATTTACAAGTATCTTAATTATCTCCTTCAAAAATATACTATAATATGCTTAAATAATATCATATAGAATATAATTAAAGTTTTATGGTTGGATCATATTCTCATTACTATTACCCTCTTATCTCGCGTTTAAAATTGAGAGTAAGAACATTTGACTGCTAAATTACATATTCTAATAGAAATCATGGTATTCATAATGAACAAATAGATAACATTTTAATTCTACTTAAATAATATATTATACTTTTGAATATGGTTTCTCAAAAGGTAAAGCTAAAACCTACGTTTAATATAAAATATAATGACACATTACATAACACCACTCACATAAATTAACATAAAAAAATGAATTGTTAAAGTTTTAACTTCAGAAAAGCATTCATATGAACATACTCATCATAATCCTTAATAAAGATGTGACTCATAAGATATTATAAGTTACATTTAGATACCAGCTCCTTAAGAAAGATAATATAGGTTCATGATTGAATCTAAAAATAAGCAAACCATTGTGTGAACCAATATGACTATTTTTTGACACACTTAACCAAAACAATTCAACAATAAAGTCCGGTTGTGCATGAGAATGCAATGTGTTAACTCCAAAAATATATTACACAATGATTTAATAGCTTTAGATAAATATATGCATAGTATTCATGTGGGTCGTCCTATAGTAACAACCATGTGCACTGACATCAACTCCCAAACACCTTTTATGTAAGGCTGGCATAGACGAATGCCATTCAGGTATGAAAATATAAAGTCTGCTCTACAATTTTAGAGAATGAAAATATGAAGTGTTATTACGTGGCTCATGCTATACAATAGACGTTCCAATTGAAAATAACTATTTTATTTCATTTCACCACAACATGAACATTTTTAGCAATCATCAAAATTTTAAAAAATTCAATAAAAAGTTCATATTTCTAAAGCAGATAAATGTCATTCAAACTTTGAACCCAAACAAAAATATTTGGACATGTACAACATCACCATGTGCAACTCAAAATCTAATTGTAGGTCATTAATCATATATTTCGAAGGTTATACATTCACATCTTACCAGTGGTGGGAAAAGTAACATGACTCGTGGTGGTCATAACCAGTTCATTATTGTCACAACATATATGAGCTTGCCACGAGACTCAGCAATATAATTGCTATAATTCTGCACTCTGAAAATCACTATAATGATAAATTAACACGTGGTGGAACCTTAGTAATTTCCAGGAATGAAAAATTCCTAATATATTTCTAAATTAATATATTTCTTAATTTTGGGATAAGAACTACATTTCTTTAGTCATACACATATACATAGAATCATAAGATATCATTTTCTAAATTCAGTAAATCTAAAATTAAATTATGTGATAATATACCAAATAGATGTACACAATCTCAATCGTACATACAATCGGATTCTCAAACCCAATAACTCTACCATACTAATCTATAACCCAAAGAAAATAAATTGGGAAAACTAAATAAAATTTTAATAAGTACATGTTAGGCTCTCATACCAATTGTTGATTTTAGAAAGCCAAAACCTCAATAAAATGAACATTTAAACTAATTTGTAAGTAAGAAATTGAGTTTCTAAAGAAGAACTTCAGAATATATGACACCTTTAGCGATCTTATTGGTGCGAGTTTTGAAACGAATGCAATGACTATTTTCAGATTACGTAAGATGGCTATCTAATTATATTTTTAAAGGAGTTGAAGCTAAAAAATATGTATGTATTCAATATCCTAAATTTGTGTGACACTTTATATAAGATCTACGTCAAGAAACACGTAACAATTATACTGAAAAAATTAACAAAGTAATAAAAAAGTAAGAGAAAGTTTAAACACAAAGGTTTATAGTGGTTTGACAACTTACCTATATCCATTTTGAGCCACAAAAGATATCATTCCCATATTGTTCAATAGTCACAAAAATTTATAAAATAAAGATAACAGATTAAAACAGAGTGTTTACATAAACTCCAAATCTATAGCTCACATTCAATACTCTTCCAAGATCGATCTTTGATCTACTAAGTATCTTCTATCTCTATCTCTGTTGCACACTCCACCTAACTCCTCTCAGCCTCTTTAAAGTCCACCTCAACATAATAATGTAACAAAATTCAAGATAAATAACTATTTTTGTTGTAACAAGGAGTAATTTATTTTGGTGTAGCAAAAGATCGATCTAATCATTAGAACCGATACTTTATACCATATGCCACACTTAAGAGCTCAAATCCAGGTTTTCACCCACTTGACTAGTGTAGACTTTATTTCATCCATAATACTTTATTCCAAAGCAACCTCCACCTTGTATGAAAGCTTGTGACCTCGCATGGATGTATCAATGTCTTCCCAACTTTAGCAGCCATTGTCTTTATCATGGATTCCTGGTTGATAGACTTGCTCGGTTTGACCAATGATTTCCTAACTAAAACAGGAAATACCTCATATGATGTCATTCTAGTATAAGCATTTTTTCATCTTAAACAAAGGCTACCAAACCGAAGCAACCAATACCTTACCCGAATAAACTGATGCCTTGGAAATGCTTAGGCATATACAATCGGTGCCTCAACGACTCTTAAACATACTCAGTTGAAGAATTCAATCAGTTATGCTCACTCACCAAGTCAAAACCATACTTTCACAATTCTCCATCTTGTTTTGGCTTCTTAAAATAAAATACAGTTGTGGCTCTTTTATCCCCCTTTACAAGGGCCTCAAATGATTTGTATATAAACCAACTCCAAGCAATTCTTGAACCTGCTCGTTGTCACTAGAACCTTCATCGCAAATTTCTCTTCAACATTGATGAGTCCAGATTTTCTCACCACTCAATGTGGGAACCGGACAGGGGAAATTCGGACAAAAACCACCCACTGAACCATCCGAACATGACTAATATACTAAAAACTAACTCCCTTCATGACTAAGCTAATTACCTACCTGCTTAAAAACTAATGAGTCATTGAACCCGACTTGAATTCATACTAAAAGCCCATATGGCCCACAATTAAGGGTATAAATACCCAACCACTTTCATTAATGAGGGTAATGAACATTTGATACAACCAGGCAACTCAAATCTCTCACGAAAAACTACTTAAGCATTAAATACCCTTGAAACATCACAAAACTCTAGACAAAATTACCCTCAGTTGAAAATAATCCACACCAAAATGGCGACCATAGTGGGAGGCGACAGTGCCTGAATCTAGCATTCAAAACCATCAAGAAAAACCAGTTCGGATGAATCCGGACGTGCAAGAAGTGCCACTAGATTTGGCAAAAGTGGTGGGGGAAAATGATGAATATACGATTGAGGAGCGAGATAGGTTTAAGGTTGAAATAAAAGCTTTGAGGGCTGCCAAGAGGGCAGAGATGGGCACAAAAGAGAAGTCTAAGGCGTCAGTAGCTCATCATACTGACAATCCAAGAGAGCATGAGCCATCAAAGACCCATGTGAGTGCAAAACAAACTCATGCTAGCTCAAAAAAGTCTCACGGGTCTAAACCGGCGGAGAGCTCAGATTCAGACTCAGAGTCTTCTAGTAGCTCCTCAAATGAAGATGGATTTGAAGAGTCCTTGTCATCCAGCAGTGATGAAGGCCGTTCTAAAAGAAACAAAAGTTGGTAAAAAAGTATTCAAGAAAAAGGGACAGGCATGGAAGGTTGAAGAGGCATCTGGGTAAAGGATCGTCTCACAGCCGGAGACATGTAGACCGCTTGTTAATGGATCCTTTTGCCTTCCATGATGAGCCAGGTATCTTTGCAACTCCTAACGAAGATACTGTATTCAGTCGTGGCCGGAATTGGAGACAATCTCCATTGTCCTCCAAGATACTGTCCGGAAACCTTCCTCAGAGGTTTGACAGTACAAAAATGGAAAAATATGATGGCAGTAAAGACCCGGATAATCACTTGGAACAATTCAAAAAATTTATGATGAATTTTGATGATGACAAAAAATTACTTTGTAGAGCATTCTCCCAATCTTTTACGGGGAGTGCTCTGAAGTGGTACAATAGTTTGCCACAGGGCTGCATCAGAAATTTTGACACTTTTTGGGTGGCCTTTCGGAGGCAGTTTGTTGGTAGTAAGGAAGTAAAGGGCAATGAATGTTAGGTGCGACCAAAGTCCCACATCCCACATCGTTTAAACATGGGAAGAAAGATCAGTATATAAGTTAAGAATACATCTCCATTAGTGTGAGGCCTTTTGGAAGTGGACCAAAAGCAAAGCTGTGCGGGCCAGTGGGCCCAAAGCGGACAATATCACACTATTGTGGAGATTGGAGTATTCTTACTTATATACAAAAGCGGAATATAATGACCCAATATTCCCTACAATGGAGACACAATTATCCATTGTGCCCAAGAACCAAATGAATCCTTAAAAGAATACATAAGTCGTTTACCTGAGGCCAGGGCTTAAACCCTGGAAACTTGGCTGATTCAGTAACCAGGAAAAAGGCCATGACATGGGGAAGGTCTCTTAAAGCTTGTAATCGCCTGCTCTGGTTCAACAACGGGCTCTGATTCTTGGACCGAGGAGCCTCAAGCGATTGGAGAAAGGTTGGACTGGAATAATCTTCTAGGTTTAGAGATTTTGGCAGAAGACGAACCCCGATCAGGCTCTGAACTTGGTGTGACAGACACAATTATCCATTGTGCCCAAGAACCAAATGAATCCTTACAAGAATACATAAGTCGTTTACCTGAGGCCACGGCTTAAACCCTCGAAACTTGGCTGATTCAGTAACCAAGAAAAAGGCCATGGCATAGGGAAGGCCTCTTAAAGCTTGTAACCGCCTGCTCTGGTTCAACAACGGGCTCTGATTCTTGGACTGAGGAGCCTCAAGCGATTGGAGAAAGGTTGGACTGGAATAATCTTCCGGGTTTAGAGCTTTTGGCAGAAGACGAACCCCGATCAGGCTCTGAACTTGGTGTGACAGACTTGTCAATAGGAGAAACAGGGAGGCCTGCAACAATGCACTTCTCACGTTCGACTTTTTGAGCTTTTTCTAACTCTGACAAGTTGATCCACCCACCTTTAACTAGGTCGTTTCTTGCTGTGAACATAAACTCACACCAAAAGAAGGGTTTTTTGAGAGAAAATAATGAAGATGGTAAAATAGTGAAAAGTGGACTAATTTATACTAAAAGAACAAAAGATGCTTTGATACCTAGGAGAATACAAAAATATAGGAGTAATGATTAAAGACGGCGCTGATGTCACCAACATTAATTAAGAGGTTACTTTTTAAAGTAAGTGGGAACGCCATTCTAGGAGAAAAATGGCCGGTGAGGCGAATCAGAGGAGGACACGTGTCCCACAATCTCTAGCAAAACCGTTCAGTTTCTAAAAGTTTAATTAGTCCGGATAAAGCCGTTACACAATTCGAAATCTGTCTGGACATAATTACGAGTACACATGAACTATTTTTTAGGTCTTGTCAAAGGCATTCGAACATGACCTAAAAAGGGGCTACTGATGAGTCCGGATTTTCTCACCACTCAATGTGGGAACCAGACAGGGGCAATTTGGACAAAAACCACCCACTGAACCATCCGAACAGGAGTAATGTACTAAAAACTAACTCACTTCATGACTAAGCTAATTACCTACCTGCTTAAAAACTAATGGGTCATTGAACTCGACCAGAATTCATAAGTGTGACCCAAAAGCCCATATAGCCCACAATTAAGGGTATAAATACCCAACCACTTTCATTAATGAGGGTAATGAACATTTAATACAACAAGGCAGCTGAAATCTCTCACTACAAACTACTTAAGCATTAAATACCCTTGAAACATCACAAAACTCTAGACAAAATTACCCTTAGTTGAAAATAATCCACACCAAACATTACTTTCAATGACTGAATTTATATATTATCTTCGCTAACAATAAACTTATCATCTACATAAAATAGTAGATATATACTGGTAGAATTAATATTCTTCACATAAACACAACTGTCATAACTGTTTCTTATATGCTCATTTATGACCATAAAATCACCAAAACACTTATACCAGCGCGTGTGAGATTGCTTCAAAACATACAATTCTTCGTTCAAGAAACATATATGGTCATTCATTTATTTGTCTATAAATTTTTAGGTTGTTTCATGTACATAGTTTCTCAATGGTCTCGTATTGGAAAGATGTCTTGACATCCATATGGTCCAACTACATATCAAACTTGACAGCCATTGCAAGTGCGATCCTGATTTAACTTATATTTCATGACATGAGAGAATATCTCTTTGTAATCTACACTATCTCATTAAATGAATCCTCTACAAACTAGTTTGACTTTGTACCGAGCCACTTCAACCCCATAAATTTATCCCTTCCTCATGAAAATCCCGTTGCAATCAATCAGTCTCTAAACTTCAAGTTAGTCTACCAGATCCCATATGTTATTGTTCCAAAACAAATTTATTTCTTCAATCATCACAACAAGAAACATGGATTTTTCCTCAATATCTATTTCCTACCTGAAGCGCTCAGGTTCATATCAAATTACTTTAGATGAAGTAGCCAATGCAAAATCTATCATTTTGGCATACATGTATATTTGAGAATCTTGGATGAATTTTCTGGTCATGTCCCTTGCTATCTAGTAGCCATGTTAAGCTCAACTACCTTCATATCGATACACCTTTCTTGTCTAGTTGTATTTGATGACTCAGATCCCCTTAAGCCATTGACATATTATGATCCAATTGGATTCACCTCAATCTAAAGTGTGTCTCTTCCATCAGGTTGGGTTTCAGGAATTTCACCACACAAACAAGGATAATAATTCTTGTTAAATATCATATCCTTCCTGACCAGACACTTTCTATGACACACTTCAAAACACCATAACTTGTAACCCAAAGAATAGACACTTCAGGTTTCTTGGTTGCAACTTGTCTTGTTTGATATGTACATAAGCAACAAAACCAAACACTCTCAAATTAGAATAATCAGAAGGTTTCTCGTATTACATTTCTTGTAGAGTATTTAAGCCAATAACAGTAGATGACCATATGTCTGTGAGGTAACATTCAATTATTATCGATTCAGCCTAAAACTGCATTTGGAGCTTATCAGTAACCAACATTCACCTCACAATCTCAAGAATGGCTATGTTCATTCTCACGACAAGACCATTTTGCTATAATTTTCTCGTACATTTTTATAACGAGTAATCCTTGTTGCTTTATAGTAATCAGTAAATTCATTTATGCATATCAAGATCATTGTCCATCCTAATTTTTTTACTTCTCTACTAACCTATATTTCAAATATGATCCTCCATTGCTTGAATATATTAAAATCTACTCTTTTTGATTTTAACAGATAAATCTATAGCTTACTTGGGTAATCATCATAGTAAGAGAAAGTTTGAATACATAAATTTATAGTGGTTTGCCAACTTGCCTACATTCACTCTAAGCCATAGAAAATATCATTCCTATGATTTTTTAACATTAAAAGTAGTTTACAAGATAGAGATAATGGAGAAAAATAGATTGTTTAGAGAAACTCCAAATCTAGAGCTCGCACTCGATCTCTTTCAAGAATGCTTTCCGATATACTAAGTATCTTATCTTTTTATTTCTATTTCACACTCCACCAAAGTCCTATCAGTTTCTTTAAAGTCCAAAAAACACTATATATTATGCTTGGTGACAATATTTCTCCTCAAAAAAATATAACAAGCTTCTTCTTGTAGTTGCATAAGCCCATGGCTATATGGCCCTTTTGTACAAACAGAATTAGGCTTTATTTGAGGCTCAGTTATCCGAATTAGGCGTTTTGACCACTCAAATCGTACACATAAAAAATCCCAACGAATTTTGAAAGAATTCTTAAAAAAAAAGGTGGGTGATGAAGTTTAGGCCTAAAAATCCACCGCTTAGCCCATCGTTTTGCTGTTTTTGTTATTTTTATGCATTTTCTTATTTTTGTTATATTTAATTAAAATACTTAACCAGATCCAATCGCTTTGAAATTGAACTGAGATTTATTTTATTTTGTCAGACTTTTTGAATCAAATTTGAGATTGTTTTTTCTCTAAGTCTCTTATACTCTAACCTAGGGTTAAGTTTTATATATACACTGTTTCATTTCTTTCTTCTTGATTTCTTACAGCCAATGACTCTGTTTTGACACCAGTCACCATCACTCGACATAAATAAACATTTATATTGTAACAATGAGCAAGTCAAGGTTGTCACCCACTTGTCTAGTGTAGAATTTAATTCATATGTAGTACTTTAGTCTGAAGTAACCTTGGTTTGTCTGAATAAAACCCAAGCTCGTGACCTCACTTGGATGTACCGATATCTTCCCAACCGTAGCAACCAATACCTTTTTCGTAGAATTCCTGGTAGATGGACCTTCTTGGTTTGACCAATGGCTTTCTAACTGAAACATGTAATGCCTCATATAATGTCATTCTAGTATAAGTAGTTGCTCAACTTACACAAATGCTTCTAGACTGAAGCAACATATAGCTTAACCAAAGAAACCGATGCCTTGGCAATACTTAGACCTATATAGTCAATACCTTCACGATGCTAAATCATACTCAGTTGAAGCATTCAGTCTGTTATGTTTTACTCACCTAGTCAGAACTATACTTTTACAGGTTTTTAGGATATGATATAGATAGAGATGATACAATAAATCTAGTGATGATATGATTATTTATATCTTTGAAACCCTAAATATATGTTGCATAAAGTTATGGATGAAAGCATTAAGCATAAGACCGTCTATTAAAAAAATAATTATTTATACTCATTTTCTCCTTATACACTCCATAGAGTTTAGTTGATAAGATCCAATGAGCTTGTGCCTTTGGGAACCACTACCACATTGGACTCATCAATTATAGTGTTGGAACGAAAGAATTCTCCCTCTAAGTTCTCATTAGTCCAACTAGTATACATATTATAATAGTATATTATACTCATATTACTAATCTATGGTTAATAGAATTAATATTGATCAAACTTTTTTAATTTACATATACGACACGTTTTAATTATGTATATTTTTATTAAATTTTTAATATGTTAGGTGTAGGCACAAAGTAACAAGATCAAAAACTTCTGGAACTTAAGTGCATGAATTTCTAAGATTTAAGTGCATGAACGATTGTGACTCTAAAATATAATAAGCATGAGCTCAATCGAGACTTAGGTATAAAATATCAGCTGGAATCTAAGAGAATGAGCTATGATGACTGAATAATAACTGATGGAACCAAAATGCATGAACATTACCTAGTGTAACTTGGGTGCACAGAGTTTGTTGTTGGAACTAAAGTACATGAACACTATCTGTTGGGACTTAGGGTTAAGATCATTATGTACCAAAGCTTCTAAATATACTTTGATCTTTATAGATGAAACTTGAGTTTAATATTTATGAGAATAATTTGAATTGATGAGACATCATCAACTATTGATAAAAATACATTTGATCTGAGCATAGTTGTAAGTTGGTCAAAATAGTCTCGGTCGTTTGAGAGAACAAACTTGAGCCTCAACTACTGTTTCACCATTTAATGGTTTTATAAATAACGATGAATTAATAGGAAGTTGTGAGCAAAATAGCAAGTTACCAGAGAGAAAATAGAGCGTTTCTATGGGTTTTAGAGAGATTATCAAAGTTAGAAACTTCTTGAGAGTAAACACTTAAAGAAATATTGAAGAGTCATAGTTTCTTTTTTAAGCTGAAGAAGCTTTTGAACAGAAATGAATAATTGCGTTATTTGTGTTTGGGAATTTCTTTGTAATCTTTCTTCCACGTAAAATCAATATTAGTTTTTCGTGGATGTAGAGTTTTTTTCACAGTTAAACCACACTTCATTAATTCCACACTTATTGGAAGTTAATCACTATTGGATTAAATCTTGACCTACTGCCAAAACTCGCACAAACTTAGCTAAATTTCTCGGCCAACTATCAGAAGAATTTAACATTTTAATTTCCATTGACCTCGATTTTAAAATACTTTTCATTGGTTTACCTATCATAATATTATCACAAACATAGAATATAAGTTTACAAAATATTACAACTGAATTTTTTTTAGCCTACTAAACACTATTATTATTTGTAATTGATTAAGCAAAGAAGGCTATGATAATAAAGAAGACTGGTTATCTCATGTTTCGTAATTTATTTATGCCATAATATTTTATGATCATAACATATTTTCTATTTTATTTTGAGTGTTCATATCATTTAGGTATTTTTATACTTACACGACATATCTAATCTATATTTATATAATATATAGTAAAAAATATTTTTGTTGGAATTATAATCTGATTGAAGACACAAACTTACAATATATAAACACCATAATGTATAAGTTCAGTTTAAAATGAATTGATTGCATAATATCTATTAACTAAAATAATGATGAAGATTGATTAATGGTCTTATTTTCTATGTGGAAAGATTTGGTTGATTGAAAGTATTCATAAATAATGTGTATTTGGCTCTCTACATTTATAAGTTTCACAATTCTTTAGAGATATTTTATGTCATGAAGTATTATATCATTTGTATGTTCGAACATATTTTATGTTTATAACGAGAATGTCTGGATTAATGAAGATGAAGAATTCAGACCAATTTTCCTACTATTGTAGAAGATTGATGGTATTGTTTTGTTGTCAAAGAAACTGCACTTGTATTTTTATGTTCATGAGGTGTGTCTAGTGTAGAGAGATATCCAACCGTTTTGTGGCATATGAGGTTAAATAATTTGAGTGAGAAGGACTTTAATAAACTTAAAAAATATAAGTTATTAGATGGTAACAAAGTTCAATAAGCTTATGTGAGAATTACGTGTTGTAAAAGTAAATGGGTTAAATTCGTGTATAACAGCCATACAACTTGTGATGTGCTATAATATATTTATTCGGACCACTTGGGACCTACAACGAATCCTATAATAGGAGGTGACATGTACTCTAATTGATGATTATTTTAAAAAAGAATGGGTTATACTTTATAAAGACCAAAGATGAAGCATTTTATATTTTAAGAACTGGAATAAACTGGTAGAGAATCATACTAGGAAGATATATATAAGTTAAGAACGAAAAAATGCATTGAATTTTTCAATGAACCATTAGGTAGCTATTGTTCTAAACTTGGCATTGCTAGACACATAACTGTGAAAGTAACTCCTCAACAGAATGAGTTTACCGGAAGGAGGAACCAAACCTTACTAGAAATAAGAAGGTGTATGCTTCTGAAAGTTAAAATAGGCCTGATATTTGAGGATAAGTTGTTAAGACAATTGCATAAATCATCAAAGTAAGTTTATCTTAGGCGATGAAGTTCAAGTGTCTATAAGAGAATTAGACTAGAAAGAAACCAATGTTGGAATATTTGATAGTGTTTGGATATGCTGAGATTTAGCTGAAAGCACTAAAATATTTGTTCCTCCACCATCTAGAAGAAGTAAATGGGTATAGTTTATGGTGTCTCGAACCTATAAGTCATAAACTTTAATCAATCGAGATGTTTTATTTAAAAAAAGAGTTTCAACGATGAAATTAAAGTGTCTACAAGAGAATTACACTAGAATTAAATTAACACTGGGACATTTGAGAGTGTTCAGATATATTATGCTTCAACCGCAAGAACTAAAGTATTTGTTCCTCGACTATCTAGAAAAATTAAATGGGTATAGGTTATGGTGTCTCGAATCTGAAAGTCATAAAGATTTAATTAACTAAGATGTTTTATTTAATAAAAGAGTTCATTGATGAAGTTCAAGTGTCCATAAGAGAATTAGTCTAGAAAGAAACTAACGTTGGAACATTTGAGAGTGTTCAGATATGTTAAGCTTCACTCGAAGGAACTAAAATATTTGTTCATCAACTACCTAGAAGAATTAAATAGGTATAGGTTATGGTATCTCGAACCTGGAAGTCATAAAGCTTTAATTAACTGAGATGTTTTATTTAATGAAGGAGTTATGACATTATTGAAGAAGGTGGAGACTAAAATTAGTATTCCGAGAAGATATATAAAGTCTAAATATTGCATGAATTAAATAATATTCGAGAGTTTGATGTTCTAGAACCTTCAGATGTTTTGGCTGAATGGAAACATGGTGAAACTGATATTTTATCAGTTGGTGAATGATATGGCATGAAGATCTAGGAAGCCTACACAGAGTTACGAGTATGTTGATTTTATAGATTATTAATTATCAATTAAAATGCAGAGATGTGTTATTGAAACGCGAGAGTTATCATGATGTTATGAAGAGAAGTTATAAGTTGATATGGCTAAAGGCCATGAGGGAAGAACTGAGTGCTCTGAAGAAGAATGGCACTTGGATTTTTGTGAAGCAGTTAGAGAGTGAGAATCTTGTTGGATCTGGATGGATATTCAAGAGAAAGCAAGGTATTCCGATAGTTAAATTATCCAGGTTCAAAGCTAGGCTGGTGGCTATGACATTTATGCAAAATGAAGATGTTGATTTCAATTATTTTTTCTCACTGATTGTGAAACAAACCTCAATAAAAGTTCTACTATAAATTGTTGCTAGATTTTATCTTGAGTTATATTAAATAGATTTTATTATTGACTTCCTACATGGTGAACTATAAGAGATTATCTACATGATTTAGCCTCAAGGTTTTAAATAAGGTATGAAAGTGTGTGTTTATTGAAGAGACCCATACATGGGCTGAAACATTCGTCGAGACAGTGAAGTAAAAAATTCGATTATTTTATAAGGTAGATAAAGTATGAGAGGATATGTTATTACAATTATAATTATTGTAATGGAGAAACACACATGTACAATCATATTTTGTTGGTACAATATGTGGATGACATACTGATAGGTGTAAAATACATGAAAATGATTGAAACTATGAAGACCCAATTGAATGAAGAGTTTGAAATGAATGATATGGGAAAGGCTAAGATGATAATTAGTATATAAATCAAGAGAAACATATTGAGATGGTATATATTGTTATTTTAAAAAGACTATGTACATAAGGTTCTCAAGAAGTTTGGTAGGTCTGAAGGCCAAGAGGTTGGAACTCTCATTGGTTCCATTTTTAAACTTAGTACCACTCAAGCACAAATAAAAGTAAAAGATAAGAATTTCATGCAAGAGATACCCTAACTTAATGTCATTAGAATCATTATGTACACAATGATATACATGAGATCTGATATACAGTACTCAATTAGTATTTTATAAAAGTTTATGGAAAATCTAGAGCAACCTTACTGACAAGTTGTTGTTGGCTCATGAGATACTTAAAGGGTTCATCTAACATTGAGTTGTGTTATAATAAGAGGTACCAGGCTGATGAGATGTTGAATGAGTATGTTGAATCTCATTATGCATGTTGTTTTAACACTATGAAATCAACCTTGGCTTATATGTTTACTTTTCTTGGAAGAGTAGTTAGCTGTATATTATATATTTATAAGGTTGTCACCTTGTTATTTATGGAAGTTGAATATACGAATGCTACGGAAGCAATGAATAAAGTCATATGGTTGAAAGGATTGTTGAGCGAGATCACCAGTATATATCAAGAAGTAACTTTTTACGTGATAATAATAGTGCTATTTACTCGATGAAGCTTCAAAGTTACATGAGCGAACTAAGCACGTAGATATCAAGCTTCACTCAATACGCGATGTGATGGAAAAATATAAAATGAAGATGGAAAATATTATAAATATTGAAATACTTCTGATCTTTTGACCAATGTATTACAAGCTTTAAAGTTCACGCATTGAATGAGACTTGCGCATGCCTAAGAATCATGTGTACTGAATGTATTTAAGAGTAGTTGGAACATTAGATTAATGGATACTAGATTCATTGTAGGGCTGGGTGTATATTTGTTAGGTGTAGGCTTGAAGTGATTAGAGCAAGAGCTGTTAGAACTTAAGTGTATGAATTGATGAGATTTAAGTGCATGAACTACTGAGAGTCTAAATAATGCGAGACATTAGCTCAGCTGAGACTTAGATGCAATGACGTCTATTGGAACCTAAGAGATTGAGCTGTATAAATAATTCAGAATAGAGAATCGTTGGAATTGAAATGCATGAACATTACCAACTGGAATTTGGGTGCAAGGACTTAGCTAATGGAACTTAGATGTATCAACACTAGATGCTGGAACTTAGGGTTAGAATTATTATTTGTCAAAGCTTATGAATATACTTCAATTTTTTTGATGGAACTGGTTTTGATATTTATGATAATAATTTGAATTGATAGGACATCATCAATCATTGATCAAAATGTGTTTGATTTGAACATGATTATAGGTTGGTCAGAATAGTGTTGGTGATGCAGATATCATATGTTAGAGGTTAGACTACTACTACCTGTTAAATTGTACAAGCTAATACAGATTTCAGGGTGGCTGCTACTGTCATTACCTCTTGGTTGTTTGAGAGAACAAACTGTCAGCTAATATTGTGAGATTGGAATACTATTTAACCCATTGTTGGTTTATAAATAATGATGAAAAAACATAGAACAACTTTTGTAGAGAGATAGTAACGTGAGCAAAGTATCAATTGACTAGAGAGAAAATATAGATTTTTGTAGGTTTTAAATAGAGTAGCAAAGTTATCGATTTTATGAGAGTAAACATTAAAGGAAAACTGAAGATTCATTATTATTATTGTAAGTTGAAGCAACTTTGGAATAGAAGAAAAATGATTCTATTAGTTGTGTTTGAAAGTTTCCTTCTACTATTTCCTTCACAATCTAAACCTCATTAGCTCTTGTCTTTGCGTAACTGATTTTATGTATGTTCTTCTAGTTAACTTTGATTTTGAAAATACACAAAACTGAAGCTATACTTCATTCTTGCCGTACTACCAGGATACCAATTACTACCAAATTAAACCTCAATTTATTTCTAAAACTCACAGCACTCTAATCCAAAATCTTGACAAACTATAAAAAAACTTTAATATTATGATCATTAAATTCAAATTCAAATTTTTTTGTTTGACTTCCCTTAAAACATCATAATCTTATAATATAAGTTAACAAAATCTTACCACTAAAATATGACAAAAATACACTGTTATTACTTACAACGGATCAACTATTTAAGTCCAAAATACTAATATGACATATTTCCTTCCATGTTATATATATATATATATATGAAATGATAAATTATTTTCTTTAGATTTTAATTAGATTGAAGATAGAAACCACGTGTACAAATTTATCAATTTTCTCTGACTATAAGCAAACAAAGTACGAGAGTATGTATGAGTTTAATTTGAAATGAATTAATAGCATAATAAATCGTTTGAAAAGATTTCGCCCGTTGAAAGTATTTATAAAAAATATGTATTTGGCTCTCCGTAATGGTTAGTTTTAGAGGGCTAAAAACAGGTTAAGTTTTTTATGTTTGTGATTTGTCTCACGTTAGTCCTCATCATTCATCTATGTAATATACAGGTCCCCAACTTTATTAAAAATGTTACAAATCAGTTTTTTTTATCTTATCCATTTTTCTATTCATTTTGATTATTTGACCGTTTATGTTAGCTTTCACGTTGGACGCTGACGTGAATAGGTAACTAGTTTATTATCTAAATAGTTTTATTATCCAATCCGATCAACTTAATAAAATATTTCCACCTAATCATCCAATCCGGTTCACCTAGTAATCCATCTAATTTTAATTTAAAAACTCAAATTTCTAAAAATCATGACATTACAAATAGTTTCTCTACCCTTAGGATTAAACTAATACCAAAATGGCAAGATTTTTTTATGCTTCTCATTATTTTGAATTGCCTATTTCATATTCATTATAATAAATTTTAACATAAGTTCAGCATAAACAATACGGATTTCTAAGTTAATTAAATATTACATTTACCATAGAAGATGCACAATCCCTAATAGTACAAAAATTACTTGCCAAGTTTTTACTGGTGTACAATCCTTATCCACTCAGGATATAGAGGAAGAATGAGCTTCATGGCCATGGTTAGTAACCTCTCATCTAGGTGGTTTCTCGCTCTTGATGGTTTCCCCTCCATATAAAGCTTTTAGAAGATATGGGAAACACATGTTTATTACACATACTTTAAAAAACATCATACATTCTACGGGCAATATAAGTTTTCCATTACAAGTACCAAAAGAACAACATTCTAATAAAAGTAGGTATATAAGTGTTTTAATCAATGTTTCCACCTTATTTCCTAGGCTAGGTTGGTTCAAGTCTGAAGATAAAGAACTAATTCTCATAATACAAAAATTATCTTTGATTCGTCAATAATAATTTCCGTTTTTTATTAAACGGAGAAACTCACCTCGGAAAATGGTTCTTTCTCTAATTCTAGCCATTGTTGAGAACACAAAGAAGTAGCCATATATTATGAGAGTTTACAATCCCAAATCGGTTAGGAGTATACATTTTACCGATATAAATATATAACTAACAATAATACAAGCTTGATAATGGGGATTGTACCACACCAAAATTGATTTAAATTTTAAATTAAAATTGACTAGATTATTAAGTTGACTCGATCAGTTTATTGAGTGAGTTAGGTTATTAGGTTGGCCAGATCGGGTTATTGAATGAGCTGGATTATTAGGTGGACAAGATATGATTGCCAAATTGATCATCTTAGATGATAAACTATTTAAATAATAAATAATAATTTTTTAATTTGTTAACGTCTAAGATCAAAGGACAAAAGTGGACTAGAAAAAAAGGCTCATGTAACAAATGACAGATTTATTATATTTTTAATACAGTCGGGGACCTATTTATTACACAAGTGAATGATATGGACTAGCGTGAGATAAATCACAAACATTAGGGATTGGCCATGGTTTTTTAGCCAGTTTTAGAATTACTTTTAAGAATATATTTGGTTTGTAAGTGTTTTATTATTTGTATTATTTCCAATAAATTAAAATATTAAAAAAAATAGTATGTTTACAAAATCACCAAATATTTTTGGCGAGAGACAACAAGCCTCATAACTAAATACTACAATAAAAGATACAACAAAAATATCCAAATTTAGTGTCATGAACAATTAAAAAACAACAACAAAACAGTGTAAACAAAAGTCTAACAATTTAGCTCCACATCAAAACAATAGTGAGACAATAGAACTGAATAGAACATAATAAAGTTGATGATCAAGTAATGGTATATTGGAGGCAGAGACATATAAAACAATCAGAACAGTAGTGACACACTAAAACACGCGTGGGTGCCAGGCATGAAACCATAATTCTGATTAGAACCCGCATGTCTAAATCAATAACTAGACAATGCTAGACAACCAAGAGAGTCTCACAACATATAGGAATGAGGCAATCGACGAACTAAAAACCAAAATATAATTGTATTATGACATTAACCACCAGAATATAGTAGAAACAACCTAAATTCAAATACATAAATATACAAAAAACTAAAATTGAAACCACAATTGTCTAAATCTAGAACCCCAAGATCTAGCCTATGAACTAGATCTGGAAATCTAAGATCTAGAATTGACAACCCAAAAAATTTAGGGTGAAACTAAAAGACCTCGATACAACTGTACAACGACATTAAGCACAATAGTATAATATACACAACCCAAACTCAAATACACAAGTATACACAGATCTAAAATTGAAACCACGTGGGCTAGATATGAAACCCCGAGATTTAGATCAGAAACTCCATAACTAGATCTGAAACTCCAAGATCTCGAATATAAAACCCAAAACTAAAATAAATACAAAAACCAAAAGATCCTTACAAATCACCCATCCATATAGAGAGAAAGATACAAACACGAGATACATATGGAAGTAAAGAAGCAACCAGATATAATAATACTGAAAATAATAGGGTGTAATCACTAAAAATGAATAATAAATATCCAGACAAAAGAAGTCAAAGATAGAAAGAATGGCCATGAAACTTGAGCATATTACAAGAGAACAAAAATATAAAAAGAGGTTGCATGAGAACAAGATAAGCCGAAGAGGAAAAAGAAGTCAGTTGGCTATAATGAAAAAGAAGAACCGCAAGGTATGGTGACGGGAAAAGAGATATGGTTAGCGAAAGAGTTTCCGGCAGTGTGCTAGAAATCCTTACACGCCATTGGGGCTTCTAAAGAAAAGAAATATTTCTCTACCTAGAACTGACATATTTTTTGCTTAATATATTTTATGTATCTTTTAATCCATTTTATGTTTATAGAGAGTTTATTTGAATTAGTGAAGATGTTCAATTTTAAAAAAAATTATACTATTGTCAAAATTGATGTTATTGTTTCGGTGTCAGAGAATTTAAAATTGCATTTTCTTGTTCAAGAGATGTGTTTAGTGTAAAGAAATATTCTTACAAGTTATGAATTGTAAGTTTATGATATTTGAGTGAGAAAGAATTTAATTAACATAACTAACAAGAGTTGTTAGATGGTAACAAAGTTTATAAGTTAAGCTTATGTGAGAACTATGTGCTGGAAAAAAAGTAAGAGGGTTAAGTTCATGCATATCAACCATATAACTAGTCATGTTCTTTAATATATTCGAACTAAAATTTGGGGATCTGCTAGACATCTTGTAATGGGAGATTCCAAGTACTTTATGCCTATGATTTATGACTATTCTAGGAAAAGTTGTCATACTTCTGAAGACTACATGTGAAATATTTGATGATTTTAAGGACTGTAATAAAGTGTGGGGAGAATAGAATGAGAAGATGATAAATAAGTTTAAGAACTAATAGTAGTTTATAATTTATGAATGAACCATTCATTAGTTATTGTTTAAAACTTGATATTTCTAGACACAAAACCATGAAAAAAAACTCATCAATAGTATGAGCTTGCATAAATGATTAACCTAAACCTTACTAGAAAGGTTAATATGTATGCTTCTGACATCTAAAATGAGCTGAATATTTTGGGGAAAATTTGTTAAAATAATTACATACATCATCAATATGAGTCCATTTTTTTGTACTGGAATTCAAGTGTCTATAATAGAAATAGATTCGAAAGAAACCAATACTAAAATATTTAAGAGTATTCAGATGTGTTTCCTATGCACATGTTGAAGCAATACAAGCTTCATCTGAGATCACTAAAATGTTCTTTCCTCGGCTATCGATAAGGAGTAAAAGGGTATAGGTCGTGGTGTTTCAAACTTGGAAGTCAGAAATATCTAATTAACCGAGATGTGGTAATTAATAAAGAAGTTACGTAACTATTGAAGAAGGTGTAGATTAAACCTAGTACTATCGAGAATGGAGATGATATTAAGATGAAGTATGAATAAGAAAGTCAGGTTGAGGATGCTTCCACAAAAAGATGATTTCAGACTTGGTATGGGTTCAACTCATATATACTAAGTTCAACCATTGCATGAATTATAAATTTTTTGATAGTTTATCGTTCCAAAACCTTTGAATTTTTGCACTAAAGAGCGACATGATGAAACATACAGTTATCAATTGATGAAAGATAGAGTACGAAGACCTACGAAGGCTACAAAAAAGGACAACTATACTGATATTATTGATTATGATTTATCAATTAAAATACAATGAGGCTTAAACCTGAGATCTATCGCAGTGATATGAAGAGCAGTAATAAGTTGATGTGGTGGAAGACCATGAGAGAAGAATTGAGTTCTCTAAAGAACATTGTCATTTGGCTCATTGTTAAAAAATTGTAAGGTTGGAAGCTTGTTGGATGTAAATGGATATTCAAGAGAAAGCAAAGTATTCTGAAAGGTGTATATTTCAGGGTTAAATCTAGGCTAGGGTGAGTAAGTGCTTTACACAAAAGAATGTTTTTTATTTAAATGAATTTTTCGCACTTGTTGTGGAAAAACCTCAATAAGGGTTATGTTGTCAATTATATCTAGATTTTATTTTGAGTTAGATAAAATGGATATTATTTATTTTTTTTCTTGGAAACTAGAGGGAACTTTATGCATGAGTCAGCCTCAAGGTTTTAGAGAATGTAAGGATGTGTTTGTTAAGAATTCCTCTATATGAGCTGGAATAGTCACTGATATAGTAGGATACGAGTTTGATTATTTTATGAGTTCCATTAAGTATGAGAGGAGACAATATGGAAAATATATCTATTATAATTGGAAAACACACATGGAATATATATATATATATATATATATATATATATATATATATATATGAATGGCATATTGGTAGCTTCTAACTTATGATATAATCAATTAGAAATCAAAAGTTTATTTAAAACATTCGTATATAAGATAGAATAGATTTATGCTAGTTTAGAAAGCTTTACATATATTATATAATTATGATTCATTCACTCTAAAATATATATTATTTATACATTTTAAAGTAATTCTTAAAATTAACTCAAGTTTTTGAAAGATCATTTTTTAAGAATATATTATTTCGTGTCCACCATAAGTAGTATGGTTCACCGCATCGGGCAATAATTAAATATTGTTTAATAGGTTTCTATAACCTACTATGTTATGGAAAAAATCATTTGGGTGTGCCCATTAATAAGGCAGTGACCTTTATCGATGTGAGACTCTAGTCGTCGTCATAATGCAGACCTATAATTTACTTGTCTTTGGTTGTTGTCTAGAGTTCGACGATGAGCCTTGTGTGTTATCCCAAGTGGATGTGCTATTTGTTAGCAATTTTTCATACATACATCCACCTCAAGTTATATCGGAAACCTCATTATACTACTATGAGTATTGCCCTATAGCTCTCGAATATCTTGATCCAATTGTTTCTTAGAAGTGCCAAATTTTTGGTATTACTTCATTGAATCAAAATTCAAACAAATAAATCATCGGCATAAAAGTTTTTTTTGGATGGAAAAAATATAAATAGATTTTTTTTCCGAATCGCATCATATATGGTAATTGTAGTTATTATATTTGTATTTTAGAGATGATAATTTAAAATCGATCTACGCAAAGTTCTCATTTTTCATTTATATATTTTTTTATTCTCTTAAGATTATTGTCAAATATCGCTTAACTTTGGATTCAGGTAAAAATTCCATTAAAATATGGTATTTTATGATATTTGAAGATTTTTGTCTTAACTCGTATATCTCAAATTATATATACTAATGTGCTAGTCAATCGACTATATCCCAATTATGCATGATGTAATTTGAAAATAATGGTATGCGTACAATAATGGTGTGAGGTTAAAAAAGATATTGTTTATGGTACGACCATCAAAACGAGGGAATAGTTCTCTTTATTTAAACATAAATGTATCCACGTTAATTACATTTACTACGTAATAAACGGACACGTGTATATTTTATTTATTTATTTAATAATTTAAGACACTTATATCAATAGCGTCATTCGACACAACCAATTAAATTGATAAGAGCTCGTTTTATATGGGTTTTAATAATATTTCATAAAAATCATATAGTCCTTAAGCTTGATGAAAACATGGTTCAACCCTTACTCTATCGGATTTTGTGTAAAATATTTCAGTATATCAAAGAAAATACAAACACTTGTTAGTTGATTTTAAAACAAATCTCATTAATACTATTTTTGCATATCAATACAACCCTTAGTCTATTGGGTCTTGTGTAAAACATTTCAGTATATCAAAAAAAATAAAACACTTAAGTTTGTGAAGTCTGCACACACTTTCCATTAATCGTTTTTAATATAAGATAAATTGGTTGGTTTTGAACAGTACATCGTCCCTCGACTATCACGTTTGGTGGCAGATAGTTCCTTAACTTTCAAATGTGCGTTGAAAGTCCCTTGACTATCGCGTTTGGATAAAGTTAGCCCACCAGATCCTCTGATCTATGAGAGGCTGTCACATGTCACCATAGTCCCCAGATTTTTGTATCACCACTAGTCCCTTGAGTTTTGTTATCCGTAATATTCTACATTTTGGGTTTGACCTAAACTCAAGGGACTAGTGGTGATACAAAAATCTGGGGACTATGGTGACAGGTGGCAGCCTCTCATGGATCATAGAATCTGGTGGACTAACTTTATCCAAACGTGATAGTCTAGGGACTATCAACGAACATTTGAAAATCAAGGGACTATCTGCCACCAAACACGATAGTCGAGGGACGATTTACATCACTTCTCAGGCTTAAATCTGAATATAGTCTTTCGACTATCGCGTTTTTTCATTTAGTCCCTAGACTAAAAATCACCGGTCATGATCCCTCGGCTATTCAAAATCTATAAATTTAGTCCTCGCGCGTGGTTTTTTCTCTGGTTCAGCCACGTGTCCCCATAACTTAATGGTAAGAATCTCACAAATAGTCCCTCGACTTTTAATTCCAATTTTATTCTTTAAATTTAATATTTTTTTGATATTTTCCTTTTTTTATTCTTCTAAAAACAAAATATCGCAAAATTTGAGGGTAAAATATTAAATATATATATATTTATTTATTTATTTTGAGATACTTTGTTTTCAAAAGAATAAAAAAACAAAAAAAAAAAACACTATATTTAAAGGGTAAAAATAGAATTAAAATTCGATGGAGTATTTGTGAGACTCATACCATTCAACTATGGGGACACGTGGCTGAACCAGGTTCATGACCACACACGGAAACTAAATTTATAGATTTTGAATAGTCGAAGGACCATGACCGGTAATTGTTTTAGTTAGTGGAATAAATGAAAGAGAACGCAATAGTTGATGGATTGTGTTCTGATTTAAGCCTCACTTCTCATATAGGCCCAGTTTTGAACGTTTGACCTATTTTTTATTATGACCTCTATATTTTCAAAAAAAAAAATATCTTACTTTTTTGCTTTATATCCCGTACTCACACATAAAATATAAGTATGATATTTTATGGATTTACTAACTTATTTTCTATCACTGAAATTTCATACAAAATTATATGTATTATAGTTTAGAAATTCAGAAAAGATTGGTGAAACTAACCGTTTAGATACTTTTCAAACCACGTACACTTTTTAATGTTGACTTTAACATTTTCTATATCATCTGTTATTTTGTTAACCTTGATATTTTTTAAAAATTGTTCATGTTTTTAACTTTGCATACATAGATTTTAAAGTGATTGTTATATGATTTTTGATACATCGGGAGTAACGATGTACCATTTTTATGTTATTTTTTGCTACAATAGATTTCTATCGCTTATTTACAAATCATGTACTTCACATATCGATGATTTGAAAATGCATTTGCTAGTTTAAATTGCTATCACTTTTTTTTTATTGTATTTAGTACTTGTTTTTCAAGGCAATTAGGTTTATATATGTATTTGTACATTTGATTTACCATTGCTGATAATAATTATGGGATCATCTCCATGTAGTAAGTATTTATAAATTCATAAACCAAGCATAAATGAGAGAAAATGATAAATCATGTTTGTTTATCTTTCTAGGTGAATGAATGACTTGTTAAAATATATAACCTATTAATATCATGAAAACCACATGATGTATGAATGGAAACAATTTGATTCGTTGTTGTTCGGAGAATAATCATATATAAAAAATCAAATGGAAAGTGATGAAGGTTAGAAGATGGATCAAGTCGCGCCACAAAAGTAATGAGAAATACTTTGATAAGCAAAACTTCAAAATGAATTTATCTTGATAAAAAATGTAGGGTCAACTAAACTTGCTTCCTACAAGAATAGTTTAGGGATAGATTTGTCCAAGACAAATGTATTGAGTAAAAGCTCATTTTTTTAAAAAATATTTTATTACTTGATTGAATGATTTTTCCAATAAAGATTTCAACTATTTAGAGGAAAAATGTAAAGAAAAATCCTAAAAACTAAAAGTAGATATCTTTAAGGACGTCAAACTAAAATATAAAAAATTAATAGATATCATAACAAACTAACTAAAATATAACATATTAAAAGATATCATAACAAACTAACTAAAAGATAAAAAATTAAAAGATATCCTAACATACTAACTAAAAGATAACAAAATTAAAATATATCATAACAAACTAACTAAAAGATATATTAATACCTTACCAGATCTTACGAAAGTATTTTAACTTCTCTTTTGAGCCTTTAATATATATATAAAATGGGTTGGACTGGATTACTAGATAAACTTTAAGTTGGCTTATGCTTCATTTGTCTTATAAGACTCTCCAAAATCTTGTTGAAATCTCGATGAAGTTCCTCTACTCTTGAGCGTGTTATAAGACAAATTCTAACAATTGGTATTTTGATAATCTCATGTTAGTCTTCAATTAGATTATTTTGGATGCCATCATTATTCCTTCCCTCTTGAAAATATTTTATTCTTAAAATTGGTTCACCTCTTTCAGACGAAGATAAATAAAAAACATTACAACTTACATAAATGTTCATATCTTCCGGAAGCTCCACTTTATCGGCATTTGCATTTATTCACTCTAAAAATTTGAATGAACCATCTCCCTAAGGTAAAAGCTTATAAATTTATTTTTGGGAGAATCTTTCGAGTCTTATGTGTACCAAAACCTATTCTTTCATTCAAACCTAAATGCATACTCAACTGATTTTTTTTGACAAGTTTAGCCTTGTTAATTTTATATTGGCTTGAATATTATGATGATGGTAGTGAGGATAACTTCAATGGAATCACATGCTTAAATCCATACACAATTTCAAAATGATACCATTTAGCAACAAATGGTAAGCTTGGTTATAAGAAAACTCAATGAATGTTAAATATCCCAACCAAATTCTTATATTTTTACCCATGATAGCTCTAGGAAAATAAATAATATACGATATACCACTTCCGTTTGGGCATCTATTTGGGGATGTAAAGTTGTTGAAAATAACAGCTTAGTCCCTATCTTCTTCGAAAATATTTTCCAAAAGTGGTTGAGAAATTTGTGTCTCGATTTGAAGTAATATTCATTGAAAAACATTGTTCATCCATTTGGGGATGACAACTTGTTGAAAACAACAGCTCAGTCCTCATCTTCTTTGAAAATATTTTCCAAAAGTGACCATCGACTTATTGTTCACCGCCATCAGATCATCATGCACCTCATTTTGATAGGCTTATCGATACTGCCAATAGTGGTGATATAAATTATGACTGACTTGAGGAGGAGGAGAATATTGCATCTCAGATAAATTATGACTGACTTGAGGAGGAGGAGAATATTGCATCTCGGGAGTGTAAGTTTATAATTATTACATTTAATATTTTAACTATATTTATATTTCTTGTTAACTGTTGTTTTCTTATTAAATATTGTTTGTGTACAAATTACATAGTTCACTCTACATCCAGACACATGTGGGAATTGACAGGGTAACCTGAAGTAATGAGTTATCTCGCACATACTGTTTTTGGACAGCTTATAACAGATTACAGTCATATAATATTGGACGAGATATTCATTGAGCATTGGCACCAAGAAATCAACACATATCAGTTCAGTTTCAGAGAGATAACATTAATTCTGGATGGTGTCCATATTATTACAGGCCTTTTGGTTATTGATAAAAACACTAGAAATAGTTAATAAGGCTACAGGAGAGGAGACATATACCGACTATACTAGTTTGTTGGAAAGTACAATCGATGAGGTTTGTTCCAAGTTCGAGTCTATACAAGGAGTGGGTTAAAAATAACTGGCTTGAAGAAATATATTATAAGAATCAGCATTTTCATTTGACCTATGTAAAGATGATCCACCAGGTATCACGCGCATATCTTATGTTTTTTGGGTGCACTAGATTTGTGGATAATAGTCGGAAAACATGAAGGTTGGCTATATCTATGGTTAAGAAAATATGGAAGTTGTGTTGTGGGATATAACTTGGGGGTAGTACTTTGGGTTTCCTTTATCGGGAACTAGGGATATTTCAAAATCTGAAAACTATAACCTATATGTTTTTCTAAACATGTTAGATTATTGGATATACGACCAATTTTCATCTTTAAAAGTTCTGCATAACCCATCTTACGTTTTTATGAGTCCAAAGACTATTAGTTGGTTGCCGAAGATATTGGTGGGCTTTAACGTGTGACCTAAATCCAAATTCTACGTCGTTCTTAGCGATCTAAACGAGAAAGATGTAAGTGCACAGGGTTATACTTATTATATGTTCAACAATATTTAGAACGTTTAACTTAACATATTTTATAATATATTGTAATGTTTTTATTACGGATCTTCTTCGATCCTTATGAACATATGATAGATTAGTTTCCCGTGCAAGATATTTGTATACTCGACTATCATATTCGAATGTTAAGCACGGTCGAAGGTTATATTCATGATAGAGTTATTCGCCAGTTTGGACGGATGCATGATGCACCAACACCTCCCATGTTACTAAAATCTACGTAGATTAAGGGAGATCTCTCCCGTTACATTTGGCATGAGACATTTTGGCAAGATTATTGTAATCATTTACTTCACAAAGATTACATAACAATTCCCATTTATTTTTATGAGAGGTCAACGATGAGTAGGTAAGTTCACTATATTTCTCATTTTGGATGGTATGTCATCACCTCACCTGTGCAGTTTTTTGATGATATGATGCTTGAGGTTTTTCGTAAGATCAACACCATTCACATGAGAGATGATTTAAAAAGTTCGAGGCTCTTAAAAAAACAATATAACTCACTTTTCCTTGGCTCATTGTTCTTATTTTAGGATTTATTTTGGTTTGACTGCTCGCTTTCTTTGTTTCTATTCCAAACTATGTTATTCATTTAAGGACTTTGTATTGTACCATGAATGATTTGGTTTTATATTTTTATACTATGCTATTTGATGTTTTTTATAAATCATTCATGTTGGTTATGTTTACTCGACTAACTATTAAGTAACATTAAAAGTTAGTAAATCACTTAAGTTTATCAAAAAACAAACCATATAAGGATTATTTTATCAACTCACAAATTATGTAATTATTATTAAAAAACTTAGTTTATGAATTCATACAAAAAGTAAACCATTAATTGTTAGTAAAAGAATTAAGTTCTAAAAAACCTTTAATTTTGTTTATCTAAGTGTTAGATATGGAGTATGCATCATATGTGCCAAGTTTATGAACCTATGGTACATACTACTATAATGATGCATTTAGTATGCACCATCGGTGGTGTATAGTAGTATGTCCATAAGTGCGATGTACCATGCACCATGGGTGCACGGGTAAGGCACCCATGATGTATTTAGTTAATGGTTGGTGTTAAAATGTTATCCGTCAATAATAAGTTATGCCTAAATGTTACCCGCCAAAAGTAAGTCTCGACAAAATGTTATCCGCCAATAATAAGTCTCGCTTGAATTTATCTGTCAAAAGTAATTCATGTCTAAATGTACGAGTACATGTACGGGGGTTCAGGAGAAAAATCTATTTCGTCTCCACGCAAACGTGAAAAAGTATCCATAAGGTGCGGTTATATGAAAAGCAAACCAATTTATCGTGTGTTCGACCTCCATAAGAAATTAGAAGTGAGACATTTAACTCGTTTTATTTGAAAGTAACAATTTTTTTTATAAAAGATCTACTATGTTATATGGAAGAACAAATTTTTGAAAAAGCTTATGCATTGAGGAGTTGCACTTTAACCGAAAAATACGACTTTGACTATTTTTTTATATTTTATATTCAAGTTTAATGTTGTTTTATGTTCATTGATCACTTTAAGTCATTTTATTTGTTTTATGTTGACATTTAATGTGGTTTTATATTAGTTTGATGTACTTTAGTTCATGTTTATTTGTTATTTATACATCTATCAGATTACAATTTCTAATATTTAGGTTCGTGAAATCCCGCGCGATGTTAGACAAGAGGTGCATAAAGTTCTTGGTTTGGGGATTAATGATTCAATTAAACAATATATACTTCATGATATTGAGTTGGACATTGTTGACAATAGAATGGAACATGAGCACTTCATAAATTTATATATGTAAAAAATATAAATATTAGATGTGTTATCTGTATTTCTATTTAATGTATTTTCTTATGTTTTCATTTTATGTGTAATGTACTTGCATCAAATATAAAATATAATCTAGTTAAGTATGATGTTTTCAAATTGTTAACACAATAGCAAAAAACTATACACATTAAACAAATAAGCATGCATTACTTTATTACACAATTTCATCTAAATCGGTTACCTTTGGGTTGCTGATGATAGCTTTCCGACCTTCAATATCTTCATATATGTTATATAGAATTATTATTAATAATCCACAAGATGTTGCGTCTTTGCTACACAATGCTAATCATATAGGATGTATCTATAGACATGGCGAGTCAGCAGTAATGGAAAGTTATATGAACAAATAAAAACATATAAGAATGACGATGACTTATTATTATAAAAAACTTCAAACGTAAAATGAAATACTAACATTGAAAAAATGGTTTCTATTAATAAAACTAAATCTGATTTCCACCATTTTATACATCGAAGGGGGTGCACCTCGCAATGATAGAATAGTGTAACTATAATTCAACGATCATGGTTGTGATACAAAATGGACAATACACTCAAACCATGATGTGATGATTATCCCCATCTCCGGGATTGTCATCAAGTAAGATATACTTACAGGTACTTCATAGTAGTGTATACCCTCATCGACCTTTAAATACTCTTATTTACCGTTATATATATATATATATATATATGTTTTAAAACTCATAAGTATCCATAAGCTCCTCATAAAGGCCATTCATAACAAACTTTTACCCTTCTTGTTGGCCGTATAATCTATATGATATTGATCGATACCTGTAATGTCCATCGAGTCTAACAACATCTATAGCGATTATAACGGTCTGTAGTGAAAGGAAAATTATTGTAAGTAAAATTTTGGATCAGTAAGTAATTGTTTAGAACCAATATTGGAGCTCAGTATGCAATGACTAAATAGTGACGTCATCAAAAGAGTTCCAACTACCGAAGGTTTCTTTGTTAGAACGCTATGACCACTAGCTTGTATTACTAATTCTAAATTAACATGTTTCATTCTGGGTTTAATTCCTTTCCCTTTACGCACTTTGAAATTAGGAGTTTTAAAAGGGTTTGGCACCGAAGTTTCACTAGTTTTTTTAGAATATTTCTCATAGTCCCAATGTGATTCACCTCATTTAGTGGACGATGCGTCAAAAAAATATTTTCATTTGGCATGTAGACGACCATGGTGTTTCCTTTTATGTAAAGGTTCTAAAAATGTGTATGTTTTCATATAAAATGCGTATAACCATTTCTTGTAAATATGTTATGGTGTGGTTTATTTTCGTCTGAGGGTAAGTTTATAATTTATGTTTAGGGTTTTGTGGAGTTTTGTGAGTATTTAATGTTTGGGTAGAATGTAGAGGGAGAATTAAGCTGTCTAGTTGTATTTAATTTTCATTACCCTCATTTAATGTTGGTGGTTGGGTATTTATACCCTCACATTTGGGCCTTATGGGCTTTCGGGTCGTGTTTAATAGATTCGGGTCGAGTTTAAAGACTCATTAGTTTTAAGTAAGTAAATAGGCAACTTAGTCAAAAAATGATTAGTGTTTTAAGTACTTTAGTTCTGTTCGGATAGTTCAATGGATGATGGTGTCCGAACTGCCCATGTTCGGTAAGGTGGACATTGTCCAAATTGACCTTGTCCGGTTCTCATAAAATGTGGTGACAGAATCTGGACTCATCAGTAGCCCCTTTTTTAGGTGGTGTTCAAAAATATTTAGCAAGACCTAAAAACAGTCTGTTGATGGTGACAGTTACATCCGTATAGGTCCTTCGAATTGTGTTATAGTTTTATCCGGACTGAAAAAAGTTTTTGGAACTAAACGGTTTCTTGTAAGAGTTCGTGGGACACGTGTCTTTCTCTGGTTCGTTACTTCAGCCGTTTTTTCACCTAGAATTTCGCTCCCACCTTCTCTATAAAGTAACCTCTTCATTTAATGAAGATGACATCAGCACCGTTCTCATAGGTATCAAAGTACCTTTTTGTGTGTTTACTATAAATTAAACTCTTCTTTACTGTTTTATCATCATCTTCACACTTTCTTTGTTAAATCTCAGAGCTTTCTCTCTCAAACACAAATTCTTCTTTTTGGTTGTGAGTTTATGTTCACAGCTAGGAACGCTTTAATCAAAGGCGGGTGGCTTAACCTATCAGAGTTAGAAAGGGCTCAAAAAGTTAAAAGAGAAAGGCGCATTGCTGCTGGCCTTCCTACTTCCCCTGTCGACAAACCAGAAATTTCAAGTACAAAGCCTGGCCAGGGTTCTTCTTCAACCAGGAGTGTTAAACCGAGGAGGTTGTTTCAAACCAATCTTTTACCAATTATTTCAGGCTCGTCCGTTAAGGAATCAGAGCCCACTGTTGAACCAGAGCTAACAGTTACTAGTTTCAATAAGCCCTCCCCATTTATTTCCATGGGATCAGATGCAGAAGTCTCTCCCAATAAACTAGTTGATCGGAGAAGAGGTCGTCTGGTAAAAGGGCAGGGTTTAAAAGGTACACCTTCAAAATCAGGGGCCAAAGACAGTCACACTGGGTCAGAGGCACCCATAAAAGTTCCCAAGGACAGGCTGTCCGGACCGGAGGTATCTAGCTCAAGCCTCCGAAAAGAAACCACCACATTTGAGCCCCAACCGGAGGTCACAGTTTAGGAGAGCATTGAAGCCCAACAGTCCGAAGGTCAGACTAAACCAAATCCTAACTCCCCTCACCCAGAAACAACTGAAAACCCCTCCTTGGTAATGGAGGAAGTAATGAAGGACTCTGTTGAAGAGGATCTGTTCGAGTCCGAAGTCTCCGGACAAACGAGTGATGTTGGTGCTGCCAAGAAGGATAAAGGCAAAGAAAAGCTATGTCTAAGGCATCCGGATCTGCCGGAGATCCTTCAGGGGAAAGTTGGACCTTGTTTCCACAAGGTCAGTGTTAAATACTTACTTGCCTTGCAAAAGATTAATTATGCCTTCATCCACACAGCCGAACTGGGTCGGATGCGAACGAAGTGGGGGATTCCAGAGAATGTAAAAATAAGGATCCCAATAGACCCTGAAACACCGATGGACTGCAAGCTTAGCGAAGTGGTCATCTTTACTGAACTCTTTAACTGGGGACTAAGGTTTCCCCTAGATCCGGAGATAGTCAAATATTTCCACCTCATCAAGCTTTGCCCAAGTCAACTGAGCCCTAACGCCTGGTACACCCTCATGGCCTGCATCATGGCCTCCAGGCTCTCCGGAATTCCTCTTCCAATGGAGGAATTCGCAGATGTGGCCAGCCTCTGCAAAAATCCCCATATTCCCTTCTTTCACTTCAACATGGGTGATAACTACAAAGCAGTAGATGACCTACTCAAGTCGGAGAGAAATTGGAGGACTAGCTTCTTGTTCGTGAGTGGCGCTTGGGATAATGGGAGGAAGATCAAAGTCGAAGTAAACATGGGTCTTCTCACCAGCAGGTGGCGAAGTGATAGTAAGAACCCCACCTTACATTCATTTTTATTTTTCTCAAATTTGTTTAACTGACTTGTCTTGTTTTTTTTTACAGTGCTGCCCAAAGACTTTAATGATTACTTAAAGGCCGAGCAGACTACTTGCACCAAGATAAACACTTGGGCCGCTGAAAAGTGGGATAATCGCTTCCACAATGCCTTTACTGGAGGCAATCTTGCAAGGTCTCACCTCTGGAACACTACTGATTAGAGGGATTTAACTTGGGAGGAACTTACCACTCCACCTTCTCCGGATGTAGTCCTGAAAAGAACACATGCACCGGACGGGTCACTGTACTTGCTTGGTTGAGCCACGGCCCCAAGTAAGATGAAAGGCAAAAAAGGGAAGGGCAAGAAGAATGTGGTTGAAGCCAATCCTGCTGATGCGGAGGAAACTACTCCAGCCAATCAAGAGGGGCCAGTTCCCAGTCAGATTGATGTTGCTCTTCTTGAAGCTGTGGAGCACGAGAGTACTAGAGAAAATACAGGATCTCCAAAGCCTCCAAAGGTTCCTAAGAGGGACAGGAAACGGGGAGCAGAAAGTAAGGACAGGAAGGCCAAGAAGAAAAAGACCTCCAGGGGTGATGAACTTTCTCTCCGGCCCTCGGAACCCTGCCCTCCTGTTGACCCTACTGATCCAACAAGAGCAGAAGATATACCTGGTGACTTTCAAACCGATGAGGTTGGAGGAGGAGACATTAGCATCGATGGTGTCGACATTACAGGGCTTGATGGACTTGGTGAATATTTTACAAACCTTCCCAGAGATGACTTTGCTGGGCCTTACCTCCCTCCGAGCACTTCGAACACCGTTACCTTAAATGGTAAAACTTTCACCATTTCAAGTGAAAATGATGTTATAACTCACTCTATATTAAGTAACATTCAGCCAGTGCTGGTTCTGGAGAAACAAGTGCGAGGTCAGTCAGCAATCATTACTGCCCTCAATGCTGACAAGGAGACACTGTCCAATGACCTCCTCACTGCCACCCAAAATGCTGATGTTTTGAAGAGAGAAAATGAGGAGTTAAAGAAGAACCAGGAGGGTTGGGCCACAAAGGTAGCTACCCTAAAAGATACTATCAAAGACCTCCGGGTGAAGTAATCCGGGTTGGAGAAAGATCTCTCCTCTTCGAAAGAGGAGCTAAAGGCCAAGGACCAAGTCATTCATACTTTGACCAACGACAAGATCGCCCTCGAAGACTCGGTGTCCAAGGCTGTAGAGGAGAAAGCTGATCTGCTAAGGGAGCAGAGGCAAAAATCCAAGCCAAGATTGATGCTTGTGCCAACAATGTGATTGACACTCATGAGGAAATGTATGCCAAGATGAAGTCGGACATAGTAATACTCTTTCATGAGAAGTTTTCGAAGAGGAATCTGGGGGACTTATGGAATTTTGTAGAGTACCACGACCTTCCCTTCCACACAATGGCTGATGGAGACAAACACGACTATTCTAGCGCTGACTCATCCGATGAAGAGGAGAACACTGGAGAGAGTCCAGACGAGGGAAATGATGACCTTAAGAAGAATAAAACGAGCGAGGCTGAGCCATCTTCAAAGGCTCAGTCTTAGAATATCAACTGATTTTTTGTTTTGATTGAACTAAAGTCCTTGGAAGGCCAAGGCATTTTTGTAATTGTGTCCGGTGACTGACCGGATAGATCTTTTTGCTTTGATTTGTGAATTTTAAAGTCCTTGGAATGGCCAAGGCACTTCGGTTGTTTCAATGGATATCTTTACTTTGCACAATTCTTGCAGTCTTTTATAGTTTTTCAATTTCGGTGGTTAATGTTTAAACAACCCTTAGTTATTTCACAAACATCCTTAAGTGAGAGTGTTTAAATTCTCCGATGACAAATGTTTAAGTAGTCATCACTCCTTTAATTTAAGGCGCCCTGTGTTTAAATAAAAATTTGACAATGAACTATTTAAGTAAGAACACTCTGAATTTTTAAGAAGGCATCAAATTTTATAAAAGAGCCCGGACACCTCATTAAAACCTCCCCGCGCCACCAGGGTAGGAAAGAGTATGCCCCCAAATATTTACATGGATTTTTAAACTAGTGAATATTTACATAGTTTCTACTCCATATACATCCGGAGGTGCTCGATATTCCAAGGGTGATTCAAAACCCTTCCATCCTTGTCTTCTAGCCAGTATGTCCCAGGTTTAAGCCTTTCAATGACCATATAGGATCGTTCCCAAGTTGGGGCTAGTTTGCCGAGCAGCTTCTCTTTAGTGTGTAAGAAGAATTTTCTTAACACCTTATACCCCGGCTGAAAATCTCTTCTTTTAACTTGGGAAGCAAACCTGCTCCTCATCAAACCTTGATAGTGCACAGCTCTAAGGTGTGCCTTAACTCTTGTTTCCTCTATCAAATCAAGTTGACCTCGGATAGCCCCCTCGTTAGCGTGCTCGGAGAAGTTGTGAACTCGAAATGAAGGGAGAGTTGATTCTATGGGAGCTATGGCATCCATACCATAGACCAAGGCAAAAGGTGACTCTTGTGTTGCAACCCCAGGCGTAGTCCGGTAAGCCCACAAAACCTCTTGTAAATAACTAGGCCATTTTCCAACAGCCCCTTCTAAATTTTTCTTCAAACCGGATAGTATAGTTCTGTTAGCCACTTCGACCTGACCATTTGCTTGTGGGTGGAAAGGTGAAGAGAAACAATGTTGTATACCCCTAGAGGCACAGAAACTCTCAATTTCCTTATTGTCGAACTGTGGCCCATTATCTGTCATTATCTTCTGTGGAATGCCAAATCTGCAACAGATATTGGATAAAATGAATTTTATGACAGCTTTGGATGTTGTACCTGCCAGTGGGGCTGCTTCGACCCACTTCGAAAAATAGTCAATAGCCACAATTATTGTTATGCGCCCTCCGGACGCCATAGGCAGAGGTCCCACCAAGTCCAGCCCCCATCGAGCAAAGGGTATAGGCTTAGAAATTGACTATAAGGGGGGGGGGGGCTGGGGCATGAATTTCGCTGCTATATCTCTGGCATGGGTCACACCTTCTCACCATCTCCTTAGCATCTTGCATTATAGTGGGCCAATAATAACTAGCCAACAAAACTCTCCTTGTTAGAGCCCTGAATCCACAGTTAGTTGATCCCTCACCATCATGCAATTCGGAGAGCACCATTTGAGATTCATCATCCCCCAAACATCGTAAGAGGGGTTTACTGTAAAACTTCTTATAAAGAACATCTCTTAGTATGATAAAACCACGAGCCTTGTACTTTACTTTTCTTGCTATTGACTTGTCCGGAGGCAAGATGCCATCGGAGAGATATTGAAGGAGAGGAAACCTCTTCTTGAGGCTGTTTCATTTGTATATCAAAGCTTACTTCCTCCTCACCCATATTAATTTGAATGAAAGGGCACTCCAGCACCTAGATCCAAGGGTATGATTCAGTATAGGCTATGGTCGCCAATGAGTCTGCTAGTTTATTTTCTATTTGGGGTATGTGCTCATAAACAATACTCTTGAACTTAAGTGCCACATCTTTGAGAAGAAGTAAGTATTTTATTAGTTGTTCCTTTTTGGCTTCAGATTTACCTTGCGCATGATGGATAAGAAGCTGAGAATCACTCATCAACTTGACCCTTTTGGCTCCACAAATAAGAGCTAACTTTAAACCAGCTATAGCAGCTTCATATTCAGACTCATTGTTAGAAGCCCTAAAAGCGAAACATATAGCTTGGTACATTTTGTCACCATACGGAGAGGTCAAGCATACCCTTGCACCACATCCCATAGTACTTGATCCACCATCCGTCCGGACGACCCAGACCTTTTTATCTTTCATCTCAGTTGTTTGCTCTGTATCCTTATCTGAGTGGAATTCAACTAAGAAATCAGCCACAGCTTGAGCTTTGATTGCTGTTCGAGGAGCAAAATCAATATCGAAATCCCGCAGTTCCACTGGCCACTTAGTCATTCTACTCGAAATATCTGCTTTTTGTAGAACGTTTTTCATGGGATAGGATGTCCGGACAATAATAGGATGAGCCTGAAAATAAGGCCTCATCTTCATAACAGCAATTACCAGGGCTAGTGCTAACTTTTCAAGTTTTAGATAACGTTTTTCTGCATCTATTAAGCTCTTTCTGATGTGATACACTGGACGGGGGTAATTATCCACCTCCCTTACCAATACAACACTGATGGCACAACTGGAAACTGCCAAATATACGAAGAGTGTCTCTTCATCAACAGGTTTAAATAGAGTCTTGGGGGAGGATATATGTTTTTTAATCTCATTAAAGGCCTCATCACATTGTGAAGTCCATTCAAATCCCTTTGCATTTTTTAAAGTTTGAAAAAACGGGGCACATCTGCCCGAAGACCTTGAGATGAATCGATTTAACGCAGCCAACCTCCAGGTCAACTGTTGTACTTCTTTAATATTCCGAGGAGGCTCCATTTGAAATAAAGTATTAAGCTGGTCCGGATTAGGCTGTATCCCTTGCTCACTAATTTTGTACCCTAGGAATTTTCCGGACTGTACTCCGAACACGCACTTTTCTGGATTTAGTTTCAAATTTACCTTTACTAAGTTGGTAAAAGTTTCTTGGAGATCTGCCAAGTGTAACTCTTCGTCCACACTTTTAACCATCATATCATCGATATATACTTCCATATTCCTTCCAATCTGATCAGCAAAATATTTGTTTACTAACCTCTGATAGGTAGCCCCAGCATTTTTTAACCCAAATGGCATCACCTTGTAACAATGAAGGCCCCTATCAGTATCAAACGTAGTATGCTCCTGATCCTTCGGATTTACTTGAATCTGGTTATACCCGGAGAAGGCATCCATGAAAGATAGTAGCTTATTCCCAGATGTAGAATCCACCAGCTGATCAATCCGGGGGACAGGGTATAAATCCTTTGGACAAGCCCTGTTGAGATCTGTAAAATCAATACACATACGCCACTTGTCATTTTTCTTTTTCACCAAAACCGGATTGGCTGTCCATAAAGGATACTGAGACTCATTTATGTGCCCCATTTTGGTAAGTCTGTCGACTTCTTGAACTATGACATTAGCCTTTTCCTTGGAAAAAGCTCTTCTTTTTTGTACCACAGGTGCTATGTCTCTTCGGATGGATAGGTGGTGTGATATAATATCTGCTGGTTATCCGGTAACATCAGCATTGCACCAAGCAAAAACATGCTGATGGTCTTTTAGGAACTTCAACATTTTACCCTTTAGTTCGGATGCCATTTTGGACCCTATCTTAACATTTTTTCCTTCTTCCAAAGAATGTGTTTCGACTTCCTCAACTGGTATCAAAACTCCAGGGGTCTCTCTGGGGTCATCAATTTCACCCTCACCCCCAGAAAGCCCCTCAAACTCCTATTCTTCATTGATACGAACTGCTCCCGACGTCCGAGGAGCCAGTGCTGTTGCATAACACTCTCTTGCAATCTTTTGGCTGCTCCGAACAACTCCCACTTGTCCTTGCACATCATATTTCAAACATTGGTGGACTGTTGAGGCCACTGCGTGCATCCTAGAGAGTCAAGACCTCCCTAGAATAGCATTATAACAAGTGGGACAATCCACTACGACAAACAGTATTCTAACCATCTTCTTAAAAGGGCCCTTACCCAACAAAAATTCCTCCTCGAACTCCCCGATCATATCTGCTGAGCTTCCAGTGAAACCCACAATTGACCTGTTCGAACGCTGAATTACCGCAGGATTTTTCATCTTTTTGTAGGAAGTTAAAAATAGGATATTGGCTGAACTCCCAATACCCACCAAAATTCGTCTTACATCATTGCCCCAATGGATGCTCACATGACAACAACATCTTCATGAGGACCTGCTATTGATGAGTCCGAATTCAGCATGCTCCCCGGACACGGGCAGATCAGTCCAAAGCCTCCGGACCGGACAGATCGGACAGATCATATGGACCGGACAAATCATTTTGAACACTATGACCATAGGACTGTTCGAACTATGACAAAAGTACTAAAAAACCTAAACACTTCTTGACTAAGCTACTTGCTCACCTACTTAGAGCTCATGGGTCTTTGAACATGACCCGGGCCCATAAAGGCCCAAACTTCAGGGTATAAATACCCAACCACCTGCATTAACTACGAATAATGAAAATTAACTACTACCAAGCTGCTTAATTATCTCTCTACTCTCTAAACACTTAAACACCCACACACCACCATAAAACACCAACTGAAATTACCATCCTACCCTCAGGCTATTATTATCCACACTAAATTGGCGACCACAGTGGGAGCACGAAGGTGCCTGAATCAAGCATTCAAAACCAGCTAAGAAAATCTGTCCGTATTAATCCGGACAATCCAGAAGTACCACCAGCTCTGCTTGAAGTGGTGGGAGAGAACTATGAGTACACTATCGAAGAGTGTGATAGGCTCAAGGGTGAAATAGAAGCTCTGAGGGCTGAAAAGGCCAAGATGGGCGTGAAAGAAAAATCCAAAGCATCGGTTGCTCATCATACCGATAACCCCAGAGAGCATGAGTCTTCGAAGACTCATGTGAGCACTAAAAAGACTCATGCCAGTTCTAAAAAGTCTCACCGGTCTAAGCTAGTGGAGAGTTCTGACTCAAGCTCAGAGTCTTCTGATAGCTCTTCGGATAGTGATGGAGTTAAAAAATCCTTATCCTCTAGCAGCGATGAGGGTCAAACTAGAAAGAAGCAAAGGCAGATTAAAAAATACTCAAGAAAAAGGGATAGATAAGGAAAGATGAAAAGGCATATTGGGAAGGGATCATCTTATAGTCAGAAGCATGTGGACAAGATGCTGATGGATCCCTTCGCTTTTCACGATGAGCCAGGTATCTTTGCAACTCCCAATGAGGGTACCGTGTTCAGCCGTGGAAGAAATTGGAGGCAATCTCCATTGTCTTCTAAAATTCTGTTCGGAAACCTCCCTAAGAGGTTTGATAGCACCAAGATAGAGAAGTACGATGGCAGTACTGATCCGGACAACCATCTGCAACAATTTAAAAATTTCATGATGAACTTTGATGATGATGATAAACTGCTCTGTAGGGCATTCTCCCAGTCATTCACGGGGAGTGCTCTAAAGTGGTACAACAGCCTGCCTCAGGGTTGTATTAAAGACTTCGACACTTTTTGGGTGGTCTTTCGAAGGCAGTTCGTAGGGAGTAAAGAGCTAAAGGGAAATGAAGACACAATAATCCATTGTGCCCAGGAGCCAAATGAGTCCTTGAAAGAATACATAAGCCATTTTGTGAACACAAAGAATGGGTTAGCTGATTGCTTCGAACAGGTAGCAATAGCATCCCTGAGACAGGGTTTGAACCCAGGCAATCTAGCTGATGCAGTGACCAGAAAGAAGGCCATGACATGGGGAGGGTTGCTGAATCAGGTTGGCAAACAAATAAACGTCGATGAAACAAAGAAAACCAGGGTGCACAGGCAGGTGAGGTCTACCCCGGTGACACCAAATCCCAATCAGAATCAGTCCGGGAACAAAGTAAGAGAAACCGGACAGGGGCATGGTAGGGCAAAAGCTCAGTCTCAGCCAGCTGCTCCAGCTCAAAGTCAACAATCCAAAAACAAGAGAGGGCCATGGGTCCAACCGAAGTGGTTCGCAGAGTTAAAAGAAAGTGTGGCCACTATCTTTGTTAAAACAAAGGATGAGGTGCATTACCGGAGACCGGCAACACTGCAGTCTCCCAGAGAGCATCGCAACAACTCTTTCTGCCAATATCACAATGATACTGGCCATACCACCGATGACTGCATAGCATTGAAGCAAGAAGTTCAAAACTTGATTGAAAGGGGGAAGCTGGGAGCTTACGTTAAAAGAAGAGGAGGCAACAGGCCTGACAACACTCACCGGGTTGGTCCAAGTAATGCTGCTCCGGAGGGGGCCATGGTTATAGTTGAAAGGTTTGACGTGGAATCTGAATACTTGGATCCTGATCCAACTCGGAACAGAGTGGGTGCTATAGAGGAATGTTCTAGGTCCGTCTCCGGGCTCATTAAGTTTTTCGAGTCGCTTACAATTTTCGGAGGGGACACTATGACAGCTCCTACTGCTTCTTCGAGGAAGATGCATGTTCATACTTTGGCCTCCCAGCTAGAAGGAGGCATGACATCCTATCAGTCACCAAACTCATTCCCCTTCATTATGTTTGATGAAGATGATTTAAGAAACATTGCTGGCCCTCATGAGGATGCTGTTGTCATAGGAGCATCTATAGGGGGCAATGACATAAGACGAATCCTGGTGGATACTGGAAGCTCAGCCAATATCCTTTTCCTAACCACTTACAAGAAAATGAAAAATCCAGCTGTAATTCAGAATTCAGACACGTCAATCATGGGCTTCACAGGCAACTCAGCAGATGTGATCGGGGAGTTCAAAGAAGAGGTGTTATTGGGCAAGGTCCCTTTCAAGAAAATGGTCAGAATACTCTTTATTGTAGTGGATTGTCCCACTTGCTATAATGCTATTCTAAGGAGATCTTGGCTCTCTAGGATGCATGCATTGGCTTCGACAGTCCACCAGTGCTTGAAGTATGTTGTTCAGGGACAGGTTGGAGTCGTCCGGAGCAGCCAAAAGATTGCAAGAGAATTTTATGCCACTGCCCTGTCTCCTCGAACGCTGGGGGCAGTCCGCATTGATGAACAATAGCAGTTTGAGGGCCTTTCTGGGGGTGAGGGTGAAATTGATGACCCCAGAGAGACCCCCGGAGTGTTGATACCAGTTGAAAAAGTAGAAACGCACTGGTTGGAAGATGGAAAAAATGTTAAGATATGGTCTAAAATGCCACCTATTTTGAAAGATCAAATGTTAAAGTTTTTGAAGAACCATCAGCACGTTTTTGCTTGGTGCAATGCTGATGTTACTGGAGTTCCATCAGAAGTGATATCACACCACCTATCCGCCCGGAGAGATGTAGCTCTAGTGGTTCAAAAAAGAAGAGCTTTTTCCAAAGAAAAGGCTGATGTCATTGTACAAGAGGTTGACAGGCTCACAAAGATGGGGCACATCAAGGAGTCTCAATACCCTTTGTGGACTTCCAATCCTGTCTTGGTGAAAAAAAAGAATGGCAAGTGGCGCATGTGCATTGACTTCACAGACCTCAATAGAGTTTGCCCAAAAGACTTGTATCCGGTCCCCCGGATTGATCAGTTAGTAGACTCTACCTCTGGGAACAAGCTGTTTTCCTTTATGGATGCTTTCTCCGGATACAATCATATTCAAGTAGATCCAAAAGATCAAGAACATACCACATTTGTCACTGACAGAGGTCTTCATTGCTACAAAGTTATGCCATTTGGTTTGAAAAATGCTGGGGCTACTTATCAGAGGTTAGTCAACAAGGCATTTGCTGATCAAATTGGAAGAAATATGGAAGTATACATTGACGATATGATGGTGAAAAGTGTAGATGAGCAGTTGCACTTTTCCGACCTCCAAGAAACTTTTGCCAACTTGGTGAAAGTGAATTTGAAATTAAATCCTGAAAAGTGTGTGTTCGGAGTGCAGTCCGGGAAGTTTCTAGGCTATATCATAAGTGAGCATGGAATACAACCTGACCCAGACCAGCTCAATGCTCTATTCCAGATGAAGCCTCCTCGAAACATCAAAGAAGTACAACGGTTAATGGGGAGATTAGCTGCCTTAAACAGATTTATCTCAAGGTCTTCGGACAGGTGTGCTCCTTTCTTTCAAACTTTGAAGGGTGCAAAGGGCTTTGATTGGACCCCGCAGTGTGATGAGGCTTTCAATGAGATCAAGAAACACTTGTCCTCCCCCAAAACTTTGTTCAAGCCAGTCGATGGGGAGACTCTCTTTGTATATTTGGCGGTTTCAAGTTGTGCCATCAGTGCTGTGCTGGTAAGAGAGGTTGGTGGACATCCCCATCCGGTATACTACATCAGCAAAAGTTTGATAGATGCAGAGAAGCGTTACTTGAAACTTGAAAAATTGGCATTAGCCCTCGTGATAGCTGCAAGGAAGATGAGGCCTTATTTCCAGGCTCATCCCATCATCGTCCGGACTTCTTTTCCCTTGAAGAATGTCATTCAAAAAGCAGACATTTTGAGCAGAATGACTAAGTGGTCAGTAGAGTTGGGGGACTTCGACATAGACTTTGCTCCCCGAACAGCAGTCAAAGCCCAAGCTGTGGCTGATTTTCTAGTCGAATTCCACTCCGACAGGGATTCGGAGTAAACTACTGATGTAAAAGATAAAAAAGTAGGGGTCGTCCGAACTGATGGTGGATCTAGCACTATGGGGTGCAGTGCAGGAGTGTGCTTAACTTCCCCATATGGAGACAAAATATACCAGGCTATTTGTTTTGCTTTCAAGGCGTCTAATAACGAGTCCGAATACGAAGCAGCTATAGCTGGGTTAAATTGGCCTACATTTGTGGGGCTAAGAGGGTCAAGCTGCTAAGCGACTCCCAACTGATTATCCACCATGCCCAAGGCCAATCTGAGGCTAAGAAGGAGCAACTTGTGAAGTATTTACTCCTCCTAAAAAATGAAGCGCTTAAGTTTAAAAGTGTTGTCTATGAACACATTCCCCGGGCAGAAAATGAGCTAGCAGACTCACTGGCAACCATAGCATATACGGAGTCATATCCATGGATCCATGTGCTTGAAAGCCCTTCCATTCAACTTTGTAAGGGTAAAGAAGAGGAAATTTTTGAAATACAAGTGAAACAACCTCAAGACTGGAGGTTTCCTCTCATACAATATCTCTCTGATGGTGTTGTGCCTCCGCATAAGTCACTATCCAGAACATTGAAACATAAGGCTCGTGGTTTCATCATATTGAGAGAAGTGTTATACAAAAAGTCTTACAGTAAACCTCTGCTGCGCTGTTTGGGGGATGAAGAATCACAAGTGGTCCTCTCCGAATTGCATGATGGTGAGGGATCAGTCCATTGTGGGTTTAGAGCTTTAACAAGAAGAGTTTTACTCTCCGGTTACTATTGGCCATCAATCATGAAAGATGTTAAGGAATTTGTGAGGAGGTGTGACCCATGCCAGAGGTACAGCAATGAGATTCATGTACCAGCCATTCCTTTAGAATCAATTTCTGAGCCTATTCCTTTTGCTCGATGGGGATTGGATTTGGTAGGGCCTCTCCCTGTGGCGTCCGGAGGGCGCAAAACTATAATTGTGGCCATAGACTACTTCTCGAAGTGGATAGAAGCAGCCCCTCTAGCAGGGACAACATCAAAAGCTGTTATAAAATTCATTCTGTCCAACATATGTTGCAGATTTGGTGTCCCACAGAAAATAACAACAGACAACGGGCCACAGTTCGACAATAGAGAAATGGAGAGCTTCTGTGCCTCAAGGGGTATACAACATTGTTTTTCTTCACCTTTCCACCCACAAGCAAATGGGCAAGTTGAAGTGGCTAATAGAACTATTCTGTCCGTTTTAAAGAAGAATTTGGAAGGGGCTGCTAGAAAGTGGCCTAGTTATTTACAAGAGGTCTTGTGGGCCTACCGGACAACACCTGGGGCTGCAACACAAGAATCACCCTTTGCCTTGGTCTATGGGATGGATGCAGTAGCTCCCATAGAGGCAACTCTCCCCTCTTTTCGTGTTCACAACTTCTCCGAACACGCAAACGAGGTGGCAATCAGAGGTCAACTTGATTTGATAGAAGAAAGACGAGTTAAAGCTCACCTTCGAGTTGCGCACTATCAAGGCTTGATGAGGAGCAGGTTTGCTTCCAAAGTCAAAAGAAGAGATTTCCAACCAGGGGACAAAGTATTAAGGAAGGTCTTCTTACACACTAAAGAGAAGCTCTTCGGAAAGCTGGCCCCAACTTGGGAGGGTCCGTATATGGTTGTTGAAAGAATTAAGCCTGGAACTTATTGGTTGGAAGACAAAGATGGCAGAGTTCTAACACATCCTTGGAATATCGAGCATCTCCGGATGTACTTGGAATAGCACTTGTGTAAATATTTACTTGTTTGAACATCCATGTAAATATTTGGGGGCATACTCTTTCCTCCCCGGTGGCACGGAGAGGTTTTAATGAGGTGTCTGGGCTGTTAAATAAAATTCGATGCCTTCTTAAAAAAATTCTAAGTGTTTTTAAAGTTTTGTCCCTTGTCATACTATCCGGACTGAAATATCTAAGGGCTATTTAAACTCTAGCCGGAGAACTTAAACACTCTCACAATACAACAACTAAAGACTACTTAAACTCTGGCTATCAAAATTGAAACGAACAATGAAAGAAGATGATGGTTGTACAGAACAAAGATATTCATTAATATAAATAACTTAAAATTGCCTTGGCCTTCCAAGGACTTTTAAATAGTCAAGATACAACACAAAAAGCCTGTCCGAACAAACACCGGACACCATTACAAAAAGAGTGCCTTGGCTTTCCAAGGACTTTAGTCTGAATAAAAAATAAACAAAGTAAATCATAAGTTAAGGTTGAGCCTTTGAAGATGGCTCACCTTCATACACCTTCTTGCCTTTGGGATCGTTTTTCTCTTCATCTGGGCTCTCCCCGGTATGCTCTTCATCATTGGATGAGGACGCACTGGAGACTCCGTCCTGATCCTCTTCGGCCATTGTATGATATGGAAGGTCATCATCGTCTACATAACGCCACAAGTCCCCTAGGTTCCTCTTCGGATATTTTTCATGAAAGAGTAGAACCATGTCAGACCTCACCTTCTCAATCAATAGCTCTTCGCTTTTAATCATCTGGTTGGCATAGGCATTGATCTTGGCTTGGATCGTAGCCTCTTGATCCCTTAACAAAGTGTTTTTCTCCTCGGCAGCCTTGGATGCTGCATTCTCAAGAGCAATCTTGTCAGTAGTTAGGTTGGTGATAATCTTGTCCTTTGCCTTGGTCTCTTCTTTTGAGGCAGTAAGGTATTTCTCCAGACCGGACAGCTTCTCCCGCAGGTCTCTGATGGTTTCCTCTAGAGTGGCAACTTTTGTGTTGCTTTTCTTCTGATTCCTCTTCAACTCCTCATTTGCTTCCTTTAGCATGTCAGCATTGACAGTAGCAGTGCGAAGGTCTTCGGACAACTTTTCCTTCTCAGACTTAAGGTCTTTGATGGTGTCTGCTTGACCCCGAACTTGTCTCTCTAGTGTAAGTACCGGCTGCACATTGCTTAACAAGGAGTGGGTTATGGTGTCCTTTTCACTAGAGACAATGAAAGTCTTAGCATTAAAGTTGACGGTGTTAGAGCTGCTCGGAGGAATGTAAGTCCCTGCGAAGTCGTCTCTGGGGAGGTTGAGGAAGTATTCGCCAAGTTCACCAAGACCGGTGATGTCTACTTCATCAATGTTGAGCTCTCCTCCCTCAACTTCATCAGTATGAAAGTCCCTTGGGATCTCTTCAGCGTGTGTTGGGTCAGAAGGGTCAGCTTGGAAAGAAGGCTCCGGATCCCGGAGAGCAAGCTCATCTCCCTTAGCAGTCTTTTTCTTCTTGGCTGCCCGGTCTGCCCCTTCACTCCCCTGCTTGCGATTCCTCTTGGAAGCCCTTGGAGGTTTTGGGAGGTCTGCTTCCTGCCTTTCGGTCTCTTGCTCCACTACCTGCAAAAGAGCAACATCGATTTGGCTCTGAGCCGGCCCCTCCGGGTCTGTTGGAGCATCCTTCTCAGCATCAGCAGGATTAGCATCGCTCACCACCTTTTTGCCTTTCTTCTTGCCCTTCATTTTGCTTGGGGCTTTGGCCCGGCCCGGCAAGAAGAGTGTCCCATATGCTTCATGGCTCCTCTTAAGCACTGTGTCCGGAGAAGGTTGGGTGGTGAGCTCCTCCCAAGTTAAGTCTCTCCGACCTGTGGTGTTCCACAGGTGAGACCTTGCCAGATTTCCACTAGTGAAAGCATTGTGGAATCGGTTCCCCCAGTTCTCTGCAGCCCACGCATTGATTTTGCCACAAGTGACCTGTCCGGCCTTCAAGTAATCACCGAACTCCTTAGGCAGTTCTGTTAAGACAAAAGAAAGACAAATTAATTTAAACCAACTATAAGAAGGAAAAAGTAGACAAAGATTTAAAATGGGAGACTTACGATCACTCCTCCACCTGCTTCTGAAGAGGCTTGGGTTCTCTCCAGACTTGATTTTCTTTCCGTTTTCCCAAGCGCCACTGACGAACAAAAACTGGCTCCTCCATTTACTCTCAGACTCCAATAGATCATCAACAGCTTTGAAACTGTCCCCCATATTGAAGTGGTAGAAGGGGAATTGGTGATGTTTGCAAAGATGGGCCACTGCAGCAAACTCTTCCATAGGAAGAGGGATCCCGGACAGCCTTGATGCCATGATGCATGACATCAGAGTATACCAAGCGTTGGGGCTCAGCTGGCTCGGAAAGAGTTTGATCAGATGAAAATATCTGACAATCTCTGGGTCCAATGGGAATCGGAGTCCCCAATTAAATAGCTCCGTGAAGATGACTATTTCATTCAGCTTGCAATCCATAGGAGTTTCAGGATCTATGGGAATCCTTATTTTCTCATTTTCTGGGATCCCCCATTTTGTGCGCATTCGACCCAGGTCAGCCGTATGGATGAAAGCATACTTGGTCTTCTGTAAGGCCAAGAGGTATTTAAGTTCGACCCTGTGAAAACAAGGCCCTACCTTCCCTTCGAGACACTCCGGCAGCTCCGGATGCCTCAAGTACAGTTTTTCTTTGCCCTTATCTTTTTTGGGAGTAGCAGTGTTACTAGTCTGACCGGATGGCTCAGACTCAAAAGGGACTTCTTCAATAGAGTCCTCCATTCTTTCCTCCATGATCGTAGGAGGAATATCAGTGGCAGTGGCCCGGGGAGAATTCAAACTTGGCTCAGCCTGGCTTCCGGACTGCTGGTTTTCTGTGTTTTCTTGACTTCTAGTCTCAGGTTGGGCTCTGAGGCAGAAGTCTCTCTTTGAAGTGCTGGGCTGCTAGCCTCCGGACCAAGTAGTTTTTCCCGGGGAGCTCTGATAGGCACTCCAGACCCAGAACTGGTATTTTTTGCCCCCGATTTTGACGGAGTGTTCTTAGAGGCTTGCCCCTTAACCAGCCGACTCTTTCTTCGATCGACTAACTTCTCCGGGGAGTTCTCAATGTCTGATCCCATCGCTATGAAGGGAGAGGGTTTTTTGAAGCTAGTGGCAGTTACTCCTGGTTCAACGATGGATTCTGATTCCTGAACAGAGGAACCAGAGATGATGGCGGAAAGGCTAGGTTGGAATAACTTTCTAGGCTTAGTGCCTTTGGAGGAGGAAGATCCTCGATCTGACTCTGCAGCAGAGGAGACTGGTCTGTCAACGGGCGAAGTAGGTAACCCTGCTGCTATTCGTCTTTCCTTCTCAACTTTTTGTGCCTTCTCCAACTCAGAAAGGTTGAGCCACCCGCCTTTGATCAAAGCAGTCCTTGCTGTAAACATAAACTATCAAGAAAATCTTTGCTTTAGAGAGAGAAAGCTCTAAGAAAATATGCAGAGTAAATATGAAAGAGATAGTAAAACAGTAGAAAGTGAGTCTGAATTTATAGTAAATCTGGAAAAGGAAGTTGATTCCTAGGAGAATTCGAAAAGTTTGGCAATGATTAAAAGACGGCGCTGATGTTATCATATGTAATTAAAGAGGCTACTTTTCGAAGAAGGTGGGTTCGAATTTCAAGGTGAAAAAACGGCTGTAGCAACCAATCGGAGAGCGACACGTGTCCCATGAACTCTGGAAAAAAACCGTTTTGAATTCGTGAAGCTTTATCTGTCCGGGTAAACCCATAGGCCTGTCCGGATTAAAAACTACTTCTAACGTCAGACTGTTTTTCAGGTCTCTGACAAGAATACTTGCTCAAACACCTAAAAAAGGGGCTCCTGATGAGTCCGAATTCAGCATGCTCCCCGGACACGGACAGATCAGTCCAAAGCCTCCGGACCGGACAGATCGGACAGATCATATGGACCGGATAGATCATTTTGAACACTATGACCATAGGACTGTTCGAACTATGACAAAAGTACTAAAAAACCTAAACACTTCTTGACTAAGCTACTTGTTCACCTACTTAGAGCTCTTGGGTCTTTAAACATGACCCGGGTCCATTAAACATGACCCGAAAGCCCATAAGGGCCCAAACTTCAGGGTATAAATACCCAACCACCTGCATTAACTATGAATAATGAAAAGTAACTGCTACCAAGCTGCTTAATTATCTCTCTACTCTCTAAACACTTAAATACCCACACACCACCATAAAACACCAACTGAAATTACCAGCCTACCCTCAGGCTATTATTATCCACACCAGCTATATCCCTCAAGTCATCCTCATCGAACACAATGAAGGGAAATGGAATCTGCGATTGATAGGAAGTCATGCCTCCCTCCAGTTGGGTAGCTAATGTATGAACGTGCCTCTTCCTTGAAGAAGCAGTGGGTGCTGTCATGGTATCCCCTCCGAAAATTGTGAGTGACTCAAAAACGTTAATAAGCCCGGACACCGTTTTACAACGTTCCTCAATGGCACCCACTATGTTTTGAGTTGGATCAGGGTCCAAGTATTCGGACTCTACGTCGAACCTCTCGATATCACCATAGCTCTCTCCGGAGCGGATGTACCTGCATTGTTTGGACCAGGCCGATGCGCATTATCAGGCCTATTTCTTCCTCTAATTTTAACATATGCTCCCAGCTTTCCTCTTTCAATTAAATTCTGGACTTCTTGCTTTAAAGCAATACAATACTCAGTAGTATGGCCAGTATCATTATGATACTGACAGAAACAATTGTTACGATGCTCCTTAGGAGATTGTAGTGCAGTCGGCCTTCTATATTGCACTTTTTCCTTTGTTTTGTCATAAATGGTGGCTACACTTTCTTTTAACTCAGCAAACCACTCCGGTTGAACCCAAGGCCCTCTCTTATTTCTAGATTGCTGACTCTGGGCAGGCGCAGCTGGCTGGGACTGAGCCTTAGCCCTGTTATGACCCTGCCCGGTCTACTTTGCCTTGTTTCCAGACTGATTTTGATTGGGGTTTGGTGCAACCGGGGTAGTCCTCACCTGCATGTGCACCCTATTTTTATTTGTTTCATCCACATTTATTTGCTTTCCAACCTGATTCAGTAGACCTCCCCATGTCATGGCCTTTTTTCTGGTTACTGGATCAGCTAAATTTCTAGGGTTTAAGCCCTGTCTAAAAGAAGCTATTGCTACTTGCTCGAAGCAATCAGCCAGCCCATTTTTAGTGTTTACAAAGCGACTTATATATTCCTTTAGAGACTCATTCGGTTCTTGGGCACAATAGATAATTGTATCTCCATTTCCCTTTACCTCCTTACTTCCAACGAACTACCTCCGGAAGGCTACCCAAAAGGTATCGAAATTTCGAATGCACCCCTGTGGTAGACTGTTATACCACTTCAGGGCGCTCCCCGTAAAGGATTGTGAGAAAGCTCTACAAAGCAACGTGTCATCATCATCAAAATTCATCATATTTTTTTTGAATTATTCCAAGTGATTGTTTGGGTCTTTACTGCCATCGTATTTTTCCATTTTTGTACTATCAAACCTCTTGGGGAGGTTCCCGGACAGGATCTTGGAAGACAATGGATATTGTCTCCAATTCCGGCCACGACTGAAAACGGTGTCTTTGTTAGGAGTCGCAAAGATACCTGGTTCATCATCGAAGGCAAAATGATCCACCAGTATCCAGTCTATGTGTCTCCGGCTATGTGATGATCCTTTGCTTATATGCCTCTTCAGCTTTCCATGTCTGTCCCTTTTTCTTGAATACTTCTTTACCAACTTTTGTTTCTTTTTAGATCGACCCTCATCACTGCTGGAGGACAAGGATTCTTCAATTCCATCTTCGTCCGAGGAGCTACTGGAAGACTCTGAGTCTGAATTAGAGCTCTCCACTGGCTTGGACCGGTGAGACTTTTTGGAGCTAGCATGAGTCTTCTTCGTACTCACATGGGTCTTCGAAGGCTCATGCTCTCTAGGGTTGTCAATATGATGAGCAACTGATGCCTTTGACTTCTCTTTTATTCCCATCTTTGCCTTCTCTGCCCTTAGAGCTTCTATTTCGCCCTTTAATCTATCACGCTCCTCGATGGTATATCCATCATTTTCCCCCACCACTTTAAGCAAAGCTGGTGGTACTTCCGGTACGTTTGGATTCATTCAGACTGATTTTTCTGATGGTTTTGAATGCTAGATTCAGGCACTGTCGTAGCTCCTACTGTGGTCGCCAATTTGGTGTGGTTTATTTTTGTCTGAGGGTAAGTTTGTAATTTCTGTTTAGCGTTTTGTGGAGTTTTGTGAGTATTTAATGTTTGGGTAGAATGTAGAGGGAGAATTAAGCTTCCTGGTTGTATTTAATTTTCATTACCCTCATTTAATGTTGGTGGTTGGGTATTTATACCCTCGCATTTGGGCCTTATGGGCTTTCGGGTCGTGTTTAATAGATTCAGGTCGAGTTTAAAGACCCATTAGTTTTAAGTAAGTAAATAGGCAGCTTAGTCAAAAAGTGATTAGTGTTTCAAGTACTTTAGTTCTGTTCGAATAGTTCAATGGGTGATGGTGTCCGAACTGCCCATGTCCGGTAAGGTGGACATTGTCCGAATTGACCGTGTCCGGTTCTCATAAAATGTGGTGACAGAATCCGGACTCATCATGTCATACGCTTCGTTCCTCATTGGTTAGCATGCCATCAATTACAACTTTATCCATTTTTTTCAAGAGCTGTATCAAGGTTAGATTTGTTTGTATCATTATATCTGACCTATTCCAATGATCATGAAGATATTATAAATGTGAAATTATGTCTTTATAGAGCCACTCATAAATTTAGTGCGTGATATTGTGCTTGGATCGTGTTGCACAAATGCAAATTTCATCCGCCATCTCAATTTCAGCAACCACCTCAATTTCATCAATCATATTATGATCTTTAGGACTTTCTAATTCAATAATAAAGAGTTCTAAAGTAGTGTTAGAGACCCCACATCTGATTTCATCAAACACATTCTCTCTAAATTTATACTGTGTTATATTCAAAAAAATTCAAATGATGATCTAATTGCACAATGTTGTACTTCAACCAAATAATACATTATACCCTAAAATAAGTCAAAGTTAATATTGCTCGTACGTATATAACACTTTAGGATAAAATGAGTGCTCTTCACTCGGTTAATGGTCGCATGTTCAAAATGTATAAACTTGTTAGTTTTCCAAACCATGAATTTATCAGTGTAAAAAATAACCAAGAATTTTTTATGTTGACTGCTATAAGATCATTTTTATATTCATGCTACATCTCCATTTGAGCGTGATCAAATATAAGTTCTAACGCCGAGTACGCTACATTTTTCCACGTAGACACAAATAATATGATATGTTTTTTCATTCAAGTGTCATCGACAAAGCATGTGCGTTATTTTCAGGAACAATTATCCTAGAGCATTCATCAACGCCAAGTCTATATCCGTCCAAACCATGAACGGTTCTTCAATCCCGTGAGATACAATCAATGATTTTAAGTAGTCTATATCCGTCCAAACCACCAACATAATGCAGTAAGTCAAACCAGTAAATGTTACTCTGACGATCTTAAATAACATCATCTCGTACCTCATCATCTTGTAAGTGATACTCATTATTAACATTAGTAGAATATCGGTAAGAAATCTACACTAACCGGATAAGCAAAGAAAATATCAGTAATAATATCACTTTCATTTTCGCTAGATCTCTACCATTCAAAATTATTATATCTTTTGAGTTCATCTAACATGTATTGTAACTATGACCAACCAGCTTTCCCCAACATCTGTTTCCACCGAGCGTTGTACATGGTGCGCAAATGATACATTTTCTTTGCTCAACTTTTTTACTCCGTTCAATTTTTTTTTACGAAAAAGTTCCCATAAAGGTAGAACGTTTTATAAATTCCAACTTTTCTTTATTCAAAAATCTTGCGTATGAATGACCGTCTAAGTGGTAACATTTAGATGGTTGTGAATGCCGAATATAATATTTAATAACCATGTATCTAGAGTTACTGTGGTACCTTCAAGCTCAAAACGATAACCATATTTTTTCATTCCGGTCGACTTTCTCTTAAGATCTCTTACAATTACCACTTGAGTATACCATTCGAATCTCTCGCATTCAAAGAATATTTAGAGCATTAAGACATTTTATGTTGATAGCTAACCTGTTTCATGTCCATATCTTCTTAAACCACTCAACCAATCCGTCTCATGTGTAAAATTCTATTGTGAAAAAAAAAACATGAGTGTAATTAGTAGTGAAATCCTCTTCATATCCATTGTGTCATCCTTACCCTGCAATTCTAAAGTACATAAAAAAGGTTTGTTTTAAAAGGTTTGTTTACCTTTTTTCGGCCGATTGTAGTTCGTCCATAGACATACATTTTTTTTTCTATCTTCACATCTTCTGATAGATTATCTCTTTTTATTTGGTTGCGTTTGTATTAAAATTCAATTTTTTGTGATAAAAAATTATTTAAAAACAAAACTTTTACAATGATATTAAAAAATGGAGCTTTGATCTTTAGTTGTAATGGTATTGAATATGTTTTGATGTTGAATGCGTACTTAGCATTATTTTTTCACTAATGACGCTTTCATAATCAAATATGAATTAAAAGTAAAGTGGCGTAGAAAGAAAGTTAAAAGTAGATCAAATACTGATTTTGGGTGATATTAGATTAATAATTAAGTAAATTTAGTTTGACACTTTAATCAATGGTAGAGAACTCACTACATTCTAGCTATTCTTTTCTTGCGAAGAACACTAGCCAAAACTAATCTCATTTGAACCGATTTCGTCTGTCACAATTGTCACCTTAAATTTTACTTATTTCTAACAATAACCAACATTAATTTATTTTACAATTTATTAAAAATATCGATTTTTTCTCAAAAATATAAAAATATTCATATATGAAAAATGTAAAATATTTATACGAATGATTATAAAATTGAGTCATAAAAATTGATTTATTAAATTAAAATAATAAATAAATTTAATAAAATGATTTGTTATATTAATTCAAAACAAAAAAAAATCAAAATTTATGCGTTTTTTTATTTGTACGATTCTAAATAATTAGAAACGAATAATTCCTTTTGAATTTTTTATTCCCCGATATCTTTGTAAAATATTTAGAAGAGTTTGGCTAACCGGTTAGCAAAAACATTAAGGGCAATGCTAAATTGAGATCTCATTTGGCTATAATGAGACCCATTTATAATGAGATCTCATTTGGCTATAATGAGACCCCAAAAAGACCCATTTAACCCTGATATAAAAGCTGTATTTTCAGCCATTTTTTTTCTTTTCTCTCTTCTCTCTAGCAAAATCTATCAAAATCCCGAAGAAAAAAAACGCAAGATTTGTCAAATCCAACATTACAAACACCTTAAGGTACGAATCCTTTACCTATTCATGTAATTTTAAGCATTTTACTTTAGTATTTTTAGTGATATTTAGAGTTTAGGGTTCTTCGTAAAAAGTCTGATTTTCATGTATATGTTGTTGTTTTTTTGGAAAAATAGTTGTAGATTCGTGTTAGTCGATGCATTAGGAACGTTTTGGTATCGTGGTTGTTGAATTTGGGTTTGTTTTTAGAGTTTTGGGTTCGATCTAGATCTAGGGCTGCTGGAAATGCGAAATTGCGAATAGGAACTTCGCAACCCGTGCAAAATTGCGAAGTGCCCGTTCGCAATTTCACCAAAATTGCGGACACTGTGTTCGCAATTTCACAAGCGTAGGGAATGTTTATTTTTGGTTGTTTTGTCAAATTGTGAAGTTTTTTTGCCAAATTTATTAATAATTTTATTTGTTGTATTTCAGCATGCCTCGCAGACAGCATACACATGTTCGACATTCAGGCTCGATCGATGATGGCGAGCACGAGGAGCGTGTGTCACGGTCACGGTCCGTTAGGCGTAGGCCTAGCGCTTCTACTCCGGCCCCTGTTATATCCCATGCGTTTGGGACGCTGGACCAGCTATTTCGGAGGGTGAATCTGCATGTACCTAGTCTATATCCAGAATACGCACAGCACGAGGCCTACCACGTCTTTGCAGGAGAGGTAATTAATGACGCGTTTTAAAGTACGACATATGTTCTTTTGTATTATTTCTAAGTTATTTATGTTTTATGTAGGCTCGTCGGTACTCGCGGTGCTACTCTATGTACGGTACCCACCGTGCATGGGATCTTGCTGGGCATCACAGGGTTAGAGAGCAGGTTAAGATGTCTTGCTTCGGTCCCCTCACCGATGTGTTGGAGCGTTGGAGTACCAACGTACATCTTGTAGATGCTTTTCTGGAGAGGTGGCATTCGGAGACGAACAACTTTCACTTTAGTTTCGGTGAGATGACGGTGACGTTAGACGACGTCCACGTTATTACTGGTCTCCGGGTGACAGTTGATGATTTTGTTTTTCAGACATTTCCTAGCGATGGACAGCGTTTGGCTTGGTATTCTAGTGCATTAGGGATAGATCAAGATGCACTTAGGTATGAGTTAGGGCGTAACAGGGGGGGGGGGTAACGGTAGATCTGTTCGTTTACAGTTTTTACGTGAGCAGTACATGCAGCCATGTTTTATGGATGATACCATGTCTAATGTTGAAGTAGAGTGTGTCACTATGGGTTATCTGCTGCACATGCTGGGTTGTTGTGTTTTGGTGAACAAGATGGAGAACAGTATATCCTTAGATTACCTGCAGTTTGTAGAGCATTATAGGGCTTCTGTTAGATATAATTGGGGACACCATATACTAGCTCAGCTGTACCACCACCTAGGAAATTCGTTGCTGCACACGACTTTAGGGATTGCAGGTTTTGTTGCCTTGTTGGAGACGTGGATATACGATCACTTCTCTAGCCTTTTGCCTACGCTCAACACTCTCTACGAGTGTTGTATGCCGATTATGTGCCGATATGTACCGACACCGTTTCGTGCGGATGATGAGACTCGTATCAACATCCGACAGGGACTGGTTTCGTTGACGGAGAACAATGTGAGTTACAATGATTTGTTATATTTGTTTCCATATCGTTAATTTATTATTACTTATATTTTTTTAAAGATTATTAACTAACATATTACAGGTTTGGTTCATGCCTTACGGCAAGCATCGTGCACATTTCCTTTTCCAGCGTGTGTCTTGGATTGACCACACGCTGAAGGCGTTCGACGTAGTTGAGGCGTACTATCCGCTTCGGGTGGCTCGACAGCTAGGGCACGTTCAGGACATACCACCGGCGTTGCGGGCTGTTTTACCAGCAGATAGGAGGAGGCGTGTCAACACGCGCTATTTGTGGGATGAGGCCACATGGGTAGGCTGAGAGTCACGCGTTGTTGACGAGAGGATTCGCGATGACACATATGATATAGGCGGTCATGGCACGACCTCTTTGTACGATGTATGGATACGTGACCTCCTATGGTCCATTCTGCTTGATCCTAGTATTCTTGGTCCATCTGCTTCACATGTTCCAGATACCCCGAGTGCGATGACATATCAAGCACAACTGTATCACCTTTCCGATCGTGTGACTGATGTTGATTCTAGAGCGGACACGATGAGTATGGAGGACTTGCGTCGGGAGATACACGAGTGTTCGCTTTTGGGGCTCCAGTACCGCCATGCCGATTGACTGCAGTTGTATTATATGACTACTAGGACGATATATTGGTACTACCTTTTTTTTACTTTAGTTGTTGCTTTCGTTGATATGGTTGTATGGAATTGGTTTTGTTGCTTCAGTTATTGCTTTTGTTTGGATGTTTACCATTTTTTTTACTTAAGTTTCGCTGATATGATTTTATCGAGTTTCTTTTATTTAGATGTGTGTCTTAAAAACAATAACATTTAAAACAATAACACCTAAACTTCTCGCATAATTAGAAAGCATTGCATAATTAGAAATACATAAGCAAATAAATTACAATTTAATCAATAGCATTGCATAATTAGAAATACATAAGCAAATAAATTAAAGGAAACGGTAGATAAACTAACCCTCAGTTAGCATTGCACATTTAGTTCTATGGAGTCGGATAGTTCATTCCATACTCATCTGAATCACTACTTCCTTCGGGAGTTGAATACGTTTCAACGACGCTCGCTATTGCGTCGGTTATTTCTTGATCCTCCGACTGTATCGCATGTGACACCATCTCCTGCGGAATTGTACTTTGCAATCCCATGTTGAATACATTTCGGACTTTGCTTCAGACTTCGTAAGCTAGCGATTCAATCTGTATAGTAACTGTTTTAAGATAAGCTAACCTATCGAACACTTCTTCGCGTCTGCGTGGTCGGGGCATCATACATCCTGGGCAGGAAGCCTCTTTACCGTGGTTGAAGAACATTCTGCACAAGACCTCATCGATGAAGCCAGGAATATCCTCTTGCATCGTACCTCTCACGAAGTCAAATGCGTTTAGGAGGCTTGCATTTTCGTGCACGTTCCAGCCTGGATCACCCATTGTTATAACTTAAATGATTAGTTTCATAGTCTGATTATAGTATTTATAGAATCGAACTGGGTGGTTCAGCTCGAAAATTTTAAGCGGGGAATGTTGTTTTTGTTCCCGCGTAAATCTATTTTAAGCGGGGAACCTTCACTTCATTCCCTCCATGTGTTTCCATATAGTATTATAATATTCAGATGATTATTATATGTTTTGCTTTTTTTATGTAGTCTTGTTATTATGTTTTTATGTTTGTACCTTGTGCTGTTTTTATGAATAACAGCATTAAATAGTAGTTGAAAAGACTTGAATCTACTTCCATTTACTTAGGAGTACAACTTAACTGTTCCTGGCGAAGGATATAGTAGCGTATATTGAGATAACGTCTTTCTGTACCACTTTTATGCTTAAGATAACGTTATCCAAGTTGACCTATCGATAAACGACACTTGTAAGATAAGGATAACGCAATCCAAACTGACGAATGAGTATGCGACACCTAATATTTACAAAAGTACTCTAATGTTGCAGTGCAATAATAGTAGGGGTCTTATTATAGCTAAACTTCCATCACCAGGTTTTTCGCTATAACGAGACACCTAAAACAATTGCCGCAAAAAACACCAGCTTTTAATGCAGTTCCCTTGCCAAACAACCACGAGCCTATAAATAGACGCCAAGCACTCCTCGAACTTAAACAGTTTAACCAATGGAGTTTACCCCTAATGAAGATTACCATTTGCTCGAGGCAGTGAAACTTGCCCACCTAGAGTTGGGAGAAGATAGTAGCGACGCGTTTTCCGAGCTGGTCTTGTGTAATATGTACTACAACTACGGTCGTTTAGGAACTGAAGGTTTTGTTGTGCGTAACTATGACCAAATCAAGGAGAGGTACATTTTTTGCAAACCAATGGATCGTTTGTTGTTTCTACCATTTAAAATTAAGCAAGAAGCAGTTGCCATCTGGAACATGACGGTGGTAGACTACATCACGAAGGATATGGTAGCGTATCTTGAGAATAGGATTACTGAGAGGGAAGAGGGGATTGAGTCTGGCGACAACTTGGGATATGACTTCGACGATTGAGAATTATGCTATGTTTTTAATAGTTTGCATCTTGTAGTGTCTGTATTGTCTGTTTGTTTAAGTTAAAGCTATAACTTGTTAAAGTTTTCATTACCTTGTTTTGCAGACAGTATTTGGTACCCACAACTTAAGACAACAACTAATAATAACAATAACAACTTAAATTAACAACCAGTAATACGAAAAACACAACTTCAAACAACAACTAATAAGAAAAATCACAACATAAATTAACAACCAGTAATACGAAAAACACAACTTCAAACAACAACTAATAAGAAAAATCACAACTTAAATTAACAACCAGTAATACAAAAAACACAACTTCAAACAACAACTAATAAGAAAAATGACAACTTTAAATAACAACTAGTAATACGAAAAACACAACTTTAAACAACAACTAATAAGAAAAATGACAACTTCAAATAACAACCAGTAATACGAAAAACACAACTTCAAACAACAACTAATAAGAAAAATGACAACTTCAAATAACAACCAGCAATACGTAACATTGCATAAGTGGAAGGCTTAGTGGTATCTAAGTTTGTATTCCACATCATCCACTCCACCCCTTGCAATAATTATGTCCTCTAGAAATGCTACCATATCCCTTGTGATGTAGTCTATTAAGGTTAGGTTCCAAACGACGACTGCTTCTCGCTTAATTAGCGATGGCAAGAAACACAAATGTTGTATTGGCTTGTAAAAATTGTATCTGCTTTTGATCTGCTCACGAGTACGCACGACGATACCTCTTGTACCTAAACGACCGTAGTTTATATACATAGTACATAGGACACGCTCGAAAAACTGATCGCTGGTATCTTCCCCCAGTATCTGGCGTGCAATCTTCACAGCTCGAAGCATGTGGTAGTCTTCGTCCGCCGTAAACTCCATATGTAAATGTTAACGAGTTTTATATTTTCGTGAGTGCTATAGGTTGCGAAAGTGTCGTATTTTTCTAGAATTTATGTCCTATTTTATAGGGGGCGAGTCAATTTTGGTGGGCGTTTAATATTTGGATAAGGTCTCATTATAGCGAATTTCATGCCATTTCGAATGCAATGTTGTCTTTGGCTATAATGAGACCCTGATTTAAACCACGTGGGTTGTAATAATTATCTTCGATATGTGTGTATTTTTGTATATATTATGTGTCACCACATTAGTCGCCCATCCAGATAACGTTATCCTTACATGTCTGACAACGTAATCCTACTTTTAAGTAGTTTTTAGGATGTTATTAAAATCTTAATCTTTCCAACAATAATGATAGTATCTTATATATTTCCATGTGTTGGTTCATATGTGATACTTCGAATCACTCGGGCCTAATGACTAATGTATAATGTTGGTAAAAAGAAAAATCAGTTTTGGAGTCGGGAAAAGTCATAGAATATGACCATTTTAGGCTACTTTGAAGTAGTTTTTTCAACTTTTTCGAGTTTTTTTCCCCACAATATTCGAATCACTCGGGCCTAATGACTAATGTGTATAATGTTTGTTTAAGAAAAATCAGTTTTGGAGTCGGTAAAGTCACAAAATGTGACCATTTTAGGCTACTTTGAAGTAGTTTTTTCAACTTTTTTAAGTTTTTTTTTCTCCACAAAATTTGAATCATTTGGGCCAATTGACTAATGTTTAATGTTGGTAAAAAGAAAAATCAGTTTTGGAGTCGGGAAAGTCACAAAATGTGACCATTTTAGGCTACTTTGAAGTAGTTTTTTCAACTATTTTGAGTTTTTTTTTTCCACAATATTCGAATCACTCGGGCCTAATGACTAATGTATAATGTTGGTAAAAAGAAAAATCAGTTTTGGAGTCGGGAAAAGTCATAGAATATGACCATTTTAGGCTACTTTGAAGTAGTTTTTTCAACTTTTTCGAGTTTTTTCCCCCACAATATTCGAATCACTCGGGCCTAATGACTAATGTGTATAATGTTTGTTTAAGAAAAATCAGTTTTGGAGTCGGGAAAGTCACAAAATGTGACCATTTTAGGCTACTTTGAAGTAGTTTTTTCAACTTTTTCGAGTTTTTATTTCTCCACAAAATTCGAATCATTTGGGCCAATTGACTAATGTTTAATGTTGGTAAAAAGAAAATCAGTTTTGGAGTCGGGAAAGTCACAAAATGTGACCATTTTAGGCTACTTTGAAGTAGTTTTTTCAACTTTTTTGAGTTTTTTATCCACAAAATTCGAATAATTTGGGCCAAATGACTAATGTATAATGTTGGTAAAAATAAAAATCAGTTTTGGAGTCGGAAAAGTCACAAAGTGGTGAAAATACTAAATTTACAGAGGGTTTCGCGAACACAGGAGGTTGTAAATTGCACGATTCGCGAATGCAGGCCCATGTGACTTGCCAAAATCATGAACATCCCACTCGCGATTTTGCCAAATCATAGCGGTGGGAATTCGCAATTTTGGCAAAATCAAACGTTCCCCATTCGCAAATTCGCCACTGTGCCGATTTTTTGAATTTTTTCCCACTTTTTTTAGATAAAATTATAATTTTTTGGGGAACTTGCAATTTAATTTTTTTGTGCAACTTGTTTTTACAATAATGATATGAAATGGAATTTTCAAAATAAATAAAACGTGGGAGTATCGATTACAAACCAAGGTGAAAGTAAAAAAAAGTATTCGTAAACACAACGGGATAAAAACAAGTAATGCATAATCAAATTACTAGTCTTCCCCCAAATCGAAGACACGTGGTGGCTCTTCGTGTGCGGTTGATGGTTGCGCGGGCTTGATTTGGTTATGTTTGTTCAATCTCTTGTCGAGCGGTATTGCCCAACCGGTGACGTCATGATCCGTGCGAAACGGAAACCAAGTAGGATAAATTTCCGGAAGTGGTCCATTCAACACAACCTACACAAATAAAAGCTAGATAAATATTTGGTCACAAAAATAATGTATAAAATTGAAACACACATTTGTATACTTACTTTGACGAAATGGTTACCGTGAACGAAACCTATACCAACTTCCAGGTTAGGACACGATCGAGGAGGCACACCGCGTAGAGGTAGATAAGTTTACTATTGGTGGAGTGAAATGTGGTATACGATACATTGGTATCTAGTGGCTATCACTAACCCTAAATCGGGTAACGTCATCCAATGCCTAGTACCGGCACCATACAATTCGAAAACGTTCAACCTTCTCACTAGGTTATCTACACCTTGTGAACCATCAAACACTCTCTCCCATAGCTCCCGTTCATTTTGCAATTCGCCGATCAAATCCCGTCTAACTTGGTCCCATGAATCGGATTTACCGTATACCGTCAAAGCAACGGCCCGGAATCCCCAATTACTGTCGGGAGAGACGTCTTCGACGCTAGAAATGTAGTCATGCAAATAGTTAGGAAACCAACTCTCGTACCCGCTAAAATCTTGGCCCTTTGATGATTTTTTCGGTCGAGGTACTTTATCTTTCTTCGGTTGAGCCTTGGTTTTCGCTTTTTCTTTCGTCTTGGATTTTGGCGCTAGAAATGTTCTGTTACCTACCGAGGCGCCCGTGCTTCCAATCGTGCCGGGAGTGCTAGCGCCTAGACTACCATCGTATTCCCACTCGCTAGGGTCCCGTTGAGTTAATTTGTCCCGGCCGACTTTTTTCCTACCTTTAGTAACAACCGGCTCCTTAGGTTCCAAAACGTGACTTCTAGCAGGATCTAGGATTTGCATCATCCTATTTATAATGTGATCTTGGACGTGTTGCCCGTAACCGCGGATGGTGTTATCTATTAAGGAGAGTTTTCTAGTGAGCTCGTCTTCAAGTATCAAACTCCTCATTAGGTTTGATCTTTAACGTACTCCAATAGACATCACACTCATCTTTTCTAACCGGCCTTCCTTCTTTATAAATCAAAGCTAACTCGCATGCACATGGTAAATTATGATTTGTCCTAATAACACACCCACACATTCCGGGAGTGAACCATATTTTCAAGGCCGTTGCGAGATTTGTCTCTATTAATTCTATAGCTTTACATGAAAGCTCACCTTTGACATCCTTGTAGATGGTTTTGTTAGGCCCCCTAGTTGAGTTTCTTAGACGATACCTACTACGATCGAATGACTCGAAAATGTTAGAATGTTGAGCGGTTAGCAATGCATGAACATGTTTCTAAAATTGCTCGAACGTGCATAGACTACTACCAATTGCCCGCTTGAGGCTAGAGTGAGCACTCTCCGCCCTATAACATGAGATAAAATAAATTAGATTTCTAACATTTGATATTGAAAAATATTGTGTGGAGATGGAAATATAACTCACCGATTACTAGTTTGGTTGCCAAAATGTTTAAATTTGTTCGTGTGATTGAGAAATTTGTGTCCATATTCGTCAATCCATTGCTTCATAACGTACTTGATAACCAATGGACAAAATGCGTACGTGTGGTGCAATTCGGCAAGGTTTTTGTTATAATCTTCGAGCGTGGCCGAATAGGCAACCCTTTGGTAATATTCGCCGAACTCTTCGGCCATGTCCGAATTCGGTAAAACTTTTTTAGCGTACGAGGTGCCGTTCGTACCAATATGTCAATTGCATAGCATGTGAGTTGCGTCCGGAAATATATCGATAACATTCATTAAAGCCAACTCCCTATCGGTGACAATAATGTTAGGTAATGCGCACTTGTTGTTCATCAACACCTTCTTTAGAACGCTCAATCCCCAAGTGTAGTTCTCTTGTTTCTCGGAGCTAAAAAAAACAAAAGCAACACAAAATGTCTTATTCGTCGAGGTTTGGCCCACTATTTCAAGTAAAGGCATCTTATACCTTGTAGTCTTGTACGTGCTATCCATTATAATAACTTGAGGAAAAGTGCGCATGAAATCGATGTTTTTAGGGTGTGCAAAAAACAACTCGAGGATCTCGTCCGTTGCTTCACAACTTCGCTCCCAAACATAGTACTCGTGTTTTTTTAACTTAGCAAACAAGTATTGCATTTGGGTCCTGCCCGCGAAAATCGTGCGCATGCTTGATACATTTTGCGGGTATTTAATCTTCAAACCGCGATATATCTCCCTCGGTCGAGAACCGACTTCCGTTTGACTACGAACGAACAATTGTTCTTCGACTTTTAGTCTAGCGGCTCGTGAGTGACCATCCAAGTGCAAAAATGGTTCGTGGTTGTGTTTCTCGTTTAGCACAACCACTTTCCAATAACCCGGTAGCTCTAAGACCGGACTCCCTCTTAAATAGAACGGACACCCGTATTTTTTCGATGAACATTCTCGGCGCTTCTTAACATACCCCGGTTCGGGGTTAGGTTTGTAAACCCCGTGCCTCTCGCACCTAAAATATATCCTAGGAGTTTTCATGCTTTTGCTACCGTCGTCGTTTTTACTCCGGACCAAAATGAATCCTAGTTTTATGCTTTCGGACTCGATCCAATCAACCAAATCGGCTTTGGTGTAAAAAGTGTCCGTACTAAACACTTTCGTGTAATCGGCCATCGAATATGGCGATAGATCGGGTTCCTACATATGTCATTGATGCAATTATATGAGAACATACTTAAATCTAGTTGATCGTTTAATTTCCAAAACAAGTCATTTTCGCGAACAATGAATTCGAATTTTCAGCCAAATCGCGAACAATGTGTTCGCAATTTTGCAAGTTTTGTTTTTGCAAAATTGCGAACAACCCGTTCGTCCATCTGGTAGTTTGCGAACGGGCCGTTCGCGATTTTGCAAAAAAAATCATGTAAAATTGCGAACGGCTAGTTCGCAGTTCATCCATTATATAGCGGTGGCACCGCTATATTCACACAGACTTGAAAATTTTCGGAAAATACCTCATTTTGGGTTTCCAAGTGGTTCGTCAACGGCTCTTCTTCCTCCGATGCAAAATCATCAAGGTTGCAGCTGAAACCTTCACTCCAATCACTCAAATATATGGTTTTTTTAGAGTTTTTAGTTAGTTTAGAGAGAGAAAGCTCTAGGGAGAAGTTGGAGAAAAGTTGATTTTTTGTTAGAAACTTGGACTTATAAATGAAGGGCAAAACGGACATTTCACATTGAAGAAAAAAAATTCTGAATTTGGGGTCTCATTATAGCCAAATGGGGTCCCAATATAGCCTTGCCCAAACATTAAATAGTAGTAGCTTTTTAGTTTACTTTTATGTAAATGTCAGAAATTGTAATAATTGCAATAGTTTACCTTTTATAATGACAAAACTATCCTCCTCTCTATATAATTGTTGAGTTCAACGTGAAATGTTATAAAAATATAATTTTATGAATTATTTTTATTTTTTAAATCAATTATTAATATATTGTTATTGTAGAAACAAAACAAATGTTAATATTGCAGAGAGGTATGGTAATTCAAAACTTTTAATTATTTAATTAATTAATATTTTTATTTTATTCATTAAATATTAAATAGCATATTTTTGTATTAAATTATTGAAATATATTACAAAAATAAGTAGGTAGTTAATTAATTTAATAATAATATTTTTATTTATGATTTTATATAATTTGGAAATAAATTTTTAGTTATTTTGTATAACTAATGGTTTGTAATAAAAAGAACCTACTTGCTTAAAAAAAATTATAAATAAAAACCGTAATTAATAAAATTTCCACTTCTTAAATAAATTGAAAATTAAATTAGTTATAATATTAATTAGTTAGAAAAATTCAAAATTAAACTGATTATTTAATTTTAAAAAATGAAATTAAAATCTGAATTTAAAATTATACTGTTTTGATTAAAAATTTGAGAAAACAACATTTTTATTCAAAATTGATATTTAAAATATTTTGAAAAGTTGTATGTGTATGAGTAATTAAATTAATTACTATATCTTTTAATAACAAAACTGAATATAAAAAAAAATAGATATTACCATATTAACAAATTTACCTAATATAAAAATAGACGACTATCATAATAATATTAAAAGAATAAACATGAGGGTAATAGTGTTTTTAAATTTTTCTAATTTTAATAACCATTAATACCCTTTACTATTTATAAAACTGAGATAATTATTAGTAAAAAAAAACTATTATTTAAAAAAAGAGCCGGAGTTATAATAACTATGTCGACGAGTTTAGTAATTCTGACGGTAACAGCTTCCCTTAATTGTAGAACCAATCTCCCTCATCATCCGTATCAATCATGAATTAAAATATCCATCGACATGGTACGTGTTTTGATATCAACACGTGACTCAATCACGACCGTCCATATTGAAGAAGAAAAATCAACTAAACAACCCATCAGTCCCTTTCATCAAATATAACCGTTGATTCTAAAAATAATACATGAGGCTCTACTCAGCTAGACGTGTCCTATCAACCACCTAATTACCACGGAAACACCCCTCTCTAATAACAACATAAAATACTCTCTCTCTCTTCTTCGATATCGTCTAACCTCATCTTCACTCTCAATCCCGCCGGTAACTACCACTCCACGGCTGCGCCACCGTCTCCAAACCACAACCTCAGACGTTTAACAGCCATAGGGAGCTTCCATCAAATCGGAATTTCCCAGTATGGCCGCGATTTCGTCGCTTTCGCTAGCACCTTCCATCAGACCGAAATTGTCAATCTCCACTTCTCACAGAACGTCGTCTTCGTCGTCTCTGTATCTCCGTTCGGTGTCGAATCGTGCTAGAAGCGTTGGCAATGGCGGAATGCTTGCATTTGCTTGCTCCACCACACCGTTTATAGGAAGAGTAGGGTTGCACAGGAGAGACGGGAATGCGTCGTTGCTATCTTTCGGAACAAATTCCGATTATGGTGTAACCGGAGTCACCAAGCCGGATTCGTCTCAGATTCTTTCTGCTGTTCTTCCGTTCGTGGTTGCCGCCACCGCCGTCGCTGCTCTTACTCAGCCATCAACATTCACTTGGTGAGTTTATCTTGACGTTTGGTTTATGGATAAATTTTTTCACTCTTTTTGAGTCGAAGGTTCTAGTGTATATAGTCTAATCTAGATTGTTCGAACTCCTTTGTTTACTAGAAACAATCGAAAGTCTATCTGTTCACGAGGTTTTCTTATTTTTGTATATATTTATTATTGTTGTCACTTGTCAGTATAGAATCTTTGATGCTTTGATAAATCTGCATATGCATAGTATGATAGAGAAGTACTTGTACTTTTAACGTTTTGCAGGGTATCTAAAGACTTGTATGCTCCTGCTCTTGGTGGGATTATGTTATCGATTGGAATCAAACTTTCTATTGAAGATTTTGCTCTTGTTTTCAAAAGGTATATATATATATTTTTTTATTATTTGTTGCCATTATTGATGATATATATGATGCTTGCTAATGTAACTTTTTTTTTTGAATTGGTGATCGTTCGCAGACCTTTACCACTCTCTATTGGGTTTATCGCGCAGTATTTAATCAAACCTGCCCTCGGTCTTTTAGTCGCAAATGCATTTGGAATGTCTAGGATGTTCTACGCTGGTTTTGTCCTCACATCTTGTGTTGCTGGGGCTCAGTTGTCTAGCTATGCCAGTTTTTTGAGTAATGGAGATGTGGCCTTGAGTGTTCTATTAACTAGCTGTACCACCATTGCATCCGTATTGTTTACACCTCTTTTGAGTGGTCTTCTTATTGGATCTGTCGTTCCAGTTGATGCAGTTGCCATGTCGAAGTCCATATTACAGGTACGAGGAATATGCTGTATGAATTTATTCACCTTTGTACCTTTTGCTTACAACGAATGCCTTTTTTTTGATAGGTTGTTCTTGTTCCCGTGAGTCTTGGTCTTTTTCTTAATACATACGCAAAGCCAGTTGTGAATTTTCTTCAACCAGTAATGCCGTTTGTTGCTATGATATGCACTTCGATGTGCATTGGTAGCCCTCTTGCCATAAACCGAAGTCAGATTTTGTCAGCAGAGGGTCTTCGATTGGTGCTTCCTGTCTTGACATTTCATGCGGCGGCATTCACTTTGGGATATTGGATTTCCAGAATTCCAGCTTTGAGGTAGTCTAAACACCTGTCTGTCCTATATCACGATCAGTTATAATCCTATATCCTATGAAAACTACCAATATTGATGTTTCAAGCTGTTCAACTCCAACCAGCGTTAATAACCATTTGTCAATAACATATTAGAATCTTCCATTTCACATTTAGGAAAACAACTCTATCACTATTCTTGCTAAACTTTTCTGAGTAATTAGATATGGATACTGTTAGTATCATGGGGATGATTCCCGGATGCGATCTAGTTGATTTCCGTATTTGATTTCAAAATTAGCCATATAGATATATCCAGAATTATCTATTATTTGAGTAAGAAGCTAAATATACACCCAGCATCTATGGGTAAGAGTAAATCAGGAGATTTGATCTTTGAAACAAAAGTGAACTAATGTAACTTAGTCAGGCCATGTCAGTCGTAGGCAAACTTGTTTTAAGTATTCTGGGTCGAATTTCTTATCTCCTATATTTCTAGTGTTTTATAGCAACTGCTCTAAAAGTTTGTCCATCCAATTGTTTTTTTATCAATTTTGTGTGTCCCTTACTCAGAGATTATATTTCTCACAAAGAGTAGAAGTGCTTGGGTGCTCTCTCCTGCAAGATGAAGTCCTCTTTTTTCCGTTAATTTATTTGAATTCGAGATACATAATAAATAGTAGAAGCTTGTTTCCTAATTCTAAAAATGATATTTTGACATCATGCAATGAATGTAACATGCAGGCTAGAAGAAGAAGTGAGCAGAACAATTTCGTTATGCACAGGAATGCAAAGCTCAACTCTTGCGGGGCTTCTAGCCAGTCAGTTCCTAGGGAGTAGTCAGGCAGTTCCACCAGCTTGTTCCGTGGTGGCCATGGCTATAATGGGTCTATGTCTTGCCTCTTTTTGGGGGAGTGGATACCGAATCAGAGACATGCAATCACTACTCATAACACAAGCTGCTTCCTATCTAGCAAGAGAGTAAACTCCATTGAGATCGAATTAACTGATCATTATGGCCTGCTAGAAGAAAGAACTTGAGTGTTTTAAAAATTGCAGGTCAGTAGAAATAATTATGACAAGAGTAGGAGGAGAGGGTATATATAGGGAATATAGGTAGTTTGCAGAATATATTAGGGTAGTAGGCGGATGTAATTTATGTTACATAATGGAATGGTAATGCCTAAAAGCTATCGTATTTATTCAATTAAATTTATTTTTTTGTCAAATAAATTATTTTTAAAATTAGAAGAACAAAACTTAGTTATATTCAAAGTACTTCAAAGTAAGAATAAAATTAGTTAGCTTGTGTTCTGGAACTACTCTCCCGTCCTGCCCGATTGAACCGATTCCTTACACCATTTGTACAATAATTAGTCACTCGTTGAATCCTAGAATCTCGCAATAATAATTTTTACTCTTAACTACTCCCTCGTTAGAGTCCTACAATCACGCACTAATAACTTTTTTTAGGAAAATGTATATGATCTTTTATTTTTTTTCAATAGTAGATATACTATTTCTGGATATAAATAGTCCAAAATTTGATACAGTCAGGGTTGTAGTGTAACCTCATTAAAAAGGCACGAGTGAATAACTTCCCATAAATTGCTAACCATACAATAAAAGAATGTTTATGGATATTAAAAAATTTTCAAATTAAGTTGGTCCAAAGGACCTCCGGTGCCGATAGCTAGATAAACTTATGCGTACTACATATAGTGTATATATATTGTGTTTCAAACCATTATTTCGATCAGAGAGAGCGGGAAGAAGGTTAATAGCGTTACAAATATCAAGCAAATGGTGTTGATAGGTTCGGCTATTCTGCTGGCGGTATGATGAAGAGAACACTCCATACACCATAAGATGGGGTGAAGAATGTTCTCTTCGCCACAACTGTTGGCGAATAACACTATCTCGACGCCAACATATGACAGAGAATACAAAAAATGAGTTTGTTAAAAACTCTGTTGCATTTAATCTCAAACTTTAATTGTGTCTTTTGAATTTGTCCGTTTCTTTTTCACGTTGTCCTTTCAGTTTGTGCTGTCTTTTTGTCTACTCAACTTTGGACTATTTAATAGTCTCTCTATTACCTAATAAATCAATCTGAGACTTGAGCATTATCCCTGTTGTCTCAAAACGGTGTATATTAATCTGTTTTAAGACTTGATTTGGTATCAGAGCCCGAAGGTCTTGGCAGACGTATTTGTTTCACTAACAATGGAGGTGAACAAAGGAAAAGGAGGTTCGTACGGCCTGAGCTACCCAATGCTGGATAGAAGTAATTATACGGCTTGGGCTATCAAAATGAAAGTTTATATGCAAGCGCAGGGGGTCTGGAATGCAATAGAGCCAAAAGATCCCAATGTTGCTGTCGAAGAGAAGACAGATAAGATAGTGCTAGCAATGGTGTATCAGGCAATTCCCAAAGATGTATTGCTCTCAATTGCGAACAAGGGAACAACGAAAGACGCCTGGGATATGATAAGAACCTTATGCCAAGGTGCAGACAAAGCAAAGAAGACACAGATTCAGACCCTAAAATCTGAATTCGAAATGCTGAATATGGGCGACAATGAAAAATTTGAAGATTTTCACATGAGAATGAATAGCCTCGTTACAAATATTCGAGCTTTGGGGGAAACGATGGAAGAATCATACGTCGTAAAGAAACTTCTGCGTGCTGTCCCTGCCAGATTCCTACAGATAACTTCAACACTGGAGCAATTTGGAGACATCGAGAGCATGACTGTCGAAGAAGCTGTGGGTTCACTCAAGGCACATGAAGAACGAGTAAAAGGAAGGACAGAAACGAAGGAGATTCAACTCATGTTGAAAGAAGAGGAATGGGCTAAACGAGAAGGAGCCAACAAAAAGCTTCTATTGACGCGTGAAGAATGGCTGAGGCGAAACAATGGTGACAGATCCACAAGGCAGAGAGGCCGTGGAAAGTTTGACAAGAGTGTTATCAAATGCTTCAACTGTAATATCTATGGTCACTTCGCCTCAGAATGTAGGAAACCAAGGAAACACAAGGAAACACAAGAAGCGGAGGCGAATTTGGCTGCGATGGAAGATGATGAAATGGCCCTACTCTTGGCTACACATGATAAAGACTCGTCAAAGCTTCTCCTGAATGAGGACAAACTGCTATCTACTCAATTTCCAAGGCGTGGAGAATGTGAAGGCGAATCGAATGTCTGGTACTTGGACAATGGTGCAAGCAGTCATATGACAGGTTTTAAAGAAAAGTTTGCAGAACTGGATGAGAGTATATCTGGTGTAGTGCGTTTTGGAGATGGTTCAAAAGTCGATATAAAAGGAAAGGGCACTGTGATATTACTGTGCAAAAATAGAGAAGAAAAGATGCTGCGAGAGGTGTATTATATACATAGTCTACGTAATAACATCATATCATTGGGACAAATTTCTAAAGAAGGCAATAATGTGGAACTCAAGGGAGAATTTCTGAGGATCTACGACAACAAAGACATATTATTGATGAAGGTAAAACGATCTGCCAATCGACTTTACAAAATTATTATTGAGACTAACAAACATGAATACCTGATGACTAAAGCGGATGACATCACGAGATTGTGGCATGCCCGTCTTGGGCACGTCAATTATCAAGTCATGGCTCTCATGTCTAAGCACCAGATGGTAGAAGGAATGCCCAGGATAATAAAACCAAATATCGTGTGTGATGGGTGCTTAATGGGAAAGCAAACCAGGAAGGTATTTCCAGCCAAATCTAAGTTTAGTGCAAAAAATGTACTAGAACTTATACATGGTGATCTGTGCGGTCCGATATCTCCAACTACTACCTCTAGATACAGATATTTATTTTTGTTAGTTGATGACTTTAACAGGTTTATGTGGGTGTACTTTTTAAGAACTAAGGATGAGGCATTCGAAGCATTCAAAAATTTTCGTGTATTGGTTGAGAACGGGTCAGAGAAAAGAATCAAGGTGCTGAGAACTGACAGAGGAGGTGAATTCAATTCTAATGAGTTTAAAGAATACTGTGAGAATGCAGGAATTGAGCGACACCTCACGACACCCTACACTCCGCAACAAAACGGAGTGGTAGAGCGTCGAAACCGAACTATTGTGGAGATGACTAGAAGCAGTCTCAAGGAAATGCAATTGCCATCAAAGATGTGGGCTGAAGCAGTCAGAAACTCGGTATACATCCTCAATAGACTACCCACGCGAGCATTGACAGGTAAGACCGTATGAAGCATGGACAACAAGGAAACCGCAGATAAGTCATGTACGGGTCTTTGGGTGCTTATCGCACATGAAAACTCCAAGTGTGCACAACACAAAGCTGGATGATCGCAGTAAAAAGTTAGTTAATCTGGAGAGAGAGCCTGGAACTAAATGATACCGTTTATATGATCCCAAGGAAGATCGTATACATATAAGCCGTGATGTCATTTTCGAAGAAACAAAGCAATGGCCGTGGAGTATGATTGCAGATAGGGAGGAGACACAGGAGAGTTTTATTGTGGCAAGTATGCCTGAGGTTGATGAAACAGGTCAAGATGAGACCGAAATCGTGGAGTATGGTGATGACAACTATAGTGGCAATAACACCCAGACGTCAACACCACAGTCGCGGGCTTCTGAGTCTTCTCAGTCCTCTGTTGGATATGACAACTACAGTAACACTCAGGTATCCACTCCACATTCTCAGTCGTCTGCTTCTAGAATCAATCGAGATAATTACGATGATAGCACAGAGCCAAAAAGATTCAGACCTTTGAGCTTGATGATACATATCAATTGAGATAATTTACAATGTCACGGAGGAAATAGAGCTTGATGAAGAATAATTGTGGCTCATGGGGGTAGACGAACCTGTCAACTATACACAGGCAGCAAAAGATGTCAACTGGAGGCAAGCAATGAGGCAGGAGATGGATTCTATTGAGGCAAATGATACATGAAAATTGACGAGTCTACCACCTGGACAGAAGATCATAGGTCTGAAATGGATCTATAAATTAAAAAGGGATGCCAACGGGAAGGTGGTAAAATACAAGGCACGCCTCGTAGCAAAGGGTTATGTACAAGAACATGACATTGATTTTGATGAAGTATACGCACCAGTTACTCGGTTGGAGACAGTGAGGTTGCTATTAGCTTTGGCAGCTAAAAATCAATGGGAAGTGCACCATCTCGACGTAAAGACGACCTTCTTGAATGGAGATATAGTGGAAGATGTATACGTTGCCCAACCAGAGGGATTTGAAAGAAAGGGACAAGAGCACCTAGTGTACAAATTGTCTAAAGCTTTGTATGGACTTCGCTAGACGCCTCGTACTTGGTACGCCAAACTGAATTCATGTCTTATAAAGCTTGGATTTACTCGTTGTCCGTACGAGCATGCTGTATACACAAGGAAGGAGGGAGAAAACAGTTTGGTTATTGCAGTATACGTAGATGACATTCTAGTAACAGGCACGAGTGTCTTAGCAATCAAGGATTTCAAGAACCAGATGAAGCTTCAGTTCGAGATGAGCGACATAGGAAAGCTCAGCTACTACTTGGGAATAGAAGTTGAACAAGGAGAAGGATATATCGAATTAAAACAAGCAAGTTATGCACGAAAAATTCTGGAAAATGCAGGCATGGCAGATTGTAATCCGACGAAGTATCCAATGGATCCAAAGGAACAACTTGATCGAGACGAGACAGGAAAGTTGGTCAATGCTACAGACTACAAGAGTATGGTAGGGGGTCTACGATACTTGGTTCATACGCGACCAGATATCACATACTCAGTGGGTATAGTCAGCCAATATATGGAAAAACCCACAAAAAGGCACCAGGATGCAGTGAAAAGAATACTCAGGTACGTTAAGGGAACTATACAACACGGGTTGGTGTATACAAAGAATAGTGGCAACAATGTGTTAACTAGGTTTTCAGACAGTGACCTGGGTGGACAAATTGAAGATAGAAAGAGCACAGGAGGCATAATTTATTACTAGAATGAGAGTATTATCACTTGGGTCTCACAAAAACAGAAGTGTGTTGCTCTATCATCGTGTGAAGCTAAATTCATGGCTGCTACCGCAACAGCTTGCCAAGGTATTTGGCTTAGAAATACTCTTAGTCAGATAACACATGAAGCTGTTGGCCCAGTGATTTTATGCATAGATAATCGATCTGCAATCGACCTGGCTAAGAATCCTATGTTCCATGGTAGAAGCAAGCATATTGACATAAGGTTTCACTTTATCAGGGAATGCGTAGAGCGAGGAGAAGTTGTCTTGAAACATGTTTGCAGCAACGATCAAAGAGCAGATATTTTGACAAAGGGGCTAGCTACTGTCAAGTTTGAAAACATGAGGAAACTATTGGGAGTCAAAAACTTGAGTAAACGAGGTTGAGATTAGGAGGGAGAGTGTTGCATTTAATCTCAAACTTTAATTGTGTCCTTTGAATTTGTCCGTTTCTTTTTCACATTGTCCTTTCAGTTTGTGCTGTCTTTTTGTCTACTCAACTTTGGACTATTTAATAGTCTCTCTATTACCTAATAAATCAATCTGAGGCTTGAGAATTATCCCTGTTGTCTCAAAATGGTGTATATTAATATGTTTTAAGACTTGAAACTCTATTTTGCAAAAACAAATACTGTGGAAAGCAATGTACTTCCTCGGCGTCCATACTGGTATGCAGGGGAACTGGTTCCACTCTATTTCGGTCATGTTAAGCAGGTTTTGTAAGAGATGGGTTTATGGGGTTAGAGTTTTGATGTTTTTGGTAGTTGGAAAATATAGATTATGGTTTGGTAGTTGAAATTATATTTTCAACTTAATGGAGTAGTTTGGAGCCCTCATCGGTGTTGGTCGTAATTTAATAGGGATTGAATTGTAGGGCTTTATTTCAAAAGGAGCCTTACTTTATCTGAAAACAACCTTTATATTTGTTTCCACTGTACCATGAAGCCTTATAATAATCCATGACTTCTCCTTCAATTTGACAAACCCTTTTCAATTACAGGGACAATTCTTTATGTGACCCATCATGTCTTTATTTCTCCATAAATAGCGATACATTGTTATTACTAAACATATTCATCATCTTTAATGTGTCTTTTGGAGCTGACAATTTTTTCAGTTCCTTGACTGGACGATTAAGACAAGAAAAATGTTATATCTTCTTCGTCTTGAAAAACTTTGACATTTCCTTTCAAATATACAACTTTCCAAATGATCCGTTTGTACTAACAATTGTAGCTAAAGAAACTTGTTGTTGCTATGTTATTGAATTGCCTCTACTTCTACTTTTTTATGTGTATAATCTGACGTAGCAGCACCAGATTGATTGGAGACAAACTGTGTAGTACATCTACTCATGAACTGCCTCCATCTCAAAATATAAAACAGAGGATCTCCCCACTGTTTCCTTATTGTGAAGGTAGATAGGTCATTTGGTCCAAATTACAGATTGAACAATAATGTGAATAGCCAGTGTTGGCTGCCTAATAAAAGATGTTGCATAGGCTTCAAAATGCAACTTTTAGGTCTCAAATGCTTGGAAAGTTACTTTCTGAGTGTTCTAGTTGGAGCTTCCTTCTTTTATCAGCTCACAGTATATCCTGATGTGTAGCATAGCTTCCTTGAATCAGCATCCTTATACCTGCAAACATTTAAATCTTTAGAAATAATAAAGTCATGTGTTAACCTGTTTTAAGATAAATTAGTAGCAATTAATCAGTTGAAGATTCTAATGTAACCTACATCAATACATTCGAGCAACACAATAGACCCAGATTTTATTACTTGTATTAGCATTGCCATGATTGAAGCCTAATTTTTTTTAGACTAATATAAATTTTTTCAGGAAAGATCATTGGTTCTAGTAGAGCAATTAAATATGTCTTTATAGCTTTAATGATTGATTTTAGTCTGCTAATTGATCTTTTTTATTCCCTGGGCATTCTAGTTTAAGATATATAGACTCATTTCAAAATAGATTTTAGGTAACTAGAAGATCCTTTAAAGTAGATTGCCTTAGGAATTAGAGGGATTTTATGGGTTTTAGCTTTAGTTTTCTCTAGTCTTTTACTAATGATTTTTCTGTTTTCATTTTTTTGTTAGACTGGTGACAATGCTAGACTGTCTTATGTTAAGTATTTTGCTGATATCTGCAACTAGAGATGCAAATTTATCTACATACTCCACTAAAAAGGCTGTCTTAGCCTCAACATGCCTTCTTATTACTACAAATTTTCCAGATACAATAGCCTTAAGTTCTGCTATGTCTCCCAGGACAGTTTTCCAGACAACTTTGATATATCATGAGACTAAACAGCCTAAGAATTCAAACACAAGTTGATAGAAAAAAAACTCGGATAACTCCGCCGCCACCACAAGCTTTAGTTTCTTCAACAACATATTTTTCCTCGTAAACTTAAACCGAAAACCGATACCAATACCAAACCTAAACAACCGTTTACCGGCCAAACAAACATTAGATGACAATCCGATCATCGTCATAGCAGAATATAATGTTGGCGCCTATGTCATATATATTATGCTCCTCATTTATTGTTATTTATTTTAGTGTAATTGGATCGACTAGTCGACCAATTTAATCATGATACATTATCAAACAAGTCGTAGAGTGCGTAGTGCAGGCTTGTTAGATTAGATCAGGATTAACGGGGTAAAGGGGCGGAGCCCCTTGCGGGGTCCAAGGGTATTGTTGCAAGTCAACAGAATTTCAAAATTGAAAATTTGACCGTTATTCAAATTTTAAATTTCAGCCGTTTTATTACAAAACCAGTTTATAGACCTTAACTGCCCTAACTTCCAAACTGTTTTTTGGTTGGTCGAATTGATAAATATGGGTTCTGTTGAAAAAGCATATCAGATAATTTTTCATCCTCTCTGTTCAAAATTATATCTCTGATTTTATCCAATTGAAATTTTTGGAGAACCCAAAATATTTCAATAAGAAATTGTTTACAAGACTTCAGAGATTATCCGGAAATGAAACACTGTTTTCTACATTTTATTGAAATTTTATAGGTCTTGTTGATGAAGATAGAGATGACGAACGGAGGAGAATCTGCGAAGGAGATGACAAGTAAATTCGCTAAGTTGGGCAAGTTCGAAGGACATGATTTCAGACGATGGCAGAAAAAGATGCATTTTCTGTTGACTACCCTCAAGGTTGTGTATGTCCTGAGTACCCCCTGGCCAGAGATCACTGAGAATGAAACGTTGGAACAAACAAGGAGGCACAACAAGTGGGAGAATGATGACTACATTTACCGAGGCCACATATTAAACGGTATGTCTGATACTTTGTTTGATGTATACCAAAATGTCGAATCTGCAAAAGAGTTATGGGATTCTATAGAATCAAAATACATGGCAGAAGATGCTTCTAGTAGGAAGTTCCTGGTTAGTAATTTCATAAATTACAAAATGGTTGACTCTAGACCTGTAATGGAACAGTATAATGAAGTACTAAGAATTCTGGGTCAATTCGTTCAACACAATATGAAAATGGACGAATGTATATCGGTTTCTTTTGTTATTAACAAATTGCCTCCTTCATGGAAGGATTTTAAACACACACTGAAACACAACAAGGAAGAAATGACTCTAGTCGAACTTGGTAGTCATTTTAAGATTGAAGAGTCTCTAAGGGCTCAAGATGAAATAAGTAATCCCAAGGGTAAAAACCAAGTGGGAAACTCATCTGTAAATATGGCTGAAAGCAGCGGATTCTTTAAGAATGGAAATACAGATAAGGGGAATAAACGAAAGTTTAAAGGAAACAACAAAAACAATAATTTTAACAACAAAAAACTTAAAATGGCATGCTGGAAATGTGGCAAACGTGGTCACTTTAGAAGGGATTGTCAAGTTGGAAAAGGAAAAAATAATGTTGGTCCAAGTGGGAACAATACTGGTTCAAGTGGAAACAATGCTGGTTCAAGTGGATCTAAGGATCCTGAAAAGCAACAAGGTCAGATTTTATTTCAGAGTTCTAATTCTGGTCAAAATTATATATCTCAAATATCTGAAGCATTTTATGTGCAGGATGATGATGTTGCTTAGTGGGTTGATTCGGGAGCAACAAATCATATATGTAAAGATCTTCGATGGTTTAGTAATTTTCAACCGATTGAAGATGGATCTTCACTTAAGATGGGAAATGTTGCTACCGAACCAATTAAAGGACTAGGAAATGTTAAATTACTATTTACTTATGGAAAGTATATATTATTGAACAATGTATTGTATGTTCCTGGAATTCGAAAGAATCTTTTGTCTAGTGTTGTTTTAAACAATTGTGGTTTCAAACACGTGTACGAAAGTGGAAAATATGTATTGTCAAAACATGGTGTATTTATGGGATTCGAATATTTATGTAATGGTATGTTTATGTTAAATATTAATATTTCGTTCGAAAATGATTATGTTTGCATGACTTCTACTAGTGTGTGTAGGAATATGAATAAAACAGAATAATTGCATGCTAGATTAGGACATGTTCCTTATGGAAGAATAAAAGACATGTCCAAAATGAGCCTTATTCCTCCTGTTGATGCAAATAATGAAAAATGTAAAACTTGCATGTTAACTAAGATAACTAGAAAACTTTTCAATAATGTTAACCGAGTTTCCAAAATATTGGAACTAGTACGTAGTGATTTATGTGATTTACATGCTACACCTTCGTTAAGAAATAAAAAGTATGTTATTACTTTTATTGATGATGCATCTAGATATTGCTACATTTATTTGTTGCATGCTAAAAATGAAGCTCTTGATAAGTTTAAAATCTATAAGGAAGAAGTTGAGCTACATAAGAATGATTTGATTAAAAATCTACGTACGGATAGAGGAGGTGAATATTATGATCCTATATATTTTCAATCTACGGATATAATTCATCAAACCACGGCTTTTTATACTCCACAACAAAATGGTATAGCTGAAAGGAAGAACATGACTTTGAAAGAAATGGTTGATTCCATGTTGTCCTATTCGGGTTTGAGTGAAGGATTCTGGGGTGAGGCTATGTTAACAGCCTGTTATTTATTGAATCGTGTTCCTACTAAAAGAAATAAGATGACCCCGTATGAGCTTTGGTTTAAGAAGCCTCCAACACTGAATTAGCTGAGAGTTTGGGGTTGTAGAGTAGTTTTAAGACTCATTGAACCTAAAAGGAAAAATCTGGGTGAAAGAGGTATAGATTGTATCTTCATTGGGTATGCTGAGCATTCCATTGCATATAGGTTCTATGTGTTAGAATCCAATGACTATGTGTCGGTGAACATAGTTATCGAGTCAAGAGATGCAATATTTGATAAATAGAGATTTACTTCTATACATAAACCTAGAGATTTGATTCAAAACTCTTTGAATAGGAACTTAAGTGAAATTGAAAGTATAACAAGTGGTACCAATTGTGTACCTGAACCTTCTGAACCAAGGAGAAGTACTAGAGCCAGAAAAGCTAAGTCGTACGGATATGATTTTCAACTATATTTAGTTGAAGGGTCAAGAGATAAGATTGACTATCAATATCGATACTGTTTTGTTATTGAAGATGATCCAAGGACTTTTAGTGATGCTATGACATCAAGGGATGTTGCATTCTGGAAAGAAGCTATCCAGGATGAAATAGAGTCTATCATGCATAATAATACATGGGAGTTGGCCGATTTACCTTATGGGTGCAAATCATTGGGAAATATATGGATATTTAAACGAAAAATGAAAGTAGATGATACTATTGAAAGGTATAAAGCTAGATTGGTTATCCATGGATTTAGACAAAGTGAAGGAATTGACTTCTTTGATACATATGCTCCGGTTGCTAGGATTTCCACTATTAGATTGTTGATTGCACTTGCATCTGTATACAATCTTGTAATTCATCAAATTGATGTTAAAACTGCATTCTTGAATGGTGATTTGGATGAGGAGATTTATATGAAACAACCGGAAGGGTTTGTGATGCCTGGTTGTGAAAACAAGGTATGCAAGTTGAAAAAGTCTTTGTATAGTTTGAAACAAGCACCAAAAGATTGGCATAAAAATTTTGATAATGTGATTGTCTAATAGATTTATTCTTAACCAAGCAGACAAGTGTGTATATAGCAAATTTGATAATTCGGGTAAAGGAGTTATGATTTGTCTATATGTGGATGATATGTTGATTTTTGGTACTGACCAGAACCAGGTTAATGAAACGAAGAATTTTTTATCATCTAACTTTGATATGAAGGATTTGGGGGAAGCTGAAATGATTCTTGGTATAAGAATCAAGCGAAAGAACAATAGTATATCGATTTCTAAATCTCACTATATTGAGAAGATATTCAATAAATTTAATTTTAAAGATTGTTCTCCAGTAAGCACGTCTATAGATCCTAGTCTTAAGCTTCTACCTAATAAAGGTATTGCTATATCTCAACTTGAATACTCGAGAGCCATCGGGTGTCTTATGTATGCCATGACTAGCACTAGGCCGGATATTGCCTTTGCTGTTGGAAAACTTAGTAGGTATACTAGCAATCCTAGTTTGCATCATTGGCAAGCTTTAAATCAAGTATTCAAGTATTTGAAAGAAACCATGAATTATGATTTCACTTATACCGGATTTCCTTCTGTACTTGAAGGATATTCAGACGCGAGTTGCATTTCCAATATGGAAGATCATTCTTCTACAAGTTGATGAGTATTTCTACTTGGGGGAGGTGCTATCTCTTGGGTGTCTAAGAAACAAACCGATATCACCTATATCTATCAGATGTGATAGTAAGGCTGCCTTGGCTAATGTTTATAGACAAGTTTACAAAGGCAGGTCTAGACACTTAGGTGTTAGACACAGTATGATTCGTGAGCGTATCACGCATGATGTTATTTCAGTAGAGTTTGTGAGAACTCAATATAACTTAGCCGATCATTTAACCAAAGGGTTAAATAGAGATCTTGTGCACAAATCGGCTATTGGGATGGGATTAAAGTCCATCTAAAATCTCTCATCTTGAGATACCCAATTCCCATCTAATATGACATTAGGTGTTGAATTCAATGTGGAAAGGTTAACATCAAGAGATTGGAACACATTTGTATATCATCCCGAGGTATGTGTTCAGACTTGCAAGTTGTGAAGGTTGAAGATTATCTTCTTAATAGCTCTTTTGAAAAATTGCATATGCAGGTGCAAGATGAAAAGAACTACCTATTTGAGCATGAAGTTTAGCCGCTTCAAGAAGCTAGGACTTGGCTTTGATATGCTTAAGAAGGATAAGGACACAAGGCTAGTAAAATATAGTGTCAAGTAAGAACAAGTGAGGATATAAATTTATGTGTATATTATCTTCATGTATTCATTGTGAATAATAAAGGTTCAATCCTTAGTGATACCTTGATATTCAGATATTTGGAATGTGTAATATACAAATGTGAAATTCAATCGTTACGATATTTCATTTATGCGTAACTTTGATATGATTGTGTTTAGTAGATCATGAATTACACTAAAATGAGGGGAGATTGTTATTTATTTTAGTGTAATTGGATCAACTAGTCGACCAATTTAATCATGATACATTATCAAAAAAGTCGTAGAGTGTGGAGTGCAGGCTTGTTAGATTAGATCATGATTAACAGGATCAAGAGGCGGAGCCCCTTGCGTGGTCCAAGGGTATTGTGGCAAGTCAACCGAATTTCGAAATTGAAAATTTGACCGTTTTATTCAAATTTTAAATTTCAGCCGTTTTATTACAAAACCAGTTTATAGACCTTAACTGCCCTAACTTCCAAACTGTTTTTTGGTTGGTCGAATTGATAAATATGAGTTCTGTTGAAAAAGCATATCAGATAATTTTTCATCCTATCTGTTCAAAATTATATCTCTGATTTTATCCAATTGAAATTTTTGGAGAACCCCAAAAATATTTCAATAAGAAATTGTTTACAAGACTTCAGAGATTATCCGGAAACGAAACACTGTTTTCTACATTTACTTGTGTTATATTGGTTTTTGTATATGTTCATAGCAAGTCGTATGTTATAAATGCATGTCTGCATCCTATACCTATTGTGTTAAAGTGTGTGTAGCTTGTAGTATGTGTATAGTTGTATGTGTTGTGATTACTTGCGTGTTCATGTTGTGTTGTAGCACGTTCTACAATGTGTTTTGTCTGGTCGTTAGTTTGCTTGTCTACTGCGCAGGTGGATCTATCATGGCAAAATGGGCCACCACCCCTCCCTCTTACCTTAAAGTAGAAAAGTACCAATAAATTTTTTATTTTTGGATATGGTGAAGAAAATCACATTAAAATAGTCTGATTGAGAGGCAAACGGTGTCGGTGTTTGCTGAATTTTGGATAGCATTTTTCGGACATCTGAGGTTTCAATTTGATCGGTTGGATTGTGATTTGGTTGTACAATTTGAGAGAAATAGCTGATGGAATAGTGAGGTAGTTTTGGTAATATTCTATATTTTTCTTCTTTTTTTTGTTTGTTTATTATGTTTAAAATTGTTGGTGAGTATTAAATATTTATTAGATTGAATTGGATGTACTTGTACCCTCAACTTATCATAATAATAGAAGTAGTTTTGGTGGATTTATCATAAGTCCATGATTTTTTACTCTTCACATCGAATGGGTTTTTTCCATGTAAATATTTGGTGTGTTGATTTATTTTACAGTTGATTTTTTTGTGATTAGGTTAATAAATTTTTGAATCGTTGTTATTGAACTATTTTTCTTGTTTAGTTGGTTGATTGTCTTGAAGTTGATCTTGTGGGTGGGTGATATACTACTATTTGGGTTCAAAAGTTGGTATTAGAGCTCTGTACTAGACGAAACATGATGCTAGTGAATTATCAGATGTCAAACATGATGAACCATCAGTCATGCTCAAAGGGAATGATCTGCTATATATATCACTAGTATGACCTAGTTTGTAGTACCCTTGGCTCATTAAGCGGTGTGACTTGATTGAAGTGTATCAAAACAGTGTGCGTTGATTGAAGTGGCGCTAAGGAACATGCAATGAGGTCTAGTAAGAGTTTATATATATATATATTGTAAAGTTCCATGATTCATGTAGTGAATCCTTACACAACCTGAATAGAGTGAGCAGATGAAAATCAATTGAGAGGACTCTCAAGTGATATTTTATTCGACAATAGGATTTGTTAAGTGCGACCGAAGTCCCACATCAGATAAACATGGAAATTATCAATGATATATAAATAAGAACACATCTTAATTAGTATGAGACTTTTCGATTTCACACATTTATATGATAAATACTATAATATTTGTCTCTTCATACATATATACTAATAGTAAAGTTGTTTATTTTATATTTTTTTAAATCAATGATTGTTCCTGAACTTTACTTTGTTTTATGGGTTTTCTAATTGTAAACCATAAGGTAACCATATTTTAACTTATTACTAACTCATATATAAACTTTGAATTATTTAGATATATGACTTGGTGTGGTTAATTTTCGTATGAGGGTAAATTTGTAATCTGTTCAGATTTTTGTGGAGGTTTATAGGTGTTTAATATTTCGAGTAGAGAGTAGAGGGAGAATTAAGCAGCTTGGTTGCAGTTAATTTTCATTACCCATAGTTAATGCAGGTGGTTGGGTATTTATACTCTTACATTTGGGCTTCATGGGTCATGTTTAATGGACTCGGGTCATGTTTAAAGACCCATGAGTTCTAAGTAGGGGAGCAAGTAGCTTAGTCAGGAAGTGTTTAGGTTTTTTAGTACTTTTGTCATAGTTCGAACAGCTCAATGGGCTGAGTGTTCGAAGTGTTCTGTCCGGTCCGGTGAGTTTGGTCTGATTTGTCCTTGTTCGGAGAGGAGGCAGATTCGGACTCATCAGGAGCCCCTTTTTAGGTGTTTGTTCAAATACCTTTGTCAAAAACCTGAAAAACAGTCCGATGTCAGGGGTGGTTTTAATCCGGATAGGTCTGTTTGTCTTATGGTTTTATCCGGACCGATAAAGCTTCATGAATCCAAACGGTTTTGTGCCAGAGTTCATGGGACACGTGTCGCCTTCTGGTTGGTTGCCTCAGCCGTTTTTTCACCTTGAATTTCGAACCCACCTTCTTCGAAAAGCAACCTCTTAATTAAAGGTGGTGACATCAGCGTCGTCTTTAATCATTACCAATCTTTTCGAATTCTCCTAGGAATCAAACTTCTTTTTCAGATTTACTATAAATTTAAAACACTTTCTACTGTTTCACCATCACTCTCATATTTACTCTGCAACTTCTTTAAGATTTTTCTCTCCAAAGCAAAAATTTACCCAGATAGTTTATGTTTACAGCGAGGAACGCTCTGATCAAAGGTGGGTGGCTCAACCTCTCTGAACTTGAAAAGGCGCAAAAGGTTGAAAGGGAAAGACGTATTGCAGCTGGATTACCCGTTTCGCCCATCGACAAGCCAGTGACTTCAGCCACTGAATCAGATCAAGGTTCTTCTTCCTCAAAAGGAACCAAGCCGAAAAAGCTATTTCAAACTAATCTATCCCCCATTATCTCTGGTTCCTCGGTTCAAGAATCGGAACCTGTTGTTGAGCCAGGGGTAACAGTTACCAGCTTCAAAAAGCCCTCCCCCTTCTTAGCTATGGGGTGAGACATTGAAAACTCCCCTCAAAAGTTAGTAGACCGGAGAAAAGGCTGGCTGGTCAAGGGTCAGGCCTCTAAGAGCACTCCTTCAAAGTCGGGTGCCAAAGATAGCAGCACTGGGTCAGAAGTGCCCATCAGAGCTCCCAAGGACAGACTGTCTGGTCCGGAGGGTAGCAGCCTAGGTTTTTGAAGAGAAACTTCTGCATCAGAGCCCCAGTCGGAGGCCAGAAACCAAGGGAACACTAAAGCCCAGCAGTCCGGAGACCAGGCTGAGCCAGATTTGAACCCCCCCTTGCTACTGCCACTGAAAACCCTTCATCTATTATGGAGGAAGTAATGGAGGACTCTGTCAAAGAGGCTCCATTTGAGTCTGAGCCCTCCGGTCAGACCAGTAGTGCTGTTGTTGCCAAAAAAGACAAAGGCAAAGAGAAGTCGTGCTTGAGGCATCCGGATCTGCCGGCGAGTCTCGAAGGAAGGGTGGGGCCTTGTTATCACAAGGTTAATGTCAGGTACCTCCTCGCCCTGCAAAAGATTAACTACGCATTCATCCACACAGCTGAACTGGGCCGGATGCGTACGAAGTGGGGAATACCGGAGAACGTGAAGATCATGATCCCCATACACCTAGAGACTCCAATGGACTGCAAATTAAGGGAAATTGTCATCTTCACGGAGCTATTCAATTGGGGGCTCAAATTTCCCTTGGACCCAGAAATTGTCAGATACTTCCATCTGATAAAGCTCTGTCCGAGCCAGCTGAGCCCCAATGCCTGGTACACCCTCATGGCCAACATTATGGCTTCAAGGCTCTCCGAGATTCCTCTACCAATGGAGGAGTTTGCTGCTGTGGCCAGTCTCTGCAGAAACCACCACATCCCCTTCTACCATTTCAACATGGAGGATAACTTCAAAGCTGTGGATGACTTGCTAGAGTCGGAGAGGAATTGGAAGACCCAGTTCCTGTTTGTTAGTGGCGCTTGGGAGAATGGGCAGAAGATCAAGTCTGGAGTTAACCCATGCCTTCTCACAAGCAGACGGAGGAGCGATCGTAAGTATCCTACTTTACAAGCAGACCGGAGGGGCTAGTCCTCAGTCAAATTGATGCTGCTCTCTTAGAAGTGGTGGAGCAGGAGACTGAAAGGCAAGAAGTGCACTCCCCAAATCCTCCAAGGGCTTCCAAGAGAGATCGTAAACGGGGAGCTGAAAGCAAATACAGGGAGGCTAAGAAGAAAAAGACCTCCAAGGGTGACGAGCTTTCTCTCCGGGCTCCGGAGCCTCCTTCCCAAGCTGATCCCACTGACCCAACACAAGCAGAGGACATACCTGATGACTTCCAAACTGATGAGGTCGATGGGGGAGATCTTAGCATTGATGGGGTTGACATTACTGGTCTAGGTGGGCTTGGTGAGTACTTCATCAATCTTCCCAGAGATGACTTTGCTGGGCCTTATCTCTCTCCAAGCACTTCAAACACAATCACTTTTAACGGTAAGACTTTTACTATTTCAAGTGAAAGGGATGTTATAGCTCATTCTCTGTTAAGCAATGTTCAGCCGGTGCTCGCGTTGGAAAAGCAAGTTCGGAATCAGGCAGACATTATTAAAGACCTCAAGTCTGACAAAGAAAAGCTGTCTGACGACCTTCGCACTGCCACTTCAAATGCTGCCATTCTAAAGGAAGAAAACGAGGAGTTGAAGAGAAACCAAGAGGCGAGCACCACAAAAGTCACCACATTAGAGAACACTATCACAGAGCTCCGGGAGAAGCTGTCCGGACTGGAGAAAGATCTTGCCACCTCAAAGGGGGAGACCAAGGCCAAGGACCAAATCATCACCAATTTAACCAATGACAAAATTGCACTTGAGAATACAGTGTCCAAAGCTGCCGAGGAGAAAGCTAGTTTGCTAAGGGAGCAGGAGGCCAAAATCCAAGCTAAGATCGATTCTTATGCCAACAACGTGATCGATACTCAAGAGAAAATGTATGCCAAGGTAAGATCAGACATGGTCTTGCTCTTCCATGAGAAATTTCCGAAGAGGAACCTAGGGGATTTAAGGCTTCATGTAGAGGTTGAAGACCTCCCATATCACACGATGGCCGAAGGCGGCCAGATTGGCTTCTCTAGTGCATCTTCATCCGATGCTGAAGAAAACACCGGGGAGAGCCCAGACGAAGAGAAAGATGATCCCAAGGGGAAGAAGAAGACAGATGAAGCTGAGCCATCTTCAAAGTCTCAGCCTTAATATACGAATTACTTTTTTCTTTTCATGTTATCTAAACTAAAGTCCTTGAAAGGCCAAGGCACTCTTTTTTGTTAATGTGTCCGGTATTTGACCGGATAGGTCCTTCACTCTTATTTGAAAGTCCTTGGAAGGACAAGGCACTTAAGTTGTTTTAATGAATATCCTTGTTTTGCTCAATTCTCACATTTTTTGATAGTCTGTTCCAATTTTGATGGGTAGAGTTTAAATAGCCCTTAGTTATTTCATAGTGAGAGTGTTTAAATTCTCCGATGACGAATGTTTAAGTGGTCATCACTCTTTTATTTCAATCTGGATGGTGTGACATAATACAAAACTAACACACTTTAGAAATTTTTTTAAGAAGACATCAAATTTTATTTACAAAGCCGGACACCTCATCAAAACCCCCCCGTGCCACCAGGGAGGAAAAAGTATGCCCCCAAATATTTACATGGATGTTTAAACAAGTAAATATTTACACAAACGCTACTCCAAGGACATCCGGAGATGTTCGATATTCCAAGGGTGGGTCAAGATTCTTCCATCCTTGTCTTCCAGCCAATATGTTCCAGGTTTGAGCCTTTCAACAACCACATAAGGTCCTTCCCAAGTTGGGGCCAATTTTCCGAGCAGCTTTTCTTTGGTGTGCAAGAAGACTTTCCTCAATACTTTGTCCCCCGACTGGAAATCTCTTCTTTTAACTTTAGAAGCAAATTTGCTCCTCATCAAACCCTGATAGTGTGCAACTCTAAGGTGGGCTTTAACTCGTCTTTCTTCCACTAGATCAAGCTGACCTCTGATTGCCACTTCGTTAGCACTTTCGGAGAAGTGGTGAACACGAAATGTTGGAAGAGTTGCTTCTATGGGAGCTACTGCATCCATCCCATAGACCAAAGCAAAGGGTGACTCATGAGTTGCAGCCCCAGGTGTTGTCCGGTAGGCCCACAAGACCTCTTGTAAATAACTAGGCCACTTTCCAACAGCCCCTTCCAAATTATTCTTTAAACCGGACATAATAATTCTGTTAGCCACTTTAACTTGGCCATTTGCTTGTGGGTGGAAAGGTGAAGAGAAAAAATGATGTATACCCCTTGAGGCACAAAAACTCTTCATTTCCCTATTTTCGAACTGTAGCCCATTGTCTGTTGTTATTTTTCGTGGGACACCAAATCTGCAACAGATGTTGGATAGAATGAATTTTATGACAGCTTTTGATGTTGTTCCTGCTAGAGGGGCTGCTTCAATCCACTTCGAAAAGTAGTCTATAGCAACAATTATAGTTTTGCGCCCTCCGGATGCCATAGGGAGAGGTCCCACTAAATCTAATCCCCACCGAGCAAAAGGTATAGGCTCAGAAATTGACTCTAAAGGAATAGCTGGGACATGAATTTCATTGCTGTACCTTTGGCATGGGTCACATCTTCTTACCAGCTTCTTAGCATCTTTCATAATAGACGGATAATAGTAGCCGGCCAGTAAAACTCTCCTCGTTAATGCCCTGAATCCACAATGAGCTGATCCTTCACCATCATGCAATTCGGAGAGGACTACCTAAGACTCATCACCCTCCAAACAGCGCAGAAGAGGTTTACTATAAGACTTTTTATATAGAATGTCTCTCAGCATGATAAAACCACGAGCCTTGTGTTTCAATTTTCTTGCTAGTGATTTATCCGGAGGCACGACGCCGTCGGAGAGGTATTGCAGGAGAGGAAATCTCCAATCCCGAGGTTGTTTCATTTGTACTTCAAAAATTTCTTCTTCTTTACCCATACCAAGTTGAATGGAGGGGCTCTCCAGCACATGGATCCATGGATACGACTCTATATATGCTATGGTTGCCAATGAATTTGCTAACTCATTTTCTGTCCGGGGTATATGTTCATAAACAACGCTTTTAAACTTGAGTGCTTCATTTTTAAGAAGAATTAAATACTTCACTAGCTGCTCCTTTTTAGCTTCAGATTGACCTTGGGCATGGTGAATAAGAAGCTGGGAGTCACTCAGTAGCTTGACCCTCTTAGCCCCACAAATATAGGCTAACTTTAAACCAGTTATAGCTGCTTCGTACTCAGACTCATTATTGGAAGCCCTGAAAGCGAAACATATAGCTTGGTACATTTTGTCACCATACGGAGAAGTCAAACACACCCTTGCACCACAGCCCATAGTGTTGGATCCACCATATGTCCGGACGACCCAGACCTTTTTGTCTGTCATGTTAGTAGCCTTCTCCGAATCTCTGTCGGAGTGAAATTCAACCAAGAAATCAGCCACGGCTTGGGCCTTGACTGTCGTTCGAAATAGCAAAATCTATGTCGAAATCCCCCAATTCTACTGACCACTTTGTCATCCTACTTGAAACATCTGCCTTTTGGAGGACATTCTTCAAGGGAAAAGACGTCCGGACGATGATAGGATGAGCCTGGAAATAAGGCCTCATTTTTCTTGCAACTATTACCAGGGCTAATGCTAACTTCTCAAGTTTCAGATAACGCCTTTCTGCATCTATCAAACTCTTGCTGATGTAGTATACTGGATGGGGGTAATTATTCACTTCTCTCACCAACACAGCACTGATGGCACAGCTTGAAACTGCCAGATATACGAAGAGTGTCTCCCCATCAATTGGTTTAAACAAGGTTTTAGGGGAGGACATATGCTTCTTGATCTCATCGAAGGCCTCATCACACTGTGAGGTCTAATTAAATCCCTTTGCGCCCTTCAAGGTTTGAAAAAATGGGGCGCACCTGTCCGAAGATCTTGAGATGAATCTGTTTAGAGCACCTAACCTCCCCGTTAGCTGTTGTACTTCTTTAATATTTTGAGGAGGATCCATGTGAAATAGAGCATTAAGCTGGTCCGGATCGGGCTGTATCCCATGCTCACTTATAATATAGCCTAGAAACTTCCCGGATTGAACTCCGAACACACATTTTTCTAGATTTAACTTTAAATTCACTTTCACTAAGTTGGTAAAAGTTTCTTGGAGATCAGCCAAGTGCAATTGCTCATCCACACTCTTTACCATCATGTCATCGATGTATACTTCCATATTCCTTCCAATCTGATCAGCAAAAGCTTTATTTACTAATTTCTGATAAGTAGCCCCAGCATGTTTCAATCCAAATGGCATTACCTTGTAGCAATGAAGACCTCTGTCAGTGACAAATGTGGTATGCTCTTGATCCTTCGGATCTACTTGGATTTGATTGTATCCGGAGAAAGCATCCATAAAGGATAGTAGCTTGTTCCCAGAGGTGGAGTCTACTAGTTGGTCAATCTGGGGAACTGGATACAAATCTTTTGGGCAAGCTCTATTGAGATCTGTGAAGTCAATGCACATGCGCCACTTGCCATTTTTCTTTTTCACCAGAACCGGATTGGCAGTCCATAAAAGATATTGAGACTCCTTGATATGCCCCATATTTGTGAGCCTGTCCACCTCTTGTACAATGACATCAGCCTTTTCCTTGGAAAAAACCCTTCTCTTTTGAACTACTGGTGCAATGTCTTTCCGGACGGATAGGTGATGTGATATTACACCTGATGGAACCCCAGTATCATCAGCATTGCACCAAGCAAAAACGTGCTGATGACTCTTCAAAAACTTTAGCATCTCATTTTTCAAACCGGGTGGCATCTTAGACCTTATCTTGACACTTTTCCCTTCTTCTAAACAATGTGTCTCTACCTCTTCGACTGGTATTAACACTCCAGGGGTCTCTCTGGGGTCATCAATTTCACCCTCACCCCCAGAAAGACCCTCAAATTGCTATTGTTCGTTGATACGAACTGCCCCCAGCGTCCGGGGAGCCATATCTGTAGCATAACATTCCCTTGAAATGTTTTGACTGCTCCGGACAACTCCCACCTGTCCCTGAACAGCATATTTGAAATATTGGTGGACTGTTGAAGCCACTGCATGCATCCTAGAGAGCCAAGACCTCCCTAAAATAGCATTATAGCAAGTGGGACAATCCACCACAATAAAAAGTATCCTGACCATCTTCTTGAAAGGGTCCTTTCCCAACAAAACCTCTTCTTCGAACTCCCCGATCACATCTGCTGAGCTGCCAGTAAAGCCCACAATTGATCTGTCCGAACTTTGAATTACAGCTGGATTTTTCATTCTCTTGTATGTGTTAAGAAACGGATATTGGCTGAGCTTCCAGTATCCACCAAAATTCGTCTTATGTCGTTGCCCCCAATAGATGCCCCTATGACAACAACATCTTCATGAGGGCCAGCTATATCTCTCAAATCATATTCATAAAAAACAATGAAAGGGAAAGGAATTTGCGACTGATAGGAAGTCATGCCTCCCTCTAGCTGGGTGCCCAAAGTATGAACGTGCCTCTTCCTCGAAGAAGCAGTAGGAGCTGTCATAGTATCCCCTCCGAAAATTGTAAGGGACTCACAAAACTTAATGAGGCCGGAGACTGTCCTAGAACTCTCCTCAATTGCACCCACTCTATTTTGAGTTAGATCAGGATCCAAGTATTCAGATTCCACATCAAACCTCTCGATTATAACCATGGCTCCCTCCGGAGCAGCATTACTTGGACCAACCCGGTGAGTATTGTCAGGCCTGTTACCTCCTCTTTTTTTGACATAAGCCCCCAGTTTTCCCCTTTCGATCAAGTTCTCAACCTCTTGCTTCAAATCTATACAATCATCAGTGGTATAGCCAGTGTCATTGTGATACTGGCAGAAATAGTTATTACGGTGTTCTCTAGGGGGTTGTAGCGTGGCCGGTCTTCTATAGTGCACTTCTTCCTTTGTTTTATCATAAATAGTGGCCACACTTTCCTTCAATTCTGCGAACCACTCCGGTTGAACCCAAGGCCCTCTCTTGTTTCTGGATTGCTGACTCTGAGCAGGAGCAGCTGGCAAAGACTGAGCTTTAGCCCTACCATGCCCCTGTTCGGTCTCCTTTGCCTTGTTTCCGGACTGATTCTGATTGGGGTTTGGTGCCACCGGGGTAGACCTCACCTATCTGTGCACCCTGGTTTTCTTCGTTTCATCAACGTTAATCTATTTTCCAACCTGATTCAGCAACACTCCCCATGTCACAGCCTTCTTTCTGGTTACTGAATCAGCCAAATTGCCAGGGTTCAAGCCCTGTCTTAGAGATGCTATTGCAACTTGCTCAAAGCAATCAGCCAACCCGTTCTTGGTGTTCACAAATCGACTTATATATTCTTTTAAGGATTCATTTGGTTCCTGGGCACAATGGATTATGGTGTCCCCGTTGCCCTTTAGCTCTTTACTCCCTACGAACTGTCTTCAAAAGGCCACCCAAAAAGTATCGAGATTCTTGATACAACCCTGTGGTAAGCTGTTATACCATTTCAGAGCACTCCCCGTAAACGATTGGGAGAATGCTCTACAAAGTAGTTTATCATCGTCATCAAAGTTCATCATAAAGTTTTTAAATTGTTCCAAATGGTTGCCCGGATCAGTACTGCCATCGTACTTTTCCATTTTGGTGCTATCAAACCTCTTAGGGATGTTTCCGGACAGAATTTTAGAAGACAATGGAGATTGCCTCCAATTCCGACCACGACTGAACACAGTATCCTCATTGGGAGTTGCAAAGATACCTGGTTCATCGTGGAAGGCAATATTCCTCTTCATCCTTCCATGTCTATCCATTTTTCTCGAATATTTTTTGATCTGCTTTTGCTTCTTTTTAGTTCGACCCTCATCACTGCTAGAGGATAAGGATTCTTCAACTCCCTCATCATCCGAAGAGCTATCAGAAGATTATGAACCTGAGTCAGAACTCTCCACTGGCTTAGACCGGTGAGACTTTTTAGAGCTGGCATGAGTCTTTTTGGTACTCACATGAGTCTTTGAAGGCTCATGCTCTCTGGGGTTACCGGTGTGATGAGCAACTGATGCTTTTGACTTTTCTTTTATGCCCATCTTAGCCTTTTCTGCCCTCAGAGCTTCTATTTCACCCTTTAACCTATCGCGCTCTTCGATAGTGTACTCATCGTTTTCACCCACCACTTCGAGCAAAGCTGGTGGTACTTCCGGGACGTCCGGATTCATTCGGAGTGACTTTTCTTGCTGGTTTCGAATGCTTGATTCAGGTACCTTCTGCTCCCACTGTGGTCGCCAATTTAGTGTGGTTAATTTTCGTATGAGGGTAAATTTGTAATCTGTTCAGAGTTTTGTGGAGGTTTATAGGTGTTTAATATTTCGAGTAGAGAGTAGAGGGAGAATTAAGCAGCTTGGTTGCAGTTAATTTTCATTACCCATAGTTAATGCAGGTGGTTGGGTATTTATACCCTTACATTTGGGCTTTATGGGTCATGTTTAATGGACTCGGGTCATGTTTAAAGACCCATGAGTTCTAAGTAGGGGAGCAAGTAGCTTAGTCAAGAAGTGTTTAGATTTTTTTAGTACTTTTGTCATAGTTCGAACAGCTCAATGGGCTGAGTGTTCGAAGTGTTCTGTCCGGTCCGGTGAATTTAGTCTGATTTGTCCTTGTCCGTAAAGGAGGCAGAATTCAAACTCATCATGACTGATTTATTGAACGAAGAAAAACAATTATATTTATATTATTTAGATTTAATACATGTTCTGACTTTTTTAATTAATAAAAAATGTCATGATAAAAATCAATTTAAAAAAGCTTAATATTTTCAAACAAATCATAAATAAAAACACTTAAAATTATGGGGTGAATGAAAGAAAAGTTAAGAAACGACTTTAATATATTAAACTTCAACACCTACTTGTCTAGATTCCAGGCTCCGCCTGCGCCATTGTAGTCTTATCATCAACACAGAACACCATGTGACATCGGGAATAGACGTGTGCCGAGAAGAGATATACTTGTTAGTGTAAAAGAACATAAATTTAGATGTTGAGAGTTAGTATTAGAAGACAATGGAGTAGAGTTGTTTTCATTCATTTAGTAACATATTATTCAAATACAAAAAAACACGTATACACATTAAACAAATAACAAGTTATCTAACAACCAATAAAAAATTCAAAACAACTAAGCCAATAAAAAATAAAATAGCTTTTAAACGATCTTTACAATACCAACAAATGGAAATGTGGAAAAAATGTGGTTCTTAGTCCACAATATTATGTATTAGTTGATGTTTGTATATTAGCTGATGGGAAAATATTGGTCCAAATAATTTAATAATAGTTGTAGCTGTAGAAGAGGGGTATCGGATTTTATCGTGATATCATGGGTGATTGTATTGTAGTGTTTCTTACTTTTCTTAGTCTTACATTTTCAGTTGAATAGTGTCTATTGGAGATACTGTCGTTACTAAGCAGTTTCTTTATTTTCTTCATTAAAATAAAACTTATTTAGTCGCACCAGAATTGCTCGCCAACTAAACACACTAATCTTCAGCATTTTCGATCTGACAAGAATCTCGTTGTTCAATTTTTTCCGCACGCTATGCAATATTCATTTCTAAAAAACGGTTTTAACGTGGTTTGTTTGAACCACCATTTGATCCAGCAATCACTTTTTCAGATTAGGTTGATGGCTGCTCTTTTGTTGATGACGTCTTTGCCATCTCGCAGTACAACTTTGAAACTACTTTATCATTTGATTTAATATTTGTAAATTTTCAGCTTGACATAAATTCATATTATCAAACTAAGATCTTATCTCTACCAAAAATTGCATTATAAGGGGTCAGATAATTTATCACCACAAACAACACTCTGATAATTAATTGTCTCTCTTTCAAATTCCCCAACTACATCTGCAAAATTTCCTGTAAATCTTACTATGGTTCGATTCAAATATCGCATAACAGTCGGATTCTTCATTTGTTTGTAAGCAGATAAAAATAATACGTTAGCTGAGCTGCGTGTATCGATAAAAATCTTTTGGATTTATATTCCTTCAATAGACACCCTAATTACGACAACATTTACATGCAGCCTAACAATATTTCTTAGATCATATTTATCGAAAACTATAAATGGTGCAGGGTCTTGATACAAATGAGTTGACATTTTTTCTTCTAATTGGTCATTTAAACTGCCTACGTGCCTCTTTCTGGAACAATTGTAGGGTGCCATCATTGTATCTCCCCTGAATATAATTAATTATTTGAATAATTGATATAACCTAGAAACCCTTCCACTCCATTCACTTATCATATTCACACGCCCTTGATCCGGATCTGGGTCCAAATATTTAGAATCCATATTGAACTACTCCATAATCACCATAGCATGTTCTGTTTTAGGAGCTTTCATAACTGGAATTCGAACAGTGGGAAATCAGTTTGTTATCTGTTAGTGTTAGTCTCACGTCTATTCGCTCATTATGCTTTGATAAAAGTCGTTAATTTCCCATTTTTAACCAACATCTGAAGTTTTTGTTTCAAGGTTATACAATCTTTTTTATCATGTCTTGTCTCCTCATGATATTTTTAAAAACGAGTATTTCGGTTTTCTCTTGTGGTTTAAATATACAAAGGCCTTAGGAATTATACATGATCCTTGGCCCTATTATAAATTGTTGCCACATTTTTACTATGGTCACCAATATGATAAGGTAAAAATATGACTGAGAGTATTCTTGGTAGTTAGTTGAGAATGATTTAATATGTTGTGGAAGGTAGCAAGATAATAGAGTAGCTTATTTATTAGTGTAGTTAATTCTCTATCATCTCCAATTAATGAGGTCTCTTAAGGTATTTATAGTGTGATTTTGAATCATGGGTCGAGTCATGGCTTAAAACCTTAGAAGCCCATAAATGTAAGCATTATTTTAGGAGACATACAATTGAGTCTGAAGACATACAACTGAGTCAAAAGGTAAATTATGTCTTCTTTATCTTTGGTCTAAAATACCCTTCAAATTATTCATGACACTTTTGATGAGTCTCTTCCAAAAATATATGACTCTATCAACATTAGTACAAGAACCTTCATCTATGATGTGATAATATATTTTTTGTGGATAGTGCATATGGTGTTAAATATGTTCTATTTTCGAATGATTTCTTTTGGTTGTATCATTGCACGTAGAAATCTTCTTACCACCAATAAATCACCTACATCTAGATGTAGAGTTTCCTCATCACGTTCAGTTTTCTCATCTTCACCTTCATCGTGCGAATCATATTCTCTACTTTGAGTGATAAACATCACATGCTGATTTGGGAACTTTATAACATATTGTTCACGTCCCTCAAATTTAAAACATTTAACTTCACTAACTCTATTTGGAGTAACTTATATATTTTTCATCTTTAGGACGTAAATTATTTTTTCCTTGATTTTTGCATTAGTCATCGTTGATTTTTATTTATCCATCGGTTTGTTATTTTTGGAAAACAAATTTGGGGACCATTCTTGCAACAAAAACTGATGCCACATGTCAAGCTTGATGAGTCCGAATTCTGCATGCTCCCCGGACAAGGACAGATCGGTCCAAGCTCTCCGGACCGGACAGATCACTTCGAACACTTAGCCCAAAGGACTGTTCGAACTATGACAAAAGTACTAAAAAACCTAAACACTACTTGACTAAGCTACTTGCTCTCCTACTTAGAGCTCATGGGTCTTTGAACATGAGCCGGGTCCATTTAACATGACCCGAAAGCCCATAAGGGCCCAAACATGAGGGTATAAATACCCAACCACCTGCATTAAGTGTGGGTAATGAGAATTAACTGCAACCAGCCAGCTTAATTATCTCTCTACTCTCTACACTAAAAATAAAACACTCACATACTACTATTAAACACCAAACAAATTACAAGCCTACCCTTAGGCGAAAATTATCATCACCAAATTGGCGACCACAGTGGGAGGAGAAGGTGCCTGAATCAAGCATTCAAAACCAGCTAAGAAGGTATGTCCGAATGAATCCGGACAATCCAGAAGTACCACCAGCTCTGCTCGAAGTGGTGGGAGAGAACGATGAGTACACTATCGAAGAGCGTGATAGGCTAAAGGTTGAAATAGAAGCTCTGAGGATCGAAAAGGCTAAGATGGGCATGAAAGAAAAGTCTAAAGCGTCAATTGCTCATCACACCGACAACCCCAGAGAGCATGAGTCTTCAAAGACTCATGTGAGCACCAAAAAGACTCATGCCAGCTCCAAAAAGTCTCACCGGTCTAAGCCAGTGGAGAGTTCTGACTCAAGCTTAGAATCTTTTGATAGCTCTTCGGACAGTGAGGGAGTTGAAAAATCTGTATCCTCTAGCAGCGATGAGGGTCGAACTAGAAAGAAGCAAAAGCAGATCAAAGAATATTCAAGAAAAAAGGATAGACATGGAAAGATGAAGAGGCATATTGGTAAAGGATCATCTCATAGCCGGAGGCCTGTGGACCGGATGCCAATGGATCCCTTCACTTTTCACGATGAACCAGGTATCTTTGCAACTCCCAATGAGGATATTGTGTTCAGTCGTGGAAAAAATTGGAGGCAATCTCCATTGTCTTCTAAAATTCTGTCCGGAAACCTCCCTAAGAGGTTTGACAGTACCAAAATAGAAAAGTAAGATGACAGTACTGATCTGGACAACCATTTGGAACAATTTAAAAACTTCATGATGAACTTTGACGACGATGATAAACTACTTTGTAGGGCATTCTCCCAATCATTTACGGGGAGTGCTCTAAAATGGTACAACAGCCTGCCTCAGGGTTGTATCAAAGATTTCGATACTTTTTGGGTAGCCTTTCGAAGGCAGTTTGTAGGGAGTAAAGAGCTAAAGGGAAATGGAGACACAATAATCCATTGTGCCCAGGAACCAAATGAGTCCTTGAAAGAATATATAAGATGTTTTGTGAATACCAGGAATGGGTTGGCTGATTGCTTCGAACAGGTAGCAATAGCATCCCTAAGACATGGTTTGAACCTAGGCAATCTAGCTGATTCAGTGACCAGAAAGAAGGCCATGACATGGGGAGGGTTGCTGAATCAGGTTGGAAAACAAATAAATGTTGATGAAACGAAGAAAACCAGGGTGCACAGGCAAGTGAGGTCTACCCCGGTGGCGCCAAATCCCAATCAGAATCAGTCAGGGAACAAAGTAAGAGAGACCGGACAGGGGCATGGTAGGGAAAAAGCTCAGTCTCATCCAGCTGCTCCTGCTCAGAGTCAGCAATCCAGAAACAAGAGAGGGCCATGGGTCCAACCGGAGTGGTTCGCAGAATTAAAAGAAAGTGTGGCCACCATTTTTGATAAAACAAAGGACGAGGTGCATTATCGGAGACCAGCCATATTGCAGTCTCCCAGAGAACATCGCAATAACTCTTTTTTCCAATATCACAATGATATTGGTCATACCACTGATGACTGCATAGCGTTGAAACAAGAAGTTCAGAACTTGATTGAGAGGGGAAAGCTGGGGGCTTACGTCAAAAGAAAAGGAGGCAACATGCCTGACAACACTCACCGGGTTGGTCCAAGTAATGCTGCTCCGGAGGGAGCCATGGTTATAATTGAGAGGTTTGATGTGGAATCTGAGTACTTGGATCCTGATCCAACTCGAAACAGAGTGGGTACAATTGAGGAATGTTCTAGGTCGGTCTCCGGACTCATTAAGTTTTTTGAGTCGCTTACAATTTTCGGAGGGGACACTATGGCAGCTCATACTGCTTCTTCGAGGAAGAGGCACGTTCATACTTTAGCCTCCCAGCTAGAAGAAGGCATGACTTCCTATCAGTCAAAAAATTTATTCCCCTTCATTGTTTTTGATGAAGATGATTTAAGAGATATTGCTGGCCCTCATGAGGATGTTGTTGTCATAGGAGCATCTATTGGGGGCAACGATATAAGACGAATTTTGGTGGATACTGGAAGCTCAGCCAATATCCTTTTCTTAACCACATACAAGAGAATGAAAAATCCAGCTGTAATTCAGAGTTCTGACAGATCAATTGTGGGCTTTATAGGCAGCTCATCAGATGTGATCGGAGAGTTCGAAGAGGAAGTTCTGTTGGGCAAGGGCCCTTTCAAAAAAATGGTCAGAATACTCTTTATTGTGGTGGATTGTCCCACTTGCTATAATGCTATTCTAGGGAGATCTTGGCTCTCTATGATGCATGCAGTGGCTTCAACAGTCCATCAGTGCTTGAAATATGCTGTTCAGGGACAGGTTCGAGTCGTCCGGAGCAGTCAAAAGATTGCAAGAGAATGTTACGCTACTGCTCTGGCTCCCCGAACACTGGGAGTAGTTCGTATCAGCGAGCAATAGCAGTTTGAGGGGCCTTCTGGGGGTGAGGGTGAAATTGATGACCCCAGAGAGACCCCTGGAGTGTTGATACCGGTCGAAGAGGTAGAGACACACTGTTTGGAAGAATGAAGAAGTGTTAAGATAGGCTCCAAAATGCCACCCGATCTGAAAAATGAAATGTTAAAGTTTTTGAAGAATCATCAGCACGTTTTTGCTTGGTGCAATGCTGATGTTACTGGGGTTCCAGCTGAAGTGATATCACATCACCTATCCGTCCGGAGAGACGTGGCACCAGTGGTTCAAAAGAGAAGAGCTTTTCTAAGGAGAAGGCTGATGTCATTGTGCAAGAGGTTGACATGCTCACAAAGATGGGGCACATCAAGGAGTCTCAATGTCCTTTGTGGACTGCCAATCTGATTCTGGTAAAGAAGAAAAATGGCAAGTGGCGCATGTGCATTGACTTCACAGATCTCAATAGAGCTTGCCCAAAAGATTTGTATCCGGTCCCCCGGATTGATCAGTTAGTAGACTCCACCTCTGGGAACAAACTGCTTTCCTTTATGGATGCCTTCTCCGGATACAATCAGATTCAAATGGATCTGAAGGATCAAGAGCATACCACATTTGTCACTGACAGAGGTCTCCATTGCTACAAGGTAATGCCGTTTGGGTTGAAAAATGTTGGGGCTACTTATCAGAGATTAGTAAACAAGGCATTTGCTGATCAGATTGGAAGAAATATGGAAGTGTACATTGATAACATGATGGTGAAGAGTGTGGATGAGCAATTGCACTTGTCTGTTCTCCAAGAAACTTTTGCCAACTTGGTAAAAGTGAATTTGATATTAAACCCAGAAAAATGTGTGTTTGGAGTGCAGTCCGAAAAATTTCTAGGCTATATTATAAGTGAGCATAGAATACAGCCCGATCCGGACCAGCTCAATGCTCTATTCCAAATGGAGCCTCCTCGAAATATTAAAGAAGTACAGCGGTTAACGGGGAGATTAGTTGCCTTAAATAGATTTATCTCAAGGTCTTCGGACAAGTGTGCCCCCTTCTTTCAAACCTTGAAGGGTGCAAAGGGATTCGATTGGACCCCACAGTGTGATGATGCTTTCAATGAGATCGAGAAGCACCTGTCCTCCCCCAAAACTTTGTTTAAACCAGTTGATGGGGAGACACTCTTCGTATATTTAGCAGTTTCAAGTTGTGCCATCAGTGCTATATTGGTAAGGGAGGTCGATGGTCATCCCCATCCAGTATACTACATCAGCAAAAGTTTGATAGATGCAGAAAGGCGTTACTTGAAACTCGAAAAATTAGCATTAGCCCTGGTGATAGCTGCCAGGAAGATGAGGCCTTATTTCCAGGCCCATCCCATCATCGTCCGGACTTTTTTTCCCCTGAAGAATGTCCTCCAAAAGGCAGACGTTTCAAGCAGGATGACTAAGTGGTCAGTAGAGTTGTCAGACTTCGACATAGACTTTGCTCCTCGAACAGCAGTCAAGGCCCAAGTTGTAGCTGACTTTTTGGTTAAATTTCACTCCGACAGGGATACGGAGCAAACTACTGACATAAAAGATAAAAAGGTATGGGTCATCCGAACAGATGGTGGATCTAGCACTATGGGATGTGGTGCAGGGGTGTGTTTAACTTCTCGATATGGAGACAAAATGTACCAGGCTATTTGTTTTGCTTTCAGGGCATCCATAATGAGTCCGGATACGAAGCAGCTATAGCTGGTTTAAAGTTAGCCTACATTTGTGGGGCTAAGAGGGTCAAGCTACTATGTGATTCCCAGCTTCTGGTCCACCATGCCCAAGGCCAATCTGAGGCTAAAAAGGAGCAGCTTGTGAAATATTTACTTCTCCTTAAGAATGAAGCACTCAAGTTTAAAGGTGTTGTTTATGAGCACATTCCCCGGGCAGAAAATGAGCTAGCAGACTCATTAGCAACCATAGCATATACGGAGTCATATCCATGGATCCATGTGCTGGAAAGCCCCTCCATTCAACTTAGTAAGGGTAAAGAAGAGGAAATTTTTGAAGTGCAAGTGAAACAACCTCAAGACTGGAGGTTTCCTCTCCTGCAATATCTCTCCGATGGTGTCGTGCCTCCAGATAAGTCACTAGCCAGAACATTAAAACACAAGGCTCGTGGTTTCATCATATTGAGAGAAGTGTTGTATAAAAAATCTTACAGTAAACCTCTCCTGCGATGTTTGGGGGATGAGGAATCTCAAGTAGTCCTCTCCGAATTGCATGATGGTGAGGGATCAGCCCATTGTGGATTCAGAGCTTTAACAAGAAGAGTTTTACTGTCCGGTTACTATTGGCCATCTATCATGAAAGATGCGAAAGAATTGGTAAGAAGGTGTGACCCATGCCAAAGGTACAGCAATGAAATTCATGTCCCAGCCATTCCTTTAGAGTAAATTTCTGAGCCTATTCCTTTTGCTCGATGGGGGTTGGATTTAGTAGGGCCTCTCCCTGTGGCGTCCGGAGGACGCAAAACTATAATTATGGCCATAGACTACTTCTCGAAGTGGATTGAAGCAACCCCTCTAGCAGGGACAACATCAAAAGCTGTTATACAATTCATTCTATCCAACATCTGTTGCAGATTTGGTGCCCCACAAAAGATAACAACAGACAATGGGCCACAGTTCGATAATAGGGAAATGGAGAGCTTTTGTGCCTCAAGGGGTATACAACATTGTTTCTCTTCGCCTTTCCACCCACAAGCAAATGGGCAAGTTGAAGTGGCTAATAGAACTATACTGTCCGGTTTAAAGAAGAATTTGGAATGGGCTGCTGGGAAGTGGCCTAGTTATTTACAAGAAGTCTTGTGGGCCTACCGGACAACACCTGGGGCTGCAACACAAGAGTCACCCTTTGCTTTGGTCTATGAGATGAATGCAGTAGCTCCCACAGAAGCAACTCTCCCGTCATTTCGTGTTCACAACTTCTTCGAACATGCTAACGAGGTGGCAATCAGAGGTCAACTTGATTTGATAGAAGAAAGACGAGTTAAAGCTCACCTTAGAGTTGCACACTATCAGGGCTTGATGAGAAGCAGGTTTGCTTCCAAAGTTAAAAGAAGAGATTTCCAACCAGGGGACAAAGTATTAAGGAAAGTCTTCTTACACACTAAAGAAAAGCTGTTTGGAAAGCTGCCCCCAACTTGGGAAGGTCCGTATATGGTTGTTGAAAGAATTAAACCTGGAACATATTGGTTGGAGGACAAAGATGGAAGAGTTTTGACTCATCCTTGGAATATCGAGCATCTCCGGATGTACTTGGAGTAGCATTTGTAAAGTATTTACGTGTTTAAACATCCATGTAAATATTTGGGGCATACTCTTTCCTCCCTAGTGGCACGGGGAGGTTTTAATGAGGTGTCCGGGCTTTTGAATAAAATTTGATGCCTTCTTAAAAATTTTCCAAGTGTTTTAAGTTTTGTCATTTGTCACACTATCCGGATTGAAATAACTAAGGGCTATTTAAACTCTAGCCGGAGAACTTAAACACTCTCACTATGAAATAACTAAAGGCTATTTAAACTCTAGCCAACAAAATTGGAACAGACTATGAAAGAAGATAAGAATTACATGAAACAAAGATATTCATTAAAATAACTTAAAGTGCCTTGGCCTTCCAAGGAATTTTCAAATTGTCAAAAACAGAACAGAAAACCTATCAGGTTAGTTGTCGGACACGATTACAAAAAAGAATGCCTTGGCCTTCCAAGGACTTTAGTTTGGATAACTAAGTAAAAACTGAATCATGAATTAAGGCTGAGCCTTAGAAGATGGCTCACATTCATCTGTCTTTTCCTTCTCTTTGAAATCACTCTTCTCTTCGCCGGGTTTCTCCCCGGTGTGTTCTTTGTCATCTGAGGAATCACTAGAGTAGCCATACCTGTCGCCTTCAGCCATCGTATGATACGGGAGGTCTTCAGGCTCAACATGAAGCCATAAATCCCCCAGGTTCTTCTTCGGAAACTTCTCATGGAAGAGTAGGACCATGTCAGACTTCACCTTGGCATACATCTCATCCTGAGTGTCGATCACATTATTGCCATAAGCATCGATCTTGGCTTGAATCTTGGCCTCCTGCTCCTTTAGCAAAGTCGCTTTCTCCTCGGCAGCCTTAGACACTGTATTCTCAAGAGCGATTTTATCATTGGTCAGGTTGGTGATGATTTGATCCTTAGCTTTGGATTCTCCCTTTGAGGTGGTAAGGTCTTTCTCCAGACCGGACAGCTTCTCCCGAAGCTCTCTAATGGTGTCCTCTAAAGTGGAGACTTTTGTGGTGCTTGCCTCTTGCTTTCTCTTCAACTCCTCGGTTTCCTCCTTTAAAATTTCAGCATTGGAAGTGGCAGTGCGAAGGTCATCGGACAGCCTCTCTTTGTCAGACTTGAGATCTTTGATGATATCGACCTGGTGTCGGACTTGTTTCTCCAACACAAGTACAGGCTGAACGTTGCTTAACAAAGAGTGGGCTATGGGATCCCTTTCACTAGAAACGATAAAAGTCTTACCATTAAAAGTGACCGTGTTAGAGGTGCTTGGAGGAAGGTAAGGCCCGGCAAAGTCATCTCTGGGAAGATTGAGGAAGTATTCACCAAGCTCACCAAGACCGGTGATGTCTACTCCATCAATATTGATACCTCCCCCCTCAACCTCATCGGTATGAAAGTCACCCAGAATCTCCTCGGCATGCGTTGGGTCAGTAGGATAGGCTCCGGAGCCCGGAGAGCAAGCTCGTCTCCCTTAAATATCTTTTTCTTCTTGACCTCCCGGTCTGTGCTTTCGCTTCCCTATTTACGATTTCTCTTGGAAGCCCTTGGAGGTTTTGGGAGGTTTGCTTCTTGCTTTTCAGTCTCTTGCTCCACCACTTCCAAGAGAGCAGCATCGATTTGGCTCTACGCTGGCCCCTCCGGGTCTATTGGAGCATCCTTCTCTGCATCAGCAGGGTTAGCACCACCCACCACCTTCGTGCCCTTCTTCTTCTTGCCTTTCATTTTCCTCGGGGCTTTGGCCCGGCCTGGCAGGAAGAGTGTCCCATCTGGTTCATGGGTCCTCTTAAGCACAACATCCGAAGGAGGCTGAGTGGTGAGCTCCTCCCAAGTCAAGTCTCTCCGACCTATGGTGTTCTACAAGTGAGACCTTGCCAAGTTGCCACTGGTAAAATCAGCATGGAATCGGTTCCCCCACTTCTCCGCAACCCAAGCATTGATCTTGGAGCAAGTAGCCTTCCCGGCTTTCTGATAGTCACTGAACTCCTTGGGCAGTACTGCCAAGGCAAAAGTGAGACCCATTAGTTCGAACTACTTTAAAAAAAACAAAAGAATAAAATGGAAGACTTACAATCACTCCTCCACCTGCTTCTGAGAAGGCTTGGGTTCTCTCCAGACTTGATTTTTCTTCCATTCTCCCAAGCACCACTAACGAATAGGAACTGGGTCCTCCAATTCCTCTCCGCCTCCAACAAATCATCAACAGCTTGAAGTCATCCCCCATATTGAAATGGTAAAATGGGATGTTGGGGTTTCTGCACAGACTGGCCACAGCAGCAAACTCCTCCATTGGCAGAGGAATCCCGGAGAGCCTTGAGGCCATTATGCAGGCCATGAGGGTATACCAGGCGTTGGGGCTCAGCTGGTTCGGACAGAGTTTTATCAGATGGAAGTATCTGAAAATCTCTGGGTCTAAATAGAATCTGAGTCCCCAGTTGAATAGCTCCGTGAACATGACAACTTCGCTCAGTTTGCAGTCCATAGGAGTCTCCGGGTGTATGGGGATCCTGATCTTCACATTCTCCAGTATTCCCCATTTTGTACGCATCCGGCCCAGCTCAGTTGTGTGGATGAACGCGTAGTTGATTTTCTGCAGGGCGAGGAGATAATTAACGCTGACCTTGTGAAAACAAGGCCCCACTCTTCCCTCGAGGCTCTCCGGCAGATCCGGATGCCTCAAATATAATTTTTCTTTGCCTTTGTCGTTCTTGGCAACTATTGCACTACTAGTCTGACCGGAGGGCTCAGAATCAAATGGAGCTTCTTCAACAGAGTCCTCCATAACTTCCTCCATAATTGTTGAAGGGATTTCAGCAGCAGTAGTGGGGGGGAGGGTTCAAACTTGACTCAGCCTTATCTCCGGACTGCTGGGCCTCTGTGTTCTTTTGGCTTCTGGCCTCCGGTAGAGTATCCGGAGCAAGTGCTTCTCTTTGAAGACTTGGACTGGTGCCCTCCGGACCGGACAGTCTGTCCTTGGGGGCCCTAATAGGCACCTCTGACCCGGTGCTGCTGTCTTTTGCCCCCGATTTTGAGGGAGTGTTTTTAGACCCTTGGCCTCTAACTAACCGGCCTTTCCTCCTATCGACTAGCTTCTCAGGGGAGTGCTCTGTATCCGACCCCATAGCTATGAAGGGTGAGGGTTTTTTGAGGCTAGTAGCTGTTACTCGTGGCTCGACAGTAGGTTCCGATTCCTGAACTGAGGAACGAGAGATAATGGGGGAAAGGTTGGTTTGAAATAGTTTTCTAGGCTTAGTGCCTTTAGAAGAAGAAAAGCCTTGATCTGACTCTGTGGCAGAGGTGATTGGTCTATCGACAGGTGAAGTGGGTAACCCTGCCGCTATTCGTCTTTCTCTTTCGACTTTTTGAGCCTTCTCTACTCAGAAAGGTTGAGCCACCCACCTTTGACCGGAGCGTTTCTCGCTGTAAACATAAACTATCGAACAAAGTTTTTGCTTTAGAGAGAGAGACCTTTGGAAAATTTTGCAGAGTAAATGTGAAAGAGATGGTAAAACAGTAGAAAGTGAGTTTGTATTTATAGTAAATCTGAAAAAAGAAGTTGATTCCTAGGAGAATTCGAAAAGATTGGTAATGATTAAAGACGGCGCTGATTTCATCACCTTTAATTAAGAGGTTGCTTTTCGAAGAAGGTGGGTTCGAAATTCAAGGTGAAAAAACGGCTGAAGCAACCAATTAGAGAGCGACACGTGTTCCACGAACTCTGGCAAAAACCGTTTTGAATTCGTGAAGCTTTATCAGTCCGGATAAACCCATAGCCCAAATTGACAGACCTGTCCGGGTTAAAACTACCCCTGATGTCGGACTGTTTTTCAGGTTTTTGACAAGAGTATTTGCACAAACACCTAAAAAAGGGGCTCCTGATGAGTCTGAATTCTGCATGCTCCCCGGACAAGGACAGATCGGTCCAAGCTCTCCGGACCGGATAGATCACTTCGAACACTTAGCCCAAAGGACTGTTCGAACTATGACAAAAGTACTAAAAAACCTAAACACTACTTGACTAAGCTACTTGCTCTCCTACTTAGAGCTCATGGGTCTTTGAATATGACCCGAGTCCATGTAACATGACCCGAAAGCCCATAAGGGCCCAAACATGAGGGTATAAATACCCAACCACCTGCATTAAGTGTGGGTAATGAGAATTAACTGCAACCAGCCAGCTTAATTATCTCTCTACTCTCTACACTAAAAATAAAACACTCACATACTACTATTAAACACCAAACAAATTACAAGCCTGCCTCAGGCGATAATTATCATCACCAAAGCTCACAAGCTTCACATGTGCGGGGGGACTAAAAATTCAAATTAAAAAAAGGATGGGGATGATTTCTATGCATGATTGAACGAAGGGGACCAAGTTGATACAAGTGGTAAACATGGGGGACCACTGGTGCTTTTTAGCCTCATTAACCATTATGAAACCCTTATATCAATAAACACATGATTTAGCCAAATTAAATCCAACATATATGATTTAACTTCTAAAATTAAACCCTAAAAACAAAAAAAAACTTCAAATTTCATAAAGATTACTCATGGAAGAGGAAAACACCGAAACTAAAGATTTAACACCGGAGAACATCACACAATCAACCAACAAGATAATTTAATCTTGTTTTTTGTTTTACATTCATGTAACTTGAGAATCTCTGTTAAAAAACATATTTTTGAAAATTCTGATTTGTGCACGTTTTAGCGGAAAACAACTAATTCTGAGACAGCAATTAGGAATCAGGTGCTTTTATTCAAGAAAAAAATAGTTAATTCTGAGACGACATCTCGGAATTAGGTGTGTTTTTTTATAAAAAAAACACTTGATTCTGAGACAGCACCTGAGAATCAGATGCTTTTTATATAAAAAAAACGTACCTAATTCTAAGATGTCGTCTCGAAATTAGGTGTATTTCATCTGTTTTAATAAACAATGGTGCATTTTTAAGTGTTGTTGTTTTTTAAAATAACGAATGATTTCTACCTTAGACGAATTCGAGAGACTGCCGTTTTTTTGTCAAGATTAAAAGAGAAATCGAGTAGTTGGCCATGATTTGTCTCGAAGAGGAGACCGTCTTTATAGTGGCTAGGCTAGCTTAGGGTTTATGGAGGATTGATGTGAGAAGCTAATAGGACTTGTTGGTGTGTATAAGTAAATATGATAGGATGGTGGTTGAAATCGATGAAGTTGCTGGAGTATCAACGAGTTTAGAATAAAAATAAAGAAAAGAGTAAATATGTTATTTCTTTTATGGAGGAAATAACAAAGTGGAGTTTTTTTAGGGAAATGACATACTAAGTACCTTTTGGCCAAACCTATTACTATCTAGTACCCAAAAATGGGTTAATTCTCACTTAATACCCATCTCCTTAAACATATCCACTTCTCAAACCTTATTTTTTTTTAACCATAATTACCCTCAACCTAGTATATAAGGGTTAATTTGTGAAAAAATGACCCTTTTGGCTACAATACCTTCTTTATTACTTTTGAATTTTGAATTTATTATCCCCTCTCTCTCTCCTCTCTCCTAACCTAACAAACAACCCATTTTTCAAGAACGTCTGTTCGTTTCAAAAAATGGAGACGTGATCACACTCTTTCCGGCGACCCTATCTAACCATCGGCGAACCATCGTTCCGATCACCGGCGAACTATTCAAACAGCGTCGACCAGCGTTCCGATCACTGGCGAACTGTTTTTTCGACGAACTTTGCAATTTCAGTTTTGACAGTTCCAAAGTCAGTCTCCTAGCTCCATCATTTTCTATCGACTCACCCTCCTAGCTCCACCGGTGCACCGTGAAAGTCTGTCGACCTCACCGTTGAAAGCATCTCCGACGTCACAACAGTAAGTTCAGTATCGTTTACCATTCTCAGCTGCAAAATCGTTTCCTATTTTCGATCTTGATAATAGAATCGTAGCTAATGTACGTTAATGGCAGGAAACCTATCACTATATGTTTCTGGTCGATTCAAAGCATCGATACCGGCTCCGATAACATTCCGGTAAGAAATTTCAGTTTTCCACCTCTGTTATATAGGTTGCGATTTCTGTTTTGATATTATATGTTAGATGTTGCGATTTGTGAGAAATGTTTGCTTCTTGTTATTGCTAGATTGGTATAGTATTGACTGTGGCTCTGTTTTTGTGTGTCGTTGCGACATTAGCTAGGACTGACATATAGTCTTTGCGATTTGTGCATATAATATATGGTTGCTAGATGCGAGTGTAGACATTGTGATTTTAATGCAGTGTTTGATAGATTAGGTTACATGTCCTATTATTTTAGTTATGATAGATTCCTATATGTCTTCAAACATATACCATTTCGACATGTACTTATCTCTGTAACACCTACAATTCAGGGTACACAATGTCGAAACCGAAGGGTTGCATTTTTAAATTTGGTCACGAAACAGCTATTATACCGCTGTCTGAATTCGAAAATTTCCAGTCTTTTCAACAGTACGTTGAGGAAACATGGCAGGGTCTTGTTAGAGGCAACTACAGCATTACCTACTCTTGCGGTAATCAAAATAATTGTATCTTTAATAAGGAGACCGATTGTATTGGGTTGGAATGTTACCTTGATGTTGAGCGTCTAAAGAGTGTTAGTTTTCTTATCAAAGAACATGTTGTTGATAAAGGCTCCGCCATTAAACGTAAACAACATGTCCAACGGTTCGAAGAATCCTCGCATATGCAACGAACTAGCGGTGAAAGCAGTAGATGTTTGTCGATTTCAACCCTCCAAAAAAGGCATCTAGCTACAACTGGATGGGCAGAAGCTATCATCGGTGTTGGACAGTCTTTTCCAGATGGTGCTCCAGGTCTAAGGTTATCCTTATCCCGTTATGCATTAGAGAACGGTTTTGCATTCAGGTACATGCACAATACCTTTAGCAAGATCACTGTTTATTGTGTAAACAAATATTCGGACGGCTGAAAATGGAGGCTTTATGCTTCTGTTGATTCTAAGACCGGTTTGATGACCATAAAAATATTTTTCAATACCCATACGTGCAGTCCCGTATTCACAAAGAAAAAGAGCAGGTATCTGTCGTCCGATTTGATTGTTGATGAAATTCACGATTCTCTTAGGAACTGCCAATCTGTAACAGCTAAGACTATACAGTCCTCTATCAAGCAAGACTAAAGTTTAGACATTTCATATCGTCTATCTTGGAATGCGTAAGAGAAGGCCCAGCGTGTTGTATTTGGAGATAGCAATACCTCTTTTGGATTGCTAAAATCATACATCAAGAGACTAAAGAGTCGTGACATCACTACAAACTACCATCTAGATTTGGCTCCCGACAATGTTTTCCGTCGTTGTTTTATAGTGTTTGGGGCGTGTCTTCAGGGTTTCCATTCGTGCCGCCCTCTACTGTACGTTGACGGAACCCACCTAACAGGGTAGCATGGTGGCGTGTTGCTTTCAGCAGTGGAAAAAGATAAAAACAACGGTGAGTCCATGTTTCACTACACTTTAGGTTGCTAGATTAGTTAGTTTTACATTGCGATTTGAACATGCACGCTAGATAGGTAGACCTAGTTTGCTAGATTGGTTGTTTTGATGTTATTGCCTTATTTTAATAGACAGGTTCTATATACATTGCGAGTTCATTGCGAGTTCAGTCCACTCACCCAGCCAATGTCTATCATATGCTGTGATTGCTAGATTAGTTATGTTTACACTGCAAGTTCATTACTCAACCTAGACAAACAGTCTTCGGTTGCTAGTTTGTTTGTTTTGATGTGATTGCGATTTAAGCCTGTTTTAGCTTGCTACGTTGATTATTACACGGGCTTCCTGAGTCTGATAGATATGTTCTATATATATTGCGATTTAATTCCATTCACCCCGGTTAATGTAGTACTGTTGTTCACCGGTATCGTTTTCGTTTCAGGTCTATTCCCCGTAACTTTTGGTATATTTGGTAGTGAAGACTCAGAAAACTGGTTTTGGTTTTTGGAAAGTTTAAAACCTCATTTGTTAGGGCGCCAAATAACTTTCACTTCAGACCGTCATGCTGGTATTATTAGCGATGTCGCAACTCTTTATCCTAATGACTACCACGCGTATTGTATCTTCCATCTGATACAGAACTTTACTAAAGCTCTTGAACATACTAACAGAGTCTACAAAAATAATATGCTAGTGATGTTTAAGAGCTGTGCTTATGCACCGACTGTGGACCTTTTTAATGAACGTTTTGCTCAGTTTGCGCGCCGAGGGGGTGATCCGATTGGTAAATTTCTAAGAAATTTTCCACCATAAAAATGGGCTCAGGCATACGTCAAAGGCAAACGGTATGGGGCGATGGCATCAACAGCTATTGAATCGTTCAATTCCCAGATTAAAAAGGTGTGATATCTGCCTATAGTGGAATTGGTCGACCAGATTAGAGTTCTTCTGATGACTCAAATGTCTCGACGTTTGGGAGAGGGCCTAAGTTGGAACCACACATTTATGCCCCAAGTTTGACAAGATGTTCAAAGGGAATGTACAATGCAGTCGGACGTGGTTAGTTCGCAAGTCTTCTACCGCTTATTTTGAGGTTTTATCAGACCCAGTCATGGTGGTCAACATACTTGATTTCAAATGCACATGCGGCTCTTGGCAGCAAGAATGTTTCCCATGTGCTCATGCATTGGCTGCAATTGCATCTCTAAATGAAGATCATATGACATTAGTAAAGCCGTTTTTCAGTGCTGCGAATTACCGGTCCAGCTATTCTTTTAACATACCGGCTATAACAGAGTTTGGTGAATCTAGTACCGGTAATGATGATGGAGAGCCAGTGGTTAATCCCCCGAACGTTAAAAGACAATCTGGGCGGCCGAGGAAAAAGAGTATTCCATCAAGAGGCGAGGTTACCAGCAGCGAGTCCCGTTGTGGTCAATGTTTCAAATCGGGCCATAATAGGAGGTCATGTGATGCTCCGTTCTAAACTTTTGTTCCCGATTTTTTAGTAACATTTTGATTTTCATAGATAAGCACTCTTTATATTTCGACTTATATTTTTTGATACAGTTAACATTGATATGTACCATGTCTGTTTGATAAGATTATTCTTCTCGATGTTAATTTCTGCATTGCTAGATACGCTGCGATTACAACGCTAGATAGTCGTTAAATTTTTGCAATACATTGCTAGATATTTGGAAAAAACTCTAATAGATACGAGACATCTGCATTAATATATACTTTAGTATAAATCTGATAAAGATTGCTAGATACGTGAGTAATAGTCTGATATACACGCTATGTAACATTGATAGATCCTGGAATATACGTCTGATAGATACAGCAATTTATGTATTCGATTTTAGTCCACATCAATCTGATACCTTACTTACATTTGTTCAAGGGGTCCTTTAAATATCCCCTTAATGATTTATCTCAGTATTTAAAAGAGGATGCGATTCACGGTCACTATATCTTGATCGATTGAATATATATATATATATACATCGATATTGATAGATACGTTGTGTAGTGGTTTCGATTGGTATTGATTTATTTTAAGCGTTAGGTTTGATCTACATTCCAGTTAATGGAAGTTCCTATCATCCATATCCAACATTGATAGATACAACCATTTTTATCCGCGATTTTAAGGTTAACTTACTTCTGATAGATTAGGTATATCTAAAATGCGATTGTGGATTATAACTGCCATTAAAACTGCTTCACTCAACTGCTTCATATCAATGTTAACTTGTTGCGTTCAAAACTTAACACAAAAGTTTAAGATACAGAACACAAAATGCAATAAAACCTTAACATTAGTAGAAAATCAGTCAATGCTACACATCTTCTAAATACACCAACCCTGTCAAAAAATGAAAATGCTGCACAGGGTTGGTGAAAGTTACAGTCCAACAAAGCATAAACAAAACATTAGAAACAACAAAATATAAAGATAATGAAAAGATACTGCATGAACATGTTTAAACCTAATCAGAATCCTCTTCATCTGTCCCTTCAGATTCCTCCTCCTCCTCTTATTCTTCTTCTTCTTCTTCTTCTTCCACTTCTTCGTCTTTTTTGTCCTCAGACTTCTCATCGTTTGTTTCCTCAGAATCAATATCCTCTCCTTTCTCCGACTCCCAACTGTCCCGTCGTCTCTTCCTTTTTTGAAGTGTTTCACTATCAGACTCATAACTATTGTCAAACGACCATGAGTCCCATGAAGCGTAGGGGTCTTCGTGGTCCTCAGACCAAACAGACCAGTCGTCTTCCTCATCGGATGAGTACTCCGATGTTATATTTCTCTTGTAAGCCTTGTTGTCTATGTAGTGGTCAGTAGACCATCCGTCTTCACTGGAGTTCATTGGTGAGAATGGTGAGGAATGTGCCATTATCGATGGTGGTTTGGTTTCAACTTAGGCTAGAGTGTCTGGTGGTTTGCTTGTTGTTTTTTTGCTTTGCATAGAAGTGTGAGATGAATAGGTTCAACTATCAGCCTCTATTTATAGCAAAATACAATGCCGAAGGCTAAGTCCCATCTAGCAACCATAATTAGTTTCACAAATTTAATGGCACACGTCTATTTAATGCATGTAATGATTCAAGTCCATCTACCTTTGTCTTTTCAACTTTCAAGCTAACCAATAAGATTAAAACATTTACTTCTAATCAGTGATAGGTGTAGTTAATAGTCATTTCGAAAAATTTAATTTACTCGTCTACCAATAAACATATCCTCTGTTCCAATAATATCGTTGGTCCATCATTAATATGGTATTCGCGATTTATGCCTTATACACACTGCTAGATATACAATATATGAAATTAAAACACACAACTATATGAATTTTTGCTATATAAAGCATGTAACAAGCCTGTTATACTGGGCTTATGAATTTTCTATACATGATGCATATAATCATCGATAGATACAATATCTTAACATTGGTAGATGCAGTACTTTTTCGTGACCAAATACAACATATCGACTTTGATAGACACTACAGTTTAAGTCTAATAGATGGGAACTTGTTACATTGATAGATAAAACACTTCTTGGTTGCTAGATAACACATATACATATTAATAGATTCTTTAGTAGGATTCTGATAGATTTGAATCATAGGCATTGCTAGTTAACTAATTATAAGTATGATAGATTCAACACATATAATTGCCAGTTACTAGTCTGATATATACGACACATATAGATTGATATATGTGGCACTCTATAATTGCTAGATGTAGCACTATATAGTTGTTGTATACGACACATATACACCGGTAGATACGTTCATATAAGTCTGATACATTTGACATACAGCCATTGTTAGATCCATTCAATAGTAGTCTGATAGATACGACATATAACATTACTACATACTTAATGCACGTCTGATAGGTAATAGTAAAGACATTGCGATTTACTTGAAAATTAGTCTGATAGATACAACATATAGAAATTACTAGATACAACATTGAAGAATGTAACAGTGATGTGAAAACTATTCATACAACAAAAGGAAGATCTTACAATGTAGTTTATAAAAACATTTCCCTTGGTTGAAATACTATTAAATTTGCTAGTGACACTAAAGTTTGCTAATAAGTTCAGATTAATTGTCTAATACACCCATCCTTTTCTAACTGAATCATACATCCTGCTCCCAAAAAAAAGAATTTCATACTACCAACGTTTGTTTGTGTTTATATCATTCATGAAATGCTTAAATATTTCAGCTCTTGTTTCGACGGTCATTTCCTTTCCATATTCTCGTGGAACATACCCTCTCTGAATGATGTCTTTTGCGTACTTACAAACAAAAACACCGCAGTCGAGACTATCCTTCACCTACTGTGGGATATTTCTCATTGTCTTTATTTTGTATCCACCTTTTACATAAGGTATGAATTTTTACTTCATGCAATAGGCCAGCTGCAAAATCAAGTAATCCATTGTTACATTGCGATTTACGACTCCATGTCATTGCTATGTACTACTATGGTCATTGATAGATATAGTATGCGACATTGCTAGATAGGCGAAGCAAGACCTTATGAGCAAATACGATAAGACGTTGCTAGATACGTTACTATGGGGTTGCTAGATATGGCTGGATACACTTTCAATATATTATTAGCATTAAATTTTATACCAGTGCATCGGCTGTGTTTTTCGTCTTATCTGGAATGTGTTTGCTCCACGGTAACAGTGGGTTGTACCTACTGGCAGTCCCATTTTCCATATCTATGACCAGGAGCGTCCAGTGGTTCACGTCGGACGTGTTAACGGTGCAAAGAAGAACAAGGGCAACGTATGTGTCTGGTTTCATTGTTTCAAAAACCTTATCCACAATGATAGACAAATATTCTTTGATAGCCAGTGTTCCCTGCAAGTTTGTTTCATTACTATAGGAGCTAGATGTTTCCAATATAACACAAATAATTCCTCGTGAACTTACAGTTGCGATTCCAGTTATTTGAATGGCGCTGACCATATATGAATACTCATCGTCAAACTCTTTCACAGGGACTTTCCAATCTGAACCCTTTAACAGCTTATATATCCAAGCATCTATTATGTATCAAAACACAATTAGAGGCTCAAATCAGTTAAATGACAATTGCTGAAAAGAAGAACAAATTTATAGGTTGACAACTAAGACTGTAACTTCAATGAGTTACCTTATACTAAGACACTGCTAGATGCTGCATATTAATATTGCTAGTCTTACAGAGACACATTGCTAGACTTACAAATCTACTCTAGTAGATACAACCAGAAACTTATTACCTTGAAGTCAACTTGAGTTTCGATAGGCAGTTCCATTATCTTGGTCACACTAATGGAAACCCTATACGAGAACTCCGTTGTTGGCAAGTACCATACTTCTGGATCTTCTTGTTCTTCTTCCTTGGCAAGTTTCATCACCTTCTCGTACTCACTGAAATTTATTAGTTTCGTTGCCTCTGTCGGGAACGACCAATCTACGACCGCAATCTGTTGTTGTTTTTTCTGCGTTGAAGTAAGTAAGTTCTGATGAGTCCGAATTCAGCATGCTCCCCGGACAGGGACAGATCAGTCCAAAGCCTCCAGACCGGATAGATCGGACAGATCACATGGACCGGACAGGGACAGATCAGTCCAAAGCCTCCAGACCGGATAGATCGGACAGATCACATGGACCGGACAGATCACTTTGAACACAATGACCATAGGACAGTTCAAACTATGACAAAAGTACTAAAAAACCTAAAAACTTCTTGACTAAGCTACTTGCTCTCCTACTTAGAGCTCATGGGTCTTTGAACATGACCCGGGTCCATTAAACATGACCCGAAAGCCCATAAGGGCCCAAACATCACATTATAAATACCCAACCACCTGCATTAACTATGGGTAATGAAAATTAACTGCTACTAAGCTGCTTAATTATCTCTCTACTCTCTAAACACTTAAAATATCCACACACCACCACTTAAACACCCACATACCACCATAAAACACCAACTGAAATTACCAGCCTACCCTCAGGCGATTATTATCCTCGCCAAATTGGCGACCACAGTGGGAGCACGAACGTGCCTGAATCAAGCATTCAAAACCTGCCAAGAAACTCTGTCCGTATGAATCCGGACAATCCAGAGCTTCCACCGGCTTTGCTCGAAGTGGTGGAAGAGAACGATGAATACACTGTCGAAGAGCGTGACAGGCTAAAGTGTGAAATAGAAGCTCTGAGGGCTGAGAAGGACAAGATGGGCATGAAAGAAAAATCCAAAGCATCGGTTGCTCATCACACCGATAACCCCAGAGAGCATGAGTCTTCGAAGACTCATGTGAGCACCAAAAAGACTCATGCCAATTCTAAGAAGTCTCACCGGTCCAAGCCTGGGGAGAGTTCTGACTCAAGCTCAGAATCTTCTGATAGCTCTTCGGACAATGATGGAGTTGAAAAATCCTTGTCCTCTAGCAGCGATGAGGGTCGAACCAGAAAAAAGTAAAATCAAATTAAAAAATATTCAAGAAAAAGAGATAGACATGGAAAAATGAAGAAGCATATTGGCAAGGGGTCATCTCATAACCGGAGGCATGTGGACAAGATGTTGATGGATCCCTTTGCCTTCCACGATGAACCAGGTATCTTTGCAACTCCCAATGAGGATACTCTGTTCAGTCGTGGAAGGAATTGGAGGCAATCTCCATTGTCCTCTAAAATTCTGTCCGGAAACCTCCCCAAGAGGTTTGACAGCACCAAAATAGAGAAGTACGATGGCAGTACTGATCCGGACAACCATCTGGAGCAATTTAAAAACTTCATGATGAACTTTGACGACGATTATAAACTACTTTGTAGGGCATTCTCCCAATCCTTTACGGGGAGTGCTCTGAAATGGTACAACAGCCTGCCTCAGGGTTGTATTAAAGATTTCGATACGTTTTGGGTGGCCTTTCGAAGGCAGTTCGTAGGGAGTAAAGAGTTGAAGGGCAATAGAGACACAATAATCCATTGTGCCCAGGAACCAAATGAATCCTTGAAAGAATATATAAGTCATTTTGTGAACACCAAGAATGGGTTGGCTGATTGCTTCGAACAGGTGGCAATAGCATCCCTAAGGCAAGGTTTGAATCTAGGCAATCTAGCTGATTCAGTAACCAGGAAGAAGGCTATGACCTGGGGAGGGTTGCTGAATCAGGTTGGCAAACAAATAAACATCGATGAAACAAAGAAAACCAGGGTGCACAAGCAGGTGAGGTCTACCCCGGTGACACAAAATCCCAATCAGAACCAGTCCGGGAACAAAGCAAGGGAGACTGGACAGGGGCATGGTAGGGCAAAAGCTCAGTCTCAGCCAGCTGCTCCTGCTCAAAGTCAACAGTCTAGAAACAAGAGAGGACCATGGGTCCAACCGGAGTGGTTCGCAGAGTTAAAAGAAAGCGTGGCCACTATCTTTGATAAAACAAAGGATGAGGTGCATTACCGGAGACCGGAAACACTGCAGTCTCCCAGGGAGCATCGCAACAACTCTTTTTGTCAATATCACAATGATATTGGTCATACCACCGATGACTGCATAGCATTGAAGCAGGAAGTTCAAAACTTGATTGAAAGGGGGAAGCTGGGAGCTTATGTTAAAAGAAGAGGAGGCAACAGGCCTGACAACACTCATCGGGCTGGTCCAAGTAATGCTGCTCCAGAGGGAGCCATGGTTATAGTTGAAAGGTTTGACATGGAATCTGAGTACTTGGATCCCGATCCAACTCGGAATCGAGTGGGTGCTATAGAGGAATGTTCTAGGTCGGTCTCCGGGCTCATTAAGTTTTTCGAGTCGCTTACAATTTTTGGAGGGGACACTATGACAGCTCCTACTGCTTCTTCCAGGAAGAGGCATGTTCATACTTTGGCCTCCCAGCTAGAAGGAGGCATTACATCTTATCAGTCACCAAACTCATTTCCCTTCATTGTGTTTGATGAAGATGATTTAAGAAACATTGTTGGCCCTCGTGAGGATGCTGTTGTCATAGGAGCATCTATAGGGGGCAATGACATAAGACAAATCCTGGTGGATACTGGAAGCTCATCCAATATCCTTTTCTTAACCACTTACAAGAAAATGAAAAATCCAGCTGTAATTCAGAATTCGGACAGGTTAGTCGTGGGCTTCACAGGAAGCTCAGCAGATGTGATCGGGGAATTCGAAGAGGAGGTGTTATTGGGCAAGGGCCCTTTCAAGAAAATGGTCAGAATACTCTTTATTGTGGTGGATTGTCCCACTTGCTATAATGCTATTCTAGGGAGGTCTTGGCTCTCTAGGATGCATGCAGTGGCTTCGACAGTCCACCAATGCTTGAAGTATGCTGTTCAGGGGCAGGTTGGAGTTGTCTGGAGCAGCCAAAATATTGCAAGAGAATGTTATGCCACTGCCTTGGCTCCTCGAACACTGGGGGCAGTCCGCATCGATGAACAATAGCAGTTTGAGGGCCTTACTGGGGGTGATGGTGAAATTGATGACCCCAGAGAGACCCCCGGAGTGTTAATACCGGTTAAAGAGGTGGAGACACACTGTTTGGAAGATGGAAAAAGTGTCAAGATAGGGTCTAAAATGCCACCTATGTTGAAGAATGAAATGTTGAAGTTTTTAAAGAACCATCAGCACGTTTTTGCTTGGTGCAATTTTAATGTTACTGGAGTCCCATTAGATGTGATTTCGCACCACTTATCCGTCCGGAGAGATGTAGCTCCAGTAGTCCAAAAAAGAAGAGTTTTTTCCAAAGAAAAGGCTGATGTCATTGTGCAAGAGGTTGACAGGCTCACAAAGATGGGGCACATCAAGGAGTCTCAATACCCTTTCTGGACTGCCAATCTTGTCTTAGTAAAAAAGAAGAATGGCAAGTGGCGAATGTGCATTGACTTCACAGACCTCAATAGAGCTTGCCCAAAAGACTTGTATCCGGTCCCCCGGATTGATCAGTTAGTAGACTCCACCTCTAGGAACAAGCTGCTTTCCTTTATTGATGCTTTCTTCGGATACAATCAGATTCAAGTGGATCCAAATGATCAAGAGCATACCACATTTGTAACTGATAGAGGGCTTCATTGCTACAAGGTGATGCCATTTGGTTTGAAAAATGCTGGGGCTACTTATCAGAGATTTGTCAACAAGGCATTTGCTGATCAAATTGGAAGAAATATGGAAGTGTACATTGATGACATGATGGTGAAGAGTGTGGATGAGCAGTCGCACTTGTCCGATCTCCAAGAAACTTTTGCCAACTTGGTGAAAGTAAATTTGAAGTTAAACCCTGAAAAGTGTGTGTTCGGAGTGCAGTCCGGGAAGTTTCTAGGCTATATCATAAGTGAGCATGGAATAAAACCTGATCCGGACCAACTCAATGCTCTATTTCAAATGGAGCCTCCTCGAAACATCAAAGAAGTACAGCGGTTAACGGGGAGATTAGCTGCCTTAAACAGATTTATCTCAAGATCTTCGGACAGGTGTGCTCCTTTCTTTCAAACTTTGAAGGGTACAAAGGGCTTTGATTGGACCCCACAGTGCGATGAGGCTTTCAATGATATCAAGAAACACCTGTCCTCCCCCAAAACTTTGTTCAAGCCAGTCGATGGAGAGACTCTCTTTGTATACTTGGAAGTTTCAAGTTGTGCCATCAGTGTTGTGCTGGTAAGAGAGGTCGACAGTCATCCCCGTCCAGTATACTACGTCAGCAAAAGCTTGATAGACGCAGAGAAGCGTTACTTAAAACTGGAAAAGTTGGCAATAGCCCTGGTAATAGCTGCGAGGAAGATGAGGCCTTATTTCCAGGCTCATCCTATCATCGTCCGGACCTCCTTTCCCCTAAAGAATGTCCTTCAAAAAGCAGACATTTCGAGCAGAATGACTAAGTGGTCAGTAGAGTTGGGGGACTTTGACATAGACTTTGCTCCCCGAACAGCAGTCAAAGCCCAAGCAGTGGCTGATTTTCTGGTCGAATTCCACTCCGACAGGGATTCGGAGCAAGCTGCTGATATAAAAGATAAGAAAGTATGGGTCGTCCGAACAGATGGTGGATCTAGCACAATGGGATGTGGTGCAGGGGTATGCTTAACTTCCCTATATGGAGACAAAATGTACCAGGCTATTTGTTTTGCTTTCAGGGAATCTAATAACGAGTCCGAATACGAAGCAGCTATAGCTGGACTAAATATGGCCTACATTTGTGGGGCTAAGAGGGTCAAGCTGTTAAGTGACTCCCAACTACTTATCCACCATGCCCAAGGCCAGTCTGAGGCTAAGAAGGAGCAACTTGTGAAATATTTACTCCTAAAAAATGAAGCGCTTAAGTTTAAAAGTGTTGTCTATGAACACATTCCCCGGGAAGAAAATGAGCTAGCAGACTCACTAGCAACCATATCCTATACGGAGTCATACCCATGGATCCATGTGCTTGAAAGCCCCTCCATCCAACTTTGTAAGGGTAAAGAAGAGGAAATTTTTGAAATACAAGTGAAACAACCTCAAGATTGGAGGTTTCCTCTCATACAGTATCTCTCCGATGGTGTTGTGCCTCCGGATAAGTCACTAGCCAGAACATTGAAACACAAGGCTCGTGGTTTCATCATATTGAGAGAAGTGTTATACAAAAAATCTTACAGTAAACCTCTCCTGCGCTGTTTGGGAGATGAAGAATCACAAATGGTCCTCTCCAAATTGCATGATGGTGAGGGATCATCCCATTGTGGGTTTAGAGCTTTAACAAGAAGAGTTTTACTCTCCGGTTACTATTGGCCATCAATCATGAAAGATGCTAAGGAATTGGTGAGAAGGTGTGACCCATGCCAAAGGTACAACAATGAAATTCATGTACCAGCCATTCCTTTAGAATCAATTTCTGAGCTTATTCCTTTTGCACGATGGGGGTTGGATTTAGTAGGGCCTCTCCCTATGGCATCCGGAGGGCGCAAAACTATAATTGTGGTCATTGACTACTTATCGAAGTGGATAGAAGCAGCCCCTCTAGCAGGGACAACATCGAAAGCTGTTATAAAATTCATTATATCCAACATATGTTGCAGATTTGGTGTCCCACAGAAAATAACAACAGACAACGGGCCACAGTTCGACAATAGAGAAATGGAGATCTTATGTGCCTCAATGGGTATACAGCATTGTTTTTCTTCACCTTTCCACCACAAGCAAATGGGCAGGTTGAAGTGGCTAATAGAACTATACTGTCCGGCTTAAAGAAGAATTTGGAAGGGGCTGCTGGGAAGTGGCCTAGTTATTTGCAAGAGCTCTTGTGGGCCTACCGGACAACACCTGGGGCTGCAACACAAGAATCACCCTTTACCTTGGTCTATGGGATGGATGCAGTAGCTCCCATAGAAGCAACTCTCCCCTCTTTTCGTGTTCACAACTTCTCCGAACATGCTAATGAGGTGGCAATCAGAGGTCAACTTGATTTGGTAGAAGAAAGACGAGTTAAAGCTCACCTTAGAGTTGCACACTATCAAGGTTTGATGAGAAGCAGGTTTGCTTCTAAAGTTAAGAGAAGAGATTTCCAACCTGGGGACAAAGTATTAAGGAAGGTCTTCTTACACACTAAAGAAAAGCTCTTCGGAAAGCTGGCCCCAACTTGGGAGGGTCCGTATATCGTTGTTGAAAGAATTAAGCCTGGGACTTATTGGTTGGAAGACAAAGAGGGCAGAGTTCTAACTCATCCTTGGAATATTGAGCATCTCCGGATGTACTTGGAATAGCACTTGTGTAAATATTTACTTGTTTAAACATCCATGTAAATATTTGGGGGCATACTCTTTCCTCCCCGGTGGCACGGAGAGGTTTTAATGAGGTGTCCGGGTTGTTAAATAAAATTCAATGCCTTCTTAACAATTTTCTAAGTGTTTTTTAAAGTTTTGTCCCTTGTCATACTATCCGGATTGAAATTTCTAAGGGCTATTTAAACTCTAGCCGGAGAATTTAAACACTCTCACAATGCAACAACTAAAGGCTACTTAAACTCTGGCTATCAAAATTAAAATGAACAATGAAAGAAGATGATGGTTGGACAAAACAGAGATATTCATTGAATGAAATAACTTAAACTTGCCTTGGCCTTCCAAGGACTTTTAAACAGTCAAAGTAGAACACAAAAAACCTGTCCGGTCAAATTCCGGACACCATTACAAAAAGAGTGCCTTGGCCTTCCAAGGACTTTAGTCTGAATTAAAAATAAACTAAGTGGATCATAAGTTAAGGTTGAGCCTTTGAGGATGGCTCACCTTCGACTACCTTCTTACCCTTAGGGTCATCTTTCCCTTCGTCTACCTTCTTGCCTTTGGGATCGTCTTTCTTGTGATCTGGGCTCTCCCTAGTATGTTCTTCATCATCCGAGGAGCCACTAGAGTAGCCATACCTGTCACCTTCGGCCATCGTGTGGTATGGGAGGTTTTCGGGCTCAACATAAAGCCACAACTCCCCTAGGTTCCTCTGTGGAAACTTTCATGGAAGAGTAGAGCCATGTCAGACCTCACCTTCTCAAGCAGTAGCTCTTCGCTCTTGATCATCTGGTTGGCATAAGCATTGATCCTGGCTTGGATCTTGGCCTCCTGCTCCTGTAACAAAGTATTTTTCTCCTCGGCAGCCTTGGACACTGCATTCTTAAGGGAAATCTTATCAGTAGTTAGGTTGGTGATGGTCTTGTCATTTCCCTTGGTCTCTTCTTTTGAGGCAGTAAGGTCTTTCTCCACCCCGGACAACTTTTCCCGGAGGTCTCTGATGGTTTCCTCTAGAGTAGCAACTTTTGTGTCGCTTTCCTCCCGATTCTTCTTCAACTCCTCATTTGCTTCCTTTAGCATGTCAGCATTGGCAGTAGCAGTGCAAAGGTCTTCGGACAGCTTTTCCTTCTCAGACTTAAGATCTTTGATGGTGTCTGCTTGACTCCGAACTTGTCTCTCCAGTGTAAGTACTGGTTGCACATTGCTTAGCAATGAGTGGGCTATGGTGTCCTTTTCACTAGAGATGATGAAAGTCTTACCATTGAAGTTGACAGTGTTAGAGCTGCTCGGAGGAATGTAAGGCCCTTCGAAGTCGTTTCTGGGGAGGTTGAGGAAGTATTCGCCAAGTTCACCAAGACCGGTGATGTCTACTTCATCCATGTTAAGCTCTCCTCCCTAAACTTCATCAGTATGAAAGTCCCTTGGGATCTCTTCAGCATGTGTTGGGTCAGAAGGGTCAACCTGAACAGAAGGCTCCGGATCCCGGAGAGCAAGCTCATCTCCCTTGGCAGTCTTTTTCTTCTTGGCTGCCCGGTCTGCCCCTTCACTCCCCTGCTTGCGATTCCTCTTGGAAGCCCTTGGAGATTTTGGGAGTTCTACTTCATGCCTTTCGGTCTCTTGCTCCACTACCTGCAAAAGAGCAGCATCAATTTGGCTCTGATCCGGCCCCTCCGGGTCAGTTGGAGCATCCTTCTCAGCATCAGCAGGATTAGCATTGCTCACCACCTTTTTTCTTTTCTTCTTGCCCTTCATTTTGCTTGGGGCTTTGGCCCGGCCTGGCAAGAAGAGTGTCCCATCTGCTTCATGGGACCTCTTGAGCACTGTGTCCGGAGAGGGTTGAGTGGTGAGCTCCTCCCAAGTTAAATCTCTTCGACCTGTGGTGTTCCACAGGTGAGACCTTGCCAGATTTCCACTAGTGAAGGCATTGTGGAATTGGTTCCCCCAGTTCTCTGCGGCCCAGGCGTTGATTTTGCCACAAGTGACCTGTCCGGCCTTCAAGTAATCACCAAACTCCTTAGGCAGTTCTGTTAAGACAAAAGAAAGATTGATTAATTTAAAACCAACTATAAGAAGGAAAAAGTAGACAAAGATTTAAAGTAAGAAACTTACGGTCACTCCTCCACCTGCTTCTGAGGAGGCTTGGGTTCACTCCGGACTTGATCTTCTGTCCGTTTTCCCAAGCGCCACTGACAAACAAAAACTGGCTCCTCCATTTGCTCTCAGACTCCAACAGATCATCAACAGCTTTGAGATCATTCCCCATATTGAAGTGGTAGAAGGGGAATTGGTGATGTTTGCAAAGATTGGCCACTGTTACAAATTCTTCCATAGGAAGAGGGATCCCGGACAGCCTTGATGCCATGATGCATGACATCAGAGTATACCAGCCGCTGGGGCTCAGCTGGCTCGGACAGAGTTTGACCAGATGAAAATATCTGACAATCTCTGGATCCAATGGGAATCTGAGTCCCCAATTAAATAGCTCCGTGAAGATGACTATTTCATTCAACTTGCAATCCATAGGAGTTTCAGGATCTATGGGAATCCTTATCTTCACATTTTCTGGGATCCCCCATTTTGTGCGCATTCGACCTAGTTCATCCGTGTGGATGAAAGCATACTTGGTCTTCTGTAAGGCCAAGAGATATTTAAGTTCGACCCTGTGAAAACAAGGCCCTACCTTCCCCTTCGAGACACTCCGGCAGCTCCGGATGCCTCAAGCATAGTTTTTCTTTGCCCTTATCTTTTTTGGCAGCAGCAGTGTTACTAGTCTGGTCGGATGGCTCAGACTCAAAAGGGACTTCTTCAACTGAGTCCTCCATTCTTTCCTCCATGATCGTAAGAGGAATATCAGTGGCCCGGGGAGAATTCGAACTTGGCTCAGCATGGCCTCCGGACTGCTGGTTTTCTGTGTTTTCTTGACTTCTAGTCTTAGGCTGGGGCTCTGAGGCAGAAGTCTCTCTTGGGAATGCTGGGCTGCTAGCCTCCGGACCGGGTAGTCTTTCCCGAGGAGCTCTGATAGGCACTCCAGACCCAGAACTGCGATTTTTTGCCCCCGATTTTGAGGGAGTGTTCTTGGAGGCTTGCCCCTTAACCAGCCGGCTTGTCCTCTTAACCACCAGTTTCTCCGGAGAGTGCTCTGTGTCTGATCCCATTGCGAGGAAAGGGGAAGGTTTCCTAAAACTTGTAACTATGACTCCTGGCTCGACAGTAGGCACTGACTCCTGAACTGAGGAGCCATAGATGTTACAGAAAATAAATTAGATTAATATCTAATTTATTTAGTATAATATATATTTAGTATAATATATATTTAGTACATTTATTTAGTCAAAGATTTTATAGTCAATAGTCTATAGTCTATGTAAACTTTAGGAAAATAAATATTGTAATATTAATTGCTGTAACTGCTACAAAGTAGTATAAAAAGGTGAACCAGACAGATAAATAAGATATACTTTTTTTGAGAAACACAATACTTGTGACATGGTATCAGAGCGCAGCTGATTTTTTCGTAGAGTTTTTTTTTTTGGTGAGTGATTTTTTTTCGTAGAGTTTTTTTTTTGGGTGGTGAGTTTTTCACGTATTTTGGGTGGTGAGTTTTTTTTTTTCTTTTCTGAATTTCGAGAGTATTTGGGGATTTCTTTTCGTAGAGTTTTTTTTTTTTTTTTTTTTTTGGTGGTGAGTTTTCACGTATTTTGGGTGGTGAGTTTTTCTCGTGGATCTGTTTTCTTGGTCATGTCACTCGATAAATTCGAACCGTTTCATATTAAATTTACGGGGAAAAATTATTCTGCTTGGGAATTTCAATTTCAATTGTATGTGAAAGGCAAAGAATTATGGGGTCATATTGATGGGAGTGATCCTGCCCCTCTAGATGCTAATGCTTTGTCCAAGTGGGAAATAGCAGATGCTAGAATCATGACTTGGATTCTTAGTTCGCTTGAACCTCATCTTGTTCTCAACTTGAAGCCCTATAAAACCGCTGCTGGTATGTGGAATTATCTAAAAACAAATTATAATCAAGACAACTCTGCTAGAAGATTTCAATTGGAGTTTGAATTGGCTAATTACACTCAAGGCAGTCTTTCCATTGAAGCATATTTTTCAGGTTTCCAAAACCTTTGGGCCGACTATTCAGATATAATTTATGCCGATATTCCTGCTTCAGCTCTTTCTGCTATCCAGACAATGCATGCAACCAGCAGACGAGATCAGTTCTTAATGAAGCTACGACCGGATTTTGACATCGCACGGTCTAATCTGATGAATCGTCATCCTGTACCATCTTTGGATGCATGTTTGGGTGAACTTCTTCGTGAGGAGCAGCGAATGATAACTCAGGCATCTATTGAACATCAAGCTAGTATCAGTACACAGGTTCCGGTAGCTTATGCAACACAAGCGAGAAATAAAAATAGAGACATGCGTGCCATCCAATGCTATAGTTGTAATTCGTTCGGCCACATTGCTCGGGATTGTCCCAAAAAGGTCTGCAACTACTGCAAGAAACAAGGGCACATCATCTCTGCTTGTCCCACTCGACCTGAACGACGACAAGGTACTGCTTATCATGCCTCCACTAGTGCTTGTTCTACTGCATTGCCTACTGCCTCGCCGATTGTTCATGTTCCTTCTCCAACAACAAATCCAAACACACTTACTCCTGAAATGGTTCAACAAATGATAATTTCTGCTTTTTCTGCTTTTGGACTCTCAGGTAAGCCAAAGCATTATTCCACACCATGGTATTTCGATTCTGGAGCCTCAAACCATATGACAAATACCGTTGTTCCTCTGTCTAATGTTAAAAAATATGATGGAGATCTGAAAATTAACACTGCTGATGGTCATTCTGTGCCTATTAGTGCTGTTGGTGATCTTTCTTCCACATTCACTAATGTTTTTGTGTCTCCTGACCTCTCCACAAATCTTATTTCTGTTGGTCAATTGGTTGATAATAATTGTCATGTCACTTTTTCTCCTTCTGGTTGTGTTGTGCAGGATCAAGTGTCGGGAAAGATGATTGCGAAGGGTCCTAAAGTAGGACGACTTTTTCCATTATATAAGTCTCCTTCCATTGATAATCCTAGTTTTTCTTTTTCGTTTGCTTGTAATGTTGTTGGTTCGCGAAACCAAATGTGGCATAGACGTCTAGGTCATCCACATTCTGATGTACTTCGTACTTTGGTTCATTCTGGATTATTGGGCAATAAAATAAGTTCTTTTCAAGATCTTTCTTTTGATTGTACATCATGCAAACTTGGTAAAAGCAAGGTTTTACCTTTTCCTCATCATGCATCTCGTGCTTCACAATGTTTTGATGTTATTCATAGTGATGTTTGGGGGATTGCACCCATTATTTCTCATGCACACTACAAGTATTTTGTTACATTCATTGATGATTTTAGTCGTTTTACTTGGGTTTACTTCCTTCGTGCTAAAGCTGAAGTTTTTTCAGTTTTTAAACGCTTCCTTGCATATCTTGACACTCAATTTTCTGCCAATATAAAAGTTTTACGATCTGATTCTGGGGGTGAATACATGTCACATGAGTTTCAAAACTTTCTTCAAAATAAAGGGATTCTCTCTCAGCGTTCTTGTCCTTCGACACCACAACAAAACGGTGTGGCTGAGAGGAAAAATCGGCATCTTCTTGATGTGGTAAGAACTATTTTACTTGAATCATCTGTTCCTCCTCGTTTTTGGTGTGAAGCCCTTTCTACTGCTGTTTTTTTAATTAATCGCTTACCTTCTCCAACATTAAATCACGTTTCTCCTTTTTATAAGTTGTTTGGTCATTCTCCTTCATATTCTGATCTTCGTACCTTTGGATGTGTTTGTTTTGTGCACCTCCCTCCTCATGAACGTCATAAACTTACGGCTCAATCTGTAAAATGTGCTTTTCTTGGTTATGCTATTCCTCATAAGGGTTATGTTTGTTATGATCCTCATGCTCGTCGTCTTCGGGTGTCTAGGAATGTGATTTTTTTTGAAAATCAATATTTTTTTCCATCTCATGTTGATCCACCTCCTGCATCTTTATCTCTCATGCCAAGTTTTTCTGATATTCCAAAATCTATAGAAAGATTTAAACCTGGTTTTGTATATCGACGACGTAATCGAAATGAGTCTGGTCCCACTACTGTGATCCCTTCTAATATCGTCTCGACGCCTGATCCTGCTCTTGATTCCACAACTCTTCGTCGATCTGCTCGTCCTTCTCGACCTCCTGATAGGTATGGGTTTTCTTCCCCCGTCTCTCTTGTAACTACTTTATCTAGTATTTCAATTCCCACTAGCTACAAACAAGCCATGGAACATGAGTGTTGGCAAAACGCAATGCAAGTAGAACTTCAAGCACTTGAGGAGAATCATACATGGGATATTGTTCATTGTCCTCCTACAGTTAAACCAATTGGGAGTAAGTGGGTTTTCTCTGTGAAACTACGTTCTGATGGCTCTTTGGAGCGATATAAAGCCCGTCTTGTAGCTCTGGGTAATAAACAAGAATATGGGATTGATTATGAGGAGACATTTGCTCCTGTTGCCAAAATGACCACCGTTCGAAGCATTTTGGCTATTGCTGCTTCACAATCGTGGCCGTTGCATCAAATGGATGTTAAGAATGCTTTTCTTCATGGAGATCTTCAAGAAGATATTTACATGAAGCTTCCATCTGGTATGAGTACTTCTTCTTCTCATGATGTCTGTAAGTTAAGGCGTTCTTTGTATGGGCTCAAACAAGCACCTCGAGCTTGGTTTGAAAAGTTTCGCCGTACACTTCTTTCTTTCAGTTTTGCCCAAAGTCAGTATGATTCTTCTTTATTTTTCCACACATCTACATTGGGTATAGTCCTTCTTTTGGTTTATGTGGATGATATTATCATCACCGGTACTGATTGTAGTTTGATTACTAAGCTTCAAAAACAGTTACATGCAACTTTCCATATGAAAGATCTTGGCCAACTTACATACTTCTTAGGATTAGAAGTTCATCGTCGGGCTAACGGTATTTTTTTGAACCAACAAAAGTATATTCAAGATCTTATCACTTTGGCTGGTCTGGAGGATGCTTCTTCAGTTGATACTCCCATGGAGGTAAATGTCAAATTTAGGAAAAATGAAGGGAACCTTTTGGATGATCCTACTCTTTATCGGCGCTTGGTTGGGAGTCTTATCTACTTGACAACTACGCGCCCTGATATATCATATGCTGTTCATCAAGTCAGCCAGTTTATGTTCTCTCCTCGACATCTACACCTTGCTGCAATTCGACGCATCATTCGCTATCTTCAAGGCTCGTCTACACGTGGTTTGTTCTTTCCAACTGGCTCATCTCTTCAACTTGTTTCCTATAGTGATGCTGATTGGGCTGGATGTCCAGATACACGTCGATCTACTACAGGTTGGTGTATGTTTTTAGGCGACGCTCTAATTTCTTGGAGGTGTAAGAAACAAGATCGTGTTTCTAAATCCTCTACCGAAGCTGAATATCGTGCCATGTCTAGTGCTTGTTCCGAAATTGTATGGCTACGCGGTCTTCTTGAGGAGGTTGGATTTCCTCAAACAACTTCTACCCCTCTTCATGCTGATAACACTAGTGCCATTCAGATTGCCACCAATCCTGTTTTTCATGAGCGCACCAAACACATTGAAGTTGATTGTCATTCCATTCGAGATACTTTGGAGAAACGGGTGATATCTCTTCCTCACATCTCTTCTGATCTCCAAGTGGCTGATATTTTCACCAAAGCTATGACTCGTCAGCGGCATCAATTTCTTATTGGCAAATTGTTACTGGTTGACTTACCAGCATCAATTTGAGGGAGGGTGTTACAGAAAATAAATTAGATTAATATCTAATTTATTTAGTATAATATATATTTAGTATAATATATATTTAGTACATTTATTTAGTCAAAGATTTTATAGTCAATAGTCTATAGTCTATGTAAACTTTAGGAAAATAAATATTGTAATATTAATTGCTGTAACTGCTACAAAGTAGTATAAAAAGGTGAACCAGACAGATAAATAAGATATACTTTTTTTGAGAAACACAATACTTGTGACAATAGACTATAGGGGAGAGAGTGGATTGAAATAGTTTTTTGGGCTTGGTACCTTTAGAGGAGGACGAGCCTCGATCTGACTCTGTAGCAGAGGAGATTGGTCTTTCGACAGGCGAGGTAGGTAACCCTGCTGCGATTCGTCTTTCCTTCTCAACTTTTTGTGCCTTCTCCAACTCAGAAAGGTTGAGCCACCCGCCTTTGATCAATGCAGTCCTTGCTGTAAACATAAACTACCAAGAAAATATTTGCTTTAGAGAGAGAAAGCTCTGAGTAAATATGCAGAGTAAATATGAAAGAGATAGTAAAACAGTAGAAAGTGAGTCTGAATTTATAGTAAATCTGAAAAAGCAGTTGATTCCTAGGAGAATTCGAAAAGTTTGGCAATGATTAAAAGACGGTGCTGATGTCACCATATGTAATTAAAGAGGTTGCTTTTCGAAGAAGGTGGGTGCGAAATTCAAGGTGAAAAAACGGGTGGAGTGACCAATCAGAGAGCGACACGTGTCCCACGAACTCTGGCAAAAACCGTTTTGAATTCGTGAAGCTTTATCTGTCCGGGTAAACCCATAGACCTGTCCGGATTGAAAACTACTTCTAACATCGGACTTTTTTCAGGTCTCTGACAAGAATACTTGCTCAAACACCTAAAAAAGGGGTTCCTGATGAGTCCGAATTCAGCATGCTCCCCGGACAGGGACAGATCAGTCCAAAGCCTCCGGACCGGACAGATCGGACAGATCACTTTGAACACAATGACCATAGGATAGTTCGAACTATGACAAAAGTACTAAAAAACCTAAACACTTCTTGACTAAGCTACTTGCTCTCCTACTTAGAGCTCATGGGTCTTTGAACATGACCCGGGTCCATTAAACATGACCCGAAAGCCCATAAGGGCCCAAACATCACGCTATAAATACCCAACCACCTGCATTAACTATGGGTAATGAAAATTAACTGCTACTAAGCTGCTTAATTATCTCTCTACTCTCTAAACACTTAAAATATCCACACACCACTACTTAAACACCCACATACCACCATAAAACACGAACTGAAATTACCAGCCTACCCTCAGGCGATTATTATCCTCGCCAAGTTCCATGTAGGCATGTCATCAACGGGCACCTATAATAAAGCATCAAATTAAACTGTTAACATTAATTTTTGAAGGTTTATTGATAATACAACAGATCTACTTACGTCAACGTCTGTTTGTTCTTCCTCGACTGAGTCCAGTGTACGTCTCTTCTCGTTTGAATGTTCAACAGCCTTGTCAACTTCTACGTAAAATGATTGAGTGCGGTCTACAAAGCTATCGTCATCCAAAGGTGTAACCGATCTGACAATCAGATCGTTAGATGCTGCTTTATCTTGTACTGGGGTTGCATACGAAGATGTCTCAATCTGTGACACTTTTTCAACCTTCACTGTGGATTTCTCTTCTCCGTTGATAATTGGAATTACCTTTAATGGAGAGACAGCTTGCGATAGTTGTTCGAACTTTGCTGCTTCTCCAATCCCAGTGTACGCCAATGTCTTCACATTAGACTGTCGCGTGTCTTCAGTCGCCGCTGTTTCCACTTCCTAATAACAGAACACAACAGAATATAACTATATCATCAACCTACATTGCGATTCTAGTAAAATTTCCATCGATAGACTAGCTATCAGTCGAGCTACGGGCTTTACGTCTATTATACATTACGATTTATATAGTATGAAAACTGTATTCTTAAAATGATGTATCTATCAGACTACATACATATTGTGTTTGCGATTTGTACCTCATGGAAATCAGACTAATTCTTAAACTACATACATAATATCTATCAGACTACATACATATTGTATCTACTAATTCTCATTGAGACAATCATGGAAATCAATTCTTAAACTACACATATACTGTCAAACCAACATTTTCATAAAAAAAAACAATCCATCTTAAATATTATCCAACCTAGAGTTTGAAACTTTCAAAACCAGCCAAAACATAAATACTAAATATTTATGAATCTTAACGATTTTAAGATCCACTTACATCTTCAGCCATATTCTCCACCACTTTCTCAGAGACAGGTTTTGGGCCCAGGAGTTTTGTGGCTGCATTCTCCACCTGAGTAGGTGCTTCTTCAGTCTCTTTGGTTGTATCTGCCTGCTTGTCAGCTTCTTCCTTCTCCTGATCTGTCTCCGCATTGTGTCCTTCCCCTAAGATTTTTTCGGTGTTCTCCAACTGTTGTTTCGTTGTTTTCTTTCCTTCGTTGCACCCTTTGTCCAATGAATCTATTATGTCCACCATCAGCTCCTGTCCTTCAACCTCATTGTTTCCAACTCCGTGTCCCTGTTCAGCTACGAAAACTTCATCTTGCGCACCGACAACATGAGTTAGGGGTGATAAGTCTGCTCCCGCATCCCCTTTCTCATTACTAGCGTCACAACCAAGTAAAGTAGTCCATTTCTGCTTCCCAGCGACATCAACAGCAATAGCTTCCGGTGTAGTAGTTTCTCGCATTGGTTCAACAGGTGTTTCGGATTAAACACACCCTCAATCTCCTTCTAACTTCTCCTCCTCAGATACTTCACTTTCTTTTGCCTCAGTTGTCTCAAGCTTCTCTTCTTCTGCTATGGACCCGGCCTCAACATCCTTTTCTTCTATTGCTTTTTCGGTATCAGAAACTTGTTGGTTCCTCTTGAGAACAAATCCATGCCTCCGAGATTTGTAAACCGATGTTTCCTTAACCACCTTCTCAGTAATATTGGCATCCACAGTTTCAACATCGTCCTCATCTTCTCGAAAAAATGGCATTGATAAGGTGTTCAGCAGATCCTCATCCTCACCATCCACTCTTTCCTCTTCGACCTCGAGCTTCTGTTTCAGCTCATTCAAGTCTTTCTTCAATTTTTCAACCTGAATCGAACGAGCATACGAAATAGTTTAGACAACATCCATTGCGAGATACATCGTACTTACATTACTAGAAGCCTTATTTTTACATTGCTAGATTAGGCAGATTAACGTTGATAGACAGATCAGGAATAATGTTTGCTAGAACCCTTATAATGATGCTGCTAGCAAACAACAGATAAAAACATTTCCTATATACAGTGTAACCAACTTGTATAATGATCCTTTATAAAGCTTATTAGTCCTTAAAAAAATGTGAATACTCACTTGTTCATTTTTCTCCTCAAGCAACGTTTTCAGCCTTTTATTTTCAGCTTTCAACCGTTGCAAGCGGCTTCGTTTTTTCAGCTTCTTGTTGTCACGCAGCATAGACTGTGACAGCCCTCCAAAACTTGGAATACTAGACCTACGGTTGTTTTTATTTTTCAACATCTCCCCTTTTGTTGTACCAACTCTCGACTTCTTCTCCCCAATGAATTTCCCCAATGTAACATCTTCATCTACCTTAGTGTTGTCTTCAACCTCAGTGTTCAAACTCCTTCTATTCCTTGTTTCAGCTCTGTCATCTACATGTTTCAGCTTCCTTCTTATAATCCTGTTCGCAAAAGATTTATTTCTTTTCCTACTCCTCGGTTCACTTGTTTCCCCAGCAGCTTCGCACTTCTTCCGCGAATCATTTTCTTCATAAGCAAAACATTCAGCCGCTGTCAACAGTAACTCATCGACCATAACCTAAGAAATACAGTATAATATACATTCAGTAACACAATATAAGAATTTTTACTGCGAATTACAAACAATTACGATTCATAGACATGTTGATGTTATGATGTTATGTTGCATTGGATGCGATTTGCTTGATTTTTTTATTGATAGATAGGTTGATTGATTTTTTAACTGTAATATTGATGGCTGCGCTTTCGGTGTTGGATTCATGGGTATGAGATTTGTTTGATTTCCAATTTAGACATTGATAGATGCGTTAAATACCTGGTCGTCCCTGAGTTGACTGACCATCTGGATCATTTCGAATGTCGACTCCTTGCCCTATAGTCCCCACCACTTGTAACATCTAGGGATTATGTTTGGCCTTGGTATTTCGACGTTTATCGAAATATGCTCCGTCAGAAATAGCTGCACAGAATATAACTCAACATTATAAAAACGGTTTCGAAATAAACTTGCCCATCATAACCCATTGTACTTACAAATAGCAGAGCAACGCATCCGATGACTCTTGCAGGCTTCCCGGTCTTAATACATTTGTCCAATGATTTATGCAGCTTCTCCAAGATGGCTCCAGACCAGTCATAGTCGTTTATTTTTTCAAGATTCTCCACGTAGAATATTGTTGTCCACCCTGATAAGGAAGAATAAAAGACAAGGAGAAAAGTGTGAAAAAGAAACGTGATAGGAGAAAACTGTAAAGAAAAAGTACGATATGAGGAAAATGCAAGGAAGAAGTTGTGTGAGGGGAAATTGTAAAAGCTACCTAATACATAGCTAAAGTAGAAAGAAAATAAGATCCAGGGATTGAAAATGTAATAAATGGGAGTCAAAGCGTGTGGGGCCCGCAATTGTACTATAAAAGGACCACACACGCTTCACAGATCCCGAGATGAATAATATAATACTTTCTCTCTCTATTTAGCCAAAAATCTCTCACTTTCTCTCTCTAAAAACAGCTCCTAAACTAAGTAAATTCATATTAACACTAAGAGATCCTCGTATCACAAAATCACCACTAAAAGATCTTCGTATCACACAATCACCCCTACATTCTCTCAAAACTTATTAGTGGCACCGTCTGTGGGAAGCGAAGATCGCTCTGACGCCAATATCTTCCTGGAAATAACTATTTTTCCGAGGAGAACTATGGAAGAACAAGGGGATGATATTGTCGACAATTGCGAGGAGAACCTAGTAGGCGATGACTATCGGAACGACATAGAGCACGAAGGACTAGGGGGTCAGCGAGTTGGAGACACTATCGATGAGTCATACCTGTTGGCTCGGAGGAATGAACTGTTGCTAGAGATCGAAAGACTGAAGGAAGAAAAGGCCGTCGTACAAGTAAATATATGTTCCGAAGTAAGGAGGGAGCCGGCTAGTGAAAAAGAAGAGCGCGAAGCTGAATTCCATCCCAGAAACAGAGACAATAAATCCCGGGGGCACGAACGAAGGTCGTCGAGGAGGAGAGAGAGGCGACATCTGGGCTCGTCTGACTCGAGTGATAACTCTCGATACAGCTCTTCGGAGTCGTCCCCTCGGAAATACCACAGAAAGGAAAAACACCATCGTAGATACACTGATCACCGAAGAGGAAGAAGCCCGGAGAGGAAGTCTCCGAGGAGGAAGAGTTACCATGCTCAAGATGACAATCGGGCTTGTGGCCAGGCGAAGTTTCCTGTTAGGAAAGAAGATATGGGCCCCCGAAATTCGGAGTGTCAGCACCAATATACTTTACCATCCGAGGAAGGGTTGTACTTTCCGAGCAATGATAATTTAAGATCCAACGTTTATTGCATGGGCCACAATTGGAGAGCCTCACCTCTGTCCCGGGACATTTTGGTGGGGAACCTCCCGAAGCATTTTGACATCTCGAAGTTAGAGAAATTCGATGGGATGCAAGACCCGGATAATCACATCGAACAATTCAAAAATTTCATGATTAACTTCGACGACGGTGATAAGTTGCAGGGCATTTTCTCAGACCTTCAAGGGGGTAGCCTCCAAATGGTATAATAGGCTTCCGCAGGGCTCGATAAAGAATTTTGACATGTTCTGGAACATATTCAGACAGCACTTTGTGGGGAGCAAAAAGTTCAGAGGTAATGGGGACACGATAATCTATTGTAGGCAAATGGTTGGGGGGAGCTTAAAAAATTACACCAATAGGTTCGTCAAAACGAAAACGGATATGGAGTATTGCAAGGACTCAGTGGCACTTGCGGCTTTCAAGATGGGCCTACTCCCCGGATTATTGAAGGATACGGTGGCAGAAAGTCAAGCCATGACCTTCAGAGTATTGTTAGATCAGGTGGAGAAGAGGATTCTGGTAGAGGAAACTCAAGCGTCTGAGAAGGGTTCCGTGGATCAATTGGACCAAAACCAGTTTCAGAGATCTGAGCCGAGTACTCAAGGGCCTCAGACAAATATTCAGACCAAGAACCCGGGACAGTATCCGCCAAGGCAGAGGACACACTCACAAAATTATGGCAATCAGCTAAATTATAATCAGGGGACCAGACCGATCTCGAATAAATAGACTCAACCGGACTACTTTGCGGAATTAACGGAGAACGTCGCTGCCATATTTGATAAGGCAAGATCCACGGTGCCATTCAGAAAACCTTTCCCCATTCAGACTCCGAGGGAAAGTCAAAGTGCTAACAAGTATTGCAAATATCACGAAGATATTGGGCATGACACCAAAGACTGCATAGCTTTGAAAAACGAAGTGCAAGCTTTGATCGAGAAGGGAATGCTGTTGGAGTTTGTTAAAAAACACACTCAGAAGAATCCGGTGGTGAAAGCTGTTCCAAAGAACATTGATACAGCTATGGTAATTTTCGAAGAGGTTGATGACTTTGACATCGAGGAAGAATATTTGGACCCTAAGGAAGGAAGGAACAATGTCAATGTGGTGGAAGAAGTTCTTCCGAGGGGAAGGGTGAACAGCCTCTGTGTCTTCTTTGACTCGTTGGCAATCTTTGGAGGAGATACTATTGCAGGAAATTCCAACAGCTCACGGAAGCGACATATGGTCAATCTGACTACCCAGATCGAAGCGGGAGTGTCAGCACAGATGCACAGCTTACCTTCCCCTATCATTTGTTTTGACGACGATGATATGCGAAACGTCGCGAGCCCGCATGCGGATGTAGTGGTAATTGCTGCGGGTATCGCTAGGGATCAAGTCCAGAAGATACTTATCGATACGGGTAGCTCAGCGAACATTCTGTTAATGAGTACTTACAGGAGAATTTTTTACCCACCAGTTATAAGGCGATTTGACAGGACAATAGTGGGCTTTACTGGCGCCACAGCAGTGGTGGTCGGAGAATTTTAGTGTGTAGTCGAATTGGGCCGTGGACCATTCAAGAAAGAGGTAGAAGTGCTGTTTATTGTCGTCGATGCACCAACTTCATATAATGCTATTCTGGGTCGCTCTTGGTTGTCCCGGATGCATGGTGTCATTTCAACGGTGCATCAATGTCTAAATTATGTGGTAGGCAACAATGTTGGGTTAATCAGGAGCAGCCAAAAGATGGCCCGCGAATGTTACCAGATAGCTTTGTCTTCGAAGGGAATTCGGGGAGAAGCGTCGGATAAATCATAGCAATTAAAGGGGTCTACCTCTTAAATCATCCCATGTGATGATCCGAGGGAGACCCCCCGGATTTCTGGTTCCAGAAGAAGATTCTGAGGCACATGAATTTGAGGGTGGCAAGTCCTTGAGGATCGGAGTAAAACTTCCTTTGGAATTCAGAGAAAGGTTAATATTGTTTTTATCTCACAACCTCAATATGTTTACTTGGTGTGCACAGGATGTCACAGGAGTACCATCAGAAGTCATAAGTCATAAACTGGCGGTACGACTCGATGTCAGACTTATTGTTCAGAAGAGGAGACCCGTTTCTCCGGAGAAGGCGTCAGCTATTCTTTTGGAAGTGGAAAGGTTGCTGAGCATTGGCCATATTCGTGAGTCACACTATCCCGTGTGGGCATCAAACCCAGTACTGGTTCGAAAGAAGAATGGCAAATGGAGAATGTGTGTTGACTTCACAGATTTAAACAGAGCTTGTCCTAAGGATCCATTCCTAGTGCCCCGTATCGATCAATTAGTAGATTCGAATTCAGGTAACCGACTGCTGTCATTCATGGACGCTTATTCAGGATACAATCAAATCCGGTTAAAGGCTAAAGATGAGAAAATCACTTCTTTTATCACCGGGAGAGGGTTATACTGTTACAGGGTTATGTCATTCGGCTTAAATAATGCAGGGGCAACTTATCAGCGCCTAGTCAATAAAACCTTTGAGCGACAAATTGGACGGAACATGGAAGCTTATATCGATGATATACTAGTCAAAAGTTCGAAGGATGAGGATCATTTTGATGACTTAGAGGAAACGTTTCGCAATTTAAGCAAAGTCAATTTGAAACTCAATCCGGAGAAGTGCATTTTCGGGGTGAGTTCGGGTAAGTTTCTTGGTTACATGATCAGCGAGAAAGGCATCGAGGCTGATCCAGAACAGATAAAAGTTATAATCACTATGACACCTCCTCGGAATATCAAAGAAGTCCAAGTCCTGACAGGGAGATTGGCCGCTTTGAATAGATTTATCTCTCGGTCTTCGGATAAGTGTGCACCTTTCTTCAAAGTGTTGCGAAATGCGAAGCAGATCCATTGGACCGACGAATGTTCGGTCGCTTTTCATCATATCCAAGAATATATGACGTCCCCAGAGGTATTATCTAAACCATTGGTTGGGGAAACCTTAATTGTCTACGTAGCAGTGTCAGGGTATGCGGTCAGTGCCGTCCTACTCCGCGAAGAGGAATCTCTCCTAAAATCCGTCTATTATATCAGTAAGAGTTTGCTGGATGCAGAAAAACGATATCTCAAATTGGAGAAAGTAGCTTTGGCTCTGGTCACGGCTGCTCGAAAAATGAAACCTTACTTCCAGGCACATCCTATAATCGTTCGGACAGCTTTTCCCCTGAAAGGTCTATTACAAAGGCCTGATATCTCTGGAAGGATGACTAAATGGTCGGTAGAGCTGGGAGATTTTGACATAACATTTGAGCCTCGAACGGCCATAAAAGCCCAAGTTTTAGCTGACTTTTTGGTCGAATTCCATTCGGACAATGAGGAAAATGAAGTCCATGACCATGTCGACGAAGCAGAATGGGTGGTACAAACAGATGGGGGGTCGAACATTTCTGGAAGTGGGGCAGGTGTCCAGTTGATTTCTCCAGAAGGGATAGCTATGTTCCAGGCCATTCGATTCGGTTTTAAGGCCACTAACAACGAAACTGAGTATGAAGCTGCGTTAGCAGGCCTGCGTTTGGCTCAGATATGTGGGGCAAGAAAGATTAAACTGATCAGCGATTCACAATTGGTAATAAACCAAGCCCTGGGAGAGTCCAAAGCCAGAAAAGATAAGCTGATACGGTATTTGAAAGTACTGAAAGATTTGGTATCCGAGTTCGAGGAAGTTAAATTTGAGCATATTCGAAGGGAATCAAATGTTGTCCCGAATTCTCTGGCCACCGCTTCACGAACGGAGGGGCACCCATGGGTCTTGATTCAGGAACAACCCTCGATCTTGGTTGATGCAGAGCATATAGCAAATGTCCATGAGGAAAGTAACGTGATTGCATAGGATTGGAGGTCAGCCATCATCGACTTCTTGGCAAACGATATTTTACCCATCGGAAAGTACGAGGCTAGGAAGATCAGGTTCAAGTCTCATGGGTATATCCTGATGGGAGGCGTGCTGTATAAGAAATATTTGAGTCGACCATTATTGAGGTGTCTGAACAAGGATGAGTCGCAAATCATCCTGTCTGAATTACACGATGGGGAAGGTTCTGCTCATTGCGGGTATAAGGCACTAATTCGACGGGTATTTCTAACTGGTTACTATTGGCCTACTATTGTTGCAGATGCAAAAGAATTAGTCAAACGATGTGACACGTTTCAGCGTTATGCTAATGTGATCCATAAGCCCGGTGTATTATTAGAGAGTATCTCAGAAGCAGTCCCGTTTGATAGGTGGGGCATTGATCTTGTTGGCCCTTTACCAATGGCATCAGGTGGCAGGCAAACCATCATTGTAGCAGTGGATTATTTCTCTAAGTGGGTAGAAGCGGAACTGTTAGCAGGGACAAAGGCCAAAGATGTGATCAAGTTCGTTGTGTCAAACATTTGTTGCCGTTTTGGCGTGCCATTACAGGTCACAACGGATAACGGTCCTCAATTTGATAACAAGGAGTTTAAAAGTTTTTGTGCCTCGAGAGGCATACGAAAATGTTTTTATGCACCATTTCACCCTCAGGCTAATGGGCAAGTGGAGGTGACTAATCGCACAATTCTCGATGCTCTGAAAAAGAACTTGGAAGGAAAAGCGGGAAAATGGCCCGATTATTTGCAGGAAGGGCTATGGGCATACAGGACAACTCCACGAACGGCCACTGTTATGTCCCCATTTGCCTTAGTCTATGGAATGGACGTCATCGTCCCTCTAGAGGTCATTTTCCTCTCCCATCGTGTAGCAGCATATGCAGCGAATACGAATGACCAAAGCAGGGCACTGGCTCTAGACTTGGTTGAGGAAAAGAGGCAGCAAGCACAGTTGACGTCCCTCCATTATCAGACTCTTATGAGAAGTCGGTACGCGTCTAAAGTAAAGCACAGAGGGTTTAAGGTTGGAGATAAAGTCCTACGTAAAGTTTTCTTGCACACAAAAGACAAAAGTCTAGGTAAGCTGGGACCAAATTGGGAAGGTCCCTATGAGGTCACTGAGAAATTAAAACCGGGCACGTATCGGCTGAAAGACAAGGAAGGGCGAGATCCCCGTCTCCCGTGGAACATTGAACACTTGAAATTGTATCTTCATTAAAGAGCTAGTTAGCAAGTAATGTTTGTACTTAGCGAGGGCACACTCTTTCCTACCCTGTTAGGCACATGAAGGTTTTAATGAGGTGTTTCTATGAGCTGCTTAATATAAAGAGTTTTATTTGCCTTAACTATTATTTGGGTCACAGTAAGCTGTGCCCCGAATTGTTGTCTCTTCGAACTATTATTTGGGTCATATTAATGTGTGCCTCGAATTTTATTTACCTTAACTATTATTTGGGTCACAACAAGCTGTGCCCCGAATTGTTGTCTCTTCGAACTATTATTTGGGTCACATTAATGTGTGCCTCGAATTTTATTTACCTTAACTATTATTTGGGTCATATTAATGTGTGCCTTGAATTTTATTTACCTTAACTATTATTTGGGTCACAGCAAGCTGTGCCCCGAATTGTTGTCTCTTCGAACTATTATTTGGGTCACATTAATGTGTGCCTCGAATTTTATTTACCTTAACTATTATTTGGGTCACATTAATGTGTGCCTCGAATTTTATTTACCTTAACTATTATTTGGGTCACAGCAAGCTGTGCCTCGAATTGTTGTCTCTTCGAATTATTATTTGGGTTACATTAATGTGTGCCTCGAATTCTATTTGCTTTAACTATTACTTTAGTCACAGCAAGTTATGCTTTGAATTGATTGTCTCTTCGAATTATTCTTTAAGTCACATTAATGTGTGCCTCGAATTCCCTTTACTTAGACTATTGTTTGGGCTGCAATACACAACACTAAACTTGTTTTTGTTTCGAAGGTCTTATCTCTTCGAATTGCAGTTTAGGTCACAATATTTCATGCCTTATTTTGACTTCGAATTAATGATAATTTATATGATAAAAGAGAACATACAAATAACATAATAACAAAAATACACGCATCAGTTAGAGAGTTGGCATACTACAGCATGCCCTTGTCAGCTTACAAAAAGAGCCCTATAGGGCCATAAACAAAATATTACAATTCCCCACATCTTCCCTTAATCTGGATTTTTTGAGGAGACACTCCCTTTTGTTTCTGAGTCCTCACTGTCATTCACTACTATATGGGGAGGATGAAGTTCTGGGGGAACAAGCTTCCAAAAACTCCCCAGGTCATACTCAGGATGCTCAGCATAGATTTGGGTAAGTAAACCCGCTCGAGTAGTGGCATCTAGGGCCTTCAGGTTGCTTGTGCACGTAGCTGCATAAGCATTCACAACCTTCTCTTTTTCATCCTCGACCTGTCTAGGGAAGTTCTCAACCCTTTTTAGTAACTGATCTCGATCCTCTTTCACTTTTTTAAAGCTGGCAGTACAGTCTTCAAATCCATCACAGGCCAAACGATGCCCTCTCTTGTACTCAGCTATCAATAGCTCTTGAGTGTCAGTCTTTTTCTTATACCTCTCTTCTTGACAGCACTTCTCCAGCATTATCATATAATTTTCGGAGGCCGATAAACGCTCATACAAAGCATCTGCTTAGCTCTCTATCACTGCGTGTTGTTTCTTGGCCTCTTCGAACTGAGAAGCAGCCAACAATGACTTAAATTTGTAGTGATTTTTCTGCTTCTCGAGGTGCTGCATCTTTTTCCCCCTGTTAACTGAGGTATGCAACAGTCTTCGAAGATTAAGGGAGAATTCGTCATCCAAAGGAACTTCGAAGGAGCTCGTCGGAGACCCTAGCGCTGCGGAGTCAAAATCAGAAAACCAACCACCCAGAGTATCTGGATCAATATGCTGAGGAGGATTGCTCCGAGGGATGGGGAGAGGTGCTAACTTTGGGCTATTTTCGAGGGGGACAGGGTGTGATGCTTCAGTGAGAGGCGAGGTTGGTGTTTGATGAGAACTTTATTTGGGAGAATCGCCACCTCTGTCCTCGGGTTCACTTGATATTTCCTGAATCTCTTCGGCTGGAGAAATCTCTTGATTGTCATCTGGTGTCTCACCATCCTCGGATAACTCTTGGATGGGTTCGAGGACAGCTTTACCTTTCCTATCTTTTGCCTTGACACTTTTCTTTGAGGGAACGGTGGAAGTAGTGGGTGGAGAATTGGAAGTAGATGATACAACATTGGTCGAGGGGGGCAGCTCCTGAGTGTTAGTTGTTCCCTCACCACCTAACTGTTGCTCTTTATTTGAAACCTCCTCATCAGGAGCATCTCCAAGATGGCTCTTCGAACGACAGCGTTTGGGAAGATAAATCACTATGTCTTTTTGGCTCATACGCTCCATCACTTCTCGTTCAGATGGAGGAGCCATTAAGCCTCTCATGCTAATTCGGTCGAGGGGGTTGAGCCTCCACAATCGAATCCTGGCTAGGTTATTATCCGTGAAGCAGAGTCGAAATCGGTTCTCCCAACAGGTGAAGTTTGGTGAAAACATTAGTGGCTCCCTCAACATAATCCGAATAGGGCTTCGATACCCCGGTCATAGCTACAAAAAGTAGGTAGCTAACATGAAGGCATAGTCACACACCAAAATTCGATGAGGAATAAGTAGCTTAGAGACCAAAAACTTACATTTTTGGTCCACATCAGAGACAGTTTGTGAGGATTCGAGGGGGTGGCCTCTGACCCTGTCTCCCAAAAGTCGGAGAAGAACATAAATTGTTGCCTCCATTTCTTGTCAGCCTCTAACAGATCTTTCAACACTTTCTGCCCCCGGTTGAAAGTTAATGAGTATAATGAAAAGAAAGGATTTCTGGCCAGACCAGCAAGGCCGATGAGCTGCTCTAACGAAAATTCGTGACCTGAAAGCCTAGAGGCCATGATACAGGATATCAGAGTAAACCACATGTTGGGGCCAACTTGTGAAGGACAAATATCTATCTTTGACAAATATTCGATGAAGAATGGGTCTAAGGGATACCTTAGCCCCCAATTCATGATCTCAGTATACACTACTAGCTCGTTGTCCCTCACTGACAAAGGTATCTCACCCTCCGAGGGGAACTTGATCGTAATATAGGGGGGAATGCACCATCGAGTCCTCAGCATAGCCTCCTCGTCTTGCGAAAAGTACTTGTATTTAATGTTGTACAGAGCTACCATGTGTTTATTTTCGATGCCCCGAATATTGCGACCAGCAATGTTATCCAGCTCTAAGGGAAACATGATATCCCCTTTAGATTTTGGGGCAATCCGACGAGCCTGCTCCTCGGAAATGGTTCGAGAAGAGAAGGTCATGTTGCTCGAGGACCCTAAAGAGGGGATTACGGGCACTTTCGGTTCGAGGGATACTGATGCAGGAGTTTTTCCTTTGGCATCTAGGCTCTCGTTTCTTCTGTTTTGCATATCATCTTCGGTAATGAGCGTCTTCGAAGGAGAAAATTGGGTCCCATGAGTGGTCATAGAAGGAGTCGATGGCAAACTTGAATCATCTAAATCCCTCTTTCGCAAAGGACTGATCGATTTCCGACGAGGGCTGTTAGACGTCCGAGGAGGACTGGTGGATACCCGGGGAGGGCTGGTAGATATTCGGGGGAGACCCTCGACTACTGTCATAGAAGCGGGCTCTCGAATAACCAGTGGCGTCTCTTTGGCACGCTTTCGCTCCTGCGAACTCTTCTTGTCTTTATGAGACCTCTTTATCTTCCCGGATAAGTGTTTATGCTGTTTATCTTTACCCATGCTTCCGAGGGGATTAGATTCACTGTGTAGAGTTTGTCGTGCGACTTCGAGGGGAATAATGGCAGTAGAATTGGCTGGGGGAGGCCAGGTCCCAAAGAAAGTAGTCACAGATGGTTGAGGTTGGGGCCTCACGTCTTCTCCAGCAGCAACTCTCTCCTCGAACCTTTTGCTGATCAACAATCACTCAGGAATCTGACGGGGTTTACTCGCCAGCTTTCTCTCTCTAGAAAAGTTTGAACAAAAGTTGGAGTAATGGGGAGAGAAGATCCATATTTATAGATGAAAGTGGGCCTTCTAGATAGACCAGGCCCGGGGACCTTTTCTGGTGTTTGCCTAGGTGTATTATGGGCTATATAGGTGCCAATTGTACTGACACACATCATCCGGGAAGATGCAGAGTTTCTCTAGTCAGAACAAGTCTTGGGAATATGAAGCGTTTCTCAAAAGATATGCTGACAAGCTTTGTTGATTGTTGACGTCATGACAGATTAATTAATCCTGGCACCTCATCTAGCTTTGAATTTGACAAATTCGGGGCATTGATACAGTCAAATTCGAGGGGCTCATATGGCTAAAACGGTGCAAGGATTAAGGGGCCCCAGTCATCAGGATTAACTTCAAGAAAGGAGATTTTCGAGGGAGACCCTTTGGCTTCAAAAGGTCAAGACAAAATATTAAAGTTTGAAGAAGTGAGATTTTCGAGGAAGACTCTTTGGCTTCGAAAGTTCTGGCTTCGAAAGTTCAAGGCAAATTCATAGTCCCAGTAAAAAAAAGTTTTTACTAGGACTGGGGGGCTACTGATAAGGAAGAATAAAAGACAAGGAGAAAAGTGTGAAAAAGAAACGTGATAGAAGAAAAACTGAAAAGAAAAAGTACGATAGAAGGAAAATACAAGGAATAAGTTGTGTGAGGGGAAAATTGTAAAAGCTACCTAATACATAGCTAAAGTAGAAAGAAAGTAAAATCCATGGACTGAAAATGTAATAAATGGGAGTCAAAGCGTGCGGGGTCCGCAATTGTACTATAAAAGGACCACACACGCTTCATAGATCCCGAGATGAATAATATAATACTTTCTCTCTCTATTTAGCCAAAAAAACTCTCACTTTCTCTCTCTAAAAACAGCTCCTAAACTAAGTAAATTCATATTAACACTAAGAGATCCTCGTATCACAATATCACCACTAAAAGATCTTCGTATCACACAATCACCCCTACATTCTCTCAAAACTTATCACACCCGAAGACATCACCTGACACTGAAAAGAACAGTGTCGAGCATATGAAACGTATCAGCAGGCGAGTAACATCCTTCGTTTCATCCTCCCCTCCTTCCCTTATTTCTTTCTCGGTCGTTTCCTACAAAATGAACAACATCATACCAAGAATACAGCAATAACAATTTAAGGCAGTTACCCTTACTACAACATTGATAGATATGAACCAAGACATTATTAGATGCATATTCCCAAACACGAACATACTATTACACTGTTACCACACTGCTAGATATAGTATACTACATTGCTAGATACCTGCATACACGTGCCGATTTTGGTATAATCCTCATATATCTGCAGCATAAACTAAAAACAAATACATTTTAACAAACTAGATTTACCTTTATCAAAGCATTAGACACTGATTTGTCGTTTGTTGGCCCGCTCCTCCTCGTCCGTGAGCTCAAAAAATATTTCTGCATTAGAATGGAATCTAACTCAGCTCCATCAGCGTACCGACCGATATATGCGCCTGATTTTCTCATTGGTATCTCTTCGTTACCGTGTTTCAGACCAAATATCGCCTTCACATCTTTCCTCGTCAGCCTTACATGCTTACGTCCTATCTGGAAAGACTTCCATCTCACATCGTAAAAACCACAAATCGCCTCGATCAAGTAGTGGAACTTTTTAAGCTTCAGAACCTCGTTCCTTACGTCGAACGAGGTTTTCAGGAAGGTATAAAACGGTGTTCCTCTAGCAGCCTCTAAGTGTTCGGATTTAATTATATCCCGTCTTAGTAGGTTTATTATGCTTACCAACCCGGACTTGTAGAATACTCCGATTTTAGTCATTTTTCCCTGTTAACATTCCCATTTCAAACTAGTTAGTAATCCCATAGTAACTAAAACAATAAAACAATAAAATTAAGCAGCCAGTATATACATTAACTCTTGAAGACGGCACTGATCCAACTTACTCCACAACATCGTATAACTCACTGCATAGCAACAGTGCTAGACGTGACAAACTAGTTGCTGACAGTGCTAGATACGGACAAACTACATTGCTAGATCATTAACACATCTACGTATACTAATAAACATCAACCTCAACTCTGTAAGTCTGATAGAGGACGCTACACATTGCGACTTCAACCAGGACAGGTTTTAAACAGTTTTTCGTCGATTCCGTCGGATGGCACTATCAACACAACTAAAACCTAACATTGACCCATGTCTGTGTTAACACCATCGACTACACTGTTTTAACACCATCGGTTGATGAACACTACGAACAACACGTACTGTGTTAACACCATCGACTTAAACTGTACAAGAAATGAGTAAATCTCGTCGGACTAAGGAGACGCTTATACATTTTAACTACCGGTGGATTAACAATACTCCGGCGACGCTTATAAGTCGAACCATATAGCACACAGACAGACAGTGTTCGACAGCCAGATGGAGAAAAAAACATACTTGTTCGACTGTGTTCGACAGAGTAGGATGCAGTAGAGGAAGACGGTGTTCGGTGGTTAGATGGAGTGATCGGAATCGCCTCGACAGTTACGGTCGACGGTTGAGTCGTTCTCGTTTGGGTTCAAAATTGTCTTTTGGGTTCGCTCTCATTTTACGTGTTTCTCTCTCTTCAAATTTAGAAATGTGAAAGTGGAGGGAATTGGAACGCAAAAAACAGATTAAAAGGTGAAAAAAATGGGTTTCAACCAAAATACCCCTATTATACCCTAGAGGGTATTTTTGTCCACAATATGACTTTAAATATTTTATGAAACCAGTCTAAAAACGGGTACCATTTTGGTATTTGATAGTTGACTAGATATTTATGGATAGTTTCCTCTTTTTTTTATTCATGTATAAATAAAAAATTTGATAAAAAAATAACTTTCACCCAACAATAAAATATAAATGAGCTATCTAATAAACATTTTTCTTTTATAAACATTATTTTATGTGACAGCCTAACCTAATATATATATATAGGTAAAGAGGCTTTAGCAAAGACTATAAAATAATGAAAAACCCAATAAGAATAAGCGTTGAATTTCAAGACATACCCCTCTTACCCTCACTTTCTGTAAAACGACTATTCTTTTCTCTCTTTTTTTATCTAAAATCGTAACAGAGAACAACGATGGCTATTCTCTTTCTCTATTTTAATGGGTAAAAGTTGTGTTCTAAGCGAAAGTGTTGCCAAAAAGATCCTACTTTACTTAGCTTCACTGTCATCTTCTTCCACTTCATCGAACCAGTATCCATAAATTGGCATCCCCCTTGCCCTTAGGTAGATCCGCCGAATTTCGGCTCAAAACTTTATAATAGGTTGGTTTTAGAAGAGACTTATTTGAATGTTTCTACGAATTACAGGAGCCCCACTTTGGCTCACTTAAAGATACTGCAGCAAGTAGAGTATTATTCTATAACTACCTATTAACTTACAAATAAATATATAATTATGAAAGTAATATCAATATTCAGTTTCATTGTCAACGACTCCATAACATGGTGAACATGGTGACCAACTACTTTGTCAAGATGTCTTGGATCAGACCAAAACAATCACAACACAACCATAATAGTTTCTAGAGAGAGAAGGAAAGAAATATGAACAATATTTCAGTTTCTTTCATCTCAATTATAATCCTAATTTCTATTTTCCAACCACCTTTGTTAGTCAAATCTCAGCAACAAACAGATTCTTGCAGCTCCAATCTAAACCTTAAAGACTTGTCTTTCGATGCAACTCTTCTTCAATGCCTCCCTGTCTGGTCCGACCAAGATTTTATCCTCAGAGTAAGTCATCTTTCCCGACAAAAAAATTTCCATATTCATGAAACATCTACTAATTCGACAATAAATTTATGTTTTTGTTAATATTTGGTATATATCATATCAGCTGAGCTAGATTTCTATATAATTTTTAGTTATTAGTATATATGACCAAACATTTATGCAAAGTCGAGATGAAACTTATAAGTTAAGAGTTTGTTAATGATCAACAAAAACATTTTATTTCAGTATGGTGAAACGTCGTCGAACCTATGGAGCTTCGTTCTGTCGGCTCCGGATTCAAACCGTTGGATGGCGATGGGGTTTTCGATCTCAGGTGGTATGATCGGTTCAAGTGCGGTTGTAGGATGGCTTTCATCGGATGGTACTAATACAGGAGTGAAACAATACCATCTAACAGGGAAAACACCTGGTCAAGTTATCCCCGACGAAGGTGATTTAGTACTTGTCACAAATTCTTCAAAGATGGTATCGCAGTCTTCGCGGTTTTATCTTGTTTTTCAACTAAACAGTGTTAGTCCTCCGCGGTCGAAGATTATATACGCGGCTGGACCTATTGGAGTTTTACCATCTTCGCCGGGTTATACATTAGCTGAACATAGTTTCATAGTTCAAACCTCGTTGGATTTTGTTACAGGTAAAAAATTTATTTTCTTAAGCTACAAGTAATATTTGACCAACCAATCCATCTTAGGTCAAAATTCTATAAAATTATAATCTATGATCAAATGATTTTCTTGACTATTTCCTCTTTCAAGTTGATTTGTAATGTTTTCAATATAACTTGAAATAGTTAGATATATTGGTGGAATTGGATTGACTATTCAAGCAAGTTGGAGAATGTGGAATGGGCGTGCAGAGTGCACGATTTGTTAGCTGCTGTTGCTGTTTTGAAAATTCGAGTGAATTTCAAATTTCAAATTTTAGCCGTTCTAATACAATTTGAAAATATAGCTGTCTTTTGAAAAAAAACCCATTGATAATTCAATCTAAAATCGTTAACATCCAAGACCTGAGAGGTTATCCTCTAAATCATAAACAAAATTCCCTACAGTCTTGACTCTTGAGTAATTTATGATATATTGTCCGCTTATGAAGTCTGCATGGTTTTGCTTTAGTTTCACCCTCTTTTGTTTCACTTTCAAAATGTCTTATACTCGTTTAAATATGTTCATACTTATATATCATTGATCTTTCTAGCGTCGGCATAAAAACAAAACAAAACAAAACATATAAATCTAAAGAATAACAACTCTCTGCTTTAAGTCCTACCAATCAGACTGGACTCGAACTTTTTCAACAAATTCGTGTGATGTCGGTGCCAGGTACACAAAAGGTATCAAAGTCTAGGCCATTCACAAGGCTAAGGAAGAGCCACGGAGCACTAAACATGATAAGTTGGGGAATATTAGTGATAATAGGAGTACTGATAGCTCGATATTTCAGACAACATGATCCGACCTGGTTTTATGCACATATAGCAGTCCAATCGACTGCATTAATACTCGGTATCATTGGTATAATATGTGGGTTTGCGTTAGAGGACCGTATTAAAGCCAACAATGTTTCAGTTCACAAAGGCATTGGTATCTTCATCCTCGCCCTCGGTTGTCTCCAGGTCAGTGTTCTTTCCTGTGTTCAGTATTTATCAGGATAAATCTACATTGATCTATAATGCTATTTTTGGAATTTGAATAGGCAATGGCATTGTTGCTTCGACCGGACAAATCGTCAAGCAAGAGACAGTACTGGAATTGGTACCATCACACAGTTGGGAGGGTTATGATTGTGTTTGCAATAGCAAATGTGTTCTTTGGAATCAATTTAGGTAAAGAAGGCGCTGCATGGAAAATTGGCTATAGCTTTGCTCTTATTGTCTTGTTTGTCATTGCTATTGTTTTAGAGATAAGATTGTGGAAGAGAAGATGATTTACTCTTGATTTCTTTGTTTTGTTTAGTTTTTGGATGGATCATTCTTACTTTTTTTACCCATTTGTAATATAACAAAAGCATTGGTTATTGGCCTGGTTTGTTTAGTCAAGAGCTTGTAAATTAACTCTTTTATACTTTGTTATTGGATTTGTTTAACAAGAGCCATAATAGACATCCTAGAATCTACTCTGCCTTGTCTTGTTTGCCTGCTGAGAAGTCTTTTTACAATTAGGAAAGATACCAAATTTTAATTACAAAAGGAAAAATTACCATTCGGTAATACATAGTTAACATAAAATTGCATCAAGACGAATACTCATGGTCTGTTAATTACACACTAAAAATGTAGGACTAAAAATGAAATCAAGCTTGAGCTTGTATCTGGACCTGCAACATGACACTGTGGCAGTCATTCTGCAATTCCAATTTTTTGTAAATCCAAGCAAGAGGCATGATGTGGCGCAGCACCGCCATTTTACTGTTGTATCACAGGGCCTTTTGCGGGAGCCACTTTCTTTGTGGAAACAGCAGGATATTTATATGCCAGGTCTACAGCATTTTGGCGTGCAATCTTAGCAAATGATGGCTTTTTGCGTGCAGCCTCAACAGCTGCAGCCTTTTTTCGTGCAGCCTCAGCAGCTGCAGCTTTTTTACGCAATTCTGCAGGACTCTCTTTTTTTGCATCAACAACAGGTTTTTGGTATGCCAGGTCTACAGCATTTTGGCGTGCAATCTTAGCAAATGATGGCTTTGTGCGTACAGGAGCAACAGGTGCAGCCTTTTTGCGTGCAGCCTTAGCAGCTGCAGCCTTTTTACCTGCAGCCTCAGCAGCTGCGGCCTTTTTACGTGCAGCTTCATCAGCTGCCGCCTTAGTACGCAATTCTGAAGGAGTCATTATCTTTGCACCAACCACAGGTTTAATGTATGCCAGGTCTACAGCGTTTTGGTGAGCAATCTTAGTGAATGATGGTTTTTTGCGTGCAGCAGCAACAGGTGCAGCCTTTTTATACGCAGCCTCAGCAACTGTGGCCGTTTTACATGCAGCTTCATCAGCTGCTGCCTTGTCACGCAACTCCGTAGGAGTCATTTTCTTTGAATCAAAGGTAGGATTTTGGTATGCAATGTCTACAGCATGTTGGGGTCCAAGCCTAGCAAAATTGGTCTTGACGTATTGACGTGCAGCCTCATCAGCTGCAGCCTTATTACGTGCAGCTTCAGCAGCCACGGTCTTTTTACGTGCAGCTTTAGCAGCCGCAGCTTTTTTACGTGCAGCATCATCGGCTGCTGCCTTTTTACGTGCAGCGTCATCGGCTGCAGCCTTTTCGCGCACCTTGACTGGAGTAATTTTTTGGGCTTCCTCAGCAGCCAATTTGAATGCTCTAATGGAATCCCTTTCGCGTGCCTCAGCAGAAGCCTTCTTTCGCGCATCAGCAGTAGCCCTTTCGCGAGCAGCCGCGATAATTTTTTCTTCCTTCGCCTCAGCAGCAGCCCTCCTACGAGCTTTCCCATAACTCCAAAGCTTATTTGCAATTGTTATCCAGCACCCTTTTTGTGCCTTCTCACTCAGCTCCACACCATCAGTCTTCCTAATCATTTCATTACAAGAAAAAGGAGTTATTAAGAACAAATGAAACTCTGCCACCACCATGAACATAAAAACTCCTTACTAAAGTATGATCCAATAATTTCTAAACGAAACAAATTCAAATTTAAATACGAACCCACTATTCTAAGTAGTCTTCTGATCGATTAAATACAAAAGAAAAATTAAATCTATCATTAACAAGAGATTGAAGAAGTGTTACCTGCTAGTAGAAACTAGATCATCTCTCGATCTTTCCTTCGTCTTCTCCGATTCCATATTTCTGGTGAAACGAATAGGTACGACTACTTCATCGTGTGACTTTTAACGACGAGGAATCGTCGTTGACTCGCTCTTCTGTGACGCTAAGAAGCTGCGTTAAGCAACAACTCCTATAAACAATAAACAATAAAGAATGAGATTATTATTGCTAAATTATTAAAGTTGACCCTAGAACAGTTCCTATTTGTTCCTTAAAGTCGATCTGGTAATAAATATTTAAAGACTTTCAATAATTTTATGTCAGGCTGATTCTAGACCCGTAAGGATTATCTACGCAGGTTGATAAGTAAATCAGCTTCAAACCCCAACCAATATGCTCTTTAGACTTCTACCATACAGAAATTTTGAAAGTAATAATTGAAGTGTTTGTCAAAACCAAACCATTGTTATCAATCATTGGAACAATTAATAAAGCTTTAGATTCTCTATGTAGATAGAATTCAACTAAATAACCCACATATACCAATCAATTTATAGCTCATATATAAACAATTTTTAACTTAAGTTTATCTACATAAACTACTTGGGAATTGCTAAAAAAAAAGCCAAAACTACTGGGCGAAGCTGCATATTTTCGATTTTTAATATTTACAAAAATGTCACTAAACAAAAAACCCAAAAAATCATTGGAAGTCAAATTAATTACAAGTCATGTTTTTGTTAGAGTCCAAACTACTCCATGAAATTGCAAACATAATTTCAAACCTCAACCTTAATTCATCTTCTTCAAACCTACTAAAATTAGAAACTTAACAACCAACAAAATTCATTTTCTCAAAAACTTCAAAACCTTTACAGTATGGACGGAAAAGAGTCGGAAGCACTTCCCACGCAGAGCAGCATGGTCGCCAAGGAGGTACATTGCATTTCCCTCTTTCATTTTCGCGAAAAAATAGATTTTTTGAAAAAAAAAACCTGTTTTTGCTGTTCTTCGCCACCCTCTGGCGTGGACGACACATCGTACGCCAATGAGAAGGCGTAAGACAGGATTGTCAAGCCGTCTATTGGCGTGGGGGGACTTTGCATACGCCATACGTTGGGTTTTTCGATAAACGTAGCATCGAAGGAGGTAGGGAAAAGGGAGAAAACACCGAGAGTGGATTATCGGTGCGAGCGATCCAGAATTTTTAAGTCGGTCGTTAAATAGTGTGACCGTAAGCGTAAGGCTACCGGTAGCAAAAAAATAAATTGCCCTTTCATTTGGTAGGCAATCCGGTAAAAGGAGACGATAAGTAGGCTCTTAGTGTCCTTTCCGGGAAGCACAACCACGAACCGATTAAGTATGCCGAAGGACATTTGCAATGATTCAAGTTAAAACGGAAGGAAAAAGAGCTCGTCGATCTTTTGACGGTGAACGGGACAAGTCCGCGACAAATATTTGGTGCTTTGAAAAAGGTTAATCCAGGAGAATGCTTCAAATATCTGTCACGTTTACAATCACCGTCAAAGAACGAGGATGGTTGAAAACGGCGGTCGATCCCAAATGCAATGTTTGTTAGTTAAATTACAATTGCACAAGTACAAGTATTGGGTACGGACAGGGAATGACGACTCTAACGTCATAACCGATTTGTTTTTCGCACATCCGTTTAGTATTGATAACTTCCCACGCTTGCTAATCATGGATAGCACGTATAAAGTTATTCGTTATGGGATGCCTTTGTTCGAAGTAGTCGGGGTAACATCGACCAACAAAACGTTTTGCATTGGTTTCACGTTTATGGTGATTGAAAAACAAAACAACTACGAATGGTCATTGGGATGCTTGAAAACGGTAATGGAGGAGAATGATTGTGAATTACCTTGTGCTATCGTTACGGACCGTGAACTAGCTTTGATGAATAGCATCGACAAAATATTCCCTAGCGCTAGTCACATGTTATGTGAGTGGCATATCAATAAAAATGTTAGCGGGAGAATGAAAAAATGTTTCAAGATGGGAATGTGGCTAAAACAAATTGGCGGCTTGGAACGACATTGTTTCATCCAATACCGTTGAGGTGATGAACGAGAGATTGGCTAAGATGCGGTCGGTGTTCAAAGACCAAGATAAGGCGGTGGATTATGTGGTTGACTCGTGGATTACGCTTTATAAAGAGAGGTTTGTCCACGCTTATACTAACAAAATCATGCATTTCAATAATCACACCTCTAATCGGGCGGAAAGCTCGCATGCTACATTGAAAAAATATGTCGCGTCTAGCCGATTGGATTTCGATGGGTTTTGGGATAAAGTACATGGCTTGTTAGCGATGCAACATTCGACCATTAAAGAATCGATGGAGCTTAACGAGTGCCGTCTAAATCACAAATTCCAAGATTTTAAACCGTTCAAATTTTTACGGGGGTACGTATCACCTATTGCATTGGCTACATTATACAATAACTATGTTGATAAAAGCGGCGGTGAAAAATCTTTGTGCGTTTCATCGATCGTACGATCCATGGTTTGCCGTGTTCCCACGAACTTGAGGCAATCCGAAGAGTGGACGACCATGTACCTACTCGGATTATAGATGAGCATTAGAGGAGACTAGATATCGTTCCGCGAGTTAAACTCAACGGTGAAGAAGAAGTAAAATTTAATTTCGCAAATCTAAATGCGAAACTTGAAGAGTTTGATGTTTACGAACAAAGTCATTGCTCAAAAATTTCAACAAATTTTGGATCTGTCGACTACACTCCTTTGCGAACCCCACGAGAAGGTTAAACCCCGCGGTAGAACTCCCGGACGTGTTGGAAGCCGTGGTCGTGGACGGGCTCGGGGTCGCGTTAAAGGTAGCAAAGTCCAACGTGATTATTCTACAAAAAGGGATCCTTCGTATCACGAATACGTCGAACAAGAAATGTTCGAGTCCCACGATAGTGCCGAAACTCCACGAGTGGTAACACCCGCCGCTAGTATAGCAACCCAGGTCGGCATTCTCGGTAGCACCGCAAGAACGGTCGTCGGCCATAATCCTCATGTCGTGAAGGGAGACCTCACCCATATGGTGGTACAAGTAAGCGAGAACATCACTACCCCATGAGTACCTACCGACACTCTATTGAGTCAAATCGCGCAACAAAAAAATATATTTGTAATTGGAGTACATGTTACTCTTGTCCGGGAATATGACCGTGCCGAACATATGCAATATGTAGGCGCGGGCAGCCGCATCTACCATCAGATCACTGAGACCATGGCTATCATCGCAGAACTCTGGCCCACTAAACCTACTTCGGAGCCATTTAAACCCCAAACCAACGCCCTTGCATTTCTCAACCTCCGTCACGAAGGAAAACTCATCCATTATAAGCAGTTCAGCGCACTCGTCCATGGCCATAGTCTTGTCAGATATAACAGGAAACATAGCAAGCTCACCCTGAACTGGGAGTCCCAAAATGGTGTGGACGTCTTCGAGAGTAATCGTCATCTCTCCGAATGATAAATGGAAAGTATTAGTCTTCATATGCCACCGTTCTAGAAAAACCTCTGTCATGTTCGAGTGTGTGTGTATGTGATAAAACGGCTTTATGAGACAACCGAAAGGAGTGGAGTCAACTACGGCGCGTACCCTAGTCTGTGCAGCCAAACTCCATGCTCTATGACTAGGTTAATGGGCATATAGCCGCATCTCTCGCTCCCGAAAAGATTTGTTCGAATTAGCATACGACAAAACTAAAAAATCATAAAATGTCAAATTGGAATTTCGATATTACCTCTCCCATCCAAAGGTGGTATGCAGTGTGCGGGATGAAAGCCTCGCCGAATAGCGGTGGAAATCTGGACGGAGGAGGAGCTCTACGTTACCCTATAAGTGGGGGAGGATGGCGTCGTCCGTGGGAAGCGGAAGCAGAAGCTGAACTCGATCTGGACGCATGCGGTCCATAAACTATAGGCAGCTCATCCATCGGAACTACTGAATCGGCAGCTAAAACGGGCTGACCAGCTTCCCGTACCCTACTCCACTTTTTTATTCTCCTCGTTCGCGAGCCATCCGCAGACTGTGCGGCGTCGCCATGATCTATCACCTGAAATAAAAAACGTACTAAATGTCAAGTTTCGTCGAAAACACAAATTGTCATGCTCGAAGCGTTTTTAGACAAATAATAGCATAAACCAGGTTAACACACACCAAAAACAAGAATAAACCGGTCTCGGGCCATTCCGGTGACCGGAGCAGCCAGCGTCATCACTGTGGCGTGGGTATAAAGGTGTACACCATAACTGAGGCGTACACCCTTATACCTACGCCATAGTGATGACGTGAGACAGGGTCCCTACGCCACAAGATGGCATAGGGACTCTGTTCTTCGCCCCCGTGTGACGAAGAACACTGGAACTCAGAAACCTATCCCCAGACCTCCAATGGCGAACCTAAACTTAACCTACCACCTATAAACTACCAATCGATACCCTATTAACGCTAATCCTAACACTAATAGGAGTTTAATTACACTTACCGTCGCTCGAATCGCCGGACTTGCTCCCTCCACTCCTTCCTCGACTTAGATTGCTCCTGCTGCTACTAGTAAGGATAAGAGAGCTGGGTGAGAGACAACAGGGCGTGAGATGTGTGGGTAATAGATGTTGTTCGTGGTAAGAGAAGGTAAGTCCTCAACTTTGGTGAGAGAGCCGTTCGGGGTTGTTGTTCGTGGATAGGATGTTCGTGGGTTTGCTGTTGGTGGTAATGGCAAAAAGTAACTCCTCAACTTCTATTTTAATTTTGGTTTATTTTATAAGATTTGTTATTTACTTCATATTTCAATTACATTTTAATTTAGACAAATTTCAGTACCAATTATTAGGTTGAATTCAAGTTTTTAAGAGAGAAGGAAGAGAGAATACCATGTTTTTTTCTGAAATTATGGTAACTTCACGGAGTAATTTTTTCTATTTAAAGGTCTTTGTAAAGGGTAAAATCGTCAAAAAATATAACTTCAGGGAGTAATTTTGAAAATAAAAAACATGCAACTTCGCGGAGTAGTTTTGGCTTTTTTTAGCAATTCCCAAACTACTTTTGTTATAGAAATATTAAAATGAAATAATCGTTCGTCGAATTAAAAGCTGATGTGTATAGACAATGGATTTACCAAAAAATGATTTAATTTATTATATTTAAAAATAAAATAACAAATAATAAAAACGTAATAAAACCAATTATTTGGATTGTGAAAAAAAATATTCCTATGGATAATAGATATTTTTTTTATAAATAAATAAATTATATAAATATTCTAAAAAAAGATTTTACCGACACCTGAAATAAACCTATAATCACTTAACAAAAAAACCTTGTAAAAAACTTAACTAATATAAAAGATTAAATTAATAAGAAACTAATTAATATATAGATGACTAAAATAAAAGACTCACTTAATATAGGAGACCTATCAATATAAAAGACTCTATTTTGGTCCAGTTGTGGTGCGATCCAAATCTCTTTGGATCTGAACACTTCGAATCAGTTCGCTTCAGACCATTATGCTTCAGATCATCCTGACTCGACTCTGATAAGGGAGTAATTTTTCGGTCTTAATAGAAAATGAGTCAATTGCAAAAAGGAGAATGGAACTATGCATATTATTGTATTTATTGTTTATTAGAAGACAATTTGTAAATAAAGTATTTTGTAAAGGACTAATGATGAAATAATGCAAGACCACCAAGGACATAAACGGGACCCACATTCCCCACTATAAAAGGGAGCCCATTTATTCTTGGTAGGTGGACAATTCTTTAATATATTCTCTTTCTATTTTCTCTCTCTACATTTTGAGCTTTAGTCACATTAGGTCCAAGATCCAATATTCTTCTTTCTTGTCATTAATTCTCTCATCAGACTCATCACATATCTCTTTCGCTTGAATAAATCATCAAGTCTTGACAGATTATCTCGGCCCTTAGGATCCAATACACGTCTCTGCCACTGAGTCATGGCTCATGCTTTAATCCGAAGAGTTTTAGTAGTTATTGCCCATACATGTCATGACAGATCCAACTATGCTCGTGTAGTCATATGACACTACATCTGTCAACAAGTTATCTATAGCATACACCTAAAAAATCTCTACCTAGGCTTACACTACCTCCATTATCTGTTACACCTAATATATTATTTTTTTGAGATTATCTCACCTGTATCCCAAACTTGCACCAGTCTCATACAGTTCGTGAGCTTTGAAATCGGCAATACCTTGGTTAGTGCATCTAAAGGGTTTTTTTGTATACCAATCATAACCACATTCACTTGTTATTTATACACCACGTTTTAGATAAAGTGCAGCTTAATATATACATGTTTAGTTAGCCCATAGAACTTTGTATTCTTCATTAAATGAAGAACACTAGTATTATCACATAACAAAACCACATCTTGCTCCACACCAGTGAGTTCACTAAATTAATCCCTTCAGCCAACTAAGTTCATTTATGGCTTTCGTAGCAGCCATATACTCGGCTTCCGTAGACACTACCGCAACGACCTTTTGTGTACAATACTTACATCCACTAGTATATTCTCTCATATATTTGTTTTGTTTTTTAGAACCAAGCATCGATAGTACATTAAACCCACACCACTAGTATAATTGTTGCACTGGAAATATAAAAATTGTACGCCATCGGTATAGTTTTGTATGTGCGGTATAAAAAAATCCACATCGTTAATACATTATCTCGGATTTGGCTCCAATTTGTAGTGTTTGTTAAAACCAAGCTCCTGTGGTACATTAAACCCATAACTACGATATAAATATTGCACGGAGTGTATAAAAATTATGTACCCCCAGTAGAGTTTCGAACTAACGATATTAAAAATCCACAACACGAGTACACTATCTTAGATATGGATCCAATTTGTAGTTTTTTTTCATAACCAAGCATCCACATTACATTGAACTTATACTGTCAGCATAATTGGTACATCGGTAATATGAAATTATGTACCGATGATATAGTTTAGTATCATAAGTATGAAAAATTCATCCTCGATACACTACCTTATATATGAATCCAATTTTTAATATTTTTTAGAACCAAGCACAAACGACACATTAAACATGTATGTCGATATGATTATTACAAACGGCACATCGTTAGATTAGTATAGACAACTAAATCTAACAGTTTCCATTGATCAATGAAATAATCTAAAGGTTTCTTTACACCTTATCTTCCAAATTCGTAGATATCATGTGAACACGACTACAATGTACAGTGTATATTGATGAGGGAGAATAAAAGATGTATGGAAAAATTGTAAGGAAGTATTTTTATTAAGGAAGTATTGTAAAAGTACAGTAGAAATGGTTATTATGAATAAGTGGGAAAATATAGGGACTAAATGTGTAATAGGTAGGAATTAAAGTATGTGGGGTCCATTATTATACTATAAAAGGACCACACACAAGTTGATAATCTGGTTGATTAATATAATATTACTTTCTCTCTCTACTTAGTTTAACTCTCACTTTCTCTCTCTAAAAAGGTATTTTCACGAAGTATTTGTTCTTTACGGTTTGGACCCCCGAATAATCACATAACACAAAATCTCCCTTGAGCTATTTCTTAATTCATCAGTGGCGTCGTTAGTGGGAAACGAAGATTGTTCTGACGATAATCACTTTCTGGAAATTATTCCTGATCTGAGCGGAATCATGGAACAGCAAGGGGATGATTTTGTTAACGACTGTGAGGAGAATCTTGTGGGGAATACTTATCGGAATGACATGGTATACGAGGCGCATGGTGGCCAGTGCGTCATAGAAAATGATGACCTGAATTTGCTGGCTCGAAGGAATGAGTTATTATTGGAGATTGAAAGATTGAGGGCAGAAAAAGAAACCGTTCAGGAAAATCTTCGTTCCGAGGTGAGGAGAGATCCTGACAGTGGAAAAGAAGAGTGTGCAACCGACTTTCATCCTAGAAACAGAGACGACATATATATAGGTCATGAGCGACGTTCTTCGAGGAGGAAAGAAAAACGCCACCTGGAATCTTCCGATTCAAGAGATTATTCTCGTTACAGTTCACCAGAATCGTCTCCTAAGAGGAATCACAAAAATAAAATATATGGTCGAAGGCATGGGGAACACTAGAGGGGAAGTAGTTCGGAGAGAAAATCTCCGAGGGAAAAGAACTATCACGATCGTGCTAATGAGCAGGGCTGTGACCAAATGAATTTTCCCTCTGGGAACCAGCATGTCGACCAGCAGAATTTGGAATGGCAGCATCAGTATACTTTATCGTCCGAAGAAGGACTCTATTTTCCGAGCCATGAAAATTTGAGAGCTAATGTTTATAGGACGAGTCATATTAGAGAGCTTCTCCTTTGTTCTCGGAAATTCTAGCTGGCAACCTCCCAAAACATTTTGATATTTCGAAGCTAGAAAAGTTTGACGGGACGCATGATCCTGATAATCACATCGAGCAGTTCAAGAATTTCATGATTAATTTCGATGACGACGATAAATTACTGTGTAGAGCGTTTTCTCAAACTTTCAAAGGGGTGGCTTCCAAGTGGTATAACCGGCTTCCGCAGGGCTCGATAAATTTTTTTGACATATTCTGGAATATCTTTAGACAGCATTTTGTGGGGAGCAAGAAGTTTCGAGCTAATGGAGACACAATAATCTATTGTAGGAAAAAAGTTGATGAGAGCTTGAAGAATTACACCAACCGATTCGTTAAAACAAAAACGGACATGGAGTATTGTAAAGATGTTGTGGCACTCGCGGCATTCAGGATGAGGCTTCTCCTCAGACTATTAAAGGACACGGTAGCAGAAAGTCAGGCAATGACTTTTGGGGTATTATTGGATCAAGTTGAGAAGAGGATTTTAGTGGAGGAGACTCAGGCATCCGAGAAAGGATCAAGCGATCAGTTGGAGCATAACAAATTTCAAAGGACTGAGTCTAATAATCAAGGGTCGCGTACTAGAGTTCCAGCCAAGAGTGCGGGTCAGTATCCGCCGAGGCCGAGAACAAACTAACAGAACTATAGTAGTCAGCAAAACTATAACAAAGGCACGAGGCCAATTTCGAACAAATAGATTTGTCAGGACTATTTTGCGGAGTTAACGAAAAACGTGGCTACAATATTTGATAAGGCAAGATCAACGGTGCAGTTCAGAAAACCTTTTCCAATTTAAACTCCGAGGGAAAGCAGAAGTGCTAACAGGTTCTGTAAGTACCATGAGGACTAGGGATGGCAATGGGCCGTCCGCGGACCGGGTTCGGGTCGGCCCGCTTGAGCCCGCTTTTTTTACACTTGAGCCCGAACCCGGCCTGATCCGCTCCCGGGCTCATATTTTCAAACCCGAACCCGTCCGCTAATGTCAGTCGGTCAACCCGGCCCGACCCGCGAACATTAATTTAAATATTTTTTAATTTATTTTAAATATATTAATTTATTTTTTAAAAATATTATTTTTATTATATATAGAAATATTATTTTTTATATATATTTTATGATTTTCGGGCCGGAACGGGCCGGACAAATTTGAAACCCGAACCCGACCCGGCCCGGTTGCGGGTTACATTTTATGAACCCGAACTCGGCCCGTTCTAAGTTCGGGCCGGACAAAACCCGGTCGGGTCGGGTCGGGTTGGGCCGGACAAAACCCGGCCGGGCCGGGTCGGGTTGGGCCGGACACCACCCGAATCGCCACCCCTAACGAGGACATTGGACATGACACTAAAGAATGCATTGCTTTGAAAAAATAATGCAAGCTTTGATTGAGAATGGAATGTTATTAGAGTTTGTGAAAAACCACTCCCAGAAAAACGCTGGGGTAAAGGCTGTCCCAAAGATTCCTGATACAGCGATGGTGATTTCCGAAGAGGTTGATGTTTTCGATATTGAACAAGAGTATCTAGATCCCAATGAAGGGAGAAATAACTTGAACATGGTAGAGGAGGTTATTCCAAGAGGGAAAGTAAATGACCTGTGTGTTTTTTTCGAGTCGCTGACTGTCTTCGGAAGAGATACCATTGCAGGGAATTCTAATAGTTTGCGGAAAAGACATATGGTAAACTTGACCACACAAATTGAAGCAGGGGTTTCAGCGCAGATGCATCGCTTGCCCTCTCCCATCATATGTTTTGACGATGATTATATGAGGAATGTAGCAGGCCCAAGGAAGATGCGGTGGTTATCGCTGCGGGTATAGCTAGAGACCAAGTTCAGAAGATACTTATTGAAACGGGAAGTTTCACGAATATTCTGTTTATGAGTACCTACGAGAGTATTTCTGACCCGCCTGTTATACGGCGATCTGACAGAACTATAGTGGGCTTTACCGGTGCAACAGCGGTAGTCGTTGGAGAGTTTCAGTGTATGGTAGAGTTAGGCTGTGGTCCGTTTAAAAAGGAAGTTGAAGTGTTGTTTATAGTTGTAGATGCACCAACGTCGTACAATGCAATTCTGGGTCACTCTTGGCTGTCCATGATGCATGGTGTTATCTCGACGGTACACCAATGTCTGAAATATGTGGTATGAAACAATATAGGGACGATGGCTCGAGAGTGTTATCAGATAGCTCTTTCCTCGAAAGGAGTTTGGGGTGAAGTATCAGAAAAGGCATAGCAATTAAAAAGGGACTTCCTTGGAAGTCATTCTCTGTGATGATCCGAGGGAGACCCCCGGATTTCTGGTTCCGGAGGAAGATCACGCGGAGCATAAGTTTGAAGAGAGAAATTTTTTGAAGATTGGATTAAAACTTTCTTTTGAGTTCAGAGAAAGATTGACTGCGTTTTTGTTAACGAAGTTAAATATGTTTGCTTGGTGTGCACAGGATGTGACGGGAGTATCGCCAGAGATAATATGTCATAAACTTGAAGTACGGCATGATGTTCGACCTATTGTCCAGAAAAGAAGACCAGTTTCTCAGGAAAAGTCTGCAGCTATTCTCTTCGAAGTGGAACGGTTATTGAGCATAGGCCACATTCGAGAGTCGCAGTACCTCGTATGGGCCTCGAATCGAGTCTTGGTCAGGAAAAAGAATGTAAAGTGGAGGATGTGCGTGGATTTGACAGACCTGAATAGAGCTTGTCCCAAGGATCCTTTTCTAGTACCTCGAATTGAGCAGTTAATAGACTCTACTTCGGGTAATCGATTATAGTCTTTCATGGATTCTTATTCAGGATATAATCAAATCAGATTAGATGCAAAAGATGAAGAGAGCACATCATTTATCACCGGGAGACGATTATATTGTTAAAAGGTCATGTCATTTGGCTTGAAAATGCAGGGGCAACTTATCAGTGTTTGGTCAACAAAACCTTTTAGGGGAAAATTGGTAGGAATGTAGAAGCTTACATCGATGATATGCTGGTAAAACTTTTGCAGGACGAAAATCATTTCTCTGACTTAGGGGAAACTTTTAACAATCTGAGTAAAGTCAATTTGAAATTAAATCCAGAAAAGTGCATTTTTGGGGTACGATCGGGGAAGTTCCTTGGCTACATGATAAGTGAAAGGGGAATAGAGGTTGACCCAGAACAGATAAAGGCTTTCACAACTATGACGCAACCTCGGAATATTAAGGAAGTCCAGATTCTGACAGCGAGATTGGCAGCATTGAATAGGTTTATTTCTCGCTCATCGGATAAATGTGCGCCTTTTTTAAGGTATTACGGAATGCGAGACAGTTTAGTTGGACCGAGGAGTGTTCGGCCGCTTTTCGCCAGATTCAAGAATATCTGATGTCCCTGGAGATACTTTCCAAACCGTTGGTGGGAGAGAAGTTAATCGTCTATGTGTCAGTATCAGATTGCGCAGTCAGTACCGTTTTACTCCGGGAAGAGGTTGATATGTTGAAACCAATTTATTACGTCAGCAAAAGTTTGCTAGATGCTGAGAAACGGTATCTTAAGTTGGAAAAGTTAGCTTTAGCATTGGTAACAGCCGCTCGGAAAATGAGACCCTACTTCCAAGCCCACCCTATTGTCGTTCGAACAGCGTTCCCCTTGAAAGGTTTGTTACAGAGGCCGGATATATCTGGGAGAATGACGAAATGGTCAGTTGAACTAAGATATTTTGACATAACATTCGAGCCTCGGATGGCAATAAAAGCTCAAGTCTTGGTTGATTTCTTGGTTGAATTCCACTCAGAGAGGGATGACATGGAGATTGTTGACCACTCAGATAAGACAGAATAGTTGGTTCGAACGGATGGGGGGTCGAATAATTCTGGAAGTGGTGCAGGAGTCCAATTAATTTCTCCGGAGGGGATAGCCATGTTTCAGGCTATTCGATTCAGTTTTAAGGCAACCAATAATGAGGCAGAGTATGAGGCTGGGTTGGCGGGTTTACGATTGGCTCAAATATGTGGAGCCAGAAAGGTTAACTTGATCAGTGATTCACAGTTGGTGATAAATCAAGCTTTGGGGGAGTCTGAGGCAAGAAAAGATAAGTTGGTCAAGTACTAAAAGTGTTTAAAGACTTGATTGCCGAATTTGATGGGGTTCAATATGAGCATGTTCGAAGGGAGGAAAATATCGTCCCTGATTCATTGGCAGCGGCTTCACGATCGGAAGGTCATCCATGGGTCCTAATTCAGGAGCATCATTCGGTTATAGCCGGTACAGAGCATTCAATGAATATTAAGGAATTAAGCAATGTGATCACAAATGATTGGAAGTCAGAAATCGTTGAGTTCTTGGAAAAAGATAGTTTATCCACATAGAAGTCTGAGGCTAGGAGGGTCAGATTTAAGTCTCATGGTTACATTCTGTTAGGAGGAGTCTTATATAATAAATCCCTGAGCAGACTGTTACTCAGGTGTTTGGCTAAGGACGAGTTACAGTTTGTCCTATCAGAATTACACGACGAGGAAGGATCGGTCCATTGTGGGTATAAAGCGTTAATTCAACGGGTGTTTTTGGCTGGTTATTATTGGCCGACCATCTCTTCTGATGCGAAATACTTGGTAAAGCGGTGTGATACGTGCCAAAGATATGCCGACATAATACACAAGTCAGGGGTGCTTTTAGAGAGTATTTCAGAAGCAGTATTGTTTGATAGGTGGGGCATTGACCTAGTTGGGCCCCTACCAATGGCGTGGTGGAAGGCAAACCATAATAGTAGCAGTGGATTATTTTTCCAAGTGGGTGGAAGCAGAACTTCTAGCAGGAACAAAAGAAAAGGATGTAATCAAGTTTGTTGTCTCGAATATTTGTTGTCATTTTGGGGTGCCAATAAAAATCACAACGGATAATGGGCCTCAATTCGATAACAAAGAGTTTAAGAGCTTTTGCCTTTCCAGGGGAATACAGCAATGTTTTTCTGCCCCGTTCCATCCCCAAGCTAACGGTCACGTGGAAGTGACCAATCGAACGATTTTGGATGGATTGAAAAATAATTTGGAAGGAAATGCTGGAAAATGGCCCGATTATTTACAAGAAGTATTGTGGGCTTATAGGACAACGCCTCGAACTTCAACTGCTACATCTCCATTTGCCTTAGTGTACGGTATGGATGTTGTTGTCCCTACGGAAATTGTCTTCCCATCATATCGTGTAGCAGCTTACACGGAAAATTTGAACGATCAAAGCAGAGCCTTAGAATTAGATTTGGTGGAAGAGAAAAGACGAAGAGCGCAGTTAAAGTCCTTGCATTATCAAACGTTGATGAGGAGTAGGTATGCTTCGAAAGTAAAGCAAAGAGATTTCAAGGTGGGGGACAAAGTGTTACCAAAAGTTTTTCTGCACACCAAAGAGAAAAGTCTTGGAAAGCTGGGGCCAAACTGGGAGGGCCCTTATGAAGTCACGGAGAAAATAAAGCAGGGCACGTATAGATTAAAAGATAAGGAAGGGCGATATCTTAAGCATCCGTGGAACATCGAATATTTAAAATTCTACCTGGAATGAGGAAGAAATTAACATGTAACGATTATCTTTTGTGTGTATATTTAGGTTTACAAAAACAGCGAGGGCATACTCTTTCCTACCCTGATAGGCACAGGAAGGTTTTAACGAGGTGTCATTTTGAGCTGATCAATACAATTGCATTTTTTGCCTCGAATTATTCTTTCTGAGATAACAGTTGTGGTTGAGCTATTAAGATTAATCATTATAACATTATATAAGCTTGCCTTAGTGCAGGATCCAACGATTATTATGCTCAACATTGACATAAAATAACTATTCAACGCAAATTGGCACACATATATTTTTTCACATCAAAAGTGTGAAGTTACAAAGTTGTAAAACTTGCATTTCAAAAGTGGCATACTATAAAATTTGAGGAATAGGTCCTTCGGAAAATGAAGCACAAAAAACTTCTTAAGTGACCACAAAAACTGCCTTACAAGGACTTATACATAACTTGCCCAACCATGTTGACATCACTATTACAAATCAAACTAGTCAGAATGTTCCGAGGAGCCGCCATCTTCGGACTCTGAGGACTCACTGTTACTGACAACAATGTTAGGAGGACGAAGGTCGGGGGAGACAAACTTCCAAAAACCTCATAAGTCATACTTAGGGTATTCTGCATGAATTTGGGTGATCAGACCTGCTCGGGTGGTAGCATCTCAAGTGTGGAGATTGTCCACACACTTGGCCGCATAGGCATTCACAACTTTTTCTTTCTCAGTCTTAACTTGTTGAGGAAAATCTTCAACTCTCTTCATTAACTTTTTTCTGTCCTCCATAACAACCTCGTAATCAGCAAGACAATCCTTAAATCCCTTGCATGCAAGTTGGTGAGCTTTCTGGAGTTCTGTCAGAAGTTTCTCTTGAGCCCCCGTCTTCTTTTGGTAGAGATCCCTCTCTTTCCGGCAGTATTTTTCGAGCATAAGGATGTAACTTTCAGAGGCATACAGTCTTTCAAAAATTGCATCCGCCTGACTCTCTAAAATGAAGTGTTGTTTATTTGCCTCATCAAGTTGAAAGGAATCAAGGGAAGCCTTGAACTTATAATGGTTTTTTTGGTCTTCCAGATGTTGCATTCTTCTTTCCTTGTTGACAGAAGCATGTAGTAAGCGGCGAAGACTTAGCAAAAATTCATTATGCTGAGGAATCTCGAAGGAGCTGGAAGGTGAGCCTATTGCTGTGGGGTCAAAATCCGAAGACTCACCAGTTAAAATATTGAGGTCAACATTTTGAGGAGGATCTCTTCAGGGAACTGGGAGCGGTGCTAATGTAGGATAATTCTCAATTGGAGAGGGGCTTGAAGCTTGGGTAAGAGGAGAATTGGGTGTCTGACTTGTATTTTCTCTAGCTTATTTTTCAGGATCAGTTGACACATCTTGGGTCCCAGTACCGTGGGAAATTTCATGGACATCATCCTGTTTTTTCGCGTCCTCGGATATTTCTTGGATGGGTTCCAAAACAACTTTTTTCTTGGTTTCTTTTGCCTTGGCATCTTTGTTCTTGCTAGGGCGGAAAAATTTCTTTGGAGGAGAAATCGAAATGGGTGCAACGGTGTTTGCCGAAGAGGGTGGCTCCTGATTAGCAGCTAACCCTTCAGAATCTGACTAAAGGTCTTTTGTGGACACTTCCTCGTCGGAGTCATCAAGGTGACTTTTTGCACGGGAGCGCTTCGGAAGATAGATGACTATATCTTTTTTTCACTCGATCAAGAATCTCTTGTTGAGAGAGGGGTTCATTAATTCTTTCAGGCTCAACCGGTCAAGGGGATTCAGCCTCCAGAGTCGACTTTTGGCTAAGTTGTTATTCATAAAGCACAGGTGGAATTTGTTGTCCCAATTTTCTTTGGCCGACTGGCTGAGTTTGGTGAAGACGGTGGTCGCACTCTCAACATAGTCAGCGTATGGCTTTGACACTCCGGTTATAGCTACAAAGAATTTAAGTTAGTACATCATTATCCGAGGAGGAGAGGTAAACGAAGAAGTTAATGGACTTACATTTGTTGGTCCACATGAGAGATAGCTTGTGTGGATTCGAAGGAGTCGATTCAGATCCTGTCTCCCAATGACCAGAGAAGTACACAAATTGTTGCCTCCACTTCTTGTCAGTTTCTAGCAAGTCTTTCAACACTTTTTGTCCTCGGCCAAAATTTAATGAATAAAACGGGAAAAACGGGTTCTTTGCTAGGCCAGATAATCCGATGAGATCTTCCAAGGAAAATTTGTTGCCCAAGATCCTCGAAGCCATGATACATGCCATGAGGGTGAACCACATGTTGGGACCAGCTTGTGAAGGGCAGAGATCGATTTTGGCAAAGTATTCAATAAAAATGGATCTAAGGGATACCTTAACCCCCAGTTCATGATTTCCGTATAAACAACTAACTCATTATCCCTAACTGATAAAGGAGTCTCACCTTCCAAGGGGAATCTAATGTTGATGTACGAGGGGATACACCATTGGGTCTTCAACATGGTCTTTTCCAAAGGCAAAAAGTATTTGTAGGATATGTTGTGAAGTGCAACCATATGTTTGTTTTCGATTCCTCGAATGTTGTTGCCCGCAATGGCATCAAGTTTTAAGGGAAGAGTGATGTCTCCCTTAGATTTTGGGGCGATCCAATGAGCCTATTCTTCGGACATTGTTGGGGGAGCGGTGATCGTTTGACTAGAAGAGGCCAAGGGAAGGCCATTGGCCTTGCTCTGCTCTGGTTGAGCAATTGTTTGAGTTTCTCGTTCAGGATTATCCGAGGCAATTGCTTTCCCTTTATCAGCCAAGGATTTGTTTCGCATTGCTTGAAGATCGCCTTCGATAATGGTGGTTCTTGATGGAGAGAATCGAGGGCTCCCGGTTGCTAATATTGAGGGGGTGGCTGGAAGGCTTGATCCAGAAATGTCAATTTTCGGAGGAGGATTTTCAACTACTAAAGCCAAAGTCGGATCTGGGTTTCTGAGTGAGTTTCTTTGGCGCGCTTGCGTTCCTGAGACTTCTTTTTATCCTTGTGATGCCTTTTCCTCTTGTCATAAGAATGCTTATGATGTCTATCTTTACCCATGGATTCGAGGGGGTTGAGATCGGAAGTTTGGTTTTGGTGAGAAATTTTGAGGGATATGATAGCAGGAGAGTTTTCCGATGGAGGCCAGGAACCGTAGAAAGTGGTAACAGAAGTTTGGGGTTGAGGTTCAACGTACTCACCGGCAGCAACTTTCTCTTGAAATCTTTTACTGATTAATAGCCACTCTGGAATCCGACGAGGTTTATAAGCCAGCTTTCTCTCTCTAGAAATTTTAGAAAGAAAAGTTTGGAGTGTAAATGGAGAATGTCAATATTTATAGAGGAAGATGGGCTTTTAGGGTAAGATACATTTTCCTTTGTTTGCCTAGGGGCGTTATGGGTAACGTAGGCACAATTATCTTGGTTCAAAATACGATGGAGAAGATGAAGAGGCAATCCAATGATGAAAATTATTGGGAAACGGGATAAGATCTCTAAAAATATTTGGTGACAAGGAATTACGACTAATGACGTCATGAAAAAGGTGGGAGTTTGTTGATTGGGGTATGTGAGTTGGTACTGATAAATTCGACGATTCCAATTCGTGCAATTTATTAGCCAAGTATGGGAGGCTAAATTATGTTGAGACGATTAATTCCGATGAATAATATTGATGAGAGGCATGGTTCAAGCTTTGTTAAGACATTGCAAGGATTAGGGGGCTACCATCAACGATTGTAAACATTCTAATACTACTGGTAGTTTCAACTTTATCCCCGTACATAAACACTAATCCGGTGTAGAAATTAATGGAGATACAAGTGGCTCCAACGACCTCAAAAAACGGCATCTTGTACCTTATTACCTTGTAGAATTTTATCTATTATTAGCAATTTAAAAATATTCGTAACAAATCCAAACTAACTCGTTGTGCAAAAACAATTCAGTGATAATATCACTTTGGTATTCGTCCGACCTATGTCATTCGTAATAATTCAACATTAAATTCGCCTAACAAATATTACAACTGTGAGCAATCATGTTTATAGATCTTCCATTATTTTAGTTGAATAATTTATATGGTGTGCATGATCGACGAGTTCATAGGCTCAATATTTTCATCTATAGTGGTAAAAATAAATACAAATTCTAACTTTTTTTTTTTAGAAAAGTGTCCCAAATAAAAATGACCTTTATTCGGAATTTCACGATTTTTGAGCCTCGCATCTTTTACTGCGTTCTCTTAAAACCAAATAAAATCAAACTCAACCAAGAAAATAATAATTGAGATGATAAAAATTTGTAAAAAAGAATTCTGATTTTTTTCTAAGAATCTATAGTGTGAGAACAAAAGTTTAACTATAGCTCTTACTAATATTGTGTTTGATTCATAAAGATCCTAAAAACGTGCACGGACTCCAAATGGTATTTAAAAGCCTCAATGCAACTCCGAGCTGCCTTTTTTATTATTGACTGAATCCATAACGCATTAACGCTCAAGTCACTGTTATAAACCTATCGCTCCTTATTAATCAAACTAATTATACATCCCTCAATGTGAACTAGGTGATCACATAAGCTAAAACATACCACCATCTAAAATTAGTTTACAACAACTAAATGTATACCAGACTTAAAATTAAAGAAACAACCACCATTACACTAATCTTAACCAATAGATAGTTTCTTCGATCTTCCTTCGAATTTGAAATCTGGATTTGAGGAAGATGGTTTTCAAGATACATCTCTCAAAGTCTGAATTTATTGTTGGGATGGGCGTGGAAGGACGGACTTGACAAGCTCCTCGTTTATCTTTATAGGAAGCGGAGGCATAGACTTCATTACCTCCGGCAAATCATTCATGCTGCAGGTAGATGGTCCAAATTAGATATGCAGATAGAAATTAACATATACATCAATAGCTTTAACAGTAGTACTATTCATCAATTCATGCCGTATGTATATATTTATCCCCCTCATGAAATGCGACTACGTATCTCCTTAAGCTTTTACGCAACAAAAAGTTATTTGGTTGAGTTTATCTGTTAAGAAAAAACTAGCTTTTAGGCTTATAAGATCAATAAACCTATAAGAGCTAAACTTTTCCTTTAATTTTTAACTTCTTTCCTCAAGATATACTTTCACCGCATCCTTCAATATGCACCCTGTTTTCAAAATATCAATTTTTTGATTTTGTATTTCATTGCATACCAATATTATTATTAAAATGCCTAGTTAAATTTAATATCTAAGAATTTTGAGCTACATTTCTAGCTTGTAAGCTAGGCACCAAACAACCCGTTACAATGGTAGTTCTTCTGAAACAGAAAGACATGTACTAGCTACATTTCTAGCTTATAAGCTAGGCACCAAACAACCCATTACAATGGTAGTTCTTCTGAAACAGAAAGACACGTACTGTTCTTTCCGCAAACCAAAACCAAACATCACCATGCATGTCAAAACTACTTCAAAGTACCTAGAAATGAATTTTTCACCCTCGTGGCAAAACAAAGTAGAATTTAAAGATGGGCACCCAAGAACTTAAGGATCAACTAAGACGATAAACGTGCCAATCAATATATTGACATATACTGTCAATTTTATAGAAATAAATGCAACAAAGTAGCTTATATCACAAACATGTAGTATGCCAAAGAACTATTTCTTACAGATCAAAATATATGATGGAAATAGCTTACTCATTCAAGATTGAGAGGATATTATCCCGAGCTCTGCACAAAAGATTGATGTTTTCATGTGCCTGCTACAGATCAATATTGATCAGAAATCTTATATAGCTTAAACAAGAAATTTCCTACTTTGAGAAAATGGTTGTGAAAGGATAGTGGTTTTTACTGAAACGCGACTATTGGGATTCCAAGGACCAAAACCACAAAGTATTATCTATAGTTATTATTTTACATAGGGATATAAGAGCTCATAAAACACATAAATCAATAATTAAGGTTTCATAATTTCAGAGTTACTTATTGAAGTGCTGCTTAAGACATAAGTAACATATTTTAGCTTTACCTTTAAATTCGGCTTCTGGAAAGAATAATTTCTATCAAAATGTATTTTGGCCTTAAAAGATGTAATGTATGGTTATTTTATAAACACAAACTTTTACTTAAGAAAGCCTTAAGACTTAATTTCATACATGAAATTTTAATTTGGCTTGGACAATTTTGGTGGACTTGAGTCAAGTCACTTGACGATTTCATGTTCACTTACAGCATAGCATGTCACTAATTTGTGAACCATAAAACATGAATCGTTATGATTTCACACTGAAAATTACCATACTACGTTTCACAAGGGTGGCGTACTACATTCCTAAGCATATTCACCATGCCGGAGAGATCCATGTTTGAGAAGGGTCAAACCACAGAGAGCCAAATATCAGACAAATTCCTATAACTATTAGAAGCAATCATAATATAAAGTGATAACATATGACCTGAAGCACCTACCAAAGACAGTAAATAGGCATATCCCTATTAAAATAAACAAATAGATAAGCTTCATTCATTGAAATTTAAAAAACACAATTTTAAGAATATTTCTACATCTCAATGATTAAAACCACAAAGGGTCCATCCCCATACTTTTGGGGAACCCATTGTAACTATTAACAACCCCAGATGAAGAAAAATAACTGCTAAATTATAGGTAAAAACAAATACACTAATACAGATAATCAGAGATATCGGACAAACACCAGTCACCTGAAAAGATGCAAAATTTGTTGAGATTTGATTAAACATTTGAGCATTCTGCTCAAGAAGCTCGCCAGTCACACCACCAATGGCTGGAAAATAGAGGTCGATTTAGCTTAAATCAATATCAGGGGATAACTATAGTCATAAATCTTATAAAATTGCTAGACTGAATATAGGTTTGTGCTAATAAACTGCTCTTAATTAAGCCCCCTGTCCCCAAGGGCAACTGTTGTGCAGTGTGGCGCCATGCAATATGGTGTAGCACAGAGCAATAGGGGGCGACTTAACGACTTTGAATCAACCCAATACTATATGCCATAATTAAAATTTCTTATTACCAAGCACATAAAAGAAATTGTACGAACCTTTGTATGAAATATCATCATCATCATCCATGGAGATCATTGGTGGAGTGTATGCCTGACCATTAGAACGAGCAGTTATAAGGGTCGAAGCCTTTGCTGTAGAATCCATAGCCTTTTCCTGAGAATTACATATTTTCTGCTTTTTAAGATTTTGTATGCATGAAAAGAATTTTCCTATATAAACAAACATCATAACCCTTCTTGTCGCTTTAAATTAGTTTTCCCAAGATAATCAAGGTTTTGTATGCAGAAAAAGAACATTCGTGTATAACCCTTATAGGTAAAAGAATATGATATAGCAAGGAAGTGAGAAGATGGTACCTTTCTATCTTTATTTTTCCTCCCAGAACTATGATCCTCTTTCCTACGTTTTCCATTTTCCTTTTTCTGAAAATAGATCCATATGCAGTAAGAATCTAAAAACTAAATCACCAAAACACAAAGTGGATAGTATATCTCAGTCCTTCCTTACTATCTTTAATTCTAAGTTCTGAAGAAAGCTCCTAGTGTCATAAAAAACAGTTTCTTGAATGGGTTCCCAGTTACACATTCTTGTTATAAAAAAACCTACTGGTACTACATATTAATCTCCAAAATAGATAAAATAGTTTGAAGAAAACTTCTCTTAGTTCTGTAGACTTCAAAGTATGCTTAAAAACTGCTTTGTTTAGCTTTTTCTTTGGCATACCAAGTGTAAAAGAAGCATCAACAAGTTCCAGTTGCTCTCATAATGGAGCTAAATTAGCAACTTCAATCATATCAAATGACAATAACAAAACAATAAACATCAAGAAAGTCCAGGTCTTACAGACATCCATCTACAGCGCAGTGCTACATCCCTAACAGTTTTGTCCTTCAATTCCCTTGAAATCTTAGCATAGCGAACAATGTTTGAATCTGATGCCAACCTACAAACATTAACACCGTCAGTACAAATGGATTGCTAAACCCTAGAGATTTAGCAAACACAAACCTTAATTTTACATTTCTTCGTATGCCTCTCTTTGCAAGTCATCAACAAGATATAAATATAGTTCTAATTGATAATAAAATCACAAGAACAGGCAAAGCAATCTTATGATTTAAGAGCTCAAATCGACCAGTAAGCTAGAACCTAACATTTAGTAAAACTGCATATATACTACTTACTTGACGAGCAAATCGTCTAAAATGGACTGTTCATCTGGATCCCAATCGACAGCTAAACCAGGGTTGTGCTTTAAAGCAGCAGCTGTTTTGGAGTTATCTGGTTTGGGTCTTGTTCTAGCTCCTCCGTTGTTGGTGGTCGATTTTTTAGAGGAAGAAGATTGAATTTGCTTGGTTGAAGCATCTTCTTCGTCTTGCACTGGTTGATTCGCACTTGCAGCCATTGATGACACAAAAATTGTTAAGAAATATAAATTATAGAGCACAGCACCCTTTTGTCTTCTCGGTCATAAAGAATGAGTAACTCTTGATTAGACGGTGTTGTCTTGGAGAGTAGCTGATGTCACTCTCTTTTTGGAAATCAAAGTTTAGGATGACAAAAAGAAATGCCCGATCCGTCCGCCCCCGGTTTTGGGTTTTACTCATCCCAAAACAATTTCGGATCGTGTGTGTTAGAAGTGACAAAAATAGACAGCTACACTGAAGATCAGAGTCGGTGAGGTTTTGAATTTTCGCAAAAGCTGTTTTCTTTTATTCGGTCGGTTAAATACCATGATTAGATACCAAAATTGGTAATTTGTATAAAAAACATCCGACCTTTAAGTATTTTCATTTTTTTTTTCCAAGAAATTACATATCTATAAATGTTGAAGAAAATGTTACATAAGTTTTGATGTTTATGAGCCAATAGCTCATTGAATTATACAATGAAGAAGTTACAAATTGAAGATCTAAAATAACTTAGACTTTAAATCTTCTTCTTCGTTGATGCACCTTATCTTCTTATTTGAGTTCTCTTATCCCTCCTTATTTTATCTTCATCTTCTTGTAGCTTCATTCGACTTCTCCATCCTTAATATGCCTCACGGATTACAGCTCTTCATCTTTTACTTCTTTGCTGGTAACCTGAAACCTGCAAAACAAATATATGTAGTTAAGTCCTACGACTTGCTAAACAATGTCAGATAATTCGCAGAAGTAAAGAAACAGATCTGGTATTAAGTATAACGAAAATTTCCTAAGCCCAAGATATCAGCCCTTAATATGCTAGATAACTCACTAAAGTTATGCTGAGATTGAATACAAAAACTGTTTTTAACTTTCAAAGCATGTTTAGACAGCCAATCTGCAGCCAGATTTTGCTCCCTATAAATGTGTCTAATAGTCATTTGTGAAACTATCAGCTGTCTGCAACATAATAAACTATGTTCTAAGTACCAAGGACTCAAACCAGAAGCTAGCATATTAAACAAAGCTAAGCAATCTAATTTAATATCAACTGACTTAAGACCATTCTCTTTACAATATGTTAATCCATTTAATAACCCAGCAATTTCTGCACAAATAGGAGAACTCTTTCCTATCACATCCCCCTTAGCCTTTATTATATTACCTAAATTATCTCTTATTATAAAACCAAAACTAGATTCACCGTTGTTTAAAGAAGATCCATCAAAATTAAGCTTGACACGATTACAAGCAGGCACAGTCCACTTAATGTACATGAAAGGTTTGACAAGCTTTATATGATTAAAACAACCTAGCTGTTTAGCTGAACTAAAATCAGGAGACCAATGCTTCTTAGCTAATACATGAGCCAAATCTAATGAAGTAAGCATTAACATGATCTGCTTCACAATCTGTTTATGTGAAGAAATAACATTACTATGCCTATATTTATTCCTGGCTTTCTAGATACTCCAAATAATCATAGAAGGCAAAACAGTTCTAATATGAACTCTTTTAGGAGTTGATAGAAACCAAATATTCACAATGTGATTAATAGTCATGTGTTTTCCTATTATGATATTAAACTTTTCAGTAAAGAAATTCCATACCAGCCAAGCAGTGTCACAAGAAACAAAAACATGATGCAAAGATTCAGTGTTATTACAGAACATACACTTACTAAAACCTTTTGTTTGAAGTATAGTGTCCACACTAATCAAATTGTTTAAGACTCTCCAAAGACAGAAAGAGCATTTTTTAGGAGATAGATTGTTCCATATTTTATCTTTAATAATAGATGTAAAATGTTTTTGCCTTAGTTCTAACACAGTCTCTTTTAATTTAAAGGATCCATCACTAGACAGCTTCCAAATAGCAGAATCAGAAACATTTAGATTAATATGAGTTGTAATGATCTTATCAACATATTGTAAGGGCAAACTATTTTGAAGCTTAAGTATATCCCAAGTATCATTAGTGATATATTTACTGACTTTAGTTTACTGATAATGATGATAATTAGTATCAGTTAATAAGATTAATGGTTTCATGTCATTCTATTGATCTAGCCAGAAATCTATATTGCCTTGACCTAATTTCCATCTAACATGCTTCTCTGCCTCTAGTCTAACTTCCAACATTCTTTTCCAAACTTTCGAATCAGTATTCCTTAATCTAGCTTGCAAAGGATGAATATCATTACAATACTTAGAATGTAACAACTTAGACCATAAGGAACTTTTACTTCGAAAAGAGAACCATAATTTATATGCAAAGGCATCTTGAATATCATCTAAATTCCTAAAGTTAAGACCATTCTCCTTGAATGGCTTACATAGGCTAGACCAGTTTGTCCAAATCATACTTCTATTAAGATCATTACAGCCCCAAAGAAACATATTTAAAAGCTTATTAAACCTAGAAACAACTTTTAAAGGTAGTTTAACTGATTGTAAGTAATATATAGGATAAGACATAAGTACTGAATTTATTAATGTCATCTTACCACCAAAGGATATATGTTTACAGTTCCAGTCATGAATTTTATCCTTAACCTTCTCTATTAAGCCTTCAAAATGTTCAGCAAAGTTATTAGAATGAATTGGTATACCTAAATATGTAAAAGGTAACTTAGAAAACTTAAATCCTAAGAAATATTTAAGATGTTCTAATCTGATTCTGGTTATTTTAGATGAAGTTAGAAAAGTAGACTTTTCTTTATTTAACTGCTGACCAGATAACTGTTGATATAAATCTAAAAAACAAACAAGGTTTTTAACACTAGGCAATGATCCATTTAAAAATAATATTATATCATCTGCGTAGGCAAGGCAGCTAATATTCAAATTACTTCTCATACTATAAGGCTTAATTTTTTTCTGATCTATCAACAACTTAATACCTCTAATGAAAAACTCTTCAGCAATAATAAATAGGCAAGGTGAGAGGGGATCACCCTGCCTAAGACCATTTTTAGATCTAAAATAACCAGAAGTTATTCCATTAGTGATAACAGAGAAAGAAACATGTTCTATAGACTTTCTTATTAAGTTGATTACAAGATTATTAAAACCAAAGGCAGACATAACTTCATATATAAATCTAAACTCAAGTTTATCAAAAGCTTTTGACATATCTAAACTTAGAATAAGGTTATCACCCCTAGTTTTCCTATTTAAATCTTTCACTAACTCCTGAACTATTAAGATATTTTCCTGAATCATTCTATTCTCAATGTATGCACCTTGTTCATCTGAAATTATTAATGTTAGGAGCTTAGCTATTCTACTTTGTATCAATTTAGAAATTAACACATTAAACACAGAACAAAGACTAATTGGTCTGAACTGAGTCCAATATTTGGGTGATTTAACTTTAGGTATAAGACAAATCAAAGTAGAGAACATGCCTTTAGGAATATCTGAACACAAGAAATAACATTTAACATCTTTATTTAAATCAGATTTAATTATAGGCCAACAAGCAAGATAAAATCTGGAGTTGAAACCATCAACTCCAGAAGCACTGTTTTTATTTAGAGATCTAATTGTATCATATAGTTCTTCAAAAGTAGGTACTTTCAATATACTATCATTACATTGTTCTGTTAAAATTTCTGGTATTACACTTCTAACAATAGACAGATCATTAATTGGTGAAGTCTTGTTCAACAAGTTTTTAAAATAACCTACAGCAGAGAGACCTGTCAACTCCTCATTTTCTACCCAAATATTATTTTCATATATCCCATTAATTATGTTCTTAACTTTCCTTTTCTTAACATAATTGTGAAAAGTTGAAGAATTGTTATCACCCTCAGCAGTCCAATTGACATAACTTTTTTTACACCAATAAATTTATTCTTTTTCAAGCAAAGTTATTAAAACAGCATTCAACTCTTTCAATTTCATTTGATTCTCGTCACAATTATCTTCCTCAATCATAATTTCAGTAAGTTTAATTTCATCCTCAACTTTATTAATATTAACAAAAATGTTACCAAATGTAACTTTATTCCAATTTTGTAGATGCTTTTTCAATCTCTTAAGTTTAGACCAGAAAACATACATATCAGAAGAGTCACTTAATGGTATAGACCAATTACTGTCTACAGTTTTAAAAAAATCATCATGCTTTAACCACATGTTTTGAAATCTGAAAGATGTTTTTTGAAAGTTATTTTGTTTTAAAATTGTTATTAACAGTGGTGAATGGTCAGAGCAGGTTCTGGCCAAGTGATCTACCCTAGTAATATTAAAAGTATCTCTCCAAAGTTCATTATATAAACATCTATCTAACCTTTTCCATTTATGCTTATTTGTCCAAGTAAAACTAGAGCCTACATAACCAGGGTCTTCCAATTTACAGTCAAAGATCATTTTATTAAAATCATCTAGGCTTTTAGTATGCAGATTATTACATGCTCTTTGTTCACTAATGTTAGATATAGAATTAAAGTCTCCTACGACTAACCAAGGCAACATATTTACAGATAAAGTTCTAAGCTGATTCCATAGAGTTAACCTATGACTAATGTTACATTTAGCATACACGACAGTAAGCAAAACAATCTCCCTATATGCAGAGTGACTAATTCTAACATTTAAAAGCTGCTCAAAGTTATCTAACAGTTCAATCTTAAAGCCATTCCTCCATAAAATCCATACTTTGTTACTTATGTTTGCCTGAACAGATTCAAAACCTAATTTAGAACAAATTTCTAGACCTCTATCAACTGCCACCATAGGCTCTTGCAAAGCTAATATATTAATACAATGCTTCTTAGTTAAATTCTTGATTATTCTAATAGTTTTAATATTACCTAATCCTCTTACATTCCAATTTAACATTTTTAAAGTCATTCTAAAGATTATTTTGAGGGTCCTAAAGATCCTTTAGAGTTTCTGGTTTTAATAACAAGCTTATTCATAGAAGATCTTCTAAGCAAACTATTCAATGAAGGCTTATTCTTCTTCAAGAGATGCAGGCAAACTTAAACTTCCATCACAGTTATTTCCTTTATGTGAATTAGGGGAGAGACTTAATCTACTCCTAATAGGTACAGACTTAAAATCATCTACATCTTCATTCAATAAAGCATTAAAGGGGTTATTTAAATTCATGGATACAACTGCATTTTCTATATCTCTTTTTGTAACCACACCAGGTTCAAGTTGTTTAAAAGCAATTAAGTTGTTATCAACAACTACAACATCATGAGAATTCAATGCATCTAATATCATATCATTATCAACAGCAGGATCACATGTTAAAGAGATGTTATTTTCTGAAACATTATCTGATTCAATAGTTTTAGATGCAATTAAATTCTTATTATTAAGTTCAGTCTCATGTGAAGTTCCAGTATCAAAAGCAGGATCATGCAAAACATTATTATGTAAAACAATATCATGTTCACAATTTTTACCAATCATCATAGATTTATCCATTGCAGACATACTAACATTATAATTATCAATAACAGATTGAGTATCCATGTCAAACTTATTAGCAGATGCAACATTTAATATATTAGAAGACTTAACAGCATTAGAATCTACATTTATACATGCAATTTGTCTAACAATATCACTAGATTTTTCAACTTGTTGATGGGTTTCTGTAATTTCATTAACATATGATATATTATGCAAGGATTGACTATCTATGTCAAACAAATTAGCAGATGCAACATTCAATGTATTAGGGGACTTAACAGTTAAACCAACATTGGAATCATCATTTACACATGCAATTTGACTAACAATATCACTGTGCTTCTTAACATTATTCAGAGCATCAGAAACATTATCAATTAACTGTGTATTCATATTTTCAGGATTCTCATTCATTTCAGATTATCCATTAATGTTAACATCTTTATTATTAATAGGTTTAGGCATCCAAACATTAGAATTCTTTTTATCCTTAGATTTGATTACAATCTTTTTTAAGTTTTGTGTTTTCTTAAAATCTAAATCATCAGATTTGCAAGCACTGTCCTTATGACCTAAATGTCTACATTTTCTACAATATGCTGGTTTATTCTTATAGATTATGTCTTGCCAATAGCCCTCCCTTTCCCCAAAACAAACCCAAATCTTTTGAGGAAGGACACTGGAAACATCTAAGATAGTCCAAACTTCACAGTTATTGAAACTAGCCCTATTTTTGCTAGGCAACCAAGAATTTAAAGGAACACCAACAGCCCTAGCTAGATTTTCTATTGTATCTATGTTATACATATACTCAGGTAATTTCGGAAAAGAGACCCAAACAGGAGTCAGGGGAGATTCCCGTTTGGGATTGAAATCTGGACTCCATTTCAAAATCCTAAACACATGCTGACCCATAGATCTGACGTTGTATTTCCAGAAATTTTTTACATCTAGCATATTTTCGAATTCAACAAAAAATGTGCCTAAAATCCATCTTATATAAACTGTAATTACCTAAAAGTTTTAAAGAAACTAAGAACCCTCTAAACTCTACCACAGAAGGATAACCATAAGAAAATTTAGCTATAAGGGTATATTTAGATAGAGAATTAAGAATGGACTTATCTTTTTCGCAAAACCTCACATAGGTATATCCGTCCTCAGATCCTACCTCCACTTTGTCATGCTTGAAACCCCCAGAAGACTCAGCAAGAAACGGCCGCTCCTCCTTTCCCATTCTAACAGCTTCAGCATACGATCTTGAAGGTTTAATCAACTGCTTAGAAAACTCTGATTCGCCTATCTGAGGTTCTTTAATCAGAGACTCGTTTCTTTCAAAAATCGGATTTTCGAAGAAGCAAGCCTCTGTGATATGGTTGTTTGGAAGATTGTGTTGTGATTTTGGTCGATTTTGTTCTTCATGATGAAGAACGACAGTAGATTTTGACATTTTTCGATTTGGGGCTAGATCTGAAAATGGCGATGAAGAACAGAGGTTGATTTGGGGCTAAATCTGAAAATGGCGATGAAGAACATAGGTAGATCTGGGGCTAGATCTAGGGCTAAATCTGAAAATGGCGATGAAGAGCAGAGGTTGATTTGGGGCTAGATCTGAAAATGGAGATGAAAGTGGCAGAGATACCACATAGGGTTTCGATACTGATTGTGAGACTGAGAATAGAAGCTGAGGAGATAGTCTTCTCAGTTAATAGTCTTGGCCAATGGCCTAGAAATCAAGATCCGATTTTAGGTTTCTTGGAGGCCTAAAATCTTTCCCCCCCCCCCCCCCCCTTTTAACCTTTAAGTATTTTCATGTCATGAGTATGAACTATTGTATTGTATAAAGATTGGCAAGCATTTAATTTTAGTTTTTGTAACAATTATTGTTTTGTTTTTATACCATAGTAATAGTCGCATAGATTACAAAAATTTGAAAATAAAATTACCTTTCTATTCTTCTTCTACTCTATTTTTTTCATATTTAATAAAAAAAAATTAAAAAAATGTTTTAAAAAAATAATTTGTTTAAAAAATTAGAAAAAAATGAATTTTTAAATTGTTTTAAATAAAAAATTTTCCAAAAAAAACATTCATTTCAAAACAGATATTTCAAATATTTTAAAAATGTGATTGGACGTTCTAGGTATCTCTCATAAACATATATTCATTAACTTGAGGAAGGGAGTACCAAAGGAGAGATATAGGAAAGTTCCAAGGTCAAGAACTGTCATTAATGGTGGTTCTGATCAAGCTTTTTCTTCGCTGATTGCTTCCTTCTTCGTTTTTATATCTCTATCATGGAGATATATAATAATGCGGTTTTTGAAGAAGAATTTACAGCCTTTTGTTCAAGAAGCAAAACACGGTCTAAAGCAGGTAAAGTAGGGAAAACGTTTGATGAGACAGTAAAACAATCTACACCTGAGCCAAGCAAAGAAATGATATATGAGTCTATCTGCTACAAAAAAATTATATTTCAATTCAATAGTCAAGAAATGTTAAATAAAGGTTGGTTAAGTCATCAAAGGTTGCTCTTGTGGGAAAGATTTCGGATGGAAAACCAAAGAAATGGATTGTGGATAGTTTCCTGGATACTTTAAAACTTAAAGGTTGTTTTAATTTCTTTAAATGGGATTCTCGTCACATAATATTTGAGTTTAATCTCCGGGAAGATGTTGCTAAGTTATGGGAAAGAAGAATTTGGTACTTGGGAAGTGCCTTGATGCGAGTTTTTGGTTGGACGCTGGATTTTAATGTTAAGTTTGAAAGTCCAATGGCGCTTGTTTGGATAAGGCTTAAACGGATACCAGAATTTCTCTATGATAATCATATAATAATTGAGGTTGTTCTACTCTTGGCTATCCCCTACAAAATCAAATTTTCTGCTAAGAACAGGGCTTGTAATAATGTTGTTTACGCATTGGTTGAAATGGATGTGGCTGTTAGACTTCACTCAAAAGTCTGGGTGAGATTTCGCCAAAATGACGGGTGTTGGCTGAATGTCTCATACAAGAATCTTCCTAAATATTGTTCTGTTTGTTATCATCAAGGACACAATCAAAGTGAATGTGTTAAGAAAGAAAATATTAAGAACAATGTTTCCGCTAGAAATGTTAACCTTGAATCTTCATTAATAAAAGAAAATGTTTACAAAGAGAAAATGTCTAAAACAAGAAATCTAAATGATACAAGTATGGTCTACATCCCTAAGCTTAGGTCGATAGTGATTGAAAAAGAGTCTTCTGTCTCCAAATTGAATGCTACTGAGGAGAAAAAAGAATAGTCTTTATGCTTGAAAGGAAATCTAGACCTAGATCTTCAAGTCCTCAAGAAAATGTCTGATCCTCAACTTAAGAGTGGAGATATTAAGGAACCTGCAGATGAAAGAGAAGTTATCGAAGCTTTAAAAGATATAAGTAAAACCATGGATTCTAAATCTCAAGAATCTAGCTTTCTTTACTCAAGTAATCTTTCTCTTATCAAAGAAAATATCGGAAACGAGTGTACCTCTCCTGTCACGATGATTAGTCTGGATTCTCCCACTTAAAAGAGTTTCAAAAATATCCTGAAAAAAAACTGAAGACTGTTAATAAAGGGAAAAGGCAAAGTAAAAGGGTTTTAAAATCTTTGCAATTTACAGGTATAAAAAAGAAGTACAAATCAGTATCTGATAATGATTAAAGTGCTAAACTGGAATGTTCGAGGAATAAACAATAATCCTAATGTGGGTAGACTAAAAGACATCATTTTTAAGGAAAAAGTGAAGATTATTGCCATCCAAGAGCCTTTAGTTAAAGTTGAAGCTCAAGGGGAGGTGGCTGCCAGGTTAAACTTTCCTAACTTCTGTGCTAATTTTACTAATAAGATTTTTATTTTTTGGTCTACTAATATCAATATTAGTGTCCTTACTAATAGAGATCAGTTACTTCATCTTGAAGTATGTTATCATGGTATCCTTAATAGTTTTGTCATGACCGTTATCTATGCAAAATGTAATCTAGTTTTGAGAAGAAATCTTTGGACTGATCTGAAAATTATCTCTACTGAGAATTGGGTATGGTTTACCATGGGAGACTTTAATGTTGTTGCGTCTGCTGAGGAGAAAATGGGTTGCATCACTCTGTGTCAAAGTGGAATGGATGATTTTGTTGAAGTCATCTCTGAGTGTCATTTAGAAGATGCAGTGTTGTGGGTTCCAAGTTTACCTGGAATAAGAACATGAAATGGAAACGCTTAGACAGGGTGATGTTCAAACTAAATGGGCTGACTATTTCCTATATAAGTGCCCCTATGCTTATAAGTGATTCTTGTACTATTGATAGACCTATAAGCAACAAAATAAGTTTTAAGTTTTGAAACATGTGGACTTCTGATTATTCATTTCTTAATACGGTTGAAAAGAATTAGAACTTAAGACTCAGTACTACTCCTAATAATATATTTTGGTACAAAATGAAAAGACTAAAAAGTTGTCTTAGAAACTGGAATAAGAACCAATTTGGTAATATTTAGTAATATCAAAGAGGCTGAAGAAAAGGTTAAAAATATGGAAATTATGCATCAGAATAATAATAATAATAATAATAATAATAGTGTTGCTAATGTTAATCTTAATAAGGCTATTGATATGAATATTAAGGCTATAAGAATTGGAAAGTCTTATTGGAAGCAGAAATGCTATAATTTTTTGCTTAAATAAGCTGATGGTAACACTAAAGTGTATCATGCATATGTTAATAAGAAAAGAAGGAAAAACTCTATAAAAGGCATAAAAGTTGGGGATGACTGGTTATATAATGAAAAAGATATAGGAAATTCAGCTGTTAGTTATTTTTCTACTTATCTGTCTGTTAGCTCTTATAGCAGTAGAGATGAAGAAGCTGAGTTGCTGTCAGACCCTATCCTGGATGCCATTCCCAAGATTATTTCTGAGAAGGACAATAAGATCCTTATGAGGCCTGCTAATGAAGAAGAAATTTCGGAAGTTATCATTACTATGAAAAATGACAATGCTGCAGGTTTGGATTGCTATAATATTACTTCTTATAAAACTTGTTGGCACACTATTAAAAATGATTTTTGTAATTATATCACTTATTTTTTGGAGGGTTATAAAATGCCTAGTGGTATGTTTGCCACATGTATTATCTTAATTCCTAAAAATTCTAGTCCTATTAACTGGGGTAACTACAGACCCCGTTAGTTTATGTACCATGTATAACAGAATCTTCTCTATGGTTTTAAATAATAGGCTTTCGAGTGTTCTGCCTAACATTATTTCTAACACCCAAAGTGCTTTTGTAAGAAATAGATCTATTCATGAAAATATTTTGATTGTCAAAGAATTGGCTTTTGATTTAGATAAAAAGCCTAAAAAGTGACCATTATGGTTCAATTGGACATGTCAAAATCTTTTTAACAAAATGTCCATTCCCTTTATTATTAAAGTTTTAAGACTTTTTGGTTTTTCAAACAGGTTTACTTCTCTCATTTATGAAATGATTGGTAATGTAAAACTTTTTGTTATTATCAACGGTAATAGCTATGGGTTTTTCAATTCTAAAAGAGGCTTGAGACAAGGAGATCCATTGTGTCCAAGCCTCTTCATTCTTGGTGAAGAAATTTTTCTTAGAGGTCTTAACAGATTGTTTGAGTTAAATAGTTTTATGCAGTTTACTTCTAGGTCCAGTATGCTCATTCCTTGTACAGCCTTTGCTGATGACATAATTATTTATACTAACAGTTTACCTAGGTCTATAAATACTCTAAGTTTTTTCTTAGACAAATATCAAATCGTTTCAGTTCAGAGTATTAATAAAGAGAAAACTAAAGTGATTACCTCAAAGAAATTGCAGCTCTACAGACTTAATAGTATAGAGAACTCAACTGGCTTCACTACTGATTTTCTCCCTGATGAGAGAATAAATGACTAGGAAGAATATTGGATCTTGGACCTGATGTGACTAGAGTGAGAGCGTAGAGAGAGAAAGTGGAAAGAGAATATTATATTGTAGAATGTCCCACCTACCAAGAATAATGGTCTCCTTTTATAGTAGGGAAGGATGGACCCATTAATGTCCTTGGTGGGCTTATTTTATTTCTCTTTTGGTCCTTCATCAAATACATTGTTTACAAATTATCCTCTAATAAGCAACAAATGCTATTATAGTCACATTAATTTCCTTCTATTTGGTGAGAAATTAAGTTGCAAAGAGTGAATTTAGAACAGAGAATCCACAGTGAGAATTTCCAAAAGTGAAAAGTACCTCTGAATATTTCATAGGTCAAAATAACTCTTTCAGCCTCTTTAAATAGGCCAGGTGAGTTAGTTAGAGAAAACGGTTACATATTGTTAAATTTACAACTTTACCCCTAGGTTCTTCCTAAAGTCTAATTTAATCCTATAATTACAGCATTTATCACTTTAGTCCCTAAAGAATACTTTTCCTTATCAGTAGCCCCCCTAGTTCTTATATATCTATGTATAAGAACTATTAGCTCTTCGAACTCTTCTTCGGATCAGCATTATTTTATATCTTTATTATGATTAAATCCAATAAACCAGGAGTCTCTTCGAACTGGCGAGTAAGTGCAAATGAATTTCTCAACTGCCCCGAATTCAACTCCTCATCGAATTTAACTTCTTGTGGTACTGCGTTGCCTTTGATTTTTACACCTGATTACTTCACACATAGTTTAACAACACTTCGAAATTTCTAAACTCTACTCGATGGACTGATTAGACTGCTAGTAGTAGACCTGTGACATCATTAGTTTCCTTTTCGTTTCATATTCCAGCGAATGAGAAGAGATTACTTGTTCCTTGCTTTCACATTCTCGATGTTACTCTTTACTCTATAAATACTCAGCTATTCATTCAGTAAGAGCTTTTTAGAGAATCCACCTTTGAAACATCTCCAGATTGTTCTTCATCTTCAACCTACTCATCTTCAACCTGTTCATCTTCAACCTGCTCATCTTCAACCTGTTCATCTTCAACCTGCTCATCTTCAACCTGTTCATCTTCTCTTGTTCATCTTCTCTTGTCTTACCAAGCAACCTTTCATACCAAAAACCATTGTATGAGAAGATACCCTAGATACAATAGATTCAAACCCAGAAGACCAGTAAGATCAAAGAAAAATCTTTTTCCTGGTTCCAGTAACCAAGTATTTGGGGCCTACGATTATCTTTGTATTTCTCGAAGAGCCAAAGAATACAAAGCTGCTGGGTTGATCTATAACGGTCCTCACTCTTCCTGCACCACTTTTAAATATGGCAACTTTAATCCAAACCTTGCTACTTCGTCTTCGCCTCTAACTTCTAACCCAGAAAGTAGCTCAACGACCTCTTCTCTCCAAAATCCCACCAAACTTTCACTACTAAGACCTCATCGGAAACCTAAAGTAGTTACTTTAGACAAACCACCCACTTATAACAAATCACAACTTAAATCACCTGTCCTTCAATTCGAAGAGACAAAAAACCCTCAAACCAAAACACTTCCTCCTCAATTCGAGGCTATTAGAGCTAAACGTTCCAAAAAATCATCTTTCTTAGTAATGGGTGAAGAAACAAAAACCTCTTCCACTCCTCAACACTCTCCTCCTCCCCCACAAGAAATGGATGATACTACACCAGAGTGTAGTCAGCCAATTCCTGTGACTCAACAAGAAACACAAACTCGAAGTCACTCCGAGGAAGATCATAAAAAGGATGATTCAGAAGCTACTGAATCTGATGCCGAGGAGGAATCCGAGGCCGAAGGCGTAGCTCCTCCAAAGAAACCTCGAGGGAAAAAAGCTCTTATTACTCTTCCTGATAATGTTGCTTCCTTAGTTCAAGAAAATCTCAAGCCTCTTTCTGCCTGGTACATTCTTGCTTTGAAGAATGTATCTTACAGTTACTACCTCGAATCAGAGAAGGAGCAACTCAGAAAACTATGGGGGTTAACTGACAACATGATTCTTCGATTACCAGTTGAAGGAGAGACACCCTTGAACTGTCAAAAAGATGAGCTAGTAGTGTACCCTGAGCTCTTCAACTGGGGACTTCGGTTTCCCCTTGATCCGATGATAGTAAAGTTCTTTGAAATTCACCAACTGTGCCCAACCCAGGTTACTCCGAACTTGCTCTTTACTTTATTTTCAGCAATCATGGTATCAAGACTTGGAGGCATTCCCTTCGAAATTGAGGACTTCATTTCAGTAACCAAAATTTCAAATGGCCCAGTTCTGCCATTTTATTACCTAACCCTTGAAGACAATTTAAAAATCATTGACGACCTCCTCGAAGCTGACAAGATCTGGAAGCAAAGGTTCGTCTTCCTGTCAGGTGCCTGGGAAAATGGCAAAGATATTTCCGATGCCAACCCTTCTAAACTTACTCTCACCTGGAGAGACAATAGTAAGTGATGTTTTTCTTTATTTATGTGATTGCTTTTGAATCAATTTATCTGGCTAACTATTTGTCTCTCTTCAGAAATTCCGAGGCGATTTAAAAGTCGTCGAAAAGAGGCCAAACTTATCTTCCAGAAAATGGCTGAGTGGGCTGAAAAGGCTTGGGGAAATGGCTTCCATTCAGCATTTGATCCTATTAACTTTGTTAATAGCCATCTTTGGCGAATATCACTAGGGGCTGACTTCCCTGAAGATCCGATGACGCCACCAAATCCTCTTCTAGCAGTTCAAAGGATACTTGCACCAGATGGGAAGTGCTATCTACCACTTCGGAATCGAAGTGACAGCCATCTTCCTTTAAAGAAAAAAGGAAAGAAGAAACCCAGCACCAGCAAAACTAAACCTCCTACCACTTCGAAAAGAGTAAGGAAGAGAAAAACGTCTGCACCTTCGCTTCCCACCATATCCGAAGAAGACCAGCCTATTCTGAAAAGGACAAAGAAAAAAGACACTTCTCCAAAAAAGAAGGATAAAAAGTCTAACAAGCCCAATGAGAAGAATGAGGCTGATATATTAGAGGCTGTGCTAGCTTCCGAGGCACGAGGTAAAACTTTTGTCGAGGAAAATCCTGAAGGAGGTATAACCCTTGGAGATAAACAAATAGATGACTATCTAAACTTTGATGACTTCAACTCAAGTGGAGACTTCGTACTTTCTGGCTCTCAACCTGCCAACGTTGTTCCACCAATTTCTACCGAGGCTGCTACAGCTTCTACATCTAACCCTTTTGCTCCTGTTCATCAACCATTAGTCTTTCCTCACTCAGAGAAATCCGATGAGGTAATTTCGATTCTTCAACCTTTCCCAAATCTAATTACTGCAGTAACAAAATTATACGAAGAGGTGAGCAAATCTCAAAGCCAATTGGAGCGTCTTGCCCAAGAGTTAGTTAAAAGCAGAAAAGAAACAGAGTCTGAAAAGACTTTAAAAAATGAAGCACTCCAAAAATTCGAAGCTGAAAAAGAACAGCTTCTTAAAAAACACAAAGAGGAAGTCGAAGCACTTAAAACTACTCATCTGGGAGCTCTTGAAAGTCTGAAAGCTGAACATTCTACTGCCATCTCCGCTGCTACTGCACTTGTTAAGGAAACAAAAGATAAACTGGAAAAAAGCCAAAATGAGATTACTACACTTCGAACAGGATTCGAAGAAGAAAAGAAGGCTGCAGTCAAACAGGCTGAAACTAAGGTTAGTTCTGTGATGCTCGAAGGCATAAAGAAAACTCAAATTGATACATCTATTCAGATCCTTCGAGAAGTTCATGCTGCTTGTCCAAGGTTGGACTTATCAAACCTTTGGAGACGAGTTCCAGAAGAGCAACGCCCAAAGGAAGCTTTCGAAGCGCCACCAAGCTCTTCCTCAGAAGATGGAAATAACTCCGAAGAGGCGTCATCAGAAGATGAAGAAGAAGAGAATGATGCTTAATAGACCAAACAGTTCGCTTTTGTTTTTTTGTGTATGTGATTAAATGCTGTCCTCCTTTTTTGTAAACTTCGTATTTTATTCCACGATGAAATCACTTATCCTTTTTTTTTTTTTTGAATTTCTGATATACTTGTTTAAACTGGTTACTCTTAAACATAGATGCACTCATAAGACGTGGCACCTCGGAAAATAGGTGCACTCATAAGACGTGGCACCTCGAAAAATAGATGCACTCATAAGACGTGGCACCTCGAACAATAGATGCACTCATAAGACGTGGCACCTCGAACAATAGATGCACTCATAAGACGTGGCACCTCGAACAATAGATGCACTCATAAGACGTGGCACCTCGAAAAATTTGGTTGTTTCTTCAAAGCTATCGCTTCGGAAAATTATTCTTGGTCAACTTCCAAAGATGATCAATCTTTGCCAAATTACCAAAATAATAAATCACACATCATAACAAACAACCAATGGCCAAAAGAAATTTTATTAAAAAATTCAATATCAATCAGACACCTCGTTAAAACCTTTCTGGGCCAACAGATAAGGAAAGAGTATGTCTGTTTTACAAAAATTCGAAGTTCAATTTTACTCACAGTACAATTTCAAGTGCTCTATGTTCCAAGGGTGCTTGAGCATCCTCCCTTCTCGATCTGATAACCTGTAAGAACCTGGTTTGACCCTCATTGTAACTTCGTAAGGACCTTCCCAATTCGGGGCCAATTTTCCGAGGTGTTTATCCTTGGTGTGTAGAAACACTTTTCGCAACACTAGATCGCCAATTTTGAATTCCCTTCTCTTAACTTTAGCATCGTACCTGCTTCTCATTAATGTTTGATAATGGATGACATTCAAGTGTGCCTTGACCCTTTTTTCTTCCAACAAATCCAGCTCCACCCTTCTAGCCTCGTCGTTATCTGCCTCGGAATATTGTAGTAGTCTATAAGAGGGCAATGTAGATTCAGCAGGGCACACAGCGTCCATCCCATATACTAAAGAAAAAGGGGTCTCTTTTGTAGCCTCTCTAGGAGTTGTTCAATATGCCCATAATACTTCTTGGAGATAATTTGGCCATTTCCCTGCTGCTCCTGCCAAATTTTTCTTCAAGCCATCCAAAATAGATCTATTCGTAACTTCTACCTGTCCATTTGCCTGAGGATGAAAAGGAGTGGAAAAGCACTGCTGTATCCCTTTCGAAGAGCAAAATGAGTCCATTTCCTTGTTATTAAATTGAGGACCATTATCAGTTGTTATTTTCCGAGGTACTCCAAAACGGTAGCAAATGTTGCTTTGAATAAACTTGATTACATCCTTAGCTTTTGTCCCAGCTAAGGGTTCTGCTTCTGCCCACTTCGAAAAATAATCAACCGCAACAATAATCATTTGTCTTCCTCCAGAAGCCATAGGTAATGGTCCCACCAAATCAATTCCCCACCTATCAAAAGGAATCGCCTCTGAAATTGTCATTAGGGGTACTGCTGGTTTGTGTATTAAATTTGCATACCTTTGGCAAGTGTCACAACTTCGAACTAATGACTTGGCATCTTGCAAAATGGTAGGCCAATAATATCCTGCCAACAATACTCTACGCGTTAAAGCTCTAAACCCACAATGAGCTGACCCATCTCCATCATGCAGTTCGGACAAAACATTCTGAGACTCATCCTTGCCTAAACATCGTAGTAAAGGTTTCGAAGCAGACCTTTTGTACAGCACTCCATCCAGTACCACATAGCCAACGGATTTGTACTTTATTTTCTTGAGCAAGTGTTTATCCATAGGTAATATTCCATTTAAAATAAAGTTTAACAAGTCAAACCTCCAATCTCCTCGAGTGCACGTCGGATTATTTACCACCTCATCAACAACTTCACATTGCTCAGAATTCGATCTGATCGAAGGCGATGGTTGAGTTACAATCCATGGATATTCTTCTGAATAAGCCATCGTTGCCAAAGAATCAGCCATAGTATTGTTTCCTCTTCGAATATGCTCCACTTCGACATTTTCAAACTGCGCCATCATCCCCCGAAGTTCTTGTAGGTACAAAACCAAACGCTCCTTTTTAGCTTCTGATACCCCTTTAACATGGTTAACTACCAACTGTGAATCTGTTTCCAAGCGCACAAACATTGCTCCACAAATCTTCGCTAACCGCAACCCTGCTAGCACAGCCTCATATTCAGCTTTGTTATTTGAAGCATGAAAGCCAAATTTTATAGCTTGAAACATAAATTCCCCTGTTGGTGCCACCAATTCCACTCCTGCACTTGACCCTTTACTACTGGATCCCCCATCAGTTCGAATTGTCCACGTCGGATTCTCATTCACCTTTTCTGTATCTTTCTCTTCGGATCTGCTCGAATGAAACTCCACCAAAAAATCTGCTAAAGCTTGAGCTTTAATAGCTGTCCGAGGAGAAAATAGCACATCGAAATCCCCCAGTTCCACAGACCACTTTGTCATTCTTCCTGAAATGTCTGGTTTTTGTAAAACATTCTTTAATGGATATGAAGTTCGAACTACAATCGTATGTGCCTGGAAGTAAGGGCGCATCTTTCTTGCTGCCACTACTATACACAGTGCCAATTTTTCGAGCTTCAAATAACGTTTCTCGGCATCAACCAAACTTTTGCTGACATAGTAAACAGGCTTCGAAATTTTTGTGTCTTCACTGATCAAAACTGCGCTCACTGCATAATCTGACACTGCTATATATAAAAATAATTGCTCACCTTTCCGAGGCTTTGATAATATTTCAGGTGAGGACAAAAGATTTTTTATCTTCAAAAAGGCTTCTTCACAATCCAAAGTCCACTCGAAATTATTGGGTTTACGCAACACCTGGAAAAAAGGCAAGCACTTATCTGAAAAACGAGAAATGAATCTGTTCAGAGCTGCCAACCTGCCTGTTAACATTTGTACTTCTTTGATATTCCGAGGTGACGACATCGATATCAGGGCCTTCAACTGTTCTGGATCCACCTCGATTCCTTTCTCACTAATCATATACCCCAAAAACTTGCCAGATCGGACTCCAAATGTGCATTTTTCTGGATTCAACTTCAATTGAATGGCTCTAAGATTCAAAAACGTTTCTTCTAAATCATCAATATGTTCATCATCACCTTTGCTTTTAACAAGCATGTCATCGATGTACACTTCAATATTTCTCCCAATCTGTGAAGCAAACGCCTTATTCATCAGCCTCTGATACGTTGATCCAGCATTCTTCAATCCAAATGGCATTACTTTATAGCAATGCAAACCTCTATCAGTAATAAAAGTTGTGCTTTCTTCATCATCCGGATTCATTCGAATTTGATTATACCCCGAAAACGCATCCATGAAAGTCAAAATTTTATTTCCCGAAGTGGAATCCACTAACTGATCTATTCGAGGCACTGGAAAAGGATCTTTTGGACAGGCTCTATTCAAATCTGTGAAGTCCACACACATTCGCCATTTTCCATTTTTCTTTTTTACTACCACCGGATTAGCCGTCCACCTCGGATAATTGGCCTCCCTAATATGCCCCATCTTGTATAACCGATCCACTTCGGCAACTATGGCCTCAGATTTCTCCAATGAAAAAGCCCTTCTTTTTTGGATAATTGGTTTGACCTTCGGATCAACCGCTAGGCTATGACATATGATATTGCTTGGGACCCCTACTACATCTTCAGATCTCCAGGCAAACACATCCAAATTTTCAGACAAAAAATTCAACAACTTTTCCCGCATCGACAAAGATAACAGAGTGCCAATTCGAAGTACCCTGCCATTATTAAAAGTAAATTCCTCTATTTCTTCATTGACCACTACAGAACTCGGGGTTGACCTCGGATCATCAATTCCCTCGTCCGTTTCACTACAAGACAACCCCCCAAACTGCTAACTCTCCATGAGATCATCAGAACTTTTACCACGTAACCTAAATGCAGCAGCATAACATTCTCTTGCCACCTTTTGGTCACTTCGGACTACGCCAACTCTGTCCTCGACCACATACTTCAGACACTGATGAACTGTAGAAACTACAGCGTACATTTTGGCCAACCATGACCTCCCAAGAATAGCGTTGTAACTTGATGGACAATCCACCACCACAAAAAGTACCTGTACTTTCTTCTTGAAAGGCCCTTTTCCCAAGGAAATTTCACCTTCGAATTCACCTATTACAATTGCTGATGCGCCGGTAAACCCAATGATAGTCCTCTCTGATTTTTCTATTCGAGGTGGTGCAGTCAACCTATCATACGTTGACTTAAAAAGCACATTAGCAGAACTTCCTGTATCGATCAGCACGCGTCGAATCTCCACCCCACATACTTCTGCTCCAATGACCACCGCATCCTCATGTGGCCCAGTAATGCCCCTCAAATCATCTCCATCGAATATTATAAAGGGCACATCCTTTCTGCTGCTTAGATGTGCCGATGCACCTCCCTCAATTTGTCGTGTTAAATTTACTATATGCCTCTTCCTCGAATTATTGGTGTTGTTGGTCATCGAATCCCCTCCAAATATGGTTAATGATTCAAAAAAGGCACACAGATCTCGAACACGTCCCTGACGCATCGGCTCATCTATCGACATTAACAAAAGTCGGCTGGGGTCTGGTTCGACATATTCCGAGGCTACATCGAAACCATCTGCCTCACCTGCAACATCTAAAATCATTAACGCAGTTTCCTGCTTGGAATTGGGATTACCTCCTTTAGGAGCTGTTGTTTTGGCATTCTTCCTGACATACTCCAGCAGCTTTCCATTTTTGATCAGAACTTGCATCTCCTTCTTCAGAGCAATGCAATCATTTGTATCATGGCCGACGTCCTCATGATACCTACAAAATTTATTATTGCGCTCCTCCCTTGGCTTGTTGATAGCTGGTGGCTTTCTAAAATTGACTGTTCCTCTTGTTTTTTCATATATTGAAGCCACACTCTCAGTTAAATCTGCATAGTAATCCGGCCTCACCCACACATTCGACCTGGATCTATACTGCTGCTGGTTGTTAGAATTATGTTGATTATATCCCCCTTGATACGAGTTCGAGGCTCCTCGGTTAGAAACATTTTGATTGTTCTTCGGACGCGAGGTATTGTTGTTTGAGACGTTAGATTGTCCACTCCCCTTTTGAACAGTACTAGCACCTCCTCGAACCCTCATCGATTCTTCGACCTTAATCTGGTCCTCAACCTGAGCCATAAGAGCTCCAAAAGTTAGCGCCCTGCGCCTCGTTGTCTCATCGGCTAAATCCCCAGGCAACAGCCCCTGCCTGAACGCTGCCATAGCCACACTTTCCTCACAGTCATCCAGCTCAGCCTTTGTTGACACAAACCTCTTGGTATAATCCTTCAACTTCTCTCCCACAGCCTGCTTGCACTGTATTATCGTGTCCCCATTGGCTCTCATCTCCTTGCTTCCCACAAATTGTCTGCGAAAAGCAGTGTAGAAACTTCTAAAATTTGCAATTGATTCCTTAGGAATCTTATTAAACCATTTTAGCGCAGTTCCCTTAAACGTTTGAGAAAAAGCTCTACACACCAATCTATCATCATCTTCAAAATTAGTCATGTAGTTTTTAAATTGTTCTATGTGGTCATCGGGATCTTGAGTCCCATCGAACTTTTCAACTTTGGAAATATCAAACCGCCTCGGTAGCGGTACAGATCTGATCTCCCTGACCAGTGGTGAGTCCCTCCAATCAACCCCCTGGACGTACTGGTCCTCATTTCTCATCCCCACAGTTGCATACAAGCTGGACTCACCTTCATATTTCCGAGGCGAACACCTCCGAGGCGAGTATTTCCGAGGTGAGTATACTCGCCTCTCTTTCTTCTTCCTTCCATCCTTAAACGACTTAGCTGGCCGGAACTCACGCTCTGTTCCTCTTGAACGGCCTCGAGAACGTTCGTACCTTGGTGTCTCATCAGATTCAGAATCTTCAAATTTCTCCTCATCACTAGAATTTTCATACAGTCGCCTTTGTAACTTTTCCTTCCTCTTCTTTATCCCGCTATACTCTTTTTTTTGCTCAGACCGTGTCCTACGCAGCTCGTAGTGATCATCACCTTCATCCATCGACTGATCAGACTGATCATCATGATCACCTCCTGCTATCTTAGACCTAAGCCTAGCACCGTTATTATCTCCTTTCTTTTTTACCAATTTGTCAAGCTCAGCCACCTTCCTAATCATTTCATTCATTTTTCCTTCAAAGTCAAATTGAACTGATTGAATTGGAACAGATTTACCTGCCTCTTGCAAATCGGATTTCAGCGTCTCTATCACCTTGCGAACAGATGGATTGTCACCTTCCTCTGGATTCATCTCCGAACAGCGAAAAATCAAACGAAATATGAAAATTCGAACGAAAAACTTAAAAAACGAGAACTCGAACGTTGATTTTTGATCTGTTGATCAAGGTATCCTCCCCCCTCTTTCTAGCGCCAATTTGGTGAGAAATTAAGTTGCAAAGAGTGAATTTAGAACAGAGAATCCACAGTGAGAATTTCCAAAAGTGAAAAGTACCTCTGAATATTTCATAGGTCAAAATAACTCTTTCAGCCTCTTTAAATAGGCCAGGTGAGTTAGTTAGAGAAAACGGTTACATATTGTTAAATTTACAACTTTACCCCTAGGTTCTTCCTAAAGTCTAATTTAATCCTATAATTACAGCATTTATCACTTTAGTCCCTAAAGAATACTTTTCCTTATCACTATTCACAATTAACTCCTTATTATTAATTCTGGCGAATTATTCCCTTATCACTCCCTACTTCCTATCTTGGGATTACCATGCACAACAATAACAAGGTTGTTAATTAAGCTTCATTATTAGATAAAATTAATGGAAAGATCATGGAGTAGAACATCAAACAACTCTCTTATGGGGGAAGATTATCTCTTATCTCTACTATTCTTTTACCAATAACTTATTACTGGAAGCAAAGTTCTGTGTTGCCTACTTCTATTATAAAAAGATTGGAAAACAGTTTTAATAAATTTCTTTGGAGATCAAATATAAATGAAAAAAGTATTCATTGGTCCTCATGGAAAAAAAATTGTTTCCTTTTTGAGGAGGGTGGACTGAATATCAGAAATCTTACTGATATTCAATCCATATACTCCCAAAGTCTCTGGTTTAATTACAGAAATAAAAATTCCGCATAGGCTTTACTTATGCATGATACTTATAATAAGAACATTCATCCATTAAAAGTAAATTATAGTAATAGAAGTTCATTAACCTTGAAACGTTTGATGTGTGTCAAAGGTGAAGATGAGAAAAATGTGAAGTGGCTCCTTGGCAAATGTGAAGTGAACTTTCACACTGAAAATTGGCATAACATGGCCCCCATTCTAAACCACTTATTGCCTTCGAATAAGTGGTTCTTTGAGGCCAAGGTTAACACATTTTGGAAGGACAATAGTTGGTATTTTTCTCTTCCGGGCTCCTTACCTGACAACTAGAAAAGACAGAATCATGAAGTATAAAATTAATCAAGAGAAAGATGATGAAATGATCTGGGCACTTTCTCCTGATCATAACTTTAACTTCAAATATACTTGGAACTCTGTGAGAAGTCCCAATCACAAATCAAGCTTTAACAAGAAAATTTGGTTTTCAATAAATCCCATAAATTTTGTTTTCTTACTCTGGAGAGTCATTCATAATTATTTACCCGTTAATTCTATTTTACAAAATAAGTATTTTTATTTGGCATCAAAATGTTCTTTTTGCAAAAACAGTGATAGCATTAATCATTTATTTGTTAGTTGTAATTATTCCTAGAGCTTTTGGTGCCATTATAGCAATTTGTTTAAAGTCAGAGTTGAAAAACATATAACTGTTAAACATATTTTCTATAATTGGTTTTGGTGCACTAACCATAAGACTCATATCACCCACTACATTCCATCTCTCATATGCTGGGTGATATGGAAAAGTCGTAATAATGTGAAGTATAAAGGCACTAGTTTAAGCCTGCATACCTCCATTATTATGATTAATGATATTATTCTTGGTTTAGACATCTCTAAAGTACTAACTAGTAAACACTGGTTGAATACCAGTGATGCTGGTCAGTCTTTAAGATGCTTATCTCAGGAAACCAACTGTAAAAAAATTACTTATCTGAAGTGGGAGGCTCCTGATGTTGGCAGGCTCAAGATGAATGTTGACGCCTCGTGTCTTGATAATGGAAATTTATGTGATGCCATGATTATCAGGAATCCTGAAGGTGTTATAGTTCATGCTTCTTCTAAGCTGTTTGGTAAGCTCACCCCATATGTAGCTGAAACCAGTGCTCTATTAGAGGGGCTGTTGACCTGCAAGGAGAAAAATTGGGTTAGCATTAATATAGAAACAGACCGTTTAACTCTTATAAATATCATCAATAAAAATAGAAATCCCTGGTACCTGAAAAATCTTATCACCATCTGTAAAAGTGTGCTACAGCCCTCAATGAATTTATCTTTTATCTCGAGAGACCATAACCGAGCTGTGAACTGGCTCACGAAGTGGACATTAAAGTGTAAAGAGAAGATATGCTTCTCACACTTCAATGCTCCAAATTACCTTCTCTCGATAGTATTTCTCGAGAGTTTAGGCCTAAGGTACATTAGTACTTCTTAAATTTGTCGATTCCGTTGGGTTTTTCTTTGCTCTTTGCATAATGAAGTTGGTCTATGGAGCTCTCAGCTAGAGGTTGAAGGGGTTGCATGTGGCTCTATGTAGTTGTGCTTATGCTTGGCAAGTAGTGGGGATTTATCTTTCTCAATCGATGGAAGCTTATGGTCTAGGATTTTCTTTTTTGGGCATGATTAATTGGCTTTGAAATGAAGTTTTGAAGGTCTAATAGCATTTATTGATGTGCTTAGGTCCCACTGGACCCGATTGGTGCTGGCTATTTACCTCATGACTGGTGTTTATGAATATCTTCGGGTTATCTAGGGTTTAATGGATCTGTTTTTGTGGAAGGTTTTTTGGGAGATTGATTGTCGATCTTGGCTTCAAATACTGGTTTAGACTCGAAGTGGATTTTTGGCCTTTCTTTGTTTTCTCTCTCTCTCTCTCTCTCCATGGAATTTCGAAGTTTTTTAGCTTTGGAGCTTGATTCGCGAAGAAGAAGACTCTGATGTTTTTAAGTAGTCATTTTTCTTTTAAATTTAGCTAATTTAGCCTTCATATTTTGTATATAGCTATTAAGCCCCAAACGTTTGTAATTTTCTCAATATGGTAATATAGTATTCTTTTGATAAAAAAAATTGAAAATTTGTTTTTATACTTAAATTTAAACTTTAAAAATAAATAACTTTTACAATATAAAATTATGAATATTATGGGAGACTTACCAATAAAGACTTATCCAACAAATTTATTAAGGATAAAGACCTAAAAAATTTAAGAGACTTTATACTTTAAATACTATTTTATATAAAATACAGTAACCAACTTCTCTTTCTTTCTTTGTTTTTTTTAATTTTAATTTTTAAAGGTTCGTATCTTTTAAACCGTTACTCGGAACAAGAGTCCAAAAATACCATTGGTTTTGTTTTTTTAAGACGAAAAAAACTAGTTCCATTCATGATATGTTTTGAATCATTTTTTTAAATAATATATTTTATACACGTTTCTCAGTAATATGGTTTCGCATCTAGTGACTGGTTTGCATGTATCAAAATAAAGAATGTTTCGCATCTATCAAAACAAAGAGGTTTCTCATCTAGTAAAATAAAGAAGGTTTCACATCTATCAAAATAAAAAAGGTTTCGCATCTACCAAAATAAAGAAGGTTTCGCATCTATCAAAATAAAGAAGGTTTCGCATCTAGTAGAATTAAGAAGGTTTCGCATCTAGCACAACAAAACAGGCTTCGCATCTATCATAACGAAGAAGGTTTCACATCTTTTTTCGCGAAACCCCTATAAATTTTAAAACTTTAAAAGTCTGTATCTTTTAAACCTCAACTCGAAAGAAAAATCTTAAAATACCGTTGGTTTTTTTTAAGACGAACAAAACTAGTTCACTCATGATATGTTTTAAATTATTTTTTTAAGAACAAATAGTGTTTCACATCTATCAAAGACGTGTACTTCATCTACCACTACAGAAGAATTACACGTTTCGCAACTATGAGTAGGTACAAATATAAATATTTTGCATCTATCACAAAATATGTTTTGCATCTACCAGTGAAAAAATATACAGGTTTCGCATCTATACTTACTCACTGAAATTGAACGTTTCACATCTCCTTCGCTGAAAATACATAAAGTGTTATGCGACTAAAAATCTAAAAACATAAAATAAAACACTAAAATCAATGAAACACTAATACAATGCTACAAATAAACTACATTACTATAATTCGAACTCAAAACTAACGAGAAATTAGGGTCAAAATACTACCGAAACAGATCTTAAAAAACAGCGATTTTGAGCTCAAATATGAGTTTCAAACACACAAAACATCGAGTATCTTCTCATAATCGAGTAGAAATAAAAATCAAAATCATATGAAAACAAAATAAAAACAAAAAAATCGAGTAAAAACGAAAGAATCGCCTAATACAGAGTTGTTATATACACGAAGAGGGAGAGAGAGAGAGAAAATTGGGGAAAATGTGAAGAATGGGTCTAAAAGCCTTTTATATTATAGAGTAAGGGTATTTAGGGTATTAGTGGGTCTTTAATGGTAAATATTTGACTAAAATAGGTCTTTCTTTGATTTCTTTGAGGTTAATGAAAATTTGGGTCTTAAATGGATAGTACTTTGGTTATTGGATCTTAAAAGTTACTTTACCCTATTATATAATAGTTATAAATTACTTTAATTAATAATAATAATATAATATTTTTATTACCATAATTTAAATAACTAATCATTACTTATATTTCTAATATTCTAAACTACTGGTACAACAGAGGATAATGGTAATGTTGTTTTAAAAAAATTGTAATCTATAAAACTATAACTATCGTATAAAAACGAGGTAATAATCGTCGAAAAAGGTAATATTAACTAGTTCTGTAGGCACGTGTTAGTATAAATTATTATATAAAAACAATACTCGTCGGGTATGAAAAATATCTAAAATCATCATTTTGATATAAATATAACATCAATATTTTTTTTAAGTTTTCGATTTCTATTACTAATCATGGTTTTTAAATTATTTATTCGGTTTTAAACTTAAAAATAATTGATGTATAATTTTATGTTAATATTTTGATGTTACTAATGTAATATAAATTTTGTTTTCTATAAATATCTAAAAAAAATATTTAATCCATATTATATTTCTAAACTTCTAAAATTGAAACTTAATACAAAGTAAAACATAAATAGAGAAATATTGAGTTAATAAAGAAAAAAATTAACACCGAAATATCACTGAAACCACCTACCATGTATTTTAATAATGTTCTCAAAGTCTTATATTCATTGAGCTTAAATACCCAAATTTTTTAAAGAAAAAAATCTTCAAATTTCCGAAATTACAGATTATATTCCAAGTTAGGTCCTCATAATCAACTGTTTTTCAAAAACACATCTAATTTTGAAGGTCTCTCCTAGAATCTGATGTTTTTTGAAAAAAAAACAAAACATTTAATTTCTACGGATTAGTTGTTGCTTTAAAAAAATTAAAAATAATTATTCTGTCGTGTTTTGTAATTAGATATTATTTTGGAGAAAAAAACACATAGTTCTTAGGTTGTATCTCGTAATTAGGTGTTATTTTATAAAAAAAACTTAATTCCTAGACCATATCTAGGAATTATGTGCATTATGTATGTATCTCAATTAAACTCATTTATTTTGGTGACAAATCAATTACGAAACCAAATATTTGATTTTGATAAAAGAAAGCACCAGCAATTAAATGAAAAAATGGGGTTGGTTATAGTTTGATGAGAAAAATGAACAAAAACAAAAGTAAAATTCTATATAATTTGCGAATGTTCAAAAAATTGAAATTTTAATTACACAAATCAAATAAATATTGACAAACAAAAGCAATTTAACTAATCAATCTACATTTTTTTTGTTAATGTTGTAAAAAATAGGTTTGATTATGATTTTCTTCTATGAAACGTTAGGCATGACCTGTTTCATATCAACACGGTTCTTGAACTGGACAACAAAATTAATTATTTGCGAAAACACCTAAATTTCACATCATAAAGGTTCCGCGTTTGAAACAATGGTATGGGTAATTATATGCGGTCATGCATCATTTCTAGCTACCTATCATAACATCACATGTGAATATTATAAAGAAAACAAATAATAATAATTACATAATTCTAAAATCCAACTAAAATAATACTACAGTTATCTCATTGAAACTTTTATCAAACATTTTACTTGTAATAAAAACATAATTTTATAAAAATGATGTAATATTTTTTAATCAATAATTTTTTAGACATTCACCTCTTTTGCATATAATCTTTCATAATTAGATGGTAGATTTTCAAACTGAAATTAACACTTCAGACAATGAATAACACTTAGATGTACAATTAAATCTATATTTTTTTAAGACATATATAATAATAATAACTATATTATTAATAACAAGAACGACAAATCAATCAACCTAAATTGTAAACATCGATTTACACTATATAAAAGTACATACGCATTTTATTCAAACTGTTTGAGCTTTTCAAAATGAAAAATTGTAAGGAAATGAAAAATAGTAATATTTTTTAAATAAATTTATCATAGATATTTATATTTAAAAAACAAGTTTACGTTCAAAATATTTAAGTATTTCATTGGGTTAAAAGTTAACTTTTATAAAAATAGTAATTGTAAAAAAATTATACACTTTGAACTTTTTTACTTAGGTTGAAAATAGAACTTGAGCTTAAATAAAGCTTTAGACATGCATATGTATATGTTTATAAGATTATAGGGCGAACTACCCAATTAAAAAAATTGTGAGGTAAAAATGTATCTAACAAGTTAAAAATTAAATATAAAATACAAACAAGATCGAATGGACTAACATGATATGAACTTGATAAACTTTCATTCTAATACTTGTATTTGTTTCGTAGAGAGGGTCACAATTACAATGTCTCTTTATTTTCACTATTTTTTCTTTCTAACTTTCATCATTTCTTCATGATAGTTATTTACTCTTTATACAGTGATATTGATTCAGATGGGTTTTTGGTGAAAGCCTCTTAATTGGTGTAGTTTTTTATGGTCTTTAACGCTTTATAAGAGCAAAGTACATCTTTATGGTTGCATCATCTTACGCTTTCAAATGCTTTTATCTGTATGTTGTTAGACACAATTTTCGTAGTTGTCATGTGTGACATCCGTACTATCAGTGGTGCAGGTACAACAGAGATTTGGTCGAGAGACGACCGTATACACATCTCGAGTGGACCCGAATAGACCTCATACGTGATCAGACATTGACCATGGCTTGACAAAGATGGCAAAACCTTAGTTGTGTAACCAGGTTGTCGTGGCTTGCCCGTCATGGAAAAACCATATGGTCGCATAGCCATGTGCGACCATAAAAATGCCATGGCTTGGCCATGTTGGCCAAGCCTAGGTTGTGTTTGGTTGCACGACCTAGCCAAATTGGCTTGGCCACCTACATTATGGCTGGTTGCGCAAGATTGTGCAACCTGGCCGTGGTAGCTTGGGCAATGAGACCAAGATATATGGTCATACATGATAGCATGACCAGACGAAGACTATGCTTTGGCGATTGATTCCAAGCCATCTTGACGCACATGTTTGTGTGAGCATACCATAGTCGTGGCGTGGCCTCATTGGTCAATTCTTCATTGTGCTTTATTGTGTGACCAGACCAAATTTGTTTGGCCAAAAAGTCCATACCATATGATCGTGCATTTATGTGCGACCTTGTCTAAGGTCTTGATGCGACTAATGTATCGAGGGTTTGGGTAAGGTGGCCAAGCCTAGGTCATACGTAGTAGTGCGACCTGGCCAAGGTTTGACTTAACCATCAATGTCAAGTTTTCTGGTTGTGTCACCGTGCACAATCGTATTTTTGTCATGACTTAGCCATGATGACCAAGTCTTGGATGGATGCGTGATCCATTTGAGAGAGACTAGGTTATTTTTTGATTTATGTACTTAAATAAAATATGTAAGGCCAAAGTCCATATTCTTACTTAGTCTTATTTGTTCTATGTTTATATAATATTCCATGCAGTATCGACCATGATAGTCAAGCTTTTGGCCATGCTATAGGGCATAATCAGGTGTAATCAAGTGTTTGGCTATGATGGCCAAGCTTGCTCGTCGCACCCCTTGGTATGACCTATGCTTGAGGTTATTCTTATTTAAATTAAACATACACGTCTTGAGTGTGAGATCTATACTTGGTTTTATTTGTGCCACATTTAGATGATATTTCATATCATATCATTAAGTCTTATCACTTATTTGTTTTCTTGCAAGTAATTGGAGTATCGGTCTCGGTATCACAAAGTTCTATGTTTTTGTGGCCCTTGACCTCCAAACTGGGGTTGTGTAGTATCTGAGGTTTGTTAGGTAATAGGTTCTGGATTGAGCTCCTTATAGCTTAAAAGTTATTGAGACCGATTCAATATTGAACTAAGGTCAAGCTGATACCGAGTTGAGGTTAGACGAGGCTCAGTTGAGGCTGACCTAAGGTTGAGATTTGTTTAGCCAGAGGCTGATCTTAGGCTGATTGAGGACAAGTTGATACTGAGTTTAGGCCGAGTGATGCTGAGCTAAGGGAAATATGAATAGCTAAGTAGGTCACTTAATGTCTCTCAACTAGGTTAAAAATATATTTTTTTTTAATCCTAGGGCTCTCGGGTGAGATCTTTTTTACTTTGAAAACCTTATCTTCATATTTATTGAGCAATAGACTCCTAAATAATTCCAAGCTAAGGCTGCGAAATAGCACGCTGACATGATGCCACATTAAAGCTGAGTGAGGTTAAGGTGATGTTGAGTGAAGTAGAGTCGGGACCCTCTTCATTTTCCTTTTAAATATATTTTTAGAGGTCTCGAGTGACCTTTTTAAACTAAAATATCTTTAATAACCTAACATTGGACCTATTCTTCTCTGATTATCTTGTTTTTTTACTCTTGTTGTTATTATTTAAAAGAAGTTACGTAGATGTTTGATTGAATTTTTCATTTATGACGTCTAGTAGTTGTATATCATTGATACATGCACACTTTCCCTAAAGTATCTTAAATCTTAACAATCAAATTGTTCCTGATGTTTTTGGAGAAACGTCTATACTCCAGTTCGAGAGCTTTATTTGGGAGAGCTCGAGCAATTGTACGCTAGAATTCAAGAGTGCTGACTAGAATGATCCAGATCAAGCTAACCATGACTTAGTTTTTTAGGTGGTATTTTTTTGTATAAGCTTACCCATGCTCTACCGATTTTATAATTTACGTACCGAGAAAGTTATCAATCTCCATTATACCTCATTATTAGTTAGACAAGTGGTTAGGGTGTAAACTTATATAAAAGAAGATGATGTATCTAAGCTTTACCATAATAATAAAAAAGGATTGAGCTTCTGCATTTAAAATAAACAAATCGTAATGAGGGTAAAAAAAAAGGTATACTGAAAATACCACTTAAACTTTTAGATGAGAAGAGAAGAAGTCAATTTGGTGACATTGCATTCTTATATGGGCCAACATTCAAAATTATTGGACTTAAGTTCATGGAGGTTCTGTTTGAACCATTATGTCAGCTGACGAGTGTCCATCGTATCGTTTTTAGACCATAATGGTTTTTTGAGAGCTTTTCATATACCATCGCTCGTATGGTCTCTAGGTTTCTCGTATCATTAATATTTTATGGTCGTGCTCCCTTAACCTCTCCTTGTGCTTTAGATGCGGTTGCTTTTATCACCCATATAATATTTGACGGTATTGAAACCACTCAAGTTGGGTCAATTTTCTCTCCGTCATTTATTTGGACTTGAAGATGGTCCATGAAGGATTTTCAATTTATACAACTCTTTTTGGCCCGTATCTTGAGCCAATAATTCCAATGAGTCATATAAAGTATGTTGTAAAATTTGGCATATGGAAATTTTACTTGTATGGCCCACCTTTTTTGTTTTAGTTACTTTGGCCTATTTTACAGGTTTCACTGGCTCTGTTTAACATGTGCTGACTGATATTTGTGCTTTTATGATAAATGTAATTATCTTATAGTGCATCACTATATCGTTTTTTCTCAAGCTAGCTTGATACTGATGAGTCTGGACAAATTCACCACTGCTCACTGAGAAATATGTACAAGGGCAATTCGGACAATAAATGCCCAATGAACTATCCAGACTAGAAAAAAGTATTAAATAACTAAACACATTTTGACTAAGCTTGGTGCTAATCATCTTATTAAGTAAATGGGTCCTTAAACTTGACCCAGTTTCATAACTTGATCCGAAAGGCCATGGGTCCATAATTAAGGGTATAAATACCCAACTACTTTCATTAATGAGGGTAATGAACATTTAATACAACCAGGCAGCTTAAATCTCTCACTACAAAACACCTAAACATTTAATACCCTTAAAACTCTCCAAAACACTTGACAGAATTACCCTCAACTTAAAATAAACCACATCAAATTGGCGACCACAGTGGGAGCGGAAGGTGCCTGAATCTAGCATTCGAAACCAGCAAGAAAAACCAGTTTGGAGGAATCCGGACGAGCAAGCAATGCCACCATCTTTGATAGAGGTGGTGGGAGAAAACAATGAGTACACGACCGAAGAACAAGATAAGCTCAAAGCTGAAATAGAAGCGTTGAGGGACACTAAAAAGGTTGAGATGGGTTTAAAGTAAAAGTCAAAAGTGTCATCCATAACCATAATGACAATCCAAAGGAGAATGACCCATCAACAAAGACTCACTTGAGCACAAAAAAGACCCATGTCAGTTCCAAGAAATCTCATCGGTCCAAGCCGGTGGAAAGCTCAGAGTCTGAGTCCTCTAGTAGCTCCTCGAATGAGGATGATCTTGAGGAGTCCTTGCCATCCAACAGTGATGAAGGGAGATCCAAGAAGAAACAAAAGTTGGTTAAAAAATATTCAAGAAAGAAGGATAGGCATGGGAGATTAAAGAGGCATCTGAGAAAAGGGTCGTCTCACAGCCACAACCATAGTCGTAGGCATGTGGATCAACTGCTGATGGATCCTTTTGCTTTCCATGATAAGCCAGGTATTTTTGCAACACCTAATGAAGACACGGTATTTAGTCGTGGTCGAAATTGGAGGCAATCGTCACTGCCCTCCAAAATACTATCTGGAAACCCTCCTAAGAGGTTTGACAGTACTAAAATGGAAAAGTATGATAGGAACAAAGATCCGGACAACCATCTGGAACAGTTTAAAATTTTTATGATGAATTTTGATGATGATGACAAAATTCTTTGTAGAGTCTTCTCCCAATCATTTACGAGAAGTGATTTGAAATGGTACAACAGCTTGCCACAAGGTTGTATCAGAAGGCCTTCTGAAGGTAGTTTGTGGGGAGTAAGGAGGTGAATAGCAATGGAGATACTATTATCCATTGTGCCCAAGAGCCAAACGAATCACTGAAAGACTATATAAGCCGGTTCGTAAACACAAAGAATGGGTTAGCTGATTGCTTTGAGCAGGTAGCAATAGCTTCTTTGAGACAAAGATTAAACCCTGGAAATTTGACCGATTCGGTAACGAGAAAGAAGGCCATAACCTGGGGTTGTTTGCTAAATCAGGTGGCAAAACATATAAATGTAGATGAAATAAAGAAGACTATGGTACACAGGCAAGTGAGATCTTCCCCGGCTGCTCCAAACGAGAACCAGTCCGGATACAAGGCCAAAGAAACCGGACAGGGGCCCAACAGAGCCAAATAGACTCAATTCCACCCAGCTCTAGCTCAAAGCCAGCAGTCCAGAAATAAAGGATGACCTTGGGTCCAACCGGAGTGGTTTGCTGAATTGAAAGAAAATATGGCACCATCTATGACAAAACAAAATATGAGGTACATTTCGGGAAACTGGAAGCACTTCAATCTCCTAGGGAAAGTCGTAACACTTGTTTTTGCCAATATCATCATGATATTGGCCATAACACCGAGGATTGCATAGCTTTAAAACAAGAGGTGCAGAATCTGATTGAAAGAGGGAAGCTCGGATCTTACGTCAAGAGAATAAGTAGGTGTGACAATGCTCACCGGACTGGCCCAACGAACAATGCCGGGACATCTGCTCCGGACGGGGCTATGGTAATCATTGAAAGATTTGATGTCGAATCAGAGTGTTTGAATCCTGATCCAACCCATAATAAAGTGGTGGTTATAACAGAAGATACTAAGACAGTGTCTGGACTCATAAGATTTTTTGAGTCGTTATTAATATTCGGAGGGGACAATATGACAACGCCAACTCATTCTTCAAGGAAGAGGCATGTTCACACTCTAACTACTCAGTTGGAGGGAGGCATATCTTCCTATCAATCCCAAATTCCTTTTCCCTTTATTTGTTTTTGATGAAGATGATCTAAGAGACATAGGTGGGCCTCATGAGGATGTTGTGGTGATATGAGCTTCGATTGGGGGCAACGACATCAAGCGAATTTTGATTGACTGTGGTAGTTCAGCCAATATTCTTTTTTTAAGTTCCTATAAACAAATGAAAAATCCAGCAGTGATTCAACATTCGAAATGTGGGGTTCAGAGGGAGCTCTGCGGATGTGATCGGAGAATTTGAGGAGGAAGTATCGTTAGGCAAAGGCCCTTTCAAGAAGATGACCAGGTTACTATTCATTGTGGTGGATTACCCCACATGTTACAATACGATCTTTGAGAGGTCATGGATCTCTAGGATGCATGATATGGCTTCAACAATTCACCAATGTTTAAAGTATGCAGTTCAAGGACAAGTGGGAGTTGTCCGGAGTAGCCAAAAAATAGCAAGAGAATGTTATGCAACTGCACTTGCCCATAAAACTCTGGGGGCAGTCCGGATTATTAAAGATTAGTAATTGTTGGGGCCCTCTGAGGGTGAGGGTGAAATTGATGACCCCAGAGAGACCCCTGGTGTTTTGATACCAATCGAAGAAGTTGAAACCCACTCTCTGGATGAAGGAAGGAGTGTTAAAACTGGCTCCAAGATGGCACCAGAATTGAAGAAAAAATTGTTGTCCTTTTTAACAGATTACCAACATGTTTTTGCTTGGTGCAATGCTGATGTGACCAGAATTCCTGCAAGTATTATATCACACCAGTTGTCTATCCGAAGAGATGTTGCACCTGTTGTGCAAAGAAGCAGAGCTTTTATAAGGAGAAAGCTGATGTAATAGTTTAAGAGGTTGACCGACTTACCAAGATGGGTCACATAAAGGAAATTCAATATCCTTTATAGACACCCTACCCATTGTTAGTAAAGAAAAAAAAATGGGAAATGGCGTATGTGTATCGATTTTACTAACCTCAACAGAGCTTGCCCAAAAGATCTGTATCCATCCCCCGGATAGATCAGTTGGTAGACTCCACATCCGGAAACAAGTTATTGTCCTTCATGGATGCATTCTATGGTTATAACTAGATACATGTGGATCTGAAGAACCATGAACATACTACCTTTGTTACAGATAGGGGTCTTCATTGTTATAAGGTGATACCTTTTGGGTTGAAAAATGCTGGGGCTACCTATCAGAGGTTGGTGAACAAATCATTTGCTGATCAGATTAGAAGAAATATGGAAGTATATATTGATGACATGATGGTGAAAAGCATAGAAGAAGAATTGCACCTAGCTGATCTTCAAGAAACTTTTGCCAACTTGGCAAAGGTTAATTTAAAATTGAATCCAGAAAAATGTGTGTTTGGGGTGCAATCCAGAAATTTTTTGGGGTATGTGATAAGTGAGAAAGGGATACAGCTTGATCCGGATCCGCTCGATGCCTTATTAAAAATGGACCATCCTTGAAATGTTAAAGAAGTACAAAGGTTGACAGGAAGTTTGGCTGCATTAAATCGTTTTATTTCAAGGTCTTCGGACAGGTGTGCCCCGTTTTTTTTAGACTTTAAAAGGTGCTAAAGATTTTAACTGGTCTCCACAATATTTGTCCTCCCCCAAAACCATTTTCAAACCTGTCAACGGAGATACACTGTATATATACTTAGCTGTGTCAGAATGTGACAATTATCCTCGGCCGGTGTACTACATCAGCAAGAGTCTGATTGATGCTGAAAAGAGGTACTTAAAGCTTGAAAACTGGAACTAGCTTTGGTGATTGCTGCCAGAAAAATGAGTTCGTATTTTCTGTCTCATTCTATCATCGTTCGACAGTCTTTTCCTTTGAAGAATGTTCTTCAGAAGGCAGACATATCAAGCAGGATGACCAAATGGTCGGTAGAATTGGGTGATTATGATATTGATTTTGCCCCACGAACTACAATCAAAGCTCAATCTGTTGCCGATTTCTTGGGATATGTTTAACCTCTCTGTATGGTGATAAACTATACCAAGCTATATGCTTTGCTTTTAGGGCTCCTAACAATGAGTCTGAATATGAGGGCGATATAGCTGGTCTAAAGTTAGCTTTTCTGTGTGGGGCTAAAAGAGTCAGGTTGATGAGTGATTCACAGCTTCTTATCCATCATGTTCAAGGTCAATCTGCGGCAAAAAAGGAGCAGTTGATCAAATACTTGTTTATCCTTACAGAAGTGGCAGCTAACTTCAAAAATGTTAGCTATGAGCATATTGCTAGATCGGAGAACACACTGGCAGACTCTTTAGCAACCATAGCATACTCTGAGTCCTACCTATGGAGTCATGTACAAAAATGCCTATCCATACAACCAAATCAGAGCAAAGAAGAAGAAGAGAGTTTAAGTGTACAAGTAGTTCAACCCAAAGACTGGAGACTTCCCCTTCTTTAATACATCTCTGATGGGATTTTGCCTCCAGAAAAGGTTATGGCAAGGAAAATGAAGCATAAAGCTCGTGGTTTCTTAATCATAAGAGAGATCCTATATAAGAAGTTGTTTAGTAGACCTCTCCTACGTTATTTGGGGGTTGAAGAGTCCCAAATTATGTTATCCGAACTACACGATGGAGAAGGATCAGCACACTTTGGCTATAAAGCTTTAACCTGAAGGGTTTTGTTGGCCGGATACTATTTCCATCCATAATGGCAGATGCCAAGGAGTTGGTGAAGAAATGTGACCCATGCCAAATATATGGTAACGAAATTCATATCCCAATTGTTCCTATAGAATTGATTTCTGAGCCAGTGCCTTTTGCTCGTTGGGGACTGGATTTAGTTGGGCCTCTCTACCAATGGCATCCGGAGGGTGCAGGACTATTATTGTACCCATTGATTATTTCTCAAAATCGATAGAAGCAACCCCACTGGTAGGAACTACTTCGAAAGCTGTAATAAAATTTATCTTGTCTAACATTTGTTGCAGATTTGGGGTTCTACAAAAGATAACCACATATGGTCAAGTTGAAGTAGCAAACATGACTATCCTGTTCGGTTTAAAGAAGAATTTAGAAGGGGCTGCATGGAAGTGGCCAAGCTATTTGCAATATGTATTATGGGTATACCGGACTACTCCTAGAGCTGCTACACAAGAATCTTCTTTTGGCTTGGTGTATGGGATGGATGCGATTGCTCCTATAGAGGCAACTCTTCCATCATATAGAGTCCACAATTATTCCGAACAAGCTAATGAAGTGAAAATCAGAATTCAGTTAGACTTAATAGAAGAGAGAAGAGTTAAGGCTCATCTTAGAACCACCCATTACCAAGGCTTGATGAGGAGAAGATTTGCTTCCAAAATCAAGAGAAGATGTTTCCAGCCAGGGGCTAAAGTATTAAGAAAGGTTTTCTTGCATACTAAAGAAAAGTAGTTCGGCAAACTAGCTCCAAATTGGGAAGGCTCTTATAAGGTCTCCGAAAAATTTAAGCCTGGGACATATAGGCTTCAAGACAAAGATGGAAGAATCTTAAAGCACCCTTGGAATATTGAACACCTCCGTTTATATCTGGAATGAAAGTTGTGTAAATATTTACCTGTTGAAACTCCATGTAAATATTAGGGGCATACTCTTTCCTACCCTGGTGGTGCGGGGAGGTTTTAATGAGGTGTCTGGTTTTTTCAGATCTGGTTTTTTTTTTCAATAAAATGTGATGCCTTCTTAAAATATTCGGAGTGATTTGATTACAATTCCTTTCAAGTCTTCAATTTGCTAAGGATCTTTGACAGATCATATTAATTTGGTTAAATGATGACCCTTAAACACGTGTCATCAGAGAATTTAAACACTCTCATCTTAAATATTTGTAAAGTAAATAAGGGCTCTTTAAACATTAGCCATTGAAATGAAAAGCAAGTATGAAACTAAACAAAAATTGAGTAAGATAAACCCGTCCGGGTAAAAACCGGGGGATGATATTAGAACACAGAATATGCCTTAGCCATCCAAGGACTTTAAGTTTTGAGAAAGGTTTAACCAGACTCAAACCGGACACGATTACAAAAATGCCTTGGCCGTCCAAGGACTTTAATAGTTCACAAAATTAAGAAAATAAGTAAGAAAAAATAGTTAAAACCTCAAGGCTTATTCCCTTCGGATGTTCCTGCGTCATCTTTTTTCTTGGGGCTTTTGAGATCAACACTTGAACTCTCCCCGGTTCCTTTTTCTTCATCAATAGTGTCATTAATCCTACTAGAGTAGTTGTTTTTATCACCATCTACCATTGTATGGAATAGGATGTCTTCATACTCTACATATTACCACAAAGTACAAAGCGTCCTCTTCGGAAACGTTTGGTGGAAAAACAGAACCATGTCAGACTTCACTTCAGCATACCTTTTTTCCAAGGGAATCTATCACCCCGTTGGTGTATGCGTCGATGCGGGCCTAAATTCTCTGATCCTGCTCTTTCCCCACGTCTTCTTTCTCCTTGGTTACCTTGGACACAACATCTTCAAGGGAAGTCTTGTCACCGGAAAAGGTCTGGATGGCGTCATCTTTAGTCTTCACATCTTCTTTCAAAATGGAGAGATATTTTTCCAAACCAGATCACTTAGTTTGGAGCTCTGTGTTAGCCTTCTCCGAAGTGGCTAGCTTGGTTGACAAATCTTCTTTGTCTTTCTTCAACTCCTCAAGCTTCTTCTTCAGTGCCTCAATGCTCTGGTTGGTATTGAGGAGATTAGTTGACAAAGTCTCCTTGTCTGTGTTGAGGGTGTTGATGAAGGCAGACTGAATTTTTACATGCATTTCCAGGTTGAGTACTGGTTGAATATGACCCAGAAGAGAGTGAGCCACCACATCGTTCTCCCCCGAGACGCTATAGGACTCGCCATTATAAGTCACCATATTAGGAGAGCTTGAAGAACGGTAGAGGCCAGCAAAGTCGTCTTTCTCAGGATCATTAAATTAAAAACCAATGTCTTGGAAATCACTGATATCTACTCCATCAATCTCCCCTCCGGTGTCTTCTCCGGATTGCAGTACGGAGGGAATCTTCTCTACCAAGGTGGGATCAATTGGGTCTGATGGAGAAAGAGGCTCCAAAGGGCGAAGGATTACTTCTTCCCCCAAGGTGACCTTTTTCTTCTTAGCAGTCCTCTCATCGTTGCTTGCTCCTCACTTTCGGTCTTTGTTAAGGGGCCTTGGTGGATTTTGCGACTCACCTGCCTCCTTAACAGTTTCGTCTTCAACTACCTTAAGAAAAGTAGCATATATCCCTCCTCTGTTCCCCGGAGCGCTCTCTTCTGCAGCAACCCGAACTGCCTCTGTTGCAGCCTTCTTTTTCTTGCCATTTCCTTTCATTTTGCTAGGGTATTTGGCTCTGGAGGGCAAGGCCAATTTGCCATCTTTTTCCTCTGTTCGCTTGAGAATGACATCTGGGGAGGCGGTGTGGTCAGTTCCTCCCATGTAAGATCTCTCCGGCCTGTGATGTTCCACAAGTGGGATCTCACCAAGTTGCTAGAAGTGAAACATTTGTGGAAAGCGTTGCCCCAACGTTTTGCAGCCCACGCATTCAGCTTGGCACATGTGGTCTACCCCTCCTCTAGATAACCGATGAACTCCTTCGGTAATACTGACAAGGGAAAATAGGTGATTCAGGAGTGGAATGTTTGTAAAAATAAGAAATAGAAAATGAAAAACAAAATTGAAGACTTACTTGTGCTCTTCCACATGCTGGTAAGCATGCTAGGGTTAACTTTAGCCTTGATCTTTCTCCCATTTTCCCATGTCCCACTGATGAATAGGAACTGAGTTTTCCAGTTCTTCTCTGATTCTAACAAATCATCCACCACTTTAAAGTTGTCTCCATTTTCTGTCAGAGGCAGCGTCTTCAGTTTTCCCAAAGGCTTCAGTTTCGAAGGGGGGCTCTTTGATACTATCTTCCATTACTTATTCCATCATTGTGGAAGGTTTGTTAGTTGTTAAGGATGGAAGAGTGTCAGCTTCTGGCTCAACGGTCTGTCCGGATGGTTGAGCACCAGTTTCTTCTAGAGGTCTGGTGTCTGGTTGGAGCTCAGCTCCGGAGGATTTTGTGTGAGAAGCCACTTTGGATGCCTCTGATCCGGAGGGCTTATTTGGAGGAGCTCTTATGGAAATCTCTTATCCGGAGGGTTTGTCTTTACTTGCCGACTTAGAGACCCCCGGTTTGGAGGACTTTGATTGAGAGCCAGTCGCTTGGGCTTTCACCAAGCGTGTTGTTCGGCGTGGATTGGTTTTCTATGGGGACTTTTCAATGTCATATCACATGGCTATGAACGAGGAGGGTTTCCTAACACTTGATACTGCTTTCTCTTAGGCAGTAGAGGGTTGGGACTCCTAAACAGATGAGCCAGATGGGATTGGCGAAAGTTTTGGCTTGAATAGACGTTTAGGTTTTGGATTTCTGGTAGAAGATAATCCCTGATCAGCTTCTATAGATGGTTTATCAGACTTATCGCTTTGAGAGACTGGAAGACCAGCAACAATGCGTCTCTCTCGTTCAACTTTCTTCGACTTCTCTAGTTCAGAAAGATTCAACCAACCACCTTTTACAAGAGCGTTTCTAGCTGTGAACATAAAACTATCCAAGAAAGGTTTTGAAAGAAAAGGTGAAAGCTCTGTAAAAAGATTTGTATAGTAAAGAAGATAGTGAAACAATAAAAGAAAGTGATTTATATACTACTAAGGAAAAAATCCACTGATACCTAGGAGAAGACGAAATGATTCGAATAATGATTAAAGACAGCGCTGACGTAGGAAACATTAAATGCAGATGTTACTTTATAGGCTGAGTGGGAGTGCCATCCTAGAGAAAAAACGACTAGTAGGTCAAATCAAGGTGCAACATGTGTCCCACGATCCAAAGAAAAACTCTTAGAATTCTGAGAAGGAATCAGGCCGGAAAAACCTTGAACTAAACACACGAGAGGACCGGAAAATATCGTTACTGACTGAGCAAGTTTTTTAGTCCTGCCAAAGATTTTTTGACAAAGCCCAAAAAATGGGCTACTGATGAGTCCGGACAAATTCACCACTGCTCACTGAGAAATCCGGACAAGGGAAATTCAGACAATAAATGTCCACTAAACTATCCGGACAGGACAAAAGTATTAAATAACTAAACATATTTTGACTAAGTTAGGTGCTAATCAGCTTATTAAGTAAATGGGTCCTTAAACTTGACCCAAAAGCCCATGGGTCCATAATTAAGGGTATAAATACCCAACTACTTTCATTAATGAGGGTAATGAACATTTAATACAACCAGGCAGCTTAAATCTCTCACTACAAAACACCTAAACATTTAATACCCTTAAGACTCTCCAAAACATTTGACAAAATTACCATCGGCTTAAAATAAACCACACCAGATACAACCATACAATCTACATTTCCCTGACTCTAGCTTTGTGACCTCTTTATATCTAAACCTAACCGCTTTGGACTTCATCTTTCAGCTCATGTGTTACTCTTTTTATCTGCGATTTAACACACATTGTATTTGTAGATTAGTTCTAACAACCTTTCATGTCATTTAGCTCATTTCATCATGTCGAAACCTCCTTAATATGTAGTTTTTTCCTAATCCTTTTTAATATTGGCATCTTATCTCTTAGCTTCTGAAAATGTTATTGTTGCTTAATTAAACTTTTAGCTTATTTTATGTACCATCTTCATTTTGCCATCACTATTTATTTTTTTATCTTTAGTCTTCAACATTATTGGTGTTTTCATCGATATCCTAAGCAATCTTTAAAAAAAATAAGGAACTAGTTTATATGTGTCTTTCTCTGAAGTTTCTCTCATCGGTAAAAATGGAAACTCTTGTGCCCTCTCATGTTTTCCCTTCAAAATGGGTACTTCTGCATGACTTGTGGTGATACTTCCGATACTCATTTTAACTGTTTCACGGTCATTTACTATCTTTATTATTCAATGTTTATCTAAAAAGTATGATGTATTTGATTAGTCATGAAATATTTTTTCTTTCAACATGTCGTGCATGTCCAACTATTCAGCCACCATAATTATTGTGTTAGTGGCTTCTAGAGGCTACGCTCCAGTCTTATCTCACAATACCAGATGGTCGATTCATTAACTGATTTAGGATGACCGGATTGGAAAAAACGATATGATTCGAGTTCTCATTGATCAGTAGTCGTAGGGTGGTTGTGTTGCTTCTTCTTGGCTATGTTTGCGTAGATATGGCTCGGGTTGACATGTTTGACTATTTATCCCTGACGCAACTTGCTCAATTGTTAAGTTAAGTTTTTTTGTATGAAGAAATAAAAGTAACATGGTTGACTGGAATTAGTGAAAGTAACATCATTGGCTGGAATGACACGAGGCGTCACGACTGGCTTTTCGTGCTAAAGGTTTCATATCTCAGGTGGTAAGGTCAATCTCGTTTTCTATCCCTATTTTTCTTTACAAGGTTAGTTGTAGCGTACAAATTATTTTCCCGATCGCGGACATCCTTTCGGGTCTCAAGTGGTAGCTTAGGATGTTGGTTGTATTCATTTTCGGCAATGAACCAAAATGGTGAGGTAAAAAATTACCTAACAAGTGGCGCTTTAGATATGAAATGTAAACAAGATCTAAGATACAAATATTATATGAAGTTGATAAAATTTCTGAATAATACTTGTATTTATTTCGTTAAAATAATCACAATTAAAATGACTATTTGTTGCTACTATTCTTCTTGCTCTCTATAATGAGTTAGATTTTTGCAGTCGTTAGTTCAACAATTCTGCAAAGCTGAGGGAATATTATATAATTTCACTTATTCTAGAACACCACAACAGAATGAGACCATATAAAGAATAAACATAATGCTTTATGACAAGGCACGAAGCATGCTCTCGCATTCCGACATGAAAATGATTTTTGAGCTAAAGCTATCAATGCATCGTGTTACTTGGTGAATCGCCTTTATCAACGACTATTAATTATAAAACTCCTTTTGAGATTTAGTCTGGATCATCGACTAACTATGAACAGTTGAAGGTGTTCGGTTATCCTGCGTACGCTTATGTGAGAGATGGTTACTTGAAACGAGGGGAACATGTGCATATTTATAGGATATGGTACTGGAGTGATGGTGTAAATGTTATGTTGTACCTCTCCAAACTCTCCAACTTTTCTCAGTAGTAAGGGCGTGACTTTTAATGAGCCTGCTTTGCTAGATAATTAGAAAGATGTATGGGAAATGGTAGAATCAAGATCGTTTATGAGTAAATAAGTGGAGTTTAAAAGAGCATCGATTTCTAGTAAGTCCAATAATTTAAATTTCTCTAAGGTGAATCCAAAATTAGGTGGTAAAAAACCAGCATCGGATGATAGTGACGATGATGCACCCAAATCATAATAATAACCTTATAGCATAACATTGGGTATAAAAAAGAGGTTAGACTGCCAAAAAGGAATATAAATTTAGTTACATATGCTTTGTCAGTTAGGGGATAAATTGAGATGGAGGAACCTAGTATTTATATGTTTACTACAACGAGTTCAAAAGTATATCAAAATATTGGTGTTATGGATGAAGATATTGAATCTCTTCACAAGAACAAGATATGTAAGCTTGTTAGTTTGCCTAAATGATAGAATGTAGTAGGTTGCAAATGGATATTCAAGAAAAATGAAGATAATCTAGTGGTTGAGGCACCTCGATTCAAAGTAAGACTAGTCGTTTATGGGTTTACTCAAAGAGAATGAATCAACTTCAATGAAATATTTTCTCGAGTGGTGAAACATATTTTGATTTGATTTTTATTAACCGTAGTAGTTTTGTAAGATCTAAAACTTGAGAAGTTTGATGTGAATACTGCATTTCTACATGATGAATTAGATGAATGAATCTACATGATACAACCATAAGATTTTATCAAACATAATATGGAGGATAAGGTTTATCAGCTGAAAAAGTCACTATATGGTTTAAATTAGTCAACTAGGAAATGTTACATACATTTTGATACATTCATGGTGCCAAAAAGGTTCGCAATGAGTCTATACAACAGTTGTGTGTATCATCAAAATATGTCATATGATTATTATGTTTACTTTTTGTTGTATGCGGAAAAAATGCTTATTGCTACTTGTAGTATATCAAACATTGCGCAAATATATAAGCAACTTAGTATCGAGTTTGAGATAAAAGATATGGGTAGAGCAAAGAAGATTATTAGGATGAAGATTACTGAGAACATAAGTGTAAGATCATCACACTTGTCTCAGTAAAGCTACATTAATAAAATTCTACAACGATTCCACATGTTTGTTGTTAAGGTAGTAAGCATCCCGTTTACAACTCATTTCAAGTTGTCTGCAGCAGGATCGGCCAAAGACGATGTTGAGTTTGAACTAATATTTAAGGTTCAATATTGAAGTGCGGTTGGTATTATCATGTATTCTATGATATGCATATGTCCTAATATTTTACATACGGTTAGTGTAGTCAACAGGTACATGAGATGTCCTGGGAAAGAATACTAGTAAGTAGTGAAATTGGTACTTTGGATCTTAAGAGTATTGCGAATATTTGATTGATATTCAATAAAACTAATGTTGTTGGATCTCTGAATGATATGGCATTATCAACAATTAGTTTTGTTGATATAGATTTTGTAGGAGATATGTATAAAATGATATCTTTGACAAGTTATGTGTTTACCCTAGTTAGGAGTGCGATCAGTTGGAACGTACAGTTGTAAGCTACTGTAGCTTTGTCTATGACAACTGCAGAGTACGTGGCGGTAACATAAGCAATTAAGGATGGAATATGGTTGTAAGTTCTGATGATAGATTTGAGCTTGGGTATGACTACTACAGAAGTGTTTTGTGATAGTTAAAGAATTATACACATTACATAGAACCAAAAATACCATGAGCCTACAAAGCACATAAATGAAATGTACTAATTTATTCATGATGTAATATCAAAAGGAATTATTGATGTGAATAAAGTGTCTAGATACGATAATCCAACAGATATGATGACCAATGTGGTATCAGTTCGAAAGTTTAGAGAGTGCCCAAACTAGATTGGTGTTCGCACATCAAGTAAATGTCCTGTGGGCATTTTGCGAGTCAAAAGAAGAGAAGTTTCTTTGTCGATAGTGAAGAAATGATATTTGCCTCAACAGGAAGATTTGTTGAGAATAAGTCGAATAATATTCACATTATACCTTATGTCTGCTCTCGTGTCGTTTAATAACGTGTGTTACAGCTTATAGTGCAGGGTATATAAGCTTATTAGGCTCATGATCTAGTAAATTCATTTATTTTCTATAAATAGACTACTAAGACTACAAAAAAGTGACATATGAAATCTTTAACCTTTAGTCTATCACAGTGAAACATTCTTCCCCGGTGGTCTAGATATTTATCGAACCATGTTAAATCTCATGTCCTGTTTTTTTATATTTGTATTTTGGTTATGTGATTTTGAGTTGTTTGTGTCATATTGCATACTATTTCATAAGAGTTTCTTTTCAAACTTATTTCACAACTCAATCATACGTAATTCACACCTAAAAAAATAAAAAATAAAATATATCTCATTCTATTTTATTCATTTAAAAAAATAAAATCGATAATTTCTTTTTTAATTATAATTAAAAAACATTAAAAATATCTCTAGTTACAAGATGGTTAATTATAAATACTCATTTATACCAAAATTATATGTATCAATTTTCAAAAAACTTTGGTTAAATTAGGGCCCAAAAAATGTTAACCATCCAAAAAATTAGAGCGTTTTTGAACTTTTTCTAATTTACTCTTGGACCGTTTGTTCATCCGCCGGTTGAGTTTCCTGCTGGACGAGACCTTCTCATCCATCGGGCTATCTATATTCACCCACCAAGGAACTTTCCCGCCAGTTGAAAAGGTCCATCCCTGCAAAGATAAAAAGATATTTTTGATAAGCTTTAAAATTTGTCAAAATTTTGGAACTACTTAATTGTTAGGTTCGTGTTTAACCGGAGTTTTTAAAGTGGGCAAGGCTAAATTGAGACTCAATTTGGCTATAATGAGACCCTTCTATAATGACACCCAAAAAAAGACCCATTTACCCTTGATATAAAATCTGCATTTTCAGCCACAAACCCTCTTTTCTCTCTTCTTCTCTCTTCTCTCCACCAAAAGCTCTCAAAATCCAGCAAAAAAAGAGTCAAGATTTCTCAAACCCGACATTACAAACACGTTAAGGTACAAACCCTTTACCTATTCATGTAGATTTTAAGCAATTTACATTAGTATTTTTAGTGATATTTAGTTTTAGGTTCTGCCTCAAAAGTCCGATTTTCATGTATATGTTGTTGTTTTTTTGAAAAATAGTTATAGATACATGTTAGTCGAGGAATTATCAACGTTTTGGTACCATTTTTGTTGAATTTGGTTTGTTTTTGTGGGTTTTGGGTAGGATTGTAGATCTATGGTTAGGGCTGCTGGTTGTGCGAAATCGCAAGCAACCAACACGCGATTTTGCACGGATCGCGAACAGCCCGTTCGCAACTCGTGCAAGATCTCTTGTTGGTTGTTCGTGATTTCTCACAACCAGCAATGGTGAAATTGTGAACAGACAGTTCGTAATTTCACCAAAATAGCGAATTGTCTGTTCGCAATTTCACCAAAAAAATTTCATGCTCAATTTTGTGAAATTGCGAACAGGCAGTTCGTGAATTTGGTTGTTTTGTCACATTCTGTTGTTTTTATTCCCAAAATTACTTGCCTATTCACAATGTTTTTATTTCCTGTATTTCAACATGCCTCGCACACAGCATACACCTCTTCGACATTCAGGCTGGGGCAGTGAGAGCGAGCAGGAGGAGGTTGTTTCACGGTCACGGTCTGTAAGGCGTAAGCCTAACGCTTCCACTCCAGCCCCTACTATATCCCAATCGATTGAGACGTTGGATCGGCTTTTTCGGAAGGTGAATCCGCATGTGTTTGCTCTTTACCCAGACTACACACAGCACGAGGCATACGACGTCTTTGCAGGAGAGGTAAGTAATGATTGGTTTAAAGTACGGCGTATGGTCTTTTGTATTATGTCTAAGTTATTAATGTTTTACGTAGGCTCGTCGGCCGTCGCGGTGCTACTCGATGTACGGTACCCATCGTGCATGGGATCTTACTGATGTCTTGGAGCGTTGGAGTACCAACGTACACCTAGTAGATGCTTTTCTTGAGAGGTGGCATTCGGAGACCAACGGCTTTCACTTCTGTTTCTGTGAGATGACGGTGACGTTAGACGACGTCCACGCTATTACTGGTCTTCCGGTCACAGGTGATGATTTTATTATTCAGACATTTCCTAGTAATGGACAGCGTTTGGCATGGTATTCTAGGGCATTAGGTATACCCGAGGATGCACTTAGGACTGAGTTAGGGCGTAACATATGGGTAGTGCTAGATCTGTTCGTTTAAAGTTTTTACGTGAGCAGTACAGGCAGCCCCATTTTATGGATGATACCATGTCTCATGGTACTGTAGAGTGTGGCACTAGGGGTTATCTGCTCCACATGCTGGGTTGTTGTATTATGGTGAACAAGACGGGGAACAGTATATCGTTAGATTACTTGCAATTTGTAGAGCATTATAGGACGTCCGTTAGATACAACTGGGGCCAGCATATACTAGCTCAGTTGTATCACCATCTAGGAAAGTCGTCGTTGCACTCCACTTTAGGGATTACAGGTTTTATTGCCTTGTTGGAGACGTAGATATACGATCACTTCCCCCCCCCTATTTGACTACGGTCAACACTCTATACGATTCTTCTATGCCGACTATGTGCCGATATGTATCGACACCGTTTCATGCGGATGATGAGACTCGTATCAACATCCGACAGATACTGGGTTCGCTGAAGGAGAACCATGTGAGTTATGATGATTTGTTACATTTGTTTCCGTATCGTTAATTTATTATTACTTATAGTTTTTTAAACATTATTAACTTACATATTGTAGGTTTGGTTCACGCCTTACCGCACGATGCGTGATGATTTCCCTTTCGAGGATGTGGCTTGGATTGACCACACGCTGAAGGCGTTCGATATAGTTGAGGCGTACTATCCACTTTGGGTCGCTCGACAGCTTGGGCACATTCAGGATATACCACCGGCGTTGCGGGCTGTTTTACCGGCAGACAGGAGGAGGTGTGTCAACACGCGCTTTTTGTGGGATGAGGCCACATGGAACGCATGGCAGCCACACGTTGTTGACTCGAGGATTCTTGGTGACACATATGTTATAGGCGGTCATGGTACGACCTCTTTGTACGACGTATGGATCCGTGACCACCTATGGTACACCCTTCTTGATCCTAGTGTGGTTGGTCCATCTGGTTCACATGTTCTAGAGACCCCGAGTGCGATGACATATCAGGCACGACTGTATGACATGTACGATCGTATGAGTGATGGATATTCGAGAGCGGACGAGATGAGTATGGAGGAGATGCGTCATGAGATGCATGTTAGTCCTTTTCTCACGCAAGTATACGCGGTCAAATGGTAGCAAGTAATAAGTAAGAAAGATCGTTCCCACGAAGACTAGGCGTATAAGACAAGAATTCACTTATGCAACAACGTATGATTATTAAACTAATGCTTGAACGAGTAATAAAGTATGAATGTAACTAAACAAATCAACTAACGAAATTATCTAACGAGTTTTACTTATGCGAGAGAAAACATGGAACCCTAACTTCATTGTTTATTTTACTCAGAGTATTAATATACTTAATAAATATGTAAGATAACTACGATTACTAATCAGATTACACGAAATCAGTATACGCTACCTTTCAGTACACGAAAACCAAACCACTTAAACGGCCACAAAAGAGATAGCAGTTAAGCAGACACCGCTTGCATGACAATCCTATATGTCTATATGAATTGAGGTACAATTGGTTTTAAGCACAAGTTACCTATTTCGATTACATAGGGTAATATGATATGGTTAGTGACATATTACGAATCATGAACAATCACAATATGAATTATTCAAAAACCTATGCTAGCATGGCAAGTTCTAAACCCTTAAATCCACTTTCGCATTCATTAAAGATTAACAAACTAGATGTTCGCGACGCATCTAAACCCTTTAATATTTTAAACAATATCTCAGAAAATATATTTTCCTTTTTTTCAACATTAATATATTTTTCAAGCATTAATATATATTTTTTTTGAAAATCAGTCGTCATAATATATTTTTAGCATTAATATATTTTTAGCATTAATATATTTTCTTTTTTTTAACTGTTCCGAAATTTCCCTAAGTACATTAATTTTCCAGTTTCTTCAATTTCAACCCCAAATTTATTAATATTATCACAATTTACCCGCGGCACAAGCGCCTTTAAGAATATTGGAAAAACACGTTAAAACTCAACGAATACTTGAGAACCGGTGACGAATTTAAGAATAATGGAAGTGTAATAAGTGATATGAAATGCACTTATCAATGCACGAGTGTTCACTTTTGGCGCACCAGTACCGCCAGGTCGATTGATTGCATTTGTATTATATGACTACTAGGACGATTGTTTGGTACTACCTTTTGTTTTACTTCAGTTGTTGCTTTCGTTGATATGCTTTTAGAGAATTGCTTTTGTTGCTTCAGTTGTTGCTTTTGTTTGGATGTTTATCTTAAAAACGATAACACTTAAACTTCTTAATATGTCGATTGCATTAAAACATTACACTTTAACCAAAAGCATTGCATAATTAGAAATACGTAAGCAAATAACTTAGAACAAATGATAGATAAGCTAACCCTGAGTTAGCATTGCACACTTAGTTTTATGGAGACGGATAGTTCCATCCATACTCAAAGCGTTTCTCGAATGAATATTCCTCTTCATCACTACTTTCTTCGGGAGTTGAGTTAGTATCAACGGCGCTGGCTATTGCGTCGGCTATTTCTTGCTCCATTTGCTGCATCACATGTGACACTATCTCCTGCATAATTGTGTAGCATAACTTCCATTACCAGATGTCTCGCTATAACGAGACACTTACAAAAATTGCCGCAAAAAACACTCGCGTTTAATGCACTTCCCGCCCAAACAACCACGAGCCTATAAATAGACACTAAGCACTCCTCGAACATAAACAGTTCAACCAATGGAGTTTACCCCTAATGAAGATTACCATTTGCTCGAGGCAGTGAAACTTGCCCTCCGAGAGTTGGGGGAAGATAGTAGCGATGCGTTTTTCGAGCTGGTCTTGTGTAATATGTACTACAACTACGGCCGTTTATGAACTTAAGGTTTTGTTGTGCATAACTGTGACCAAATCAATGGGAGGTACATTTTTTTGCAAACCAATGGATCGTTTGTTGTTTCTACCATTTAAAATTAAGCAAGAAGCAGCTGTCGTCTGGAACATGACGGTGGTAGACTACATCACTAAAGATATGGTAGCGTGTCTTCAGAATAAGATTACTGAGAGGGAAAAGGGGATTGAATCTGACGACAACTTGGGATATGACTTCGACGATTGAGCATTATGCTATGTTTTTTATTGTTTGCATCTTGTAGGTTCTGTATTGTTTGTTTGTTTAAGTTAATGTTATAACTTGTTTTAGTTTCCATTACCATGTTGTAGTTTTTATTTGGTATCCACAACTTAAGACAACAACTAATAAGAACAATAACAACTTAGCACAACAACTAATATGAAAAATCACAACTTAAATTAACAACCAGCAATACGAAAATCAAAACTTCAAACAACAACTAATAAGAAAAATCACAACTTCAAATAACAACCGCTAATAAAATAACAACGTAAAATAACATAAGTGGAAGGCTTAGTTGTATCTAAGTTTGTATTCCACATCATCCACTCCACCCCTTGCAATAATTCTGTCCTCTATAAATGCTACCATATCCCTTGTGATGCAGTCTATCAAGCTCAGGTTCCAGACGGAAGCTGCTTCTTGTTTAATTAACGATGGCAAGAAACACAAATGATGTATTGGCTTGAAAAAATTGTATATGGGTTTGATCTGCTCACGAGTACGCACAACGATATCTCTTGTACCTAAACGGACGTAGTTTATATACATCGTACATAGGACACGCTCGAAAAACTGATCGCTCGTATCTTCCCCCAGTATCTGGCGGGCAATCTTCACAGCTTGTAGCATGTGGTAGTCTTCATCCGCCGTAAACTCCATATGTAAACGTTAACGAGTTTTATATTTTTTTGAATGATATATGTTGTCCAAGTATCGTATTTTTCTAGATTTTATGTCTTATTTTATAGGGGGCGAGTCAATTTTGATTGGCGTTTAATATTTGGATAGGGTCTCATTATAGCGATATTCATACCCTTTCGAATGCAGTGTTGTCCTTAGCTATAATGAGACTCTGCTTTAAACCACGTGGGTTGTAATAATGATCTTGGATATGTGTGTATTTTTGTATATATTATGTGTCACAACATTAGTCGCCTATTCAGATTACGTTATCCTTACATGTCTGACAGCTTTAAGCTACTTATAAGTAGTTTTTAGGGTGTTTTTAAATTATAATTCTTTCCCACAAATTTCGAATCATTCGAGTGAAAATGACTAATGTATAATGATGGTTAAAAAAAAGTTTCGGACTCAAGAAGTTAATAAACGTGAAAATGTCAAAATTGTGACCATTTTATGTTACTTTGAAGTAATTTTTTCAAAAAAATTTGAGTTTATTTTTTTTTTATTTTTTTCGAATCATTCGAGTGAAAATGACTAACGTATAATGATGGTTAAAATAAAAAAAGTTTCGGACTCAAGAAGTAAATAAACGTGAAAATGTCAAAATTGTGACAATTTTAGGCTACTTTGAAGTAGTTTTTTCAACCTTTTTTGAGTTTTTTTTCCCCACAAATTTCAAATCATTTGAGCCAAATGACTAATGTATAATGTTGGTAAAAATAAAAATGAGTTTTGGACTCGGGAAAGTTACAAAATAGTAAAATTACAAAATTTCGAATCCTAGTTTTATGCTTTCGGACTCGACCCAATCAATCAAATCGACTTTGGTGTAGAAGGTGTTCGTACTAAACACTTTCGTGTAATCGGCCATCGAACATGGCGGTTGATCCGGTCCCTGCATATGTAATTGATGCAATTATACGAAAACATACTTAATTGTAACCGATCATTTAATTTGCAAAACAGGTCATATTCGCGAACATGAAGTTCGATTTTTTCTGCCAAATCGCAAACAACCAATACGAAGATTTGGACAAATTGCGAGCACCATACACATGTATTTGGGAAAATTGTGTGCTCGTTGTTCGTCCATTTGGTATATTTGCGAAGTGGGTGCTCGCTATGTTGGGAAAATCGTGAACAAGCTGTTCGTCCATTTGGCGGATTCGCGAAGAGCCTATTCGCGATTTTGCAAAACAATTCATGCCAAACTATGAACCCTGGGTTCGCAGTTCATCCCGTATGTGGTGCTACCAGCGCTATATTCGCACATAAACTTAAAAAAACGAAAATCACCTCATCATGGTTTGCAAATGGTCCGTCAACGGCTCTTCCTCCTCCAACGGCTGAAACCTTCACTCCAATAACTCAAATTCATGGTTTTTTAGAGTTTTAGTTATTTTGAAGAGAGAAAGCTTAAGGGAGAAGTAGGAAAAAATTGTTTTTTCTTACAAAATTGGTCTTATAAATGAAGGGCAAAATGAATATTTCACATTGAAAAAAATCTGATTTTGGGATCTCATTATAACCAAAAGAGGCTCCAATATAGCCTCGCCTTTTCAAAATTCATTAGTAAATAGAATTTAATGTCAAATGATTATAGGTGGAGAAGATTTTAAATAATTTAATAGAATTAGATTTGGAAGTCCTATAATTTATTACTTATTCTTGGAGTTTCTCCAAAAATCAAGATTCCTTGCTTTAATTTCTTGCATATCAATTCATCTTCTCTGATGAATTGATCTTCTTCCTATTAATTGATTCCTTGTTTATGATAGATTCTTCTATCTTTTTAACTTCTTCTGGGTTTGTAACAGAGTTTCTCTTTTTTGGAAATTTCTTGTTATCTGCTGCTATTATGGATCATTCAGTCAACGATGATCATGTGGTGAGAAAGTCTAATTCATATGTCGAAGTATTAAAGAAAAATATGGGAAATCATGAGAAATTTCAATTCGAACTAGAGCTTAAGGAATTCAAGAATGATCATCTTTCAATTCAGTTTGACGAAGGAACACTGGAAAAACTGAAAGCTAAGTCAAAGCATTCTCTTGTTGGAAAGTTTTCTCATGGTGTTCCTAAGAGAACCATTTTAAATCAGTTTCTTGAATCGTTCAAATTCAAAGAATCATTTAGATTCAGAATATGGGATTCAAGGCACGTTATTTTCGAATGTAATGCTAAGCAGGATTATGCAAAGTTGTTTCAAAGAGTTGTTTGGACGATTGGTAATTTTGTTATGCGTCCTTTAAAGTGGTCTGGTGATCTTTCAAAGGAATCATCAGTGGCGCCAGTTTGGGTTAAGCTTAAGATGCCAGAAATTCTATATGATGAGAGTGTGGTTAGATCAATTGCTTCCATGTTAGGGGAGATATTAGTGGTAAAAATCCCAGAAGAGAACAAACTGTTTTCATCCTGCTCAGCTTTGGTTGAGATCGATGTAACTTCTAATCCTCCATCTGATGTCTGGGTTGGGTTTGGAGATAATTTTGGATTATGGGTCAAGATAATGTACACTAATATGCCATTGTATTGTGATAGGTGTTATCATCCTGGACACAGTATTGATGGTTGCAAGAAAGTTACTAAAGCTCAAGAAATCGAAGAAGTTGTTAAGAATAATAAGGTTAAGTCAATCATAACTAAGCAATGGTTGAAGAAAGAAGAAAAGATAGTGCAAGGTACTGATGTTGAAGGGTTCAAAACTCCTGAGCAAGGAGAAATAATTGAGGCCATTGAAACTTTAAATCTGGGTTTAACGGACAATAATGGATATGTTAATATGGTTTCTGAAGATGAAGAATCTCCTAAGGGCAGTTTGAGAAGTCTTCAACATTCGCCAACTAAGAAATGGGTTTCTAATTCTCCTGAGTTTTATCGTGAAGAAAGGCAGAATGATCAGAATAGTAGTGAGAAACGTAGTAATAAAGTTCAAAAGATTAATGAGACAGTTCAGAATAAGGAAGATAATGCTCAAATTGATCAACTTAGGACTAGTATTCAAAAAGAAAGGAATAAACAGATTGAAGGAGATCAGAAGAAGAATGTTATGGAGGAGGAGGATGAGCAAATGAGTAAGTTCAGTGCTTGGAATAGGAATGAAGAGGAAGGTGAATCTAGCTTTAAGGAGATCTTTGATAAAAAGATCAAGATAGCTAAAGGCAAGAAGAATACTAGGAGCAAGATCATTAAGGCATTGCAGTTCGATGGTTCAAGTAAATCTAAATCCACAAACTCTCTTAATGATTAGTATTATAAATTGGAATATTCGTGGAATTAAGGATAAAGCTTCAATTCGTAGGCTCAAGTTTCTTTCTATTAAAAATAAAGCTAAGTTAATTTCTATTCAGGAACCTCTAGTGAATTCAAATAGTATTGGTAGTATTGCTGCTAAACTTGGTTATGATAACTTTGCTTTTAATGTCACTAACAAAATTTGGATCTTCTGGCATTATGATATTTCTGTTGATATTCTTAATGATATGAATCAATGTCTTAATATTAAAGTTAGTCTGATTAATGACAATCAGCAGGTTATGATTTCTATTGTTTATGCTAAGTGCCAAAGAGTCAACATAATTGGTCTTTGGAACTTTCTGAAAAGTATTGCTAATACTGACTTAAGTTGGTTAATCTGTGGTGATTTCAATGCTGTTTGTTCTATTGATGATCAATTGGGTTGTAGTTCTTTCTGTTTAAATAGCACTAATGACTTCAATGACATGATTAGTTGCTGTAATGCTGAGGATGCTGGTTATATTGGTTCCAAGTTTACTTGGTCTAATGGTTCTAAATGGAAGAGATTGGACAGTGTATTTACTAATAATAACTGGATCAGTAAGTTTAACAATACTAAAGTTTATCATCTTGCTAGAACGGGGTCTGACCATATGCCTATGATTATATCTTTTACTAACAATGCTATGAAAGGCAAATCTAGTTTTAAGTTTCAGGAAATGTGGTTCTTGGAAGAGTCTTTTCTCCCTTTTGTTGAGGATAACTGGAAATGTGAGTTGGTTGGTGAACCTTTATTCATTCTATGGAACAAGCTTAAAAGACTGAAGAAGGGTTTAAAACTTGGAATAGAGAGGTGGTGGGTAATATATTTAGTAAAGTTCAAAGCTTCGAAGATATGGTTTTGCAAAAAGAGTTGCATCATCAGAATTGTCAGTCTGATGAGTCCAAGTCTGAGCTTGTTAAGGCTAATGCTTTGATTATTAAAGCTCATAGAATGGAGGAGCTTTATTGGAAGCAGTAATGTTATAGTAACTGGTTGATTGAGGGAGACAGAAACACTAGCTTCTATCATAGTTTTGTTCAAAAGAAAAGAAGAAGTAATAGTATTAAAGGTATCAAGAGTGGTGAGGTATGGCTTTCTGATTCTAATGAAATTGGTCTGTCTGCTATTTCTTTCTTTTAAAATGCTCTTGCTGGTTCTCATGATGAATATGATAGTAGATTGAATGATGATATATTTAACAACATTCCTAGTCTGGTTACGCCTGATATCAACAGAAACATTCTTAAACCTATTGATGAAAGTGAATTGAGATGTATTATCAAGTTGATTAATCCTTCTAGTGCCCATGGTATGGATGGTTTTACTATTAATTTCTTTAATCATTGTTGGCACATCATTAAAGTGGATATGACAAATGAAATGAATGATTTCTTAAATGGTAGGAGTATCCCTAAAGGTATTTTTTCTACTGGTGTTTGTTTGTTGCCTAAGGTTACTAATCCTATTGGTTGGAAAGACTATAGACCGGCCAGTCTTTGTTCTGTGCTTAATAGAATCATGTCTAAGATCATTTTTTCTAGGTTGGCTTTGATTTTACCTAGCTTAATTTCTCCTAATCAAGGGGGGTTTGTTCCTGGTAAGAATATTCATGAAAATATTCTGATTTGCAAAGAGCTTATATGTGACTTGAATAGAAAGGTTAAGTATAATAATATTGTAATTAAGCTTGACATGACTAAAGCGTTTGATAAGCTTAAGCATGACTTTATTTTCAAGGTTCTTGAAAAGTTTGGTTTCTCTTCAAGGTTCATCTGTCGTATAAAGAAAATGATTCAGTTTGTTAATGTTTCTATCTTTGTGAATGATGAAATTTTTAGTTACTTTAACACTACCAAAGTTCTGGGCAAGGTGACCCTATCTCTCCTTTTCTATTTATTATAGATGAGGAGTTGTTCATTAGAGTTTAAATACTGTTATTTAAAATAATAAGGAGATGAAATATAAATGTAGAAGTAATATATGTGTTAATAGCTTGGCGTTTGCTGATGATATATTGTTATTCTTGAATTGCAAAGACACTACTATTGATAAGCTTTGTAATTTTCTGGATAAGTATCAGCTTCTTTCTGGTCAGGTGGTGAGCAAGGACAAAACTAAGGTCTTAATGGCTAAAGGTATGGAGGTTAATAAGATTGATATTGTTGCTAATCATTCTGGCTTCTCTTCAAGTAATTTGCCTACAGATTATCTTGGAGTTACAATCAACACTAATAACAAGATCAGCAATTACAATAAGCTTGTTTGTAAGGTCAGTAACAAGATAAAGGAATGGAATATCTCTAAGCTTTCATTTGCAGGTAGACTTACTATTGTTAAGTCTATTCTTTCAAACATAATTCTTTACTGGATGCAGTCTAATGTTATTCCTAAAGGTATCATTTATAAGCTTGAAATCATTTTGAATAAATTCATTTGGGGTTCTATTCAATCTGATAAAAAGGTTCATTGGTGTAAATGGAATAGTTTGTGTAAAACTTATAGTGAAAGAGGTCTTAATATTAGAAATATGGTGGATATTCAGACCGCTATTTCCTTCAATCTTTGGGCTGCATTTACGAAGAATAATTCTTTCTGGGCTAGCATTATGCATAGCATTTACTGCCTGAAGCATCATCCTTTATAAGTCAGTCCTTTGAAAACTGGTTCTTTGATTTGGAAAAAAATGATAAGTGTTAGAGATAGAGCTGTAAAATTTTATTAAATGGAAAATCGGTAATGGTTTGGTTGATTTTTTTGTTAGATAATTGGACTGATTCTGAGCCTTTTCTAACTTTTAATAGTAATGATAATAATCTTTGGTTCACCACTTGAGAAGGTTAGATCTTACTGGTCTAATAATTCGTGGGATTTATCGTCTGTTTATAGTTTTATCAATCATAATATCATTGATTACATAAACAGTTTACATATTGATGATAGTAAGCCTGATTTAATGTTATGGAGCCTTGCTAAGAATGGGAATTATAATCTTAAGGATACTTGGGAGGGTGTTAGAACTAGGTTTAGTACTGATTCGGTCTTTAATAAAATGTGGAATACCTTAACTCCTAATAAAAGCTCATTCATGCATTGGAAGATTCTTAAAAACTTTGTTTCTGTTGATTCTGTGCTTCAAAATAGAGGTGTTATCATGGCTTCTAAGTGTCAGTTCTGTGATTGCTGTGAGTCTATTAATCATATTTTTATCTCATGTGATTTTTCCTGGTCAATATGGATCCATTATGCTATTATTTTTAGAATATACATGAATAGGCAGATGACTATCAAGTATATATCAAAGTTATGGCAAGGTTCAAAGACTACTAAAACACAGGTTAGAAGTATTCTCCCATCTCTTATTTTACACAATATATGGAAAGCTAGAAATCAGTTTAAAAATAAAGGTATTAAAACATCTAGTGTTGCAACCATTAACCATATTAATTCCATCATTCACACTCTTGATAAGAATAAGGTTATTAACAAAGTTCATTGGTCTTCTTGTCCTAAGGCTGCTATCAGTTTTGGTTGTAGCAATCATATTAGAGTGGCTAATATACCTGTGTATATCAAGTGGGTTTTGCCTCCTTCTAGGAGGCTAAAAATGAATGTAGATGCTTCTTGTTTAAGGAGTGGTGAGGCTAGTGGTCCAGTTATTATTCGTGATAGTTCTGGCAACCTGATCAAAGGTCAGAGTTATCTTTATGGTAAGACTTCGCCTTTATTTGCTGAGATTCAAGCAATCTTGGATGGTTTACTGATGTGTAAAGTGAATAACTGGTCTTTAGTAGACATAAATCTGATTCTCTAACTGCTATTAATTGGATTAATAATAAGACTGGAGATTTAGTTTGGTTTATTAGTCCTATTATTCACTGCATTCGTAAGTTGATTCATAGCAGCATGACTATTGCTCATGTATTCAGGGAGCAAAATCATGCTGCTGATTGGCTTGCTCAATATACTATTAAACAAAAATCTATTTATAACATCTCTCCTAGTTCTATACCTAATGAATTAAAAACTATTATGATTCTGGAGGCTCTAGGTCTAGGCTATATAACTTCTTGATAAATTACATGTTTAATCTTGCATATTGAACTCTTGAATGTTGAACTGATTTAAGTATTTCTTTGTGATTATTTGTGCTGCTTTGATTTCCTTGTCCGTGGATGTTCTCTCCTCTTAATGTTGCTGGATGGCTCTGAGACATTATGTTTGCTTCTTTGTCTTTGATTTGGAGAGGATTGATGCTCCTTCTTGCTATCTTGATGTTTTGAAGTGGAAAGGGTTGCTTGCTGATGGTGAGGCCGTTCGTATGGATGCTGTTTCATTCTAGAAGAGATGCTTTGTGATGTTGAAGTTTCTCTTAGGCTTTCATTTGCTTCTATGGCTTGAAGTGAAGAGGGTTTCTGCTTGAAAATGTTTTTAAGGATGAGTAGTTCGTTGTTGTGATAAATTGAAGATGGTGAAGAGTCTTTGGCATATGAAGATATAGTTTAGCTAGTGAATAGAATAGGGTTCATTAATGTTCTGATTCAATTTAGGCTTTAGGGTTTTTGTTTAGCGCCCTTTGGTTTCAAATTTGAATTCCCACTTTTGTAAATAAGCCTTTATTTTAATAAATATTTCATTTTAAAAAAAGATTATAAGTGGATACTTTTTTATTTATAAATATTTGTATATGATATATTTACCCAATATCATATATAGGCGGTTGGGCTAGGCTAAAATGAGACCCGTTTTCTTTATAGTGAGACCCGGTTATAGTGAGACCCGGGTTGGTTATAGTGAGACCCCCATTAATTACAAAAATGTCATCCATATAAATAGCTAAAAATCAGATTTTGTACTCTTTCTTCTCCCCCGAAACCCTAGCTCTCTCTACCTCCAAAAACCCATCTTTTTTCAGCCGATTTTTTTGAAATCCAACTCCAGCAATCTGTTAAGGTAACGATTCTATACTTCATGATACAATTTTTTTTTCATTTTCCATTGTTTTTTCTAGAGATATCTAGAGTTTAGTATTCGGGTAAAAAACTTGGATTTTTATGTATTTAGGGTTGATTTGTTTGATTTTAAGGGCATGTATGTTGTTAGTTAGGAGATTAGGACCATTTAGGGTGTTGGGTTAGAGATTTAGGGTTGATTTCAGGCAGATCTGGGTAGAGGGTGGCTGTTTTGTCGAACAGGTGTTTCCACGCATGTTCGTGCGTGGAAATACCGGATGCACGCACAAAATTGCGTGCATCTGGTATTTCCACGCAAGAACATGCGTGGAAATACCAAATCCACGTTGCGTGGAGTTTGCGAAATCTTCGCAATTTGCTTCGTGGATTTTCCAAATCCACGAATCAAATTGCGATTTTTCGCAGAATCCATGACTTTTTTTTTTTAAACTTTCAATTCGTCTAATTGTTCGGTTTTGTCTTGTGCAGTATGCCTCCTCGCCCACGTTCTCCCGTTACCGATAAAGACTACGAGACGGATCACGAGACAGAGGAGCTCGCTCGCGCTGAGACTTCTCGGAGCGTCCGGGTCCGTGTGAGAGGGACCTTACAGGCAGTCGACCGCCCAGTCCAGCGTCGCGTATCTACGGAGTAGCGCTTCCGTAGATATAATGCTCACGTCGTAGACCTATATTCGACGTTTCATTCGTATAAAGAGCACGAGGCTTATAGCGTCTTCAAAGGCGATGTAAGTTTTATAGTTTTAATTTACTTTTTAAAGTTATTATTATTATTGGTTTGTGTTAGAAATTTTATTAGTTTAGGTTAGAATCAATTTATATGTTACTGCATTGGATTTTATATTGGTTTGTGTTATAAATTCTATTAGTTTAGTTTAGGTTAGGTTAGAATTCATTTATATGTTACAATGACTTTAGGTTTAATTTTTAACACTGTCTACTAAAATGGTTTGTGTTTTAAATATAATTAGTTTAGGTTAGGTTAGAATTATTTTATATGTTAGAATGAAATTAGGTTTTAATTTTTAACACTGTCTATAGAAATGGTGAATGAATTTATATGTTACTGCATTGGATTTGGTATTGGTTTGTGTTATAATTTTTATTAGTTTAGGTTACAACGAATTTATATGTTATAATGAATTTAGGTTTTAATTTTTAACACTCACTACTTCATTGTATTTGTTGGTTATTGGTTATTGGTTTATCTTAGTTGTTATACTGCATATATATTGAACATGTTGGTTATTGGATTATCTTAACTTTTAGATTGCATATATGTTTATATATATTGTATGTTTTTAATGCATGCAGGCCCGACATTCACTGCGCTGTTATGCGATGTACCACACTCATAGTTCCTGGGACTTGAAAGCCCGACAACAAAAGGTACTCGCAGGTTAGGAGCACGTGTTTCTGGCCCTTGATTGAGGCCTTGGGTAAGTGGTCTACTAATGTCCACTTGATTGAGGGCTTTCTAGAGAGATGGCATCCCGAGACGAACACTTTCCACTTCTCGTTCGGGGAGATGACCGTCACCCTGGATGACGTCCACATGATCACGGGGCTCTCAGTTGTCGGTCTCAACTGTGAGATATATGAGTACCCCACTGCTGATGAGCGTACTGCGAGATACGCTCGCTTACTTGGGTGCAGCGCTGCGGAGCTTGAGGCGGAGATAAAGGAGAACAAAGGCGGCGGTAAGAGGCATGTTCGCCTTGCATGGCTGAAGAGGAGATTCTGCACCCATCAGTATTACGATGATGAGATCACTGTGGCGGATGCCAAACGAGCTACGAGGGTCTACTTGTTGCACTTCTTTGGCTGTACCATTTTGGCCAACAAGTCGGGCAACAACATTAGCCTCGACTACTTACAGTTCATCGACGATTACACTAGCTCGGCGAGGTATAACTGGGGGCAGATGATACTGGCGCAGCTCTACTACCAGCTAGGCAGAGGCTGCCTACACGCTACTTCGGGTATATATGGTTTTTTGGCCATGTTAGAGACGTGGATTTACGACCATTTCACGTCGTTTGCAGTTCATCAGTACCCGAGGTATAGTATCGCACATCCTACTATATGCCTCCATGCGCCTGCTAAGTTTCGACAGAGCCAGGAGTCTCGAGACGGTATTAGAGTTTGTCTGGATAGCTTCACCGAGCTGGATGTAAGTTTTAATCAGTTTCATTTCAATTATCGTATATATAATATAAGTTGGTAATGATAAATGGTATGTTAATATTTTACAGGTATTATTCACGCCGTTTGCGGCCATGCGGGATGCTCGAGGTACCGCTGATATAGCTTGGATAGATGCGACGCTGAAGGCGGCAGACATTGTCGAGGCGTACTATCCGCTACGGGTGGCTAGACAGTTCGGTCGCATTCAACAGGTAATATTGCGTAACTCGAAATATTAATATTGTTTGTATTGCGCATGTGTGGTACATAGTTTAGTTTTTTTTTTTAAATACAGGTTCCTGGTCCATTGCGTCCTCTTCTTACCGGTTCTACTAGGGTTCATCGTGCGAACACCCTCTACCTCTGGGATGCATTCAGTTGGGAGAACTGGGAGTCACACTGTATTCACCCGAGTCTGAAGGGTGCGGAGTATATTCCTGGTCAGGAGGATGGTACCACTGTGATCTACTCTTCATGGGTTACGAGGAACTTATGGTACATCATATCTGATCCAGAGGCTCACCGAGATGATGCAGAGATTGGGGTGCACCCTACACCATACACACATGCGACCACACTGCACGAGCTGACTTCGCGCATACTGGAGATAGAGGAGTATGACCTTAGCCACCCCGGCATTAGTGTGGAGGACCTTCGGGAGCCTTTGCAGGAGATATACTGTATATATCTCACGAGTATAGAGACTGATTATCATATATGTTTTTTGTGTTGACAGTTTCAGACTTTATATGTGCTGTTTACTTTTGACCGTTTTATTTTTTGTGATGTGGTACTGGTTCGTTCTTTAATTATGTGTTATGTTAATTTGTTACATTTTACTGATATAACTTTCGAATGTTTGTTCAAACTCCAACTTTAAAACTCCAAGTTTAGGGGTAGGTATCAGAATGCAAAACAAATGCAACATAAACTAAAACATAAACTAAAACATAAACCCCAAAGTTTTTGTAAACACGAACAACAACACAAACTCAAACATAAACCGAATCAGACACTTAAACATAAACTCAGCAGATGCCATCATCAGATATTGATCTTCCAACTCAGTCCATGGGCACATTTTTTGCAATTGATATATTTGCTATAATTGTTACTGCCTATAAAACGTATTTTTGTACCTTGTATCAATAATAAACACTTGTAAGATAATGATAGCGTAATCCATGTTGACGAATGATTGTGCGACACCTAACATTTAAAAAAGTACAGAAATGCAGTAGTGCAGTAATAGGGGTCTCATTATAGCATAACTTCCATTATTAGACGTCTCGCTATAACGAGACACGTGAAAATATTTCCGCTAAAAACACCCGCGTTTAATGCACTTCCCGCCCAAACATCCACGAGCTTATAAGTGGATGCTTATCACTCCTCAAACATAAACAGTGCAAAAATGGAGTTTACCCCTCATGAAGACTACCATTTGCTTCAGGAAGTGAAACTTGCCCTGCGTGAGTTGGGTGAAGATAGTAGCGATGCGTTTTTCGAGCTAGTCTTGTGTAACATGTACTACAACTACGGCCGCTTAGGAACAGAAGGTTTTGTTGTGCGTAACCGTGAACAAATCAAACGGAGGTACATTTATTGCAAACCAATGGATCGTTTGCTGTTCCAACCATTTAAAATTAAGCAAGAAGCGGCCGCCGTATGGAACATGATGGTGGTAGATTACATCACTAGGGACATGGTTCTGTATCTTCAGAATAGGATTACTGAAAGGGAAGAGGGGACTGACTCTGACGATAACTTGGGATATGACTTCGACTAATCGGCATTACTTATGTTTTTAATTGTTTGCTTCTTGGAGTTCCTGTATTGTTTGTTTAAGTTAATGTTTGAATTTTTCGTATTTTACATTTACCATGTACTACTGTTTCTTATTTGACTGCCCATTTTATTTTGTGCCCATTATTATGTATCCAATGTATCCAATGTATCATTCTTAAAACAACCCAAGGTTTACATTAATTCAATCACATTGCTGACGAATGATTGTGCGACACCTAATATTTAAAAAAGTACACAAATGCAGCAGTGCAATAATAGAGGTCTCATTATAGCGTAACTTCTATTATTAGAAGTCTCGCTATAACAAGACACGTGAAAATATTGCCGCCAAACACACCCCCCTTTACGACTTTCCCGCTAGTTAATTAACGCGGGAACAAAAACCTCGCTTCCCGCTAATTTTTTTAGAATTGGCACACCGACTTCGAGTCTATAAATACTATAATCTGACTATGAAACAAAACATCTTAAGTTACAACAATGGGTGATTCAGAGTGGAACGTGCACGAAGATGCAAGCCTCCTGGTCGCATTTGACTTCGTCAGATGTACGATGCAAGAGGAGATTCCTGGTTTCATCGATGCGGTTTTGTGCAGGATGTTCTTCAACCACGGTAGGGAGGCATCGTGTCCAGGATGCTTAATGCCCCGACCACGCGGACGAAGTGTTCGAGAGGCTGGCTTATCTTAAGCCAAGGACTATACAGATTGAGTCATTGGATTACGAGACCCGTTTACATGTCCAAGACGTATTCAACATGGGCTCCCAAGGTCCAGTTACGCCGGAGATGGTGTCACATGCGACGCAGCAAAGGGAGCAAGAAATGGCCGACGCAATTGCAAACGCCGTTGAAACGTATTCAACCCCCGAATGAAGTACTGATTCAGATGATTATGCGTTCGGGAGCGGAATGAACTATCCGCCTCCATAAATCTAAGTGTGAAATGTTAACTGAGGGTTAGCCCACCTATCATTTGTCTTTAGTTATTTGCTTATGTATTTCTTATTATGCAACGCTTTGGATTAAATTGTAATATTTTTATGCAATCGACGTATTTTGAAGTTTTAGTGCTATTGTTTTCAAGATTAACATCGAAACATAAAACATCGAATGTTTACATTCATTCGATCACAACTTAAAATAACAACAACTAACGAAATAAGAAGTTCAAACAAATACTGGAATGAAACATCCTAAGTTAAAATAACAACAACTAACGAAATAAGAAGTTCAAACAAATACTGGAAAGAAACATCACAAGTTCAAATAACAACCGATACGAAAATAACAAGTTGAAATAACATCAGTGGAATGGTTATTCGTATCGAAGTTTGTATTCAACATCATCAATTCCCCCCTTGCAATAATCTTATCCTCTAGAAATGCTACCATATCCCTGGTGATGTAGTTTATTGTGCTCAGGTTCCAGACGGTAGCAGCTTCTTGCTTAATTAACGATGGCAAGAAGCACAAATGCTGTATTGGCTGACAAAAAATATATCTGCCCTTGATCTGGTCACGAGTACGCACAATGATACCTCTTGTACCCAAACGGCCGTAGCCCATGTACATCGTACATAGGACACGCTCGAAAAACGCATCGCTGGTATCTTCCCCCAGTATCTGGCGGGCAATCTTCACAGCTTGAAGCATGTGGTAGTCTTCGTCCGTTGTAAACTCCATATGTAAACGTTAACGAGTTTTATATTTTTGTTGAATGCTCAGTGTTTGGCAAGTGTATTATGATTTCTTGATTTTATGTCATATTTATAGGGGACGAGTCAATTTTGGTGGGCGGGCAATAGTAGGGGTTTCATTATAGCCTAACTTCAATTATTAGGTGTCTCGCTATAACGAGACCTCTAAAATATCTCCCGCTTTTATTCCTTGGCAGTATATGTTTGGCAGTACGTGATATCTCGATTCCATGTTTTTTTGCACAAACTAATGTTGAGCTTGTTGTTTTTTTTGTTTAAACTAATGCTCGTAATAGTTGTTTTAGTTTTTAGAATGATTAGCCCTTAAGGCTTGAGTTTCTGTAGACTTTTTTTTCATTATTTAGTCCTTAATAGGTACCCTTTTGCCATGATTTTTGGCAAAAGGCCAAAAATTAATATATATTTTTTTGGATTTTCGACCTCAAATGTTGTTAAAACCATGTTTTGAAACCATTGGCAACCATGAATGTTCCAAAAAAACTCCTAAATGCCCAAACCCCTAATTTTTTTAATGAACAGAACCTTTTTTGGCACACGAAGACGTGTGCATGTACAAGTACACGCACGTTTGTGCGAGATTTTGTACATGCACACGTTTTCGTGTGCCAAAAAAGGCTCTGTTCAGAAAAAACAATTTAGGGCTTTGGGGCATTTATGATTTTTTTTTGGAACATTTAAGGTTGCCAATGGTTTCAAAACATGGTTTTAACAGCATTTGAGGTTGGAAATCAAAAAAAAAATTGGCCTTCAACCAAAAATCATGGCCAAAGGGTACCTATTAAGGCTCTGTTTTGGTAAAAAAATCATACGGCCGCTTAAAAAACAAATTTTTTTTTGGCACATCTACAAAGCATAAGTAAAAGTCATAATTATTATCAAGCAAAACAACATAAGTCTAATAGTCGGAGGTGGAGAAATGTGTCTCGAAAGGATTTAAAAAAAAACAAGTAACACAAAATATTACAATACAACAAAGCATTATGCATCCCCGGTCAAATCGTAGCATTCATGATCCCCATCGTTTAAAGTTGGAGGTTGTGCTGGTTTAATTTGGTGATACTTGTTTAGACGTGCGCCAATTGGTATAGCCCAATTTGTAACTTCAGCGCAAGTGCGGAACGCAAACCACATTGGGTATATATCCGGCAACGGTCCGTCTAATACAATCTGAAAATTTCAATTATATAGAAACATTAAATACGTCGCGGATTATTTGATAAAATGAAAACTAAGTATCAAGAATGTACTAGTTTACTTACTTTCACGAAATGATTACCGTGTACGAAACCAATCCCAACTTCGACAATAGGACATGATCTTGGAGGCACACCACGCAAAGGAAGATACGTGTATGATAGTTGGAGAGAGACATGGTATACTATACATTGATACCGGGTGGCTATCACCAACCCATAGTCGGGTAATGTCATCCAGTGCCTAGTTCCGCTCTCGTACATTTTGAAACAATCCAATCTCCGCAATAGATTGTCAACACGTTCTGCACCGTCAAAAACCCTTTCGCAAAGATCACGTTGACTTGAAAGTTCAAACATCAAATCCCTTCTCACTGCCTCCCATGCGTCCGCATTGCCTTTAATCGTCAAAGCTACTTCCCTAAATCCGCAATTACCGTCCGGAGCAACGTCTTCAACGCTAGCTATGTACTCGTGCAAATACTCGGGAAAACAACTCCCGTAGGCGCTCAATCATTTTCCTTTATTCGATTTTCTAGATCGAGTCGCTTTCTCCTTTTTCGGTGGTGCTTTATCTTTGGATTTACGTACTATAAATGCCTTAACCGCCGACGCGGCCGTGCTACCTATCGTGGCGGGAGTACTACTAGCGCCTACACTAGGGTATTCAAACCCGGATGGGTTCCACTTAGTTGACTTGTCGACACCAGCTTTTTTCCGGCCTTTCGTGACAACCGGTTCCTTAGGTTCCAACACATGGCTTGTAGCGGGATCTAGGATTTGCATCATCCTATTTATGATGTGATCTTGCACTTGTGGACCGTAACCGCGTATGGTACTATCAATTAAGGATAGCTTTCTTGTAAGCTCATCTTCGGTACCAACGTTTTCCCTAGGCTTGATCGCTAAAGTACTCCAATAAACATCACATTCACTCGTTTGAATCGACCTACCTTCTTTCGCGATCACATCACACTCACACGCACAAGGCAAATTGTGTGTTGTCCTAATTACACAACCACACTTTGCGGGAGTGAACCACAAATCCCCGGCCTTTCTAATAGTTTCTTCTAATATTTGAGTGGCCATACATGAAAGTTTACCTTTGATGTCGCGAAAGATAGCTCCCCTAGAGGCTTGTCTAGGACGAAACAAACTCCGTTCGAACGTTTCGAAGATGGTAGAGTGTTGAATGCGAAGCAACGCATGAACTTTATCCCAAAATTGCTCAAAAGTGCATAGGCTTGTGCCGATTGCCCGTTTTAGACTAGAGTGAGCACTCTCCGCCCTAAACCTTAAACTTAGATTAGTTACAAGTCTAACAACTAGTTAAACATAGTAATGTAAAAATATGATAATATAACTCACCGGTTGCTAGTGTGGTTGCCCAAATGTTTAATCTTGTTAGTGTAGACATTAAGGAATTTGTGTCCATAAGGGTCTATCCATTGTTTCATCAAGTACTCGAGAACCTTAGGACAATATGCGTACGCTTTGTGAAGGTCAGTGAGGTTTTTGTTATACTCTTCGATCGTCGCCGAATGTTGAACCGCGACATAAAACTCTAAGAACTCCTCCCCCATGTCCGCTTTGGGCAACACTTTCTTAGAGTATGAGCTAATGTTCCTGTTTATATGCCAAGTGCATAACATATGAGTTGCATCCGGGAATACCTCATCGATAGCGTTCATTAAAGCCAACTCCCTATCTGTGACGATAATATTTGGTAATTCGCACATGTTGTTCACCATCACTCTCCTTAGAACACTCATTGCCCACGTGTAGTTCTCTTCTTTCTCCGAGCTCATAAAAACAAAAGTTATACAAAAGGTCTTTTTCGTCAAAGTTTGGCCAACTATTTCTAGCAAAGGAAGTTTATACCTTGTAGTCTTGTACGTGCTATCCATTATAAGCACTTGAGTAAAAGTGCGCAACAAATCGATGCTCGTGGGATGTGCGAAAAACAATTCTAGGATTTCGTCGGTTTCTTTGTTTGTGCGCTCCCAAACATAGTACTCGTGCTCCTTTAACTTACCAAACAAGTATTGCATTTGGGATTTACCCGCTTTATCAACCAATTGGTGTTTGTGCCGCATGTTGTAGATGGTACGCATACTAGATACATTTTCCGGATCTCTTAACTTCAATCCACGGTATATATCTCTTGGCCGAGAACCGATTGTTGTGAGTTTACGAATATACTCCTCCTCTTCCGTCTTTAACCTCGCGGCCCGTGAATGACCATCCAAATGCAAGAAGGGTTGGTGGTTATATTTTCCAATTATAACTACCGATTTCCAATAGTCGGGTGCTTCTAACACCGGATTGCCCCTAAGCATGAACGGACATCCGCATTTTTTGGATGAACAATCTCGTCTTTTCTTCACAATCCCCGGTTTAGGCCTCGGCTTGTAAACACCGTGCCTCTCGCACTTAAAATATAACCGCGGTGTTTTACCATTTTTACTACCATCATCATCTTTATCTACCACGACAATAAATCCTATACTCTTGCTCTCTTTGTCAACCCATTCGATCAATTCCGCCTTGGTTAAGAATTTATCCGTCGTAAATATTTGACTATAATCCGCCATGTGACATGGTGCTTCGGCCGCTTCCTACACAAACACAAACATGTATTTACAAGTCAAATAATAAAGACAAACCCCATATTCAACCAAAAAGGCATGTAAAACCAAGACAAACCCAATATTCAACCAAAAAAGCATGTCAAACCAAGACAAACCCAATATTCAACCATAAAGGCATGTAAAACCAAGACAAACCCAATATTCGCATTAAGATGCAAAGATTCGGCCACATCTTCGCATGTTCATGCGAAGATTTGTCATCTTCCACGCGTGTTCTTGCGTGGAAGTGTACATTTGAAGGCACGAAAACGCAAATTTTTGTTATGTGCATAAAAAAACTTGATTTTTACCTCAGCTACGCTCTCCATGTGATCAGTAAGCGGCTCCTCCTCCTCCGAAAGGAAATCATCAGCGTTGCAGCTCCAATTGTCATTATAGTCGCTTAAATCCATGCTCGGAGTAATTGGGTTTAACTTTAGATAATTAATGTTTATTAAATGTTGTGTGGGAGTTTGTAGAACTTAAAGTTTGTGTTTTTTTTTGAATTTTGGAGAGAGAGGAGGAAAAGAAGAGAGAATGAGTTGGTGGAAAAATTATTGTTTTTATATGTGGAGGCAATTTGGTAAATTCACATTTGCACAAAATTTTTGGATATAGGGCCTCACTATAAAGATTTTGGGTCTCATTTTAGCCTAGCCGCGGTTTAGTTTTTCCTTTCTATGAACACGTTTTGTTTTTTATATATTTAAAGAAACGGGAAAATGGGCCTAGTATTAATCAAATTCCATCGGTTTCAACCCCGAGAGCTGGTCCACACCGACAGCTTCTCGCTCTCTTCTCACGGCCACCATTTCGGATTAACGAATCAAACAAATTTTCTTTACCATGGAGTCTAATCCCCAGCCAACAGGTCCGTTACTCGAATTCATGTGTTATTACATCATTGACCCTATATTACTATATCACAGCCTTTAACTTCATATATTTCATCGTTTATTGGGAATTAGGGTTCTTATTCTCTCCCGTTCTTTGGTTACCAAGAAACCATCTCGATTCATATTCTTACGATTCTGTTCTGTTTCTTCTTTTATTTCCCTTTATGCAATGCCACGAAATACAGCAGCTGCTTCTGTAGTTTTAGGTGATCACCGAACCATCAACTCTTGGTATAGTCCATCGTATTGTGGTTCCTGAAAAGCATAGAGCAAGCAGAAATGCTTGCGATGCTCAAGTTGAGATTAATATTGCTAAAGTTCTTAAAAGAAGTTTGTGGGTCGGTTTTGATGAGAACGATGGGGTGTGGATTGGCATCAGCTACAAGAATGTTCCTGGTTATTGTTCACATTGCCATCATTTGGGTCATATTGTTAAAGAATGCAGAAAGATTGACAGTAAGAATGAAAATGAAGAACAAATTAAGGAAGAGAAAGATTTATTAGAAAAGACTGTTATTTCTCAGAATGTTGTTAATACATCGCAAGATTCTAAAGCTACTCAGTTACAAACTGTTACTAAAGTGTACAAAAGAAGGTTAAAGTCTGTAGTTGCTCCTAAAGATGCTGGGTCTGGTAAGGATTCTTCTGATATTGCTCCCATTATTGTTGAAAATAGCAGTTCATCCAAGAATGATCAGGAAATCATTGGTGCCCTCCAAAAACTCGATTCGGTTTTTCATAATAGCTTTGAAAACCGAATTGTTGATAACACTTCCCCAACTCCGAGGAACATTGGTAGTTGTGATGTCTCTCCAAGGTCTAATTCGTCGAGTGATAGCCTTACTTCACCTCGTCTAGACTTTAATCAGATCACCAATTAAAGGATTAAATCTGCAAACAAGAAAAAGATTAGTAAAAAGCTATCTGTAAACTCTCTAAAGAAGAAGGAGAGCAAAAAGTTAAGGTCTTTATCTGATAATGATAAAGATATGTAGTTGGAATGCTCGTGGCATTAATAACTCTTCTACCTTATCAAGGCTTACTTTTATGGTTCAAAGTGAAAAGATTAAAGTATTTACTATTCAGGAACTTATGGCTAATGTGGACAAAATGGGGAAGATCTCTAAAAGAATTGGGTTGGCTAATTTTGCTTCTAATTTCTCTAGTAAAGTGTGGGTTTTCTGGGCTTCTGATAACAACCTTTCTGTTAAGGTTGATCATGATCAGTTTTTGCATATGGACATCAACACCAGTAACTTCTATTTTAATTTCACTTTTGTGTATGCTAAGAACCAGCGCTCCCTTCGTAAGGTTCTTTGGGAAAATTTGCTTTCTCTTGTTGATGATAGTAATCCTTGGTTACTTGCTGGTGATTTTAACTCTATCACTAGTTCTGATGATCAATTGGGTTGTTCTAGTTTTGATATTGGGAGCTCTGAAGACTTTAATGAAGCTATCAGAGCTTGTAATCTTGAGGACACTGGGTATGTGGGTTCTAAATTTACTTGGAGCAATAATCGTTGTTGGAAAAGACTTGACAGAACTCTTATCAACAATTGTATGGCCTCTACAGTGCAAAGTATTCAGGTTTTTCACATGGTCAGAACTTGTTCTGACCATGCCCCATTGCTCGTATCTTTGTCTAATAATTCTAACTCTATTTTACATTATAACAAATGTAATTTTAAATTCTTAAATTCTTGGACTAATGACCCTAATTTTTTTAGTGTTGTGAATCAGAATTGGGACACTCCTTGTCATGGCAGTCTTAATAATGTTTTTTGGTACAAATTGAAGAGACTCAAGAAGAGGCTAAGAGTTTGGAATGCTAATTACTTTGGGAATATTTTTAATAAGGTGAAGAAGGCTATGAAGGATGTTAATCTTAAGGAGGCTACCCATCTGAGAGAGAACAACATTATATCTAAGGCTAGCCTTGATACTTCTAATATTACTCTTATTCATGCTCTTAAGGATGAAGAATCCTATTGGAGACAAAAATGTTTCAACACTTGGTTGAATGAGAGTGATGGTAATACTAAAGTTTATCATAGATATGTTTCAAAGCAGCGTAAAAAGAACTTTATCAGTGGAATAAAGAAGGATGGTATTTGGCTTTGCAGTCAAAATGAAATAGCTAAGTCTGCAGAATCTCATTTTAAAACTATTTTTTCTATTGATGCTGGTGATAACAATACTGACCTTGATGTGCAGGATGGCATTTATGCTAATATTCCTAAGATTATTTCTGACGCTGATAATCTTTCTATGTTAAGACCTACCAACACTGATGAAGTTTGGGCCATTATTAGTACTATGAAGAAGGACAGTGCTGCTGACACTGATGGTTTTAATATTTTTTTCTTAAAATCTTGTTGGGATATTATTAAGATTGATATGTGCAACTCTCTGAATGCTTACCTTAAGGGTTGTAGTGTTCCTAAAGGGGTCTTTGCCACTGGGATTTATTTAATTCCTAAAGGTTTTAATCCTATTAACTGGGACAACTACAGACCCATAAGTCTGTGTACCATTTTCAATAGGGTCATTTCTAGTCTGTTTAACCATAGACTTGCTGACTTGCTCCCTAAAATTGTTTCTAGAAACTAGGGAGCCTTTGTGAAGAATAGGCTCATACATGAAAACATTCTTATCACTAAGGAGATGCTTCATAACATAAATAGAAGGCCTAGTAAAGGTAATATTATTATACAGTTGGATATGACAAAGGCATTTGACAGAATGTCTCATGCCTTTGTCTTAAAGGTTTTATCATGTTTTGGGTTCTCTAGGGAGGTTGTATATTTTGTTAGTACTCTGATTTCTAATGTTATGATATCTGTTCTTATTAATGGTCTGAGTGTTGGCTACTTTCCTCAAAGCAAAGGTCTGAGACAGGGAGATCCCCTGTCTCCAAGTCTCTTTATTATAGCACAAGATGTGCTTATAAGGGGGCTTCAGGCTCTATTTAATACTAATGATAGTATGAGATTTTATACTAAGGCTAACTATCTCTTACCTAGTTTAGCTTTTGCAGATGATATCATTATCTTCACAAATAGCTTGCCCTCCACTATCAAGAAGCTAAGTGATCTGCTAGACAATTATCAGCTGATTAGTGGACAAGCAATTAATAAAAACAAAACAAAAGTGATTACCTCTGCTAAGTTCTCCCTTGATGGTGCTTCTAGACTGAAGCTTGCAACTGGCTTCAACACTGAATCAGCTCATTTCATCTACTTGGGTATCACCATTGCTGCAAATAACAGAGGGAAGAATTATTTTCCTCTTATTGAAAAAATTCATAATAAGATTCAGGAATGGGACATTAAGAATCTGTCCTTTGGGGGCAGATTATCTCTTATAGCTAATGTGCTTCATCCAATTGTTTACTTTTGGATGCAGAATAGTGCTATTCCTAGTTCTATTCTTAACAAATTTGATCTTTGTTTTAACCGTTTCCTTTGAAGGTCTAAGTATAACGAGAAGTCTATACACTGGACCTCTTGGAATATGCTGTGTAAGCCCTATGATGAGGGTGGTCTGAATATCAAAAGACTTGTTGATATTCAGCCCACCTTTAGCTATAAGCTTTGGATTCTGTTTCGAAAAAACAATTCTATCTGGTCTGACTTAATGCATAAAACATATTGTCCTCATACTCACCCTATAAAAGCTAGTTGTAAGGTCACTGACTCTATTATTTGGAAGAGGCTTCATGCTGTTAAAAATATGGCTGAAAAGTATATTGGTTGGACTCTTGGTAAGGGTAGTGTTGATTTTTTGCTAGATGATTGGCATAATATGCCTCCATTTCATTCTAGCCAGAGTACCAATTGGTATTTACCTGCCTCTGTTAAGTCTTTTTGGAAAGGGAATTGTTGGGACATTCAAATTCTTTTGGCATTCCTGAATCAGGATCAAGTTAACCATATCTCTACCTTAAAGCTTAATCCTGATCAGGATGACCAAATTTATTGGAAGTTATCTAAAGACAGGAATTTTAACACTAATGATACTTGGAATGTTATCAGAAACAATTTTAATAAAACCAGCTTTCTCAGAAAGATTTGGAGCCATTTTATTCCAAAAAAAATTCTTTTTTATGCTGGAAAATCATTAAATTTTTTGTCCATATTGATAATATCCTTTCTAAAAGACATTTGGTCATAGTCTCCAAGTGTCAATTCTGTTGCAGTTGTGAAGAGAAAAATCATCTCTTTATCAACTGTAACTATGCTTGGGCCATTTGGAACTATTTTGGGTGGCTGTTTAAGGTCCCTGTCTATAGATATATGACTTTGAATCATCTCCTTATGACCTGGTTTAGTTTCACGAATTGTAAATTCCATATTACTCATTTAGTCCCTCAGATTATCTGTTGGACTATCTGGTTCAACAGAAATTGTTCTAAATTCAACAACACCCATGATGATTTCAAGAGTGCTGTTGATAGAATATACCGAATTATTTTGGCTATTGACTCTGGGGATAAACTTAATTCTAAGCATTGGTCTTATGTTGGTAACGCAGGCGCTGCGATGGGATGTAAATCAATAAACAGAAGAAATAAAGGCATATCGTACCTGAAATGGCTTGCTCCTCCTCCTGGGAGGTTGAAGGTCAATGTTGATGGCGCCTGTCATGCTTCTGGAGAATCCAGTGGAGGGCTGATCGTCAGGAATGACAGAGGAGATATCTTGTTAGGCAAAGGGTTCGTGTTTGGGAAATTGAACCCTTTTCAGGCTGAATGCAAAGCTGTTGTTGAAGGGCTTCTCACTTGCAAGCGCAATGGTTGGGAGAATGTTGATTTAGAGTCAGATTGTCTGACTCTAATCAACATGCTTGCAAGTGGGGTTTCTGTTCCTGCTCTTGAGCGTTTGGGTGTGATTTGTAGAAGCTCAATCAGACCAAGAATGACCCTCCGTCACGTATCCAGAACACGGAATCAAGCTGCGGACTAGATCGCGAAGAGAGCCATTATTGCTCGTCAAAGCTTTTCTTTTGAGGGCTTAAACACTCCTCCTTACCTTCTAGCCATAACAACCCTAGAGTGTTTGGGTTTGGGCTATGTCGATACTGGCTAGATTTAATGAGGTTTGATGTTTGGTAGGGTAAAGGTGATTCTGGTTCGAGGTGATAGAAGAACTCTGTGGCAGTGGAGGTTGTACTCTGGTGCACTGCACCCTGTTCCATCCTCTCTTCAGAAGAGAAGCGTACTGGGGGTGAGCGTCGACCAAGGAGTAGCAGACGATGGGTCTATTCTATGGTGCACTGCACCCTGTTCCATCCTCTCTCCATATCAGAAGAGAGGAGTACTATGGGTGAGCGTCGACCATGGAGAATCAGAAGGTTGCTTGTATGGAGCTGCAGGTTGGGTCGTTGGGTAGAAGCAGAGCTGGATGAAGAAGATAAAAGGTGTTGCTGAAGAAGATGAAAGGTGTTGTATTCGATTTAGGGTTTAATCGTGTATTTGTGATTTGAGGCTTTTCTTTTAGGGCTAATTGTGTTGAGCCCCTCTTTAAAAGTAGTTTTCGCAAATTGACCCTTTTACTCTGTAATCCTTCCATTTTGATAATAAATCGATTTTTTGCTGCCCCCAAGGGGGTAGCCAAGTTGGTTGAGTATGGCATTCTTATGACCAAAAGGTCACGAGTTCGAGTCCTTCTACATACACTTTCTCGGCTGAGCCTGTCACCTTGTGTGGTTTACCTTCTGGCGTTGGTTTGCAGGCTATCGCGTCAGATTGAGGGTTTACCCTGTGCGCACTCATTGCACTCTGAGTAGCGGCTGCGGGTTCCCTCCGAGAAAAAAAGAAAAAAAAAAAAAAAATCGATTTTTTGCTTAAAAAAAATATATAGGCGGTTTAGTTTTCCTTTCTACGAACACGTTTTGTTTTTTTAATATTTAAAGAAACGGGAAAATGTGCCTCGTATTAATCAAATTCCATCGGTTTCAACCCCGAGAGCTGGTCCACACCGACAGCTTCTCGCTCTCTTCTCACGGCCACCATTTCGGATTAACGAATCAAACAAATTATCTTTACCATGGAGTCTAATCCCCAGCCAACAGGTCCGTTACTCGAATTCATGTGTTATTACATCATTAACCCTATATTACTATATCACAGCCTTTAACTTCATATATTTCATCGTTTATTGGGAATTAGGGTTCTTATTCTCTCCCGTTCTTTGCTTACCAAGAAACCATCTCGATTCATATTCTTACGATTCTGTTCTGTTTCTTCTTTTATTTCTCTTTATGCAATGCCACGAAATACAGCAGCTGCTTCTGTAGTTTTAGGTGATCACCGATCTTGATCTCCAACGTTATTTACATTTTTCTTAAACCTATTTATGAATGTAACTTTATGTTGATTTTGCAGGTGGTAGCCCTTCTAAACCTTGGGAGCGACGAGGAACCTCCTCCGCGGGTCCTACACCTTTTAAACCACCGTCATCTGGAAGCACCAGTGGTATAGTTGAGGCCTCTGGAACAGCTAAACCAGGTGAAATTGTTACCACCTCTCCTGGAAATACAGCTCCGAAAAGAAATGCTGTTGGTCGGCCTGTGCCCACCAGGCCCTGGGAGCGACAGAATGTTCCACCTGGTAACCGAGGTACGTACGCGTGCGTTTTTATATCAATAGCTAATGAAGCATCGATCTTACATTACTTCACTCATCTAATTTTGATGGTGATATGTTTCATGACAGGTTATGGCTGTAATCGGAATTATAACTCTGGCATGTATGGAAATAACATGTATAGGGGTGGTTATGGATATGGTGGTCAGTATGGGGGTCCAGGCATGTATAATGGAGGTCAGTATGGGGGTCCTTATGGTGGTCAAGATGGTGAATCGCCATCTTCACCCAGCTTCTGGGTTTCATTCCTTCGAGTGGTAAGGATTGATTAATTTCTTCTGTATCACATGAATGTTGCTTGAATGTGCAAGCATTGATGTTTGGTTACAAGGGATAAATATATATAACACTACAGTTGTAACCTGTGCGGATCAACGGGTCATACAGGGGTTTAAAAATGATACGACAAAGATGTTCTGATTCAGACTTACTACGGTATACTTGAACTGGGAATTTAAGATTATGCACTAAGCATGATATGCTTACATGAATTCTTAGTGGTTATGTAGATTCTAGACTTGTAGTAGTGTTAAGCTACTTTGTCTTGAGAAACCTATCACAAGAAACCTTTTAGAAATTTCAGTGTCTTTTTATTACTGATGACCAACTATATAGAGCAATTGCGGTTGCTGCTTGGCTTGCTCAGGTTTTAAAAGGTTGATAACTTAACAATTGTGAGAGACGGGTTTGGTGCCTGCTTAAATTTTAAAAAATCTTTGAATTTTGCAAGTGCATCGATTAGTATATATCTATGTTTCAAGATCCAAGAGTGTTCTTCGTCTTAAGATTCCTTACCATTCCAATCGAGGTTAATGATAAGTCCCCAACTTTTCAGATTTCGTAAAAGTACTAGTGGGTAAGATGTGGTTTTATTAGTGTGTATATGTTTGGTCATACTTGTTGTGATATCAGACCTTTATGTTCCTCTGTTAATTGTTAATTAAAAGGTTTATGATTATTTGCCTGAGCGGAGCTGAGATGGGACTGAATTATGATCTACACAGTCACTTGAATTTCTAATTTATTTAGTTATAATGGTGGCAGATGCAAGGTGTTGTGAACATTATCGGCAGGGTATCATTCCTTATAGACCAAAATGCTCAGGCATTTCACATGTTTATGACTGCTCTTCTTCAGGTTGTGCTTTCTTAACCGACCATTTGTGAAAACTTTTTACATGTTAGGAAGATGTAATTAATAAAGTGTAAGCGAAACGCCTAGTACTTAGCTCGTTATTTATATCCTTATGCTTTGCAGCTTTTTGATCGCTCTGGTTTATTATATGGAGAGCTAGCTAGATTTGTGCTGAGATTGCTTGGAATCAAATCAAAGCCGAGGAAGACTGATCAAGCCAGACCTCGAGAACCACACAATCCGCGGGGAAATCAGGGTCCTCAAGGTCCTCAAGCTGGTGCTTGGGATAATGTATGGAGAGGGAACTAGTTAGACATGAAATCCACCTGCAACTTGTAGGTGATGGAGCTTACATGAAGTCGATGTTATCTTCTATACCTATTGCTACTTCGTAGGAAAGTAGAAAAATGTTACTTGTAAAAAGACAAAATAATCTTGTTTCTTGTAAAAGAAAAAGTAAGATCGGATGATATTTTTTAGCCATAATTGATTTTTTTTTCTCTTAACTTGAGATTTGTTCAAGTACAAAAGTGGATTCAAAGATAATAGAAGCTTAAACCCTGTGTATATGATATAATCACTCTTGTATTTCTGTATCCACCTGAATCAGGGGGTAAAATGTAGTTACTGTTCAAAGATAATCCCAAGTCCTTGATCATACTAACACCTTGTAAAACGAAAGACATTTTCTGCTATGAAAATTACCTCACACATTACAATTACTTAGATCATACATACACAATATAAGTAGGCATGGTAATTACTGTCCATACTTCAACATATTTTTATCATTAGTAACCCAACTCCGGCACCAAAATTCAGCCTCATTTAACCCGAAAAGATCTAAATAGAATACTTGTTCATTCTTCTCTTTCTTCTTCGACTTCCTGAGTTTGTAAGATCTACACATCCCTTGATCTTCAAAGTTGACAGATTGAAGTAAAGATCTCACTAGATGAAATGATTGCGATGACTATATACGCAGCGCACCAAATTCCGGCAAACAAAAATGCTTTCAATGATTCAAAGTAACCATGAGTTCATGAGATCTACACACCCTTTATTCTTCAATGTTGACAGATTGAAGTAAAAATCCTAACACATGAAATGATTGCTACGATTATATACGCGGTGCACCAAATTCCGGTAGACAAAAATGCCTTCAATGATTCAAAGTAACCCATCAAACACCAGGAATCAAGAACATTAGGAAACCTGTAAACAAAGGAACCATCAAGAACCCTTTTTTCTCTTTTGCGATTGATCGATTCCAAAACTAATCATTCATTCACAAATAGATTTTCATCAAGAATCAAGTTTGTCCAAGTCCAAACCAGTTTTTAATCAAAACTCTACACCAAAAAAAAATTCAAACTTTCAAGATCTCTCTTTCCCTCTTCCTACATTTTGAAAGTACAAAAAAGTCTCTCTCATTTCCCCCTTCACCTAAAATCTCGGTCAAGCAATCTTCTTTTCATTTCCATCCAAATTCGATAACTCAATCGAATTATAAAACTAAAAAATAAGCAATCAAATGAGAACTTTAACAAGACAATGCACTTTCCTAAATCCTAGTTCATTTCATTTGATTCAAACAAAGCTTTAAGTATAAGATCATGCTTAACTTAGCTTCCACATCCACAATAACCAACCAAACGATCGAAACAAATTCTCGAGTACAAACTTAATCAGAATCAATCAAGACAAAAGGGGAATTAAGAGAATCAGTAAACACATTACCTTTTGACTTAACTTGTTCAATGGTTGAAGATGAAGAATTAGGGTTTATACCTGTAAAGAGAAAGGGGAAGATTTTTTTGGAGAAGTAGAAGAGAATCAAAGTAGACTTCTCTGGGGTATGAATCGGATCATCCGAATTCAGGAATCCGAAAAAGGATAGAATATAAGATTACGGGTCATTTGAGCACCTACCAACTGGCAACTCGATCAAAGCGAGTTGTTCAACGATTGTAGATGTTTTTTTATGCTGAATATTATTTTGATATTGTGTATATTAATAACCTCGTGGCTACCAGATTTTTTTTTTCATTTGTTTAGTCCCTAGCTTTCTGTATTTCTATTAAATTTATAGTGAATATTTTTCTAATGTGATTTAGTCCATACCATCTTTAAATTATTTTAAAGATGGTTGTATAGTCCACTTTTAATAATTTAATGCAATTGATCTATATAAAATGTTTGGTTATACTGGATATATTTTCCATATTTAAACCAATTTGTCATTATAGTAATATATTATTCATTTAGAGATATTTACTTTTAATATGGGATATGGGTATTATATATATATATATATATATATAAAAAGATGGTAGTTATCTATAATTTAAATTAATTTTAAACTTTTATTAATAAAAAAGTTTACAAATTGAGGGCTAAATTTTCGCCAAAATAAAAAAATTGCGCCAAATAGTAACATCAAATTTAAGTACAAATGAAGCTATCAACAACATGTAGCTCCAAACTTAGAGCCGAAGAAACTTCAACCAAATGTAGCCCTTCATCTTTTTGAGGCCAAGAAACTACACTCCAAGCAAAACTTTTTCAACGATACACTTAAACCAAATCAGCTCCAATATGTGCCTTGAGACTACCAAATCAGCCCCACTCTTGAAACGCATTATTTGTCTCCAGACCAGCTCTACTATCGACTTGAGTATAAGGCAATACAACTCAAATAGCAATACTGAACACTAAACTATCAGCATGAGATTGAATCAACACCACAACTGACCAAATCAATATCAAGAACAGTCCTCCAAAAAATAGCATTATTCACTAGCAAGTTGAACACTAAGGTAAGCATTCAACCATTGAAAAAATCATCACTAATGCTGCTGAGAAGTGATATATCCCAGCCCAAGAGCCTCGAGAATAATAATGGTTTCAGATTATTAGGAACACTGTTAGGGAGAATGGTGAATATTGTCTTAGATTTCAGAGAACATCTGGCAAGCCAATCTGGTGCCTGGTTTTCTTCTCTGAAAATATGATTTAAAGACGTGTTAGGATGAATCAACTTAATTATACACTCAAGAATAGGCTTTAAATACCAGTGAACATTCAGATTTTGATTATGCAACATGTTTACAAGAGTCAGAGAATCAGACTCAACATCAATCAAAGACCAATTATTAGCTCTACAAATGAGCAAACCATCTAACAACGCCCTCGTCTCAGAAATAAGCGGGCTCATCTTGCCATAAAGATAGCTGGAACCAAGTAACATGTCACCATTACTATCTCTAATAACAACAGAACCACTTGATTCACCATTGCCAAGGCATGAAGCATCAATATTCATCATTAGTCTCCTAGTAGGAGGAAGAATCCATTTGAGGTAAACAGGTCTACTCTTAGAACTAAGATGATTATAGCAACCTAAACTGTGAGCAGCATTAGTATTACCATTCCAATGAAACTTATTCCACATCATTATTTGATCTAAAGTATGAAGCATATCATTGATTTGATTGATAGCAGTGATGAAGGAGGTGTTAACACCTTTAATTTTCGATAAATTCTTAGCTTTCCATATAGTATAGAGGATTATAGAGGGTAAGATACGTCTGACCTGAACCTTCTTTGCATTCGACCAGTACCAGACTCTACTTATATGGATAACATTCATATGAGGCGAGATGTGAATGTTGAAAATGCCTGCATAATACAACCAAATTAACCAAGCAAACTTACAAGAAATAAAAACATGATTAGAAGTCTCACTATTACTGTAGAATTAACATTTTGATGCCAAGGAAATTCCTCTCTTCTGAATAATAGAATCAACAGATATGTATTTGTGAAGGAACTTCCAATGCATGAAAGAACACTTAGTAGGAGTTAGATTATTCCAAATTGTTTTAAAAACATAAGAGTAAATATATTTAGTCCTCACTCCTTCCCAAGTTTCTTTCATGTTATACTTATCATTTTTTGCCAGATTCCAAATCATAGAAGCATTATTATCCACCTTTATAGAGAGTTGATTAATTCTCTCTATAACCTCAGGTTGGATAAGATTAAGAATGCTAGACAATTCTCAGCCATTGTTGGACCAATACTTGTTAACCTTTTCACCACAAAACCACAAGTTGTTATCAGCATCATTTAACTTCAAAATAGGCTGATTATTTGTCCAATAATCAAGCCAAAAGTCAACTTGACCACTGCCCAAGCTCCATCTGATATGCTTTTCAGTAGTATCACGAATGTTCATCATTCTCTTCCAACATATTGATCCAGATTTATAAGGATTAATCTGTAAATGATGATAAGTATGACCGTATATGCTATGCATTAAGTTAGACCAATAAGTTTTGTTTTCTCTGAAAGTTGCCCAAAGATTATAAGAGATAGCACTTTGAATAGTTTCAAGATTTCTAACATTTAAACCTCCCTCATTATAAGCTTTACACATACTCTTCCACCTACACCAATGAACTTTATTTTCAGCATTGTTAGACTCCTAAAGAAATCTATTAAAGATAGTTTATATCTTAGTAACAATTCCTTTAGGTAAAATATTGCTTTGCATCCAATATAGAGTGATATTCATCACGACAGATTTGATTAAAGTAAGCTTTCCCGAAAATGATAGGTGACAAGCATCCCAATCATTGATTTTGTTGCTGATTTTGCATATCAGGTTGTTGTACTTGCTGACTTTATTACTGGTGCTGATTGTCACACCTAAATAGTATGTAGGAAAATAGCTAGAAGAGAATCCAGAATTGTTAGTGATAACATTAATCCTAGAGAAGTTAATCACAACATCCATCACAATCTTAGTTTTTTCTTTATTAATTACTTGACCAGAAATAGTTGATATCTTTGAAGAAAGTTGCACAGATTAAGAATAGTAGATTCCGTGCAATCAGTAAACAGCAAGATATCATCAGCAAAGGCAAGACTGTTAATATTAATATTGCTTCTGCTTCCATAGTACAAAGACTTGTTAAGAGAAAAGAGAGAGTTAATACCTGTTATCAGCACCTCCTCAACAATGATGAAAAGATAAGGAGAGATAAGATCTCCTTGTCTTAAACCTTTTTTGGTTTTAAAGAAAACAAAAACTTCACCATTGACAAGCATAGACATATTAATAACAATAATAATCTTTTTAATAAGGCAAACAAATCTTGTAGAGAAACTGAACTTTCTAATGACTTTAAGAATAAAACAATGAGTCAGCTTGTCAATGCCTTTGACATATCAAGCTGAATCAAAATGTTATTATCCTTGATCTTTCTGTTAAGGTCATAAATTAACTCCTTGGCTATAAGAATGTTCTCCTTAATACACTTGCCAGGGACAAATCCTTCTTGATTATGAGAGATTATTTTGGACAAAATAATAGAGAGCCTATTAGAAATAATTTTGGACATGATACGGTTAAGAAGAGAGCAAAGACTTATCGGTCTATAATCCTTCCACCTTAAAGAGTTAGTAAGCTTAGGAATTAAACAAATACTAGTGGCAAAGATGCCACTGGGAATGTTTTTACCAAGCATAAAATCCTTCATAGCATTGATTATGTCATATTTAATTATGCGCCATCAACATTTATAGAAACTATGAGTGTAACCATCCAAACCTGGTGCACTTGCAGGGTTCATGTTCTTGATGATGTCCCAGATTTCAGTTTCATCAGGAGGCTTAAGCAGGTTTTTGTTGTCCTCATAAGTGATAATGGTGGGAAATGTTATTGAGTAAATCATCATTCATACAATTCTCTTCATCATCCTTGTTAGCATAAGGATAATCTGTAAGAGCTTTATCAAAGAAATCAACAGCAAAAAGACCAATAGCCTTCTTGTCAGTGATCCATGTATCACTATTCTTAATACCAATAATGTTATCTTTTCTTCGTTTTTTAACAAAGTTATGGAAAATTTTCGTATAAATATCTCATTCATTGGTCCAGTTGCAATAACATTGTTTCTTCCATTAAACCTCCTCCATTCTCTTAGCCTTAATGAGCAAAGCATTATCTTTAGCAATGTTTTGCTTAGAATCAGTGCTTTGAAGATTCTGATGATTAAGCTCCATTGCTAAGACTTATTCTTCTAAACTATGAACTTTGTTGAATATGTTACCAATGTTATTTCTGTTCCAGCTGATCAGACCTTTCTTGACCCTTTTTAATTTGTTCCAAAGGATGAACAAAGGATCACCTATCAACTCTTGATGCCAATTGTTTTCAACAAAAGGAAGAAAGCTCTTCTCCATAGTCCACATTTCCTGAAACTGGAAACTAGATTTTACTCTAGTAAATTCATTAGAAATAGATATAGTAATAGGCATGTGATCTGAACAAGTCCTAACTTGATGATAAACCTTAGTATTAGAAAAATAATTAGACCATTTATTGTTGATAAAAACTCTGTCTAATCGTTTCCACTTGGAGCCAGTATAGCATGTGTCTTCTACACTCACTTGACTTATCATTTCATTGAAATCATTAGTGTTGTTAAGGAAGAAAGTAATACAACCTATCTGTTAATCAATAGAACTAATAGCATTAAAATCACCACAAACTATCTATCTCGAATCATTAGTAGCAATACTTTAAAAATTTCCAAAGCTCTACTCTGTTAAACCTCTGGCATTTTGGATAAACAAGAGTGAGCATTACAAAGTTGTTATCATTTTTTATGTTGATTTTAAGATTCAGGCATTGATTTAGATCATTGAGGATAACAACATATAGATCATCATGCCAGAAGATCCAAATCTCATTAGTAATGTTGTGAGCAAAGTTAACAAAACCCAGCTTATCAGCAATGAGGTTAATATCATCACCATTAATTAAAGGTTCATGGACAGCAATAAACTGAGCATTATTATTTTTAGATAAGTAGTTGAGCATTCTAATATAAGCTTTATCTTTAATACCTCTTATATTCCAGTTAACAATGTTAATCATTAAGAGAATTAGAAGATTTAGATTTACTTGAACCGTTGAATTCCAAAGCTTTGATTATTTTTCTCATAGTTCTCTTCTTTCCTTTAGCAACATTTAACTTTTTATCAAATATCTCCTTGAAGCTATCTTCATCTTCATATTTATCATGTTTTCCTTGATCTTTTGGAGAGTTAGCAGTCTCCTCACATTTTTCTTTTATTTCATGCTCAGTTTGCTTAACAGAATTTCTATAATTAGTATCTTAATCTTCTCTGTAAAATTTTGGAGATTGAGTATTCCGTTCCAGGTTGATCCTTGGAGAATATTGAAGGCTTCCTATATTATCAGTCTTAGGTGAAGAATCAGAATCCATATTAACATAATCAGTATTATTATCATTAGCTCCATAAGATAGAGCTTGAAGAGCTTCTCTGATTTATCCTTGTTTATGAGTTTTAAATCCAACAGGTTCATTCTGTTGTTGCTCATTTTCTTAATCTTTAATTTCCAAGTCTTTTATAACAACGGATTTGAGTTTGTTTGTCTTTTCACCTGCTTCATCAACCTTTTCTTTCTGAATTTTCTTGCACTTCTCTTTGCAGTGTCCCAGATGATGACAATGAGTACAATATTGTGGAATATTCATGTACGTTATTTTGACCCAATGAACAAAGTTGGATCCAAAACCTATTTAAAAATCATTCTGGCGCTTACAGGTAACATCCATTTCAACAAGAGCAGTGCATGAGATAAATAATTTGTTTTCATCAAGAACTTTCACCACCAGCGTTTCACCTATCATGGATGCTATGGTTTAACCAAATTCTTATCATACAGGTGCTCTGGCATGTGAAGTTTGATCCAAACATGAACAAGAGGGTTTTCTTTCGTAAAGTCTCCAATTCATTTCAAGAGCCTCATTACTGTACTGCCGATGGTCCAGACGGAACGTTTCCATATTTTTCCAAGGTCTTGCTTAGTATCAAACTCAAATATGATATGTCTGGAGTCCCAAACTTTGTACCTATAAGCCGACTGAAATTTTAATGATTCAAGAAACTGAGTCAATAGATTCCTTTTAGGTAAGGCATGCGTAAACTTGCCCACAATTGAATGCTTGGATTTGGCTTTCAAATGCTCAAGAACACCATTACTATATTAAATCGATAAATGATCAGATTTGATAGTAACAGATTCTGGTTCAAAGTCGGGTTTTTCTTCATAGCTTGAATTCTTCTTTATAATTTCAGAATAGGATATAACATTAGCATCTGGATTGTTGTTGTTAATAGCCATAGCTTCCATCAAATCAGTGGGTTTGAATAAGGAAGAGAAGAAAAGGAGGAAGAGATGCTTTCTTAGAGATCAAGAAAGAATCTTCCTTTTCTTGGAGAGAAAGAAACCATTCGGTATAATACTATTTTTCCAAGTTTAATAATCCTAAAGTAAATATTTATAAACACATAAATCAAAACACGTATAATTTTACTAATTATTTATTTTCATCTTTCAAAAGTACATACTTTTCAAATTTCAGCACAATGTTTTTTTTCAAAACACATATATTCCTATTTCAAAGATAAATAAAACATTATTTATGAGTGATATTTTTAGAGATTTTTTTTCTTATTTTCATTACCAAATTATATATAAATACGGAACGGGATCGTAATTGTTCTTTAACAATCAAGTTACACGTAATTCCGCAACTAAAATACAATTGCTTTTATAGAATTATTTTGTAACCAAAGTCATATTTACGCAACTATTTTCTTTTTATTTACGCAACAAAGTTTTACGTAATTTCGTAACTCGACACAATTTTTTTTCGCAACCAAAATCATATTTACACAACTATTTTTTTCTTATTTATGCAACTTATTTGCACATAATTTTTCAATTTGAACACATTTGATAATCTGCAATCCAATTACATGTAATTCCGCAACTGGAACATAATTTATTTTTTGCAACCCAATTACACATAATTATGCAACTGAAACAAATTGTTTTTCCAAGCTTATTTTGCAACCCAATTACACATAATTACACACCTATAAAGAATAAAAAATCATTTATTGATCTAGTTTTGTTCCTCTTAGAAAAATAAAAGCAATGGTATTTTCGGATATTATTTTGAGTTATGGTTTGAAAGATATGTTATTTTAAAATGTTATTTTTTACATAATTATGTATTTTCATTTAACGATCTCTCTCTTCTTTTTATTTTTCTTCGTGATTCTTTTTTTCTATATTTTCCAGTTTCATCTCTCACTTCTGTTGACAAACTGTAAACAAAAAAAGTTGCCCTAATCGATTGAATTCGATCGAAGCTTGCAAATTGTAAATCAAATTCAGTTGAAATGACAAACAATAAATTTAATTCAATCGAATTCAACAAACTATAAATCTCTCAATCACTATACAAATTAACAGACTACGATTAAAAGGATAAAACAGAAGAATTATAATTGAAATGTGTTTTAAGTTTCGATTTTGAGATTGTTTTGAGAAAGAAAACAATTTTGTGGTTTAAATAAGTGTTAAAAAACAAAGAGAGAAATAGCCGCAGGAGGCGGCTAGGGTTTTGTGTTTTATTAGGAAATGTTCCTTTTATCTTCCATATACAGCATTCTTACCAAACCTAAAGCACATTATTATTCTCTCCTTGTCCAAACTTGTTGCATTAGAGATATTAACTCAATAGTAAGGCTCTCAATATATAGAGAACTTAGAGGCCTATACAAGAAAACTTAATACACTGAATATTCTAACACTCCCCCTCAAGTTGTGTAGTGGGATCACCAATACCCAACTTGGATAAAACTGATTTGAATGTTCTTGCAGCAACCGCTTTTGTCAGGATGTCTGCCAGTTGGTCTTCGGATCTAACAAACGGAAGTTTGACTGTCCCATCTTCAATCTTTTCTTTTATGAAGTGCCTATCTATTTCAACGTGCTTTGTTCTATCGTGTTGTACTAGGTTCCATGAAATCTTAATCGCAGCTTGATTATCGCACATTAACTGAGTTGGACACTTCAGAGGAGATCTGATTTCTTTCATTATCTTCTTTAATTAAAGTATCTCGGCAATCCCTTTACGATTCCTCTAAATTCTGATTCAGCACTTGACAATGATACTACTTTCTGTTTATTACTCCTCCAAGTCACCAAGTTACCTCCAGGAAGAGTAAAGTAGCCAGCAGTTGATCGCTTGTCGTTAGGATTCCCTCCCCAATCAGCATCTGTGAATACTTCAACATCAAGGTGTCAATTTTTCTTAACAATTATGCCGCTTCCTGGTGTGCCTTTGAGATATCGAATAATCCTCATTATTTCCTCCATATGGTGTTCTTGAGGATGATGCATGAACTGGCTAACTACTCCCACCGCGTATGCAATGTCGGGTCGTGTGTAAGCCAGGTAAATCAATTTTCTCACCAACCTTTGGTACCTTTCTTTACTCGCTGGTGTGGCCCCTTCAATTATCTTTAGTTTGTGATTCAAAACCATAGGAGTGTCAGTTGGTTCGCAATCCACCATGCCAACTTCAGCTAATAAATCTAATATATATTTTCGTTGGGAGATATAAATCCCTCCTCTTGACCTAAGAACTTTGATTCCTAGGAAATACTTCAATCCCTCAAAGTCTTTCATTTCAAACTTCTTGAAGAGGTTTTTCCTAAAAGAGCTAATTTCTTCTTCGTCATTCCCCGTTATAATCATATCGTCGACATATATTATAAGACAAGTATCTAATTCTCCTCTCTTTTTATAAAACAAGGTATGATCCCCATTACTCTGTTTGTAGCTATACTGCTTCATTGCCATTGTAAATCTCCCAAACCAAGCACGAGGAGACTGTTTGAGCCCATATAATGCCTTTTTCAGTTTGCATACCTCATTTTCTTGAAAACCATCAGAGAACCCTGGTGGGGGTTCCATATATACATCTTATTCCAAGTCTCTATGTAAGAAAGCATTCTTTACATCAAATTGATGAAGAGGCCAATCTTTATTCGCGGCTATTGAAAGTAAAACTCTGATAGTGTCAATCTTTGCAACTGGAGAGAACGTTTCAGAGTAGTCTATACCATATGTTTGTGTATATCATTTGGCAACCAATCTTGCCTTGTGTCGCTCAATGGTGCCATCGAATTTATATTTTATATTAAACACCCATCTACACCCGACTGCTTTCTTCCCTTGTGGTAACACACAATTCTCCCATGTACCATTTTTTAGAGCTTCCATTTCGGTATTCATTGCCTCATGTCATTCAGTCATCTTCTTAGCTTCTTGAGCTGTTTTAGGGATTTGTTCAGAGAGAATAGTATCTGAAAACACCTTTGCAATCTTCGTCACTCCTTTCCTGTCTGTTTTTACTGGATATATGGAAACACGAGGAACGTGTTCCGGTGAATATCGGTCAGGAGGAACTCCTCTATTTTTTCTTGGGGGAAGAACCAAAGTTTGAGTTTCAACAAATGAACTTCCTGAAATGTCATGGTCAGTAGCATTTTGTGAATTATGACATTGTAAATTGTTTACCTCTTGATGGACATTTTCTTCGGTTGATTCGCTGGTAGTATCCATGGCATTTATTTCTTGTTGGACATTGTCTTAATCATTGGTGGTAAGAACTGCCTCGTCAGTCTCCTTTATGTTGGAAGAGGCGTGTTCGGTGGCGCCATCAACCGACTGTGTCGGCACATCCTCAAAGTAACTTTCATATAGCAACCAGTCGAGTGATTCACTTACTTTCTCCCCCTGAGCACGAGATTGGTGGTAAAAATAATAATCAGATTCTAAGAAGTCACAGCCCATGGTGACATGGATTCGACGAGTAACCGGATTGTAACACCGATATCCCATTTGATAAACACCGTACCCAACAAATACACACTTTTCAGCACACGGATTAAATTTACTTCGACTAGTTTTAGGGATATCAACAAACACCGAACAACCAAAGACACGAGGTGGTAAGGTCATAACAGATGGAATTGTAACTTGGGTGGCAAGCACTTGTAATGGAGTTTTATTTCCTAGAAATCGGGTTGGTAGACGATTTGCAAGATACGTAGCTGTAGCAAGAGCTTCTGGCCAAAGAGAATGAGGAACTCTAGATTCAATCATAATAGCACGAGTTTTTTTCAAGTAAAGTACGATTTTTTTGTTCTGAAGTACCGGTTTGTTGAGGTGTGTTTGGACAAGTGGTTTGATGGATAAGACCATTTGTTTTGAAACAATTATGCATTTTGTGGTTGTCAAACTCTGTGCCATTATCAGAACGGAGAATCTGTATTTTTTTTCAAATTGAGTCAAAATAATTTTGTAAAAACAAACAAATATTTCTGGTACTTCCGATTTATTTTTCATAAAGTATATCCAAGTCATTCTTGAGAAATCATCCACAAATAAAACAAAGTATCTGATTTGATTGTTAGTGGAATTTGGTGTTGGACCCTAAACATCAGAATGGATTAGCAAAAAAACATAATCAACTCTAGTATTACTCTGATTAAATGAGACCCTAAGATTTTTTGCAAGAATGCAGGTTTCACATTTCTCATGAATGGAATTATTCAAAAAAAAGACTAGGAAACAAACTTTTAAGATAGCTAAAAGAATGATGACCAAGTCGCCGGTGCCATAACCAAAGTTTCCTTTCGGTTGTTCCGTGAGCAAGCATGGCATGCCCGTTATGAACTACCTCATCCACATAATAGAGACCTCCTTGTTCAGTACCACGCCCAATGATCTCCTTCGTACGAATGTCCTGTAAAATGCAAAAAAATGGATACATAAGAACCACACAGTTGAGTTGTTTTGTCACTTGACTAACAGATAATAACTTTAAGGATAGTGAAGGAATGTAGAGGCAGGTTTTAATTTTCATTTTTTCCGAAAAAATAATTGAACCTCCTCTTTTGACTTCACAAATTTCTCCACTAACAGTCTCAATATGGGATTTCTTGGGAGATGACATGTCAGCAAAGTCTTTAGGATCATAAGACATGGTGTCCGTAGCCCCGCAATCAAAGATCCAATTCATTGATTTCTCAATCCCTTTACCTCCAAGTTTTTCATAGGAGTTCGCCGCCATTCCTCTAAAACCAGTGCCACTTCCTTGCTCATTTTTAGTCGGATCTTCACCGCCACTTGTAGACGAAGCCCGTTTGACATTAGATCTGAAATGCTGGTTATTTTTCTCCTTATGATCGTCCTCCCACCATTCTGGATAGCCAACCCGCTGGAAACATGTCTCTTTAGTGTGTTTCTTCATCCCACAATGAGTGCAATACAACTTGGGTTTATCTTCTTTCTCTTTAGATCGGAACTTAAACCTCTGTGCAGAATCTTTAGCAGCCAAACCCATTCCAATTTCAATCGAATCACTATTAGAAGAATTTGATTTTAGTATATTAAGCCCGGCCACTTCCCTTTGTATTGTAGCATATGTTATTTCCACGGGAGGAAGAGGATCCTTTTTCAGGATATCTCTCTTGACTGGTTCCAGCTTGTCATTAATCGCCATTAGCAATTGACAGAGTCTTTGTTCTTGAGTCTTCTTATTGTAGATCTGAATGTCTTCTTGGTATTTCATAGGGTTTGGATCTCGCCTATCTATAGACATCCAGATGTTCTGCAGTTTGTTCCACAAGTCTTCTAGTGTATCGGACCCTTACCTTAATGAATTAGCCCTCTTATGAAGGTCAAACACCTGTAACAAAACTGTACCAGAACCGTATGTGGTGGCTAACCCATCCTAGAGGGCTTTTGCAGTGGGATATTGTGAGACATTATTCACCAAGCTGGATTCAAGATTCTAGATAATTCATGTGAAAACACATTGATCATCTTGTTCCCACCATGTATATGTGTTGTCAGTTTTGGATGGAGGTGTCGGCTCCCCTGTAATGTGAGAACCTATCCCCCTTCCCTCAATTTCTTTCTTCATCAGGTTTGCCAACAGGGCATAGTTGTCACCACCGATTTTAATCCATAAGGATAAATTCTCGGGGTTAGTTGTTTGTTGTTGTGTTCCGAGACCATTTCTCAGAATGACAACAATCTGCATTGTTAATTCATCAGGAATTTGACTGACCACGACTTTATTGCCAGCCATCTTTATTAAGGATGTTCAGAATTCCTAGAATCACATGTGCTCTGATACCATGTTAAAAAACAAAGAGAGAAGTAGCCGCATGAGGCGGCTAGGGTTTTGTGTTTTATTAGGAAATGTTCTTTTTATCTTCCATATACAACATTCTTACCAAACTTAAAGCACATTATTATTCTCTCCTTGTCCAAACCTGTTACATTAGAGATATTAACTCAATAGTAAGGCTCTCAATATATAGAGAACTTAGATGCCTATACAAGGAAACTTAATGCATTGAATATTCTAACAATAAGTTTTACTACGTTTTTACGAAGAGGACGAAGTCTGTCTCGTTATAGGTGTGGGACATAAATGCTAGAATATAGATGCGTTTTAGATGATAGACACAGGACGAGTTTAAAATAGAAATGGTAAATGCGAGATATAAAGGCTAGATGATATATCAAGACTTAATTTTTAATGATATATGCGGTACTAGCGTAGAATAAAAAGAATGTATGAGAAATATAAATTCTAGATAATAGATGTTAGGTTTAGCTTTTGGATGATAGATATGAGACTAGTGGAAACTAGAAATGAAAATTTTGAGCCTTAAATGCCAGATGATAAACGTGAGGCTTAATTTTTAGATGATAGATGTGGGACCAGTGGAAAATAGAAATAATAGATGCACGAGATAAAAGTTAGATGATATATATGAGATTTAATTTTTTATGATATAGATACGGGACCCGTGTAAAATAGAAATCATAGTTGCGAGACATAAAAGCTAGATGATATATGCGACATCATGGTTAACTGAGGTTGCACAAAAATCATTTATAGATCTAGTTTTGTTCGTCTTTGAAAAATAAAATCAATGAATACTTTTGGATTTTGTTTTCTAGAGTTACGATATTAAAAGATACGGATTTAAAAAGAATAAAAAAAATTGGAAAAGAGATAATGTACATGTGTTTGATAATTTTGTACATAATGATGTTTTAGGTAGAAAATATGGTTCATGAGCTTATATTTATTTTAAAATAATTGATTTCTGAGAGGGGTCTTAGATGGTAATTGACCAATTATTTTATGCTAATTTTGAAAAACAATATAAAATAGATTTCTCTATTTTGGGTAAAGTACTAATAAGTACAAAAAAGCAAAGTTATTCTTTAGATACCTTATTATCATTTATTCTTAGTAAATGCTCATTTAACTTTGTTAATTATTATCTACTATGCAACTCTTTTGTAATACCCCAAATATTTTTACTAATTATATAGGATATTTGTTTTTACAAAATTATGTATTGTCATTAAAATCTCTCTCTCTCTCTCTCTCTCTCTCTCTCTCTCTCTCTCTCTCTCTCTCTCTCTCTCTCTCTCTCTCTCTCTCTCTCTCTCTCTCTCTCTCTCTCTCTCTCTCTCTCTCTCTCTCTCTCTCTCTCTCTCTCTCTCCCATCTTCTTTTTATTCTTCACTATTTTTTCTGTTTTTTTCTCTTTCCTTCTCTTAACTTTCATGTTATTTGAAAGCGAATTCAATTAGGTTGTAAATCGACCAAAAAATTGAAAATAATTTAGTTATATTGTAAATCGACATAACTAAAATAAAAAAATCTCTCAATCTCTATGTAAATTTAAAAACGACGATCGAATATATAAACTAGATCAATTATAATTGGAAGTGTTTCTAAGATTTATCATTAAAGATTGTTTGGAGAAAGAAAATGATCGCGTTTCATGTAACTTTTATAGTGTTTTTGCATTTTTCAGGTAAGTCTGTGTCTTGTGTACTATGTCGAGTGTCTCACATTTATCATCTAACATTATTAGATGTATGGAGAGTGTAAAATGGAAATGATATTTGCGAGACATAAATGCTAAATTACATATGTGAGACCTAATTTTTAGATAATGGATGCAAGACCAATGTAAAATAGAAATGGTAGGCGCAAGATATAAAGATAGATGATAGATGCGAGACTTAGTTATTAGATGATAAATGCGTGCTCAATGTAAAATGAAAATGATTTAAGCGAGAGTTAAAAGCTAGATGATAAATATTAGACTTAATTTTTAGATTATAGATGTATGATCAATGTAAAATGGAAATGATAGATGTGAGACATAAAAGCTAGATGATATTTGCGAGATTTATTTTTAAGATGATAGATGCAGATGAGTGTAAAATAGAAATGATATATGCGAGACATAAAATTAGATGATAGATGCGGGACCAAAAAGCTAGATGCAAAGTAGGGTTATTTGGGCTCGCGAAATAAAAATACAACAATTATTCAAAATATATTATTCATAGACCAAGTTTTGTTCGTCTTAAAAAAATAAAACTAATGTTATATTCAAAACAATTCGAATTACAATTTAAAAAGTACAAATTTTTAAAATTAAAACTATATGAAAAAAATACACATGTGTTTGATGATATTGTATAGAATAGTGTTTTAGATAAAAACAGGTATGATCGTGGGACTTATATGTTGAGTTCTATACCGTAATTGATTATATATATATATATATATTGAATAGTTGTTTTATGTTAATATATATGATGTTATATCTTAAAAATTATCTAAAATATAAAATTAATTTGTTTTTAAAATATATTAGTGTGGTGTATAAATATTATTTATATAAATAATTAAATATTTATTTATCTTCATAAAATTATTTGGGCATAGCGAGAATTTTGTATTTGAGTAAGAACAAAGAACAACCAATCTCCACACTAGTATGATATTGTCCGTTTTGGTGTCCAATTGCCCGCACCGATTTGCTTTTGGTATACTTCTAAAAAGCCTCATACTAGTTGAGATATGTTCTTACTTATATACCACCTATCCTTCCCATGTTTAACCGATGTGGGATGTGGGACTTTGGTCGCCACCCTAACAAATCCTCAACTCGAACAAAGTACCATTGTAGCCTCCTTTCAATTGACTTCCATCTTCTCACTCTAATCAGGTTGGGGCTACCTGACCTTTAGAGCTTCTACAGCGGATTTATCTGCTCACCTCATATCAGACCATATTGTCTTGTTCCTCAGAACCACTCAAATCAAGTACTAAATCTTGATACACTCCAATCAAGTCATACCGATTAATGAGGCATAGGCACTCTAAACTAGGATCTTTAGAGCAAATCAATCACCTTGAGCACGACTCCAGGTTCATCATGTTCAACATCCGAGAACTTCACCCATATCACATATGGTTTGGGCCACGAGCCCTAATATCATTTTTTAGAATTCATTATGCAATTTATAACAAATTCTCAAGCACACAACAAAATAAAAGACACAAAATAAAGGAGCAAGATTTAACGTGGTTCGAAAATTGTCTACATCAATGGGCGCCGCCAGAGAAAAATATTTAATTAGGGATATAAAAAAGTTACATATTTTAGATTACTTTTTATGTAGTCCTAGTAATCTATTTATAAGGAATAAATAGACTTACTAGATAATGGGCTCATATACACAAAACTATCTATGATACCAAACTATACAAACAGACACGTACATTATCATGACATTACAATATATCATCAAACATAGTACACTATGAAGACATCATTCGACTCATACTCAACATGCAAAGTACTTAATAAGAAACATGACAAATAATGTATATATCCAAACAAATTTGTTGAATATTGAATGTTGAATGTGGAATATTCTTTCTTCTCTATCAACAAATCTTTCCCTTGAGGAAAATACCATTTCTTCATTATCAACAAAGAAACTTCTCTTCTTCTGACTCACCAAATGCCCCTAAGGAATTCACTCTATACTGCAAACACCAATCTAGTTTAGGCACTCCCTAAACTTTTGAGCTGATACTGCCTTGGTCATTATATCTACTGGTTTATCGTGTGTAGACACTTTCTTCACACCAACAATCCCATTTGATATTAATATCACATATAAATGATACTTGACATCTATGTTCTTTGTACGCTTGTGGTACATATGGTTCCCTGTAAGATATATGATGTTTTAACTGTCACAAAATAATTTTGTAGTAGTCCTATCCAAGCCTAAATCTGCCACCAAACCTTAAAATCATATTGCCTCTTTAACTGATTTTGTTACCGCCATGTACACTGCCTCCATTGTAGGCAAAGCTATTATAGCTTGCAACTGTGCTTTCCAACTAATCGCACTCCCAACTAGAGTAAATATATATATATCATACCAGAGATCTCAATTTATCCATATCAACTATAAAATCAGAATCAACAAAACCAACCACTGATCCTACAATATCATTCAGCGATCCACCAATATCGATCTTGTTAAACTTTAAGCCAACGTTATTTTTAATCTATTTCACTGCTTGCCAGTGTTTTTTCCCAGGACATGCACCTTCTAACTACATTAACCGCATGTGAAATATGAGTACGTGTGCATACCGTATAATACATTATACTATCAGCTGCACTTGAATATGGAAGTTTCGACATTTGTTCCGACTCAGCAACGTCCTTGGTCGCTCCTGGTGCAAACAACTTGAAATGAGTAGCAAATAGGTTGCTAAATTCCTTAGCATCAAACATATTGAATCATTGCAGTACTTTCTCAATGTAGATTCATTGAGACAATTGTAATGATCTTACACTTATGTTCTTGATAATCTCTATACCAAGAATCTTCTTTGCTCCACCCAAATCCTTCATCTCAAACTTGGCACTAAGTTACTTCTTTATCTGCACAATGTGTGACATGCTACAAGCAACAATAAGCATATCATCCAAATACAACAACAACTAAACATAAGAATAATCCGACATCTTTTGATGATACACACAACTGTCATATGGACTCTTCGTGAACCCTTTTGACACCATGAATGTATTAAAACGTTTTTGTTTCAAACCATACAATGAATTTTTCAGCAAACAAACCTTTTCCTCCATATTAGCTTCAATAAATCCCTCTGGTTGTGTCATGTAGATTTTCTCCTCCGATTCACTATGAAGAAATGCAGTCTTCACATCCAATTGCTCAAGTTCTAAATTTTGAAAAACTATCACGGCTAACAAAACTCGAACCGAGTTATGCTTCACCACTAGAAAAATACTTAATTGAAGTTGATTCCTTCCCTTTAAGTAAAACCTTGAGCGACCACTCTTGCCTTGAATCAAGATGTCTCAAACCCTGGATTACCTTTTCTTTTTCAACACTCATTTTCCGCCTATTACCTTATATCTTTTAGGCTGGTCAATAAGCTTCCATATTTAATTCTTATGAAGAGACTCAACTTATTTCCCCATAGCACCAATCCATCGATCTGCCTCTGAACTAGCTATAGCTTCCCCATAACTACTAGTTCATGTATCTTAACTTCTTCTACAACCGACAGAGCATATGCAGCTAGAATTGCATACCTTTTTGGAAGTCTAATATATCTTCTTTCTCTGTCCAATATTATGATATAAGGTTCTTGTTCTGATTCAGGCGCATCATCGTCACTATCATCTGGTGCTGTCGCTTCACCTCCTGATTATGGATCCATCTCGGAACCACTCAATTTATTGGACCTGATAGGAACTGTTTCTACTTCAAGATCCACCTAATTAATCACAAGCGATCCTAATTCGACCATTTCTCATACTTTATTCTGATTGTTTATCGAAGCAAACTCGTTAAAAGTCACGTCCGTACTGATGAGAAAACCTGAAGACTTTAGAGAGGTACAACATAACATGTATCCCTTCATTCTAGTAGCATGTCCTAGAAATTTGTACCTCTTTTCCCTCAGATCAAGCTTACCATCTCTCACATGAGCATACGCAGGGCAACCAAATACTCTCAATTATTTGTAATCTGCCGATGATCCAGACCAAATCTCAAATTGAGTTTTACAATCAATAACCATTGATGGAGACTAATTCACCAAGTAACACGTTGTATTGATAGCTTCAACCTAAAAATCATTTCCCACACCAGAATGTGAGAGCATGCTTCGTACCTTGTCACAAAATGTTTTGTTCATTTTTTTTGCAACCCCATTATCTTGTGGTGTTCTGGAACAAGTGAGATGGCGCACTATTCTTTCAGCTTCGCATAACTCGTTGAACTCACGACTGCAAAATTCTAACCCATTATCTATCCTAAGATGTTTGTTTTTTCTTCTGGTTTGCTTCTCAATCATCATTTTATATTTGGGAAAGGTTGAATATGACTCATTTTTAATTTTCATAAAGTAAACTCACATCATTCTTGGATAATAACGATCAAACTCATGTAGTATCTAGCTCCGTTCTTTGATAGAATTCTATTTGGGCCCCAGAGATCTTAATGAATGTAGTCCATTATCTATTTAGTATTTCTTACAAGCGAGTTTCTGAATTTGACTCTAGTTTGCTTAGCAAACACACAGTGCTCATAAAATCCCAATGATTCTTCTTTATACTCTTTCAACAAATCTCTCTTTCCATAAACAGGTAATCCTCTGTCACTCATATGAGCAAGAATCCAATGCCACACCTTATTTTGAGCATGCCTACTTTGGCTATTACTCCCTGATGATGCTACTGCAGCATCGCCCATCAAAACACTCCCTTTGAAAATGTAAAGCCCCTTCTGCAAATTTTCTTTCATATACACCATTGAGCCTTTTGTCACTTTGATCATGACAATCTGGAATGATAAAAGAGAACTGATCACCAGGCTGAATAAGTTAAGCATAATAGTAAGGAACTGAAATATAAGAATAAAAAAATTCAACTCAACGACGAAAAGTTGCATAAGAAGTTTTCTGAAGTTGAAATAACAATAAAAATGATAGTCAAGGTTGTCATAGATCAGACCTTAGGTCTGGTTGAGCGTCAAGGTTCAAAAATATTGGCCAACATGATCCTCAACTATTATGAGTTCCTCTCATACTTACCATTGGAGATGTTATGGTTGAACATTCCAACTAAATATCATCCCGAAAGGAGTTGAGGTTGACCATTCATACAAAAACAAAACAGAGAATGAGGAAGATGAAGATGCTTCTAAATACATAGTACTTGAAGATTTTATCGACCCACTTGCCACAGTTGTTATGAATATTCCGTCTGACCTATACCTATAAGATGAATGCAGACTTCCTGAACCGGCGCATGTCAGTTTATCGACTAACAGATTCTTTGAGGTTGAGAATGGAAGAAATAAGTCCTATGTATTACTTATATATTAATTTATTTGAACTAAATTCCTTATATGGGTGAGGAATATTTGTTATGTACGATTCCAAGATTTTATTTTGTTCTTCTTAAAGTTGTTATTTTATATTCACATGATGCAAAGTTTACATCTTAACTTATATCTTGTATGTCCATGGTAATGTTTATGCCACATTTCAATGACTTATGTCGTTGATTTACATTTATATTAATATTCACTTTATTTACTTTTGCTTTCGCAAACTGCAATCTTATAAGGAATATTTCTTATCTTATCCAATCGATAGAGTAGGCTACCAACCTCTTTATAACGGGTTGTTAACACCAAAAAATCCTAAGGTTTTATAAAAATTATTTTGGAATATTACACGGGTGAGGAAACGGTTGGCCATCGATATCAATTAATTTATAAGTTCTTAACTTTACCTTTTTAGTTATTGTGTACGGTTCTTCGCAGTTAAATCTTAACTTACAGTTCCACTGAACTCTTCTATATTCTAAAAACTTATGAAACATTAGATATCATACTTATAAGTTTATTGTAAATCTTAGAATTATATCGACAATACATCAGTGTATGGTAGTGTTACATGTATAAATGAAACTTCATGCACTTTTATTTCATAAGTAGACTTCAAAAAGTCTCGAAAACATGTTATTATTCTCTAAAAAATCTACTTCAAATTAGGGAGCTACTGTTTTTTTACACTATTACGTCCATGCCATAAACCCAAATACGTAATATATGCTCAATAGACTTTTTGAAAAGTATCCTTTTTTTCTTCGGCCGCTCCGCGAGTGTTCTGAGTATATTTTCTAGAATTGTTTTTAGTTACTTCTATCTATCATTTTTAATATTATTCTCTTATCATTTTCGAATGTTGTTTTTTAGCTTTTTTTGAAAACTAGGCGACCGAGTATAAAAAATATTGGCGTCTCTTAAGAGGATTTGGTTAAAAGACTTACGATATTTAGACCTCATTAATAAAATGACAATACCTTATATATTGTATCCAAAGGTGTCATTGTTTGGTTAATGATGTTTGTAAAGAACTACGATGTGTCGCCTTGTTGAACCAAATCTTAAGCATTGTCATTATATTTGGTCGATAATATCCCACTAGTAACACCCTTTTATACAAAATCACGATAATATCCTCTTATACAAAATCACATGGGCATAATATGCTAAAAGTTATCCTTTATTTAGCTTATGGAGTGTAAAATAATATTCATTTGGGTCAAAATAATGAAGTAAATATCATGTCAGCCTTGATGTTGCAATGTCCCACCAATTATAATGAATCATTTGGACCATATCTAAACATCTTGGGTCATAAATGTTTTTTTGCTGAAAAGCTCACGATCAAGTGTTAATATTGTATATTTATTTGCTAGTTAACCCTAGATTTGTTCACATATACTTTGGCCACTGTTTCCCCAGGGTTTGTCTAGTTTGTGAGTTATTGGTTTTTCTTGTAGGATTATCAAGGGTGCATCATCCAAACAGGTCAAAGATGATAGAGAATCAAGCATAATATTTTAACCCTTGACCTCATTCAGTTCAAATATCCTTAATAGTATGACCTCATATTCATTGCTAACAAAACCAGAAAGAAGAATATATTTTTCAATTAAAGATATCAAGTCTCATCATTAGATATTCTTTTACTTGCATAGTATGTGACTTAGGGGTTTGGTATATGTTTTGGTATTTTTCTTATACAATGACAAACACTAATAGTATAGTAAACAAATGACGAGGTAATGTTGTAGTTTCTCTTTTACTATCATACTTATCCATTTTTAATGGCTGAATTTGGAGCCCACTAAAAGATTTATGTATCAAAATGTGACTTTACGAGTATGTACTAGTAATAACCGTGATGTAAAAGACCTTATCCAAGTAAGGTTATGATCGACGTTCGGTCCATACCATAAGGTCATATATCGAATGAGTGGGTTTGGTGTGGTTTATTTCTGTCTGTGGTTAATTTTGTAAAGTGTTTTGGATGTTTTGTGGTGTTTAATGTTTAGAGTATTGAGTAGTGACACAATTAAGCTGTGTGCTAGTAATAAATTCTGATTACCCTCATTAATGAAAGTGGTTGGGGTTTTTATACTTAATTACTGACCTATGGGCTTATTGGGTCGGATCATAAAGTCGTGTCAAGTTTAAGGACCCATTATTAATCTGGTTTGAAGCGACCACCAACTAGCTTAGTCAACATTTATTATATTTTGTCATGTTTGGAGTTTTATAATGGTGGTCATGGTCCGAACGGCCCTTCGGATTAAGTCAAGACTCAGTAGCTAAAGAATTCGATCTCATCAGTAGCCCCTCTAGGCCTTGCAAAGAATTGGAAGAGCTAACTCTTAAAAATAGTACCAATATTTTATGATCTTTTGTTTTTATTTAAATTTTAAAATTTTCCTTTAAAAGCGACTCTGTTCGAATCTTGATGGAACTGATTTCTCATTTCAAAACTCTAAGAGTTTTCTTGCGATCGTGGGACACGTGCCATGTTATGGTTTGACCTCTCAATCGTTTTTCTCCTAGATTCTCGTACCTATTAGGCTAGAAAGTTACATAAGCTTCAACTCCCATACCTTGCATCTTTTAATCATTACCCAAATCGATTTACCTTCTCCTAGGTAACTGTCATTTTTCATTGAAGTATTTAAACCTTCTTACTGTTTCATCATCTTGACAAAATACAAACATTCCTAGTGAGAGAAAGCTTACTTCGTTTTCAAATTCGTGCTTGGATCATATAAGTTCACACCCATAAACGCCTTAGTAAAAGGAGGTTGGTTGAACTTATCTAAGTTAGAGAGAGCAAGAAAAGTCGCAAGAGACGAACGCATTGTTGCTGGTCTTCCGGTTTCTCCTAGTGAAAGAAATGATCAACCACAAGTAAATACAGACCAGGGTTCATCATCTTCAAAAAATTCCAAGGTTAGAAAATTTCCCTTTGTCGCAAGCCTTTCTCATCTTCCATCAGGGTCTTCTATTCAGGAGTCTCAAGACCCTCTCCCCAAGGAGAAAGCTGTATCTAGCATTAGAAAACCCTCATCTTTTATCGCAATGGGGTCAGATACAGAGAAATCTCCAAATAAATTAAGCTCACGCCGAGTCACACGTCAATCGAAGTCAAAATCCACCCATACTTCTTCAAAGCCCTCCAGTTCGGAGGCAATAAAACTTTTTCCAAAGGCTAAACCCTCTGGGCAGCAGCCCCTAGCAGAAACCAGACTATCCAAATAGCCATCTATACAGCCTTCCAGAGTAATGGAAGAAAACATGGAGGACAACCTAGACGAAGTCCCTTTAGAGGCGTCCGGTCAAACAGAATATGCAGCTGCAGATCGGAAGGGCAAGGCCAAGGTGGGTATGACTCATCCGGATGCGCTTCCGGAGAGTCTAGAAGGAAAAGTGGGGCCATGCTTCAAGAAGGTCAGCGTGAAGTATTTGATGTCCCTTCAAAACATAGCCTATGTATACACCCACACTCCTGAGCTGGGTTGACTTCATACTAAGTGAGGAATTCTAGAGTCTGTAAAAGTAAGAATTTTGATCACCCTAGAAACCCGGATGAACTGCAAGCTCAATGAACTTCAGTTTCCTTTGGATCCGGAGATAGTCATATACTTCCATCTGACCAAGCTATGTCCTAGCCAACTGAGCCCCAATGCTTGGTATACTATACTAGCATGCATCATGGCCTCCAGGTGATCTAAAATTCCACTACCAATGGAACAATTTGCTGATGTGGCAAACTTGTGTAAAAATTATTAAATCCCCTTCTACCACTACAACATGGGGAATGACTGCAAGGTAGTGAACGATCTCCTGGAGTTTGAAAAGTCGTGGAGGACGCAGTTCTTATTCATCAGTGGGGCTTGGAAAGATGGCAAGAAGATCAAGGTTGACTCAAACCTAAGTCAACTAACGAGTCGTTGGAAGAGCATTGGTGAGTTTTTCTTATTTCTTTTTTAATCTTTTAACCATTAAGTTTTTAATCCAAACTGACTCATACTTCTTCCCAGTGTTTCCGAAGGATTTTTCAAACTATATGGATGCATGTCAGGATACTTGTGCCAAGCTGAACGCATGGGCCTTAGAGAACTGGGGAAATGCTTTTCATAATTCTTTTATATCGGAGAACCATGTGAGGTCTCATCTGTGGAACACCACAGGAAGAAGAGACCTCGCTTGGAGGCCAAAGATGCCAAACTGTACCTGCCTTCCAGGGCCAAAGCCCCAAGTCACTTGAACAAGATGAAAAATAACAACAAGAAGAAGGCCACAATAGACCCACCTCAAACAACCACTGAAGGGACTGGTTCAGAGAACCAAAGAGGTATTAACGCTTCTTTATTGGAAGCAGTAGAAGTCACCGTGAAAGAAGCTGGTGGGTCAGACATCCTACCGAATATTTCGAAGAAGGACAAGAAACGTAAGGCCAGCAGTAATGAGAAAGCTGCCAGAAAGAAAAACGTTAATCTGGGAGCAGAGATAATCCTTTGCCCTCCTGAAGTCCATCCTCCAGCTTCTACCAATCCTACTTTGCAAGAGGAAATTCCAACCAATCTCCATTTCGAACAGGTTACTGGTGATGGTAACAAAGAGGTAGACCTTAACGCTTAACATCTACTTCAATGACTTAGAAAAAGATGACTTCGCGGGGCCTTATCATCCTCCTAGCTCTTCCGACGTTGTGACTTAAAACGGCGAGACTTACGCAATATCTGGTGAACAAGATACCTTAAGCCATGCCCTCTTGGGTTATATCCGACCAGTGCTCGATCTGGAGAGACAAGTAAATGATCAAACTGTTACCATCAACACTCTAACTACAGAGAAGAAAAACTTGTCAAACGTTCTTCTCAGTGCTCAACGGAGTATATAATTATTGAAGAAGGAAAAAAAGGATTTAGCTGCCAAACTGCTTAAGTCAGAAACGGCCAGCAAAGAGCTTCAAACTAAGTACTCCGATCTGGATACTTCTTCTTCAAATGATATCACAACTTTGAAGGAGCAACTACAAACTAAGGACAATACTATCTAAACTTTTTCTGATGACAAAGCTAAGTTGGAGAATACTATTTAGGAGAAGACCAAAAAGAAAGATGCCATTGGACGCCAACAAGCTCAAGCCATATGCACAGGGATAGAGAAGTATGCTAATGGAATAGTGGATTCACTAGAGAAGAGGGATGGTGGAATCAAGTCTGACATGGTTCTACTGTTCCATGAGACCTTTCCTAAGAGGACCCTTGGTCTTTTGTGGAAATACGTGGATTATAAAGATCTCCCTTTCCATACAATGGCTGATGGGGACAAGCGTCACTACTCCAGTGGTATAGACTTCGATGATGATGAAGAAGTGGGTGAGAGTTCAAGTGCTGAACTCAAAAGTCCCAAAAAAGATGGTGGTGAAGAAAAATCTAAAGGGAACAAGACCTAAGGTTATATTATGCATTTTTGTTTGAAAGACTAAAGTCCTTGGATGGCCAAGGCATTATGTTGCAATATTCGTATAACCTCAATCCTGTAAAACTTTTAAGTCTTTAAACAGTCCAGGCATTTTTTGTGTATCAGAGATCGGTTGTAGTCCGATCAGATTCTAATTATCATATTCTCCTTTGTTTAAACTTTGTTTGACTCTTTTATGGCTAATGTTTAAATAGCATTTAATATTTCAGATGTATTGAACAAACGTATCCAACATCTTCAACCACAGATGTTTAATGAATGTGATCAAGTACTTAATATATCTGATTAACTCAGCAATACCTGAGAGACGGGGTGTTGAATAAGTGTTTAATATCTGAATTGAAATAAAATTGCACCATACTTTTGAAGAAGCCATCATATATTATTGAAAAACTCGGACACCTCATTAAAACCTCCCCGCGCCACTAGGGTAGGAAAGAGTATTATTTACATTGATGTTTAAAAAGTAAATATTTATAAAAGAGTTTAATTCTAAGTATAACCTGAGATGCTCAACGTTACATGGGTGCTTTAGAGCTCTCCCTTCTTTGTCTGGGAGCTTGTATGTTCCTGGTTTAATCTTTTCACAGAGTACATAAGGGCCTTCCCAGTTTGGAGCCAGCTTACCGAACTTCTTTTCCTTGGTGTGCAAAAAGACTTCTCTTAAAACTTTGTCTCCTGTTCGAAAATCTCTTCTTTTAACTTTGGAAGCAAATCTGCTCCTCATCAAGCCTTGGTAATGCATTATTCTCATATGTGCTTTAACTCTTTTTTAATTCTATCAAGTCCAACTTATTCCTAAATGCTATATCATTAGCCTGTTTGGAATAGTTTTGGATTCTGTGAAATGGTAAAGTAGCTTCTATGGGAGTAATTGCATCCATCACATATACCAAAGCAAAACGAGATTCTTGTGTGGCAGCCTGATGAGTAGTTCGATAGGCCCATAACACCTCTTGTAAATAACTTGGCCACTTTCATGCAGCTCCTTCTAAATTCTTCTTTAATCTGGATAAGATAGTTCTATTTGCAACCTCAAACTGGCCATTTTCTTGAGGGTGGAAATGAGAAGAGAAACAATGTTGAATCCCTCTGGAGGTACAAAAGGCTTCCATGTCTTTATTATCAAATTGTGGCCCATTGTATTTAGTTATCTTCCGGGGAACCGTAAATCTACAACATATGTTAAATATGATTAATTTAATAACTTCCTTAGAAGTGGTTCCAACCAAGGAGCTGCCTCTGTCCACTTAAAGAAATAGTCAATAACAACTATGATTGTTCTACGTCCACCGGATTCCATAGGAAGAGGTCTAATTAGATCCATACCTCATCTGGAAAAGGGCACCGGTTCAGATATGGACATCATAGGAACTACTAACACATGAATTTCATTCTCATATTTTTGACAGGGATCACACTTTTTCACCATCTCTTTAGCATCTACCATTATGGTTGGCCAATAATATCCTGTTAATAGAACCCTTCTGGTTAAGGCCGTATAGTCATAGTGTGTAGAACCTTCTCCATCCTGTAGCTCAGAAAATACAACTTGGGGTTCTTCAAATCCTAAAAAATGTAGGAGAGGTCTTCTGAAATATTTTTTTATAAAAAACCTCTCTTAGTATCAAGAAACCACGAGCTTTGTACTTTATCTTTCTTGTCACAGATTTATGCAGAGGCAATATCCCATCGGAGATGTATTGAAGAAGAGCATATCTCCAATCTTTAGGTTGAATAACAAGTATACTCATATTTTCCTCACTCTTTTTTTCCCGATCTGTCTGTACGGATGGTCATTCTTGTACAGGAACCCATGGGAAGGATTCAGAATAGGCTATAGTTTCCAAAGAGTCTGCCAGAGTGTTTTCCGATCTAGGAATGTGCTCATAGTAAATATTTATAAATTTTGCGGGAACTTCTTTCAACATAAGCAAGTATTTAATCAACTTTTATTTCTTTGCTTCAGATTTCCCCTGAGAATGGTGAATGAGAAATTAGGAATCACTCATTAACTGGACTCTCTTAGCCCCATATAGGAGAGCCAACTTAAGACCAGCTATGGCTGCTTCATATTCAGACTCATTGTTAGAAGCTCTGAACCCAAAACACATGGCCTGATACATCTTGTCACCATATGGAGATGTTAGAAAAATCCCAGCTCCGCAACCCATAGTACTTGATCCACCATCAGTTCGAACTACCCATTTTTTCTTAGATCTGTTTTCTGATTCCTAACAGGAGGATCTATCAGCATGAAATTCCACCAAGAAGCCAGCCACTGGTTGGGCTTTGAGTGTTGTTCGAGGAGCAAAGTCAATATCGTAATCATCTAGCTCCACTGACCACTTGGTCATTCTGCTTGATACATCAGCTTTCTGAAGAACATTTTTAAGGGGAAAGATGTTCGAACAACAATGGAATGAGCTTGGAAGTATGGTATCATCTTTCTTGCTGTAATTACTAGGGCTAATGCCAATTTTCCAACTTCAAATATCTTTTTTCAGCATCCAATAAACTCTTACCCATGTAATACACTGGACGAGGGTAATTGTCCACCTCTCTCACTAGCACATCATTTATTGCATATTCAGATACAGCTAGATACACATAGAGCTTTTCCTCCCAAATAGGGTTGAAAAGAGTTTTAGGTGAGGATAAATGCTTTTTTATTTTAATAAAATCATGGTCACACCGTGGAGACCAATTGAAGTCTTTAGCATTCCTCAATACTTGAAAGAATAGAGCGCACTTGTCTGATGATCTTGAGATAAACCTATTCAACGCAGCCAATCGTCCTGTCAACCTTTGAACTTCTTTAACATTCCGAGGAGGTTCAATTGCTAGTAAGGCATTAAGTTGATCCGGATGAGGCTGAATTCATTTCTCACTTATTATGTAGCCAAAGAACTTTCCAGATCGGACCCCAAATACACATTTCTCAGAGTTTAATTTTGAATTCACAACTTCGAAATTGGAGAATATCTCTTGAAGTTTGGATATATGTGAATCTTCCTTCAAGCTCTTAACCATCATATCATCTATGTAAACCTCCATGTTTCTGCCAATCTGACTAGCAAAAGCTTTATTCACTAGCCTCTAATAAGTGGCCCCAATATTTTTCAATCCGAATGGCATCACCTTGTAACTATGAAGACCTCTGTCTATGATGAAGTAGTGTGATCTTGATCCTTCGAATCTACTTGTATGTGGTTGTACCCTGAGAAAGAATCCATAAAGGATAATAACTTGTTTCCAGAGGTAAAATCCACTAACTGATCTATCCGAGAAACGGGATAAAGATCCTTAGGGCAATCCCTATTGAGGTTAGTGAAATCAATGCAGATACGCCACTTGCCATTCTTTTTCTTGACTAACACAGGGTTGTCAGTCCACAAAGGGTACTAAGATACTTTGATGTGACCCATCTTGGTTAAACGGTCAACTTCTTGAACAATCACATCTATTTGTTCCTTAGAAAAAGACCTCATCTTTTGAGCAACTGATGTAATATCACTATGGATTGAAAATTTATGAGAGATCATATCTGCTGGCACTCCACTAACATGACTGTTGCACCACGCAAAAACATGTTTATTATTCATCAAAAAGGATAATAACCGGTGTTTCAGTTTTGGTACTAGTTTCGAACCAATTTTAACAGTCTTTCCCTCTACAAGGGAGTGATTTTCAACCTCTTCAATTGGTATTATAACACTGGGAGCCTCCCTGGGATCATCAATTTTATTTTCCTCAGCAGAAGGCTACAATAGCTGCTAATATTTTATTCATTCTGACCACCCCTAAAGTTTTAGGGGCAAGGGCGGCTGCATAGAATTCCCTGGCCATCTTCTGACTGCTACGGACAACACCTACTTGTCCCAGGACAACTTACTTTAAACATTGGTGAACCGTAGAGGCCACAACATGCATTTTGGAGAGCCAAGACCTCTCAAATATTTCATTTCATGATGTTGGGAAATCCACCACAACAAACATCACTCTTACCATTTTTTTAAAGGGTCCCTTGCCCAACAATACTTCATCTTCGAACTCCCCGATCACATCTGCAGAACTTCCTGTAAAGCCTACAATGGTTCTATTCGAACATTGTAAAATAGATGGGTTTCTCATTTGCTTGTAGAAGCTTAAAAATATGATGTTTGTCGAATTTCCTGTATCAATCAGAATCCGGCGTATATTGGTTCCCCCTATTGAAGCCCTTATTACCACCGCATCCTCATGAGATCCTACAATGTCCCTCGGGTCATCCTGATCAAAAACTATGAATGGGGACGAGGATTGACACTAGTAGGTAGACATTCCACCATCTAACTAGGTGGCCAAATTGTGAACATGCCTCTTCGTTGATGAAGTAGAAGGCGCAATCACCGTATGTCCTCCGAAAATAGTTGGTGACTCAAAAAAGCTAATTAGTCCGGAAATTGTTTTGGGTTTGTCTGTTATCACCCCCACCCGATTTTGAATAGGATTTGGATCCACACGCTCAGAGTCTACATCAAACCTTTCAACAATCGCCATTGCACCCTCTTGTGTCGAGTCCCACGATTGTTAGAAAGACCTGTCCGCGGAGCATTGGTTTGCGCATTATTTGGCCTGCTTCCACCTCACTTTTTAACGTAGGTACCCAACTTTCCCCTTTCAATGAGAAACTAGACCTCATGCTTCAAGGCTATACAATCGTGAGTATCATGACCTATGTCACTGTGGTATTGGTAGAAATAAGTGCTCCGGTTTTCTCTGAGGGACTGTAACGCTGCCGGCATTTTAAAATGCACCTCATTCTTGGTCTTGTCATAAATAGTAGCCACACTCTCCCCCCAAATCAGCAAACCACTCAGGCTGAACCCATAGCTCCCTTTTACTTCTAGTTTGTTGGCTCTGAGTTTCATTGGACTAATTCTGCCTTGATCGGTTGGACCCCTGTCTAGTCTCTTTTGCCCTATAACCGGATTGGTTAGTAGCTGGTGGAGTTGTCGTTGCAGTGTTAGATCTCACTTAACGGTGTACTCTGGTTTTCTTGGTCTCTTCTATATTGATTTGATTTCATACTTGATTCAACAAACCACCTCAGGTCATAGCCTTCTTCCGAGTTACTGAATCGGCTAGATTTCCTGGATTCAAACCTTGTCTAAGGGAAGCAATTGCAACTTGTTCAAAGCAATCTGCTAACCCATTTTTTGTATTCACAAAACAATTAATATACTCATTCAAGGACTCGTTCAGTTCCTGAGCACGGTGGATAATGGTGTCCCCGTTACCCTTAATTTCCTTACTTCTAACAAATTACCTCTGGAAGGCAACCCAAAACGTATCAAAATTTCTTATACACCCCTGATGGAGACTATTGTACCATTTGAGGGCACTTCCTGTGAAATTCTGGGAGAATTCCCTACACAATAGCTTGTCATCGTTGTCAAAATTCATCATAAAGTTCTTGAATTGTTCTAGATGGTTGTACGGATCTCGACTCCCATCGTATTTTTCCATCTTGGAGCTATCAAACCTTTTAGAAAGATGTTCGGATATTATTTTTGCGGATAAAGGAGATTGCCTCTAACTTTTGCTACGACTGAAAACTGTATATTCATTAGGAGTTGCGAAAATACTTGGTTCAGACTGAAAGGAAAATGGAACAATCAGCAACCAATCAATATGCTTGTGAGCTGACCCATTACCCATACCATGGTGCTTCTTAAGCCTGACATGCCTATCCTTTTTTCTTGAATGTTTTTTAGTCAACCTCATTTCCTTTTTAGATCTCCCTTCATCACCACTTAAAGATAATGATTCTTCAAGCTCTGCCTCATTCGATGAGCTGCTAGATGACTCTGATGCAGAACTCTCAACAGGCTTAGACCAGTGTGTCTTCTTAGAACCGAGATGGGTCTTCAAAGACTGTTCATTTTCTCCAGGATTTTCAGTGTGGTGAAGTACTTGGTGAGGATAAAAGTAGCCTGAGGGTAGGCTGGTAATTTCAAGTAGAGTTTCAGGGTGGTGTAAGGGTGTTTCAAGGTGGTGTAAGGGTGTTTCAAGGTGGTGTAAGGGTGTTTCAAGGTGGAGAGAGAATTAAGCAGCTTGGCAGCAGTTAATTTTCATTACCAGAAGTTAATGCTGGTGGTTGAGTATTTATAGTATGTTATTTGGGCCCTTATGGGCTTTCGGGTCAAGTTTAATGGACCCGGGTCATGTTTAAAGACCCATGAGTTCTAAGCAGGAGGACAGGTAGCTTAGTCAAGAAGTGTTTAGGTTTTTTAGTACTTTTGTCATAGTTCGAACAGCCTTAGGCTCACATTGGTTCGAAGAGATCTGTCCGGTCCAAAAGTTTTGTCCGGTGTTCGGAGAGAATTACACTGATCTGCCCTTCCGGGGAGCACTCTGAATTCGGACTCATCAGGAGCCCCTTTTTTAGGTGTTTGAACAAGCGTCCTTGTCAAAGAACTGAAAAACAGTCCGATTCAGGAAGTGGTTTTCAATTCGAAGAGAGTTGGGGACAAACCCGGACAGACCGAACGTTACGAATTCCAAACGGTTCTTACCAGAGTTAATGGGACACGTGTCACTCTCTGATTGGTCACTTTAGCCGTTTTTTCACCTTGAACTTCGCACCACTTTCTCGAACAAGTTACCTCTTTTAAATGTCATTAATGACATCAGCGCCGTCTTTTAATCATTGCCCAACTTTTCGGATTCTCCTAGGAATCAACTCCTTTTTTCACATTTACTATAAATTCTAATTCACTTTTCACTGTCTCATTATCTCTTTCAAATTTCACTCTGCAATTTTACTCAGAGCTTTATCTCTCTAGAACTTCAAAACTTCATTGGCTGTTTATGTTTACAGCAAGAACAGCACTGATCAAGGGCGGCTGGCTTAACCTTTCAGAATTGGAGAAAGCTCAAAGAGTTGAGAAGGAAAAACGACTTGCTGCAGGGCTACCATCGTCGCCTATTGAGAAACCAGCCTCTTCTGTCGCTGAATCTGATAGAGGTTCATCTTCTTCCAAAGGTACAAAACCTAAAAAACTCTTTCAATCAACGCTCTCCCCCATAGTATCTGGCTCCTCAGTTCAGGAGTCGATCCCTGCTGTTGAACCGGGAGTTACTGTCACAAGTGTTAGGAAAAAATCTTCTTTCATTGCTATGGGGTCTGACTCTGACCATTCCCCGGACAAGCTAATCATGAAAAGGCCAAGTAGGTTGGTGAAAGGGCTTTCTTCTAAAAACACACCCTCGAAATCGGGGGCAAAAGATAGTGTATCAGGGTCTGGGGCAATTATAAGGGCTCCCCGGGAGAGGCTGTCAGGACTAGAGGCCAGCAGCCCACTACCCCCCCAAAGAATCTTCTACCTCAGAAACTCAAATTGAGGGAAGTCGGGTAAATACGGACAGCCAACAGTCCGGAGGATCAGCTCTGCCAAGCCTCAATCCTCCCCGCACTATTTCTACTGAAGCTCCCCCAACGATTATGGAGGAGAGGATGGAGGACTCCACTGAGGAGGTTAGATTTGAGTCCGAGTCCTCCGGACAGGCTGATACTGCTATCGTTTTTGCCAAGAAGGGCAAAGAGGACTTGTATCTGAGGCGTCCGGACCTGCCGGAGAGCCTTGAAGGGAGAGTGGGGCCATGCTTTCATAAAGTTGAGTTCAAGTATCTTTCAGCTTTGCTAAGGACCAAGTATGCGTTCATCCATACTTCAGATCTGGGTCGGTTGCGCACTAAGTGGGGGATCCCTGAGAATGTAAAGATACGAATTCCCATCGATCCGGAGACCCCGATGGACTGCAAAAGGAATGAGATAGTCTTCTTCACGGAGCTATTCAACTGGGGACTCAGGTTCCCACTGGACCCGGAGATAGTGCGCTATTTTCACTTGGTCAAGCTCTGCCCGACACAGCTAAGCCCCAACGGTTGGTTCAACTTGATGTCATGTATTATGGCGTCTAGGTTATCTGGAATCCCTCTTCCCATGGAAGAGTTTGCAGCTGTGGCCAACTTGTGCAAACATCATCAGTTCCCCTTCTACCATTTCAACATGGGGAACGATCTTAAAGCTGTCGATGATCTCCTGGAGTCAGAGAGCAAATGGAGGAGCCAATTCTTATTTGTCAGTGGCTCATGGGAGAATGGTAAGAAAATCAAGACCGGAGAGAATCCAAGCCTCCTCAGGAGTAGATGGAGGAGTGACTGTAAGCTTCTCATCTTAAGTCTTTGTTCGAATTTCTCTTTTCTTTTAAGTTTATGCTAATTAGTTTCTCTTTTGTTTTATCAGAGCTGCCAAAGGAGTTCGGAGACTACCTGAAGGCCGGACAGGTCTCCTGTGGCAAAATCAACGCTTGGGCCGCAGAGAACTGGGAGAACCGGTTCCATAAAGCCTTCACTTCTGGGAACTTAGCAAGGTCTCACCTGTGGAACACCACAGGTCGAAGAGACCTAACTTGGGAGGAGTTCTCCACCCAACCTGACGAAGACATCGTGCTGAGAAGGTCTGATGAGCTGGATGGGACCCTCTTCCTGCCTGCCCGGGCCAGAGCCCCAAGTAAAATGAAGGGCAAGAAGAAGAAAGGCAAGAGGGTGGCAGGTGACGATGAGAAGGAGGCCCCAACAGACACAGAGGGACTGGCACAGGTTCAAATTGATGCAGCCCTTTTACAAGTGGTGGAACAAGAGAGCGAGAAGCAGGAAGTGAACCTCCCTAAGCCCTCAAGGGCTTCTAAGAGGACTCGCAAGCAAACAAGTGAGAGTGCTGATAGGGAGGCCAAGAAGAAGAAGACTTCCCAAGGAGATGAGGTTGCTCTCCGGGACCCGGAGCCTTCTTTCCCTACTGACCCTACACTGGCCGAAGAGATCCCAAGAGACTTTCAAGAAGAGATCCCAAGGGAATTCCACACAGATGAAGTTGAGGGGGAGAACTTAACTTAGACGAAATGGACATCACCGGTCTGGGTGGACTTGGTGAATATTTTCTTGGGCTGCCCAGAGACGAGTTCGCAGGGCCCTATGTCCCTCCAAGCAGCTCCAACACAGTTAACTTCAACGGTAAGACTTTTATGGTTTCCAGTGAGAGGGATGTTATAGCCCATTCTCTTCTTAGCAATGTACAACCAGTGCTTACTTTGGAAAGGCAAGTCCGAAGTCAGGCAGATACCATCAAAGACCTCAAATCTGAGAAGGAAAAACTGTCTGAGGACCTCCGGACTGCTGCCAATAAGGTTGATTTGCTCAAGGAGGCAAATGATTAGCTAAAGAAGAATCAAGACGAAAACAAGACAAAAGTTGCTTCCTTGGAAGAGACCGTAAAAGATCTCCGGGCCAAGCTGTCCGGACTAGAGAAGGACCTATCAATCTCAAGGGGAGAAACTACAGCCAAGGAGAAGCTCATCACCAACCTGACCACTGACAAAATTGCTTTAGAGAACGCAGTGACTCGGGCTGCTGAAGAAAAGGCTGCTTTGGTGAGGGATCAAGAGGCCATGATCAAGGCCAAGATCAACGCCTACGCTAGGGAGATGATCCAAAGCGAGGAGCTAATGATCCAAAAGGTGAAGTCTGATATGGTCCTCCTGTTTCACGAGAAATTCCCGAAGAGGAGATTAGGGGAATTATGGCGCTATGTGGATGATGATGATCTCCCATACTGGACCATGATTGATGATGGGTACTCCAGTGAGTCTTCGTCCGGTGATGAAGAGGAAACCGGAGAGAGCCCAGGTGAGGAAGAAATTGACCCTAAGGGTAAGAAGATAGTCGAAGAGAAGAGCGACATCAAGGGCAAGAAAGCAAAAGAGGGTGAGCCATCTTCAAAGGCTCAACCTTAACTTAAATTTATTTTGTTTATCTTTTATTCGAACTAAAGTCCTTGGAAGGCCAAGGCACTCTTTTTGTGATGGTGTCCGTATTATTTGGACAGATTTTTGTACTGTGCCCAAACTTGTTTAAAAAGTCCTTGGAAGGCCAAGGCAATTTTAAGTTGTTGAATGAATATTTTATTTTGTTCAAGCATCCTCTTCTTTCATTATTTGTTTAAATAACTGGAGTTTAAGTAGTTTTATTGTATTGTGAGAGTATTAAGACTCTCCGGCTAGAATTTAAATAGCCCTTAGATCTTTTAACCCGGGTAGTATGATAAGAGAAAAATTTTTGAAAATACTTAGAGAATTTTGAAGAAGGCACCAAGTTTCATTGAAAGCTCTCCGTGCCACCGAAGAGGGGAAGGTATGCCCCCAAATATTTACATGGATGTTTAAACAAGTAAATATTTACACAAGTTTTATTCCAAGTACATTCGAAGGTGTTCAATATTCCAAGGGTGAGTTAAAACCCTGCCATTTTTGTCTTCCAACCAGTATGTCCCAGGCTTGATTCTTTCAACCACAGTGTATGGACCCTCCCAAGTTGGGGCCAGCTTTCCGAAGAGCTTTTCCTTAGTATGCAAGAAAACTTTCCTTATACTTTATCTCCTGGTTGAAAATCTCTTCTTTTAACTTTAGAAGCAAACCTGCTTCTCATCAAGCCCTGATAGTGTGCCATTCTAAGATGAGCTTTCACCCGTCTTTCTTCGATCAAATCAAGCTGATTTCTAATTGCCATCTCATTAGCCTGTCCGGAAAAGTTATGAACACGAAAGGAGGGGAGCGTATTCTCTATAGGAGCTACTGCATCCATTCCATAGACCAAGGCAAAAGGGGATTCTTGTGTTGCAGCCCCAGGTGTTGTCCGGTAGGCCCACAAGACTTCTTGTAGATAACTAGGCCACTTCCCAGCAGCCCCTTCCAAATTTTTCTTTAAACCGGACAGTATTGTTCTATTAGCCACTTCAACTTGGCCATTGGCTTGAGGGTGGAAAGGTGAAGAAAAGCAGTGCTGAATACCCCTTGAGGCACAGAAGATTTCCATTTCTCTGTTGTCAAACTGTGGCCCATTGTCTGTTGTTATCTTCTGTGGGACACCGAATCTGCAACATATGTTGGACAGAATGAATTTTATGACAGCTTTTGAGGTTGTCCCTGCCAAGGGGGCTGCTTCTATCCACTTCGAGAAGTAGTCAATGGCTACAAATATGGTTTTACGCCCTCCGGACGCCACAGGGAGAGGCCCAACTATGTCCAATCCCCATCGAGCAAAAGGGATGGGCTCAGAAATTGATTCCAAAGGAATGACTGGTACATGAATTTCATTGATGTACCTCTGGCATGGGTCACACCTTCTTACCAGCTCCTTAGCATCTTTCATAATTGATGGCCAATAGTATCCGGAGAGTAGCACTCTTCTTGTTAAAGCTCTAAATCCACAATGGGCTGATCCCTCACCATCATGCAATTCGGAGAGAACTGTCTGTGATTCATGATCCCCTAAACAACGTAGGAGAGGTTTGCTATAGGATTTTTTGTACAACACTTCTCTTATCATCAGGAAACCACGAGCCCTGTGTTTCAATGTTCTGGCTTGTATTTAATCCAAGGGCACGATACCATCGGACAGATATTGTATAAGAGGAGACCTCCAGTCTTGAGGCCGATTCACTTGTACTTCAAAGACTTCCTCTTTTATACCTTCATTGAGTTGAATAGAAGGGCTTTCAAGCACATGGATCCATGGGTAGGACTCCGTATATGCTATCGTTGCTAGTGAGTCTGCTAGCTCATTTTCTGCCCGGGGGATGTGCTCATAGACAACAGCTTTAAACTTTAACGCTTCATTTTTTAGGAGGAGTAAATACTTGACCAATTGCTCCTTTCTAGCCTCTGATAGACCCAAGGCATGGTGGACAAGCAACTGGGAGTCACTTAGTAGCTTGACCCTTTTAGCTCCACAGATATAGGCCAACTTTAACCCAGCTATGGCTGCTTCGTACTCGGACTCATTATTGGATGCCCTGAAAGCAAAACAAATAGCTTGGTACATGTTGTCCCCGTAGGGGGAAGTGAGACATATTCCTGCCCCAGATCCCATGGTGCTAGACCCTCCGTCTGTTCGGACAATCCACACTTTCTTGTCTTTTGAATCAGTAGGCTGCTCCGAATCCCTGTCAGAATGGAATTCAACCAGAAAGTCAGCCACAGCTTGAGCTTTTACTGCTGTTCGGGGAGCAAAGTCTATGTCGAAGTCCCCCAACTCCACTGACCACTTTGTCATTCTGCTCGAAATGTCTGCTTTTTGAAGGACATTCTTTAAGGGGAAAGAAGTCTGGACAACGATAGGATGAGCCTGGAAGTAGGGCCTCATTTTTCTTGCAGCTATCACCAAGGTCAATGCCAGTTTTTCGAGTTTCAAGTAATGCCTCTCAGCATCAATCAAGCTTTTGCTGATGTAGTACACTGGGTGAGGATGCCCATCAACCTCCCTTACTAGCACAACACTGATGGCACAACTTGAAACAGCCAGATATACAAAGAGAGTCTCCCCATCAACCGATTTGAACAAAGTCTTGGGAGAGAAAAGATGTTTCTTGATTTCATTAAATGCTTCATTACACTGTGGTGTCCATTCAAACCCCTTTGCACCCCTCAAGGTCTGAAAAAATGGAGCACACCTGTTGGATGACCTGGAGATGAATCTGTTTAAGGCAGCCAACCTCCCCGCTAATCGCTGTACTTCTTTAATGTTTCGAGGAGGCTCCATATGGAACAAAGCATTGAGTTGGTCCGGGTCGGGCTGTATTCCATGCTCACTTATGATATACCCTAAGAACTTCCCGGACTGCACTCCAAACACACACTTTTCAGGGTTTAGTTTCAAATTTACTTTGGCCAAGTTGGTAAAAGTCTCTTGGAGGTCGGACAAGTGCAACTGCTCATCCACGCTTTTTACCATCATATCGTCAATGTAAACCTCCATATTTCTTCCAATTTGATCTGCAAATGCCTTGTTGACTAGCCTTTGATAAGTAGCCCCAGCATTTTTCAGGCCAAAAGGCATCACTTTGTAGCAATGTAGACCCCTATCAGTGACAAACGTGGTATGCTCTTGATCTTTTGGATCTACTTGAATCTGATTGTACCCGGAGAAGGCATCCATGAAGGAGAGAAGCTTGTTCCCAGAAGTAGAGTCTACTAACTGATCTATCCGGGGGACCGGATACAAGTCTTTTGGACAAGCTCGATTGAGGTCTGTGAAGTCAATGCACATACGCCATTTGCCATTCTTCTTTTTTACTAAGACAGGATTGGCAGTCCACAAAGGGTATTGAGATTCTTTAATGTGCTCCATCTTTGTGAGCCTGTCAACCTCTTGTACAATGACATCAGCCTTTTCTTTTGAGAAAGCTCTCCTCTTTTGTACCACTGGTGCCACATCTCTCCGGACAGATAGGTGATGGGAAATCACCTCTGATGGAACTCCAGTTACATCAGCATTGCACCAAGCAAAAACGTGCTGATGGTCTTTCAAGAATTTCAACATTTCTTCTTTCAGCATTGGTGGCATTTTGGACCTTATCTTGACGTTTTTTCCTTCTTCCAAGCAGTGTGTTTCAACCTCTTCAATCGGAATCAATACTCCAGGGGTCTCTCTGGGGTCATCAATTTCACCCTCACCCCCAGAAAGGCCCTCAAACTGCTATTGATCATTTATACGGACTGCCCCCAGCGTTCGTGGAGCCAAGGCAGTGGCATTGCATTCTCTTGCAATCTTTTGGCTGCTCCGGACAACCCCAACCTGTCCCTGAACAACATACTTTAGACACTGATGGACTGTCGAAGCCACTGCATGCATCCTAGAGAGCCAAGATCTCCCTAGAATAGCATTGTAGCAGGTGGGACAATCCACCACAATGAAGAGTATTCTAACCATTTTCTTGAAAGGGCCCCTGCCCAACAACACTTCTTCTTCAAACTCCCCGATCACATCGGCTGAGCTGCCCGTAAAACCCACAATCGACCTGTCCGACTTCTGAATCACAGTTGGATTTTTCATTCTCTTGTAAGTGTCTAGAAAAAGGATATTGGCAGAGCTTCCAGTATCTACCAGAATTCTCCTTATCTCATTGCCCCTATAGATGCTCCTATAACAACAGCATCCTCATGAGGGCCAGCAATGTCTCTTAAATCATCCCCATCAAAGACAATGAATGGGAATGAATTTGGTGATTGATAAGAGGTCATGCCTCCTTCTAGCTGGGAGGCCAAATTATGAACATGCCTTTTTCTTGAAGAAGTAGTAGGAGCTGTCACAGTGTCCCCTCCGAAAATTGTCAGTGACTCGAAGAATTTAATGAGCCCGGAGACCGATCTAGAACGCTCCTCTATAGCACCCACTTTGTTTCTTGTTGGATCAGGATCCAAGTATTCAGATTCCACGTCAAACCTTTCAACTATTACCATAGCCCCCTCAGGGGCAGCATTACCCGGACCAGCCCGGTGAGTGTTGTCAGGCCTGTTGCCTCCTCTTCTTTTAACGTATGCACCCAACTTTCCCCTTTCAATCAAGTTTTGTACCTCTTGCTTCAATGCTATGCAATCATCAGTGGTATGGCCAATATCATTGTGGTATTGGCAAAAAGAGTTGTTACGATGCTCTCGGGGAGATTGCAAGGTTACTGGTCTCTGGTAGTGTACCTCATCCTTTGTTTTATCGAAAATGGTTGCCACACTTTCTTTGAGTTCCGCAAACCACTCCGGTTGGACCCATGGTCCTCTTTTGTTTCTAGACTGTTGACTTTGAGCAGGAGCAGCTGGTTGAGACTGAGCTTTTCCCCTACCATGCCCCTGTCCGGTTTCTCTGGCTTTATTCCCGGATTGGTTTTGATTAGGAGTTGGTGCCACTGGGGTGGATCTCACCTGTCTGTGCACCCTGGTCTTTTTTGTTTCATCAACATTTATTTGCTTGCCAACTTGGTTTAGCAATCCTCCCCAGGTCATGGCTTTCTTCCTGGTCACCGAATCAGCCAGGTTGCCTGGGTTCAAACCTTGTCTTAGGGATGCTATTGCCACATGTTCAAAGCAATCAGCCAACCCATTCTTTGTGTTTACAACACGACTTATGTACTCCTTTAACGACTCATTTGGCTCTTGGGCACAATGGATTATTGTGTCTCCATTGCCCTTCAGCTCCTTACTTCCCACAAACTGCCTTCGAAAGGCCACCCAAAAAGTATCAAAGTCTTTAATACAACCCTGAGGCAGGCTGTTGTACCATTTCAGGGCACTCCCCGTAAAAGATTGGGAGAATGCCCTACAGAGTAGTTTATCATCATCGTCAAAGTTCATCATGAAGTTCTTAAATTTCTCCAGATGATTGTCCGGATCAGTACTACCATCATACTTCTCCATCTTAGTGTTGTCAAACCTCTTGGGGAGGTTCCCGGATAGAATTTTAGAAGACAATGGAGATTGCCTCCAATTCCTTCCACGACTGAACACAGTATCCTCATTAGGAGTTGCAAAGATACCTGGCTCATCATGGAAGGCAAAAGGATCCATCAGCATCCGATCTACATGCCTCCGGTTGTGAGATGATCCTTTTCCAATATGCCTTTTCATTCTTCCATGGTGATCTCTTTTTCTGGAATATTTCTTAACTTGCTTTTGTTTCTTCTTGGTTCGACCCTCATCACTGCTGGAGGACAAGGATTTTTCATTTCCCTCTCTATCCGAAGAGCTGTCCGAAGACTCTGAACTTGATTCAGAACTCTCCACAGGCTTGGACCGGTGAGACTTTTTAGAGCTGGCATGTGTCTTCTTTGTACTCACATGAGTTTTTGAAGCCTCAGGCTCTCTAGGGTTGTCGGTGTGATGAACAACCGATGCCTTGGATTTCTCTTTCATGCCCATCTTGGCCTTTTCAGCCCTCAGGGCTTCTATCTCAAGCTTTAACTTGTCGCGCTCTTGGACAGTATACTCATCATTCTCCTCCACCACTTCGAGCAAGGCTGGTGGAAGCTCTGGATTATCCGGATTCATTCGGACAGAATTTCTTTGCTTGGTTTCGAATACTTGATTCAGGCACCGTCGCCTCCCACTGTGGTCGCCAATTTGGTGAGGATAAAAGTAGCCTGAGGGTAGGCTGGTAATTTCAAGTAGAGTTTCAGGGTGGTGTAAGGGTGTTTCAAGGTGGTGTAAGGGTGTTTCAAGGTGGAGAGAGAATTAAGCAGCTTGGCAGCAGTTAATTTTCATTACCAGAAGTTAATGCTGGTGGTTGAGTATTTATAGTATGTTATTTGGGCCCTTATGGGCTTTCGGGTCAAGTTTAATGGACTCAGGTCATGTTTAAAGACCCATGAGTTCTAAGCAGGAGGACATGTAGCTTAGTCAAGAAGTGTTTAGGTTTTTTAGTACTTTTGTCATAGTTCGAACAACCTTAGGCTCACATTGGTTCGAAGAGATCTGTCCGGTCCAAAAGTTCTGTCCGGTGTTCGGAGAGAATTACACTGATCTGCCCTTCTGGGGAGCACTCCGAATTCGGACTCATCAGTACTGACACTCTAGACTTTTCATTGACTCTTTTTTCTGCTTGTTTTATTGCTCTCAACGCTTCTATTTCAGCTCTCAACTGATCTCGCTCCTCGATAGTATGCTCATTCGGATTCATGTAAACAATGTTTCTTGCTGGTTTTCAATTATAGAATTCAGGCACTTTCGTGCTCCCACTGTGGTCGCCAAATTGGTGTGGTTTAGTTACGTATGAGGGTAATTTTGTGAAGTGTTTTGGATGTTTTGTGGTTTTTAATTTTTAGAGTAGGTTGTAGTGAGATAATTAAGTTGTGTGCTAGTAATAAATTTTGATTACCCTCATTAATGAAAGTGGTTGGGGTATTTATACTTAATTAATGATCTATGGGCTTATTGGGCCAGATTATGAAGTCGGGTCAAGGTTAAGGACCCATTAGTAATCTGGTTTGAAGTGACTAGCAACTAGCTTAGTCAACATTTATTACATTTGTCATGTTCAAAGTATTATAATTGTGGTCATGGTCCGAACTGTCGTTCGAATTAAGTCAAGACTCAGTAGCTAAATAATCTGATCTCATTAGGTTTAAGGTTGGTCAAATGTGATGCCCATCATGTAGATTAGACCTTGGTCTTATAAATGTTGTGGTTCGAATTTATGATCCAATATATGGTATATCCTCACTTTTTTCTTATGGTGATGCGAAGATGACCTATTTATACGACTTAAATGTGATCGATTATGATGTCAACAATGTTTCCTCTCATGATTTTTTTCTAATTTGAATCCCAACCCAATTCTAGAGACTACGCACTGCACGAGGATGATGAACGATATTCAAAAGATACTTGTCGTTTTCTTTGAGAAAAATTATTTACGAAAAGATTACGGAGATGATTTATCGTCTTTAGGGTTTATGAGCCCTTATAACCTTAAAACACATAACATGAGACCTAATTATTTATACTTTATGAAGAATAATATAAATGGTGGAGAATTGGGCCATATAACAAGAGACCTGATTATGAAATTACTGTTTCATAATAATTTTTTTTGCAAGACTTCTACTAGTACTTGCAATAAATTGAATAAATTAGAATTCAGGACGTGTCCAACATGAGCCTTATAACTGGTGTTAATATAAATAATAAAAAACGTAAGACTTGCATGCTAACTAAGATAAATAGAAAACCTTTCAAGGATATTTAAAAAGTAGCTAAAATGTTGGAACTAATACATAACGATTGATCTAATTTTCATGTTATTCTCATTAAACTATAAATGGTTCAAACCAGTTATTAATATCCAAAACACGTGATATATTGGGTCAGAATGAACAATTTAAATTCCAAAATTCAAATCAAAGTAAAATATTTGAATAAAACGAGGGTTGTATTTTTACACTAAGAAAAATACTATAGTATGAGCAGTTTATTAGCATTAAAATTCTTAGTGTACTTCCTTTTGGAATGTATTTATGCTCTTTACGAATTTAAATTTATGTTACTATTTTACATTAAAAAATTTGTTAATCCATTTAGTGCGAGTATTTTTAATGAGTAGTTACATTAAAAGTTAAGAGATATCGGGATTACCGATATGTATTCATATATTACTTAATATTATCTACATTAATTTTAACTTATCAAGTAGTGTTACGACTCTATATTAAAAGGCCTCCTTGTTATTTTGTAGGTTTTTAATTATGGTAAGTGTTGGTGAATGTTGAGTAGTATTTTACCGAAAGGGGAGACAATAAAAATATCTCAAAACAACAATTCAAATTGTCATTCTGAGTAGCGGTGCAAGATATGTGGTTTTATTAACGATGGATACCTCAATGGCGTTTTATTGCCACCTAAGATTTATGTGGTTGGGATGTGGATCTTGAGGTTCTACACCTCAACACAGTTGATAGTCTCACAATTGTAGTTTGTATATTTCTCATCTCTTGACATAAATCTTCGATGTAAGAAATAACATTAGTATAATAGGGTTTTGGATATATATATATATATATATTTAGACTCATGTAATTTAAATTTTTGAAATATCATACAATCTCTCTTTTCTGAGTAGTTGAACAAAATTTTCTCGACTGTAACATTTTGCAATGTTTTTCAATGATATGAATAAAAAATGGTACTATATTCAACACACCTAATTATTTCTATTGTTGTATAAATTTGACCTCGATTTTAGAAATCATGACTACAATGATAATACTTTTATTCAAATATCTTATTTGCACTATATTATACTAATTTTAATTCCTTAGTTCGTGATGTGGATCCAGGCCAGATGCTTCACAATGGATAATTATCCTGTATTTTTTTATTACTTATATGTATAATTTGATTGTATAGTACTTCAAAAATTAATCCTCCCATAACATTTTATGTTTTATGTTTTATCTATTATTAAATAGACACCAAACACCATAAACATCCTATGTTTTTAAAATAGTGTTACTCGATGATATGTAGTTTGAGTAAATTTTATTAAGAGAAAAATATGATATTACATGGTGAAACCTGATTAATTATTATGAAGCATATCCAAGAGATTCTTCTTGATCATCGAACTGTGTAAGTACACGAAAATAAACAAAAAAAAAATCTTTTGGTTTATGATTCTTTTTTGAAAAAATATTTGTCGGGACTTGTCAAAAAGTTAGTTGTTTATAACTTAACATGCATTATCTTATTTTATGTATGTATCCTAAATTTATCTTATGTATTTTTTGTTATTGTTGAGAAACTTTATGTCTAGTGAGTTGTTTTCACCTTTTTTATTAGTTTATTTGTTATCAAAATCTAAAGGAAATGTATTTGAGGAACTGCGAATGGTTATTTTCATCTACTAGCCTAATCAGTTTAAGTGACTAATTGAACTATTGTTTTTAAATTGGTTATTCAAGTTTCAAGAAATTTGTCCTTGTATTTTCTTCTCCCGTTATTTGCTTTGAATGAGTTTTAATAATTTGTTTAACTTTTTGATTTAAATAACTCAGACAAACATCCGATTATTTTTTAAGCATTTAGTTGTTAAAGGTAAATATTTAGATGTTACTGTAAATATTTATGTCAATATGAAATTGTAATTATCATAATATACATTAGTTGCCAAAAGAAGATTTAATTGTCGGGTTACAAATCTAGTTGTAAATCTAAACATTTATATTTTATGATATATAATTAGTCGTTTAGCTAAATATTTAAGTGCCAAGCTAAATATATAGCGGTCAAGGTAATCTTTTAATTATCAAGATAAACATTTACTATTATTATATATATTTAGATGTCCACTTTTAAGGTTGTCAAGATTTATAGATGGCAAAAACTAAATGTTGGTATAACATGTGTTTGAGTTATATTTGAAACTAAAATTATTCAAATTACCATATCTTAAGATTTCAAAATTTAAAAATAACAGGAACTTATCGATAATTATATTTTTCGAAACTGAATTTAAAGTAGCTATATTTTGATTACTTTTTAAGAAATTCAATTCATTTTTTGTTTTAAAATATTTTTATCGATTTCTAAAAAAACATCTCAAAATATTCTAATATATTAAAAAAACAACTCATTTGGTTTGTCTTAAAACAAATAAAATCTTGATAGTCTCGAGTTATGTTTTTCGACCTATAAATCTTAAGATATAAATAAAATTAAGTTTTCTTTATAAAATGTTGTTTGGAGAAAGAAAAATAAACATCTATATGTTAAATTTAGTTTTTATAAACATTTAATTATTTGATTAAATTAGTTATTATGGTTAAATTAACTTTTATAAACATTTAATACTTTGTTAAACTTTTTTCAAAAAATATGTAGTTGTTTGGTTAGATATTTAGTTGTTAGCTTATAAATTTAGCTTTCGAAATTAAAATTTTTAACTATTATGTTAGACATTTAGTTGTTAGGATACAAATTTATTTTTTAAAGTTAAATATTTAGTTGTTACTATAAACATTTATATTACGTTAAATATGTAGTTATCAAAGGTAAAAATTGAGTTGTCAAGGTGAACATTTCATATATTTAGTTGTCATGTTAACCATTTAGATGTCATGTTATACATGAAGGTGGCATATTGAAACATTTGGCCTTCGGATGATAAATTCAGTTTTCAATATAAACATTTAGTTGTTAATGAAAAAATCATATGTCAAAATAAAAGTTAATTGGCAAGCTAGAGATGTAGACATTTAATTGTGAAGGTAAACATTTAACTATTTATTTAAAATCTTTAGTTGTCAAAATTTCACCTATAACACATTTAGTTGTAGTTAATTTGCTATATATTAGTTGCTTAATTATATGTTCGAAGGTAGACATTTAGGTATTTGATGAACATTTAGTTCAGTTACTTAAAGTATTTATCTATTTCTTTGAACCACTTAGTTGTAAAAATTCACTTATAACACATTTCTGTCTGGTTAATTTGGTAAATATTTAGTCATTTATGTATATATTCAATGCTAGAAATTTAAGTTTTTTACGAATACTAAATTGTTATATGAACATTTAGATGTTACTTCTAAAATCATTTAGCTTTCACTAGAATACAATAATTGTTATTTTTTGTTAAGAGAATATTTACATGTAGATTTAATTGTTTCTTATGTTCAGATGAAAAACATTTAAGTGTCAAAACATTATTTTCGCGTTTGCAAACATTTAGATGTAAACATATTTGTTTGTCATGTGAACAACTAACTCTTGGCGAAACCTACATTTTAAGTGCTTTAATAACTAAAGTTTAATATTTTAGTATTTAAAGGTTTAAAAAATAATTTGAATCCTTTAGCATATTTGGTTTTTAAAAATGAATCTAATTAAATGTATTTTAATTATTTAAAAAAATAGTTCAAAATTTAAATAAAGAAATCGCATTTATTTTTATTTATTTATAAAAATTTATAAAAACATATCGAATTGATCATTATTTTAGTACAAACAATTTGAAAGTTTTGGACTTTATTTCTAATATTTAAAAATCAAAATATGATAACTTGAAAAAATAATAATATATCAAACTAAAAATAATTATCAATTTAAAATAAAATTATAATAGGAGAATGAAAGGCCATGAGTGCTACACAAAACTCTTTCTTTGGGAACCACAGATTCTCTTGCGAAATCGTAATCGTTTTTTCATCCTCTTCTCGAGAGATTGATTTTTTGCCTCCTTTAGATTGAAATCATTTCTCTAAGGATTTTCTCATCATCAAAAGAAAATTCTCAATTCAACCATCCAATCCAAATCAACCTCTGGAAGAAGTTTGAAAACTGAAGAATCCGGAAGAAGTCAGGGATTATGAAGAATGGAATCTGGAATAGAGTCGATTCAAGATTCACGTGAAGAAGAAAAAGAAAACCAGATTCAACATACCACCAACAACCACATAAGTCGAAGCCAGAAAGGAAAAAATCTTGAGAAGATTCAGGCTTTGAAGAACAATGGTGATATCAGAAATTGACTCAATCAAAAATGTGAAAAAATGGACTAGAATCAAAACATCTCAGTTACTTAGAGCTATGAGAAGGAATTTCTTTTACGAAATGGAGAAATAAAAAATGGGGATAACAAGAATGGATGGACAAAATCCTACAGTGAGGCTATCAAACCGCAAAGAACGAAAGAAGAGCACCGGATTGGACCAGTAAAGCTCTTCACCAAAGAAGGCTTCAAAGCAATATCTTTCTCTAGGCAAGATAACTATTTTCTTACATCGCATTCTTCTTTCACTCTGATTGACAAGTTTAATTTAGGTAGAACAAACATTAAAATTGTGAAAGATTTTATAGGAAATCTTAAGTTAAAAAATGCCTTTAACCTCTATATTCCTGACCAAAGACACATTTTAATAGAATTAAAAAACCATGATCACCTGAAAGTTTTGTGGAAAATAAATATTTGGACCTACGATCAGTATTCCATGAGGCTCCTGAAATGGAAGCCTCAATTTAACCCCAAAATTGAATCCCCAATAACCCTAGTGTGGGTTACTTTCCCTAAGATCCCAAAGTTTCTTTACAATAAAGAAGTTATAAATTCTATAGCTAAAACCATAAGAAGACCCTTATATATTTGGATCCCAAATATTAATAAATCTTGGTACAACTACTGTCAAGCTTGGATAGAACTCGATGTATCAAGGCCTGCTAGTAGCAAAATATGGTTAGATTTTGATAATAAAGACGGTTTGTGGTTGGACATTATATATGGAACCCTTCATGTATATTGTCTGGAATGTAAACATCTTGGGCATGCTTCTGAAAACTGTAAAAAAACTATTAAATGGGTTGTTATTCCTGAAAACAATAATTCTAAGGATATGGAACCTCAAAAAAATCCTAATGAAAAAAAATAACATAATTCCTAAGATTAAATCAATAATTGTTAATCCTAATAAAAAAAAATTGATTAAAATCTTAGATATCCAAAATCATGATGAATTAAAAATCTATGGTAACCAGTTATTTGAACCTAATAATAATAAGGATAACAACACTAATGATAATCGTAATTCAATAGAGAGCCTTAACCCTAAAATAATAGATGTCCTTCAAGTAATTGAGTTTGGTAATAGGTTTAATAGATTGATTGATTCTTCTGATGAGAACTAATCAAACTACTTCATTAATCCCAAAATTACTGGTAATTTACGAGGTTCTCTTGGTTTCAACATTAGAAATAAAGACAGAAAAATCAAAGATACTAAAAAGAAAAAACAGTCTAAGAATAAAGAAAAAGAAAATAATCAACATATTAAATCTGGACCTTTAAAAGGTTTATCACCTTTACCTTTAACCTTCATTATGACTATACAAAATTTAATTTAGAACATTAGAGGAATATGTAATCAAAATTCGATAAGAAGATTAAAATATATTGTTAAATTGGAAAAATTGATTTTATGGCTTTACAAGAGTCTATGGTGAATGAATGTAATCTTCAAAAAATAACAAAAGCTACTAGTTTTAATAAAGGGATTAGAAACCTTAATAATAAAATTTGGATCATATGGAAAGATAACTTTAAAGTGGAATTGATCTCCAACTGTGAGCAACTTCTACACCTTAAAGTTCACCTCAATAATGATAGCAAAATCTTTATGGTTATTGTTATTTATGCTAAATGTAACAGAATCAGTAGAATTCTATTGTGGAATAAGCTTATAGATCTCTCTAATAATCCACTTGAGTGGATTATTATGGGAGACTTTAAATTTATAATTTATGCCTCTGAGCAGCTCTCTGATCTAACATTGTGTTTAAGAAGTATAGATGACTTCAATAATACAATTTTAGACTGTAATCTTGAAGACCATTGGTTCATTGGCTCTCCCTACACTTGGACCAATAAAATATGTTGGAAAAGGTTAGATATGTCCCTAATTAACATGAGAATGAGAAATTGTTTCTAAAATATCAAAGTTAAACAATTAAAAAAACTTGTTCTAACCATTCTTCCATTAGTATCACCTTAGAAAACAGTAATCAAAATCACAAAACACATTTTAAATTTTTGAATATGTGGATGCAACATCCTGACCTTAGAAAAACCATTAAAGATTATCGAGACATGCCTTTAAATGGTCAACCATTATTTGCTTTATGGAGGAAGCTTAAAAGATTAAGGAGAGACTTAAAATCTGGAACTACATTACTTTTGGCAATACCTTCACTGATATTTCCAAAGCGAAGGAAACATTACCTTCCATAAGAAGAATCTTGAAACTAATCAGAATGATGAAAACATAGATAACTTAAACAAAACTAATGTCAATTAACTTCTTCTATTGGCAAAAGAAGAAGCTCATTGGGAGCAAAAATTTAACATCAATTGTATTAAACATTGTGATAAAAGCACCTCTCGTTTTCAATGATATTTATGTTAACTATTATAAAGATTTGTAAGCCAATAATAATGATGTAAGTGAATTATCTGACCAATTTCAAACAATTCCCAATCTTAATTCTAATAAGGAAAATATAAATCTGATTTAAAAACCCACAAAAGATTAAATTTATAATGTTATTAGGAATTTAAACCCTAACATCACTGCTGGCCCTAATGGATTTAATGTTGTTTTTATCAAAACTTTTGGTATATTGTCTATGATGACCTGTTTAAGGCTATCATTGATTATTTCAATGATAATCCTACTCCAAATGGCATGTTTTCAACTACTATTTGTCGTATCCCTAACTGATCATCCTAAATATATTAAATATTATATACCTATCAGTTTATGCTATGTTTTAACAAAATTATCTCTAAAATTCTTAATAACAGAATTTCTAAATTACTACCTAAGATAATCTCTACTGATCAAGGAGGGTTTGTTCATGAAAGAAACATCCATGAACACATTCTCCTTTATCAAGAAATCATTAATGACCTGAATAAACCTGTTAGAGATGGTAATATTTTCCTTCAAATTGATATGACAAAGGTTTTTGACAAAATGGACCTCAGTTTCATCAGTAATATCATAAAGGTATTCGGATTTTATGATAGTTTCACCAATCTCATTAGAAAAAGTATTGAAAATATGTATTTCTCTATTATTTTTAATGATAACTTACAAGGTTACTTTAAAAGTACTAATGATATTAGGTAGGTGGATCCTCTTTCCCTCAGCCTCTTCATTTTATTTGAGGAATACCTTATAAGAGCTATAAATCATCTCTTTAATTTAACCCTCAAATAAAATACAGAACCCTAAGTAATATCGCAGTAAATTGCCTTGCCTGTGCTGATGACTTTGTCATCTTTGCAAATGGCTGCCTTAGTAATGTAAAGACCCTTAACATGTTTCTTAATAAGTACCAATTACTTTCTGCCCAAGTAATTTATAAAGATAAATCTAGTATCATTATTTCTAACAAAATTAATCAAACTAGAGTTAACACATTAGAGTCTATTCCTTACTTTTATATCCAATGCTACGCTTTGCCTAAATCTATCATCAATAGGGTTGAGAGATTGTTCAATAGATTCCTTTGGGGATCGAAAGACACCTCTCACTCTATTATTTAGACAAACTAGAAAAATATTACTAAAACTTACAAGGAGGGAGGTCTGAATATCTAAAACATCACTTATATCCAAGACATTATCTCTTGTAAATTATGGTTCAAGTTTCATAAAAATAAATCGTTATGGTCTAAGTATATGCATTCCATATACTGTAAGAATAATCACCCCATCTTGAACTGTAGTAATAATAGATCTAAAACTTGGAAAGTACTCTTTCGAATTAAGAATAAAGTTGAAACTTTTATAAGATGAAGAATCGACTAAGGTGAAACTGAATTCTGGTTAGATATATTGTATATAGACAAGCCTTTAATTGATATTTCTGGTGAAACAGACTTTAACTGGTACATTATTGATAAAGTTAAAAACTATTGGGTCGATGATAATTAGAACACTAATCAATTAAAAAATATTATGATTCCTGCTTATAATAAATTAATAACGGGTCAGAAAATATGTAATGATATGGATGATATTATCATTTCGTCTTTAAAAAAATTTGTTCAATTTAATACTAAATCTACTTGGGATAAGCTTAGAAATCACTATAATCATTATGATCTATTTGAGAATTTTAAAAAATAGATATTAAAATGAAATAAATAGATAGAGTAGAAAGAGAATAAGAATAAATATAAGAAATTATATAAGATTTAGAACAATTCTATTCGTACAAAATATTTCTTCTTGCTTTGGAAGGTTATGAAAGGTTGGGTCTCAGTCAATCATGACCTTCAAAAAAGAAACTTCTCTTTGGCATCAAAGTGTCAGTTCTGCCCCAATATTGAAATCGTTAACTATTTTTTTGTTAATTGTCCTTTGGTTTGGCCTATTCGGTTTCATATTTCTTCCTTATTTAAGGTTAATATTAGAAATCATATGACTATTCACCACTAAGTGATAACTTGGTATTAGTCTATCAATAAAAAGATTCATATTAGAACCATGATCCCGACTATTGTATGTTGGTGTAGTTGGAATTTTAGGAACAAAGAAAAATTTGACAACAAGATTATAACCTTTAATTATATTCTGAACAAAATTAAGTTTATTCTATCTAGACTTGATAGTGTTAGCATCCTTAATAAGAATATGTAGTTTGGAGATAACAATGTTGCTAAATATCTTAGTTGTTTCATGCATGCTAAAGATAATAGGAATATAACTATGTTTAAATGGATTCACCCTTCTTATAACAGACTTAAGTTAAATGTGGATGGTGCTTGTATGCTTAATGGAAATTCCAGTGGTGTTGGTTTAATTAGAACTAACAATGGTGATGCATTAGTTGCTTTTGGTAGACTTTATAATATACAGACCACTCTGGTAGCTGAGTGTAGAGTTTTACTGGATGGTCTTGTATATGTCATCAAAGTGGTTATAGGAATGTAGACATTGAAACTGATTCTTTTATTCTTGTTGACATGCTTGCATATGGTCTATCTTACTGGTACATGGATTTTGTTCTAAAATGTTTCCGAAATTTTATTTTTTCTAATATGACTATCAAAAATATTCTAGAATCCAAAACATGCAGCCGATTGGCTTGCCCATTGGACCATGAAATGTAAAATAAAAATTCATTATTACAACAATCAACTTCATAACCCTTTAGGGGTTATAACTATGCTTGAAATTCTTGGTAATGTTACATAAGATCTGATAATACCTAAAGTAATATCTCTAAACCAATGTTTTATTGTAGATCAATCGTAAATCCAAATGTTTCTTCAAATTCAGTGAATCTCCATATTTTCCGCAGTGTTGGATTCTTCAAACATACAATGCAAATTCAACCAGCAATTTCATTTTCAAATGTAAAGAAGAAGAGCACAAATACTCCAGTATCCGCTGCTTCTTAAAAATTCAATATCGAAAATGAAACATTAATCATTAACCAAAAATATAATTTGGAGAAACAACATAAATCATATTCACTAGTGGCTAATAAAAGAATTCGCATCATATGCCTTTTTCAAGTCTTTAAAAACTTGTGGATGTTGTCTTAATAATTTACTAGTTTCAGTTCTAAACGGTTTGTATATAAGTATAAGCCATGTTGATCAATTTCTTACTAATTCTACAAATATACTCTTGATTTATTAATAAATATTGATTTCAGTTAAAAATAATAAATAATAATAATCAATAATAAAAAAATTAAATTAAATTAAATTAAATATATATAATCCATTATTAAAAAACAATCCAAATAAATATTAAACTTATACAGGTGATCTAAATTGTCCATTTCTCGAATAAAAATATCCTTATAGAGATAAAGAAGCCATAATGTTGAGATAACAGGGCCTAGTAAGCCCATAATCTGAAGTTGGAACGCACCACCACCACCTGTCTGCTTGGCTAAAATAAAATATATAAAATCAATAAATTTATGAGTGACTTTAGACAGAACTCACGTGCCAAAGTACTAACAGCACTCAGAGTTTCGACTAACACCCCTCCATCCTGCAAGTAAACAGCGAAAGCAAAAAACAATAAGATGAATACGATTTTGTTGGTTCTGAATAACGATGTTGCATGATACACAAAATCAAATTCTACATACAAATTTTATATCCAGATTGCGACCGAATGTAATGTTATTGTCCAATTTAAAATACAAGGTAAAATTAAAAATTGACGGATAATTTCTAAAATTATTTATCGATAAATATTTAAAATCAAATTTAATTAAGATTTTTTATGCAAAAAACTAAATTTCTGAAACATATTTTGATCACAAATTATATATATATATATATATATATGGTAAATTTAAATATAAAAAGTTATTCCTTTTCTTACAATTTTTGGGTTGTTTACTTTTTATAATCTACCTAAAACTAAACTTTTGATTCTCAATATGTCTATCATCATCCAAAATCAGAGATAATGCTAAAGTACCGTCCTCTAAAATTCAGAGTTATAACTAAATATTCGAACCATTCGAACCATTCTTATTTTTTTTACACTGATGAGAAAACCAATCTTGAAAATCGGAGCTATTGACTAAACTTATTTCTTTCATACATCTTATACATCTTACAGTTAGGTAAGCCCGTTCGATTTAGTTTTAAATGGTCACAAATTTTGTTTGCTATAGATTCGAGTATGGTTGGTTAGTTTTAAGGCATGCATTTTGCGGTTTTGAAATTTGATGATGAAAAAAATCTCTCATTTACAGCTTTAGAAACAACATATTGGTAGGAAGATTTATAGTGAAAAACGTGTTAGGACATGATATTTTTAACGTGGAAGTTTTAGGGCATGATGTTTTTAACCCCGACGTTGTGGGATTTCTACTGTATTGGCTGAAACTTGGATTATTTATATGGTTCTAGTTTTTATTTTGACTATAGTTCGCGATTCGCGTTTAATTTTAAACATATTTCGTGATTCGAATAACACTTATTTATATATATATATATATATATATATATATATATATATATATATATATATATATATATATATATATTGGATATATCTATTTAATATATTTATGGACCAGCTATAATTTAGACCGACATGCTAAATAAATATATTCGGTCATTGTCTTAAGGAAGTCTAAATTAAAAATAATCAAGTTAATTATTTAATTAACTGAATCAACTAAGGTTGAAAATGAGTTATGGGCTCAAGTGTGGTAACCGAGTTGAATTTGGGCATTGTGATGAAAGAGGCCCAAATCTTAACACTTAAGCCTCAATTAATAAATTAGGGAATACATTGAATTATCAATTTATCGGGGATATGATCCCCGGACACAAGGAAGTATTAAAGGATGAACTTTACATTGTTGGGCTTCACTTTGTAAAAACTATAAATAGGGGCTAGGTTTAGGTATTTCATCATCCTAAACCCTAAACAAAAATTTGTCACTTCCTTTAGTGTCGGGAAGAAAAATAAACCTTTCATTTAGTAACTCGTTCTGCAGGTCTCAATTTTACATAATCGCTAAAAATAAAAAATGAAGAAGAACAAGAATACTAAATTGATAGCTACAGAAAAAACTCGTGAGTTATCGTATTCTTGTTTATTCTTAGGTAAGAAAATGGTTTATATTTATTTTTCGCAACTTTTATATTAATTTTATATGATTTCCAATAAAGTATAACAATTAGTATCAGAGCCAACAAAACTTTTTTTTAGATTCGGTTGAAATAATCGAATTGGATATTGATGCATATTTTTCTTCACTGTAAAGAATCTATGGTATTTGGATAATGAGTTGATTAAGCTTGTTAGGGCATGCATTTAGGAACTGCATGAAAAAACATGTTTATGTGTCATTTGTATTGAAAAGCATGTTTATATGATTTTTCATATTTAGTATGAATAAATTGTATATTTAATAGTTTATGATTTCTTCGATTAAGTCATAAATATAAAAAAATGTTTATGTGATTTAAAAAAAATCATATTAAATATGAAAAAAATATTTATGAAAAAATATAACAATTTATATGAATAAAATAACAAATTGCGAACGTTGTAGTGAACGTCGTTGTTATCGGGATGATAGCAGTGATAGGTTGTTAGATGGGCATAAACCTAGTGATAGTAGTGTTGTTGCGGGATGGGTGCTACCCAGGACATGTAGTAACTGATGCAAATCACAGCAGCATTGCTACAAATGCAACCTTACTATTGCATGTTAGGCGCACGCCACAAGACCTGCCTGGAGCAATTGTTTTTGGATTTTTCGGTTTTTTTAAATTAATTATTTTATTTATTTTAAAATGTATGACTTGTTTTATTTCAAAAATATGATGTGTTTGGGCACACTAATTTATTTATATATTTTTATGACTTAAATAAGATATGTTTGAATAATTAAATGGTAATGCATGACTAGAGTTTCGTAAACCGGTAGGCGGAACTAAGAGTTTAATTTAATCGGCCTCGGATGTTTATAATTAATTTACTTATGGATCCTAAGCTTCGAAAGGTTCAAAAATTAATTTAAATTTAAATATTACCACCCTCTAAAAGATTCACGTTTAGGTTTAAATTAATCATGGACATGGAGAAAATGACTGAAAATGGTCCTCATGTTGTTTTTAATTTGAAGTAAATGAAATCAGCCCTCCGGAAGATTTCATTGGTACTTAAGATAAATTAAATGCATTCTTGATTTTTTTATATATTAAATATGTGAAATCTCCCCACGGAAGGTTCTACGAGTACTAAGGAAAATAATATAAGGGTTATTTTAATATATGTAAATGACATCGGTCCTCCGGAAGGTCTTAGTAGTACTTAGAAAATTAAAATAATGATCATGGTATTTTTCTCAAACTCATAAAATTCATGTTAGTAAGATTTACCCTCCGAGATCTATTATCAGTGAATTTTATGTTCTACATGTATTTACCATGCTCATCCATATGTTTTCAGATATATCTCAATATACAAAATGTGATTTGTGTGTTGTTTGTTCTTTTATGGTAACCACCAATTACAATCTAATAGGAAATCGTACATCCATGATGGATTATTCGGACTTCCGATTATGGAAGGATGATATGCTGCTATAATTGTCTATACATGACGATGATCATACACTAACAACTCCCAAACCATCTCCCTTTAATCCAGAAAGTACACAAAAAGAAACAAAGGCATATGAAATGTGAGAGAAGTCTAATAAGGTGTACATATGTATGTTATTACAAGAAATTTCAGTAGCATTGCGTGAGGTTATCCCTAAAGGTGTTACCACTGCCTCGAGTTCTCTCATGGAGGTTTATAAAGCCTTTTCCAAAAATGATAAGGTATAGATGCAACATTTGCTAAACGAGTTATCTAAAAACAAATACTGGCAAATATAAAATCCGTGAGCACATTCTGGAAATGTCTATGATTGGACAAAAGTTAAAGGCAATCGGTTTAGACCTTCCTAAGTAATATATAGTGGGGTACACATTCTAGTCGCTGCAAGACCGGTTTAAGTATTTCCAGTCCACTTATAACTACATGCGTCAATGAGTTGATTTTGCACGCTGCACATAAGAAAGATAGACTTAAAGGTACAACACTTAAGGTTAATGTGATCACATTTTCAAAAAGGGCAGAGCCTAAACGGAAGGCAGATGGCAAATGACCGTGTCAAGAATAAAAACATGAAGCGTTATAAAAGTTCAAAGCTTTTACGACCAATGTTGAAAAACAACTCGGTAATGGTATTAAGACCGTTAAATTTGATCATGGTAGTGAGTACTATGGCATATATGACGGGTCAAGTGAACAACGATAATGATATTTTGTTAAATACCTAGAGAAGTGTGGCATAGTTCCTCAATACAAAATTTCGGGTTCACCCCGCATGAATGATGTACGTGAAAAAACATAACCAGAAAATAAAAGATATGGTTAGAAGTATGATAAGTCATTCATCTCTACCATTATCTCTCTGGGAAGCCGTCAAATGTGCCTCTTATACACTCAACCGAGTACCCACTAAGTCTACTATTAGGACCCCATATGACCTTTGGAACATGCGTAAAACTAATTTAAAGCATTTACATGTGTGGGGTTGTCTAACTGAGGCGAGGCCTTACAAACCTACGGAAAAGAAACTTGACCCAAAAATAATGAGCTGATTCCTTGTAGGTTAGTTTAAAAATTCCACGGGGTTTAAGTTTTATGATTCTCTCACTGATACAATATTTGAGACATGAACGACAAAGTTTTTAGAGGATATTGAGTTTAAAGGGAATAATAAGTGAACATACATTGATTTTAAGGAAGAATATTTAGAGATTCATGAAGGTTTTAATGAGAATACTCAGGTTTTAGGAGATTGGGCTTTAATGCCAATCATTTTGGTCCCGTTAGAACAAGGTAATCCTCAAATTGACACTAATGTTCCGCTTTAATTTCCAACCAGGATACAGACATGGTCCACTGAGAACAAGATAAATCTCAATTTAATATTCCACAAGAAAATCAAAATGACATCGTCATAATGATCAAACTCTAGCTCTTCAAGAAGTGCAACAAGACGAAATAATGCCCTTAAGAAGGTCTACGAGAGAAATGAATAGTATTATAGGTCTAGAATTTGTAGTATATCTTCATGAGCATGATGCGTCATGTACATATACTGTAGATGATCTATCATCTTACTAACAGGCCATGGTAAGCTCTAAATCTAGGCAGTGGATTGATATTATGAAGAAAAAGTATAAATCGATGCAAGATAATACAATATGAGATTTTGTCCCGTTACCAGAACGTAAAAAAAACAATTGGTTATAAGTGGGTTTACAAAACCAAATACAATTCCCTGGGTAATGTGGAAAGACATAAAGCACATATTGTAGCGAAAGACTATACTCAACGTGATAGGATTATTTTTAAAGAAACTTTTACTCCGGTATCGATGAATGATTCCTTTAGAATGATTATGGTATTAGTTACACATTTTAACCTTGAGCTCTATCGGATGGATGTCAAGACTGTTTTTTCTCAATGGTGATATTGAGGAAATGATCTATATGGTGCAACCAGAATACTTATGGAAAGTAACTCAAAAGATCTGGTTTTTAGGCTTAAAAAATCAATTCATGGGCTCAAACAGACCTCTCGTCAATGGTACAATACATTTCTTAAGGTGATAGTTAGTTATAAATTTGAGTTCAACTCGGTTGATAATTGTGTGTATCAATGAGAGTAATTTCATATTTCTTATATTATATATGGTTGAGATATTTTTTTACCTCGAACAATAAGGAACTGTTACACACTATAAAAGATTTATATCAGACAAGTTTGATAGGACAGATCTTGGTGATGCTAGTTTTGTATTTGGAATCCAGATACATAGAGATTTCTCTCGTGGTATTCTTGGATTATCACAAAAGGCATATATTGAAAGTGCATTACAACTTTACGGATTGGCAGATTGCAAACCATTAAGTACCCATATATTAAAAGGTGACATACTTTGTTTGGGTCAATTTCCTAATATAAAACTTGAGATTGAGGAAATGACATCGGGCCCTTACACTTGGGCAGTTGAGAGTTTAATTTATGCCCAACTTTGTACCAGTCCGGACATTATCTTTGCTGTTAATATGTTGGTGAGATATGTCAGTAACCAAGGCATAGATCACTGAAAGGCAGTTAAAAGGATAATCATGTGTATGCAAGGAACAATTAGACACACATTGACATATGAGAAGTCAGATAAACTGGAGATCATTGGGTATTCCGATATAGTTTTTGGTGGATGCACCACACGAAAAAGAACTTCGAGCAACATATTCTCATTAACTTGAGATGCAATGTCCAAGAAAAGTAAAAATTAAACAATTATTTCATCGTCCCCCATGGTGGAAGAATTTGTTGCGTGCTTTGAGGCATCAAACCGATAATTGTGGTTGTAGAATTCCACAGTGCAATACTCTAACAGTAATAAGAACTTGTCTAGATCCAAACACACAAATATGAATTTCTTATATGTTAAAAAGATAATTCAGATTGATTATATAAATATAGAGCACATGAGCACCAACTCCATGATAATAGATCCTCTAACAAATGCGGTTTTACCTAAGGTTTTTCAGGGACAAACCATTAGTATGGGTGTAGCTGATTTAGAGGATTGTTAGTTTCGGTGGGAGAGTTTATAATAGAATATGATGTTATCTTTTTCAATATTTTGCACATTAAGGTTTATTTCAATATATATATATATATATATATATGCTTGAAAATATTTATTGATATATGTATTGTATTGGATCTCTAGAGGTGGAATGAAAACATTAATTGCTTCGTAAGAAAATTCTATTTTATTTTTAGTTCGTGATTAACGTTATATACATTGTTTTCATTCCAATTTCGCACTTTAAATTTAGAATTACTTCGTGATTCATACTTTATACTTTTCTATTATTCACAATTTGTGTTTTCTATTTTAGAACTATTTTGCAATCAACTGTTTTAGACTAGTATCATGTTCATGCTTAGAACTTGTATTTGTCGTAGGATGTATGGGAAAAATAACATTTTTCAGATCATGTACATTTTCATTAACTAAGGAGATACATGATAATAAAATAAAAAATTATCACACTGAAACAACAAAAAATATCATGTTATATTATTCTAAAAAACTATACATACTTTAATAAAAAAGAAGAAGGATAAAATTTATACGAGGAAGGATTATGACATTATATTTAAAATAATAAAGATCTACGATAATTAACAAGAAGCTTTCAAAGAGATTTCCAAATCTAACAAACAATAATGTAAATCCTATTTTTGAGTTTAACACGATAACAAAGAAAGATCGTTAGATAATCAAAGAATGTTACAACTAATATACGTGAGGTAACAGAATCAAGAATTATCAACAAATATTTCTCTAATATAAAAAAAGAAAAAAAACAACCCAACAAAAAACAACAACAAAAAATTACAGTTTGAAGATAAATGCACGAATTGACATTTTATATTTTGAAATATTCGCATTACATATTTTCATATCTATGTAGTTCATAATTTATATTTATGAGTGTCTCGCGTTCGTGATTCGTGTCTATATTATCATCTTCATTTGTGATTCACGTCTATATTCTCAGTTTTGTTTAAGATTCGCATCTATATTTGTGATTTGCAATTTTAAATTATTCGTCATTCGTATTTTGATGTTTATCAAGTAAAATATTATTTCAATTTGTTTTCATAGTTCTTAGAATTGAATCAGAAAAATAATAAGAAAAAAGAGAAAATAAGCAACAAATATGGATATACTCTATATTGTTAGCTTATTCAACGTTATTATTCTCAATGGCTGGTGATATCTTGGGTGCAACGATAGTTACCCACGCTAAACACATGCAAAAAATATTCAAGTACAACTAGGAAGCAACATAAACGGAGAAACGTATTCATTCAATTAGGAAACAATTTTGACATCAAACCTGGCATAGTTGAAGGATATGTTGCTATATTGTTGGTTAGTATATTAATAACTTTTGTAAAAGATGAACATAACAATATACAAATCTGATCTTATATATATGTGAAACCATTTATTTTGGAATATAAAACACTTGGATAAGAAGCTACAAGCGAAGTCTTGGTACCAAAATGAGTGAGAATGGAAACAAATGGAGAAAGTTGTTTGACATAAACACTTGAAAAAACCATGATGATCAGGTACTTAGTTGTAAATTTATATTTAGATCTAACTCGCGTCAATTGTTAATAATTCATAATTCGAGTTTAATATCATTCGAGATTTGTGATTTAGCTCTAATAGACCCTGAAAGAGAAGCATTTAAGGGTGGATAATCAAAAGAGGAAGGGAGTTCGTACAAAAAAGTAAAATTAGAATAAGATGAATAAGTAGAAGAAGAAATTATGCCACTCATGGAGGTAATATGGCTAATTTTAAAAAAAAGATGAAGATAAATCAACGTATGATGTGCAAGAAGATTGTACCTCAAATGGAAATGAAAGGATAAATAAATTTAAATTTGAGTCACGATAAAAAAAATCTAATGCATCTTTGAGAAAGGTTAATTCATTATATCTATATTCAAGAAAAGAACTCGTGTTACATGCCTAAGTAAGTCTACATAAAAACAAAGGACTAATAAGCAAAGACCTCCCGAGACTTCATCACACAGAGTTGTTTCCACAACAAATAGATGGTGTCACAAGACAGGAAGTACTTCACATATACTAAATATTCTTAAAAAACAAGTACATAGGTATCAACATAATGTGAATGTTTCATATACGCTATAACACTCTACAATGGTAAACAAATGTATAAAAAGATCACTAAGTTAAGTAAGTCTCAATTTATGATTTATGTTTGTTTTATATCGATTATCCGTGAATCGTGTTCCTGATTGGTTAATTGTTCGTGATTTTCATTACTAGTTAACGCCCACAATTCACGTTAATAGTTAACGTTCACAATTCGTGATGCTTTTAAATGTTTATTTACGATTCACATTACTAGTTAACGTTTACAATTTGCGATGTTCATAGACATTTGTTGGCAATTTGTGAACCTATTATGATTTATTTTCTTGATATTTTGTAGACTAAGAATAAAGAGTTTAAAAAACATGAGGCAGAGAGAAAAACTCTAAATGAGAAAGTAAATCATCTTAAAATCTTCAATAATGAGTTGCAACAGTCAAATCTGGAGAAAGGCGTACTGATTGTAGCAATGAGAGAGGAATTGCACCAATATAGGCAAAACCAAACTCTTAGGTTGCCTATATTATAAACAACAACTATCGATCAATTACCTTAAAAAAAGAACCGTTTAAATGTCACATCAAAAGTTGTGGGTCAATCACTTAGCAAAAAAGAATGTATTGAAGATGCATTTGAGAATGAATAATCCAGGTAGATTGCATTTGTTCCTGTTTCACGATTTTATAATAATTTTGTTAGTAATTCACGATTATATATTGTTTTTGTTTCCAATTTGCAATTGTATTTTGAATTTAACTTAATTAGCAATTCGAATTTGTTTACTTTGTTGATTCAAGATGATGTCATCCATAAAGCTGAGGTGGTTTATGCTCGAGAAAATAAGGAGGAAATGCTTAAGAAAAAGGTGCATGTTCAAAAAACAGGTTGAGAATGAACCAATCTAGGTCGAGGATGCACGAGTCCAAGTTTAAGACGAATAAATCCAAAAAAAAGATGCAAAAATTCAGGTAACATAATGCATATGTTTAAGTAATTAAAATGAGGATCCCTTATCTAGCACTTTAGTTATTAGGACCTTCAATGTCCAATAAAATTACGGTCTCTTGCAAATGCAAGAACATCTGTAGTAATTTAGAACTAAATTGATAGGTTAATTTAAAAAGAATATAATTAGTGATTCTTTTATAGAATGTTCACTAAAGTACAAAGGTCTATATTTAATTTAATTCCAAGTCCTAAATTATTTGGTGTGAATGTGCAAAAATTTATTTGTTTTATTCCCAAATTGTATCCTTAATTGCTTATGCTTCAACTCCATCCATAAATTACATTTTTTCCTTCAAATAATTGCGATACAAACATCTTGCATAATGCGAAAACTTAAATAGCCAACTTAACATCTCAAATCTTCCGCCATAAAAAAAAATTAACAGTTATGTCTATTCTAGTTCCTCCATATCATCAAATTTATGATTCATATAATTGGAATTTCTGATATATATATATATATATATATATATATATATATATATATATATATATATATATATATAACATATTTTACTCTTTTTTAGACGCGAGATATAAAAGGTTTAAACTATATAAATGACATTCTATATGATGTGTTATGATCTTTTGTAATCTAATGTTTTATGTATAATTTTCTTTAAAGATAATTTCTTCAATAATTTATTTTATTTTCTTAGAGTTTTTTATATTTTTATTTTATTCATTAAAGAAAAATCTATTTTACCCTTATATAGATATATGATACTTACTATTGTTTTTCATATCTAACTCTCATCTTCTCTCCATTTCTCATTGAATTTGTTCTTTACTCTCACTAATTTTCTTCTCCCACATAAGAAAATTTTCAAATTCCTCCGGCGGATCCATATACGGAGTCGAATTTATCATTGAAGTCACCCCATTTAGCCATCCAGTTACCACAATAATTAGTTTACCTATATGCATGATTGAATTCAAAGTCAAGATTATTCGCGAAAATCTCTTTACAAGCCATAAAATGCGTCCTACCCGTGCCCTCTACTATCCTCACCATTTTCACGAGCGCATGTAGCTCCAGCGAATCCATTTGTACAACAAACCATTCAAATTTGCATTTCATATCCTCCAAATTATAACACATAAAATTCCGTTTAACAAATTAATTTTAAATCCATCAAATAAAGAATCATCCGCATTCCAAAAAAAACCCTTTAAACCCAGTTGTCAGACAATCCAACTACAACCGCCTTGAGTTTAATTGATGCATTTAAATTCGTCCGTTTTACTCATTTATTAGATGACGGAATTAGAGGTATCCAAACGATAAATTAAGTATACTATAAATAATTACGCATTTCAACCTCGACAGTTGTCCAGAAAAATAAAACACCGAAATTACTAGTTTTAGAAGGAATTATATACAGATTCTAAACTGTACCAAATAAAATTTGTCCACTTCCATGCTTAGGTGTGAATGTAGCAAAAACAGGAGTGCCCAACAAAAAGCAAACCAAAAAAAGAAAGAAAAAGAAAAGAAAGCAGAAGTGCTTCTTACAAAGCACTTGCTTTTGTAGCTCTACCTCAACTTTCCTCTTCCCTCTCTCTAATTTTAGGGATTTGAGTGTAGCAACCACCACCACCCACCTAATCGCTCTCTCCGCTAAATCCATGGATTGATTTTGATTTTCCTTCCATTTTAAAATAATTTTCGTCATATCTTTTCCAAGCAATCAATCAGGTAACTTTCCTAAATTTCATGTTCGTTCTTCGTTTTTGTTTGGATCTTACTGTTTTCTGGATCGGGTTTTGTTTGTTTCTCGTTAAACGATATTACTTTTTCTAGGGTTTCGACTTCTGGAATTTTACTCTGCATATTTTGTTGTGGTATACTAGTTTTAGTGGAATTCAAACTGGTGCTAGCTCGGCTTTAGATTGCTTGTTATCTAATTCTGCTAATTTTATATTTCTCATCATTTGTTCATATACCCATTATCCTATATTTCTTTCCTATAATTTTTTCATGAAACTCTGGGATGTATTGTAATAGCTCTCGTGATCTAGTGAGGAAGTCTTTACTGTTCAGAACTATTTGGGTTTGGTCATTTGTGTCGAGTTTGTTACTGAGTTTCATTTTTATGGTTTGATCTAGCTATATTATAGTCTTTAACTTTGCATCAGTGGCTTTCTAGTTGTTAAGCTATGGAAGATACTCTGTCAGTTGCTTGCCTTATAGACTCTACAACCTCTAAGATCCAACAGCTTCAGAAAGCATTCACTGAACTTGAAAGTCATCGTGCTGTAACCCTTAACCTGAAATGGAAAGAACTTGAAGAACATTTTCACGGGCTAGAGAAATCCTTGAAGAGGCGGTTTCACCAGCTGGAAGACCAAGAAAAAGAGTACGAAAACAAAACAAGGGAAGCACAAGAACTGTTGGAACAAAAAGCAGCAGCTGTTGCAGCCAAAGAGCAAGATTCACTGGCTAGGCTGCAAGAAAAGCGAGATGCTGCTATCTCTACTATAACCGGTTCCTTAGAAAATCTTAAGAAAATATCATATGAAGTGCCGGTTGCTGATAATTCTGAAGGTGAAAATAGTGTGCTAATCGTCGAAGAGAATGGACATTGTGTGGGTATAGTCAATACCGCGGAAGACATTAAAAGTTCACCTGAGATTGAGACTTCGGAGGTTCGTTGTTATCCACAACTAGTAACATTGTGTGAAGAGATGGATTCAGAGGGTCTCCACAGATTCATATCGGACAATCGTAAGAACCTTGTTGCATTGAAGGAAGAAATTCCGTTTGCTTTAAAGGCTGCAGGAAATCCAGCCAGCTTAGTGCTCGATTCTCTTAAAGGATTTTACCATGTTGACAATGCAAGTGCTGATGTCAAGAAAGACTCAAACCTCTTGGGTCTCCGACGAACCTGTATCATGCTGATGGAATGCCTCAGTGTTTTGTTAATGACTCTGGACATGGCTTCTATTGGCGCTGTAATCTCGGAAGACATTCAGCGGCGGGCTAAGGCAATTGCGGAAGGATGGAGGCCAAGCTTAGAAGGTCTAGATGTGGATGCTAGCAATGGGAACTCCTTGGAGGCTCATGCCTTTTTGCAGCTGCTGTCTACTTTTCGAATTGCTTCCAACTTCGCGGAGGAAGATCTTTCCAGGCTGATCCCAATGGTGTCTCGTAGACGACAAACAGCTGATCTCTGTCGTTCTCTTGGTCTGTCAGAGAAAATGCCAGGTCTGTTTTTCTATCTGTGTCTGCGAACAAAGGGCTAGCACGGTTTAAGTGAGAGATGAGACATAGTTTGTTGGTAATCATTGATAATTTGGCAAATCTTTTTAGGACAGAGATCATGGATTTACATTGTATGCTGCGACATGATAATTTCACACTTCTGTAGTACTTGTATATTCACGATTTTTGTTTGCTAGATAGACGCAGGAAGAATATGAGATTTAGTCACATTCGTACAGGATATGGTTGTTGGCTATCAACTATATCCCTCCAAGATTTTCATAGTTTGTTTGCTTCTCAATGGCTCTTATTGTTATCTTAAATCTGTTTGATGTTTCCTAATTTAGGTGTGGTAGAAGTTCTTGTCAATAGTGGAAGGCAAATTGATGCTGTTAATCTGGCTTTTGCATTTGACCTTAAAGAGCAATTCTCACCTGTGCCTTTGCTGAAATCTTACTTGAAAGAAGCTAGAAGAGCTTCTTCACAATGCAAGCCTGGAAATGCTTCTCCCACTGCTCAGGTATCATTTTTTTGACTTCGCGAATGTCTCAGTTATGCTCTAAGCTATGGCATCATCAGTCTAATTTCTGGTAACTTCATCTGCTTGATATAATACGGCTTATCTTGTATACTTGTGTCTATGGTATAATGGTAATCTTTACATTGAAAAATGGTGAATAGCCATTATAACTGCATAAATATATAAAAGCTGGTTATATTTATATTGTTCACCCAAAGTGCAATTAGGGCCTTGTTTCTTGAAAGTACAAGAGTGTTGTTTGTCGTTGGTCTGAACCAAATTATACTTGATACTGAACTAGTCTTTGCTCAATTAGCTCTTTGGAATGCTTAAATTTTAAATTAATCCAAGTAATAGCTGTTTATATGCATGCCTTGATACGATTTTCGTTTCCATCTCTAGTATGGATTAATCACACTATTCTGGTATGCACTGCTGACATCTAGTTAGTTAGTTGTCATTAAGTAAAACATTTGTTTTAGTTTTTTTTCTTAGTGTCCCCAGATTCTGTCATATATCAAAAGTGTCCATGTATAAGTTGCTAAACTTTTATGTGGTTTCTCAAAATATTCTCCAGTGCGACCATGGTCTCATCTATGGTTGGGTAAGAACTATTTAATCTAATTTCCTTTTTAATTGCTGATTGTAAGATAATCGATATATATCCTTGATTTTTACTTAAGGGTGAATTGCCTAAGAATCATCTGTGGTTTCTCTGAGCATTAATAACATAGTATTGTTCTATACTATCTAATCGTATTTCATTGACGTATTAAGTCTTTATTCCTGCTTTCTTTGACATATAAAAAGTTGTTATTCCTGCTGAATAATTTGTTAATTCATCAGAATGATGTGAACGATCGAGAGCTGACCGCACTTAAAATTGTGATCAAGTGCATCGAAGAGCATAACCTTGAGGACCAATACTCGATCGAGCCACTTCAGAAAAAGGTTATTCAGCTAGAGAAGGCCAAGGCAGACAAGAAGAGGGCAACAGAAGCTTCAAAGCCTCAGCCAAAGAGACCTCGTGCCAATGGTGCTGGACAACGTACTGACAAAACATTCTATCCAAGAGCCACGCAGTACGTGTACGACAACAGACCTTTCGTTTACCACGGACCGACTGACAACCGTAACCCTCCACCTGTTGCTGCCTACAACTTCCCACCAAGTCACGGTAACTTCTTCGGTAACTGCTATCAGTATCAGGCTGCTTATCTTCACTAATTAGCCAAGCTGTGATGTCTCTCGAATTTTAACTCTCAGGTTTAACCCTTTAGTTCGGTGGCTGTTGTATTTTATGAATGTTTTAGTGTTTTTTATGTAAAACAAAACTGGTAAATTTTAATCTGCTGTACAAGAGGATACTACTCTTTACCCTCTAATATATGCACTGCCTTTTAATTTGCATACGCTAATCTGCATGGGTTTTCATCTTTACAGACATTTGGATATGGTTACATAAATTGTTATATTATAGAGTTTACTAGAAAAGTTTCTCGCGCGTTGCTGCGGGTTACCGCATCAAATTATAAAAGAAAATTACACATGAGAAAAATAGTTAAACAAACACTAAAAAATATACAAAAATGTGTAAAAAAATATAATATTTAAATACAATTCTTTATTTTTATAGTTTTTAATCAGCGGTCTTCTTCGGTCAAAAAGTATTATTACCGGTTTCCATAAAAATATTTCTCTTACTTAGTATTTAATTTTTTTAATGAGGGCTTATATTGAAATTAATTGAAAATCCAGGCCTTCTTAGGCAATTTTACATAAAATTGAAAAAACAACTAAAACCATCATCTTCTTCCTTGCTTTCCTGTCGATCCACAGCCCCAAATCAGAGAAAAACCCTAATTTTGAAACCTCAAGTACCCCAAATTGAGGCTTTCCAACAAGACGATTGCCTTCAATTTCGGGGGAGCATCATCACCATCAAAATCTATATTCCTTTGAACCCTTAAAACCTCCTTTGCAAGCCAATCAGCACCAAAATTCTGCTCTCTATAGACATGTTTAATCACCATTTCAGACCTAATTAACTTTCTACAACAGCCTAACAGAGGTTCAAGAAACCAAACCGAGCATCCATAGAGAAGAAGATTCACTAAAACCATCGAATCAACCTCCACATCTACCTTGTTCAGACCCAGCGTTCTACAAAGCTTCAAACCATCGAACAGAGCTCGACACTCTGCTATTAGAGGAGTAGCTTTGCCGTACAACCTTCCAATGCCCATAACCATACTCCTATTGCTGCTTCTGATCAAAGCACCCCACCAGATTCGTGACTGAAGGTACACGCTCCATCTATATTAATTTTGTATCTGCCATGTTTTAGATTCTTCCACTTCAAAAACAGTGGCTTATTCATTGCTTTAATCTGATGCACACAACCAAGCTTTGTAGCTTCTCTATCATAACCAGCCCAGTGCTTCTTGCTTAGAACATTCGCCTGATCGAGACTGCTTAGAATGTAGATGATGTGTTTAATGATTGTTGCAGAACTAGTAGCTTCATTGTTAATCTTTTTTTTGTTACGAGCTGACCAAACAGACCATACCAATATTGCAGGTAGGATGGTGAAGATGTCACAGCCCATTTTAGCAGCCCAGTACCACTTCATGACGATATGCTAAAGCGTCATATAAGGCTGAATCTGGACATTGAAGATAAGACTGAAATGCAGCCAGACAGATCAAACCTGCGAACACTGAACCATAGCATGGTAAGTAGTTTCAGTATTATTACAGTGTACACATTTGGAAGCTATTTGAAAACCCTTAGATTGCATCACAGTGTCAGTAGGAAGCCAATTATGCAAAGCTCTCCATAAAAAGAATGAACACTTCTTAGGTGTTACAGCATTCCATGTTTTTGCATATATTCTTGATCTATTACCTTTGCATCTTATGTGATTCCAAGTGTCTTTGACACTAAATGAGCCATCCCTTGTTAAAGACCAATGCAGAGTGTCTTTTTTATCAGAAAGACAAACCTCTCTTATCTTACTAATCTCAGTAGTAGTGACAGTAAAGCTAAGCCTTCCCCAATCCCAGGAATCATTCAGCCAAAAATCCTTGACAGAATCGTTACCACTGTCCCAAAGAATCCTTCTGTCATTATCATTAGACACTCTGATAAAAGGTTTATCAGAGCACCATTTCTCATACCAAAAACTAATATTTCCACGACCAGGAAGCCAAAAGAGATAGTCCTCAGCCTTATCTCTAGCCATAATAATTCGAGACCAGGATTTAGACCTTCTGTTAGGAGAGATAGCTAAAGTAGGATGAATGCCATCCCTACAATAAACAGAAAGCATAAATTTAGCCCAAAGGGACTGCTGCATTCTAAAGTTAAACCACAACTTCATTGCATATACACTCTGCACATCTTTGAGCCTTTTGAGATTAAGACCACCTTCATTTAAAGGCTTGCATAACTTCTCCCATCTAGCTCAACTAATGGTTTTCTTGTCTTCTTTGGTACCCCACATGAACTTACTAAACAAGGTCTCCAACTTACTGATGATACCAACAGGCAGATTAGAATGCTGCAAGGAATAATTAGGAAAGGCAACAAGAATAGTTTGGATTAACAACAGACGACCAGCAAATGAGAGGTGCAATCTGTCCCAGTCCATGATTCTGCATCTGACTTTGTATATCAAGTCTTCAAAATGAACAATTCTTGTATTTATAGCAATTATAGCTCCAAGATACCTAAAAGGCAAATGTGTATGATTAATGTTCCAAATATTTTCAATAATAGAAATCTGTTGAGATAACATCTTGCTTGAAACAATTATCTTAGATTTAACTGTATTAATCTTTTGACCAGACACAGCTTGATAGTGATCCAAAGTAGCCTTCATAGCAATCATAGAATCAGCATCACCACTTGCAAAGACCATAAAATCATCAGCGAAGGCAAGACAAGCAATGTTCTGATTGCTTCTAGACTTATAACGAAACCTGACATTATTATCAGAAACTTGCTTTATCCTCCTTATCAAGTACTCTTCAGCCAAAATAAAAAGACTCGGGGAAAGAGGATTCCCTTGTCTCAGGCCATGGGAATTAGCAAAGAAGCCCGTCAACTCGCCATTAACCAAAACAGAAGACCAGACCTTGGTGATACAATTACTAATAAGAGAAGAAACATTAGTGTTGAAACCAAATAGCTTTAAAATAGTAAAGAGAAATTCATGGCTCAGCTTATCAAAAGCTTTAGTCATGTCTGTCTTGATGACTACATTCCCCTTTTTTCTATTGATGTTAATGTCAAAGCAAAGCTCCTGAGCCATAAGAACAGAATCCTGAATACATCTCCCCTTCACAAACCCACCTTGCTCTTCAGATATAAGATTAGGCAGAACATTCGCAAGTCTATTTTTGATCAATTTACCCACAATTCTTGAAAACACAGTGGTTAAACTGATAGGACGAAAGTCTCTCCACCTGTTAGGATTATCAATCTTAGGAATCAAACAAATTGTTGTAGCCTTCACACCCTTAGGCAGATCAAACCCTCTAAAAACAGCCTTAACAGCATTACACAGATCTTCACCAACTATTCCCCAACACATCTTATAGAACTCACCATTGTAGCCATCAGTACCAGCAGCTGATTCAGACTTTAAGGACTTGACAACCCCATATATCTCCTCAGTTTCAGGAATACAAGAAATACTAGTGTTATCCTCCTCACTAACCAAAGAAGGAATAACATCCATAAGAACTAGCTCATTCTCAACACTAACACTAGCAGCAGGAGCAAGCAAAGATCTAAAATAATCAACAGCTGAATTACCAATGTCCTCCTTAGTGGTTAACCATTGGCCATCCACTTTAATTCTATCAACCCTATTCCTCTTGTGTCTCTTCTTCACAAAACTATGAAAGGCAGAAGTATTCATATCAGAATCTTTCAACCAAGAAGCATGAGCTTTCTGCTTCCAAAACATTTCTTCCCTATCTAAGAGCACCAAATGATTCTTCCTAGCCTCTTCCAAAGCAGACTTGTTAACCTCATCAAACTGATTTTGAAGCATGATTTCTCTGATGCTTATAACCTCCTCAGACTGCTTAATAGCATCAAAAATATTTTCAAAAGTGCTCTTATTCCACACCTTTAAAACAGCCTTCAATCTTTGCTGCTTAAGCCAGAAGAACATAATAGGATTTCTCAATCCACCAATATCAGCAGACCAACTCTCCTTTACCGTTTTCATAAAATCAGAATGAGTACCCCACATATTCATAAACTTAAACGAAGATTTAGCTCTTGTAACATTAGAGGAAGCTTTAATCACCATGGGACAGTGATCAGAACAATTTCGAGCAAGATGAGAGACAGCAATGTTATCAAAGAAATCCAACCAAGATGAGCTATACAAAACTCGATCAAGCCGTTTCCACTTACGCCCATTAGACCAAGTATAGGGACAACCACTATAGCCAGCATCTATAAGAGCACAATCCATAATAAGACTATTAAAATCATCAATTGCCATTTGATTAACCATAGAGCAAACAAGCTGCTCCTGAATACTAGAAATCGTATTAAAATCACCAAGCAAAATCCATTCCTCAGACAGCACATCAAGACTTCTTATAGCATCCCAAAGTAAGAGTCTCTGATCTCGAGTACACTTTGCATAAACAATAGAGACGTGAAACTCTTTATTCATGACAGAGTGAGACACTTTGAGATGAAGCAATTGCTCACTGTCCAAAACCACTTCAACTTTATAATCCTGGTGCCAAAACACCCAAATTTTGTTACTCACATTACTAGTATAACCACTTAGCTTCAATTTCTTAGCAGCTACACTCAAATTATCAGCCTTAACCAAAGGTTCTTGAATAGCAACAAAGGAAGCCTTTAAAGAAAACACCATAGACTTTAACCTCTGGATGGTTTCTCTATTACCTAGCCCTCGAGCATTCCAATTCAACATGGTAATGGTCATTGATCAGATGATGGTTTGTGGGCTCTTTTGAGCTTCATAACTTTTGAAGAAACCGGACCCTTTGAACCCCACATCTTTGGCACTTTATTAGACTTCTGAATGTCATTCTTTTTTAATCTAACTTTATCCAACCTTTCCTTCACAGGAGAACATGTAAGACTGCCAACATGTTTTGGAGAAGCTTGAATATCCTCACTCAGAACATCAAACATATTCCTCCTTTCCAAAGTCTTCAGAGCATCAATCATCTCTACTTCATTAACAGGACTGTTTAAAGCACAATTTCCAACAGTTTTAACCATTGGAAGAGAACTATCAGATTCCAACTTATCTTGCAAAGAGCTGTTTAAAACCTCATTAACCATAATTGACTTTAACTAGCCAACAACCTTTCCTTCTACAGCACCAGAACAAACCCCTTGATCACAAATCTCATTAACCTCCTGAGAGCTCTTATACTGACTAACCTCATTAGGAAGGTGAGAACAAGAAACCCTAATCAGACACACCATCTTGACCAGACTTATTATCTTGAACCTTCTTTAAGTTTTTCCCTTCAATCAAGAACTTCTTACAGTTATCACTCGAATGGCCAATATGAGCACAGTGACCACAGTAAAGAGGGATGCTATGATATACAAGATCAACCCAATAATTGTCAATCTCCCCGAATTTCAACTGAACTTTATGAATTAATGGTTTTGATACATCGACTTCAACCCAAAAACGACAACAGTTTTGCTTAGCTCTGTTAACCGAAGGCACCCAAACTTTCAACGGAGTTCCCAAGACTTTTTCTATTTCAGTAATCGTAGATTTGTTGAACAAAAATTTCCGGGAATCTTGGCAAAGACACCCAGACCGGTGTAAATGGACATTCCAAATTCGGATCAAAACCCGACGTCCATTTTAACAACCGAAGAGTTTTACCACCCAAGACCCATACATTCCTCGACCAAAGCTTTTTGAAGTCATCAATCTCATTAAACTCTACAAATATGTGTCTGTAATCCCAGACAGAGACACTATAATTGCCGGCGAAGTTGAACTTTGATAAAAAACTTCTGAAAATTTCCATCGAAGGCTTCCAGTAGCAAATTTTGCAACTAATGTGTGCTTAGACATATTTACTAATTTCTCCTTGTCTTCAACATCAAATGTAATAATCGGAAAATCATTCGACATAGAAACAGTAACGTTCGAGTGCTCAAACTCTGTTTCTTTGAATTTTAAAAGATCAGCGTAAGAACCCTTCTGCAACTCCTCAGCACCTTTCTCTTTACTTTTCTCCTCAAAAATCGGGTTAGATATTATGTTACAATCCTTTCCAGAGATCATTGCTTCCTCCATAGCCTTCTTGTTTCCCAACTCCCCTGTTTTCGACTGAACCGAGTTCCTTAGTAAAGGAAATTCCTCAATCAAAGCATTTCTTGGCTTAAACGACAATATCTTAAACAATACACTCAATAACTATAGAGAAGATTGATTGATTCAAATATTGAATCAAAATAAAAAAAATCGGCTCTGTTCTTGGTCAAGAACAAAGCTTTCTCCAAGAAACCCTTTTTCCCTATAACTTGCACCGGCCGGAAAAAGATGAAACTTTTGGCTTCGATTCTCTTACTTAGTATTTAATATTTTGCTTATTTAATATTTTATGCATACGGACATAAAAAATATAGTCTTCGTGACATAAAAATAAAATCAATTAAATATATGATATTCTTGAATTTTTGTTTATCGGTTATTAATAATTCATAAATTTTGGTTGATATTTTGAAGTGGTTTGTTAGTAATTTTTATTGTTTGTTAGGATTTATTTTGATAGAATATATATATATATATATATATATATATATATTTTGTGGGAAGGTAATTGTAATAAATTTTAATAGATAAATTTAAAAGTAAATAACTAATTTAAGATAAATTAAATTGTAAACTATGAAATTAATAAAAGATAAAAACTTATAAAATATATTAATGGAAATTCTATAATGGTCAATAGTTACATTTTAATTATTTATCTTGAATAAATTGTTTGGAAAATGTTTACTAATATTAAAGTTTTTTGTTTTTGTTTTTTCAATATAAATAATAGACTTATCGTGGTTTAACTTTTTTTTCCCAAGAACTTCCATTTTATTGATATTCAAATGATTTTACAAGAGTTTAAATGTTGAAAATAAACAGATTTACAAACTACAAGTTATAGCAGTAAGTCTATTTGCGTAAAAACATTTTGTGAGGTTTGAGTTCTTCCAAAAGCTCTATGGACTTGCTTTGGATTCAGTCTTTCTCCTTTGCACCGTAGAGTCTCTAATCTTTATTCCTTCTTCTCCATCCTTGGTGTGCTTCCTAAAGAATCTGCCTTCTTCTACCTCTTGTTTCTTCAAGATCCAGATTGTGTAACCTGCAATAAAAAGACAATTGTAGTCAAGTTTTTCAACTTGCTAAAACGTTAGTGTATCTTAAGAACATCTAATATGACCTAATCCCATTGAGTCTAACAATAGTATGGTAGATAATTCATGAAAAGAATGGTTAATATCAATTGTGAAGCTGTCTTTTATTTCAAGAGCATGTTTTGCTATCCAGTCCGCAGCCAAATTTGTTCTCTATATACATGCTTGATTGTCATTTGGGATTTGATCAGTTTCCTACAACATTGTAGAATGTTTTCTAACAGCCAAGGATATTATCCTATTGCTAACATGTTGAATAAAGCTAAACAAACAATTTCAATGTCAACTAAAGTAAGCTGTTCATCTTTACAGAAAACTAGACCCTTTAATAATGCAATTATTTCAGCACTTAAGGAAGAACTTTTGCCTATCAAACCACCTTTAGCTACCATTAGATTACCTAATTCATTTCTTATTATAAAACCATAACTTGATTCACCATTAAATATATAATGGTGAGCAGAACTACTTCCCTAGTAGCAGGATGACTAACCATAGTATTTAAAAGTTGTTCAAAGTTATCAATAATGCTGATTGTAAAACCTTTTTTCCAAAAAATCCAAATTTTATTATTTGTATTTGCCTAACAAGATTCAAAACCCAATTTGGAACAAGTTGCTTGAATTTTATCTATTGATATCATAGGTTCTTGCAAAGCTATAATATCAGTAGAATGCTTTTTGGATAAGTTCTTTATTCTTCTGATTGTTTTTTTATCGCCTACTTCTCTTACATTCCAGTTTAACATTTTAAGGTCATTTTGATGATTATTTTGAGGATCCTAATGATCCTTTGATGTTTCTCGTTTTAATTAAAAGTTTATTTCTTGAAGATCTTCATAAAAAACTATTCAGTGTGGTAGATCTTGTTTTCTTTTGCTCTGGTGATCCTGGTAAACTTAAGTTTGGTTTTGATACCTTACTTATATGTGTATTTGGAGATAGACTTAATCTGTTTCTAACAAGTGTTGTGTTCTTATTAGATTCTGATTCAATTATTTCATCTATATCTTCATTAACTAAAGCATTAAATGAATTGTTTAAATGAATGGTATCAATTGCTTCTTCTATTTCTTTTTCTGTAATAACATTAGATTCTAACTGGTTAAAGGTTAATATGTAGTTATCATCACTTTCATTTGTTCTGTCTGTGTCTAAATGTTGATTGATTATATTTACATCTTCTTTTGGCACATTCTGATTTGATTCTTTAACTACCTTTTGTGTTACTTCATTTTCTATGTTCAATTTGTCTGTATCAATTATCAGTTTATCAGAATGTTGATCCATATTAGATATACTAATAGGTTTTGGTATCCATATTTCTTTGTTTCCACTTTTTTTCTCCTTAACTATTGTTTCATTCTTTTTTAGATTTTGTGAGTTTTTATATTTCAAATCTTCAGCTTTATAGTTGATTTCTTTATGTCCTAAATGTCTACATTTATTACAGTATGCATGTTTATCATTGTAAATGACATCTTGCCAGTATCCATATCGATCTTCAAAGCTTATCCAAAGTCTTTGGGGAAGGAGACTTGAAGTATCTATGACAGTCCAAACTTTACAGAGGTTAAAACTAGCACGATTTTTATTAGGTATCCAAGTTTGCAAAGGCAATCCAATTGCCTTTGCCATATGTTCAACTGTATCTTTGTTATACATTATTTCAGGAATTTTTGGAAAAGAAATCCAAACGGGAGTCAGAGGGGACTCTCATTTGGGGTTAAATTCAGGCGTCCATTGAAGAATTTTAAATGTATATTGACCTACTGTTCTAACATTACGTTTCCAGAATGTTTTAGCGTCAATAATGTTCTCAAATTCTACGAATATATGCCTATAATCCCATTTATATATATTAAAAATTCCTATTGGTTTAAAGGATTCCAGATAAACCCTAAAGTCTAATGCAGATGGAGATCCAAAAGAGAATTTCGCAATCAATGTATAATGAGCTAAAGAAGAAAGCTTGGACTTATTTGTGTCGTCAAATCTGACGAACGTGTAGTCGTCCTCTGTTCCGATTTCCACCTTTGCATGCTTGAAACCTTCACTGGTCCTTGATGCTGGAGACTTCCGTTGTTCTTCTTTATGATTTCTGCATATGTTGTCTTTGTAGACGGTCTCTGAACCTCCGAATCTTTGAAAGCTACGATCTTGTGCAGTGGATCTTTTTTTTCGAAAATAGGGTTTTCGAAAAACTGCTCTTGAGAGATTTGGTTGGTGGTGTTTAGTGTATGGTTTTGTTCTTCGAGATGAAGAATAGCTTTCTGTGGCTGCGACATTTGAAGCGAAACTTGTGACTCTAGGGTTGAGAAAGGGAATCTGATTCAATTGGGAGGGACGACGTCGAGATGTAGCCAGAGCCCATCACGTTGATGCGGCATTCTTTTCAAGAAATGAGTTTTAGTTCTTATCGTGGTTTAACTTCATACATACAAATTAGGAACTTATAGAACATATTAATAAAAATTATATAATTTTTTTTGGTTTATATACTGTAAAGAGATATTTAATGATATTTAATTGTGTTTAAAAATAAATATTTGTTTTTGGAGATATAAAACGTGAAAGATTTAGAGATTTTGTTTATGAACAAATTTTTCAATAGATTTTATTTCGCATAATTATAAAATTTACATATGTATATGCTATAAAAGTTTGTAAACTATTTAAATATTAAGAGAAGAACTTATAATCTAAGAGTATTAGGTTGAGTTTGTAAACTATTTAAACATTAAGATACGAACTTATAATCTAAGAGTATTTGGTTATTAACTTTTTTTTAGTTTACCTTTTAAAATTTTAATTTTTTATAACTCTTTTTAGTAAAATTACGATTAGTTTATTTGTCATTTTTAAGTATTAAATTATTATCAATAACAAAATTGTTTTTAAGGATAAAATAATTTTCAAAAACATATAATACTTAATAACAAAATAGATTAATATTTTTATTTTATTTTGGTACAACATACTATTTTAATTTTAAATAGATAGAGAATCTTTACTAAATTATTTATTACTTTTGAGAGTTTTTTATTTTATAGTTGTTTAAAAAATATTTAATATATATATATATATATATATATATATACATAAATAAATGGAAAATTGCACCTAAGATACCCACTCAACTATTCTATTGTCATCTAGTATCCAAGCTTTGTTCTATTATCTCTTAATACTCATCTCAACTACCTAATTACTACTTAATACCTAACATTATTTTAATACCCTAACTACCCTCACTCTTCATCAACAACCACGTAACCAAAATTTCTCTTTCTTACTTTTTCTTTTTATTTATTTTTAAAAGATCCATATCTTTCAAATACGAGCTCGAAAAAAATAAATGAAAGTACCATCGCTTATGTTTTTTTAAAAATGAACAAGACTAGTACCATTGATGATATTTTTTGATTTTAAAATAAAATAAAATTTCACTAGTAACAACTCTTTGAAAATCGAGAGAGTTGCAAACAACTCTCAGGAAATCAAGAGAGTTGCAAACAACTCTCAGGAAATCAAGAGAGTTGCAAATAACTCTAAGGAAATCCTGAGAGTTGCAAACAACTCTCCGGTTAGTTTTCAAACAACTCTCAGGTTAGTTTTTCAAACAACTCTCAGGATAGTACTGGTCAAGGTACCAACGGGTATATATATAGTTGAGGGTATTTTTGTCCAAATTTCAATTCGATGTACCAAGTGACACTATAAAAAAACAGGTACTAGTGGGTAATTAGATAGTTGAGTGGGTATTTACTGGTACTTTTCTATATATATATATATATATATATATTAAAATATAGATATATTTTACAATATATCTATAATTCACAATATTTAATAAATATTTTAAATCTTATATTATTAGTTTTTATTTTTTATATTAAAATTTATTAATATATCATTCACATAAATCTCATATATTTCACAATTAGCATAATAAATACAAAACTTAAAAACCAGATTTGCTTTTATAACTGATGTTAATATTGATGAGTCCGGATTTGTTCACCACTACTCAGTGAGAAATCAGGACATGGGTAATTCGGACAATAAATGCTCACTAAACTATCGGGACATGACAAAAATATTAAATACATAAACACCTTTTGACTAAGCTAGGTGCTAATTAGCTTATTAAGTAAACGGATCCTTAAACTTGACCCGGTTCCATAATTTGACCCGAAAGCCCATGTGTCCATACTTAAGGGTATAAATGCCCAACTACTTTCATTAGTGAGGGTAATGAACATTTAATACAACCAGACAGCTTAAATCTCTCACTACAAAATACCTAAACGTTTAATACCCTTAAAACTCTCCAAAACACTTGACAAAATTAATTCAATTTAAAATAAACCTCACCAAATTAGCAACCACAATGGGAGGAGAAGGTGCCTAAATCTAGCATTCAAAACCAGCAAGAAAAACCAGTTCGGATAAATCCGGACGAGCAAGCAGTGCCACCACTTTTGATAAAGATGGTGGGAGAGAACGATGAGTACACGATCGAAGAACGAGACAGGTTTAAAGCTGAAATAGAAGCGTTGATGGCCACTAAAAAGGGAGAGATGGGTTTAAAGGAAAATTCGAAAGTGTCAACCATTCACCACACTGACAACCCAAGGGAGAATGACCCGTCAACGAAGACTCACTTGAGTACAAAAAAGACCCATGTCAGTTCAAAAAAATCTCACCGGTCCAAGCCGGTGGAGAGCTCAGAGTTTGAGTCCTCTAGTAGCTCATCGAATGAGGATGGGCTTGAGGAGTCCTTGTCATCCAGCAGTGATGAGGGGAGATCCAAGAAGAAAAAAAAACTTGGTTAAAAAATATTCAAGAAAGAGGGATATGCATGTGAGATTAAATAGGCATTTGGGAAAAGGGTCATCTCACAGCCACAACCATAGTCGTAGGCATGTGGATCAACTGCTGATGGATCCCTTTGCCTTCCATGATGAGCCAGGTATTTTTGCAACACCTAATGAAGACATGGTATTTAGTCGTGGTCGAAATTGGAGGCAATCGCCATTATCCTCCAAAATACTGTCCGGAAACCTTCCTAAGAGGTTTGACAGTACTAAAATAAAGAAGTATGATGAGAGCAAAGATCCGGACAACCATCTGGAACAGTTTAAAAAATTTATGATGAATTTTGATGATGATGAAAAACTTCTTTGTAGAGACTACTCTCAATCATTTACGGGAAGTGCTTTGACATGGTACAACAGCTTACCACGAGGTTGTATAAAAAACTTTGACACGTTTTGGGTGGCCTTCTGAAGGCAGTTTGTGGGGAGTAAGGAGGTGAAGGGCAAGGAAGATACTATTATCCATTGTGCGCAAGAGCCAAACGAATCATTAAAAGACTATATAAGCCGGTTCGTAAACACAAATAATGGGTTAGGTGATTGCTTTGAGCATGTAACAATAGCTTCTTTGAGACAAGGATTAAACCCTAGGAATCTGGCCGATTCGGTAACCAGGAAAAAGGCCATGACCTGAGGCGGTTTGCTAAATCAGGTGGGAAAGAAAATCAATGTAGATGAAACAAAGAATACTATAGTACACATGCAAGTGAGATCTTCCCCAGCTGCTTTAAACCAGAACCAGTCCGGATACAACGCTAAAGAAGCGGGACAGGGGCCCAACAGAGCCAAACAGACTCAATCCCACCCAGCTCCAGCTCAGAGCCAGCAGTCCAGAAATAAACGAGGACCTTGGATCCAACCGGAGTGGTTTGCTGAATTGAAATAAAATATGGCAACCGTCTATGACAAAACAAAAGATGAGGTACATTTCAGGAAACCGACAGCGCTTCAATCTCCTAGGAAAAATCGTAATACTTGTTTTTTCCAATATCATCATAATATTGGCCATAACACCGAGGATTGCATCGATTTGAAACAAGAGGTGCATAATCTAATTGAAAGGGGGAAGCTGAGAGCTTATGTCAAGAGAAGAAATGGAAATAGGACTGATAATGCTCACCGGACTGACCCAACAAACAATGCAGGGACATCTGCTCCGGACGGGGCCATGGTAATCATTGAAAGATTTGATGTTGAATCAGAATATTTGGATCCTGATCCAACCCGGAATAAAGTGGGGGTTATAACAGAACATACCAAGATAGTGTCTAGACTCATCAGTTTTTTTGAGTCACTTACTATATTCCGAGGGGACACTATGACAGCACCAACTCCTTCTTTAAGGAAGAGGCATGTTCACACTCTAGCTACTCAGTTGGAGGGAGGTATTTCTTCCTATCAGTCCCAAATTCTTTTTCCCTTCATTGTTTTTGATGAAGATGATCTAAGGGACGTAGCTGGGCCTCATGAGGATGCCGTGGTGATAGGAGCGTCAATTGGGGGCAACAACATCAGGCGAATTTTGATTGACACTGACAGCTCAGCCAATATTCTCTTTTTAAATTCCTATAAACTAAAAAAGAATCCAGCAGTGATTCAGGGTTCAAACAGATCCATTGTGGGCTTCACAGGGAGCTCTGCGGATATGATCGAAGAATTTGAGAAGGAGGTATTGTTGGGCAAAGGCCCTTTCAAGAAGATGGTCAGGGTACTTTTCGTTATGGTGGATAGCCCCACATGTTACAATGCGATCTTTGGGAGATCGTGGCTCTCTATGATGCATGATGTGGCTTCAACAGTTCACCAATGTTTAAAGTATGCAGTTCAAGGACAAGTGAGAGTTGTCCAAAGTAGCCAAAAAATAGCAAGAGAATATTATGCAACTGCACTTGCCCCTAAAACTCTAGGGGCAGTCCGGATTAATGAAGATTAATAGTTGTTGGGGCCCTCTGAGGGTGAGGGTGAAATTGATGACCCCAGAGAGACCCCTGGTGTTTTGATACCAATCGAAGAAGTTGAAACCCACTCTCTGGTTGAAGGAAGAAGTGTTAAAATTGGCTCCAAGATGGCACCAGAATTGAAGAAAACATTGTTGTCCTTTTTGGCAGACCACCAACAAGTTTTTGCTTGGTGCAATACTGATGTAACCGGAGTACCTGCGAATGTTATATCACACCAGCTGTCTATCCGAAGAGATGTTGCGCCTGTTTTGCAAAGAAGAAGAGCTTTTTCTAAGGAGAAAGATGATGTCATAGTTCAAAAGGTTGACCGACTTACCAAGATGGGACACATATAGGAGTCTCAATATCCCTTATGGACAGCCAACCTAGTATTAGTAAAGAAAAAGAATGGGAAATGGCGTATGTGTATCGACTTTACTGACCTCAACAGAGCTTGCCCAAAAGATCTCTATCCAGTCCCCCGGATAGATCAGTTGGTAGACTCCACATCTGGGAACAAGTTATTGTCCTTCATGGATGCCTTCTCCGGTTATAACCAGATACAGGTGGATCTGAAGGACCAAGAACACATTACTTTTGTTACAGATAGGGGTCTCCATTGTTACAAGGTGATGCCTTTTGGGTTGAAAATGTTGGGGCTACCTATCAGAGGTTGGTGAACAAAGCATTTGTTGATCAGATTGGGATAAATATGGAAGTATATATTGATGACATGATGGTAAAAAGCTTGGAAGAAGAATTGCACCTAGCTGATCTTCAAGAAACCCTTTCCAACTTGGCAAAGGTTAATTTAAAATTGAATCATAAAAGTGTGTGTTTGGGGTGCAATCCGGAATTTTTTTGGGGTATATGATAAGTGAAAAAGGGATACAGCCTGATCCGGACCAGCTTGATGCCTTGTTAAAAATAGACCCTCCTCGAAGTGTTAAAGAAGTACAAAGGTTGACAGGAAGGTTGGCTGCATTAAATTGTTTTATTTCAAGGTCTTCGGACTGGTGTGCCCCGTTTTTTCAGACTTTAAAGGGTGCTAAAGACTTTAACTGGTCTCCATAGTGCGACCAGGCGTTTGATGAAATAAAAAAGCATGTATCTTCCCCAAAAACCCTTTTCAAACCTGTTGACGGAGAGACACTATACATATACTTAGCTGTGCCTGAATGTGCTATAAATGCAATGCTGGTAAGAGAGGTGGACAATTATCCTCGTCCGGTGTACTACATCATCAAGAGTCTGATGGATGCTGAAAAAAGGTACATGAAGCTTGAAAAACTGGCACTAGCCTTGGTGATTGCTATCAGAAAGATGAGGCCGTATTTTCAGTCTCATTATATTATCTTCCGGACGTCTTTTACTTTGAAGAACGTTCTTCAGAAGGCAGACATATCAAGCATGATGACCAAATGTTCAGTAGAATTGGGTGATTATGATATTGATTTTTCCCCACGAACTGCAATCAAAGCTCAATCTATTGCCGATTTCATGGTAGAGTTCTATTCGGACAGAAGTACTAAGCAAGCTACAAATGAGAAAACTAAGAAAGTATGGGTTGTCCGGACAGATGGTGGATCAAGTACCATGTGTTGTGGTGCTGAGATATGTTTAACCTCTTAGTATAGCGATAAATTATACCAGGCTATATGCTTTGCTTTTAGGGCTTCTAACAATGAGTCCGAATATGAGGCCGCTATAGCTGGTCTAAAGTTAGTTTTTTTTGTGGGGCTAAAAGAGTCAGGTTGATGAGTGATTCTCAACTTCTTATGCATCATGCTCAAGGTCAATCTGAGGCAAAAAAGTAGTAGTTGATTAAATACTTGTTTATCCTTAAATAAGTGGCAGCTAACTTCAAAAATGTTAGCTATGAACATATACCTAGATCGGAGAACACGTTGGCAGACTCTTTGGAAACCATAACATACTCTGAGTCCTACCCATGGATTCATGTACAAGAATGCCCATCCATACAACCAAATCAGAGCAAAGAAGAGGAGGGGAGTTTAAGTGTACATGTGGTTCAACCCAAAGACTGGAGATATCCCCTCCTTCAGTACATATCTGATGGCATTTTGCCTCCGGAGAGGGTTGTGGCAAGGAAAGTGAAGCATACGACTCGTGGTTTCTTAATCATAAGAGATGTCCTTTATAAAGAAGTCATTTAGTAGACCTCTCCTACGTTGTTTGAGGGTTGAAGAGTCCTAAATTGTGCTATCCGAACTACATGATGGAGAAGGATCAACACACTGTGGCTATAGAGCTTTAACCTGTAGGGTTTTGTTGGCCGGATACTATTGGCCATCCATAATGACAGATTCCAAGGAGTTGGTGAATAAAATGTGACCCATGCCAAAGATATGGTAATGAAATTCATATCCCAACTGTTCCTATGGAATCAATTTCTGAGCCAGTGCCTTTTGCTCGCTGGGGACTCGATTTAGTTGGGCCTCTACCAATTGCATCCGGAGGGTGCATGGCTATTATTATAGCCATTGGTTATTTCTCAAAATGGATAGAAGCAGCCCCACTGGTAGGAACTACTTCAAAAACTGTTATAAAGTTTATTTTATCTAACGTTTGTTGCAGATTTGGGGTTTTACATAAGATAACCACAGATAATGGGCCACAATTCGATAACAAGGATATGGAGAATTTATGTGCCTCCCGGGGCATTCAGCATTGTTTTTCTTCTCCTTTCCACCCACAAGAGAACGGTCAAGTTGAAGTGGCAAACATGACCATCCTGTCCGGTTTAAAAAAGAATTTAGAAGGGGCTGCAAGAAAGTGGCCAAGCTATTTGCAAGAATTGTTATGGGCATACCAGACTACTCCTGGAGCTGTTACACAAGAATATCCTTTTGCCTTGGTATATGGGATGGATGCAATTGCTCCTATAGAGGCAACTCTTCCATCGTACAGAGTTCATAATTATTCCGAACAGGCTAATCAAGTGGCAATCAGAAGTCAGTTAGACTTGATAGAAGAGAAAATAGTTAAGGCTCATCTTATAACCACCCATTACCAAGGCTTGATGGGGACCATATTTGCTTCCAAGATCAAAAGAAGGGATTTTTGGTCAGGGTATAAAGTATTGAGAAAAGTTTTTTTGCATAATAAGGAGAAACAGTTCGGCAAGCTAGCTCCAAACTGGGAAGGGCCTTATGAGGTCTCCGAAAAACTCAAGCCTGGGACATATAGGCTTCAAGACAAATATGGAAGAATCTTAAAGCACCCTTGGAATATTGAACACCTCCGGTTATATCTAGAATGAAAGTTGTGTAAATATTTACTTGTTTAAAGTCCATGTAAATATTAGGGGGCATACTCTTTCCTACCCTGGTGGCGCGATGAGGTTTTAATGAGGTGTCTGGTTTTTTCAATAAAATTCGATGCCTTCTTAAAATATTCGGAGCGATTTTGATTACAATTTCCTTAAAGTCTTCAAATTACTAAGGATCTTTGACTGATCAGTTTAATTTGGTTGAATGATAACCATTAAAGACATGTCATCGAAGATTTTAAACATTCTCATCTTAAATACTTGTAAAATTAATAAGAGCTCTTTAAACATTAGCCATTAGATTTAAACAAGTATGAAACAGAGCAAAAATTGAGTAAGGTAAGTCTGTCCGGCTAAAAACCGGATGGTGGTATTAGAACATAAAATATACCTTGGCCATCCAAGGACTTTAAGTTTTAAGAAAGTCTTAACCGGACTCAAGCCAGGCATGGTGACAAAAATGCCTTGGCCATCCAAAGACTTTGGTAGTTCACAAGATTAAGAAAAATAAGTAAGAAAGGATAGCCAAAAACCTCAGGGCTTATTCCTTTCTTGGGACCTTTGAGTTCAGCACATGAACTCTCTCTGGTTCCTTCTTCCTCGTAAGTGGTAGAATCAATCCCACTAGAGTAATTCTTCTTATCACCATCTGCCAGTGTGTGGAACGAGATGTTCTCATACTCTACGTATTCCCACAAGGGACCAAGAGTCATCCTCAGAAATTTCTCGTGAAAGAGTAGTACCATGTCAGACTTTACTTCAGCATACCTTTTTTCCAATGAATCTATCACCCCGTTGGTGTACTCGTCTATTATGGCTTGAATCTTCTTTTCCTGCTCCTTCATCAAATCTTCCTTCTCCTTGGTTGCCTTGGACACAGCCTCTTCAAGGGAAATCTTGTCACCAAACAAGGACTGGATGACATCGTCTTTAGTCTTCACATCTTCCTTCAAGGTGAGAAGATCTTTCTCCAAACCGGAGTACTTAGTTTCGAGCTCTGTGTTAGCCTTCTCCAAAGTGACCAGCTTGGTTGACAGAGCTTCTTTCGCCTTCTTCAACTCCTCAAGCTCCTTCTTCAGTGCCTCAATGATTTGGTTGGCATTGAGGAGGTTAGTTGACAAAGTCTCTTTTTCTGTGTTGAGGGTGTTGATGAGGGCATACTGATTTTTTACTTGTCTTTCCAAGTTGAGTACTAGCTGAATATGGCCCAGAAGAGAATGAGCCACCATATTGTTCTCCCCGGAGACAGTATAGGACTTGCCATTGTAAGTGACCATATTAGAAGAGCTTGAAGGACGGTAGGGGCCGACGAAGTCATCCTTTTCAGAATCGTTGAAATAAAGACCAATGTCTTGAAAGACATTAATGTCTACTCCATCAATTTCCCCTCCAGTGCCTTCTCCGGATTGCAAGTCTGTTGGAATTTTTTCTGCCAAAGTAGGGTCAACAGGAGTTGGTGGAGGAGGAAGCTCCGAAGGGCGAAAAGTTATTTCTACCCCTAAGGTGACCTTCTTCTTCTTGGCAACCCTTTCATCACTACTGGCTCCCCGTTTTCGTTCGTTCTTCGGAGGCCTTGGTGGATTTTGTGATTCACTTGCCTTCTTAACAGTTTCATCTTCAACCACTTGGAGCAAGAAGGCATCAATCCCTCCTTGGTTCTCCCCTCCTTGGGTATCCGGACCAGTCTCTTCTGCAGCACCTCGTACTGCCTCTGCTGCAACTTTCTTTTTCTTGCAGTTTTCTTTCATTTTGCTAGGGGCTTTGGCTCTGGAGGGAAAAGCCAGTTTGCCATCCTTTTCCTCTGTTCTCTTAAGTATGACAGCTGGGGGAGATGGTGTGGTCAATTCATCCTAGGTGAGATCTCTCGGGCCCGTGGTATTCCATAAGTGAGATCTCACCAAGTTGCGAGAAGTGAAACAGTTGTGAAAATCGTTCCCCAAATGTTCAGCAGCCCATGTATTCATCTTGTCACATGTGGTCTGCCCCTCATCCAGATAACCGACGAACTCCTTCGGTAATACTTACAAGGAAAGTGGGTGATTCATTAGTGGAATGTTTGTAAAAACAAGAAGAGAAAAAAACTGAATACTTACTTGTGCTCTTCCACCTACTGGTAAGCATGTTAGGGTTAACCTTAGCCTTGATCTTTCTCCCATTCTCCCATGTCCCACTGATGAATAGGAACCGAGTTTTCCAGTTCTTCTATGATTTCAATAAATCATCCACCACTTTGAAGTTGTCTCCCATGCTATAATGATAGAATGAGATGTGATAATTTTTGCACAGGCTGGCCACAACGGCGAACTGCTCCATAGAGAGAGGGATGCCGAACAACCTTGATGCCATTATACAGACAATGAGAGTATACCAAACGTTTGGACTTAGCTGGCTTGGACAAAGCTTGATCACGTGGAAATACCTGACGATTTCTGGGTCTAAGGGGAATCTGAGCCCCCAGTTGAACAACTCAGTGTAAATGACACTCTCATTGAGCTTGCAGTCCATCAGGGTTTCCTAACACTAGATATCGCTTTCTCTTAGGGCAGTAGAAGGTTGAGACTCTTGAACAGATGAGCCTGGTGGGATTGGCCAAAGGTTTGGTTTTAATAGGCGTTTAGGTTTTGGACTTTTGGTATAAGACGATCCTTGATCAGCTTCTAAAGATGGTTTATCAGACTTATCGCTTGGAGAGACTGGAAGACCAGCAGCAATGCGTCTCTCTTGTTCAACTTTCTTCGCCCTCTCTAGTTCCGAAAGATTCAACCAACCGTCTTTTACAAGAGCGTTTTTCGCTTTGAACATAAAACTATCCAAGAAAGGTTTTGAAAGAAAAGGTGAAAGCTCTGAAAAAAGATTTCTAGAGTAATGAAGATGGCGAAACAGTAAAAGAAAATGATTTATATATTAGTAAGGAAAAAAGCTACTGATACCTAGGAGAAAACGAAAAGATTCAAGCAATGATTGAAAACGGCGCTGACATAGGAAGCATTAAATATGGAGGTTACTTTTATAACATTAATAAATAATATAACTTTTATTAATTATTATGTGTTTTTGAAATTTATTTTATTGTTTAATACATTTTTCTTATTTGGTAACCAAAAAATCTAATATGCAATTAATATAAATTAGAATTAAATTTAACATATGTGAATTTATGTGAATTAATGCTTCTTCTTGTGTCACGAAGCCGAAGCCTCCACAAATACTGTTAACAAATAATATATATGTGTCAATGAAAGGAAATGAAAATCTTTCAAATTTTTATTTAAAAAACTTTTTAAGTGGTAATAATGAACTATATTTTTTAAATTTTGGTGAAAAAAATTAGAAAATAAAAATGAACATATATATAAAAAATAGAAAAAAAAAAGAATATGAGAAGAATATAAGATGAATGTGGTTTTTAAAATAAAAAAAAAATAAAAAAATACAGACTAGAAAATAAAAAAATAAAAAATTAAACAACATCGACATTAAAAAAACACAGAATATAAGCTTAAAATAATTATCTTACGAAAGTCCAAAACGAAGGGATTAATGATACCAAAAGATTTATATGAGATGTCAGTAGAAAAAAGAGACATTTAATAGAAATGTTACTTTGGATTAATGATACCAAAAGATTATATGAGATGTGAGTAGAAAAAAGAGACATTTAATAGAAATGTTACTTTGATAGAGATGATTCAGAGAAAAAGAAAGAACACTTGATATGCGATGATTTCATCAGAAAAAGGAGAATCTGACGAAGAACAAAGATAAAATGAAATGTTTGAAGATAAAAGTACCGGTACATATTCATTCAACTATCTAACTATCCGGTAGTATCCAAATTTTGGATAGTGTTATTTAGTACATCGAGTAAAAAATTAGATAAAATTATCTCTGACTATATATACCCATTTTTCACTTTAAATCTATTTTTTTCTCTCCTTCCCATCACCCTAAACCAACCCAAACACGTCTAATTTTAGAAACCACTAGAAAACCGTTCGACTTCGTGATTCTTTCTCTCTCTCTCAAACCTGAAACCTCTACAACTTCTCACCGTTCGAAATCAGTCGCCGTTCTCATCTTCAACGGAATCGCACCGGTCACCCTCTTTTACTCAGTCCAACGAGTAACCACATTCTGTTTGACAAAGTTGCCGTCAAGTCGTCTCCGACCGGTGAATAGTACAGTGTCTACAAGTAACCAGGTAAGCATTATCGTGGAAAGTGTATTTTTTTTTTTGCGTTTTTCATGAATTCGAACCACTATTTTCTGTTATTTCATGATCTTCGTTGCTTTTTATACAGGAACGAATTATTTAGTGACGATATTTGGTCAGTTTCTGGGTTTATCGTCGAACGCAGGGTAGAAGTTTGGTTGCATGTAATGTTAATACTTTCCTGAGAACTGTGATGTATGTTAGATGTGCATTAGGGAGTTGATTATTGATTTTGGTGTTGTTTCGATATTTCCCAGATCCCTACAACGTGCATGTAAAAAATAGAACAGTTCGCAGCCTGCACGTTTGCGTTGTCATACAGTTCGCATCTTCATCACCCAGTATGCACACAATCCACAGCTTCATGTCTATTTATATTACAAACAATTCACAGTTTGTCATGCGAATCGTGTAACACTTTAACTGATAAATAGGAAGTTCACAGCTTGTCATGCGAATCGTATAACACTTTAACTGATAAAAAGGAAGTTCGCAGCTTGTAATGCGAATTGTTTGACACTTTAACTGATGAATAAGAAGTTCGCAGCTTGTGATGCAAGGTATGTGATACTCCAACTGATTTCTGTTTGTGCCGGAAGTATGACAACAAAACCAAGCTATTACAGATAAGGGTTGGTGAGCCTTCTGAAGCTTCTTAAAGAGAACCGTATTACCCGTGCCCAAATTGAAGCTGCAAGAAACACACCCTTCTACATGCTTTTGAAAACGGCTTTCAACATCCGTAATGAGGCAGAGCTGCCAAAGAAGAAATTCTACTTGATCATTCACTATCTCGTCGAGAGGTTCTCTGTTGATAAAGACGCCTTCCGTATTGGATCAAAGTTTGTAAAGCTAACCGAAGACGATGTGAAGGTCATATTCGGTATGAAGCATGGCAAAGAGAAAATGCAGTTAGCAAAAACCGAAGCATTTCACAACAAATACGCGTCCGACGAGGATGACGAATCGAGGATGATGAAGAAATACTTCATGGGTAAAACTGGCAGGAAAGTAGGACTGACAAATACTAAAACAATAACGAATGCCATTATAAAGGTACGTATAAAATCGAATTCATCTTATAAAGCAGGATGCTGTACTTTACTAACATAGCATGTTGTCGTTGGTTTTACAGGCAGGGATAGAAAAAGCAATAACCAAAGGGGGGGGAGCATGAGTTGGAAGACGTCCCGAGACTGTTGATACTGTTTTTGTGCTCCACCCTATTCTACTCCGTATCTGGAGATATCCTGGGTTGGAGCACGGTTTATTATGTTGAAGACTTCAGCAAAATAAAAAATTACGACTGGTCCGGATCAATACTGTACAAGCTTCGGCAGTCTATTAGGAGTTGCTTAGCAATCGAAAAACCCGATAGAGTTCTAATTGTAACATTAATCTATTCAGTATAAAAATTAGTTATGTCCAGAGAATCTTGATGATAAAACTTGTCACCATGCAACCCTTCTTCATGGAGCACACAAAAATCGGCCTCGAGGTAGTGTAGCCGACCTTGATACCAAGGTTTTTCAAATGGTTGGGATTAGAGTGCCAAGCAGCAACGGTGGCACTGCTTATTAAAATACCCAACCTGAAAGATGATCAGGTATGAAGTTTTTTTATAGGTATTGAATTGGGGTTGCAAACAGTTCGCATCCTATATTTATTGTTTTTTATCAATCATTTCGCACCTTGAGATGCGTTCTGAGTTCGCAGCTTATTATTTCCACACAGTTCGCATCATGTTGTTTACATACAATTCGCATCCTAATATGCGAGTTGTTTGCAACTCTAACATTGATAGAATTTCACACAATTCGCAGCCTATAATGCGAACTGTTTGTAAAAAACAATTTGTCTCTCTGCACCCTCATACTTTCAAAAACAAACCACTTGCATCTATTTACTTAAGTAAGCCTCTGTTGGTAGGTTTTCGAAGGTCCACTACGTCTTATTGAGGCTGAAAGCGAATCTTTCGGAGAACAAGTAGATAATGGAGATACAGATGAGGAATCCATTTCACCGGAAGAAAGACCAAGGAAGAGGAAGAAAAGCACAGCCCCAAAACCAAGGAGACGAGCATCACAGAGACATAAAGAAACGAATGAGGTGATATCACCAAGACCCCAACTACCAAGACTCCCCGAGCCAACGATTCCACCACAAAGACTCCCCAAGCAAACGATTCCACCACCACCGACCGACACATCCAGGCATGAGCCCAACGACGAGGGCACAACTAGTATGAGTGACACAATCGGTAATTTTGTCCTCAAACGCAGAGCGACTACTTCAAGTAAGTCTGTAACTATTGCTGAATCAATGCGTTTGAAGACATATGCGGACAAGAACAAGTACGAGAGGAATATAGAAAAGCATGACACAGAAGTAAGTATGAAATTGAGCCTTAAATAATCGATATAATCAACACTTAATATGTTTATAAAATGTCTTCTATCATTTTTTCAGCTCGAAGAATTGAAATGGAAGATAGCGGATCGTGAAGCACAACAACTCCACAATGCTATCTCTCAACCAATTTTCTAGATTGGAAGCCCATTCGTTGAGAAGGTACCAGCATCCATTGAATTGTAGACATCTGTGCCTGATGCTGATTAGCACGATGCTGATAAAGTACTGCCAGAAGAGAGGGATGATGATGAGAACCATTCACCCATACCGGTACTATCTGAAAGGATGCAAGCAGAGTTGTTGGTGTCCACGGATATGGACACCACGGAGACACAGACGGTGAAAAAAAGACACGAGTCTCTTCCGAATGACCAACAACTCGTACTTCACGGGGCAAAGGAGATAGAAGATCGTGAGAAAGAAGTGGTAGATCCATACAGCCTAGAAGATGTAAGTTGATCAAAAGTTCACTAAGATTGCAATATCTTATTTATTTGTTGTGATGGAATTGTTTCTATAATAATATTTATTGTTGTATAAATATTAAAACAAATTGAGTGTATCTATTTAAAATAGTCAACGGGGTTTTCTAGTTAAACACATATTCAAACAATGCATCACATGATATGATGATGTCAAACAAATATCAGGGCTGTTGTGTAGTACTGGAAGAACAATTCGCATTGTATATTGCGAATTGTGTTTTACTATAGTTGGCTGGTCATTTTACAATTCGCAGCTCAGCATGCGAATTGTGTTTACTATAGTTTCCTGGTTATTTTACAATTCGCAGCTCAGCATGCGAATTGTGTTTACTATAGTTGCCTGGTTATTTTACAATTCACAGCTCAGCATGCGAATTGTTTGGAATGGACCAAACAAATATCAGGTCAGCATGAGAATCGTTCGCAACTATAATTATAGTATGCTTAACCCTTCCACTTTTTTATGAAAGAGGAGACCGACAGACAACAACACCAACAGCAGCAACAACAACAAGTTCAACACCACCAAAAACAACAGCAACAACACCCTCAACAACAACAACAACAACAACAACAAGTTCAACACCAACAACAACAAAAACACCACCACCACCAACAACAACAGGAACAGCAACAACAACAGGTTCAACAACAACAGCAACAAGAACTACAAGAACAACAAGTTCAACACCAAAAACAATAAGAACTGCAAGAACAACACCAACAACAATAACAGAAACAGAAACAAGTTCAACAACAACAGCAACAATAACAACAGATATCCTTAGCAAAAAGAGAGAGACTAGCACAAGAGATAGCGCCGCAAGAGTCAGAACATGTCCATCCCTGTGAGAAGATGGAACTACTCAGTTAAGAAGGACCATCCTTAGAAGACAACACCACATATGGAGATGAAGTTCAAAGACCAACGGTGGTGTGCGCAGAGTCAGAATTTCTAAGCCAATGTGAAATTATAGCACCAGTAACAAATCAACTGCAAGCTCCAGAGTCAAACGATAATACATTAGGTTTACCCGATGCTTTTGTTGATGGTATTTACACTCAAGTTTCACAGACATTTTTAAATGAAATTGATAATTTATATATCAATTGTGTAATACAGCGGTTTTTGGAGAACATGTCGGAGGATGACTTTAATGATTTTTGCCGACACGATCCAGATCCTATGCCGAACAAGTCAACGACATTGGTTGTCACTGATCGTGTGGTAAGGGCTATTTATAATGATTTCGCATCATACCATGAGAATTGTGTGGATCTATTTAGACATATTTACAAACGAATATCAGGATAGCATGCGAACTGTTTAGTGGAACCTCGATCAGTTCGCATGTTATCCTGATAGATACCCTAGAATGTATTCAGCTAGACCCAAACAATCCGCATGTTAGCATGCGAACTGTTTGGGGTCGTTAACATTATAATGACTAACACGCTCTTTTGATTTTTGTTATTTACTAAGCTAGAGCCAAGTAAAGAAACAGATGAGCCAAATTTTAATCTACTGACACCAACACAGCCTCCAGTGGCAGAGGAAGAAGAAGAGATAATTATAACAGAACAGGAACCGCCAAAAGTAAAATACAGCGGCTGGCCAAAGAAAACAAAAGTAACTGACCGTATTGCTGTCGGAGAATACCACAAAATACAGTTAGTTAAAGCCTACGAGAGTGACACCCTTGATCCAGTAGTATGGCAGTTACCAGAGTCCAAATTTACATACAGAATTAGAGTGCAATCGAGTGATGCAATGGCGTTACCTTTAGAACTGAAGCTGGACGTCAAGGTATCCAACTGTCAACCAATTCTCTTTTTAATGTTTCAAACATGTCTTGTATATTTAACCTAAACAAAACAACTCCTTTCTTAGGTTATCGATGCTTGGATTCGAAAGATTCTTGAAGAAACAGACTTCAAAGTCGAAGGAGTGTTACATGACACCGTGCTGATTTCGGGAATGACGACAGTAAGTTTAGCTAAGGTAAATTTCAAAGTTTCAGAAAATGTTCTCATCATAATGTACTCTCGCTTGAATGTAGCATCAATTAGAATCAGACTGGGAAGTAATAAATTTGGTAGACGTAACTTTTAGCAAAGCGCCTAAAGACCCCAACATCATCATCATTTCAATATGCACCGAGACAAAATACCAGATAAACCATTGGACGTTGCTCGTCATTGATGTCGACATCATGTCCATAACAAACTACAACCCACTGCTGCCTAAAATGAAAGTGATAGACCACACCACAAGGACACCTATCAAGCTGGTAATATTCCCAGGTATTCAATTACTTTTAAACACATTTACATTATTATAATCAAGATATGTTGCGAACTGTGATCAAGATATGCTGCGAAATGTGAGCAAATCAGTTGCAAATCACAGCATATCCATAAAAGTATTCACAGCTTGGGATGCAAATTGTTTTGGATGATTAACATTTCGTAGCATTTGATGCGAAATGATTGCAGACAAAATGGATTGGATACACTCAATTCGCAACCTAAGTTGCGAATTGTTTGACATGCACATGTTGGACTGGCTGTCAAGTAGTTCGCAGCCTATGATGCGAAATCTTTGACAATCACTGTTTATGTTTTTTTGCTGATTCCTAACACTAATGATTATAACCAGATCAAATATTTAATGAACAACAGATTCATACCTTCTTCAAAGACAGGGTGGAAGGTCAAAAATGAAAGAAAAATTCCACAACAAAAACGTGGCACCCTAGACTGTGGAATTTTTGTCTGCAAATACACTAGAGATATTATCCAACATGGATATGTGCAGACAAAATACGATGAAGATATGGTCACTGCCTTCAGAGCAGAAATGTTTGATTTCATCTTAAACGACCAAGACACCGTGAAGTATGGGTGATTCTTTGTAAAATATTAAGGTTTTTTGGTGTACATACATTGATTGTAATTTTTTGGTGTACATACATTAACATTATTTTTTGCTGTGCTTGGAATTTTTTAAATTTCAGAAATGTGCAATTTCCAGATTTATGTAGGGTTAGTTAGTAGTCGAATAATTCGCATCATAACCTGATAGATGCTTCATTGTCATTTTTCGCACGATGACCTGATATATAAGGGTTAGTTAGAATTCGAATAATTCGCATCCAGTCCCTGGTATATCTTAAAATATGATCCTCCCCAAACAATTCACAACATAACCTGATAGATGCTTAATTATCTCTAAATATTTCGCAGCTACTCCTGGTATATCACATTAACAAAAAATTCGCATAAACTCCTGGTATAAAATAAATAATTCAAAATATATCGTTCAAGAATACAAACAGGCTATGACGTATGCCTTGGTAAACGTTAACTGCATTTAGCACGCAAAAAACAATCTAATCACGAGAGGTCCAGAGCCCATTAATTGCTGATTGGACATGGAGGCAATGTAATGATTAATATAGCCACACCACCTTAGAAGCTCAGACTCTCTCCTTTCCCTATAAATAACACTAGTAACCAGAAGCTAATTTTACAGCAAACTTTATATTTCTTAAAAAACACCTCATGTTCTCTTCAAATTCAAACTGTTATGTTGTTTTCCACCATCACAACCACTACCACATACTCATACTCTGGTTCACTTGGTTCTCTGGGTGACTCATGGTCATCCGTAACCGTTAACTGGAGCGATGACTTGATCATGCCAGGAGCACTACCAAACAACCCATTCTCTGCCCTTGATATAAACATAGATGATGACTACTTCTCTGTTGACTCTCAACTAGTGGAAGTTGTTCCAATGGTTGCTGATGAACCTCAACCAGAAGAGGTTCCAATGGTTGCTGCTGTACCTCAGCCAGCAGAGGTTCAACCGCAGACGTCAGAGTTTTCAAACAACAAAAGGAAGAGGGACGACGAAGCCAGTCCATTAAAGACAAAATATTTATGCATGATGGACGTAGATAATGAACAGGAAGAGGAAAAGGCTGATGATCAACACACAAAGGAGAAATATAGTGAATAATCCTCTACTGATAACTGATATAGTTGGCTTTTGTTCTTTACTTTTTTGTAATGAAACTAACAAACACTAATAGGTTGTAGTGATTTGTGTGAACATTTGTTAGTGCATGAAAGACTGTATTTTTTTTTGTAATCCAATTTTTTTTACAGACTTTTAATCAGATATACGATTCGCATCCAATTACAACTTGCAAATAATTCGCATCGTAACCTGATATATTACATGTTTATCAATATTATTGATTTCCATGCAATTCGCAGCATACCATGCGATTTGCAACCCACTGAAAAAGTCATGGTATTTTTATGAAAGCATGCTTCGCAGCTTAGAATGTGAGCAAATATCAGGACTTATGGTTGTTCTCCATTCGCATCATATCTCTACACACAAGCAGCCAGAAGTCCTGATATCTGTTCTGGTCATAATTTGCAGCATAGCATGCGATCCGTAATTAAGTAAAAAGTCCATGTATTTGTCTGAAAACTTAATTCACAGCATAACATGCGAATCGTAAGCAAATAAGAGTCCTGATATTTCTTTGAAAAAGCATTATGTTATAGCTAAACACAATTCGCAGCATAAATACTGATAGTTGTTTGATATGATTTTACTAACGATACACATCCTGGTGAAATTTCACACAAATCGCATGGAAACTTGATAGATGTTTGCAACATGTTATCAACATATTGTACACAGTTCGCAATACTAGATGCGAATTTCACAACCAAATGTAAAAAAATTGTGCTTAAATTGTGCTTAAACTGGAACATCACAAGTCCTACTGTTATGGCCTAATTTCGAACAACGACCACACCTCAGCTGCTTGGTTGAGATTTCTTCTCTAAATGGGATTCACTTTTTCTTAGGCCTTCCGGAGCATCTCTTAACGTTCAGAGGCAAAACTTCAACAAACGAAGGATCGTTAGCGCTGGACCCTTCCCCGAAATCCGTTATAGTTGGTATGCTGAAAGAGTAACTTTCCTTGTAATTCTTAACCGTAAAGAAGGGCTTTATTACGGTAAATGGATCTTAGTCGGTATACTGTATTGCGGCTAAAGCGTGAGGACATGGAAAACACTCTTGTTGCCATGATCCGCAAGAATATTTGAAATCCAACAGATTAACAACAGCAACAGGATTTGAAAAGACTTTGAACATGGATAACGACTTACTTACTACCCAAGTTCGGCACGTGTCAACATTCTGCTCTAGCTTCTTCTCATACTCGGGGACCAAATTAGTACTCTAGCTGAGACCCTCTTCGTATCTTCATGAAACTTGAGTCATAAGCAAGACTCTAATCCAGTCAATAAACTCAAGAATCGGTAGGCCGCAATATTTTCTGATCTGATTGTTAAACGATTCTGCTGTAGTAGAAGCCATAGAGCTGTATCGTTTCCCTTTTATGTAAGCATGTACACACTTTTCCGGGGGTAAATTTGGAAGAAAATCACTCATTCTGTCACCACCATCACATAGAAAAACTGTTAGTATATCTTTAAAAATCTCTCGACTCGGATCATAAGAAAGACGATGGAAGAAACTCAACATCCTTTTTTTATAGTTTCTGTTAGTATGTTCAAGTTGCTTTCAAATTCTGCATGAGATGGAAATAACAATATGCATGATAGCAGTTTGGATACAAGACAGAAACAGCATTAACGATACCAGAATGACGGTCTGAAATAAATGTGATCTGGCGATCCAACAAATGTGGTTTCAAACACCCCCCAAACCACATCCAATTGTCCCAATCTTCAATGCTAACTATACCAAGAGCAACAGGGAATAGTCCTGGAAAAAAGCAGATCAAATGAACAATAGAACCGTACTCAAAAATTTAGAAAATACAAACAGTTCGCATGATGTCCTGAGAGTTGTTCTCAAAATGGACGCTGCGAACTGTGTACAAAGAATAAGTTGCAAATTAATCACAGTTTTAAAACACTGATTAATTCGCAGCCTCGAATGCGAATTGTTCTAAAATATCAGGATTTCAACAACAAATGGTATGCATATATAGGATGCGAACTGGTGCCTAAAATTTCATCACCTAATTCGCATCCTCTATTGCGAAATGTCATCACCTAAACAACACTGCCTAAATCACAGCCTCTGATGCAAAACGTTCTCAAATATCATGATTCCATGACAATGGAGTACAAAAAATATAGGATGCGAACTGCTGCCCAAAATTTCAAACAAAACATCATAATCACTCAGATTAAATAGTTAAATGAAACTAACCGTTGTTGCCGTCCTTTGCTACAGCAGTAAGCAAGGTCCCCTTATACTTGCCATATAAGTAGGTTCCATCGACAAACAACATTGGACGACATGAATGAAAACCCTGAAGGGACGAACCGAATGCTACAAAAAAACGCTTGAACCGGTCTCCAGCTGATAACTCCAACTGGTAGTCTGAAGTAATATCCCGGCTATTCAATCGTTTGAAGTATCCACTGAGTAAACTAAAAGAACTTGAACTGTCTCCAAAAACTCCCCTCCTTTCCTTCTCTAAAGCATTCCATGACAAACGGTAAGAGATGTCAAGACCGTAATTTTGTTAAACCGTCGATTGTATGGTTTTGGCTGTCAACGAATGGCAGCTCCGGAGAGAATTCTGAATTTCCTATGCAATCAAATCTGATGTCAAATACCTATGCCGCTTATGCTTCTGGGAGAAAACGGGACTGCAAGTATGGTGCGGAACGTACTTCTTGATCGTCATCAAGCCGCTGCTTGCATCAATAGATGCAAAAAGCCTCCATTTGCATCCACTTGTGAACTTATTTTCACAATAAGCAGTGATCTTGGTTGCTGTGTTGTGCAAGTATTTGAAAGCAAAACCATGCTTTAAAGCAAACTTGCACAAAGATAACCTGAGACCTACAGCACCTTCTTCAAAAGCTTGACCCACTCCTGTAATAACATCAGCCCAACCAGCAGTAGCAAGTTGTTTTTTTCTCTGATCAGAATTAACTAAACCGTTACTACTCTCCCCGCTAACTAGTTGATCAGGAGATGGTTCTCCCAAACTCAAGCTAAGCTCTTTACACTTTACACCACAATCCTTTCCCCCAGAGCTCTTATCACCAGAACCTTTTTCACCAGAACACTTATCACCAGAACCCTTATCGTAGATGTGTTGTTCTATGAGAAAACTAACCCGTTTTAAACGCTCCAAATCAAGATATAACACCAACCCAAAAATATCCTTCTGGTTATTAAAGAAACAATTATTGTGATCCCCACAGGAGTAGGTAATTAGGTAGTCACCTGTGACAAGTTCCTCCCATGTGTTCTCCACATAAGCTTGAATACTTTGAAAACTTTCAAACTCCGTAAAAGGCACAATTACAGTTTGGTGACCATATTTAAAAATACAAACCCGTGATTTGGACATACCTTACCTTACCCTGCACCGAACAAGCTATTAGTTATTAATCCCAAAAATAAAGTGCAAATTATTTATTACTCCATCAAACATATTGCATCCTATATTACGATTTGTGTATATCTATAAGCTGCGAACTATGAACAATTCACATCCTCTCCTGGTAGTTGTTTGTAAATCAACTAAAAAAAGTGCTGATATTTGTTTTGAAATACAATACTCAAAAGTTCTACACAATTCACATCCTATCATGCGAATCGTAAAAGTCCACTAAAAAGGTCCTGATATTTGTTTTGAAATACAATACATTATAGTTGTACACAGTTCGCATCCTATCATGCGAATCGTAAAAGGTAACTAAAAAGGTCATGATATTTGTTTTGAAATACAATACATTATAGGATTACACAGTTCGCATCCTATCAAGCGAATCGTAAGAGTAACTAAGAAAGTCCTGGTATTCGTTTGAATATGCAATAATTTATAGTTTCACATAGTTCGCATAGTATCATGCGAATCGTAAGAGTAACTAAAAAAGTCCTGATATTTGTTTGAAAATGCAATACTTTCGAGTTATACACAGTTCACATCATGTAATTCGCACGTGATCATGCAAATTGGTACACAATTAGCATCTTCCTCATTGAATACATCAAACAATTCGCATCTTGCGTGGAACGCCTGGACAACTAAAACTCGTAATCTACACATGTTTAACGTCCGAAATAAAAATCTAATACACTATAATATTAGTATATAACATCAGAAAACAAGGACATGAGTATATCAACAATATATTAACACCACAAACACAGATCACTGGAAAAAAACAGAGAAAAACTCGAAATCAGGCTATGGCGTCTAAAAACAGTAGAATAGAACCTATTCCAACAGAGAAAACCAACAAATAACTTCGAAATCGGTAGGTAATTACTTGAAAGCAAGCAACATGATTACTTGTAAGCCAACAAATTCCAAAAAACCACGATCAGCTCCTGTACGTAGAAAACAGTGGTTAGACAAGTCTAACACCACAACCTACATTAATAAACAAACCTTCAACAGCTTCCGATCACCGGAATTGTGCTTTCAACCGTGTTTCGTGGTGGTTCGTAGGGTTAGGTGGTTAGAGCGGCTAACAAATTCAAATCTTCAAAAAGCTAGAAAAAATAGAAAGAAAACAGAAACTTATTCTTATATAGTGGGTTAAGGGTAGTTATAATATTAAAATAATATTAGATAGTAAGTGACAATTAGGTAATTGAATTAGATATTAAGTAACAATTGATCAAACCTTGGATACTAGATAACAATTGATCAAACCTTAGATACTAGATAACAATTGAATAGTTGAATGAATAATTTAGGTGTGATTTCCAATGTTTAAAAGGGAGAACAAAGTTTTTTAAATGAGACATGCAAATTATATACTCCCTCCGTCTCATAATATTAGTCGTTTAAGGTTTCTTCACAAATATTAAGAAAAATAATAATGATTTTGAAAGAATAAAAGAAAATAAATTTGATTGGTGGAGTTAATAACTTATGCAGAAAGTTAACTATTTTATTGGTTGAAAGTGAAATACATGTAATAATGCTGCATTGAAAAACGAGAACGACATATATTATGAGACAAAAAATCTCTTCTAGAAAGACACATATTATGAGACAGAAGGAGTATTATATATGTGGCAAAATTATTTACACGCGTCAAAACAATATGCCACATTAATGAATAAAGACAGTCTGGTTTCGCTCCGATAAACGAGAGACCGTTTCGCTTCGTGGGCTGATATTCATCGGTAGGCTTATTATTTACTCTCTCTGTCTCATAATATGTGTCTTTCTAGAAGAAATATTTTGTTTCATAATATTTGTCTTTCCCATTTTCCAATGCAGTATTGATTACATATATTCTACTTTCAACCAATAAAATAGTTAGCCTATTGTACAAGTTATTAACTCCACCAATCAAATTTACTTTCTTTTATTCTTTCAAAATCATGATTATTTTTCTTAATATTGACGAAAAAATCTTAAACGACTCATATTATGAGACGGAGGAAGTATTAATATTTCGAACGAAAAACTTAACGGCATAAAATTAAAATAATACAGTACACATACTAGACATAATATAGTAAAACACTAGCTACTGTTCATCAGAGATAATATAGTAAAACAAAGGCTACTGTTCATCAACACAGTAAACACTTATTTTATTTTAGTATATATATAATTTAGTTATTATGGCGTTTGTCTATATATGACTTTTTCATTTTTTTTCTGAACTGTAAACACTACAAAATAAATTTACATAAAAGGATGGGGTTCAGTTATTTGTTTCGTGGACACCATCTAGAAACTTAGGCTGGTTCTTATTTTATAGGGTTTGGGTAATGGAAGTTCTTAATAATATAAGTGTTGGATTAATATATATTTTCAGATCCCTGTACGCAGCACCCAACCTGGATTCCTATTCTTCAGACGTCTGCCATCCCGATAAAGATAAATTCTCTTGTTTTGATTCAGATACGCATTCTTGTTATATTGTAGACGAAGGTCATCTCTGACTTCGACTTATCATATCTTATTTCCTACCTTTAGCTTGCAGTCTTAGTTTCCTCCTCTCCCATCTGAAATGCAAGGAAAGCAGAAAAAAGCTAGTACAAATCATCTTATCCGGGATTCCCTCGGTTGGTTTATCGTATATAGGAAAACGGCTGCATTTCGGAGTGATCTGTTCATAAAACTATAAATGGAATATTTCTTCTTCGAGCAGAGACGAGCTGACTATTCCGAAATAGCGTATAGGAAGAAAATGAACCACTTCTATTTGAGGTATATTTCCCTAACCCAACCCGGGAACGGACCGGAAGGAACCGCAGCATGGGGAATGTCCGCGTCTCGTCGCAAGGCTCATTTTATTTTCAGTTTGGATCATAGGACGGGCAGCTTTATCTGATCAAGGGCCGGGGCACAAGGGTCCTGCTACTATCTAGGTGGAAAAAACTTTTTCTAGCTGGTCGAGCTTTCTACAAAAAAGCGATGCGAGAACGTATTCTCTTATATAAGCTTCTTCCCTGTACATTCGCTCTCCCCCATCGTAGATGGTTCAGCCGCGCCCTAGCAAGCAAGCAGCCCCAAAATCAAGGAAAAAAACACACTAAAGCGCGCTCAACGGCTTTTTTTTTGCTTTCGTAGGGACAGTATGCCTTGCCTTTTAAGCTAGAGAAGGCCTGACCGGCTTCGCGGCCGCGACTGTTGTATTTTAGTCGGTCGGGTCAGGGGAAGCTACCGCTTATACAACAGCTCCGCTTCCTCGTCTTGCTTCTGGTAAAGCTTCTGTGATGTGAAAGGATAGTATAATCCGCGGTAAACCAGAGCCGGTTAAGTAAGGAAACTGGCACAGGTAATAATCCCTTAGATTGAGGGACCCCTGCATATGCTTTATGTAAGCAGACTGCTGCTTGTTTTAGATAAAGAGCAGCAAACAACTAACATTCCCGTTTGAAGAGAAAGAGGCCACCTATCTGTGGCAGACTTAAAGTCATAAGAGAACACATGGTTAGATCCTCGCAACCGATCTAATGGAAATAGACTGACTACCGAAGATATTCGTGTTACTTCGACTGCACTGGTTTGTACACGAATACGTGAGTTATACCGAGTACTCAGTATATTATAGACCACTTCAAATCTTCGTTTTTGAGAGGGATGATCAACTCCGCTTTGATGCGTATCTACCTCTTCTCACTTCTTTTTCCCACGATCTTTCCTATCATCTTGAGTTTTGGGAGCCCTTCGGGGTCATTGAGTGAAAACTCCTTTGACCTCCAGGTCTCTTTCTGGATTTCCATACTTTAGGACTTTATATCCATAATGATGTTATACTTGCTTTTGGTACTCCGGAGAAACAAATCTTGATCGTCAGGAATAAGACTCCAGCCGAGTCCCATAAAGATATAAAAAAGGGATTTCATTCGAAATGAGAATGAAGGATTGCCAGCCTAAGCAGTAGGAAAGCTTTGCTCTTGACCGGTCTTGACGAGTTCCAACTGCCTGCTGGTTTAGTCATAACATCCATCACTTTAGGGAGTCGGCGTCTCCACCTGCCAACCATGATAACTGACTTTTGAATCTAACATTTTTTAATAAACCGTCGGCTCATGGAGCTACTGACAATAAGACTGGTAGAGAAGGATAAACTCCTGCCTTCTTATATTATGTGATACCCCCAAACTCGACAATTCTCCTAACTCACATGGAGTATCTTATGCCTTCCAATTCACCCCACCCCAACCTACCCGGACAGGACAAGATATGTTATCCCCATACGGCGCCGACGTTATTGAAAGCATTCCGACACTAATACCTTGGAAGCGAAGAAGGAGGCTAGCAGTTCAGTCCAATCGGACAAAATGTACACTAATGTAGGAAAAAATAGTATTAGAAATTCAACAAATAGCCCAAGGCAGACCCATTCACTCCTAGTTGGCTCAAGTTCGGACTCTCTTACTATGAGTTTAGCTAAGTAGTCGCTCCAATTTAGATTAGTGTACCGTTTGTATATTATTATATTTTTTTTAATATAACATTATTATATAATTATTATTACTATTATTATTATTATTTTGGTTTTATTATAAATATTAGTTTTGAAAATAATATAAAATTATCGTTTTATTACTATATTCAGATTATTATTATCATTTTATTTTAGGTTCGGATTATAAATATTATAAGTGTCATGTACAATTATTTTAAAAATAGTTTGATGGGTTAAAGTAGTAGTTATTGTTTATTTATTTTATAAGCGATAAAATATTTGTGATAAATTTTAACATTATGATATCAAATGATAAAAAATAATTTTTAAGGAATCCCTAAAAACAGCTGAAACTATTCCGCGAAGTCGTTTTTTTTTTTTTTTTTTTTTTTTTTTTTTTCTTTCTGTTTTTCAATATTTACAAAATTGTCATAAGGGAAATAATCCATAAAAATATAAATGAATTACAACCCATGCCATTGAGGACTCCAAACTACTCCATGAAGTTGCAACACAGTTTCAAACACCAATCATAATTCATCTTCTCCAAACTACCAAAAACATAAAAACTCAACAACCCATTTACCCATTTTTTTTGTAAACCTTCAAAACCTTTAAACCCTTCAAAACATGGTTGGAAAAGAGTCGGAACCACTTCCCATGCAGAGCAACATGGACGCCGATGAGGTACATTGCTTTCCCCACTCTTTTTTTTGCGAAAATCAGATTTTTGTATAAAACCCTTTTATTGTGTTCTTCACCATACATTGGAGTCGGTACTGTAGCCTACACCAACAGTAGTGGCGAAGAACACAATCACCACGCCATCCTGTAGTGTATGAACCTTTTATTTCGTCACACATGTGGCGCCCAATGGGTTAATTACGCCAATGGGTTGATTACGCCAGTAGGTGGCATAGGAATTGTGTTCTTCACCATACCTATAACGAAGTGGCTTATACAAATCTAGATTTCCGGCTTAATTGACTTTTATACTTCTAACATATTGCAGGAGGTAACCCAATGCAAAATTTCGTTTCTTTCGGACTACACTCACCATTTCACCACTTACGACGAGTATAGTTTGGACTCAATAACCGTATGGGTAAAAACTATAGGAAAATCGTTAGGTTTTTCGATTAACATAGCATCTAAGGAGATTGGGAAAAGAGAGAGAACACCAAGAGTAGATTATCGGTGCGAGTGATCCGGAAATTTTAATTTGGCCGTTAAAGAGTGCGACGTTAAGCGTAAGGCCACCGGTAACAAAAAAAAATGAATTGCCCTTTTCATTTGGTAGACAATCCGGTAAAAGGCGACAATAAGTGGGCTCTTAGTTTCCTTTCCGGAAAGCACAACCACGAACCGATTAAGTATGCCCAAGGACATTTGCAATGGTCCAAGTTAAAACGGAAGGAAAAAGAGCTCGTTGATCTCTTGACGGTGAACGGAACAAGTCCGTGACAAACATTTGGTGCTTTGAAGAAGGCCGATCCGGAGAGTGCTTCAAATATCTGTTACGTTTACAACTGGTCGATCCCCAATGCTTGTTAGCTAAATTACAATTGCACAAGTACAAGTATTGGGTATAGACGAGCAATGATGTAACCGATTTGTTTTTCGTACCCATGGTTAGTATTGATTTACTTCGAACCTTCCCACACTTGTTAATCATGGATAACACGTATACATTTATTCGTTACGTGATGCCTTTGTTCGAAGTAGTCGGGGTAACATCGACCAACAAAACATTTTGCATTGGTTTCACATTTATGATGAGTGAAAAATAAGACAACTACGAATGGTCATTGGGATGCTTGAAAACGGTAATGGAGGAGAATGATTGCGAATTTCCTTGTAATATAGTTACAGACCCTGCTTTAGCCTTGATGAATAACATCGATAATTTTTTTCCTAGCGGTAGTCACATGTTATGCGAGTGGCATATCAACAAAAATGTTAGCGGGAAAACAAAAGAAATGTTTGAAGAAGGTGGCTAACAAATTTTTGGCGGCTTGGAACGACGTTGTTTCATCCACTACCATTGACGTGATGAACGAGAGGTTGGAAAAGATGCAGTCGGGTTCAAAGAGAAAAATAAGGCGGTGAATTATGTCGTAGACTCGTGGATTACACTTTATAAAGAGAGGTTCGTTCACGCCTATATTAACAAAAGCATGCATTTAAATAATCACACCTCTTATAGGGCGGAAAGGTCGCATGCTACTTTTAAAAAACAATATCGGATCAAGCGATTGGATTTTGATGGGTTTTGGGATAAAGTACATGGTTTGTTAGCGATGCAACATTTTACCATGAAAGAATCGATCGAGCTTAGCAAGTGTCTTCTAATTCAAAAATTTCAAGAATTTAAATTGTTCAAATTTTTACGGGGTACATATCACCTATTGTATTGGCGATAGTATACATAACTTTGTTGATAAAAGCCATAGTGATAAATCTTTGTGCGTTTGCACCGACCGTGCGATCCATGGTTTTTCGTGTACCCATGAACTTGAGGAAATTTAAAGAGCGAACGGTAATGTACCTACTCAGATAATAAACGAGCATTGGAAGAGACTAGACATCGTTCCTCGAGTTACTCACCGGCGAAGAAGAGGTGAAATTTAATTTCGCAAATCTAAATGTTAAACTTAAAAAGTTTGATGTTTACTAACAAAGTCATTGGTTAAAAATATTTCATCAAATTTTGGATCCGTCAATGACAATCATTTGCGAACCTCTCAAGAAGGTTAAACCCCGCGGTAGAACTTCCGGACGTGTCGGCGGTCGCGGTCGTGGATGCGACCATGGTCACGGTAAATGTAGCAAACTCCAACATGATTATTCTACGGAAAGGGATCATTCATACCACGAATATGCCGAACAAGAAATGTTCGAGTCTCACGATAGTGCCGAAACTCAAAAAATACTAACACCCGCCGCAAGTTTAGTAACCCGGTCGGCACTTTCGGTAGCACCGCATGAACGGTCGCCGCACATACTCTTAATAATTCAGGAGAAAAACCGCCAAAAAATAAATAAAAACGGGTTTCATGTGTAGGTTTTGGAACTTCGGATGCGTCAAACCACATTACCGCACTACCGTCATTCCCTATTAAACAAATTACAACGAAGTTACCAAATGTGTCGGACTCGAGATATTTGGAAGACATACCTCAATTTATGCATCCTTTCATAAACCGAATTACAAACGTTATTCCCGACGGTAATTGTGGTTTTAGAGCCATCGCGAATGGTATGACGGGTACGAAAGTGAATGGAAAATGGTTAGAGAAGTCATGGTTCATAAACTAAAGAGAAATTGAGAGTTTTATAAATGTGTTGCATATTACGACGATGAAAGCAAAGTCGTTAAGGAGATACACCGATTGACTTATAATAAAGAGAATGCACCGTTCGCAAATTGGATGTCGTTGCCTAGTTGCGGAAAACTAATCGCGACGACATTCAACTGTGTTTTCTATTGCCTAGCTCCCGGTGGATGTAAAACTTACTTACCGGTAAAAAATGCACTACAGAATGATGGTTTTATAAAGGAGATCGGTGTGGCATTCGTCAATAAAAACCATTTTGTTCACGTGAGTAAACAATTTTTACTTTTGGATGCATATAATCATTTATTAACTAAATGCACACTTAGTTTCAATGTCAATTTGTAGGTTGAATTGGCTAAAAGGTCACCTATACCGACTATAGATCCAACATGGATGTGCACGGCGAGAGAAGATGCTACTTGTTGGTCGATCACCTTGTTGATAGAGTTCGCGTATTTTCAAGACTCCAGAATTACATGCGGACACATTCCGTAGAACGTGAGCAACTCGTAGTGGACTTAACGAAAGACTTTTAATTGAGTACGTGTTGTAATATTAGATTGAAATCAGATTTAGTGGTTGTTTGGTTGTTTTTGTGTTGTAAACTATTTTCATTTTGTATTAACGAACAATAAATTTGCAAGAGCTCTCTTCCATGCATTTTTAATTTTTTTGCCTCACAGAAATAATTTGTCTTTTCACCACACATATGGCGTGCGCGTTGGCGCGAGGTTTCTCTACCACACCAACCGTTGGCGTGCGCACACCACATGTGTGGTGAAAACACAATTTTTTATATGTTGAGCCTAAAAAGAACATAAAATTCCTAACCGGTTTTGCCTATTGTCGCCCCACAATGGAAAAATGGCCTTCCAGTTCGCCATTGTCTGGCGAAAATAAGCCAAGACATAATTGTGCATAATATCTTTTGTTTAGAATTTTGGTTTTTTTTTATAAATTCAATTTAACAATTATTGTAAAGGCATAAGTATTCTTTAAAATGTTATTTTAATCTTTTTTTAATTATTGCATATATTTACATTAAACAATATTTAAAAACCTTAAAATTTTAATCATTTATTGTTAATGCAACTTCGCCAAATAATTTTAGCTTTTTTTAGCTATTCTCATTTAAGGAATTTGAATTGATTTAAATTTTATACTAAATGTGTATTCATAATAATAACAATCAATTTTATACTACAAACAAATATATTGTTTCATTTCATAACAAAGATAGTGTTCAAAACAACAGTTAAAGGAAACCTTAATCTAAAACAACAATCGTGGAAAGCTTCAATAGGTCCATACAGAAGTTAAATAGTTGAAACAAAAACTAATCAAAACATAAGAATTCAAAACACAAACGAAGAAAACTGAATGCCCAGGCGTCGAAGTCGTATGCCATATTGTCTTCTGAATCATCCCCTCATCCCTTTCTACAACCCTATCATCCAGATACGCCAGCATATCCCTAGTGATGTAGTCTACTACTGTCATGTTCCAGAACAAAGTCGTTTCTTGCTTAATGTTAAACAGCGAGAATAACAAACACTGTAGCGGTTGGACAAAAAGGTACATGCGTTTGATTTCATCATGACTGCGCACAACAAGACCTGTTATTCATGCACGACAAATCTGGAATATATAATGCATATGACCCCCTCAAAAAAGCATCGTTGGTATCTTCCCCCATCTCCCGGCGGGCAACCTTCACCGCCTAAAGAAACTGGTAGTCTTCATCGACATTGAACTCCATCTATGAAAGTCTATGTGTTTCTTTTTAGTTAGTAAATGTTTGGCTTCTCTTTTCTCAGACTAGATTTTATATCCTTTTTATAGGCGTGAGTTACTCTTGGCAGGAGTTATTTTATTGGCAGGAGTCACTTTTGGCGGGAGTTATATTGTTAGTGGGAGTCGCTTTTTACGGGAGATGATATTAGGTCCCAGTTGAATTTAATCATTCATACAACATCACAGAGTAATTTTGGCATTCATCGTTTTCCTTATCTTACACATGTCATGTGTTGATATGTCTACTTGAATTACGTTATCCTTATCTTACATGTATCATATGTTATGTATTCACTGGTCTATTTGGATTACGCTATCGTTATTTTATATTTTTAATGTGTTGGTTGGTCTATATAGATTATGTTATCGTTATTTTACATGTGTCATATGTCGTTTGGTTTATTTGGATTACGTTATCTAAAGACAAAATGGCAATAAATAGACGTTCTTCAAGCATTAAAGGATAAAGTACAAATATAATTCCGAAAAATGTCTCTATGGACTGAGTTGGATGATGAATATCTGATGAAAGCATCAATTGAAGTTGGTAAAATATATGATCAAGAATGGGGTAAACAGTACTGGAAGGCAGTATTATGCCAGATGTATTTCCTATACGGCAGGGACGGCATACAACCGCCTAGGATTTCAAGGTGTTTGGATGAGGTGAAAGCTAGGTGGTCCGTTGTAGTGAAATTTTGTGTATATCCAGCGAATTGGAACGTCATGTTGCGTTTATGTCAACTCACGAATATTATAACGGAGGAGCAGCTGGATCATTTCCGTTCCGAAACTGTTACCATCAAGGAAGAGAAAATGCGTGACTACCAGATTGCGAAAGAAGAAATGAAGTTGATGAAATGGATTTGGCCTCATAGATAAATTATAATTACTATAATTAATTGCAAATGTTTGACTTGTTATTTGAATTTATGTTTTCCTTAGTTCACGTGGTAGTTTACGCTTTCCTTGAATGTTGTTTTATTTTTTATGAGTTCTGCTCCACTTTTTATCAACCTTAAGGTACTATTAAGTTGTTATTAGACCTGATTTGAGGATAGTTGTTTTTTATTTTATTCCACACATTTATTTAGTAATAGTGGTAACAAGGGTAACGACAATCGTAAAAAAATACCAAAATAACTCTAACAATATACCAAAATAAGATACTAAAATATGTAGCAACAATAAAAAAAGTATCATACAACAACCGAACCATCAAGTAACTAACAACAATCATCAAGTATCATACCAAAATTATGAACACTAGACCACCAAAATATCATAAATAGTATCATATAACGCGAAACGTAAAACGTCATGTCTAAGCAAGTCTTCTGACAATAGACACTACATATTCGTCAGCCACAACTAAACGATCGAAATCATGGTCAAGCTCACCAACTTTGGGAAACAACGAGATCTCACACATATAAGCACGTAAATATCGAATAATAGCTCCTTCCCGATCCTCGTAAACATAGTCATCGAGCGAGTAGATTGCAGTGTTGACGAGGTTGAACTAACTAATCTTCTGATAGATTAGAAGGTAAGCAGGAGTACAAAAAGACTCCATCTCGTCTCTCATCAACACTCCCCAGAAAAACTCATCTAATGTGTTACTTTTCCGGTTCTCCCAACTATCCTCCTCGAATGCATATATCATCGTCTTCGGTTTTCTTTTCGATTTTGACTGCATCTTCCATAACAGATACGGGATAACCCTCTCGACACTGCCAAAATTCCTCAACACCCGCTCCGGATAGTATGCCTGTGAATGCTCTACACCGCAGATGATATCTCAAAACCATGTTATACGCTCGAACTGAAAATGATCGTGTATCGCACGATAAGGATCAAACAATATATACAATTCAAACCAATACGTACACAAACACATATAAAATAGTTCTACCTTATTCAACTATCGGTATAGGGTAAACTATAAAACAGTTTTGGAATTACTCAATAATGAGACTTACATCTGTCTCTTGTAGGTTGTTGACGGTGATACGAAGGTTCAGCTTTGTTTGAGAGTCAGATATTGCGGCAGTTGTAACCCATCTTGCAATAGTGGGCTCGCACTCGGTGTAAATGGAACGAGTAACAGGGCGGAGCATGAAAAAATGATCTCGTATCCACGTGTTCAGCAAATATATACATCGAGGCCTGACCTAGATGGTGATACAAGTAAGCAAGCACAGCACTACCCCATGAGTAACGTCCAACACCCTCCTCAGTCAAATCGCGCAACAGAAACAAATACTTGAAATTAACGTACATGTTACTCTTGCTGGGGAATAGAACGGTGCCCAAAATATATAATATATAGGCGCGCGCAATCGCATATACCATAAGATCAGTGAGATCAAGGTTGTCGTCGCAGAACTCTGGCCCACTAAACCTACTCCGGAGCCATTAAATCCCAAACCGACTCCCTTGCATTACTCAACCTCCTTCATGAACGATACTACGTCAACCAAAAGCAGTTCAGCACCCTCATGCATGGCCATATACTTGTCCGATATAACGGGAAAAACAACAAGCTCACCCCAAACTGGGAGTCCCAAAATGGCGTGGACCTCGTCCAGAATGATCGTCATCTCACCGAACGAAAAATGGAAAATGTTTGTCTCCATATGCCACCGCTCCAAAAAAACCTCCGTAACGTTGGAATTCGTGTGCATGTAATAAAATGACTCGACGAGTCTACCAAAAGGAGTGCCATCAACTACGGCCAACACCTTACTCTGTGAGGCCGAACTCCAACCTCTATGGCTGGGATAATGGGCGTATAGCCGCATCTCACGCTCTTGAAAATATTTGTTTAATATATTAGTATATATTAAAAATAAACTGAATTAAAATATCAACTGCAAATGTAAACATTACCTCTCCCATCCAAAAGTGGTATGCAACATGGGCGATGAACGCCTCACCGAATAACAATAGAAGTTTGGAGGGGGATGAGCTCTAGGTTTCCAGCTAGGTGGGGGAGGATGACGTTCACTGCGGGAAGCAAAAGCGGAACTGGATCCGGAAGCATGCGGTCTGGAAAACTATAGGCATCTTCTCCATCAGAACCACTGAGTTGGCTACTAAACCGGGCTGGCCAGCTTTGCGTACCCTAGTTCGGTTCTTTAATCTCTTTATCCAAGAGCCATCAGCGAACGCAGAAGCGTCACCAGGATCCATAACCTGAAATAAAAAAAGTACGAAATATCAAGGATGGTTCAAAACAACAATGTCAATTCAGAAGCGTCAATAAAGAAATAAATAGTATAAACGCGTAATATAAACACCAAACAACATGAATATACCGGTCCCGGGGTACTCCGGTGACCGGAGCGGCCCACGCCATAACGATGGCGTGGGTTCATATGTGCTCGCCATACTGATGGGTTACACAAATGAACCCACGCCATCGTTATGACGTGGAGTTTACAACATACACCGTACGTGTGGTATACATACCAAACCTCATGCCATTAATTTGGAGTGAGATCTAGTGTATACATCATTGCAAGACGTTGAAAATTGGTCCCACGCTAGAGTAATGGCGTGGGGTTCATTAAGTACGCTACACTTTGGTGTACACATGGTGTTCGACGCCCCCGTATGGCGAAGAACACAAAATACCATTAACGAACTTCAAGCTTCTGTCCTATCCAACCACACCTAAATCGACACCCTATAACCTAATAGACACCCTAATAGACACCCTACAACCTAAATCAACCATAATATTCAACTTACATTAGTTTTTAGGAAAATCGACGAGGCTTCCAATTTGACATTCTGCTTCAGACTTCTCCCGGTGCTTTCGGTGTCGGCTTGGTTGTGGGTTAGGTCGGATTTCGACGAAGCTTCTGATTTGAGTTTCCTTGAAAATGGGTTTCGGTTGAGCAACTAGGGCTTCAGTCGATGGAAGAGAGGTTAGTTAGACGAGTTTTGGTTTTGGTAGCTTTAGGTATAGTTTTAGGTATAGTTTTAATTTACTTTAGGTTTATTACTAATATGACTATAATTTAGTTATATTTTAGGTTTAATTTTAATTTAAGTTTCTCATTAAGGTTTTTAAAAGAAAATTATTTTTTAGAGAGAAGGTAGAGAATTCAATTTTTTTTGGAAATTATGGTAACTTCATGGAGTAAATTTGACTCTTTATAAGGTTTCGTAAGGGTAAAATCGCCGAACAAATTAACTTCACGGAGTAGTTTAAAAAAACATGCAACTTCGCAGAGTATTTTCGGCTGTTTTTAGCAATTCCCTAACTTCTATTAATTTATGTTTTTTTTACCATTTATACTCTTGCGGGCCAGTAGTTGTACAAATGATTTCAAATTGAATTTCATGTTACAACTTTATTAAAAATATCGCTCATCTTGATATAGCCATGAGATACTGTTCAAATTTTTTTTCGACGTCTTCTGGAAATTAATTGAAGATGTTGGTTGTATTCTCTTTCATTTTACACAATTCGTTTTGCATCCTAGGATCCACCATAACCCAATCCTTTATTGCAACAAGCACTTCAAGTGCTCCGATCATAAATCTTGGTCGTTTAGTCGTGTATTACAGCATGACCTAACTAAAAGCACACCCATTTTCCACTTTAGACATAAGTATTGAAAAAATCTCTATTGCTAACCTGCAAAGAATTGGGAAACTTGTCTGTTTTGGAACTCCACCACTTTAAGATATCAAAAGGGTTTTGGGAATCATATTGATGTAACTGAAATCGAGTGTTCAAATATCTAGCCACTTGATTATCAGTCGAGGGGTTTCTCTTGTCACCCCATATCTAGGATTGTCATTTTCACATAGTTATGAGGACTTATTCCTCCCCCTATTACTACTATTATTACCAACTACATTTGAAGATCTAACATTTATATTTCTCCCATATATTTTAACATACATCATATACATTGTATAAAGATAAGCATCAACTTCTCGAATATATAGTTCAGGGTCATATGTTTCACCATCATGAAGGTTTAAGGATTTATAAAAATAAGCAACTAAAAATGTAAAATTATCTCGTCTTTTAAAATGAAAAAGGATGCATCCAATAACATAAGCATATGAGATGAGATGAAAATATTTTAGAAATTTTACTTCCATATGGGGTAACATATCGCGTCATACATGCTTATCCCTATATTTATTCATATGCATGGCAAAATTATTTCATAAAGGGCCAACTGAATCTAAGGAGTATATTATAGAATTTGTTTTTAGTTGCATATTTAAACAACCTCAATAAGCTTAACATTGAAGCACAATAAATTGAAAATTGATCTTCAAGAGGTGTATTAGGATAATGTCTATTATAAAGTGTAGTAATCTCACATATACGTATGAGCACGTGAAAGATGATAAATATATAGAGTTCCATATAGTTTCGACATCTAAAACTTGTTTTTTGGATGACTTTTGACTAGCCTTAATAATTTATTTCTAGTCATTTTTTCTAGGACTTGAGGTCGAGCATAGTATGACCCATGCTTTAATAGCATTGATATAATCCTAAGCTATCACATGTATTCCACATTTTGCAACCAATTGGAGTATATGACATAAACATCTAGTGTGAAACATTTTATGAAATACAAGGTTTCAATCATTTTTAAGACACTCAATAGCTTCCGGTTCGCAAATGCATTATCAAACGAAATAAACATAATTCTATTTTTATTTTGAAAATCATTCAAACACCACTTTCTAATTATAAAAACATCGTGTTTTCCAATAGATTGAAACGAAAAAAAAAATCTTTTTTAGAGTATCCCTTCACGATCCATCAAATGTAAAGTGACACACAACATATCAAAATCAGTAAATGTTGTTATACCACTAGTTAAAGAAAAAATACATGACAAAAATAACATAGTATCATGAATGATTTGTTTTAGTTTTAAATAGTATTTAAAATTTTTTGACCGCATAGAGTTACGCGATATATGGATGGCTTTTGGGTTTATCTCATTACACATCCAATTTTCATATCCCCAATTGGAGGCAAAACCGAATATTTGTGAAGTACCAACAACGTATATCATTGTTTATTACTTATTTGTATTTTCCATAAAAATAAAAGTATAACCGGTGTGAAGATCTATGGATATATTTCTTTCTTCATAAATTTAAGAAGGATAAAAAAGTTATGTGACGCTAAGTGTCTCGCCGAACACTGTGCGTTGTATTTTTTTTATTTCCACCCTTATAGTTATATAATCTTGGACAATGGATACACTTAGCTAAAATATCATCAATATTCTGAGTAAAGTTATCCCATGTCCAAGTTATTTTTTCATAGACTTCAAACCACTACTAGTACTATCAGTGGTACCGACTCTACCATGGGAAGAATATGTTTCAAAGTTTAGGATTTCTAGATCAACATCTACACGAACACGTATATCATGAACATAATTTAAATCAGGATTAACGAGAAGGTAATGTTGGACATTAGCCCTATGACTTCGGTTAATCGAGTCATTTCCTCGTTTTGGTGCCATTTGTTTTTCAAAGTATGAAAATAATAGTAGAAAGATTGTGGATGTTTTTAAAGTATAAAAAAATTAGTAACTTAAAAAATATCAAATAATAGCGCCAATTTAAAAAAGATACCATATATGTAAATCAGGAATGATCATCATCTTCCAAGCAAACTTGATTAAGTGGATCGATGGTTTGATGCAAAAAGTAGACCTATTTCTTATATTAGTGAAAAAATGAGTAGGATAGCTTAAATTACCTTACTTATGATAATGATATGCATGCGTTGGTCAAGGATTTAAGAAATTAGAAATATTACATATAGCGAAATAAATTTGTATTCATACATATCATGAATTTTAAAGCATTTGAAAGGATTACCAAGGTTGAGAAAGAGCCATGCAAAGTGGGTTGAATTCATCAAAATATTTAATTATATGATTAGATGCAAAAAGGTAAAAAAACATGATAGTTGATGCATTGTATCATAGGTATGAGATATTTTTCATTATAAATATAAAATTTAATGCCTTTGAATATATTAAAGACTTATATGCACTCGACTCAAATTTTAATGACATGTTCAATGCATATGATAATCACAGCTGATGTGTTTTAGAGATATGATGAAATTCTATTTTGTAAAAATAAATTATGGGTACCTTTATGTTATTTATGTGAATTACTTATAAGAGAAGCTCATAGTGCTGGTAGTTTTAGTGTAGCTAAAAACCAATGGTTTGTATATCTCTTTGTCAATACTTAGTGCTAATTAGGATGATATATCTATAAATTTTATTTTAGGATTACATAAGATTAAGAAGGGGACATACTAAATTTTTTTGGTGATAGATCAATTTTCTAAAATGATATACTTCATTGCATGTCATAAAACTCACAATGCAAAACATATTGATAATTTATTTTTCAAAGAAACGGTTAGGTTACATGACATGCCTAACACCATTGTTCATGTTAGAAATGTAAAGTGTTTGAGTTACTTCCACAATATTTTATGATGAAAACTGGGATCTAATTTGATGTTTTATACTATTCGCCATCCACAAATAGATGGTAAAATGAAAAAGTGAATAAAACATTATATATTTATTGCGTGCTACTATTAAAAAAAACTTGAAAATTTATAAATATTGTTTGTCACACGTTGAATTTTCTTAAAATAGAAGTATACATTTTATAATAAATTGTTGTGTATTTGAACTTGTTCATAATGTTAACCCATTATCTCTTTTAAATTTAACTCATTTACCCGTAATTTAACGTGTGAGTTTAAATGAACAAAAATAGAAGATTTTATCAAATTAATTCATGAAAATACATGATTAAACATTAAAAGAAGAAAAAAATATATCAATAAAGTCAACAAGGAACACAAGAAATTGACATTTAAACTAGGAGATTAATTTTGATTGTAAATAAATATCATTTTCAAGAAAAACAACGTTCAAAATTCCTACCTTGGGATGAAAATCATTTTTAAATAACAACACATATCAATGATAATATCTACAAGCCCAACTTACAACGCGCGTATAATGTTAGTGGAAGCTTTAATGTTGTTGATTTGTTTCTTATTGGTATAAATAATACTTTGAGGATATATATTTTGTCAAGAGGTTGATAAAGATGAAAACCAAAAAAAATCACATATTAATCGTACATGTTAAGTAAAATATGAAAATGTACAATAACCTTTATCACTTTTCAGTGGTCCAATTATAAAATTTAGAGACAATTACTTTTAAGAAGTACTTAATAGGAAAATTAGTCTGTTGGACTGATCTTAATTACTAGGCCGATTCTAAAAATATATATATATATATATATACAGATTCAAATATCAATCAACTCTATTGTCATATCATTATTGAAATTAAATATATTGATTTAATAAATAGATGAACAATTCATTTAAAGTTTTAAATTAACAAATTAAAAGAGAGAAACCGGAGAATATGGATGTTTTAAATGAATACATTTCATATTAGTTCTTTTGGATTCTTTTGAAATCTAAAAGACTCATTTATTAATATTTACTTCTAATACTAATTGATAAGTTAATATATACTTGGAGGTTTTTCTATATACATGTTTCACAATATTTGTAGTTAAATAGTTTTGACTTGAGATATATCAGTATATAGTTAGTGATGGCGGTGATATAAGAGATAAAGTAGATTGCCGTAAAACATAAGAAAGAAAAAGATAAAACAAAAATTAAATAAACCCTAACCCTTGGATTAGAATAAATTTATTGAAAAAACTCAAATTTGATTTTAAAAGTATGATGACAAAATAGGGTATATGATGCTTTATAAAGAAAACAGAAAACCTTAATTCCAAATAAGGAAATTACATAAATGCCTAAAAATAAAGAAAATAAATAAAAATAACGTCTAAATATAAAAACTCGTTTTTGAAGGCTTTAGGTGTCGAATTTGGGTATCAAACTTTGTGAAAAGTCATAGGTTTGAAATCTGACGGTTTCGTCGAAATCTTCGATTTGAGTACCTATTGACCCAGTTCTGATATCTAAGCAAGAAACCAGTCTGTCCACGGCCTTCGGTACATCATCCTTCCTCGGTTGGGAATAATTCGACCTCGAGTTCAAAATGTTGAGACATTGAAAGAACTGCAAAAACATTGGTGTGTTCTTCTCCGATTGAAATTGGTACCGACATAAGGGTGTAAGAGGTGAGAATCTGAATGTTGTCTCTCTTGTCAATAAGTGGTTTCTTAGTTTTGTCCCTATTTACAATGTGCTTGGCATTACCGTGATCAGCAGTAACAAGATATATTCCACCCACTTGCTATATGGTAGCTTCATCAACCTATTTACTAAGCACAAAAGCACCCTTGCACATGTAAAAAGTTGTCGTCTTTTCAGTTCCATATTGCGCTTGCTATATCAAATCAAAACCATTGCAGAAAGGAACAATTCCTCTTTGATGAATAACAGATGGCTTCTCAACTTCCCGCCCATGTGTATATTTATTTTCCATAAGGTCTGATAATTCTCCACACGCTGGTAAAACGCCAGTAACCGTGAATACATCCAGTATCAATCCGTTTGTTCTCAATTGGGAATACACTTCCAAAGCTCCCTCTCAATACCAATTTGACCTATAACTTGAAATCAAACTATTATACGACACAACATCTCTGTGAAGCATTTATCAAACACCTCGCGCGCTATACCTAACCAACCAAATATGTTATATATATATCAAAGCATTGCCAACATACAAATTCGATCTGAAACTCATCTCCAAAAAATATCATATACAACTTTACCCATTTTAAATCAAACATGTACCTATGTGGTAAAACTTGGATCTTTTGAATTTTTTTGGCTACCCAAACAGTTTTTTGTTTAGTGTCCTCCAAAATATTAACTTTTTTAGAGTCTTTATTATAAAATATCCCCAAAGGTTCTAATTGAAAATCATAATTTTCATTAACTAAACATTACTCTCTTTTTGTTTTTTTATAGTTTGGTTTTTATTTTCATTATTAATCCTAGATTCTCTTTTGTTCTTAGAGTCAGAGAAATAATTATAAATCAAATAGTTAACAATTTCTTCAGTAGAAATTGATATATAGGTTTTTTTTACCTTATTAATATTAGGAAATACCTTTTTTGGTGTTACCCAATCATCTTCGTATTTAACATTGATTTCACCCTCATCGTAGTATACATCATAAATCGGATCTCCCAATTTCGGCCAAGTTTCATATGAGATATCACTTTGATAGTCATCCTCATACTCATCATATAATGGTTGGTCGAGTACCGGCGAACCCTCCATGTCACCAACAACTACTTGATGGATCTCCTTACCCTTTGATTTTTCCAAATTTTAGCTATGGCTGTGGTTGGAATCTGTGAAAAAGACTTTCACGTTTGAACTTTCTTTTGAAGTTTGAAATCCAGTGGTGTTCATTCTCTCTATATCTTCTATCACTTTCTTCATTTGATGTCGCAGTGAATTCATCTGTTCACCTATCGGGCCAAATCAGTATTTCATCTCCTCCTAATAGATTGGTTTTACAATTGAAGTAGTGGACTTCCCGCGCAAGGATATCTTAGGTGACATACCTCTGCAACCCACGCCGTAGGAACTCTGTCACTCTGATACCAATATGGTGGTGACAATATAAGAGATAGACAAGAAGACTGTAAAACACAAGAAAGAAGAAGACAAAACATAGAATAAATAAACCCTAACCCTAGGTTAAAGTATAAGAGACTTAGAGAAAAAACTTAAATTTGATTCAAAAAGTCTGACGACAAAATAGGGTATAAATGCTTTATATAGAACTACTCAAAATCCTAAGTTAAAATATGAAAATTACATACATGTCTAAAAATAAAACAAATTAATACAAATAACGTCTAAATATAAACAATGGTTTTTGAAAGCTTTAGGAATCGAATTTGGGTATCAAAGTTTGTGATGAGTCACAGATTTTAAATTTGATGGTCTCGTCTAAGTCTTTGATTTGAGTACCTATGTGACCCAATTCTGATACCTGAAGGAGAAACCAGTCTGTCCACAATCTTCGCTACATTAGTTAGGCGTATCTTATATGCTTTTAAATGAACTCTTGAACTTACGAAGATATTCTCGTGACATTCAAAAAACAAACTCGTACTCATAGTCCTAATCTTCATAGGTGAAGGGTAAATATGTAAAATAAATGTTACCATTAAGTTTTGAGAGTTTTAAAACCAATCTAGCTATCAGGTTTCACCACACTTGTGGGTGGAGTTTTTATCACTTCTTTTGGATTGTTACTCTCATTTTATGAAACTGGATGGAACCTTTTATCACTAAATACTTAGTTACACATGATCATGCAACCCTTAATCTTATAATTATATCATGTTCCTGGGTTTATCTATAATATATATAAGTATAATTTTCATGTGGGTCAGCCAACAAACCAAAATGACTTGTACATACCAAAATGACTTGTACATACCAAAATATTTCAATAATTATACATTAATATTTACACCTTATCATGAGACAAACATCTATATCAATTATTAAGATCAAAGCTATAAAATGGATTAATCCAATAAATACGCTATTAAAATTTACATGTTATTTGGGTTTAAAATATTTGAACATATATAAACACCTAAAAACATGTATTACCAACTTCAATCTCATGCATCTTAAAATCTACATTGTACCACATCTAAGTCATATATATATAACTCATGTGATAGAATAAGATATGAAATTTATGTTAAATTCTAAAAATAAAACAGATAAAAATTTTAAAATAGTTTTAATGCGATAGTGAAAAGTGTTGAGAGAATTATGAATATGTCATATATATCTTCACCCTTCAGCAATATGTCACATTTGTAGTGTATATATACAGTGTGGCACAAAGTAACGCCAAAGGTTTAATACGTATTTCCTAAAATATATTAGACTAATATTAAATAGCCAATATACATTTAACACAACCCATTAATATTTGATTATAATCCTCACACTCTAACACCTCCTTCAAGTTGGAGTAAGAAGATTATAAGTGAGTAAAATTACACCCCTCTAACTTTAACGGACCATTTAAAATTACATAAATCAGTGAGTAAACACTAACACGATGTTTGCATAATATTATACAAAGATTTGTTGGTTTTTTGTATTTGCATTTCCCTTGTATTTCAACTTGTTTCACTTTATTTGAATATAGTCTTGGCATTGACAACGTGCAATTATGCACATGCATACCTCCAACTGGAGGATTTGTTTCCAAAATATAAATTCTCATCGTATTGTTATAATTTTCTATTCTGTGGTATTTACGCTCTCACTCTTCATTCAAAGGTTGTAATCTAATAAAAAAAATCGTCTACCACAAATATAATAACTACTATTACTGTTGTGGAAATGTTTTTAGTTTGATTTACAACATTTTTATGAGGATTCATGTTTCTTTTTTTTTAGCCAAACCACATTGATGCTCATGAAATTTCCATTCATTGATTCTTTCTATCTTTATATCTGGCACGTGAATCATTGCCAATTCCTATACTTATTGGATTTTCTCCATACTATACTTATTGTATCTATAACTGATCTTCTTTTGGTAAATTTTTGAGGAAGTATGTAATTTATTATAATAACTCCAATTCTAGTTATTACGTAAGTGTTGATTTTTTGGACACAAGTTTTTAACAATTAGTTGGAGTTTATGTGTTGGAGAATAAAATATTTTCTATTTAAGAAATTATAATCGAAATATTGAGATGTAAAGAATTTTTGGTACGTATGTTTCTCCTCAAGTACGATCTTGATTTGATTGCCAAAAATAAGAACTTCAACTTTCTTTGCACCTTGTAAGTTTGTTCTGTCTAACCGATCAAATCAAAACAAAATTTTGCTTCATCATTTTGGTAGTAATCATTGTTGTCTCCATATACATGATGATATTTTTATTTTATTAGAAAACGATAGCAATATAAATCACTTACGCAACTTTCAGTGGCCAAAATTTGATTAGAGATAACTCTTTTTTTTCTTTTATAAATGTTGGACTTAAGATACTTACTAAATAAAATTTCTAAGTTTTTTATCTCGCTATTTGAAGACTTTTTTTATAAAAATTCTTCCGTTATATAACAAACTTTTAACTTAACATACAAATAAATAAAATAAATGTTTAAAATAATCTTAGAAACTTGTGGAGATATTATTACTTATTTTTTTGTGTTTTAACACTAAACTATTCATACATTTTTTTTAAAATTATATAAATTTAAAAAAACATCATACATAAAAAATTGAAACAAAAAACATGATTATTCAAACTCCATGTGACAAAAAAATTCACTTGTCGAGATAAACAACCGTTAAATAATGTTATATTTAAAATCTAATCGGGTTGCTACCACGAGGAACCGTTGTAGTTTTGTCTAAATTTATTCATAACAAAAACTTGTAGTTACATAATGTGACTCTGTCCAAAATTAGTCCGACGAAGCTTGTTCATTGTTGTAACAAACTAACTCATCTACATATTTCTAATGCTTACTTTATTATCTTCTAAATTAGTTTCTCCATTTAAAATTTACCATTCCAAATGTACATTTGAATTTATTTTTTTATTTTATCATGCTAATCTTATTATGTTATATTCAATCTGATTTTAAAATATAAACCGTACGACCTCCTTTCCTTTTAATTCTCATGATGTAACTCTTATCTTATATTCTAAAAAAAAGCAATGACAGAAACTTCAACCTCCATTGTAAATGTCATAAGTTTATAATAATGAACCTATATTTTGCTCATGATTTAATGATTTTTTGCCACTATGATATTATTTCCTTTAAGCTTATCAAGGATGTAAATGACTTCTTCTCGGTATCGAATCTCTAATTTTGTCCAAAAAAGTCACATCTTTCTGTTCATGGTCATCCCACCTTCAGATATGAACTCATCAATATTTTAGGGTTTAAAGTCGGGACTCTCTTGATGAAATACCGGGAAGCCCCCCTTCTTAGTGGACGCCTTTCACACATTTATTCCTGACCTCTCCTTCATAACATTGCCTCACATATAAGCTCTTGGAATTCTAAGCATCTCTCTTACGCTGGTAGTCTCCAACTCATCAAATTCATTTTGTTTGATGGCCAAGTTTACTTGTTATCAATTTTCATTCTCCCTTCGAGGATTCTTAAAGAACTTTCACAATACCTTCGCCACTTACGCTGGTTCGGCCCCAAGATAAAAATTTATAGGCTAAGGTGGTTTGGTCTACCATCACTTAGCCCACGATGGAGGGCGCCCTTAAGATTTTGGACCTAAAAATTTGAAATCAGACGACTGTTCTTAAACTAGTGCGGTTCTTAATTAGTAATAACAAAAATTCTCTGTGATGCGGATGGATTAAAGCCGAGAATATTGAAAAGAATAATTTATAGGATTTCGATCTTGGCTCTTCTCCGTCATGGACTTGGAAGAAAATCTTATAGGATTTCGATCTTGGCTCTTCTCCGTCATGGACTTGGAAGAAAATCTTATATTTTCGGCATTTGGCTAGTAAGTTATCAACGATGGGCTCTGGAACTGACAAACTCATATTAGATCCGCAATAGTTAGAAATTGTAGTAACCTCCAGGAGAGAAACAACCTCATCATTTTTCTCATTCATTACAACATCCTCTTCAACGACGTCCCTTATTGGATTGCAAAGAGAGGGGTAAAAAAATTCACAATCAAGAACATCTACAATATCATTGCACGCTCACCCCCTCTGTCGGGTGGGCGAGGTTAGTATGTCACACATTTAATATCCTCCGCCATTCTTTCATCATTTGGTTTGCTATCCAAGACAAGTTATCCACCTACGAAAAGCTTTTGAGTTGGGGTTTAAACATCTCCGAACTATGTTTTATCAACTCCGCATCTCAAACTATCAATCATATCATCTATGATTGTAGCTTCTCTCATAACATGTAGGGTTGTACAATTCCAATCTTAAGTTCCCTTAAAACATAATTTTCAATTGAGACTTTTGGATTCAAAATGCTTCCGATTGGCCTCCTTGTAGTTCTCGCCACATGTAGTGCATCTGATTTGGCGTGATTGTTTACCACGTATGAAACGAGACGAATTATAGAACTTTTGGCACCTCTTCCAACATAGTCTATACGATTTTATATCACATGTTTTCTTTAAAATTCATATCAAAACTGCCTACTCTATTCAATATTTATAACTTCTAATTTATAGTCGTACTTTTTTACTGCAACCTCTTTTTCTAAATATTTTATCGCTTTCCGTTTATTTGTTTTTGAATCGAGCTGGTTTTCTTTTTTGTCTTTTTGGATTTTGAATTTTTTATTTATTTTATTTGTATTATTATAACTACGTCAAGTCTATTTTATCGTTAATTTTTTTACTGTTTTTAATACCATTCAAAATGTGATATATATATATAATATAAATTATTTTTATTTTATTTAACACGGTTAAAAAACAATACCTCCTACTTGTCAATTGTCATCATCCACTGATGACTTCTTCATGCTCGAAACAACGTGTGGAATTCATTCTTTATTTTATGCTTTATTGATCAACGTTTATACCCCATATTCGGAGCTTTAAGTTCCATCACTGATATCTTTATCATAATAGGTCCCAAATTTCTAAAAGGCATCGCATTTATTTACCTTTAAAATTACTCTCTGCCCCTTCAAAATTATGTTCCTTTCTTATGAAATCTTTTCCGAAACATATTTTCATCATCAGTCAAAGATGGCAAGTTAGCATTTCTTTGTAAAACCGTTTCGGTCGAAAAACTGGTTTTTCTTTCGACCATTATCATTATTATTTTCAGTACACTAACTGCACTATAAATAACAATAATAATAGGATAAGTTACAAATAGTTATTGATAATCATGTAATAAGTTGACTTATCATTTAAATTTATAGTTTTTTACAATTAATATAATTTTTTCTAACAATATTCTGATAACGCAATTTATTATCTTCAATTTTCAATTTTTGGAATTTTTCAAATTTTAAGTTAATATTTTGGTTTAAAAAATATATATGTTTATATTTTTAAAGACGAAGAAAACAATATTCACGAGATATTTTGATAATTTTTTTTAAAAAATAAATTCACAACAAATTTACACATAATTATTATGTAACTAAACAACGGTTTAAAAAAAGTTTTTTCCTCGTAAAAAATGCATACATTTTCGCAGCTACAAAAAAATTTGGTTGTTTCACACTCAATTAACACTTATTTTCACAAAACAAATTCATATTTTTTTTACACAACAAAACTTATTACCAACCAAAAATCATATTTTCTCAAAAAATTTGCACATAACTCCGCAATAAAACAATATTTAAAATAAAAAATCACCATAAAAATACAAATATTTTTGCAACACAATAAATTAGTTGTTTCACACCCAACTTACACTTAATTTCACAAAACAAGTTTGTTTTTTCACACAATCAAACTTATTTAGCAACCAAAATCTAATTTCTAACACTTTTTACTACTTATTTTCGTAACAAATTAGCACACATTTTCATAACTAAACAATAATTGTTTTTTCGCAACCAAGTTACATGTAATTTTGCAACTAAAAAGTAGTTGCTCTTTTTGCAACCAAATTACAAGTGATTTCACAATTAAATAACAATTATATTTTCCAACCAATTTACTCGTAATTTCTCAACTAAAAAAAATATCTTTTATGAATCTTGGTGAGTTTGATTACTTGAATTGCTTTAGTAAATGATAGAAGTAAAGTTTTGGAGAGAGAGAGATAGATTCCAGAGAGAGAAAATCAGAGAGCTCAAATGTTCTAACTCAAAAATCCAACCCCTTTATTAGATCGGTCTTGGCCTTTATATAGAGGCGCAATGACTTAGTGTATAAATGAAAACGGTTACATAAAAGGACTTATTACACGTTAGTCCCTAATTAAAATACATAGTTCTCAATTCCTCCTCTAACTTTATAATGTGTTATATAAGGTTTTGTTATTTATATTTTAGTCTTCAAATTCCACGTCCTTATCAATAGCCCCTTAGTTCTCATGTCAATAAATGAATAAGAACTAATCTACTTCGAACTTAAGCAAAAACAATGATAATTTCCTCTTCCATAATCTGAAGTACATCGATCACTCTATCATATCATTATTCGCTCCAAATACATCGAAATATGTCAACATATAATCATCCTTTTGTATCATAATTCGAAGCAAGAGCTAGTAATCCTAGGTGCCAAACATACTTCTCAGTAAATCATGACCTTCTAGGTGATAGGTCTACAACTAGGCCCTTAGAGTAACAGGTGTTAAACCCTTTTCTACGTAACCGCTTCAACTTCTGTCCAATCAACATCCATCTTTTCCACTTCTCAACACGTCTTTTCTCCCCTTATAAATTCCACTGTGACCCATTCTTTGATCCAAAAATAAAATTCCTTGAGATAGAAAGCGCAAAAATCTTTAAACTCATTTGCTACCTTCACCGGTTTCTTCAAACCACCGACTACCTTCACTAGTTTCTTCAAACTACTGGCTACTTTCACCAGAAAATTCATATTTTCCACTCAACCTTCAACCAATTTATGAGAAAACGCCCAAAATTCAAAAGATCAAAGGCCAGAATTCCCAAAGAACCTAAATCTCCAAAATCAGAAAACAACATACTTCGGGGTTACGATTATTTCTGCATCAGCGAAAGAGCATGATAATATAGAGCATCTAGGTTAATAAGTAACACTCCCCTTGGAACATCCACAAAGACCATCTATTACGGTAATTTTGATTTTTCTAAAGCTCCTATTTTTTCTCCTTCACCTATTACAAAAGAAAGTTAGTCTTCAAAAACTCGAACGCCAAAAGCACCTCAAATCTCTCATTCTCTTAACAAATCATTACCTCGAATTTGTCGTGAAATAAGTAGATCTTATTCAAAACAATCCAAAGCAACCTTTTTCTCAACCTGTCCTCCAGAGCTCCTAAAAAAGGACTTTCATAGCTATATGAGACGATCCTGATGTTACATCAAATCCATCTATCAATTCTCCTCCCCAAGGGAGATTGTTGAGACAACTATATTATCTAAACAAAGTCCCTCGAATTATCCTCCTCGACTGAGAGATGAGGCATTTGAAGCAGAAGTCGACTCCAATGTTAGTCAATCAAATAATGAAGCTCATACATAAGAAGAAGCTTTGAAATAATCATAACATACTGCACAAGAAAAAATCCACAGACCAAGAGAAAGGAAAGATTTTATTACCATTTTCGAGGAGAAAAGAACGTCAATTAGTGAAAATTTGAGGACTTTTGATTCCAATTACATCATGGCTCTAAAAATCATTTCATATATATACTATGAAGATGGTCAAGCAAGTGATATGAAGAAGCAGTGGGGAATGGGAGACAACATTACACTTCGTCATCCCAGAAGAGGAGAAACACCTATAGACTGCAAAAAAAGAGGATCTGGTTGTTTACCTAGAAATAATCAACTAGGGGCTTCGATTCCCTCTGGACCCTATGATAGTAGATTACTTCGAACTTCTAAACTTGTGTCCGACCCAAGTAACACCAAATCACTGGTTCACGCTTCTTTCTGTAATCATGGCATCTCGATTATCCAAAATTCCTATATATATCAAGGAATTCATATCCCTAACCAAATTATCGAAGGGACCAGTGCTTCCATTTTACTATATTATGTTGGATGATGACTCAAAAATCATTGACGATCTCCTGAAGTAGACAAATTTTGGAAGCAAAAATTTATCTTCATTTTAGGAGCAAAGGAAAATGGGAAAATTATATGTGAAGTCAACCTAACAAGATTGAATCTCATGTGGAGGATTAATCGTAAGTCCTTTAAAATTACTTTTCCAAATTAATATTCAACCAATGGTATCTTCATTCGTTATCAACTTTTATATTTCGAACATAAATTTTGAGACGTTATGCCATTCATCGAGAAAAAGCCAAAAAAACATTCAAGAAGCTTACTACTTGGGATGAAGTGGAATAACGGTTTCCACGCAGCCTTTGAACCTATCAATTTCCTCAACAGTCACATATTCCCGATCACACCTGGAGCATCTATCACCGAAAACTTGATAGAGCCACCCAATCCTCGACAAGCTGTAAAGAGGTTGGTCCATCCCGGTTGCAAAGTGTTCTTACCAATCCGTAATAGATCAGACAATCATCTTCCCAAAAAGTAGAAGAAGAAAAATAATAAAAAGGCAGCTAGTACATCTGGTGCTAACCTTTCAATAGATCTGAAGCCGAAAATTTCGAAACGAAAGACAAAAGATAGCACATTTTCCACCATCAAAGAAGGAATAGAAAATGAACCTTCTCAAAAATAAATAAATTGTTGCACCTTCGAAAAAGAAGAATGCTACTAGAACCAGTCCCTAGAAGAAAGAAAAAAAGAAATTAGTGGAGGTTGTTGAAGAAATAATATCCGATGACAACGAAGTTGTAGCTACAGATAATCAGCAAAGTCATCAAAAGGAACATGAAGATAATGTTGAGGACACCACCAACCAATAAAAGGAAACTGTCGCGATGGAAGATAACCAAGGTGATGATCACTTCAACCATGATAGTTTTATTAACTTTAATGAATCACAAGAGTTTATTAGAGAAGGAAATCACGTCATTCAAGAGATTCAAACTTGGCATTGAACAGTACATCGTCCCTCGACTATCGCGTTTGGTGGAAGATAGTCCCTTGACTTTCAAATGTCCGTTGATAGTCCATGAACTATCGTGTTTGGATAAAGTTATTCCACCAGATCCTCTGATCCATGAGAGGCTGCCATGTGTCACCATAGTCCCTAGATTTTTATATCACCACTAGTCCCTTGAGTTTAGGTCAAACTTAAAATGTAGAATATTACGGATAACTAAACTCAAGGGACTGGTGGTGATACAAAAATCTGGGGACTATGGTGACATGTGGCAGCCTCTCATGGATTAGAGGATCTGGTGGACTAACTTTATATAAACGCGATAATCGAGGTACTGTCAATGGATATTTGATAGTCAAGAGACTATCTGCCACCAAACGCGATAGTCGAGGGACGATGTACTGTTCAAAACCTTCAAACTCAGTTGCATAACTTTGGTAAGATATCTGCTTTAGCTTCCTCCGAAGCTGCATCTCTCGAGATTATTGTCCCTACAACTTCTGATCTTAATACTGCAGTGAAAAAACTTATTCAAGAAATCTAGGCCTCTCAAAATCACCTGAAACGTATGGCTAAAGATATGGTTTACTATAGAGGTGCTGCTGAAGATGAGAAAAAAAATGAAGGAAATTTTTGGTGACCAAATAACAGATCAGTTTTATGGATTCCAGATGGCAAGGTCTGAATTTCTCCGAGGACTTCTTCATGTTAAAAAGTATCTCTGATAACAACATCAGATCGAGAAATAAGATCTCAACACCTTGAATCATGAAGAAACTGACCAACTCAAGACTAAATATCATGAAGACTTAGCTTCTAAAAAGAAGAAACTCGATGACCTTCAAACTTCTCTCAACAAAAATGAAGCGGAAAAGAAATACTTAACCGATGAAATGGCTACTCTCAAGAGTCACTTTGAAAAATAAAAGCAACTTGTTGTCACTACTGCTGAAGACGAGTGTACCAAAGATATGTTGGCAGCTATTAGTGACGGTAATGAAGAGAAAACCATCACACTTCTTCGAGAAATTCACGCCACGTATCCTAAGATAAATCTTTCTAGCTTTTGGAATGAAATTTTTCCATCCAAAGGTGCCCCAACGAAGCCTTTGATCCTATCCCAAGTTCTTCATCCGAAGAGGAGTTATCTGAAGAGGGCTCTGTAGATGAATAGTTTTACTATCTATTGTTCCCATCGAACAAAAATACGACTAGTTTTAATATCTTTTGGGTTTTGTTCCCATCGAATTATTCTGAATGACAAAGGTTTTTGTTTACATTTCATCTTTTATGTTAAGTTATGTTCACGTTTAATTTTTATTTATATTAGTTGTTCGAGGTAAAAACATAATATAATACTTTAAATAATCATTACAATACGTAACACCTCGAATATTATAGTGCGTTGAATGAACGTGGCACTTTGAACAGCATAGTGCGCTTATTGAACATATCACGTCGAATATCATAGAGTGTTTACTGAACGTAACACTTTGAATATCATAAAGTGTTTAATAAACGTCACACTTTGAATACCATAAAGTATTTAATGAACATAACACTTCGAACATGGTTGTTTCTTCGAAACGTATAAACAACACTTCGGAATATTCTACTCTTGGTCAACCTCAAAGATGATTAGTCTTTGATCAGTTACCAAAATACTATAAATAAGCACTTGTAAACGACATTGGCCAAAAAATGCATTTTATTGATAATTTTGAATATGTACATAGTGCCTCGTGAAAACCTCCCTGAGCCAATAGAGTAGGAAAGAGTGAGCTGATTAATAAGAGGAAACAAATTTAAAGTAAAACACAATTATTCCCATTATAACTTCAGATGTTGTATATTCCATGGGTGTTGAAGCATCCTCCCCTGATTATCATAAAGGTTAAGAACCTGGCTTTATCCTTTAAACAAACATATAAGATCTTCCCAATTTGGTGTCATTTTTCTGAGGCTCTTCTTCTTTGTATTTATGAATACTTTTCTTAACATTTTATCACCTATTTTAAACTCCCTCATTTTAACCCTCGAATTGTACCTATTCCTCATAAGAGTTTAATAATGGATTACATTTAAATGAGCTCGAACTCTTTTCTCATCAATCAGATCCAAACTTTTTTCTCTTTTAGCTTCGTCATTGGATTCTTCAGAATATTGAGTTATTATAGAAGATGAAAGCGTAGATTCCACATGGCTAACAACATCTATTTTATATGCTATGGAAAATGGAGTTTCTTTAGTAGCTTCCCGAGAAGTTGTTCGATAAGCCCAAAGCACCTCTTGCAAATAATTGGGCCACTTTCCTGCCGTCCCTAGTAAATTCTTCTTCAAACCTTCTAAAATAGATATGTTTGTCACTTCTACTTGTCCGTCTGCTTGGGGATGAAATAGTGTTGAAAAATATTACTTAATTCGCATTGAAGCACATAATGAAGCCATTTGTTTATTATTAAATTGAGGACCATTATGCGTAGTAATTCTTCGAGACACTCTAAAACGACAACAAATACCATTTACAATGAACTTAATCACATCCTTCGCTTTCGTTCTAGATAATAGCTATGCTTCTGCTCATTTTATAAAATAGTCCACTACAACAATTTTTATTTGTCGCCCTCCAGAGGCCATCGACAAAGGTCCTACTAAATCTATTCCCCATCTATCAAACATAATGGCTTTGGTGATAGACATAAGTGGAACTTCCAGCTTATGAATAGAATTAGCAAACCTTTGGCCCTCACAGCACTTGAAAGAAAGAAAAACATTAATCAGAGAATGGAGAAATAAATCTGTTAAGTGCGGCTAACCTTCCTGTCAAAACTTGTACTTCTTTGATAGTTCGAGGTGATTTCATAGACACTACAGCTTTCAACTGTTCTGGGTAAGCTTCTATCCCTTTTTCACTGATAACATAACCCACGAACTTCCCTGATCGGACTCCAAAAGTACATTTTTCAGGATTCAGCTTTAGCCTTATTGCCTCTAAATTCAGAAACATCTCCTCTAAATCTTGTAAGTGTGCATCATCTACTAAGCTTTTTACCATCATGTCATTAATGTATACCTCCATGTTTCTTCTGATCGGGGTGATAAATGCTTTGTTCATTAACCTTTGGTAAGTAGCCCCGATATTTTTAATCCATAAGGTATAACCTTATAACAATGCAAACCCCTGTCAGTGATGAAAGTAGAACATTCTTGATCCTTCAGATCCATCTAGATCTGGTTATATCCCGCAAAAGCATCCATAAAAGTCAATATTTTGTTTCCCAAAGTGGAATCAATCAGTTTGTCTATTCAAGGAACATGAAATGGGTCTTTAGGACATGCTCGATTTAAGTCTGTAAAATCAACACACATTCTCCACTTCCCATTTTTTTATTGACCACTACTGGATTCGCCGTCCATAAAAGATATTGTGATTCCCTTATATATCTGACCCTGGATAAACGATCCACCTCGAAAACAACCGCTTCTCCTTTTTCTGACGACAATACCCGCCTCTTTTGAATTATAGGCTTCACCCTCAGATTACCAGTTTAACTATGACAAATTACTTTGATCGGTACACCTACCCCATCCTCTACTTTCCAAACAAAAACATCCCGATTATGAGACAAAAATTATAACAGTCGTTGACGTAGAGCTGGGGTCAGTAAGGTTCCTATTTGAAGTGCTCTTCCTTCAGAAAAAGTATACTCCTCAATTTTTTCACTTATTGTTAATGACCATGGGGTTTCCCTCGGATCGTCAACTCTTTCATCAAACTCCAAGGTCAACCCCCTAACTGCTATTCATTCATCATATCACCACTGTTGGATCCTCGAATCCAAAGTGTAGTGGCATAACATTCCCTTACAACGTTTTGGTCTTTTCGAACGACCCCCACACGATCTCCAATAATATATTTGAAACACTGATGGATTGTTGATACGACGCCATACATCCTCGACAACCAGGACCTTCCAAATATGGCATTATAACTTGTAGAACACTCTACCACCATAAAAAAACCTTGAACCTTCTTCTTGAAAGGTCTCTTTCCCAAACTTACCTCACCATCGGATTCTCCTATTACCCGCGTAATCACTCCAGTAAAACCAATTATTGTGCGCTCTGACTGAGAAATTCGAGGAGGATTGCGCATCTTATCATGCATTGCTTTAAAAGGGACGTTCGCAGAACTCCCAGTATCCATCAGTACACGTCTAATCTCAACGCCAACAACTTATGCCCCAATGACCACTGCATCCTCATGTGGCCCCATAGTTCCCCGCAAATCATCCTCAGTGAACAGAATAAAAGGAATGTCTCTATTGCCATACAAATGAGTAGAAAGTTTTCCTTCTATCTAAGTTGCCAAGTTAATAATATGTCTTTTCTTCGAGCTGTCAGTATTACCAGTCATCGAATCACCCCAAAAAATGGTAAGTGACTCAAAATACTCACACAAACTTTGAACATGCCTTATCTGTATTAGCTCTTCCACCGCCATCAAAACTAATCTATCACGATCGATATCCAAATATTCTGAGGCTGCATTAAATGCATCGACCTTCGAATCCAAAATCATCAAATTTTAAGCTTGCACATTTGGATTGGTTGGCTGTGAATTTGATGTTGGATTTTTCGATGCATTACTTTGTGCCTTCACATAAGTCAATAGTTTTCCATTTTCAATAAAAGTTTGGACTTTCTTTTTCAGAGCAATGCAATCAGCAGTGTTGTGACCAACGTCATTGTTGTACCTATAAAATTTGTTGTTCCGCTCCTCCCTTGACCTATTGATTGGAGCGGGCTTCCTTAAATTTACGTATCATTTAGTTTTATCAAAAATTGCAACCAAGCTTTCAGGCAAATATGTACAATATTCAGGCATTATCAGCTGGTTCGGCCTTGACCTGTAGGGGTGAGATTCGGTCGGTTCGGTCGGTTGTTTTTTAAAATTTTAAACCAAACCGAAATAATTCGGTTTGTATATTATTAAACCGATTTAGTAATAAAAAAATCGATTTTTTCGGTTTCGGTTTGTTTGGTTTCGGTCGATTTTTCGGTTTTAACAGAGGTGCGGTTCGGTTGGTGCGGTTCGGTACGGTTCGGTGCGGTTCAGCGCGGTTCGGTGCGGTTTGGTGCGGCAAATCAAGCGCAGCAGCGATGATAGATCATTAATGCCATCTTTTTTATCTGAAATAGACAAATTAATCAATCAAAGTAATGTTGTACCGATTCAGCCCAATTAACTAAATAAACTGACACTGACAACCTTATATAGCTACAGAAATTTGGTGACAATGTTATAACTAGAACTGGCTATCGAGCTGCTATGGGCTAGATATTTAACGCTAAGCACACAAAATTCTTGTTCGCATTGCTCAAACTCTATTTGGGTTTATACAATTGGTTTGAAATGCAACTAACAACACATTTCAGACCGAAATCCAAACATTTGGTTTGAAATGTCGCAATGCTTGTTTGAAAAGACTAATAACACTTATTAGATTTATAATCCAAACTGATTTATAAACAAACCCAAACTTCTATTTGATATGTTTGTGTTTGAATAGTAAAATTTATATGAGCTAATCCAATTTCAAGCTCGAGCTGAACTTCGAGCCTCAACTTTCACCTATTTCAGCTCGAAGCACGACCCTTTAGGTATCTGTCTCAGCTCGTTTACAACCCTAGTTGTAAACAGTGCTAACAATCCCCTTCTTAAGACTAACATGCGCTTATAAAAGCAAAAGATTAAAAGGTAAATGAAATTATAATTTGAAGGAACTAGTAAACACGTTATATTAACTGGTAACAAGTACAATCAAACACCCTATATGATGGCCATAAGGCATTAATGATGTCTAATCCACTGTTGGAAAGACGAAAAACCTCAAAAAATACGACTTTAAAACAAATCACTTCTCAAAGATGGAAAAAAGACCATTTCTGCATTATTTATGTTCCCAAAGATTGATTTCTCAGTGATGAGCCTTTGCTTTTGCTTCAACTTTTGCATGCGATTTGGCCTTTGCCTACAAGAGAAAATAAATCAGAAGCAATACTTAAGTCAACGTTCCTTGAAAAGATGCAAGACAAAAGAAAAAACAGTCAATTAAACCACAATTTCGTTTACAAATAACACTGCATATTGTTGTGATCTCATAGTAGATGGTCTAACAAGACAACAGCTTGAAGAGACTAAGAATAGCTTCAAACTAAAGCGACTTAAAATGACAAATGATCAAGATTTGTACAAAGTTTACCACCTAGTATGCATTTCATGTTGTCTGCAGACCAACAGAGGAAGAAAACATAAGAAAATAGAGTACATTGAGTTACATCTTCGGTCCCCAATCACAACATAGCAATTACGAACAAACTATTGCTGGAAATAACATCAGTTGAGTTCTACCAAAAAAAATTATATACCAAATACAAGAATTTTTTTTGGTAAAAGATGATATTAAAAGGTAAATCCTTTAGCTGCTTTTGTCGATAGAGACTATATAGAGGCTGGAATTCGGGATGAAAGATAAACGAAAAAAAAAGTTACAGCCCCTAGGATTCGTACCCCAGACGTGTATAATAAAAAATCTTAAGTGATAAGTGTACAACCACTAGGCTTTGTGAAGACAAAGTTTACATCAAATACGGTCTATATATTAACATATACAATAGCTTCTCTAGATTCGGTCGGTTTGGTTCAAATCGGTCGGTTAAACCGTACAAACCGAACACCGACCGAATTAAATTCGGTTTAAGAAATTAAAACCGAAACCGAAATCTAGTTTTAAAAAACCGACCAAACCAACCCATTTTGGTTTGGTTCGGTCGGTCGGTTCGGTTTTTTTCGGTTTTTGCTCACCTTATTGACCTGTTTAATTGATTAGATGGATCTTGATTCGAATATCCCCCAGTTCGATGTGGTAAATTGTTATTCCTCGAACGCACTTGCGGAGCAGCATTTGAAGGTTGTCATTGGTTATGTGACGTCTGACCCGAATTCTTTGGAACGTTAACTGTTGCTCCTCGGACCCTAGTTGATTCTTCAATTTTGATTTGATCTTCAACCTAAGCCATCAATGCTCCAAAGGTTAAAGCCCACCTTTTCGTTGTTTCATTAACGAGATCCCCTGGTAATAATCCTTGGCGAAAAGCTGTCATCACCACCCACTCCTCACAGCTATCTAAACTTGACTTTGTCAAAACAAATCGCTTTGTGTAATCCTTCAACTTTTCTCCAACTGCTTGCTTGCATTGGATAATTGTATCACTGTTTGCTCTCATCTCTTTACTACCAACAAACTGTCTTCGAAAGGCAGTATAAAAATATTTGAAATTTGAAATGGATCCCCTTGGAATTCGGTTATACAATTTCAAAGTTGTCCCTTTAAAATTATGTGAGAAATATCGATAAACCAACATGTTGTCCTCCTCGAAATTCATAATATAAGTTTTGAATTGTTCGATGTGATCACTTGGATCCTGCTGCCCATTGAACTTTTCAACTTCTGCGATGTCAAAACGTTTCGAAAACGTAATAGATCTAATTTCACTTGTCAATGGAGAATTCCTCCAATGAGGCCTTGAACATATTGATCATGAGTTCCCATTACCGCATATAAATTCTGATCAACCCCATCATATTGATTCGATGTATTTCTCTCACACTAATTAGACTCCATCAAACATCGAGGTACATTATCTCTCTTAGATTTGTGTTCTTTCTTATACTTTCGAGGTTGATCTTTATCTTCCTTCGAAGAACCCATGTACCTTTTAAAACCTGATCCAGAGCTCTCAACATTCTCGTCACTAGATGTGACATACTTTTGTTTATCTTTATTTTATTTTCGATAAGAATGACGCTCTTTTGGAGCTTCAAAACGCGCCTTCTTTTGTTCACTCCTGATTTGACGATCAGTGCAAGATCGATCAGATTGGTTTCCAGCTTTGTTTTGTTCATTCATTTGTCTCACCTCGGATTTCAGCCTTGTTGATTGAATCTCATGTTCTCTCTTATCGTATTTCTTGTTCAGAGCGTTTATCTTATCCAAGAGCTGTTTCATTCGTAATTCTATCTCAGATTGAGTTTGGTCGATCGGAGTGGTTCCTTCTGGTCTATCACCTATCCTCTACAAATATTTTTTTAGTGTTTCGACAGCTGATCGAACCAATGGGTTATTTTCTGGATTCATTGCAAAGTTTTAAGATTGTTTTTCAAGATTGATAAAATTCGATGTTGCAAAATAGGCACTGATTGTTAATCATTCCCAACGGAGTCTCCAATTTGGTGAGTTTGATTACTTGAATTGCTTTAGTCAAATGAGAAAAGTAAATTTTTAGATAGCGAAATATATTCTAGAGAGAGAAAATAAAAATGCTCAAATATTCTAACTCAAAAATCCAACCCCTTTATTACATGAGCCTTGACCTTTTTATAGAGGCGCAATGATTTGGTGTATAACTGAAAACGGTTACATAAAATGACTTATTACACGTTAATCCCTAATTAAAATACATAGTTCTCAATTCATCCTCTAACTTTATAATCTGCTATATAAGGTTTTATTATTTAAATTTTAGTCCTCAAAATTCCACTTCCTTATCAAATCTTATTTTACTCGTCTTAAAAAAACAAAACCGGTGATAGTTTCAAATGTTTGTTTGAAGCTATGATTTGAAAGATATGACATTTTTTTAAAAATACAAAAAATAAAAGAGAAAAAATGGTTGAGGATATTTCGTACGATACCAAATCTTCCATTATAAGCTGAACTCATTTAGTTCTAATTAATATTTAATATATATATATATATATATATATATATTAATTTATATTTATTATTTGAGAAAATTGTTATTAGAAGATATTTTGTAATATAATTAGTTTTTAATTATTTTTCTAATATAATAAAAATAAACAAGTTATCAGAATTGTTTCTTCTCTTATTTCTTTTAAGTTTATTCGTTAACCTTTAATTGATTTTATAGTGATTGTCTTTAAAAAAAATTGTCCTACATTCAAAATAAATTCATTATGTTTTCTTATAGTTTTATAAACTTATTATAAATTTTATGTATGGTTTTAGTTGTAAATACCATTTAGGCATCCATATATTATCTTTCAATTATTATTATTTCATAGTTAAAGAAGCTAAATTAGCAATAAATATTTGTAATATAATCTTTTTAATTTATTTTAGTATAAATAAATAAAAAACACATATTTTTTTTCTTTGAATATTCTTTTTAAGAAAAATTTAATCGATTTCTTAACAATTTTTCATTTTTCATAAATTACAATTTTATCGTAGATTCAAAGCAAAATTATTATGGATTTCATAATTTTATAAAAAGAAAAATTATAAGTTTTAAATCCTAAATAGTATTTACTTGCTTCTATTTTCTTTATTATTTTGTGAAATTGATAATATTATCTTTTATAAATCATGTTTGTTATTTGGGTTCTTAGAATTGTATTTTGTCGGAGTGAATATGAGTCGTCTTCGCAATTACATGACATACATTAGTACATGATTTGTTTTTGTCTTTGTTTTGGTGTTTGGGTCATTTGAATTGTATTTTTTCAAGTAAATATTAAATGTTTTTGTAAAAAAATATGACATGCACTCGTAATGACTTATTTGTGTTTTTTGTTGTATATATCTTTGGATTGTGGATATATGGCATGCATTGGTCCATGAATTGCTCATGTCTTTGTTTTGTTGTTTATGTCTTTGAAATTCTATTTTTGCAAGTGTATGTGAACTATTATGTATAAGCACATGACATGCACTAATCCATCATTTGTTTGTATTTTTTTTCTTTGAATTAGTTTTTGTAAGTGATACAAACCGTTTTTTCAAGTACATGACATGGACTAGCCCAAGACTTTTTTATTTTATTTCCTTTTATAGTTTTAGTCCTTATAAATGTCTTTTCAAAAGTGAGTATAGATTTCTTTCGCAAGCACATGAGATGCGCTATTCCATAAATTATTTATATATTTGTTTTATTGTTTGGATTTTAAAGTTGAGTTTTTGCAAGTGAATATGAACGTTTTTTTGCAAGTACATGACATGCACTAGCACAAACTTTCTTGTGTGTTTGTTTTCTTGTTTATGTCTTTGAACTATGTTTTTGTAAGTGAATATGAGTTGTTTTTTTTTGCAAGTAAAACGCTTTCACTAGCCTTATATTTGCTTGTCTCTATGTTTTGCTGTATGTATTTTTTAAATGTAATTTTACAAGTGAAGTTTCGTTTTTGTAAGTAAATAGCTTGCACTAGTTAAAGACTTGTTTATGGATTTGTTTTACTATTTTAGTTTTTGAAATCTGTTTTTACAAGTGAATATAAATTATTTTTGCAAGTGTATACGATTCTAATAATTTTCACTCTCTAATACATTTGCAGAACCATGACAAGTGATTTAATATACTTCAAGTTTGAATTTGTGCCTATAATGACAATACTAAATATAACAAATACACATGATGGATTGTAAAAAATACACCGCTTTAGTAGATCTTCAAATATTCATATGATTATATGGATTACTTTCTTTATGTCCAAAAAACACTGAGATCTTATAACAAAATAACAAAAAGTTACGATCCTAAGAAATCAACTTTTCAGTTTGGTAAAGAAAGTTTTAAGCTTATACCGAAAGATGTAAAAGTTATTTTAGGCTTCAAATATGGAAAAATATCATTTTTACCAAGAAATTATTTGAGCTTAGTTTGAACGAGATAGAAGAAAGATCTAAATTTCTTCAAAAATACTTTCCAAATATTCTGCATATAACAGAAGGAAGAAAAAATTATCGCTAAATAAAAAAGGTTTAAGGGAAAAAATACATGTTATTTGAAAATATTTTTTAGAACATTTACAAGATTTGAAGTTCACAAGTCTAAAAATATCTAAATTTTACAAGTTTTTTTTTGCGAGTAACTGATGCATATTTTTTACAAGTGTTATTTTGTCATTCGAAAAATGCATAGTTTAGAAATAATTTCTTTTCACAAGTAACAAATCTTTCACAAAATATATTTAATCTAACACTTGATTACTATTATTTATTGTAGCATACAATTAGTTCAACATTAGATGTACTTCTAATTATATACGTCTCTTCAACACATTTTTTTTCCTACATCTAGAGAGGTCATGTTTGCTTCAATGATTTTATATGTTGAAGATTTCTAAAAAAATTAATGATTACAATTTGGTAGATATCTAAAGAGGTCATGTTCGCGTGGGTTTTTTCTTTTTAGTTTCCTTTTTCATGACCGCCACCTCCTTGTCCATTGCTGGTTTATTTCTTTTAGCCCCTCGATTTTCATATTTTCTACTAGCATTTCCTTTATTGGCACCCCTATTTCAAGAGTACCAACAAAAGAAAAAAAGTATTCATAACTATTTATAATATATATGTTTCATATTTTTCTTTGGAACTCGATAACTGAGCACCCTCTTTTATTTGGGAAGCGCAACTCGCGCATCAGGGGCATTTAGCCTTTTCATGCAACAACGGCCTCAGGAGGAGTCATCAACTAATCTTCCATCAAGTTGACCTCTGAGGAGAGCCATATATGGTTGTTAACAAGGTTCACGGGCGTAAAAACCCTATTAAAATCATTTTCCAATGCGTCCATGTATTTGGTCATGCGAAGGTTTACTCCGCAGCTGTTAGGTGCCTCAATCTCAAAGACCACAGTTTTGACTTTAGAACTGCTAATAATAAAGCACTATAGTAATATCTGAAGCTAAAAATATAAATCATAATGAGATAAGTACCTTAGCATGTACCCGCCATCAACAATCACATTGGGTTGTCGTTCTCATTGGAATGAGCTCAATAATTTTCCCAAGCCTTGCTAATGAACATAAAATATGTTTTCTAAGCCTTATCCGCTTTATGAAAATCATTTAAAATATTTTAGTCATTTCTTAGGGTGACATAGAAGAATGAATGTTTTGGAATCTTGGATAATTTCGTAATAGCCACGAACTCCTCTATTGGTATCGGTATTTAGGAGATTTGCGAATTAAAAATACAGGATTGCAGCGTGAACCATACATTAAGACTAGCCTAGCCGGGGCATAACTCCACCAACTCAAAGTACCTTATGATCGTGGGATCTAAAGGTAATCAAAGTCCCTAATTCATAACATTGAAAAATATCACAAGTTTATTTTTTCTACCAACAACGGTGTTTCCTCTTGGAATCAGAAGATGAAAGATGAAAAATATAGGAACTCATCAACTCTTTTTTAAGCCTCAAGCTTCACCTTCATCATAGTACAAACAATTACCAGTGTACAAACCCACCAGATGGTTCATCTCCAACACATTATGATTACTTCCCAAAACCTCCACTATTTCAGTGGGCATGGCCTCTTCATGTTCGGAGGTCGAATTTTCTGGTTTAGCAATGGATTTTTTACCATCCCTACAATCCACATCATTTTTTGAAAGTGAGTCGGTACCAGTTTCGCGAGGAGAGTCAGGGGAAATTTCCAGGGGTTTGGAGACAGTTGGTTTGCTCTTCATTGAACCCTTGAAAATGACCAATCTTTTGGGGCGTTGGTAAAAGGATCTGCACACTCTGGTCGGTTAATTTATAAAGAAGTCCTAAGGATTTGTTTTTCTTAGGCTGATGGGTTTCTTTGAGTTTAGAAATCCTCGCGGAGTTTAAAGACTTGGTTTGCTTGGGCTTATCGATCTGCTCGGTCTGATTCGTAGCTCGGGGTGCTGATGCTGTCGGGTCAAAGACATGCGAATTTTCAATGTAAAATATGGGGTTTTTGTGGGTCGAAGTCCCCGCATGTGAAGGATCAGGTAACTTTTATTATAGAATTATTGATTATGTCACCAGCTCAGTATTTATCCACTTTTTCAGTTATAGAAAATTATATTAGGGCGCAAAACGTTTTTCTCTTAAATTAAGGACACTTTGGTGTTTTTCTAGGGCTTGAACTCACTTTATGTCTCTTGAAATTGAGCCATCATAACTTTTTATCTCTTTAGAAATGTTATGAAAGTGAATTATGAGACATTTATGGTATTTATAAAGGAGCCTCTTGCCCCAACGGCTATACACATAGACAAGTGGAAACATTTATGCTTCGAGAAAGTCAAGAGTTATTTTTTCAAACATTCGGAGTTGGCAAAAATGATGAGGAAACACGTGTAAGAATCAGTGAAAGCTAGCACAGAGTTATTGGGCCTAAGATAACCAAAGTTATTGACGATATCACCTCGAACCTTAACAAATCTTGATACTCTGGGTCGGGATTATCCAAGGTGGCTTACATTCAAACGCTAGTTCAATATTGATCCGAGGAAAAATAGTGATACTTTGGGTCGGGGTTATATGAGGCGACCCCCACTGGGCGTATAAGTCCAATGATTTGTTTAGTGAACCATCTTCATCTTAAATTTACTAGATGTACGTCTCAACACATGCTTCAGATTTTGAAAAGGAAGATAAATACAATATGCATGGTAAAAATAAGGGGAAACCGTGGACAAATAACTTTACGTATATGAAAATCATATATAAATACGATTTAGTGATCAAGTAAAAAAAAACTTAATAAATCTAGATATTATAGCAACTTATCCACTTCCACAATCCAAATAATACCAAATATTACTGGAAAAAGATATGCATAATGAATTTTATGAAATGGTAAATGTTTGTAAGTGAAAATATAAACGTTTTACAAGTGGAGTCTTAGTAAGTACAATATATTATTGTTCGTAAGTTTTGTATTTTGTAAGTAAAAATTAATTAGTACATGAAATTATGGTTTTGAAAAGTGTAAAAATAATTAGTTTTTGGAAGTAACCAAAACTGTTTATTTTTTAAGAAAACCGATATGATATAAGTGATAAATGAAAAACAATTATTATTGTTACAATCTTAGGCTATAGGAGGGGGTAAATCTTATTTATATTTATCATTTAACGATGTTCCATTTATAACGAGTATGAAGCAACATGAGTAAAAACCTTGTAGACAAGCTCTATAAGCTAAAAACATGATTTAAAAAAACAATTCTTCAATCATACTAGAAAACAAATACATGTAATATCAAAAGCTATTTAAACTTTTTAACTAAAATTTTAACATGTTGAAATAATTAGAACTAAAACTCTTTAAACCTATAATTTCCATTTTAACATGTTGAAAGAATTAAAGGTATCTACATAATCTTCATATCAAGATTTCTATAGAGCTAGACATAAAAGGTGATAAAGATAGCTAAAACATAGTCAGGTTTGAGAATAGATTGCACGTTTTTAAAATAGCATTATGTTATGATATAATGACGTCACAAATATCATTCACAATTACATCGGATGACAAATATATATTATTTATGTAGACTAATCGTGATCACATTTATTATTGCCCAATAACATTTTAATAATCAAAAATTTATTTGAATTATTGATTGATACATATAGTATCAATGGACATTCTATTGTTCTTCGTTGGATAATAATCATTTTTTATCTCATACTATGCACGCATTTATAGCAAAAACCGTATTCTACAAAAAAGAGAGATAAAACAAGCCTCAAGGAAATAACACACATTTCAAAAACTTGTTTAACACCTTAAATCCATTCAACACAATTACTAGTGGCAAACTACGTCTTTATGACTAAATAAGTTCACATCATAACTGGTTTTCCAACTCGGTAAATTATCATCTACTATGGAATAACTATCCTTAAATGATCTTCTATATACGAATATCTATATAATCTTAATATCATTACTTCGAGCCATTCTATGATCAATTAATGTTATAAAAAATTAAATTATTATCACATGAAAACAAATTTTGAAATCGAAACAAAAGTAGCGAAATCTAAAACATCCACTAACCATCCAATCCACTTACTTAATGCAAATTTCATCATACTTTCAATATTTTCAAGGGTATTAAGCATATGAACCTAAAATTTGTCATTTTGTTCATAAAAAAGAAACACATATGAAGATGTTACATACTTACAAAAATCATGAACCAAAAAAATAGTCTTAGTTTGAATTTTTTCCGCAGCTAAATAAACTTATGTTTTTGCAGCTAAACTTGATCTCACAACCACTATGTTTTCAGATTTTAAATAAGCATAGTTTCTATAATTAGACATGATCTCACAAAAAATATCTTTTGCAAGTAGATAAGTGTAGGTTTATTTTTTGCATCTAAGTAAGTTAACGTTTTGCAACTAAACTTGATCTCACAAACACTATGTTTTCATAACTAAATAAGCATAGTTTTGGGAAATAGACATGATTTCACAAATAAATCCATTTTTTCAAGAATATATGTATAAAATTAGCAAGTACATAATGATTTAACAATCAATCAAACAAGGCTTTAATAAATCCAAAAGCCATATCCGATTATATCTATCATCAGTCCCAACAATACAAAATGCTACAAGCAAATGACTTGCATAAAGAATTTTATGAAATGATTAGTTTTTATAAGTGAAAATATCCTTGTTATGCATGTGTAATTTTTTCAATTGAAAATATATTGTTCTTCATAATTTATGTGTTTTGCAGGTAAAAATATATTAGTTTTTGTAAGTATGGTTTTTCGTAAGTTTAAAAATAATTGTTTTTGGTAAGTTACCAAAAGTTTTATTTTAAATTAAAAATAATAATATAACACATAAATGCTAAAAAAACTACCATTGTTACAGTCATTGGCTATAGCATAAGGAAGAACTTCTTTATATTTGTTGGTTAAATTTGTTCCATCCATGAATAGCATGGGGCGACAAAAATAAAAACCTTGTAGACAAGCTCTATAAGCTAAAAAACATCATTTCAAAAAAAATATTATCTTCAATCATACTCGAACAAAACAATACTCGTGATATCGAGACTCTTTAAACCTATAAACTATAATTTTAAAAAATCTAAAGAATTAGAACTAAAAGATTCTTTAAACCAATAAAATAGTAGTTTAACATGTTGAAATATAAAACTATTTCCATAAACTTTATTTCAATATTTCTCTATAGCTAACAATAAAATATGATAGGAAATATCTAAACCATAGTAAGAACTATTAATATATTGTACGCTTTTTGAAGTAACATCATGTAACGGTCTAATAAAATCACGTATCTCATCCGCAATCACATTGGAAGGCAAATACTTTTTATTTATCACATTTATGATTCTCCAAGTTTTTTTTTTCAATAACCACAAATCCAATCGAATGATTGATTGATTCATATATCCTATACGGAAATTCTTTTGTTTTTTGTCGAACAATAATCATTTTTTTTTTATCTTTTAAGTATTTAAACCAAAAAAATATAGTCTATAAGAAATAAACATAAAACAAGACTCAAGAACTAACACACATTTCAATAACTTATTGAGTATTTTGAATTCATTCAAATTAATTACTAGTGAGAAACTACTTGTTTTTATGACTAAATAAGTTTACATCATAACGAGTTTCTCCACTCGTTAAATTATTATTCACTATAGACACACTATCATTAACTATAGACACATTGTCCTTAACTGATCCTCTCTCCATAAAAATATAAATAATCTTAATATCATTACTTTGAGTCTTTTATATTATCAGCTAATGCTACCAATATTTAAATTATTATTACATGAAAATATTTTTTTAAAATCAAAACAAAAGTAGCTAAATCTATAATATCTCCTAACCAACAAATCCAACTTAATTCAAATTATATCATACTTTTAATATTTTCAAAGGTATTAAGCATATGACCTTAAATTTTTTTCGTTTTGTTTAAAAATAAGCAACACATATGAAGACCTTTCATACCAACAAAAAACATGAACAAAACAAATAGTCTTAGTTTGAATTGTTTTTGCAACTAAATAAGCTTATTTGTTTATGCTAGACTTGATCTCACAAAAACTATGTTTTCACAATTAAATAAGCATAGTTTTTATAACTAGACATGATCTCACAAACAAATATATTTTGCAAGTATATAAATATAGGTTTAACAAGTACATGGAGGTTTAAAGATCAAATAAATAAGGCTTTAATAAATCCAAGAACCTAGCCAATCATCTCCATCCTCTGTCCCAACATTACCAAATGATATTCGAAAACGATATGCAAAAGTTATTCAATAAAATGTTATTTTTTCTATGTGAAAATATACTTGTTTTGCAAGTGCAATTTTAAAGTTAAAAATATATCGTTGTGCGCAAGTTTTGTGTTTTGAAAGTAAAAATATATTGATTTTTCTTATCATTTTCCCAAGTTTAAAAAGAATATTTTTTTCGAAAGTAACCATTTTTTCAATTAAAAAAAATATAATATAACAGATAAATGTCAAAAAATAATTACCAATGTAACAATATTTGGCTTTTGCAGAAGACAAAACTTCTTTTTTATATGTCAGTTAAAGATCTTCCATCTATAAAAATCATGAGATGAAGAGAGTAGGAACCCCGAAGACAAGTTACATAAGCTAAACAATATCGTTTAAAGAAATGATTTTCTTCAATCATACTCGAGAAAATAATCACTTGTGATATCAAGAATCTCTACACCTTTTAACACAATTTTTTAAAATTTTAAAATAATTAGAACTACGACTCTTTAAACCTATAAAATACCATTTTACCATGTTGAAAGAATTTAAACTATCTCCATAAACTTCTTTTCAAGATTTCTATAGAAGTATCTATAATATGTGATAATAATTGTTTAAATCGTAGTTAGATTTCATATTTTTTAAGTAGTATTACGACACGATCTAATCACATCATATGGCAAATGTTTTTTTTTTTGTTTTTTTTATACGAACCATGATTGTAATTTATGATTTCCCAATCCCTCTTTGATAATCATAAATTTATTTTAATTATTGATAGACACATATAACCTCTATGAGCATCTTTGAGTTTTTTATCGAACAATAATCACTGTTTTAACTCATATTATGCAAATATTTATAAAAACTATGTCCTACAATCAAATGAGATAAAAAAAAACCCCGAGAAAGTAACACCCATTTAAAAACTTACTGAATATCTTAAATCCATTCAACCTAATTACTAGTAGTGAACTATTTTATGAATAAATAAGTTTATACCATAACTAGTCTCTCCACTGGGTAAATTGGCATCCACTATAGGCATACCGTTCTTAACTGGTCTTCTATCCACAAAAATATGGATAATCTCAAAATAGTTCGAGCATTTATATGATCAACCAATGCTACCATAGCTGTTAATTATCATCACATAAAAAAATTAAAATAAATAATAGCGAGGTAAAAAACTCAGCTAACAGATTAAACTTGATAATAAAATAAGAACAAGGTCGAAACAACAATAATATAAAAAATAATACACACTTTTATTAAGAGCACTCGATAATATATAATAATTTGGATTACAACAAATTTGGTTCTTGGTTTATATTATTTTGCTAACTTGTCACCCAATATACAAAATGATTCTATTACTTGTTATATAATGTCTTGACTTGTAGTTATTCTTGGTGGGTAATTCTTTATTAGTTAAGCCTTTTTTGTTGTACTTGTTTCTTTAAGAATGTTTGTGTATATTTGTATTGTGTAAGATGATTTATATGTACTATAACAGATTCAGCTTGCGTACTATTTTTGGTCTAAAGAAGAGCAAGTGTTGAAGGGTCAACCTGACTAGATGAATAATAAGAAAATAGGCTAAAATGATCTGCACACTAACGAGAATCGAGATAGTGTTTCCAGGTTTCATGATATGGGGATGCTATGAGGATTTGACTAGTAGGCCAAATGGACGGGTCGTGCACATATGTGACCCTTTTATGACGTGGTGTTTTTTAGTCAAAGGGAAAAATGAGTCGCTCAACCGAACAACTCTATTATGGTAATGATTTTGGTCAAATGAGTGAGAGAAGGTTCGCTCTGGTAAGCGACCACTCTTTTTATGAGGTTGTTTTGCCAAGTAAATGTGATAGAATAAACCTTCTTTAAATATATTTTAACTGAGTCATGAGGATAATGGGTTGCTCAGGTGAGTGATCGATTTTTAAGGGACCTTTGGCTAAGTCATGAGGATGAGGGGTCGCTCAGGTAAGTGACCCTTTTTAAAATGGAATTTGGTTAAGCCATAGGGATGAGGAGACTTTGGTTAAGTTACGAAGGTGACAGGTGGTTCATGTGAACGATCCCTCTTTAATAAAATTTAGCCAAGTTATGAATATGATGTGTCACTCATATGAGCGACCCATCTTTAATGGAACTTTGGCTAACTTATGGGGATGATGGGTCTCTCAGCTGAGCGATCCTTTTTTAAAGAGACTTTGGTTAAGTCATAAGGAAGGGACTTTGACTAAGTCACGGAGGTGAGAGACCTCTTATTTGAATGATCTCTCTTTAAGGGTACTTTGGACAAGTCATGGAGGCAAAGGGCCGCTTTGGTGAACGAACCCCCTTTTAAGGGACTTTGGCTAAGTCATGGTGGTGAGGGGTCACTCATGTGAGCAATCCTGTGCAAACTCTCTTTAATGAAACTTTGATTACGTTATGGAGGTTATGGGGGTACTTTGGCTCGTTGGCCACCTGGAAGCGGTCGCATGTGTGCGACCTTTCTTTTGGCAATTAGTCTATGGTTTTTCCCCAACCTAAAAGGTCACACAACTGAATGACCTCCCATTAAGGGCGTGTTCTTAGGGCATTCTGCCTATGACAAAGTAAACGAGGTCTTGGAGCCTGACTTTGAACCTTTTTCGTTATATGTTTAGATGATATATCATGTCGAATCATAAACTAGCTAAATTTAAAACATCCCCTAACCAACCAATCACATTTACTTAATACAAAATCCAACATACTTTCAATATTTTCAAAGGTATTAAGCATATAACTTAAGATTTATCATTTTATTTTAAAATAAGTAATATATCTAAAGACATTATATATCGACAAAAAACATGAATAAAAAATATAATCTCAGTTTGAAATAATTTTTTTGTAACTAAATAAGGTTAGTTTTTACAACTACACCTGATCTCACAAACACTATGTTTTCACAAGTAAAGAAGCATAGTCTTTGCAACTAGACATGATCTCATAAATAATTTTTTTTCAAGTATATAATTCCGGTTTTAACAAGTGAATGACTAATCTACATGCAATCACAAACAATATGTTTTGGAAACTAAACAAAATCCTATATTTAACAATAGGCATGAAATCACAAACAAAACTATTTTTTACAATTAAGAAAGTCTTGTACTTTGCTATTAATCGCGCAATCATAAACAATATATTTTTCATAAAACCAACATTTGCATGTTGTCTTCAATTGGAGTTTTTTTTTTGAACTCAAAGTTTCAAAACGTAAATCATTAAAATTGATAGAAATAAAACAACAACAAATATAAAATTAACTCGATTCACCTTAAAATTAAAACACGTACATAAAATCGTTTATCACGTCATCCAACAAAATCTAAAAGATCGATACCATAAATAAAAATAATAATAAATAAATAAATAAAACCGATGAAAAAATGATCTATTAAAATTGATTACCTTTTGGATCTATAAAAACATTAAAAATTATTCATATGGACATATTGATATTATTGATATTGATAGTCGATGATTTTTTAGATATTAATTATTAAATAACTTTAATTTTAAATAATAAACAATATCACTAATAATATTAATACTGGCAGTTAGTGTTTGATATATTTATATAATGATATATGTATGGCAAACGAACTCGATCCAATTAATTAAACAAGTTAAAAACAATATTCAAACTAAGTTCATCTACCGAATGACTCGGACTTAAACTGGATTATACGAACTCGGGTTACTTGTATAATATATCTTGCTAGCAAATCTCTCAGTGAGTTTGATAATCTGACACATGTATGATTTGGATTTGTAATGAGATTTGAAGCACCAAAAACAAAGCGATAATGAAAAACGAATCTTATAAGAAGATTATGTGGGCCAATAACTCTTTAAAACAGGACCTTTCACATGCCAATTTTCTTCTAGTTTATCCTCCTAATAAATATTTGTAGACCCATTTTTCTTACTCGTGCAATAGTTTTCGACCCGTTTTATAGCATCTAGGCGGTTATCGGTCCGGTTTGGTCTGAGTTTTGAAGGAACCGGACCGGACCGCTAAATTTATCGGTTCGGATCGGACCGGACCGCTAAGTTTCCGGTTCTAATTTTTGGAATCAGACCGAACCATTAAACTTTCAGTTCGGTTCGGTTCGGTTCGGTTCCGGTTTCGGTTCGGTCCGAATTCGATCCGGTCCTGTTTCGGTCCTGTTTCGATCGTGATATAAAAACTAAAGTTTATAATTTGATATTTCATTTTCTTAAAAAAAATTGGTAATTAACTATTAATTTTGGTACTATAAAAGAATATATAATAATAATAAATAATCGGTTTTAACGGTTTTATTGGTCCGATTTTTTATCGGTTCTACCGGTTTATCGATTCGATTCCGTATGGGTTCCTTCGGTCCTATCGGCTTTATCGGTTCGATTCCTTATCGGTTCTATCGGTTTATCGGTTCTATTGGTTCGGTTCCTAACCAATTTTTTGTTTCGGTTCCTTATCGGTTTTCTGTTTTTAGAATGAAACCACGAACCGGACCGTTAAGGTTCGATCCGGTTCTCGATCCGATCCTTATCGGTTCGGTCCCGATCCAGTTCTCGGTTCCGAAGAACCGTTGACCGCCCTAATCTTAATATTTGGATACCAACCCATATATTCAGAGAGCATCCCAATAAATACCCGGCTCATATAACAAAACTTTTGAAATTATCTGTTTTTGCATGTTAGCATGATAATGCGGTTTAAAGTATCCAATTTTTTGTTGGATTGGTATGGTAATGGTATTTTTGTCCATTGTCATTCCCGTCTAAATAGATTTACAAATCCAATCCCATCCTAGAGTATACGAGAGTATCGTATATGCCTCCAAGGGGTAGCCGGGTAGCCGAGTTGGTTGAGTATGACATTTTTATGACCAAAAGGTTATGAGTTCGAGTCTCTCTACATACGTTTTCTTGGCTGAGCCTGTCACCTTGTGTGGTTTACCTTCTGGCGTTGGTTTGCAGACTATCGCGTCAGACTGATGGTTTTACCCTGTGTGCACTCATTGCACTCTGAGTAGCGGCTGCGGGTTCCCTTCGGAAAAAAAAAGTATCGTATATATATTTTTAATAAAATATCGGTATTCAATATCATTATATAATTATAAATTATAAAAATAATATTTTAAACAATCTAAAAATAATAATGTTTTTTATACGTTTGTATTGTATTTAAATATTTTATATATATAATATTATATATTGTTTTTCGTATAAATCGTTCAAAAAAATCTATTTTACATCAACAAATTTAAAATTAATTTAAAATTTAATTATACATTAATTAAATCCATATAAAATTTAAAAGTAAGGTGTCGATAACGGTATGTTTTAAATTATTGACAACTATTTTAAAAGAGGTTTACTAAAAACCACGGGTATCATAAATTTTTTCATTGACATCTCATGAAACATAAACACGTGTCCGAAAACATAAATTTCTATTTTTTAAAAACAAATACTTTTTAGAGATGGTTTTTCAAGGTCATATTCGCACCCAAATTCTTCCTAATTTCGTAACTATATATTAATTGCTTTTCCATAACCCAACTACACGTAATTCCGAAACTGAACACTTTGTTTTTTCAGACTTATTGCGCAATCAAATCGTATGCAATTCTGTAACTGAATTTAAAGAAAAAAAATTACCACAAAATGCATATACTTTTGCAACTATGAAAATATTAGTTGTTTCACACCAAATTAATACTTTTTTCATATATATGTATATTATTTTTCCACACAATCAGACTTATGTGGCATCGAAAGTCTTATTTTCACACCTATTTTCTTCTTATTAAAGCAACACATTTGTACGTAATTCCGCGACTCTATTTTTTTTTAAGTCTTTCCACCATAAAGATGCACATGTTTTCGCAACTACAAAAAAGTTAGTTGTTTCACACCTAAGTAACACTTATTTTCATATAAAATAAGTTTGTATTTTATTTTTTTCACACAATCACGCATCATATTTGCACTTAAATCCGCTACTATAAATTGTTTTTTCAAATTTCCACCATAAAAATACACATGTTTTTGCAACTACAAAAATGTTAGTTTATTACACCAATTTAACACTTATTTTCACAAAAAATAAGTTTTATATTGTTTTTCACACAATCATACTTATTTAGCAAACAAAAACTTATTTTTGCAACTATTTTATTCTTATTCCCGAACATATTTGCACATATTTTCGTAAACCAAAGTACACGTAATTCCAGAACTAAACAACAACTATGTTTTTGCAACCAAATTACACATAATTTCGTAACTAAACAACAATTATATTTTGGTAACTAATTTACACGTAATTTTTCAACTAAAAAAATTCAAAAATATCTTTCATGGTTGCAGTTTTGTTCGTCTTAAAAAACAAAACTAATAGTATTTTTGGCTATTTTTTTGGAGCAATGGTTTGAACGATATGACATTTAAAAAAAGAAGAGAAAAATGGACATGGGTATTTCAGATTACGAGTTGGTTATCTGTAAATACTAATTTATCATTAGATGGTCACATGCACTTTATAAACCTTGAATGCTTTGGTAAATAAGTTTCATACAAAGTGGTTATTAGTAGATTACCCAAAATTTAATTTAACATATGATATGGAAGATTTGTGAGTCTAGTTTTTAATGATAAAAATATAATATCAAAAGAAACTTTCTAGATAAGTTATCATAGTTCTCCTAACAGTCGTGAAAACTACTAAAATATTATTTTGTATAAACACATTTTATATCAAATTAAAATGTAATTATATAATGATTTAGAACGTTAACAATTCTAGTTCCATATACATGGTTGCACACATCTATTATTCTAGTTTATAATACAAAAAATATAATACTCAAATAATGTTTTTTACATAAAGTTATCTGATTTCTCGTAATAATAGTTGTCAAAAACTTATTTTGTACGAACACATTAAAGATCAAATTAATATATAATATTTTAATGATTTAAAATGTTTAAAATTGAGTTATATATATTTATGAAGATCTATAATTTAGTTTCTAATACAAAAAAGATTTACAATTTTAGGCAAAGTTATGACATTTCTCATAATAGTTGTGAAGCTGTCAAAATCGATTTTATATTAATAATTTTTAGATTAAATTAAAATATACATTTACGCTACTTAAATTATAATAAAAATTGTTCATATTTATATTTATATTATATATTTTGATATATTTGATATTTCTTATTTGTTTAAGTACTTCCAAGAAAACTATTCAAAAAAATAATTTGGCGCTTTTTATTTTATCTTTTTTAATATGTGTTTTTTGTATGATAATAAACCATATCAAATCATATTAACGCGAATATTTTGGTATACTGAAATTTTGAAAGGGTAATGATACTCAATTTTGTAATATTAAATAATTGGTAATATGATTTAAGGGGTTTGGTAGGAAAATCGTTCTAAAATCACCCGTAAGTATAACTGTAAAAACGGATTGAATTTGGATTTTGTGAATGACTCCGCCTAGTATCACCACTTGAGGTTGAATTGAAAGTACGAGGACTCAATTGGTAGTAACCAATTAAGTGAGATGTGATCCCTAATACAAAGCAGACCATAGAGATTTATGATGCAACCGGGCTTGGGTTTCAACCCATCTGCATTGTCTATAAATAAGTGACCTAAATAATAGATTCATTCACTATTACCTAAATCTGCGGGTTCGAAGATATACACAATTTTAGCTATTTTTATTTTATTTTATTTATAAGATATACACAATTTTAGCTTTTTTTATTTTATTTTTTTATCCTTATATTGACTCTATAAGAATACTTTCGTGATTTTGGATACGAGAGTTCTACAAGATTGGAGGAATTTTAGGAGAAATAACGTCTGTAATTCTTCGCCTACTCATCTATTGGAACAAGTTATTGATAGTATGTCTAGTTTATCAAGTAAGTAACTATTCCACTCTCTTTTTTTGGAGGGAACCCGCAACCGCTACTCAGAGTGCAATGAGTGCGCACAGGGTAAACCCTCAATCTGACGCAATAGCCTGCAAACCAACGCCAGAAGTTAAACCACACGAGGTGACAGGCTCAGCCGAGAGAGTGTGTGTAGAGGGACTCGAACTCATGACCTTTGGTCACAAGCATGCCTTACTCAACCAACTCGGCTACCCCCTTGGGGGCTGTAACTATTCCACTCTGTTTTAGTATAGTTGGAACTCACAAATAAATTGATTTGTTCTATGCATGTGATATAACTATTGAACGATTTAATAAGTTCTATCAACGGGTAACAGAGCCATATCATCTGTGATTCAAATAATATGATTTTTTTACTTATATATTTATTAAATTAATTAAAATGATGATATTTTTTTATTTCACATATTTTATACCAATTGGAATTATGTGTTGGTTATCTTGGTTATAATATAACTTTAGAATGTTTGCGAATAAAAATATCGACTATTGATTTATCTGCAAAAAAATGCTCATGGATGTTTTTTATTGAAGAATATTATATAATTGAAATTGATTTAAAAAAAATATAGTTTATTTGATTAGTGTAAACTTTTCCCATTTTTTTTCATCAATTAAATGCTTAATTAAATGAATGAATTAGATATAACGAGTTAATAGTTAATTAGAGGTGTGACATAAGTTGTTATTGTAACCAAAGATTGTCCAACGATATTCATCGTGGCCACCAGCACACTGCAGTTGTGGGAGAACGTCGCAACCCACAACTAACAAGCAGTCGCGTTGCTGTCGTGATGGCAGCACTTGCAGCGTTGGCTAGGCACTCGGCCCAGCAACAACCCAACGGTGGCTGGGAGATTGGCCCAGAGACAACTTTGATATGCCAGTGTTAGCGCATCTGTTGGTTGGGTTTTTGGTCCGATGACAACATATTTGTTAGGTCAAACATTCCAACGACTCGCAACAACAAAAAATTCAGCATTGCAGTGACAAATTTTGAGTTTTTTTTAATTTTTTTTTCAAATTTTTCAAATTTTTAGGTCTTCCTGCACTTTGTATGACCTTGACCATTTGATTTATGTTTGTGCATGATGAATTTGTATGCATATGTGGAGTTGATAAGTTACGTGCTTAATTTTTTATGTGAATATGCATGATCAAGGTTTCAAATTTCATAGATGAATCATAAACTTAATTAATCATCCCAAAGGAACGTTTATTGATGGATTGAAGATCCTATTGTTTAAAAGGTTTACTGGGTTAACTTAATTTTAAGTATTATCGGTCCAAAGAAAGGTCAACGTTTGGATTACTTAATCATGAAAGGGAGAAAATACTAGATTAATGGTGAGTTTTTCAAACTCATAAATACATGTTAGTATGTTTGCCTAACTATATTTTATTATCACTATATATTATATTTTACATGTATATGCCACATTTAAACACGTTTAAGTGTTGTATGTCAACTAAATATGTATGTATTTTTTGTTATATATAAAATTACCTATAACTCATAAGGAAATTAAAGCTCATTATGTTATTTGTTAATTTTTCCAATGAATGGAGGTCATAGAATTGTATTAGAACTGTTGTGAACATGAACTCATATTGAGGACTAATATGCCCACAGGTATCGCTAAAAAAATCATAAAGAAAAGAGAGAATTTGAGGTGTTGAACGTCAAACATGTTGATCTTGGCACTCAATTGTGACCCCTCATAGCCTTCCAGTAGATGTTATGCGTAAAGAAGCGCTAAAAAATATGGTAAGTCTTTCATGCTTGTTACTTATCTCACGTTAGTCCCTATCTTTTACCTCTGTAATAAATCGGTTCTCTACGTTTTAAAAACGTAATAAAAATTCCTATTTTACCCCAACCCATATTTGAGTCCCATTTTGTCATTTGACCTTTCATATGAGCCTCTATGTAGGATTTTTACATGTGTTTAGGTTTAATACATGAGTTTGGTTCATAATAGGTACCCACGGTTTTTTCGTTCGGTTCGGTTCCGAACCCAGAGTCGTGGGTGATTGAAAATTGGAATCATTCGGGTATTATGAAGGAACCAAATCTGCTTCAGTTTGGTTATTTTGGTTTAGTTTGGTTCGGTTCTTTTGGTTCCGGTTAAAATGCCTATGCTTACGTAGGACGTTGATGTTGACACAATTAAAACTCTTTTTTACAATAAGTTTTTGGCTAAATTTACTTACCCATCTATTAATCTTATATCCGGCCCAATTAAATTTAAACCCCGACCTAAAAAAATACTAATCATAATACATAGAATCAAATAACACAAAATTGAATAACTCCCAAACCCTAAACCCTAAATACGATGGTCTTGTAAAATAACCCGAAGTATTTAAGGTTTAGAGTCGTGTGGTTATTTGAGTACTCAGTTCACCGACCATGATAACTAAAACCTTTTCTTTGAAAATTTGTAATTTTCTTTCTTATTTGCATCACTCTGTTTTTCTCTATTTGTGATGTTCTTCTCTCTTCTTTCTCACTCTACACAACTATACATAACTCTATATTTGCTCCACCTAATATATATGAAATTGGTGAGTGGAGCAAAGATAGAGTTACCACAGGTGGTGATATCCATGGTGATAATATGACCGTCTTTGGTATTGGATTGTCTTTATATGAGAAATTATTAAACTTCTCATTTTATTTTTAGTTTTGAGTTTTTAATTCATCAGTAAAAAAATGTAAGAAATGGGAGAGAAATGCCAATTGCGAAACATAGAAGGTCTAGGCATGTTTTTATGATGAACATAGATATAAAAGTAAAAAACAAATAGAGAGAGAAAGAGACTATTTGGAAATGTCACTTGGTTTTCTTCAATTATATATATTTAACACTACCTCGAAAGTGACATTTACTTACCATATCTCTTGAGAAGTTGAATGGGTTGAGGATGATTTTTCATGACTTTTAGAGAGACTATCATCTTACTTGATTGTTAATTATTCAGTTATATGTATTATTTACCTATAAGGTTAAATAGGTTTGACATTATGTTGTTTAAACTAAAATATATTTTTTATATTATAGGCCTAATCTGGAAAATATTCAATGATTTCAAGCTTCTCCGTGTTTGGTTATAATCTGTGTTAAGGGTTGGGGTGATTATTTAATTTTGGGTTTTATTATTAGTATTTGGGGGTGGGATATTAAATTTAATTGGTCGGATATAAGATAAATAAATGGATAGTAAATTTGGATAAAAATTAAATGTAAAAATAAGTTTTAACTGTATCCATATCAGTTTCCTACGTGGATGTTGATGTGGAAGGTCAAATAGTATAGACAAAATGTGTGTTCTCTTGAATCCTCGCCATTATTGTCACATGTCCATAATTCTAGGATCATGCGAGCAAATGTATGATTTGTTGAAGTCGAAAGATCTCTTATCTCCGAGGATGGCTTCGTGAACCTTTTTTGCCAAAAGAAATAGAAAGATACCTAAGAGGTTTGATCCTGATTTTGATTCCATTTACGTACAAATGAACCAGTTGTGATATTTTCTTTTGTTGTCCGCTTTTTCCATTTTTTCGTACCTAATAGAAATAAATAAATAAAAATCACCCGCTTATCAATTTTTGTGTAATAGTCACTTGTAAATGATTGGTGTTAGAATTTTTACTCATTAAGTGTGATCAGTCTCATATGTTTAGCCTCATAAATACAAATGGTTAAGAAAATCAATTCTCAAAACACCGAATTAAGAAACTACAATATCTTTATCCAGTTACAGGATTAAAAAGTGTAAACTAGATTTTTAAGATTTTGAAAAACCAATCATCCACGATATCTAACTTAGATAAGTTGAAATAACAGTTAACAATACTATATTGCGTGAGCTATATTTTATTTGGTTTCAAAAATATTGAATAAATTGTAAATAAAATTGTATAGTATTTATAGGATATTTCCAGAATTTATAATACCGGATAAAATACTTCATCTAGGTATAAAATCGAAGAAAAAAATACAATATAGAGAAAACATAAATACTTAAGAGTCTAGATCAAAATGACTAAAAATCATGATTAATCACCCAAATTGACTGTGTATAAAAAACGTCACTCATGTTACATTTGTATCAAAATAAATATTATTGTTAGTTTTTTTTATGCAATTGTGGTGACCGCGATAACAACAAAAGTGAACATTTTGTTGTCAATATAATATCGATGACTTTTTGAGACAAGTGACCAACATTTGTGACTAACCATGATTTTTAGCGATCGAAAAGCCTAAAGTTTAGGTGTTTCAAATCCTAGATCTTAGATCTAGTACATAAACCTAGACCTAGAAAACAAAATATAAAATAATCTATATGAAGCTATACATCTGAAACCTTATGTTGAGTAGTTAAGTAGTAGAATGTTAAAAGTTGAGGAACATTTGGTCCGCAACAATCATAAAAGAATAAGTTCTACTAGAGAAACATAACTTTAGTCTGACGAACAAAACTCCAACAACAGATACCGTAGAATCAAGTTAAAAAAAATATAGACAAAAAACAAATACGTAAAAAGTACATTGGTTTTTTTCTTAAAAAAAGTGATTTAAAAGAAAAGGTAGGAAACGACCGTCGTGCACAATAAAAAAGACGATATGCCATTTTTTTTTTGAAAAATTCTAAACAAAGACTGACAACCATAAAAAAATCTTCCAAATAGACGAAAGCATAAACGTTGTTAATAGCAAAGAAAATTTGATTAAAAATCTAAAAAAATGTAAAATACAACGATGGTAGAAATAGAACTATTTAATGAGGCCAAAAAAAACTAATAACTCCCTAAAATCAAGTGTTAATAAAAATTAATCATATCATATTTATCCATAACATGTCTAAATATAATATATAAACTACAATAACATGAAACAAATAAACACAAGATAATAAATAAAAACATAGATTTTTTTATTTTGGAAAAGCAATATAAATTAACATGGATACCATATAATATTCTGTTAATTACAAACCAACTTTAGTTAACTATAAATAGAAAAGAAATTAGAGCATGTACAGTGGTACATGTTAAAATTATATGTTAACTAGTGACACGTAGGATAAAAAGATATGATTTATCTATTTTTTAGCTAACTAATTTGAATGGGCTTTAGTCGTATATATTAAAAGATATTAGTTAACGAATAAAATAACAAAAAGGAGAGAGTGGAGGAGAAAAAAAAGGAAAAATAACCGCTAAATTACAATGGATATATCTGCTAACTCGCTCTGGGAATTTAACAAACGAGTTAACAAAAATTACTTTCACGTCATCTAACTTCAATCTTAACACGTTGAGTGGAGTAGATTTTTTAGTGTTTTAACTAAAAATCAAATTAACTCATGATTTAACACTTCCGCTGTACATGCTCTTGACAATTTTTATCGTATCGTATTAGTCCACGATTTAAGTAAAACCATTGTGTTTTACTGCATCACTCAGTAAACTTTCTATAACCTTTTAGTGAGATGGCAAAAAATACACCCTACTTTCTTCCCACGAAAAAACCCACCCACCTGCGATTTTGGTTATTACCGACTTGATAGATATTTTGAAAAACTGATAATATATGGATATTTAAAATGTGTGACGAAGGAATGATATAGTCACCATAGCACCAATAATAAACTATCACATACTACTTATCAAACTTTATAGAAAAATAATAATTGACCAAAATATCTCGTACCTACCTACCTTACTCTCTCCCTCTCAATCTATGTAGATAGATATCTAGATATTTATTTTGGGTTACCTTTAACCGTCAAAATATCAGCAACCAATTGGCGTAGCTTTAAGATGGAATACATTTCACGATCAACAACCAACCAAGTTGGCCAATACAGATACAGATTGAAACGCTTTTGCACCATAAAATACAATACAAAGAAAAGTCCAATAATTCGGTCGCTCCACCACGTTAATATTCTAGTTTCGCCATTTAAGTTTCGGTTTATTTTGTGTTTTTTCTTTTCCTTCCAAACATATAGATATTCATTATCCAGAACTTATTATGCTATCTATATAATGGATAAAATGAATTATGGGTTCAATTTGTTTTCTTATTTTTTTTTATATAAAAAAACATTTAGTTAATTAATATTTAATATAAAAAATTATAAATCAAAACCGAATTTAAGATATGTTTAATTGATTGTTTATCTTTTGAGAATAAATATTCAAAAAAATGGTTGAAAGTACTTTTTTTTTATAAAAATAATAATAATAATAATAAATCAGAGAAATAAACAAAATGGAAAAATATTTTTTTATTATTTATATAAAAAATCATAAATTAAAACCGATTTTGATGTGATAATACATGTATTTAGTTGTTATCATCCGATTAAAAACAGGTGATTGAGAATCATAATTTTGAAAATGAAGTATTTAAAAAATGGTAAGTCGGAAGGGATAAATGTCGAAAGTTGATCGTATTTGAAGTAATCGAAACGTGAAAAAATAAAAACCAAATGCTAAATTTGTATTTATAATCATTACAAATGGGATCTGAGCTTTTATGCATTTCAAAACCTTAACTAGAAATGTGTGGTTGTAATCTAAGTATGATTAAATTCTTTATTCATATATTTGAACTATCCATACAACTTATATCCTTAACGGTTGCTCTTCTAGGCATTGGAAGAAAATTAAAAGGATTATGGTATGAAATTTTGTAACCAAACGACAAACAAATCTTGTTTTTATGTTTTGTTTGGATCGATACTTATAAATAGGTTAAACCATTGTTAAGTTTGAGTCGTAAAAACATATTTATGATCTGCTTAGCGCACATTGTTTAGTATTGTTTACCCGGGCTTATGTGTTTTGGCTAATTTTTGTTTTGGTTATCTGTCTAAATTTGTGATGTGACAAAAAAAAATTTTAGTCGAACGACGCATCATTTGTTAAGTCGAGTTACCAAACCAGTTATAGTTGGACTCCCGAAGATGCTGTAGTTTACTACATTTATTATTATTTAATGAAAGAGTACAAGTGTAAGTAATAGTTTTTATATTTTATTTATTTTTTTGGTAATTAATATCTCATAAAAAAGTTATAATCGAGCTTGAATTTAAAGAGCTTGAAAAGTATGCTTGAAATATTTCTATATCCCTGCCCATTGTAGCTTCTATAGTGCTTTGAACAATGATAACATGACTAAAATTACACAAGCCAAAGCCGATTATATGCCACTGAAAAATCGTAGCACTAATCTTTGCCATAACCAAGCCAAAACGTAAAGTGACCAATTGAGGTCCCAAGTATCACAAATGAGCCATATTATATTTAGAGTAACCAGACCATTAAAGATCTGAAGTGCCATAGATGATTTGACAACATTTAGAGTGGTAGATCATATCTCAAATGCCACAAAACTATCAACATTTAAGATTGATCGAACCACTTGAGTTCTGAAGTGTCACAAACCAACCAAACAATTATCATGTAAAGTATTAGGCTCAGGAATGAGGTTCATATATGCTAGAAAAGTAAAATGTTATTTGATACGTGTCAATTACTTGGTAAGAGATCACGAGTTTGAAGCACATATTGCCAATGTTTTTGGTTTGGGTGCATGACCGTTGGTGATGGACACTTCATAGTCATTCGATTGTATAATCTGGACATATGGCATTCAAACTCTAGAGAGACAATCTGGAATATTATTAATTTAATTGAGTAAAGGAATGAGAATGAATTATTTGAAACATAAATAGGTAAATGTCTCAGTTGTTTGTCACTTTCTTTAAATTATCCGTCTTTGCTTCTCTCTTTGTCCGAATATTTTAACTCGACTTATTTCTTTACTCTAATTTTTAATTAAGATTCAACTTCTTTATTTCCACTAGAAATGTCTTTCAAGGTTATTTACATTGCTCTTCGTGCTCATACAGACGATTCATATAGTCAAAATAAATTATAATCCTCATATTTTAAGAAAGTCTCCTATAGTCTTCCCTAGAGATGTTGAAAGAGAAGTCTAATAATAGTACACATTAAAAATAGATGAATTATTGACTGTCAAACCTATATCTCTCTCACACCTTCGGGTATCTTTTTGGACTTTTAGAAATAAAAAGTTTTAATGAAATATGGATTGTTTTTTCCAGTTGATGCTGCTCTAGAGATCGTGTGGAGTAACCGAATATATGTTGTTAATAGGGCAATTTTTTTCTATATTTACTGGCATAAGGCAGTCAAAGGGTCTAAACCTTATTGTGGTATCAATAGAACGTATCGATATGGGCTTGCTCCATCCATCCTGGATATAGTGGTGAACAAAATGTATGGTTACTATAAATCCTAAGTTCTCTCATACTCAAGGGTAGAATGTGAAAAATTATTAATGTCATGGGTTGGCTACCACAGGTTAGAAAACAACGACCAACACGTTATCTCATGAGGTCGTTTTCTTTACATGCTTATTTTATTACTTTTATACTCCAATTGTTTGAATTTTTTTCAACTAATGTAAGTATTTGCCAACCAACTAATGCCTAATGTGATGAGGCTATTCGTAGCCTTGATAGTGGATTCTGGCCTAATGTACTATCCTTTTATGATATAGAAAATTCTTTATTGAACTAGAATCGACTTAACTAGCAAAAGCCCTTACTCTTATCTATCTCTAACAAATCGTCACAAATTTATCACCGAACTTTCTCATTTAAAAAAAAATAGGGTAATTTATGTATGTATGTGATTATAGAGTTTCTTCATTAATATATATAATTTATAGAATTGGAAAAAATACATTTACTATGCATGAAGACTACTCTAAAGCAGGCAATGGAAATAAAATTAGTTTGTACTTACTTCCAAAAACTTCATTTTCTCTTGTTATTGGCGGTCAAACTAAATGCATATGGTAGCTATCCGATGAATCCTTCTAAACTTTCAAGTGAGGTGTTAGAAACTCATATCATATTATCCACTCATAATAACAAAAACGGTTATACATTTTTCTAAAATGAATTTATATGATCGGGTCGTTATATAAATATAAGATAAAAAGACTGCAAAATAAATAAATTTTATTACATAAAAATACAATAATGAGGTTGAAGAATGAGATACTGCACACAAAATTAAATAAGAGAAATTGGCTTGCAAGTAAGCGTGCATTGCATGGGTGACCTAAATGATGGAAAAAAAAGACTTCCAAAATATGTAAGAGGTCTGAAGTCAAAAACATCATTCAATGAATCCTAATACATGACTAGGACTTAAGAGGTTGAAGAAGGTTGGAACCAGTGAGACCACTGAAGTGTTAGACTAAGTGGTCCAAATTGTGTTTGAAAGTGTTCTAGTTTAGTTGGCCCTTGACTATGAAGATTTTTGAGCCAAACTTACAGCTCTCGCGGTGTTGACCGCAACCCATAAGAGACGTTGACGAGATAGTTTAGGAGACGAGAGTTATCTTGTATGAATAACCTTTACTCATTATAAGAGATATGACTACTAAGGTTGTTGGTTTGTCCTACAATCGAGCCATTGCAATTGATTGGTCGTTCAAAGAATTTGATGGATGACATATATATCTTGGAATTTTATTATATTTTCTAACTCTCGTAAATCAACATTGTCATATTTATGCACACCATGTTTAGCTATTTTTCCATGTTGCTCAAAGTCTTGGAAAACAAATATCTTGTTCTGTCTTAATTCAAAACCTTTATTTGGCTAATGGTCGATCCCTTGGAAGAATATCGTCAAGACCAAATGAAAAAAAGGCAAGACTTGTTGATCCCTTAAAAAACTTAGCTTTTATAGTAGAAGCCTATGCCGGGATCGAGATTAACCTTCAGTTGAATAACTTGTGCGGTTGTGATTTACAAAGGTGGCACATAACCATCATTGCGTGTTTGATACAAAATAATAACTCGAATATGAATGATCCATAAGGTCAACGACGTGAATAATAAATAAAATAAAAAGGGCTAAGGTGACTAGTCGAAGTCTAAAGGCAAATATTATTCTCAATATTTAAATATTTCTCAATCTAAAATTCAATTGGTTTTAGTCTTATGTTCCTCCAAATCACTGATATGAAAGAGTTGTTTTCTCCCTATAAATGTCATTGACTAAATCTGAAGTCGAGGATATGGAGGAAAAAGATAAAGAAGAGAATGATCTTCCCCATGATAAATTAAAGAAACAAGCAATAATTATACTCCGTAGAAATATTTATTTGTATGTAGTAGGCCTTGAGGTATAAGGTAGGTGTGTTAAGGCCCGTAGGCTTGGTACACGTTTATAATTTATTTTCAGAATTTATTATCTGAACACATATGCAAATAGAAAAATAGTTTTATTGAAGACAAGTTCCTTTCTAAAACCGCATTAGTCCACAATAGTATAAAGAAGTACACCTCTATTACAAAAATTAAAACTATGATTATAAAATACAAATCAAAGTTGACGTTGCACTAAAATTTATAAATTATACAACTTAAAGTTCTTTATGTTCCATGGATACCGAAGTGTCTCACCCTCTTCATTAAGAAATTTGTAAGTTCCTTGCATCATTCTTGGTAGATATTTTGTAGTTTTTTTTTCTAGTTCAGACCTAGTTTGTCGAGTTTATTATCCTTTGTTTAGAAGAACATACGTATAAGTACTTATCGCATATCTCAAAGTTATAAGATCACACTTTAGAATCATACATACTTCTAATTAAATGTTTTGTAGTGTTTTATAAGTATATGAGATTTTATCTATCTTTTAAGTACATGCTTGTAAATTATGTCTAAGTTGGTTTGAGAAAATTTTGTTAACAAATCATTGGTAGGTGGCTTCTGCATTTTTGAGGTCTAATGGCACAATTTTGTAACAGTGTAGCCTTTACATTGTTATATATTAGGTATAATTATTATCATTCATATGTATTATGATTTAACTATGGCCATAATATGCATCCATGAAAGATAACATACAAGTTCTTGAGGTAACATCTACTAAATATACATGGGGGACTAAGAATGGATCCTTCAAACATGCTTTATTGAGATCAATAATGTTCACACACATACGTCTTTTACAATTTCTCTTTTTGGATAAGACTAGATTGGTCGTTCATACTGGATATAGGGCTTCTCGAACATGATTTAATTTTCTAATTTGATCTAACTCAACTAAAATTTCAATAACATTTTCTTTGGATAAAAGGATACATTTGTTTCATATGCCAAAACTTGATGTTTGTTGACAATTTATGGCACATCACCTCAGTTGGTACACTAGTAACATCTTGTATATGCCAATCAAATCTACTAAATTCTAAAACATAAATAATAAATTCAAGTTTAAACATTACCATGTAGGTCTATGCAAAAGCGACACACTATATTTTCTCACAATGTTATATTTTGATCTCTTCATATGGCTCGACCACGTGAGGGGGCTCTCATGGGTCATCCAATTCGTCAAAAATGACAGTGTCCTCTTGATTAGTACTTATTAACTCTCAGGGAATCAAAGTACCACTCTACGACTAATATTTGGTGTTTGTAGATGAGGCTGATCCAACCATTGACCGCATAACAGAGGTACTGATGGACCATTAATATAATTTTATGCATATGGTTATGCTAAAGTCTTCCAAAAAATATTGTATATGATGAATGAACATTCAAAGTCATGCAAAGGTTTTCTAATTTTCTTTTGTAATCTCGTTCACAAAAAATAATCTTCAATTTCTATGGGCTGACAAGTCCATCCTACAAATCAGGTGTAAAAAACTTCACGCCATGCACTTTATCACATATAATCTTTAAAAAGACGTTGTTTGAAGTCCTCATATCAACTACGATCCTTCATATGGTGAGTCAATCAATTTTGTCAATAATGATGACTACACTATCATATAGTGTATCAACTCTTTAGAGTTCGTCATCGTTAAAATTGATTACTCGATACAAGATATCACAAAAGTGCTGATGAAGTTCAAATCCTTCATCAAACATGCCAAAAATATTTTAGCTTTCGAGAAGAGAGAATAAAGGCCTATAAAAAAGAAGAGACAGTTTTTCAAGAGAGATAAAGTAACTTAAAAAAACCAAATTTATGATAAATGTGATAGATCTCTTTTTGAGGTCATTCTCATGTATATATATATATATATATATATATATATATATATTTCTAATACAAAGTATAATGCATTTATATATTAATTACATAAATGCCTCTAGCACCTTATAACAATAAGGATATTATATCATCATTATCATCATGTATTATTCACTCAAATGAGAATGTGAATGAGTTGAACCTCAATTTGAAGAACCTATCTTTTTTACGAACATCATAGTTAAACCTCATCTTTCCTTTAATTTGACAAACTTATCTCTTTGACGAACATCATTGTTCAACCTCATTTCCATTCCATTTGACAAATTCATCTTTTTTACAAACATTATATTTGAACCTCATTTTCCCTTCAATTTGAAGAACCCAATTTAATATTTCACTTGTGTATATCTTTTTTCAATTTGACGAACCCATCACTATTGAATGAGAACATAAAGTACATCAAGTTAAAACTATGGCACCAACAACTCTTCAAAACATCATTTTTTACAACACACAATTGATGTATTTTATCTTCAAACGATAATAGATTTTGGTTTCATTCAAGTTGGCGAAGCTTCATTAGGATGAATTTTTCTTTTTTTTCAAGTTGAAAATGTTTTTTTATTTTTTTCAAGTTGATGAGGTCAGGATTTTCCTTTTCTTCAAGTGACAAAGTCATGCTCATTTCAATAATTATTTTGGTTACTTAAAGTGATGCACACTCGACCCTAACTAAAGACGATCACTTGAGTGAAGAGAAAATCTTAATTGATAAATATAAACTGAATATGAGGTCCTCAAACTCGATTTGATGAGACAAGATCCTCAACTAAATACGAGGTCCACAACTGAACCTGACAAGGTCATTAACTAAAGACGACTCATCAATTGAGCCTCTCGAGCTCCTTAACTATATTTTTTTTATCTCTATCTAGAATATCTCTCTTTGGTTGATGTCGAAGGCCACTGAAATTACACATACCCACAAAATCGTGGATAAGGCATTCAAACATACTGTCCAAACTAATTTCCTCAAATTCATCAAATAACTTGTGTATGATACAATGTAACTTTTTAAAAGCTTCTTTGCGATTTCTATACCATTCCAATAGCATGGCTTAATCAGTCAAAACTCATCTTGAATATTAAGTTTCTTCCTAAATAAGTATATTTTCTTTATTAAACTCTCAATCTCATACTCCAAGCCAATAGTCCTCTAAAAATGCATTCAAGTTGAATTATTATCATTATATTATCCATTAACTAGTGTGTCAAACAACTTCTTCCTCAAATTATTGATCGAATGATAATATAAAGTCATATCCACCACTTTCTTTAGGTTGTGTAGATTTTTTAGTTGATTCGGGTTGGTTCAAAATTCTTATCTTTTTCAACTGATAAAGTTTTATACTCTCTTTAATTTTATCTTCATTTGAAGAGCCTTTTACATTAGTCTGTTTTCATAACTACTTCGATAAGCCTTCCAAACAAATTTTATAAGGAAGTACTAATCATATTAATTTTCTTTGAGAAATTCTACAACAGTTGGATAGTCTTGCATGTCCAAAAAAATTAAAACAATATTGTGATTTTGTAACCTTATCAATCTGTTATTTAAATATACCAAAAGATAAAAAACAGATATACCAATTAAAATTTTGTTACTAATTATTAGATTCATTCATTTCATAAGACTTATTGTCACACTATACTCCACACACCATAGTTTTATAATCTTACACTTTGTGTACACTATTTTTGCAACAAACAAAATAATACTATAACAATTTCTCAACAGAAATTGTTTAATCATTACTGCACATATGACATGTACACAAATTATTTGTTAAATGTCTATGATAGTGGCTACACGGTGATCACATTATTGAATATAGATCTTACTAACAAATTAAACACACTCATCATATAGTAACTTAATTGTTGCATTTCTTCACACACTACTAAATCATATAGTTTACTAACAATGCATTCAATTAGTGCTTAACTCACCGTAGTAAGCTAGGTAGAAACTGAATGCATAATGACATATGGTGTCTTAAGGCATATTACAACATCAACATAACACTAATACATATACACAAAACATATAACATTCTTGAATGCACAATAATGACTTTAGAACATTTATGTTGATCAATGACTACCATGAATAATATATACACGTTATACCGACATGGTACACGAAACTGACATTATTATACTAATTTATAACAAATACAGGAATTATATACACTTTTACTAAGTACATGATATAGTAACTAGCATATCCAAACAACACAATATATATATATATATATATATATATATATACAAACATACATCGCACATTTCTTTTACACATTAATACATATAACATAACAAGAAACAATGCACATTATGTACATTATACGTACATAATATAATTTATACACGTACTATCACATTAACATATATTGTAACACATTTGAATCGATCTACATGCCATACTTATATCTGAATAAATTCCAAATAAAACAATATATAAAAGAAAAAATCTGTAAAAATATTTATCATCTGATGATATTTACGATATAAGTTTTTACAGATTTGATTCTCTTCACGAATTGACAAATCGAATGATTTTATTTTTAAAATTATAAACGATTAATATGATGAATTGTTTTAACTTGATCATTGAACTTGAAAAAAACCTTAGCCAATTAACGAAATGATTCAAAGGAATACATTTATTATTTAGAAAACAAACAATTTAATTGCACTCTAATCGAACAAAAAAATTTGTTACCAGAATCAGATGTGTACGCTTGCATCAGAAAAAAAAACTCACTTATAATTTTAAAAAACATCAACTGAGATGTTGATTTGGTCTGATTCGTGATGTAAATCACTGAACAACAACTTCACTGTGTATATTTGGTCTAATTGACGATATAAATCAAAAGAAATTGCTCTAAGAAACAATTGAAAAAACATTTCACGATGTAGACTAACGGTTCCTACCTCAATCCATTCTTTAAGGCGCATGAAAATTTTGAATCATAACCTAAATGTTCAATATATTTTTTAAGACGACGATCGTCACCATGATAGCAAATTTAAAGACAAAGATAAATCGTTCGAGAAATTTTTGATAATCGAAAGAACATTTAGAATTGTCTCTTTATCTCGATCGATAACTCTACAAGCCTTGGAAACGAATTGAAATTAGAAACGAAAATATTCGTTCGTACGCCTTAATTTGAAAAATAAAGAAAATGGATTTTGATTACCCTTTTCTACTATTTTTGTATTATCGTAAAATAATTTTTCTTTTTAAAACCTTTTTCTACAAGATTAAATAGTTTATACTTCAAAGAATAAGAAATAAAATTTCCCACAGACAATGTCATTGATGACCTTCATCAAATATGCGAATTTTTTTAAATTTAAAGAAAGAGATTGAAAGCTTTTTAGAAAAAAGAGAGAGTTTTTCTAGAGAGAAAAAGTAATTTAAAAAATTAAATTTAGGATAAATGAGATATATCCAATTTTTAGGTTCTTATCGTGTATACATATTAAATATCAAGTATATAAGTGTTCGAAGACCAATACACTCTTGTTTGAAGATATATTAGTATAAATGACCAATAGATCATTGTTTATAGGTATAATGACTTCTAATACAAGGTAGAATATCTCCGTATATTAATTACATAAATATCCGTAGTACTTTATCACTCTCTAGGTATTGTATACTCATTAGGTTCGCCAAAATCTATCTTTAGTGTTAGATTTTAAGGTCATATATATTTGGTGTTTTTGCAAGAAGATTGTGTGATACCCGATAAATAGCATCATCTGGTGATAGTTAACACAACTTGGTAGTTTAGGTTGGGATTACAATAATTCTTCAAGCATGTCAATTTGACCATTGTTTCAAAGGTCGTGAGTTGTTCGGATGCAACTGCAATTTAGAGAGCTTTAGACAAAGAGTTTCATTTCAAAAAAATTATCATCTTCTCATTGCCAATAAAATTTTTAACCTCATATTTTAATGCTCGTCGGTGCCGTATTAAATGTCATGTATAATTTTGATACTTGCATAATGTGTTTGGATTATAAAAACTTGTGGTAGTGAAAATATTTTTTAAGCTTATGAAGCAAATAAAGTCCTTAGCCTTATCAAATATGAAACCAATATTTTTATTTTACAATGTATGGCATCCCTCATTACCTCATTTTGTCTTTTTGTTATCGGTTATGCTCATGTTTTTATTTATATGATTTTATTATATGAACAATATTGGAGGGACGACTGAAGGCTTAGAGTTCTGGATGAAATACATTTTTAATGGTATTTCCTCATCAACCTTGATTTTCACATTAGTTATAATTAATAGATTGGAAGGTTAAGTAATTTGTTTTATCATATCCTCTTCCAAGAGCCTCAATATAACCATTTTCCTATAATGCACACATGCAACAACTTTATGGTAGATTTCCTCATCAACCTTTACTTGCACATTAGTTAGAGTTAATATATTGGAAGGTTAAGTAATTTGTTTTCATCATATCCTCTACCAAGAGCCCCACTATAATCATTTACCTATAATCTACACATGCAATAATTTAGTTCTCTAGGTTGTTCTTCGTTTAAACAAACTTTTTGGTGTATTAGCAATAGCTTTCATTAGAATTCTGCTTGTAGTATATGATGTAGTCACAATCTTTCATGCATGAATTTTATTCCATATGAACTTAGTATACAGACGCATATATATTTTAAATTTATGTATAAAACCCAACGGTAGCTGGTTGAACTAGATGCAGGTACCATCTTGACATGCCATAAAACATCACAATAAGATAACTTATTATCTCTTTTAAAGCCAGAACATCCCATTTCAAAATTGCTCGATATGATGTTTGGAATTTTTGGTTCCATCGTACTTATCCATTTTGTATTGATTGAACTTGGTAAAAAAAATCCCATAAAATTTTTGATAGCTAACAGGAAAAACACAAGGTTGTATTTGGGTTCGATAGTAATGAATTTGGGATATGGTATTCTTTTGTACTAATAAAGTTAGAATTTATTTGTGAAGGATGACTAGGTCATGATTGTGTTATAATATGGCTATAGATAAGCTTGTGAGTAGACGATATGCAGGTTTGTGGACCTAGAGGTAGAGCTTAACCGAAATGGAAGGTGCACAGTGATCTCAAATGTTGATTAGTTTGATATTTTTAGTAGTTTGACTCAGTACACTAAGTTTGACGTGGTTCTTCATTGTGTGCTTCCCTTTTTTACTGTAATACTGAGATGACATGGTTTTAATTCTTCAGTTAGATTGAGAGCGATCACGATGATCATAACGCCTCCTCAGTCTGGTGACTGATTCAAATTCAGATTTTTTACTTAGACTCTATTACCTTTGAATTCTTGACATGATAATAATATGGTGTATGACACGTCGGGAACAAGACTGGTACCGGTACCTAAATATGTAGGTAATAACGTCGTCAACCTTTTTAGAGTTATCAGATATGCTCAGACGAAACTAATAAAGTGTAAGCCCTACTGGTGCAGTAGACACAAGTATGGTACAGTGAAGATTAACCCAAATATCTATAAGTGGGAGCATCGTAGGTGATTTAAGTGTTGTTACACGCCAACAATAGGTGCAATAAAGTCCTCTACTACAAGAATTCGTATGTTATTGGTGAAGAGACATACATCAGTTTGGATATAGTGTTTTAGTTTTAGAGATTTTTGAAGAACTCTTACGAGAATTTATATTCTAAAAGATTGTATCAATCTGATGATATATTTATGTGTTTATCATCGTACCTACAATGGTAGGTGGTTGAGAATGTCATTAAAAACCTACATTTTAGAAATAATTTCATAATAATAATAATAAATCATAGTGAATGGAATAAAATAAAAATATAAGATTTATCTTTTTTGTTGTTGAATAATTACATTAAAAGTAAAAGAGGTTCATACAAGTACCTATGGCATACCCCAATGGAGGACGTAAAATCCAGCTCGAAAGGAAATGTAGACAATGACTATATCATGGTAAAAAAGTGATAACGCGGCAGGAATAGAAGAAGAAACAACGATAGATGAAACCCTAATTCAAGGGTAACATGATGTAACCCTAATATAGGGGTAACAAATATTGAATTTTTTAGAGATAAAAAATACATTATTCCAAAAACTTAATTAAAACTTAAGGTATATAAGGTTTTATATAAGAGCTTCTCAGAACCCTAAATTAGAATACAAAGAAATAAAATAAATATTTTAAAATAAAATAAAATAAATATTTTAAAATAAAATAAAATAAATATTTTAAAATAAAATAAATAAAATCTTAATATAATTAAATTTGATTTAAATAACATAAGATATTTGAATAAAATAAAATAAAAAAGTTTTTTGTTTGGACTTTCTAGGCTACATCATCCTCCCCTACTCCCCTAGTTGACAAGAATTCATCATCGAATTCACAACACCATCACACCATCAACAACCAATTTTTTTTTTCAATTGTTACATTGAGAATTATAATTGTTGACCTTATTGGAATAAGATAAATGTTTCTCAAATGTTCTTTATTCGAAGTCACATTGATGCCATCCAGTTGATGAAAAACAATTGGTTTCGAAAACCTTTTCGTACCCTGAAGACAACATCCCCATGTCCAGTTGACAAAAAAAAATGGTTTTGAAAACCTCTTATAGCTTGAGACATCATCTCGATAAGCAATTTTTACCTTGATTCGACGATTGGTAGCCAATTTAAACTCCTTCAGTATCCGGTCAATACGATTGTCATTAAAACGGCTTGTATGTCCCCTCATACTCAAACGATCTTCCCGATCTTCATGACCATATGTGTTGTTCTCTTCTTTAAACCTTGAATTAGAATAGTCCGGCTTTAGAAACATGTTTTCCTAGAGCAGGAACTGAGGCTCTGATACCAAACTCATAACGCGGCAGAAATAGAAGAAGAAGCAACGATATATGAAACTTTAATTCAAGGGTAACATGATGTAACCCTAATATAAGGGTAAAAAATATTGAAATATTCACAGATAAAAAATATATCATTCCAAAAACTCAATTAAAACTTGAGTTATATGAGGCTTTATATAAGAGTTTCTCAACACCCTAAATTAGAATATAAGGAAATAAAATAAATATTTTAAAATAAAATAAAATAAAATCTTAATATAATTATATTTGATTTAAATAACATAATATATTTGAATAGAATAAAATAAAATTAAAAACATTTTTGTTTAGACTTTCTGGGCTACATAAAAAAGTAAACAAACAATATTGAAAAAAAAAACAAAAGATAAATAAGTTGTGAGACTTGAAGGGAGAAGTCACATGGGCAGCTAGAGCACAACTAAATCTTATGGAGAAACCAATATAAAAAAATATCATTATAAGTTATAATATTAAAATACCAACCAATCTTGGTTCCCATAAAACGAAAACGAAGATCAACAAATAAGCGAAAGAAAGACAATAGGGACAAGGCTCGAAGAGGAGCTGGAGATTACGTTGTTTCTTTCTTGTCAAATTAGGTAAATGATTGCGCCGAAACAAGTTTACCATATATGACCAGATTTTGAGATAAGCCAATTAGAGGCTTCAAGGAGTTAAGAGTTCCAATTGAAATTATTATTGAAGGGAATTTCAATCATAGAGCGAGCTTGTTCCCATAAGTTTTAGAAAAAACTGCAGTCACAGATAATATGATTGATGTTTTCATCCGCGTCATTACAGAGGACGCATAAAGAGAAAATGCTAATCTCCCAAATTAAAAACTTGTCCCGAGTGGTGAGCTTGCCATTGATAGGGAGCTACATAATGAAAGAATGACGATGAATATTAAACTAGGTGGAACAGAAAAAAAAAATTAAAAATACAAAAACATATAATAAAATCACAAACAAATACCTCTCTAAAATATAAGTATATTATGTTTATGGATATTACAACTAAATTTTAATTTTGTATGTTGTTTTTAAATACTAGTTGTCCTAAATTAAAAACTTGTCCCGAATGATGAGCTTGCCATTGATAGGGAGCTACATAATGAAAGAATGACGATGAATATTAAACTAGGTGGAACAGAAAGAAAATTAAAAATACAAAAACATATGATAAAATCACAAACAAATACCTCTCTAAAATATAAGTATATTATGTTTATGGATATTACAACTAAATTTTAATTTTGTATGTTGATTTTAAATATTAGTTATTAATATGTTTTAATCTAAAATGAATTTTCACATGTAATTTATTTTTATTTAAATACTTATATCTTTACAAATGTATTTAATATTTTAATTGATTGATCTTATAAATTTATTTTACAAAGCTAATATTGAAAATTTTGTACTTATTTTAATTCAAAATTTTACCCAAAAAAACACTCCAAACTTATAAAACTTTATGGTTTCTTTTGAAAAGTAAAACAAAGATATTTTGTTCACGTAAAGACAAAAGAAAGAAAAAGACACATTTTTGCTGAGTGTTAGATTTTAAATATAGTCACTAGAGGTGTCTAATGGTTCAGGAACCATGGTTTAAAGCTGACAACCTGCTTAAGAACTGGCGGTCTACCTGCGAAACTGGCCCATTAGGACTGCAACCCGCCGAGACCGCAACCCGCCGAGACCGCAACCCGCCGAGACCGCAACCCGCCGAGACCGCATAAGGAGCAACCCGCCGAGACCGCAACCCGCCGAGACCGCAACCCGCCGAGACCGCAACCCGCCGAGACCGCAACCCGGCAGGACTGCGAAACCACGGTTTATTTGTAAAAAACCGGTGGTTTATTGGTAAATATTATGCTGATTTTATTTATTTTATATCCAAAATGTTATATTTAAAAAATATTGAGATTGAATATTATTATAGAATTATTATTACATTTTTGTTAATATTAATTTGTTTTGGTTATTAATATTTTAAGTGTTGTAATTATTATATAGTCTAAAATTTTAAATATTACTTATGTTATTATCATATTTTGAATATTATTATTATTATGTTTTTATATCTAATACAAAGCAAAACTATATCTTATCATGTTAAAATATTACAAATTCTACGGTTATAATTTTAATATTACATTTTGATTACTATTGTGATTTGGTTTTAAATTTTACAAGTGTTTGATATTATTTTTTAAACCAAAATTAGATCTTATGAAGTTATAAGTATTTCATAATACATTTGTTGTTGTTATAATAAAAGGTAAAGTCATTTTTGGATAATTTAGCCGTTCACAGTTTATACTCGTGCGGGCCAGGAGTTGTACAAATGTTTTCAAATTACAATACAAAATAGTAAAAAACTATTACAAACATCATTCATCTTCAGCTTCGTCTTCTTCGTAAGTAAAATCTTCGCCGTCAGCTTCGTTTTCTTCCGCAATTTCTTGTTCAAGTGTATCTTCGTAATCATCCGGATAATCTTCGAAGATGTCGTCTACGTTCACTTCGTCTCTGAACTCTATGTCTTGCATCCTTTTATCCGCCGCTGTCCAATCCTTAACTGCCACAAGCACTCCAAGTGCTTTGCCCGTCAATCTTGTTCTCTTAGTCGTGTATTGCAACCTCGCTTGGCTGAAAGCACACTCACTTGCAACTGTAGACATAGGTATAGCATAAATCTCTTTAACAATCCTGCAAAGAATAGGAAACTCTTCAGTTTTGGTACCCCACCATCGTATGATATCTTCAATACCTTGGTCTTGATAATTCGTAAAGTCAAACCTAGTGGTCCAATATCTATACAACTCATTATCAGATTGAGGGGTTTCTGTAACATTGTTGTTTCGTAACATTGCCAATCGAATATAGTTAGTATTTCTCCCTCTACCCCTATTGTTACTACTGCTTACATTTGTAGATGTATTTGATCTATATCTTGCAGCATACTTATCATAGATATTATACAAACTATCATATATACCGCTAATATATCCTTTAGGGTCAATTGGTTCGGTCGGTGGTATATCTGTAGGAAACCGTACAGATTTATAAAAGCAATCAACTAGCAATTCAAATTTTTCTTTTCGTGAAAAAGGATCTAAAAGGCAAGCAAATGAATAACTATCAGGGATTGGATGAAAATACTTTGTGAACTTATATTCCATTCCAGGCACCATGTCTACGCATGCATAATGTGATCTAAATTCATCCATATGCATGGCAAGATTAGCAATCGTGAAAAGGGCCAAATGAGCATTAGGTTGATTTTGTGAAGAAAAGGTTAGGGTGTTTTCTTTAAAAAGTCTTAAAAATCTTAACATGTGTGCACAAAATTTCCAATGATCTGGTTCAATTGGTGTTTCACGATATGTATTATAAAGCGTCGATATCTCTTCTTTAAAAACATGCGCACGTGCAAGCATTGTGTAAGTAGAATTCCATCTAGTTTCGATATCTAATAAAAGTTTCTTATATTTTTTCCCATTTGAAAGAACAAGTGTTTTAAAAGCTCTTTTTTTAGCAGCGGATGTCGAGCAAAATAGGATCCCATTTTTTATAGGGGTAATATAATCACCCTGAACCTTACGTATTCCTTCTTTCGCAATTAATTGAAGTACGTGGCATAAACATTTGGTGTGAAACAATTTTGGAAAAGGAGGATTGCAATCTGCTATAAGATATGTTATAGCACTAATATTAGAAGATGCATTATCCAACGAAATAGACATAATCTTGTTTTTAATGCCATAAACATTCATGCATTCAGTCATACTCTCCCTAATTATTTGTGCGGTATGCTTCCCAATTGATTCAAACCATATAATTCTCCTTTGGAGGACCCATTGGGCGTCCATCCAATGGAGGGTAACACATATCATATCTAAATCAGTAAAAGTAGCTATGTCACTAGTAATCGAAACATTCCATGGCAAAGTCTGCATAGTTTGAATAATCTCTTTTTTTCTTTGTAAATAATATTTAAAGGCTAGCGATCGCAAAGAGGTACGTGGAATGCGTGTTGCCTGTGGGTTTACCCCAACTTGCATCCAATTTTCGTATCTCCAAGAATCCCCAAAACTAAATGGTTGTAAACTACCGACTGCATAAATCATTGTTGCTTCCCTATACGTATCGTGGTTAAACTCAAAAGGAAGACCTGTTTGAGGGTTCGTGCAAACATTAGTTGGGTTAGGTTTTGTAGGATCATATATTTCATGTTTCGATAAATGTTTTACCATAGTGCTAGTGCCCATATTTCTAGATCCACTTACGTGAAGATAACGTTTATTGCACTCTTTACAATAACAAAACAAACCATCTTCTGATAGAGTATAGTGTTTCCAAATCCAAGATGTTTTCTTACGAGATCTCCCCCCACTAGTACTTCCACCACCACTTTCGTGGGAGGAGAGTGTGTCAACGTGAGGGAATTCTGTAGAAAAATCATCCATGGTATTGAGATCCACATTAGATGGTGGGTTTATCCCAGTATTTCTACGTTTTGAATTCATTTTAAAACTAATAACAGTTTTTTTTCAAATATGCAATAAAATACTAATAATAAAATCACAATTTAGACTAATAACAAGATATAACAACTAAATTTAGACTAATAACAAGATAGAACAACTAAATTTAGACTAATAACAACTAAGAAACAATTTGCGGAAAAACAAAAATCAAACAATTTCGAAAGTAGGAGTAGAATAAGTAAAATAACTAATTGTAGTTTTCTAGAACTTATCGAACAAATAGATAGATTTAGAGAGAAGTAGAGAGTTGTTTGAGAGGTGTGAGTATTGGTGTTGGGGTCTCCTCTACTTATAGGGGAGACCCAAAAAAAAAAAAACCGAAAAAAAAAAAAAAAAAAAATCGCCCGGACCATCCGGATGGGCGTCCGGATGGTCCGGACACATGATCCGGGGCATCCGGACAGTTTCGCCCGGACGCCCGGACAGACAATTCGGACCATCCGGACGCCCATCCGGATGGTCCGATTGGAACCGGGGCATCCGGACGATCGTCCGGATGCCCCGGTTCAACCAACGGCTAGTTCAAACGAACTAGCCGTTGGCAACGGCCAAAAGCGGACCATCCGCACGCGTGGCCGGATGGTCCGCTTGATGACGTCATGCTGACGTCATCAAACGGCTAGTAGAAAAAAAAAAAAAAAACACAAAATTACCCTATAAATACACCCTACATCCTCCTATATTTTTCACTACAAATCTCTCCCTCTCCACTACAAATCTATCCCCTCTCTCTACTACACTTCTCTAAATTTTTTTTATATTTTTCAAACTCTATTTAAATTTCAGGTTTCGCAAATGTCTTCGAAAACAAAAAAGAATGCTCGTAAAGGTGGACGTAGTGAACCAACCACTTCCGAATTGAGAGAGGTGGAAGAAATGTTGTTGCATACCATGGAGCATGAGGTAACGGAGAGCGAGACTATCGAACATCGCCCCGAGGGGGAGATTCGCATCCGTAGTAATCAGCAAGGAGGTCGAGGTGTAACAAAAATTTGGTCTGGTATGTTTCTGAACTACGAGGAACTGATCCAAATAGAGGGTATGCAAAATTTTTTCAAACTTATTGAGCCTACTAATGGCCAAGGTTGGATGAATCTAGCTAGATTCAAATGTGATTGGTATATAGAACTAGTGCGAAAGTTTTATTCCACGGCTAGATTAATCGAAAATGATCCAAGAGGTTTAGGATTGAATTGTTTGATTGATGGTAAAGACATTAGTTTTTTTGAAACTGATTTCTACGATCTTTTTTCCGTTCCAACCCATGATATCTATACCGGTAATAAATTACCTCCCATTAGTTATCGCCCTACGATATGGAGTGCTGATTGGCCTTTGTCTTACGAAGAAGCGGTAGAGATTCTTACTTGTCCTGGTGCGGAAGCTCCGGAAATTAGCGGTAAATTTCGAGCCATGCGGGGTAATTTGGATGGTATTGGGAAATTAGCTTTGAAATTGGTAAATAGTATATTTCTTCCACCTAGTAACAATGATTCGCAGCTTTCATATATTCAAACATTTGTTACTGCTTTTATGATTCGAAATCAGGGAATAATTAATTTACCCAGCTTGATGATTCGAAATATGGCTGCGAGGTGTGGTACGGATAAACTACCTTATGGGATGATATTGAGTAAATTGCTTGTTTCGAAAGGAGCTGATGTGAGTATGTACACTCCGGTGAAGGTGAGGCCGACTAGTGCTATAGGTAGAAACTCTTTGCGTTTGCAGGAAATATACTCTTGGGATGGAGAGTTGATTTCGAAATTAGAGGCATGGAACCACCATAGAGAAGACTTGAATCAGATATATATTGCGAACGGTCTTACAAAACCGCCAAATCCACCTACTCAGTATCGAGTTGAGGCTGAAGTGTCTTTCGATCCAAATGCTAGTGGTTCTTCGCGAGTACCGCCACAACAAAGACGAACCGATCGCGAATTTGCTGAGTTTGCGCATACTCAACAAATGGTTTGGCATGATGATTTTACAAAATGGCAAGGTGAATTTCAAAATTGGCAGGGGGGGGTAAATGACCAGCTTAGCCAGATACAGCAGTGGCAAGTAGGGGTGAATGATCAACTTGGTCACCTCCAGCAGTGGCATGGTCAATACGAGCAGTGGCATGGTCAATACGAGCAGTGGCATCATGGACAAGATCAATGGAATGAGCGATTTGCAAACTCTCAAGCCCAACAGTCGGAGTATATGCGACAGATGATGGAGAACATGCATTTGCAAGGTCCATCACCTAACAACAACAACAACGATGAAGCTCCTTAGTTTTTCGCAATTGATTTTCATTATCGTTGTAATGTTTTTCTTTTTTATTTGATTGGAAAACTATGTTACTTGTTTGGTTTTTATTTTTAATGAATTGTTTGTTTTGCTTCTATTTTTTATTAAATGTTATTTAAATCACTTACCTAGCTTTCAATTTTTATTTTGTTCTTTACAACTTACAAGTAATTTATGTTTATGCATATAAACTTCTAATATTGAATAGTTCGAAAATACAATAAACTATATAATTCATCTAACCATAAACACTTCAAGCTTGAAAGAATCTAAAGAATCACCTAATAATTTAAAATTTTAATACAATTATATGTCTAATAGGTATATATTATTTAATAGTAATATATTATTCAAACGTATCAAAATCAAATTACAATTATTTTTTTAAAATATAATTGATGATTATAAAATTTCGATTAAAATGATAACATATTTAAATTAAAATACATGAAATAGAATAATTAACTCAATTATTGAAATTAGATTCAATTAACACTTACAAATTAATTTTAAATAACATTATAATATATTCTGATAAACGGTTCTTAAATGGTTAAATGGTTTGGCTGATGGTTTGAACTGGTAAACGGCTCTTAAATGGTTCGTCTGGTGGTTTGAACTGGCGGTTTAACTGTGAAACTGGCCCATTACGACTGCAACCCGCCGAGACCGCAACCCGCCGAGACCGCATAAGGAGCAACCCGCCGAGACCGCAACCCGCCGAGACCGCAACCCGCCGAGACCGCAACCCGCCGAGACCGCAACCCGCCGAGACTGCAACCCGTGGTTCAGACTTAAACGGTGCGGGTTGGTGCTGGTTCAAACCGTTTGACACCTCTAATAGTCACACATATTTTGCTGAATGTACAACCTTTTATTTATATTCTTTATTATCTCTTATTGTTCTTTTCATTCTTTTCCAAAAATGTACATCTAATAAAATCCATTTAAAGTGTCAATTTTTAATATTTTTTGTTTAAAAAAACTAAAAAAATTAATTCGAAAACACGTCACTAGTTAAATGGATACTCGTGGAACTTTGAGAACCCAACACGTAAATTGAATTTCTTTTAAACAAACAGGAACGATTCAGAAAACCGATGAAATTAGAGAGTGAGATGAGTAATAAAAGAGCAAGTGGGACCTAGTCTTTTTCAACTTTCTTACTACTTTTGTATATCTTTTTGCACTTTTCTAATCAAATGTTCTGTCTGTATGCAGGTACCCACCCAATACCTATCCATCTACTACTAATAGAACTCACACAAACACAAAGAGAAAGAGAAGAACATTAAAAAAAAAAATTCAATCTTTTTTGGGTTCTTTACGAAAAAATTGAATAATTTTGATTTGGAACAGAGCAGATATCTACAGATCTTCAAGGTACTTTTTTTTTTAAAGTTTACTTTTGTGTTTGTTTGTTGTGTTTATTGATGACTTATTGATGCCATGTCTGTTTATCTTTCTACAAGTGAGTAGTTACTTATGTTTTTCTCTATTAGATCTCTTAAACTTGAGAACCAAGAGTTGGAGATGATAATTAAGGATTGATTTATAAAGGTTGATTTGTTGCGATTTGTTGGATTGTTTAAAGAAATACTAAAACTTATCCAAGACTTCTGATCTGATTGTCAACCTGTGTTATGTAACTAAAGAGATTCTATATTGACACAAAAAAAATCACTTTTTTTATGCTAGATTGTGGAGGCTACAGAACCCTCAAAGCCAATAGGCTGTGGTTTAGGTTAGGACAATATCTTAAGAGGACAAGTGATTTAGGAAGATGGGTTATTCATGTGATTTCTGCGGTGAGCAACGGTCGATGATATATTGCCGGTCAGATGCTGCTTGTTTATGTTTATCATGTGACCGAAATGTTCACTCTGCTAATGCCCTATCGAAACGCCACTCTAGAACATTAATATGTGAGAAGTGCAATACTGAACCTGCTTCAGTTAGATGTGTCGAAGAGAAACTTTCCCTTTGTCAGAACTGTAACTGGTCGAGTCATGCTCCTTCAACTTCAGCTTCAACTCATAAGAGACAATCAATCAACTGTTACTCCGGTTGTCCTTCAGCCGCGGAACTGGCGTCTATCTGGTCATTTGCATTTGACAACGCTGACACAAAAGTTGCTGGTGATTCAGAGGAGACTGATGTTCAGAATATCGAAACATTGATTCAGAATTTAGATCAGCTACCTGAATCATCAAAGGTAACTAGCTATTGTCTTAGTTGTGATTGTCCTTCCATCTTAATTTAGTTTTTTAAGAAAATATTTCCACTTTTATAGGAATCGCCTGAGACGTGTGAAGTCAGAAATGAAGACACTAATATGGATGATGGAGAGGATTTAAATCGGGTAGACTATGATGGGTTCTTTGGTATGACTATGAATCATTCTCAAAAGCTTTTCGAGAATGGTGGAATAGGTAGCTTGTTTGGGACTAAGGCCATGTCCGCTACTGATTCGCTTGATAGCTTGTATGGGACGAAGACAATGTCTGCTGCTGATTCAAATTGTCAGAGTGCAGCTGCTGAGGTATAAATTTTTAAGAATTGATTGAACGAACGTTAGAACAATGATTTCTGTCCCAAATTAATTTAGACATTAGGTCTTAAATTTGAGCTCCAGTTTCTTTGTTGATGGTTCATAGTCCTTTCCAATATGTGATTCATGTTTCTTGATATCCAGGTTTCTTCAGCCGCATTGGCCAATACAACAACCCAGCCAGCATACAGCAATGACTCCACAATGAGTACTAAAACCGAGCCCATACTTCCTTCTGCTGCATCCAAGGCAATTCATTCCAGCGGCGTAAGCAGAGACAATGTTGCTACAGATTACCAAGATTGCGGAGTTTCATCAGCTATTCCAATGGGTGAACCTCCATGGTCTTCTCAGCGTCCTGACATATCCTTCCAACTCCAATCAACAATCCGTACGGACGCTGTTAAGCGTTACAGACAAAAGAAAAAGGAACGCAAGTAAGTAACATTTTAAAGCACTGAAGTACAAAATAAAATTATTCGTTATATAATTTTAGAATTTGTCTTTTCTTTCCACGAAAGACGACTAAAGCTTAAACTACCGATTTTAGGTTTGAGAAACAAGTGAGATACACTTCTCGGAAAGAGAGAGCTGATGTGAGAAGACGAGTGAAAGGGCGATTCGTCAAAGCTGGAGAAGCTTATGACTATGATCCACTCTCTGATCTTGATATTCATAGGAGTATACTTTCTAGGCAGACCTAGAATCAAACAAAATTTGGACGATCTTGTTTTCAAAGATAGAAACAGCGTGCCTCTTTTGACATACCTCGCCATTGTACATAAGGGCATGCTTTTTCTTGTCGGTGTAAATTCATTTACATCGATACTAAAATTTGTAGTTCTGGATCAGCTCGACTATTCAAACTAAATTTACTTAAGCCTAAAACCGTTAAGTTATAGTAAGCCGCGTGTATCTGGTTTTTGTTCGATCTTCAGCTATATCATCTGTATCAAAAGTTGTATTTCCTTAAGTTTGGAACCTATTTTGGTATGTAAACTGGATTCGGATCCATGTATGTATGTAGAAGTTAGAGTGTATTATTATGTGGCGTAGAGTAGATCAGACAGGAAAGTTTCAGTTTGCAGTTTTGTCCTTCTTGAAGATGTATATGCATCATTCTGCTTTACATCAAATTGACAATAAATGTGAAAGAAATTGAGATGTTTCCTGAGGTTTTGTTCAGGTTCGATTAGTATGCCGAGTAATTTAAAATATCTCATGGGGGATGTACCTGAGTTAAGTCGACCCGAATGATAACTAGGTTGTTAGGGATTCGTCAAACAAAAATAAAATTATATTTCAAGCTTGGTGATAATAATAACAATAAAAAAATCCCAAGTTATAAGACTTGGCGGACATGGCAATAATCCATTTACAGAAGAATATTACATATTTTTTTTCACTGTTACAGAGCGGATTCACACATAAGGTATGATGTATCTCAATATTTTTTTATGTGTATTTATTATTATTATAATAAAATTAGACAAGTTTGATTTTTCTTTTTTATAATTATTTGTTTTCGACAATAATCGATATACGATTAAACGAGCCTATGAAAGAACGATCTAATCGCTATGTACAAGACGAGCAACAAATAGAAAAACGTAACAAAACCAAGCATATAAGATGATATTTAATGTGATTTGGATTGTGAAAAAATCCTAAGTCCACGGACAACCGACACTCTTTTATATAAGTAGGTTACAAAAAGACTTTTGAAAGACAAAGACATAAGGACTCAATCACTCTTTTTAACAAAAAATAATGTGATCCATATAACCCTACTTTCGGTGTTTATTTCTCATATCACTTATCTCTCAAAAGACTTAGAGCTATTTCACTCTCTCATGAAATATCTTATAACATAATTTTTTTCCCTATAATTATAGCCACATCACATCACATTACATCATTAATTATAACATGTTCTTCTATTTGTAGGTTTAGAGAAAACTCTAATTCTTCATCACACGCTCCAAATTAAATCATGTTAATCAACAACTGAAATAACTTAATACTTTATTAATATAGGAAAACAAAATTAACATAGGAGACCTAGTAAATAGAATACTCTTCAGCCTACTGCTGTTACGATCCAGTGCGTTTCTGATCAGAGTGGTGCTTCAGATCAGTTTGCTTCGATCATCCTACTTCGGCCAACGTGCTTCGACCAGTCTTGCTTTGACCGACCTACTTTGATCAGTCATGATGCGACTCAATACATGTTTCCTTCGATCCAATGGTCATTAGTCTTCTACAACTTGTATCAGCCCTTAGGATCAGTAAACGCGTCTATAACTATGTCATGGCTCAAGCACTAGAGAGTTTCAACAATTATTGCCTATACATCCATGTAATTATTTAATAAATCCTCTGTTGACGAGTAACTTATAGCCTACACCTAACAATTCTCCACCTAGACTTATGGTAACTCAAGTATTGGTGGCACCAAATGTTTTACTGTTTAGAGAACAGCTCACCCGTATCCCAGACTTGCACCATTTCCATGCAGTCCGTGAGCTTTTAAATCAGTATACATTGGCCAAAGCATCCGAAGGATTTTCCTCGTTAGCAATCTTAGCCACCTTCACTTGCTCATTCTCCACCACACATCTGATGAAGTGCATCTTAATGTCTACATGTTTAGTTTGCCCATGGAACTTCAGATTTATCATTAAATGAGTAAAACTAGTATTGTCAAAAAATAATACCACATCTTGCTCCACCCTAGTGAGTTCACTCAACAATCCATTCAACCAAATAAATTTTTTTCGGCTTCCGTAGCATCTATATACTCGGGTTCAGTAAACCACAGTGCAACAACCTTCTGTATACAAGACTTCCAACTAACCACTCCTCCAAATATAGTAAACATATAACCCAAAGTAAAATTTCTTGTATCGACAAAACTAGATAATTGGATTCCAATACCCCTTCAGCATTATATCACATGTATCCTTCTGACTGTAACACAACCGTATACTAGCAAAGACTTTCAATTATCTCATGAGCCATTTGAGTGCATGCCGATGTAGATTTCATGGATTTGACATGAATCTACTCACAACACTTACGATGTACAAAAGATCAAGTCTTGTGAAAATCATAGCATATATAATGCGACCAATAGAATTGGCATAAAATATCTCAAGTATGTACTTCTTATGTGTTGCTTTGGTTGGTGCTTGAGTGACACTGAGTTTGAACTATGATTATAAGAGATTAACATTATCTTGGTCTGTCACCAGTTTAAGAATAATATCCCGAATATCTTCTAACTATATAAGAAGAGGTTGTGCATTTTAAAGCAGTTTGAAATGGTTCTCTGCAGATTTTCCAATTACAGATTGATCTGTGAGTCATTGATCTCCTTCTAAAATACCATAAATTTTATTTCTTTTTATTCTTTTTTGACATAGTTAGAAGAACTTAGAGTTTCTATCTCCATATTTCATCCATTTCACCCCATATTTGTGTTCCCAATATGTTTCTTCTATAGCAAAAAGTTGTAGGTGTATAGCTGATGGAAACTAATGTCGAAACAAAGTCATCCGCTGTCAGAAATCACAAAGAGAAAAAATATATAGTGTATACAAACCCTAACCCTAGTTTAGAGTATAAGAGACTTTGAGAATAAATAATCTCTAAATTTGATTCAAAAAGTGTGTCGGGGTTTAAGATCCTCTTATAAAGTGCTTGAAACCATATGCCGAAATTCCTAATATAAGTGATATAGGTAGACTTCCAAGTGTGAGTTGTTTTTAGGTGAGTACCGATCTATTACTGAATTATCAAAGCATCTTATAAAGTAATTTGAGCTTCTGAGTCTGAATTAATTAGAGCATTAACAATTTCAATTCTTGTTTCATCTTTAATTAGAATCACCAGTTTTTTATTTTCCTTGGGATTTCGAATATTTGAATTGCTTGAGTTGATTGATGTCTGATTGTTTTGAGGAGTAACTTTGGAGTATGATTATTTGATAATAATAGATATGATTTTGGGAGCCCAAAATTTAACTGGTGATAAAGGTTTTTTTCTCAATATTTGTTGGCAAAGTTTGATCTTACTGTAAGATGTTAACCTTGGGATTGTTTTCTTTGGTTTGGGTAGTTTTCTTGCAATCCATTATGTTATGACCTAGGTTATGAAATTCGTTACTATAGAAATGTATATTATTATATTTTTATATATTTCCAAAAACCATCTTATTGCAAGAGATCTATGTTATCTTCAAATCTAACCCAGACTCTACATACATTGAATCTTGGCTCTGATTTTTGGTGGAACCGAGACTTTTAAGTGTTTGACTAATTAGTTGGAAATATATAAGATGTCTTCTTCATTATAAATGAATTTCGAAAAGTTATGGAAAGATATTCATACTGGTGTAATTAAGGATTCAATTCTAAAATTAAAGTAGAGGTTCCATTTCAGTAATTTCATGGAGAACTTTTTGATTAATTATATAGTTATTTTCTAAAGTTTGAATAGTTTTCAAGCTTATCAAATTCTATCAAAATATGTGTAGGATCCCATATAGAGAGGTTGAATTCTCCAACAAAACAAAGCTCGTGAATTTGTTTTGAATAGATTTCATCATGTGTCTGTCATGAGAAAATTTACTGATCAAAATATATTTCGATTTTCATAATAGTTATTTGTCCTTAGCTGAGAAAATTATGGCTGGAAAATTAATTTTTTTATGAATGGGAGGATTTGATGTGATGAAATCATTATAATTAAAGATAATAACTTCTGTAAAAGATCTTTTTAACTGAGGTTGCTTGTGTTGATGGTTATGTTTGAGGGTGGTGTTTAATGAGGGCTGATATTTTGATAAAGTAGTAGGTGGCGAAATGCATTGTTCGGATCTAGTGAAAGTGTTGGCTGAATTCATTTAGAGTCTAGTTTGGATCGAGACAATGGTGGAAAGGTGGATGCATTCAAATCTTGAGAATTTTGTAATGATGATGACAATCTAGTCTTGAATAAATAAGAAAAATATGTGAAAGTAGTGGTGAGTGGAAGAGAAGAGCGAAGTAGAGAAGGTACCTCCTCCAATTATCTCGTAGTCGACACAGTAAAGATAAAGGTTAGGACAAATAGGTTTTTTGTGGATTTCAAAATATCTTTATACTTCGAATTTCATCATATTTTTACTTAATTATGTTTTAGTTTTATATTTTATAATGTTTGTATTATTTTCATAAGTTATATTAAATATTTTTATATTATTCATATTAAAAAAACATAAAATTTAGAGCTAAATTTTAGATAACATAAATAAAAATTGATAGATATATTTAAAATAGTTTTGTAAAGAAATAAATTTGATGTATTTGATCAAATTGACAAAAAAGTGTTACAATGTAATATTCAATTTTCAATTAAGAAAAATAATTTTAGTGTGTAAGTAACTTGTTTGTTATTTTGGTGAAGTACACGCTCTCATAAGTAGTCTCCTATGTTATGTATTTCATAGTTGAATAAAATATATAAAATAAAGATTGTGCTAAATACCATTCAAGATTAAAAATCAATATTATTATCCTTTTAAGATCTATATATTCATGTATTTATGAGAAACATCCATTTCACTCAAATATTTATTATACAAGACTAAAGAATACTATAAATATCCTTAATTATATAAAAGATTTTATGTTTTTTACTTCACCATATTTTCTCGCTTTCTCTTCAAAACGTGAATAAAATAGTATCCTAATATTATAGATGAAGATTCAGTTTTATACTTGATTTTTAATTTTTCTTTAATTTTTGTATGATTTTGATTATGTTTTACTTGATTTTGAAATTCGATTTTGGATATCTATTTAGATAAGTCGATTTGTGTGTTTAAGTAACTCGATTTTTATATCAAAATAAGTAGCTCGAGATCTGTTTTATTTGTGATTTCTGGTATTCTTCTAGTATTATGTCGCTAATGAAGTGTAATTGTTGTATTTCAGTAAGGTTTTCGTCAATTTTAGTGTGTTTGTGTGTTTTTGGAAAATTATATTCGAGTGAGGGTTCAGAGTTTAAACCTAATAATATGGAGTAAGAAGATGCAAAACCCATTTTATTATACGTACTAATAGCTGCAAAACATGTTTATTCTTTTGGACGACTAGATACAAAACCTGTTTTTTTATAGATACAGAACGTTGGTGTAAATTATATTTTTTTTATAATTCAAAACATATCATGAATGGTACTATTTTTATTCGTCTTAAAAAAATAAAAACAATTGTATTTTTGGATTTTTTTTCTTGTGAGTTACGGTAAAAAAGATACTAACTTTTTAATTTTTAATTTTTAATTTTAGAGTGTAGACGAAAAATACGACTGAAGAAGATACAAAGCCTTGTTTTTCCTAGATGCGAAACCTTTGTAAGTTTGTAGTGGTAAATGCGAAACCATCCAATTATGATAGATGCGAAACCAGACAAACTATGATAGATGCTAAACCAGATCAACTATGACAGATCCGAAACCATTCATATGATAGACGCGACACCATAAAATGAGAAACGAGTGTAAAATATTAACTTTAAAAAAAATCAACACATATCATGAATGATACTAGATTTGTTCATCTTAAGAAAACAAAACCATTGGTATTTTCAGATTTTTCTTTCCGAATTACGGTTTAAAAGATACGGACTTTTAAAATTTTAAATTTATAGTGTAAACGTAAAAGATGCGAAACTTCTTTGTTTTGCTAGATGCGAAAAAACGGTTTAAATTTTGTACTAGTAGATGCAAATCCAAGCCCACTATAATAGATGCTAGATATGAATGCCCACAATGATAGATGCTAGATGCGAAACCAACCCACTTGAATAGATGCAAAAGTATATAATGAGAAACTTGTGTAAAATATATTTTTTAAAATAATTCAAAACATATCATGACTGGTACTAATTTTGTTCGTCTAAAAAAACAAAACCAATAGAATTTTTGGATTTGTTTTTTAGTTACATTTTAAAAGATATGAACATTTAAAATTTAAAATTAAAATAAATAAATAAAAGAGAATCAGTCGAGTTGTTTGCGGAATTTTATATAGAAAAATATTTTAGGTATAAAATCAATTAATTTGTTTTTTGATCTTTTATACGTAATAAGTTTATTGGATGAGTCTTAAACGATACGTTATTCGTTAAAATTATAAATCTTTTTATTATTTTGAATTTGTATTTTATGCATTGCTCAACATGATCAAAAGTTGACGAATATGGACGTTAATAAAGACTCATCCCTGGTATGGATTATTTTGGTCTAAGGGTAGTTTTGTCAGGTATTTTGTGATGTTTCAAGGGTATTTAATGTTTAAGTGGGTTGTAGTGAGAGATTTGAGCTGTCTGGTTGTAATAAATGCTCATTACCCTCATTAATGAAAGTGGTTGGGTATTTATACACTTAAGTATTGGCCTCATGGGTTTTCGGGTCAAACTCATGAAACCGGGTCGAATTCAAAGACTCATTAGTTTATTAAGCAGGTTGGTAATTAGCTTAGTCATAACGTGATTAGTTTTTAATACTTTAGTCCTGTTCGGATGGTTCAGTGGGTAGTTTTTGTCCGAATTACCCATGTCTGGTTTCTACAGTGAGTGGTGAGAAAAACCGGACTCATCAGTAGCCCCTTTTTAGGTTATATTCGAAGGCCTTTGACAAGACCTAAAAAATCGCTCATGAGCACCTGTAATAATGTCCGGACAGATTTCGATTTGTATAACGGATTTATCCGGACTGGCAAATCTCTCAGAAGCTCAACGGGTTTGCCATAGATCGTGGGACACGTGTCCCCTCCTGATTTGCCTCACCAGCCGTTGTTCTACTAGAATGTCGCTCCCACTAACCTTAAAAAGTAACCTCTTCAATTAATGCTGGTGATGTCAACGCCGTCTTTAATCATTACTCTATCTTTTCGAATTCTCCTAGGTTTCAAGGTATCTTTTATTTCTTTAGTATAAATTAAATCACTTTTCACTGTTTTACCATCTTCAACATCTTTTCACTTCTAATCTTCAGAGCTTTTATCTCTCTTCTCCAAAAATGCATTTTAGTGTAAGTTTATGTTTACAGCAAGAAACGCTCTAGTAAAAGGTGGGTGGCTGAATCTGTCGGAGTTAGAGAAAGAACAAAGGGTCGAACGAGAAAATCGCATTGCAGCAGGCCTCCCAGTCTCTCCTATTGACAAACCTGAAACACCAACCTCAGAGCCTGATCGAGGTTCGTCTTCTGCCAGGAGCTCCAAACCTAGAAGGTTATTTCAACCTAGTCTTTCACCGATTATCTCAGGCTCATCGGTCCAGGAGTCGGAGCCTATGGTTGAACAAGAGCAAGTAGTTACAAGTGCTAGGAGACCCTCTACATTCATAGCCATGGGATCGGATGCTGACGTTTCCCCAGAAAAGCTAAACCTTCGACGAAGAGGCCGCTTAGTAAAAGGTCAGGCTGTTGCTCCACAGTCTAAATCTCCAAAATCTGTGCCTTCTAAATCTGGGGCCAAAGACAAAATTTACGGGTCAGAAGCGCCCATTAAAGTTCCTAAGGACAAATTGTCTGGTCCGGAGGCCACCAGTTCAAGCCTTCGAAACGAACCCTCCGGATCTGAGCCCCAACCGGACTCCAGACCACAAAAAGAAAGCAGCGCTCAACCATCCGGACAGCTTAATGAGCCAACCACTAATACTTCTCTCCCAAAAACAGCTGATAACCCTTCCATGGTAATGGAAGACGTAATGGAGGATAGTGTTGAAGAAGCCCCTTTGAGATCGATGTCTCAGGGCAGACAAGTGGGACCACTACTGTCAAGAAAAATAAGGGAAAAGAGAAGCTATGCTTGAAACACCCAAACCTGCCGGAGTGCCTCGTTGGAAAAGTGGGACCGTGCTTCCACAAAGTGAGTGTGAAATATTTACTAGCCATGCTGAAGATTAATTATGCTTTTATTCACACAACTGAACTAGGCCGGACCCGGACGAAGTGGGGGATCCCAGAAAATATTAAAGTGAGGATACCGGTCGATCCGGAGACGCCAATGGATTGCAAGCTCAGTGAGATAGTTTTTTTCACAGAGTTATTCAACTGGGGGCTTAGGTTTCCCTTGGACCCAGAGATTGTCAGATATTTCCATCTGATAAAGCTCTGCCCAAGCCAACTGAGTCCCAACGCTTGGTACACCCTTATGGCCTGCATCATGGCCTCCCGGCTCTCCGGAATCCCGCTTCCGATGGAGTAATTTGCTGTTGTGGCCAGCCTTTGCAGAAACCATATCATCCCCTTTTACCATTACAATATGGGTGACAATTACAAAGCGGTGAATGACTTGCTTGAGTCGGAGAAGAACTGGAAGACTCAATTTTTGTTTATCAGTGATGCTTGGGAGAATGGGAGGAAGATTAAAGATAGTGACAATCCAAGCATGCTTATCAGCAGATGGAAGAGCACATGTATACATTTCATTACATCTTTCTATCTTTTCTTATAATAAGTTTGTTTATTTAACTCCTCTTCTTTTGTTTTTTGGAAATGCTGCCGAAGGAGTTCAATGACTACTTAGAGGAGGGGTAGACTACTTGTGCCAAGCTAAATGCTTGGACTGCTGAGAAATGGGGAAATCGCTTCCACAACTATTTTACCGGAGACAACTTGGTAAGATCTCATCTCTGGAATACAACCGGCCGAAGAGATTTGTCTTGGGAGGAATTAACCACTCCACCCCCTCCGGAGGTGATTCTTCAGAAGAAAGATGCAAAGGATGGAAAGCTAGCCTTTCCGGGCAGAGCTAAAGCCCCAAGAAAAATGAAGGGCAAGAAAGGCAATGCTAAGCAAGACGTGGCTGAGGTCAATCCAGGTGATATTGAGGAAGCTGTCCCAACAAACTAGGAGGAGCAGGACCAAGGAAGGATTGATGCTGCTTTGCTACAAGTGGTAGAAAATGAGAGTACCAAAGTGGCAGTTGGATCTCCAAAGCCCCCAAAAGCTCCCAGGAAAGATCGAAAACGGGGAGCAGAAGGTGGAGATATGGAAGCTAAGAAGAAGGAAACCTCAAAGGGAGATGAAATTGCTCTCTTGCCTTCGGAGTCTCTTCTTCCGGTCGACCCAACAGACCCAACTCAAACATAGGAAATCCCAAGTGACTTTCACACCGGAGAGGGCGTTGGAGGGGACTTTCACACTAGAGAGGGCGACGGAGGGGACATCAACATTGATGGGGTAGACATTAGTGGCCTTCAAGGGATTTTCCTTTACTCCGGAGACCTTTAGAAAGATGACTTTGCTGGCCCTTACCCCCCCAAGCTCTTCGAACATAGTCACTTTCAATGGTAAATCTTTTTATGTTTCAGGAGAGAATGATATGGTGACCCACTCCTTGTTGAACAATATTCAACCGGTGCTCAACTTGCAGAAGAAAGTGTGAAACCAGTCAGCCATCATCAACACACTCAATTCTGACAAGGAGAGTTTGTCTAACAACCTCCTTACTGCCAACCAGAGTCTTGAGGCATTAAAGAGAGAAAATGAGGAGCTGAAGAAGGGGAAGGAGGACTTGGCCACCAAGCTGGCCACTTCGGAAGGGGTTGTGAAAGAACTTCAATCCAAATTTTCTGACTTGGAGAAGAATATTTCTACTTTAAAAGAGGAGGTGAAGGCCAAAGACAACATCATTCAGACTCTGACTAGCGACAAAATTTCGCTTGAGGATGCCGTGTCTAAGGCCTAGCAAGAAAAAGAAGACTTGGTAAAGGAACAAGAAAAGACAATCCAAACCAGGATTAATGCATACACCAACAAGGTGATAAACTCCCAAGAAGAAAGGTATGTCGAAGTCAAATCGGACATGGTCTTGCTCTTTCATGAGAAATTTCTGAAGAGGACACTGGGAGATTTATGGCGATTCGTGGAATACGAAGACCTCCCTCACCACACCATGGCTGATGGTGACAAGCACGGTTACTCCAGCGGTTGGGATGATACCACTGATGAAGATGAAAGGACTGGAGAGAGTCCAGATGAGGAGATCAAAGACCCCAAGAAGAAACCAAGTGAGGCTGGGTCATCCAAGAAAGCTCAGCGTTGAAGTTTTAACCATATTTTTGTTTAATTTTTGTGACTAAAGTCCTTGGATGGCCAAGGAAATTTTGTAACCGTATCTGGCCCTTGTTCGGACAAACCTTATCTTTGAAACTCTAAAGTCCTTGGATGGCCAAAGCATTTTACATATTTAATATCATTCCCCGGTATCTGCCGGGCAGTTTCATTTTACACAACTCTTATATTGTTTTATAGTTTTCCAATTTTGATGATTCATATTTAAATGGCATTTGAATATTTTAAAGTGAGAGTGTTTAAATTCTCCGATGAAAAGTGTTTAAATGGTCATCACTCCATCGAATTAATCCGATCTAATAGTTAGACTATTTCGAATTTTTCAAGAAGGCATCGAACTTTATTAAAAAACCTAGACACCTCATTAAAACCTCCCCGCGCCACTAGGGTAGGAAAGAGTATGCCCTCAAATATTTACATGAATTTTAAACAAGTAAATGTTTACATAGTCTTTATTCTAAATACAACCGAAGGTGTTCAATGTTCCAGGGGTGATTTAAAATTCTTCTATCTTTATCTTTGAGCCTGTATGTCCCAGGTTTAAGCTTTTCAGTGACCACATAGGGTCCTTCCCATGTTGGAGCTAGCTTTCCGAACTGCTTCTCCTTGGTGTGTATGAAGCTTTTCTCAGCACCTTATCACCTGATTGAAAATCCCTGCTTTTGACTTTGGAATAAAATCTGCTTCTCAAACCCTGATAATGTGTGGCTTTAAGGTGAGCATTGACTCTTCTTTCTTCCATCAAGTCAAGCTGGCTTCTGATTGCCTCTTCATTAGCTTGTTCGGAAAAATGGTGGACTCAAAATGAAGGGAGTTTGGCCTCTATGAGAGCTATTGCATCCATACCATATACTAAAGCAAATGGGGATTCTTGTGTCGCAGCCCCGGGAGTGGTCCGGCAAGCCCATAAGACTTCTTGTAGATAACTTGGCCACTTTCTAGCAGTCCCTTCTAGATTCTTTTTAAGACCGAACAGGATGGTTCTGTTAGCTACTTCAACTTGACCATTTGCTTGTGGGTGAAAAAGAGAAGAGAAACAGTGTTGAATTCCTCTAGAGGCACATAAATTCTCCACATCCTTGTTATCGAACTGTGGCCTATTGTCTGTGGTTATCTTTTGTGGAATCCCAAATCTGCAGCAAATATTAGATAGGATGAATTTTATCACAGATTTCGAAGTAGTTCCTGCCAATGGGGATGCTTCAATCCACTTTGAGAAGTAATCAATAACAACTATTATAGTCCTGCATCCTCCGGATGCCATGGGTAGAGGTCCCACCAAATCTAGCCCCCCAACAAGAAAAATGTATTGGCTCACAAATTGACTCTAATAGGACAGCTGGGGTATGAATTTCATTACTGTATCTTTGGCATGGATCACACTTTTTTACCAATTCTTTGGCATCTTGCATTATGGAGTGCCAATAGTACCCAGCTAACAAGACCCTTCTGGTTAGAGCCCTGAACCCACAGTGTGCTGATCCCTCACCATCATGTAATTCGGAGAGCATCATTTGGGACTCTTCAAACCCCAAACATCGTAAAATAGGCCTACTAAAGGATTTTTTGTAAGGAACATCTCTTAAGATGACAAAACCACGAGCCTTATATTTTACTTTTCTTGCTACTACTTTTTCCGGAGGCAAGACACCATCTGAGAGGTACTAGAAAAGAGGAAATCTCCAATCTTGAGGCTGACTTACTTGTATATTTAAAATTTCTTCTTCCTTGTTCTAACTGAGTTGAATGGATAGGCATTCTTGCACATGAATCCATGGATATGACTCAGAATAGGCTATGGTTGGCAAGGAATCTGCTAACGTATTATCTGTTCGGGGTATGTGCTCATAGGTGATGTTTTTGAAATTATGCGCCACTTCTTTAAGGACAAATAAATATTTAACCAATTGGTCCTTTTTAGCCTCAGATTGGCCTTGTGAATGATGGATTAGAAGTTGGGAATCGCTCATCAACCTGATTCTTTTGGCTCCACAAATTAGAGCTAATTTCAAGCCTACTATAGCAGCTTCATATTCGGACTCGTTGTTGGAAGCCCTGAAAGCGAAACATATAGATTAATACATTTTGTCGCCGTATGGAGAGGTTAAACATATTCCAGCACCACAGCCCATGGTACTTGACCCTCCATCAGTCCGGACAACCCATACTTTCTTAGTTTTTTCAACTGCTGCTTGTCCGGCGTCCCTGTCGGAGTGAAATTCTAATAGGAAATCAGAAAAAGTCTGAGCCTTGACTGCTGTACGAGGGGAAAAATTAATATCATAGTCCCCCAACTCCACTGACCACTTGGTCAGTCTGCTTGAAACATCTGCCTTTTGAAGAACGTTTTTCAAGGGAAAAGACGTCCGAAAAATGATCGAATGAGGAGGCTAACCTCCCTATCAATCTTTGTACTTCTTTAATATTCTGAGGAGGCTCCATCTGCAATAAAGCACTAAGCTGGTCTGGATCAGGTTGTATGCCCTTATCACTTATTACGTACCCCAAGAATTTTCCGGACTGTACTCCGAACACACACTTTTCTGGATTTGATTTTAAATTTACCTTTACCAAGTTGGCAAAGGTTTCTTGGAGATCTGCTAAGTGTAGCTCTTCGTCCATACTCTTTACCATCATGTCATAAATGTAGACTTCCATGTTTCTTCCAATCTGATTAACGAAAGCCTTGTTCACTAATCTCTGATAAGTAGCCCCAACATTCTTTAACCCAAATGGCATCACCTTGTAACAATGGAGGCCCCTATCAGTAACAAATATAGTATGTTCTTGATCCTTCAGATCTACTTGAATTTGATTATACCTGGAGAAGGCATCCATAAAGGACAGTAGCTTGTTTCTAGATGTGGAGTCCACCAACTGATCAATTCGAGGGACATGATATAAGTCTTTTGGGAAAGCCCTATTGAGATCTGTAAAATCAATGCACATACGCCACTTTCCATTTTTCTTCTTTACTAGCACCGGATTGGCTGTCCATAAAGGATATTGAGATTCTTTTATGTGTCCTATTTTAGTAAGTCGGTCAACCTCTTGAACTATGACATCAGCCTTTTCCTTAAAAAAAGCTCTCCTCTTTTGTATAACTGGTGCTATATCCCTCCAGATGGATAATTGGTGTGATATAATGTCTGTTGGTACTCCGGTTACATCAGCATTGCACCAAGCGAAAACATGCTGATGGTTTTTCAAAAAGGCTAACACTTTACTCTTTAACTCCGATATCATTTTGGATCCCATCTTGACACTTATTCCTTCTGCCAGAGAGTGAGTTTCAACTTGTTCAATAGGTATTAAAACACCAGGGGTCTCTCTAGGGTCATCAATTTCACCCTCTCCCCCAGAGGGCCCCTCAAATTTCTAATCCTCACTAATCCGAACTGCCCCCAAAGTTCGAGGGGCCAGTGCTGTTGCATAACACTCCCTTGCTACCTTCTGACTGCTTCAGACAACTCCCACCTGTTCTTGTACAACATATTTCAGACATTGGTGGACTGTTGAAGCCACATCATGCATCCTGGAGAGCCAAGACCTCCCCAAAATGGAATTATAACACGTTGGACAATCTACCACAACAAAAAGTATTCAGACCATATTCTTAAAAGGGCCCTTGCCCATCAAAATTTCTTCTTCAAATTCCCCAATTACGTCAGCTGAGCTTCCAGTGAAACCCACTATTGACCTGTTCGAACGCTGAATCACTACTGGATTCTTCATCTGTTTATAAGAAGTTAAAAATAGGATATTGGCCGAATTGCCGGTGTCCACCAAAATTCGCCTTATGTCATTGCCTCCAATGGATGCTCTTATTACAACAACATCTTCATGGGGACCAACTATGTCTCTCAAGTCATCTTCATCAAAAACAATGAAGAGAAAAGGAATTTGTGATTGATTGGATGTCATGCCTCCTTCCAGTTGGGTGGCTAAAGTATGTACATGCCTCTTTCTCGAATAAGCAGTTGGTGTAGTCATGGTGTCTCTCCTAAATATTGTAAGTGACTCAAAAAAGCCGATGAGTCTGGACACCGTCTTGCAACACTCTGTGATAACACCCACCTTGTTTCGGGTTGGATTAAGATCTAAGTACTCTGATTCTACATCAAACCTTTCAATTATTACCATAGCCCCATCCGGAGTCAATGTCCCTACATTGTTTGGACCTGCTCGATGAGCATTATCAAGCCTATTTCCACTTCTTCTTTTAACATATGCCCCCAACTTCCCTCTTTCAATCAAGTTCTGTACTTCTTGTTTTAACGCGATGCAATCTTCAGTGGTATGGCCGGTATCACGATGATACTGACAAAAACTGTTATTTCGACTTTCTCTGGGTGATTGTAATGCAGTCGGCTTTCTGAAATGCACTTCATCTTTCGTTTTATCATAAATGGTAGCTACATTCTCTTTTAGTACAACAAACCACTCCAGTTGAACCCAAGGTCCTTGATTATTTCTAGATTGCTGCCTTTGAGCCGGTGTAGCTGGGTGGGATTGAGCCTTGGCCCTGTTTTGACCCTGTCCGGCTTCCTTGGCCTTATACCCGGACTGATTCTGGTTTTGATTTGGTGCAGTTGGAGCAGATCTCACCTGCCAGTGCATCCTGGTTTTCTTTATTTCATCCACATTAATCTGCTTGCCGACCTGATTCAACAAACCTCCCCACGTCATGGCATTTTTCCTGGTTAATGAATCAGCCAAATTGCCAGGGTTCAAACCCTTCCTTAGAGAATCTATTGCTACTTGTTCAAAGTAATCAGCTAATCCATTTTTGGTGTTCACAAAACGACTTATATACTCCTTCAAAGATTCATTTGGTTCTTGGGCACAATGGATAATAATGTCTCCATTGCCCTTCACTTCTATACTTCCAACGAATTGTCTTCGAAAGGCCACCCAAAAAGTGTCGAAATTTCTGATGCAGCCTTTTGGCAAACTATTGTACCACTTCAGAGCACTCCCCGTAAAAGACGGGGAGAACGCTCGACAGAGCAGCTTATCATCATCATCATCATCAAAGTTCATCATAATTTTTTTAAATTGCTTTAGATGGTTATCTGGATCTTTAATACCATCATATTTTTCCATCTTTGTGCTGTCAAACCTCTTAGGAAGGTTTCCAGACAGTATCTTGGAGGACAATGGAGATTGTCTCCAATTCCGGCCTCGACCGAACACAGTATCTTCGTTGGGAGTTACAAAGATACCTGGCTCATCATGAAAGGCAAAAAGATCCATTATCAATCGGTCTACGTGCCTCTGGCCATGGCTGTGACTATGAGACGATCCTTTACCCAGATTCCTCTTCAACCTTCTATTCCTGTCCCTTTTTCTTGAGTATTTTTTAACCAAATTCTGTTTCTTCTTAGAAAGGCCTTCATTACTGCGGGATGATAAGGATTCTTCGACTCCTTCTTCATTTGAGGAGCTGCTGGAAGATTCTGAGTCTGAATCTGAGCTCTCCACTGGTGTAGACCGGTGAGACTTCTTTGAACTATCATGAGTCTTTTTAGTGCTCACATGAGTTTTTGATGGCTCATGCTCTCTTGGATTGTTAGTATGGTGAACTACTGACACTTTTGACTTCTCTTTCACACCCATCTCTGCCCTTTTAGCAGCCCTCAAGGCATCTATCTCAATTTTTAGCCTATCTCGCTCCTCGATCGTATATTCATCGTTTTCTCCCACCACTTCTGCCAAAGCTGGTGGCACTTCCTGCTCGTCCGGATTCATCCAAACTAGTTTTTCTTGATGGTTTCGAATGCTTGATTCAGGCACCTTCTCCTCCCACCGTGGTCGCCAATTTGGTGTGGATTATTTTGGTCTAAGGGTAGTTTTGTCAGGTATTTTGTGATGTTTCAAGCATATTTAATGTTTAAGTGGTTTGTAGTGAGAGATTTGAGCTACCTGGTGTTATTCAATGCTCATTACCCTCATTAATGAAAGTGGTTGGGTATTTATACACTTAAGTATGGGCCTCATGGGTTTTCGGGTCAAACTCATGAAACCGGGTCGAATTCAAAGAACCATTAGTTTATTAAGCAGGTTAGTAATTAGCTTAGTTATAAAGTGATTAGTTTTTAATACTTTAGTCCTGTTCGGATGGTTCAGTGGGTGGTTTTTGTCTGAATTGCCCCTGTCCGGTTTCTACAGTGAGTGATGAGAAAAACCAGACTTATCAATCCCATATTCAAGACCCAAGATTTCATTGAGACAAAAAAAAATAGTACTAAAAATTATGATTTCAAATTTATTTAACATAATATGCATTGGGATGACAGGGTATCACCATCACATTTGGAATAGTATAAAAAATATTTTGTTGAGTAAAATTGTAAAAACTATTATCAAAACTTTATATTTTTTCTATCAAATATTTTTCTACATACTTCTAGATCATTATTTATAAAATAATTGGGACGGTGGTGTATCAGTGGAATCAAATATAAGTTTATAAAACAAAACCAATCAATTCGACATTCTAAACAATTTGACATGGTATGCTAATTTAATATTTTTTATCATATCAAAAAATTTAGTAAAGTAATAGTATATTTTTGTCTTTTAATTGAAGAGGCAAGTGTTGTCTCTTCCGTATTTTGTTACTTGGATCAAGTTATAAGAGGCCAAAACATAAAATATCTTATCGAGTATTTAATTACATGAATTATTTTAGAGAGACGCCAACATATTAGTGCCGCCTAAAACATGCAGTTTTTTAGCGATCTAATTCCAGTCATCAGACTTGTGGTTGATGAAAGATTTGAAATCCTTAGTGAAGTTGAAAGTAGAAGGTTAATTAAAACTTCAGGAGGAAAATCCTCTTCAATCTCTAAGATAATTTGATGAGGAACTTTTGATAGTTGATTTGCAGCAAAAACTTTCCCGTTTGATTATAAATCTTTATCTTATCCAGATTTATATTTGGATATTGTGGCAGATATATCATCAATTGAGTCATCCTTTCAGGTGATTTGATTGAGTATTTGTTGAAGAGCAGATAATATAACCTTTAGCATTTTCTAGAACAGAGCTACACCAAGAGATTATTGATAGGTAAGAGTTCATGCAAAAATTAATTTGGTTAATTTTTTTATGGAGGATTGATAGATAAGATAAAATTTAGGAATTGATATCATTATGTATAATTCTTGAGATAAAGTCATTAGGAAACTGTTATGGCTCTTTGATGAAGCTAAGCTCGATGTTGTCTAGTAGAGAAATTACTCTTAGTTGATTAGGTCTTTGAGCTTCATCCATGTCTATCTTATATTTGCATTTATTTGTCTATTTTTCCAACCAATTCGCCGTTGTATTTTGTTCAATGTTAATGTGTGATATAATCATATTCGATGATAAGAGTTTCTTGCAATAATCTAATATAAACTTTAGAAACCAGTGAGATTTATTAGTTAGAATCATAGTTAATATCACTTTAGAGTCTGTCTTAATATCTATTTGAGAGATTTTTGTTTTCCGGCAAAGAAGAAGGCCATCAAGAAGAGCTCGAGCTTTTGAAATTATATGACTTTGTTTGTCATATGTTCTTTCAATTACAACTTTAATGTATCATTTGGTATCTCTAATAATAGCATTACATGTAGCTTCCTAAATTTGAGAGTAAGAGGCATTTGTATGTAATTTTGGTATTGGTCACAGTAGGTGGAGACCATTGGATAACAAGTTAATATCTTTAGACCATAATTTTATTTTGAATAGATTTTCTATGTTCAACTCGAGTATAGCTGGCTTGAATTCAAGAATTATAGCATTATCAGATGTACTTGGTTGATTAAACTTCACGTTGTTTCTATGATGCCAAATAATCCAGCAAATGGTTGAGGGTAGATTGGTTCTAATATGAATGTTACTAGAAGAAAAACTAAATTGATTCTTATTATTTGAGTCAATGACATGTGCCTGCCAATTTTAAGATTGAACATGTTACAAAAGAACTACCAAACATGCTGTGACTTGTTATATAAAACAAATATGTGATGTATTGATTCAATACTTTCACAATATTGACATTTGGATGCTAGAGATATGTTTTTGTGTTGAATAATAGTATCAACATATACCTAATTATGAAGAAGCCTCCATAGCAGAATGGAGAAGATCTTAGGCATGACAGAATTCCAAGTTATCTTGTAGACCATAGATAGAGTTTACTTATTTTCAGTTATTTCATGTATATTTAATGTATAATTTCCTAGAATCATTGATTGCCTAGTGGATTTTATCTTCCACAAGATCCTTGATTGAAAGCTTTATGATTATGTTAATATTAAACTGAGTTACTAATGAAAGTAACTTACGAAGATTCCAGCCTCCATCAACCTAAAAGTCTTGGAATTTATCTTGAGTATACCAAGTTGTCTCATTGATGTCTGTTATGTTTATTAATAGTTTGTTATTGCACCACCGATTTAGCCAAAATTCCAATTCCCCATGACCTAAGGTCTAGTAGATAAATCCTTCAACTATGTTTCTTACATCAAATAGTCTCTTCTATACTTGGGATCTTTTCCTAGTTAATTGCACTTGCATATGGTAATAGGTAGAACAATAACTATTTTGCATGAATTTGGCCCATAGACTTTTGTTCTCTCTGAATTTGTACCAAACCTTACAAGAATATGTAAGTTAAATATATTCAAATTTTATAATATTTAATTCTCCTTTCGTGTAGGGTTTACTCAACTTACTCCAGCTAGATCACTCCATATCTCTATGGATTTATGAGGTACCCCAAAGGCATCTGCTACATATTGCTTCAAACCTTATAATGACAGAGTTAGGGATCAAAGATTTTTGGATATGATACATGGGAATGACCAGTTCTACATTCTAAACAAATGTTAATCTTCCTCCACATTAAAGTAAGGTATGGTCCAAATCCTGAGTTTTTCTTCTGACTTTATTAAGGATATCTTTATACTGAATTGTTATGCATTTATGATGAATAGTTAATCCCAAATATTTCAATGAATATCTATGGAGTTTGAAGAATAGTTATGCATTTATGGTATGTGACATTGATGAAGAAATGATGCATGTTGATTTTCATTTATTGATCAATTTCCCAGTTAGCTCTTGATACTTGATAATGAAGTTGTAGATTTTATTGACACTAGAGCTTGATCCATTAGAGAAGATGATTATATCATCAACGAAAGCCAAACTAGGAACCATGATAAAACTAGTAGTTTTGTATCTCATATTAAGTTGGTCTTGAAAAAATTTCTTGAGACCTCTAATAAGAAATTCCTCCGCCAAAATGAATAGACTAGGCGAGATATGATCCATTGTTTAACACCATTAGATGATTTGCAATAAAATTTAGCTTCATTATTGATGATGACAGAAAACCTGACGTCATTGATTGCGTTCTTAATTAAGTTAGTGAACTTTCAATTAAAACTAAAAGCAGTACAAATTTGAGTGATAAACAATATTGAAACTCATCAAAAGCTTTGGCCATGCCCAATTTCAAGATCATATTTCCTCCTCTAGATTTCCTATTAATATTGTATGCAATTTTCTTAGTATGAGAATGTTTTATGAATGCTTCTACCCCTTACAAATCCATTTTGTATAAGATATTTTTATGTATAAAGGGGAGTGATCACACCCCGTTCTAGCCATATGCGTAACAGTTGTGTTGGAAAAATAATATGACCATGCTGAATTGTACAGACTCTGGCCAACCACTTCCATTTATGGGTGTTAGTCCAAGTGTATTTTGATCTAGAGTAGCCAACGTCCATGACATTGCAGTCACTGGTTGTGTTGTTAAAGTCTTCAATACTTCTTAGACATATAGTGGAGCAAAAGAATTTCCCATAAGGATGAACAATGGAATTAAAATCACCTATTAAGATCCATTCATTTGTTAGGTCATCAACAACTTTTAGCCTGTTCCATATAGTAATCCTTAGGTCCTTTGAACATTTTGCATAAATAGTAAAGACCAATAATTCCTTATCAAACCTTAACATGAAGCAAATGATCATGATCAAGAAAATGATGCATAATTAAGTTATAATTCCAAAATACCCAGATCTTGTTTGATGTATTAGATATTGCATTATGAAATCCCATAAATTTTACCAATTTTGTTCAAATGAGAATTGAAAATCATTATTTTTTTAATTATGAAAAATTATATATTCTCAAATCTTATAATTGATTTTACTTTTCTCTTTGTACCCTCATTGACAATCCTTCGTACGTTCCAGCACAAAATTGATAAAATCATTTAGTTGAGCAAGTATGAGGCATGTTAGACCTTTTGGTTTGAACTACTTTGGTTGGATTGATTCATAATGTACTATTTGTTTTCGTATCCTTTCCTTTCTTGTTATTCAGGAATTTTTAAATTTTTCTCATATATGGCAGTGACTTTATGATTTCTCTGCAGTTTTTTGTTGAGTGTTGTTATTAGAAATTTGATTAGATTGTTGTTCTTTAACTTGAATCAGATCGTCTTGCTTTAATTGTTTACAATTCTTAGTATTATGACCCATGTGAAAACACTCAGAATAATAATTATGTTTGTCTCCATATGTGACCTTGATCCATAATCCTTCAGGATTTCTAAAGGTAACATAAATTCTGTCCAAAAGAGGTTTTGATAGATCCAATTCCACCCAGGCCTTGCAACAGTTGTACATGGAATGGTTTTTGATTGGAACCCAAATATCAATAGGATTTCTAATGGTTTTGGCTAGAGTTCTGATTGTATCCTGATTGTATAGGAAGTGAGGTATGTTACTTATGGTTAACCAAACATGTGTGACGGGTGACTCTCTTCTTGGATAAAAATTAGGAGTCCACTTAAGTATGCGCATTGTGTGTTTACCCACTATCCAAACAGATCTTCTCCATACTCTTTTAATGTCTTTATGTAAATCTAATTTTATCATTAGATGACTTGGATCCCAAAGAGGTAAACTTTATTTTCGTTTGAAATTTAGAGACTAAAAAAACTTTTGTATCCCATTCATTAGTGGCCTTCCAGTAGAAAATTCCCTTATTAATGTATGCTTGAACATTGACTATAATAAAATTTTGTCTTGTTGCTGGAAGTCTACAGAGATGTAGTCATCTTGTTCCTGTATTTTAACATTATCACGAACAAGAACCTTAAGATTAATTCTAACTATATAAGAAAAGTTCTTTTGTTGATTTGAATTTTGCCATTCCATTGCTAATCTCACTCAGTGATTGTTTTGTTGTTCAAATACAGGATTTGATCTAAGTGTTGAGTATTATGATAGATTCGATGATGAATTCTCTAATTGTTTTGAAGGGTACGACTGGTTGAGAGATGAAAATTCTTGAATAGAAACATCTTGATTTGCAGTATTTCTTGATTGTAAAATTACTGAATTCTTGTTTTGGTGAAGATCCGATACATATCTTATGATCTTATTAGAATAAAAGCTTGGTTACTGATAACGTAGTAATTGTTTCTCACCAGCACGGGGTTCCTCCTGCTGTTGTTGGTTCATAAGATAAAAACATATATTCAAATAAAATTTAATGAAAGAAAAAAAACTGATTACAAAAAACAAATATGATCTAGAAAAAAGATATTTATAACATTTTTACACTATTTAAATATATATTTATGTTCAAATTAAATCAAACAAATAAACTTGATAAAACACCTCAATTTTTTTAAACACTAATATTCATATTAAATTTAAGTTAGAAGAATAAATTAAATATATTTTACACTTTTGAACCCCACCTAAACATTCATAATCATATTATCCACAACTTAAATGATATACCTACGAAACGATTGCAATTGTTAACTACATATTTATATTTTATATTTAAATTAAAGCAAACCTATATACTTGACACTTTTAAAATCCATATAACCATTTGTATCCATTAAAAATTTACCAAATACTCTCACTTTCTCACAACATGTATAATTATTATCTGACTTGATATAATTTAAAGGAATTGCTAAAAAAAAATCCAAAACTACTCCGCGAAGTCGCCTTTTTCTGTTTTTCAATATTTACAAAATTGTCACTAGGTAAAAAATCCAAAAAGTCCTTAGAAGTTCATTTAATTACGTTTTATGCCATTATTTACTTCATGAAGTTGCAAACATAAAATCTACCATAACCTAACATTTTACTTCCTAAAACTCACTAAAATCATAAAAACTCAAAACTTAAACTAACCAAAACTCTTTTTTTTCAACTTTGTAAAACTTAATTAAATGTTAACAAAACTTGACGAAATGGTAACAAAACTTGTTTTTCTACAAACCAATATGAACATTGACCCTTGTATCTTTCTGTTTTTCTGAAAAAAATAATTTTAAAAAGAAAATAAAAAAATATCCGTTTCCGCCAGACGATGGCGTCCAGGTGGTGTTCTTCGTCATCATCCTGTCGAAGAAGATGGTACTTTCCGCCGGGCAAATGACGTACACGATGGTGCTGACGCCATTGCATGGCGTACAGACCCCTGTTTCCGCCATGCAATGGCGTCAGCACTATCGTGTGCGCCATTGCATTGGCGGACAGACCTGTATCAGATCTGTATCGTTTTTTTTCCAATTTTTTTAACATTTATCTTTCAATTTTGTCCATTTTTGTAATTTTTTTAGTAGGTTATCATTTATTAAAGACTTATACTAACTAAAAACAATATAAATTTAAAGTAAAACAAAATACCCATTATGGTTTAAGAAACCTTTCGAAAACTAAGATCTAAATATGTTTTTTTTGCAAATAAGTCATTTAAGTGTTAGGATATATGATTAAGTGGTTTTGAACGCAATGAGTAACATTTTAATTGATAATGATAGTATTACCTTCTTTAGTTTTAGTTTTAGTTCTTTATGTTTAGAGAGAGAAAGTAGAGAGAAGGTAGAGAAATTATATTTTTTTTGGAAATTATGGTAACTTCACGGAGTAATTTCTTCTATTTATACGATTTCGTGAAGGACAAAATCATCAAAAAAAATAACTTCACGGAGTAATTTTTAAAATTCAAAAAAGGCGACTTCGCGGAATAGTTTTGACTTTTTTTTAGCAATTCCCATAATTTAATTGTTAGGTAAACGAGATACCCTGTCCACATATAAAAAACATCAATGAAGTAAAAGCTCAAATTTTGGGTCCAAGTGGGTTTTGCTTCGGGCTTTAATACTTAAATTTTGTTACTGCAACTAATATATCTAACTTTAAAAAATCAAACAAAAACAACTAAATTGAACAGCCCATTTATATATGGTTGAATTAGGGAGAATTCCACCCACATATAGAGCATATTTAATTTTAAATAGAACAATATAAAAAATATAAAAATACAAAATATAAGTAAATTTGCCCTATTCAAATTTCTTAATTAGGGTATCAAATTTAAGCGGCATTTTATAATTTTAAATATTTTTTGAGTTTTTTGAAGTGATCTTCTATAAGAATCATTAACTATAAATCATTTAATATTTTAATCGTTTTTTCTGAAAATAATGTTTCTCTTTAAGAGAGCTCAATTTTTAACGAGAAAGTTCTATCTAATTTTAATATTATAGTATTGAATATTATGTACATGTACTACATAAACTATATATATATATATATATATATATATATATATATATATATATGATCCAAATGAATGTAGTTTAGAAAAATCATAGAACATGCTCACAGTAGCAAACCAAAGATGTTAAAACAAAATCATAGGCAATGTTTTTGGTAAAATCGGAAAGCAAGTTGTTACAATAACCTATATAATATTCGAGATCAATAAATTTGATCAAACATTACATAAAATTTAGTTATAACAAACTTGTACCACATTAACACATCATGTATTCTTCAGTTAAACCCTTTCCAATATACTAAATCTATACATGTTGATTTCAAGATAACAACCGAAGCTTTAGCTTCCTCGTAAACAACTTCCCAAAGTCGTAGTGTCAAGGCTTAGCTTCAACGGAGAATTAACTTTATACAAAACTTAAATCATACCAAACCTGAATTTGTTGCTAAGGTTGCAACCTTATACTGGCCAAAACCGACTACATTGAATCCAAAATCTTATATAAGCTGAAGCCATTCATAAGACCTACAACCTTATAGTAGCCATAAACTTTAAAAGTGGGACCAAAATTTCATGTTGAGTATGCTCCATATTCGGGTCACTTCACTTAAAGCCTATAGTTAACGATTCTTCACATAGACTTTTAGTGACTCAAAAATCTATTTCCCCGATGTTCCAATTACTATTTTCCAAAATGATTCATTTCACTTGCATTCCAAACTCGAATAAGTCACATACAATAGGTGAACATTGAATCTGACAATACCTTTGTTAGACAATCTAAAGCATTATATTCACTTGCAATATTTGCAATCTTAACTTGCTCTTTCTTCACCATATCTTATATCTTAGCTGAAATGAAAATTCATATCTATATGTTTTGTCTTCTCGTGTACCTTAGGATTCTTCATCAAGTCAAGATCATTAGCATTATCACAAAACAAGTTTATTTCCTACTCTATACACTAATCTCACTTAGCAATCTTTTTAACCATAAGGCTTCCTTCATTGCATCACTTACAACCATTTATTAAGATTTTGTATGACAAATAAAAACCTTATGAAGACTAATTCCCAACCAATAATTTCCCTAAATATTATAAATAGATAGTCTAAAGTTGACTTCTATGTATCAATAAAACCTCCATAATCAGAGCTTGTATACCCTATAAGCACCTCATCATATCTATGCTTCTGATTATAAGGCATTCCAACATCTAATATACCATTTAACATCTAATAAACCATTTAAGAGCATCAGAGTGAGGCATCATTGGATCAACAATAAATCTATTTGAAATACTAATTAAATACGCAAGATCAAATAAAATTCAAATCATAACATACATGATGCTTATGCTGATATTTATCTTAGGTATCTCCTGCATGAACTTCTTATATATTATTGGTTAGAGTAAAGTTTAAAAGAAGAACCGATGAAAGTTTCAACAGCTCTAGCTTTGCACATTTCAAATTTTCTAGAACACCTTATGTATGTATTATTTTTAGATGATAAGAAATAACCTCTTATTCGGTTCATCTGAATGTTTATTCCAAAAATATAACTATGATCGACTAACCCATGTGCAAGTGCTGTTCACATGGAACCTTTTTCCTTTTTGGCCTTCAAAGTTCTCATTTGAATATATGCTACTACCACGAAGATCTACACCGACAGCCGCTCCGCCGAGCTCACGCCTTAGGTTTTGTAGCGACCGTCGCGCCCTCCTACTGATCGAAGCCTAGCCCTTTCCTTGACGGTCGGGTAAAGGTTACGCGCTTAAGCGCCATCCATTTTTGGGGCTAGTTGATTAAACAAGTGAGTTGTTACACAGTCCTTAGCGAATTTCGACTTCCATGAACATCGTCCTGCTCTCTAAATTGACCAACACCCTTTGTGGGATCTAGGTTAGCTCGTAGTTGGTCATTGTAACCCGACTTCTAATTCATCCGACATCGCCAGTTCCGCTGACAAAAAATGACCCACTTGGAGCCCTTGATTCCGTAGGATGGATGAAAAAAGCAACCATCTCGTCCTACCTATTTAAATTTTGAGAATAGGTTGAGGGTATTACGTCCCAGTTGCCTCTAATCATTGGCTTTACTCGATAGAACTCACATCCGAGCTTCAGCTATCCTTAAGGAAACTTCGGAGGGAACCAACTACTAGATGGTGCGATTAGTTTTTCGCCTCTATATCCAAGTCAGACGAATGATTTGCACGTTAGTATCGCTGTGGGCCTCCACCAGAGTTTCCTCTAGCTTCGCCATGCTCAGGCATAGTTCACCATCTACTCTCATATCCTTCATTCCAAAACCTTTCCTCAACCGAGTCTTCATAGTTTCAATATTCATTATGTTTTTGCAAGTATAAGTATGCTATAAATATACTGATACAATGGTATCCCTAGGGTAGGTCATTACCCTCAAAAGTGTTAAAGCAACATATTATTACTGTGTGCCTTGAGTAATACCCCCCTAAGAAAAACAATTCCTGAATGGTATAACCCTAACCATGAGGGATCCCTCTTGATAAGGAAAGATTAAGCCGAGAAGGTCTTAAGTAAAGAAGACTTACCGATCGATGATAGCTTAAACCGAGAGGGTCATGGATAAAGTAAACTTACCGATAGATGACAACTTAAACTGAAATGGTGATGGAAAACAGCTTGCCGACCCTAGGTGTCAGCAATACTAGATTACGACATCCAAAAAAGAGAAGACAACAACATCCGGTGGCCAGGTACCAACGATAGGAATGGATATTTCCACTACTCTCACTAAAAGATGTGACCAACGTACATGCACATCAACGACAACAATTATGCTCCTCATATTGAGGACCACTAGGTCAAGATTATAATGGAGGTTACGTAATAAAGTGCTATATCTCATACTAATGTAATTTTATATAAATAGAAAGAAATAAAAAATGTAAAAAGAGATATCGATTATGAGTAAAACTTTTCTGTCTAGATCAACTGACTTATTATTTTAGAATTACTTTGTGAGGATAAACCCCAACATATACAATATTAATATAATATGTATTCCTAGGTGTGTTTTTCCATTACAATTGCTTTAATAATACGTTCTCATAATTGATTGACTTTATGAAAGAGTTAAATCTTTGAGCCCATATAGAGGTCTCCTCAACAAACATACAAAACATTTATGTATTCCTTCAAAATCTTGCGAATGGATCATATAGATACTATGCTCTAGCTCTTCATGTATAAAGGCAGTGGTAACATCAATTTGACCTTACTCAAGATAAAAATCTAGCAATAATTCACAATAGATCCCTTATAGAGTTATTTCACAACCAGTGAGAAAATATCATTGAAATTAATACCCTCATTTTGTGTAAACCCTTTACCACCAACCTAGTTTTGTACCTAGATAATAATATTACATAATTCATTTATCCACTTTGAATATCCATTTACATCCAACAAGATTCTACTAGGTCTCTCTGCGCTATCCCTCACCAACTAATAATTGTCAGATTTATCATGTTTCTCTTAAGCATGAATATCCAAAACATCGAATTCTCATCCATTACCAAGCCTATCAAGTGGTTGAACTTCCTTAGTATGAGCGTAACCTATATAAAGGTAGAAACGAGCTTCGGCAGAAGCATTCTCAGCTTCACTATCTTATTCGGACTCCATCTCAACTTTATCTTCACTTTCACCAGTCATTGGTATAATAATCAGCTTTTTTAATAGTGACATCTCAACTTCATGAAACACCTCAGCCATGCTAATGAAATATTTTATATTTTCAGGTTCAGACACCCAAACTATGCCCTTTTACTCATTCCAGATAGCCGAGAAATATGCACTTTAATGCTTTTGACTGAACTTTTTCCCTGCTTCATATGTGCATAAGCAACACATTCAAACATTCTCAAGTGTTTTATCATTACTTTATTTCTTATATATTTATCTTACGGACACTTGACCCCAAAGTCTAAGATGTAATCTTATTGATGATGTATGCAACTGTCTTGACAAGTTATCCTAAACGTTTCTGCCCTACCAATAGTCATAAGAACACATCTTAAGTTTTATGCACTAGCTTCTTCAAGTCTTTAAAAGGATCAAATGCTTCATCTTTGGTCCTTACAATCATAACCCGTACTTTTCTATAATAGAATAAGAGAAATGAAGTTTATTTAGTTTTTTCTCATTCAAATATCATAATCACAAATCCCACATCTTGGTAGAACCATTTTCTATACTAGAAATATCTCCAGTCCTTATAGACCCTTCAACAACTAATACACCACTTTAATTCTATAGACTTTCATAATAACTAGTGAACCTTATGGAAGCGTAAGTCTTCCATATCTACCCCTATCTTCATACCCTTTCTCATCTAACATTCCAATAGAAATAAGGTTATGTTAATATCAAGGACATATCACACATTTGTTATTACTCTCTCAAGTCTTGTAAACAACTTGAGTCGAACGCTCCATATTTTTTTTGTATAACACAAATTTTATCATTCCCCAGTATGAACTTATCACCATTAAAATAATTATATGTAGTAAATTTCTCAGAATAAAATTTCGACGTATACATCTTCACATGATATGAAAGTAGTAATTTAAGGACTAAAATGTGAATAATTTAAATTTAAGAGAACAATTGTAACTATGTAATATTATTGAGGACTAAGGGAAATTTACCCTCTTTTATATAACCGTTTTGAGTTTAAGGCTAAGTCTTGGCACCTCTATATAAAGGTAAAGACTAACCTAATAAAGGGGTTGAGCACATTTTTATTTCTCCCTCGAATTCCCCAACCACACGAGCTGTTACACCCGTAAATCGTATAATTGTCCGATCTGATTGAGAACTTCGAGGTGGATTTGTCATTCTATCATAGGTTGATTTAAAAAGGACATTAGCAGAACTGCCATTGTAAATAAGCACACGTCAAATTTTGACGCCAACCACCTCTGCTCCAATAACCCCTGCATCTTCATGTGGCTCTGTTGTTCATCGCAGATCATCTTCATCGAACAGAGTGAAAGGAATGACCTTTTTCCATACAAATGTGTGAACATTTTCCCTTCAATTTGAGTTTTCAGATTGAAAACATGTCTCTTCCGTGAACTATCACAGTTGATAGTCATTGAATCACCTCTAAAGATGGCTAATAACTCAAAACATTTGCATAAATCTTGCACACACTCCTTTTCTATTGGCTCTTCAACTGCTATCAAAAGCAACCTATTCGGATCCTTCTCCATATATTCCGAAGAAGCATCAAATTCCTCATCCTTTGAATCTAAAATCATCAAATTCTCAGCTGGTGCAGCTGGATTAGCCTTCAAAGTTGATGTTATGTTTTTCAAACCATTTCCATGTGACTTCACATAAGTCAAAAGCTTTCCATTTTCAATCATGGTATGAATCTCCTTTTTCAGAGCAATGCAATCATTGGTATCGTGCCCGATATCTTCATGATACCTGCAATATTTTTTATTTTGTTCCTCCCTTGGCCTACTTATTGGAGGTGGCTTCCTAAAATTTACGAAGCTCTTGTTCTTATCAAAGATTGCAGCCATATTCTTAGTCAAATTGGCATAATATTCTGGCATAACCCATTGATTTAGCCTTGGTCTGTTATAGTTATAGGATGGAGCGTGATTTAAGTATCCACCAGTTCGAAGTGGCAAGTTGTTGTTCTTCTGTCGTGTCTGTTGATTACCGTTTCCATTCGAGGGTTGCCCTTGATTATTGGCCACCTGACTCGAATTATTTGTAGTGCTAACCGGTCATCCTCGGACTCTAGTTGACTCCTCGGCCTTAATATGATCCTAAACTTGAGCCATCAGGGCTCCACAAATTAAAGCTCTCCTCTTTGTAGTTTCATTGGCCAGATCCCCTAGCAATAGTCCTTGGCGAAAAGCTGCCATTGCCATATTTTCTTTGCTATTGTCTAAAATTGCTTTAGTCAATACGAACCTCTTCGTATAATCATTCAATTTCTCCTCAGCTTCCTGCTTGCACTAGATAATGGTATCTCCATTCGCTCTCATTTTTTTACTTTCCACAAACTGGCTTAAAAAAATAGTGTAAAAGTCTCTAAAATTTGAAATGGATCCCCTCGGAATCCGATTGTACCACTTCAAGTCGTTCATTTAAAGGTCTGCGAAAATGCACGACACACCAGCCGGTCGTCATCTTCAAAGTTCATCATGTAGTTCTTAAATTATTCGATATGGTCATCGGGATCTTGCATCCCATCGAACTTGTCCATTTTAGCAATGTCAAAACACTTCGAAAGCGTTATAGACTGAATTTCACTTGTCAACGGAGAATTTCTCCAGTCGACACCTTGCACAAACTGATCATCAGTTCCTATTACTACATATAGATTTTGATCAGTCTCAGCATACTGATTCAAATTGTTCCCTTCACACCATGTAGAACGAGGAACATTGTTCTTTTTAGATTTATATTCCTTTTTATGCTTCCACGACTATTCTCTGTCCGGTTCCTCTTTCGAAGAACTCCTATATCTTTTAAATCCTGAAGTAGAGATTTTTTACCTCTTCATCACTAGAGGTTACATACTTTTGCTTGTCTTTTTTCCCTTTGCGAGAGGAATAATGCTCTTTAAGAGATTCAAAGCGCGCTTTTTTATATTCACTTTTAGCTCGTCGATCAGCAGATGACCGATCAGATTGATCTCCCATAACAATCTTTTTATTCTCATGTCTTACCTCCGATTTGTCTAAAAGCTGATTCATACGCATCTCAATATCTGCTTGAGTTTGGATCGGAGTTGATCCATCCAGTATATTTTCATTTCTTTTCAAGTAATCTTTTAAAGTTTCCATCGTCGATCGAAGTGATGGGTTGTTTTTAGGATTGACTTTATGAAATTCAAACAAAAAACAAGAAGATTGTATTAAAATTCGAACAGATAAGTCACTGATTCTTAATTTCGTCCCCAGCGGAGTCGCCAATTAGGTGAGTTCAGATATTAAGAATGTTTCCTTAAGAAAAAGTTATATGTGAATTCTAGAGAGAGAAAGAGAGAGAGAGAGTTTTTTAGAGAGAGAAAGTCTAAGTACAATTATGTAAAATAAATATATGTTCAACCCCTTTATTAGGTTAGCCTTGCCCTTTATATAGAGGTGCGAAGACTTAGCCTTAAACTGAAATCAGTTACACAAAAGAGGGAAAATTTCCCTTAGTCCTCAATAATATTACATAGTTATAATTGTTCTCTTAAACTTACATTATTTACATTAGTCTTTAAATTCTTACTTCCATATCAATATCTATACTAGATTGTTTTTTTGCTTTAACACTAATTTAATAGTTAAATTAATTTCGTAATGAGTAAAATTCTCATATTGTGTGTTAATATTTTTTGTAACCATAGATAAACAAGCAAAAATGATTTAATTGAAAAACGATTTATATTTGAAGAAAAAGATAAAAAACAAAAGGTCTAAAGAAAATAAATAGTTTTTTTTAAAATAGAGAAATATATAAAAATAAATAACCAAAGCCTCAATATAAATTAAATTAAGGGTTAAGTACCATTTAAGACCCAAAAACAATACTATTATCCAATTAAGATCCATATTTTCATGTATTTCTAAGAAAGACTCATTTCACTCAAATATTTAGCATTTAAGACACAATAATACCATAAATACCCTTAGATGAGAAACATGTGTAAAACAATTGTTTTTTGAAAAAATCAAAACATTCATGAGTGGTACTAGTTTTGTTCGTCTTAAAAAACAAAACCAATGGTATTTTTGAATTTTCTTTCGAGTTATGGTTTAAAAAATACGGACTTTTAATTTATTTAAATTTATAGTATAAATGAAGAAGATGCGAAAACTTTTTTGTTTTGTTAGATGCAAAACCTTCTTTCTTTTTCTAGATGCGAAACTTGTTTAAATTTTGTACTACTATATGCGAATTGAGGCCCACTATGATAGATGCTAGATGTGAATTGAGGCCCACTATGATAGATGCTAGATGTGAATTGAGGCCCACTATGATAGATGCTAGATGTGAATTCAGGCCCACAATGATATATGCTAGATGCAAAACTAGCCCACTATTATAGATGCGAAACTTGTTTAAATTTTATAGTGCTAGATGTGAAACCAACCCACAATGATAGATGAGAAACCTGTGTAATATATATATATATATAAAATTCAAAACATATAATGAGTGGTACTAGTTTTGTTAGTCTTAAAAAAACAAAACTAATCATATTTTCGGATTTGTTTTTCAAGTTACGGTTTAAAAGATATGAACTTTTAAAATTTAAATTAAAAAACATAAAAAATAAGAATTAATAGATTCATTTTTTGGAGAAATTCATCCTTCCCGAACGTAGCATACAACTGGTTTTATCGTGGGACAACTCATGGTGTTCATATCGATCTATTATGCTCATCTGCATTTAGCATTATGGAAAAAACAATTTTGGTTTATTAGGAGAAAAAGAGGCCAAAATTGGAAGAAAAATATCATTTGATTCGTGGATCTTAAAAAACAAATTAGAAAAGTTATTTCGTTGAGTGAAAAATGGAAACTTCTTGGAAAGTTACAACAATCTATCTACCTAGCTTTCGTTTCTCAGTGTCAGTGTCGGCCCAACACAGTGCTTTTGTTGTTGGTGTTCTTTCCGATCTCTACGTATTTCACTGCTCCACTAGAAATTCCCTCTACCCATACCGTTTTAATATGATCCAATTTATAAGTAAGAATATCTTGTAAAATATGAGCAACACCAAACCCATCTAGAGCCCAAACCTCCAGTTCTCCTACCCGTTGCCCCCCTGCTTCACTCTAACTTGAAAAACATTCAACAAAAGACATAAACAAATCCACTATCTGTTTTACGTGAAACAAATATGTGGAGTAACTCCCGATATACAGTAAAAGCAAGACGTGTAGGTGGATCAAATCATTGTGCATCTTGATGAATTAGATCGTTTCTTGTGGATTCCAGTTGTTACTGGTATATAGAAATATATTTTAGGTATAAAGTCTTTTGAATTGTTTGCACCTTTATCCTTAATAGGTTTGTTGGATGAGTCTTAAGTGGTAACTCTCCCTTAAATTAATTTAAATCAAATTATATTTTATTAGTAATCTCGTTAATTAGTTATTTTTATAAATAATAAGAAATTGGTTTTGGTTAAATTTCAATTTTATTAGACTCTTTAATTATAAATGACTAATTTTTTATTTATAATTAATGGATAAATTGAGAATCAACAAATTGAAATTTACATAATAAAAGGTGAGAAATAAGAAAAAATATTCTATTGGTTATCTGGTTTTCTTAGAGTTATAAGTTCTGTGGATGAGAGAAGAAAATGAGGATCGTAAAAACTAAGGAACATCGGAGCATAATTAGATAGATAGCATAGTTTTTTTTTGCATTTTTTATTTATATTTTTATTTGTTTATTAATATATTTTCTAAGATTAAAGCTTAATCATATTTATATCTTAGACATCTAGGTTGTTTAACCTCTGTAAATATAATTTTTTTTACTATGAATTAGAATCATATGTTCAATTTGATTTAATTTAGTACTTATTTTTAATATTAATATTATGTTTATGAGGTAGGGGACTAGAGATAGAATTAGTCATACAAAAAATTTAGTTGTTTGAGATCGAGAGATGCTAACAACAAAATGTAAAGAAACCTGATTTTGAAGAGCAATATAGATAATTAAATTAAATTAATTGTGATTTATGATGAAATAATTAAAATATTATATTTTTATATATTTTTTAAATATTGATAGTATGTGTAATGTATGTAAGTATCTACAAATTAAATTGTATGTTCTTAGACTTATGATTGGGACCGATAAGTAAAGTTTATTTCAGCATTGTATCAATAACACTAAGCTTAATAAGCAACGCGATACGACCATGACCTAGTGAAGTCTAATCTAGGTTCTTAGATATTATGACCCAATTGTAAGAGATAGAAGACTATATTTACATTCAATCATAAAAGAATTTTAGTTGATGGTGATCAACACACAAAAGATACAATCTAAACAGAACCTATTTCGAATATATATTTGAATTAAATTATTGTAATTGCTCTAACTTTATAGTAATTTAGTTTTACATGATGAGTAATCCTTGAACATTTTATAATATTAATATTATTCAAGTTATTTTATTTTTCTTTCTAATTATTTAAATGAAATTAAAACCTAAATTTGAATGATGTGGATCCAAAATGTTTTTTGTTATTAAATTAGTATATCTTTTATATTTAATTGTAAAATTTTAGTTTAATCTTTTGGGTTTGATTTAGTATAACATAAATCGTATCCTTGCGATTTTTTGTTCAAATAAGCATTTCAAAACATCAAGAAGAGCACCATCTCACTAGAAGTGGTAACGAAGCCAAAGAGTGGATAATCGTTATATCTTTATTGATGGTCTAAGAATGTGTTGTAAGTGTCCTATTGATCCGAGAAGAAGAAATTGATTAAAAAAATGATATATAATATAAGTAAATACTCATTTAATGCAGAAACTCGATATTTGTAGCTGGAAAAGCTTACCCTAACATTAATGCTCGCGATTGAAAAAATGAGACCAAACTTCTAAGCTTATACTATAATCTTGTGTGCGTTCTCTTTTTTAAGAGCATACTCTACAAAAAAAGCCTCACCAAACAGTTTTTAGACTACCTCAGCCCCGATGAAGCAACATTAATGGTGGAGAAACTCCACGGCGTGAAATGAAATGCTGATTGTGGATACAAGGAACTTTACGAATAATCTCGTTACAAAGTAATTATTGGCCTACCATGATATTCCTTTTGATAGATGGGGCTTTGACATCTTATTACCCCTTCAAAAGACTGGTGGATGAAGATAATTCTTACTTGTAGTAGTGTATTACTTTTCCAAATGGGTAGAAGCGCAACCATTTGTGAACTTCACGAAGAAGGATGTTATAATCTTCTTACACGCCAACATATTTTGCAGATACAACATATCATGAGTCATAATAACAGACAATGCGACTCAATTTCAAAATAACAAACTCATATAGTTATGTAACAGAAGAGATATTAAGACAATTTTATCTTTTCATTTCCATCCTCAGGTGAATGACCAGGTGGAGGTAACTAACATAACCATATATGATAGTTTTTGGAAAATGTTAATAAATTTCCAAATCCATTTCATCGTCTTGTAGCGACAATCGCTTTTTTTATTGACACCATTTTGGCCTTGTGGCTGGGTTGATGTTAGAGGGTGTCGTAGAAAATTGACCAGACTTATTATAAGAAATACTTTGGTTTTATAGAAATACTTCACGCTCGGCCACAATATAGACATTATTTCCTTGGTGTATGACATGTAAGCAATGGTTCCAGTTAAAACTTATGTACTTTCCCACTGATTAATAACATACAAGAAGAGAAATAATTCATGAGTAATGAGTACCAAACTTTAAGTAATTGAGGAAGAAAAGGGTAAAGCTCACCTTCGGTCGAAGAACTATAAAGTTGACAAATTTATTATTGGCTTTAAACAGATTCATTTTAAGATCTTTAAACACACGACAACCTTTTTCGAAGTCTTAAGAGGAGAATAAATTTAAATTGGACTCCATCATGTGAAGAAAAGTTTCATAACATCAAGAATTTCCTTGCCTTACCAGTAATATTAACTAAGATGAAGCTAAAAGAGTCATTATATATCTACGTAATGGGTCTTGGGCTATGCTATAATCACTATATTGATTCCAGAAGAAGGAAATGATTCCAAGAAAATCTACTACGTAAGAAAATCCAAACTTGACGTAGAAACTAAATACTTGCAACTAGAGAAGTTGTTCTTAGACTTATTGGTCGTAGCTTGCAATGTGAGATCGTAACTTAAGGCTCATACTATAATCGTCTGAGCATCTTTTCCTTTGGAAAATGTATTACCAAGTTGGAGATGCCTAGAATATTAACTAGGCGGTCCATGGATTTTTCCAGCTATGATATTCAATGTGAACCATGAACGATGATAAAATCCCAAACCATGGAAGACTCCTTAACAAATTTATAGTCCGAAAGATTTGTACCTACCAAGGAGCAAACTAAATTAACTTGGAAATTCTGAATGGATGGTGAAAACAATAACCAAGGCTTGGGGCAATAATAACTTACATCCCCCAAAAGGGATATCTTGACATATTCCACCAAGCTTGGCTTCCACCTCCCAGCAACTAAGTAGAATACAATGGTGAAATTGCAAGCTTTTGTTTGACCAATATCTATGGATCAAGGCATGCAATTAGTGGTTCTTCAAGAAATAGTCCAACCCAAAGCTAAAAAAGATTCAATCGTTCAGTACCTAAAGGAGCTTTGGTGCCTTGAAACCTTATTTGATGACGTCACTTTTGAACAAATACAAAGAGCAGATAATGTATCCAGCAATGTCTTAACTTCTTCGACGTGTACGATATTAGCACCAAGATCTATCCTCAAAGATAAGCCTTCTATAACCATTCCTAAAAACTTTTTATCAATAATCTCACCCTTAGGATTCATGTTAATCAAGAAGGTGAATGGGAAGAATAAGATTGGTGAACTCTTATTATCAAATATTTGAAAGAATGACTATTCTCGGAGAACAAGGTTGAAGCCAAGAAAATCAAGATCAAATTATCACATCCTATATAGAAATCATACACAATGTATAAGTAAGGCCTCACCAAAATATGTCTTTGTTGGCTCGGTACCGATGAAGCAACATTCATGGTAGAGGAACTCCATGATGGAGAAGGAAGTTTATATTGTAGAAAAAGATAAACAAAGCAATAGGAAATCGGCTAGGGTTTTGTATTATTTAGAAAGTGTATCAATTACATAGGGTATAGAGCTCTTTTTTTTAGCAAAAGAACGAATTTTATTAAGAAGGACCAAAGAGTAACAAATTACAAACTAAAGGTCCTAAAGATAATAAGACCAAAAATAAGGAAAGGGGTCAAAATTGACAGAAGAGTCAATCTGATCCCTAACCCTAGATCGAAACCACCAAAGGCTCCACAACTTCAACACAACGATCTCTCTCTCCCAGCTTCATCCTCTCCACATAACCAAGCCCCAAACACCATTAACCAACCGATCTTCTCATTCGACAAGGTTGACACTCACCTTCAGGACCCTTTCTTTTCAATCTGAAGAGGAATGTTTGAACTGGGTGATGTGTACCGAAAAATCAGACGATTCAGACCTTCTTCACCATCAAACCCAAACTCGAATCACCTTCAACACAAGCCAAAATCGAAACAAACTAAGAAATGTACCCAACCCCAAGGCTCTCCAGCAACACTATCGAGCGAAGATCATCAGGGGGAGTATCAAATTGGATATTCTTCTTCGAGTTCAACACAAATTTCGCAATCCAGTCCGCACACTGGTTCTAGAGGTGCGAGACATGTCTGATCGTCATTCTTGAATGAATTAGCGATCTACAGATAGTCATAGAATCAAACAGGTACCAGGATTATTTTCTAGTAGCTAACAAGTTAATTATAATCAAATTATCAGATTCTATATCAATGTTAACCCACTGATTTTGTTTCCAGATAATCAAGCCTTCGACTAAAACACTGATTTCAGCAAAAAAGGGGTTAATCTTGCCCAGGAAAGAACCACGACCCAGAAGGACATCACCTTCTGAGTTTTGAATCAGAATCCCAGTGCTGGCCTCTCCGAAGTTATTGCACGAGCCGTCTACATTTAGTTTCATCCTCCCTGGATTCGGAGCGATCCATCTCAGGTAACTCGGAACTTTACGATTATTAACAGAACAACACCCTAGGGAAATACCAGCAAAACCAACGTTATCCTAGTGTTTATAAGTAATTACATTAGATAAATCCAGACTGATAATTGTATGAACAACTCTGTCAATGGCCCTTTGAACATTATCTGGAGAGTCACCAAACTTTGACAAGTTTCTGTTTCTCCAGATAACCCAACAAATTACCTGAGGAATAATGCGAGTAATGTGACGCTTAGACTTAGAAAAACTGAACCAGATATGCAAGACATGAGACCGAACCATATGCCTTCTAACATTAATCCTAAACAAGCTACTAAAATAGTTCCAAACAGGCCAGGAAAAGCAGCAATTGATGAAGAGATGGTTCATCTCTTCACAATTTTGACAGAACTGACACTTAGAAACCATATAGACATGCCTTCTCATAAGGATAGAATCGAGAGGAATATAACCCTTAATGAGCTTCCAACACAAAAACGAGTACTTCTTAGGAGTAGAATGATTCCACATACAAGAAAGAAGACCAGACTTAGGATTACTATGCCTGATATTATTCCAAGTAGAGTTTAAATCAAACTCCTTACTAGTAGAAAGCTTCCAAATGATATCATCAGCCTTATTTATAGACAAATATATGGGTTAATGGGTCTAGGCCTTATATCTCTAACACCCTCTCTCAAACTCGCAATGCTTATTCTTGCATTGTGAGTTTGTTACAAAAAATAAAAACCAAAATTCCAGCAAAAAAGAAACACCAAACTTCCAAACCATAATCGAAAGCCAAAAGCAAAACAAAATGCCGAAATCAAAATCAAAACGTCAAAACCCAAAATCGAACTCCAATCTCCAAACTCCAATCTTCAAACTCAATATCCAATATCCAAACTCCAATCTTTAATCTTTAATATTTAATCTTTAATCTTGAATCTCTAATCTCTAATCTCTACCAGTCTCCAAACTCCAATATCAAAACTCTAAAATCCATTCTCCATTCTTCAAAATCCAAACTCTAATCTCCAAACTCCAAACTAATCCAAACGAAATCTAAAGACCAAACAAATCCAAATGAATCTAAACGAAGCCAAACAAAGCCAAACAAATCCAAGTGAGTCCAAACAAACAAATCCAACCTAAATATATACCAAATCGAAATCCAAACGAATAATGAAATCTAAACACCAAACAAAAACAAATCAAAACGAATCCAAACAAATCCAAACAAATCCAATCAAATCAGAACGAATCAAAACAAAATCTATACCAAATCCGGATCTAAACAAAATCTATACCAAATCCAAATCCATATCTAATACTAAATTCAATTACCAAATCCAAGTTCAAGTCTTAGTTACAATCAAAACCAAAATCAAATCAAAGTCAAAATCAAAATTCAATCCATGGTTTTACATAAAAAACTACATTGTTCCAGTAGCAATCCCTCATGAATCGTGACACAAAATCATAATCCAACCATTCATATTGAAGGATTAGGTGTCCCGAACATGCTTTCAAAAATTTAAAAAACATCGACACTGTTTACCTCTCGATCAGGTCTGTAGATTATGGCTGCACACACTAGATCCAAAAACCGATAATTTTCACTTTATTTTTTCTTTCGGCGGACAGCTAAAACAATTACCCGCCGATACAGTGGAAGACATGAAAAATTCAAGCTCTAAACCTAAGATCTAATACCATATAGAAAAAGATAAATAAAGCAAGAAGTAAACGGCTACGGTTTTGTATTATTTAGAAATTGTATCAATTACATAGAGTATAAAGCTCTTATTTATCGACAAACTATATGGGATAATGGGCCTATACCTTATATATCTAACCCACATTATGGGTATATAAAAGTTTCTAAAATAATATTGATACAAGGTTACTATTGGCCAACTGATGATGGACAATGGCAAGTTTAAGCTCAAGCATTGTGATACATGCTGGCGCTTCTACAACATAATCCAAGTCCCACTCATGTTACTCGAAACAACATTTGAAAGCGATTAACATTAATAGGCAGGGATTGGACATCGTATTCCATATTCCATAGGCTCCCAAAAGAAAAAAAAATTACTTGTAAAATGAAATATTTTTTCCAAATGGGTGGAGGTGCAACCATTAGTGAACATCACGGTCAAGGAAGTTATAAACATCTTATGCTCTGACATCTGCTACATATAGTGAATACCACGAGTGATTACAATTGATAATGAGATTCATTTCTAAAACACAAAACTTACATGGTTCCATGATACAAAATCTATTAATAAAACAATTTTCCTCTTAATTCCATCCTTAGGCGAATGAATGGCCATGGAAGTAACCAACATGAACATATCTGATGACATAAAAAATTGGAGGATGTCGCAAGCAATTAATCAGACTTCTTGAAAGAAGTGCATTGGTCTTACACAACAACCATACGCTCGACCACCAGAAAAATATATTTTTCCTGAGTGTACGACATGAAAGCGATAGTACCAACTAAAAATTCTATGCTTTCCTACACGATTTTAACATAAGAGAATGGTTGTAATTCAGAAACAAGAAGTGATAAACTTGATATAAGTGAGGAAAAAGGGTTAAAACCCACATTTGGCCCGAGCATTTCAAAACTCTGATGTGCAACGTATATAACTCAAAATTTTAAGAATGGTCAATGTTGGGTACAACATATTACGAAGCCAAAGTAAATCTAGGCACACACGATTAGAAGGGCTAAGGATAAATTCCTTAGAAAGCTATACCCAAATTAAGAAATGCTTTAAATCACTAAAGCCAAAGTAAATCTAGGCACGTACATACTGCTGGATGAGGAAGCCAAACATATTTGGCATCTTTGGAACACCAAACACTTAAATCTCTATCACTCTCTATGAGCTTTGTCTCTATAATGTTATCATATATGTAAGAAAATTAGTATACATGGAGTGTACTCTTTCATACCCTGGTGGCGCAAGAAGATTCCAATGAGACACTTATCTTTAATAAACGTTTATTGTTGTCTGTACATGCATGCCATTTTATTTTATTGCATTATTATGCATTTTATAAGGAAACAAACCACATTGAAATACAAAAAATAAGTTTGGATTCCTATGGATAGTCTAAAGTACTTATGTGGGCTTCGAACTGCCTTCTATAGCAAAACAAAGGGTACGTTTGAACATAGTATATATCCCTTTAAAGAGTTTTAAACTCCAGTTCAACAAATACAACAAATGATAAGCCTAAACTAAGTTTTCAACCTTTGGAAGAGCTTCTTCTTTCATTACAAACAAAGTCGAAATTGACTAAGAATAAGTCGTAACATAGTCTCCAACCCCTTTCAAGAGCTACGACTTTCATAAATATTACAATAAAAACAAAAATGATAAGACTGCATATCAACTTCACTATCTAAAAGACGCTCAACCACCCTTCTAATTTAACAATACATATAGGTACTTCAGGGAGCCTACATAGCCTTCAACCAAACAAACATAATATGATGATTAATCTAAACAGAGTCAATCACCATTCATAAAGAAATGAAGTTTGGTTATTTTAGATATTATCGAAATAAGGATCCCATGTGGTCCTTATCCAGGTATCGACCTTTTGGAGCTGATCATTCCAATCAGAATCAATATAGTACTACAAAACATAGCACCTTTTATCAAGTAATAAGATAAGAAACCAAAACAAGCATATTAAAATTAAAACTAAAAGTGATAAAGTCATTATATCTGTAATATAATAAAAATACCCCAACCACAGGGACCTGGTTCACAAAATATCCCTAAGATAGGGGACTTTAGTCATCAAATATTTTCTCAAAGGATATAAATGTATAAAAAAACTACTAAGCTTATAAAAATGCTATCGGGGGTTCAAACCGTCTTGGTCAGTCGAACCTTTCACTACGATTATCCTTGAAACGATATTATCTCTCTCAGTAGTGTCTCTGGCCTCATTGGGAGGTGGTAAAATCCTAATAATTTGCATACTTCTTAAGGAATTTCCAGTTTGAAAGACGTTCCATACAAATGAGTAAACTAAATCAAGCTGACAAGTTCAAACCGATTATGACAACACAAACCAAATATCAAGGGCAAGAATCCAACATATATCCCCACGATAGATATCCTCACACAACCCATCAATCTTAACTTCTCACCTTCTAATAAAGAAGCAGAATACGACATACTGGTCACAGGAATTTTCCAATATATGTTAGAAAAAGAAAGTACGACTCCTTACAGACTCATAATTGGTGGTTCATCAAGCATACATCCAAACCAAAGTTAAATTTAGTACCTAAAGAAGCTTCAACACTAGGCATCCCTATTTGATGATGTTACTTTTAAGCAAGTACCAAGGAGAAAAAATGCAGCCATCAATGCCTTGGCTTCTTCGGTATATACGAAATCAGAATTAGAGCCATCTTCCAAGACAAACCTTCAATCATCCTATCCAATAAATTTTTATCAATAGTATCACCTTTACGAAATCTAAATTGGAATCCTTGGCCACCCATTTGTGCTTAAGATTTTCCTTCTATATTTTATTGGCATCCCGGTCAGCTTGAAGGGCCTATTTGAGCTCTGATTTTTCCTCAAATGGCTCACCATCAGCCTCTAAACTTCGTCGAATATCAACCATGAAGTTGGTTTGAGTCTGGAATGTATTGTGCAGGGTAGTCAAATCCCTGAGCAACATCTATAATACAAATTCAAACACATCAAGTTATGATTACACACAATATTGAAAGTAATAAAGTTTAAGTATACCTCTACACAAACTTCAATTGTTTATTGGCCAAATTTACAAGGGACACGTGGCTGGGTAACTTTCTTATGCTGGTTGAAGCAACAATTTATCTTATACACTCAAGGATTTGTTCTAATGCAAGTGCAAACAATCTGGATGTCCTAGCCATATCTACTTTAGACGTTCTTTCATTTGGCACGTCATGTTTGTCCCCATCTTTAACACATTAAAAGACCACTTGAAGGATAAAAGGTTATCATAGTCACCTTAGAGTAATTGAACATCAAGGAAGAAACATTAACTATTGCATCATATGCACCCATGTGTGTAACATATTTTGCACCAGACTTCACAGTCTCAACAACCAATTGAAATATCTAGATCTGGCTCTCCAACAAAATTAACAATAAAATTTAAACCATCGAGTCTTTTAATCACCGCTAAATTGGAAAGATCCCCATTCAACCCTTCAATTATCTTTGCAGCCTTCGATTTCATAGGAGACACAACTATAAAATATTTCTCAACTGACTGGTTGGTATTAACATCACCAATCATTGGCTGGAGACCCCTATAACAATCACGATATCTTTGGAAGAACTTAGGGCACTTCACTAATAATTGTCAGCTCTGGCTCCGTAGATATTAGTTTAGCTCTAATGAAAGAAATCTTCGTACCATCACTTTTAGTTTGGCTTCGCAGATCAACCACAGAGCTACGATTGACCGTTTTCAATAATAAACTCCTCCATTGTATTCACGTCATATAAATGACATCTTAATGCTTACAAATAACATATAGAGGTATGCAAATAATGGTTAAAGGATTACAAATAATACTGGAAGGTCTACATATAACATTTTAAGTCTTCCTAATACCGTTTAACTGTTTAAATGTAACATTATAATGTCTAATAATTTCAAAATTCTTAGCATCATATTACAACAAATAGTTAAGAACTTAATAAATTCCTAATTGTACGCGATAATAACATATATTTGAAAACTTGTCAATTTTTTAACTAAATATAATAACAAATATGTGATAATTTGTCACATATTTTTTTGGTGGATTTTGATTTTGTTTGATGATTTTTTTATTTATTTTATAATTTGTTGTGAATATTATTTATTTCAAAATTCAATTAATTTTATTATAAATTTAATGTGCCTAATTTTTAAAGAAAAATATCGGTATTATTGATGCTATTTTAGTGGGTTAAGTTTTGATATAACTAAGAAAACACAAATTCAAATGGTAATGATGGGATAGCTAGTGTGACTTTGAGAGTCAGTTCTTGATTCTGGCGAGCGGTAAGGCTCATCAGACTGTTCTTCTCTGCTCAATGGAGGACATAGAAGTTTCTCCAACTGTTAATCCACCGTCTTCACCAAGAAACCAAATCGCAATTCCCTCGATTTCTAAGAAAATACAATTATTATCGAATGAAGATTTTCCTCTGTTCAGGAAACCTGCTTTCAATCCACCCTTCAATGCTTCTTCATCTAACAATGGAATTCAAAAACCTTGGCTAATTGGTGTGAATGATAATGCCATAAGTAATGCATCCTTCGAAGAATCAAACAAACTAAAGAAGATCTCTGGATTTCACTATGTTTCTTACGCTGAAACTGTCAAACCCATGACAAAAGATTTTCAGCATGCCAATGTGATAGTTACTCACAAAGATTATTATCCAATCACATTTGAAGCAAAAGACAAAGAATCCCTCCTCAATCTATCTAAACACACGCTTATTGGCAAGTTTGCCACTGGGAAACCATCTATGGAAATTATCAGAAATTTCTTGGGGAAATTTAAGTTCGCAAACAATTTCAATGTCTCTGTTGGGATTACAGGCACATTTTTATCGAGTTTAATGATCTTGAAGACTTCAAGAAGCTGTGGTCTAGGAATGTCTGGGTTCTTGGTAGCAAAACCATGCATCTCTTGAAGTGGACACCATAGTTCAACCCCAATCTTGAATGCCCCTTCACTCCTATCTGGGTTTCATTGTCCAACCTCCCAGAATTTATGTTTAATGAAGCTACTATAGGTGAAATTGCTAAATTTCTTGGAACTCCTTTAAAAATTTGGGTTCCCTCAATCAATCGAGCTAGACAGAACTGTTGCAGAATCTGGGCCGATATCGATATCACTAAGCCCATGGCGCATAAGGTTATGATCAAGTTTGGTGAAGATGATAGCTTCCGGGTTCACATTAATTATGGCAAGCTGCCCAACTACTGTAAAAAGTGTTTTCACATTGGTCTTTCTGATGAAAACTATAAAAAAACAAGTTTTAGAAGCGGCAAAAACTAGATTAATCCGAAATAGTAGCCCTACTAAACATGGTGAGACTAGTAACAAGCTCAAGTCGATCATTATCAACAAAGAAGCAACCAACTACAAATAAAATCTCAATGAAAACAAAGGCACGTCTAGAGTTGAAAACATCTTCTATTGTCTCTTGTCCACGTGTTTTTGCTGTTTTATTTTATAACATTTTATCAACAAATAAAAGCATTTAAAAAAAAGATGTAAAGCCTATACTAATGTCAAACATATCTAATTGATAGTTGCGAAACCTATTGAAATGTGAAAGTAGAGTTAAAAAATAGATCTAGAACCTATGCAAATGGTAAAATGATAGATGTGAAACCTGTATTAATATCAATAGATGTGAAACCTGTATTATGTGAAACCTAGTTTAATGTGAAACAGGTCTAATGTGATCGATGCAAAACCTATTGAAATGTGATGCATAATAAAAAGAGAGATGAGAAACCTTTGATAATATGAAACATGACAGAGGTAGTAGATGAGAAACCTATACAAATTTGAAAACAGTTCAAAAATTCTAGAAAAGTTGGAATTGCATACCTTTATGAGTTGGTTAGTGATTGGTTTTGCTCGGCTTTTATCAACTTTTCTTGATTTGTTATTAGAAAAGTATTTCTTTGTTATCCTTGATATTTCTTCGTCTTCTAATTCAGAAAACTTAGGTTCAAAACTCTTGGCTTGCAGTGGCATAATTTTGTTTCCATGTTTTAAACGAAAGATGATCTTTATGTCATGGTTTATAAGTCGTAAAAAAATTTCACCCAACTTAAATGCTTTGTTTTCGTCATCATATGTCATTGTTATCTGCCCAATTACATCCTAGTGCTTTTTGTACGCAGTCTTCTTCGTTCGAAGATCATCGACTTCCTTTAAAAGTGAGTAAAAGGGTGTTTTTTGTTGCTTCTATATGTTATGGCCTCAATTTTGTCTCTTCCATCTCATTTAATACTGCAAAGAGGCCTGACCTGTAGAAACATATTGTTGGTGCAATTTTAACCTTAAAAGCAATACATGAGAAACATAGATCAGTTATGATAGATGCAGAATTATTGGAAGTTAGATAAGTAAAAGATGTGAAACATATGTAAATTTGAAACTATTCTAAAATCAGTAGATACGAAACCTATGTTAATGTATATGAACTGAAACACTGATAAATGCGAAACCTATGTTAATGTATAAGCACTCAAACATTGATAGACGTGAAACCTATATTAATCTATAAACAATACACATTGATAGATGCGAAACCTACGTTAAAGATTAACCAATATAGACTGATAGATGTGAAACCTCCTATAGAAACTTGTAATTATGGCAAAATGATAGCTGCAAAACTTATAGAAATATATAAGCACTGACATACTTATAGATGCGAAACCTCTATTAATCTATAACCAATACAAACTGACAGATGCTAAACCTATATAAAAACCTGCAATTATAGCAAAATTTTAGTTGTGAAACCTATATAAATGTAACAAAAGCATGTATGAATTGCAATAAGAATAGTAAAGCTATTTGGACAAGAAAATGGAGGTCGTTTAAGCATTTATTATAAGCGTCTTGTGTCTCACTAAAGCGAGACACGAGTAAGCAGTATTAGTTACTAAAAAACCGGTATAAATGAGGTAATAAAGAAGAATTATTACACAAAATAGATGTAATTCACACAAAACAGATAGATTATCGCAAACTAACTCAAAAACTCAAAAACATTTGGCAATGAAACCCTTTTTCTCAAATGTGCTAGAACTGAACTGTTTTAAAAAAAAACACTATCGAACTTACTGATTTAGCGATGTTATAGTTGTTGAGCGTTTGAATCTTCGATCCGAAGTCGAATGGAGTTTAATCAGTGAATTCGTCGGCGAAATCTAATATCGGTTAAGTCGATCGAGATTTTTTGTGAAAGTTCGATAGTCAGTAGGAGAGAGAAAGAACGAGGAGGACGAAAAGAGGTTTCCGTGGTTTCAAAACCGGTGGGATATTTTTAGAAGGAAATTTGTGAAATCTTTTAAACCTTTACTAGTAATAATTTTGTTGAATACCCTTTATTTATTTTAAAAATAATTTTCATCTGCAACGTCTCACTGCATTTTCAAATCAATTTTAATTTTCGTTATTGTAGTGGATGAAAGCTTATTTATATTAAAGCCATTCAAGCAGTCTAATGGCCTTGCATGGAGAAGATTCCTCTCAAAATAACAAACCTATGATCTGTTAGATAACTGAACCAAGATAGAGAATTAGATCAAGATGATCAACCACTTATTTAATCGATGGTTAAGTTTGTTAGGTTAAAGCTTTAGACTGAGATGTATACCGATATATATATATATTGAACTTATTCGAGTACATTCACAAGCTAAGAGAATACTAATAAAAGAAACTCTGTTTCCTCCATAAACACAAGCAACTAAGTTCTTGAATTTTTTTAAGGAGTTTTAACAGGATATAGGATTGGAAGAGAGCAGATATCTATAGATCTTCAAGGTACCTTTTTTTTTAAGTTTACTTTTGTGTTTATTTGTTGTGTTTATAATCCATAGATTAATGACCTATTGATGCCATGTCTGTTTATACATTTACCGGTTAGCTACTTATGTTTTTTTCTATACTTAAGAAGCAAGAATTGGAAAGGATTGATTTATAAAGGTTGATTTGTCGCAATTGTTCAATTGTTTTAAAAGATACTAAAACGTTTCCAAGACTTCTGATCTGATTGTCAACCTGTGTTATATAACTAAAGACTTTCTATATTAACAGAAACAAAATCACTTTTCTTATGCTAGGTTGTGTGTGCTGAAGAAACCTTAAAGCAAATAGGCTGTGGTTTAGGTTAGGACAATATCTCAAGAGGACAAGTGATTTAGGAAGATGGGTTATTCATGTGATTTCTGTGGGAAGCAACGGTCAATGATTTATTGCCTGGCAGATGCTACTCGTTTATGTTTATCATGTGACCGAAATCTTCACTCAGTCGATACCCTATCGGAACTCCACCTGAGAACATTAATATGTCCGCAGTGCAATACTGAACCAGTTTCAGTTAGATGTGTCGAAGAGAAACACTATCTTTGTCAGAACTGTAACTGGTTGAGTCATGGTCCTTCAACCTCGGCTTCAACTCATAAGAGACAATTGATCAATTGTTACTCTGGTTGCCCTGCAGCCGCAGAACTGGCGTCTATCTGGTCATTTCCATTCGACAACGCTGACACAAATGTTGTTGCTGGTGATTCCGAGGAGATGAATTTTCAGAATAACGAAAAATTGATTCCGAATTTGGATCAGCTACCTGAATCATCAAAGGTAACTAACTACTCCTGTCTTAGTTGTGATTGTCCTTTCATCTTAAGTTAGTTTTTTAAGAAAATTGTTTCCATTTTTATAGGAATCGCCTGAGACGTGTGAAGTCAGAAATGAAGACACTATTATGGATGATGAAGACACTAAAAATTACCAGGATTGCCGAATTTCATCAGCTATTCCAATGGGTGAACCTCCATGGTCTTCTCCACATCCTGACGTATCCTTCCAACTCCAATCAACAGACCGTACCGAAGCTCTTAACCGTTACAAACAAAAGAAAAAGGGACGCGAGTAAGTAACATTTTAAAGCACTAAAGTATAAAATAAAATTATTTGTCAAATGATTTTAGAATTTGTCTTTTTGTTCACGGAAGACAACTAAAGCTTAAACTACCGATTTTAGCTATAAAAAAAAAGTGAGATACCCTTGTCGGAAAGAGAGAGCTGATACGAGAAGACGACATAAAGGGCGATTCGTCAAAGATGGAGAAGCTAGTGACAATGATCCACTCTCTGATCCTGATATTCATAGTGTTAGTGTAAAAGATCCGGCGATTCGTCAAAGACGGAGAAGCTTATAACTATGATCCACTCTCTGATCTTGATATTCATAGTGTTAGTTTAAAAGAACAAGAATATAGAAGAGCTGCTACTGGAAAATCAAAAGGGTGATTCTTACATTCTTTTAATACCAGCTGCTGGTTTAAATACAAGAGAAAAACTACTGACACAAGTTAACTGTAGAAGTAAAACACATAAATCTAAATACGTTATCTAACAGCTAGTAGAAAATAAGAAAACAATTAAGCCAATAGAAAATAAGAACAGTTTTTAAACAATTTTAACAGTCCTCATTTGTTTAGATGCTGTTTAGATTGTTGATTTCTAGACTTCTTCTCCTTCGATTAATGAGTTTGAAATGGTTAACAGCAAATGGAATGAATATTTGAAATAGGAGTATGTCCCCCTGAATTTATGTGAATGGGTCGGACACTGATATATGTGGAGGAAAATGGATGGTGCCATCCGCATAGCAAGCTTTACAGGTAAAAATACCAACATGACAATGAAACTCCCATAAACTGCAACGAATAACAGAACTCTTCGAGCATGCTTGTGCACAGAATAATCAATTAGGTTGCGGAATGGGTTATAGTTTTGATCAGCAGTGTCCCTTAGAAAATTCAGAACTCCATCGCGTAATACCCCTCGAACAAGGCTGAGAAAGATACTTATTTGTAGCATATACACAATTCCCACAACCCAATGTACCAACGAACTCGCCAAAGGAGAAACAGATAAGAATTTAACTCTTTGAGACATCGTCTACCCAAACACACTGATTGGACAAACATCTAACCACCACCAGCCACCAAAGGGAACATCCCAAGCTCAATCACCAAAACAAAAGCAACTTTGATTTGCTGCGACAAACTGCCTAAAGAGGGATGGAATTGTCTCTGCGATAAACACAGTACCGTAAAATCTCCCTGTAGGCAAAGGCTCACCCTTCAAGTACTGTATCATGACAATGATGCCAAGGTACATATACACCAACGATAAGATAAACGTGTATCCAACACCTAGAGTTGTAATATCAGAAAACCTTAACAATCTAAGAGTGTCCCCTTTCGAAGGATCTACTATAAGTGGTTAAGTAATGTTACTTGATTGACTTACTTCACTAGTATTTACGTTAAGCAATTCAACAATGCAGCCAAGTAGACTGTGTCCTTGACCTTCATATACAAAATTGTGACAATGGCTAATGTTTCTGTAGCTAATGAGAGAGCAGTTCTTGTCAATTGCAAAACCGCTGGCACCTTACAAGGCTTAGTAGAAAAGAAAAAGCAAGATATGTAATAGAGTATTATCAGACCCAATGCAAAGGGGATGAAGACCACCAGAGCCAGGAATATAATATTACTTGAAAGGACAGTGAAAGCGTTTTCGACCAAATGAAAGACAGGACCTTGCCAGCCAACAAGCCCGTCTAATGGTGCATTCTCTGCACCATCAACATCCTCCAAACCATCAAACATTTGTTCAGTAGCAAGGTTGATGACAGGGATTCGTCTGTTAAGAATAGGCTCTTTGCACTCATCGTAATGAAGAGCTGATGATTTGGTATCGAAATCTTCATTTCTAGACCACTCTTTTCCAACATAACCTCATCAAGTAATTGTTGTTTCTCTTTTGGATTTAGAACAAAACTTTTCCTTCCATTTTAACTTTGAAAAAATCTTTACCACTAGCATTTTTCATCGAACACTCTTTATTCTCTAACAACATTTTATAGCTTTTATCGAGTAGTTTACCAGCACCGTTTATTCTCAACAACAGTTTATAGTTTTTATTGAGTAGTTTACCATCACTTCAGAGATTTTGATCAATTTTAGGTACAAATAAAACATTAGATATCAACTTTGTACCTTCTTAGCTTGTTATAGCTACTCTACCTTTTCATTTGACTTCCAATTGTTCACCGTTTCCAATTTTTATTTTATTTTTTCTATTTCAGTGTTTTTTAATTCCTTAGAGCCCTTTATCATCGATCATGTGATTTGTGCACCCGCTATCAATCAACCAGCTCTCACTCGATTTTCTGCCTGAGAAGCAAATGATCACAAACCACCTTCTTCTTCTTGATCAGCTACCCGTGCATCTACTTCTGGCATCTTCCCTTTAACTTTGCAAGTTACAGCTTCATGTCCGAGTTGATTACATTTGGAATATTTAACATCGTCTCCTCCAACACTTTTATGGTGGATGACCTTTCTTCTCAAAATGGCGGCAAGGTGGGTAGGATTTTTTCATACCTCCTTCTTTTCCATTGTGAAAGATGCTAGATGAATCTCCACTCCTCGATTGATTTTTGAAGTTCGTTATTTTTATTGCTGTTGATGTCTTGATGATAGGCAATGCACCATCAATCACTTATTTTTGTCTCATAGACCTTCTCTCTGGGCTTGTGCTTGTAAGACATTTAAGAGTTCTATAAGGGAGATATTTGACAGATCTTTAGTGTTTTCAAAGTAGTAAGTGTGGCTTCAAACTTCTCTGGAACAGTCCCCAATATCTTTTCAACAATCCTAGAGTCTTTTAACTTAGACGCAAGCAATCTCACCTTGTTGGCAATGCTGAAGAGTCTATCAGAGTGCTCCTTCACGCACTCAGATTCTTTTGTCTTCTGCAACTCAAAATCCCTAATTAAATTTAGGACTTTCATTTCATGAATTCTTTCATCTCCCTCGTATTCATCCTTGAGGTAATCACAATTTTATTTGGCTATTTTGAGGGACATTATTTGTGTGAATATCAATTGAGATACAACTGCAAATAGGCATTATTTTTCCTTTGATTTTCTTGTCTTCTTTTTCCTTTTGTACTTCGATTTGTTCCATAGTAAGATTTATTGGAAGTAGAAAGATATTGTGATCCTCTTCTACTGGTTCCCAAAGATCTAAAACCTCCAAGTAAGTATCCATACAAACTTCCCACGTTTTATAATTTTCTCGATCGAAGACTGGTGGTGCAACGAATGAGATTTTTTTTTTCCATTTTAACCTCACAAATCCTTTAAGAAGAGGGCTATGATACCACTTTATTATTGTAATTGAACAGAACTTTAATGGTGATAATGAATATTAAATGCAACAGATAAAATTTAGAAGAACTGTTACTTGAAAATCAAAAGCCTGGTTCTTACCACTCTTGTTTTAAATACAAGAGTAAAACTACAGACACAAGTTAACCTAACTCCAAAAGAAAAACATAGACATTTAAACATGTTATCTAACAACTAGTATAAAATAAGAAAACAATTAAAACAATAGAAATTAAGAACAATTTCTAAACAATTTTAACACATATGAGTATACTTCCTAGGCATATCTAGAATCAAACAAAATTTAGACTTTCTTGTTTTCAAAGATAGAAACAATGTGCCTCTTTTGACATGCCTGGCCATTGTACATAAGAGCATGTTTTCTCTAATATGTGTAAATTCATTTACATCGATGCTAAATGGTTTAGTTCCGGACCAACTCGACTATTCAAACTAAATTTATTTAAGCCTAAAACCGTTAAGTAATAGTAAGTTGTGTGTTTGTGGTTTTTGTTCCATCTTCAGTGATATCATTTGTATCAAAAGTTATATTTTATTAAGTTTGGAACCTAATTTGATATATAAACTGGATTCAGATCCATGGATGTATGTAGAAGTTAAGTGTATTATTATGTAGCGATAAGAACGAGATCCATGGATGTATGTAGAATTTAAGTGTATTATTATGTAGCGATAAGAACCAGTATACGATTCATCGAACATATGAAAAAATAATTTCATTACCTTGTACAAGATGAGCAACAAATGAACGAAATCGTAATAAAATCAAGCACACAAGACGATATTCAACATGATCTGGATTGTGAAGAAATTCTACATCTACGGGAAGTTGACACTCTTATATGTATAGGTAGGTTACAAAAGACTCTCTAAACACAGAAAACGTGATTCATAGAACCCTATTTTCAGTATTTATCTCTCACTTCACTTATTTCTCAAAAGAAATAAAATTATTTAACTCTGTCATGAAATATATTCTCACATATTGTTTTTCTAAAATTACAATGGCATCATATCATATCGTTAATTACAATATAATCTTCGACTTATAGGGTTAGAAAAAACCCTAATTTTTTATTGGATGCTCCAGATTAAAGCCCATTAATCAATGGCTGAAATAACTCATAATCCATTAATATAAGAAAGCCTTTTCAAGATAGAAGACCTAATAAATAAAATACTTTGTTTCAGCTTAATGGTGATACGATCTAGTGCACTTTTGATTAGAATGGTATTTCTGATCAGTCTGCTTCGACCAGTCTGCTTCAACCAATCCTTCTTTTACCAACCTGCTTCAACCAGTCTTGCTTCGACTCAAGAAATTTGTATAAGCTCTTATGATCATTAGACGTGTCTATAACTATGTAACGGCTCAAGAAATATAGAGTTTTAATAGTTCTTTCTTATACATGTAACATTAGATCCAACATCATGTAGCCATTCGACAATACCTCTGTTGACATGTTACTTGTAGTCTACACTTAACAATTCTCCACTTAGACTTATAATAACTTTGGTATTCGTTGCACCCAATGTTATACTCTTTATGGAACATCTCACATCCATCCTAGACTTGCACCAGTCTCATTTAGTTTGTGAGCTATTTAAAGTCTATAATACCTTGGTCAGAGAATCCGAAGGATTTTATTTGCTAGTAGTCTTAGTCAGCTTCACTTGTTCATTAATCACCACGTCTCTAAATAAGTGCGTCTTAATGCTACATGTTTAGTTCGCTCATGCTACTTCAAATTTCCCATTAAATGAATAACACTAGTATTGTCACAGAACAGAACCACATCCTGCTCCACACAAGTTAGTTCACTCAACAATCTCTTCAGCGAAATAGCTTCATTCATAGCTTTTGTGGCACCCATATACCCAGGTTCAGTATGCGATAATGCAACAACCTTCTGCATATAAGAATTCCAACTAACCACTCCTCCAAGTACAGTAAACATGTAACCCGAAGGAGACTTCCTTGTGTTGTAGCAGCTGTATAATCAGAGTTCAATACCCCTTCAACATTATATCACATGTATCATTTTGGTTGTAACAAAACCCTACAGAAGTCGAGCCCTTCAAGTATTTCATGAGCTACTTGAGTGCATGCCAATGCGGTTTCTCTGTATTAAATATGAATCTTCTTAAAATAGTTACGTCGTAGGAAAGATCAAGTATTGTACAAATCATAGCATACATAATGCTACCAATAGTATTGGCATAATGTATCTCAAGTATGTACTTCTTATATGTTGTTTCGGTTAGCGTTTGAGTGACACTGAGTTTAAATTGGGAGCCAATGGAAGTTCCAACCGATTTTGCCTTGGACTTCGGGAACTTGCAAAGGATCTTATCTATTTATTTTTGTTGAGATAATAATAGATACTCATTCAGCTTGTTCCTCTTAATCTCAATATCAAGTATCCTATTTAGCATCTCTGATATCCTTAATCCAAACTCTCATTTCATATGAGTGTTTACTATTTCAATCTTCTTCCTATTTCTACCAGCTATTAGTATGTCATCCGCATACAACAACAATATGACTTTTCTTTTTGTGTGTGTTTCGTCGTTCCCATAGACACAAATGTTGTACCAGCTACAAACATATTTAATGGATCTCATAAGAGAATCAAATCTTCTATTCCACTACCTAGGTAACTATTTCATCCTATAGAGGGGTCTCTTCAGCAAACACACATAACCTTCATCCTTTCTCCAAACCTCTTTAATTCATACATATAAATTATCGATTCCAATTTATCATGCAAGAAGATAATAATAAATTAATTTGATCTATGTCAAGATCAAATTTAAGAACAAATGACAATGGAACCCTGATGAGACAATGTTTCACAACTAGCGAAAATATTTTATTAAAATTCATACCATTCTTTTATGTAAAGAATAATCCACTAGCCTAGTATAGCCTTGTATCTTGGTAACTCAACACCAAAAATACATAATTTCTGTTGAATATGAGTTTACTCCCAACCAACTTTTACCCTTTTAGATCCATAATCCGACGTGTCGATATCGTGGATATATATTGATGAGTGTCATTAGATGAATATATTTATTTTAATTAAAAAATATTTATTTTAATTAAAAAATATTTATTTATGTTATTATATGTTTTCTTTTCCCATAAATTATGTTTTTGTTTTATTTTCAATAATGTTTGTATAACTTTCATTAATTATATCAATATTTTTTTTATATTATCCATATTAAAAAAACATAAAATTTAGGGATAAATTTTGGATAACAAAACGGATAGATATGTTTAAAATAATTTTGGAAAGGATAAATTTGATATCCTTAGATGATATATTCATCTAATTAACAAAAGTCTTACGGTGTGATACTCAATTTTCACTTAAGAAGTTTAATTTCAGCGTCCACGTAATTTGTTGGTTTTGTTGTTTGGTTCTAAGTTAGATTGACCGATTCCGCTCAGATAAGTAGTCTCCGAAATCTGTTTTTCATAGTTGAATAAAATGTATAAAATAAAAGTTACGATTTTTTTATTCATTTTGAATCTGCATTTTATGAGTTGGTCTACATTATTAAATTGGTGTTTATGGACAGTTAATAACTACTCTTACCATATTCAAGATCCAAAAATAAAAAATATCATTAAACCATCTAATTTTAAAACTCATTCAAGATTGTATTATGGGTTTAAATCGTTGTCTAATCTTTTGATTATTACATGCTATTTAGTTCCTCAATTTAAAAATCATGGATGAGAATCTTTTACTATTAAAAATCATAGAACCATTTCTGGCGGGTGGTTTTCTTTGTGTTACCGTAATTAAATAGTTTTGACTCACTGATAGTCTTTCGACTTTTAATATATATATATATATATATTATTTTTCCTGAAAAAACCGAGTATTACAAAAGCTGTGATACTTTGTCCTACCTCCTCGGGAGAAGCCTGTGTGATCTAGCGCCTCTGTGACCTTTTTGTTTGCTTGAGTATTGTACACTTCTAAATTGTTAAGAAAATTTATTGGTTTGGTGTATATGTGAGCCCTATTGAGACGTTCCTGTTTGTTTTAAGAAGACAGTGATATCTACTCTGATTTTGTATATGGAACAAGTTCACACCATCCAGTTCCATAAATTTTAGGAACAAATCTCTTAAACTTTCAATGAGTAGTAAGAAGATATGTTCACAAAATCTGAAATAAATAGTATGTTTAAAATCTATACTTTTATTGTACTATACGTTTTACATTTTCCAACTAGTAATCAATTAGTTAAGACCTTATAGATTACACTGTATTCATAGACTAGTCTGAACAAAATTGCGAAAATGTAAAAGCAATTTAATTTTATCTAAATTGAGTTTATACAAAAAGAAGAGAAAAAGAACTGAGTATCTGCAATTTTTGCAATACTATATTATTTAAGAAAATAAAAAAATAAAATAAAGATAATATATATATATATATATATATATATAATTTTAAGGGTAAAATTGAAATTAAAAATCTAAGAACTGTCAGAACCATTTATTTATGGTGACACGTGACAGAACCCGTGGAAAGTGATTTTATAGATTTTTTATAATCAAAAAACCCTTGTCCATAATTTTTTAATCGAAAGACTACATAAAGAAAAATATAGTATTTAATCCCAGTATTATAAAACATTTTGTTCAATAAAGTTGTAAAATCTATTATTAAATAATCAAACATTCTTTTTGTGCAAACTTATAGACTATTTTTCATAAAATAATTGAATATTAATCTATAAAACATAAACAACTCGACATCTTATGCTAGTTCAATATTTTTTATCATATCCAAAAAGTTGGTAAGACAGTTGTACAATTTATCACTTCATTTATCTTCACGTTATATATAAACTAAAAGGAAAAAAATATTCGACATTTTCTTACACTATTTAAATACTCATGTTCAAATTAAATCAAACAAATAAATTTGCTAAACTCCTTTAAATATTCTTTTAACAATTGTATTCCTATTATATTTAAATTAAAACAATAAATTAAATATGTTTAACAATTTTAGAACACTACTTACAGATTCATATGCATATTATCCCCAACTTAAATAGAATAAAATGTATACTTACCTAACGACTGCAACTGTTAACCATACTTTTATATTTTATATTCAAATTAAAGAAAACTTATATACTTGACACTTTTAAAAAAGAAATGATACTATAAATATCTTACCACCAAACATATTGTCATGTGCTAAAAATGAGTTTATGTTTATTTAAGAGTTATTTTATTAAAATAACTTTTATTCGATATCCAAATTGTTTTGATACTCTAATTATTATCAATTAACTATATACAATATTTTTTTAAAAAAAAACTGATATTTTCATCCAATCAGATATTTAAAATTTTGGATATTTCTAACCAAATACCTGTTTTCCATAAAGGAACTGATTTTTAAAAAACAAATTTCCGGTGATTATTCAAGTAGTCACCCGACAACCATTGTGCAACTCGTCCACCACTGTCAACCACCGGTAGCCACATTTTTCGGTCGTAGAACTGAGGTACGTTTATCACGATTTACAGTGATTTCAAAGTTGTGACTAAACAGTTGAAGATGTGATTTATGACTAGTTTTTACCATTGACAGTTAGTTTCGTCCGAGTTAGTCAGTTAGGAAGATTATTTCGAAGGTAAGCTTCTCAGGTTTGGTGATCTGCAACACATCGGTTTCTTAAAAAAAATCAACTCAAATAAAATCGTAACATCAATGATTTCATGCTTTTTAGTCGATTTATAAGTTAAAAAAGGGTTTAAGGTAGATTTGTGGTCGAGTTTATTATATTTTCTTGGTTTTGTAAGTTTTTCGGTGGCCTGATTACAATATCTAGAGATGCAGAAACATGATGCAATTGTAGACGAATATGATGCGTTCTTGGAATAGGATATGAGCTTTACGATTTATACAATTATATATAACATTGCTAGATAGGTTAATATGTTTACCGTCATTGCGATTGTGCTTGGTATTGATTGCGATTGTGTTGACATTGTAATATTAATGTAATTGCTTGTTTGGTAAATTGAAATGTTATTTCTTGTTCATGCGATTACATTATTCCAACTTAGTGACATTGCGAGATATGACCCTTATAAATCATCATTGGTAGAAGTCGCTAGATTGGTGTTCGACACTACAATTTACTAGTAATCAGGTTTTTGCTAGATATGGTTGGTGAGAACAGAAACTGAATTGAGAAGATTGAGAATATTGACTAGGAATCAGCAGAGAGATTTTTAGATGGTGAATATAATCTTTCTCCTCTAATTATTTCATATGCGTAATCAACCTCCTCGGCCTCTTTAAATAGGCTCAGTGAGTTAGTTACAAATTCGGCTACATAAGAGAGATATTTACAGTTCAGTCCCTATTCTTCTTATAAGACTTTAATCTTACTCCATATTAATAGAACTTATCATTCAAGTCCTTATTAATTACATTTAAGTCCCTTATGAATATATTTCCTTATCAGTGTAGCCCCCTTAGTTCTTATAAAGATAATTTTATAAGAACTATTCAGTCTTCGAACATTACTCCAGGTGAGTAACACTTCTTTCCTCCAGCTCCTTTATCATGACTGAGATCAGTGACTTTCAATTTCACTTCGAATATAAGAATGAGTGCAAATAAGCTTCCCACTCGCTTCGAATCTACCAATTAGAAATACAACTCTACTTCGACCTCGAATCTCCTGTCTTTAGCATTTTTCAACTAACGTACCCCTACTTGTAAGATTGATTTGACCCTTCTTGATAGGTCTATGACACAACAAGTTTTTTCCCACGCTTGTATTCCACCCAATGAGAACAGTTCACTGGTTTTGCCTCTTCAAATTCTCAACGTCATCTTTTCCCAAGTATAAATACTTAGCTCCATCATACTAAAAACTTTTTAGAAAAATCATCGTTCCTAAGCTATCTTCATCTAGTTCTTCTTCAACCTTCATCCTCATTAGCCACCTTCCCCAGAATCTACCAATTTCTTCAGTTACAAAAACCATTTCCCAATTAAAGTCTATTGTATGAGAATATATCCTAAATACAAAAGATCTAAAGCTAAAAAACCCAGAAAACCAAAGAAATCTCTCTTCCCTGGTCCTAGCAATCAAGTGTTTGGTGCTTACGATTGTCTCTGTAGAGGAGAAAGAGCTGAGGAATACAAAGCTGCTGGGTTAATCTACAACGGTCCTCGTTTCTCCTCTACCACCTTCAAATACGGTAATTTTAATTCCAACCTTGTTAATTCATCTTTGCCTCTAGCATCAAACCTAGAATCTAGCCAGCAATCTTCTCCTCCTCGAAATCAATCCACTTCTCCATCACTAAGACCACATCGAAAACCTAAGCCTGTCAATTCTGACAAACCTCTAATTCCTCAAAAACTACAATCCAAATCACCTATCCTACAATCCGAAACAGTTAAAGTTTTTCGCAAAAAACCAACCTTCCTAGCAATGGGTGACGATGCAGAAACCTCCTCTCCTCCCCCACAAGAAATGGTTGATGTTACTCCAGGAAATAGTCAACCAGTTCTTGTGGAAAACGAACAACAATCCCAAACTGAAACTCAAACTGAAAAACAATCCCAAACTGAGACTCAAACTCAAGTTACTGATGAAGAAAATGATTCCGAAGCCACTGAATCCAATGCCGAAGGCGAATCCGAAGCAGAAGAAGTAATCCCTTCAAGGAAAATTCGAGGAAAGAAAACTCCTATTACCCTCCCCGAAGATGTTGCCGCCTTGGTTCAGGAAAACCTACAACCACTTTGTCCTCGGTACATTCTTGCCCTAAAAAATGTACCCTATACTTACTACCTCGAATCAGAGAAAGAAGAACTTAAGAAACTATGGGGATTAACAGACAACATCGTTCTTCGTCTACCAGTAGAAGGAGAAACACCTTTGAGTTGTCAGAAAAACGAACTGGTAGTTTACCCTGAGCTTTTCAACTGGGGACTTCGATTTCCTCTCGATCCAATGATTGTAAAGTACTTCGAAATTCTTGGGTTGTGCCCAACACAAGTCACTCCAAACCAACTGTTCACTTTATTTTCCGCTATTATGGTGTCGAGGCTAGGAAGCATCCCCCTCGAAATAGAGGACTTCATCTCACTGACCAAAATCTCAAATGGGCCAGTTTTGCCATTCTATTACCTAACTTTGGAGGATGATCTGAAGATTATCGATGACCTCCTCGAGGCTGACAAGTTTTGGAAGCAAAGGTTTGTTTTTTTATCAGGAGCTTGGGAAAATGGTAAAGAAATTTCCGATGACAACCCCTCAAAACTTACTCTCATCTGGAGAGATAACATTAAGTAAATCATTGTTATTATTGTTAATATTTTCTTCTCAACTTATTAAGCCTAGTCAAACTAACCAGACCTATTTATCTAATTGTTTACTCTTTTCCCAGAAATTCCGAGGAGATTCAAAAGTCGTCGGAAAGCTGCAAAGACCATCTTCAAGAAAATGGCTGAATGGGCTGAGAAAGCCTGGGGAAATGGCTTTCACTCAGCCTTTCAACCGATCAACTTCGTCAACAGCCATCTCTGGCGCATAACCTTGGGAGCTGACTTCCCTGAAGACCCAATGCTTCCCCCAGATCCCATTGAAGCAGTAAAAAGAATACTCGCACCAGATGGGAAAACTTACCTTCCCACCAGGAACCGATCTGACAGTCACTTGCCACTAAAAAAGAAGGGAAAGCTAGCCCTCAAAAAGCCCAACACAAGTAAGCCTAACCCTTCTAAAAATTCGAAGCCTACAGGGAAATGAAAAGCGCCTGCATCTCAACTTCCTCCAATATCCGAAGAAGACGAACCTGTCCTTAAAAAGAAAAAGAAAGAAGATATTACTCCAAAGAAGAAAAAGAGCAAGTCCGCTACCCCGAAGAAAAAGGAAAGAAGCTGAAATGCTCGAAGATGTATTGGCTTCCGAGGTCCATGAGAAAACCTTCATCGAAGAAAATCCTCAAGGAGGATTGACACTAGGAGATAGCCAGGAAATCGAATATCTTAACCTCGACGATTTCAACTCGAGTGGGGATTTTGTATCCACCTATGAAAATTCCCAGCCTACCAACATCATTCCATCACCTTCTACCGGGGCTGCCATAACTTCAACTTCTAACGCAATTGTTCCTGTCCATCGCCCATCAAACTTGCCCAATCCTGAAAGATCCGACGAGGTAACTTCAATCCTTCGACCCTTTACTAACTTAAGTGCTGCAGCCAAAAAATTGTGTGAAGAAGTAAGCAATTCACATACACAATTGGAACTCCTTGCACAAGAATTAATCAAGAGCAAAAAGGAAGCGGAATCTGAAAAAGCTTCGAAGAACAAAGCACTTCAAAATTTCGAAGCTGAAAAAAGAAAGCTACTTGACGAGCATAAAGAAAAAATCGAAGCTATGGAGACTTCTCATCATATGGCTCTTGAAAATTTAAATTCTCAACATTCTATTGCCCTTTCTGGTGAAAAGAAAAAATCTACCGAGGCTGAAAAACTTGTTAAGAAAACTCAAGAAAGTCTGCAAAATTGTCAAACTCAATTGACTACGCTTCGAACAGGATTTGAGTAGGAAAAGAAGGACGCCATCAAGAAAGCCGAAGCTGCTGTTGGTTCTGCGATGCTTGATGGTATCAAGAAGGCTCAAACCCAAACAACTATCAATCTTCTTCGATAAATCCATGCCGCTTATCCAAGGTTAAATTTAACAGAATTTTGGAAACAAGTTCCAGAGGAAGATCGCCCAAAGGAAGCATTCGAGGTTGCACCAAGCTCTTCAGAAGAAGATGACGATTCTGAAGGGTCATCGGAAGACGACTAATCAGTAGATTAGATTATATGTCATGTGTTTGTTGTTGTTGTTTTTTGTGTGTTTTTATTAAGTAATTTCTCCTTTTTGTAAGCTTCAAGTTTTATCCGATGAAACAAGCAACTCTCTTAATATTTCAAAATTCTGGTGCACTTATAAAACGTGGCACCTCGAAAATTAGATGCACTCATAAAACGTGGCACCTCGAAAATTAGATGCACTCATAAAACTTGGCACCTCAAAAATTAGATGCGCTCATAAAATGTGGCACCTCAAAAATTAGATGCGCTCATAAAACGTGGCACCTCGAAATAGGTTGTTTCTTCAAAGCTATTGCTTTGGAAAATTACTCTTGGTCAAGTTTCAAAGATGATCAGTCTTTGCCAAGTTACCGAAATAACAAATCATTCATCATACTTAAACAACCAATGGCCAAAAGAAATTTTATTATGAAATTCAATTTTAACCAGACACCTCATTAAAACCTTTCTGGGCCAACAGATAAGGAAAGAGTATGTCTGTCTTGCAAAAATTCTAAGTTCAATTTTATTCATAATACAATTTCAAATGTTCTATATTCCAAGGGTGTTTGAGCATCCTCCCCTCACAATCAGACAACCTATATGACCCTGGCTTGACCTTCATTTTGACTTCATAAGGACCCTCCCAATTCGGAGCCAATTTTCCGAGGTGTTTATCCTTAGTATGAAGAAATACTTTTCGCAACACTTTATCGCCAACTTTGAACTCCCTCTTCTTAACTTTAGCATCGTACCTGCTTCTCATTAAGGTTTGATAATGAACCACGTTCAAATGTGCTTTGACCCTCTTTTCCTCTAACAAATCAAGCTCAACCCTTCTAGCTTCATCATTATCTACTTCGGAATAACGCAATAACCTGTAGGAAGGTAATGTAGATTCTGCAGGGCATACAACATCCATTCCATACACCAAAGAAAAAGGAGTCTCTTTTGTGGCCTCTCTAGGAGTTGTACGATATGCCCACAACACTTCTTGAAGATAATTTGGCCATTTCCCTGCTGCTCCCGCCAAATTTTTCTTCAAACCCTCCAAAATAGATCTATTTGTAACTTCAACTTGCCTATTTGCTTGTGGGTGGAAAGGAGTAGAAAAGCATTGTTGTATTCCTTTCGAGGAGCAAAAAGAGTCCATTTCCTTGTTATTAAATTGGGGACCGCTGTCTGTTGTTATTTTTCGAGGAACTCCAAAACGGTAGCAGATGTTACTTAGAATAAACTTGATCATATCTTTAGCTTTTGTTCCAGCTAAAGGCTCTGCTTCTACCCACTTCGAAAAATAATCAACTACAACAATAATCATCTGTCTTCCACCTCAAGCCACAGGCAATGGTCCTACCAAATCAATCCCCCATCTATCAAAAGGAACCGCTTCAGAGATTATCATTAGAGGTGTCGCTGGTTTATGTATCAGATGTGCATACCTTTGACAAGTATCACAACTTCGAACTAATAACTTGGCATCCTGCAATATAGTAGGACAATAATATCCTGCCAACAATACCCTACGTGTTAAAGCTTTGAAACTACAATGAGCTGATCCATCTCCATCATGTAATTCAGATAAAATGTTTTGAGATTCTTGCCTACTCAAACATCGTAATAAAGGCCTCGACACTGACTTCTAATACAATATCCCATCCAACACCACATAGCCAAGAGCTTTACTCCTTATCTTCCTGAGCAAGTGCTTATCAAGTGGTAGTATTCCCTTTGTAAGAAAATTTAACAAGTCAGTTCTCCAATCACCTCGAACGCGCGCCGAATCATTTACTACCTCCTCAACAAATTCACATTGCTCAGAGCTTATTATAATCGAAGGCAATGGTTGTGTCACGATCCATGGATATTCTTCAGAGTAAGCCATTGTTGCTAAAGAATCAACCATTGTGTTATTTCCTCTTCGAATATGCTCCACCTCAACATTTTCAAATTGTGCCATCACACTTCGAAGTTCTTGCAAATACAAAACCAAACGATCTTTTTTAGCTTCTGATACTCCTTTAACATGGTTAACCACTAACTGTGAATTTGTCTCTAAGTGCACGAATATTGCTCCACAAATTTTTGCTAACCGCAGTCCTGCTAACACTGCTTCATATTCAGCTTCATTATTCGAAGCATGAAATCCAAATCTTATAGCTTGAAACACATACTCCCCTGTCGGTGCCACCAATTCTACCCCCGCACTCGACCCTTTATTACTAGACCCTCCATCAGTTCGTACCGTCCACGTCGGATTCGCGTGTATTTTTTCATCTTCTTTTTCTTCGGATCTACTCGAATGAAACTCAACAAAGAAATCTGCTAAGGCCTGAGCTTTGACAGCCGTTCGTGGAGAGAATAACACATCGAAATCTCCTAGCTCTACAGACCACTTAGTCATTCTTCCTGAGATATCTGGCTTTTGCAATACATTTTTCAATGGATAAGAAGTTCGAACCACAATTGTATGTGCTTGGAAGTAGGGACGCATTTTTCTCGCCGCCACTACTATGCACAATGCCAATTTTTCGAGCTTTAAGTAACGTTTTTCAGCATCAACCAAACTTTTACTGACATAATAAACGGGCTTCGAAACTCCCGAATATTCACTAATCAGAACTGCACTCACTGCATAGTCCGATACTGCTACATACAAAAACAGTTGCTCACCTTCTCGAGGCTTTGATAATATTTCAAGAGAGGACAAAAGATTTTTGATCTTAATAAAAGCTTCTTCACAATCCGAAGTCCACTCAAAATTATTCGGTCGACGCAACACCTGGAAGAAAGGCAAACATTTATCTGAAAAATGAGAAATGAATCTGTTCAAAGCTGCTAACCTGCCTGTTAACATTTGCACTTCTTTGATATTCCGAGGTGAAGACATTGATATCAAAGCCTTTAACTGTTCTGGATCCACTTCAATTCCTCTTTCACTTATCACATACCCCAGAAATTTACCAGATCGGACTCCAAACGTACATTTTTCTGGGTTCAACTTCAACTGTATTGCTCTAAGATTCAAAAACGTCTCTTCTAAATCGTCAATATGATCATCATCACTTTTACTCTTAACCAGCATATCATCGATGTATACTTCGATATTCCTCCCTATTTGTGAAGCAAATGCCTTATTCATCAACCTTTGATATGTAGAACCAACATTCTTCAATCCAAACGGCATCACTCTATAACAATGTAAACCTCGGTCAGTGATAAAAGTTGTGCTTTCTTCATCCTCTGGATTCATTCGAATTTGATTATATCCTGAAAATGCATCCATAAATGTTAAAATTTTGTTTCCAGAAGTAGAATCCACTAATTGATCAATTCGAGGTACTGGAAAAGGATCCTTTGGGCAGGCTCTGTTTAAATCTGTGAAGTCTACACACATTCTCCATTTCCCATTCTTCTTTTTCACTACTACAGGATTAGCTGTCCACTTTGGATATTTGGACTCCCGAATATGCCCCATTTTATACAATCTATCTACTTCAGCAACTATGGCCTCAGATTTTTCCAACGAAAAAGCTCTCCTTTTTTGTATTATCGGTTTGATCTTCGAATCCACAGCCAAACTATGACATATAATTTCAATTGGGACCCCCACTACATCCTCAGACCTCCAAGCAAACACATCCAAGTTTTTAGACAAAAAATTCAATAACCTTTCTCGCACTAATAAAGACAATAAAGTCAGTACTCTGTTATTATCGAAGATGTATTCTTCTATTTCTTCACTTACTATCACAGAACTCGGGGTTGACCTCGGATCATCAATTCCTTCATCTTTACTACTAGAGGGCAACCCCCCAAATTGCTAATTCTCCATTGGATCATCAGTGCTTTTATCACGTAGTCTAAATGCAGCAGCATAACATTCTCTAGTTACTTTTTTATCACTTCGAACTACACCAATTCGATCCCCGACTACATATTTCAAACATTGATGAACTGTAGAAACTATAGCGTACATTTTTGCCAGCCATGACCTTCCAAAGATAGCATTGTAGCTCGATGGACAATCTACCACCATAAAAAGTACTTGTACTTTCTTTTTAAAAGGCCCTTTTCCCAGAGAAATTTCACCTTCAAACTCCCCTACTACATTCGCTGTCGCACCAGTAAACCCAATTATAGTTCTTTCTGACCTTTCTATCCGAGGCGGAGCATTTAATCTATCATACGTTGATTTGAACAACACATTAGCAAAACTTCCAGTATCAATCAATACTCGTCGAATTTCTACCCCACACACTTCTGCTCCAATGACCACTGCATCTTCATGTGGCCCAGTAATTCCTCTCAAATCATCCCCATCGAAAATTATAAATGGGATATCCTTCTTATTGTATAGGTGTGCTGATGCTCCTCCTTCAATTTGATGCGTTAAATTCATTATGTGTCTTTTCCTCGAATTATTAGTGTTATTAGTCATTGAATCTCCCCCAAATATCGCCAATGACTCAAAGAACGCACACAAATCTCGAACACGTCCCTTACACATCGGCTCATCAACTGACATCAACAACAATCGACTAGGGTCTGGGTCGACATATTCCGAAGCCACATCAAATTCATCATCCGCAACATCTAAAATCATCAATGCAGTTTCCTGCTTAGAGTTAGGATTAGTAACCTTTTGAGTTATGGTTTCAGCGTTCCTTTTGACATACTCCAACAATTTTCCATTCTCTATCAAAATCTGCATTTCCTTCTTCAAAGCAATACAATCATTTGTATCATGCCTAATATCATCATGATACCTACAGAACCTGTTATTGCGTTCCTCCCTTGGCCTATTAATTGCTGCCGACTTTCTAAAATTTAATGTTCCCTTGGTTTTCTCATATATCGATGCCACACTTTCAGTCAAATCCGCATAATATTCTGGTCTTACCCACACATTCGATCTTGGTCTGAATTGGTGTTGATTATTAAAATTGTGCTGATTAGAACCCCCTTGATATGAGTTCGAACCTCCTCGATTGGAAACATTTTGATTACCCCTTGCGCGTGACGAGTTATTATTCGAAGCATTCACTTGACTATTTCCTTTCTGAACAATACTATTCCCTCCTCGAACTCGAATAGACTCTTCGACTTTGATCTGATCTTCAACCTGAGCCATGAGAGCTCCAAACGTTAATGCCGTACGCCTTGTTGTTTCATCAGCTAAATCTCCTGGCAACAATCCTTGTCTGAACGCTGCCATAGCTACCACTTCCTCACAATCATCTAATCCTGCTTTTGTTGACACAAATATTTTAGTATAATCCTTCAACTTTTCTCCCACAGCTTACTTACATTGTATTATCGTATCTCCATTAGCTCTCATTTCTTTGCTTCCCACAAACTGTCTTCGAAAAGCTGTGTAAAAGCCTCTAAAATTTGCAATGGACTCTTTCGGAATCTTGTTATACCATTTCAGTGCAGTTCCTTTGAATGTCTGAGAGAATGTCCTACAAACCAATTTATCATCGTCCTCGAAATTAGTCATATAGTTCTTGAATTGCTCTATATGATCATCTGGATCTTGAGTTCCATCAAACTTGTCAATCTTAGAAATGTCGAACCGCCTCAGAAGTGGTACAGATCTAATCGCACTAATCAACGGTGAATCCCTCCAATCTACTCCTTGAACAAACTGGTCTTCGTTCCTCATTCCCACAGTAGCATACAAACTTGGTTCACCTTCAAATTTCCGAGGAGAATACACTCGTCTTTCCTTCTTTTGCCTTCCTTCCTTATACATTTTAGCTGGCCAAAATTCATATCCTCCTTCCTTTGAAGGACTTCGAAAATGCTTATATCTTGGTGTTTCATCTGATTCCGAATTTTCAAAATCTTCTTCTTCACTAGAATCTACATACCGTCGCTTCTGCAACTTTTTTTTTTCATTCCACTATGCTCTTTTTTACGCTCAAAATGTATTTTACGCTGATCATCTTGAACGTCGCCGACGTCATTTGATGGATCCGACTGATCATCCCGATCACCTCTTGCTATTTTAGATCTAAGTCTAGCGCCATTATTATCTTGTTTCTTTTTAGCAAATTCATCAAGTTCTGCCACTTTTCTTATCAACTCATTCATTTTACCTTCAAAATCAAATTGGTTTGATTGAATCGGAATTGACTTACCTGCCTCTTTCTCCTGCAGATCAGATCTTAACGTCTCCAAAGCTTTTCGAACAGGCGGATTATCTCCTTCCTCCGAATTCATCTCCGATCAACAAAAATACAAACGAAATACTTCAGAAAACGAAAAAATTCGAGACTCGATTTTTGATCTATCAATCAAGGTATCTTCGACCCCTTTTTCTAGCGCCAATTTGGTGAGAACAGAAACTGAATTGAGAAGATTGAGAATATTGACTAAGAATCAGCAGAGAGATTTTTAGATGGTGAATATAATCTTTCTCCTCTAATTATTTCATAGGCGTAATCAACCTCCTCGGCCTCTTTAAATAGGCCCAGTGAGTTAGTTACAAATTCGGTTACATAAGAGAGATATTTACAGTTCAGTCCCTATTCTTCTTATAAGACTTTAATCTTACTCCATATTAATATAACTTATCATTCAAGTCCTTATTAATTACATTTAAGTCCCTTATGAATATATTTCCTTATCAGTGTAGCCCCTTTAGTTCTTATAATGATAATTTTATAAGAACTATTCAGTGTTCGAACATTACTCCAGGTGAGTAACACTTCTTTCCTCCAGCTCCTTTATCATGACTGAGATCAGTGACTTGCAATTTCACTTCGAATATAAGAATGAGTGCAAATAAGCTTCCCACTCGCTTCGAATCTACCAATTAGAAATACAACTCTACTTCGACCTCGAATCTCCTGTCTTTAGCATTTTTCAACTAACGTACCCCTACTTGAAAGATTAATTTGACCCTTCTTGATAGGTCTATGACACATCAATGGTTACTTTTTTGTTTACGCTATATATGACCTTTATTGAGATTGCGATTTTATATGTAACACGTTGATAAATTGGTTGTATTGATGATAAATCGATTTTTTTATATACCATATTGCTACTTTGTTGCTGCCTCTACAACTTACTAAGTCAAGTTTCCACAATCTAGGGTAATATATGTCGAAACCTAAAGTTTATATTTTCAAATATGGTCACCAAACTGTAATTGTGCCTATATCCGAGTTTGAAAACTTTCAAAGCCTTAAAGATTATGCTGAAAGCAGATGGCCAGAGCTGGTTAGAGGTAACTACACCATTAGCTACTCCTATGGTGCTCACATAAATTATTTGTTTAATAACGAGACATATTTTATGGGTTTCAAAGTATATCTTGATGTGGAGCATCTCAAAAGCGTTAATTTTGTTATAGAAGAACAAGTAGTTGATAAAGGGTGTGTCGTTAAGCGTAAACAACATAGCCACAATTTTGCTGGAGCATCCGCTAACCAACTAAATAGTGGGGATAGTAGTAATTGTTTGCTTAATTCACACCGAAAAAAGGTATCTTGTTACAACTCGATGGGCTAAAGCTATTGTCGGTGTTGGTCAATCGTTTGCTAAAGGTTCCGCAAGTTTAAGGTTATCCTTGTGTTGATATGCATTAGAGAATGATTTTTCCTTTAAGTACATGCTTATTACAATTAGAAAGATCATTTCTTATTGTGTAAATAAATATTCAGACAGTTGTAAATGGAGGCTTTATGCATCAATTGATTCCAACACCAGTTTAACGAAAATAAAGCGTTTTGTTGGCACGCATACATATAGTCTCGTCTTCACAAAAAAGCATTTGAAATCTGATTTGATTACGGATGAAATTCATTATTCAATTAGTACTTGCCATTCGGTGACAAAAAAAAATATAGTCCTTTATGAAACAAAACTACAGTTTAGACATCTCTTACCGTCTCTCGTGGAATGCTTTAGAGAATGAAATGAGGACGTATTCAGAGACAATAATACTTCTTTTAGTTTGCTCAAGTGATACTTCAAACGACTAAAGATTCATAATACTACAATGGACTTCCATTTAGAATTAGCTGCTGGTAACGTTTTACGACGCTGTTTTATAGCATTCAGAGCGTGCCTTCAAGGTTTTCATTCACTTGTTGTACCTTAGCGGAACTAATTTAACCCGTAAGCATGGTGGTGTATTGCTTTCAGCGGTAGCAAAGGATGACAAAAACGGTTAGTCGCACTGTGTTTCTACATCTTGGTAGATATATGTATTCAAAATATGGGTTTTACTATATTCTACCACACATTGCAAGATATGTGTTATTATGTATGTGATTGGTCTATGAGTAGGATTTATGGTCATATGTTATGCTAGATACAAGTAAAGGGTCTAACTGTGTACTTCGACTTATATTGCGATTTATGTGCTTATATCAATCATGCTAGATAGGTTATATTGCTTTTGCTAGACAGGTGCAGTAATATCATTTTTAAACCATGAAATTTACTATGTTTTAGTTGATGCGTTTTACCTTTTAACAAGCTTGCGATTGTAGTGTTAATAACCAAACATTTTCAAACCATGTCAGCAATATAAACTTTGTAGTTACTACAGGTTTATTCCCATTGCTTTTGGTATTGTTGACAATGAAGACTCAGATAACTAGCTAGGGTTTATCCAAAGTCTAAAACCTCATATGCTAGGCCTCCAAATAAGATTTATTTTGGATCGCCATTCTAGTATTATTAACATTCTCTATGTTGTCTATCCCAATAACTACCATGCGTACTTTATTTTCCTTTTAATTCAGAATTTGAATAAAGATTTTGAACACACAAACAAAGAGTATAAAAGGAACATGCTACAAATGTTTAACCGATGTGCTTATGCTCCCATAGTAGACCTTTTTAATAACAGAATTTCACAGTTTTTATGTCAAGGCAGTGTTAAAAACAAAACATTTCTTCAAACTTTGCCTCCGGAAAAGTATGCTCAATCATTCGTCAAAGGGAAACAATATGGGGAAATGGCATCAACTGCGGTTGAATCATTTAACGCGCACATAAAAAAAATCTACCTATAGTGGAATTGGTGGACAGAATTAGAGTCCTACTTATGACTCAGATTTCAAGACGTTTACCGGAGCGTCTCAGCTGGAACACTAATTTATGCCCCGAGTTTAATAGGAAGTTTAAGCATAATGTAGAACATGGTCGAATGTGGGTAGTAAGTAAGTCTTCCATAACTTTTTTTGAGGTTTTATCAGACCCCTTTATGGTAGTTAACAAACATCAGACCCTGTTACGGTAGTTAACATGCTTGATTTTAAATGTACTTGTATTAGTGCTAATCTGTAAATTATAGGTCCAGTTATTCTTTTCGCATACCAACTATAACCGATTTTGGAAAAGTTTCAAAATCTAATGATTCTTTGGAGCCTGGAGTTCATCCACCTATCATGAAAAAATAATCGGGACGGTTGTTTGTGGCTGCTGTTTAAAATCAAGATACAACCGGAGGTCTTGCGATCCTCCATTTTAAATTTCTGCTAGCTGTGTATTTAGGTCTATGGGTTTTGTTAGTGCTTCTTATCTTGCAATTTACCCATTTTTTATTGGACACATTGCTAGATACAGCGTATGCTAGATAGGTTAATTTGTTAGTTAACCACTTTAGTAGATATAAACTTTGCTAGCTATGTTTCAATTAAACAAATAAATTGTTATGTACTGCCTCTTACATTTAAAGAAGAAGAACTTTACTTTGCTATATAGGTCCTTCATCACATGCCCCATATGTCTATACCATTCTCCAATCGATTTTATTGTATGTCAATGGTTTTATATGTTTCCCGGTATCGTGTCTACAATCTTTTTAGTTGCGGAAACAGTATTCGATTGTGGGGGTAAAGGTTGCGTTTATGGAGATTGACTAAACGAGATTGCTATTTACATGACTAGTTGGACATTGTTAGATACCCCATTATATGTTTACTACATTGTGATTATTTTTTGTCTAAATAACCATTCTCGCATTTGCAAGATACGTACAATTTTAAAAATTATACTGGTCCTTGTTAAATCTATGTTCTGCCTGTGTAACCATTTTGCTAGACACACTTTAAAAGAGTCTCGTGATTTATTACTTAATGTATACATCATTCATGGACATTACAATTATTTCCTTTGCTATTTCCATTTCTACAACAACGTTCAACGAAGAATGGGACATAACTGTTACAAAAAAGCTAGGGTTTTCAAATCCTGTTCGAAGGTTAGTGGTACTGTAATATGTTCCTAATTGAAACAACCAACGAATACACAATTAAATAACGATTAATAACAGAAGTTCAAAATATATTAAAACTGCATGTAGTGTCTTTACAAATTCCTAGATAACTCAACCCTCTCAAAAAATACACTATGTCCGAAGGTTGGTACATTTTACTTCAATAAACAAAAATACATACTACTTGACCTACGAGAACTTCAATCATCATCCTCGTCATCGTCCTCCTCATCTTCATCTTCTTCTTCTTCGTTATCTTCCTCCTCTTCCTCGTCTTTTTCTTTGTCTGTTTCCTTCCCATTGCCTACTTTATCATCTTCTTCATCATCTATAACTACTGGTTCATTGACATCCTTATCGTCCCAACTGTCCCTCCTACGCTTGCGTTTGGGCAGTTTGTTTGGGTCTGAGTCGTACCCGTCAAAGGGCGAGGAGTCAGCGGTGTCATACTCGTCGTCAAACTGGACATAACCAATTTTTGGACTCGTTGGATGAGTAGTTCGACGTGGTGGTTTGTTTAAAAGAAGAACAATTCCTGGAATGTTCATAGATTCAAACTTTCAGAAGATGAATATTAGGGAGAATCTGGAGACATAAATTGTTTCAAAGTGTTTAGTGTTTAAGAGTAAATAGCCTAAAATTTCTTCTGTTATTTATAGTCAAAGGTCATGCTCAATGCTATGTCTAATCTAGCAAAATGAAATTAATTCTACATGTTTTCTTAATTCTTTTGTAATGATTCATCTACCTTTGTCTTGTCAAGTATTAAATTAACCAATAAGATGAAAAAAAACCTTTGTTTTAATATTAACGGAGATATGTAGCAATCATATCGACATTATTTAATGAGCGCTTTAGTTAATAACCTAGTCTCCAATGCATTAATAGTCACTGTATTTGGATACACGATTTATTCCTACAAGAGCAAGTACATTAGTGAATCATATATTGCAATATCCAACATGAAATGTGCTTGCTAGATATGGCTTCCTTTTAATTTTATAATTATGCTTCATTGTTGTAAATTATTAAAGTTGCTGCGATTTAGAGCATTTTTTGTTCATGCTACACGTTGCTAGGCATTAACAACTTAGGAATTTTAAAGATATTAACCCATGCTAACATTTCTAGATATTAACAACCTAGCAATTTGACATGTTACTAGATTAGTGTTAAATACTAAACAGACGTTGCGATTTGTACTCATGTTTTAAGTAGTAAAAAATTACCTTCCAATATGAGTAATTTAATACCCATTTTTACATCGTTAGATATGACAAAATATAAAGTCAACCAATTTGAAATCTTAACAAAATCCTTACACACAACACGGAATACGTAATGAATTATATATTTATACAATCATTCAAAAATGTATATTCCATATCGAATGTAACTACCATCGTCTGTTTATGTCTGAATCATTAAGAAAATGCATAAAGATTTCATTACATCCCACTTCCTACCCTGTTCCACAACTAACTCATTTACATCACATTCATTACATCCCACTTCCTGCCTCTATTCCATTGCAGATCCTTTCTCTCTGATCGTATAATCGACAACAACGGTTTCAGGATTCTCGGTTTGTACTTCCTCCATATTCGTTAGGGCTGCTAATGTTCCACCTGCTAAATTATCTCCCTCCACCTCTACTAGGTCATTTCGGGCAGGCTCATTAAATACGGTAGCAACTACCTTCTTTGCGAAGCCATTTATAACTACCATTATTGGTGCACTATCAGACTTTCTAGCCACTACCTCTCGTAACGTAACGTCTATTGTAGGTTCAATCAGTAATACATTTGTTGTACGTGTATTCTTCACCTGATCCATTACTGGTTCATATTCGATTATATCTGTCACCCATTGTGCAGGGACAATAGGTGTACTAACATCTCCCAACACCATCATACCACCATCATTTCCTGCCGTATAAAAGTAGACTTTGAATGTCTTTTGTCAGTACATTATAAACTAACATCCTGACTTGCATGTTCGCCTGTTACTTCAACTGACTTGGCCTCTTCATATTCTTCATTTTGCAGGATATGGACAGCCTCCCTCTCCTTTTCTTCTTTTGCAATATCCTTCACCTCATCATGTTCGGATATATATAATTTTGGGGTTTCTGAAACCTCTTTAATTTGCTTGTTCCGTAATCCATGTCTGCGATATTGGTAAACAATAGTTTTTTATATTACCTTCTCAATTGTATCTGTAGCCTCCGGTTCAGTATCCTCCTTATCTTCACAATAAAATGGCATTGATAAGGTGTTGAGAAGTTCAGCATTATCAGCATCTACGATATCATCTATTACCACCAACTTTGCTTTCAACTCATTACTCTCTATGCAGCCCTTCAACCTGTGTCGAAAGAAGCATGTTATTAATTTGATGTTAAGTTTTAGACATCTCGTTGCCCACAAAAGCATATCAATACTCACTTTTTTCTTTTTGTACTAAAGTGAAACCTTCAACCAATTATTTTCAACCTTGAAATGCTGCATCCTGCTACGCTTTTTCACTACGACGTTGTCACGTAAAACTGAACGTGATAGTCCAATGAAAGTTGCAATACTGGACCTACGCTTCCCTCTTTTTTTCTTGCTCTTCTCATTTGTTAGAGTCATGTTCTTATTTACCAAGAATTCATGTAGTGTAACTTCATATTCCTCTTCTGTCGGTGGTGGTGTTCTGTTGTCATCAAATCTTGGTTCATTGTCACTTGTTGTTATTGAGATGTCTGATCGCTTTCTAAAAGTTGTTCCAGCCTCAATCTGTAATGATTTCTTCTGCCTTTTGCTTGTTTTATTACCACTAGAAGTTTTCCTTTTCCGACTACTACCTTACGCGATTGTGGTTGTCCTTCAGAGCTCCCCCAAAATCGTTGCTTCCAAAAGCTTCCTTTTCATCCATTGTCAACGAGAGCTCACTCTCCATAACCTATCCAATCATTCAAAACCAATTAAGACTAAGATAGATATTCAGGTTCGTAAATGCGATTTCATGACTAGTCAGTACCATGCATGCAATTTACGAGAATCATAATTGCGATTGTAGTGTATTACAATATTGCTAGACATTTATTAATATAGGGATTGCCATTGATGTTAAGTTATCATTGCGAGATACTACTATTGATAGTGTTGCGATTTATTTATATTGTGTCATTGCTAGATACATTTTACTAACAACATTGTTAGATACGATTATATTTTATAATTCTACATTTATTCTACAAACAAAATTTTCTTAACTGCTCCTCTCGTAGTTGACAAATCATCTGGATCATTTCCATAGTTGACTTCCCCCCTCCAATCCCCACCATTTATAACATCTAGGTAAGATGTCGGGCCTTAGTATTTCAATCTCCGTCAAAGTGTGCTATATCGAAAAGGGTTGCATACAAATCAAATCAAACATTCAATGATGGTTTGAATAACTAACATAATTATATAAGCCACCGTACTTACAAATAGAACAAAAACGCATCTGATAACTCTACCGGGCTTTCCAGCAAGAAGACATTTATCAAATAACGTGTGCAACTTCTCAACTATAGCTCTCGACCAATCGTAGTCGTTAATTTTAACCATATCTTTGACGTAGAATATTGTTGTCAAACCCACAAAATCCCCTGGAACTGAGAAGAACAGGGTCAAGCAAATGAAAAGTATCAAAAGAGGAGCAATGTCCTTTGGCTCGTCCTCCCATCCTTCCATAATTGTTTTTTATAGATTGTTGCAACCCAAACAAAAACATCCTACATTAGTGCAAGAATACATCGAACATATAAAATATTTGTGAATCAAATTACCTTTATTAAAGAACTTGATTCAGATTTATCATTCGTCAGCCCACTCTTCCGAGCGGGGCACTCAAAAAATACTTCTGCATTAGCCTAGCACCATTCTCAGCATCTTCAACGTACCGACCAATTAAGGCTCCAACTTTATTCAAAGACATCTCCTCATTCTTGTGTTTTAGCCCAAAAATAACTATCACATCGGTTTTAGTTACCTTCACAAACTTACCTCCTATCTTGAAAGCATTCGCTTTCACATCGTAAAAACTAGCAATTTGCTCGATCAGTTTATGGAACTTCTTCAACTTTAAATCCTAATTTCGTAGGTCGATCCATGCTTTTAAAAATTTATAAAATGGAGTGTCTCTACTTGATTCTATGTGTTCGGCCGTAACAACATTATGTGTAAGAAGCTTTATGATACTCACTAGACTAGACCTATAGAATACCCATTCCGCAGTCCTGTTGCCTGCACAGAACACCACTGCGATTTATGAAGTCATTGCTATATATTGATACACAAAAATTGCATATGCGTTTTAATACTGCCTACAACCTCAAAAATGTTTTATACCAACATAACCAACACACATTGCGATTGTAGAATTACTTTTGTACATGTTGCATGTCGTACAAAATATTCTAGACATTGCAATTTACTAACACGTATCACTGAACTGAAACAACCCTATGTAATACGACTACCCTAACTTCAAGCTTTGCTAGACACTACCACAAACAGACGAGCATGATGCAATTTGTATCTACCATATCATTCACGTCCACCTTTTTCGACACTTATTCACAATATCCCCACACAGACTTACGAAACATCAACCATGAACCAATACTTACCACAACAAACTAAATACGAAAAAATAAATATCACCTAACACATCTAGAATTTTTTAAAAAAACCAGAAATGAAAAACATAACAACGCAAGGCATTGTCATTGATGAAATTGAAGATACTAATTACCAAACACTCATCTATCAATTTGTGTGTTTTTAAACTAAAAAACTTCTAACATCGTCAACAACAAGGTTCTCATTACTTTTGTCAAAAAAGAATTAGCTGTAGTTGTATAACCAGTTTGTAACTACACCTCTATTAACTAAATTACTTCGGCGACGTGAGAATAACCACTATTAACGTTATCGGTGTGCACTGACGTCGGCGACGGGTATTTTGGCCGGTTGATAAGACAATTTTATTCAGAAATGAGTTTAAGGGTCTTCTGTATGGGGTCTCGTCTTTCCCTCTTCAATATTAGGAAATTCAAATTTGGGAGGGAATGGAAACCTAAAAGTCTAGATTATAAGTAAAAAAAGTGGGTTCCAACCTAAATGAACGTATTTATACCCTTTGGGGTATTTTTGCCAAATATTTGGATTAAGGTACTTTATGAGACTATCCTGTTATTAGATACTAGTTTGGTGTTACATATTTGAGAATGTATTTATTGGTAGTTTTCTTCTTTTAAAACCTATATAATCATTTATATTCATAAAAGAATTACTATAATCAAACTTACCCACAACATGTATAATTATTATGCGAATTTTGATATAATTTAATTGTTATGTAAACGAGATACCTTATCCACAGAGAAAGAAAAAATGAAGTAAAAATAGGTAGAAGTTGGTTTTGTTTTGTCTTAATATTTAAATTTCATCACAAGTTGCGGTTAATACTTATAACTTTAAAAACAAAACAAAATTGAACAACATTTAATTTACATGGATTTGAATAATAGAGAAAATTTATCTCCACGAATAAACATATTAGATAAAACTGTTAGTTTATGAATAGAGTTGGCAATCCCTTTGACAAGTATCACAGGTTCGAGCAAGATTCTTTGCATTGTTCAAAATTAAGAGCCACTAAAATCCGACGAGAAAATGCCTTGAACCCGTAATGTGTCGAACCTTCTCCATCATGTAATTATTCTAAGACCTCCTGTGATTATTTTTTTTAAACATCGCACTAATGGCCTACTTAATGATTTTTTTATACAAAATCGCATATAGCAGTAGATAGTTAAATGCTTTGCCTCACATTGTTTTAGCCAATTTTACATCTTCAGGAAGCGCTCCCCTAATAAAAAAAATCAAAATGTCAGTTCTCCAATCTCATCGGTCTGTGTATGGAATGACGAATAATTCCTTAATATACTCACATTGCTCCGAATGGGTTAAAATCGATGGACTCTCTTGTAATAAAACCCAAGGATATTCTTCTTCGTACACTACAGTTGCCAAAGAATCAGCGACTGTATTATTCCTTTGGTTTATAGTACAACAACATAATTAAACAACAGAGCTAGATTTCGAAGCTCTCGAAGATACAAAATTAAATGGTCCTTTGTAGCCTAGAAACTCTAGACACTTGATTTGCTACTAATTGAGAATATGTCTCTAATCATAATTAAGTTGTACCACATATCTTTGAAAGCCTCAAACCAACTAATTCAGCTTCACACTCACCTTCATTATTTGATGCGTGAAAGCCAAATTTAATATATTGAAGAATCGTTTCTCAAGATGGGGCACTCTGTTGAACTTCATTGCTGCATCCCAAAACACTAGAACCTCCATCAGTTCGAGCAATCCATATTTAACTAGATGGAAAAACATCCCTACTAACATCTTCATCTGATCTGCTTGAATGGAACTCAACAAGAAAATCTGCCAAGGCTTGTGCTATAGTTGTCGTTTGAGGCGAAAATGTGATGTCAAAATCTCCTAATTCCACTGACCATTTAGTCATCCTCCCAGAAATGTTGGGGCGTCATAAAACATTCTTCAATGGAAATGAAGTTCGAACCTCAATGGTATGAGCTTGAAAATAAGGATGCATTTTCCTAGCAGCCACCACCAATGCTAACGCTAATTTTTCTCGAGCTTCAAATACCTCTTTTCTGCTGCCACCAAACTCTTACTGACATAGTATACCGGCTTTGGAATTCCTGAATCTTCATTTATCAATACTCCACGTACTGCAAAATCAGATACCGCAATGTACAAAAAAATTGCTCTCTATTTTGAGGTTTGGATTGTATTTCCAGTAACGCCAACAAATCTTTAATACTTGAAAATTCTGCTTCACACTCCGAAGTCCATTCTAATTCCTTTGATCTTCGTAACACTTTTAAGAAAGGGAAATATTTATCAGAAAATCTAGAAATGAATATGTTAAGAGCAACAAACCATGTCAAGATTTGTACTTCTTTGGTAGATCGAGGTAATTTCATGGATACAATAGCTTTTAATTGTTGTGGGTCAGATTATGTTCCCTTACCACTCATAACATAACACAAAAATTTCCATGATCGAACTCTAAAGGTACACTTTCGTGGATTCAACTTTAGCCTTATTGCTCTTAAGTTCAAAAATGGCTCCTCAAAATCTTTCAAGTACGCATCGTTTGTTAAGCTTTTGACCACCATGTCATCGATATACACCTTTATGTTTTTTCCGATATGCGAGGCGAATCCCTTATTTATTAAACTCTGATATGTAGCCCCAACATTTTTTAATCCAAACGACATAATGAAGATCTATGATGTGGCATAATCCAAACGACATAATGAAGATCTATTCCTATAACAATACAATCATCGATCTATGATGAAGATAGTACTTTCTTGATCATTTGGATCCATCTCAATTTCGTTATAGCCTCCAAAAGCATCCATAAAGGTTAATATATTATTTTTTATTCTTCTTTTTGACCACCACTGGGTTTGTCATCCATAGAGGATACATTGACTCCCTTATATATCCGACCTTCAATAGACGATCAACTTCGGATACAATTGATTCTGCTTTTTCGAAAGAAAATAGCCGCCTTTTTGTATAACATGTTTCACCTTCACATCTATTGCTAGGATATGTCAAATCACTTCAATTGGAAACTCCTTTTACATCCTCCTTTTTCCAAGCGAAAACATTCAAATGGTGGGATAAAAACTGTAATAGTTGTTGACGTCAAATTGGGGTTAGTAAGGTTCCTATTGGAAGTACTCTTCCATCAGGAAAATCACATTCCTCTATATCTTTACTTACTTTTAATGACCCTGGGGTTTCCCTCGGATCCTCAGATCCGAAGAGCAGTTGCATAACATTCTCTACAGACTTTTTGGTCACTTCGGACGATCCCCACCCGGTCTTCGATGACATACTTAATGAACTAATAAAGTGTTGACAAAAATCCACACATCCTTGATAGCCAAGATCTTTCAAAGATGGAATTGTAGCTTTTCGGACAGTACACCACCATATAAAGTACCTTAAACTTCTTCTTAAAAGGTCCATTTCCCACACTCACTTCTCATTTAATTCCCTAATTACCTACGAGACCACTCCAGTAAAACCGAGGATAGTGCGTTATGATTGGGAAATCCGAGGAGGGTTGCGCATTCTATCATAATTTGTTTTAAAAAACAACATTCGCAGATCTCCCTGTATCTATTAGCACGCGTCGAATTTTGACACCAACAATCTCTGATACAATGACCACTGCATCGTCATGTGTCCATGCAATACCTCTTAAATCATCTTCATCCAAAAAACATAAAGGGAATGTCTCTCTCACCATACATATAAGTAGGCATATTTCCCTTTAGGTATTCCGATGGTGCGTCAAAATTATCAATATTTGAATCCAATATAATCAAATTCACAGCTTGTGTGTTTGGATTCGTTGTGTGTGAAGTCGATGTGATAGGGTTTTTCGATGTGGTTCTTGGTGATTTCACATAATTTAAAAATTTTCCATTTTCAATCAAGTTTTGTACCTCCTCTTTCAACGCAATACAGTATGACGTATCATGTCCGATTTATTTTGATATTTGCTAAACCAATTGTTTCGCTTCTCCATTGGCCTATTAATTGGGGTAGGTTTCCTGAAATTTACATACCCTTTAGTTTTTTCGAAGATTATGGGCACACTCTCAGTCAGGTCGACATAATACTTAGGCCTTATACATTGGTTAGACCTTGGCCTGTAAAATTGGTACCCTGATGCTTGTTTTGAATAACCCCCAATTCGATGAGGTAAACTGTTGTTCATCGGATGTGCCGGTTGGGCAGAATTCGAACATTGTCCCTGATTATTTTGCACATCTCTAGAATTCTTTTGACCAGTTCCAACTACTCCTCGAACTCTGGTCGACTCTTCGACCTTGATTTGGTCCTCCACTTGAACCATCAAAACTCCACAAGTTAAAACTCTTTGTTTTGTTGTTTCGTTTTCCAGATATCTTGGTAGTAATCCTTGTCGAAAGGCTGCCATTGCTACCAGTTCCTCACAGTTATCTAAACTCGCTTTAGTTAAGACAAAACACTTAGTATAATCTTTCAATTGTTTCTCCCATTTCCCGCTTGCATTGAATTATTGTATCCCATTTTCTCTCATTTCCTTGCTTCATAGAAATTGTCTTTGAAAAGCATTTTAAAAATCTATAAATTTGAAATTGATCCCCTCAGAATTCTGTTATACCACTTAAACGTTGTTCCCTTAATATTTTGAGAGAAATCCCGACTAACCAGCATGTCGCCATCCACGAAATTCATCATTTAATTTTTGAACTGTTCGACGTGATCGTCTGGGTCTTGCATCCTATCATTTTTTCAAACTTTGAAATATAAAAGCGCTTCGAATTCGTGATAGATCTTATTTTAGTTATCAATGGATAATTTCTCCAATCAACAAATTAAACATATTAATTTTCATCTCAGGTTCCCATCACAATGTACAAATTTCGATCATCTACAATATTTTATTGGTTCGATGTATTTCCTTCATACTAATTTGTTCCCTCAAGCATCGAAGTACATTTTCCCTTCTATCTTTGTATTCTTTTTCGATATTTTCGAGGTTGATTTTCTTCCCCAATATCTTTTGAAATCAGATCAAGAGCTTTCTATCTTCTCGTCACTATATGTGACATACCTTTGTTTATCTTTTTTGTCCTTTTTAGATGTGTGGCGCTCTTTAGTAGGTTCAAACCGTGTTTTTTTACGTTCGCTTCTAATCTGGAGAGTTGTGCAAGATCGATCAGATTGATCACCAACGTTATTTTTGTCGTTTACTTGTCTTACTTCTCATTTCATCCTAGCTGGCTCAATCTTCTGCTCTCTCTTGTGGTATCTTCCGTTCAAAGCTGTAATTTTGTCTAAAATTTGGTTCATTTAAACTTCTATATATGATTGAGTCTGTCGAATCAGAATAGATTCTTCTTGTTTGTAATCGGCCCCTTGCAAAAAAAAATCAATGTTTCAACACCCGATCGCACTAATGGATCATTCACACTTCATGGATTCATCGTCAAATTTATAGTTGCTTTCTATGATTTAAAAGGGAGAAAAGATAAAATTCGAAGAAGACACTAATCAGTGATCAGTCTATAGTGAATTCGCCAATTTGGTGAGTTAACATTTTGATTGACTAAGTAAAGTTGAGAGAAGTAAAAATATAGAGAGATAAATAGATTTTAGAGAGAGAGAGAGTTAAGTCTCAAGAGTAATTTATCTCAAAAAATCAGACCCTTTATTAGATCAGTCTTGGCCTTTATATAGTTGTGCAAAGACTTAGCACCAACTGAAACAGTTATAAAAAGGGGGTTAAGTACATGTTAGTCCCTCACTAAAATATAAATTTATAATATCTCCTCTGATTATATAATCTGTCATTAAAAGTTTTATTCTTTAACATTTCAGCCGTCAAAGTTTTATTTCCTTATCAGCCACAATTACTAGTTCGATGCCTCAAAGCACGCAGTAATATTTTCCACCATGGTGGACGATGCAACAAGTGTTTACTTTACACTAAGCCAGGATATTGCACCTAAAACTAATAAGAATATATTTTCTGACATGATTTTTAGTGTGTATACACATACACCAAATTCTGAGTCGGAATACCCAATGATCTCCAGTTTATCCGAGTTTCCATGTGTCAACATGTGCCTATTTGTTCCTTAAGGATACTAGAGTATCCTTTTAACTACTTTCCAATGATCTATTCATGGGTTACTAACATATCTCTCCAACATATTTACAGTAAATTCAATGTCCGGTCTAGTACAAAATTAAGCATACATTAAACTCCAAACTGCCGAAGCATAAGGGACCACTTTCATTTCCTTTATCTCAAGTTTTATCTTAGGACATTGACCTAGACTAAGTCTGTCATTGTTTGTTATAGGGGTATTTAGGGTTTTGTAATCTCCCAATGTGTAATGTTGTAACACACTTTCAATGTATCCCTTTCGTGATAATCCAAGAATACCACAAGAACGATCCTGATGTATCTGGATTCCTAGTAAAAAACTGGCATCACCAAGCACCTTCATATTAAACGACTATTTCATCCACATATTATATAAGACATATGAAATTAATCCCACTAAACTTGTGAGACACACAATCTTTAACTGTATTGATCTCAAAGTCATAAACGACTATCACCTTAAGAAATTTGTGATATCATTGACGAGAGGCTTGTTTAAGCCCATATATGCATTTATTAAGCCCGCAAACCAGATCTTTTGAGTTACTTTCCACAATGTGTTATGGTTGCACCATATAGATCGTTTCCTCAATATTACTATTGAGAAAAGCGGTCTTAACATCCACTTGGTGAAGCTCAAGGTCAACATGTGCAACTAATGCCATGATTGTTCTAAAGGAATCCTTCGTCAATACCGGAGTGAAGATTTCGTTAAAACCAATCCCTTTATGTTGAGTAGAAATTTTCACCACAAGAGATGCTTTATGTCTTTCCACATTACCCTGGAAATCGCATTTGGCTTTGTAAACCCATTTACAACCAATTTATTTTTTCCCTTCAGGTAATGGGACAAGATCCCATACCGCATTTTCCTGCATTGATTTATACTCTTCCTTCATATCGTTAATCCACTTCCGAGAGTCAGGGCTTACCATGGCCTGTTTGTATAGGAGGGATCATCCACAGTTCTAGCACATAACTCATCATGCTTCTGAAGATATACTTTAAATTTTGGACCTATAATACTCTTCCTTTCTCTCGTGGACCTTCTTCAGGACACTATTTCCTCTTGTTGCATTTCTTGAGGAGGTAGAATTTGATAATTATGAACGATGTCATTTTGATTCCCCTATGGAAGATTATCTGGAGGTTCCTCTTGTTCTACATGGACCATATATGTATCCTGGTTAGAACCCTCAAGTGGAGCATCAGGGTTAATTTGAGGATTACCTTGTTCTAATTGGACCGAAATGATTGGCATTACAACCCAATCTTCTGATACCTAAGTATCCCCATTAAAACCTTCATGAATATCAATGGATTATTCCTCAAAATTAACTTATATTCCTATATTATTCCCCTTAAACTCAGCATCCTCTAGAAACTTGGTCGTTCCTATCTTAAATATTGTACCAGTAAGAGAATCGTAAAACTTAAACCCTCTGGAATGTTTGGAATAACCTATGAAGAAACAACTAACTATTTTTTGGTCCAGTTTATTTTCTTGAGTTTTGTAAGGCCTCACCTCAGCTGGACAACCCCACACATGCAGATGCTTTAAATTAGGTCTACGCTCGTCCAAAGCTAATATGGAGTCCTAACAATACTCTTTTTAGGTACTCGATTGAGTATATAAGCGGTACATTTGATGGCTTCCCCCCAGAGAGACAATGGTAGAGATGAGTGAATTATCATGCTTCCAACCATATTTTTAAGTGGTCGGTTCTGTCTCTCAAATACACCATTCATGTGAGGTGAACCGGGCATAGTGTATTGAGGGACTATTCCACACTTCTCTATGTACTATGAAAAGGGTCCTACATATTGTTCACCCGATTTGTCATATCTACCATAGTATTCACCGCCACGGTCAGATCTAACGGTCGTAATGCTTTTACCAAGTTTTTTCTAAACCTCGGTCTTAAAAGCTATAATCTTGTCCAAGGTTTCAAACTTTTCATAAAGAAGATATAGGTAACCGAAACGACAATAGTCGTCGAGGAATGATATAAAGTACCACTGCTCGTTCCACAATTCTTGTGGAAACGGTCCACAGATGTTGGTATGTATCAACTTTAGGACTTTATTCTCTTTCGATGCCCCTAACTTTTTAACTTCGGTTTGTTTCCCTTAGATACACTCGATGTATATAGCCAAGTCAGACTAATCAAGGGGACCTAATAAACCTTCAACAACAAGCTTGTCCATCCTAACTTTGGATATGTGACCTAACCATTTGTGCCACCGTTTTGAAGATCTTTCAGATTTAGTAATGGTGTTTGGTATACGTTGTGTATTCATAGCAGTGTTGTGATTATTAATAATACTCAAAAAATAAGAATTATCTATTTTAATTAAATTTCCATTTGACAAGAGTAACCTTGCAAGTCTAAAATTGGAAAAGAGATTAAGTTTCTCTGAAAAGTGGGAACATACATTACATTCTCTAAAAATAATATATGTCAAGCGGAAAGGTTTAAAGAAAAATTACAATAAGCTAAAACATCACACGAGCTCCCGTCTGCCGTGAAAATGGATAATTTATCCTCACTTAGCATCCTGCTCTTTGACGTACCCTGCAAAAGAAATACCAACATGATTTGTTGCAAGCGAATCAACCAACGATGTATTTCTTTTTCACATAAACTATATTACTTTATAAAACAACCAAACATGTTTGCTTGACTTGGTAAATACACCAAATAAGCCTGGCGTTTCTTACAATCCATGTTCAGATGTCCTTTGTCTTTGCAGAAAAAACATCGACCTACAGTTGATTCCTCAGGTTTTTTCTTCTTTACCGGACCTTGACTTGGTACTTTGCTATATGACTTCTTCCTAGGCCATGTCCATTTTGTAGATGTAATCACATTAACCTCAGGCGTTGTGCCTTTAAGGTTTTCCTCCTCCTGTGCAGCGTGGGAAATCAACTCATAGATATTCCATTTTCTCCCTGGAATTTATAGGTGGACTGAAAATACTTAAACCGGTGTGGCAGCTAATGAAATTTGAATCCCAATATGCATTCCTCATGTAAGTCTAAATCGATTGCCTTTAACTTTTGCTCAATCATCGACATTCTTAAAATATGCTCTCGAGATTTTACCTTTGCCATTATACTTTTTGGTAGCTAGCTCGATGAGTAAACACTGCATCTCTACCTTCTTATTGTTAGAAAAGGCTTTCTCAACCTACGCGAGAAAGACCGAGGAAGGGGTAACACCTTTAGGGACAACCCCACGAAATGTTACTGGTATCCCATGTAATAAGAGTGCCATGCATAACTTATTTGACTTCTCCCACCTTTTATCAGCCTTAGTTTTCTCCTATATACTTTCCGGACTAAAGGGGATGGTTTGGGAGTTAACAATGCATGGTCGTAATCATGTATAGATAAAAACAACAACATATCTTTCTTCCATAAGTAGAAGTCTGAACAATCCAACATGGGTGGATGGTTCCCCAATAGATTGTAAGCAGTGGATACCATAATAAGAACAAACAACACAAAGCACATTTAGCATCGTGACATAGAAATGAAAACATATGCATGAACATAACAAATACATGTAAAACATAAAATTGCTTGATAATAGACACCGGAGGGAAAATCATACTAACATGCAATTTTACGAGTTTGATAAAAATACCATAATCAATATTTTAATTTCTTAAGTACCAATAAGACCTTCTCGAGGGCAGAAGTCATTTACTTAGATTAAAATAACCTCTAATTTAATTTTCTTAAGTACGAGTGAAACCTTTAGAAGGGTCAATTTCACCTACTTAAAATAAAAAATTACGAGGATGAATTTAATTTATCCTAAGTACCAATGAAACCTTCTGGAGAGCCGATTTCATGTACTTAAAATTAAAATAAACATAATGACCATTTTCAGTAATTTTCTCTCGTTCCTGATTAATTTAAACCCAAACGTGAACCTTCCGGAGGACCGATAATATTTGAATTTAAATTAATCCCCAAACCTTTCGAAGCCTAGGATCCATAAGAAAATTAATATTAACCTTCCGGAGGACGGTCAAGTTAATTTGTTAGTTTCACCTACCGGTCTGCAAAACCATATTCATGCATCATCATTTAATCATTCAACCAAATAAAATTTAATTCACAAATAAATATTCAACAATTAGCATGTCAAACACGTCTTTTTCTCCCAACCTGCTGCAGGTCCTGGGCATCCGTCCAGCCTGCAACAACACTATTGCAGGTTCTGGACGCGCTCACAGCCTGCAGCAACACTGCTGTAAAATATGGCAAGCGCCCAACCTACAGTTGTGTATTTGCAGCAGTTGCTACTGCGAGTCTTGGGCATGGCCCAGCCCGCAGTAACGCTACTATCACTGGTTTATGCTCGCAGTACATTGTTCACCACATCGTCAACAATTAGTTGACCATGATCAACACCGTTAGACAAATTTCGATCATCGTTAACATCAGGGGTTAAGCCGTCGATGAGCTATTGTCCCAATAGTTTTGATTTTATTCGTTATATTAGGGTTGATTTGATGCCAATTTCCGAAGAAAAAATTCCAAACATCAATTAACCCTAATTTAACTAAAATAAATCCTCAACCTACCAAAATTACAATTTACTCATATAGACATGAAAAGACAAATATACATGTTTTTCAAAATGAATAAATCACATTACATGCTTTTATTACAATCCCTAAATTCATACCCTAACCAAAACAATTAGCACATAATCCCAATTACATGGATTCTTTACGATGAAACAAAAACATGCATCTTTATCCAGTACACAATTCGATTATTCTACCGAATCCAAAATAGGGTCAACCTGGCCCTTATACCAAATGTTATATATTATTCGAAATCGCATAAAATAATATATAACAAATCGCAAAATTTTAAATTAGAAACCCTTTCCTAGATTCTCCTAATAAATAAACAAAACCAATAATACTTACGGGTTTGCCGACAGTTTTCAAGTTAGTATTCTTTTATTCATTTGCGTTCTTCAACGATTCTGTTTATGAAATTAAGAAACTTACATAATCAAATTAGCGAAAAAAGGAAAGGTTTCCAGACACAGAAGGTAGTGACTGTATTTCTAATTAGGGTTTTGGATGATGAAATTCCTAAACCTATCCCCTCACTTATAGTCTTTACAATGTGAAGCCCAACTTATTAAAGCCTATCATTATAACTTCCATGTGTCCGGGACCATAACCCGATAAATTGATAATTCAATTTATATGGCTGATTTATTAAATAAAGGTTAAGTGTTCAGATTTGGGCTTCTTCATAGCAATGCCCAAACTCAACCCAGTTACCACACTTGAACCCGTAACGCTTTTGCACCCATAGGTCCAATTTAATTAATTAAATAATTAACTCGATTACTTTTAATTTGGACTTCCTTAAGACAATGACTGAACATGTTTATTTAGCATATCTAAATATATTAAATAAATACATTACAACAGTTAGAACAGTAAGGAAGTATCCTCATCCACTAAGGAAGAATCCGGTGAATACGAAGATAGAAATAGTTCATATAAGAAAACTACTTCTATCAAATAGACTGAATCGAATGAATATGATTTGGGTCAATCGGGTGAATCGAACTCTTCGAATTGAGAATCCAAACACTGTTTCGATGTCCAAACCTACAAAGGCAAAAGATAAGGCAGATTTTGGTTTAAAGCCTAAAGATGCTAAGAAAGAGAAAACGAATTATTCGGTTATCATGGATGGGAAACCTGGCCAATTATGATAGATGCTAAACTAGTCCAACTATGATAGATGTAAAACCATGCCAATTAAGATAGATGCTAAACCATGTCAACTATGGTAAACCCTAGATGCGAAACGAAGAAAATATGATCGATGCTAAACCAGACCAACTATGATAGATGATAGATGTTAGATGCAAAACAAGACATTTGATAAGTGCGTAACCGTATAATGAGAAACCATTGTAAAATATATTTAAAAAAAATTAAAGCATATTATGAATGGATCTAGTTTTGTTTGTATTAAAAAAAGAAAACCAATAGTATTTCAGATTTTTTCTGAGTTAGAGTTTAAAATATATGAACCTTTAAAATTAAAAAAAAACAAAGGAATAGAAATGTATATGTGTTTGCTAGATTTTATATATAAGGGTATTTTGGGTACAAAGTTTGTTAATTTTGTTAGGCCTTCATCCATAATAGGTTTGTATAATTAACCTTAAAAGTTTTTCTAATATCATAGGGTTTAGAAATAAAATATAAAAATATTTCTCCAAATATACGAGTATTGGCCGATATAAAAATATTACATATACTATTTGTATATATTATAGTAACTATTTTTCTAACATAAATAAATTATATTAAATATTGTTAAAATTTATAATTTTTTTCGATTTTTAATTTCAAATTGATAAAAGTTTTAACATTGTGGCTATCATATCGATAAAACTTTATGTTAAATTTTTAAAAAAAATAAAAAAAATGTATACATAATATAGAAAGAAAAATAGAAAATAAAAATGAAAAAATATGTTGACATAAATAAAATAAAAATAAAAATATACGATTTATTAATTATTTTTTATATTTATATGTTTGTTCAAATTAAGGAGAATGCTATCAAATCAAATATATCAAAAACAAAATTTTAGTATTATATTCCATTTCACGTTTTATTATTACCTATTTAATACCCATAATATATATATTATATGTACTTAGCTTAATTTTTTAATAATATTTTAAGTACTCATGTTTTATCATAAATCATGTAACAACTTTTGTTTTGAACCAAAACTTATATTTTTTATTTTTTTTAAAGTTCTGTATTTTTCAAACCAAAACTCGAAAAATGATCCAAAAATACTAGTGCTTTTGTTTTTTTAAATAAACTATCCAGATACATTTATGATACATTTGATTTTTTTAATTTCTTTAAAAAAAACTTGATATACCACCATATGAAAACCAGATGTTTACGAAGACCACGTTCAACTAATAATGGGTCCCGCGGATAAATCTTCAACATATAGAAGAACTCTTCAAAATCATACATATAATGTTTAACATGTGTTCGCAATTTATGTACTTATTTAAGAAGGGAAAAGCTCCACGAGGAAAGTTAACAATCCAAATAGAAGACAAACTAATAAATAATAAATCAGTAAGAAAAAATATATGAGAAACGAATAAATTAGAGAAGGTAAAAGATGACCATAATGCAAAAAAGATATAAAACAAAAGTAGTGATTTGACGATCAAAACAAAGAGACGAAAGAAGGTAAAATATTGCAACAAGTGATTTTACGATCCAAGCACAAATAAGCAAGTAAAATGATAAAACAAATACAAATAATTTGAAGAGAATAGTTCATGTGGCATGACTAATTTTTAAGAACCTTCTAAGTAACTTTTTTATATTATTAAAACATCCTAGGCAGTTAGAGTGTAATTTGGTAATTTAGGTAATATTTATAACAGATAAGTGTCACGTATACATAAAGACAGGTGTAGATAGACCATGATTGGCAGGTTGGAGAATTAAATCCTGATTGAAACTGGAAAGTCACGAAAGATAAATTTCATGAAACTTAGCATAGAAACATTTACCATATCTAAAGATCTTAATCTATAAAGAATTAAGGTTAAAGCTATCGACAATAAAACTAAACAAGTCGATGTCACAACATCTTCTAAAGCTCATAGTGAACTCATAAGAACTTGGGACTTGAAATTCTACGAGAGGTGTTGGAAGAGTCTACGATGTTAAGGATATGGAACTGACTGAAGGAAATTTACATGAATAAATCCTTTTTGAACAAAATTTATGTGATAAAACAACATTATACACTATTTATGGATACTAGAATAGAGATCCAAAGGAACCTACATGATTACAACTAAATCGTACTCGACTTGAATCTAGTTAGTGTGAAGGTGGAGGACGGAGACTAGGTAATCATCCATATATAAGACCTCTAACGAAAGAGTATGAACATTTTGTGGACACCATGGTGCACGAGAAAGCCTTCCTTACGATGGTTAAATTCAATAGTGCATTAAACTTCAAAGATCTTCAAAAGAAGAATGGTTTGAAGAGTGACTTCGGACGACACAAAGTAAGTATAATGGGTTATTCATGAAGGAAAGATTCAAGTAAGAGGAGATTAAAGTCTCTGTCAAAGTCTAAAGTGGTTACGATGAGTTCAATAGTGATCTATCGGGTATGCAAAAATAAATGTTACATCAGTTGGTACTACATGAAGAAGGAAAATGTCAACAACTATCAGAAGATCGAAGCTAGCAATAAGATAATGGTGTCGGATGATTTTGAGTACAAGGATTAGTTAATGAATTCTTATCATTGCACGTACAACGATATATAGGTGTTAGATTGGGGTGCGTCCCTCTACATGACTTCAGATAAGCATTGGTTGAAGACCTGCAAATACTTGATGGTGGAAGGGTCATCATTGAGAATGACGAATCCTGCAATGTCAAATAAATTGGAGCGGTTCAGGTCGAGATATCTACAAGACTTGAGAGAGTAAATAACAAAGTAAGGTATGTACAAAAAGTTAAACGTAACTTTATTTTTATTAGGATGTTAGATGATGAAGGGCTTACCTATATGGGGGGAGAGTAAATACTACAGGATAATTTAGTGGTAGGGGTGTGTCTAATATGGTGATAGATTCCAGCACGTTATGGCATCATCAGATGGGACATTGAAGTGATAAGGGACTCAATCAATTGAATAAACGTGTGTTGTTAGATTGAAATGCATTTTAGTAGCTCATACTTTTATTAAAGTTATATATAAGAAAAGAGCAAGCAAATGAATTTTCTATCCAACATCCATACATCAAATAAAGTAATTGATTATGTAGTTTTATTAATCAATCAATCAACCCTTGTTATAAAGATTGAATCTCTATTTCCGATAAATTTTACTCCTAAATTATAGGGATGAATGACACATGTATCTTCTAACGCATGTCACCCATCTGTTACAATAGATTATTATAGATGACTATTTTATCCCTTAACTACCATATGTAACTTAGCAATATACAACATTTTTCTCGAATATCCAAATATCTATTAGCTCTATATGTCTTCAATTGAGTATTTTGGCATGAACAATTCATTGTTATATGCTTTGTTATTGTTTTCATCAAACTACATTTATTTGTCTGTTTTCCGACGCGTTTGGCTAAGTCCTTTACGGATTCTTCCATTTACTAATCACTTTCTTTATTTTCCCGATTCCTTCCGTTTTCTCTCAATATCAGTTGTACTTAGAATGATAGAATTTACCGATGTTGGTCTTGGAGCTTTACATTATAATATGAATATTTACCTTCCCAAATATAAAGAATGACGTTTAAGTGAAATAAAACATTATCAAGTGCAATGTACTTTATATTATAAGGTAAACAGAGACAGAGAACAGTTCATCATTACATTCTTTAACCACCAATAGATAAACAACGGGAGAACTCACTCAGTTATCCCAACAAACAGATCATCATTACATTATTTAACCACAAATAGATAAAAACTTCATGTATCACTAACATGCTTTACTCGACCCTATGATCGACAAGTGCAACTACTGGTTTTGGGGATCCCTTATTATATGGTGCTAACGTGATTTTAGTGTTATTCCATTTGAAACTATAACGGTTTTTTCCTACCGTCGTACATGCAACTTCTATCAAATTTCCATGGTCGGCCTAGCAATAGGTGACAAGTATCCATAGCGATAACATCACACCATACCTTATCCTTATAATTACCGACATAAAATGACAACAGACATCTTTTAAAAATTGTTACCTCACTAATTTTCATTAACCAGGCTAGTTTGTAGGGGTTGGGTGGTTTTCTGTCTTCAAAGCTAGCTTCTACACAACCTTTCAGTAATCATATTTTTGCAGATTCCTGAATCGATTACGGATTTACATTCCTTCTCTTCGATTAGTACAAGTCGACTGGAATATATTATTTCACAGCCAATGATCACTGTCACTCACCTTAGGCGTAAAGTAGACATACTGTAGAACCAACATCTGCCCAACATCCCCTCGTAACACCTATAATGACTGAACCTCATCAATAATATTCTCCAATTCATCATCAAACTATAGCTCACCTTTGGTAAGAATTAATGCAGAATTGATAAAATCAGGAACACAAATCTTCTTAGGGAATTTTTAGTAGTGAAAAGTGCTTCTGATTATTTCATAGGCTTAACTAACTTTCTCAGCCTCTTTAAATAGACTGAGTGAGTTAGTTAGAGAAACGGTTACATAATGGTATATTTGCAGTTCAACCCTTACATTTCTCCTAAAGCCTAATTTAACTCTATATTTACAGAACTTATCACTTTAGTCCCTATCAATTGCACTTAAGTCCCTGAGGAATATCTTTCCTTATCAGTAGCCCCCCTAGTTCTTATACAGACATTTATAAGAACTATTAGCTCCTCGAACTCTACCTTGAGTCAATACAACTTTCTTCACTTTATCTCTTTTTTATGATTGAACCCAATGATTTGTGACTCTTCTTCGAATTTGTGAATAAGTGCTAACAAATTTCCCATCGCTTCGAACTTGCCAACTTGAAGTGTAGCTTTGCCTCAACTTCGAACATTATTACTAGGAACGTATTTTTGACCTGTTGATCAAGGTATCTTCGCACCCCTCTTTCTAGCGCCAATTTGGTAAGAATTAATGCAGAATTGATAAAATCAGGAACACAAATCTTCTTAGGGAATTTTTAGTAGTGAAAAGTGCTTCTGATTATTTCATAGGCTTAACTAACTTTCTCAGCCTCTTTAAATAGACTGAGTGAGTTAGTTAGAGAAACGGTTACATAATGGTATATTTTCAGTTCAACCCTTACATTTCTCCTAAAGCCTAATTTAACTCTATATTTACAGAACTTATCACTTTAGTCCCTATCAATTGCACTTAAGTCCCTAAGGAATATCTTTCCTTATCAACCTTTCAGCTAGAAATCTGCAGCTCATGTGAATAAACCCCTCCACTACTATGGTTGATTTCTGAATTTTGGATACTAAGAAGCAATGTGCCATTTTTCTTGACAATGGTAGAACTTGAATTGTGAGTAAGTACTTGCACGAATAGGGGATGCATTTTTACTGTTGGGCTAGGGTCTGATACCGTTCTTTTTGGAAATGCCATCAGTGTTGTCCTGGAAGTATTTCCTCCATATGGATTTCTCAAAAGAGCTTTCTCCAGATGTAATTCATGCTAATGTGCTTCAGAGACATTCAGAGGGTCAAACAAATTCAGTTGGTCCTGAAAATATTGTCTCATCTCACTTATGTAACGAGATACTAATGGGTCCGCAAAATTAGCAATATCCACATGGTTTTGCAACTTGAAAAAATTGTTAGTGTGTTCATCAACAGTCTTTGACCCTTGTTTAAAGTTTTCGAAATGCTGGTGCATTATACGTGCATCAGCATCTGCTAATTAATCAACGGTTTAAAAATCTCCTAATCTATTAACATAGGAAACGTCATAAATAGGAAATGCTAATTAATATAGAAGACACGATTAATATAGATAATCTAATTAATATAGGAAGAATAGAATATGAGACATAATTAATATAGGACACTTGTTTTGGTCCAACTATAATGTTAGGCTGTAGCTCGTTTCAGACTAGCCTTTTTTGGCTCATCATATGTTCTTCGACACAATAATCAAAAGGTTTCAAAAGTTCTAGCCTATACATATCACGAAAGATCCAACTATTCACATATAGTCCTTCGTTAATACCTATGTTGACGAGGTACTTCTAGCATAAAATTAACAATTCTCCGTCTAGGCTTATAGCAATTATAGTATCTACTGCAGCCAATATTATACTCTTGAGAGACCAACTCGATTTTGAAGTCGCTTGATGAATTTTGAGTAGAGCTATTATATATGAGGCAGGCGGTTACTCAATGATGGTACAAACTCGACCCGATCCTACCACCCTGGTGCACCATAGCATGTCGAGAATAAGGGGGATATATTGGACGTAACCACTCACTTTGGTTGAGGGTCCCCCTATATCCTAAACCTGCACTAGTACCATGGAGTTTGTGAGCTTCGACATCAAATAATACCTTGGTTAGAGATGCCAAATAATTTTTTTCGTTCCCGATCTTAGCCACCTTCATTTTATCATTCTCCACTATTTCTCAGATGAAGTGCACCTTAATGTCTACATCTTTATGTTTTCTCATGTAACTTTGGATTCTGCATTAAATGAAGAGAACTTGTGGTATCATAGGAAAAAACCACATCTTACTCTACATCAGTAAGTTCACTCAACAAATCCTTCAGCCAGATAGCTTCTTTCATGGATTCCATAGTAGTCATATACTCGAATTTCTTAGAAGATAGTGCAACGAACTTCTATATACAAGACTTTAACATAATCACTCCTCCAAGCAAAATAAACGGATTACCCAAAGTATACTTTCTTGTGTCAAGGCATGCATAATTGGAGTCTGCATACCCTATCAATGTTATATCACTTGTATCCTTATGATTGTAATACAACCCTACAACAACCGAGCCTTTAGAGTATCTTATGAGCCACTTGAGTGTATGACAATGTATCTTTCCTAGATTTGACAAGAACCTGCTCAAAACACTAATGACGTAGGCAAGATCAGGTCTTGTGAAAATCATTACATACATGAGGTTACCAATAATATTGGCATAAGGTATCTTTTGCATATACTTCTTATATGATTATTTGGTTGGTTCTTGAGCGACACTGAGTTTCAGTTTGGAACTCATGCGAGTTCAAACTTCTCTTATTTCTGATGTCGAGATATTCCTTAGGACTATCTATATATATTCTTGTTGAGATAAGAATAAATACCCTTTCGGCATGTTCCCTTTTATATCAATACCAAGTATCTTCTTAGCCTCTCTCATATCCTTCATTTAAAACTCTCCTTTTTGTTGAGTCTTTACCGTTTCAATCGGCCTCTTATCTTTTCCAACTATTAGTATGTCTTCCACATACAACAACAATATGACTTTGTAGCAGCCAAGAATATATGTAATGGATCCCATAAAAGAATATATTTTTTTATTCTAATGTCTCGATGTATGTTTCAGCCCATAGGAGGTTCCTTTGAACAAATACACATAACCCTCATTCCATTATTTAATCTATTCGATTAACATATGTAAATTGTCTATTTGTATTCAGCATGCAGAAAGACAGTAGTAACATCTATTTGATTTAGCTAAAGATAAAATGTAACGACAAAAGATAACATAATCCTCATGGAGGATTGTTTCACAAACGGCGAAAATAACTCATTAAAATTGACACCATCATTTTGCGTAAAATACTTATTCACGAGCTTATCTTTGTGTTTGGGTAATTCAATATGTGGATTATCCGGATTCCTCTCGAATATCGAGTTAGTCCCAACCGATTTCTAACGTTCAATTATTTCACAAAAACACAGATCTTCATCTTCTTGAGAGATATCAGGTTCTTCATTCATGGTCACTTGGCAACATCTTGATTTGTTTTGGGTTAAAGTTCATTTCCATGCATTTCAATGGAGAAATCATAACCAATTACATCGGTAAAATTATACCTCTACGACTGTTTGTTTGGTCTATGTGCTTTATCCCTGTTAGTTTCTAACCTTCAAGTTCACATTTATCTCTTATTTGATCATCTGAAGGTCACAGAACTCCACGCCCTCAACCTAATTCAGATTCATGCAATGGTTGAATTTCCTTTCCACGACTCGAAGTGAAAACATGTCCAAAATATTCTTCGGCAGAAGCATCACCAAGCTCATTTTATATAACACATCCATAATCAACATCACATATCTTCTCAGTAGTACTAGATTAAGTCTCGACCGCCGTCTTTAATGCATGTTCTCTGAATTGAAAACCACGTTCACTCTTATCAAAGCCTTCCAGGTTCAAGGTGCCACAATCTATACCGTTTTACTCCTTCCCGATAGCCGAGGAACAAACACTTAAGTGCTCTAGTCCTAAAATTATCTTATTTCACATATGTGTGGGCACTATGTTAGACCACTCTCAAATATTATAACTTAGGTTATTTTCTAGTCCATGTCCCGTAAAAACAAATAAATTTAAACATCATAAATGTACTCATGTTGATCACATATTTAGTTGGTTAGCTGCATACTAACCAGGGAAAATGTGGTTAGACTGAACTAACACATACACTCCTCGCATGCTATATGCTTCCAAACTACATGTTACCTCCTCCGCTACTCTTGGGTTTTAGTGTGTTTCCAGTACGCCATATTGTAATTTGTAATTAAGCTAGGAATATGTCAAGAGACAACTTCTCACTTAAACAAAGATTTTAATTAATGTGACTTACTACCTATAAGCTTAAAGCATACCTAATCAGCAACCCATTATAAATGATTGATACCGTTTCTTTCATAATAATAAAAGAGTGTATGATTGAAAATATTTTTCAAATATATTAAAAGACAATTTTTTTATTCTAGAAATAATTTTCATCTACAACACGTAACTACATTTTCAAATCAATTTTAATTTTCGTTATTTTAGGTCGATGAAAGCTTATTTATATTCAAGCCATGCAAGCAGTCTAAGATAAAGAATACGATCAAGATAAGGAACCTATGCTCTGTTAGATAACTGAACCTATGCTCTGTTAGATAACTGAACCAAGATAAAGAATACGATCAAGATGATCAACCACTTAACTAATCGATGGTTAAGTTTGTTAGGTTAAAGCTTTAGACTGAGATGTATACCTATATATATATATATATATTGAGCTTATTCGTGTACATTGGCAAGCTAAGAGAATACTAATAAAAGAAACTCTGTTTCCTCCATAAGCACAAGCAGTTCTTGAATTTTTTTTAAGGAGTTTTAACAGGATATAGGATTGGAAGAGAGCAGATATCTATAGATCTTCAAGGTACCTTTTTTTTTAAGTTTACTTTTGTGTTTGTTTGTTATATAAATAAAGACTATCTATATTAACAAAAAAAAAAAGCACTTTTTTTATGGTAGATTGTTTGGGCTGCAGAAACCTTAAAGAAAATAGGCTGTGGTTTAGGTTAGGACAATATCTCAAGAGGACAAGTGATTTAGGAAGATGGGTTATTCATGTGATTTCTGTGGGGAGCAACGGTCGAAGATTTATTGCCTGGCAGATGATGCTACTTGTTTGTGTTTATCATGTGACCGAAATCTTCACTCGGTCAATACCCTATCGGAACTCCACCCGTGAACATTAATATGTCAGATGTGCAATACTGAACCAGCTTCAGTTAGATGTGTCGAAGAGAAACTCTCTCTTTTCAGAACTGTTACAGGTTGAGTCATGGTCCTTCAACCTCGGGTTTAACTCATAAGAGACAATCGATCAATTGTTACTCCGGTTGCCCTTCAGCAGCAGAACTGGCGTCTATCTGGTCATTTGCATTTGACAACGCTGACACAAAAGTTGTTGCTGGTGATTCCGAGGAGATGAATGTTCAGAATAAAGAAAAATTGATTCCGAATTTGGATCAGCTACATGAATCATCAAAGGTAACTAACTACTCCTGTCTTAGTTGTGATTTAGTTTATTAAGAGAATTGTTTCCATTTCTATAGGAATCGACTGAGAGGTGTGAAGTAAGAAATGAAGACACTAATATGGATGATGGGCCTGAGACGTGTGAAGTCAGAAATGAAGATACTAATATGGATGATGAAGACACTAAAGATTACCAAGATTGCGGAATTTCATCAGGTATTCCAATGGGTGAACCTCTACGGTCTTCTCCACATCCTGACATATCCTTCCAACTCCAATCAACAGCCCGTACGGAGGCTCTTAACCGTTACAGACACAAGAGAAAGGGACGCAAGTAAGTAACATTTTAAAGCACTAAAGTATAAAATAAAATTATTTGTCAAATGATTTTAGAATTTGTCTGTTTTTTCACGAAAGACGACTAAAGCTTAAACTACAGATTTTAGCTTTGACAAACAAGTGAGATACACTTCTCGGAAAGAGAGAGTTGATGCGAAGAGACGAGATAAAGGGCGATTCGTCAAAGATAGAGAAGCTTATGACTATGATCCACTCTCTTATTATGATATTCAGAGTGTTAGTGTGAAAGAACACAACTTTAATGGTAATAATGAAGATTAAATACAAGAGAGAAAAATGTTGGAGAGCTGTTACTGGAAAATCATAAGAGTGGTTCTTACATTCATTTATTAACAGCTGCTGGTTTAAATACAAGAGAAAAGTACTGACACAAGTTAACCTAACTCTAGAAGCGAAACACATAAATCTAAACACCTATATAATAGCCAATAGAAAATAAGAAAACAACAGAGCCCATAGAATATAAGAACAACTTCTAAACAATTTTAACACTCATCATTGTTTAGATGCTGTCTAGATTGTTGCTTACTAGACTTCTGCTCCTTCGATTAATCGTTGTACGGAGTTTGACATGGTTAACAGGAAATGGAATGAATCTTTGAAATAGGAGCATCTCCCCCGGAATTTATGTAAATGGGTCGGACACCAATATATCTGGGGGGAAATGGATGGTGCCATCCGCATAGCAAGCTTTACTAGGTAAAAATACCAACATAACAACCAAACTCCCATAAACTGCAATGAACAACAGAACCCTCCGAGCATGCTTATGCACATGATCATCAATTAGGTTGCGGAATGGGTTGTACTGTGGATCAGCAGGTCCCGTAGAAAAATTAGAACTCCATTGGGTAATACCCCTCGAAGAAAGCTGACAAAGATACTTATTGGTAGTATATACACAATTCCCACAACCCAGTGTACTAACAAACTCGCCAAAGGAGAAATATATATATGAATTTAACTCTTTGAGACATCGTCTTCCCAAACACACTGATTGTACAGACATCTAACCACCACCCGTGCATCAAAGGGAACATCCCAAGCTGAATCAACAAAAAAATGCAAGCTTCATCACCCTCCTGAAATGCCTAATTGCTGCAACAAACTGCCTAAAGAGGGATGGAATTGTCTCTGCGATAAATACAGTACCGTAAAATCTCCCTTAGGGAAATCACAAAGACTTTGGTTGCCACAATTTATGATAAGTTAGGTTGAGTGAGGAAATAACAAAAACGAATTTACGTAACTTCTCCTAAATAATAGCAACAAGAGTTAAGCAATAAGATAGTAAAAGGCATATAAGTCCAAGGGACAATGAAGGTCGGTCTAAAAACAAGACTTGAAGAATCTATTTGGCCCAACAATTGCTAAAACAATCAAGTGGTTTTGGGGCACCGAAAAAATATCTTATCATGAATTTTCTAGTCAACAAATAAAGGTCATACACGAACCTATCGATCAGCAAGTGTGGCCCCCAAGGTCTCTCGACTGAAGTCGAGGGATCCAAATTTTCATATAACGGGAGTTTACTCAAGATCTGTTAGTTAAATGTTAAGAGAATTAAATCTTTATTTAAAAGGGAGATCATTCAAGATCTTTCAGTTTCAGGTAATAATAATACAAGTTTTTGTTATAAGAGATGTCATTCAAGATTTCTCAAAATTCATCGAGACACATAAAGGTTCCCAATCGACATCAGTTCGGCATCAGCTCGGCTTCACTCAAGAACCTCTGACTCAAAAACGGTAAAAAATATATTTTTTCGAACCACATGGAGTTCACTCAAGAACCTCTCACTTGAAAAATGTGAATTTTTTTAATTTAAACCAAAATGAGCTTAGTCAAGAGCCTTTTACTCAAGAAAGGTGGAAAAAGGTTTTCAAACCCAATGGGAGCTCACTCAAGAGCCTCTCAGTCAATAAAGGTGAAAAGAAGGTTTCCAAATTCAATAGATCTCACCCAGTAAAGCTTCTTCAAGTTAAAAGGAGCTCATCAAGAACCTCTTACTCAACTAAGGTGAAAATGGGTACATCAAATCAAATGGAGCTCAGTCATGAAACTTTCATTAGGCCACAACCTAGACTCAACATGATCTCAAATTGAAGAGTAAGGGCCATCAAAGAAACATATTCGAACATCAGGACAAGAGAATTCTAATTACTTATAAGAAAGCAAAGAAGTAGATGGAGTTAATAAATATGAAGTATCATCGAGATATATTACAAAGAAGTGCCATGTAAGGCTCCAAAACTCAATCCTCGTTAACCTTATCATTAGGCATAATGACCTAATAACACATCCTTATATGGAGTTCATTCAACTTCGTGACTCTTCAGGTTGAGCAAAAATCATATACTAGTTACTTAAAACAAGATTGCACATATACGCGACCTCTCCACGTGGCCAACAAGCCGAATGACCCTTTTACTTGGCCAATATAGTAAGTCCTCCATGATTTAACCTACTAACCAAAAATAATTTCCATTTGATTTTTGTTCAACAAAATGATATCCCCTAATAATTTTACCCAAAATCGTATATCGAACTTGGATTGTTCACTAAAACAACATGCACATTATATTTTACCCAAAATCTCAAATCGAAAATGGGTCGTTCACCAAAATTACCTCTTTTTTGTATTTAACATAAAAACCCACACTAAAAGAAGGTTGTTCACGAAAATGACCCCTCTTTTATACTTTACTTGAAATACCACATCATAAAGGAAGGTCGTTCACCCAAATGACCCATCTTTTCTTTTTTTCCAAAAAATCGCACATAAAAAAAAGTCATAAACATATGCACCCACTTTTTTCTTTTACCTAAGATCCCACATCATAAGGGATTGCTCACCCGAGCGACCCCCTTTCTTATTTACATCATAAGGGGGTCACTCACCTTAGCGATCTTTTCATTCTTAGATGAGCAATCTCTCCTTTATCGTTTGCTCAAAATCCCGCATTATATAAGGGTTTCTTGACTAAACTATACTTCTCTTCTCTTATCTTCTACCCAGTATCTCACATCATAATAGGATCTCTCACATAAGCGACTCCTCCCGTCTCATTTGCCAAAGATCTCATATCTTAAGAAATTATCTCCCTTAAGCAATATGTTCCTTATAATTTTTCCAAAATCCTATAGTATGAGGGGCTCACACACTTGAATGAGTCTTCCATCATGTCATATTAAAGAGGGATCGCTCACCTAGGTGACACTTTTCTTCTCATTTAACAAAAAAAACCCATCTAAGGGTCGGTCATTCCTTTTAGCCCCAAAACCCCACATTATAATGGGGTCGTGCATTATGCCAATTGTTGTTTCATTTTATCCACTACAGTTTCTCTCTCTATTTTTTCTCCCCGAAATATATTCACAAAACCAAAGTAATTTACTTTCTTGTTTCAGAATTCTACCATTTAATTCTCTCTTGTAATATATTTATATTTTATTTTAAATTATTCGATTGAGCATATAAATTCTACCAACAAATTTTTATATCCTCATATAAGACTTATATTTTTATATTTATTTATTAGGTAACATGTCAATCGATAGATAATCAGGTTGTGATTTCGACCCATTAGACTACTAAGAAGACTAAGAAGATGTCCATTCCATAAATAATACTTCATCAAATAATAATTCTCCAAACACTAGTAGCTTAGAAGACTCATCGTCGTTTCTTACTAATATTCAAGTAAATATTAATTCATTAGAAACTATTCCGTCAACATTTCCTCCTGATAAATTAAAAATTCCAAAAACAACTAAAGGAAAAAATCTTATGTTTTTTGACGAAGCTACTACACCTAGTAATGTTTCTTATTCCAAAAAACTTTACAAAATTGCATTAAATTTTTTAACCAATGGTTTTTAGATACTAAATATACATGTTGCAGATAAGATTAAAAAATAAAAAAACTACTTTTAAATATGGTATTGTCAATAAAATCAAAATTTATATATCATCAAAATGAGAATTTCCCCATCATATCGTCGTATCAAATTCTATTTTTCACAACAAAAACATGGAATGAGGTATGAGTTTTATCTACATCCTTAAATACTAAATTTGTTAATATTATATAAACTATGTACTGGGCAACTCACTTTGAATAGCTCGTGGAAAATTACAAGTATTATTGTAACGTCTGTATTGATGGAAAAACTTTTCAACTTTTCAAATATTATACACAAAATTTCCTTCAATAAAGTATCTAAATCTACTTTATACTATAACACCGTTCCTAAAGATAAAGTCATTGTCTCACGTTCATCATCAGGCCATGGTTGGAAAGAAAATTCTTTTTTTTATAATGGTGATGAGAATCTAAAGCATGTGATTATTTTTGCAAATATGAGTCCCATTTGATTTGTGTACCAATCCCACATAAAAAGGGTTAGTTCAACAAAACGATATCCCCTTATAGTTTACCTAAAATTGCACATCGAAAGTGGATCGTTCAGCAAAACAACCTGTATATTGTATGTTACCGAAAATGTCAAATCAAAAAGGGTTCGTTCACCAAAATTACCTCTATTTTATATTTAACATAAAAACCCACACCGAAGAGGATTTTTCACGAAAATGACCCTTTTTTTATTTACCTTAAATACCACATCGTAAGGGAAGGTCATTCACCCAAATGTCCCATCTTTTTCATTTTTTCTAAAATTGCGCATAAAAAGGGGTCATTAACCTATGCACCCGCTTTTTTCTTTTACCTAAGATCCCGCATCATAATGGATTTCTCACCCGAGCGACCCCCTTTCTTATTTACCTAAAATCCTATATCATAAGAGGGTTTCTCACGTAGGGATCTTTTCATTCTCAGATGAGCAACCCCTCCCTTATCTTTTGCTTAAAATCCAGCATTATATGAGGGTTGCTCACCTAAACTATCCTTCTCTTCTCTTTTACCCAAAATCTCATATCATAACAGGATCGATCACATGAGCGACTCCTCCCCTCCCATTTGCCAAAGATCTCACATCTTAAGAAAATTCGTTCCCCTAAGAAATATGTTCCTTCTTATTTTTCCAAAATGCTATATTATGAGGGGCTCACACACTTGAGTGAGTCTTCCATCATGTTATATTAAAGAGGGGTCGCTCACCTAGGTGACGATTTCCTTCTCATTTAACAAAAATCCCCATCTAAGGATCGCTCATTCCTCTTGGCCCAAAAACCCCACCTCATAATGAGGTCGTGCATTATGCCAATTGTTGTTTCAGTTTTATCCTCTACATTTTCTCTTTCATTTTTTCTCTTTGAAATATATTCACAAAACCAATGTAATTTACTTTCATGTTTCGAAATTGTACCATTTAATTCTCTCTCGTAATATATTTATATATTATATTAAATTATTCGATTGATCATATATATTTTACCAACAACTTTTCATATCTTCATATAAGACTTATATTTTTATATTTATTTACTAGGTAACATATCAATTGATAGAGAATCAGGTTGTGATTTCGACGAATGAGACTACTAAAAAGACTAAAAATGTATTCGTTCCATACATAATACTTCATTAAATAATAATTCTCCAAACACTAGTAGCTTAGAAGACTCATCGTCGTTTCTTCCTAATATTCAAGTAAATATTAATTCATTAGAAACTATTCCGTCAATATTTTCTCCTGATACATTAAAAAAATCCAAAAACCTATAAAGGAAAAAATATTATGTTATTTGACGAACCTACTACACCTAGTAATGTTTCTTCTTCCAAAAAACTTTAGAAAATTGCATTAAATTTTTTAACCAATGGTTTTTGGAAACAAAAGATACATATTGCAAATAAAATAAAAAAAGAAAAAAAATTGTTTTAAATAAGGTATTGTCATTAAAATCAAAATCTGCATCTCATCAAAAGGAGAATATTCCATCATATTGTCGTACAAAGTCTATTTTTCCTAACAAAAAAATGAAATGTGGTATAAGTAAGTCCAATTTCATTAATATGTTATCCAATATTTACCCTCACATTTTATTATAAATTCATCAGGTATTTATTTTATTGCATGTATCGACGCATCTACCTCAACAAACTTTTAATTGCTGCTCAACCTTACTCGCAAAACAAATTTCATAAACTCTTTACTTAAGACAAGTTACCGTTTATAATGTTTTGGCTGCTAAATATTTTACATACAACTAATAATTAAAAAAGATTGGATATATATACTAAAGTTTATACTAAAGTATTATAATATACCGACGACGTAATCAACCTTCTTGAAGATGATTTTAGTTAGGATGTGGATCTTAACTTACCTAAACAATAAGGGATTAGTCAGTTAGAAGAAGAAAAATAAGAAGACGAAAGAATGATCACTCGTCAATATTCTAAAAAAATGTTATACAACTAACCAATGGTCGGTAAAAACACAAGATAAAATCAACAAAAACTCCATACCTGAACATAATTCTGTTTTGATTGAGCATGCTAAAACGTTAATACCACAAACTATTGCTCCCGTGAGCTTCGGTAATTCTTATATTCTTACTAACTTTTTTAAATTTTAATTCATTTATTGAAATAAATACTCCTTTATTTTTCAGGCTTGTATTCATTTGATTTTAAAAAATAAATAAAAAATTTGCTTTCAAATGGAAGTATAATATCTTGTAATAATATTTTCGGTATATTTATGTTTATTTGTAATACATCTTTACATATATCATTTAACTCTATCATTTTTTTCGACAACAAATTTACTTCTGACCAACTGAATTTGTCAAGTACTTCTTCGATTGCTACATTTTAATTTGGTGAATAATCAATGTAATTAAAATAGAAGATTGATGATCAGAAAACGGTTATTAAAGAATTAAAAATAGATCAAAGTCAATGGTTAGAAGAAATATTGGATTTAAAAAATATTTTAAAGTAAAAAAGTGGCGAGATTGACCTACTTTGAGCATGAGAGGACCAATTGAAACAATAAAATAAAAAAAATCAAAGTTTATATTATAATTTCAAACAAAAGTTGATATTATAATTTCTATAATAGATGTTTAACCATGTCAATTATGATAGATGAGAAACCAAGCCAATTATGATAGATGAGAAACTAGGCCAGTTATGATAGATGAGAAACTAGACCACTGATGATAGATGAGAAACCATGCCAATTATGATAGATGCAAAACGAGTCCAATTATGATAGATGAAATTTCAAGTCAATTATAATAGATGAGAAACCATGCCAATTATAATATATGAGAAACCATACTAATTATTGGTGAGGTTTATTTCGAGCTGAGGGTAATTTTGTCAAGTGTTTTGGAAAGTCTAGAGAGTATTAAATGTTTTAGAGTGAAGTAGTAATAGATTTGAGCTGCCTGGCTGTATTAAATGTTCCTTTTTTTCATTAATGAATATAGTTGGGTATTTATACCTTTATTATGGACTCATGGTTTTTCGGGTTGAATTATGGAACCGGGTCAAGTTTAATGACCCATTTACTTATTAAGCTGATTAGTTTATAACTTAGTCAAAAGGTGTTTAGTCATTTTTTACTTTTGTCATGTCCGAATAGTTTAGTGGCAAGTTTTTGTCCGAATTGCCCTTGTCCGGAAATCTCAGTAGGCAGTGGTTAAGTTATCTGGACTCATAAATTATGATAGATGAGAAACAAAGCTGGTGTGGTTAATTTTCGTCTGAGGGTAAGGTTGTAACTTTTATTTTGAGTTTTGTGGAAGTTTGTAAGTATTTAATGTTTGAGTAGAGAGTAGAGGGAGAATTAAGCAGCCTGGTTGTATTTAAAAATTCATTACCCTCATTTAATGTTGGTGGTTGGGTATTTATACCCTTACATTTGGGCTTTATGGGCTTTCGGCTCATGTTTAATGGACCCAGGTCAAGTTTAAGGACCCATGTACTCTTAGTAGGAGAGCAGGTAGCTTAGTCAAGAAGTGATTAGGTTTTTTAAGTACTTTAGTCCTTGTTCGAACAGTCCAATGGAGGTGGTGCTCGAACTGACCTGTCCGGTTAAGTGGTCTGTGTCCGAACTGTCCATGTCCGAAGTGGTAACAGAATCCGGACTCATCAAAAGCTAATTATGATAGATGAGAAACCAAGCCAATTATGATATATGAGAAACCATTCCATTGATGATAGATGAGAAACCATATCAATGATGTTAGATGAGAAACCATGCCAATTATGATAGATGAGAAACCAAGCCAATTATGATAGATGAGAAACCAGGCCAATAATGATAGATGAGATATCAGGCCATTGATGATAGTTGAGAAACCGTGCCAATTATGATAGATGAGAAACCAGTCCAATTATGGTAGATGAGAAACCAAACCAATTTTGATAAAAGAGAAACCAACCAATAATGATAGATGAGAAACCAAGCCAATCATGATAGATGAGAAACTAGACTAATTACGATAGATGAGAAACCAAACCATTGATGATAGATAACTATGCCAATTATGATAGATGAGAAACCAGACCAGTTATGATAGATGAGAAACCATGTCAGTTATGATAGATGAGAAACCATGCCAATTATGATAGATGAGAAACCATACCAATTATGATAGATGAGAAACAAAGGTAATTATTAGTGTGGATTATTTCTGATGAACAGGTACTTTTGGAAAGACTTTTAATGTTTAATGTCAGATGTAAAGAGAAAATTAAGGTGTATGCTCTGCCTCGTACCACCTCTGCTCGGATTAAGCGCATCGTCCACTTTTAAGGTCTTTCTAATCTCTCAACTCTAAGCGCCCTGCTCGGCTTGATCTGCCCTGCTCTGCTGGTCTTTGTCTTGCTCTGCTCTGCTTATCTTGATTCTACTTTGTTCAGTTTTTCTTGGTTTTGATGTGTATCCTACACCCATAACCATTAAAAGTCTTGTTAATAAAAAAATCTAGAGCAAAGAATCTGCCAAAGTAGTAAGTTTATTGATTCGAGAAGATCAAAATCATCCCTTTTACAAAATCCTTAGCCTTCTATTTATACTATTCTAGACCGTAACTCCTTATTAGATACAAACATTTAATGGGTTATTTATACTAATGTGGTGATCCATGGGCCTTGCGGGTCGGGTCATGGGGTTAGGTTAAGTTTAAAAACCCATTAGCCCAAGAGGTGAACGACTAGCAACTAGCTGAGCCATAATCCACTAAGTTATATTGTTCGGTGGGGCATGATTTTGGATATATCCGAACAACCCTCCAGAGATATATCATGGTCTGTGTCAATGCAATCCAAACTCATTAATTATGATAGAGGAGAAACCATGTCAATTATGATAGATGAGAAACCATGTCAATTATGATAGATGAGAAACCATGCCAATTATGATAGATGAGAAACCATACCAATTATGATAGATGAAAAAACAATGCCAATTATAATAGATGACAAACCATGATAGTTATGATAGACGAGAAATCATGCCAATTAAGATAGACGAAAAACTATGTCGGCTATGATAGATGAGAAACCAAGCCAATTATAGTAAATGAGAAACCATGTCAATTATGATAAATGAGAAACCATACCAATTATGATAGATGAGAAACTAAGGCAATTACGATAGCTGAGAAACGAGTGTAAAATATTATTATTTTTTAAATAAATCAAAACATATCATGAATGACTCTAGTTTTGTTCGTCTTAACAAATAGACGAAGCTTATCCGAATTACGGTTTAAAAAATATGACCTATAAAAAATTAAATTACAAAAATTAAAAATAATAAAAGTTATAAACATCTTTACCGAATTTTATATAAAAGTATTTTAGATATAAAATTTGTTAATTTTGTTTAATCTTTACCGATAATAGGTTTGTAAAATGGAACTCAAACAATAAGTCTCACTTAAAATAATCCAATAACTTTATTTGACACTTTGAAACAAAAAAGTGATAATAAACCAATGTTAATGAGGCTCGAAAAAAGAATGGACATGCATTCTTGTGATAAATCATGTCAAGCATATAGACGAGAGCTAGTAGGTTTAATTATGCTTCAGCTTCTAGTATAACTTGGAGTACTCGGTGGAGCTGAAACTATGGTTCCAACTACACATATACTTACGACAAACAAAGTGATGATTTATCAAACACCTGCAATATTCAATCTCCGATTCTTGTTTAAGTGAAGCTTTTATTTATTGCACCAACGTCTGGTATGATTGTCTTGTTCGTGATTTTCCATTGATTATTATATACTGATTTTTTACAACTAAAAACCATTGGATTAAATTTTGTAGTAAAGACTTTGAAAAACAGAAACGCCAAACGTGGCTTTGAAAGATAAGATCAAGCTTTGAAGCCGTTTTATTCCGTTTATATTTCAGTTATTCTACAATGTAATATGTAAGATGTTATATTAGTGAAATAAATTAACCTTTGCACAAACATTTGTTGTCTCTGTTATTTTTTTTAACGCAATCCTACATTCTAGGTTGGATTAAATCCTACCTTCTAAAGAATCAGATACATTCTGAAGAAGCAGAGAGATTTAATCCTACATTCTAGAAGAAGGAGAAGGATTACATCCTATGTTCTAAAGAAGTAGAAGGATATATTCTGAAGAACAGATGGATGAAATCCTACATTTTAGAAAAATACAGAAGGATTAATTTCCAACAATTGGTATCAGAGCCACAATGTCGCAGCCAGGACATGATGATAGTTAAGCTAATGTGGTAAGGGCAGTGGTGATGAGGAACAATAAAAGACAAGGGCCAAATTATAAAGAAGAAACTTGATAGGAGAAAATAACAAAGGAAAAGCATGATAGGAGGAAAATGTATAGAAATAAATGTGTAATTGCGAAAATGTATATATCATAAAGACATAGCCAAAATAGGAAGAAAGCAAAAAGTAGGGACCAAAAGATGTAATTAGACCATATTAAAGCGTGTGGGGTCCGTAATTGTACTATAAAAGGACCACACACGCTTCACAAATCCGGAGATGAATAGTACGAGACTTTCTCTCTCTACGTTGTTTAGGAAGTAACACTTTCTCTCTCTAGATCTGACATTAAAACAAATCTCTATCACAAAATCCTCTATCAACAAATCTTCGTATAACAAAATCACCCTTGGACAACCTTTTAACTCTTCAGTGGCGCCGTCTCTGGGAAACGAAAATCGCTCTGTCGATAATCGCTCCCTGGAAATAATTCCTGTTCCGAGGAGAACCATGGAAGGTCGAGGGGATGATTTGATCAATCATTATGAGGAAAACATGGAGGCGGACGATTTTCAGAACGACTTGGAATCCGAAGGAGAAGGAGGTTGGCGAGTCGAGAACATTTTCGATGACTCCGCCCTCTTGGCTCAGAGGAATGAACTGCTGTTGGAAATCGAAAGGTTGTAGGCGGAGAAGGAAGCCGCAGAGAAAAATGTTCGATCTGAGATAAGAAGAGAACCCGTCGATGAAAGGGAGGAGCGCGGCGCTGAAGTTCGTCCCAGAAAGAGGGATGACAGATATCGGAGGCGTGAGCGATGGTCCCCGAGGAGGAGAGAGAAATACCGTTCGAACTCGGCTACTTCAAGCGACTACTCGCGGTATAGCACTTCTGAATTATCTCCTCGGAGATACCACAGGAGGAAAAAGCGTGATCATAAGCAAACTGATCTCCGACGGGGAAGGAGTTCGGAGAGGAAATCCTCGCGGGAAAAAAGTCGCCACGATCGAGTTGGTGATCGATCTCATGAACAAGCAAAGGGCCCTGGAAAGAATGACATGGACCCTTGAAATTCAGAATGGCAGCAGCAATATACTTTGCCTTCCGAGGAGGGGTTGTACTTCTCAAATAACGACAACCTGAGATCCAACATTTATCGTACGGGACACAATTGGAGAGCTTCTCCGCTCTCCTCGGAGATTCTAGTGGGGAACCTCCCAAAGCATTTTGACATTTCGAAGCTAGAAAAGTTCGACGGGACACAGGACCCGGACAATCACATCGAGCAGTTTAAGAATTTTATGATCAATTTTGACGACGATGATAAGCTTCTCTGTAGAGTTTTCTCTCAGACCTTCAAGGGAGTGGCATCTAAGTGGTACAACAGGCTACCTCAGGGATCTATTAAAAACTTTGACATGTTCTGGAACATCTTCAGACAACACTTCGTGGGGAGCAAGAAGTTTCGGGCCAACGGAGACACCATAATCTACTGTCGACAAAAAGTGGGGGAGAGCCTAAAAAATTATACCAATCGCTTTGTCAAGACCAAAACGGATATGGAGTACTGTAAGGACTCGGTGGCGCTTGCAGCGTTCAGGATGGGTTTGCTCCCCGGGTTGTTAAAAGATACAGTGGCAGAAAGTCAGGCAATGACCTTCGGAGCATTGTTAGATCAAGTAGAGAAGAGAATCTTGGTGGAAGAAACCCAGGCCTCGGAGAAAGGGTCAGGAGAGCAGCTGGACCATAACCAATTACAAAGGACTGAGCCAAGCGCCCAGGGCCCTCGGTCGAATGTACAAGCTAAAAACGCGGGTCAGTACCCTCCGAGGCAAAAGTCGAACCAACAGTACTATGGCAATCAACAAAACTACAACCAAGAAGGAAAATACATGTCAAACAAATGGGTTCGACCAGATTATTTTGCGGAGTTAACGGAGAATGTTGCTGCAATATTTGATAAAGCTAAATCGTCGGTCACGTTCAGAAAGCCATTTCCCATACAGACGCCGAGGGAAAGCAGAAGCGTCAACAAATATTGCAAGTATCATGAGGATATAGGGCATGACACCAAAGATTGCATAGCCTTGAAGAAGGAGGTGCAGGCCCTGATCGAGAATGGAATGCTGTTGGAGTACGTCAAAAAGCACTCCCAGAAAAATGTCGTGGTGAAAGCTGTCACAAAGAATACTGACACAGCCATGGTAATTTCCGAGGGCGTCGACGATTTCGACCTCGAGCAAGAATATTTGGACCCTAAAGTGGGGAGGAACAATGTCAACCTGGTAGAGGAGGAAATTCCGAAGGGAAGAGTGGACAGTCTGTGTGCATTTTTCGATTCTCTGGCAATTTTCGGGGGTGACACTATCGCGGGAAATTCTAACAGTTCTCGCAAAAGGCACATAGTCAACTTGACCACCCAGATTGAAGCGGGAGTCTCCGCGCAAATGAATTGCTCGCCTTCTCCAATTATTTGTTTCGATGATGATGACATGAGGAACGTTGCAGGCCCTCACGAGGACGATGTAGTGATCGCGGCGGGTATCGCGGGGGATCACATTCAGAAAATACTCATTGATACTGGGAGCTCGGCGAACATCTTATTTTTGAGTACTTACCGCCGCATCTCTGACCCGCCGGTTATCCGAAGGTCCGACCGGACAATAGCGGGCTTTACCGGTGCCACAGCAGTTGTAGTGGGAGAATTTCAATGTATGGTTGAGCTGGGCCGTGGACCGTTCAAAAAGGAGGTAGAGGTACTATTTATTGTGGTTGACGCGCCAACCTCCTATAATGCTATCTTGGGTCGCTCTTGGTTATCCCGGATGCACGGCGTAATCTCTACGGTGCATCAATGCCTAAAATACGTGATCGGAAACAATATTGGGACAGTCCGAAGTAGCCAGAAGATGGCACGAGAATGTTATTAGGTCGCCTTATCCTCTAAGGGGGTTCGAGGGGACCCAGCATAGCAATTAAAGGGGGCCCTCCCCGAGGTCATCCCATGTGATGATCCAAGCGAGGCCCCCGGATTTCAGGTCGCAGAGGACGACTCTGCGACACACGAATTTGAGACTGGCAAAGTTCTGAAAATAGTGGTCCACCTCTCTCCGGAGTTTAAAGAGAAGTTAATTGCTTTCTTATCTGATAAACTTGATATGTTTGCTTGGTGTGCACAGGATGTCACTGGTGTGCCGGCGGAAATCATGTGTCACAAACTCGCGATACGATTAGATGTCCGACCAATAGTCCAGAAAAGAAGGCCTGTCTCTCCGGAAAAGGCCTCAGCGATCTTGTTGGAAGTCGAAATGCTGTTGAGCATAGGTCATATTCGCGAATCGCATTATCCCGTATGGGCTTCCAATCCGGTGTTGGTGAGAAAGAAAAATGGCAAGTGGAGAATGTGTATTGACTTTACAGATTTGAACAAAGCTTGCCCTAAGGATCCGTTTCCTGTGCCTCGCATCGATCAATTAGTGGACTCTACCTCCGGGAATCGATTGTTATCTTTTATGGACGCTTATTCGGGGTACAACCAAATTCGATTGGCTGCCAATGATGAGGAAAGCACTTCTTTTATTACTGGACGAGGCTTATATTGCTATAAGGTCATGCCGTTCGGGTTGAAAAATGCGGGGGCAACTTATCAGCGTCTGGTTAATAAAACTTTCGAAGGACAGATTGGGCGAAACATGAAAGCCTATATTGACGATATGTTAGTCAAAAGTGAGCGAGACGAAGATCATTTTGCGGACTTAGCAGAGACATTCCATAATTTACGCAGGGTCAATCTCAAACTCAATCCGGAGAAGTGCATTTTTGGGGTAAGGTCAGGGAAATTCCTCGGATACATGATCAGCGAAAAAGGCATCGAGTCTGACCCCGAGCAGCTAAAAGCCCTGATCTCCATGACTCCCCCCCGAAATATTAAAGAAGTCCAAATTCTGACAGGATGATTGGCTGCTCTGATCGATTCATTTCCCGCTCGTCGGATAAGTGTGCCCCGTTCTTTAAAGTATTGCGGAATGCGAAGCATTTTTGTTGGACTGAAGAATGTTCGACCGCTTTTCGAAAAATTCAAGAGTATCTGGCCTCTCCGGAAATCTTAACAAAACCTGTGGTCGGGGAGACATTAATTGTCTACGTGGCAGTATCCGAATGTGCTGTCAGTGCCATTCTCCTCCGCGGAGATGGTTCTCTTCTAAGGCCAATTTGTTATGTCAGTAAGAGTTTGTTGGACGCCGAGAAGCGATATCTTACTTTGGAGAAGGTAACTTTAGCGTTGGTGACGGTAGCGCGAAAGATGAGGCCTTATTTCCAAGCTCATCCAATTTTTGTTCGGACGAATTTTCCTTTGAAGAGTCTATTACAGAGGCCAGACATCTCTGGTAGGATGACTAAGTGGTCCGTGGAGCTGGGAGACTTCGACATAACGTTTGAGCCTCGAACGGCAATAAAAGCACAAGTGTTAGCGGATTTCTTGGTTGAGTTCCATTCAGACAGAGAAGAGCAGGAGGAACATGACGCGGTTGTCGAAGAGGAATGGGTAATACGGACGGATGGCGGGTCAAATATTTCAGGCAGTGGGGCAGGCGTCCAGTTGATATCCCCGTAAGGGGTAGCTATGTTCCAAGCCATTCGCTTCGGTTTCAAGGCTACTAATAATGAAGCTGAGTATGAAGCTGCTTTGGCGGGCTTACGGTTGGCTCAAATATGTGGTGCTCGGCGAGTAAAATTGATCAGTGACTCTCAGTTGGTGATAAATCAATCTTCCGGGGATTCTGAGGCCAAGAAGGAATCGCTGATACAGTATTTGAAGCTGATGAAAAATTTGGCATCTGAATTTGAGGGAGTTAAGTTCGAGCATGTTCGAAGAGAATTAAATGCCGTCCCGGATTCTCTCGCCTCCGCTTCACGAACAGAAGGATATCCGTGGGTGTTGGTTCAGGCACGACCTTCAATCTCGATTGGCGAAGAACATGCAGTGAACATCTCGGACGAAAGCCATGTGGTTACGCCTGATTGGAGAGCCGCTCTCATTAATTTTTTAGCTCATAACATTTTGCCCGTCGACAAACATGAAGCCAGAAAAGTTAGATTCAAATCTCACGGTTATATTTTGTTGGGAGGATTATTGTATAAAAGGTCTCTGAGTCGGCCCTTATTAAGGTGTTTGAGTTGCTATGAATCACAAATTATCCTCTCCGAGTTACACGATGGTAAAGGGTCTGCTCATTGTGGATATAAGGCTTTAATCAGTAGGGTATTCTTGGCAGGCTATTATTGGCCACTATCACGGCCGACGCAAAAGATCTGGTCAAACGTTGCGACACGTGCCAACGCTATGCCAATGTAATTCACAAACCTGGGGTATTGATGGAAAGCATATCGGAGGCAGTTCCGTTTGACAGGTGGGGCATTGATTTGGTTGGGCCTCTACCCATGGCTTCTGGGGGTAGGCAGACAATAATTGTGGCCGTCGACTATTTTTCCAAGTGGGTGGAAGCTGAGCCGCTCGCGGGAACAAAGGCCAAAGACGTAATCAAATTTTTTCTATCTAATATTTGTTGTCGTTTTGGTGTACCATTGCAGATTACCACGGACAACGGGCCTCAGTTTGATAACAAAGAATTCCAGAGCTTCTGTGTATCAAGGGACATACGACAATGTTTTTCGGCACCATTTCACCCTCAGGCAAATGGGCAGGTGAAAGTAACTAATCGTACTATCCTCGACGGTCTTAAAAATAATTTGGAAGGCAAAGCGGGGAAATGGCCCGACTATTTACAGGAGGTGTTGTGGGCATATCGAACGACCCCCCGAACGGCCACCACTGCGTCTCCATTTGCTTTAGTCTATGGGATGGATGCCGTGGTCCCTCCGAAGATCCTTTTCCCTTCACATCGAATAGCAACTTATGACTCAGACACAAATGACAAGAGCAGAGCATTGGCTTTAGACTTGGTTGAGGAAAAGAGACAGCGGGCACATCTGACTTCCTTCCACTATCAAACTCTTATGAGGAGTCGATATGCATCCAAAGTAAAACATAGAGACTTTCAGGTGGGAGACAAGGTCCTACGGAAATTTTTCTTGCACACTAAAGACAAGGGTTTGGGGAAGTTGGGACCTAACTGGGAAGGCCCTTATGAGGTCACCGAACGGATAAAGCCAGGCACATATCGGTTGAAAGATAAAGACGGGCGCTATCTCCGCTTACCTTGGAATATTGAGCATTTAAAGTTGTACCTTGATTAGCAGAGCCATATAGCATTGTGTTTCTTTTTGCTTTCTATGTATCCCTTGGAACAAATTTTGGTGAGGACACACTCTTTCCTACCCTGTTAGGCACAGGAAGGTTTTAATGAGGTGTTTCGAGGATCCACTTAAATACAAAGTTTCTTTGCCTTAACTATTTTTTGAGTCACAGTAACATGTGCCTCGAATTATTGTCCCTTCGAACTATTTTTTGAGTCACAGTAACATGTGCCTCGAATTGTTGTCCCTCACATTATTTTTTGGGTCACAGTAAAATGTGCCTCGATTAGTTGTCTCTTCGAATTATTCTTTGAGGTCGCAATAACGTATGCCTCCATTTTTATTGTTACTTAATTTATTTTTCGGGTCACATTAAAGTGTGCCTGGATGTTGTGAAACTTTCAAACTATTCTTCGGATCACATTACGGTGTGCCTCGATGTTGTGGGACTTTCAAACTATTCTTCGGATCACATTACGGTGTGCCTCGATGTTGTGGGACTTTCAAACTATTCTTCGGATCACATTACGGTGTGCCTCGATGTTGTGGGACTTTCAAACTATTCTTCGGATCACATTACAGTGTTCCTCGATGTTTTGGGACCTCCAAATTATCCTTCGGATCATATGATAGTGTGCCTCGAATCCACTCTCGTTGGTGAATCAAAATATCATCTCCTAAAATTTTTCGAAGAACCTATAGTTGTTCGCAGGCTAGTGCCATGGGGATTCGAAGGCCTCATTGCAAGCGTAATACTTACGAAATTGTCCAAGTAAAAGTCCTTCGAAGACCAATCAAATTGGGATTCGAAGGCCTCATTGCAAAAATAATATATCAATTTATCCAAGTAGCAATTGTTCGATGACCAAAGAAATTGGGATTCGAAGGCCTCATTACAAACATAAAACCTGATGGATTTATCTAAGTAAAAATTGTTCGAAGGCCAAGGAAATTGGAACTCGAAGGCTCTATTGCGAACATAATACTAATGAATATATCAAAGTCAAAATTGTTCGAAGGCCAATAAAATTAGAGTTCGAAGGCCCTATTTCGTAATATGTGTGAATATTAACTAACTAACAATCTTTCGAAGGACAACACAGTTGGATATTGGCAGACCTTGTTCCAAACATAATATATATAGAAGTGAATATTCATTGCTCTTACAAAAAATGGAACAATACATGTTCAGGTCATTACAAAAACAGGCCTTATTGGGCCATGCACAAAAAACAAACTAACTCAATCTGCATTTTTCGAGGATTCACTCCCCTCACCATCTGAGTCTTCACTCTCACTTACGACTATTTGGGGAGGGAAAAGTTCTGGGGGGACAAGCTTCCAAAAAGGCCCCAGGTTATTTTCACGGTGCTCAGCATATATCTGGGTCAACAAGCCAGCTCGAGTAGCAGCATCACGGGCCTGCAAGGTCTTCGAACATGTTGTTGCATAAGCATCCATAGCCTTTTCCTTCACCTCCTCGATCTCTACAGGGAAACCTTTGATCTGTCTCTCCAACTGATCACGCTCTGCAACTACCTTTCCAAGAGCTTCAGTACATTGGTTGAATCCATCACAAGCCAGACGATGCCCTTTTTTGTATTCCGCTATCATTAGCTCCTGGGAATCAGTCTTCTCCTTGTACAAATCCCTCTCCTTCTGACAACAGTTCTCCAGCATTATCACATAACTCTCAGAGGCAGAAAGACGCTCGTACAAGGCATCAGCTTGGCCCTCGATCACTGCATATTCCTTCTTGGCCTCCTCGAGCTGAGAGGCAGCTAGTGATTCCTTGAACTTGTAATAATTTTTGCGTTTTTCAAGATGACAAATCTTCTTTCCTCTGTTCACTGAAGTGTGTAGCAGTCTCCGAAGATTCATTGAGAACTCATCATCCAAGGGGACCTCGAAGGAGCTCGAGGGGGACCCCAACGCTGTAGAGTCAAATTCAGAAAAATTACCACAAGCAACATCTGGATGAATGAGTAGTGGAGGATTGGTTTGAGGAGCAGGGGGGTGAGAAGCCTCAGTGAGAGGAGAATGCAAGGATTGATACGAAGTTTCCCTGGGCGAATGGCCACCCCTATTTTCAGCATCATTTGCACTCCCATTGACTTCTCTCTCAAGATTAGTCTCTTCATTGTTCTCAGGGGTTTCCCCTCCCTCGGATTGTTCCTTGATGGGCTCAAGAAGAATGCCCTTCCCCTTTAAATCTTTTTTCTTGCCATCTTTCCTTGGAGGGAGGATGGGAGCAGGGGGAGGAGGAATGGAATTTCTTTGAGCAACAACACTTGGTGGAGGGGCTTCAGAGTTCGACGTCCCCGCGTTGTTTGAGGAGTGAGGCCTTTGAGTGTTAGTGGGCATCTTGGGATTCAGTGGTTGGGTTGGCACTACTTCATCTTTTGGAGGTTCCCCCAGGTGACTCTGCAAACGGGAGCGCTTGGGCAGATAGATTGTGACATCCTTTTGGCTACACCGCTCCAACACTTCCCGTTCCGAAGGCGGAGTCATTAATCCTCTCATGCTAATACGATCGAGGGGATTCAGCCTCCATAGTCGACTCCTCGGCAGATTTTCATTGGTAAAGCAAAGGCGAAACCGGTTATCCCACTGCTCTTTTGCCCACAGGCGAAGATTGGTGAACATAGTAGTAGCTCCCTCGACATAGTCAGTGTAAGGTTTAGATATGTCGGTCATAGCTGCAACAAATAACTAAGTATTAGCAAGTTTACAGTTCGAGGGAATATATTGTTCGAGGACAAATGTGAGTTTGAGGGAGCATATTGTTCGAAGACAATTATATTTTCGAAGAAGCAATCTACTTAGAGAAATATAAATTTTGAAGCAAGTTTACAGTTCGAGGGAACATATTGTTCGGGGACTACAAAATTCGTGGAGTAAAAAGTAGAGCCAGCACTTACATTTCATGGTCCACTTCAAAGAGAGTTTGTGAGGATTTGAAGGAGTGGCTTCTGATCCGGTCTCCCAACAACCAGAGAAGAAGAGAAACTGTTGCCTCCATTTTTTATCAGCTTCAAGTAAATCTTTCAATACCTTTTGCCCTCGATTGAATGTCAGTGAGTAAAATGGAAAGTATGGATTTCGAGCCAAGCCAGCAAGACCAATGAGTTGCTCTAGCAAGAACTCTTGACCTAAGAGCCTCGAGGCCATTATGCAGGCCATTAAGGTAAACCACATATTGGGCCCGACCTGTGAGGGGCAAAGATCTATCTTCGAGAAATATTCAATAAAGAAGGGGTCTAAGGGATACCTTAACCCCCAGTTCATAATCTCTGTGTAGACCACCACTTCGTTGGTCCTCACAGATAAAGGTGTTTCCCCCTCGACAAGAAATCTGATATTGATATAAGTGGGGATGCCCCATCGAGCCCTCAGCATCGTCTCCTCCTCCCTCGAAAAGTATTTATACTTAATATTGGCAAGGGCCACCATGTGTTTATTTTCAATGCCCCGAGTATTATTACCGGCAATGTTGTCCAACTCCAAGGGTAGCACAATATCCCCTTTCAATTTTGGAGCAATCCGGCGAGCTTGCTCCTCGGATATTGTCGTGGAAGAAGAGGTTGCAGCGTTTGCAGGGCCCGAGGAAGAGGTAATTGGCAATATTTGTTCGAGGGGTGTGTTAGGAGGCCTTGTGACTTTGGGGTCTAAAGTTTCCTCATGTCTAATACGCATGTCTTCCTCGGTAATAAGCGTTCTCGAGGGGGAGAACTGAGTTCCATGAATGGTCATGGATGGAGTGGAAGGCAGACTAGACACATCTGTTCCTTGTCTTCGAGGAGGACTACCAGAAGTACGTTGAGGGTCTAGGTTTCGAGGAGGACTACCAGAAGTACGTTGAGGGTCTAAGTTTCGAGGAGGGCTACCAGAGTTTCGAGGAGGGCTCTTCGAAGCCCTTCGAGGACTTGCAGATTTTTGGTGGAGGTTTTCAGCATCAGTTGGGACAGTTGGTTCTCGAATAGTTAGGGGAGCTTCCCTGGCCCGTTTTCGCTCATGAGAGCCTTTTCTATCTCTGTGGGATTTCTTCCTCTTCGAACCTGACGAATGTTTGTGTGATCTCTCTTTACCCATTGCTCGGGGGGGGGGGGGGTTCGATTCGATGATCAAGCTTTGTTGAGCTATTTCGCGGGGAATAATGGCGGTCGAGTTGTTCGAAGGAGGCCAGGGACCAAAAAAGGTTGTCGTCGATAGTGGGGGATGAGGCCTTACGTCTTCACCAGCAGCAACCCTCTCTTCGAACCGTTTACTAATCAGCAACCACTCAGGAATTCGACGGGGCTTGTTCGCCAGATTTATCTCTCTAGAAATAATTGAACAGAAGTTGCATTAATGAAGAAAAATGCTTGGTATTTATAGAGACTAGTGGGCTTTTTTGCTGAGTGAAGCCCGGGGACATTTTCATGATGTTTGCCTAGGGGTATGATGGTCCACATAGGTGGACATTGTTCTGCCAACTAGCTATAGAAGAAGGTGAAGAGTTTTGTGTCAGAGATTGTCAGGGGAAGGGGAAGAGTTTTCTGACAAAAATGTCAGAAGAATTGGTAACGTTTCTTAAGAAGTATGCTGACACAGGTGTTTATGCAATGACGTCATCAATCCTAGCACCCTTTTTTCGCCTAAGTATGCAGTTATCCGAAGGTCACTTTGCTTAAAACGTTGCAAGGATTGAGGGGGCTACCCGGTGAATAACAGAAGTTCGAAGAGGCTTTGTAGATCTTCTTCGAGGTTTACAAATCAGTCGAAGAGGCTTGTAGATATTCGAAGAATTCGAAGAAGTGGTTTATGGTCCTGACAGTTCGAAGGGTTTTGTGGAGCGACCTTTCGAGGAAGGACTTATGAAGTTCGGAGAAGAAACGATTTTGGCCTGTCAAGAGAATTATTCAGTCTTAGCAAAATGATTTTTACTAAGACTGGGGGGCTACTGATGAGGAAGAATAAAAGACAAGGGCCAAATTGTAAAGAAGAAACTTGATAGGAGAAAATAACAAAGGAAAAGCATGATAGGAGGAAAATGTATAGAAATAAATGTGTAAGGGCGAAAATGTATATATCATAAAGACATAGCCAAAATAGGAAGAAAGCAAAAAGCAAGGACCAAAAGATGTAATTAGACCATATTAAAGCATGTGGGGTCCGCAATTGTACTATAAAAGGACCACACACGCTTCACAAATCCGGAGATGAATAGTACGGGACTTTCTCTCTCTACGTTGTTTAGCAAGTAACACTTTCTCTCTCTAGATCTGACATTAAAACAACTCTATCACAAAATCCTCTATCAACAAATCTTCGCATAACAAAATCACCCTTGGACAACCTTTTAACTCTTCAAGTGGGAGAAGGCAGACATGAGTTTCTGGAAGTAGATGTGGTCCAAGGGAGAAATCTCTTTCCGGTACCCGAAACTGTCTCATACAAACTGTCTACTCCTTGTTTTCTACCAAGGGTTGAATTAAGAGACACTATATCAAGTTCTGGATAAAGACACCGCAAATCGAGTGTGGGATGTGTTGAAGGAGACTAACGTTGGAGCACATCGTGCTGTTAAAGTCAGAACTCAGGTGTTAAAAAGAGAACTAGACAGCATGAAGATGACTGAGAATGAATCTGTTGATGAGTACACCAAAAAGATGACCTTGATAATCAGTAAGATAAGGTCTCTTGGAGCAAATGTTGACAACAGTTATGTTTTCGAAAAACTGTTGAGATATGTGTCATCAAAATTCATGTCAGTGGCCACAAATATTGAAGAGTTTGGTGATATCTGCACCAAGTCTCTGGAAGAAATTACAAGCTCTTTAAAAGCTTTTGAAGATAAGATGACTAAGTTTGAGGATAAAAAGCTTTATTGTCTCTGTTAAATTTTATTTTTAACGCAATCCTACATTATCAGAAGGATTAAATACTACCTTCTAAAGAATCAGATACATTTTGAAGAAGCATAGATAATTAATCTTACATTCTAGAAGAAGCAAACGGATTGCATCCTATGTTCTAAAGAAGTATAAGGATATATTCTGAAGAACAGATGAATGAAATCCTACATTTATAGAAAAATAAAGAAGAATTAATTTCCAACAAAAACTCCGATGCTTTCAGTATGTTTTGTTGAATCACTCATATATTCAACTAGCATATGAAAGATGCACACTTCACGCTTTACAACAATCTTATCACGTAATTCTATTGCGCTACAACAGTAATGTGTTTATAACTATTTTTTTTGCTTCTCGTAAAATAAATATAACTCTGTGGGGATGATTTGTGAGTATTCTTGTTGAAGAAACAATAATAGCAGTTTTGGTTACGACGGCAAGGTTCAGCCACAACTTTGGTTAGTGCTCCTGCTACAACAGCACCTTCAGTGATATGGTTTCTGCTACAACAACACCTTCTGTCAAGACGATATGTTTCTACATGCGAGCTGCTCCATGAAATTGTCTAACCTAATCCAATTTTGCATCTTCAATCTATTGTTTTACAATTGCTGTTTTTTACAACAAGAAGGAAATTTTAATGTTAAGTTCTCGATAAAATGGCCTACCAAATTAACTTTTGCATCGTTAATTGATTATTTTTACATCAAATTTTTTTTGAAAACGGGTTTGCTTTTCTTTATTCTAACCATTGTGGTGTTATTCACAAATCTTTTGTTCCCTAAATAAGTGATGTTAATTCAAAATAATGATAACACTAATACATCATTGTTACGAATGAGTAGAATAGTGCCTTGACAATGTACCGTGCTCAGCGGTACAGTTTTGTGTAATTGACAAGCTGTAATACAATGGATGATTTTCTTAAAAGAGTCTATGGGCCTATTAGGCCCTATAAATGGACTACTAGGACTACACAAAACACAATCTTGAATCTGTAACCTTTTCTATCATAGTGAAACTCTTTTCTCTGGCGGCGCTTGTAGACGTAGACAATTTTTGAATTACATTAAATCTTGTGTTCATTTAAGTTTTTTCTTCACATATGTTCAGTGCTTGAGCCATTTTATGATAATTTCTTAGTAATTTAATAACAAAATTGGTATCAGAGCCACGTGCTGAAATTAGGGATTTTGCAATTAGGGTTTCACAATGGCGTCTACAGCAACAAAATACATGTTTGAAAAATTTGATAAGGGATCTAGCTTTGCATTGTAGAAGATTAAACTGAAATTTCCATTGGTACTACAAGGGCTGTGGAAGGCTGTCGAGAATAAGTTACCTGAAGAGATGAAAGAAGAGGAGCAACAAGATCTTCAAGAAAGGGCTTTGTGCTGTATTTTAATGAGTGTGAAAGGCAATGTGCTTCGCGAGATTAGTGGTGAGAAGACTGTTTCCTGCGCATAGAAAAATCTAGGAGATCTTTACTCAGAGAAATTAGTAGGAAACCGATTATACGTGGAGAAGCGTTTGTATAATTTCAGATTGAAAGAAGGTATGTCCATAACAGAGAACTTAGATAATTTTAAATAAATTATAATGGACTTGGATAACATAAATATCAATATTGAGGACGAGGATCAAGCTTTGTTTGTATTGAGATCGTTACTAGCACCCTATGAAAAATTCGTAGATACCATTATGTATGGTAAAGATAAATTATGGCTAGAAAATGTCAAACGGGCATTGAATTCAAAGGATATGAGACTGTTGCAGCTAGACAATCAAGCTGAAGGGGGAGATCTTATGACTAGAGCAAGATCTGGAAGCAAAGCGAGTTCTTCAAGAATGAAGAACTTGAGGTCAAGTCAAGGGTAAAGCACTCAAACTGTTATGAATGTGGTGAGCATGGTCATTATAGGAGAGATTGTCCGAAACTGAATGGTAAGAAGGGAAATCAAAAGGAAAATGCAACAAACATTGTTGAAGGTGTAAACGATTCCGACGATAGTGAAAACAGTGGTAGAGGAGATGTATTATCCGTGACTTCAGACTTTGCGCAAAAATCTTGGGTACTTGATAATGGCGCTACATATAACATGTGTCAGTTCAAGCAGTGGTTCGGTACTTACAAGCCAATTCAGGGAACTGTCTATTTAGGGAACAATCATTCGTTGGCTGTTGGTGGTATTGGTAACGTCGGAATCAGAATGTTTGACGCGGTTGTTAGAATCTTGACGTGCTGGCATGTTTCTGGGTTAAAACGAAACCCGATTTCTCTTGGGACTCTAGACTCTCGGGGTTACAAGTACCGTGCAGAAGACGGTGTAATCAATGTGACAAAAGGATCAATGGTATGCCTGAAAGGTAGTTTGCAGAAGGGTCTTTACATTCTCTAATAGAGTGTTGTTATGGGTGAGGCTGTAGTAGTATCATCAGGGAGTAATAACCAAAGTAGGCAGGAGAAAAATAATTTGTGGCATTGGCGTCTTGGTCACGTGAGTGACAGAGGATTAGTTGTTTTGGGAAAGAGAGATTTGTTGAAAGGGTTTAAAGCAGAATCATTGGGATTTTGTGAGCACTGTGTGTTTGGTAAACAAACTAGAGTCAAATTCAGCAAATCAAATGTAAAAAGACTAAAGGGAAAGTGGACTACATTCACTTAGATCTTTGGGGTCCAAACAGAATTCCATCCAAGAGCGGAACCAGATACTACATGACTTTGATTGATGATTATTCAACGATGGTGTGGGTTTACTTTATAAAAACGAAAGATGAGGCATATTCAACCTTTGTCAAATGGAAGACAATGATTAAGAAGCAAACAGGAAGAAAAATCAAACGTCTTAGGACATATAATGGGTTAGAATATTGCAATCGTGAGTTCAACGAGTTCTGCAAAGCTGAGAGAATAGTGCGCCATCGCACTTGTTCTAGAACACCACAACAGAATGGATTCATAGAAAGAATGAACAGAACACTTTGTGACAAAGTACGAAGTATGCTCTCGCATTCTGGTGTGGGAAAGGATTTTTGGGCTAAACCTATCCATACAACGTATTACTTAGTGAATCGGTCTCCATCAACGGCTATTGATTATGAAACTCCTTTTGAGATTTGGTCTAGATCATCGGCTGATTATGAATATTTAAGGGTGTTCGGTTGTCCTGCGTATGCTCATGTGAGAGATGGTAAGCTTGAGTCGAGGGCAAAGAGGTGCATATTTCTACGATATGCTACTGGAGCGAAGGGATATAGGTTATGGTGTACCTCTCCAAACTCTCCAGGTTTTCTCATCCGTAAGGACGTTACTTTTAATGAGTTTGCTTTGATAGACAGTCAGAAGGAAGTAGGAGAAATAGTCGAATCACAACCGGTTATGAGTAAACAGGTGGAGCTTGAAGTAGAATCAGTTCGTAGCAAGTCTAATAATTCAAGTGGTTCTGAGGTCGATCTATAATCATGAGGTGAAGCGTCAGCATCGGATGATAGTGATGATGATGTGCCTGAACCAAAACAACAATCTTATAGCATAACATTAGGCAGAAAATGAAGAGATATTAGACTTCCAAAAAGATATGTGAATCTTGTTGCATATGCTCTGTTAGTTGTAGAAGAAGTTGAGATGCAGGAACCTAGTAGCTACAGAGAAGCTATAGCGAGTTCAGAGGCAGATCGATGGATTGGTGCTATGGGGGGAAGAGATTGAATATCTTCATAAGAATCAAAGATGGAAGCTTGTTGACTTGCTTAAAAGACAGAAGATAGTAGGCAGTAAATGGGTGTTTAAAAAAAAGGAAGGTAATCGAGGGGTTGAGGCATCTCGATTCAAAGCAAGACTGGTCGCTAAGGGTTTTACTCAAAGGGAATGAATCCACTTCAATGAAGTGTTTTCTCTAGTGGTGAATCATAGTTTGATTCGAGTTTTGTTAGCCATAATAGTTTTGCAAGATTTAGAGCTTGAGTAGTTGGATGTGAAGACTGCGTTTCTACATGGTAAATTGGAGGAGAAAATCTACATAAGACAGCCAGAGGGATTTATCAAACCTAATATGGAGGACAAAGTTTGTCTGCTGAAAAAGTCACTGTATGGTTTGAAACATTCACCTAGGCAATGGTACAAACGTTTTGATACATTAATGGTGTCAAAAGGATTCACAAGGAGCCCATATGATAGTTGTGTGTATCATCAAAAGATGTCAGATGATTCTTATGTTTACTTGTTGTTGTATTTGGATGATATGCTTATTGATGCTTGTAGTATATCACACATTGTGCAGTTAAAGAAGCAGCTTAGTGCGAGTTTGAGATGAAAGATCTGGGTAAAGCAAAGAAAATTCTTGGTATGGAGATTATCAAGAACAGGAATTTAGGATCATTACACTTGTCTCAACGAAGCTATATTGAGAAAGTGTTACAACGATTCAACATGTTTGATGCTAAAGCATTTAGCATTCCATTTGCTACTCATTTCAAGTTGTCTGCAGTAGGAGCAACCAAGGACGATGCTAAGTTGGAACAAATGTTGAAGGTTCCATATGTAAGTGCAGTTGGTAGTATCATGTATGCTATGGTATGCACACGTCCTGATATTTCATATGCGGTTAGTGTAGTTAGCAGGTACATGGGATGTCCTAGGAAAGAACACTAGCATGAATTGAAATGGATACTTTGGTATCTTAAGAATACTGTGAACATTGGCTTAGATACGTTGGTAGTATCGCTGAATGATGTTGCAGGATCATTGGTTGGTTTTGTTGATTCTGATTTTGTAAGTGATATGGATAAAAGAAGATATCTGACAGGATATGCATTTACTCTAGTTGGGAGTGCGATCAATTGGAAAGCACAGTTTCAAACTACTGTAGTTTTGTCTACAACTGAGGCAGAGTACATGTCGGTAACAAATTCAGGTAAAGAGGCAATATGGTTGCAAGGTTTGGTGGCAGATTTGGGCTTGGATAGGACTACTACAAAAGTGCTTTGTAACAGTCAAAGCGCCATACACCTTACAGGGAACCAGATGTACCATAAGCGTACAAAGCACATAGATGTCAGGTATCATTTTATTCGTGATATAATAATAAAATGGAATTGTTGATGTGAAGAAAGTGTCTACACAAGATAATCCAACAGATATAATGACCAAGGCAGGGAGTGCCTAAACTGGATTGGTGTTTGCAGTATAGTGTGAATACCTTAGGGGAATTTGGTGAGTCTGAAGAAGAGAAGTTTCTTTGTTGATAGTGAAGAAAGAATATTCGCCTCAAGGGGAAGATTTTTTATGAATGAGTCAAATAGTGCTTTGACAATGTACCGTGCTCGGCGGTACAGTTTTTTGTCATTAACAAGCTGTAATACAATGGATGATTTTCTTAAAAGAGTCTATGAGCCTATTAGGCCCACTGTCTAGTAAGTCTATTAATTCCCTATAAATAGACTACTAGAGCTACACAAAACACAATCTCAAATCTGTAACCCTTTCTATCATAGTGAAACTCTTTTCTCTGGCGGCGCCCGTGGACGTAGACAATTGTCGAACCACGTTAAATCTTGTGTTTATTTAAATTTTTCCTTCACATATGTTATGTACTTGATCCATTTTATGATAATTGCATAGTAATTTAATAACAATCACAAAGCAAGTCATATATAGTTAGGCATGGACATTTATCAACTGTTAAATAGAGGAAATTATATGTTGTATATAAATTTATTGTTAAAATAATATTTTTTCATATATATATTTCTTTACACGTGGTCCACATCCACAACTATTTAAAGGTATTGGACAAACCAAAACAAACCATATTTTTTAAGTGACTATTGGATTTGGTTAAAGCGGGTATTTTGTTGACCCATTGATTGTCGAGAAGGTGAGAGAAGCTGCAGACTCCATCACAAAGTTTATTTTGTTAACTCATTGATTGTCGAAAACGTGACGATAGCCGACCAAAATTAGGTTGATGAAACAAAGAAATTATTATTATCTAATTTTGAGATGAAGGATTTGAGGGAAGCTGAAATGATTCTTGGTATAACAATCAAGCGTATATCAATTTTCCAATCTCATTATACTGAGAATATATTGAATAAATTCATTTTTAAAGATTGTTCTCTCGTAAGCTCACCTATAGATCCTAGTATTAAGCTTCTACCTAATAAAGGTGTTGTTGTATCTCAACTTGCATTCTTAGGAGCTATCGGATGTCTTGTGTACGCCATGACTAGCATTAGGCCGGATATTGCATTTGTTGTTGGAAATCTTAGTAGGGATACTAACAATCATAGGTCACAACATATAAAAGCTTTAAATCGAGTATCCAAGTATTTGAAAAGAACCATAAATTATGGTTTTACTTATAGTGGATTTCCTTTCGTACTTCAAGGATGTTCGGATTAGAGTTACATTTCCATTATGGAAGACCACTCTTCCGTAAGTGGATTGGTATTTCTACTTAGCGGAGGTGATATATCTTAGGTATCTAAGGAACAAACTTGTATTAATGATTTCATAACAGAATCAGAGTTTGTGGCATTATGAGCACATAGTAAAGAAGTTAAGTGTCTAAGAAATGTTATGTATGCATTCGTTGTGGCCCAAATCGATATAATCTAAATCTATCAGATGTGATAGTGAAGCTGTCTTGACTAATGTCTATTGACAAGTTTATAAATTAAGGTATATACTCTTAGGTGCTAGACGAAGTATGATTAATATGTACATCACACATGATGTTATTTCAGTAGAGTTTGTGACAACTCAATATAATTTAGCTGATCATTTAACCATAGGGTTAAAGAGATATCTTGTGCACAAAACGGCTATTGGGATATGATTAAACTCTATTTGAAATCTCTAATGTTGAGATACCCAATTCCCGTCTAATATGACATTAGTTGTTGAATTCAATATGGAAACCTTAACATTTAGTGATTGGAACATATTAGTAGTATTATCCCAGAGTATGTGTTCAGACATGCAAGTTGTGGAGGTTGAAGTTTATCTTCTTAACAGTTCTTTTCAAAAATTACATATGCATGTGCAATAGTAAAAAATCTACCTATTTAACCATGAAGTTTAACCGCTTCAAAATACTAGGACTTGGCTCTGATATGCTTAAGAAGGATAAGGACAGAGGACTAATTAATAATAGTGTCAAGTAAAAACATTTAAGAATATAAATTTATTTATATATTATCTTCGAGTATTCGTTATGGATTGTAAACTTTTAATCCTTAATGATACTTTGATATTCGAATATTTAAAATGTTTAATATAGTAATATTAAATTTAATCATCACGATATTTCATTTATGCCTAAATTTGTTACTTGATTTTGTTTTAGTTAATCGCGACTTACACTAAAATGGGGGAAGATTGTTGGATATTTTAGTGTAATTGGATTGACTAGTCCACCCATGTAGTCATAACATATTATCGAGAAAGTCTGAGAGTGTGAAATGTACGATGGTAAGAAAATATTATGATTAGTGGATCCAAAAGGTGGAACCTGAATGAGGTTATGTTTTAGTTTTAATGGTAAGGCTATTTTGAAATTTCATTCAAATTTAAATTTGATTTCTTGTTTCCGGTTGTATCATTTGAAATTATAGCCGATTTTGGACATAAAACTCTTTTTACATTTTGAGTATTTTGGTTGTATAAATAAGTATGGTTATGGTAAAATTCAATATCACAATAAAAATATTGTTTCTCGTTGTTAAGACAAAACACTAAAATTTTTGGAGAACCACCAAAATAATTTCAATATTTTTTTTTTTAAACAAGACTTAAGAGGTTATCCTGAAATCAAAACAGGTATTTCTTATATCTCGCTACCTGCTCGATGAAATTGCGATTTTACATCTTCAATTGACGTTGTTTTATTACAACAAGAAGGGAATTATGCGCTCTCGATGAAATCTCCTAACCAAATCATATTTTGCATCATGTTTTCTTACTTCGATTAATTTTTTACATTAATAAGATTTTTTACATTAATAAGGTGACTCTTACGATATTGGTGTTATTCGCAAATCTTCTGCTCGCTGAATAAGTCATGTTAATTCAAAATAACTATAACACTAATACATCACAATGTAAGGAGTATATAATATGTATTTATCAAGTGCTAAAAGGAGGCAATGATATATATATATATATATATATATATATATATATATATATATATATATATATATATATATATATATATATATATATATATATATCACTAGAGAAAAATAACATTTTGTCATGCACAGACAACATACTTTTCTCTATACTATATTGGTTGCTAGTAAGCTAGAAAGTTAAGATAAGTAACTATGACGTTGAAACACCTACGGAGGCATTCAAGTCCTTGTTCAATTTCAACACATTCCCATTGCTCTTGGCTTGCGGTTCATTCTCTATACTTAATATGTGTGTATGTTTCTCGATGTTAATTAGAAAAGTAGTACAGAATGCTTATATTGGGGGAATATGAGTGCATTTTCATCTATTTCCTCATCTATAGACGTCAATAACACCCTAGTATGTGAAATTAGTCACGATTAAAGATAAATTCATGCAAATTTTTAAAAACATAAATAGCATATTTAATTTAAGGAACCAAATTTGATGCAGACCACCGTACTATCTTAGCCAACCATGTTAAAGAACCATGGTTGTATTGCAGATTGTATTGCCAAAAAAAAAACACCGATCATTTACGTTTACTTAGGAAAACATGTACTCCTTGTTTATTAGATAGTCTCAGCAATTTCAACATTCACCTCCACATATTAATAGAGACTTTAATATGTGTATGTGGTTTTATTACATTGGGATACAACTTTATGCTTCTAAGACACATCATTCTTCGAAGTCTAGTTCCATCGGTGGAACTAGGTGACCGAAGGAGCATGTTTGAGGTGGAATATTGCACAAACTTGGAATGTTGGTAGCAACACGGAGAACCTTTTTCGCCCTCAAATGATGGCCCTGTTGCTGTCCCTGTCCCTGTCCCTGTAGGCCCTGACTATCTAATGAAGGACCTTGTCCTTGTCCCTTTTGTAGCTGCTGTCTTGCTGCCATTCTCAATGAAGGGCACCTGCATGGCGGGTCAATTTGGCGAAGTTGGTGGCAGCAGCTCTGGAGCAACCGCTGTTGGCGAACTTGGTCCATTTCATCCTCAACGTCTTCATCCAAGAAGATATCCTCGAAGCGAGGAGTAGTCCGTTTGCGGATGTATCGCTGGCAGGCACCGAGCTGCCTGTGTGCCTGGAACTCTTGGTGACATTTCATTGGACTTCTACCTGCCCATTTATATAACATATATATATAATTTGGAATTTGAAAAATAACTAACTATGTTAAAAGAGAGAAATAGAGCTGAAAAATTATGTAAAAGAGCACGCAGTAGTGTTTGTTTACCTTGGCCCTGGCCCTGGCCCTGGCCCTGACCCTGACCCTGTGGGTTTTCGTCGTCAATTTCTACGGTGGCATGGAGAGTGGCGTTGGCGAGGAGGAGGAAGAGGGCGAATGTAGCTAAGAGGAATGTGAGCTTTGCCATTGCTGGTATTTTTATATGAATCTATTGAGTTTGTGCTATTTGATGAATATGAGAGTGAAGTGTGATGTGGTTTTTATAGTAGAGTTGAGGTTTGTGTTGGTGAATACGTGTTTGGGTTGGTGATATTAGGTGTTTGAAGATGGTGAGATCTAACCAACACGTACACTTCTACATGCAAATGCTTCCAAATCTACTGAGGCTGGTTAGGCTGAGGTAACACGTACACTCTTACATGCTATATGCTTCCAAACTACATGTTACCTCTGCTACTCTTGAGTTTCAGTGCGTTTCTGGTTCGCCAAGTCGTAATTTGGATCCAAGCTAGGAATGCGTCAAGAGACCACCTCTCACTTAAAACGAAGAAACAAAGATTCTAATCAATTCCACTTACTCAAGGTTCAAGCCTAAAGAATTTATGAATGATTGATACAGTTTTCTAAATAATGAAAGACTACCATACAAATTGAAAATATTTTGCAATTTTTTTAAAGACAGAATTGATATATATATTAAAAATAGCTTCATTTGCAACACCTAACTACATTTTCAAATCAATTTTGACTTTCAATGTGGATAGAACATTTTACAAAATAAAATCAGTATAAATGTCTTTTTTTATAAAATTATACGTCATAATCCATTGTTTGGTTAACGGTGGTATATAAGCTAGATTGATAACCTTCTAAGTCCATAAATCAACAAATCAATAGAGCATTAGTAATCTTACGGAAAAGAAAGATCACATATGAAAACCAACATATAACTAATTCGATTTGAGACGCTCTAATTAACACTTATGAAGTCTAAAGGGTGTTTACTCCATCTTTTGCAAGAGGAGCATATGAGCCACTCTTGGGACATCATGTATAATTTGGTTGCTACGATTTATGATAAGTTAGGGCGAGTGAGCACGTATTATGGAAAGATAACTACCACGTGTCATAAAGGAAATAACAAAAACCATTTGCGTAACTTATCCTAAATAATAGCAACAAGAGTTACGCAATAAGATAGTAAGAGGAATATAGGTCCAAGGGACGTTGAAGGTCGGTCTGAGAACAAAACTTGAAGAATAAGGTCTATTTGGCCCAACAATCGCTAAAAAAATCAAGTGGTTTTGGGGCACCGAAAAAATATTTTATCATGAATTTTCCAGTCAACAAATAGAGATCATAGAGGAACCTACCAATATGCAAGTGTGCCCCCCAAGGTCTCTCGGTTGAAGTTGAGGGATCCAAATTTTCATTTAACGGGAGTTTACTCAAGATCTGTTAGTTAAGTGTTAAGGGAATTAAATTTTTACTTAAAGGGAGTTCATTCAAGATCTTTCAGTTTCAGGTAATAATAATACAAGTTTTTGTTATAACAGATGTCACTCAAGATCTCTCAAAATTCATCGAGACACATAACGAATAAGGTCCACACTCGACCTCAGTTCGACATCAACTCGGCCTCACCCAAGAACCTCTTACTCAAAAAAGGTATAAAAATATATTTTTCAAACCACATGGAGCTCACTCAAGAACCTCTTTCTCGAAAAATGTGAAATTTTTTAATCTTAAACCAAAATGAGCTTAGTCAAGAGCCTCTTACTCAAGAAAGGTGAAAAAGGATTTTCAAACCCAATGGGAGCTCACTCAAGAGCCTCTCGGTCAATAAAGGTGAAAAGAAGGTTTCCAAATTCAATAGATCTCTCCCAGCAAAGCTTGTTCAAGTTAAAATGAGCTCACTCAAGAACCTTTTACTCAACCAAGGTGGAAATCGGTACATGAAATCAAATGGAGCTCAGCCATGAAACTTTCATGAGGCCTCAGCCTAGACTCAACATGACCTCAAATTGAAGAGTAAGGGCCATCAAAGAAACATATTCGAACATCGGGACAAGAGAATTCTAATTACTTATAAGAAATCAAAGAAGTGGACGGAGTTACTAATAAATATGAAGTATCATCGAGAAATATTACTAAGAAGTGTCATGTAAGGCTCCAAAACTCAACCCTCGTTAAGCTTATCATAAGCATTAAGACCTAATAACACATCATTATATGGAGGTCATTCAACTTCGTGATTCTTCAGGTTGAGCAAAAACCATATACTAGTTACTTAGAACAAGATTACACATATACGCGACCTTTCCACGTGGCCAACTAGCCGAATGACCCCTTTACCTGGGCAATATAGTAAGTCCTCTATGATTTAACCTACTAACAAAATATCATTTCCATTTGATTTTTGTTCAACAAAACGATATCCCCTTATATTTTACCTAAAATCGCATATCGATCTTTGATCGTTCACAAAAACAACTTGTACATTATATTTTACCCAAAATCTCAAATCTAAAAGGGTGCGTTCACCAAAATTACCTCTTTTTGTATTTAACATAAAAACCCACACTGAAAGATGTTCACGAAAATGACCCATCTTTTATATTTTACTTGAAATACCACATCGTAAAGGAAGGTCATTCACCCAAATGACCCATCTTTTCTTTTTTTCTAAAAATCGCACATAAAAAAGGTCATTAACCTAAGCGCCCAATTTTTTATTTTACCTAAGATCCCATATCATAAGGGATTGCTCACCCGAGCGACCCCTTTCGTATTTACCTAAAATCCTACATCATTAGGGGGTCGCTCACCTTCGTGATCTTTTCATTCTCAGATGAGCAACCTCTCCCTTATCTTTGGCTCAAAATCTAACATTATATGGGGGTTGCTCACTTAAACTATGCTTCTCTTCTCTTTTACCCAAAATCTCACATCATAACAGGATCGGTCACATGAGCGACTCCTCCCCTCTCATTTTCCAAAGATATCACATCTTAAGAAATTATATCCCTTAAGCAATATATTCCTTCTTATTTTCCAAAATCCTATATTATGTGGGGCTCACACACTTGAGTCAGTCTTCCATCATGTCATATTAAAGAGGGGTCGCTCACCTAGGTGACGCTTTCCTTCTCATTTAACAAAAAAACCCCATATAAGGGTCGTTCATTCCTCTTGGCCAAAAAATCCCACCTTAGAATAGAACGTGCATTATGCCAATTGTTGTTTCAGTTTTATCCTCTACAGTTTCTCTCTCTATTTTTTTTCTCTGAAATATAGTCACAAAACTAACGTAATTTATTTTCATGTTTCAGAATTTTACCATTTAATTCTCTCTTGTAATATAATTATATATTCTTTTAAATTAATCGATTGAGCATATAAATTTTACCAACAATTTTTTATATCTTTATATAAGACTTATATCTTTATATTTATTTATTAGATAACATGTCAATCGATAGAGAATCGGGTTGTGATTTTGACCTATTATACTACTAATAAGACTAAGAAGATGTTCATTCCATACATAATACTTATCAAATAATAATTGTCCAAACACTAGTAGCTTAGAAGACTCATCGTCGTTTCTTCCTAATATTCAAGTAAATATTAATTCATTCGAAACAATTCCGTCAACATTTTCTCCTTATAAATTTAAAATTCGAAAAACCTATAAAGGAAAAAATCTTATGTTTTTGACGAACCTACTACACCTAGTAGTTTTCCTTCTTCCAAAAACTTTAGAAAATTACATTAAAGTTTTTAACCATTGGTTTTCAGAAACAAAATATACATGATGCAGATAAGATAGAAAAAGAAAAAAACATTAAATAGGGTATTGTCAATAAAATCAAAATTTATATATCGTCAAAAGGAGAATTTCCCCATCATATCGTCGTAACAAAGTCTATTTTTCACAACAAAAACGTGGAATGAGGAATGAGGTTTCTCTACATCCTTAAATACTAAATTTGTTAATATTATATAAACTATGTACTAGGAAACTCACTTTGAATAGCTCGTGGAAAATTACAAGTATTATTGTAACGTCTGTATTGATGGAAAAAACTTTTCAACTTGTCTAATATTATACACAAATTTTCGTTCAATAAAGTATCTAAATCTACGTTCTACTATATCACTGTTCCCAAAGATAAAGTCATTATCTCACGTCCATAATCAGGCCATGGTTGGAAAGAAAATTTTCTTTTTGTTAGTGGTGATTGAGAATTTGAAGCATCGGAGTATTTTTGCAAATATCACTCCCATTTGATTTTTGTACCAATCCCACATTAAAAAGGGTTCGTTCAACAAAACGATATCCCCTTATAGTTTACCTAAAATCGTACATCGAAAATGGATCGTTCAGCAAAACAACCTATACATTATATGTTACCCAAAATCTCAAATAAAAAAGGGTTCGTTCACCAAAATTACCCCGCTTTTATATTTGGGCCATGCTAGAATTAAGACACATTTTGATAGATCTTAAACCGCTGGATCCTATACCCATTTGATATATCTCTCACCTAATTTTGGACAAATTTTCCCTTTTCAGAAAACCTAGGTATAAAAGGGTTTGATAAACACTCACCATTTGTTTCTTCTCTTTCTCTCTCTCTCTAGAAAGCTCTCAAACACTCAAGAATCGACCCATTTCAAAAGCTAGATTTTTCAACAATCTAAACTCAGCAAAACATAAAGGTAAGTAATACAAACCTCATGCTATAAATTTTTTTTATATTTCGTTGGATATAAACTGTTGAAATTAGGTTTTTAGGTTTTTAGGTTTCTATTTCAAATGTTCGATTTTTGCATGATTTTAGGTGTTGTTTTGTTAGATTAGTGTTGTATTATTTTTAATTTTGCTAGGATCTATGTTTATGTGTTTGATTTTTAGTGAAATGAGGCTGCTTTGGTGGGTTTCTAATAATGGGTATCGTTGCTGTTGGTAGCACGATCGTGCGACCAAAGCGACATCTCGTCGCATGAGACGGGTTGTGCATTGTCGTCTTATGCGACAGGCAACTTAAGTTGTCTCATGCGATCGACAACTTAAGTTGTCTCATGCGAAAGACAACTTAAGCTGTCTTATGCTACAGACAACTTAAGCTGTCTCATGCGACCATTTACGTTTACAAAATACTTTTTTGTGTTGTCTAACTAATACATATTACTTTATGTTGTTTTTACAGGATGGGCAGACCAAGATGACAGTCAAAAATCCGTTTAAGAAAGCGAGGGAACGCGAACGTTTGGCGCGTGAGGCGGCAGAGGCGGGAGAGGCTAGAGTTTCGCCCGAGCCTGAGCATATAGAGGCAGGTCCCAGTGAGGGACATACTCATGGTACGCGGACAAAACGACGTCTCAGTCGTCATCGAAATGACGATTATATTCTTACTGCTGCTGGTAGCACAGGGGCAGGTTCCTCTTCGCAGCCACCTAACCTTTCTTACGTTGACGATGCAGATGCACCGGAGGATATGGAGGGGGTGGAGCGGGGGGAGGCACCTGAGGCCTCACATTCACAGTACGAGGACGATGCACCTCGCGCACCCGAGGAGGCACCCCACGCATCCCACGTACCCGAGGGTGAGGATCACGAGTTGTTGTTGGTGATGTCGCATGTCCTGGTTCTCTATTCCGATTACACCCACCACGAGGCATTCAACGTCTATCACGGAGATGTAAGTATTATACCATTATATTGATTGTTTTAGAACTTTCTTACGTGTTTGATACATATGTTTATAATTATTGTTTTATCACTTTCTTATGTGTTTGATACATATTTCAGGATAGAGTCACCCTACAATGCTTCGCTATGTAAGACAGTTTCCGTAGATGGGACTTGACAAAGCAGAGCAAGGGACGAGCAAGGGTGATGGAGACTATTTTTGGCCCGTTCATCGATGCACTCTCCCGCTGGCATACCAACCTCCATTTGATCAAGGCATTCCTTGAGCGATGGAATAAGGAGACTTCTTCATTCCACTTCTCGTTCGCGGAGATGACAGTGACCTTGGACGATGTCTTCATCATCACTAGATTACTAGTTGTAGGTAGGTATTTTGATGTTTTACCTTTTGACTCGGAGGTTGAGCGAATTAGTACTTATACTGGTATGCTAGGTGTACGACCAGCTGAGTTGAGTAAAAATCTTAGGAATGCTAGTAATGTGAACCTTGGGTGGCTGCGCACTACATTTACGGGTGTTAGGTATAGTGATAGTAGGATCACAGCTGATAGGGTAGATCATGCCACCCTTGCCTACATACTGTATTTGTTAGGTACCACCATCTGTGCCAACAAAACCGGCAACATCATTCCTTTAGATTACCTCCAGTTCGTGAACCAATACCAGGGTATGCATAGGTTCAAATGGGGTCATTTGGTTTTAGGACAGTTGTACCACTCCCTTAGTCAGGGATCTCTGCATGGTACGAGAGGCATTTGCGGGTTTATAGAGATTCTCGAGTCGTGCATATTTTCCCACTTCGTTCAGCTCCGGGCTCCACTGTTTTGCGATTATGACATTTCTATGCCCCATATGTGCCGCAGAAGATTGGTGTTTCTCATGATGTGCGCAGGAAGATAAGACATGCACTTTCGACGTGCACGGAGTCAGATGTAAGTCATATTTGTTCATTTTAATTCTAAGTATTTTTACTAATATAAATGGCTAACTTGTTCTTTTATTTATTTACAGGTCATGTTCCTTCCCTTCATACACTTACGGGACCATTATCCGTTCTAGCCGGTTACTTGGGTTGAGTTGACACTTAAGGCGTTCGACGTGGTTGTGCCGCATTACCCTGATCGTGTCACTCGACAGATGGGGTTCGTACAGCTGATTCCTAAGGATATACGCCCTCCTGCATAAAAAAAACAGGGAAGAATATGGTCTGCAGATACGTTTGGGACGCGCACTTGTGGAGGTATTCGGAGTACCATGTGAACACTTCTGATGGCACCTTGTACCGTGGTGGTGGAGAGAGTGCTGACCCGATGTATTACATTTGGTTGAAGAGGAAGCCGTGGTACATCGTTAGTAGCTCTGCAGCAGCTAGAGGTCCTCGGTTGGGGCCGCATGGTGCTGCTGTCGTTGCAGGATACGAGCAGATTGATCGGTTTGCTTCATCGATACCGAGGCTGGAGCACGAGGATCTGGTAGAGACCACCCTTCACATGTGCATGATCGCTGAGAGGTATAGACGTCACTGATTATTACTCGCGGCATACTTTTATCAGACTTTTTGACGTTAGCACTATATTTTGTAATCGGTTTATTTTATGACTGCATTTATTTATTTTATTTTAATTTATTGCAAGCTTGCTTTCAATTTATCAATTTTATTGGTTCGATTACAACTCAATTTTATCCGTTTAGAATTTTATAATGGAATTCAATAGTAATCCGAAAAGATCAAAATCTACTTTCATATATCACTTAGCCCTAACACCACCTCCCCACAAATCAAATCAAAAATACATTATCATATTAACAAATAAACATCCAAAAAGAGATAAAAAGAAAGCATTGGTTTTATTGTTCGAACATAAGTAACATAAGAATGGCAATTTTGTCTTCTTCAAGAAGATGTTTTGCTCCCACTATATTATCTCTCTATTTTTCTTATCACGTTTTATTGTTCCTACTCTCCGGAACATTTCTACTGTGTTATTTAATATGAAGGCAAGTTCTTTGACAGTTGAATGCTCAAGCTGTGTAGTAAGAGTTAGTGCTTCTACGATTGAAAAACATTATATGGTAAGTTTTACCTTTATTTTTTATAGTATTTTTTTTGATAGTATATCATTTTATTATTACTCGCAGCATACCTTTAGTACGAAATATAAGGTCAACATAAACTCAAACACAAATTCAAACACACACACTCAAACACACACTCATACTCAAACTGAAACACACACTCATACTAAAACTGAAGCACACACTCATATTTAAAATGAAACACACACTCATACTCAAACTGAAGCACACACTCATACGTATCTATCAGGCCAGTTCCATTTCATCAACTTCCTTTCTTCTTTCGCATCTTTGTAGTCACTGATTTCTTCTAGCCGAATGTCAATAATGTCAGAGCGGACCACATCCAGCTGGTCCTCTGTTATAGAATCCGTGACTTGACAGTTCAACCGGTTACACGCAACACGACGCTCCAATTCGGTGAGGCCAGAAACTGGATGTTGACGGAATGTTACTAGGACTGACCACCTAGATCTCACTTCATTAACACGCCTAGAAATTCTAGGCGGGTAAACACCATCCCTTCCGTATAGGAAGTACATCTGGCATACCAATGCCTCGCAATACCTTTTACCCCCCTCTAGAATGTTCATATTACCAGCTTCAACTGATGCCCTCATCAAATATTGATCTTTTAACTCAGTCCATGGACACATTTTTCTGCTTAATTTATCAACTAATTTACGAATTAATGTGAATACAACATCTATTTATAGACAGTTTCGTTTCAGATTACGTAATCAGAAACTACGAATGAAAACGTGACATGTGTAAAGTAAGAAATAAAAAACTCTCGCTCATTCTAAAAAATCAAACACTTCCGCTCGTTCTAAAAAATAAAAAATTCTCGCTCGTTTTAAAAAAATCAAAAACTCCCGCTCGTTCTCAATAATAAAAAAACTCCCGCTCGTTCTCAAAAATAAAAAATTCTCGCTCGTTCTCAAAATCACAAATTCTCGCTCGTTCTCAAAAATAAAAAACTTCTTGCTCGTTTTAAAAAATCAAAAATTCTCCCTCGTTCTCGAAAATAAAAAAATCCCTCCAAACTTAACCTCACTATATTAAAAACTCCCGCCGTAAAAAACCCTATATGAAGGGACCCTAAAACCATTAACATTCATAAGCACTACTCAAACATAAACAGATTAACAAATGAAGTTTACTCCTCCTGAAGACTACCATTTGCTTGAGGCGGTGAAGATTGCCCACCGAGAGATGGGGGAAGAAAATAGTGATGCGTTTTTTGATCGAGTGCTTTGTAAGATGTACTACGGTTACAGCCGTTTACAAACTGGAGGTCTCCTCCTGTGCAACCGTGAACAAATCAAGCAGAGGTACCTTTTTTGTAAACCGCTCTAGCGTTTGTTGTTTTTGCAATATAAAATTAAGCAGGAAGTGGTCGCCGTCTGGAACATGAAAGGTGTAGACTATATCAATAGGGATATAGTAGCGTATTTTCAAGATAGGATTACAGAAAGGGAGGAGGGGGTTTATTCTGACGACAAATTGGGATATGACTTCGAGGATTGAGCATTTTGGTTGTTGACATGTCGTTGTTTAATTATTTTCTTATGTTTGTTTAAGTTAAGGTGTTAACTTGTTGTTTTCGTATTTATGTATTTCCTTCAAGTGTACTGTCCAACTCTAAATTTAAATTTTCCCTTTTTCAATGCTATTTTACTCTAACAAATATATAAACCGCGTTGTTTAGGCCATAATATATTAGGGTTTGCGTCGCATGCGACAGGGGCCAAAGGCAGTCGCATTTTGGGCGTGCGATATAAGTCGTCTGTCTAAAAAACAGGGCCAAAATTTTGGCCTTGAGTCGCATGAGACAGGGGCCAAAGGCAGTCGCATTTTGGGCGTGCGATATAAACCCTCTGTCTGAAAAACAGAGCCAAAAAATTGGCCCTGTGTCGCTTGCGACTGGGGCCAAAGACAGTCGAATTTGGGGCGTGCGATATAAGCCCTTTGTCTGAAAAACAGAGCCAAACTTTTTGCCTTCAGTCGCATGAGCCAGGGGCCAAAGGCAGTCTCATTTTGGGCGAGCGATATAAGCCCTCTGTTTGAAAAACAGAGCCAAAATTTTAGCCCTACGTCGCATGCGACAGGGGCCAAAGGCAGTCCCATTTGGGGCGTGCGATATAAGCCCTATGATCGTTAAATTGTAGACGAGTGGCTTTCTTCGGATTGGTAGATACGTTAACGAGGCTTCTTGCGATACATGGTATACCATGCATTGATACCTTGGCGCGATGAATAGTCCAATATCCGAAAATGTCATCTAATAGTGGCTACTAGGGTTGGGCTTGAAGTAATCTAACCTATGTACCAAATCGTCAAACACCTTCGGCGACAATATAAATCCAACCAACATGCACGGTTGTCCCGTAACTCCTTCAACAACTCGCGTCTAACATCCTCCCATCTATCTTCGTTGTTATATATTAAATGCACTATGGAACGATATCCGCATTGTCCGTCCGAAAGAATGTCAACTAACTTTAAAATGTAAGTGTGTAGAAAGGCCGGGATGCAATCCGGATTTAATGTCAACTTCCCATCCTTAACAATTTTCTTAGGCCTTCCAACCTTCTTTTTTGCTAATGGAGGTTTGGGTGGTACGATGGGAACCACGTTGGATGCGGCCGTGCTCCCTAACGTGTTAACGGGTGTACTACCTACCGAGTTAGCCGGAGTACTAGCACTAGCGGTTTGTTCAATGTGATATTCCCATGAACTAGGGTTCCGTTTAGTCGATTTATCAACGCCTCCCTTTGGTCTACCCTTAGCTCTAACCGCTTCTTTAGGATCTTGAATATGACTTGTCTCGGGCCTCAATATTTGCATTACCCTATTGATAATGTGTTCTTGTTGGTCGGGTCAGAAACTACGAATGGAGTTGTCAATTAAGGAAAGTTTGTTTTTTCAATTCTTCTTCACGAGAGCTAGGATCCATATGAACAATATCTAATCTTTTCCAAAAGACATCCACGTCTTCAAAAGGGATGCACCTACCATCTCTAGCTATAAACGCAATTTCACATGCATAAGGTAAACCATGCGTTTTCCTAAGGAAACAACCTCCACATGCTACCCGATCTACTTTTATATTTCTAGCACGTACAATAGCAAGCATCAATATCTTTAGACCAGCATGTGACACATGACCTTTAAGATTTTGGGTCAAAACACCATCAAAACCGGTAATTTTTCTAAACTTATTTCGCTCGAATGATTCGACGATACCCGCATACTGCTTTGTTAATAAGTTGTGAACTTTTTCCCAAAATATCTCAATGTTGCATTGATTCGTCCCAAGGTATTTGTTTAGGGACGAGTGAGCACCCTCCGCCCTACATAGTACAAGTAAAAAGTTATGAACTTCTTTGAGAATAGATAAAATAGCTAAACAAAAAATAGGATAAAAGGACTAACCTATTTGTAGTTGTTTGGCCATAATGCTTAATCTTGTTCGTTCGGTACGCAAGGAACTTGTCACCATATTTCGTTATCCACGAGTCCATAACGTACGCAAAGCACTCCGGTTTAGATGCAAACATCTCCTTCAGTGTATCTAGATTCTTTTGGTAACTCTCAACCGTGTTCGCCCCCGCAACGTAGCCGTAAAAGTAAACAAATTGTTTCGCTACCGCATCATCGTGCAATATCTTCCGGACCGCCCCAATAATGTTCTTACTAATATGCCACGTGCATAACAAGTGGTGCGTCTCAGGAAAAATATTATCGATCGCTCACATGAGAGCTAATTCTCGATTAGTAACAATAACGGATGGAATTGCGCACACGATATCCATCATCAAACCACGAAGAGTTTCGAAAGCCCATACGTAGTTTCCAATCTTCTCTCCGCTCATAAATACGTACGCAACGGTAAATGTAATGGAAGTCAATGTTAAACCGACAATCTCTAATAACGGCATCTTGTACCTAGTGGTCTTGTACGTACAATCCATGAATAGCACGTTCGGGAATGTAAGTAATAAGTCTACGCTAGTAGATGTGCGAAAAAAAAGTCGGGGATTACCTTTGAATCATCTTTCAAATGCTCCCACATCCAGTATCCATTTTCCTTCAACTTTGTCAACAAATATTGCATTTGCGTTTGTCCCCCGTGCTCAACATCCCGATGTTTTTGGCGGAAATTCTAGATTGCACGCATGTTCGAAATGTTCTCCGGATATTGGTACTTCAAATCACTATATATCTCTTTAGGACGCGAACCGAGGTGAGAAAAACTACAAACTAGTTCCTCTTTATTCCGTTTTAGCCTACAAGCGCGAGAATGACCGTCGAGGCAAACGTACGGTTCATGATTATGAGTACCGTTTATCACCTCCAAATGCCATTTCATGGCTAGTACGTCGATTAGATGACCTTTTAGCGCAAACAGACAATTACATTTCTTCGTCGATGTCTTCCGCTTTCTTAAAGTTTCCAGATTCGCTTTTGATACACCGTATTTCTCGCAAACATACTCTAACCTAGGAGTCCTTCCCCATTTCCCGCTATTGTAGAGCTTTGTAATTGTGAAAAACTTGATCTTCTTCGATTCAATGTCCACAAAAGCATCCAAATCGTCTTTAGTAAATAACATATCCGTATTGAATATTATAGTGTAGTCGGCATCCATAAATGGAGACTCGACAGGTTCCTCCTACAATAAATGAAATTGGAAACTACAAGTTTCTATAACAGTTCAGTCGCACGAGACATGTCTTCATTGCTGTCGCACGAGACATGTCTTCAGTGTTGTCGCACGAGACACTCTTCTATCCTCGTCTCATGTGAAGACTACAGTTATATAGTCGCACGTTCGTGCGATGACGAAGCTGTTCGTCGCACGATGTCCGTGCGACACAACCAAAAAACGAAAACTAGGGTTTAGCTCTTACCTCCATGTGGTAAGCTTCCTCCTCGTCTAGTAAGTCTTCCAGAGAGACGCCCATTTCATCATTGTACATAGATACTCCGATTCAAGATTTTTTGAGGTGGATTTGATGGGTTTGGGTAAAAAAAGCTAACTTTTCGGTTGAATGGGTTTAGAGTATTAGATGTTGGTAGAAAGCTTGTAGATTTAGGGTAATTACGGATGGATTTTAGAGTTTCGGCTGATTTTGAGAATAAATGGCATGAATGTAGTAATCTAAAGGGAGAAAGGGCGATTTTGGAATTTAAAATTTCAATTTGAAAAAAGAAGGGGTAGAGTGAGAGATCTATCAAAACGTGTCTTGTTTCTAGCCTGGCCCTTTATATTTAACATAAAAACCCACACCGAAAGATGGTTGTTCACGAAAATAACCCCTCTTTTTGTAATTTACCAGAAATATGGTATGGGAAGGTCATTCACCTAAATGACCCATTTTATTCTCTTTTTCTAAAAATCGCACATAAAAAGGGTCATTAACCTACGCGTCTGCTTTTGTTTTACTTAATATCCCACATTATAAGGGATTGCTTACCCGAGCGACCCCTTTCTTATTTACCTAAAATCCTACATCATAAGGGGGTTGCTCACCTTAGCGATCTTTTCATTATGAGATGAGAACCCCATCCCTTATCTTTTTCTCAAAATCCAGCATTATATGGGGGATGCTCACCTAAACTATCATTCTTTTCTCTTTTACCCAAAATCTCACATCATAACAAGATCAATTACATTAACGACTTCTCCCATCTCGTTTGCCAAAGATCTCACATCTTAAGAGATTCGCTCCCTTAAGCAATATGTTCCTTCTTATTTTTCCAAAATCCTATATTATGAGGGGCTCACACACTTGATTGAGTCTTCCATCATGTCATATTGAAGAGGGTTCGCTTACCTAGGAGACACTTTCCTTCTTATTTAACAAAAAAAACCCATCTATGGGTCGCTCATTCCTCTTGGCCCAAAAACTCCACCTCATAATGGGGTCGTACATTATGCCAATTGTTGTTTCAGTTTTATTATCTACATGTCAATCCATAGAGAATCAGGTTGTGATTTCGACCCATTAGACTACTAAGAAGACTAAGAAGATGTTCATTCCATACATAATACTTCATCAAATAATAATTCTCCAAACACTAGTAGCTTTGAAGACTCATCGTCATTTCTTCCTAATATTCAAGTAAATATTAATTCATTAGAAACTATTCTGTCAACATTTCCTCCTCATAAATTAAAAATTCGAAAAAACTATAAAGAAAAAAATCTTATGATATTTGACGAACCTACTACACCTAGTAATGTTCCTTCTTTTAAAAAACTTTAGAAAATTGTATTAAATGTTTTAACCATTGGTTTTTAGCAACAAAATATACATGTTGCAGGAAAGATAGAAAAAGAAAAATAAATAAATAAGGTATTGTAAATAAAATCAAAAATTTTATATCGTCAAACGGAGAATTTTCCCATCATATCGTCGTAAGAAAGTCTATTTTTCACAACAAAAACTTGGAATGAGGTATGAGGTTTCTCTACATCCTTAAATACTAAATTTGTGAATATTATATTTACTATGTACTAGGCAACTCACTTTGAATAACTCGTGGAAAATTACAAGTATTATTGTAACGTTTGTATTGATGGAAAAAACTTTTCAACTTTTCTAATATTATACACAAATTTTTGTTCAATAAAGTATCTATATCTAATTTCTACTATATCAAAGTTCTTTAAGAAAAATTCATTGTCGCACGTCCATCATCTGGCCATGGTTGGAAAGAAAATTCTTTTTTCGTTAGTGGTGATTGAGAATCTGAAGCATCTGAGTATTTTTTCAAATATTAGTCACATTTAATTTTTGTACCAATCCCACATCAAAAAGGGTTCGTTCAACAAAACGATATCCTCTTATAGTTTACCTAAAATCGCACATCGAAGGTGGATCGTTCACCAAAACAACATGTACATTATATTTTACCCAAAATCTCATATCGAAAAGGGTTCGTTCACCAAAATTACCTCTCTTTTATATTTAGCATAAAAACTTACACCGAAGAGGGTTGTACACTAAAATGACCCCATTTTTTTCAATTTACCTAAAATACCACATCGTAAAGGAAGATGATTCACCCAAATGACCCATCTTTTCTATTAGTCTAAAAATCGCACATAAAAAAGGGTCATTAACCTACGCGCCCGCTGTTTTCTTTTACCTAAGATCCCACATCATAAGGGATTTCTCACCCCGAGCGACCCCTTTGCTTATTTACATAAAATCATACATCATTAGGGGGTCGCTCACCTTAGTGATTTTTTCATTCTCAGATGAGCAACCCCTCCCTTATCTTTTGCTTAAAATCCAGCATTATATGGGGGTTGCTCACCTAAACTATCATTCTCTTCTCTTTTACCCAAAATCTCACATCATAACAGGATCGATCACATGAGCAACTCCTCCACTCCCATTTTCCAAAGATCTCACATCTTAAAAGATTCGCTCCCCTAAGCAATATGTTACTTCTTAGTTTTCCGAAATTCTATATTATGAGGGGCTCAAACGATTGAGTGAGTCTTCCATCATATCATATTAAAGAAGGTTCACTCACCTAGGTGACGCTTTCCTTCTCATTTAACAAAACAACCCCATCTAAGGGTCGCTCAATTCTCTTGGCCGAAAAACTCCACCTCATAATAGGGTCGTGCATTATGCCAATTGTTGTTGCAGTTTTATCCTCGACAGTTTCTCTCCCTACTTTTTCTCTCGAAAATATATTTATAAAACCGACGTAATTTACTTTTATGTTTCAGAATTCTACCATTTAATTCTCTCTCGTAATATATTTATATATTATTTTAAATTATTTGATTGTTCATATAAATTTTACCAACAACTTTTCATATCTTCATATAAGACTTATATTTTTATATTTATTTATTAGGTAACATGTCAATCGATAGAGAATCATGTTGTGATTTCGACGAATTAGACTACTAAAAAGGCTAAGAAGATGTTCATTCCATACATAATACTTCATCAAATAATAATTCTCCAAACACTAGTAACTTAGAAGACACATCGTCGTTTCTTCCTAATATTCAAGTACATATTAATTCATTAGAAACTATTCCATCAACATTTCCTCCATATACATTAAAAATTCCAAAAACCTATAAAGGAAAAATCTTATGTTTTTTGACGAACCTACTACACCTAGTAATGTTCCTTCTTCCAAAAAAACTTTAGAAAATTACATTAAATTTTTTAACCGATGGTTTTTAGAAACAAAATATACATGTTGCACATAAGAAATAAAAAAAAATTAAATAGAGTATTGTCAGTAAAATCAAAATTTACATCTCGTCAAAAGGAGAATTTCCCCATCATATCGCCGTAACAAAGTCTATTTTTCATAACAAACAAGTAGAATAGGTTACACGTTTCTCCACATCCTTAAATACTAAATTTGTTAATATTATTTAATTTATGTACTAGGAAACTCAGTTTGGATAGCTCATGGAATATTACGAGTATTATTGTAATGTATGTATTGATGGAAAAAACTTTTCAACTATTCTAATATTATACACAAATTTTCGTTCAATAAAGTATCTAAATCTACTTTCTACAATATCATCATTCCTAAAGATAAAGTCATTGTCTCACGTCCATCATCAGGTCATGGTTGAAAAGAAAATTCTTTTTTCGTTAGTGGTAATTGAGAATCTCAAGCATCTGATTAATTTGCAAATATCACTCCCATTTGATTTTTGTACTAATCCCACATAAAAAAAAGGGTTTGTTCAACAAAACGATATCCCCTTATAGTTTACATAAAATCGCACATCGAAAGTGGATCGTTCAGCAAAACAACCTGTACATTATATTTTACCCAAAATCTCAAATCGAAAAGGGTTCGCTCACCAAAATTACCCCTCTTATATGTTTAACATTAAAACCCACACCGAAAGACGGTTGTTCACGAAAATGGCCCTTTTTTTTTTAATTTACGTGAAATACCACATCGTAAGGGAAGGTCATTCACCCAAATGACGCATTTTTTTTATTTTTCAAAACATTGCTCATAAAAAGGGTCATTAACGTACACGCCCGCTTTTTTTCTTTTACCTAATATCCCACATCAAAAGCGATTGTTCACACGAGCGACCCCATTAATATTTACCTAAAATCCTACATCATAAGGGGGTCGCTCACCCTAGCGATATTTTCATTCTGAGATGAGCAACCCCTCCCTTATATTTTGCTCAAAATCCAGCATTATATGGGCGTTGCTCACCTAAACTATCATTCTCTTTTATTTTACCCAAAATCTCACATCATAACAGGATCGATCACATGAGCGACTCATTCCCTCTCATTTGCCAAAGATCTCACATTTTAAGAGATTTACTATCCTAATAAATATGTTCCTTCTTGTTTTTCCAAAATCCTATATTATGAGGGGCTCATACACTTGAGTGAGTATTCCATCAGGTCATATTAAAATGGGGCCGCTCGCCTAGGTGACGCTTTCCTTCTCATTTAACAAAAAAAGCTCATCTGAGGGTCGTTCATTCCTATTGGCCCAAAAACCCCACCTCATAATGAGGTCGTGCATTATGCCAATTGTTGTTTCAGTTTTCTCCTCTACAGTTTCTCTCTCTTATTTTTCTCTCTCATATATATTCACAAACCGACGTAATTTACTTTCACGTTTTGGAACTTTACAATTTAACTCTCTCTCGTAATATATTTATATATTATTTTAAATTATTCGATTGATCATATATATTTTACCAACAACTTTTCATATCTTCATATAAGACTTATATTTTTTTATTTTTTTATTAGGTAACATGTCAATCGACAAATAATTAGGTTGTGGTTTCGACCCATCAGACTACTAAAACAACTAAAACGATGTTATTTCATAGATAATACTTCATCAAATAATAATTCTTCAAACACTAGTAGCTTAGAAGACTCATCGTCCTTTCTTTCTAATATTCAAGTAAATATTAATTCACTAGAAATTATTCTGTCAACAATTCCTCCTGATACATTAAAAATTCCAAAAACCTATAACGGAAAAAATCTTATGTTTTTTGACGAACTTACTACTCCTAGTAATGTTCTTTCTTCCAAAAACTTTAGAAAATTACATTAAAAATGTAACCAATAGATTTTAGAAACAATAGATACATGTTGCAGATAAAATAAAAAAATAAAAACAATATTTTAAATAGGGCATTGCCAATAAAATCAAAATCTGAATCTCGTCAAAAGGCGAATTTTTCCATCATATTGTCGTACAAAGTCTATTTTTCCCAAGAAAAAAATGAAATGGGGTATCAGGTTTCTCTACATCCTAAAATACTAAATTTGTTAATATTATATAAAGTATGTACTAAGCAACTTACTTTGAATAGCTCGTGGAAAATTACGAGTATTATTGTAACGTTTGTATTGATGGAAAAAAATTCAACTTTTCCAATATTATGCACAAATTTTCCTTTAATAGAGTATCTAAATCTACTTTCTACTATACCACCTTTCCTAAAGATAAATTCATTTCCCCACCCCATCATTAGGCCATAGTTGGAAATAAAATTGCTTTTTTGTTAGTGGTGATTCAGAATCTGAAGCATCTGATTATTTTTGCAATGTTGAAGATAATCGATAATGTAAAGTAAGTCCAATTTTATTAATATGCTATACAATCTTTACTCTCACATTTCATTATAAATTCATCATATATATTTTTTTAATGCATGTCTCGACGCAACTACCTCAACAAATTTTCAATTGTTGCTCATCCTTACTCGATTTTTTTTTCATAAACTCTTTACTTAAGACAATTTACCGTTTACAATGTTTTGGCTGCTAAATATTTTATATATAACTGATAGTTAAAAAAGATTGGATGTATATACTAAAGCTTATACTAAAGTATTGGAATATACCGATGCCGTAATCAACCTTCTTGAAGATGATTCTAGTTAGGGTGTGGATCTTAACTTACCTAAATAACAAGGGATTAGTCAAGTAGAAGAAGAAAATGAAAAAAAAACGAAAGAATGATCACTCGTCAATATTCTAAAAAAATGTTATACTCCTAACAAATTATCAGTAAAAAAACGGGATAAAATCAACAAAAACTCCATACTCGAACATAATTTTGTTTTGATAGAGCATGCTAAAACGTTAATACCACAAACTATTGCTCCCATGAGCTTGGGTAATTCTAATATTCCTACTAACTTTTTAAAATTTTAATTTATTAATTTAAATAAATACTCCTTTATTTTTCAGGCTTGTATTGATTTGAGTTTTAAAAAAACCAAAAAAAAATTCTTTCAAATGCTAATATAAGTAATTTTAGTTTGGCAGATTCACGAATATTCACTCAAAATTATGTAGCTCGATGTTCAAGTAACTACTCAACAAGTATCTCAAATGCTGAACTTTTGCGACGTCCATTTGAACTTCAAATGGAGGTATAATATCTTGTAATAATATTTTCACTATATTTATGTTTATTTCTAATACATATTTACATATATCATTTAACTCTATCATTTTTTTCTACAACAAATTTACTTATGAACAATTGAAGTTGTCAAGTACTTCTTCGATTACTTCATTTTAATTTGGTGAATAATTGATGTAATTACAAAAAAGATTAATGATCAGAAAATGGTTATTAAAGAATTGAAAATAGATCAAAGCTAATTGTTAGAAGAAAGATTGGATTTAAAAAATAATTTGAAGTAAAAAAAGTGGAGAGATTGACCTACTTTAAGCCTCAGAGGACCAATTGAAAGAAGAAAATAAAAAAAATCAAAGTTGATGTTATAATGTCAAACTAAGTTGATATTATGATTTCTATAATAGATGTTTAACCATTTCAATTATGATAGATGAGAAACCAAGCCAATTATGATAGGTGAGAAACTAGGTCGGTTATAATAGATGAGAAACCAGGCCATTGATGATAGATGAGAAACCATGCCAATTATGATAGATGTGAAACCAATCCAATTATGATAGATGAGAAACCATGACAATTATGATAGATGAGAAACCATGCCAATTATAATAGATGAGAAACCATGCCAATTATGATAGATGAGAAACCATACTAATTATTATAGATAAAAAACCATACCAATTATGATAGATGAGAAACAAAGCTAATTATGATAGATGAGAAACCAAGCCAATTATGATAGATGAGAAACCATGCCACTTCATTGATGATAGATGAGAAACCATACCAATGATGTTAGATGAGAAAACATTTCAATTATGATAGATGAGAAACCAAGCCAATTATGATAAATGAGAAACGAGGCCAGTAATGATAGATGAAAAATCATACCAATTATGATAGATGAGAAACTAGACCAATTACGATCGATGAGAAACCAAGCCAGTTATGATAGATGAGAAACCAACCAATGATAATAGATGAGAAACCAGACAAACTATGATAGATGAGAAACCAGACTAATTATGATAGATGAGAAACCAAGCAAATCATGATAGACGAGAGGCCAGGTTAATTATGATAGATGGGAAACCATACCAGTTACGATAGATGAGAAACCATGCCAGTTATGATAGATGAAAACAATGCCAATTATAATAGATGAGAAACCAGACTAGCTATGATAAACAAGAAACCATGCCAATTATGATAGATGAAAAATCATGTCGACTATGATAGATGAGAAACCAAGCGAATTATAGTATATGAGAAACCATGTCAATTATGATAACTGAGAAACCATAACAATTATGATAGATGAGAAACAAGTGTAATATATATATATATATATATATATATATATATATTAAATAAATAAAAACATATCATGAATGAATCTAGTTTTGTTCGTCTTAACAAAACAAAACTGATGTTATTTTATGATATATATTTTTCCCGAATTACGGTTTAAAAATATGAACCTATAAAAATTTAAATTAAAAAAATTAAAAGAAATAAAATTTATAAACGTCTTTACCGAATTTTATATAAAAGTATTTTAGATATAAAGTTTGTTAATTTTGTTTAATCTTTAGCGCTAATAGCTTTGTAAAATGGAACTCAAGTAGTAAGTCTCACTTAAAATAATCCAACAACTTTATTTGACACTTTGAAACAAAAAGTTATAATAAACCAATGGTAATGAGGCTCGAACAAAGACCAGACATGCATTCTTGTGATAAATCATGTCAAGCAGATAGACAAGAGCCAGTAAGTTTAATTACGTTTCAGCTTCTAGTATAACTTGGACTACTCGGTTGAGCTGAAACTATGGTTACAACTACACATATACTTACGACAAACAAAGTGATGATTTATCAAACACCTACAATATTCAACCTCTGATTCTTGTTTAAGTGAAGGTTTATTTTTTTTTGTTTTTTTATTGCACCTACGTCTGGTATGATTGTCTTATTCGTGATTTTCCATTGATTTTTTATATACTGCTTTTTACAACTAAAAACTCCCACACCTCTACTATGTTTTGTTGAATCACTCATATATTCAACTAGCAGATGAAAGATGCACACTTCGCGTTTTACAACAATCTTATCACGTAATTTTATTGCACTACAACATGCCAAGTGTTCACCGTCGACTAGAGCTACCATGCAAGGCGATAGCCCTGAGAGAGAGGTGACGATCGAGATAGACAACAAACTGACGATTTTACCTAGGGCTAAGTCAATATACACATGATGGGTATGCGTTTCGGTTCAAAGAACCAAGACTTGGGCCACGACATGCTGGACCCAAAGCCTTCTACTAAAGCCTCACAAGACTAATGCCCCATATGTTATTTGTGTATCTAAAAACTTTATATATATTAATGAACAAAATTGTGTAACAAAATTGTATTTAAACCAAGTTTTACAGTGAATGAAAAACAAGTAGAAAATTTACAAAGATAATATATCTCACTCACTCTTCTTCTTTTCTACTTGGTATCAGAGCCATTCTGATCCTTTGAATGGAAAAATCTGCTAAATCTTCATGTCTATCTTCAGACTCCATAGGATCCATCTTTCCCAACAATCCATCTGCTGCTCCAAGGGATCTCCAGCTGCATTCAATCAACAATGCAAACAATATCAGGTTTGATAGAGGTAATTACCTCCTATAGAAAACAATTGTGTTACCAATGATCAAAGGTAACAAACTAAGTGGCTATATATCAGGTGAGAAGACTTGCCCTCCTAAGTTTACTGCGGATAACGAGGGAAATGTCTCTGAGAATCATGATCATGAAGAGTGGATCTCAAAAGACCAACTACTGCTTGGTTGGTTGTATTCAACCATGAGCCCTGACATAGCACCTTAATTGATGGAAGAGGAGACCTCTAGAGGTATTTGGGAAGTAGCTGGTAAATTGTATGCCTCAACAATAAGAGCGAGGGTCACCTATTATAAAGCCGAGTTCCATAGAACTCACAAAGGAACTACTGCAATGATAGAGTACTTGAACAAAATGAAGATGATCTTTGATAAACTCATTCTTGCAGGGTGTGTTACCTCAATGGATGATCTGATCACTCATGTTCTTGCAGGAATTGATGGTGATTACACTCCTATAGTGGCGAGTCTTGCTTACAAAGAAGGCCTGAGTTTGCTTGATCTGCAGACTAGTCTTCTAACCTTTGAGAGTAGGTTAGAACAACTTATTGATCTGCAAAATACAATGTCAACCATTAGCATGTCAAGCACTAATTACGTACAAATGAATGATACAAAACAACAAGTCAGTAATGCAAGTCCAAGAGAATACTCTATACAGAACAGAAACTTTAACAGAAATTACAAAGGCAGGTCTAATTCTAACTACAGAGGTCGAGGCAATTTCTACAGGGGCAGAGGTGGAAGGTTTGCTCAAAAGAAACCATCCTGTCAAATTTGTAGCAGGTATGGTCACTCTATTATAGTCTGCTACTATAGAGATGACCCATCAGTTATGGGGTCAACATCTTCAGAATATCCTAAGTCTAGAGGAGATCATAGTGTTTTGCTTGTTGCTCAAGAAACAACAGGGGGAGTGTGGTATGCTGACAGTGGTGCCAACCATTATGTCACAGGTAGTATCAGTCAAATGACTCGGAAACATGACTACTCAAGTAATAAGCATGTCCTAGTTGGTAGTGGTGAGAGACTTCCAATCTCTCACATTGGTGAAACCTCACTGCAATCTCTAACTAAACAACCTATTATCCTTAAACCTATACTTCATGTTCCTAAAATTAATAAGAATCTTCTTTCAATTTCTCAGCTTACAAGTTATAATCATGTTTTTGTTGAATTTCACAAAGATTTTTGTCTTGTGAAGGACAAGGTAACAGGGAATACACTACTCAAAAAGAGGTCTGAAGATGGGTTATACAGGATGGACACGCTTTCTAAATCTCTGCCTATCAAGTTAGTCAGTCACAATCCACAAGTTTGTTTGTCTAATGTTTCTTTGAGTCCTTCTAATGTGTTTACTACTAGTATTTCCGAGTCTCTTAAAGATGGATGGCATAGGAAGCTTGGCCATCCATCTCAGCATGTTCTAGCTAATGTTCTCAAGTCATGTAATCTATAATTTATTTCAAGAAATGATAGCAGCTTTTGTGAGGCTTGCCAGTTAGGCAAGTCTCACAGTCTTTCCTTCTCTACATCTACTTCTCATGCTAGTAATGTTCTAGACCTTATTCATGCTGATGTCTGGGGGCCTGTTCGTATTTTATCCAGTAAGGGGTTTAGATACTATGTGATGTTCCTTGATGACGTTTCTAGGTATTCTTGGGTTTATCCTATCAAAACCAAAGGACAAGTTCTTGAGGTCTTTAAGGCCTTTAAGGTTTTTGTTGAAACTCAGTTTGAGAGGAGAATTAAAGCTGTTCATAGTGACTCGTGGAGAGTTCAGGCTACCTTAGCTAAAGAGAGTGGTTTCCTGTTAATAAGATCTTGCCCTTACAAATCAGCCCAGAATGGTAGGGCTGAGCGCAAACACAAACATCTGGTGGAAACTGACTTAACCTTACTTGCTCAGTATCACCTATCCTACAAATTATGGGTTGAAGCTTTTGAAACCAACAATTATCTTATCAACAGACTACCCGCCCCCACTCTCCAAAATGTTTCACCTTTGGATGTTTTATTTCAAAAAAAACCTAACTATTTAGTCTTAAAGACCTATGGATGTGCCTGTTTTCCTTGTCTCAGGCCTTACCAAACACACAAATTTCAATTGCATTCTCGCAACTGTGTTTTTCTGGGCTATAGTCAGAGTCACAAAGGGTAAAAATGTCTAATTCCTACATAGAGAGTCTATCTGTCTAGAAATTTGGTTTTTAATGAGACTAACTTTCCTTTTACTTCAGGGTTTCTTAACTACTCTCAAAGCAGTCACTCTCATGTTCAGTCTGTCAATATTTCGCTTCCTACTCTCTCTACACGTCTGATTTCTGAAAGAGTGACTCCTGGCACTAACCCTACTTCTGACCCTCCAACTAAGCATCACACTTCTCATTATGTTGCACACTCAGAGCATCAGACTAATGTTCCTGACCCTCCAACACTCATCTCACCACCAAACCTTCACACAGACACCCTATAATCTTCACTCACAGACTCACATCTTGACAACCATTCATACCAGCATACTGGCACTACATCTAGTCATACACTCAATGTAGTAATAGACCTACCATTTTCTAACACAGAACACTTAACGTTTCCTCCACAACAAATAAATTCACACAGCATGCAGAGAAGACACAAAAGTGGGATTCACAAACCTAAACTACCCTACATTGGAACTCTTACGACTACTAACAGGGATATGGTTGAACCCTCTAGTTTTTGTGAGGCTGCTGGGAAACCTAATTGAGAAGGTGCTATGAATTCTTAATATAGTGATCTTATGGCTAATAACACTTGTTGTCTGGTTCCACTACCACCTTACTCTAAAGTAGTGGGCTACAAATGGGTGTACAAGATTAAACATGCTATGGATGGATCTGTTCAGCGTTACAAGGCCGAGTTAGTGGCCAAAAGGTTTCATCAGACCCCTGGGATTAATTTCTATGACACTTTTAGTCCTGTTGTGAAGGCCTCCACAGTGAGACTTATTCTTACCATTACTGTATCAAAGAACTGGCCAGTCAGGCAGCTTGATATCAACAAGGCTTTCTTGAATGGTGAGCTACAAAAGACTGTATACATGAAACAACCTCAGGGTACGATTTGTGAGTATGCTTGTTGAAGAAAGAATAATAACAGTTTTGGTTACGACGAACAGGTTCGGCCACAACTCTGGTTAGTTCTCCTTCTACAACAGCACCTTCGGTGATAACGTTCCTGCTACAGCAACACCTTATGTCAAGACGATATGTCTCTATATGCTACGTGCTCCATGAAATTGTCTAACCTAATCCAATTTTGCATCTTCAATTGATTGTTTTACAATTGCTATTTTTTACAACACTAAGGAAATTTTAACGTTAAGTTCTGGATTAAATGGCCTACCAAATCAACTTTTGCATCGTTAATTGATTCTTTTTACATAAAACAATTCTGGAAACAGGTGTGTTTTAATTTATTCTTACCATTGTGGTGTTATTCACAAATCTTTTGTTCCCTAAATAAGTGATGTTAATTCAAAACAATGATAACACTAATCCATCACAAAGCAAGTAGTATATCGTTAGGCATGAACATTTATCAACTGTTAAATAGAGGCAATGATATGTTGTATATAAATTTATTATTAAAAAAATAATTTTTCATATACATATATTTCTTTACACGTGGTCCACGTCCACGACTATTTAAAGGTATGGGACAAATCGAAATGAACTGTATTTTTTAGCTGACTATTGGATTTGGTTAAAACGGGTATTTTGTTAACCCATTGATTGTCGAGAATGTGAGAGAAGCTACATGCTCAATCATGAAGTTTATTTTGTTAACTCATTGATGGTAAAAAACATGACGATAGCTGATCGAATTTAGGTTAATGAAACAAAGAAATGATTATTATCTAATTTTGAGACGAAGGATTAGAGGGAAGGTGAAACGATTCTTGGTATAAGAATCAAACGTAATCGATTTTCCAATCTCATTATACTGAGAATATATTGAATAAATTCAATTTTAAAGATTGTTCTCTAGTAAGCTCAATTATAGATCCTAGTCTTAAGCTTCTACCTAATAAAGGTGTTGTTGTATCTCAACTTGCATTTTTAGGACCCATCGGGTGTCTTGCGTACGCCATGACTAACATTAGGCCAGATATTGCCTTTGTTGTTGGAAATATTGGTAGGTATACTAACAATCCTAGTTCATATCATTGAAAAGTTTTAAATCGAGTATTCAAGTATTTGAAAAGAACCATGAATTATGGTTTTACTTATACTAGATTTCCTTTCGTACTTGAAGGATGTTCGGATGAGAGTTATATTTGCATTATGGAAGACCACTCTTCCATAAATGGATCAGTATTTCTACTTAGCGGAGGTGATATATCTTAGGTATCTAAGGAACAAACTTGTATTATTGATTCCATAATAGAATTACTGTTTGTGGCATTAGCAGCACATAGTAGAGAAGCTAAGTCGCTAAGAAAGTTTATGTATGCATTCGTTGTGGCCCAAATCGATATCATCTATATCTATCAGATGTGATAGTGAAGATGTCTTCACCAATGTCTATAGACAAGTTTACAAAGGAAGGTATAGACTTTTAGGTGCTAGACGAAGTATGATTAATGAGCGCATCACGCATGATGTTATTTCAGTAGAGTTTGTGACAACTCAATATAATTTAGCCGATCATTTAACCATAAGATTAAATAGATATCTTGTGCACAAATCGGCTATTGGGATATAATTAAAGTCTATTTGAAATCTCTGATGTTGAGATACCCAATTCCTATCTAATATGACATTAGTTGCTGAATTCAATGTGGAAACCTTAACATCTACTGATTGGAACACATTACTAGTATTATCCTAGAGTATGTGTTCAGACATGCAAGTTGTCGAGGTTGAATTTTATCTTCTTAATAGTTCTTTTGAAAAATTACATATGCATGTGCAATAGTATAAGATCTACCTATTTAAACATGAAGTTTAACCGCTTCAAAAAGCTATGACTTTGCTCTCATATGTTTAAGAAGGATAAGGAGAGAGGACTAGTAAATAATAGTGTCAAGTAAAAGCATTTAAGAATATAAATTTATTTATATATTATCATAAACGTTCAATCCTTAGTGATACCTTGATATTCGAATATTTAAAATGTGTAATATACTAATATGAAATTTAATCATCACGATATTTCATGTATGCCTAAATTTGTTACTAGTTGTGATTTTGTTTTAGTTAATCGCGACTTACACTAAAATGGGGTAATTGTTGGATATTTTAGTGTAATTGGATTGACTAGTCCACACATGTAGTTGTAATATATTATCGAGCAAGTCTGAGAATTGAAAGTGTACAATTGTAAGAAAATATTATGATTAGTGGGTACAAAAGGTAGAACCTGAATGAGGTTATGTTTTATTTTTAATGATAAGGCTATTCTGAAATTTCATTCGAATTTAAATTTGATTTTTTTTTTCAGGTTCTATCATTTGAAATTATAGCCGTTTTTGGACATAAAACTCTTTTTACAGTTTAAGTATTTTGGTTGAATAAATAAGTTTGGTTATGTTAAATTCAATATCACAATAAAAATATTGTTTCTCGTTGTTCAGACGAAAAGCTGAAAATTTTAGAAAACCACCAAAATAATTTCAATACAAAAATTTTAAACAAGAGGGTTAAAACAGGTATTTCTTATGTCTCGCTACATGCTCCATTCGATTACTTTTTTACATTAATAAGGTGACTCTTACGATATTGGTGTTATTCGCAAATCTTCTGCTCGCTGAATAAGTCATGTTAATTCAAAATAACTATAACACTAATACATCACAATGTAAGGAGTATATAATATGTATTTATCAAGTGCTAAAAGGAGGCAATGATATATATATATATATATATATATATATATATATATATATATATATATATATATATATATATATATATATATATATATCACTAGAGAAAAATAACATTTTGTCATGCACAGACAACATACTTTTCTCTATACTATATTGGTTGCTAGTAAGCTAGAAAGTTAAGATAAGTAACTATGACGTTGAAACACCTACGGAGGCATTCAAGTCCTTGTTCAATTTCAACACATTCCCATTGCTCTTGGCTTGCGGTTCATTCTCTATACTTAATATGTGTGTATGTTTCTCGATGTTAATTAGAAAAGTAGTACAGAATGCTTATATTGGGGGAATATGAGTGCATTTTCATCTATTTCCTCATCTATAGACATCAATAACACCCTAGTATGTGAAATTAGTCACGATTAAAGATAAATTCATGCAAATTTTTAAAAACATAAATAGCATATTTAATTTAAGGAACCAAATTTGATGCAGACCACCGTACTATCTTAGCCAACCATGTTAAAGAACCATGGTTGTATTGCAGATTGTATTGCCAAAAAAAAAAACACCGATCATTTACGTTTACTTAGGAAAACATGTACTCCTTGTTTATTAGATAGTCTCAGCAATTTCAACATTCACCTCCACATATTAATAGAGACTTTAATATGTGTATGTGGTTTTATTACATTGGGATACAACTTTATGCTTCTAAGACACATCATTCTTCGAAGTCTAGTTCCATCGGTGGAACTAGGTGACCGAAGGAGCATGTTTGAGGTGGAATATTGCACAAACTTGGAATGTTGGTAGCAACACGGAGAACCTTTTTCGCCCTCAAATGATGGCCCTGTTGCTGTCCCTGTCCCTGTCCCTGTAGGCCCTGACTATCTAATGAAGGACCTTGTCCTTGTCCCTTTTGTAGCTGCTGTCTTGCTGCCATTCTCAATGAAGGGCACCTGCATGGCGGGTCAATTTGGCGAAGTTGGTGGCAGCAGCTCTGGAGCAACCGCTGTTGGCGAACTTGGTCCATTTCATCCTCAACGTCTTCATCCAAGAAGATATCCTCGAAGCGAGGAGTAGTCCGTTTGCGGATGTATCGCTGGCAGGCACCGAGCTGCCTGTGTGCCTGGAACTCTTGGTGACATTTCATTGGACTTCTTCCTGCCCATTTATATAACATATATATATAATTTGGAATTTGAAAAATAACTAACTATGTTAAAAGAGAGAAATAGAGCTGAAAAATTATGTAAAAGAGCACGCAGTAGTGTTTGTTTACCTTGGCCCTGGCCCTGGCCCTGGCCCTGGCCCTGACCCTGTGGGTTTTCGTCGTCAATTTCTACGGTGGCATGGAGAGTGGCGTTGGCGAGGAGGAGGAAGAGGGCGAATGTAGCTAAGAGGAATGTGAGCTTTGCCATTGCTGGTATTTTTATATGAATCTATTGAGTTTGTGCTATTTGATGAATATGAGAGTGAAGTGTGATGTGGTTTTTATAGTAGAGTTGAGGTTTGTGTTGGTGAATACGTGTTTGGGTTGGTGATATTAGGTGTTTGAAGATGGTGAGATCTAACCAACACGTACACTTCTACATGCAAATGCTTCCAAATCTACTGAGGCTGGTTAGGCTGAGGTAACACGTACACTCTTACATGCTATATGCTTCCAAACTACATGTTACCTCTGCTACTCTTGAGTTTCAGTGCGTTTCTGGTTCGCCAAGTCGTAATTTGGATCCAAGCTAGGAATGCGTCAAGAGACCACCTCTCACTTAAAACGAAGAAACAAAGATTCTAATCAATTCCACTTACTCAAGGTTCAAGCCTAAAGAATTTATGAATGATTGATACAGTTTTCTAAATAATGAAAGACTACCATACAAATTGAAAATATTTTGCAATTTTTTTAAAGACAGAATTGATATATATATTAAAAATAGCTTCATTTGCAACACCTAACTACATTTTCAAATCAATTTTGACTTTCAATGTGGATAGAACATTTTACAAAATAAAATCAGTATAAATGTCTTTTTTTTATAAAATTATACGCCATAATCCATTGTTTGGTTAACGGTGGGATATAAGCTAGATTGATAACCTTCTAGGTCCATAAATCAACAAATCAATAGAGCATTAGTAACCTTACGGAAAAGAAAGATCACATATGAAAACCAACATATAACTAATTCGATTTGAGACGCTCTAATTAACACTTATGAAGTTTAAAGGGTGTTTACTCCATCTTTTGCAAGAGGAGCATATGAGCCACTCTTGGGACATCATGTATAATTTGGTTGCTACGATTTATGATAAGTTAGGGCGAGTGAGCACGTATTATGGAAAGATAACTACCACGTGTCATAAAGGAAATAACAAAAACCATTTGCGTAACTTATCCTAAATAATAGCAACAAGAATTATGCAATAAGATAGTAAGAGGCATATAGGTCCAAGGGACGTTGAAGGTCGGTCTGAGAACAAAACTTGAAGAATAAGGTCTATTTGGCCCAACAATCGCTAAAAAAATCAAGTGGTTTTGGGGCACCAAAAAAATATTTTATCATGAATTTTCTAGTCAACAAATAGAGATCATAGAGGAACCTACCAATATGCAAGTGTGGCCCCCAAGGTCTCTCGGTTGAAGTTGAGGGATCCAAATTTTCATTTAACGGGAGTTTACTCAAGATCTGTTAGTTAAGTGTTAAGGGAATTAATTTTTTACTTAAAGGGAGTTCATTCAAGATCTTTCAGTTTCAGGTAATAATAATACAAGTTTTTGTTATAACAGATGTCACTCAAGATCTCTCAAAATTCATCGAGACACATAACGAATAAGGTCCCCACTCGACCTCAGTTCGACATCAACTCGGCCTCACCCAAGAACTTCTTACTCAAAAAAGGTATAAAAATATATTTTTCAAACCACATGGAGCTCACTCAAGAACCTCTTTCTCGAAAAATATGAAATTTTTTTAATCTTAAACCAAAATGAGCTTAGTCAAGAGCCTCTTACTCAAGAAAGGTGAAAAAGGATTTTCAAACCCAATGGGAGCTCACTCAAGAGCCTCTCGGTCAATAAATGTGAAAAGAAGGTTTCCAAATTCAATAGATCTCTCCCAGCAAAGCTTGTTCAAGTTAAAATGAGCTCACTCAAGAACCTTTTACTCAACCAAGGTAAAAATCGGTACATGAAATCAAATGGAGCTCAGCCATGAAACTTTCATGAGGCCTCAGCCTAGACTCAACATGACCTCAAATTGAAGAGTAAGGGCCATCAAAGAAACATATTCGAACATCGGGACAAGAGAATTCTAATTACTTATAAGAAATCAAAGAAGTGGACGGAGTTACTAATAAATATGAAGTATCATCGAGAAATATTACTAAGAAGTGTCATGTAAGGCTCCAAAACTCAACCTTCGTTAAGCTTATCATAAGCATTAAGACCTAATAACACATCCTTATATGGAGGTCATTCAACTTTGTGATTCTTCAGGTTGAGCAAAAACCATATACTAGTTACTTAGAACAAGATTACACATATACGCGACCTTTCCACGTGGCCAACTAGCCGAATGACCCCTTTACCTGGGCAATATAGTAAGTCCTTTATGATTTAACCTACTAACCAAATATCATTCCCATTTGATTTTTGCTCAACAAAACGATATCCCCTTATATTTTACCTAAAATCGCATATCGATCTTTGATCGTTCACAAAAACAACTTGTACATTATATTTTACCCAAAATCTCAAATCTAAAAGGGTGCGTTCACCAAAATTAACTCTTTTTGTATTTAACATAAAAACCCACACTGAAAGATGTTCACGAAAATGACCCATCTTTTATATTTTACTTGAAATACCAAATCGTAAAGGAAGGTCATTCACCCAAATGACCCATCTTTTCTTTTTTTCTAAAAATCGCACATAAAAAAGGTCATTAACCTAAGCGCCCAATTTTTTCTTTTACCTAAGATCCCACATCATAAGGGATTGCTCACCCGAGCAACCCCTTTTCGTATTTACCTAAAATGCTACATCATTAGGGGGTCTCTCACCTTCGTGATCTTTTCATTCTCACATGAGCAACCTCTCCCTTATCTTTGGCTCAAAATCCAGCATTATATGAGGGTTGCTCACTTAAACTATGCTTCTCTTCTCTTTTACCCAAAATCTCACATCATAACAGGATTGGTCACATGAGCGACTCCTCCCCTCTCATTTTCCAAAGATATCACATCTTAAGAAATTATATCCCTTAAGCAATATATTCCTTCTTATTTTCCAAAATCCTATATTATGTGGGGCTCACACACTTGAGTCAGTCTTCCATCATGTCATATTAAAGAGGGGTCGCTCACCTAGGTGACGCTTTCCTTCTCATTTAACAAAAAAACCCCATATAAGGTTCGTTCATTCCTCTTGGCCAAAAAATCCCACCTTATAATAGAACGTGCATTATGCCAATTGTTGTTTCAGTTTTATCCTCTACAGTTTCTCTCTCTATTTTCTCTCTCTGAAATATAGTCACAAAACTGACGTAATTTATTTTCATGTTTCAGAATTTACCATTTAATTCTCTCTTGTAATATAATTATATATTATTTTAAATTAATCGATTGAGCATATAAATTTTACCAACAATTTTTTATATCTTTATATAAGACTTATATTTTTATATTTATTTATTAGGTAACATGTCAATCGATAGAGAATCGGGTTGTGATTTTGACCTATTATACTACTAATAAGACTAAGAAGATGTTCATTCCATACATAATACTTATCAAATAATAATTGTCCAAACACTAGTAGCTTAGAAGACTCATCGTCGTTTCTTCCTAATATTCAAGTAAATATTAATTCATTCGAAACAATTCCGTCAACATTTTCTTCTTATAAATTTAAAATTCAAAAAACCTATAAAGGAAAAAATCTTATGTTTTTGACGAACCTACTACACCTAGTAATTTTCCTTCTTCCAAAAACTTTAGAAAATTACATTAAAGTTTTTAACCATTGGTTTTCAGAAACAAAATATACATGATGCAGATAAGATAGAAAAAGAAAAAAACATTAAATAGGGTATTGTCAATAAAATCAAAATTTATATATCGTCAAAAGGAGAATTTCCCCATCATATCGTCGTAACAAAGTCTATTTTTCACAACAAAAACGTGGAATGAGGAATGAGGTTTGTCTACATCCTTAAATACTAAATTTGTTAATATTATATAAACTATGTACTAGGAAACTCACTTTGAATAGCTCGTGGAAAATTACAAGTATTATTGTAACGTCTGTATTGATGGAAAAAACTTTTCAACTTGTCTAATATTATACACAAATTTTCGTTCAATAAAGTATCTAAATCTACTTTCTACTATATCACTATTCCCAAAGATAAAGTCATTATCTCACGTCCATCATCATGCCATGGTTGGAAAGAAAATTTTCTTTTTGTTAGTGGTGATTGAGAATTTGAAGCATCGGAGTATTTTTGCAAATATCACTCCCATTTGATTTTTGTACCAATCCCACATTAAAAAGGGTTCGTTCAACAAAACGATATCCCCTTATAGTTTACCTAAAATCGTACATCGAAAATGGATCGTTCAGCAAAATAACCTGTACATTATATGTTACAAAAAATCTCAAATAAAAAAGGGTTCGTTCACCAAAATTACCCCGCTTTTATATTTGGGCCATGCTAGAAATAAGACACATTTTGCTAGATCTTAAACCGCTGGATCCTATACCCATTTGATATATCTCTCACCTAATTTTGGACAAATTTTCCCTTTTCAGAAAACCTAGGTATAAAAGGGTTTGATAAACACTCACCATTTGTTTCTTCTCTTTCTCTCTCTCTCTCTAGAAAGCTCTCAAACACTCAAGAATCGACCCATTTCAAAAGCTATATTTTTCAACAATCTAAACTCAGCAAAACATAAAGGTAAGTAATACAAACCTCATGCTATAATTTTTTTTATATTTCGTTGGATATAAACTGCTGAAATTAGGTTTTTAGGTTTTTAGGTTTCTATTTCAAATGTTCGATTTTTGCATGATTTTAGGTGTTGTTTTGTTAAATTAGTGTTGTATTATTGTTAATTTTGCTAGGATCTATGTTTATGTTTTTGATTTTTAGTGAAATGAGGCTGCTTTGGTGGGTTTCTAAAAATGGGTATCGTTGCTGTTGGTAGCACGATCGTGCGACCAAAGCGACATCTCGTCGCATGAGACGGGTTGTGCATTGTCGTCTTATGCGACAGGCAACTTAAGTTGTCTCATGCGATAGACAACTTAAGTTGTCTCATGTGAAAGACAACTTAAGCTGTCTTATGCGACAGACAACTTAAGCTGTCTCATGCGACCATTTACGTTTACAAAATACTTTTTTGTGTTGTCTAACTAATACATATTACTTTATGTTGTTTTTACAGGATGGGCAGACCAAGATGACAGTCAAAAATCCGTTTAAGAAAGCGAGGGAACGCGAACGTTTGGCGCGTGAGGCGGCAGAGGCGGGAGAGGCTAGAGTTTCGCCCGAGCTTGAGCATGTAGAGGCAGGTCCCAGTGAGGGACATACTCATGGTACGCGGACGAAACGACGTCTCCGTCGTCATCGCAATGACGATTACATTCCTACTGCTGCTGGTAGCACAGGGGAAGGTTCCTCTTCACAACCACCTGACCTTTCTTACGTTGACGATGCAGATGCACCGGAGGATATGGAGGGGGTGGAGCGGGGGGAGGCACCTGAGGCCTCACATTCACAGTATGAGGACGATGCACCTCGCGCACCCGAGGAGGCACCCCACGCATCCCACGTACCCGAGGGTGAGGATCACGAGTTGTTGTTGGTGATGTCGCATGTCCTGGTTCTCTATTCCGATTACACCCACCACGAGGCATTCAACGTCTATCACGGAGATGTAAGTATTATACCTTTATATTGATTGTTTTAGCACTTTCTTACGTGTTTGATACATATGTTTATAATTATTGTTTTATCACTTTCTTATGTTTTTGATACATATTGCAGGATAGAGTCACCCTACAATGCTTCGCTATGTAAGACAGTTTCCGTAGATGGGACTTGACAAAGCAGAGCAAGGTACGGGCAAGGGTGATGGAGACTATTTTTGGCCCGCTCGTCGATGCACTCTCCCGCTGGCATACCAACCTCCATTTGATCAAGGCATTCCTTGAGCGATGGAATAAGGAGACTTCTTCATTCCACTTCTCGTTCGTGGAGATGACAGTGACCTTGGACGATGTCTTCATCATCACTAGATTACTGGTTGTAGGTAGGTATTTTGATGTTTTACCTTTTGACTCGGAGGTTGAGCGAATTAGTACTTATACTGGCATGCTAGGTGTACGACCAGCTGATTTTAGTAAAAATCTTAGGAATGCTAGTAATGTGAACCTTGGGTGGTTGCGCACTACATTTACGGGTGCTAGGTATAGTGATAGTAGGATCACAGCTGATAGGGTAGATCATGCCACCCGTGCCTACATACTGTATTTGTTAGGTACCACCATCTGTGCCAACAAAACCGGCAACATCATTCCTTTAGATTACCTCCAGTTCGTGAACCAATACCAGGGTATGCATAGGTTCAAATGGGGTCAGTTGGTTTTAGGACAGTTGTACCACTCCCTTAGTCAGGGATCTCTGCATGGTACGAGAGGCATTTGCGGGTTTATAGAGATTCTCGAGTCGTGCATATTTTCCAACTTCGTTCAGCTCCGGGCTCCACTGTTTTGCGATTATGACATTTCTATGCCCCATATGTGCCGACATGTGCCGCAGAAGATTGGTGTTTCTCATGATGTGCGCAGGCAGATAAGACATGCACTTTCGACGTGCACAGAGTCAGATGTAAGTCATATTTGTTCATTTTAATTCTAAGTATTTTTACTAATATAAATGGCTAACTTGTTCATTTATTTATTTACAGGTCATGTTCCTTCCCTTCATACACTTACGGGACCATTATCCGTTCTAGCCGGTTACTTGGGTTGAGTTGACGCTTAAGGCGTTCGACGTGGTTGTGCCGCATTACCCGGATCGTGTCACTCGACAGATGGGGTTCGTACAGCTGATTCCTAAGGATATACGCCCTCCTGCATAAAAAAAACAGGGAAGAATATGGTCTGCAGATACGTTTGGGACGCGCACTTGTGGAGGGATTCGGAGTACCATTTGTACACTTCTGATGGCACCTTGTACCGTAGTGTTGGAGAGAGTGCTGACCCGATGTATTACATTTGGGTGAAGAGGAAGCTGTGGTACATCGTTAGTAGCTCTGCAGCAGCTAGAGGTCCTCGGTTGGGGCCGCATGGTGCTGCTGACGTTGCAGGATACGAGCAGATTGATCGGTTTGCTTCATCGATACCGAGGCTGGAGCACGAGGATCTGGTAGAGACCACCCTTCACATGTGCAGGATCGCTGAGAGGTATAGACGTCACTGATTATTACTCGCAGCATACTTTTATCAGACTTTTTGACGTTAGCACTATATTTTGTAATCGGTTTATTTTATGACTGCATTTATTTATTTTTAATTTATTGCAAGCTTGCTTTCAATTTATCAATTTTATTGGTTCGATTACAACTCAATTTTATCCGTTTAGAATTTTATAATGGAATTCAATAGTAATCCGAAAAGACCCAAATCTACTTTCATATATCACTTAGCCCTAACCCCACCTCCCCACAAATCAAATCAAAAATACATTATCATATTAACAAATAAACATCCAAAAAGAAATAAAAAGAAAGCATTGGTTTTATTGTTCGAACATAAGTAACATAAGAATGGCAATTTTGTCTTCTTCAAGAAGATGTTTTGCTCCCACTATATTATCTCTCTATTTTTCTTATCACGTTTTATTGTTCCTACTCTCCGGAACATTCCTACTGTGTTATTTAATATGAAGGCAAGTTCTTTGACAGTTGAATGCTCAAGCTGTGTAGTAAGAGTTAGTGCTTCTACGATTGAAAAACATTATATAGTAAGTTTTACCTTTATTTTTTATAGTATTTCTTTTGATAGTATATCATTTTATTATTACTCGTAGCATACCTTTAGTACGAAATATAAGGTCAACATAAACTCAAACACAAATTCAAACACACACACTCATACTCAAACTGAAACACACACTCATACTAAAACTGAAGCACACACTCATATTTAAAATGAAACACACACTTATACTCAAACTGAAGCACACAATCATACTTATCTATCAGGCCAGTTCCATTTCATCAACTTCCTTTCTTCTTTTGCATCTTTGTAGTCACTGCTTTCTTCTAGCCGAATGTCAATAATGTCAGTGCGGACCACATCCAGCTGGTCCTCTGTTATAGAATCCGTGACTTGACAGTTGAACCGGTTACACGCAACACGACGTTCCAATTCGGTGAGGCCATAAATTGGATGTTGACGGAATGTTACTAGGACTGACCACCTAGATCTCACTTCATTAACACGCCTAGAAATTCTAGGCGGGTGAACACCATCCCTTCCGTACAGGAAGTACATCTGGCATACCAATGCCTCGCAATACCTTTTACCCCCCTCTAGAATGTTCATGTTACTAGCTTCAACTGATGCCCTCATCAGATATTGATCTTCTAACTCAGTCCATGGACACATTTTTCTGCTTAATTTATCAACTAATTTACGAATTAATGTGAATACAACATCTATTTATAGACAGTTTCGTTTCAGATAACGTAATCAGAAACTACGAATGAAAACGTGACACGTGTAAAGTAAGAAATCAAAAACTATCGCTCATTCTCAAAAATCAAACACTTCCGCTCGTTCTAAAAAATAAAAAATTCTTGCTCGTTTTAAAAAAATCAAAAACTCCCGCTCGTTCTCAATAATAAAAAACTCCCGCTCGTTCTCAAAAATAAAAAATTCTCGCTCGTTCTCAAAATCACAAATTCTCGCTCGTTCTCAAAAATAAAAAATTCTTGCTCGTTTTAAAAAATCAAAAATTCTCCCTCGTTCTCAAAAATAAAAAACTCCCTCCAAACTTAACCTCACTATATTAAAAACTCCCGCCCTAAAAAACCCTATATGAAGGGACCCTAAAACCTTTAACATTCATACGCACTACTCAAACATAAACAGATTAACAAATGGAGTTTACTCCTCCTGAAGACTACCATTTGCTTGAGGCGGTGAAGATTGCCCACCGAGAGATGGGGGAAGATACTAGTGATGTGTTTTTTGATCGAGTGCTTTGTAAGATGTACTACGGTTACAGCCGTTTACAAACTGGAGGTCTCCTCCTGTGCAACCGTGAACAAATCAAGCAGAGGTACCTTTTTTGTAAACCGCTCTAGTGTTTGTTGTTTTTGCAATATAAAATTAAGCATGAAGTGGCCGCCGTCTGGAACATGAAAGGTGTAGACTATATCAATAGGTATATAGTAGCGTATTTTCAAGATAGGATTACAGAAAGGGAGGAGGGGGTTTATTCTGACGACAAATTGGGATATGACTTCGAGGATTGAGCATTTTTGTTGTTGACATGTCGTTGTTTAATTATTTTCTTATGTTTGTTTAAGTTAAGGTGTTAACTTGTTGTTTTCGTATTTATGTATTTCCTTCAAGTGTACCGTCCAACTCTAAATTTAAATTTTCCCTTTTTCAATGCTATTTTACTCTAACAAATATATAAACCGCGTTGTTTAGGCCATAATATATTAGGGTTTGCGTCGCATGCGACAGGGGCCAAAGGCAGTCGCATTTTGGGCGTGCGATATAAACCCTCTGTCTGAAAAACAAAGCCAAAAAATTGGCCTTGTGCCGCATGCGACTGGGGCCAAAGACAGTCGAATTTGGGGCGTGCGATATAAGCCCTTTGTCTGAAAAACAGAGCCAAACTTTTTGCCTTCAGTCGCATGAGCCAGGGGCCAAAGGCAGTCTCATTTTGGGCGTGCGATATAAGCCCTCTGTTTGAAAAACAGAGCCAAAATTTTAGCCCTACATCGCATGCGACAGGGGCCAAAGGCAGTCCCATTTGGGGCGTGCGATATAAGCCCTCTATCTAAAAAACAGAGCCAAAATTTTGGCCTTGCGTCGCATGAGACTGGCCCAAAAGTCCGTCGCATGCGACGAGTGTTAGGTTTTATCATTTTGACTCGTTTAAATGAAACAATTGCTACCAAAGTCTTCTATTTCAACTAAAAACTAACATCCTAAAAAATGACATCAACTATAATACATCAAACGTTAGTAGGGATTTTCCTACTATATTACATCAAAATTACATCAACTATGTCCATCAAACGTTAGGCAAAATAACTTAAAATGTTGTACAAAAGCATTTCAAACGTCGTATCTAGTCAAATCCGTTACATGTGGCTTTTCGTTCAAGTTGATTTTCCTATCGAGCATTATTTGTGTAAATTTGTTGAACCGACGGTAGTAGGGATACGCCTAAAGATTCGCTTCTTCGGTTGCGTAAGCGGCCCAACAAGGGTATAATAGAGGCAACGGTCCATCGGGTGGAGTAGTAATCTACAAGAAAAAGAATAAATGAATGCATTGGTAATGATAGCGTAAGAAATTTGGATTGGAAATGAAATATTCTTACATTAACAAAGTGACATCCATGTACGAAAGCTATCCCAACTTCTATGATCGTTGAATTGTAGACGAGTGGCTTTCCTCGGATTGGTAGATACGTTAACGAGGCTTCTTGCGATACATGGTATACCATGCATTGATACCTTGTCGCGATGACTAGTCCACTATCCGAAAATGTCATCTAATAGTGGCTACTAGGGTTGGGCTTGAAGTAATCTAACCTATGTACCAAATCGTCAAACACCTTCGGCGACAATATACATCCCACCTACATGCACGGTTGTCCCGTAACTCCTTCAACAACTCGCGTCTAACATCCTCCCATCTATCTTCGTTGTTATATATTGAATGCGCTATGGAACGATATCTGCATTGTCCGTCCGAAAGAACGTCAACTAACTTTAAAATGTAAGTGTGTAGAAAGGCCGGGATGCAATCCGAATTTAATGTCAACTTCCCATCCTTAACAATTTTCTTAGGCCTTCCAACCTTCTTTTTTGCTAATGGAGGTTTGGGTGGTACGATGGGAACCACGTTGGATGCGGCCGTGCTCCCTAACGTGTTAACGGGTGTACTACCTACCGAGTTAGCTGGAGTACTAGCACTAGCGGTTTGTTCAATGTGATATTCCCATGAACTAGGGTTCTGTTTAGTCGATTTATCAACGCCTCCCTTTGGTCTACCCTTAGCTCTAACCGCTTCTTTAGGATCTTGAATATGACTTGTCTCGGGCCTCAATATTTGCATTACCCTATTGATAATGTGTTCTTGTTGGTCGGGTCAGAAACTACGAATGGAGTTGTCAATTAAGGAAAGTTTGTATTTTCAATTCTTCTTCACGAGAGCTAGGATCAATATGAACAATATCTAATCTTTTCCAAAAGACATCCACGTCTTCTAAAGGGATGCACCTACCATATCTAGCTATAAACGCAATTTCACATGCACAAGGTAAACCATGCGTTTTCCTAAGGAAACAACCTCCACATGCTACCCGATCTACTCTTATATTTCTAGCACGTACAATAGCAAGCATCAATATCTTTAGACCAGCATGTGACACATGACCTTTAAGATTTTGGGTCAAAACACCATCAAAACCGGTAATTTTTCTAAACTTATTTCGCTCGAATGATTCGACAATACCCGCATACTGCTTTGTTAATAAGTTGTGAACGTTTTCCTAAAATAGCTCAATGTTGCATTGATTCGTCCCAAGGTATTTTTTTAGGGACGAGTGAGCACCCTCCGCCCTACATAGTACAAGTAAAAAGTTATGAACTTCTTTGAGAATAGATAAAATAACTAAACAAAAAATAGGATAAAAGGACTAACCTATTTGTAGTTGTTTGGCCATAATGCTTAATCTTGTTCGTTTGGTACGCAAGGAACTTGTCACCATATTTCGTTATCCACGAGTCCATAACGTACGCAAAACACTCCGGTTTAGATGCAAACATCTCCTTCAGTGTATCTAGATTCTTTTGGTAACTCTCAACCGTGTTCGCCCCCGCAACCTAGCCGTAAAAGTAAACAAATTGTTTCGCTACCGCATCATCGTGCAATATCTTCCGGACCGCCCCAAGAATGTTCTTACTAATGTGCCACGTGCATAACAAGTGGTGCGTCTCAGGAAAAATATTGTCGATCGCTCACATGAGAGCTAATTCTCGATTAGTAACAATAACAGATGGAATTGCGCACACGCTATCCATCATCAAACCACGAAGAGTTGCGAAAGCCCATACGTAGTTTCCAATCTTCTCTCCGCTCATAAATACGTACGCAGCGGTAAATGTAATGGAAGTCGACGTTAAACCGACAATCTCTAATAACGGCATCTTGTACCTAGTGGTATTGTACGTACAATCCATGAATAGCACGTTCGGGAATGTAAGTAATAAGTCTACGCTAGTAGGATATGCGAAAAAAAAGTCGGTGATTACCTTTGAATCATCTTTCAAATGCTCCCACATCGAGTATCCATTTTCCTTCAACTTCGTCAACAAATATTGCATTTGCGTTTGTCCCCTGTGCTCAACATCCCGATGTTTTTGGCGGAAATTGTAGATTGCACGCATGTTCGAAATGTTCTCGGGATATTGGTACTTCAAATCACTATATATCTCTTTAGGACGCGAACCGAGGTGAGAAAAACTACGAACTAGTTCCTCTTTATTCCGTTTTAGCCTACAAGCACGGGAATGACCGTCGAGGCAAACGTACGGTTCATGATTATGAGTACCGTTTATCACCTCCAAATGCCATTTCATGGCTAGTACGTTGATCAGATGACCTTTTAGCGCAAACAGACAATTACATTTCTTCGTCGATGTCTTTCGCTTTCTTAAAGTTTCCAGATTCGCTTTTGATACACCGTATTGCTCGCAAACATACTCTAACCAAGGAGTCCTTCCCCATTTCCCGCTATTGTAGAGCTTTGTAATTGTGAAAAACTTGATCTTCTTCGATTCATTGTCCACAAAAGCATCCAAATCGTCTTTAGTAAATAACATATCCGTATTGAATATTCTAGTGTAGTCGGCATCCATAAATGGAGACTGGACAGGTTCCTCCTACGATAAATGAAATTGGAAACTACAAGTTTCTATAACAGTTCAGTCGCATGAGACATGTCTTCATTGCTGTCGCACGAGACATGTCTTCAGTGTTGTCGCACGAGACACTCTTCTATCCTCGTCTCATGTGAATACTACAGTTATATAGTCGCACGTTCGTGCGATGACGAAGCTGTTCGTCGCACGATGTTCGTGCGACACAACCAAAGAACGAAAACTATGGTTTAGCTTCTTACCTCCATGTGGTAAGCTTCCTCCTCGTCTATTAAGTCTTCCAGAGAGACGCCCATTTCATTATTGTACATAGATACTCCGATTCAAGATTTTTCGAGGTGGATTTGATGGGTTTGGGTAAAAAAAGCTAACTTTTCGGTTGAATGGGTTTAGAGTATTAGATGTTGGTAGAAAGCTTGTAGATTTAGGGTAATTACGGATGGATTTCAGAGTTTCAGCTGATTTTGAGAATAAATGGCATGAATGTAGTAATCTAGAGGGAGAAAGGGCGATTTTGGAATTTAAAATTTCAATTTGAAAAAAGAAGGAGTAGAGTGAGAGATCTATCAAAATGTGTCTTGTTTCTAGCCTGGCCCTTTATATTTAACATAAAAACCCACACCGAAAGATGGTTGTTCACGAAAATAACCCCTTTTTTTGTAATTTACCTGAAATATGGTATGGGAAGGTCATTCACCTAAATGACCCATTTTATTCTCTTTTTCTAAAAATCGCACATAAAAAAAGGTCATTAACCTACGCGTCTGCTTTTGTTTTACTTAATATCCCACATCATAAGGGATTGCTTACCCGAGCGACCCCTTTCTTATTTACCTAAATTCCTACATCATAAGGGGGTTGCTCACCTTAGCGATCTTTTCATTATGAGATGAGAACCCCATCCCTTATCTTTTTCTCAAAATCCAGCATTATATGGGGGTTTCTCACCTAAACTATCATTATTTTCTCTTTTACCCAAAATCTCACATCATAACAAGATCAATTACATTAACGACTTCACCCATCTCGTTTGCCAAAGATCTCACATCTTAAGAGATTCGCTCCCTTAAGCAATATGTTCCTTCTTATTTTTCCAAAATCCTATATTATGAGGGGCTCACACACTTGAGTGAGTCTTCCATCGTGTCATATTAAAGAGGGTTCGCTTACCTAGGAGACACTTTCCTTCTTATTTAACAAAAAAAAACTCATCTAAGGGTCGCTCATTCCTCTTAGCCCAAAAACTCCACGTCATAACGGGGTCGTACATTATGCCAATTGTTGTTTCATTTTTATTATCTACATGTCAATCCATAGAGAATCAGGTTGTGATTTCGACCCACTAGACTACTAAGAAGACTAAGAAGATGTTCATTCCATACATAATACTTCATCAAATAATAATTCTCCAAACACTAGTAGCTTTGAAGACTCATCGTCATTTCTTCCTAATATTCAAGTAAATATTAATTCATTAGAAACTATTCTGTCAACATTTCCTCCTCATAAATTAAAAATTCGAAAAAACTATAAAGAAAAAAATCTTATGATATTTGACGAACCTACTACACCTAGTAATGTTCCTTCTTTTAAAAAACTTTAGAAAATTGTATTAAATGTTTTAACCATTGGTTTTTAGCAACAAAATAGACATGTTGCAGGAAAGATAGAAAAAGAAAAATAAATAAATAAGGTATTGTAAATAAAATCAAAAATTTTATATCGTCAAACGGAGAATTTTCCGATCATATCGTCGTAAGAAAGTCTATTTTTATGGGTTGAAGCTTTTGAAACCAACAATTATCTTATCAACAGACTACCCGCCCCCACTCTCCAAAATGTTTCACCTTTGGATGTTTTATTTCAAAAAAAACCTAACTATTTAGTCTTAAAGACCTATGGATGTGCCTGTTTTCCTTGTCTTAGGCCTTACCAAACACACAAATTTCAATTTCATTCTCGCAACTGTGTTTTTCTGGGCTATAGTCAGAGTCACAAAGGGTAAAAATGTCTAATTCCTACATAGAGAGTTTATCTGTCTAGAAATTTGGTTTTTAATGAGACTAACTTTCCTTTTACTTCAGGGTATCTTAACTACTCTCAAAGCAGTCACTCTCATGTTCGGTCTGTCAATATTTGGCTTCCTACTCTCTCTACACGTCTGATTTCTGAAAGAGTGACTCCTGGCACTAACCCTACTTCTGACCCTCCAACAGAGCATCACACTTCTCAGTATGTTGCACACTCAGAGCATCAGACTAATGTTCCTGACCCTCCAACACTCATCTCACCACCAAACCTTCACACAGACACCCTATAATCTTCACTCACAGACTCACATCTTGACAACCATTCATACCAGCATACTGGCACTACATCTAGTCATACACTCAATGTAGTAATATACCTACCATTTTCTAACACATAACACTTAACGTTTCCTCCACAACAAACGAATTCACACAGCATGTAGAGAAGACACAAAAGTGGGATTCACAAACCTAAACTACCCTACATTGGAACTCTTACGACTACCAACAGGGATATGGTTGAACCCTCTAGTTTTTGTGAGGCTGCTGGGAAACCTAATTGAGAAGGTGCTATGAATTCTTAATATAGTGATCTTATGGCTAATAACACTTGTTCTCTGGTTCCACTACCACCTTACTCTAAAGTAGTGGGCTACAAATGGATGTACAAGATTAAACATGCTAGGGATGGGTCTGTTCAGCGTTACAAGGCCGAGTTAGTGGCCAAAAGGTTTCATCAGACCCTTGGGATTAATTTCTATGACACTTTTAGTCCTGTTGTGAAGGCCTCCACAGTGAGACTTATTCTTACCATTACTGTATCAAAATACTGGCCAGTCAGGCAGCTTGATATCAACAATGCTTTCTTGAATGGTGAGCTACAAAAGACTGTATACATGAAACAACCTCAGGGTACGATTTGTGAGTATGCTTGTTGAAGAAAGAATAATAACAGTTTTGGTTACGACAAAAAGGTTCGACCACAACTCTGGTTAGTGCTCCTTCTACAACAGCACCTTCGGTGATATCGTTCCTGCTACAACAACACCTTCTGTCAGGACGATATGTCTCTATATGCTAAGTGCTCCATGAAATTGTCTAACCTAATCCAATTTTGCATCTTCAATTGATTATTTTACAATTGCTATTTTTTACAACACTAAGGAAATTTTAACGTTAAGTTCTGGATGAAATGGCCTACCAAATCAACTTTTGCATCGTTAATTGATTCTTTTTACATAAAACAATTCTGGAAACACGTTTGTTTTAATTTATTCTTACCATTGTGGTGTTATTCACAAATCTTTTGTTCCCTAAATAAGTGATGTTAATTCAAAACAATGATAACACTAATCCATCACAAAGCAAGTAGTATATCGTTAGGCATGGACATTTATCAATTGTTAAATAGAGCCAATGATATGTTGTATATAAATTTATTATTAAAAAAATAATTTTTCATATACATATATTTCTTTACACGTAGTCCACGTCCACGACTATTTAAAGGTATGGGACAAATCGAAATGAACTGTATTTTTTAGCTGACTATTGGATTTGGTTAAAACGGGTATTTTGTTAACCCATTGATTGTCGAGAATGTGAGAGAAGCTACAGGCTCAATCATGAAGTTTATTTTGTTAACTCATTGATGGTCGAAAACATGACGATAGGTGACCGAATTTAGGTTAATGAAACAAAGAAATGATTATTATCTAATTTTGAGACGAAGGATTAGAGGGAAGGTGAAACGATTCTTGGTATAAGAATCAAACGTAATCGATTTTCCAATCTCATTATACTGAGAATATATTGAATAAATTCAATTTTAAAGATTGTTCTCTAGTAAGCTCAATTATAGATCCTAGTCTTAAGCTTCTACCTAATAAAGGTGTTGTTGTATCTCAACTTGCATTTTTAGGATACATCGGGTGTCTTGCGTACGCCATGACTAACATTAGGCCAGATATTGCCTTTCTTGTTGGAAATATTAGTAGGTATACTAACAATCCTAGTTCACATCATTCAAAAGTTTTAAATCGAGTATTCAAGTATTTGAAAAGAACCATGAATTATGGTTTTACTTATACTGGATTTCCTTTCGTACTTGAAGGATGTTCGGATGAGAGTTATATTTGCATTATGGAAGACCACTCTTCCATAAATGGATCGGTATTTCTACTTAGCGGAGGTGATATATCTTAGGTATCTAAGGAACAAACTTGTATTATTGATTCCATAATAGAATTACTGTTTGTGGCATTAGCAGCACATAGTAGAGAAGCTAAGTCGCTAAGAAAGTTTATGTATGCATTCGTTGTGGCCCAAATCGATATCATCTATATCTATCAGATGTGATAGCGAATATGTCTTCACCAATGTCTATAGACAAGTTTACAAAGGAAGGTATAGACTTTTAGGTGCTAGACGAAGTATGATTAATGAGCGCATCACGCATGATGTTATTTCAGTAGAGTTTGTGACAACTCAATATAATTTAGCCGATCATTTAACCATAGGATTAAATAGATATCTTGTGCACAAATCGGCTATTGGGATATAATTAAAGTCTATTTGAAATCTCTGATGTTGAGATACCCAATTCCTATCTAATATGACATTAGTTGTTGAATTCAATGTGGAAACCTTAACATCTACTGATTGGAACACATTAGTAGTATTATCCTAGAGTATGTGTTCAGACATGCAAGTTGTCGAGGTTGAATTTTATCTTCTTAATAGTTCTTTTGAAAAATTACATATGCATGTGCAATAGTATAAGATCTACCTATTTAAGCATGAAGTTTAACCGCTTCAAAAAGCTATGACTTTGCTCTGATATGTTTAAGAAGGATAAGGAGAGAGGACTAGTAAATAATAGTGTCAAGTAAAAGCATTTAAGAATATAAATTTATTTATATATTATCATAAACGTTCAATCCTTAGTGATACCTTGATATTCGAATATTTAAAATGTGTAATATACTAATATGAATTTTAATCATCACGATATTTCATGTATGCGTAAATTTGTTACTTGTTGTGATTTTGTTTTAGTTAATCGCGACTTACACTAAAATGGGGGAAGATTGTTGGATATTTTAGTGTAATTGGATTGACTAGTCCACCCATATAGCTGTAATATATTATCGAGCAAGTCTGAGAATGTGAAGTGTACGATTGTAAGAAAATATTATGATTAGCGGGTACAAAAGGTAGAACCTGAATGAGGTTATGTTTTATTTTTAATGATAAGGCTATTCTGGAATTTCATTCGAATTTAAATTTGATTTTTTTTTCCGATTCTATCATTTGAAATTATAGCCGTTTTTGGACATAAAACTCTTTTTACAGTTTAAGTATTTTGGTTGTATAAATAAGTATGGTTACGTTAAAATTCAATATCACAATAAAAATATTGTTTCTCGTTGTTCAGACAAAGCTGAAAATTTTGGAAAACCACCAAAATAATTTCAATATAAAAATTTTAAACAAGAGGGTTAAAACAGGTATTTCTTATGTCTCGCTACATGCTCCATTAAATTGCGATTTTACATCTTCAATTGTTTTGTTTTATTACAACAAGAAGGAAATTATGCGCTCTCCATGAAATTGCCTAACCAAATCAGATTTTGCATCATGTTTTCTTACTTCGATTACTTTTTTACATTAATAGGCTTTTTTACATTAATAAGGTGACTCTTACGATATTGGTGTTACTCGCAAATCTTCCGCTCGCTGAATAAGTCATGTTAATTCAAAATAAGTATAACACTGATACATCACAAAGTAAGCAGTATATAATATCTAATTATCAAGTGTTAAAAGGAGGGAATGATATATATCTATAACTAGAAAAAAATAACATTTGTGTCATGCACAGACTACATACTTTTTGCCATGCACAAACTACATACTTTGCTCTACACTATCTTGGTGGCTAGTAAGCTAGAAAGTTTGGCTAGTAAGCTAGAAAGGTAAGAAAGGTAACTATGACGTTGCAACACCAACGGAGGCATTCAAGTCCTTGTTCAATATCGAGACATTCATATTGCTCTTGGCTTGCTGTTCATTCTCTATACTTCCTATGTGTGTGTCTTTCTCGATGTTAATTAGAAAAGTAGTACAAAACGCTTGTATGGTTGGAATACGAGTGCATTTTATCTATTTCCTCCATCTATAGACATCAATAACACCCTAGTAAGTGAAATTAGTCACGATTAAAGATAAATTCATGCAAATTTTTAAAAACATAAATAGCATATTTAGTTTAAGGAACCAAATTTGATGCAGACCACCGTACTATCTTAGCCAACCATGTTAAAGAACCATGCTTCGAAAACAAACATAGATTGCAGATTGTATTGCCAAAAAAGAAACACGGATCATTTACGCTTACTTAGGAAAACATGTAGTCTTTGTTTATTAGATAGCCTCAGCAATTCCAACATTCACCTCCACATATTAATAGAGACTTTAATATGTGTATGTGGTTTTATTACATTGGGATACAACTTTATGCTTCTAAGACACATCATTCTTCGAAGTCTAGTTCCATCGGTGGAACTAGGTGACCGAAGGAGCATGTTTGAGGTGGAATAATGCACAAACTTGGAATGTTGGTAGCAACACGGAGAACCTTTTTCGCCCTCAAATGATGGCCCTGTTGCTGTCCCTGTCCCTGTCCCTGTAGGCCCTGACTATCTAATGAAGGACCTTGTCCTTGTCCCTTTTGTAGCTGCTGTCTTGCTGCCATTCTCAATGAAGGGCACCTGCATGGCGGGTCAATTTGGCGAAGTTGGTGGCAGCAGCTCTGGAGCAACCGCTGTTGGCGAACTTGGTCCATTTCATCCTCAACGTCTTCATCCAAGAAGATATCCTCGAAGCGAGGAGTAGTCCGTTTGCGGATGTATCGCTGGCAGGCACCGAGCTGCCTGTGTGCCTGGAACTCTTGGTGACATTTCATTGGACTTCTACCTGCCCATTTATATAACATATATATATAATTTGGAATTTGAAAAATAACTAACTATGTTAAAAGAGAGAAATAGAGCTGAAAAATTATGTAAAAGAGCACGCAGTAGTGTTTGTTTACCTTGGCCCTGGCCCTGGCCCTGGCCCTGACCCTGACCCTGTGGGTTTTCGTCGTCAATTTCTACGGTGGCATGGAGAGTGGCGTTGGCGAGGAGGAGGAAGAGGGCGAATGTAGCTAAGAGGAATGTGAGCTTTGCCATTGCTGGTATTTTTATATGAATCTATTGAGTTTGTGCTATTTGATGAATATGAGAGTGAAGTGTGATGTGGTTTTTATAGTAGAGTTGAGGTTTGTGTTGGTGAATACGTGTTTGGGTTGGTGATATTAGGTGTTTGAAGATGGTGAGATCTAACCAACACGTACACTTCTACATGCAAATGCTTCCAAATCTACTGAGGCTGGTTAGGCTGAGGTAACACGTACACTCTTACATGCTATATGCTTCCAAACTACATGTTACCTCTGCTACTCTTGAGTTTCAGTGCGTTTCTGGTTCGCCAAGTCGTAATTTGGATCCAAGCTAGGAATGCGTCAAGAGACCACCTCTCACTTAAAACGAAGAAACAAAGATTCTAATCAATTCCACTTACTCAAGGTTCAAGCCTAAAGAATTTATGAATGATTGATACAGTTTTCTAAATAATGAAAGACTACCATACAAATTGAAAATATTTTGCAATTTTTTTACAAGACAGAATTGATATATATTAAAAATAGCTTTCATTTGCACCACCTAACTACATTTTCAAATCAATTTTCATTTTCATCACGCATAAAACACTTTAAAAATACCATTTTAAAAAACCATTTTAAAAAACTAAATAATAAAATAAAACTTATAAAAAAAAGTTTAGTCCGGATTTATAAACCAGTATATACATTATCCTAAAAAAGAAGTAGTTTGTCTATTCGGATTTGTTGAATTCACTGCAATCCAGGAATGGTTGGCACTTCGATATGGTTGGTCCGTGTCCAAGTCAAGCCGGTCTGAATACGTGGTTTTTTTTTATCTTGTATATTATGTCATACAGGCTACCTAAAATCAAAATACCGCTAAAGAAATTTGTAGTTCTCACCGGACTATCTAGAAAACCTCGGATGCATTTCCACTTTATTACTTTGGAGAACGAGTATAAATTAGTTAGTGATTTGCTCGAGATGGATAATACGTAGATGATGCAATTCTTCTTCATAAACAGATGATGGGAGATGATGGGAGATGATGGGAGAATGGTAAAAAGATCACCCAAAAAAATAATATGAACAACATACAATGGTCGTGGCGAAGCACGCATGATTTCAACTTATTTTTTAATTATAACTTTAGTTGCAGTTACCCTTTAATACTATAGGCTTATTTTTTATTCTTTTCCCATCTATACCGAGATGGCAGCAACAAAATTTGAAAGCTTCCAAAAAGACTTTCAAAAGGCGGCACCAGTGGGCCGCACTAGTGAGATGCAGATAATTTTTTGAACGGTTCAATAATTGTTTGGCACTGAACAACGAGGTTCAGAGTTATTTTTTACGGACTCAATCGAAGCTTACTTATCTTAAGAGGAATTGAAAACTCCACTGCGGGCATCATAAATCCTCAACCGAACATAACTTAGCGATGGCAGGGTATATCTTCTAACTAGGAAGATAGATCCAAGAAACATAATGATAGTGGTTCGGGCCCAAAAACATTAACTATGACTGCTACAGAGGTAAATCGATTTGATGAACCATTGAAAGAAGCTACGAAAGGCTAAAGTGAGCCAAATACACGAATAACCTTTGACCCTGAGAAAGAAGAAATAATTACGTACATCAAAACATCACAAAGGGGAGAAACAAAATAGTGAAAAGAAAAATAAGAAGAATAAGAAGAAGATGAAGACGAAGATGAGGACGAGTTTGGATATTTTTCGCGTTGCGGATCAAGGGGCCATTCCTCTAATGTTTGAGAATCGTTCCTCTTATATTCTGGAAGTAGATAAAAGAGTGACTGAAGGTCACAATCTAATGCGCAATCCGAATGAGCTAGGTACTATAAACCGAGATAAAAAAATCTTCAAATCCGGACGATTTTATTGAAGTTATACCTTTCCAGCTTGAGGATACGGACACCCTTCGATATCGACTGCTTAACTTTATAAAACCCATAGCTAGACTAGAAAGGGAAGTAGAAAAAAACAACAATATCATCGACTCTCTTCAAGATGAATGAGATGAACCGTTTCGAAAAGGTGGAAAGTCGAGTCACACAAGTTGAAAAGGAACTTAAATACAATAAAACCGCTTATGAAACCTATATTGGTGAGCTAAAGGCCTATTGGACAGAGGAAGCCCAAAAGTACAAGAAGAGGTGAAAATGAGCATAATGTTCGAATAGAACTTTTGCGGAAGATATTAGATGAGGAGAGATTTGTTATTAAGAAAGTCGGGTAGGATCTAGGAGCATTCAAGTAAGATGCGACGAAGAACCAAGAGGATGTGGTTGATGCAGATGCCAAGAAGTGTTTAGTGTCCTTAGAGAAGCGGGACACTTTGATTAAATCTAAATTTTTTATGAACTTTCATAAAATATTCTTGAATTTTGACCTTGGATTTTTTTGGGACTTAGTACCTAAAGAGGTAAGGCCTGCTGATATATCATTCGCAGATGAATTGGACACCATCCTGGATATGTACAACTATGATAGTGGCTCTGAGATTGAAGACAACGAAACCGAATATGGGAGCTCCAAGTAGAACTAACAAGCAGATATTCCTAAGGATAAAACAAATCATGATTAAGCTAACGGGGATGAGTCTAGGGGCAGTTGAATTATTCGTTTCACAATATTTTTATACCATTATTGTTTTTTTTTTGTAAATCCCTATATAGCCAATACATTTTGTAATCTTATTCAAAATTTATCAAATACTCTTTTATGTTTTTCTCTCTGTATTTATAAAAATTTATTACGCATCAAATAACATAATCAGAGTCTTCCTAGTTAAAAGTAATCAATCCCCAACTACGCACCAAACTAAATGTCAGAACAGACCATCATTCTTTTGAACCTCGCCAACTAGTTTTTTGTACCTTTTAATTCTCACCAACTAATGTTGGATTTTTTACACTTGACCACATATTGTTGGAACATTTCATTGTGACGAACAAATGTTGGATCCTTCACACTTTACCAACTAGTCTTGGAGTATTTTAATATTTTCAATATTTTTTAGTGGAAAATATATAAATCTATATATAACAAGATATAAATATAAAAGTCAAAATTATTTATAACAGATAAGTTATTCTCTTGATCTGTCAGTCGATAAGTTTTAGGTTTAACCTTTTCATTAACCAAATAAGGCCCTTCCCAATTTGTTACAAACTTCCCTAACCATTTATCTTTATTGTGTAGGAATACATTTTTCAAAACTCTGTCCTTCACTCCGAATTATCACTTCTGGAGCTAGAATGCATACCTACTTCTCGTTAAGGTTTGATAATAAAAATATATTAAATGCATCTTTGTTTTTTTTTATTAAATCAACTTGAGCACTTTGACCTGTATTGTTACCTTTTTAGAGTAATTTGTGATTTTGAAAGATGGGAGAGTAAACTTAGCTGGTGTTACTACATCCATCTCCTAAACTAATGTGAAAGGATATTCTTGAGTTATTGTTCGAGGTGCGGCTTGGTAAGCCCATAACACTTCTTGTAAATAATTTAGCCATTTCCCACTTTCCCCTTCAAATATTTTCTTAATCCATCGAGGATTGTTATGTTTGTCACTTCTACTTGCCCATTAGCCTGAGGATGAAAAAGGTGTTGAAAAACATTGTTGAATTCATCTGAAGAAACAAAATGTTTCCATATCATTTTTTTTCAAATTGAGGACTGTTATATGTGGTTATTGTTCTTTGAATTTTGAACATGCAACATATATTAGATATAATGAATTTACTAAAAAAATTCCATATTTTATGATGCAGGCTTTGTTTCCACCCATTTAGAGAAATAGTTAAAACACATATTAATGTTCGGACGCCCTCCAATTGTCATAGTTAAAGGTCAAACCAGGTGCAGCCCCCATCTGTTGAAAGGAAATATCTCATATATTGACTCAATTTGTACATCTGGTTCGTGTATTATATTCATAAATCATTAGCATGATTCACATAATTGAACTAATTTTTTGGCATATGGTGTGATAGAAGGCCAATCATATCTTACCAACAAATCCTTATTCTTAATGTTTTATCTCCACAATGTACAGATTCCTCCCCTTCGTGTAATTCAATACTAGCTACTTATATTTTTATTATAAATTATTTATCCAAGGACTACGAAACACTATGTCTTAAATCTTAGATTTTTATCTAATCTTGTATCGACTAGCAAAGTCATTGTACTCATAAATTCTTTATTCTCATATCTTGAATCTTTCTCCAAATGTTTTGAAATTTGGAATCCTTGTTCAGTTGCTCGGAAATCAATGTTATTGAAGGGTGATCTTGTACCAGTATCCATGGATATCCTTCATTATATGCAATAGTAGCTAAAGAATCGGTCATTAAATTTTTGACTCGTTAAATGTGTTGATACTCAATGTCTTCAAAGAATGTTCTTGACAATTTCGATACTTTTAGTTATTTGACCAAGTTTATTTTTTGTTGGTTTGAGTGGAACAGAGGAATGATTAATAAGAATTTCTAAGGCACTTATCATACGAACTTTCTAAGCACCACAAATATGGGCAAGCTAAGCCATGTCAAGGCTTCCTCGTAGTATGGCGCATTATTTGATTCTTTGAACCCAAAGCATATTGCTTGGTACATTGGGTCCCTGAGATGTTATATCAACTGAACCCCTACACCACAACCCGAAACATTGATCATCCATCAGTTTGAACTATACACTCATTCAGATGTTCATCAATATCTGGTACAAGCTCAGGTTATTCGGATGAAATATAACTACAATGTTTGCCAAAGCATGAGCTTTAATTGTTGTACGAGGTCGAAAATTTTAATATTTTAATTTCCCAATTATAATGACCATTTATCCGTCCAAGTAGATACACCTGGCTTTCGTAGCATAATCCCAAGTGGAAAGGAATTTCAGACCACAATAGAATGGACTTGGAAATATGGCCTCATGTTTCACACTATCAGTATTAGATTCAACGCTAACTTTTCTAGCTTTAAGTATCTTTTTTAGCATCCAATAAGCTTTTACTCACATAATAATTCGGGCGTGGATAATTTTCAAATTCTCTAACCATAAACGCACGTACTGCATAATCTGACACAACTATGTAGACAAATATTATTTCTCGCCCACGTCAGGTTTGGTAAAATTGTATAGATAGGATATGTGTTCTTTTATTTTTGTAAAGGGTTCATCACATTTTGAATTCCAATTAAACCTATTTTCCTTCTTTAGTATTTGGAAAACTGGTGCATATTTATCCTAATACCGTGATATAAACCGGTTTAAATTTGTTAACCTTCGAGTTAAAACTTGTACCTCTTCAATATAACTTTGGCCATATTTGCTAATTATACAACTAAGGAATTTTACAGGCTGAACTTAAAATATATATTTTTTGGATTCAAAAATAGTTTAATGGCCTTCAGGATACCAAAATTCTCCTCTATATCGCAATCCTCTGACCGTTATGAATTTGATGTTGTATTGGTCCCTCTGATCCATATGTATATGTTTATACCATGCAAAAGCATCCATAAATGATAAGATTTTATTACCCGAGTTTGAGTTTATTAACTAGTAAATTCTAAGGGCATGGAAAGGACCATTTAGACATGCCTTGTTTAAATCTGTAAAGTCAACAAACATGCGTCACTTTCTATTTTTATTTTTGACGAGTATCAATTTGTTGTCCATAATGGGTATTGCGACTCTTGGATCTGTTTCTCTTTTATTAGTCAATCTACCTCTATCGTAATTGCTTCATATTTTTTGGCAAAAAAAAATTATTTGTATTTTTATAATGGGATGTACATTGGGTCATATTGTAATGTTTTGGCAAATAAAACTTGCGGGGACACCCGTTATATCTTCGGTACACGAAGAAAACATGTGAAACTTCTTTGATAAGAAAGCTAGTAACTGTTTACTTATAACTAATAGTAATCGAGCTTCAATCACAAAACTTTTTACATTTAGAATAGTGTACACCTCAGTGTCCTCATCAGGTGTTACCAAACTGGGTGTCTCTCTCGGATCATCTACCATATTTGACTCTGAATTAGACTCTTGTAACTGTTATTATTTCTTTGTTTCCACACTCTTGATAATTTTAGCAGTCTGAGCAGTAAGGTAGCATTTTTTGTTCAGTTCCTGGCTGCTCCGGACACTCCAACCTTACCCATAATATCTTAAATCATCACCATCGAACATGATAAATATCTTAAATCATCACCATCGAACATGATAAATATCTTTGGGTATTGGTATAAGTGGGTGGACATTTTCCTTTCTACCTGAGTTGCGAAACTTACAACATGTCTTTTTCGTGAACAACCCGAAAGCCCTAACACTGTATCCCCACCAAAAATGGTTAGTGATTCAAAGAATACGCATAAACTAAACTTCGCCTTGTTCAGTTCATCAATTTCCATAATACTCCACCGATTATGATCAAGGTCCATATACTTGAAGTCCATATCAAACTTATTGTAAGGTCTGGCTATGACCATCTCATTTTCCTGCTTGGGTGAAAATCTAATTTTCTCCCTTCAAATTATGGTCTCATTGTCAACCGACCCTTGTTGTCGGCCTCCAGATTTTGTGCTTTGATTAAATTAGTTAGCATCTCATTCTCAATTAAAGTTTGAATTTCTTGTTTCAAAGTGATGTAATCCTTTGTATCATAAGCTATATCGTTATGTGCAATATACGTTCTTGTGATTTTCCCTTAGAATTTAGGTTGGAAATAGTTTTCTAAACTAATCAAAATTATTATTTTTATCAAAAATAATGGTAACACTCTCGATTAGTTCAACATAACTATTGGGTCGGAACCGTTGATTCGTTTTAGGTCTATTGTGGTGAGGGATTTTAGTTATAGATATAAGGAATAGAAAAGAGAAGAATAAAGTGTTAATATCTTATTACCTTTCTGGAAAGAAAATGTTACATTATTTTGTGGATCCCAAATTCTTTATATAATACTTGTTTAATACACTACTTCATTATCCCCTAATAATTCGTTATTTTCTGTTAGACTAGATAATAGGTTAAAGCTCTACTTCCACATCATGAGTACCGCTCTAAGTGGCATTATATTTATGTGCCAGTATTCTATCATTGGCCGAGGAATCGGCCGGTGTACTGCACAATCCTTGTACGGGTTTTAGTTGCATACCGGTCGGGGTACCGGTCTATTACCCCACGAGATGATAGTCCTGCTTACCTTCAGGCAATTTCTAGATTTTTCTCTTATGTAATCGTCTTTACGCTACTCTGCTGAGAGGGCCTTGGTCTATCCTCTCTTGGTTCTGCTTTGTTTAATATCATTTGTCAATGACTCTTCTTGGCGTATTACACATCAGTCTTTACTTTCTTATCCGGGGTAGCTCTATTTCGGCTGATGGGTATAACTTAACAATAGTGTTATACCTTATCAGGGAACCCTCTTATAAAGGGAGTAGTTGTAAAAAGGTTTCCGTTTTGAAGGATTAAACATTGGAACCGAGTCGAGGTATGTAATATACTATTACTTGCATGGTATCCATGTGATTGTTTACTTTTCATTATTATTAGTATTATTATTATTATTATTTTGTCACGCGCAATCATTATTGTGAATGTCCTTCTGCCACATGTCTCAATTTCACATTTTATTTCAGAAAAACGACGCCCTTGGTTGCGTGTTTATAAAAATGGTGCTTCAAATTCCTCTCCTTTATCGAAGCGGTGTAACCTTCCCACTTCTTCTTACTTTGTGACCCGCAAATTGGCCCATTTACCGCTTGCTTATTTACTATAAAATATTATTATCTATCTTCGTTTACCTTTTTTCTTCTCTTTATAATAGCATCCTTAAAGGCGTAGGTTTCTCCTTCTGCAAGCTTTTATCATTTAACTGCTCACAAACACGAAGTCCAATCAAAGGTAAATATTTGCTACGCATGTTCTTTATTTTTCTTAATTTTTCATTTATGTCGTCGTTGTTAGTTAACCCCACCTTCTGCTTAAAAATCCTAGAATCTAGCATAACGGGTTTTGACTCTTCTGACACCAACTTCTCTATGTACGCCAGAAGTTCCTTCAAAGGATCTGTGAAGAAGTGTAGCACCGGCGGTAGAACGTTTTTCGGTGCTCCACCGACGGACATGATTGAAGGCAGAGAGTTCTCATATAGCTAATTCGATCGTCTCTCACACTTGTACATAAATTTGATCCCATGAGCGCTTGATAGGTTTAGGCTAGTATATAAGTTTCCTGATTTTGTAATTACTATGCTTCATAGCCTGGTAAACATCCTCATCATGCTAGAGATGGTGAAACCTAATTTATATATAAATCTGTTCGTCTGGAGGCTTCGATTACCCTTGCCCAAGTTAATAAACGAATTTTTTAGGTATATCCGTAGATGTCTAAAAAAGTTAACTGCTAACAGACGAAGATGTTTTCTTAGTATTTTACTGAGCTCGAAATTATTAGATTAGGAGATTTGTATAGGTGACCTGTTTGTTAGTATCAATGTTTAAAAACCTTTAACGACCTCCATCTACTACATATCTACGCGTATTAAAATTGTTAACTTATTGGATTCTAATAAACACTGGAAACACTCTTTTAAATTTATTTCTGGGAATTGGGAACATTTTGTTGCCAAATAAAATCTTAAGTTGGAGAGGGGGTGGATGAGTACATGTAAGGGTTGGATTGGTTCACTCCCTTCTTCTTTTTTACCATTTACCATCCATTTGTTATTTTTGATATATTCTATCATTTGTTTGTTGAAGGTACAAACTCTAGAAAGTATCAAGAGTTTTGGAAGAAAGTGTACGGTGAGTGGGAAGTGATTCCACTTGAAAAAAAATATGTGGCTGCATATACCCACTGGAAGCTGGAGTATTATCGCTTATTTACACCCATCAATTTTATTAGGAGCAGTTTGTGGCCTCTGTCAGAGACAAAAATTTCTGCAGGTCGAGATGTGATTCTTACTTCTACTGGGGAACCTATTACGATAAAAGTATCAAGGACTATCTTGTATGAGAGGGTATATTCCGATAACCCGAGGGGTATCGTATTGGATCTGTTATCTAGGAATCCTAAAGTATGTGGAATCTTGCGCTATTGGATCTGCTAGTAAGAAGGGGGCTCTCATGGATGGTGGAAATTTCGATGTGAATCCTAAAAAGAAGAATAAATTGGCCCTCCCCATCACCGTTTCACATGTGTCTGACATCACTGCGAGTGACACCAACCAACGTGATTCTAGTTACTGCATCGTGGTGTCATCACTGGGAAACCAAAGTGAAGGAACAGGGAAAAACATCCCCTTAAGTGGAGGGTTTGTTAGGAAGTAAATGTGGCTCAAGAAGAACGGTTCCCCTGTGAACACTAACTTCTGTGGGTTTGGAGACCAGTCGCTTATCGGTCTGGATAGCTTGTGATCATCGCTTTGGTAAGCTATTGCCTCACCCAAAGATGGTTAGCGTGGCGCCTCTTTCTGTGCATCTAAATTCTGAGAAAGGTGGACATGAGGGCTATTTCTGTGCATCCAAAGTCGAGTCGTCTCGGGTACCGCTCCCTTTAGAGAGAAGATCATCCCTGATTTGACTTTGTTGCCGATGGGTGTGAGTGATGGGGAATCTTTTCCTGACCCCCGAAACAAAATTTCTCATGGTGGCTCCAACCCTCTTAAGTCTATTTCCCTAACCGATCCTCCAAGACGACCTCTTGTAAGCATGCCCAAGTCGTCGACTATGATGCTCCAACAGTTAGAATACTATCAGTAGAGGTATATCAATTACTCTTTGAAATTATTTATTGCATTTTGGGTTCGTCTGACTTCCTATCATTGTTTAGCTTGCTCAACTACCATAACTTGATAGTCATTGGATATCGAAGAACGAACCTTGCAGATGCAAAGATTATGGAAGATTTCTGACCCGAGCCTCTTTCATTTGGATTGTTGAAAACCTAGGTGTTTAATTCTAAGTTTACTAACATTGCCTACAGCCACTGACTAAGTACCTGAATACTCTGATTTCTGTGAAATCATTTGAGCTGAATTAGTGACATGGTAACTAGCACCACTATCAATATACCATGCCTCATATGCACCTCCAGATTCTTGAGATACAATCAAAGCAATCCGATCCTGAGAAATCTTGTTTTGATCAGTTGGTAATTGTCCCATAACACTGGGATCATCTCTGAAGTAACAATAAGCACCTTTATGGCCATATTTCCCACATATCTGACAAATAGGCTTGTTGTTAGAGTTGAACCTGGCTCCTCTAACCCTATAAGAGTCTCTTTATCTGTTGTTGTTAGAACAATTAGGTGAATTATTCCCCTCATACGCACCTCCTCCTTGTCCTCTGTTTCCATTTCTTGAATTGAAGTTGTAGTTGTTGCTACCAGATGAACTAGATTTTGTCTTATTAACTGAGGCAAAATTAACATTGGCCAAAAACAACTGCGCCTTATTTAGATCGTCCAGTTTGTTCTTATATGTCAACAAAAGTGGCTTGAAGGTCTAGCCAATTTCGCACCTCCTTCTATGTTGGGTGCGCAAAAAAAGGAGTGTATTATGTGTCCATGCCAGTTAATACTTGAGATACCAGATCATCCAATGACACGGGAGAACCTGCTAGTGTTAGGTTGTCTGATATATGTGTCCTAAATTTTCAACGCATACCACATAGGATGTATACGTGCGCAAGGACATAGAGTCTTGATGGCTAGCTGTAAAATTAATTAAGAATTAGAATAAGATTTTATTTAAGACAAACGTACTGAATATAATAAGTATGATTTGAATTACTTACATTGACGAAATGATTAGTATCAACGAAACCGAACCCAATTTCACGTCTTTTGGATATCATAGGGGGTTCACCTCGCCGGGGTGAAAACGTTTGGCTGCAGTTGTGAGATCCAACTAGTGACACAAAATGAACAATGCATTGGAACTTGGTTGCAATCACAATGCCCATCTCCGGTATTGTCATCCAATATTTGGTGGATGCTGGAGTTTCGTAACAGTTTATACTTTCATGAGGTACAATAAGAGGAGTCGAAGGAGTAGGACGATTTTCATGAGGCCTAAGAATGATCTAAGGTGAACTTGGAGTACGGCGAGAATTCACAATTTTTGGTAGTACTGGGGTAGAAGCATGATAAACTATTCTAGGGTTCATATAATTGTAAAGATCCTAAATTTTATCTTCACCAATATCTTCATTATTGTTGAAGTTATCATCGCCTCGATAATCGGTTACCATAATCTATGTTATCTCTGACATTTATATTTGGACTTGAGGGAGGAGCATTTGCTTATTTTTTGAAATTTTTGGGCATGTTTTCAAAGAGGTTTCTTCTTTTTTGCAGCAACGGTCTTTTTCCTTTTTGGAGACGGTTCTACCTTGACTCTTTCTTCAATGGTTGGAAGACTAGCTTTATTTTCCTTCCTCCTATTTTTTGTGTCTCTCTTCTTTGGCATCGGATCTGTTGAAGAGCTAGCACCAACAGTATTCTTGGTAACAATTGTTTTTTTCTTCAGACCCTTTTTCGAGGGTAAATGACTTTAAGACCTATTTTGAATAGGTACTATAACTTTGGAATCCGACGTCAGTAATCTTTTCACAGGGGCCTTCGGTTTCCATGAGTTGGTGGTATGTACCAAAGTTCTCAACAGGGGACTTCGGTTTCCTTTGGACCCAGAAATAGTCAGGTATTTCCATCTGATAAGGTTATGCCCAAGTTAACTGAGCCCAAAGGCATGGTGATGAGGGAGGAATTTACCTATGTAAATTATGACGGCCTAATCGCGATAAAAGGCTTTTTATGTGATAAATAAGGAATTTAGGATCCCTGAGGGACCAATGTATAAACTTAGAAGTAACGTAGGGACGTTATCATAATGTGTGAACAGCCCACTAAGGCCTCAATCGGGCCCACTTTATTTTAATATAAAAGGTGACCCACTTGCTTGGTAGAGGTGACCATTCATTATTCTAATATATTCACTTTCTTTCTCTCTCTAAACTTTCTCTCTCTAGTCACATCCGACACGAGATCCGATATATTCTCTTAGTCAATTATTATCTCATCATTGGCGCCGTCTGTGGGAACGAGTGATACCGAAAAATGAATCTTTCGTTCTTTAAAAAATCACATTTTACGGGATGAACAACGAGACTGCAATAGAGAGGATCGGTAGAGAAGTTGTCTGAACCGCCTCGGTGTCGGAAGGGGAGGAAGCCCCGGGTCGGGAGCGTGATGACCAGAGTCGGAACAAACGGTCGACCTTAATAATGACGCGAAAACAGCTCCTTGAAGATATTGCCAGGTTGAAGGAAGAAAGAGAACGGGCACTGTGTGAGAAACGGACTCGGGAAAGAAAAGGCAAGGAGCCAGTATTGGAGGACCGGGAGGCGGCAGGCCATGATGTTGGTCCGCGAACCGAAGCCCGACCTGTTAGGTATTACCGAGAATCTCATCCAGACGACGAGAAAATTGCCAGGGCTCGGAGGTACCCGGAAAATCAGCGTACTACAACGGAAGACTATCCCTCGGATGACTCTTCGGGTAAAGAGTACCGACGACGGGAAAGGGTCCAGCGCACACAAAAAAGTCGTTCCCGACGCCTCCGAGGACCCCGGGCGGACCTTTTGAAATACAAAAAGGAGAGCACTGAAAAGCAGACCCTGGTTTCCTTTGAGAAAGACGAAATGCATGCCATCAGCCGACAAGATCGAGCAGCTTTGCCTCCGGTGCAGTGGCAGCCATCGAGCAGCCAGAACCACGGTTACCGAACTGGTAGCCAGTTTATCAGCCCGGGAGTTGAGGGACTCTGCGGAATTCAGACAGAAGGCCTCGGGGGAGGAACGTGCGAGTTCGGGGTCAATTGGAGGGCATCCCCACTGTCCGACGAGATACTCGCGGGACAACTCCCGAAGCGATTCGACATTTCTAAATTGGAAAAGTACGACGGGAAGAAGGACCCGGATAACCATTTGGAGGCCTTCAATAACTTCATGCTAAGCTTCGACAATGATGACAAGCTCCTATGCAGAGCCTTTTATATGACCTTCAAAGACCGAGCCTCTAAAGGGTACAACCGTTTACCGCAGGGTTGTATTCAGAACTTCGGGATGTTCTGGACGATGTTTAGGCAACACTTTGTAGGAAGCAAAAGCTTCCGAGCCAACGGAGACACCATCATGAATTGCAGGCAGAAACTAGGGGAAAGCCTCAGAGAATATACCAGGCGATTCATCGACGCGAAAACCGACCTAGATCACTCTGAAGAAAACGTGGCCTTGACAGCGTTTCGCTTGGGTCTGCTCCCCGGGCTAATGAAGCAGGCGGTGACAAAGAAACAAGCTTTCACGTTTTCTGCACTACTAGCACAGATAGAGAAGCAGATATTGATCGAGGAGACCGAAGCGTCTGAATTGGCAGCACAGATCCAGCAAAGTACCCAAGCGTCGGTAGTAATTAGGCAGAGCACCCGGTCGGATTACGCAACGGCAGCCCAACCAGTTAGCACGATACACCCAAACCCTCATGCGACAAACAAGCCTTCGGCATTAGCCAGTTCGAAACCAAAGGGGGCTAACCAGACGGCTTCGCGACCCATGTCTAACAAGTGGATCAGACCAGTATACTTCGCGGACCTTACGGAGTGCGTGGCGTCGATCTACGAAAAGACCAAGAGGAGCGGGATGTACCGAAAACCCTTCCCGATTCCGACGCCACGGGAGCAAAGAAACGATCGCTACTGTCGCTATCACGAAGACGTTGGGCATGACTGCATTACTTTGAAAAAAGAAATACAGATCCTCATAGAACACGGTAACCTTCTAGAGTATGTAAAGAAGGCACAGCAAAGTGCGAATTCGAGAGAAGTCGTGGTGGTACCAAAACCCGAGATCACCATGGCCATCTCCGAGGTTACCGACCAATTCGATATCTCCATTGAATACCTCGACCCAGAAGCCAACCGCAATATTATCGGGATCATCGAGGAGGAAGCTGAGAAGAGTGTCGGTAACGTTCGAGGCCTTTGTGATTTTTTCGAATCCTTGACGATCTTTGGGGGAGATTCTATGGCGGGAGTTACGCATTCCTCCTGGAAAAGGCATATCGTCAACCTAACAACTCAGTTGGAAGCCAGAACTTGCTTCCAAACCAGAAGCGCCCCATCGCCGATTTTGCACTTCGACGACGACGATATGAGGGACATAGCCGGCCCCCATGAGGATGCCATTGTAATTGGGGCAGCCATTGCGGGAGAAGAGGTCGGACGCATCTTGGTGGACACCGGGAGTTCGGCCAATATCATCTTCGCATCTACTTTTGCCAAGTTTAGGACACCACCAGCAATTGCTCGGTCTGACCGAACCATTGTTGGTTTTACTGGGTCAGCAGCCGATGTTATAGGAGAGTTCGAGGGCGCAGTCCAGTTAGGCCGCGGCCCTTTCAAGAAAGAGTTCACAGTTTTGTTCGTGGTAGTCGACGCCCCGGCTTCCCACAATGCCATTTTTGGCCGATCGTGGATATCACGCATGCATGCGATAACTTCTACGATCCATCAGTGTTTAAAATACGTGGTTGGAAACAACGTGGACGTGGTCCGGAGCAGCCAGAAAGCGGCGCGGGAATTCTACCGAGCGGCATTAGCACCTAAGAAAGACCAAGAGATGGTTCAAGCTCAAGAATAGCAATTAAGGGGGCTACCCCCGGGGTCTTTGCCCGTTGATGACCCTCGGGAAGCTCCAAACCTTCTGACTACCGACGAGGAATGCGAGCAGTACCAATTCGCTACGGGGAAATCTTTACGAATCGGGGTATGCCTCCCACCGACCCTGAGGGAATAGCTGCTGACCCTCCTGCGGGAAAACCTAGACCTGTTCGCGTGGTGCTCGGGAGATGTCACCGGAGTACCAGAATCTTTTGCCGTTCACAAACTGACTATCAACCGAAACATCAGACCAATTTCCCAAAAGCGTCGGGCCTTTTCCCTGGACAAATCAGACGTTATCTTGCGAGAAGTTGAGCGAATGATCGGCGTCGGACACATCAAGGAAGCGCGTTACCCGTTGTGGATCTCTAATCCCGTTTTGGTCGAAAAGAAAAATGGGAAATGGAGGATGTGTGTGGATTTTACCGATCTTAACCGAGCATGCCCGAAGGATCCCTTCCCGATGCCGAGAATCGACCAACTGGTAGATTCAACATCGGGCAACAAATTGCTGTCGTTTATGGATGCGTACGCCGGATACAATCAGATCAAATTACACGCCGCGGATCAAGAGAGTACAACATTCATCACGGGCCGAGGATTATATTGTTACAAAGTAATGCCTTTTGGGCTGAAAAATGCTGGCGCAACATACCAAAGACTCGTTAACAAAACGTTCGAGGGCCAGATCGGGAGAAATATGGAGGTGTACATCGACGATATGTTGGTAAAGAGCAGCGCGGACGCAGCCCACCTCGTCGACCTCGGGGAAACCTTTGCCAACCTGCGCGGGATAAATCTCAAGCTTAACCCGGAGAAGTGCTCTTTCGGAGTCCGGTCAGGAAAGTTCCTAGGTTTTTTCGTAAGTGAAAAAAGGATTGAAGCAGATCATGTACAGCTACGAGCTCTCACTGATATGACTCCACCCCAGAGCATCAAGGAAGTACAAATCTTGACGGGGCGTCTGGCTGCCCTAAATCGATTTATTTCCCGCTCCTCTGACAAATGCGCCCCCTTTTTTCAGGTCTTGAGACAAGCTAAAAATTTTGCATGGACCTTTGAATGTGACGAGGCGTTCTTGGGAATCAAACGATACCTATTGTCCCCGAACCTTCTGACAAAGCCCGCAACAGGCGAGACACTCTTCCTTTACATCGCGGTAACAGATTTTGCGGTCAGTGCGGCTTTAATTAGTGAACTAGGACCGGCTCCTACAGCGGTCTACTTTGTGAGCAAAAGCTTATTAGATGCGGAAACTCGGTATTTAAAATTGGAAAAATTGGTATTGGCCTTGGTAACCGCAGCACAGAAAATGCGCCCGTATTTTCAGGCTCACCCTATCGTGGTCCGAACTTCATTTCCCCTCAAGTACATTTTTCAGCGGCCATACATGTCCGGGAGAATGTCCAAATGGTCCGTAGAGCTCGGGGATTTTGACTTCGACTTCGAACCTCGAACAGCTATCAAAGGTCAGGCTTTGGCTGATTTTTTAGTAGAGTTCCACTCCGAACGACCCGATCAGGAGATGCCCCCCCCCCCCCCGAGAAGCTACTATGGGCGAATGGGTTGTCCGAACTGATGGGGGAGCAAACGTCGGTGGCTGCGGAGCAAGAATACAGATCACCAACCCTTCGGGCATTAGCATGCTTCAGGCCGTCCGATTTGGTATCCATACTTCAAACAACGAAGCAGAATACGAGGCCGCTTTGGCAGGACTGCGACTAGCACAGGTTTGCGGGGCAAGGCAAATACGCCTCATCAGCGACTCCCAACTTTTGATAAATCAAGCTTCTGGGAGTGCGGAGGCTCGGAAGGAACATCTGGTACAATACCTAGCAGCACTCCGGGTTTTGGCCACTTCATTTGACAAAGTCACCTATGAACACGTCCCAAGAAGCGAAAACACAGCCGCGGATTCTTTGGCAACGATATCCTGCTCTAGCAACTACCCTTGGGTGATAGAACAAGAAAACCCGTCTATTATCAAACGCCACAAGTTAGACAACCGACCTGATATCGCTTGTCAGATCTCTTCGTTAGCAACCACAGATTGGCGCCGGGACATTATCACATTTCTAGCTGAGGGTTGGCTCCCCGTGGATAGCGCTACAGCCGGGAAAGTACGCAATAAAGCTCGGGGATACGTCCTTCTGGGGGATGTACTATACAAAAAGTTTTTCAGTCGTCCACTACTTCGGTGCCTGGGGTTTAACGAGTTACAAATAATTGTGTGCGAACTACATGATGGTGAAGGTGCGGCACATTGCGGGTACAAGGCCCTAATTATGCGAATTCTCCTCGCGGGGTTCTATTGGCCGACGATACCGGCAGATGCGCGGCTCATAGTCAAAACCTGCGACACATGTCAAAGGTTCGGAAACGCTATCAACGTCCCCGCAGCTGCCCTAGAATCCATATTCGAGGGACTACCGTTTGACCGATGGGGAATCGACCTGGTAGGACCATTGCCAATGGCGTCGGGGGGAAGGCAGACGATCGTTGTGGCAGTAGATTGTTTCTCCAAATGGGTCGAAACCGAACCCTTGGCCGCCACTAAGACCAAAGATATCATCAAATTTATCTGGGCAAACATCTGTTGTCGGTTCGGGGTACCGCAAAGGCTTACTATGGATAATGGACCTCAGTTCGATGGTGGAGAAATGAAAACATTTTGCACCGAACATAAGATCCGACAATGCTTCTCAGCTCCTTTCCATCCTCAAGCAAACAGGCAAGTTCAAGTAACCAACCGAACCATTCTGGAGGGCCTCAGGAAAAATCTCGAAGGAAAGGCCGGAAAATGGCCTGACTACCTACAAGAGGTACTATGGGCCTACCGAACCACGCCCCGAACAGCAACCCAAGAATTGCCTTATGCTTTAGTATATGGAATGGACGCGGTCACCCCCGCGGAATCCATTTTTCCGTCCTTCAGGGTTGGTACTTACACGGAGGAAGCAAACGACAATAATCGACGGCTCGAACTTGACCTCGTAGAAGAGAAGCGTAGCCGGGCCCAGTTGAACTCTTTACACTATCAGACATTGATGAGAAGTCGATATGCTTCTAAAGTCCGCCGTCGGGAGTTCAAGGTTGGAGATAAGGTTCTGAGGCGCGTCTTTCTTCACACCAAAGACAGAAGCCTCGGTAAGCTCGCCCCGAATTGGGAAGGACCCTACGAAGTTGTTGAAAAGATCAAGAACGGGACATACCGCCTGCGGAATAAGCTCGGACATCCTCTGAGGCTACCATGGAACATCGAACACTTGAAATTGTATTTAGAATAGTGGTAAAATTGTATTTAAATAGGGGACCCCATGGCCCCCAAAACCGAAGTTAAAGATGTTCATCAAAAATAAACAACAGAGGGGCCCACGGCCCCCAAGGAATTACAAAAATATATAAGTAAAAACAAAAAAAAACAAGCAATCACAACTCCTTGATCACTCGTCCTCGTCAACATCTTCATTCTCTTCATCCTCCTCAGCATCGTCGGATTCTCCACACTCGACTCCCTCGGGCCGGTCTTTCTCGGGCACGTCTAACCACATCGACCCAAGCTTTAGGTCAGGGTAGCGGTTGTGGAACGATAGCACGTACGCGGCTTTGGCATCGGCAGTTTCTTTCTCCGACCATTTCCTACACCGGTTGGCAAAAGCAACGTTCGAGGATTTCAACTTTTGAACCTCCAGAGCCAAAGCAGCGGCGCGGTCTTCCACAGCTTTCTTTGCCACCTCCATGTCTTTCATCGCCTCCTCCGCAGCTGTTTTCGCCTCTGTCACAGCGCGCTCGGCATCAGATATCCGACCCTCTGCCGACGCCTGAGCCACCTTGGCAGTTTCCACCTCAGCAGTCAGACTAGCGATCTTTTCCTCCGCTGCGGTTAACTGCTGACTCAGCTCCTTTGCCCGACGCTCTTTCATCGCCGCCGGTACAAGCAGATTATACAAAGATAAAGCTAGACCGTCGGATCCCCGTAGCGGGAATGTGTGCGGGCTACCGCTGCGTCGGGATTTGAAGCCTTGGGGGGCTCGACATCATCTGGTATCGTCACAACGTCCACCGTTGGAATACTTCGGTCATCACCGCCCTGATCCAGAAGCATCGGTCCGACAATATCGACCCTCGTGCTAACGACTGCCCGGCTCTCTGTCCTCGAAGACTTGGTTTTCTTTGCCTTAGACCCCTCCGCATCAGCACGACCTTTCCTCTTTTGCACCAAAGCCCGGTCCTGGCTGGCCTCCGTTCCTTCAGCCGCGGGCGCCTCCACCCGAGTCGGTTCACCAGCCCCCTCGGCTCCGGTCTCCTTTTCCCCCCCTTCGTCATCTGCCTTCGGGCGCTTGCTAGGCGCCTTGTTGCGTTTGGGGAGATACAATATCGACCCCGGAGTGCTGGTTCTAGCAATCACGTCCTCCAAGCTCGGGGGCTGCCGCAGCTCCTCGATAGTGAGAACCTCGGATGAGCACCGCCAGAGGTTGCTCATGAATAAGTTCGTATCTATGAAGGTGCGATGCAAAGCCCGACCCCAGTCCCTTCGGGAGTAGCCTTTTAGCACCTCGAAAGTGGCCTCGGCTGCTTTCGAGTAGTCCTTCTTCAGCCCTTGTAACCAGTCCTTCGACACTACGCAAAAGGGTCGGTAAATATAAAAAAAAAAAAAAAAGGTAGTACCATCAAGGACCCAGGTCTGCAGCAGCTGCCTCTTATTCTCCGAACTATAGGGAAGACCGTTCTCCCAGCACCCGCTCAGAAATACGAACCGATGCTTCCAACCTTTGTCCCCCTCCAAGAAATCATTTACGATCTTCCATTTGTTTCCAAGGGAAGAGTAGAAGAACGGGGATTTTGGAGACTTTGATAGACCCGACATAGCAACATACTCCTCCATCGGCATAACCCGACCTGAAATACGGGAGGCTATGATACAAGACATTAGAGTATACCAGGCGTTCGGCGTCAGCTGCGACGGGCAGATCTGGAGGGTGCGGAAGTAAAGCGTAATCTCGGGGTCCAAAGGGAAACGCAACCCCCAGTTGAACAGCTCGGTAAACACCACAATCTCCCTGGAGCGGACATGAACAGGGGTCTCCTCGGGGAGCGGGAACCGAACGTTGACACATTCAGGAATTCCCCAGCGGATCAGTAGCTCCTTATGATCAGACTCGGGGAAGTAGAGGTACTTCCCTTCGTAAAGAGAAACCACATCTTTCGCCCGAAGCCAACTAAAATACTTGGTGGTGATGGCAGCCTCAACTTCTTCGGGCAAGGGGTCGTCAGGGGGGTTAGCAGCGTTGCCAGCAGCAGCAACGCAGACCTCCGCAGGTGCAACGTCTGTTTCCGACTCCCCCACTTCTGGGTCTGGAGCCTGATCAGAATTTCGGGCAGAGGCGGCATCGGGTTCTGATGGTCGGACCCGAGAGGTGGAGGCCTCAGCTATATCACCCGAAAAAGCCCGATGTGCACCTTCCACTTCCTCGGGCGTAAGCTGGCGTTTAGGTAAACCTAAAAAAGTAACCGCAGTGTTAATACCGGTCCGATACCCTCGAATCGAGGGCGTAAGTTGAACCATTTCAAAATCGTTACCTCCTACAAGGGGCGTAGAGGGATCGTCTTCTCCCATTATCAAGAACTTGGATTTGCGAGCGCGTCGGGGAGTATGCGAGTTGACATGCAATAGGATCGGATCGTTCGATCCAACTACGGGGGAATGAGAAGAACTATCACTAGAAGAAAGGATAACGGTTTCTGGAGAAAGACTAGCCTCTGGATACGGAGAAACCGGAGGGTCGGTTAGGAGGAAAGATTCAGCAGGGATCGGGGTGGCTAGAACAGGGTCATGAGGAAGCGGAGCGGGAATAAAAGGTTTGGAGTTAGATCCCCAGATCAGACTAGCGCGTCGGTATTCCTCTGCACGATCCCCGATGCTAGACCACTCTTCAAAACTCCACTCAGGTTTTTTCTTTTTCTTGGTTGGTTTTTGCTTCGGGTATGTGGGTTTCATAAAACAAGCATTCCAGAACAAAGAAGGGTCTGATGAGCTCTTTCTCTCTCTAGAAATGGTCTGGCAGCACTTCCTCTCTCTAGAATGCCTCTGAGAGAAACCAAGCAGTGTGGAGTATTTATAGGCAAGGTTGAAAGATCGGGGAATACCAATCGACAAAAGCACAGCGGGAAGATGAAGAGTCTCCCTAAGAGCCTAATCTGGAAAAGACGCACCCTGTGGACTGACGACACGCGTCGATCACCATCTGACAAAGGCTTAACTAAGCAGCCCACCACGAACCGATTGGTAACAAGGGGCTTCGCCACCATAAATCATAAGAAAAATCGGCCCAACACAGAGAAGCCCAGATTAAAAACCCAAAAGGATGCGGAAACCGATCCGACTCGAAGCTGCAAGCGTCGGAAAAAACTAGGGTATCTAGTGATGGGACGGGATCAGAAGCATCGGACGACAGGCGGCAAGCACGGGTTAAAAGCGTTGGAAAACGACAAAGTAAAAGGGAAAGGGTAGTTGGCCTAAAGAAGGGTCGGAATCCGAAGTACAAGTTCGAAGATGAGTCTCCGCTCCTGTTACTCCCGAAGACTGGGGGGCTACTGAAGAGGGAGGAATTTACCTATGTAAATTATGAGGGCCTAATCGCGATAAAGGGCTTTGTATGTGATAAATAAGGAATTTAGGATCCCTCAGGGACCAATGTATAAACTTAGAAGTAACGTAGGGACGTCATCATAATGTGTGAACAGCCCACTAAGGCCTCAATCGGGCCCACCTTATTTTAATATAAAAGGTGACCCACTTGCTTGGTAGAGGGGACCATTCATTATTCTAATATATTCACTTTCTTTCTCTCTCTAAACTTTCTCTCTCTAGTCACATCCGACACGAGATCCAATATATTCTCTTAGTCAATTATTATCTCATCACATGGTATACTTTGTTGGCTGGTATAATGTCATATAGACTGTAAAAAATTCCTTTACCCATGGAGTAATTTGTTGTCGTGGCGAGTCTATGCAGAAATCATCATATCTTTTTTTACCATTACAATATAGGCAATGACTACAAGGTGTTAAATGATCTGTTGGAGTCTTAGAAGCCATGGAGGACCCAAAAAAAAATTTATCAGTGGAGCATTCGAGAATGGAAGAAAGATAAACTCCACTACCAACCCAAGTCAGCTGACCAGCCGCTGGAAAAGTTCATGTAATATTTGTTCGTATTTTTATTAGTTTCTAAATGCTACGTTGATATTCCGAACTGTCTGTTGTGTTCTCTTGTTGTATTTTCAAAAAAAAATCGAGAGCACCTACAGGCAGGCCATGGTACTTGTACCAGGTTGAACGAATGGGCATCGGAGAAATGGGGATTGGTTTTCCATAATTGTTTTACTTGTGGAAACTTTGTGAGGTCTCACCTATGGAATACTATAGGGAGTATAGACCTTACTTGGGAGAAGCTGACAACTCCTCATCCATCAGATGTCAATCTAAATAGAACTGAGGTTAAGGATGACAAAAATCACTTGTCTTCCCAGAACAAAGCCGCTAGTCACCTGGACAAGATCAAGAGCAAGAGGAATAAGAAAACTAAAAATCGATTCATCTCATCAAGTCTCCGAATAAGGTGGTTTGGAAATTCAAGGAGGAATCAACACCGTTTTGTTAGAGGTAGTTGAAGCCACAGTAATGGAAGCTGCCGGAGCGGATCATCCACCCCAGATTACAAGGAAAGATCGTAGGAGGCGCATGTGGAGAAGTGATGAAAGAGATGCAAAAAAGAACAAGAATAGTTTAGGGTCAGAGATAATACTTTGTCCCTCTAAACTTCCTCCTCCCATTCCTACTGATCCTCCCCTACAAGAAGAGAATCCACCTAACCTTCCTTGTCCAACATTCCTACCAGTCGAAAGACCAACTGCTCAAGGAGATGTCAATTTGGATGAATTTTAGAACATGTACTTTAGTAATCTGGACAAGGATGACTTCGAACGGACTTTTTCTTATGTCAATGTGGCAATGCTGTAACTCATAATGGTGATTCATATGAGATATCAAGTGAGCAAGACACTCTGAGCCATGCCCTATTGGGTTATATATCTCTGATAGTTGACCTAGAAAGGAAATTCAGGGAAAAAACAACGAACATAACTTCCCTAACCACAGAAAACCAGGGCTTGAAGAACAATCCATCAATTGCTCATCAAAGTATGGAAGCCTTAAAGAAGGAGAAAGAGGGCTTGGCTACCGAAATTCGTGAGTCCAAGAATTCTCAAGATGAGCTCCAGACCAAATATTCCGAACTGGAAACTTCTGCCTCTATTGAGATCAAATCCTTGAATGACCAACAAGCTGCTAGTGCCACTACTATTACTACTTAATCCAAAGCAAAAACTACCTTAGGGAGCCTTCTCAAAGAAAATAAAGATGATAATGGTTCTTTAATAAGCAAGAAAGCCCAAAAGATAGTTGTAGGGATAGAGAAGTATATTGTCAGAGTGGTGGATTCTTTAGAGAAGAGAGATGAGGGGGTCAAATCGGACTTGGTTTTGTTATTCCATGAAACCTTTCCGAAGAGAACCCTTGGTCATCTGTGAAAATATGTACCATATGAGGAGATCCCTTTCCATACCATGGTGGATGGTGACAAGCATGGTTTTTCCAGTGCGAAAGATTCTGATGAAGGAACTGGTGAGAGTTCAAGCATTGAACTCAAAAGTCCCAAAGAAGGTGAAGGTGATGAAGACACCAGAGGGAACAAGCCCTAAGGTTGTAATGTTATGTTGTGTTTTTAAAACTAAAGTCCTTAGACAACCAAGGCATTTTTTTATGTTTTTTGAATTCCTGTTTTATGAACCAAAGTCTTTGAATGGGCAAGGCATTTTGTGAATTGTGGATCGGACTTGTTCCGATCAAGTTAAATAATGCATCTTTCTTTTGTACGAACTTCATTGTCTTCTTACAGTTAACATTCTAAGTAGTTTTCATTATTTTCTATTTGTTTAATAAATGTTTAATAAGCATTTAATGACTCCAATCACAAGTGTTTAATAAATGTGATGAAGTGTTCAGTAATTGAGATCAAGTGTTTAACAAATCCGATCAACTCAAAGATACTTCATTTGAGAGCCGAGGTGTTTAATGAGTATTTAATTTATCTGATTTCCTCATACTATGGTCAAGAAGTTTTCACAAGAATTTTGAATAAGGCATAAGATATTATTGAAAAACCCGGACACCTTATTAAAACCTCCCCGCACCAGTATGCCCCCCTAATATTTACATTAAGATATAAAAAGGTAAATATTTACAAGAGAGTTTTATTCTAAATATAACCAGGGTAGTAAAGAGTGTGCCCCCTAATATTTACATTAAGATATAAAAAGGTAAATATTTACAAGAGAGTTTTATTCTAAATATAACCTGAGATATTCAATGTTCCATGGTTGTTTCAACACTCTACTCTCTTTATCTTGAAGTTTATATGTCACTGGCTTAAATTTTTCACATACCATATAGGGACCTTCCCAGTTCGGAGACAGGTTTCCAAACTGTTTTTCTTTAGTATGCAAAAATAATTTTCTCAAGGCTTTGTCTCCCAATTGAAAATCTCTTCTTCAAAACTTGGATGTAAATCTGCTTCTCATTAAACCCTGATAGTGTTTTGTTCTTAAATGTGCTTTGACTCTCCTCTCTTCAATCAAATCCAACTGATTCCTAACTTCCATATCATTTGCATGTTCGGAATAGTTTTGGATTTTGAAAGATGGTAAATTAGCATTTATGGGTGTGATTGCATCCATTCCATAAACGATATCAAACGGGGATTCTTATGTAGCAATCTAAGGAGTAGTTCGGTAAGCCTGCGATACTTCTTGCAAATAACTTGGCTACTTCCCTTGAGCTCCTTCAACATTCTTTTCCCAACCCGGACAACATCGTTCGATTAGCAACTTCAACTTGCCAATTGGCTTGAGGGTGGAATAGAGAAAAACATAGTGTTGAATCCCTCTTGAAGGGAAAAAATCTGCATGTCTTTATTATCAAATTGTGGCCCATTATCTGTAGTGATCTTCCGAGGACTCCAAATCTGTAATATATGTTGGATAGAATGAATTTTCTAACTGCCTTAGAAGTGGTTCCAACTAAGGAAGTTTCTTCTATCAATTTAGAGAAATAATCAATCACCACTATTATCATTTGATATCCACTGGATGTCATGGGAAGAGGCCCAACCGAATCCAACCCTCATCTATCAAAAGGTATTGGTTCGGATATGGACTCCATAGGAACTGCTAGTACATGGATTTCATTTCCATATTTTTGGCAATGATCATACCTCTTAACCATATCTTTGGTATCTCCCATTATTGTTTGCCCATAGTACTTGATAATAAGACTCTTTTGGTTAAGGCCTTATAACCAGAATGTGTATAACCTTCTTTATCGTGTAGTTCGGATAAAATATTTTGGGATTCTTCAAATCCTAAGCAATGCAACAGGGTTCCTCTAAATGATTTCTTATAAATAACCTATTTAATACCAAGAAACCACGAGCTTTATATTTAATTTTCTTAGCCAGGGCTTTATCCATAGGTAAAATTCCATCCGATATAAATTGAAAAATATCATACCTCCAGTCTTTGGGTTGAATGATAAATATACGCATACTCTCTTCATTCTCTTTAAATTTTTCTTGTCTTGAATCTATTTATGGAAAACCTAACATCAAAATCCATGGGTAAGATTCAGAATAGCCTATGGTTGCTAAAGAGTCAACCACAGTATTGTTTGATCTAGGGACATGTTCATATTGGATATTTTTAAAATTTGCAACAACTTCTCTCAATATGAGAAAATATTTTATCAATTGTTTCTTCTTTGCCTCAGAATTCTCCAGAGCATGGTCAATAAGTAGTTGGGAGTCACTTATCAATCAGACTCTTTTTTCTCCACATATAAGGGTTAATCTGAGACCGACTATAGCTGCTTCATATTCAAATTCATTGTTGGGGGCCCTGAAACCAAAACATATAGCTTGATACTTAGTATCATTATAAGGAGAAGTTAAGCAAATTCCAGTCCCACATCCCATAATATTAGACACGTTATCAGTTCGAACTACCCATACTTTTCTATATAGGTTCTCTTATACTTCCCCAAGGGGCCCATCAGCATGAAATTCGAGTAAGAAATCGGCCACTGATTGAGCCTTAGCTGCAATTCGTGGCGCAAAGTCAACATCATAATCACCCAGCTCAACTGACCACTTGGTCATCCTGCTTGATATATCAGCCTTTTGGAGATAATTCTTCAAAGGAAAAGATGTTTAATTGAATGAGCTTGGAAGAATGGTCTCATTTTTCTAGTTGTTATTACAAACGTCAAAGCCAACATTTCTAACTTTAAGTATCTTCTTTCAGCATCCAACTGACTTTTGCTAATATAATAAACTGGATTAGGGTAATTATCCACCTCTCTTACTAGCACAACACTTACTGCATACTCCGATACAACTAAGTATATATAAATTTTCTCCCTCTGAATAGGTTTGAACAGCATCTTAAGCGAACACAAATGCTTCTTGATTTCAAGAAATACTTGATCACACTACAGAGACCAATTCAAACCTTTTGCATTCCTCATCACTTGAAAAAAGTGAGCACACTTTCTGATGATCTTGAAATAAACTTGTTCAATGCAGCCAAGCGACCAGATAATCTTTGAACTTCTTTAGTGTTCCACAGAAGGTCCATAGCTAATAGAGAATTTAGTTGATTCGGATCAGGCTGAATCCCCTTTTTGCTTATAACATAACCCAAGAACTTTTCAGATTGGACCGTAAAAATGTATTTCTCAGGGTTTAATTTTAAATTGACAGCCTCTAAGCTAGAAAACGTTTCTTGAAGATCGGATATATGTGAATTTTCTTTAAGGCTCTTCACCATCATGTCATTTATATAAACTTCCATATTTCTACCAATTTGACTAGCAAAGGCTTTATTCACTAACCTTTGATAGGTGGCCCCAACATTTTTAAATCTGAATGGCATCACTTTGTAACAATGAAGTCCTCTATCTGTAATAAAAGTGGTGTGCTATTGATCATTTGTATGTACTTGTACTTGGTTGTACCCTGAAAAGGCATCCATGAAAGACAATAACTTGCTCTCAAAGGTAGACTCCACTAACTGATCTATCCGAGGAACTGGATAAGGATCTTTGGGACATGCCCTATTTAGATCAGTGTAGTCAATACACATGCACCAGTAACCATTATTTTTCTTGACCAAAACAGGGTTGGCAGTCCATAATGGGTAGTGGGATTCTTTGACGTGGCCTATTTTAGTTAGTCGATCTACGTCTTGCACAATAAAATCTGCTTTTTCTTTAGAAAATGACCTTCTTTTTTTTATAACAGGTCCAACATCAGTTCGGACTGACAACTTGTGCAGCAGGCATTCCGGTTATATCATCATTAAACCATGTAAATACATGTAAATTATCCGATAAGAAAGACAACAACCTTTATTTCAAACTTGGTGGCAGCTTAATACCAATTTTAACATTTTTGCCTTCGGCCAGGGAATGGATTTCAACTTCTTCTATAGGTATTATAACACTAGGAGCCTCCCTTGGTCATCAATTTCATTCTCATCGGTGGAAGGCTCCAATAGTTGTTATTCATTGTTAACTTTGACTGCCTCCAAAGACTTCAAGGCAAGAGCTGTTGCATAGCATTCTCTAGCTACCTTCTGACTGCTTCGGACAACACCTACTTGTACCCCCACAACATATTTTAAGCATTGATGGACAGTAGAGGACACAACATGCATTCTGGAAATCCAAGACCTCCCAAATATTGCATTGTAAGAGGTTAGGCAGTCAACCACCACAAACAATACCTTCACCATTTTTTTAAAAGGTACTTTTCCCAGCAATACTTCTTCCTTGAATTTTCCAATCACATCTGTCGAACTCCCTCTGAATCCCATAATAGTTCTGTTAGAATGTTGAATAACCGAGGGGTTTCTCACTTGTTTATAGGAATTGAAAAATAATATCTTTGCCAAACTTCCTGTGTCAATCAGGATTCAACATACATCATTTCCTCATATTGATGCCCTATCACTATGATGTCTTCTTGAGGTCCGCTAATATCTATCAGGTCATCCTCATCAAAAACCATTAAAGAAGCTCGAGTTTGGTATAGATATGTGAACATTCTTCCATCATATTTGGTGGTCAAGTTGTTGACATATCTCTTTCTTGAACAACTGGAAGGTGCGGTCATACTGTCTCCCCCAAATATTAAGAATCCAAATCAAATCTTTCAATAATCATTATAGTTTCCTCCTGCCTAGACGTTCCAAGAGTTACCGAAGGGGTAGTTCGGGGCGCATTGGTATTGGATGGTGTATTATATGGCCTGCTGTCTCCTTGTTTTTTAACATAGGCCTCCAATTTTCACCTTTCAATAAAATTCTAAACCTCTTGTTTCAGGGTTATACAATCATGGGTATCATGCCCAATGTCATTGTGATATTTACAGAAACGGGTACTCTAGATTTCTCTAGGAGATTGTAATGCGGTCGGTTTTCTAAAGTGTATTTCATTTTTAGTTTTATCATATATTGTAGCCGCACTTTCTCCCAACTCAACAAACCACTCAGGTTGAACCCAAGGTCCCCTTTTATTTCTGATTTGCTGGTTATGGTTCTGCTTAGATTGATTATGCCTAGGCCGGTGAGATCTATGTCTAGTTTCCTTCGATCTGTAACCGGATTGGGTAGTTGTTTGAGGTGTTGATGTTCTAGTTGTGGATCTGATCTGGCGAGGCACTCTGGATTTCTTAGTCTTTTCAATATTAATTTGTTTCCTCACTTGATTTAACAACCCTCCAAAGGTCATAGCTTTCCTCCGGATCACAGAATCAGCCAAGTTACCCGGATTCAAGCCCTGCCTAAGAGAGGCAATTGCCACTTGTTCAAAGAAATATTTCAAGCCATTCTTTATATTCACAAACCAGCCAATATATTCCTTTAATGACTCGTTTGGTTCCTGGGCGCAATGGATGATCATATCACCATTACCTTTTAGCTCCTTGCTTCCAACAAATTGTCTCCGAAAAACAACCGAAAATATGTCAAAAACATTTATAGAGCCCTGAGGGAGAGTATTATACCATTTGAGGGAACTTACTTTGAAGGTTTCAGAGAAAGCCCTACACAACAGCCTATCATCATCGTTGAAATTCATCATAAAGTTCTTAAATTACTCAAGGTGATTGTCCAGATCTTTACTCCCATCGTACTTTTCCATCTCGGAACTATCAAATCTTTTAGGATGATGTACGGAGAGTATTTTTTAAGACAAACGTGTTTGTCTCCAAATTTGGCTACGACTAAACACGGTATCCTCATTCGGAGTAGCAAACATACCTGGTTCGGATTAGAAAGCAAAGGGATCAATTAGCAAACGGTCAATATGTTAATCAGTTGAACCTTTGATTTTCCCTTGATACTTTTTAAGCCTGCCATGTATGTACCTGTTTTTTTTAATGCTTCTTGGTCAGCTTTATTTTCTTCTTTAATCGTCCTTCATCATTGTTATATGATATGTACTCTTCAAGCTCCGCATCATTAGAGAAAGTACTATAATATTCCAATATGGAACTCTCCATCTGTTTGGATCGATGCGTTTTCTTGGAGCTGAGCTGAGTCTTTAGGGATTGCTCATTTTCACCAGGATTATCAGTGTAGTGAAGCGCTGACGCACCAGAATTTTCTTTAACTCTTTTTTCTGCTTGTTTTAATGCCCTTAAAGCCTCAATTTCAGCCTTTAATTGATCACGCTCCTCAATAATATACTCATTATTTTATTTCGTTTCTTCCACCTCTGGAAGTGGAGTATTCTGTGTGTTTGAATCCATCCGAATTGGCTTTTTATTACTTGTTTTGAATTTGCAATTCAGGCACCGTCGCCTCCCACTGTGGTCGCCAATTTGGTGTGGATTATTTAATATCGAAGGGTATTTTGAGAAAAAGTTTTAGGAGTTTAATATTTAGAGTGAGATGTAGAGAGATGAAGGAGGGGTGTACTAGTAGTAAATTTTTATCACCCTCATCAATGAAAGTAGTTGGGATATTTATACTTGTTTAATGACTTGTGGGCCTTCTGGGTCGGATCATGGGCTTGGGTCAAGTTTAAAATCCCATAAGCCCAAGATAGGAAATGACTAGCAACCAACTGAATCACGGTCCACTTGGTTGTACTGTTCGGTGGGTCATGGTACTGGATATGTCTGGACAGCCCTTCAGATATATACAATAATGAGTGTCAAAGAAATCTAACCTCATCAAATCTATCATGTCTTTGCTCATTGTACTAAGGTTTGGGAGACCTAGTCCTATTCAGCTTCAATCTTTAGAATCTTAATCAATAAAAATATGTCCTACACCCATATGCTAAGAACTTGGTTTTGGTCGACATTAAAGGATACGCATATGAGAACTATCATACCAGTGATAATCACTTAGGTGATATGGTCTGCTAGAAACTCGAAAAAGCACAAAGGAAACTCCATAACTTCAAAATCAATGATAGACTATGTATTAAGGATTATATCTGCTTTGGATCAAGGGTATCTTCTCAAAATAAAAATCTGGGGGAAGGATCGTAGCATTGAAATCAACTTAGGCTGTGTCTACCACCTAAAAAAGCATAGAATTTCTTTGTCTCTTATGTGGAATCTTCCTCAGAGAACCGGATAAAAATTAAACACTGACGGGGCTAGTAACTTCAGAGGAGAAGCAAGTAGAGGAGGTATCATCGGGAACCAGAATGGTGAAACAGTCTCCATTAGTTGCAGAAATTCGAGCAGTCTGGATGACCTCCTAATGTGAAAAGATAAAGGTATCACTTCATTGGAAATAAAAACAGATTCGTGTATCTTATTTGAAATTATCCTAAGAGGTAATGCCCTCTGGTATTTGGAGCTTTTGTCCAAATGCTGCAGAGGCCTCATTTCTTCAAACATGACTCTTACTCATATATTTCGAGAACAAAATGTAGTAGCAGACTGGCTAGCAAAACACACGCTGGAAAAGACAAAAACCCAGACTATAGTCGAGAGACTAGTCCTAACGAGTTGAGGGCTATTGTTCTTCTTGAGAGTCGAGGTATAAGGTATATAAGAACTGAAGATAACGATTGAGTTACCTGGTTACTAAGGAGTCGTCGTTGGTCCAAGGTTGTGAATCAATCACTGAGTGAAACATCCTTCAAGTTGTCTCAATCCAATCTTATGGTTTTGGAAGGAATCTTGTCTTCTGAAAATTGAATCGTTTCTGAAAATTCTCTAGGTATGTTGAAGGTTAGAAATCTGTACGGAATGGCTGTTGGGTCTCTAATCTGGGTAGTAGCTGGGAGTATGAAGAAGAAGAAGCAAAGTTTGGGGCTCAATGGAAGATCCCACTTTATTTCTATCAAATTCAAACTTACCTCTCATGTATGCTTATAAACATGGTGCTGATGGACTTGGTCTTTCAAATTGATTGATAAAAGGTCCAAAAATTCGATATAGATCGAAAAAAATCAAGTCGTTGTTAAAATAATTTAAGCAAAAAATTGTGAGTTCTAAAAATAAAAATAAAATATTTGAATAAATCAATAATACTATATAAAGTAAAATAAATAAACGATAGCTACTGATATAGAATAGGATAAACTACTGATATGCTATAATAAAAAGAATTAAAAAGATAAAATATAAAAAGTTTATTGATGAAAACAATACACGACAATGATATTATTTATTATTATTTTTTTAAATTAATTTAAAAAATATAAATTATATTATATTTAACCGTGATTAAATTTGTCACCAAATTTTAATTATGTAAATGCTATTCTTGTTTTTAGTGTAATTCAATAAATAAATAAATAAATTATTTTTTTACTTCGATCTATATCCCATCAAAACATCATACATAGTTCGATTATCATATTCATAATTGCTCTCAAAAACCAATAAAATAAATAAATAAAATAAATATACTTAATATGTCTATAATGAAACTAAAATGCCTCGAAAAATATAATTTTCTAAGTAGAAAAAGTAAAATCTAAATACCCAAAATCTCTCACGTTTCAAAGATCGCTGAAGTCTTATAGTTTGAAATGTTTTGCTTTGAAATTTTGTATTTGGCATGTGGGAAAATGTTAAAGAACAGAGACGGAGACATGGAAAGCGAAGAGATGTCAAAAAACGTGAACGACATGTGATAGCATGCCCTACTTGTCCTCCGTTCGCAACTTGAGGGTACGTGGTCAAACAACCTCCGCTCTCTTCTCCATTCCCATTCTCTACGACGTCTTTGTCTCCATGCCCGCATTGCTGGTTCCATTCTTGCCACTCAATTCTTACACTTCATTTCTTTTATATTATATATCTTTGTCGTTTCTATCCCTATTTTTGTTGTATCCACCTGAATCTTTAATATTAATCGACTTCAAAACCCAAAAATTATAAAATATATTATCCTACTAATTTCTCCGGCGTACTTCTAGTTATGTCCTTATCAATTATCATCTAAGTAATCTAGACACTTCTCGATGAAATTTCGGGCTAAACTGATTCCATGTCATATAAACATACAAACACAACATTATTATCATAATCTTCGATTTATATTCTCTGACACCTCTCACAATGGTGCCTAAACAGGAACTTATATATAAAAGTTTATTGGTGATGAATTATCTTGTTAAAGTATATGTTTTTTTTTTGTTAAAGTAGAGTATCTATTAAGAGACTAAATTTTTTGTTAAAATATAGTATCTATTAAGAGACTAAATTGGATTCTGATTATATCGTAGACTGCTATAAAACAGTTCTTATAATAATATAAAGGATTTTAGGAGAAAGAACTAATAATTGTATATAAATTAATAATGTGACAAGGATATGACTTAATTTTATAAATTTAATCATATTTTTTTTTGTTTTTAGTTAAAAATAAAATTTTATTTGTTATTAAAATCATATATTTGTGATGATTTTTTGTTTTTTAGTTAGAATTTTATCATATATTTGTGATGATTTTTTGTTTTTTAGTTAGAATTTTAATATGAGTGTAGTTTTTAATATTTTATAAAATCATTTCCATCAAAAATATATTCCAAACTCTAATTTGAAAATCTTGTCAGACTTTTAGAGAACCATCTAAACAAAAAACTTGCAGGGTACCGGTAAGACTTTAAAGTTTGAGCTAGATCGTTCTTTCTTTCTATTTATAAATTCTAATTTTGATTTCATTAGAAATTTCAATCTTTTAACCAGTTCTTTCTTCTTCAGTCTAAACATTTTCAAAATCTGCAGAAATTCCATCTTCCTTCGTGTTTTCGAATATAGATTTGGTATTAGCTTTACAAAATATTTCTTTCATTCTTCAATTGGTTCGAGATAATGGAAGGAAAAAATGACGGCTATGATTTTATTATTTAGAAAATGTATCTATTACATAGGGTATAGACTCTTATTTATAGATAAAACATCGGGTTTGAGTCTAATATCTCTAACACTTTCTCTCAAACTCACAATGTGTTATAAGTGATGAGTCCGAATTCGAAGAGCCCCCCGGAAGGGTAGTCCAAAGTAAAGTCACCCCGTAAATTCGGACAGACTCCATGACTTCAGTTCGAACAGCACTGGTTGAACCGGACAGGAGACTTTGAACACTGCAAACATAAGGCAGTTCGAATTATGACTAAAGTACTAAAAAACCTAATCACTATCTGACTAAGCTACCTGTGCATCTGCTTAAACTTCATGGGTCTTTGAACATGACCCGGGTCCATAAAACTTGACCCGAAAGCCCATAAGGGCCCAAAAAATCATACTATAAATACCCAACCACCAGCATTAACTATGGGTAAGAAAAATTAACTGCTGCCAGGCTGCTTAATTCTCTCTCCACCCTTGAAACACTTTGAAACACCCTGAAATATCTTAAAACACCCTTAAACACCACCACACCACCGTGAAACACTCTTACGCCGCCTTAAAACTCCACTTAAAATTACCAGCCTACCCTCAGGCTACTTTTATCCCCACCAAAGTGGCGACCACAGTGGGAGGCGACGGTGCCTGAATCAAACATTCAAAACCAAGTAAAAGAATTCTGTCCGAATGAATCCGGATAATCCAGAGCTTCCACCAGCTTTGCTCGAAGTGGTGGAAGAGAACGATGAATATACTGTCCAGGAGCGTGACAGGTTGAGGGTTGAAATAGAAGCTCTGAGGGCTGAAAAGGCCAAGATGGGCGTAAAGGAGAAATCCAAAGCATCAGCTGCTCATCGCTCTGATAACCCTCGAGAGCATGAGGCTTCAAAGACTCATGTGAGCACTAAAAAGACACATGCCAGTTCTAAAAAGTCTCACCGGTCCAAGTCTGTGGAGAGTTCTGACTCAAGTTCAGAATCTTCGGACAGCTCTTCGGACAGTGAGGGGAATGAAAAGTCCCTGTCCTCCAGGAGTGACGAAGGGCGAAGCAGGAAAAAACAGAAGCAAGTTAAAAAGTATTCCAGAAAAAGAGACCACCATGGAAGAATGAAAAGGCACATTGGGAAAGGATCATCTCACAGCCGGAGACATATAGACCGGATGCTGATGGATCCATTTGCCTTCCATGATGAGCCAGGTATCTTTGCAACACCTAATGAGGACACAGTGTTCAGTCGTGGAAGGAATTGGAGGCAGTCTCCACTGTCTTCTAAAATCCTATCCGGGAACCTCCCAAAGAGGTTTGACAGCACAAAGATGGAGAAGTACGACGGCAGTACTGATCCGGACAATCATCTGGAGCAATTCAAGAACTTCATGATGAACTTTGATGATGATGATAAACTACTCTGCAGGGCCTTCTCCCAGTCCTTTACGGGGAGTGCTCTGAAGTGGTATAACAGCCTTCCTCAGGGCTGTATCAGAGACTTTGATACCTTCTGGGTGGCCTTTCGAAGGCAATTTGTGGGAAGTAAGGAGCTCAAGGGCAATGGAGATACCATAATCCATTGTGCCCAAGAGCCAAATGAATCATTGAAAGAATACATAAGTCGTTTTGTGAACACAAAGAACGGGCTGGCTGATTGTTTTGAACAAGTGGCAATAGCATCCCTGAGACAGGGTTTGAACCCGGGCAACCTGGCCGATTCAGTGACAAGGAAGAAAGCCATGACCTGGGGTGGATTGCTAAATCAAGTCGGCAAGCAAATAAATGTTGATGAAACAAAAAAGACCAGGGTGCACAGGCAGGTGAGATCCACCCCGGTAACACCAACTCCCAATCCAAACCAGTCCGGCAACAAAGCTAGAGAAACCGGACAGGGGCATGGAAGAGGAAAAGCTCAGTCTCAACCAGCTGCTCCTGCACAATGTCAACAGTCTAGAAACAAAAGGGGGCCGTGGGTCCAACCGGAGTGGTTTGCAGAGCTCAAAGAAAGTGTGGCAACCATTTTCGAGAAAACTAAAGATGAAGTACACTACCGGAGACCGGCAACCTTGCAGTCTCCCAGAGAACATCGAAACCGTTCTTTTTGTCAATATCATAATGATATTGGCCATACTACTGATGATTGTATAGCCTTGAAACAAGAGGTTCAGAACCTTATTGAAAGAGGGAAGTTGGGTGCGTATGTCAAAAGAAGAGGAGGCAACAGGCCTGATAACACTCACCGGGCTGGTCCGGTTAATGCTGCCCCAGAAGGGGCTATGGTGATCATTGAAAGGTTTGATGTGGAATCTGAATATTTGGATCCTGATCCAACAAGGAACAGAGTGGGTGCAATAGAGGAGCATTCCGGGTCGGTTTCCGGGCTCATTCAATTCTTTGAGTCCTTGACAATTTTCGGAGGGGACACTGTAACGGCTCCTACCACTTCATCAAGAAAAAGGCATGTCCATAATTTGGCTACCCAGCTAGAGGGGGGCATGACCTCATATCAATCGTCAAGTTTATTCCCATTCATTGTCTTTGATGGGGATGATTTGAGAGATATTGCTGGCCCTCATGAAGATGCTGTTGTCATAGGAGCATCAATAGGGGGCAATGAGATAAGGCGAATCCTGGTAGATACTGGGAGCTCTGCCAATATCCTTTTCCTTGATACTTACAAGAAAATGAAAAATCCAGCTGTAATTCAAAAGTCAGACCGATCGATTGTAGGCTTCACGGGCAGCTCAGCCGATGTAATCGGTGAGTTTGAAGAAGAAGTTTTGTTGGGCAGAGGCCCATTCAAGAAAACAGTCCGAATACTTTTCATTGTGGTGGATTGTCCCACTTGCTACAATGCTATTCTAGGGAGATCTTGGCTCTCTAGGATGCATGCAGTGGCTTCGACAGTCCATCAGTGTCTAAAATATGCTGTTCAGGGGCAGGTTGGGGTTGTCCGGAGCAGTCAAAAAGTTGCAAGAGAATGCTATGCCACTGCCTTGGCTCCACGAACGCTGGGGGCAGTCCGTATGAATGACCAATAGCAGTTTGAGGGCCTTTCTGGGGGTGAGGGTGAAATTGATGACCCCAGGGAGACCCCCGGAGTGTTGATCCCAGCTGAGGAGGTTGAGACACACTGTTTAGAAGAAGGGAAATTTGTCAAGATAGGGTCCAAAATGCCACAAGTATTGAAAGAAGAAATGTTAAAATTCTTAAAAGACCATCAGCATGTCTTTGCTTGGTGCAATGCTGATGTTACTGGAGTTCCATCAGAGGTGATTTCCCATCACCTATCTGTCCGGAGAGATGTGGCACCTGTGGTGCAGAAGAGGAGAGCTTTCTCAAAAGAAAAGGCTGATGTCATTGTACAAGAGGTTGACAGACTCACAAAGATGGGGCATATTAAAGAATCTCAGTACCCTTTGTGGACTGCCAATCCAGTCTTGGTAAAAAAGAAGAACGGTAAATGGCGAATGTGCATTGACTTCACAGATCTCAATCGAGCTTGCCCAAAAGACTTGTATCCGGTTCCCCGGATAGATCAGCTGGTAGATTCTACTTCTGGGAACAAGCTGCTCTCCTTTATGGATGCTTTTTCCGGATACAATCAGATCCAGGTGGATCCCAGGGATCAAGAGCATACCACTTTTGTTACTGATAGAGGATTACACTTCTACAAGGTGATGCCCTTTGGTTTGAAGAATGCTGGGGCTACTTATCAAAGGTTAGTCAATAAAGCCTTTGCTGATCAAATTGGAAGAAATATGGAGGTTTACATTGACGATATGATGGTGAAAAGTGTGGATGAGCAGCTGCACTTGTCCGACCTCCAGGAGACTTTTGCCAACCTGGCCAAGGTAAATTTAAAGTTAAATCCTGAAAAATGTGTGTTCGGAGTGCAGTCCGGGAAGTTCTTAGGGTACATTATAAGTGAGCATGGAATCCAGCCCGACCCGGACCAACTCAATGCTTTGTTTCAAATGGAGCCTCCTCGAAACATTAAAGAAGTGCAGCGGTTAACGGGGAGGTTAGCAGCTTTGAACAGGTTCATCTCTAGGTCTTCGGACAGATGTGCTCCTTTCTTTCAAACTTTGAAAGGTGCAAAGGGGTTTGAGTGGACACCACAGTGTGATGAGGCGTTCAATGAAATTAAGAAGCATATGTCCTCTCCGAAGACTTTATTCAAACCAATCGATGGGGAGAATCTATTTGTGTATCTGGCTGTTTCAAGTTGTGCCATCAGTGCTGTGTTAGTTAGAGAGGTTGATGGGTATCCTCACCCAGTATACTACATCAGCAAAAGCCTGATTGATGCTGAACGCCGTTACTTGAAACTCGAGAAACTAGCATTGGCCTTGGTGATAGCTGCGAGAAAGATGAGGCCTTATTTTCAGGCTCATCCTATCGTTGTCCGGACATCCTTCCCTTTAAAGAATGTCCTTCAAAAAGCAGACATTTCAAGCAGAATGACAAAGTGGTCAGTAGAGTTGGGGGACTTCGACATAGACTTTGCTCCTCGAACAGCAGTAAAAGCTCAAGATGTGGCTGATTTTCTGGTCGAATTCCATTCCGATAGGGACTCAGAGCAATCTGTTGATTCAAAAGACAAAAAAGTGTGGATTGTCCGAACAGATGGAGGATCCAGTGCCATAGGATCTGGGGCAGGAATATGTCTTACCTCTCCTTATGGGGACAACATGTTTCAAGCTATTTGTTTTGCTTTCAGGGCGTCCAATAATGAGTCCGAGTACGAAGCAGCTATAGCTGGATTAAAATTGGCTTACATCTGTGGAGCAAAAAGGGTCAAGGTGCTAAGTGACTCCCAATTGCTTGTCCACCATGCCTTGGGCCTATCAGAAGCTAGAAAAGAACAGTTAATCAAGTATTTACTTCTCTTGAAAAATGAGGCAATGAAGTTTAAAGCTGTTGTCTATGAGCATATTCCCCGGGCAGAGAATGAACTGGCAGACTCATTGGCAACAATAGCATACACGGAGTCCTATCCATGGATCCATGTGCTTGAAAGTCCTTCTATTCAACTTAATGAAGGGGAGAAAGAGGAAGTCTTTGAAATACAAGTAAATCAGCCTCAGGATTGGAGGTCTCCTCTTATCCAATATCTGTCCGATGGCGTCGTACCCTTGGTTAAATCACAAGCCAGAACGTTAAAACACAAGGCTCATGGTTTCATCATGATTAGAGAGGTCTTGTACAAGAAATCCTATAGCAAACCTCTCCTACGCTATTTAGGAGATCATGAATCACAAATGGTTCTCTCCGAATTACATGATGGTGAGGGATCAGCCCATTGTGGATTTAGAGCATTAACAAGAAGAGTACTTCTCTCCGGATATTATTGGCTATCAATAATGAAAGATGCTAAGGAGTTGGTGAGAAGGTGTGACCCATGTCAGAGGTACAGTAATGAAATTCATGTGCCAGCCATTCCTCTGGAGTCAATTTCTGAGCCTATCCCCTTTGCTCGATGGGGATTAGACTTAATTGGACCTCTTCCTATGGCGTCCGGAGGGCGTAAAACCATAATCGTAGCCATTGACTACTTCTCAAAATGGATAGAAGCAGCCCCCTTGGCAGGGACAACATCAAAGGCTGTTATAAAATTCATTCTATCCAACATATGTTGCAGATTTGGTGTCCCTCAGAGAATAACAACAGATAATGGGCCACAGTTTGACAACAGAGAAATGGAGAGCTTCTGTGCCTCAAGGGGTATTCAGCACTGCTTTTCTTCACCATTCCACCCACAAGCCAATGGGCAAGTTGAGGTGGCTAATAGAACAATACTGTCCGGCTTAAAGAAAAATCTGGAAGGGGCTGCTGGGAAGTGGCCTAGTTATTTACAAGAAGTCTTGTGGGCCTACCGGACAACGCCTGGGGCTGCCACACAAGAATCACCTTTTGCCTTGGTCTATGGGATGGATGCAGTAGCTCCCATAGAGAAGACACTCCCCTCTTTTCGTGTTCATAACTTCTCCGGACAGGCTAATGAAATAGCAATCAGAAATCAGCTTGATTTGATTGAAGAAAGGCGAGTAAAAGCTCATCTTAGAATGGCACACTATCAGGGCTTGATGAGAAGCAGGTTTGCTTCCAAGGTTAAAAGAAGGGACTTTCAACCAGGAGATAAAGTATTGAGGAAAGTTTTCTTGCATACCAAGGAAAAACTCTTCGGAAAGCTGGCCCCAACTTGGGAGGGTCCGTATACTGTGGTTGAAAGAATCAAGCCTGGCACATACTGGCTGGAAGACAAAGATGGCAGGGTTTTAGCTCACCCTTGGAATATTGAACACCTTCGAATGTATTTGGAATAAAACTTATGTAAATATTTACTTGTTTAAACATCCATGTAAATATTTGGGGGCATACCACTACCTCTCTCTGGCGCCACGGAGAGCTTTAAATGAAACTTGGAGCTTTTTTGAATAAATTTTCTAAGTTTTTTCAAAATTCTGTTGATTGCCATACTACCCGAACTGAAAGATCTAAGGGCTACTTAAATTCTAGCCAGAGAAATTAAACACTCTCACAATACGAAATATTTAAACAGACTATGGAATAAGAGAAAAGTTGTGCAAGATAAAACGTTCATTCAATGAAATTAAAGTTGCCTTGGCCTTCCAAGGACTTTTTTAAACAAGTTTAAACACAATACAAAAATCTGTCCGGTCAAAACGGACAGCATCACAAAAAAAAAGGTGCCTTGGCCTTCCAAGGACTTTGGTCCGAACAGAAAGTAAACAGAATAAATTACCAACTAAGGTGGAGCCTTTGAAGATGGCTCACCCTCATCTGTTCCCTTGGTCTTAACATCGCTTTTTTCCTCAATGACCTTCTTTCCTTTGGGGTCAGCCTCTTCTTCACCCGGACTCTCTCCGGTTTCCTCCTCGTCACCAGATGAGGATATGTCAGTGTACCCTTCATCAACCATGGTCCAATATGGGAGATCGTCATCATCCACATAACGCCATAAGTCCCCAAGTCTTCTCTTCGGGAACTTCTCATGAAATAAAAGGACCATGTCGGACTTCACCTTCTCAATCAATAATTCCTCACTCCGTATCATCTCCTTGGCATAAGCATTGATTTTGGCCTTGATCATGGAATCTTGATCCTTCACCAGGGCAGCTTTCTCACCAACAGCCTGAGTCACTGCATTCTCCAAAGCAAGTTTGTCAGTAGTCAGATTGGTGACAATCTTCTCTTTTGCTGCAGTCTCATCTTTTGAGGTTTTCAAGTCCTTCTCCAACTCGGACAGCTTAGCCCGGAGATCTTCTAGGGTTTTCTCTAAAGAGGCAACTTTTGTGTTGCTTTCATTTTTACTCTTCTTCAGCTGTCCGTTCGACTCCTTAAGCAAGTCAACCTGGGTAGTGGCACCCGGGAGGTCATCGGACAGTTTCTCCTTCTCAGACTTAAGCTCCTTAATGGTTTCTGCCTGACTCCGGACTTGCCTTTCCAGCGTGAGCACGGGTTGCACGTTGCTAAGGAGGGAGTGAGCTATAATGTCCCTTTCGCTGGAAACCAAGAAAGTCTTGCCATTAAAGTTCACTGTGTTGGAACTACTTGGAGGAACGTATGGCCCAGCAAACTCATCTCTTGACAGACCAAGAAAGTAATCACCTAGAGGACCCAGGCCGGTGACATCCACTTCATCCATATTGATCTCTCCCCTTTCAATCTCATCAGTATGGAGTTCCCTTGGAATCCCTTCGTTAAGATTTTCTGGGATCTCCTCAGCTAATGTAGGATCAATTGGGAAAGTGGGCTCCGGATCCCGGACAGCGAACTCTTCTTCTTGAGAAGTCTTCTTCTTTTTTACTTCTCTATCAGCACTATCGCTTGCTTGCTTGCGAGTTCGTTTGGAGGCCCTTAGAGGTTTTGAGGGAGTCTCTCCGTGTCTCTTACTTTCCACTTCTACCACTTGTAGAAGGTTTGCATCAACTTGAGCTGGGACTGGCACCTCTGTGTCAGTTAGAGCCTTTTTCTCCGTATCCACTGCCGTTTTCCTCCCTTTCTTCTTCTGACCCTTCATTTTACTTGGGGCTTTGGCCCGGAGAGGGAGGAAAAGGGTCCCATCTAGCTCGTGAGACCTTCTCAGCACTATGTCGTCATCAGGAGGGGTGGAGAACTCCTCCCACGTTAAATCCCTCCGACCTGTGGTGTTCCACAGGTGAGATCTGGCTAAGTTTCCCGGAGTGAAAGCCTTGTGAAACCGGTTCTCACAGTTCTCTGCGGCCCATGCGTTTATCTTGCCACAGGTAACCTGTCCGGCTTTCGTATAGTCTCCGAACTCTTTTGGCAGTTCTGGCAAAACAAAAGAATAGTTAGTTAGTGAAAGCTTAAAGAAGGGAAGATTCGAATGGAAACTTAAAAGAAAAGACTTACGATCACTTCTCCATCTACTTCGAAGAAGGCTAGGATTCTCCCCGACTTTAATCTTTTTACCATTCTCCCATGAGCCACTTATAAACAAGAATTGGCTCCTCCATTTATTCTCCGACTCTAGGAGATCATCGACGGCTTTCAGGTTGTTCCCCATATTAAAGTGGTAAAAGGGGAACTGGTGGTGTTTGCACAGACTGGCAACAGCAGCGAACTCTTCCATTGGAAGAGGAATTTCTCACTCCGTATCATTTCTTCTACCTCGTCATCTTTTTCAACCAAATATTCAATTCAAACATTAAATCTCAAACCTCCAACCCTACATCTCAAACCTCCAAATTCCAAACGTCAAACGAAATTCAAACGACAAACGTCGATCTAAGAAAACGCCATACATAATCCAATCTCAAACAAAATCTAACCATCAAACGAATGCAAACAAATCGAAACAAATCTAAACGAATCCAGACGATAAACACAGATCTAAGCAAACATTGGAATGAATCCAAACTCCAAACAAAATTTAAACGAAAAATGTTGATCTAAGAAAATGTTGGACAACAATCATACGTCAAACAAAATCTAAACAATAAAACGAAATCCAAACTACAAATGTTGATCTAAGAAAATTTCGGAGATAATACAATATCAAACAAAGTTCGAACTCCCAATCCAAAATCAAAATCGAACTCCAAAATAAAAACACCAATATTAAATTCAAAACCAAATACCAAAATCAACTCCAAAAACCAAATCCAAAACTAAATCCAAATATCAGATCAAAATCCAAATACCAAATATAAATGAAAATTCGAAACTAAATCCAAATATAAATCTAAGTTCTAATAAAAAACAAAATCAAAATTGAGTCAACGATTTTATCAACAAAAAATCTGCACTGCTCCATTAGCGCTTTCTTTTGAATCGTAGCACCAAATCATAATCTGACGGGTCAGATTGAAGGATTAGATGTATCGACCACTATCTCCCAAATTCATCAAAAGCTGATATCGTTTGCCTCTCGATCATGTCTGTTGATTGTGGCTGCACACAACAGATTCGAAAACCGAAAATGTTCTCTCTTTCTTTTCTTCTGGCGGACAACTAAAACAGCTGCCCGCCGACACAGCGGAAGACACAAAAACTTAAACTCAAGATCTAAACCTACACTCGGATACCATGTAGAAAAAGATAAACAAATAAATATTACTAAGGTTTTATTATTTAGAAAACATATCTATTATATAGTGTATAGACTCTTATTTATTGAAAAAAAAAACATATGAGCTAACGGGTTTGAGCCTAATATCTCTAAGAAATTATTCTTCTATCTTTGTTTTGGATTTGTACTTGTTTTATCTTTATATAATCTTTATTGACGTCATAGCTTCAAAAATACTATTTTAAAGGAGAGAAGAGTCAAGTAAGCTTCATGTTTACCAAAGAATTAGATAATAAAATAATTTCCAAAGAAATTGATAAATCAAGCAACAGTAAGGGGTTGAATGTTTTATGCATAATTAAGAAATCGATACAATCAAAAGTGAAGCAGAGAATTGTTTAATGTTCGTATAAAGTAACAGGTACTCATTTTGTTTATCATTCATCCTCTAATCTTAAATACCTAGTATTAAAGTTTTTGATAAATTGAATAGCATCCTACAAATGACAATCCATGAAGGGAGATGAGTGATATTTAATGTACAAACCTGAAACAAAAAACTGTATAGCACACATAACATCACCTCATGCATACCAAGATCCAATTGTTCAATTATTGTAGGTCATCACTTGTATATCTCAAAAAGCATATATTTTATCAACACTCACACGTATCATAAAACTTATAGAGTTAGGACAACATAATTTTACATCTCTAACACACATAAAATAGTTATATAAACATTCATATTTAGCTTAATCATGAAATTACTTATATCTAAACAAACATATTAAAGGATGAATCATCTGTTGCAATATGAATTGGCTTGGATAGTTCGATAAAAAATGAAAACATAATACAAAAAATATTGAAAGTTCATCGGTGGTGCCACGGTAAGTAAGTGGATTCACCGTGGCACCCAAACATTTTGTATATAAATCGAACTTGATAAATTTATGGGTTCTTTTTATAATAGTGAAATGGTTATAAACATTTCAAGATAAGTCAAACATTTATTTTTGTTATTGACCGTAAGGAAACAATTATTAACTAACTTCAATGTTAATCTCTAACTTCTGGTCAAGTTTAGTTTAGTAGCAATGATCCTCTTCTTACCCTTAGCAAATGGACAAGTTATATTGTTATTCAATAGGTATATTGAACGTTCTAATACCAAATATCATTTTTACCCCACTTGTGAAAATGGTATTCTAACCTCACATATTCTTCATTTAATTTACGCGTAGCTATACTAATTATTTTATGTGTCTGTTACATAAATTCTACCCGACGTATCCTTAATTTCAAACATCATATTAGGATCATTTTTCTTCGTTAAATCTAACTCACAATTATTATACATTTCTTATACTAAATACTTATACCAAATGTTCATTTGGCCCTTGAGTGGGTTGTTAATATTTTCATACATTTAATGTACATAATCATAAGGATGTACGTCACTATATGATTCCCGGTATGGAAGAAAAGTTTACATAAACATTTATCCCATCCCGCGCGCTTATACTACTGGGTGTATTTTTCATCATTGTCTCAAACTAAATTTATTTCGCTATATATTGAGACTTTTATATTAATATTAAACTTGATAATAATTATAACTACAATAAATAGTATGACAATATTGAATTTTATTTGTATGAAATGTATAATCATTATATTACAGATACGAGGAAAATAAATGCAGTTCATCAACGAGTTTAGTTGGTAGTAGTAGTGGAGGAAGCAGAACAGGGGTTTGTCATAACTACGTGAGAAATGTTACGAAAAGTAAAATGACGATGTCATCAACTACTCCAGATGTTAATGAACTGACCCAATATTTGAAAACTTCATTCGATTTGATTATGTATACTAATAATAACTCGATCGATCAATGTGTTGGAATCCAAGAAACCAATTTTTCATAATTTTTCTAGGTTAGTTAATCAGGCTCTTTTTACACATATGTTTACAGTGGCAAGTGAATTTTCATTTAGTATGACCAATCTACAATACACAACTAGATGATCAAGACTGACTAGCCAAGCAATTAAAATATGTATTGTAATCAATGGCTGAACCGCGGCGGAACATAGGATTCAAGGCAAGGAATATGAAATGACAAAAAAATATGTTTGATAGACTAAGTAATATTGAACAAGATCTTACAGATGAAGCAAGATGTTAAACATATATTAATTGTTCAACCTTTAATCTCATATTCATATTATAACAACATTTATTTATATAATTACACTATGATTAAAATATATTATTAACCAAACCAGCACTTATCATGATTTTTCTATCACTTATAATAATCAAAGTATAACAACACTTGTAGTATTTATAATCAACTAAACTTATATTATTTATACTAATCACACTATAAAAAGTTATATTATAACCAAACTATAAAAATTATTTTATCACTTATAATAACCAAACTACAATGTTTGAGATACTTATAATCTATATAATCATATTATAACAATTTTTTTATTAAACAATAACAATGCTCGTAATTATATGTTAAAAATAAAGGACAAGGCTATATTGGGATCCATTTTGGTTATAATGAGACTCCAAAATCACAATTTTTTTCTGTTTATATGAATTGTCAATTTACCCTTCATATATAAAACCAAACTTGTAACCAAAAAACCAACTTTTTCTTCTTCTTCTTCTTCCCATAGCTTTTTCTCTCTAACTAAACAAAAATTATAAAAAAAACACCAAAAACCATGGATTTGAGCGATTTAAATTAAGACTTCAGCTCAAATATCAATGATTTTGGGTCAGAGGAGAATGAGCCTTTGACGGACCGTCTCTAAACCCAAGAGGAGGTATTTTTTGTGTTTTTTGAACTTTGGTGCGATTATAGCACTCTCAATGATATGAAGTGGACGAACTGTGAACACATACGTGTTTTTATTTGTCAAAATCGAGCGTAGGAAATGCTCGATTTTGATAAAATTGCGAACACACTATTAGCAACATTGTCAAAATTGGGTGTTCACCCGGTTTTGACAAACCTGCGAACGCAGTATTCGCAATTTTGTCAAAATCGGGAGTATTGAACGCCCAATTTTGACAATGTTGCAAATACTGTGTTCGCAATTTTATCAAAATTGAGAGTTCCATCTGCGAGATATTCACCAGTTAGTTTTGTTTTTCTATGTATGCTTATTAGGTGGTGGGTTTAATTAAAATTAAAGATGTTTTTTATATAATTTTCATAAACCATTTGTAGGGACCGGACCAACCGCCATGTTCGATGGCTGATTACACGAAAATATTTAGTACGAACACTTTGTACACCAAACTCGGTTTGATTCTATAGGTCGAATCCGAAAGCATAAAACTAGGATTCATTGTGTTGCGTAGTAAAGACGACCATGGTAGAAAAAAGTATGAAAACTTCTATGATGTATTTTAGGTGCGAGAGGCACGACGTTTAGACACCTAACCCCAAACCGGGGTATGTTCATAAACGTCGAGAATGTACATCCAAAAAATGCGGGTGTCCATTCTATTTAAGGGGAAAACCGGTCTTAGAGCTACCCAGTTAAGGGAAATTGATAGTGCTAAACGGGAAACACAACCACAAAACGTTTTACACTTGGATGGTCAGTCACGAGCCGGTAGACTAAAAGTAGAAGAAAATCTGCTTGTTCGTAGTCAAACGGAATTTGGTTGTTGACCAAGAGAGATATACTGGATTTTGAAGATTAAAGACCCATAAAAGGTATCTAGCATGCGCACGATATACAACATGCGACAAAAACATGATTTTGTTGATAAAACGGGCAAGACTCAAATACAATACTTGTTTTGTCAGTTAAAAGAACACGATTACGATGTTTGGGAGCGAACTTGCGAAGCAACAGATGAGATCCTCGAGTTGTTTTTTGCACATCCTAAAAGTATCAATTTCATGCGCAGTTTTCCTCAAGTTCTTATAATGGATAACACGTATAAGACTACAAAGTATAAGATGCATTTTCTAGAAATAGTTGGCCAAACTTCGAAACAAAAGTTGTTTTGTGTGGGTTTTGTTTTTTAGCTCCGAGAAACAAGAGAACTATACTTGGGAATTGAGCATTCTAAAGAATTTTTTGACGAACAACATGTGTGCATTGCATAACATTATTGTCACCGACAGAGAGTTGGATTTAATGAACGTTATCGATGATATATTTTCGGATGCCACTCATATGCTATGCACTTGGCATATTAGTAGGAACATTAACTTTTACGCTAAGAAATTTTTACAGAATTCGGTCATGGACGATGAGTTCGTCGAATATTATCAAAGGGTTGCCTATTCCGCCACGCTCGAAGTTATAACAAAAACCTTGCCGAGTTACACCACATGTATTCATATTGTCTAATGGTTGTCGAGTACGTGATGAAGCAATAGATAGTCGATTATAGACACAAATTTCTCAATATCCACACGAACAAATTTAAACATTTGGGCAATCAAACTAGCAATCGGTGAGTTATATTACCATCTGCATACATTAGTTTTAATATTAAGTGTTAGACTTCTAATTTATTTTATCTTACGTTATAGGGCGGAGAGTGCTCACTCGAGCCTCAAACAGGGAATCGGTAGTATTCTATGGACGTGTGAGAAATTTTGGAGATATGTTCATGCATTGTTTATCGCTCAACACTCTAACATTTTCAAATCCTTCGAGCATAGTAGGTATCGTCCAAGAAACTCAACTATGGGGGTTAATAAATCTATCTATAAGGACATCAAAGGTGAACTTTCATGTACAACTATAGAATTAATAGAGATAAATCTTGCAACGGCCTTGAAAATATGGTTTACTCCCGAAATGTATGGTTGTGTTATTAGTGGTTTGGTTTATTTTAGGCTGGGGTAATTTGTAAAATTTTTTGTGAAATATTTTGAGTGTTAAATGTTTAGTGTATAAAGTAGTGAGAGAATTGAGTAGCCTGGTTGTATTAAATGTTCATTACCCTAATTAATGAGAGTGGTTGGTGTATTTATACTCTTAATTAAGGACACATGGGCTTACAGGCCCAGTTATGAAACCGGGTCAAGTTTAAGGATCCATTAGTCTTTTAAGTTGATTAGCAAATAGCTTAGTCAAAAGGTATTAAGTGTTTTTACTTTTGTCCTGTTCAGATAATTTAGTGACATGTCATTGTCCGAATTACCCCTGTCCGGATTATGCAGTGGGTTGTGTTTATATATTCCAAACTCATCAGTAGCCCATTTTTTAGGCCTTGCCAAATATCTTTGGTAGGACTAAAAAATACACTAAGCCAGTAATGACTTTGTCCGATCTGCATGTGCGGTCCGTACTAGGAAGTTTGTTTTCATCATTAACTCAGTTCGAAGTCTGTGGGACACGTATCAATATCTGGTTCGACCTACAAGCCGTTATTCTTCCTAGATTGGCGCACCCACTAAGTCTAGAAAGTTACCTAGGCATTTACTCCTTCATACGTTTGCGCAGCCTTTAATCATTGCAAAACCCTCTTCAACTTCCCCTAGGTAACTGTTACTTTTTTACCATTATATAAATTCTCTTTCACTATTTCATTGTCTTCATCACTCAAATCTTTTCTAGAGAGATTTTCACTCATACCTTCAACTTGTTCTTGAGAGGTTTTATGTTCAAAGCTTGAAACGCATTTGTTAAAGGTGGTTGGTTAAACTTGTCAGAGTTAGAAAGAGAGAAAAAAGTAGAAAGAAAGAATCGCAGTGTTGCCGGTCTCTCAGTTTCTCCAAGTGAGAAATCTAGTGAACCAACTCAAGAAGCTGATCAAGGATCATCCTCTTCGAGAAACCCCTGGCCCAGACAATTATTCAAACCCAGCCTTTCATCTCTTCCCTCAGGCTCTTCTATTCAAGAGTCTCAACCCTCTGTTGTGAAAGAAAAAGTTGTTTCAAGTATCAGAAAACCTTCCCCCTTCATAGCCATGGATTTTGATGCTGAGAAGTCTCCGGAGAAGTCAACCTCTTGCCGGATGACCCATCTAACTAAAGCCCAAACTACTGCTTCACTGCCAAATCCCTCCGGATCGGAGGCATCTAAAGCAACCTCAAGAGACAAGCCCTCCGGATCGGAGGCATCTAAAGTAGCCCCAAGGGCCAAGCCCTCCAGATACCTACCTCAACCGGACACCAGGCCTTTAGAGGCAACAGGTGCTCAACCATCCGAACAACCTTCGGTGCCAGAAACTAATTCCTATCCATCCAAGGCAACTGATAAACTTTCCACACTGATAGAAGAAGTAATGGAAGATAGTATTGACGAGGCTCCCTTTGAAACTGAGGCATCAGGTCAAATGGGGGATGTTGCTTCCGATAAGAAGGGAAAAAGCAAATTCAAGGTTTGTTTAACGCATCCCGAGCTTCCGGGGTGTCTAGATGGCAAAGTAGGCCCTTGCTTCAAAAATTTTAGTGTCAAATACTTGTTGGCTCTACAAAATATAAACTGCATCTACACCCACACTGCTGAGTTGTGCCGGATCCGGACAAAATGGGGGATTCCAGAATCAGTGAAGGTAATGATACATATCACTCCGGAGACTCCTATGGACTGCAAGCTCAACGAAGTGGTGATTTTCACCGAAGTTCTAAACTGGGGACTTCGGTTTCCATTAGACCCAGAAATCATCAGGTACTTCCACCTAGTTAAACTCTGCCCAAGCCAGCTAAGCTCAAATGCCTGGTATTCTCTCTTTGCTTTCATAATGGCATCAAGGTTGTCAAAAATCCCACTCCCAATGGAGTAGTTTGTTGTTGTGGCAAGCTTATGCAAGAATAATCAGATTTCATTCTACCATCACAATATGGGGAACAAGTTCAAAGTGGTAGATGACTTGCTGGAGTCCGAGAAAAACTGGAGGACACAGTTTCTCTTTGTCTGTGGGACATGGTAGAACGGTAAGAAGATAAAGGCCAACACCAATCCCATCATGCTGACTAGCAAGTGGAAAAGTACCGGTGAGTTTCTTTCTTATCTTTGTCTCTCATACTTTTCTTTTTAAATCATAAGTGTTCCCCTTCTCATTAATTTTCACTTATTTTTTAGTGATACCGAAGGAGTTTACCGGACACCTAGAGAAGGGTCAAAATACTTGTGCAAAGCTTAATGCATGGGATACGGAGCATTGGGGGAATGCCTTCCACAGCTGCTTTACATCGAGCAATTTTGTGAGATCTCATCTGTGGAACATCACAAATCGGAGGGACCTCTTATGGGAAGAGCTAACTATACCGCCTCCTCTTGGTGTAATTCTCAAATGAACAGAGGCCAAGGATGGTAAATTGGTCTTACCTTCCAGAGCAAAATCTCCCAGCATGATGAAGAATAAAAAGAAGAATGCTGCAACAGAGTTGACTCAAACAGCCACAGAGGGGACTGGTTCGGGGAACCAAAGGGGAATCACCGATGCTCTGCTCAAAATGGTAGAGGCTGAAACAATAAGGGAGGCAAGAGAGTCTCAACCCAACAAAGCCTCCCAAGAAAAACTAGAACAGAAGGGCCAGCTGTGACGAGAAGGCTGCCAAAAAGACGAATGTCACCTTAGGAGAAGAAATAATTTTTTGCCCTTCGGAGACTCTACCTCCACCAGCCCCTGTTGATCCTATTTTACAAGAGAAAATCCCAACATGTCTGCAGTCCGAAGAGGTTGTTGGGGGAGGGAGTGAAGAAGTGGAAATTAGTGCCCTTCAAGACATTGATTTATACTTTAATGATTCTGAGAAGGATGATTTCGCAAGTCCTTACCGTCCCTCCAGCTCTGCTAACATGGTGACCTTCAATGGTAAGTCTTTCTCCGTCTCCAGATAGCAAGATGTTCTGAGCCATTCCCTTTTTGGTTACATCCAGCCAGTACTTGACTTGGAGAGACAAGTGAAAAGCCATACCACTCTCATCAATTCCCTCACCACTGACAAGGAATCTCTATCAACCAACATTCTCAATGCCAATCAGAGTATAGAAGAACTGAAGAAGGAATCTCTATCAACCAAGTTGACCACTTGGAGACTGCTAGAACTGAGCTCCAAACTAAGTACTCTGGCCTAGAAAAGGATCTCACAATATTAAAGGAGGACCTAGAGACCAAAGATGGTGTCATCCAAACCCTATCCGATGAGAATACGTTATTAATAGGTACTGTGTCGAAGATGGTCAAGGAGAAAGAAGATTTGGTGAAGCAGCAGGAAAAAGCTATTCAGGCACGTATTGATAAATATACCAATGAATTGATATATTCCCTAGAGAAAAGATATGATGAAGTCAGGTCTGACATGGTGTTGCTCTTCTATGATAATTTTCCGAAGAGGACCCTCGGTCCTTTATGGAAATATGTAGAATATGACGACATCCCATTTCACACTCTAGAAGATTGTGATAAGTGCAACTAATCCAGTGGAATTGATTCCACTACTGATGATGAAGAGGTAACTGGTGAGAGTTCAAGTGCTGAACTCAGAAGTCCCAAGAAAGGTGGTGGTGAAGGAAAATCTGAAGTGAACAAGCCCTAAGGTTTAATCATATTTTTGTTTTTCCTATTTCATATTTGTTGAATAGTTAAAGTCCTTGGAGGGCCAAGGCACATTTTGTAATGTTATTCGGTTAGAGTCCAAATAAGTCTTTTAAAATACTTAAATTCCTTAGATGGCCAAGGCATATTTTGTTTTGTTGTTCGGTTTTAATCCGAACAAATTTAATTCATCAAACCTTTTTTTATTTAATATTTTCTTTCCTTTAAATTTTTCATAGCTAATGTTTAAGTATCCCTTAGTATTTCAGAAGTATTATAGTGAGAGTGTTTAATTTCTCCGATGACATGTATTTAATAGTCATCACCTAACCAAGTTTATCCGATCTACTTAGAGATTTAACGTGTTGAACCAGTGATTTGTACTTGAATTGAATTGTAGTAAAACCACACCGGATGTTTTAAGAAGGCATCACATTTTATTGAATGAAAAAACCGGACACCTCATTAAAACCTCCCCGCGCCACCAGGGCACTAAGAGTATGCCCCCTAATATTTACATTGATAACTAACAAGTAAATATTTACACAAATTTTATTCTAAATGTTAGGAATATGGGGTCCGGTCCGCATATTCCTCCTCCGTATATAAGTAAGAACACAACTGATCTCAACACTAGTATGATATTGTCCGCTTTGGCACCCGAAGGCCCTCACGGCTTTGCATTTGGTCCACTACCAAAAGGCCTCATACTAGTTGAGGTATGTTCTTACTTATATACCATTGATCCTTCCCATGTTTAACCGATGTGGGATGTGGGACTTTGGTCGCCATTCTAACAAATCCTCCTCTCGAACAAAGTACCACTTTAGCCTCCTCTCAATTGACTTTCATCCGCCCACTCTAATCAGGTTGGAAGACTACCTGACCATAGAGGCACTACGGATGTTACTGCTCACCTCCTATTAGACCACTTTGTCTTGTTCCTTAGCGCCACTCCTCACTCCAATCAAGTACCACCGCTTGATGAGCCACGTGCACTCTAAACTAGGATCTCTAGAGCAGATCACATTAAGCATGGCGTATAACTTCTTCATGTTCGACCTCCTGAGAATTTTACCACCATCGCGTTCCGTCTGGGCCTGAATATAACCTGAGATGTTCAATATTCCATGGGTGCTTCAAAATCCTTCTTTATTTGTCCTGAAGCCTATACGTCCCATGTTTAAGTTTTTCGGAGACCTCATAGGGGCTTTCCGAATTCGGAGCCAGCTTACCGAACTACTTCTCCTTGGTGTGTAAGAAACCGTTTCTCAAAACTTTATCATTTATTTGGGAAATCTCTTCTCTTGACCTTGGAAGCATATCTACTCATTATCAAGCCCGTGTAGTGGGTTGTTCTTAAGTGAGCTTTAACCCTTCTTTCGTCTATTAAGTCCAAGTGATTCATAATTGCTATCTCATTAGCTTGTTCGGAATAGTTATAGACCCATTATGATGGCAGGCTAGCTTCTATGGGGGTAATGGCATCCATCTCATACACCAAAGCAAAAGGAGATTCTTGTGTAGCAACCTGAGGAGTCGTTCCGTATGCCCACAACACTTCTAATAAATAGCTTGGCCACTTCCCTACAGCTCCTTCTAGATTCTTTTTTAATCCGGACAAAATGGTTTTGTTGGCAACTTCAACCTGGCCGTTTTCTTGTGGATGGAAAGGAGAAGAAAAATAGTGTTGAATGCCTCTAGAAGCACAATAATACTCCATATCCTTGTTATCAAACTATGGCCCATTATATGTGGTAATCTTTTGAGGAATCCCAACAACATATATTAGATAAGATAAATTTAATGACAGACTTCAAAGTGGTTCCTGCCAAAGGAGCTGCCTCTATCCACTTGGAGAAGTAATCAATAGCAACTATAATAGTTCTGCACCCTCCGGACACCATCGGCATAGGCCCAACTAAATCCAATCCCCAACGAGCAAAAGGAATTGGCTCAGAAATTGACTTCATAGGTATTGCTGGCACATGAATTTCGTTGTCATACCTTTGACATGGATCACGCTTCTTTACCATTTCTTTCGCATCTGCCATTATGGATGGCCAATAGTACCCAGCCAACAATACCCTTTGGGTTAGTGCCCTATAGCCACAATGTGTTGATCCTTCTCCATCGTAGTGTTCGGATAAAACGACTTGATATTCTTCAATCTCCAAACAACGCAGGAGAGGTCTACTGAAATAGTTTTTATAGAGAACTTCCCTTATGATAAAAAAAACGCGAGCCGTGTGTTTTATTTTTCTTGCCATAGCTTTATTCGGAGGCAAAGCCCCATCAGAAATATATTGAATAAGGGAAAATCTCCAATATTTAGGTTGAACTACTTATATACTCAAGCTTTCCTCCTTTCATTGTTTTGATTTGATTGTATGGATGGGCATTCTAGTATATGAATCTAAGGGTATGACTCAGAATATGTTATAGTTGCCAAGGAATCTACCAGTGTATTTTCTAACCTAGGAATATGCTCATAACAAACACTTTTGAAGTTGGCTGCCACCTTTTTCAGGATGAGTAAGTATTTGATCAGCTGCTCCTTCTTGGCCTCAGACTGACCTTGAATATGATGGATAAGAAGTTGGGAATCACTCATCAACCTAACTATTTTAGCCCCACATAGGAAAGCCAATTGAGACCAGCTATACCCGGTTCATATTCGGACTTAGAGGCCCTGAATCCAAAGCATATAGCGTGGTACATTTTATCACCATACGTAGAGGTTAGGAAAATTCCAGCTCCACAACTCATTGTGCTTGATCCACCATCAGTCCGGACTATCCACTCTTTCTTGGCTTTTCTTTTTTAAGTTTGTTTAGAGCTCATGTCCGAATGGAATTCTACCAGGAAATCAGCAACCGATTGAGCTTTGATAGTAGTTCGTGGGGAAAAATCAATGTCATAATCACCCAACTCTACTGGACACTTGGTCATCCTGCTTGAAATGTCTACCTTCTGAAGAACATTTTTCAATGGGAAAGACGTCCGGACAATGATCGAATGAGACTGAAAATACAACCTCATTTTTCTTGCTGCAATTACTAAGGCTAGTGTCAAGTTTTCAAGCTTCAAGTACCTTTTCTCAGCATATATCAGAATTTTGCTGATGTAGTACACCGGGCGTGGGTAGTTGTCCACTTCCCTCACTAATACTGCGCTTATAGCATATTCTGACACAGCCAAGTATACGTAGAGTTTTTCTCCTTGAATGGGTTTAAAAAAAGTTTTTGGTGAAGATAAGTGTTTCTTTATTTCAACAAAAGCTTGGCTGCACTGTGGAGACCAATTAAAATCTTTAGCATTTTTCAAGGTTTGGAAAAATGGAGCACACTTATCTGAAGACCTTGAAATAAAATGATTCAAGGCTGCCAACCTTATAGTGAGTCTCTGTAACTCTTTAATATTCCGAGGAGGATCCATTTATAGTAGAGTATTAAGCTTATCAGGATCGGGTTGTATCCCTTTCTCACTTATCACATACCCCAAAAAGTTTCAGGATCGAACTCCAAAGACACATTTTTTTAGATTTAGTTTCAAATTCAGAACTGCCAAATTACCAAATATCTTTTGAAGGTCAATTATGTGCAAATCCTCCTCCAAGATTTTAACCATGATGGCATCTATCTATACCTCCATATTTCTGCCAATCTTACTAGCGAATGTTTTGTTCACCAACCTCTGATAAGTTGTCCCATCATTTTTTAACCCAAAAAGACATCACTTTGTAACAATGGACAACTCTATCTGTGATAAAGGTAGTATAATCTTGGTCCTTCGGATCCATCTGTATCTGGTTGTACCCAGAGAAAGCATCCATGAAGGACAACAACTTGTTTCTAGACGTTGAGTCTACCAACTGATCTATCCGTGGGACTGGATAAAGATCTTTTGGGCAAGCCCTGTTGAGGTCAGTAAAATCAATATACATATGTCATTTCCCGTTATTTTTCTTGACCAACACCGGATTGGCAGTCCATAAAGGATACTGGGATTCCATTATGTTCCCCATCTTGGTAAGTCGATCCACTTTTTGGACTATTACATCAGCTTTCTCCTTAGAGAAGGCTCTCTTTTTCTGCACAACAGGTGCAACATCATTCCAGATTGATAGTTTGTGTGAGATAAAGCTTGCAGGTACTCCGGTTACATCACCATTTCACCAAGCGAAGACATGTTGGAGCCATCTTGGAGCCAACCTTGATACTTATACCCTCTGCCATGGAGTGGATTTCAATCTCTTCCACTGGTATTATAACACTATGGGCCTCTCTGGGGTCATCAATCTCACCCTCTCCCTCAGAAGGCCCCAGTAACTGCTACTATTCATTAATCCCAACCGCTCCCAAAGTTTTAGGAGCAAGTGCATTTGCATAGCACTCCCTTACTATCTTCTGACTACTTCAGACAACACCCATGTTCCCTTGAACTGCATACTTCAAACACTAGTGGACTGATGAGGCCACAACATGCATTCTAGAGAGCCAGGACCTCCCAAATATTGCATTATAACATGTGGGGAAATCTACCAAAACAAATAACACCCTGACCAGATTTTTAAAATTCCCATTTCCCAACAACACCCTTTCCTCAAAGTCCCCAATTACATCCGCAGAACTTCATGTGAAGCCCACAATGGTTATATTTGACTGTTGAATAACGGCTGGATTTTTCATCTGCTTGTAGGAGCTCAAGAAGAGGATGTTTTCTGAACTGCATGTGTTTATCAGAATTTGTCGGATATCATTGCCCCAATAGATGCTCCTATTACCACAGCATCCTCATGAGGCCCAACAATATTTCTTAAATCATCCTCATCAAAAATTATAAATGGAAAATGGGGTTGGCATTGATAAGAAGACATGCCCCCTTCCAACTGAGTAGCCATATTATGAACATGCCTCTTTCTCGATGAAAGAGTGGGCGCTGTCATGGTATCTCTTCTAAAGATGGTGAGTGACTCAAAGAAATTGATAAATCTAGACACCATCTTGGTCTGCTCTGTTATGATCCCCGCTTTATTCCGAGTTGGATCAGGTTCCAAATACTCATAATCAACATCAAAGATTTCAAGGATCATCATTGCCCCTTCTTCAGCAGATGTTCCCACATTGTTTGTAGGGCCTGTCCGAGGAGCATTGTCATGCCTGTTTCCACCTCTTCTTTTGACATAGGCTCCAAGCTTGCCTCTTTCAATAAGATTCTGCACTTCTTGTTTCAGGGCTATGTAGTCTTGAGTATTATGACCTATATCATTGTGATATTGGCAAAAGTAAGTATTTCGACTCTCTTTAGGGGACTGCAGTGTTGCTGGTTTTCGGAAATGAACTTCCTTCTTGGTCTTGTCATATATTGTGGCTACATTATCTTTCAACTCTGCAAACCACTCCGGTTGAACCCAGTGACCTCTTTTACTCCTTGATTGTTGGCTCTGAGATTGATTCTGGTTGGACTGAGTCTGTTTAGCCCTGTTGGACCTTTGTCCGGTCTCCTTAGCCTTATATTTGGGCTGGTTTTGAGCTGTTGTGATGGACCTCACCTGACGGTTCACCCTGGTTTTCTTGGTTTCATCCACATTAATTTGCTTTCCCACCTGATTTAATAAGCCTCCCCAAGTCATGGTTTTCTTCCTGGTTACCGAATCGGCCAGATTCCCAGGGCTCAACCCTTGTCTTAAGGAAGCAATTGCCACTTGTTCAAAGCAATCAGCTAACCCGTTCTTGGTATTCAAGAACCGACTTTCCTTTAAGGACTCATTTGGCTCTTGGGCATAATAGATGATAGTATCTTCATTGCCCTTCACCTCCTTACTTCCTACAAATTTCCTTCGGAAGGCAACCCAGAATGTATCAAAGTTTCTGATACATCCTTGGGGTAAATATGTGTACCACTTAAGAACAGTTCGCGTAAAAGATTGAGAGAAGGCTCTACACAGAAGTTTGTCATCATCATCGAAATTCATCATTAAGCTTTTAAACTGCTCCCGATGGTTGTCTGGATCCTTACTTCCATCATACTTCTTCATCTTGGAGTTGTCAAACCTTTTGGGTAGGTTTCCGGACAGTATTTTGGCAGATAAAGGTGACTGTCTCCAATTCTTATTACGACTGAAGACTGTGTCTTCATTAGGCGTTGCAAAAATACCTGGTTCGGTCTGAAAAGCAAATGGATCGATCAGCAACTGATCAACATGCCTGTGGTTGTGGGTGTGAGATAACCTTTTTCCCAGATGCATTTTAAGCCTCACATGCCTATCTCTCTTTCTTGAATATTTTTTAACTAGTTTATGTTTCTTTCTGGACCTCCATTCATCACTGCTTGATGACAAAGACTCCTCAAGCTCAGCCCCGTTCGAAGAGCTGCTGGAGGACTCAGAATCTGAACTTTCAACCGGCTTAGGCCGGTGAGTCTTCTTAGAACTAACATGGGTCATATTTAACTCAAATGAGTCTTTCCTGATAGATCATTCTCTCTAGGGTTGTCAGTATGATGAATAGCTGACGTCCTTGAATTTTCCCTTCTACCATTTTCTGCTTGTTTTATGGCCCTTAACGCCTCTATTTCTGCTCTCAACTTGTCTCGCTCTTCGATAGTGTATTCCTTGTTTTCCCCAACTACTTCCACCATAGGTGGTGGAGTTCCCTGCTCGTTTGGATCCATCCGAACTAGTCTTTTTTATTGGTTTTGAATGCAAGATTTAGGCACCCTTTGCCCACTGTGGTCGCCAATTTGGTTTGGTTTATTTTGGGCTGGGGGTAATTTTGTGACGTATTTTGAGTGTTAAGTGTTTAGTGTATAAAGTAATGAGAGAATTGAGCAACCTGGTTGTATTAAATGTTCATTACCCTCATTAATGAGAATGGTTGGGGGTATTTATACTCTTAATTAAGGACCTATGGGCTTACAGGTCAAGTTATAAAACCGGATCAAGTTTAAGGACCCATTCATCTTTTAATTTGATTAGAAAATAGCTTAGTCAAAAGGTATTAAGTGTTTTTACTTTTATCATGTTCGGATAATTTAGTGGCATGTCATTGTCTAAATTACCCATGTTCGGATTATGTAGTGGGTTGTGTCTGGATATTCCGAACTCATCAATTAGGAAAACTCATAATTTGCCATGTGCATGCGAGTTAGCTTTGATTTATAAAGAAGGAAAAGTGATTTAAAAAATGCATATGATGTTTATTGGAGTACGTTAAAGATTAAAGCTAAGGATGAGGTTGGTACCGAAGACGAGCTCACGAGAAAACTCTTCTTAATAGATAGCACCATCCGTGGTTAATGTGCATACGTCCAAGATCATATCATAAATAGGATGATTCAAATCCTAGATGCCGCTAGAAGTCATGTTTTGGAACCTGAGGAGCCGACTGTCACTAAAGGTAGGAAAAAAGCCGGTCGAGACAAATCGACTAAACTGGACCCATCCGAGTGGGAATACAATGGTAGTCTAGGCGCTAGCAATCGCGGTACGATAGGTAGCTCGGCCGCCTCGGTAGCTAATAAAACATTTTTAGTACCAAAAGACAAAATGAAAGAGAAAGCGAAAACCAAGGCTCAACCCAAGAAGGAGAGAGTGACTCGATCGAAAAAATAATTGAAGGACAAAGAATTTAGCGGCTACGAGAGTTGGTTTCCCAACTATTTTCATAAGTACATTTCCAACGTCGAAGACGCGTCTCTCGATGGTAATTGCAGATTTCGGGCTGTTTCTTTAACGGTCTATGGTAAATTCGATTTATGGGACCAAGTTAGACAGGATTTGATCGGCAAATTGGAAAATCAACGCGATCTATGGGAGAGAGTGTTTGATAGTTCACAACATGTAGATAACCTAATCAAAAGGTCGGACGTTTTGTATGGTAACGGTAGTCGGCATTGGATGACGTTACCCGACTACGGCTTAGTGATAGCCGCAAAATACCCGTGTATCGTATACCACATATCGCTCTACCAATCCTACACGTATCTACCTCTACGCGGTGTGCCTCCTCGATCGTGTCCTAACATGGAAATTGGTGTGGGTTTCGTACACGGTAACCATTTCGTGAAAGTAAATATACCAATGAATCCTTTAAAATTATATCTAATTTTGTGACTAAATATTTATCTTAGTTTTCTTTGTGTAGGTTGTGTTGAATGGACCACTTCTAGAAATCTGTCCTACTTGGTTTTCGTTTCGCACCGAAGAAGCTGTAACTGGTTGGGCAATACCGCTCGACAAACGATTCAACAAACATAACCAAATCAAGCCCGCCCAAACTTTGATCGCACGCGAAGCACCACCACATGTCCATGAATTGGCTGAACACTCATGATTTGTTGATGCATCCGTATTTTTTTTCCTTTCGTAATTATGAATACTTTATTTGAATTTCCTAATGGTTTGTAATCTATACTACCACGATTTGTTTATTTCGAAAATTCTATTTTCGTCATTATTACAAATATTAGTTTTGTTTTTAATCATCTTAACTTACATCTTTCAGTTTCATCAAAAATTACGGAATAAAAATTACCATAATTCGGTACAGTGGCAAATTCGCGAACACATAGTGTTTGATTTTGTCAAAATTGAGCACACACAACGCTATAATTTGTCAAAATTGTAAGCGATGTGCTCGCAAATTTGAAAAAATCAAACACTCTGTGTGCGCGGGTTTGGCTAAAATGCAAACTCCATATACGCGAATGCCTCAGGAAATTATCCCATTTATCATTTTTGTAAGTTCCCGAGTTTGAAACTCATTTTTTTACCAATATTATACATTAGTCATTTTCATTGAATGATGTAAAATTTAGAAAAAAAAACAACTTCCAAAATTTGGTAAAAAAACACCTTCAAAGTAAGCTTTAAACTGCGATAAAAGTACATTAGAAATCAAAAAAAAAAAATTAAAACAACATTGACGGATATTCATACTGAAACAAAAGCTTGATAAAACGTCAACTCAAACAACAACTAGCAAAATAATTTTCAACTCCTAATATTTTAGTATCCTTGATGGTATCAATATCGGAATGGACATTATCCAGGTGGCCCTCAGTTATAGTATTCGTCGGCTAGCAGTTGAACCAGTTGAACGCAACATGATGTTCCATCTCGTTGAGGTCTGAAACCAGATGTACACGAAACTTCACCGGAACGGACCACTTCGCTTTCACCTCATCCAAGCGCCTTGAAATTTCAGGCGGCTGGACTCCATCCATGCCGAATAGGAAGTACATCTGGCACAGTATTCCTACCCAATATTGTTTACCCCACTCTAATTGGTTTGTTGTACCAACTTTGATCGATGCTTTCATAAGATATTCTTCTTCCAACTCAATCCAAAGAGACATATCTGTAGTATTTTTTGCATTGTATTTGTTAATGTTTGGAGTCTCTATATATTAATAATTTTATCTCTAGATAAATTAAATCAAGTAGACCAATCAATACATTGCACATGTAGGATAAGGATAACGTAATCCAAACAGACCAATAATATTGTGACACCTAATAGATACAAAAGTACACACATCTCGATGAGTATTATTATAACCCGTGTGGGTTAGATGGGGTCTCATTATAGCATAGGGTGAAAGTCCATTCTAAAAGGTATGGATATCACTCAAATGGGACCCTATAAAAAAATCAACGCCCACCAAAATTGACTCCCCGCTTATAAAAAAGAACATAAAATCTAGTAAAGTAAGACATCCGCCAGACATTTACAACCCAAAAATTAAAAAATCAAACACTTTTACAGATGGAGTTTACGGCTGACGAAGACTACCATATGCTTCAAACAGTTAAGGTTGCCCACTCAGAGATGGGAAGATACTAGCGATGCGTTTTTTGAGCATAGGATTATAGCAAGAGGGGTGGATGATGTTGAATACAAACTAAGATATGAGTAAGTATTTTACTTTTTTCGTTTGTGTTTCAAGTTTTCATGTTTCTTTAACTTGTTGTTTGAAGTTGTAATTTTCTTATTAGTTGTTTTAGTTTTTCTGTTTTTCTGTTTTTTCAGTATGTTGGATGGTATGTTGTACGCACCTATTTGAATTAAAAATTTAGTTTTTGTTTTTGTTTTGTTCTAGTATCATAAGATATAAATAAAAGGAAAACATAAACACAACAACAATATCATATAATGTTTGTCAATAACACGATCAACCTAGCCAACATTAAAGCATTAAAACAAAAACATTGGAAAATATAAAAACAACAACACAATAACAATCAATAAACGACACATAAAAAACATAAAACAACGCCAACATAGAATCTAGTAGTCGGAGTCGTAACCAGTGTTGTCTTCAACATCGGTGTCGTCGACAATATCTGCATCCATACATGCAATGCTATCCTACAGATACAGTATCATATCCTTAGTAATGAAATCGTAGACCGTCATGTTCCACACATGTTTTGATTATTTCATAATTTTAAATGGGAGGAACATCAAACGCTCAAGCAGTTAGATAGCTAAATACATTGTTTTCAGTTCCTCACGGTTACGCACTATGTAACTAGTTTCCCCCGCTATACCTTAATTGAAATACATTCTACACAAGACACGTTTGAAGAAAGCATCTCTCGAGTCTTCGGACATCTCTTGAAGGACAACCTTCACTGCATGAACCAAATGGTAGTCTTCAGCCATACTAAAATTCGTCAATAGTATCCTGGTTTTTATATTTGTCTGTTATTATTGCCAAATGTTTGTTGGCGCAAAGTTGGGTATACGTCGAGTGATTATAGCGGAAGTTTTACTTATTGACTTCAGATAGCGAATCCGAGTAGACCATTTAATAAACAACACTTGTAAGATAAGAATAACGTAAACCAAGTAGACCAATAATTGTGTGACACCTAATACTTACAAACGTATAGACATCTTGTTCAGCATTAATAGGGGTCTCATTATAGCGGAGGTTATATTATTATGGGTCTCACTATAACGAGACCTAATATCAACTTCCGCCAAATGGGACTCCCGCCAAATGATGCTCTCGTCAGAATCAAGTCCCACCTAAATTGGCAACCACCTATAAAATAACATGTAATATCATGTAACATGACAAAAAAACAAAAAAAAAACATAAATACTTTTACACATGGAGTTTACGCCCGACGAAGACTACCATATGCTTCAGGAGGTGAAGGTTGTCAGCCGAGAGATGGGGGAAGATACCAGCGATGCATTTTTTGAGTGTGTCTTGTGTATGATATATTTCAACTACGGCCGTTTAGGAACAAGAGGTCTTGTTGTACACAACTGTGATGAAATCAGACGTCGGTACCTTTCTGTCAAACCGCTCCAGCTTTTGTTTTTTTTCCACTTAAAATTAAGCAAGAAGCGGCTACCGCCTGGAACATGATTGTGGTGGACTACATCATTACGGATATGGTAGCGTATCTTGAGGATATGACTGCGGAAAGGGATGAGGGGGATAATTCTGAAAGACAACATGGAATACAACTTCGACGATTGAGCATCCTGATTTATTTCATTCTGTTTTGAGTTTGCATGCTTTCCTAAGTTGTTTTCTGATTATTGTTTGGTTCTTAAGTTTTTTGTGTTCAACTATCCTACTATGTACGCAGGTTTTTTCGTGAAATTTTATGTACGCAGGCTTTTCAAGTGAAATTTTAACTATGTGGGTTTGATTGTTATTTTATTTTATAATTTAGAATTTAGTAATGTAAACAAAAACTAAAAACTAAAATTGAGAATAAAAACATCAATCACAAAAAATTCAAAATAACTAACAAAAACATAAAAACTAAAACTAAAACAACAACCAAAGCCAAAACATAAGATAGTATATCCATCAATCACTCACGCGATACAAATCATAAGTAGTCATATAATACAAATCCACTCAACCAGACACGCGGTACCAGTGCACCAAAAGCGAACACTCATGCATCTCTCGAGGCATCTCCTCCATATTCAGCTCGTCCACTCTAGAATATCCATCAATCACATGATCAACCAAGTCAAACAGTCGTACCTCTAAAGTTATCGCTCTCTGGGTCTCTGGAACATGTGCACCGCATGACTCGCACGTAGTATCAATCAGGGTACACCATAGGTGGTTCTGGATCCATACATCGTACAGAGAGGGCGTACTAGGACCGCCTATAACATATGTGTCACCATGAATCCTCGGATCAACGACGTGCGACTAACATAAGCTCCATGTAGCCTCATCCCACGAATAGTGCGTGTTGTCACGCCGCCTCCTGTCTGCTGGTAAAATAGGTCGTATCCCCGGTGGTATATCATGAATATGCCCAAACTGACAATCGACCCGCAATGGATAATACGCCTCAACTATGTCAAACGCCTTCAGCGTATGGTCTATCCAGGCTACAACGCAGAAAAAGAAATGCTCGCGTATATGTATGTAAGGCATGAACCAGACCTACACCATAATTAAAAAATGATTGTATCAACGTTAAGTAATAAAAAAAATAACTAATAAATAAAAAACAAATCCTCGTAACTTACATTGTGCTCCATGAATGAAGACAGTAAATGGCGGATGTTGATACGAGTCTCATCATCCGCGCTATAAGGTGGAGGTACGTATTTGCACATAGTAAGCATACAAGGCTCGTAAAGCATGTTGACTATAGTCGAGAAAGGGAGAGAGGGAGTGATCGTATATCCACGTCTCTAACATGGCAACAAAACCAGTTATCCCTAACGTGTTGTGTATGGACGACTTCCCTAGATGGTGATACATCTGAGCTAATAAATGTTGGCCCTAGTTATATCTAACAGATATCCTATACCACTCTACAAACTCCAAGTAATCTAACGATATACTGTTCTCCGTTTTGTTCGTCACAACACAATAACCTAACATGTGGAGCAAATAACCCCTAGTGACAGATTCTACCATAGCATCAGACATTGTGTCATCCATCATATAGGGCTGGATGTACTACTCACATAAAAACTGTAACCGCACAGATCTAGAAGCCTCCCCCCTTGTTGTTCGCTAACTCGTCCTAAAAGCATCCACGGGTATACCTAGTGAACTAGAATATCATGCTAAACGTTGTCCAACACTAGGAAAAGACTTAATCACAAAATCATCACCTCAAATTGAAAACAACACATTGTTATATGCTTAAATGCAAGACAAAAACTAGCGAGATGAATGTGCAAGTCAATTCGGAGTCGGAAATGCTCAATTAAATATATAAGGGAAAATCGTGAGCAGCCCCTGCCTAATTTTGGGAAAATCGCGAACACAGTATCCGCAATTTGCCCAAAATTGGGCAGGGTTGTTCGCAAATCGACAAGCAAATTTACGAACAGCCAACTCCCAATTTTGGTAAATTGTGAGTACTCGCGATTAACCAAAATTGGGAGTTGGTCGTTTGCAAAATTCCGCCTAGACAGCAACCCTAGCCTCCCAACTCCAACGAACCCGAATCCCTCGAATCTAACCCAAATTCAACAAACTACATACCAAAACGTTGACAATCACTAGACTAACACATACATATAACTCACCTTTCTAAAAAAACAACAACATTTAGATGAAAATTTGACTTTTTTGGCAGAACCTATAATTCTAAATATCACTAAAAATACCTAACTAAATTGCATAAAAATTACGTCAATAAGTATTACTATAATGTGTTTGTGAGTTCCGATTTGAGAAATCTTGAGTTTTGTTTTTGTCGATTTTGAGAGGTTTTTGTGTAGAGAGGGAAAAGATGAAGTTAGGACTCAAATAGAGCTTTTATATTAAAAATATTTTGGTCATTTTCGGGATCTCATTATAGCCAAAAGAAATCTCATTATAAAAAAAATTTATTATAGTCAAAACAAGTCTCAAAATAACTTTGCCCAAAAATATAAACTTAAAATTTGTTTAAAAAATACGAATTCGACTTTTAAATATTTTTTACCACATTATAAAAAAATCGAATAAAAACTATCATAAATTTTTAATGAATAAAAAAATATCATTTTTTTTTTATGTTATTGTGATTCTATCATTTTTCGTTTTCCTTTCCACGTGAAAAATTTAAATATAGTTTACTATTTCCACGGTAGTTTGTGTTTCGAATTTATCGTAATAGGACGAGATAAAAAATTCATCACATTTAAATCCGTCATGTTTTTACTTTTCGTAACCATAATACCGTAACGAAACCGCGTAAATCTTTGATTGTTTAGCCACGTGACCACCTCTACCTGTGCTTTGCCTTTTAGGAGCTCGTAACTTTAGTTACTTCCCTTTGCCTTGTGAATTGGCTTAACTTTACAAGTCATTTACCTACAAAACCTCTCTCGAAGTGCCAAACAAGAGATAGCGCATGCTTTTTAATGTATAGTACTTTATAACATAAACATTTTAATTATGAAAAAATATATTAAGGCATGATCATGTAAAAAAACCAAATCATAACTTAGCATGATCATGTAACAAAAACCAAATCATAACTTAGTAGCCGAATTGGTTGAATATGGCATTCTTATGACCAAAAAGTTATGAGTTCGAGTCTCTCTACATACACTTTTTTGGCTGAACCTATCACTTTGTGTGGTTTACCTTCTGGTGTTGGTTTGCAGGCTATCGCGTCGGTTTGCAGCTCCGGATTCCCTAAAAAAAGAAAAATATTATAATTATATGAAACACCTCTAGAATGCGCGATGTACGACAAAACAAACCAACTTGGTATAAAATGGTTGAAATTATTATTATAATATAATAAATCAATCATTTTCAAGAACTACTACTACTACCTTATATGTATAATAATTTGGTGATAAAAAGTAAAGCAGAAAATGAGAGGCGTATGGGAGAAGAAAGTTTGGTCGAAATTGATAAAGGATGTGACCTGTTTGGGTAACAACATTTAATGACCTACTTCGTTATACTCGTGATGGTTTGACACCTGGATGGACAAGTGTTGCTGATAAGGGTGCCCCAAACAGAGCTTCCATCTTAGTAATGACATGTGTCCTACTACACTCAACTTGTTTTGTTTTCGTGACAAAGAGGACTTAACCCAAGTAGCTAAACTGTTTTCACTTGCTTTGCGATTTGCGAACTTCCATCTCCATAGCTACCTGCCAAGTTTGTGATTGAGACGCTTCGTTTGGAAGTATGTGTGTATATGTGGAGATAATAAGATCCAAATACAATACATCTTGATCAAATATCTACCTTTTTCTTTTGGACGTGTAACAAAGTGAGATAGCTTCCAATTAGGCTACATTAATCATTGTCCAAAATTTAAGTTCATTGTTATGAAGATATTCCCTTGCATACTCTACCGTAAGATTCAAAATAATTTTGAACATATTGTTGATGGTGTAAAGTTTTATAAAATGTTACGTAGATTATTTTATTTGAAATCAACCGTAATTAAATTACTTCTCGATAATTAAATATGGATTATCCATATCCTATCATATTAGATAATTTTCAATTTATGTAAATATTATGTTAAACTAGTATGTATATAATATAGTAAAATATTATATTAAACTAGTCAAATAGCAATTCTTTATTAGTAATGTGTTAAGACTTGACAGGGGTTTGAGTTTATTTTGAGGAGAAGATAGTTGAGGTACAATTTTGAGAGATCATAGATGAGAAATTATACTAACATTGGTAAATTTGTAGTAAACAATTATCGGTGTTAAACGAAGGTAGAGCTTTGTTAGATGCACTAACTATTTACAATGCTAAAAACTCGTTATTCTTTTTCGATATGTTAGTAATACATAAGGCTCTCTTGTTTATGTCCCATCTAATTGAAATTTGTAGAAAACTATTTAAAGCCGGTATGACTATCAATCATATCTACAAAGAACAAAATCTAGTTGTGAATCGAATGACAAAACAAACTCTCAATCAAGCCAAGAATCTAAACTACAACAAAGATTCAACTCTCTAGAACTTAAGAGTTATTAGGTTCCTCGAAAGCGTAGAGATTGGTTACCTCATAATGGAAGATTATATACTCATTTGCTTACAACCAGTAATCAAAGACTAAACAAAAAAATATATTAAAAAATCGAATATAAATAAGAACAACAAAGCCTCTGGTTAAACCAAAACAACAATGTCAATTGCAAGCAAAAAAAGACTTTACCTCTACAAAATCGGTGAAAATAGTAACACGGAGAACAACAACACAAAATCAAAATAAAATAAAAAAGATCCAAAAGTCAATGGAATATGAAACAGTAAAATAAAATCTAAACATAAGCTTTAAAGAAGCAATCCAGTTGAAGCTCATGTCCTACCGATTTCTTCATCATAATCCTATAAACCTTGAGCAAGATGACGCCAATGAACATCAAGAGGAAGACTACACCCTGAACTAGATAAAAGAAAAAACAATAAGAGGTTTTTTCTGATTTGGCGCACGAAGAAACGCACCAGATCCTAATTCTAATTTCATAACCAAAATTTTTTTATATCAAGACCTCGACTTAAATGTTGTAACCCAATTCATTACAATAAAAAATTACTTTGTTAGAAAAAAATCTAATAAAATAATAAAATTATTAGCTTTTATGAACTTAACAAAAATTAAGTTTTTGAGTATGCTACACAATAAAGTAAAACTATTTAAACTAATGGATATGAATAGGATAAATATATCAAAACTAATTTAAAATTTAAAACTTAAGTTAAAAATTTAGGTAAAATCATCAAAACACATCAACGCCCTGTTAAAAAATGGTAGGTTATCTTATTGTTATTATTTTTCAAATGCGAAGATTGTTCATAAGAGTAACATCCTTATCGCAATGAAAAAGAGATTAGAATATTTAAAAATGACTCAAGGTATTCCGCATGGTCAAACAATTATTGACTTCTAAGGTTATTGTATTGATTAAATTGTGTTTGTACTTGTTTTCTAATAAATATTATTTATGAAAAACTGTATTCTCTCTTTTTACCTGCTTTAAAAAATATTGATTGTTCCATTTTAAATGTCATTATGGTATATTAATGTAAGATTTAATATTATTTTTTATTTTTTATCAATTAGGTTTTTTTTATTTTCTATAAATAAAAGAAAAGAATCAATTATTGCATTAATAAGCGTGCAACCTTTAAGACGACACGTAAAAAAATAATAAAATAGTATTAAAATATTTCATATCGCATAAGATAATATGTTGTTAAAGCATCATTTTTGTTTGTTAAAAGTAAATAAAGTTATCATCATCAAAGTTATGTAATCAACGAAACTGATGTTCAAGACATTCAAGAGAGAGTCGACAAAAGACTGGCAGAAGACGTAACTAATGACATTGGTTAAAGGTGAAGACAATGTAACAAGATAAACGACGGTAAACAAATATGAAAATGAATGATCGACATCGCATAATATTTGATTGAGGATACAAATAACTTAGATATACTAGATTTTTCAAGGAAGATGTAACATATTACTAGAATACTTATGGCAGTTAATGGGTAAAATATGAATTTTAAATGTCTTTTGTAGCATATGGTTGACATGTGTAATTAAGATACGTATATCGTTCATCCCTACAAGTTAAGGATCAAAATATATATAAATAGGAATTTAAATCATTGTAAAATGGATTGATTGATTGATTAATAAAATGATTCTTGATCATTTTTAGGTTTATTTTTTTAGCATTCTTTTAAGAAAATAAAATTTCTTGATATTGTTTGCGCGGTTTGTGGGAAATTTATATTTAAAAAAATCTTTTGTTTACCAAATGTAGATGAATTTGTTAAGAGTTTAATAACATGTTAACGTTATTTCTTTAATGAATTGGACAAATGTTTTTGTTCAAAATTTGACAAGACAAAATTCTTGTACTATATTTGGAGGATAAAGTTTAATTGGAAAACACGTATCAGTTAATTCAATTAACAAATGGACTTTATATTTGTTAATAATCTTTCTTTAAATTTTTTATTTATTGATTATATTTATTGAGACTATTGATTCTACATGAAAATGATATGTTGATAACTCTCCTTATTGCTAGTATATTCGTTAGAAGAGTAGTAATTGACACTGGAAGTTTTGCTAATATGTTTTAGAAAACAAGTTATGGTCAAATTATTGATGTTATGTCATTTAAGTAAACTCATAGAAATTTATTAAGTTTTATTGGAACATCAAATACTTTTATGGAGAAATTGAGTTAGATGCAATGGTAAATGAGAATTTGAAATGATTCTCACTACGTTGTTTATGGTAGATGAAGCTCTGAGTTCATACTATGTAATTTTAGGAAGATCTTGCTTACATAAAGTGGGAGCAGTAGCATATCGTTTTTATAAATATGTAAAATATGCAGGTAATGGATGAACAGGAATAATTTAAAAAACCATCAAACATCTAGAATTTTTTATTTTTTATCTATAGCTCCATAAATTATAATAGTTTCACGACATCAAGAGTTGTTAAAAGATACCATTACTAAAGAATTTTATTAATCTATTTTAATATTGAAATAGGATGACATTGATGATCCATGAGAAGAATTGAATAAAACTGAAGTGTTAAAATAAATAAAAGATTTTAATTTGACAATGGAAAAGTCGTGAATATTGGAGGGGATATTGAAGAAGAACTTAAGAAAAAATTAATAGATTATTTGAGAGAAAATAGTGATGTTTTTACATAGAGTGATTCTAATATGACTGGAATTAGTCAGTCAGTAGTCTGTCACGAATGAGGAATAGACAATAGAATAAGACATATGAGTCAGAAAAGAAGATCTTTTTCGATTGAAAAACATGACTGACTGTTAAACATAAGGTATATCAGAGAATCAAAATTATTCGATGTGGTTAGCTAATCCGATGTTAATAAAATATAAAAATAAGAAATAGAGGATGTGCATTAGTTTACTAGATTTTAACTGATCTTCTCCAAAAGATGCTTTTCTGAGCTTGTCTAAAACATGATTTTTCTTTTCCTAGAATTGATCAATTAGTAGATGCAACAGTTGATTATAAGTATCTAAATTCTATGGATGCTTATTCGTGTTATAATCAAATTAAAATGCATCAAAATGATAAGCAAATTATTGCGTTTACGATGGAAAAAATGTATATTGTTACAAGGTAATACCATTTGGTTCAAAAACTGCTGGAGAAATATATCAAAAACTTTTCAATCATATTTTTTCTAAGAAGTTTGGCATAAATTTGGAATCTTATATAGATGATATGATGATTAATAGTAATGAGTAAAGTGATCATATAACAACATTGTATGAAACCTTCTGGAATTTAAAGAAGTATGATCTAAAATTGAATCTTTTGGAATGTTCTTTTGAAGTAAAATCGGGTAAATTTCTTAGTTTTGTGATAAGTTTAAAGGGAATCAAAGTTGAACCTAGTCAACTAAAATCATTACTGACAATGTCGCCACCAAAATAAATCAATGAAGTACAAAAGCTAACGGGGAGATTGGTTGTTTTATCAAAACTTATTTCAAGAGCGTTAGAAAAAACATATTTATTTTTTCGATATTTTAAGATTGGCTAAGAGCTTTCTTAGAATGATGATTTTACAAATGCGTTTAATAATTTGAAACATTATTTGAGTTCATCTGAGGTTTTGACGATAAAAAAAAGAAATGGACCCTTTACTTTTGTGTCTTGAAGTGTCTAAGTTGTTGTCAATACGATGATAGTAAAATAATTGGATGAAGTTTATAAACCAATTTATTATGTAAATAAGATATTTTTTTATGTATAAACCAGATACTTTAAATTTAAAAAGTTAGCCATTGGTTTTGTTGTATATACAACCATATTTTCAAACTCATGTCATTGTTGTTAGAACTTCTTTCCCACTGAAACGTGTACTTTGGAAAAGGTATGTTTATGAGAGATTGACAAGGTGGTTAATTAAGTTGAGTGAATATGAAATTCAATTTAAACCATGAACAACAATAAAAGCACAAGCGGTGGTTGAGTTTATCAACCAGTTTAAGGGGAAAAGATAAAATGAAGGAAGATGAGTCGATAGAAAATAATTTAAAGGATAAGGAATCGATTATTTGAGCTAATGGATCTTTTAGTTTAAATGGTAGTGAAGTTGGTATTGTTTTGACATTTCTAGAGAGAGATGAGATCAAGCACGTTATTAAATTCATGTTTTATGCTACTGATAATGAAACATATTATGAAGTTGTATTAGCTTGAATGCGATTAGCTCGTACTTGTGGAGCAAACATTCTTCGTGTATAATCTGACTCTCAATTAGTTATTGGTTATTCTCAAAGAAATTTTGAAAAAACAAGAAAAAAATGTGGTATTATTTGGAAGCAGTGAAAGAAATGGAAACAAATTTTGAAAATATTATATATGAACAAGTTCCAAGAATATATTAATATATGCATATTTTTTTTAGCAGGATTTGGTAGTATATAGCATAATTATTTGGTAATAATACAAGAAATATCGTTAATATTTGGGAATATTAAAAAACGGGAGGTATTTATAGTAGATGATAAAGATTGGCGATGGGAATATCTATTATTTTTTTAAATGTAACTTTACCATTGGATAAAGCTCAAACTTGTGCATTACGATTAAGTGCTATAAAGTATGTTTTCATCGATGGTATTTTATATCTAAAAAGTGTTACGCGATCTTTGTTATGATATTTGGGAAATAAAGAAGTTTTATTCATTTTAAAATATTTGCATGAAGGAGAAACATATACGCATTGTGGATATCATGGATTGATAAGATGTTTTCTCTTCGTATGCTTTTATTAACCAACACTTTCAGCCGATACTAAGTTATTGATAGAACATTGTGGTTATTGCTAGTGTTGTGCTAATAAAATTTATACTCATAATAAAGCAATGTGATCAAACCTTTTCCCGTGTTTGTTTGATAAATGAGGGATTAATTTAGTATGACTATTACCAATGACGACATAAATAAGGCAGTTTTTAATAATGGTTGTTAATTATTTCACTAAGTGGGTGAAAGCAAATGCATTAACAATAACTAGGCCTCAAGAAGTTTGTAAATTTTTGTAATCTTGCATTTTGAGTCATTATGGAATTCTGAGGATGTTAATGACGGGTAACAGACTTCAGTTTCAAAATGATATGGTTAGAATTTTTTGCATAAAATATGAGATAAAACAACATTTTTATACTTTGTATTATCCACAAGAAAATGCACAAGTAGAGTTTACAAATATAACCACTCTACATGGCATAAAAAGAAAGTTAAAATTATCTAAAGGAAAATGGAAAGATTTCTTAAATGAAGTTTTATGGGCATATTGAACAACTCTTAAAGGTGCAACAAACAAAATTTCATTTTTTATGGTTTATAGAATATAAGCAGTCATTCCGACGGAAGCTATGATTATTAGTCACATAGGGTTATGATAGGTAAAATTATATTGATGTTGATTTAATAGAGGAACGAAACGATTAATCTCAAGTTAGAGACACGTATTATAGAACTTTGATGCATAGTCGTTATAATGCGAAGTTGAAAGTCATGAGTTTTCATAAAGGAAATTTGGTGTTAAGGAAAGTATTTCAAATAACGAGAGATAAAAATTTGAGGAAATTGGCTCTAAATTGGATGAACCATTATGGTAGTTTCTAAAGGCATAATAGAGATTATAGATTAATAGATATGGAAGGAAAATTATTGAAGAATCCTTAGAATATTCATCATTTGAAGTTTTATAAGAATGAAATATAAGTTGGTAAATGCAATAGATGGACGAAATTGTAAGACGTGTTTATGATCAATTTCAATGAAGTATATTTTATGGAAATTATTATGAATAGAAGGTGGTCTATGATAGAAAGTTATAACAAAATTACAATTAAAATAGACCATATAAATAAAATCTAAACTTATCTTTAAGAAGCATAAGAGGTTACTCATTTATATAAAGCAAATATGACTATAAGTCAACTTTAGCTGAAAAGCACAACAAGCAAAGCTAGAGTTATAAAGGCTAGGTTGTAAAGATCTTAAGATGAAATTATGGTTATAAGTCAAGCTCATATGTTAAAGCATAAATGGACACGTACTAAAATCAAAGCGGATATACTATAAGCTAATTCCAACTAAAAAGTTTAACAGGCAACGTTAATTTTTAAAAAATATATAAATAATAATTGAATGGTATATGAAAATTAGAATCGGGTAATCCAATGGTAAGAAAATGTAAAATTATAAATTGAAATTAATACGAGTTGATATAAGCATTTAAAAAATAAATCAAACAATAATGATCATAAAGTAAAATGTCAAGTATAAAGATAATAGTCAGATGCTAGCCGGTATATAGTTTACAGGAGATACAAAAAATACAACATCAAAGTAAATCAAGTTATTAATCGGATGCTTGCCGGAAAAAATTCCAAACTATTTATGTTTCAAAGGCATTTATTCAAGATTAGAAGAAAAATCTTACTTTGAATGTTAAAAGGAGATTTGTTTTTGGTAACATAGCCAGGATTGGTTTTATTATTATTATCACCGTGTTTACCTACATCAGCTTCTTTAGGCTTATGTATGTCAACTCTGAAAAGAACATTTATTTTATTTTGAGTATTCACAGGATTAACGCAAGTTTCTTAAAATATAGCTTGATATTCTTAAAAAAGTTTTTAAAAATATAGTCTTATAAAAACTATGTTGTGAACATTATTGCAATTATTCCTCTCAATATACTTTCACGTTTCTTGTTCACCAATTCTTTAGTTTTGTTCAGAACGTTTTCAATTAAGATTTTCTTGACTTATTGAAAATTTATTTGTTTAGATTTATGAGAATTTTCAACTTTAGTTTTGAGTTTCTTAAGTTTTTCCTTCAAATAGGTCTTTAAGGATTGAACAGAGGAAATTTGATCATTTTTAGATTTTGATTCACGATAAATTATTATTTTTTGTTTTGACCATTCATTCTCAACAATTTTCAATTGTTTGATGACATTCTCTTATTCAGAAATTTAATTTTATGAATCTAGTGACCCTTTGAAAAAATTGAATGGAAGATATCATACTAGTATTTAAGTATTTCAGTTCGTCAGGAGTAAATGTTTTACCAACAAGAAGTATGGAATTAAACGAGATCTATAATAGTATTTTAAAAAAGTAAATATAAGTTTTCTTTTAAAAGAAATTACAGTGAAGATAAAATTATGTTTTAAGTAAGTTCTAATTTTTTTACCTTCATATGAAGTTCTATTTACCGATGCATGAGATTAATATTTGACAAGCTTGATGAATAAGTATTGGAACACTAGGCGATAAAGTGACGATTGAATGATCAATGATCTATCAGTGGTGAATCATTTGCAATCATATTTGATGATGAAATAAATTTTTATAATAAAATTGTTAGATATGCTAAGAAATGTTAGTTATATTGTTTTTTACGAGGTTTAGTAAAAATATATGGATTAGTTAGACTAATAAACATGGACGTTGGCGTTGATTGAGTAGCATGAAGATTGGAAATGTGAATGTTGTTGTGAGTAGAGTCTTGAGTAATTATTTTCTTATTTTTGTCATTTTCTTTTTGGATAGACTCGTTATTTAAGCAGCACGACATTTTTTAGAATATTTGTATGTCGGTGGTTTAATATTTATTTCCTTAACTTGTTTTTTTACTTTGCCATCTTTTTCTTTCAATTTTTTTGTTCCTTATTACTTTGGGATGTTAAAATTCATACTCTATTCATGTCATCTCCAATGAGATTTATTACATCAGTAAATTATTTGTCATCAATATGAGTATCGTTATTACCATCCATGATTTAATAATCGTCAGAAAGATAATAACCTTTTACTAGCTAAAAATTGAGTAAAACTAGTTGTGTTGAGTGAAAATTTTATGAAATTGATATTTTCAAAGGGTTTGTGCTACGATGGCAAGTTTGTTAAGATAACTATGACAAGTATTTATGTTTTTCAATCTTTAGAAATAACCTAAGCCTCTCAAAAATTTAAGAAAAAGATTAATATATGAAAATTTATAAGAGTAAAATTTAATTATTATATTAAAAATGAAAACACATTTTTTTTATATCCATTGTCTCTCAACAACACCAATAATTCTAGAAGATGTTGACTATCAATTTCCGGGAACATAGAAAAAACATTATTTCCAACCGTGACCTGATGACGAGAGTCTAACAATGCTTCATAGTTTAGCAACGGTAAAATAATATAATGGAAAGTTTGGGACTTTGTTAAAATTGCATTCATACAGGATATTATAAAAATCAATTTTTCTTTGTAGGGTCACATATGCAACGACAATAGTTATAATTGTCTATCATCCGTTATAGGGTCACATATCCTATATTCTCTGGAAAATATATAATTGTAGGATAAATGGGGAATCTAATAGCGTACTTCATTGCTCGGTAGAAGAAAGAGACTTATACAGATACATGGTTAGGAAAATCATCTTATGAAGGGATGTATATTTTTATATTTCCATCGATACCATATTTTTACCAAAACAATTTATATTCTTCTAATTTATATTTAGAATTTAAAAAATAATTGGGAAAAGTATCAGTCGAAAGAACTATAATTGTTTCCGTCAGATTAGTGATTGGAACAAGAAGCAATATCGGCATCGCTGATTTTTCTAAGTCTTGGTCTTCGGTTTCATTACCAAAATTTGCAGACTTGGAAGATTTGTTAGGGGAGTATGGTTTTGGAATTCTGAGTTGGTAGGTGGTATTGATGTTGGGTCAACTTCTAATGAAGTAATGTTTTATCCGTCCATTTCTAAAATGGATGATGAATCATTTGAATCACTAGTTCTTAAAAAACTACTACCCGATAAACTATAACTTGATGAACCAATATCGTTGAGATGTTTTTGGTTAACTAATGGGTTGATGTCACAGTTCGAATCTTTATCCTTTGACATGATTACCTACTGAACAAATAATAAAAAATCACACAATGTATAATGATGCATCAATCCATCAGTTAAATCTAATTATATAAGTGAGTCTAATCAGGTAGTTAATTAAATTAAATATAAAAAAAAGTATTGTACCTAAGAGCATGGTAGAAGTAGACTACGTCGGTCCAAGAAGTAAGTATAGAGAGAGAATTTAGAGAGAAAAGTTGTGAAATTTCAAATTTAGTAAAAATGGAAGAAAATGAGTGTGTTTATATATAACTTGAATGTGTATATCTTAGTCATTAATTTTATCCAAAAAAATCAGCTCATATTAAAGATCAAAACTAAAATAATCAAAACGTCTCTATTTGTTAAGCATACGTATTAATGATGTTATTTAAATTTATCAATAAATATAGTAAATAATTAATTATAAGTGAAAGTTGATGAGTCCAGCGTTTTCAGTCACTGTGACATAATTAAATCCGAAGGACAATTCGGATGAAACCACCACACTAAATATCCGAACATGACAAATGTACTAATTATTGACTAAGGTAGTTGATAATCAACTTAAAACTATATGACTAATGGGTCCTTAAACTTGACCTGGTTTCACAACCCGACCCACTAAGCCCAATGGTCAGTAAGTAAGTATAAATACTCAAACTACTTTCATTAATGAGGGTGATCGGAATTTATTACTAGTAGGTAGCTTAATATCTCTCTACTCTACACACTAAACACCAAAAATCACAAAATTACCAAAACACTTTTAAACACTTTACCAGATTACCCTCGGACAGAAATAAACCACACCAAAAGTAAGGAAAAGATTCTCTTTATATTATAATAATAACTTTATCTCTTTTAATTTGGTTTTTAACCATTAAAACATATAAAATATTATTTAAAGATTACTGGGGATTTCTGATAAGGTAATATGTTGCTAGAATATCATCTGCCCTTATTAAAAGTAGACAAAGTTATAATCACCTATATTCTAGATAGTGAAAAGAGCGCTGACAAAAAAACTCGTTAAACATTTAACTAATGACACCGGTAAATGAGGAAGGCAATGTAACAAAAAAATGATGTTAAAAGAACCTAACAATGAATGACCGGCGTTGAATGATATCTGTCTGAAGATACACATAACTTAGAGATATTAGAATGTTTATGGAAGATGTAACATATTACAAGAACATCTGTGGTAGTTAAGAGGTGAAATATAAATTGTATATGTCTTTTGTAACAGATGGTTGACATGTGTTATTAAAATACACATATCATCCATCCGTATAATCTAAGGATAAAGATTTTTATAAATAAGAAGTCTAATCACTTTAAAATAGATTGATTGATTCATTAATAAAATTACTCCTTATCATTTTTATTCTTGTGTTTTTGGCATTTTCTTAAGGAAGAAAATTATTTTATCAATATTATCTAAATAATGGTATGAACTGTTATAACCAGTGGTGATATATTAATTTTTTAGTGTAAAATTGAGATTTAAATGGATTGGCTATCAATATTGAGCCTAAAAATCAAAATAAAAGTAATTCTAATTATAACTATTTTTGAACTTATATCTAATGTTTATTGATGAGGTCGGATTTCTTTGACACTGATTATTTGATTTATCTAAAGGACAGTTCAGACATATCTAATACCATGCCCCACCAAACATAACAACCAAGTGGATCGTGACTTAGCCGGTTGCTAGTAGTTTCCTATCTTGGGATTATGGGTTTTTAAACTTGACCATAGCCCATGATCCGAGCTGGAAGGCCCACAAGTCATTAAACAAGTATAAATATCCCAACTACTTTCATTTATGAGGTTGATAAAAATTTACTGCTAGTACACACCTCTTTCATCTCTCTACATTTCACTCTAAATATTAAATTCCTAAAAATCTTTCCCAAAATACCCTTCGATCAGAAATAATCCACACCATTGGTAAGATATGTATCATTCATACTCAACAAACTAAAATAATTAATAGTAGTACAGTACTTAATATAATTAACAATAATAATTTATATGTATTGGCATTGTAATTTGTTTGTTGTTTGGCACACTAGCTCATTGAGTTATTATGTTAGAAAATATAGTCATTCTTTATATATTGTGATGCATTAAATATTTGTAAGAAACATTTTCTAATCAATAATCCTAGTGATCATTTTTTCTCAACTATACATATAAATTTTTATCTTTTATCATAAGTTTATATCTCTCTTCGATCCTTGTTCATTTGATTGAAGCAAAACAACTCACATTTCCCCATGTTTATCACTGTTTGATTTTATTTTAGAATAACATGTATTCCACACCCCCGTTTTTGGTATGTGGTCATGTAAGTTTATATTTTATCATTTGTTTGATATTTTTCTCCATTCGATTGTTCGTGATTGGTAGTGTATCATATTTTCACTTGTTTGATTGTTTCATTATATTCGAGACCATTTATGATTCTTTTGTTGGGTTAAATTTGATTAGTATATGTGGGTTCCTATTCGAGACCATTTATGTGTATAATATATTAGTATCCAACTTAATGAACTATTCCTATTGGATTTATGTCATTAAGAAATTTATTTGTGCAAACATATTTGGAGATATGCCTCAAGCATAAAATTAACATCAATTAATAAAACTACTACTGAGAATTATGGTTTGTTGCTTGATACATGGAAAACCGATAACGTTAAGATTAACACTTAGATTAATATCGATGTTACTTATTTTATTGGTATTCAATTGGTTAATTATGAAACATCAAAAGAAGTATAAGAGAATTTGGAGAGATTTTGTATTCAATCCAAATTTGCAAGCAGTAGCAGTTAGAGTATGATATTTGTACTTTACAATAAAATAATATGTGTATTTTTTATTTTTTATGCTACAATAAAATAATATTTGTATAATTGAAATTTACAAATTTTGTACTCTTATGAGGGAAAATAAAAGGTTGGTGTACTTTTTTATGACTTTATGTTTTGAATTTAAAGGATTATATTTGGAATAATTATTCATAGGTTTTTTCTTCTCATTACTGATTCAGTAGTTCATAAGCATATTGCATAGGAGACTCGAATCAAATCTTAGGTTGATACGAGGTTAAAAGTTACTAATGTTCATGTTATATTTGTTTTTCAATAATGATCCCATGCTTAAAATCAGTCTAAACAATCACCAAATATAGTATTTGATGAATGTACTTTGTATAAACAGAAGAATCATTTGAAGTCTCAATATCAATTGATGAAAGAAAAACAACAACTCTTTTAGTAACAAATTCTTCAACAATAATCTCTTCAAGAACATAAATGACATTTTCATCAAACAAATTCCACCATTTTCCCCATGGTCCATTGATACATTAAAAATAAGTTAATAGCAATAACACCCTCTGCATTGGCCTCCGCAGATTTCTAAGTCTTTTATATAGAATCTTATTTCTAACCATGTTGTCATGTTTACATCCATGTCTCACTCAGGTTTTTATCGTCTTTTACTTCAGAAATTCTTTTATCTTTGTAGATTTTAGATTTTAGTGTATGTCATTATATGTTACTTCACATGTCATAATTTATTTCATTGTCTATTATTTTACCCATATTTTTTTTAGTGCTATATAAATATCGATAGAGGATGTTGTCTTTACTGCTACCCCTTATATATCGCTCGTTGATGTTTATTATGTTCTCAATATTATTTTTTAAAAAAAATCGGTTAGTCAATTGTGTCAACCTGGTCACTGGATCTTCTTTTCTAATTTTTATTATGTTATATAGGATCAACTTACTCATAGGTGATTGGGATATATCGTATAATGGGGGAACTCTATGTTAGTTATGAACTCAAAGTGACTGATGTTTTTGTCTTTAGTGTTGATTTGTTTTCGTTTTGTTTGAGTCATTATCTATACGATTTTTGGTTCATTTGAACACTTGTATATCTCTTATTGTAGGTTGTAAAGTGGTAACATTTTTTGTTTTCCCAGTTTAATACAAATATATCTTTTTCTATTGATTTTTTTGATATTATCCATTTTGATGTATATTTTCCATCTCATGTTTCCTTTATCTTATGAAATTAAGGTTTGATTCTCTTAGAATTTATAAAAAAACTTTAGTTTACTTGTTATGACTCAACATTATGTTGTGATAAATTTCTTCAAGTGTGACTTATGAGGTGAATATACCTCCAGCTGTTTCACTCATATACTCGTATTTAATAGTACCATACATTAGTCATCTTGTACTGACACCTCTTAGTAGAATAGTATTGTAGAAAGGAAAAATTGTTATCTTGATGAGACTGCTCGTTCTATGTTTTTATTTGCTAAAATTCTTAGTGCTTTTCGAGGAAAAGAACTTCTGATTGTTATACATGTGATTAATTAAATTTCTACCGTAAGTAATTTAGGGATGTCTGTTTTAAAAGTTTTATGAGCATATTTTAGATTATTTCTCTTTACGAGTGTTTGGATCTATGTGGTTTATCCTCCGTCTTCATGTCTAACAAAATAATTATCTTTTAAAATAACTATATGTATTTTCTTACGTTATAAAATTGGAGAAATTATATTTTTTTTATTTAATTCAACAAGTAAAAAATTATATATATCTTGACGTGTCATATTTCTTAAGCATATTCCATTTTATTTGATTTTGGAAAAATCACATGACATAACAAATACAAAATTTTAGGTTGTTGCTCCCTTTAGCATTGAAAATGATACATCCATTGTTCGTGATATACCAGTTTATGAGATATCTACATCAGCTTATACAGCTTTTGCTTCATTAATGCATGAAGCCTCAATTGTTCATGATACTTTTAGACTTCTTTTTTGCATTTGAACACCTAATATTTGTCGAAATAAAAATAATACGATGAAGTCAATCAATATAGAAGAGTATGTTGGATATTTTAAAACTATCATGTTAATATGATAATTATTTATATTTTAAAATGTCTATGTGAACTAATACAAATTTAGCCAAACTAAAAAAATAAACAATGATTTTATGAAATATTTTTTGTTATTAAAACTTAAAATTATAATGTTGTTATATAAATGCTTTTAAAAATGATACTGTAAACATAATAGTATATAAAGTTTAATTATAAAAAAAATTAATTTTACAAAATGATTTGATTATTTATGTGTTAGTAAGGTAATAATTTCAAACAAATTGTTAACTTCGATAAACATTAAACATCCAAACGAATATCAACCAACTCTTTGATTTTGTTATACCATCATAAATTGTGTCTATATCTTTCGTATATTTAATATTAATCATATGGTTCTGCAAACATCATTAATTGTTTTTATAGTAATCAATATTGTTTGATTTTTTTATTATATTATTAATATTTAGAAATTATGTAACCATTTTTTTATTATATTATTAATATTTAGAAATTATGTAACCATACGGATCTTATAAAACATTATTTATTACCAAACTAACCTTCCACCTAAATTGATATTAGAAGTTAGCATACTATTTGTTATTTCTACCAAAATATTTTCATTTGTTATTATATTATCGAAGTTGATATTGAAGTTCTTTAAATGTTGTTATTAAATTTGATGAACACTTCTATTTAATAGTGATTGTTTACTTCCATATGTAATCTATTATTTTTGTATATGACTTGAAAATTTGTTTATATAAAATTAGTTTTTTTTTGTTAATAAAACTTTGAGTTAATATATATATTTTTTATCTTATTCTATATAAAACTTAAAGCTTAATAAGTGATATTGGAAGTTTATTTTAAAATTGGAAGATTATAAAAAAAATTATATTTTTTTTATAATCTCATATGATGATAAATATTATTTGAACGAGCAGATATTAGAAAACTAATATCAAACATAAAGTATCTAAATCTTTATAGGTTTAGTACGCGAAGTGTGGGTTAGATTTATTCTTAAAAATGAATACAATTAAAATAAATGAATTATTTAATTTTTGACATCCTTTCTTATTATTTATTACTATAGTTTTTGTTATTCTATGAAAGTAGATAACATAATATGTCATACACATTTCCATGTTATTTTAGAAAATGATAACATTTAATAAACAAATAACAGTTTTTTTTATTAATATGGAATTCTTAGTCGAATTGTCATTCGGGTCTCAAACGGATATTAAACTGGTGTTTAGTAATAAGCAAGTAACACATGTATTAATTGGTCCATTAGTGACACTAATTTTAAATTAACTTTATGTGACAAAAGACCACTTGTAATGCTCTAAATAGATCACTCATTCATCTCGACAGTGAAGAACAATTAATATATTAATCATTCGCATAATAACGTTGTCTTTCTAAAATATATCTTAAGAATTATTCTTATTTGTGTAATGTTCTAATGGGTCTGCACCTTTCCATAGAGTCTGAAATTAACTGAACATCATCAGTGACATTGTTTGTGGGAAGAGACCTATATCCGGATACTATCTTTTCAAAATCATCTATAGGAAATCATTAGTCACTACTACTATTTTTCATTTTTACTATGGAGAATGTAATTACACGACATTAAGAGTTTTCCAGATACTGTTATCCTTCGAGATTTGTTGGCGGAGGAACACCAAGGCCATGTGGTGAAGGTCGTAATTCTTCACACTCAGGTGGAGAACATCAGTTCGGTACCATCAAGGTTGAGATATGAATTCATGAAGATTCATGTCGCTCGATATTCTTTGGATGTTCATGATTGGGTGTTGGATTCGTTTCAACGATATCAAACTGAGCGATCTCAGGTTATCTACATGACAGAATGTGAAGTTGTGAACCCTCATCACACGTCTTCTTCTTCGGGAAATAGGTCAATTGGTCTTGGTTAGGATTTAGAGAATATAGAGTATCATATGCATCAACTTTCTCGTTTTAGGCATCAAGATAAATCGAGGGAACCGCACATTCAACACAGTGCTACAACTATGAGGTATGAGGCTGATCATTTATAAGTCCCGAATACGGTAGGGACATCACGGGATTAAACCCTAACTATGACCCAATATATATTTATGCCGTCTCCGCAGCAGCCCGTACAAATTCATTTTCAACCGGCGCATCATCTTATGTAGCCTTAGAAGCATCATGCCCACGTTCCCTCATACAGTATGGTCAGACAGCCTATCAACCTTTTTTTTTCCTAATCCGATTTGAGGTTCAGCACCGGGGTTCAAGCAGTATTATCCAAATCTATATAGACAACGTCATTATTACCCAGCCTCATATCATCTCAACCAAATAAGTCATATCAAGAGGGTTATTCTTACATGCAGAGATCTAATGTAACTAGATACCTTTGGAACCAAATATCTTGGATGACGAGCTACCTCAAAATGAATATTAAAAAATAAAAAATACGACAATTCAAGAGACACTGACAAGTACAATGGACGACTCAAAAATTTAATTCTTAGCTTTGGTGAAGATGATCGCTTACTAAGTATGGATCTCTCTATGAACTTTAACGGAAGTTCCCTAACTTGGCTCTCAACCAAGATTGACAATTGTAAAAACAACTGCACAATTGACAATAGTACATTATCAACCAACCTTGGCTCTCAACCAACAAGCTCATAATCACCAACCAATAGCTCAAGAATTTTGGTCACCCCTAAATTCTTTAGACCTTTCCTTATCGACTCTTCAAAGGAAAACCAGCAAACCAGATTTTAAACAGGCCAAAAGGGCATGTCGGGTCGTGAAGGCTCCCCAAAAAAGAATATAAGGTCCAAAACCTAATAATAACTAAAATAAGCTAACAAAAAATATAACCACAATGTATTAAAAGATAAAGGATTTTGTACATTTTCAAAATATGTTTTCAATGCTCACACTTAAGGAAGATAAAAGTTCCAATAAGTTTTGTAAGTATCAAAATGACATCGTAAATTATACTGGAAACTATAAAGCTTGGAGGGGGAGATCCAAACCCTTATTTAGAATGGAAAGTTGATATGATTTGTTAAAAACAAAGTTTTAGTATTCTGAAATAAAGTAAAATCTGAGCCTAAACGTGAGAAGAGAAGGCTCAAGACACTGTAAGAAAAACCAAAATAAAAATATGACATAATCATTCGAAATTTTCTTCATGTATTAATCAATCCTTAGGAGGATGGTTACTTGGAATTCCATGGAAATCGAGACAGAATCATGACCATTTTTGGTGAGAGACAAGTTGTCCTGAATCACTAACTCTTCCCAAAAAACATATGCGTCTGTGATTGAGTATCGTACTAACGGAAAATCTCAGCTCATGTGTATTAAGCCATGTTTTCGTCGATGATATATTTATCGATGATAACCTTTGATGAGTGTTCTGACCGTATTATTATGTTGTATTAAGACCATCTACATTATCGAGGTAATAGTTATGAAGGTCTAAATAGATACTGATAGTTCTGCCAATATAGTGCTTTAAAGTACGTTTGGCAGGACGAAGAATCCCCTAACCTACCAGAATTATAATAGAACTATGGTAGGTTTTACAGAGGAAGACTCTAAGCTCATAATTAAAATAGAAGTTGATTTTTATTAGGAAAAATAGCATACACACAAAATGAGCACTTTATTTATGGCATTTGAAAGTTTTAATGCATATAATACGATTCTAGAATGATCATGGTTCACCAAGATCCATGAGATTGCTTCAAAAATACATTAGTTCCTTCACTACATATAAAATGGTAAACTAAGAGTCATAAGAGTGGATCAGAAACCCTCTAAGGAATGTCATGTTTCCTCGTTTCTCTGGAAAAAAAAATAACAATCAAAAGAGGTCTCTCTTGATGTATAAAAGGTTGACGACCCTCACGAGGCCTCACACTTGGTAGTCCCCAACAAGAATATCGAAATCCTAGAACTTACTGAGGGTAATATTTTATAGATCAACGTTATTCTCTCAAGTAGTCTTTAGACTGCATTTTCTCTTTTTTTAATAACAATTTGGATGTATTTTCTTGAATTAAAAGATGTAATAGAGTGTACCCTCAGATATCATATGTCAAAATTTCCAAGTGTTTGACCCATCATTAAGCAAGATAAAAGATTTATCTATTGAAAATTCAGAGACCATCATGGTCCGGGTAAACCGATTATCCAATTTTTGAACACACCCAATAGTCTACACCCACTATGGATTGTCAATCCGGTGTGAGTCCAAAAGAATACTAAGATGTGCCACGTGTGTGTGGACTTTAATGACTTGACCGGAAAATGTATAAAAAAGACTCATTCTCGGTGTCAATGATAGATTAATTGTTTGATTTAACTTCGGTTAATAACCTTATAACATTCATGGATGCATACTCTAGGTACAACTAGATACAGATGACTCGGTAGACCAATAATATATTAATTTTATTACTTGATAGATGTCTTCTTTGCTATAAAGCCATGCATTTAGGGATAAAAAATGTAAGAGCTACTTACGAGAGGCTCGTCAACAACTTTTTTACTAGTAAAATAGGTCAAAATTTTGAAGTATACATTAATGATATTTTTCTCAAGAGTCCCAAAAACAACGTCTATATTAGAGATCTAAAGGAAAGTTTCCAAAACTTAAGGGCCATAAACCTTAACTTGAACACAGACTAGTGTGCTTTTAAGGTTCAGTTATGAACGCTTTAAGTTATTTAGTAAGTGAAAAGGTATAGAAGTTAATCTATTACAATTGGTATCCTTGACATCAATATACCCTCACATGTCAGTAAAGGAAATCCAAGTACGACCTAATATATTTGTGACTTTAAATAGATATATATCTCGTTTTTTAGATAAATGTTATATTTTTTCTAAGTATTTTAAAAATTCCATCGTTTCTAATGGATTGAGGAATGTGGCTGAGCAATTTACAAGATAAAATAATATTTATCTTCTCCAGAGGTAATATCAAAACTTTTTCCAAAATAAACACTTTGCATATACCTAGTAATGTCCGACTATGTTTTCAGTGTTATACCGATCCGAGTGGTGGACAGAATTCTTGGCTGATTAACTATGTAAGTAAGATTTTTCTTGATGCTGAAATAATATACCTTCAATTGGATATGGTAACCCTTGGGTTAGTAGTGGCGTCTGGGAAAATGAGACTTTATTTCCAAGGAATTTATATTATTTACCAAACATATTTTTTTATTTGAGGATGTTGTAAAAATCACACATCTTGGGATGATTAACTTGTTGGACCGTAGAATTGAGGGATTATGACATAAAGTTTAAGCAAAAAATGACCATAAAGGCCCAAGAATTGACTGACTTTTTGACTAAATTCCACTATTGCATGCCTATGCCTAATCATGAGTGTCCACCTGTAGCCTGGATAGCTCGGACATATGGAGAGTTATTTTTCATAGGTTGCAATGTTAGTATCCATTTTATCACTCCTTCTGAGGAGGCTATATAGCAGGTCATATGGTTCAGATTCCAAACCACCAATAATGAAGTTGAGTATGAATTAATGATCTCAGAACTATTGCTAGCATGGTTTTGTGGTGCCAATAGGTAAAATTTAAAATGATTTACCACTTGTCATAAACTATTTCCTCGAGAAAGCAGAAGCTAGAAAAGATGCCCTCATATGGTATCTAGATGAGTTAAAAAAGTTAGTTAGCGAGTTTTATGAAGTATACTTTGAGCAGGTTTTGAGGTTTGAAATTCTTTGGTCGATTCTCTAGCTTCAATAGTTAAATCTGATTTGGCATCTTAGATCATACAGCAAGAGAACCCCGTCAATTTCAAAAGAGTTTGATCCTTCAAAAAATGTTGCAATTAACAATAATACCATTAACACCAATGAAGATAAGAGATTGATTCAAAATTACCTCATAACAAGGATCTCTTGATGGATAAGGTCGAGACCCTTAAACTAAAGCAGAAACCAAACAAATTTTTCGTTATATGAGGAGAGATATATCGTCAAGGATTTTAAAAACCCCTCTCGCGGTGTCACGGTTCGGAAGAATCTTTTTATGTATTGGATAAACTTCATAAATTTATGGCACCAGCCATTGTGGTTATCAGACCTTGGTAAGATTAGCCCTACTGGAAAGTTAGTTAGGCAAATACTCATTGTCGAAGGCAAATAATTAGTAAAAAAATTCGATACGTGTCAGTGTTTTTCCAACGTTACACATAATTCGGAGGTTCCACTAGAAATAATACATGACCCACTTCAATTTGATAAGGAAAAAAGATGACAAAATTTATTAAATAACATTTACCGCAAGTTCATGATGCCATGGATAATTACTACTGACAATTAAACTTGATTCCATAATGTAAAATTTCTTTATTAAAAAAATTCATCGTTAAGCTAACATGAAAGATGGTTTAATGAATTACAATATAATAGATGGATTAAACAAAAACATTGTAAGGCTCGACCACCAAATGACCTGAATTTCTTCCAAAAATACTATGGGCTTAGAAAAACACCCCTCGAACAACCACTGGCGAGACATTTTTTCTTTGGTCTATATGATTGATGCAATATCTCATCCAATACATTGCTTCTTTACACATGATATCCAAGTATTCCAAATACTACGATATCAATGGAAGAAGAGCAGATTTGTATGTGATAGAAAGATGAGTGGACATGTAAATGTTTGAACTTCTTGATGGTTCATTTTTTTCTATCCTGATGGCGCGGAAATGTTTTAACGAGACACATATATAGTAGGACCCTTAAAAGAAGTTTGCCTAAAAAAGTGATGCATTAAGACATATTTATTTTAAATTGCGTAGGCCAAAAGCTCAGTCACTGACAGCAAGGTCCCAACGAAAGACGGTCCAATGCTATTTTATAAGAGCCATATGAAGCATTAGAAATGATATGAGTTAACAAACTACCAAGGTAGTTTGGCAGTATGGCACTCCCGAATCTTGAAACTGTAAAACATTTTTCATTCAACCACTTAGGGAGGTCGGCAGGGGGTCACTCCCTGCAAAATAAGTTCCATCTTAAAAAGTAATGTAAGTTATGAACCATCCTTAAAGATAAAATCAAGAAAATGTACGAGGTCCAATCTTCCTAGTTGAGATTGATCATTTCTAAGGGAAGCTGATACCTCATAGCAAAAATAAAGTGTGTAATAAGAACATTAGTCATGTCCGACCATATGGGCATCTAAACATACAATAAATATTACACATACACTTTATGCCCCGACATGTCAGGGAATTATTGTTCAAAAACATTAACAAAATACATGCAAATAATTCATTGGACTACCAAGGACTTTGGTTAAAAAAGTGAAAGGAAAACATAAACTAATTAGAGGGGTAAATATTCAGTATTGTGGTCTCGCCAGCGCCATCGGCTACCTTAACACCTTCATCATCGATGTTGTGTTTATCTCTTTTAGTATGAGTGTTATAAATAGTTTTGGGACTTCCAGTTCAGCAATAGAAGGATAAACATGGAACGCCAATGACATGGTGTCTAGTGGATTCACATGGGCCTCAACATGAAGATTTGTCTCCTTATCACACGTCTCCTCCATTTTCTCATCATCTTGATAATCAACCATGACCCCTCCGGTCGAGATTCCTCACGAACTATGCTACATATTTGACTAAAGTTTAAGTCTGGAAACAAATCATGAAAATTGAAGACCATTTGCTTCCTCATCTTCATAGCGTGATCACGAGTTATCCCCATGGTGAAGTACCGAGCCTCCTTGACAACTTTGTTTTTGAATTCATTGACTTCTTTCAACTACTTCTCCAATAGGGTAACCTCATAATCAAACTATCGGTTATCTTCTTCTAAAAGCTTAAACTATTTGTTGTGAGTCTTCTTGTCTTATAATTTGGTGCTTGATCCTATATAAAACCAATTCAGTCCTCATTCTAATAAATTCAACATCATTATCGACCATATCTTTAGTCTTTTTCAAATGAGACGTGGTTTTTCTAAACAATAATTTGGTTCGCCACAAACATGTTACTAATCATCTACAAAATATATCCAAATGGTTAAGATTATTTATAATTTTACCAATACAAAATAATAGAATATCTACCTTGACTCATAAGGTGACTTGTCACACACTTGCATCAATTATACCATTTTTCGGTAGGAGCAATGAGAAGCTTTTTAGCGGTATGTCGATATCGAGTGACCACATGACTGATATCTTTAATTTTTATCATCCGACTTTAAAGTTTGACCTCTTTTTCTGGCTCATTCCAGTCTTACAATAATATCCCGAAAACATGGTACCTCGAACAAGAGTTTTCTTTCGTGACCGAATTTCTATATAATATTTTATGCTACATTTTTTTGTCTTGTAGTGATTTTTTATATTATTGTTTTCCATAAAAGATAGGTTTTATAAATTTATAACTATTTTTTATAAAATTAAAACCGACTATATTTTTTTAATATTTGTATAATAATTTTTAATATATATATATATATATATATATATATATATATATTTAAAACTCAGTTTAAACATTTAAACAATATTTAATTACTGTTATTATTTTACACTTTTGCATTCAATGGTGCCTTACTAACTTAAAATCGCAAATAAAACAAAATATTTATCCAAAACAACATTTATTTGTAAATGAAGGTAGTAATTAAAATTTCGTTAGTTTTGCCACTATAAAACTAATTTTGATATTTATTTTTTATTTTTGTGCCCATAAATTACACGATTTATATAGTGTTCGAACCCTGATGAAAAAATGGTTTCGTCTACTTATTTAGTGCTATTTGAATCGGGCTTAATATCTGACAAATGCATGCATATCAACTTGAAAAGAAAAGAGACTATAACTAATCTTCAAACTGCGTTAGGTAGGAGTATATTGTAATTTGCACCCATTAAATTGTCTACCTCGTGTAAAATAGACTTTACTCAAAGCAAAAGCTTACAAAACCGGGCCTAAACAAGTAGGGCTCTAAAAATGGACTAAAAAACAGACAGATGATATAAAGTAACCATGGTTAGTCACACAACAATTCAAATCGGCAGAGCACCAACCATGGTTAAGAAACACTCGTCTCAAACTGGGTTTGCTATAAATAAGACAACAAGAGTAAAGAAGATTAGATTTCACACCAAACTTCTCAATACAAAAATCCTCTCTTCCCAAATGCTATTTATATCAAAAACCCATCTCACTCTATGTAAGATTCTATTTATTTCTTTTTTTACTTCTTTAAATTCTTGAAAATTTTGCAATTTTGAGACTATGTTTAAATTAATACTATATGGGAATTTGTTTAGGGTTCATATCTTGATTTTTATCAATATTTTAGATCTTGTATATACTATGGTGTTTGCGAATTTGATAGATTCAGATTATAGGATGGATGAGGTTGAGCTTGTTTTTGTTTTTAGGAATCGGGTTTGCTTTTGTTACTTTTTACTGAATTTGGAAATGATTGAGATTGGATTTGGTTTTTGTATTGAAGATTATATAGTCTTTATGTTTGATGTTTCTTGTGTGTGTCGGTTAATGCTTATCCGATATTTACCATTTCATATCCAGAATTTATTGTTTCTTTGTATTTTTTAGGAGATTTAAGAAAAAAAACAACTATGATTTTGTTTGTCTGGTTCTTGAAATTAATAGAGATTTTTTAGATTCTTTGCATGTGAGTACCAACTTTTTGAACATGATATGTTTGTGTTTGTTATCTTCAAAAAAAAAATTGATTCCTTTCATATTAATATTCTATTTTTTAGTAATAAGTAATACTAATCCTTTTCAATTTTATTTTTTTCAGATCAGACATATCAATAAGACACAAGCATTTACTTCAGTTACTGATCAAAGTTCAAAGCTGTTAATTTTAAGCTAAATTTACAATTTTCATACAAATCTGAATCATACCCAAGAATCCAATCTCGATTTGATTCAAAATGGGACTCTCAAGCCTTCCATCTCCATCAGAAGGAATGTTATGTATAATTCTAGTCAACACTGCTTTATCAATCTCAATGGTGAAAGGCATAGTTCGATCGATCCTTCATATAGTTGGTATCGGTCTAACATCATCACCATCACCAGCTGTAGAGAATCCGACAGAGACTTATGATTTTAGGTTAACTCCATCTGACTCCTACATTGAGGAATTCAGGAGTCGAAATCCGGGTGTCCGGTTCGACAGTGTGTGTAGCAGTGTAGTAAAGCCAGAACATGAGTGTTCTGTCTGTTTAACACAATTCGAACCAGAATCGGAGATTAACAGATTGACGTGCGGGCATTTGTTTCATAAGATGTGTTTGGAGAAGTGGTTAGATTATTGGAATATCACTTGTCCGCTTTGCAGGAACCGGTTGATGGAGGAAGAGGAAGTGTGTTCGTGCTTTTGGTGATTTGTGTCATGTTTGATGGAAAAGTTTTCGATGTACAGTTTGTGTTTTTTGTTGTTAGTGTATAGGATTAGGAGTTTGAATGTGATAAAAGCTGGGTTCGTGTGGATTTTTAGGATTTGACTCTGGTTTCACGTAGATCTTTCATGAGATCTTATACTTTTGTTGTACATGTTTCTATGAATGAGGTTTCAAACAGTATTTTATGTTCAAATTTCTTTATTTTTGTTTCAATCTACCTTGAAATTTTAATCTTTTGGTCCAGTAGTTTGTCGGTGTTGCGCTGATACAGGACTCAGTAGCCTGTTAAGGTAGTGTTCTGTAGAATCTGTCCTACACAACCCGATTAAGAGCTGACCTGAGTCCGGAACAAGTTTATTTCACTGAAAGATTGTCACTCTCTTGATTAGGGCGGTTATAGAGCTTTAGGGAATCGGGAATAAATCACTCTCTTGATTCGAGAGCTATAAGAATCGATCTGGAACAGTTCCAAAAGAATTGTCCGAAAACCGATCCGATAGTGTTATAGGTAGGCTATAAGAATTGATTCTGGACAATTCGTTTTATAGGTAGGCTATAAGAATTGTCCGAACAATTTTAAAAGAATTGTCCGAAACCGACCGGATAGTGTTTTAGGTAGGCTATAAGAATCATTCGGAACAGTTCTAAAAGAATTAGAATTGTCCAAAAACCCATCCGATAATGTTATAGGTAGGTTATAAGAATCGATTCGGATTCGGAATCGTTCTAAAAGAATTATCCGAAACGGATCTAGTGTTATAGGTAGGCTATAAGAATCGATTGGGAACAATTGTCCGAAATCGATCGGATAGGTAACAAAAAATCCTGCGAAATCGAAATTATCTCAAGGTGATTTTAAGGGACCTGTCCTATAGTATTATTTTTTTTTTCGGAGGGAACCCGCAGCCGTTTATTGGAGTGCAACGAGTGCGCAGAGTAAACCCTCAGTCTGACGCGATAGCCTGCAAACCAACGCCAGAATGTAAACCATGACAGGCTCAGCCGAGAAAGCGTATGTAAAGGGACTCAAACCCATGACCTTTTGGTTATAAGAATGTCATACTCAACCAACTCGACTACCCCTTAGGGGCTGTCCTATAGTACTATAGCTAATTTATTTGGGATGTTTTAAAAGTGCCAATTTTTTTTTTTTTTATGTCCGGGTGATTTCAAAGGACGGTGCAAAACCAGCGTCATAGGTAATTTATTTGGAATGTTTTAAAAAGACGTTGAAACCGAAATTATTTTGGGATGATCTTAAAGGACCGTGCATAACGGATCCTATAAATGGAGAATTATTTTGGGATGATTTCAAAGGACCGTGCAGAAGCGATCCTATAAATGGATAACACTAAACCGAAATTATGGATTGTCAGGATAATTTCAAAGGACCGTGCAGAAGCGATCCAATCATGTCCGAAATTATCTCAGGATGACTTCAAAGAACCGTGCAAAACCAAACCAATCCTATAATGTTATAGAGACGATGCGAAACTAAACCAATAATGTTATTAGGTGTACGAATCTAAGTTTGAATTTGATCAATAATGTTATTGGGTGTGCGAATCGAAGTTTGAATTTGATCCCATTACCTCTCCATATATATAACCAAAATGGTAGCATAAATGTCGAAATATATTAATAAAAAAAATGTTAATGATTAATTTAAAGAAAAAAGGTTAAGTTCAACATAAATTACATATAACGTTATTACTTGGTTTTTAGTCTACGTATATTACGTTATTAAACAATAATTATTTGGACTACTAACTAGTGTTACCAACTAATAATAATTTATTTGGATTATTAGTTTAATAATCTAATATTTAAACTTTTTAAAAAAAATTATAATTGTTCCGATTATAACTGTAAATAAGTTATAAATCTGGTAATCCGTTCTAATGAGTCCAAATAGTGTTAACGACCGAATAGTCTTAACAAACTGTATATAAATTAAATTTGAATTCGTTCGGACCGCTGGTTGAACCGATAAAACCAGTAAATTTGGTTCAATTATTGGACAAGACCGATAAAATTCACAACATAACCCTCCAAATTCAAAAAGTCCAAGCCCGGACCAGGCAGAAAGATAAACAACGCTACTCTCAATGAAATATAACAATAATCCTTCTGCCTTGTCATATTCAATCATAAGACCTATATTTGTGTAAAAAATAAATGCACAGAAGTTGAACAAAAGTAATGAATCAGTTCTTGTATTGTAGTACCCGTTACAAGGTCTTATGTAATCTCTATCTTTATTTTTCCTCTCTCGAAAATCTCCCTATTAACCAACACTCTCATGTAACCATCAAATTCAACAGTAGCTCCGCGAGTAAGCTTCATCATATCTCCATACCATTCGGTATTTGGTTCCCAAAGATCTTTATACTCTTCAAGAAAATGAATTTGGTATCCACCACTTCTCAATCCCTCGTAAAAAGACGGGTCTTTTTCGTTCGTCGTCGCAATATAAACATTACGCCCCCTCTCGATTTTATTCTGCATAATTGACAGAACGTTATCCTTCTCACTAGCGATATAAACAGCGTCGTAATCCTGATTCATCTTCAACGCGATTGCAGCTGCAATAGCAAGCAACCTTTTCGATTTCCTCAGTAAATTCCATGGCAGTTTAATCACTTTTGTTCCTTGGCACACACGGTACCAATAGTTATCCGGCTCGACCAAACCAAACTTCCTCATGATCAATCTCTCTTTCATTGAAGCCAACTTCGTCGGTATTACTCTATAGTCCTCTACAACTTGAACACTGAAACCATTTCTATGCTCCCATTTATCCCATTCCATCCAAAACTGAGTTTGATCCAACACTGATGCTGATTCCCTCAGATGCTGGAAATCGAAGTAGTATCTAAAATCTTTTCCTTCCTCGTTTTGTTGTAACGATGTGTAAATCGAGGACAAACAAAGACTTAAGTCCATAACTAATGTCCTATTCAAAAATTTCGCTTCGCCTAACGCACACAACAGACTGTATAAATATTGTTTCATGTCTTTACACCGGTCTCCACCACCCGAATAAATCAAGTACCTTTTACGTCTGAAATTGTTTTCAGATACAAAACCAGCGGCCGCAGTTTCATCAACAACAGAAAAGGCAGACAAACCTTGTTCTTGTTTTTCACCTAATGTTTTTTTCTTCACTTTCCTCGCATTTACACCCGAATGGTAATCTCCTATACTCGCGACTCTATGACTACAATCATCATACCTAGCCATTACGAAACTCCGATAATCTTTATTGAATGTAATGGAACCTCCAGCTATAGGTCTATACCGCCACGCCATGTCACAAGTAGTGTCGTTAGGTCCAGGGACCGGTTTACCAAACCTATTGACATGAATGTCCCGGAACTTTTCTATTGCGGCTCGCATCATTGAATGATATATTTCTGGATCCCTACAATCTAAAGGACCGGGTTTTTTCTCCTTGCAGTCAGCTGAGCTACCATCGGAGTTAGTTTCAAGGTTTTCAATATCGGAAATGTCAATAAAATGGGTCAATCTCCGTTTCTGCACGGGAGAGAAATCGGCATTCCGATCTTCTGGTCTATACGCAGTGGTAAATGTTAATAAACCAAATAGAAAGAAGGAGAACCCAAAACGGCCTATTTTAGCTAGCGCATTTTGTCCCACTGTTCTTGACAATGCGGATCGATTCGACATCTTTATCGAGCTATAAATCTAAATCTTATACAAAACCCAGTTGATATATAACATATTTAAGAAGAATATAATTTGGAAATCTGAGTACCTGAGGAAAACGAGAAACAGATTTAAAACCGCCGTGAAATCCAATGCGAAACTGACGAAGGAGGTTTGGAGTAAAAGTGAGGATCTAAGTTTGTCGGATTTGGTTTATGAAGAGACATAGGTTTTCATGTTCTTTAACATTAATGGCAAGTCAAAGGAGAATGATGATGGAGTTGGAGTGAGTCCTGGTATGGAGAAGGTAGATAGCCTATACTAATGGAAACATCGAAGATGCTCTTTTGCTTTTACTTGGATGAGCGTCTTCCATGGCTTTGGCTTTTTGGTAATTGAGATTTGACTTTAAAACACTTAATCCGACAAGGTATAATAAAATATGGTTACAACTTACAACTACTGTACAACTTAATTACTCAGCGAAACCGGACATAAATGTCGATCTATCTTTAGGTAATCAGTATTATACTTTAGAATAATATTAAAAATAATAATAAACAAAATAGAGTTTTTGAATAAACTGTTAATCATTGTAAGATGGACGTTTTGTATTTATAGATTTTAACGTTACAAAACTAGATATGAATACAAAAATCATTAATATGGACCCATCTATAAATTATGTCTTAAATGGAAAAGTTTCTAAAAAGGTAGTAACAGTTATTTTATCATAAAAAATTATTTTAAAACATGTTTTCTAAATCGGAAGAGTGATTTTTAAAAGCAAGTTTCTAAAAAAAATCAAAACTAACTCTTCAGTCCATCAAATTTCTAACTCTACAGTTAATAAATTTATTTAAAATAGGTATGATTGTAAATGCATATTATTTTTTTCTTTTATTAAAGTTATTATGCTTATTATTAAGCAATTGAATATTTTAGTACAGGGATTCGAATTTATCAAAAACATAATGCAAAATCAATTAAATTTTTATATATTTTTTAAAATGATCAATAAGTTATAGTCACCAACAAATATTTATTATTATTTTATCATTTTCTGTGAGATTTATTTTATAATATATTGATAAAATAAAGAAATGAAAAGAGAGCTAATAACATATAATATTATTCTCTTGTTTGAATGAATTACAAAGTGTTAGGGTAAGAAGCTATATATACATGGACTACATCTATACTAATTATGACCATAATCAATACAGTCAGACCATTATCTTAATGGACCATAATTAATACGGTAAGACCAGTAACGCCTAAATATATGATTGTAATTAGTCTAACAATCAATCTATCTTAATGTCTACAGTTACTTTATAATAAATACAAATTTAATTTAATACTCCGCGGAGAGTGTAAATCAAGGACTCCCAGCTTGCTACACAAAAAATAAAATTGATCTTTCCCGAGTGCTTTTGTAAATATGTCTGCCAATTGCATCTTTGTAGAGATATAGTATGGCCGAATTATCTTAGCCTGAATTTTTTCTCGAATCATATGACAACCAATCTCAATATGCTTAGTACGCTCATGAAAAACTGGATTAGCAGCAATATGTAAAGCTGCTTGATTATCACAAAACAATGATGTTGGTTTACCCAAGTCGACCTTCAAATCTGTAAGTATGTATTTCAACCAGGTTAATTCCAAACAAGTATTTGCCATTGCTCTATACTCTGCTTCTGCAGATGATCGTGAAACATTAGTTTGTTTCTTTGATTTCCATGATATGAGTGATGATCCAAGAAAAACACAATATCCAGAAATGGAACGTCTTGACATACGACATCCACTCCAATCTAAATCACAAAAGGCCTTGAGTGTAAGATTGTTTTCTGATGGAAATAAAAGACCCTGACCCTGTGATTTCTTGATGTAACGGAGGACTTTTAACGCTGCTTCCCAGTGTGGCTTCCTAGGTGCTCCCATAAATTAGCTCAATGTACGCACCGAATACACAATATCAGGCCTGGTTACTGTCAAATATATTAACCTGCCAACTAGTCTGCGATATCTAGTCGAATCATGAAGTAGCTCACCGTCTTCATCGGTTAATTTTAAGTTCTGCTCCATTGGAAATTTTTCAGGTTTTACTCCTGATAATCCCGTGTCTTGTAAAATATCTAATGCATATTTTCTTTGAGACATAAAGATTTCTTTTTTAGATCGAGAAAATTCAATACCTAGAAAATACTTTAAATCGCCAAGATCTTTAATGTGAAAATGTTGGAGTAGATGATTCTTCAACAATTTGATTTCATGTAAATCATTCCTAGTCAATATGATATCATCAACATAGATGAGAATAGCAGTGAACTTGTTACCTTGAGATTTAGTAAAAAGTGAGTAATCTGCTTTTGATTGTATGTAACCTGCAGTTTTGACAGTAGCTGAGAAAGTGGAGAACCAATTTCGGGATGCTTGTTTTAAACCGTAAATAGACTTCCGAAGCCGACATACCAAATTCTCCCCATGTCGGCGGAAACCAGGAGGTGGAGACATATATACCTCTTCATCTAGATTTCCATGAAGAAAGGCATTGTGAACATCAAGTTGATGAGTATACCAATTTTTGGAGGCTGCAATAGTCAACCAACATCGAAGGGTCGTAAGTTTAGCAGTTGGAGAAAAAGTCTCCTGATAGTCAATACCTTCAACTTGGGTGTAACCTTTAGCCACCAAACGGGCTTTATATCGCTCAATAGTTCCATCAGATTTGTATTTGATCTTATAAACCCAACGACATCCGATAGGTTTGTGCCCTGGAGGAAGAGGAACCATCTGCCAAGTGTTGCTATGCTCTAGAGCCTGAAGTTCAGTGGACATGGCTTGGCGCCAGAGTGGATCACAATTAGCATGTTCAAAGGATGAAGGCTCTTTTGTGATGTTAACAAAGCTAGGAAAGCACGATGGTTAGGGGAAAATCGTAAATTTGAAATGTGAGAGGAGAGAGGATACCTTGTAGATTGACGAGAACTCGATTGCGTTGAAGATTGATTGATCTCGGTAGACATGTCGTAGTCTTGGTGCCATGTAGGAGGTTGAATATGACGGGTGGAACGACGAACCGAGATATCATTAGGAACGGTAGTAGAATGAGGTATGGTTGAGGGAGGTGAGGTAGTTGAAGATGTTGGTGGAGTAGAAGGTGTTGGTGGAGTAGAAGGTGTTGGTGGAGTAGAAGGTGTTGGTGGAGTAGAAGGTGTTGGTGGAGTAGAAGGTGTTGGTGGAGCGGAAGGTGATGACGGAGTGATGAGTGAGGGTGCTGAATTCATAGCTGATTCTGTAGATGTAGGAGATTTAGAGGTTGAAGGTGTGAGATTTTTGGGATTGGATGGAGATGAAAGATATAATGGCTGAGGCTCTGAGTCATAAGATGTAGGATTGGGAACTGTAACTGATGAGTTAGGTGTTTGATTGAAAGATGGCGATGATGATTGGTTTGGAAAAGGAAAGTTGGAAGCGGGATGGAAGGGAAATATATTTTCCTCAAAGTGGACATCACGACTTATGGAAACTTTATAAGTATGTAAATCAAGAACTTTGTAGCCTTTTTTTCCATGTGAATATCCCAAAAAACACAAATGGATGCACGAGAGTCAAATTTATGTTTAGGATGAATATTAGTTACATAACATGCACAACCAAAAACGCGTAAGTGCGTGAGTGAGGGAGACCGATAATATAAGACCTCGAATGGGGACTTATTTGATAGTAAAGGAGTAGGAATGCGATTGATTAAATAAACAGCTGTTAAAATACAATCCCCCAAAATTTAAGTGGTACATTTGATTGAAACATGAGAGAACGAGCAACATTTAAAATATGTCTATGTTTTCATTCGACAACTCCGTTTTGTTGTGGGGTATAAACACAAGAATTTTGAAGTTCAATTCCTTTGTTTTGAAAAAAAATACGAAGAGGAAGAAATTCAGTACCATTATCCACTCGTATTGTTTGAACATCTTTTTGAAATTGGGTTTTGACGAATTGCACAAAACAAGTTAATAAAGATTGTGTTTCTGATTTATGGTGCATAAGAAATGTCCATGTGCATCGAGTAAAATCGTCAACAATTGTAAGAAAATAACGTGAACCTGTATATGAAGGAACTTTGTGAGGACCCAATGTAATAAAGAGAAAGGAAATTTTGTATTTATTGAGCTTTTTGGAAAAGGTAAGCGTGTTTGTTTTGCTTGTGGGCAAATTGTGCAATTATGTCCTAACTCCTTGTGAATACCTGGAATTAAATGTGAAAGTAACTTAAAACGAGACAAAGAAGGATGGCCTAGGCGTAAGTGCCATAGGTCAGATGACTGAGAAACCGTACATATAGTCGAATTTTTGTTGATGGATGCATATAGTATAGACCACCACGTTGTCTACTTGATCCAATAATCTTCCCCGAAACCAAGTCTTGCAAAATACAATAGTCACGAAAGAAAATGATGCAACAATTATGTTCTTTTGTCAGTTTGCTCGCTGAAATTATATTTAAATTAAAGGAGGGTACACACAAGACATTTGTAAGAGTTAATTTTGAATTAAAAATAATTGTGCCAGTGTGAGTGATTTGCGGTGCTTCACCATTTGGTAATTTAACATTAGTAATAGTGGAAGGCTTGGGATCGTTTAAGAGTGATATGTGAGAGACAATATGATCTGTGGCGCCAGTATCCAAAATCCAAGGACTTGTACTACTAGAATTAACAGACACAATAGTAGATGAAATCAAACCTGTTGCAGACACATATGCATCAACATTACCAGAATTATCGGGATCCAGTGTATTGATTGCTTGTGCTAATTGATGTATTTGTTCGGCGGCAAACCCTTGAACGATGCTATTAGTCTTGAAACTCTTTGAGGTACTGGTATGGATTTCCGATGGGAAATAATCATCAGCCATGGTGATTTGTTTTATTTTTTTTAGAAAAAAATGTGATTTTTTTTTAAATTGTGTTTTTTTTTTAAGGAATGATAAAATAAAAAAAATTAGGGACTCTGATACCATGATAAAAATAAAGAAATGAAAAGAGACTTAATAAAATATAATATTATTCTCTTGTTTGAATGAATTACAAAGTGCTAGGGTAAGAAGCTATATATACATGGACTACATCTATAACTGATTATGACTAATTATGACCATAATCAATACAGTCAGACCATTATCTTAATGGACCATAATTAATACGGTAAGACCAGTAACGCCTAAATATATGATTGTAATTAGTCTAACAATCAATCTATCTTAATGTCTACAGTTACTTTATAATAAATACAAATTTAATTTAATATATATATATATATATATCAATTTTTGTGATTTAAAAAAAATAAAATTAATAATTTTTTAAGAGGAATAAAATTTGACCATTTGATTATTTTTATTAAATTTAAATAATCTTATTTAAAATTGAAAAATATCAAATTTAGTTGAAGTTAGCATTGTAATTATTTGATTGCTTGAAAAATAGTTGAAAAGTTCCATAACGGTCTTCTCGTTCTTGGCTAACATGTAAAGCTGACGTTCTTTAAGTAATCTCCACCGGTAGAAATCAAAGTCGGCCACCATTTTAAGTAATCTCCACCGGTAGAAATCAAAGCCGACCACCATGTTTGGAAATTATTGAAGTCTTGGATATAATAAAAAAAAGATATAATAGAAACAAATACCATGTTCATAGACAACAAGGATGTAGAAGCTTTAGCTAGTGAGACAGATTTTCCTACTCAATTAAACATGGGCAACCTACTTTCATCACTAATGCTAAACAAATTAGAAGTCAACAAGGATTCCAAAACGGTATTGCGTAAAAGAATGAAGAAAACTAAAGTCAAGAACTTTAAAGGCCATATTTCTACAAAAAATTTACTTACTAAAAGGTTTGGAAAGCATTTATTTAACTCATTTAAATATTATTATTATTCTAAGTTGGAATGTGACGGATATCGGTAATGAAGTTACAATGAGAAGGTTAAGATCAATAAAAAAATAGAAAATGCTGACTCTTTTGATATACATAAGCCTATGATTTTTGTAGAGAAACTAAACTTTATTGCAAAGAAACTGGGTTTTAGTGCTTGCACCACTAATATGAGTAACAAATTTTTGGTGCTATGGAATAAAGAATACTTAGTGGAAGTCATTGATAATCAAGATAACTACTCCACCTTAAGGTTAGACATACGACTCTAGAAAAAGACTTTTGGGTCACAGTTATTTATGCAAATTGTCTTAGATTTCTTAGGTTTGAACTTTGAGATAACTTGAGTAACTTATCTATGGATGCTAAGGAATGGATGGTTTTAGGGAATTTTAATGATATCCTCAACTCCCAGGAGTAATTTTACTGCTCTACCATTTGAACAAGAAGCATGGATGGTTTTAGTCATGTTATTATAGATTTCCACTTATATAAAGTTAGCTTCACCGGTTCCAAGTTAACTTGGACCAATATTAGGAAATGGAAGCGTTCAGATAGGGTGCTCTATAATTATGATAGGTTAGGTTACTTTGTTAACACTAGAGTGAAACATCTCTCAAGGACATGCTATAATCATTCCTTATTAATAATTACAATGTTTAGACCAAAACTAATCAAAGCCTCCTTTAAATTTCAAAATATGTGGACCTTACATTTAGGTTTCTTAAACTTCGTGGAGGAAAATTGGAAGGAGAATATGGATGGACCTATAATTTAGGTCTTTTAAAAAAAATCAAAGAGATTAAACCTCGAATCAAATGCTGGAATCAGGAGGTATTTGGTATATTTTTGAATCCATAATTCAAGGTGAAGAATAAGTGAATTTTAGGGAAAATTGCTTTGAGATATCTCAGAGTCTAGATGGAAATTTTGTTTTGGCCAAAGTTCAAGCAAGCCTACTCCATCTTTTGGCAAAAGAATGAGTGGTGGTAACTGGATCAGTGGTCAAGCTTGATAAGGGAGTAATTCACCGATCTTAATAGAAAAGGAGTTCATTGTAAACAGGAGAAGGGAAATATGCCAATTATTGTATTTATTATTATTGGGAAACTATTTGTAAACGAATTAGTTTGTGAAGGACTAATAGTGAAATAATACAAGACCACTAAGGACATAAACGGGACCCACCTTCCCCCACTATAAAAGGAAGCCCATTTATTCTTGGTAGGGGGACATTTGAATGTTATATTATCTTTCTACTTTCTCTCTCTACACTTTAAGATCTAGTCATATCAGGTCCGAGATCCAAGATCCTTTATCCTAGTCATTTATTCACTCATCATTGGCGCCGTCTGTGGGAACACGTGATACCAAAAAGGAAGATTTTTCTTTGAAAATCACGATTTAAACTCGAAAAATGAATGACGAAGCAGCTGGGGAGAGGGTCGGTAGAGAGGTGGCCCGAGCCATTTCACTGTCAGAAGGCGAGGAAGCTCCGGGTCGGGAGTATTACGCACAGGGTCGGGATAAACTGTCGACTCTTATCATGACCAGGAGACAATTACTGGAAGACATCGCGAAGCTGAACCCTGAAAATGAGCGGGCTTTAAACGATAAAAGAGTTCGGGAAGGCAAAGAAAAAGAGTCGGTCGTAGACAACCGTGGAGAGGGATATCCGACTATTGACCATCGTATCGATGCCCAACCCGTTCGATATTATCAAGAGTCCCGTCCAGACGGGGAGCAAGATGGAGGAGCAAAGTGATACCAAAAGGATGACCGGAGTGTTTCTGCTAATTACACTTTGGATGATTCGTCGGGGAGAGAGTACCGACACAAGGAAAGGCTAAAAAAACGTGCGCAGAAGAGCAATTCCCGACGGAACAGGGCACCACGATCTGACTCATCCAAGTTAAAAAAGGGTAGCACCGAAAAAAGGACGCCAGTTTTGTTTGAAAAAGAAGAGATGTTGACGGGCAGCAGAGAAGAACGGGTGGTCCTACCCCAGGTCCAATGGCAGCAATCGAATAGCCAAACCCAGGGGTATAGGGTCGGTAGCCAATTCGTCAACCCATGAGACGGAGGATTATATGGAGTCCAGACCGAGGGGCTTGGGAGCGAATCTTTCGAATTCGGCATGAAATAGAGATCCTCACCATTGTCATACGAAATATCATCTGGACATCTCCCGAAGAGGTTCGACATCTCCAAATTGGAGAAGTATGACGGTGAAAGGGATCCGGATAATCATTTGGAAGCCTTCAAAAACTTTATGCTGAGTTTCGATAATGACGATAAGTTGTTATGCCGAGCTTTCTCGATGACTTTCAAGGATCGGGCGTCCACGTGGTATAACCGTCTATCGCAGGGTTGTATAAACAACTTTGGAATGCTCTGGATAATGTTCCGTCAGCAATTCGTGGGAAGCAAGAGTTTCCGAGCCAACGGTGATACAATCGTCAACTGTAAACAAAGGCTGGGAGAGAGCCTTTGGGATTACACCAGGCGCTTCATCGATGCAAAGACCGATCTTGATCATTATGAAGAGAATGTGGCTCTGACAACATATTGCCTAGGACTCCTCCAGGACCGATGAAGCAAGCAGTCACTAAAAACAAGCTTTTACCTTTTCCACCCTCCTAACTCAGGTGGAAAAGCATATATTGATAGAAGAAACTGAAGCGTCCGAGTTGGCGGCACAGATTCAGCAGAGTGCCCAAACATCGGTTGTTATCAAGCAGGGTGCCCAATATGGCTATGCTCAGCAAGTCCAGCCAGTTAACACAATACCACCGACCGTGTCCGCAACCATCAAGCCTCTGGCGTCCCAGGGCCAAAGAATAAAGCAGACCAACTAGGTGGTTTCGCAACCGATGTCTAATAAGTGGATCTGACCCGCTTACTTTGCTGATCTGACAGAATGCGTGTCCTCGATATATGAAAATACTAAGAAAAGCTGGATGTATCGGAGACCCTTTCCCATACCAACGCCTCGGGAACATAGGAAAAATCGTTATTGCCGATACCATGAAGACGTGGGACACGATACCAAGGATTGTATCGCTCTCAAGAAGGAGATACAGATGCTGATAGAGCACGGAAACCTACTCGAGTATGTAAAAAAGAAAGCGCAGCAGGGCGCCACTTCGAAAGAAATTGTGGCGGTACAGAAGCCAGAGACGACTATGGAAATTTCTGAAGTAATCGATCCCTTTGACGTCACCATCGAATACCTCGATCCCGATGTAAGCCGTAACCTCATCGGGGTCATTGAAGAAGAAGCTGCAGAAAGTAAAGGAAACATGAGGAACCTCTGTCAGTTTTTCGAATCATTGACTATTTTTGGAGGTGATTCTATAGCAGGGATCACTCACTCTTCCCGAAAGCGGCATATTGTGAACCTAGCTACTCAGATTGAGGCTCGGTCTTATCCTCACTCTAAGGGCATCCCTTCGCCGATTTTGTATTTTGACGACGACGACATGCAAGACATAGCAGGTCCTCACGAGGATGATGTCGTCATCAGGGCGGCCAATGTGGGGGAAGAAGTCCGACGCATCCTTTTACATACCGGAAGCTCAGCAAACATAATCTTTGCATCAACTTTCGCTAAGTTCAGGACTCCCCCAGTAATTTCGCGTTCGGACCGAACTATAATAGGGTTCACAGGGCGGCTGCAGACGTGATTGGAGAGTTCGAATGTATTGTTCAGCTGGATCGCGGGCCTTTCAAGAAAGAGGTCACCGTCTTGTTCGTAGTGGTAGACGCTCCGGCCTCTCACAACGCGATCTTTGGAAGATCATGGCTGTCACGAATGCACGCGGTGACTTCCACTGTTCATCAATGTTTGAAATACGTGGTCGGAAACAATGTAGGGGTGGTGCGAAGCAACCAGAAAGCGGCAAGAGAATGCTACCGAGCGGATTTAGCACCAAAAAGGGATCAAGAGATGGAGCAAGCGCAGGATTAGCAGTTAGCGGGGCTTTCTTTGGGGTCTCTACCCGTTTATGATCCCAGGGAAGCTCCTAGTTTTTAACCACAGATGAGGAATGCGAGAAACACCATTTTAGCGAAGGAAAAAGTCTAAAAATAGAAACTAACTTGTCACCAAGCTTTAAGAGGTTGTCGATCTTATTGCTGCAGGAGAATTTAAATCTGTTCGCATGGTACTCAAAGGACGTGACCGGAGTCCCCGTAGACCACGTCATTCACAAGTTGACCATCAACAGAAATGTCAGACCCGTCTCACAAAAGCGTCGGGCCTTTTCACCGGAAAAGATAGAGATCATTCTGAGAGAGGTTGAAAGAATGCTCAGTCTCGGTCACATCAAAGAATCAAATTACCCGCTCTAGACGTCCAATCTCGTACTAGTAAAAAAGAAGAATGGTAAGTGGAGGATGTGCGTGGATTTTACCGACCTTAATTGAGCTTGCCCAAAAGACCCATACCCGATGCCAAGAATTGACCAGTTGGTGGATTCGACGTTGGGAAACATGTTGCTCTCTTATATGGATGCATATTCCTGCTACAATCAAATCAAGTTGCACCCAGCTGATCAAGAAAGCACAACGTTTGTCACGGGCCGAGGCTTATACTTTTATAAAGTTATGCCTTTTGGGTTGAAAAACGTCGGAGCGACTTACCAAAGGTTGGTGAACAAGACTTTTGACTGCCAGATAGGGAGAAATATGGAAGTTTACATCGATGATATGCTAGTAAAGAGCGGCACAGATGTATACCATCTCGCCGATCTAAAGGAAACCTTTGACAATTTAAGGGGGATAAATCTCAAGTTAAACCCTGAGAAATGTTCTTTTGGGGTAAGGTCGGGTAAGTTCCTAGAATTCTTTGTCAGCGAAAAAAGAATCGAGACGGACCCGATCCAATTGCAAGAACTTACCGACATGACACCACCTAAGAATATCAAGGAAGTTCAGATATTGACCGGGCTCCTAGCGGCTCTGAATCGATTTATCTGTCGTTCATCTGACAAGTGTGCTCCTTTCTTTCAGGTCTTGAGAAATGCTAAGTGTTTTGTTTGGACTCCCGCTTGTGACAGGGCCTTTTTAGGGATCAAGACTTATTTATCGTCCCCAAACCTTATAATGAAGCCCCTGACAGGGGAGACTCTTTTCCTTTACATAGCGGTTTCAGATTTTGCACTAAGTGCGGCACTGATTAATGAGTCGGGAACGATTCCCAAAGCGGTATACTTTGTGAGCAAAAGCCTATTGGACGCGGAAACACGATAGTTGAAGCTGGAGAAAATGGCCTTGGCTTTGGTAACCGCAGCGAGAAAAATGCGACCATACTTTCAGGCCCATCCCATCGTCGTTCGAACCTCATTTTTACTCAAGCATGTTCTTCAGCGACCGGACATGTCAAGAAGAATGTCTAAGTGGTCAGTTGAGTTGGGCGATTTTGATATCAACTTTGAGCCGAGAACGGCTATCAAAGGACAGGCCCTGGCTGATTTCATAGTTGAATTTCATTCCGACCGACCAGATCAAAAAGGGCCGCCCGTGAAAGACGATCTAGTGCAGTGGATTGTCCGAACCGATGGTGGGTCAAACGTCCATGGGTGCGGCGCGGGTGTCCAGATAATCGCCCCTACAGGCGTGACTATGCATCAAGCAATCCGATTTGGTTTTACCACTTCTAACAACGAAGCAGAGTACGAGGCAACCCTGGCCGGTTTGAGATTAGCACAAGTATGCGGGGCCAAGCACGTACGTCTTGTTAATGATTCTCAACTCTTAATTAATCAGGCTTCGGGAGCGTCGGAAGCGAGGAAAGAGCATCTGGTGCAATACTTAGCAGCCTTGCGAGTGTTAGCTGCATCATTCGCCAAAGTAACATATGAGCACGTACCTAGGACCCAAAACGTGATTGCCGACTCTCTGGCCTCGGCATCCTGCTTAAGCAGTTACCCCTAGATAACCGAACAAGAACACCTGTCGATTATAAAGAGGGCAGAGCTGGATAATCGACTAGAAATCGCCTGTTAGATATCCTCGGTAGCGATATTGGATTGGAGGAGAGATATTATAGCCTTCCTGACTAAAGAACTATTACCGGATGATAGCGCCACCGCTCGGAAGATACGAAATAAGGCTCGGGGCTACGTTTTGTTGGGAGAGATACTATACAAAAAGTCTTTCAGCAGGCCTCTACTGCGATGCCTGGGGACTAATGAGTCACAAATAATTATCTCTGAGTTGCACGACGGAGAAGGCGCGACCCACTGCGGTTATAAAGCACTCATAAGGAGAATCTTCCTCGTCGGGTTTTATTGGCCGACGGTAACCGCCGATGCGCAGCAAATAGTCAAAACATGCGATACCTGTCAAAGATTTGCAAATGCGATCAATATGCCCGCGACTCCGTTAGAATCAATCTCTGAAGGCCTATCGTTTGATAGATGAGGAATCGATCTGGTGGGGCCATTACTGATGGCATCCGGTGGTAGACAAACGATTGTGGTGGCAGTAGATTACTTTTCCAAGTGGGTGGAAGCAGAACCATTATCGGGAACGAGGACTAAGGATATCACCAAGTTTATTTGGTCGAACATTTGCTGTAGGTTCGGGGTACCTTAGAAGCTCACCATGGACAACGGACCTCATTTTGACAACAGCGAGATGGAATCTTTTTGTACGACCCATAGAATTCGACAGTGCTTTTCCGCCCCTTTCCATCCTCAGGTAAACAGACAGGTTGAAGTCACGAACTGAACCATCTTGGATGGGCTCAAAAAGAACCTAAAAGGAAAATCTGGCAAGTGGCCGGATTACTTACAAGAAGTATTATCGGCTTACCGAACTACACCGCGGACGACGACTAAGGAATCACCTTACGCCTTGGTGTATGGAATGGATGCGGTCACCCCAGCAGAATCAATCTTCCCATCTTTTAGGGTCGGTAATTATGATGAGAACGAAAGTGGGGATGGCAGACGGCTAGCCCTAGACCTAATCGAAGAGAAAAGAGGCCAAGCTCAGCTAAACTCTTTAGATTATCAGACTTTAATGAGGAATCGGTATACGTCAAAAGTGCGTCGGCAGGAGTTCAAAGTCAGGGACAGGGTTTTGAGAAGAGTTTTTTGCATACAAAAGACAAAAGCCTTGGCAAGCTAGCCCCAAACCGGGAAGGACCGTACAAAGTAATAGAAAGAATAAAGAGTGGAACCTACCGATTGCAGGACAAGCACAGACGCGTATTAAGGCTCCCCTGGAACATTGAACACTTAAAGATATATTTGGAGTAATTTTATCTATCTTTGTACATTCTTTGCAATTATTCTTGTTTATGTACGAACATTTGGTCGTGGATGTACTCTATCCTACCTCGGTGGCGTGAGAAGGTTTTAACGAGGCATCCATAGCAACCGATCTTATCCAACTTTTTTTCCTTTAAAATTCAGACGTGTTAGAAGGGGGTACATCAGTTAACGAGCTCATAGACAACTTTTGGCAATATCAGTCGATTAACAGAACCTTAAATGGGTTTTTCAGTTTTTAACCGATCTACATTTTATTTCCGACCCTACGAAAAAAAATTCAATTAGACATTGATCAACAGAACCTTAAATGGGTTTTTCGGTGTTTAACCGATCTACATTTTATTTCCGACCCTACGGGAATTTTTTAATTATACATTGATCAACAGAACCTTAACTGGGTTTTTCGGTGTTTAACCGATCTACATTTTATTTCCGACCCTACGGGAATTTTTCAATTAGACATTGATCAACAGAACCTTACATGGGTTTTTCGGTGTTTAACCGAACTACATTTTATTCCCGATCCTACGGGAATTTTTCAATTAAACGTTGACCAACAGAACCGGATATGAATTTGCAAAATTATAGTGCAAATAATGTCACGATTGTGGATATAAATTTGCATAAGCGTCGGTTACAAAAACGGTTTAAAGGGTTCTACATACCCAAAAGTTACAAATTTTAAATACAAAAACAGAAGAAGTCAAGCGTCCTCATCCTTAGACTCGGTTTCGGTGTCGTCCGACTCTTCGTCCTCACAGACCACACCGGCAGGGCGATCGGCCACGGGAACATCTAGCCACATTGACCCAAGGATAAGGTCGGGGAAACGGTGATGAAAGGCCAGCACATAAGCGGCTTTAGCCTCGGCCGTCTCCTTGTCCATCCACTTCTGGCACTTATCAGTAAAAAGGGCATTAACATTCTTCAGGTCGGCAATTTCTTTCACCAACTGCCCAGCATGATCATCCCGGTCTTTTTTTACTTGCGCCAAGGTTTTTTCGACCGTCTTCAGTTTCTCTTCAAAGAGCTTCTGTGTTGCCTTTCCTTTCTTCACTTCCTCTTCAAGCGCGATAACTTTCCCCTCCGCGTCCGTCATCTTCTGGCTTAGCTCCCCTGCCCGCCGTTCTTTCATCGCCAACAGCACGATCATATTATACAAAGACAAGGACAACCCATCTGTTATCCGCAAAGGAAAGGCGTGAGGACTCCCAGGCACGGATAACACGGGCAGCTTTGTACCACTCGATGACGCCACGATATTTTTTGATGCCTTTGAGGGACAAGTATCGTCATCGTCGGGGACCACCACTACGGTATCGACTATATTCACACCCTTAACCCCCCCCCCCCCATATTGCTCAAAAAGCGCCGAGACGGTTGCATTATCAACAAAAGCAGAAGCACCGGCAGATCTGCCCTCCTTCTTCGAGCGTTTTGACCTTTTGGCCTGACAACCATCTGCCTTAACCTTTCCCTTCCGCTTCTTGGCCAGCTCCTCGGACCGATGGGCCTCGCATCCTCAGCAGCAGCTTCATCCTTTTGTCCCACTGCGTCGACCTCTTCAGCCTCGGCATTTGCTTGCTCGGCCTCTTCGTCCGATTTGGGGCGCTTGTTGGGAGCCTTATTGTGCTTCGGAAGGAACAGGTGTGCGTCGGGCGCGTCTGTCTTCGCAACCAAATCCACCAAGCTGGGTGGTTGGCGCAACTGATCAATGGTAAGCGGTTCAGACGAGTAACGCCAGAGTTTACTCGTGATCAGGTTCGTATTCTTGAAGACGCGATGGAACGCCCGACCCCAGTGCTTCCTGGCAAAGTCCTTCAAAATTTGGAAGGTCATTACACAAAGGACCGCTCCATTATGTAAAATATATATATATATATATATATATATATCATCAGGAACCCAGGTCCGCAGCAATTGCCTCGGGTACTCCTTGGTGTATGGGCGGCCATTTTCCCAGCAGCCACTAAGGAAGATAAACCGATGCTTCTAACCTTTGTCGCCTTCGAGGAAGTCATTCACAATCTTCCAAGTATTGGCCAAGGAAGAATAGAAGAAGGGTGAATTAGGAGATTTCGAGAGCCCTGACATGGCTATGTACTCCGTCATCAGCATAACCCGACCCGATAGGCATGAGGCCATTATGCATGACATCAGCGTATACCACACGTTAGGCGTTAGTTGTGAGGGAAAGATGTTAAGGGTCTTGAAATACAGAGCAATCTCAGGATCCAAAGGAAACCTGAGGCCCCAATTGAAGAGCTCTGTGAAAATAACGATCTCCCGCGACCGAACATGCACTGCGTCTCCCCATGAGTGGGGAATCGTACAGTGACACACTCCGGGATTCCCCACCGGTTCAGAAGCTCTGCTTGTTTTGCGGCAGAGAAGTAAAAGTATTTTCCTTCGAAGAGGGAAATGACGTTGTCCCTGGGCAAACGGCGATGGTAGGTTGTGGTTATGACCGCCTCGATCTTCGCGGGAAGAGGCTCTTCGGGAGGCGCAACAGTGTTGCCAACAACGGCAATACCTTCCCCACCAGCCAAAACGTTCGCTTCTGGATCCTCGGTATTCTCTGCCGGGACCGCATCAGGTCTAGGGGGTGGCCGCGGGAGGGTCGGCCGGTTGGGCAAGAGGTTCTGTAAAAATGGAACTGTTTCTGGTACGGGAAAGTTGCAATTCTTTTCGCTGTTGACGAGTACGCTCGATCTCCAGTTCTTGACGGTCCAGATCTTGTTGGGTAACTCCCAAATAGGTACGCGCGGTATTGACGTCGGTCCGGTACCGTTGTATGTTGGGTGTAAGCTGGACTATTTCGGGAGAATTACCCCCCGCTGGCGAAGTTGAGGTATTTGAGTCTCCCATGGAAAGAAACCTAGCTTTGCCTTGACGTCGAAGAAGAAAATGGGTCAAAACAGTATAAGAGTTCACCGACGAAGGCGTCGGACGGTTGAGCTGAGTAACCGGGGAGTGTGGAGAGCTGCTGCTAGAGGGAATAACAATGGCTTCGGGGGTTTGAGCGCCAGACGGTTCGGGTATAATAAAGGATTCAGCAGGGATTGGATTAGGGAGGACAGGGTCGTGGGGAAGCGGCACGGACGTAAAGGGCTTTGTGTTAGAACTCCAAATTAGTCCCGCAGCTCGTTACTCTTCAGCACGGTCACCAATACTGGACCAGTCGACAAATCCAAATGCAGGCTCTTTCTTCTTCTTCGCTTTTTTGCTTTAGCTTCGAGTTCCTACTTTTCATAAACCTTGCTCTCTCTCTCTCTCTAGAATAGTCCGGACAACACTTTCTCTCTCTAGAATTCCTCTGAGAGTAATTCTTGCGAATGAGGTATTTATAGGCACCCTCACTTAACCGCTTCACGTATGGGGGAGTTCAAACGACAAAAAGCAGCGGGAAGTCGAAGGGTCTTTTGGAAAGATGTGCAGACGAGCACAGTTCAAATATTCGGATAACACGTGTAGCTTTGCTCAGGCTAGCGTCATTGGTCTACAATGACTAGCTTTGATGGATACGCTATTTGGGCTTCATATACCCGGTTTGTCTTCTAAAAAGTCTGATTACCCGTTTGAGCCCATGGGGAATCTGTCAATCAGGGTCGGTAGCAGACACATGATAAGGGTTTCAGCATCTAGACGACTCGCAGCCATCCCAGGGGAGAGCGGACAATCGGGGAACCCCGGGGCAATTGATACCGAGGTTGTCTGGTCGTTCGGTACCGAGGCGTAGGGGAGAGAGGCGTTTCGAACCAACTAATTTTACGAGTCTTCATTCCCGACGCTCTTGAAAACTGGGGGGCTATTGATAAGGGAGTAATTCGCCGATCTTAATAGAAAATGAGTTAATTGTAAACAGGAGAAGGGAAATATGCCCATTATTGTATTTATTGTTTATTGGGAAACTATTTGTAAACGAAGTAGTTTGTAAATGACTAATAGTGAAATAATACAAGACCACTAAAGATATAAACAGGACCCACCTTCCCCACTATAAAAGGAAGCCCATTTATTCTTGGTAGGGGGACATTTGAATATTATATTCTCTTTCTAATTTCTCTCTCTACACTTTAAGATCTAGTCACATCAGGTCCAAAATCCAAGATCATTTATCCTAGTCATTTATTCACTCATCAAAGCTGAATTAGACAAAGATGTTGAAGAATATTTCAAAACATTATTAAATGGGCAGCCAAATTCAGCAGCATTTGAAAAACTTTACAACTATATTCCTAAAATAATTAATGAAGATGACAAGAACATGCTTCTATTCTTACCTTCAGAATAACATATTCATGATGTTATCACGTCTCTTCTCCCTATTAGTAGAGCTGGTGTAGATGACTTCAATACCAAATTTTATAAGCATTGATGGCCCGTACTTGCTAATAATCTGTGTAAGGCTATTGCTGTTTTTTTCTGGGCCATTATGTTCCTCATGGGATCTATGCTACTGTCATTTTCCTTATCCCCAAAGTAGAGGTACCTGAATTATGGAAAGATTTTAGTGTTATAAGTTTATGTACCATACTCAAAAAGATAGTTTCAAAAATACTAAAAAACAAGTTATCCTCCCCCGTCCTAAAATCATTTATATTAAACAAAGAGGATTTGCAAAGGAAGAAACATCAATGACAATATCCTCCTAGCCCAAAAACTAGCTCAAGAGTCAAAACCTAAAAAGCGCAACAATTGATTAAGATAGACATGACCAAAGCCTTTGACATGCTATTCTTCAACTTTCTTATCATAATCCTGGAGTGTTTTGGCTTTAATAAAAGATTTCTAGACTTAATTTTAAAGAGTATAAATCCAGCCAGCAATCATAGTGAATGGTGAGCTTCATGGCTTCTTCAAGGCTACAGAAGGGGTGAGAAAATAGGATATTTTATCCCCGTGTCTTTTTATTATTGCAAAGGAATACTTAATCAAGGGTCTAAGATACCTATTTGATGAGAAGCAAACTTTAATATACAAGTTAAGATGTGTATTAATCCTACATCGCCTGGTTTTTTAAGATGATTTTATCATCTTTGCAAATGGTTTTATCCCAAACCTCAAGCTCCTCAACAACTTTATGCAATACTACCAAGATCGTTCTGGTCAGATTATAAACAAAAACAAGCCTAGATTTATTACATCTACAAGGATGGAAATAAATAGGATCAAGATGATGGAAACAACTAATGAGTTTACTCAATTCATATAAATAACAAATTGTGCAATTTGATGACTTGATTTCTAAAGTAAGGAATACAATATTTGAGTGGGATGGTAAACTACTATCTTTTAGGGGCAGGCTTACCTTAATTCATTATGTCCTTCTTACTATTCCCTCTTACCATATTTAAAGTCTCATCCTTCCGAAAATACATTATTAACAGGATTGAAGGTTTTTGTAATAAGTTTATTTGGGGCTCAACTGGAACTAAACTTGATATCAATTTATCTAAGGGTTACACTTATGCAAGCCTTATGAAAAAAGGGGTTCAACATAAGAAGATGAGGACCTTCAAAATATAATATTCTTATAATTTATAATTCAAATTCAGGGAACAGAACAATATTTGGTCTAAATATATGAAATTTGTTTACTGTTCTAAACTTCACCTTCACCTTATTATATTTCAAGCAAATAACAGGGATTCCAAAACCTGGAAAATACTGATGAATATTAGGGAACTAGCTGAAAGTTATATGTTCTGGTCCATTAGTCAATGTGACATCATTCTGGATTCATAAATGATGTTAGTCTAATCATCTAATATGTCTATCTAATAATAAAGATAACTCATTTTACATTCAAGATAAAGTAAGAAACTATTGGCTCAATGGTTAATGGAACTTAGAGATTCTACAAAATAATATCTTGGCTTATGATATTGATAAAGTAAGGAAATTTTCTACTAAAAAGGAGGAGGATTCCCTCAAGTGGTCTTTATCTAAATCATGTATCTTTAGCAAAAAAAACTTAGAATATAGTAAGATACAAAGGAAATAAGTCAAATATTTTTATAATAATTTGGAACTCTTAAACAACTATGAAGTGCTCTTTTTTGCTATAGATGTTACTTAATAATTGGATTTTAGTGGACTCAATCTTACAGAAAAGAAACTACTCAATGGCATCAAAGTGTCAATTCTGTGAAGACACTGCAAATTTCTAGCATCTCTTTGTCCGGTATAACAGTACATGGGAAGTATGGAAATACTACGCATAGCTTTTTGGTATCCTTATCAACAAGAAAAATAATCTCCCTCACACAATAAGAAGTCGGTTATGGTCTACTAGAAAAGAAGCTCACATAAGGACTACCTTTCCTCCAATCATCTGTTTAGTACTTTGGCAATCAAGGAACAAAATCAAGCACGAAGTCCAACAATTGATGTTAACTTTATCCTAGATCATATCAAATACATTATTTCAAGTTTTATTCATGCTAAACTCTTTTAAATGACTCACTGGTCTCATAAAAAATATATTACTTTTGACATTGGCTGTATTCATCACCTACATAAGCTTATGACATGTTTTCTCCTCAAATGGAAACTACCCAAAAGAAATAGATATAAACTTAATATAGACGTGTTTGTAGTCTCTTAGGAGAAGCTTGTAGGGGTGGTTTAATAAGGGACAATAAAGGTGATCTTGTGGTATCTTATGGTAGACTTTATGGGACACAAACCCTTATAAGTTTCGAATGCAAGGCTTGACTTGACGGTCTTATTCTATGCAAAGAAAATGCCTAATTTCAATAGATATTGAGACTATTTTAAGGCTTATTATTTAAATGTTAGCCAAAGGAAAGGCTTTTTGGTATTTGGATCCTTTATTATCTTGTTGCGGAAAGCTTATCACATGAAGCATGGCAGCATCCCACATATCCAGAGAACACAATAGCGCTGCAGAATGGATTACAAAATCGACTCTCAAATCCAAAAGAAGCTTAAATTATAATCTCAATCAAGTTCTTTCATCCTTAAGAGCTATAACCCTCCGGGAAAGTCTGGAAGTTGGTTATCTTAGAATTAAAAACTAATAGTAATAAGGAATTGTATTTAATAGTTATCTTAAAATTTTATTTTACAATTATATAATTCTAAAAGTACTAATTTCCCTAAAAATAGGTATTACTTTACAGATGTTTGGTAGATTTCTTTATATTACAAGTCATAGTTCTAGTGTATGCTCCTCAAGAACGGGTTTATCTCTAAATTAAGCAAGGAGGCTGAGAGAAATTTACAAGCAAGGAAAACGATGAAGTTGGAGTCCAGAGCAATACCCGACTTAATTCTTAAGCTCTTAATTTATAGTGTTTCTCCAACTCTTAGTTCTTGCAATATTTATCTTCGAAAAGATATCCATTATATTTTTAAAGCTAGATTATCATTGTATCTTTCATCCGGGAAGTTCATCTCCAAGAAACTTAATTGAAGGTGTTATCAAGACCTAGTGGTAAACCTGAATTCAATGACGCCATCACTAACTTTAGAGTAACTTAAAGACAAAGAAGTTATAAGAAGAATAAGACTAAAATGACTGGTACTCAGTAATCAACCCTTAGTTAGGTTAAGTCCATAGAAGAATATAGATTTTATATGAGCTATAACATGACAGTCCCTTGTTGTCATCAATTAAATTTCTAAAATAATTCATCCAAATTTTATGGCGGGTATCTGAAAAATAAATATGACGAATCTTCAAAATAAAGTAAAATGTTAATATTGACTTTGGGATAACTCAACTAGTCAAATATTGAGGTTGGTCTTTGGGTTTTTTCCTAATGTAAAATGAAGATATTTTTAAGTGTTGGGCTATCCATTTTATATTGTAAGTGTATTGGTTATCTTGTTAATAAAAGTTTATTTAATAGAAAAAACATTATAATTATTTATGAAAAAATATTTGCAATTACATCAATAAAGTAGAACGTTAAAAACTCTCAAATAACATTAAAACGAAGATAATTATTTTCAAATACATGACCAATATGAAGATATTTAAAATTTATCAATTGTACGTTATAAACTAACATACAAATTTCATCAGCACAAACCAAGTGAAAATTAGGTAACAAAATTTAAAACTTTCAAACAGACGGCCTAGATAAGAATTTTAAAATTAAGTAAATCAAATTTTCCAATATAAAAACTTTGCAAAATGATTATTTGTGGAATTGAAAACATGTGAGAACTTTTGAAGTTCTTAAACATACAAGTTGGGAACAAAGAAAATCAATTAAAAACTTGAAACTATGTGAAATATTTTGAAGCTCTCAATAAGATCATTTTAGAACTTTAAAAATGAACCAATTGAAAAGTTAAAACAATGAAAAACATTAAACATTTGAGAATCTGAAAATGTCGGCTTAGAAACCAAACTATTTCAGAACTTGCAACATTATGATTATGAAAACCTTCAAAATGAATCAGTTGAGATCTTGAAAACCAGAGTTGTCAAGTTGAAACAAAAAACAATTGAAGGAAAAATAGTTCAACATTTACAACCATATAAGATTTGAAATCAAATGAGTTGAAAACTTACAAATGTGAATTTTAAAACTATTAATGAGACAACTATGTATTTATTGGAGTGATGTGGAAAAATTAAAAAAACAAAAATTGATCTAAATTCTAAGATGATATGTAAACAAGTTCAAAAAATAAAGAAATGTTGATTGATAATAAAGCTTAAAAATATATAAAAATGAATGAATGTATATCTTATTAATGGTTTTTGGATCTCTATTTATAGAGTTTGTAGTTACATAAGATATCTCATAAATATAAATATTTTTTTTATTATTATTTATCTATAACGACTTAGATATTGTATCTTAGCATATATTTGACTAAATCTTCTAGACTTTCAAACTGAAATTGTTGATAGATAAATGTAGATGAGTCATATTATTTTCACTCCTATCAGTAGTCTCCATAGTCCTTCCACGAGTAGGAAGGAACAACTAACTTTTATTTGTCCGAAGTGTTGACATTGGTTGAAGCATTTAACGCCTTTGTCAAAAGATATTTTGGAAAGCTTGGCTGAATATTACTCCTGATCATGCTAATTGCTGAAGCTTTGTCTTCATATTCAAATTTATTTACGTTTTACATTTTTTACGCATTGAAACATATTTGTCAGTCATTTTCAGTAAGACTCTTAAGATTTCTAAGGCATATACATTATAACTTACTTTGTTGAAAGATGAAGTAAGGCCTATACATAGTTGTCAGTCACTTTCAGTTGATTAGCTCATAGTCTTTGCTGAAAGATGAAATAAGGACTGTTATGTCACATGAAGTGTTGTTACTACTTTGACATCTTTATATTATTGGAATATATGCTTCGACCAAACTTGTACATAAGGTATTCCAGTAGCTTCTTATCTCTTGGTGAAGGATGGGGGAATAACTATACCAATTCAATATTTTCTCTTCCATTTTTTTAATGTTGATATTTTTAATTTGTTTCTCTAGTTTTGAGATCACTTTGATATTCTCTAATGGAAGGATTTATTTGGTAAATAAAATTTTATTCAGCTTTGTAGTCAGCTTAATTTTTTTACTCTATATGTTCGGCCGAATTTATATGGTAGTACATACTTATAGAAAAATAATTTTGAGTTTACATGATATTGAACTTCCTTTATTTACAAGTGATCAAATTTCTGATGTTATAGGGCTCATTTTTATTATTTTGGTAAAAATATAAGTGGTTGACAAAAGGTGATATGTGTGGAAAAGTTACCTTTTTTAAGCATACGCATGAGTCCTCTTCAACTTCTCAAATCACGGCCCTACACTCTTATATAGATCCACATTGTTAATGTTATAAATCAATCATAGTCATAGAATAAAAAATACCAACATTACAAATTAAATCATATATTTGGTATAAACATAAAATTCGGTCATTTTTTTCTTTTTTCTCCATTTTCTCACTCAACTATTCATTCTTTCTTCGATCGTAAAGATTCTTGAATTAGTTATGAATTTTTTGTTTTTATAAATAGTTATGAATTTTTTTGTTTTTATAAATAGTTAAATTTTTCTTATAAATTACAAGAATGAGTGAAGAACATGAATGCACCGATAGTCAAAATAATAAAAATAGTAGCTTGTTTAGAGTTGGTTCTTCTAGTGAGGAATATTTCATGCAGCGCCTCTTGTACCATCTAATCTTAAATGTATGAGATAGTAGCAATGACGATAGTGATGGTCGCTAAGTTGAACCGGAGGTAGAAGATGAATGTTTGAATTAAACACAAACGTTAAACCTTATAGAACAACTGTATTGAAATTTATCCAGAAATAAATGTATAAATAAATTCTCTGATTGAGCAATTCTTCATGATGTCCACTTCTCGGTCATTTCATGATGCAACCACTTGTTAAGATCGTCAATGGCCTCCCGCTTATAAAAAAGTTTGGAAAGATAAAAAAATAAATTTGTATCTAGTAAATGGAAGATCAAATATGGTAGGTTCATTCATTATATTATCCAACGTTAGGTTTCCAAACATACGTTTATGCCTTCTCGACCATTCTTTTTTCTTTTACTTGGTTCTTAATTTAATTTTTGTTTTTGATTTGATCATATACATCCTCTGTTTTTTATTTTGACAGTGGGTTGAGGTCAAGCATCGCTATTATATTAAGGTTCTATGTTTGCATTTCTATTAAGAAAGATGTCATGGATGGTTCTTTTACTCTGAACAAGGAGTTCGAGAAACCATCTCATAAGAAGTTTCCCAAATAAAAGATATTGGGGAGTATTGTTCTAAACTGAACCTTCACAACAAGGAAAATGACAAAACTTTGAATAAAATATGTATTGTTACCGCGAAGTTTGAAGTTGAGGCCCCTGTTTCTTCCAAAATTCTTGTTGTGAGCATTCTTGGCTAATAAAAATGTGAGAATCTTGTCATATCATTGTCAAAGATGAGGAGGATAATATGTCTCTTACGAGGTGAAAGACTTTGTGGCCCGATGTAACTATTTTGATAGTATTTTTATAAGTTTACAAATAAATCAAGTATTGAAAGTGAGAAAGTTTTTTACCTCTAAATTTCATAGACGAGTAGCAGAGTTCTTCTTCAACTTTTTAACCCGCTTTTGATCCCAACAACCTTCTGTTTCAAATCCTTTTGCGGAAAGAAACATTTTTAGGCTTATGTCCTTCTTTATTGTCTTCCTGAACTTAACTCCTCCAAATATGTAGCTTTAGGTGATAATTTGGTTGACCTAAATTTTTTAACCATGGGCATCATTTTTCTAATTTTTTCTAAAGCAATTGTTATATTTGATGGCTCTACGCCAAAATCTGTCCCTGGTTTTGAAGTTCAGATGTAACGAACTTTCTTGAGTTTATGTTAAAACATAACTTTGTAGAATTGAGACGAATGATAATTATTGAAGCTAAGGTAACTAACAAGAAAAAGCGTGATGAAAGACTGTGCTTCTAACTTTGACATAATAAAGGAAAAAATATTTCTCTCGTTCAGAGATTTTAATCTATAAAGTTGAATTTTCCTGCTAATAAATGAAACATTGTTGAGGTTCCGCAAAAGTTGATAATAGAATATTTTTTAAGGTTTTCAAAGAAGTAGATGTTATAAGGGATGAAACCCATAGAGTTGAAGATTACTTCAGATGACAAAGTAATTAACCAACTGACTAATATAGAGGTGGATGTAGTTGTTACCACCGAGACTTATCTTGAACCTTCAACAATTATAGACTCTTGTATCATCGTTGATGATGATTCTCTAAAGGTTTTCGATGATTGTCTACCAATACCTTCGGTCATAAATAGAAATATTATGGATAACATAACTTTGGATCAAAATGGTAGTTTTTCCATATTTGTACTACTTTATCCGAGGTTAGTGCTTAATTATCCTTTATTTTCTCCTTAGACCAAATTCTTGGGATTTTAACTCATTTTTCTTTGCTAGACAATCAAAAGAAACTCACAGTCTATCTTTCTCTTGTGGATATTGTTAATTGGTACTTGAACTTGAAATTTGAGGTAAGATGAAGTTATTTTCTAATGCATGACATTTTGTTTTGTCATATAGCATTAAAATTTATTATGTATTGTATATATGTCAACTTGTATTTCTGATTATTCTCAATGGTTTAACTAAGATTCAAAAAAAATCATCATGCATCTCATGTTTCTGATCTTAGGACCCTTCTTGATTGTGCTACTGAACCAGTTGGAGGAGACTCTATTGTGAGAGTTTCTCTTGGAGAAAGGTTTACTAGTAAAAAGAAGTTAAATGTGGAGCCTAAAGCTGGCCGAGAGAGGGAAATACTTTTGAACTTTGAATTACATTCTCACACTAAAGAACTGAAGAAACGATTCTTTTGCGGTGTCTCAGTTAGGTGGTGGATCGATGCATACCAATAAGACTATTCAGCCAGCTTCTAGTTTAGCAATATTTTTAGAAATATGACCTCTATTCAGGGTTAAGTTTCGAGAATATGTAAGGAGAAGTTGAATGCTTCTAAAGATGCACTTGATACTGTTGATGATCTTTGGCCATATGCCGGGGTTGTAAAGTTAAGGAAATAAAATCAATTAGATAATTTGATGATATAGCATAACTCTGTTTTAGAGCTTTTGACTGCCAAACTTCAGGTACAAATAAATGATGTTACTTCTTACCAAGAATGAATGCGTGTTGGTTCTCATAAAGCTACCATAGATGCTCCATCTAGGTTATTTATAGATTTCCACAATAAGTAACTCAAAGTTAACTTTAGATCATTTTTTTGTATAAGTTCCATATAGTTTAATGACCGAATGACTTAGACTAAAATGAAAAATATCTTAATTTATGTCTTTTATCGGGTTGGACTAACGGCGGGGCATCTATTGTTGATATCCATGAAGAACTTGAGAATATAAATATGAAAGATCTGAAAGTGTCTAAATAGGGAAAAGTTAGTGAAATAAGTGGTGTTGGAAAAAAACTATTGGTCAGACTAATGATATTAATGATACTGGTACCAGAACTAAAAATATTTAAGGTATTGGTGTATAAACAACTAATAGTATCCCACGAGAATATATTATTCTTTGTGAGAAGAATGTATAAACTTGACTTTTTACCACTCTCTATTTTTTTAATGTTAAAATCATTATGTTTACTTGTTGTATTAAGACTCTCTTTGTTGTTTATGAATACTTTTATTTGTAAAAAAATGAACGAGTTTTTGTGTTTTTAACAAAACACTTAAGTTCTCTATTTTTATATTGATTAACCGATTTCAATAGGTCGAGAATTTGTTAATGAGAACTTATGTTCTTTTCTTACTATCTTCTAAAACTCTCCAAGTATGTGCATAACTTCCGTTAGGGTTTTTTCCTATTTTTCTTCCTTTATTTTCAAGCACTTGAACCTTTCTTTCTTTTCCAAGAAATGATTTTTGACAATCTGAGAATTATTTTTGTTATAAATTTTATTGTTTCTAGTGCTGCTGAAAGACCACAATATTTTTCGATGATTCATTCTTGACCATTCAAAACTTATTACATACAGACTTTATCAATCTTTAGTGTTCCTGATGGAGCACTTTATTATTTAAATATTTGTTTTTGGTCATCCGAGACTTATAGTAAGATTTATTAAGTCTTAGGTTTTCCAAAAAGAATCCCTTGTTTCAGCCTATTTGCCTTTTAATATTTACTTGTATATTTGTATGTAAATAAGAAATAAAACTTATTTTTTGGAAAAAATATTTTATTAATATCAATGTCTTCTTAAACCTTTTCGCGCCACCAAAAGAGGAAAGATTACATCCTCATGATTTAATAAATACGTTATATAAGAAGTAGTAAGTTAAAAGATTTTGGTTTTAAGAATTATGATATAGCTTCAAGTGCTCTATATTCGTGGAATGTAAAAATTGATTTCCATATCCATCTAGTAACTTTCATGGTTCCTGGCTTTATTTTGGCTTCGACTATGAATAAACCCTCATAACTTGGAGCCAACTAGGCAAACCTCTTTTCTTTGGTGTGAAGGAAAATTGTTCGCAACCCTTTATATCATGGCTCAAAACTTTTGAATTGCACTATATATATATATATTCTTTATTAATACCTTGTAATTCTCTGAACAAATATATGCTTTGGATATTCTTTCTTCAACTACATATATCTTTGATATTTGGGCTTGTGCATTATTTGTTTCATCATATTCTGCAATCTTGTGGGATATGATGCATATCTCGGTCGACGCTGCATCTTTTATCTCATAAACTAAGGCAAATGAAATTTATTTTGTAGCGGCTCTAGGTGTGGTTTCGTATAACCATAATAATTCTGGTAGAATCTTTGGTAAAGTTATAGCTACGACTTCTAACAAATTCTTGATACCCCTAAAATAATTTCATATTGGTCACTTCAATACAGAACCTTATGACTCTATCATTAAGGAATTGAGTTCCATTGTTCATGATGATAATCATTGGAATCCCATACTAGTAACATATGTTTAGTTTAAGAAAGATATCATCTTTGTTTTTATAATATTTTGCAATGATTGTGCTTCCACTCATTTTGACTAAGATAACTAGTACGTAGTTTCTTCCTTCTCAAGCTTGTATAGTAGTTTCACAATATCCAAATTATCTACCAAATGGAATAACTTCAGGTATCATCCCTAACAATGCTTCTGAGACTTGTATAAAAACAATTGAAACATTGGCATGTGTCACACGGCTTTACTTTTATCTTTTTATCATTCATAATAGTTGGCCATTAGTAATTTCTATTGATATTAATCTTGTGGACGTGAATGTTGAGAGGATTCAGTCGCGTAATGTAACATAATATTTTTGCTAAATAATTATTCCTAGTGTTGAATATGTACAAGTTTAAGATGTGAGTGCTTTAGTTATTGAGTTCTCGGATCTCGGGACTTGTTTCAAATTTTACATGCTCAAACTATGTGATTGACCATTATAATTCTTTTAAGTACTAAATTATGATCTCCTTTTTATCTTTGGCATATTTAACTTCCTGATTGATAACTAAATGAGAGTCTGTTAGTATTTGTACCCATTTTACTTAATCAATCTTTGTTAATTTCACTCTTGCGATTGCAGCTTCATACTCAACTTCATTATATGGACTTTGGAAATCTAAACTTGATAGATTGGTTTAGGATATCCTGTTTTAGTATCTTTGTACTCATCGTTCGGATATATAGGTTTCTCGGACTAGAACTTTATTAAAAATTCCACCAACGCATGGGCTTTGATTGTCATTATCGGGTTAAAATGGAGATTATAATCCTTTATCTCTACTGATACATCAGGGTTTTGCAACACATTTATTATAAGGAAAGAAGTTCTAACTATTATAAGTATGTTCTTCAAAAAATGGTTTATTTTCCTAGTTGCAACTACTAGTTCCAAAACAAGTTTATTTAATTGTAAATACCTAGTTTCAGTTGGTAAAAGATATTTACTTACATAAAACACTACTTTAGAGTCCCTTCCTCGTTTCCGATTAGGAAAAGACAATAGTCTGTGTTTCGAACTTGGTGCCAACTTGTAACCAATTTTTATAATTTTTCCCTCGGCTAGGTATACGTACAAGAGTCTTTTTGGACGATGTTTGGTTAAATATTTGGGGGAATCTAAAAACTCTTTTATATTGATGAAAACTTAATCACATGTTGGAGTCTATTCAAACTTTCCCGCTCCTCTGAGGATTTGGAAGAAGGGTTAACACGTTTCTGAGGATCTTGATAAGAACCTTTTAAGTGTTGTTAGCTTTCTAGTTAGGATCCTGACTTTTTTTTACATTCTTTGGTGCCTCTATCGCTGCTAAATTACCAAGATATGATGACTTTTCCTTAATTTCTCTTTCACTCACCATGCAGCCCAAGAAATTTCCAGATCTTACACTAACGGTACACTTTACTGGATTCAATTTAAGATTCACTCGTCCGAGGTTGGCAAATGTCCCGGTCAGGTCTGCTACGTATCTTTTTCACGAAGGCTTATTACTAACATCTCATCAATTTAGGATTTTATATTTTAGCCTAATTGATTTGCAGAGATCTTCTTCAATAACCTTTTGAGTCTGAATGTCATTGATTTGTGGAAATATAGCCCTCTTTCGGTGATGAATGTTGTATGTTCATGGTCCTCCTTTGGAATTCGAATCTGATTATATCTCGCAAATGCATCTAATTATTGCTTCTACAAGTTGGTCAATCCACGACATTAGGAAATGGTCATTCAGGTATGATTTGAAGTCTACACGCATTCTCCCCTATTCATTATTCCTCTTGACCAATACACGACAAACTGTCCATATTGATAATGGGACTCTCGTTTGTGTCCTACATCAGCCAGTCTATTTACCTCTTCAACGATCATCTTTTTCGTTTTTTGGGAGTAAGATATTCTTTTTTGAATGATAGGCCGGAATTTGTTGTTGATGCTCAACTGATGGCATATGACGTCTACTAGGAATTATATAACATCTTGCGTGCTCTAGGAAAACCTATCTAGATTATTTTTCAAAAAAATAGTATTTTGTAATTGATATATAGTGTGATATTCCAGTTAATCGTCAAGGTATTTTCTGCTTCCATTACTACATCTTATGACATGTTTTTTATTGCACCTATCGAGGTCCTTCTCTAGGTTCATCTATTACTTTCAAGATGACCCCTTCATTATTTTTTGTTATGTTCTGAGCATCATTAGTGCTACGTAACATTCTTTAAAGATGTTTTCTTATTTTCTCTTATCATGACCACTTTACCATTTATTGGGTATGTCAGATGTTGGTGGACTGTAGATACTATACAACATACATCTAATCAAACCAAGATCGCTCTAAATGATATTATAAGATAACGGTGCATAAACCACCATGAACAAACATTGTAAATTTTTCCATGATTTTTTCTTGTCGAGAGCGACTCGAGAGTTAGCTCTCCTAAGACAATTGCATTTGCTTTAGTGAAACCGGTAAAGATCTTTGACTTGGGATAAACATTAAAGACTCTTTCATCCTCTCGTAGATACCTCTATACAAGATGTTCGTAGAACTTCCAGTATTGATCATCACCCTCTTGATCTCTACTCTGGTTAGCTTCACCGTTATCAATAATGCATCACTATATGGAGACGTCATTCCACTTAAGTCGTTATCCGAGAATAATAAATTTGGATATGAATTTTGGTACAAGTGTGGGGATGTCTTCCCTTTGCATACTATATATATATATATATATATATATATATATATATATATATATATATATATATATATATATTACTTTACATATATTTTTCTTGATTTTTTAGAATCTTTAGAGTCTTGCATATTGTTTTCTTTGAGTCTTCAAAGCGCAGTAGTATCTAGTAAAATAACCAATGTCACCATGGAACTTACAGTATTGATTTTTATCTCGGTGTTCCCTTACTTCATGTAACCTTTTAGTTTGGTTTTACTTTATGTTATCATTTGACTTTTTATAGATAGCTGCCAATATATTGGTTAGCTTTATTAAAGGTCATCTTGGTCGGTATCCAGTTCTCTTGTTGTTGCTGGAGCTAAAGATGCTTTTAAATATTCGTGTGTACCCTTGAGACTGACTGGTTCTTGGCATGAACGAAGTTGAAGCATAATTGTTCCTTGACGTTTTAATATTTGTGTTGACCTGAGCCACTATGTATGTCTCGCTGGCCGATGGGCTTGTGCCTGGATTGTCGGTATCCCTCACTTTATTTGATTTACCAACTTCGTCTACTTTGATATACCACTCCACCTGAGCTAGTAGATCTCCAAATTTAAAATCTTTCTTCTTTATTATTGCCTTGGAGATAGACTATTGTCGGACTCTTTGCCGGAATGCAGCTACGACCACCAAACCGTGGTAGTCTTGTAGTTAAAACTTTATCTTTACAAAATGTTTGGTGCACTCCGTTGGAGTTTCATTATATCTTTGAATGTAATGGATTATGTATTCTTCATCTCCCTTCAACTCTTTTCAACCTACAAAATTATTCTTGAACATTGTGCAATACATCTTATAGTTTTTTATGCATCCTTTTCTGAGACTGTTGAACCACTTTATTGTGCTTCCACAGAGGTTCATAGCGAAGGATCGACATTATATCCCATCACATCTTCATACTCATCTTACTGTTAAACTGCTATATGTGATGCTTCATATCTCCTTTTTATAGTACTTGTCCATCTTGTGGTTGTCAAACAATTGTGGTATTGTAAGATACATTATTTGCGGGACTAGCGAGGACTCTTCATTAGGGTGTGAATTAGAATCCTCATATAAATCATTCAAAGTAATTCATAAACGGGTATGCTTGTTGGAACTTGGTCATCTCTACTTTTCTCCTAATGGATTCACATTGTGTCTCATCATAGATAACTAATACCCTAAAAAGTGTTGGTTTGCATGTGGGTTCGGTTGGATGTAGATTGGTGAGTATTGTGGATAACCCTGAGTCCAACCTAGGTGGGGTGGTACATCATTCGGCTAATGTTGTTGTCCTTCTGCCATACCTGACTAATAACCCCACTGCGCCCTAAGATTGTTCTGGGGCATCCTTAATCCAGGGGTCATGACTTTTTGTTAGATGGAGGAGAATCCCCATTATAATAGCATGAGTCTGCTGAAATCCCAACTGAAGTCTATGAAGCTAATGGTATCCTCTAAGGTAACGGATATCTTGATTGTATTCCAGCCGTACATGGTACTCTAAAGTGCACTAATAAGGGAATCCATGCTTTCTTTTTCTTCTCTACATAATCCAACCGAGTTTTCATAGCCTTCTTCTCTCTTCGGTCATGCCTTGAAGTAGGAGTTTGACTTATTCTTTCTATTCCGACGATGTTGTCGTCGCTTCGTGTTTCGGCTTGAGAACCCTTGATTCGAGTTCCTTCTACCCTTTTTGTAAGATGCTTTAAATATATATATATTTCTTCCTATGGGCTTCTTACAACATTATTTCCTTCAACATTTCAGAACTCGCATCGTCTCATTCATCATCATCCACAGTATGCACAACAGATTTGACTCTAAGGGACTGAGAGATTAATTGTTCATGCAACAACCAGAAACTGTTGGTTTGTTCCTCCCTTAATAGCTGAGGCATACCCTAAATTTTCCTACAAAGAGACGCAAGGGTCATCGAGGTATTCGGCTGGCCATCGAGATTTCATTTCAAATGCCTCATTTAAAGACGAACCAGTTTTATCTCCAGATTTCGGCATCAACTAGTTAAGCTTCTAATAGCTCCGATTTTTTTGAAAAAAAAAACTTTGTTCCCACAAACGGTACCAGTTGATGTTGAAATTAGGAATAACATAGCTTGATTTGAAATCGGAAATGACTACGTAAACAAATTAGAAGAATAGAAAAAATGTTGATGGACAATAAGCTTAAATATAAAAAATGAATTTATATATATATATATATAATAGTTGTTAGATCTCTATTTATAGAGTTATATGCATTGAACAGTACATCGTCCCTCGGCTATCGCGTTTGGTGGCAGATAGTCTCTTGACTTTCAAATGTCCGTTGACAGTCCCTGGACTATCGCATTTGGATAAAGTTAATCAACCAGATCCTCTGATCCATTAGAGGCTACCACCTGTCACTATAGTCTCCAGATTTTTGTATCACCACTAGCCCCCTGAGTTTAGATCGAACCGAAAATGTAGAATATTACGAATAACTAAACTCAAGGGACTAGTGGTGATACAAAAGTCTGGGGACTATGGTGACAATTGGCAGCCTCTCATAGATCAGAGGGTCTGGTAGACTAACTTTATCCAAATGCGATAGTCCAGGAACTATGAACGGATATTTGAAAGAAAGTCAATGAACTTATCTATCACCAAACGCGATAATCGAGGGACGATGTATCGTTCATTGCTTAGAGTTATATATTATATCTCCCAAATATTTAAAAGATATATAATTTTTCTTAACAATTCAATATTATACATTGGATTTAAAATCTATTCATGGATTAATGTAGACGGACCCAAAAATTTATACATTTTCCCAGTAATATTTTTTAATTCTAATCTAATTATTATTTTTTAAATAAAAATTATTCAAAACATACGGAAATAAACAAACATTATTCAAATATCTCAAACAGATGCTTTTATTATTTCAATGTCTTTTTATATCTACAATCACAAGAAGAAGAAAAAAAATACTATTTTTCATATAAAAATTAAATCAGTTAAGTTTCTTATCATAAAACTCCAATTGAACAAAAAGTATTTGGTTTAAGCTGGAACGTCCCCTAAAATAAAAGGTATTTCTCATGCAAAACATTTGCAGTAAAGTTTCTATTTAAAATATATATTTTACGCAATGTAACTGATACTCTTTACATGTACAAGTTACAACTATCCGGCGAGGTAAAATAAAATGACCTCGGTAACTAATAGATACTTTCCAACCAAAATGGTATTTCCCAAATCAGTTTAAAACTTTTACCTAGGGTCTACGAGACTGTATCTCTTGACGATGTGCATGATACATCTCTATGTTGGATGCAGTTCATGCTGAGCTCCATGCTTCGATGAACCATGTCCTGCAATAACCTCTTGGCGGTCTCCGCAGCTTTATCAGCTCCGTCAACACGGACAGCAATGTCATAAACAATTTTCTTCAACACCGACGAGGCTAGATTCTTCTCTCGATGGCTCTCTCTAAGCAAATCCAAAAGTGTTTTCGCTTTTTCTCGTGCTTTAGAAGTTCCCTCTACTGTTAGTACAAGAAGCCCTGGGATCGCACCATCTTTAAGAATGAGTTCCCTGTACTTGTCCCGAAAACTCTGACATAAAGAAAGCAAAGCTCCAACTGCGTGTTCTGTGCTGACACGTGAACCATCTTCCACCGTCTCAATTAAGGTCAGGATCCCATCATCTGAAACGGTGATTGCAGCTCGGCCTTCTTCCGAATTGGAGAGGATCTCAAGAAGGGCTGTTGCTTTTTCGGCAAACTTGGAATATTTCTTGCATTCTTTGAGGAGGTTGATCAGAGGAGAAGCAGCTTTAGCGTTGAGAACGGGACTAGAACTCTCCTTACATGTGGATAGGTTATGGAGGGAAGTAACAGCATCAACTTTTCCTTGTAGGCTTCCGTTGCTAAGCATCTGAATCAGAAAAGGTGCAGCTCCTGAAGCTGCGATGATTGGCTTATTGGAGGTAGCAGCCGAGAGAGTCAATATGGCTGCAGTGGCTAATTCCCTTAAATTAATACTGTTCTCGAATTTGAGGAGCTCCACAAGAGGGGGAATGGCACCTGCTGTAACTATTTTGACCTTGTTTCTGGTACAACATTGTTCGAGGTTAGTAAGAACAGCCAGGCGTCTTTGATAAAGTACTGTCCATAAGTCGGACAAAAAGGTTAATCTACTCACACCTAAAAGTGAATTCAAACACTTGGGAAAATGACAATAAATATTTGCCTGGTTTAGAACAAATTCTGCTAATATTTCTGAAAAAGTTCTAGAGTTCCAGCGTTCTTTGTTTTAGAAATTGCAGACTCCCTGCCTAGAATAAGGATAAGAGTCAAGTCCGAAACATTATTAGGAACAACTTTTGACATTTTCCAGCTAAATCTAAATTTGCTCTCTATACATAGGTATATCTTAAATCCTTCTTACGAATGACAAATATCCAAATAAAACATATATTAACCACTCTTTTCTACCGTGTTTTTGAGATGTAGTAAGATAGCGGGTCCCCAGTTTTCACATCATTAAATATCTCAGCCATACTTGTAAATGCATCGGCGTACTACTACATCTCAAAAACACCCAAAAAAATGCTTAATACATGCCTTGTCTGGGTTTCTATCATATCAAATACCCAAATCTACAGATCAAAGCTATTTTAGGATTCACAAATTGTACACCCTGTATCTTACTATACGTTATGTATCATACAATACAATTTAGGGCCAGCTTACACAAATTGAACAAATAGCTTTGTTTATCTTTTCTATAGGTATTTATCTGATTTCTTTATTTATTTATGATAATTTACCACCTTTTAGTAGTTTCTTATCACAATATGTTCTTTGGTAAGTGAATATATCCTCATTTCATGGATTCTTCTTAGATTCCAAGGATACATGCATATCAACGTAATTTATTAAAGTTATTTTTCGAAAGAGTTAGCGTCCGTATTCTTACCATAGACAATACACTATACTATTACTATAGTATGCACAATTTGACAGCTACCATCTGAGCCTTCAATATTCACAACTAGTGTAGTGATTATAAGGAAATCCCAAGTCTCCTAATTCTATCAAGTTCGTTCCAAGTTTCACAGATAGTAATTCACAATTTGACTACTACAATCTGAACCTTCACATATTCACAACTAGTGTAGTGACTATAAGGAAATCCCAAGTCTCCTTATTCTATCGACTTTCTTCCAAGTTCCGGTGATAGTAATACACACAAGAAGAAACATAGCAAACTCTCTTGCGAATCGACTAATCGGAAACACTACTAGTCTAAGTATCCATCCCACATACCCCAGTGTATTTCCCTATGGTATGGATTCATGAATCATAGCATATAAAATACACTGTCTTACAAGCCCTTCCCTAATCTTCTATCTTATTAACATTGTCAGGGGTCATGAGAATCTGTAAATCCATAAGAAAATGAAATCTTCCATTTAATATGCCAATACAGATATAAAATGTAAGTTATCAAGTTTCATCATATCTTCATAATCGAGACTTAATTCCAAATTAATCCAGAGCCATAACTCTACAGGAAGCCATTGACAACCTTAGATTCATATACGCATGTGAATACACAGAGAGAGAGAGAGACAGACCTTTCATTTCTAACCGCCAAGTTGAGAAGAGCGAGGAGAGAGGAGTGACGAGCATCAAGGTTAGTGGAAACAAGCATAAGGACAAGCGGTTGAATAACTCCGGCCGCTGCGAATTTCGACCTCGCCGAAGTTTTAACCGACGACTTTCGGAGGAGGTTACGGATGTCTCGGGCCGCTTCGATTTGGGATACGAGATCGCCATAAATGAGCTTTAGAGAGATTTGAAGGATTATGGATCGCTTACTATTAGTTTTACCTGCAGCATCTTCTTCGTCTTCTTCTTGCTCTTTCTCTCCGGTCTCTGCTGATGCTGTCGTTTCTGTCTCTTCGTCCTGCCCCATTCTCTTCTCTTTCAAGAGACTGGGTTGGTTTGCTTGGGTCTTGTTTTGATGTTTCTATTCATGGATTTGGGTAATTTTATTATTAAAATTATACTCACTTTTTTTTCTGTCAAAATTGAAAAATATATTGATTACAAACTTAATTACAATGTTAATAAGATTATAGGGGCTTAATAGTAAAATTCTCAAAAGTCTAATTTAAACGTTACTATTACTATAAAAAACCCTAAAGTAAAGTACCGATGCACTGTGCTTATGAACAGTGAATTGGTGGTACTTTACCAATAGACACTTTGGTTTATAAATTTAACGGACCTAAGTTTTCTGGCCCATAGTTTTAGGTTTTATTCTTTTTCTTCTAAGTATCCATTTCAACCTTTTTACAGACATTTTATATATATATATATATATATAGCATTACTTTTATTTTTGGTGCGTGTCATGTGTATAAGTCTCTGTCTGCTACGTGTTTTGTTTATAGCTTCCATTTGCTACGTGTTTTGTTTATAGCTTCCATTTGCTACGTGTCTTGCTTATAAGTTTTTACATGTTTTATATATATATATATATATATATATATATATTATTTGTGCGATTCATTACCCATCCAAAATCTTTAATTAAGCGAAAAGCTCTTTTTTACAAAATCTTTAATTAAGCGAAAAGCTCTTTTTTACAGTGTTCTCTTTCATTCCTCTTTCAAGGTATAATTTCAAATTTACGCATCATTTATTTAAAGCGAGTTGCCTGAACATTTCATTATTATGTATAATTTGGTCTAATTTTTTCATTTTGATGGTTTTCTCTATATTTCGATCTTCTTCTTCATTAGCAGAGTAATTTGGTCTAATTTTTCATTCAGGTGGTTTTCTCTATATTCAATCTTCTTATATTCCGATCTTCTTCGTTGTCTTCATTAGCAAGGTAATTTTTTTAATTTTTTTTTTGTCTTCATCACTCTCTTTTTCTCTTTTGTAGCTTTATCATAAATCAAATCTATTTTTATACTCTAAGATTAGTGAAAAGAAATAAAGGTTTTGTTTTGATTCTTATTTTGTCTAATTTTTCATTTCGGTGGTTTTCTCTATATTCCGATCTTCTTATATTTCGAATCTTCTTCGTCGTCTTCATTACCAAGGTAGTTTTTTTTTTCTTTTTGTCTTCATCACTTTTTTTTCTTATATACTGTGAGATTAGTGAAAGAAATAAAGGTTTTTTTTATTCTTAAAAAAGAAAGAAAGATGACAAGAAAGAAAAGAATACATATCTTTTAAATCTATTTTTATATCGTGAGATTAGTGAAAAGATATAAAGATATAAAGGTTTTTGTTTTGATTCTTAAAAAAAAAAAAAAGATGACAAAAAAGAAAAAACGGAGTTATAGTTAAGGTAGAAAAGTTATAATTAAGGTAGAAATTATTGACGAATTCTTGAGTTCTTCCACCAAACCAAAATTGATGAATTACTAAAAACAAGAGAAAATAAAGTATATTCAATTAAACAAAATGAATGAAAATGGAAAGAATGATGATGGATTTACTGTATAATTTATTTAGATTTATGTTCTTTTAATTTTAATTTCATACAATTTCATAAGAGTGTTTATTATTTTGGGTTTTGTTTCTATATCTGATTTTTTTTATTTTTGCAATATATGATGATCTTCATTCTTCAAGACAGGTATTTGTCTCTTCTTGAAGACAGGTATTTGTCTCAAAGAAACTGTTGTATTATATTTTCAATTATTTAATTATTGTTTATCCATCTCTTTCTTTCGTATACTGTATTTTTCTTATGTATTTGATTTTGATTTTTGTTTCCAAATTTTATTATTGTTGGAGAAAAAGGTAAGGGTGCCGTTTCTAAGTGGCTTAGAAAAACACATTTAAGAAGAACAAGGAAAAGATGGTCGGTTAACAAAAAAAAATTATGAAGTTTAATTCCAATCTTTTATTTTTCGATCTAAGTACTTTTCCATGTGAGTTTTACATTTTTTGTTTGGATCTTTTTAATATGAGGTTTTGAGATTAACAATACTTATTTAAGTGCTAGAAGAACAGTTTCAAGACATATCTGGAATTTAAATTTAGATCTGACGAATTTGAGCTTGATGTGAATCTATGAAGAGAGGATCATTTCTACAGTAGATTATAAGGCGTGTAAATGGTTTTCTAATAATCTTAAAGTGAGAGTCAAATGACGGTATTGGGGTCTACGACTCTCTTTTCAATAGATGTAAACTTACTCCATCCTGATATAAGGTAATTTTCCCTTTTTGATTTCTATAAGCATCGAAATTACTAAAGTTTATGTTTCTGTTTCGATTTTTATTCTTCTTTTGAATTTGATTGCTAAGTAGTTGATTATGTTTATACTCTTTCTCGATTCAAGCTTAGTGTTCACAATTTTTTCATCAGTTTTATTAGTTCCATATCATCGTCGTCGTCTTCGATTTTGTTTTTTTTAATTATCTGAAGTATAGAAGTGCTTGATCGTGATGAAGTGTAAGATTCAATTGTTAATGCAGATTCATGGGTTTTTAGGATTGTTAGAGCTCAAACAAGTAAAGTGGATAGAAGAGCTCAAACAAATGGAGTGAATATATTTCTGACCACATGCTCTCGCGCTCCCTTAAACAGGTAAGATTCTTTCGAAATCCGTCAAAATCCCTCAATATATGTATATATGCCATCATATAAAAACATTGTAAAAACCCTAAATTGTTTTTCTTTTTTAGGTAAAGAGTAAAAAACCTAAATTGTTTTTTTCTTTCAGGTAAAGAATGACAGAAATAGTTGAAGCCAAGATTTACAATTTCTTTTAACGTTAGCTCGAACAAGTGGATCGTGGAATTTAATCTTTTTCCTTAGAAAAATGGATATGCTTCTTAACAACTGAAAAGACCTCAGGTATCATCATTCCAACCAAATATTGCTGCATAAATTGATTATTTGATACTTTGTTACCATTTTCAACTATCATCTAATTTTTGTGATTTTCATTGTAGTTCTTTATACCAGTTTATTTTTGTGCTCTCTCTGTTTAGCTTGATATTTGTGTCTTACACTATCTTTGTGTTAAAGAATTTATTTTCTCTTCATATTTTTGTCTTAAACTATTTTTGTGATAAAACTTACTCAGCCTAGAGATACCAGTACGACGGGTCATAGAATAATAGGAGTGAGCATTTGGTTTTCAGTGATAGGAATGCACATTTGGTTCTAAATGATCATAAGGTATGGCTTATGAGATTTCTATTCAAATAAATCCTAATGGAAGTAACTAGATATTGCCGTATTTTAGCTATGAGATTTTGATTGGCTATTATTCTTTTTTCCCATCCATTTCAGCTTACACCAATTGTTCCCAGTTTCTCCTGAGTACTCTTTCTGAATAGATAGATTAGATGATCAATCTATCTAATGCGACTATTCCCTCAACAGGACGTATAAGACTATACAAGTCTGCTAATGATCTTAAAGTGAGAGTCGAAGGCCGGTATTGGGGCCTACCACTCTCTTTTCAATATATGTAAACTTACTCCATCCTGACGATATCTCTCTCTCAAATAAGGTAACTTTCCCTCCTTGATTTCTATAAGCATCGAAATTTCTAAATTTTTTGTTTCTGTTTCGATTTTTATTCTTCTTTTGAATTTGATTGCTAAGTAGCTGATTATGTTTATACTCTTTCTCGATTCAAACTTAGTGTAAAAAATCTCCCACCAAGTTTAGATTCTCTTGAAGGACGCCCGTATATTTTTAAAGTCCGCTTTGGTAATGTTAGAAATGACTTCGTTATTATGCACATATTTGAGGACGATGTTGTCATCGCACCGAATGTATCACCACCTCCTCTAGGAGAAAGAGCGATCAACCTTGATAAAAAGAAACGACCACTTGAAGCATCAAAGGAAAACGAACCCAATAAGAAAATTAAAAAAACCCGGTAGTTTAGACATGTTGATGTGTGTTTACAAAAAAACTCTTTTTTGTACTACCTTTCTAAAATAATTAGTTCACACATGTTTATGTATATTTGTAAAAAACGTTTTTTTGTACTATCTATAGTTTGTAAAATAATTTTGTGTTTACTTATGTTTTCAGTTGTACAAGAAATGTTTGTAACCTTTTGTCTTTTGTTTAATAAATAGTTATATAACTATCATTTTAGTTTTTTTTATATATATGCACGTTTTGTAATGATTTATATGATTAACCCGCGACAAAGCACAGAACATTTTTCTAGTCAGATCTAGAACAATATAGCTGTTATATTTACACGATCTTTAACATTTTGTCTTCTGCAAAAATAATTCCATATGTGGTAGCCACCCAACTCCAGAAAATTTCAACGAAGCAGCGCTTTCACCTTCAACTTTAGCCAAGAATCTAGAGAAAAAAAACTAGAACTAGCACTAAACTTAAGAAAGAAAAAACAGAGCAACAATCTTTCTTCTTGAAGTTAATCAATGTATCCAACACCTAGGCTTTGCAACAGTAAAGTAGATAGAAATTGCCGGAGGAGCATCAAAATGGTGAACCTCAACTTTCTGCTTACAATTGAGTGTCCATTTCGTGTCCCAATACGCAACTCAGTTTTGGATACGAGGAACAAATTTTAATGTCATAGAAGAGCAGATGAGGCTTCTGCATATAGTTAGCAATGATTTCAGATGCAAATAGTGTTTTATTTTGGCAAGATACTCCACTAATCCTTGACAGTCTTATTCAATGTCGACGTTTTTCTAGTTCTTCTCTCGACAAAGCATAAGACCCTCCATTAAAGCATGAGTTTCAGTAAGAATAAGAGACAGTTTTCCCAGCATCTTTCCCATACCAGTCAGCAGATCACCCTTCGAGTTTCTAACAACCAATCCTCCAGCAGCTTCACCATTCTGACTACGAGCTGCATCAACATTCAGCTTCATCCTGTCTCATTTTGGATGGTTCCATTTAACGTAAGTCACCTTCCTGATCTTGTCGAAAGTAGAACTACAACCCAAAGCAATTCATGCATCATAAGCATTTAACCAATGTTTCTTAGTTAGCTTGTTTGAGATATCCAAGTCATACAAAATTTTGTTGACATAGTATATTGCAGAATCTATTGATGAACTTTTATTTTTGAACTATAGATCATTTATATTTTTCCACACGATCCAATATATAATCGGGGGAATCACATGCATTATATGAACTTTGCAGTTTGAAAACCAGAATCATTCACGAAAGATATGAGTTAATGTCATATAATTTTCAAGTTTAATGTTGAATAACAGACTAAAATGCTTCCAAATGCTCCAAGCATACTTGCATTTCACAAACAAATGATTTTTGGTTTCAAAATTTTCACAGAACATGCCTCTGGAGGCTAAACTAGCATGCATATCTTGCATAATAGAATCAATTGATAAGTAGTTTCTAATTAACTTCCACAAAAAGAAAGAGTACTGCCCTGGTGTAAGTTGATTCCAAATTTTCTTGAACAACGAAGATTTGTTGTAATGTTGCCTAGTGTTATTCCAAGTATTTCTTGTATTAAAGTCTAGATTATGAGAGTCAGGCCAGATCAGTAAGTCCTTTTTAAGAGGGTTAACTTTGAAGAGAGAGATTTGGGCCATTCTGTCTTCACTAAGGAAGCTGCTGAGAGTTGTACAATCCCACCTCCAATCTTTCCGGAAAGTGTTAACTTTCTGGTCGAAAAACTAGATATTAGCAGAACGGTCTCTATGGTCCATGAATGAAGCCTGGTTATGTCAGTTCTCTACCCAAAAATCCATGTCTCCACTTCCAAGTATCCACCTGATATTAGATTCAACACAATCTTTAATCATTTTCAACTGCTTCCAAGTGTGAGAGCCAGTTTTATTGAAATCAGTTTTAAGAGGGTGCTTTCCTTTGTTATATATGTTATTCATTAAGTTAGACCATAATGTATCATTTTTCCTATATCTAAAACAAAGATTTTGTGAGAGATTATACTGAATATCAAGTAGATTCCTGATATTTAGACCTCCCTCGTCAAAAAGCCTGCAAATCTTTCCCCAATTAGTCCAGTGAATGCATTTTACATCCAACTTAGACCTCCAAAGAAATTTGTTGAAAGTCTTCTCAAGCCTTTAGATCACAGTTAAATGTATTAATGTACTATACATCCAGTAATAAGGAATTGCCATTAGAATAGAAGATATAAGAGAGAGTCTTCCCCCGAAAGAAAGGTATTTGCAATTTCATTCAGCAATCTTTGAGTTGATGTTATCAATCAGCTTACTAAAATCCTTTGCCTTGTTGTTGCAACTTAGTTTAATTCCCAAGTAGCTTATGGGAATGAGATCAGCTTCGAAACCAGTGCTTGCTTCCAACACAGAGATCCTGCTTTGATGAAGTTTGTTAGAGGTAATTATCTGAGTTTTGTCCTTGTTTATAAGCTGACCATAAATCATTTAAAAATTTATCTAGAAAACTGGATAACATCTTTATGGATGAGTTCAAGTTGTTAGTAAATACTAAAATATCATCAGCAAAAGAGATACCAGGAATAACCATAGATGATCTTGACGCAAATTGCATGAATTTATTCTGAGTAAACAGATTGATTAAACCTCGAATAAGGACTTCTTCACATATTATGAAGAGGCTTGGGGACAAGGGATCACCTTGCCTCAAGCCTCTTAAATACTTAAAGAAACCATAAACCTTTCCATTGATAAAGATAAAGATATTGACATCCTTAATCATGTTATGAATCAGATTAACAAACTGAGTTGAAAAGCCAAACAGAGCAAGAACCTTCTTAACAAAGGCTATAGACATCATGTCAAAATATTTAGACATATCAAGCTTCACCATGATGCTACCCTTTGAAGGTTTTCTGCGTAAATCAAAAGCCATCTCCCTTGCAACTAAGATATTATCATGAATTGATCTATTGCTTACAAAGGCACCTTGAGTTCTAGTAATTATCTTATGAAGAATACAAGATAGTATATCGTTTATTAACTTAGAGAATATCATGTTAATCATAGTACACAAGCTAATGGGACGGTATGATTCCAATAAGCAGGGTTTTGAGATTTAGGAATTAGGCACAACCCAGTAGCAAAGATCCCTGAAGGAATATCATGCCCATAAATAAAAGCATTTATGGCAGGAATCAAATCAATCTTAATTATACTCCAACCAGCCTTCATGGAGTTAATAGTATACCAAAGCTCTCTCTCATCAGTGGCTTTCATCAGGGCATTATTTTCATATTCAGTGATAATATTAGGGATATAAGACATCATAGGATCATTCAAGCCGTTTTTTTCCACTTCAAGATTTTCATAAGGTTCCTTTTGTGTAGAATAACTTAAAGTAGTTCTCAACAGAAGTACCAATTTCGTCAGAGTTAAAAATCCAGTTGCTTCCTTCTTTTATACCTTGAATGGTATTATTCCTCCTCCTTCTAGAAACAAAGGCATGTAACATTTTAGGGTTTCTATCCTCATCAACCAACCAGGAATTGTAAGATTTTTGTTTCCAATAATCCTCCTTAATTCGAAGAGCCTGCAAGTATAAACTATTAGCTTTCTTCAAGTTCATTTTAGAGATATTATTGTTAAGATTAGAATGAAGCATCTCAGCTTCTTTTACCATCCTTTCAGTCTCCCTAACCTTACTAAAAACATTACCAAAACATTCATTATTCCAGGCTTTTAGACAACCCTTAAGTCTCTTTAACTTAAACCAGAATATCTCACTAGGCAGGCCACTAATATTTAAGCGCCAGTTCATTTCAAAAACCCTGATAAAAGAATGATTATTCAACCACATGTTCATAAATTTGAAGCTTCTGTTATTTTTATTAAAACCATTTGAATGATCATTCATAGCTTTAATAAGAATAGGGGCATGGTCAGAACAAGTTCTGACCATGTGAAAGACCTGAGTTTTGCTGAAAACATTAGTCCAGCTAGCATTGTACATGGCTCGATCGAGTCGCTTCCATTTCATGCTTCTGTTCCAAGTAAATTTTGAGCCCAGGAACCCAGCATCCTCCAGATGACACTCATTGGTAGTATTAACAAAGTCATATATGTTATTTTGATCATACAAATTGCAACCCATCTGTTCATTTGAGGATACAACAACATTAAAGTCACCCACAATGCACCATCCCTTATCAGTATTAGCAATCATCTTCAGTTGATCCCAAAGACCCTGTCTAAGCAACGTGTTACATTTTGTGTACACCACATTTAAAAGGGAGATGTTATTATTAGCATGATTGATTTCTAAGCTTAGGCACTGATCATGATCTATCATAATGTTTATACACAAATCATCACTCCAAAAAACTCAAATCTTATTTGAAACATTATGAGTAAAATTAGGAAAACCCAAAGAAGCAACAATATCAGATATTTTTTCAGCCTTCACGAGCGGTTCTTAAATAGCCAGGATGCTTATCTTGTGAGTAAAAATAATCTATTTCAGTCTCCTAACTGTTGAAGTGTTGTTAATTCCACGCAAGTTCCAATTAAGTATCTTTATCATTATCTGATAAGGATTTGCATTTCTTGTTAATCCCAATATATTTCAGGGATTTCATTATTCTGTTGCTTGGTTTCTTAATCTTCCTTGCTGACTTAAGTTTTTTCTTTATTATAGCTGAAATCTTGGACCGCTGGAGAAGACACATATCTTATAGGAGACTGTTGCAGGCTGCCAAAATTTTCTTGAATAGGAGAGTTTAAGCTATCTCCTTCAAGCAATTCATGTTGTTCACAGTTGCTACTCAAGTGCTGGATAACCTCAATTATTTCAGTGTCAATTGGCGCATTTCCTTAAATCATTCTTGAATTGTTGTCATTAACAGAATTAGAATCTTATTTATGTTTGAAAGTATATATTTCCTCTTTTGATGTAGCATTCTTCTGATCTTTTCGTACAATAATTGATTTAACAATTGGAACAAAATCATTATTTGAACAAACAGTTTCAAGATTATCTGCCTCGTCAGATTTGTGATCGTTATCTTTTGCTGCATTTCCAGTAACAAGTTAAATTTCATTACATTTAATCTGTCATACCTTGTCTTCCTCAGAGACCTTCTTATTCAAAGAATTTTTCCTATTATTTTTAACATTATGACCCAAATGAAAGCAAGAACAGTAGTAAGAAGGCAGATTTTTATATTTAATTAAAATCCAGCATCCATCATTTATGCCAAATCCAATCCACATGCTGCTATGAATTTTTCTAGATCGTCTAATTCAATTAGAGCGTATGCCGCATTTTTCCAAGCTCTGTTTTCCTCAGGAACTTCAACTTTGTATGTAGTTCCTATAGAAGCAGCTATTTCCTTAATGAATTCGTTATTGTAAAGAAATTCAGGGATGTTTTCAAGTTTCACCCAAACTATAGAGATTAGACATTCAATTTTAGTACGAAATTCAGGGGTCCAGCGCATAATCCTCATCATTGAAGTTCCCACCTTCCAAACGTTCTTGGACCCAAACCTGCACACATCTTCTTTCAATTTGAATTATATAAAAACATGATATGAATCTCAATTAGCAAACCGAAAAGTCCATCTAGAAGACAATCAAGAAACTATTCATAATATCCTTATTTGGCAAGCCTGAAGAGAATTTCCCGATTAGCGTAGTTGTAGAATTATAGAACAGAGCCTCTTTTGTTTCCTTTGAAAACTGAACCGATATATGATCCTGCTTTCTTATAATCCATTCTGGTTTGAATTCATTTTCTAGATGGTTTAAATGTTGTTTTTTGAAAATATCGCTATAGGATTTCTTCTGGACATTTTCCTTCGGCATAATACTTTGTTTCTGATCTTTAGACAGAGATGAGAACTCTTGTTCAAATAATAATATGTTATTTCTAATCTCCATGATAGAGATAAGCCCGAACAAGAAAAAAAGAATAGAAAAAGGCGACGAATGTTATATTAGATAGAGTTCGTCGGAATTTTTTTCGGACAAAAAATAAGAAAAGCCCAGATCAAGAGTTATCGGAGTGTTTCGTCGTACTACTCTTATAGGAACGGTTATGAGAAGTATACATTTTATTCTATTAAAATAATATTTTGGCTAAATTAGGGCCCAAAAAATGTTAACCATTCCCAAAATATAGAGAATATTTTTAATTCAATAGTCAAAGACGGTTTTACCCTTTAACCAAGAATCTTTATTTTTGTCTTGTAGTGGAATGTGGGTATGGTTAGCCAAATGTAGAAGAACACAAAATTACTCCTCCAAACAACCCTCTTATACTCTAGTCTTAAGAAAAAATTCAAAAACTCCCAAAAATTCAAAAACTCCCAAAAATTCAAAAACTCCTAAAATTTCAAAAACTTCAAAAACTCACAAATAAACACTTGAACCTCCAAAAATCATTACTTTTTTTTATAAAATTCGGAATAATCGAAGGATGGACTCTGAATGTGAGAAGCTTGCTGAGGAGCATAGGACTCCAAATATAGTAGTTGTTCTAACCAATTTATTTAGAAAAGTTTCCATTTTGGTAGACCTTCTACATTTAGAAAGGTAGAACCCGAATTGCCCCGCCGGTTTCAACCATCTAAACCGGCGGGGACTAAGAACATTCATAATAAAAACGATGAAGGTTCCCCGCCGGGGCACACCATGTCCAACCGGTGGGTGGGACACCCTTACCCGGTGGGGTTGTTACCCTGTACCCGGTGGGGCCAACTCCCTTGTTTTGTGCAGATTATAAGTTTTATTTTGTGTTTAGTCTCTGCCGGTGTATATTATTGGAACCGCCGGGGGTGGATAAATCCACCGCCAGTGTGGGAATATGAAACCGTCGGGGTCAACCCTTGTGTTTTTTCCCAAATGGAGTTTGAATTTGGCCCCGACCCCCGACGGGTGGTGAATTGTCAACCGGCGGTTGACAATAGCCCCGCCGGGTTTAAAATTTTCAACCGCCGGTTTAACGATATCCCCGCCGGTTGGAACCACATAGAACCGGCGGGGCAACATCCTTCAATGTGTGAATTTACTAACCGTTGGGTTGGGGTTGGCTTATTTTATCCATGGTCGTTTTAATGCTTTTTTTCACATAGAGTGAAGAGTTAAAGAGTGGAGATGGAGGGTTAAAGAATGAGTCAAAGAATGATTTGACTAGTTCGTGCATGGCGAAGGCGGAGGAGGAGGAAATACCGGTGCCTTGCTCCATCGATTATAGCGAGTTGTTCAACACCAAATCTCACTACTACTCCCAGGCATACCTGATCGAATGGGTTAAGGAAACCGCATCAGATAACGGGTTTGTGATTATTTTACGCCGATGCGATAGACACGATCGTAAAACTCCGAGAGTAGAGTTTGTGTGTGAAAGATCTGGAGTTTACACAAAACTGGTAGATCCCAAGGATCTAAAGAGGAAGTCTACCGGAACGAAAAAATGCGGATGCCCGTTCGCCCTTAAAGGAAAGAAGATGGGTGCTAATTTGTGGGGAATAGAGGTTGTGTGCGGCGTTCACAATTACGATACTACATCCTACAAAGAAGGTCATTCCTACGTGGGACGCTTTCAAAAAATAGAGATGGATTTCGTGGTTAGTTCTTCGAAAATGGGATCTCGTCCTCGTGATATTCTTGGTGGAGTGAAGAAATTGAACCCTAAGAATTCTTCTACAATGCGCACCGTGTACAACGCATTACTAAAACACCGAAAGCTCGAGAAAGGCGGTCGGTCGCAATTCCAATACTTGTTGGGTGAACTAAAGCGAGTAAACTACTACGAATTCCATAGAAAGTCCGAAGACGGAAGCGATAACATAGGCGAGCTTTTTTTTGCGCACCCGGTTAGTTTGGATTTGTTACGGACATTTCTGAACGTCATGCCTGATGGATTACGCATCCGTCTACGTTAAGATTTTTACTAGCATAGAGGATTTGATTGATGTTGCGGAGCGTGTGAAATGTTCTAGCGATGTGGGAACTAAGGACCATTGGATGTCCATGCCCGAGATGGGAGTGGCAATTGCATCTGCGTTTAAGTGCATACTCCATTTTGTTGGGCTACTCCGAAATATGGATGTCGGTTTCACTTTTCTTCCGCTAAGAGGTGCACCTCCTCAGATGCCAAACCAGTTGGAAATCGGATTGGGTTGGGTCAACTCCAACCATTTCGTGAACGTAAGTATTCATACAAGGGGTATGTTAATGGTAATTTTAATATCAAGAAATTTATTTTATCGTATTTTCGTTTTGTAGCTTGGGATTAAGGCGGAGGCCCCATGTGCTAGGATACATCCTTGTTGCTTAAAGTTGCATTCACCAGAAGCAGAAGGTTGGGCATTTCTGATTGCATCTCGTTGCAAGAAAGACAAAGAGCTTAAAAATAATTACCCCGAAGTAACCGATTTATCCGCTTTTGCTTGATGACTAGACGATTGTAACGAATGTAAACCCTGGATGGTTTTTATGTTTTTATGGTTTTTATGTTTGGATGTTTTTTATGTTAAAAACAATAACACTTAAGCTTCTTAATATGCCGATTGTATTAAAACATTACTCTTTAATTTAAAACATTGCATAATTAGAAATACATAAGCACATAACATAAACCAAATGATAGATAAGCTAACTCTGAGTTAGCATTGCACATTTAGTTTTACGGGGTCGGATAGTTCATTCCGAATTCATCCGAGTCACTACTTCCCTCGGGAGTTGAGTACGTTTCAACGGCGCTGGCTATTGCATCGGCTATTTCTAGCTCTATCCGTTGTATCGCTTCTGACACCATCTCATGCGTAATTGTACTTTGCAATCCCATGTCAAATACCTTTCGGACTTTGGTTCGGTCTTCCCAACGAAGTGGCTCGATATGTATAGTCACTGTTTTAAGATAAGCTAACCTATCGGCGAATTCTTCGCGGGCACGTGGTTGGGGCATTAAACATCCTGGACACGATGCCTCCCTACCATGGTTGAAGAACATTCTACACAGAACCGCATCGACGAAACCAGGAATATCCTCTTGCATCGTAGCTTTGACGAAGTCGAATGCGCATAGGAGGCTTGCATCTTCGTACACATTCCAGTCGGAATCACCCATTGTTATAACTTAAGTGTTTAGTTTCATAGTCGGATTACAGTATTTATAGAGTACATGTATGTGGCTCAATCATAAAAATAGTGAGCGGGAAATGGTGTTGTTTTCCCCGCTTATTATTTGTTTATTGGTGGGAGTCTCATTAGGTTGGTGTTCGAATTTGGCGGGACGTTGAATTTGACGGGAAATTAAAATTGGCGGGACTTATTTTGGTGGGAGTTTATGTGGCAAAGTATTTGGCGGGAGTTTATGTGGAAAAGTATTTGGCTGGATAGTGCCTGTTTGTTTAGATGAATATATGTTCTATTGTATGAGGTTGAGGTTTAATGAATGAATCTCCTTAGATGAATGTATGTTCAACTCGAATACGGTGTTATGTAAAATACATTAACATTGAACAACAACTAGAAACCCAAACATAACAACTTAACATTACATAAAAAACGAGGACAATACGCAACACATATGATAAAAAACATAACAAGTTATAACAACATTACGCAACATAAATAATAAAAACACGTTCGAATACGACAGATTGCACTATTAGTAGTCGTAACGCAAGCTGCGTAAAACATCGTGGCCATCCTCCCTTGCCATAACCATATCCTCCACATATGCTACCATATCCCTAGTGATATAGTCGCAGAGGGTCATGTCCTAGACCTTAACCGCCTTCTCTTTTATTCTTCGCGGCATGAACAACAACTTCGTGAGGGGCTGGACAAAAAGGTACCGTGTCTTGATTTCGTCACGGCTGCGCACAACGACACCTCCAGTTTCTAAATAACCGTAGTTGTAATACATATGACACAAAACCCTTTCAAAAATGCATCACTCCTATCTTCACCCAACTCGGCCCGGGAATCCTTCACTGCTAGAAGCATATAGTAGTCTTCATTAGAGGTAAACTCCATTTGTTTCTAAGTGTTTGATGGATGCCATGTTGCTCGTTAACACTTGTAAATTTATAATGGTATTATTTTGTTGGCGGGGATTTTCATTTGGCAGGAGAGTCATATGGCGGGCATTATTTTTTGGCGGGGCAATAATTTTCTCTAGGTCCCCGCCGGTGACAATAATTGTCACCTGCCGGGGACGAAGCCAACATTTAAAAAAAGTGAGAAACCAAAATCGATAAACGACCCCGCCGGTTCAGATATTTTCGACCAGCGGGTGAAATACTTCCCCGACGGGGAGGAAACATCCCCGGCGGAGTTGAATTTTCATACCGGGGGGAAATAGGCCCATCCTCTAATAATTGTGAGGATAGATTATCGAAGGCTTCCCCGCCGGCCAAGCAATTTTCAACCGCCGGTTGACAATGTCCCTGGCGGTGGAGTATTTGTCAACCGGCAGGGATATCGAGTGGGAAAATTGATTTTCCACTCGATATCAACCGGCGGTGTAAGGGACCACCCCCGCCGGGTAGTTTATTCACCCCGGCGGGTGAACAATTTTCAACCGTCGGGGAAGTTGTCAACCGGTGGTTGAAAATTAATCCACCGGCGGGGGACGGGTTAAGTTGAAAAAAAACAACATGAGCACTAAGTTTTTTATGGGAACTTAGTTTGGAACTTACTTTGGTAGAAACTATATCAGGTTTTACTTGTTTAAGACTAGAGTGTGAGTGGCATATTGAATTAGAAAACGCAAACCACAACAACAAACTTAAATTAAACAAACAACAAATGCGATAACTTGAAGCTAAAATACAACAACAAACTTACGGTTTATAATAACAAAGTTAAATCAAATGTCAACAATTATAAACGGCGGTAATGTTCACAACTAGAATAACATACAAATCAAAAATCCAACCATAATAATCAAAAGCCACGGATCGGTAATCTCCATAACCTTCCTCGCAAAAGACACCATCTCGTGAGTCGAGTCGTCTTACGACCGAACACGATTAATCGTGTTCACCACATCGATCGCCGACGCCTCCGTAAGAATCCGAGGTGTGATATTAAACCACCCGTACATCTTCACGTATGCCTTGTACTGGGGGATGCGGTGTGAGTACTCCCTTCCAAGGGCCTCGAATACCTATCGATCACGTATAGGTGCTCCCTCCAGTTCGTCCAATGCCTAACCTGAAGCACATAGCGAAGATGGTCTCCTCTACCAAGACCGGTTCTAGCAACGAGGGGGTCCAAGGACTTTTCTTGGATCCAACCGAACTGGCGCATCACTCGGTCGGGGTGATATGCCTCGCTCACCATCATTAGGCGAATAGGGTTTCGGTACAACCCTATTGTCTGCTCCGGCCACGACTCACGGACATCCTCGTAAGGTCGAAAAATAACCTACAAAAAAATCATTTACTCGTACTACATTTTATATAGAGTAGATGTATATTAATAAACGTAAAGAAGATAACTTACATCCCTTTCTCCTTGAGCCGCGAGGATGTCACGGTAGTACGGCTTCCCCCGAGCTAATGATACCGGGATCTTTTTGGGCAACCACGCCATCATCTTCGGATCCGTTGGGCTATAACCACTGTTCACTGGCGCGCGGAAAACGGGGAAGTGGTTATAGACCCAACACTCAAACAAGGCCGAGAAGCCGCCCAAGGTCTTCAAGGAGTGCTTCGAAATGCCTCCCAAGCTCTTGTACAACCACACCAACGCACAAGTCACCCATGCGTACTCACCAACCTTCGTCAAGTCCTCAAGGTGGTGGAGAAAATCGCACTGGATGTTCTTCTGGCTCGTGTTGGTGAAGATAGTACACACGAGGAAGAATAAGATGTATGCCCTAGCTGATGCCTTCTTCATCTCCGTAGTGCAGGCGGCATTAGAATCTAAGTACTCGTCCCCGGAGAATGTGGTCCTAAGCCATCGGAGGGCGAATCCACTCCCGTTATGCGCCTCCATTTCCTGCTGCACATCAGCAGCCGAAACTCCCAACAACTCCGCATAGCGTGCGTACGTCGCCTCTATCGGATCCGGCCTATAGAGGTCAATAATTCTCCCCTCAACCGGGAGGCCGGTAATCACGTAGACGTCGTCCAGTGTCAACGTCATCTCCCCAAAGGAGAACTGAAACGTGTTGGTCTCTTGGTGCCACCTCTCACCGAACACCTCCGTCAACTGCACGTGGTTGTTGAACCTCGGTAGATGCCGCATCAACGGCCAAAAAAGTGTCTCCTCAAGGTAAGCCCTAACCGCTAGTTGTTTGCTAAGGTCCCACTGACCAAGCAAACCGTATTTGGACTGCACCGTGATACCCGAGCGTGCCTGTAAAAAAATTCAAAAATATATACAATATTAAAACAAAAATTTAACTAATCAAAAATATAATTAATTCGATAACTTACATCGTTTTTTAAGGCGTAGTACGCCTCATGCTGGGTATAGTCGGGGAAGATAAGGACGCTATTTTGGGATAGAAAAAGATTTTTACATCCCTCCGCATTGGTTGGACGCCCTTCCGCACGGACCTCTCTTCGAGGTGGTGGCATTGGGACCTCTGTTTCCTCCTCTGTATCCTCCTCCTCCTCGTCTACTAGGGCACGCCGCCGTCGGATGGGGAACACCTCTCGTGGAGGAGAAGATCGTGGACGGGGGGCCTCCCTTGTGGCGTCGTATTTCCGATGCCGCAAGGATCGTTCTGTCGGGTCATTGTGCACCTCGCGCTCGGGGCGAACACGCTCGGTCCGGTCCCCACGTTCCGGCCTAGCGACCACCGGCCGTCGGCTACCTTCACCTTTTTGTGCCACTTTGGCCGCCTTCTCCTTTGTTAAACGAGGTGTCTCGTGTCTGCAAAAACATTCACAAAATATATAAGTTAGAAGCTGTGTAAAAAAAAGACGGTTTTTCTACAAAACAAGTCTCCCCGCCGGTTGACCAATTTTCACCCGGCGGGTGAATCGGCACCAAGCCGGCGGGAAATGAAGAACACCTAAAAAAAAATTATCCCCCGCCGGGTAAAACCCCTGATACCCGGCGGGGAATGATGAACCCCTGCAAAAAACAACATCCCCCGCCGGATAACCAACAACTGAACCGGCGGGGGATGCTCGAAACCGCCATTAACGAGTTGAAAAAAACTCGAAAAACTTCCTAGAACACCAAATCAGCCAAAACCAAATCTACCCTAGCATCACTAGACAACTATAAACAACTTCATAACGAATTATAACACCCTATCCATATCAAAATCAAAAAACTTAACCAAAACCAAATATAGAAACAAACTACACTTAAGAGTAAAAACTTACTCTTTTCCTTTGCCCATGGTAGTTCTTGCCTTGTTGTTGATGTGGTAGAGACTAGAGATCTTTGGATTTGAATTTGGGGCTGATTTTGCAAGATTGTAGAAGTTTGGAAATGAGAGAGTGTTTAGGGTTTTGGAGCTGATTTTGGGTTGGGGCTGAAATGGGAATGGTTAGTATTTAGGAATTTGACTTAGTAAAAAAAGAAATGGTTTTTTAGGTATAATATTGGGGCTACTTAAATTTAAGTTGGGTATGGTTAAAATTGGGGCTGGTTAGCCAATTGGACCCTAATTTAACCATACCCTTAAAATAATACTTGTGTAAACTTTTAATTCGTGGATGCATTTTAGTCAAAATCTCAATTAATAAAGGGGTTTTTATCATACCCAAACACTATTTTACTACTCAATATGTATTTTCCAGAGAAATCTTTCACTAAAATATTTAGTATTGCAACTTCACTAATACATAAATGCTTTTAGTTAAAACTTATCTAGTTTCGGACGCAAATTTTTTTTCTCTTTATTTTATACGAGGTTACAATGCTATTTTCGTATAATTTTGATTGTATTTTTGTTTAGTTTGGATATTTAATTCTGAAAATTTGTATAGATAAGTCATCATGACTATTTTATTAACTCGAATTTTTTATATATTTTAAAATAGGTTATTAGATTTCTATTTTTCTTGGTGATTTTTAGAATTCATCTCATTTTTTTTTGTTTTGTAGTTGAATGGGTGTATTGCAGTAATATTTTGATCGTTTTTTATGTATTTTTTGTGTTTCTGAAAAAATTTGTTCGAAAAACCAATTCAAACTTCAACGAGAAGACGAAGACAGAGTCTTTTAAGATGCGAAACACGTCGATTCACTGTATTGCGAGATGTGAAACACATTTATTGTCTATAATGGTAAATGTGTAACATGGTTATTTTATGGAAGATGATAGATGCGAAACTAAGTAAGGTAATGAGAAATCAGTGTAAAATATAATTTTTTTTATAAAAAAATTCAAAACATATCATGAATGGATCTAGTTTTGTTCGTCTTAAAAAATCAAATCCAATAGTATTTTCGATTTTTTTTCGAGTTACCGTTCAAAATATACTACCTTTTTAAATTTTTAAGTTTACACCATAAACGTAGAAAAAAACTTTTAGAGAAAATGCGAATTTTGAAGAAGATGCGAAGTGTTTAAATTTTCTACCGGTAGATGTGAAATCAAACCCACTATCATAGATGTGAAACCACTTAATGAGAAAGAAATGTAAAATATAAATTTTTTACAACATATTTAAAACATATCATGAATGAATCTATTTTTATTCGTCTTAAAAAAAACAAAACCAATGATATTTTTAAAATAAAAATCCGAATTTAAAATTTTAAATTATAATAGGGTAAATAAATAAGATACGAAATCCTTTTTTGTTTTGTGTTTAAATTTTGTACTAGTTAGATTTGAATTTAGACCTACTATCATATATGTTATATAATATAATGAAAAAACTTTAACACTAATGCTAATTTCATCCCACTTAAGAAAACAAAACGAATAATGATAACCTCCCTGCTAAATCTATTCCGAATAAGAAACAAATTTAATCGAACAACATTTAACAACTTCAATGTGATTTTTAGTGTAAAATATTGTTAATATTTTTCTTTTCTTATTACCATCAATCGTTTAGACAACGTAATCACTTAACCTGAACAATGTTGCTTAGAATAGATGTAAATCATGATGTTCTATGTCGAGTCTATTAAGGTATTTGTATCATTAAGACAAGAACAATCAACGAAATTTTGTTTTCGCTAATATCATTACAATAGTTAAGTACATTGTTTCCTCGCTATCAAAAATCAATTTACAGTTAGAGGAAGACTAGAAACAATAGGAAACTTTGATGATCCTCGACTGATCTACATCGTACTTTTTAAAACCCTACGATACCTCAAAACAAAGGAAAAAAGTCGAGCCAAAGAGTCCTATTTAGAGAATCTACGCCGGTTGAAGAACTTGCACTACAAGGATAAACTGGTACACATAACAGGACTAATAGAGCGGGCAACATTAAAAGACTATTTTCAAATTGTTTGTGCCTCCTGAGATCGTTAAACCTTGCCTTCTCCCAAAACATCACAAGTTTCAACTAGAAATTTCCTGTTTATCCAGCTTAGGTGCAATCAATATTGACTTGGCCAGTTCATTTGAGGATGCAAAGAAGGCTGCTGATAGACAGTGGTAGTTGGTCTGATCGTATCAACAGCTCCTGCTACTGACTGAGTCTGCTGCAGTATAGATTGAACGGTTGCTGCTTGTCCAGGATGATACATGCCAGCAAAGGCGCCAACATGAGAAGCCTGTGTTGGAGCAAAAGTGACGTGCTGACTATGAGAAATGTTGTACAACATATTTGCGGATAAATTGGACATGTCTCGACCAGGTGCCGGGATCCATACAGTAGAGCCTTCGGTCTGCCACAAAGAATGTCCATAAGTATCGATGAATCAAACAATGTCCACTATTTTAAATGTATTACTATAAAGCCATGCTTTGAACGACATTCGGAAAATGTCAAATGATATAACATGAAAAGGCCAACCTGTCCTGTGACGTAGACATTACTTTCCTTGAGCTGCGAGGAGCTAAGATCTTCGTTAGCAGTTGAGTTGCCTGTTAAGGGCGCAGAAATGGGCTTATAACCAGCTGGAGTAGATCCGTATAGTCCATAACCAGCAAGCATCCCATTAGGGGTTGTATTTCCTGTATTATTTCCAGGTTTATACAGTGGAAGTGAATATTTGACTCCTGTGGTTGCTGGTGCTGGTGAAGCAGGATATACACTGCTTGCTTGAGGATGCTGAGGAAACGCACCGTTGCTCAAGAACTGATGGATGAAGGGATGAGGGACGTAAACGGGGGAGAAATAGTGACCATAGGGAGCGTAGTTTGTAGAAAAATGTGATATGATCCCGGCTGCTTGATGAACAACAGAGAGAGGTTGCTGAGTAACAGTAGCTTGAGTCACTGTAGAGATTGGACTAGCGGTAGAGTTTCCATCCTGTGAACCAATATATACAAGAAATCTGATTCAACAGGTAATAAATCATAAATTGTTGACTCCATAGCACAACAGGTAGGGAACTTTTGACAACAAAAAACAAAAAACAAAGCTAAAGTGATAGTTCTATCAGTCATTTAGATTCTTGCCAAATACCTAACTGATCCAGTAATGTTCAGAAAGTAAATGTAGGATCCAGAAAGAGAAACAACTGTGAAGTTTCAATTTTCCAGAACACGTGAGAACATTGAACAAAGACTTCTATTGCTTACTACTTTGATAGGGTATCTGAAATACTAAGAGAGCATCTCTCAATGGTGCGCCAAATATTGACAGAATGATACAATATAGTATTGAGCACACAGAGTTTATCCACAATGGTTACTCAATTTTTGGCATTGTGCCAATATTGATGCCATATAATGGCATCATATTATCTTATATCGAATTAAGTTGGATCCTACAGTAAATAACTTTTATATATAAGTGACAATTAATTTATGTTCATATATGCTAAAAAAAATTTATGATAAAAGAGGAGATCAGTGGTGTTAATAATAATTAAATATGTTAGATGGTAAACTATTTCTGTAAAAAACACTAATGCAGAAATCCCTGCCATATTTATGATTGCTCATTTTTGCAATGTAGTATATTTGGGATTGACACAATTATAGCACCATCACCATTTGAGATGCTCTAATGGTCAACAACAATTAGCCAGATATAACTAAAATATATTTACATCTATGCGTGCCACTCGAGGACGTCTCAATGTATGCATGTATGCCGAATCATTTTTGAAGTAAAAGAAACCATGAACCAGGGTAGACCTCATTAGAAGGCTGAGAGGATTGTGGAGGCAATGCTGCAACACTCGCCTCATTTATATGGGCAACTCCAATAGGAGTGAAAGGTGAAATGCGTCCATCAGTGTTCACGCCTGAGCGGTAAAATTGGCCATAATAACTTGCCAGATCAAGTGGTTGTTGAACCTAGAAATCATTAAATAAAAAAAACCATTGATAAGATCTAAAGACACTGACACAATACATTCCTTGATGTCATGATACATAGTTGAAGGTCGAACTATAGAAATACAAAACATCTAAGAATTAATTGACTGTTAAAGAGTATTCCCCTCCTTTTGAGTTTTTTTTTTTTACTTAAATCCACCAGAACACAGCAAAGACCATGAAAAAAATATATATATAGTTAAAGGCTTACTACAAAGTTCGGAAGGCGGGAAACATCATGTGCTTGAGTATCAGAGTGCTCAGATGGTCCAATCTGGCTTGCTAAGATTGGGGGCATGAAAGTAGTATCGTAATGTTGACTATTAACCACAGCGTATTGGTGGTTTTTAGATATTAATACTGTCTCTTGCTTGGACCCATTAGAATCTGGAGACGTTCTAGTTGAAACATCACGGCCACCTGAAAAAATTACGGGTACTTGCGAAGATGACTGAGGATGATGATCCGGATAGTCTCCTTCCTCAGATGTTGCCAATTTAATTTCATCGCTGGAAAAACAATATGTATTTATATGAGGTTGAATTCTTAAAATTCAAATGCTTCAAGTACATTCCTACAATTAGTAGCTAATAATTTGGGTTAGGATCATTAGAATGCCAAAAATCAGATGTGAGTTAATTTTTCATCTCTATAAAATGATAACTCTAAGGGTCAATAAAACAAAGCATAACACTCAGTTTTATCATTTATTTAACTAAAAATTTAATGCCTAAAACAAGCTACATCAGATGAAGCAAGTATTACTCTGTGTAAACTAGAAAAAATAACATTTGTAGCCACCAAACGCTCAAAATAGGAGCTCACTGCAACAATAACAGCTGCCTTGACTAAAACTAATAGTCATTGAACTAAGGTTTCTATATTTAGTAGAAGTTAGAACTAGTTTTCTCAATATCAATGTTAGGGAATGAGTGCATATAAATAAGCATGTGTGTGATCTATACAAAGAGAAGAGTGAGCATTTATGGACTTCACAACTTTCAGATATGAAACAATTTAAAGGCTGCAATAATACGCATGATTAAACTGATATACAACGCTTTGTGTAATCAAGTAAACAATGACACAAATATATGAAAAGGCAAAAAAGTGGTCAATGATTCAAACCTAGAAGCCTGTTTCTCCAAAGTTTCTTCAACAACCTGTGAAGTTTCAGGTGAAAGTTTGGAACTCTTTTCACTCTCAAAAGTAATCACATGGCTTGAATTTACTCCCGAATGAGCATCAAAACTGCCAAAACTTATATTGGTTCTCTCAGATTCAGGCACATGGATGTGGTTTGGAATTATAACATGTTTCTGACCCTGTGGAAGATGCACCAACACCGGCTTCTTCTGCAATTTAGATGTTGTCTCTTGTAAATCAAGAGCATTTGATAATGGCTGTGATTGGCCATTATTGCCACTCGGAAGTGTGGGCACATCAGATGCAATAGATGTAGTAGATCCCTGGCCAGTGTTAGCTTTTGTTGATTTTAATGTCCACTCCTTACTAGAAACAACTGTCACAAAGAAAACACTGATCAGATATATTCACTCAGCAAGCCATCCAACTATTTTTTCTGTCCTTTAAACAGCAATATTAGCAGTTATCGACCTTATATTCTACATACTAGTTATTTATCTCAGCTCAAATACAATGCTATTGTTATCCAGAAAACCATCTTAACTATAACAATCATTCCCTATGACAAGTGCGGTCGCTAGTTCATTGGCCATCCGATTATATTTAATTTTACTGATTCCACATTGTTACATTTTAAATTATAACTATTGATCCCTAATTTTAACTAAGACACTGTTGGCTTTCCAGTCTTCGGGATGGAGATAAGAGAAAGGTGAAGACAAACCAAAAGTTGCAGAGGGAAAAAAACAATAGAAAGCTAAACAGAAGAGAGAGGGAATAAAAGAGAGTTCTTTAAGAAAGGGCCAAGTTTCAGTTAATCTAATCTAATCATAAGTAAACTAGTAACTTCCAATGCGAACAGATTATCCTGAGATGAGAAGTGTGAATGCGGCTTTATTATTCCTTGCCATTTATACATTTTCACAGTGGTGCTACTCATTTAGTATATCTCACTTACTAAAACACGTCCAGTCAGTAGGAGAATTGAGTAAGAATATGCATTATAATTACCTGGACCAATAATCTGTTGTGGACTATCACTGTCATTGGATGAAAGCGACTTGCTAGGGGATAATGTAGGCAAAGGCTGAGAAGGCTTGGTAAGTTGACTTTTCCCAACTTTGTTTCGAGATTTGCTTATCACGGGCATATCAAAATGTTGTTCAGAAGGAATTTGAATGGTATCAACTGCAGCTGGAACCCGCAAACCATTAGATGGCACCAATACAAGCTCAGATGAGAAACAGACATTTGATGAAGGTACAGAAGCCACTGCCACAGAACAATAACTAGAATTTGGTTTTAGCTGCGTATAATTGTCTCGTGTACCAGTCACTAACGTTTCCAACTTTTTGTTTTCAGCTGAGGAACTCTGTTTAGGTTGATCTGCGCCAGCTCTGCTAGCTATAGTAGGAGCACCCACAAAAGTGGTACTTCGAGAAGATAGCGCTTCTGAACGATTGGATAGGACACTTACCAAGCTAAAAATAAGGAAACAATAAATTTATTCATTTACGAACATTTATTAAAAAGTGCAATCAAAATGCAGGTCTTTTTGGGAGATGATAGATACAAACACAAATGACATTGGCATCACATATAAAGTTTCAACCAAGAACTACCTTGAAGGAGGCGTAGTTTCTTTCATTTTTATTTCATGAGAGATTGCCATGTCCTTTTTTGCGATTTGCTTGATTTCAACATTTCTTCCAGAATCGGAACTCGTAATACCACCAGCATCTGATGAAAGAAAGACACAAAACATAATATAAGTATCACCTTTAACAATAAGTATTCTTTATCATCACATCCAGCAGTAAGATAGCATCTGAGATGTAGATTATAAAAATAATGTATTCATAACAAAAGGACTTGATAAAAAGATAACAATGCTGACTTTGGCACTTACCACGTAATGGATAACGAGGAGTGAAATTTGTTCTACCGACTTTGCTCCCTACCCTCCATTGTGTATCAGCTCTCCGACGTGATTCCAGTGGATCTCTGATGTTCAAATTCTGCAACGCCATTATGAAACAATGAGAGCTAGTATCATACAACTATAATAAGACTCTACAGATTGTAGAGTTGCAATTAGTGGTCTCCTTTTCCTTTTATAGCATTAGACTTGGAACTTATTTGAAAGCAACATTTGAACCCGAAAATCTGAAGAATGTCTCTCATAACACATTCTCCTTTAGGGAAATAATTATGAACGTGATAGATAAACTGATGTCAGCCTATTTCACTAAGCTCTCTCCACCCATCAAGGAACAACCAAACTTTTTTCTCAGTGAGGTTATTACATTTGGCTAACAGAATATATCCATTGATCATTCTAACCCAGTTGTGGCAAAACGGAGATATGTGACATCGAAAGTTAGAATAGCACCTTAACCTCCTTTCTCCTGCCATGCTTCTTTTTCACCTCGTGAAACGGATCTGTAAATTACATTATCCACTGGTTATCTTGTTCAGTAAGAAGCCATTTTGCTAATTATTTGCATATTGAAAGATTTAAGTGTAGAGAAAAATTGTCAAGACATAATAGTGCGCCAGGATACACTTGGTTGTGTATATATAGTAATATTTCTTCCTGTGTGCAGTTACTAAGCTATGGCTACAATACACCACAATCCATGTTGGCTTCAGATCATATGATGCATTCAAAGCATTGTTATCAATGTCATTATTGGGAATATAATTTTCAAGCCTAGATGATACATATCTTGGTGTGTATCTTAAGAGCTCGTTTATCTTACAATATACCTAATGATACAGCCCTATATGTTATAGTCCACTATCTATCAGACATACAAACTTTGTTCAACTCAAAATTAAACCTAACCAATAGCTCTGTTAGTCTTTTTTCGAGGTTTTTATCTGACTTTATTCTTCCATGAAATTTATTCATCTTCAATTTCTGGATCATTTTATACGGGATTTGAGGCTTCCTGGAATAATTCTGAATAGAACTTGAATTCATTCGATGCGTCAAAACAGTCACAAAAACAAGTTTGAGTTTTGGAATTTTACAAAATAGATTAATGATCAAACTACAAACGAATGTCTTTGTAGTAGTTCATGTAGAACCAAGTTATCAAAACCCCAAATCCAGCTCAGTTGCTTAGTCTAGATAAAGACTTTCAAGGATTTGCAAACATGAGTGCTTGCTTATACATATAGAAACACTACCTCCATTAGTTTCTAAGAATGTCTAGACAAAACGAAGCTCTTCTATTCTATGGAAGCATAAGAGGAGACAACTACCAAACACATGCAACTAATGTATACCTTGAGAGAGAAGCTTCTGTACGGTTTCATCGGGATCCAAATTGCACTCCATAAGCATAGCATGAATCTCATCTTCACCGTGATTTCCAGCTACTTCTTTGATGTCCTGGATCATCTTCTTCACACTCCCTTGAATCGGAACCCTAGCTCCATCGCTACTCATCTCTTCACTCACTATCAACTTCAAAGACTTAAGGACTCTCTTTTTCTCAAAAAATCTACGATCGTTCCTGTATAGAGGAGAGAAACATCCGAGCTTAGAGAGAAAAGCAGAGAGGCAGAGACAGAGCAAAAATGAAAATGTCTGATTATGAATTTTCTGATTGGGTCATTTGAGAAGTACAAAGAGAGAAAGTGCAGAGTGTGTTTGGTTGGTAGGGCTTTTTGGTTTTTGGTATTTTTTATAACTCCTAGTTTCTATTTTTTTGTCACGTTGGTCGGACTAATATTATAGGAAATTTATTATGGGTTTCTAAATATTTATTACAACTTTTTAGATTTTATTTCTTAATGCGAACAAATCCTGGCAGAATTAAATCAGAATAAAACTTCATTTAGGAGGGTAGCTTACCAATGATAAATATAAACAAAAGACTTGAAATTGAATATGCGTCAAAGGGTAGCCGAGTTGGTTGAGTATGGTATGCTTGTGAACAAAGGTCATGAGTTCGAATCCTTTTACATATGTTTTCTCGCGTAATCAAGATACGCAGGATATGTTATACGTTGGTTTACAAAAGTTTTGATTCAAGGTTTTAGGTAAGGATCCGATCAATATTTGACTTATATTTTCATTGTTGATTCAAAGTTTTAGGTAAGGATCCGATCAATATTTGACTTGAGGCGTAGTAGAAATGTCGATTATTTTTTATTATTATTTTCTTATCGTCGATTGTGCTTTTCTTATCTTCTATGGATAACAGAAGCAAAGCTTTGTTTCAAGATAAAGAGTTTTTTGCTCTTTTATCTGATACCAGTATAAAAAATGGTGAAAACTCTATGTTCAAGAAGTCGTTTGTAGACTCCGTTCGATCAAACAGAGGGAAAACAAAAGATGATCTTTAGCCAAAAAATGTTCTTGAGAAGCAGGACCACATTTTTTTTTTTCTTTTTTTAAGGAGGGAACCCGCAGCCGCTACTCAGAGTGCAATAAGTGCGCACAGGGTAAACCCTCAATCTGACGCGATAGCCTGTAAACCAACGTCAGAAGGTAAACCACACAAGGTGACAGGCTCGGCCGAGAAAGCGTATGCAGAGGGACTCGAACTCATGACCTTTTGGTTATAAGAATGTCATACTCAACCAACTCGGCTACCCCCTTGGGGCAAAGCAGGACCACATTTCTATTCAATACTCTAAGGGACAAATATTTATATTCAATACTCTAAGGAACAAAAGGATCTGTTGATGAAAGAATCAAAAACAACTTTTATTGGCAAATTCAATGAGGGTTTGCTTAAAACCTCTATTCTTGATCAGTTTTTGTTCTCTTTTAAATTCAGGGGAGTTTACAGACGGAGGATTTGGGATTCTCATCATGTCCTGATAGAATTTGATCTGAAAGAGGATGTTATCAAGCTTTGACACAAAAGCATTTGGAACGTCAATAGCTCTGTTATGCGCCTCCTACGATAGACTCCTGATTTTAATGGAAAAAAAGTCTTATATCTCTAATATGGGTGAGGATTCATAAATTGCCAGAATTCATGTATAATGAATCTATTCTGTATGATATTGCTGCTTCGTTAGGAATTCCATACAAGATTGACTGCCTAGAAATTAACAGAACTCACATGAATGATGCGTATGTTCTTGTGGAACTGGATATCTTCAAGAATCTTCACAACAAAATTTGGATATGTTTTGGAATGAATGAAGGTTGTTGGCTTAAATTAAGCTACAAGAATCTGCCTTCATATTGCTTTCAATGTCATCACATTGGTCACAGTCCATCTGATTGTAAAAAGAATCAAAAGAAGACAGTTGATGGAAAAAATAAAGACAAAACGGCTACTGGAAAAAATGATCTTGACAAGTCGAATCCAGATATTCATTTATCAAATCCAAAGATTACTAGTCAACAAATTATTGAACCCAATAACAAAACTATTTCTACTCTTGATGCGAGAAAAATTGTTGAAGCCATTCAACAATTTAATCAGGATTACAATATTCAAGACAATAACATCTTAGATCTTGGGTCTCTTGCTCAAGAAACATTTGTAGCAACCCTACTACTCCTTTGAGAAATTCCCCGCTCATTGACAATGACTTCAATGCCGTTTTGAACAAGAAAATTAAATCTGCAAGAAAATTAAAAAATCAAAACAAACTGGTAATAAGGTCTTTGAAGTTCTCGGGAACAAACAACATGTACAAATCATTATCTAATGATAAGGATGCTTAACTGGAACGTCAGAGGCATCAATAACAAGCTTACAGTTGGAAGACTGAAAATATTATCAACAAAGAACATATAGAGATTCTGGCTATTGAGGAGCCTTTGACTTCTTCTAACAAGATAAGTTATTTTGCTCTAAAGTGGGTTTTGAAAACTTCTATTTTAACAGTTCTAGTTGTTTTGGACCAATGCTTCTTGCAGAACTATTCTTTCTGATATTGATCAATGTTTACACATGAAAGTTGTTCACACTAATGTGGAAAATCCTTTTTTCCTTTTTATAGTTTATGTAAAATGTCATAGAAATCTAAGGCTTAGCTTATGGGAGTTTTTTAGAAGTGTAGCTTTAACTGATGAGTGTTGGTTGACCATGGGTGATTACAATGTCATTGCTAATACTGAAGAGCAGTAGGGTTGCTCTAGTTTTTATCACGGAAGCATGGATGACTTTATTGATATGATGAGGGACTGTAACTTGGAGGATGCTGGCTGCGCTGGTCAAAAGTTCACTTGGAACAGGGTTACCAAATGGAGAAGGTTGGATAGGTTTATGATCAATATCTCTTGGGTTGACACTTCCAGCAAAACCCAGGTTCATCACATGGTCAGAACTTATTCTGACCATGCCCCCTTTTAATATATGTAGCCAAAAAGAACACAAATGATTTTCAGCAAAACAAAAAGAGTTTTAAGTTCACGAGCATGTTGATCAACCATGAATATTTTCTTAATATTGTTAGGTAAAACTGGAATCTTAAGATCAATGGTGGTCCTCATAAGATCTTCTGGTTTAAATTAAAGAGGCTCAAAAAATGTTTAAGGGACTGGAACATCTATACGTTTGGAAACATTTTTAGTAAACTTAAGGAAACTCAAAAGAATATAGAAATTATGGAAATATTGCATGTTTTAAACAATAATAATGTCTCTAAATGCAATTTTAACAAAGCTATCAGTCTTCATCTTAAAGCTTTAAGGAATGAGGATGATTTTTGGAGGCAGAAGTGCTATAATTCTTGGCTTAAGGATGGGGATCGGAACACAAAGGCTTATCATGCTTTTGTTGCTAAGAAGAGAAGGAGTAATAAAATTCATAGCATCAAGGTTAACAACAATTGGATTCATAATACTCAAGATATAGGTATCTATGTTGAAGATTACTTTAATCAGGTTCTTACTTCTAAGCCTTATAAAGATAGTAGTAAGGAGCAAACCAGAATGCAGGATAACATTTTTAATGTGATTCTTAAGCTGGTTTCTAGTGAGGATAATGATAACATTTTGAAGCATTCTAGTGATGATGAGGTTTGGAGTATTATCAGTACTATGAGCAAGTATAGTGCTGCTGGTATTGATGGTTACAACATCACCTTCTATACTAGTTGTTGGGCTATCATTAATATTGACCTTTGTACTGCTATTAACTCTTACCAACATAGGAAATACCATTTATAGTGGATCTTTGCTACATGAATTTTCTTGATTCCAAAAGCGTCCAATCCCATCTTGGAGCAATTACAGGCCAATCAGCTTGTGCTCCATGCTTAATAGAATCCTTTCGAGACTTTTGAATAATAGGCTTGCTGACATTTTACCTAAAATCATCTCAAGCAATCAATCTTCTTATGTCAAAGACAAATCCATACATGAAAATGTTTTAATTACTAGAGAAATGATCCATGATATTAACAGGAAGCCTAGAAATTGCGACACTCTTATCTAATTGGACATGTCGAAAGCTTTCGACAGAATGTCCTTTTCTTTTATTTCTAAAGTCCTTACTTCTTTTGGCTTCTCTAAGGATGTTGTTAGTCTTCTTAGTAGTCTGATTAAGAATGTTCACTTGTCTATTTTTGTGAATGGCAAGGTGATTGGTTACTTCAAAAATAAGAGAGGCTTGAGGCAAGGGTACCTTTTGTCCCAAAGCCTCTTCATCATTGGTGAAGAGGTTTTGCTGCGTGGTTTAAATAATATTTTTACTCTAAATAAGGATATGTTATATGCTTCTAGAATTAATGATTGGGACAATAAGCTTCTTTCTTTCGGGGGAAGTCTTTGTCTTATATCCCATATTCTTATGTTCATTCCCTGCTACTGGATGCAGAACTCTATCTTGCCTAACTATATTATTAACAGGTTGGATAAGACTTTTAATAAATTTGTGTGGAGGTCCAAGTTCAAGGAGCCTAGTATTCACTGGTCTTCTTGGTAGAGTCTTTGTAAGCTTTTCTCTGAGGGAGGTTTGAATTTCAGAAGGCTCTCTGATATTCAGGAGATCTTCTCTCAAAGATTGTGGTTTAACTACAGAAATAACAACAATCTTTGGTCTAATATTATGAACGATATTTACAATAAGCATTCTCATCCTCTTTACACTAACAGTTCTGGTTATTTAGTGTAGAAAAGAATTACAGGGGTCAAGGTACATGCTGAATGCAATATGAGATAGATCTTAGGCAAAGGTGATATTGACCTTTGGAGGCAAGACTGGCATAATAGACATCCTATTATTAACAACAACTATAATACTGATTGTAATTGGTTCCTTAATGCTAATGTTAACACTTTTTAGAAGAATGATAGCTGGGTTATTGGCAATACTAATGGCTTAATCTCCGAAGACCGGATGAAGCAGATAAAGCTTTTCAGAGTTGATAAGATAAAGGAAGACAAACTCATTTGGAAATTATCTCCTAATAAAAAATTCAACACTAAGCTTACCTGGGAAAGTATCAGGCATCATTCTTCTAAGTCTGGTCTGTTCAGCAAAGTTTGGAACTCCATAACTCCCAGGAAGTACTCTTTTGTTCTCTGGAAAGTTATCAAAGGGTTCATCCCCATTGATTATGTGCTTAAGAAGAGATCTTTTACTATAGTTTCTAAATGTCAGTTGTGTTATAACAGTGAAGACATTAACCATGTATTTGTCACTTGTGACTTCGCTTGGTCCATTTGGAATCATTTTAGTCTTATTTTTCAAATTAAAATCGCTAAATTTATGGTATTTACTCATATCCTTAGAAGTTGGTTTTGGTTTTCAAAGAAAAAAGAGCATATAACTCAGGTGATTCCAACTATAATTTGCTGGTCTATTTGGAAGAATAGAAATAGTTATAAGTTCAATAACACTAAGTAAACTCGTTCATCTACTATTAGGATTATTAACAGCATTATAATTGGGCTTGATTCTTCTAATATTTTTACTACTAGGCACTGCATAAGGTTGAAAATGTAGGTGCTATGATAGGTTGTTTCTCTATGTTGAATAGGAAAAAGAATGTGAGTTACCTCAAGTGGCTCACTCCTGCTCATGGTAGATTGAAACTTAATCTGGATGATGCTTGCCTATCCAATGGAGAAGCTAGTGGAGGTCTACTTATTAGGAACAACAAGGGTGAGCTGGTGATAGGGCTAGGTAAGACCTTTGAAAAGATCACTCCTCTTGCAGCTGAAACTCGTGCCTTACTGGAGGGTTTGCTTTACTGAAATATGAGAAACTGGACCCATGTAGACATCGAGTCATATTGTTTGTCTTTAATAAACATGCTTAGTGAATGGAAGTACCCATTCTTTCTCTCTTATACTCTTTCCATCTGTAGAAAGCTCATTGCTTCAAGCATGAAGTTAACGTACATTTCACGTGTCCAAAATCAGGCTGCTGATTGGACAGCGAAATGGACTTTAACTTACAAAGAAAATATTCAGTCCAATCAACTCAATTCTCCTAATTCTCTTCTTGTCATTACTCATCTTGAGAGCATTGGGTTATGATACATTGATTTTGCTGAAAGTTAGATTTCCCAAGTGTTGTGTCCTTTTTGTTTTTCCTTGTAGATAGCGAGTTATAGAATGATTTTTTAGCTAATGGAGGTTGTTGCTAAGCAAACTGGAGTTTCGGTGAGGTTGTTGGGATTGGTTCCAATTTTCGGTGGTAGATTGAAGTCGTGAGCTGATGTGCTAGCTCTGTTCGTGGCTTGGTCAGCTGATGGTTAGCGAAACAACTGTTTCTTGGATATTATGGTGCTGCAGCTGGCTTGTTGTGGCTTCGTGAGAAATCTCCTGGTTTGGAATTGCAGCTTTCTCATAATTTCTTTGATTTTCATTTTGGCGGGAAGTTTTGGCGCCAAAAAAACTAATTCATGTAATTTGAATAGAGGCTCATTTCCTTTTTCTTGGCTTCAATTTGAGTCCAACATTTTGTAATTCTTTTATTCAGTAATAAATTTCGGTTTAGATTATAAAAAAGAAATAGAGGTTTAGAAGGGTATAAAGTAATTTGTCATATTTAGTTAATCTGGAAAAAAAAACAAAAGTGGCGCCAAATTTCGAAATTTTTCCCTCATTCAATTCAAATTCTTATTAGCTTGAAAATGTATCATTCTCAGCTTCATCACTGCATTTTTCCTTCTTGAGATATTAAAGAGTTGCTACTTTAGTTTATGGATTGCTTGGAAACTCTATTTTCGAGGAAAAGCATTATTCAATTATAATGGACTTCAGATCTTCTAAGTCTTCAGCAGCTTGGATGTTCTTGAGATTTTGAACAAGTAAGCATTATTCAACCATAATGTAACCAATTTGTAGATTCTTTAGAAATATAATAGCAGCTAACTCAGGTAGAGGTACAAAATTAATATAGTTCATCTTCATTTTACATTTTTGTGTCCATCGAGCAAACCAATCGGTTGCTCGATTTTGTTCTCTATATATATTATGAATATACATGGTACTCGTTATAAGAGACTTGATGTTATAGAGTATAGAATTTAGTTGATTAGGATAGATTCATGTTGAAATTAAGTTAACTAATATTTTAGGATCAGTTTCAATGTCTACTTCCCTTATTCCTTTGATTTTGCATAGTTGGAGACCATCATAGATAGATCTACCTTCAGCCTTTACAGTTGAACTTTTTCCATAGTTGTTTTCGTATCCCATTATAAATTTTCCTTCGCTATCTCTGATTATAACAGCTCCAGTTGCCTCACCATTGAAATAACAACTCGCGTTTGTATTGATTTTAAGTTTACCTTAAGCTGGAGCAGTCCTGGACAAGTCGGAAATTTTCTTCTTGTTTTTTATATGGTTGATGCTAGATATTTTAGTGTAATAGGATCGACTAGTCGACCAATTTAATCATGATACATTATCAAACAATTCGTAGAGTGCGGAGTGCACGCTTGTTAGATTGAATCATGATTAACAAGGTCAAGGGGCGTAGCCCCTTGCGGCTATTGTTGCAAGTCAACAGAATTTCGATATTGGAAATTTGAACGTTTTATTCAAATTTCAAATTCCAGCCATTTTAATGCAAATCATGTTTAAAAACCTTAACTACCCTAATTGTCAAACTGATTTTGTTGGTTGAATTGCTTAAATATGGGTTTTGTTGAAAAATAAAAAACAGATCAATTATATACTCTTTGTTCAATTGAAATGTCTCTGATTTTATCCAATTGAATGAAATTTTTGGAGAACCCCAGAAATATTTCAATAAGAAATTGTTTACAAGACTTAAGAGATTTATCCGGAATCGAAACATTGTTTTCTACAATTGATGCATCTAAGAGTTATTTCTACTTGTTCATTCTGTTTCCAGTACTTTGACTTCAGAAGGTTAGAGTGGTCTAGAGATAACAACATGTATTTGATGTAGTTAATAGATGATACAACTGATACAGTTTCATTCTTTATTTTGCTTTTGTTTCGTTGTTGCCATATCACCCACGTAATGATGGAAGGCAGATTTTTTTTGATGTGTGTCTTGATTGGGGCAGACCAGAACCAACTTCTATACATATGATTGATAGTCATAAAGCTTCTTATATCCACCTTCAGTAATCTTGCAAAGTAAGACCAGATTTTATACGCAAAATTACATGATATAAATAGATTTTCTTTTGTTTCAGAGTTTTGACAAAATTGACATTACCAAATTTATATGTTTAGAAGACATTATAGATTCTACTGGTTGTTTATTTTTCAAAAGTCTCCATGCTAGGAATGAGCATTTCCTAAGAGATATTTTATTCCATATCTTATCATGTAAGGATGAGAAATTTCCAAGATTTCTTATGACCTTTATGGTGTCTTTAATAGTGAATGAACCATCATTTGATAGCTTCTATGTAATAACATCAGGTTTTTGATAATTGATCTTAAGTTTTGTAATAAGGTTGATGTTATAGTCAGTTAACAGTGGAGTCATTTTACCTATATTCCATGAATCATTACTCCACAATGAGTTGACCATCAAGCCTTTGAATCATTTGTTATTACAGTTTGAATCAATAGAAACTAAATGTGGTCTACCATACCAGTTGTCCACCTAGATATCAATATTGCATCTACCTATTTTACACATGACATTTTCTTCAGCAAATTCTTTGATCTTAGCTAGTCTTTTCTAGGTTTGTGAACCATGTTTAGAGTAGTCTAGTTGTAATGGATGTCCCCTTTGTAGTAGATGCTATGTAATAGCTTTAACCAGAGTGGCATGTTCTCCCTGAATCTTATCCATAACTTACATGAGAATAAGGCTTTTTGGATATCGTGAAGTCTATTTACATTGAGACCACCCATAGTTTGAAAAAATACCGATGTGGCACCGCTGCAGCGCGCGATGGTGTGTAACGTTAAAAAATCGTTACGGCGAGTCATGTAACGGTCCGAACAGAAAAACGCCCGCGGCGACGACGTTATGAAGGCGTGGCATCGCGAGCGTTATTCCACTAGCTACATATATTATTGTTTTTATTATATATAAACTAATTTTAATTACTTAAAACTGAAATGTTATGTACAAAGTAAAGTAAACTCATTCTGAAATAATGCTCACTATTCAACTTTCAAACCATTTGACTCGAAACCACTAACTTATCTTAAATATAAACTAAATACTCAATTACTATCTTATTAAATGTCTAATCAATTTATTTACATTGATAAAATCTATTCACATTTTATACTGAATATTGAATTGTCACACGCAAAATCTCTTTTTGTTCTTCTACTACATGCTGCTTCCTTCTGACTGCACGCTGTCTCCTAGGTGGGGCAAATGACCAAAGAGTTGAAGATAACTTAATTGATGATGATATTTGAGTTTTTTTTATGTTTAGTTTGAGTATTTTTTTATGTCTGATCGCATTTGAATGCCTTAAAATATTTGAAGTTAAGATTTTATAGTAATTTTATTGATTTTTGGACTTAATTTCTTATTTTTTACTATATTATATTTTAATTAATTAATAGTATTGGTAAACGGAATAACTCTCGCTGCAACTCCCGTCGCGTCGCCGTAACGTTTTTACCCCTCATCGTCGCGGAGCATCGCACGTCGCTTAAAACTATGAGACCACCCTCCTTGAATGGCTTACATATAGATGATCATGAAGACCAGTTCATTTTACTCTCTTCATTGCTTGAGCTCCATAAAAATTTGTTCATTAACTTCTATATTTTGTTGCTGATAGATGTCGGAAACCTGTAGCTTTGTAACCAATACATTGGTTAGTTGTCGGTAGATGAACTGTCTTGAAGTTTGTTTGAATGGTTAGAGATTTTCTTCTAATATCATACATTTTTTTCTATGGTAATCTTTGTTTTATCTTTATTTATTGTTTGACCAGAGTCATCTTGGTATTCCTGCAAGAATTCTCTAATGTTTTTCAAAGAAGAGGTTAGTCCATTACTGAAAATTAACAAATCATCTGCAAATGCTAGAATAGGTATAGTGATGTTTCCTCTGCAAGAATATCTTAGATTTTTATCTGAATCAAACATGTTTTGCATACCTCTAAGCAAAATTTCTTCAGCTAAGATAAACCGACTAAGGGACAAAGGGTCCCCTTGCCTTATACCTCTCGTAGACTTAAAAAATCCTATATCCTAACCATTGATTAGTATTGATATAAACACTGATCTGATAATGCTACTAATTAGGTTGATGAACTTATTATTAAAGCAAAAGCATTTTAAGACTTTTAGAATAAAGTTGTGGGAGATGTTATCGAATTCTTTTGACATATCTACTTTAATAAATATGTTATTGGCCTTAGTTTTTCAATTCAAGTCATGTATAAGCTCTTTAGCCACCAGGATATTATCTTGGATAACTCTACCTTAAACGTATGCACCCTGAGATTCATTGATTATTTTAGGTAATAGTAATGCTAGTTTGTTGTTTAACAACTTGGACATTATTCTGTTCATTAGAGTACATATGCTAATTGGTCTATATTGATTCCAAAAAGTAGGATTTATAACTTTGGAAATTAGGCACATTCATGTGGCTAGTATGCCCTTAGGTATGTCCTGACCATTTATGAAAGATGATAGTGCATTCATTAGGTCAGTTTTTATAATTTTCCAGCAAGTGATATAAAAATACTTATTGAATCCATCCATGCCATCAGCTCCATATGGGTTTAGTTGTTGGATAATGGTCCAAATTTCTAGTTCTGTAGGCTTTGTTAAGAGGTTATCATTGTATGATTCAGTAATTACTCTAGGGATGACATTAAATATACTACTTTTCATGTAACTTAGTTCTTGATTTAAGTTATTATAAGAGTAGGATGATAGTTTACCTGTAAAGTATGATTCAGCTGATGAGTTGATCTCCCCTTCTTCAGTGCACCATTTGTTGTCGATTTTCACTCCGTTTATTCTTCATTTTCTCATTTTTCTTCATAGAATAATTGTGGTATATTATTGTATTCTTGTCTCCATCTTTTATCCATTATGCATGACATTTCTGTTTCCAAAAATCTTCCTTTATAGTGAGAGCTAATAAGTGGTCAGCAATGGCTTTGGATAGCAAACTCTTGTCTTGGTCACTTTCTGAGTTTTTATAACGTTCTTCACTAATATTTACTTCCTCTTCAGCTTGCTTCACCTTGCCAAACAGATTACCAAAATGATTGGTATTCTATTATTTGAGATATTTCTTCAATATTTTCATTTTGTTCCAATATATAAACATAGGATATTTACCCAGTTCTACTTTTCAACTTGATTCCACAAAGTTAAGAAAGTCTTTGTCCATAGTCCATATATTGATAAATCTGAAAGATTTCTTATGTTTCTCTCTATTTTTAATGATAGTTATAAGTAAAGGAGTATGGTATGAACACGTTCCTAGTAGATGTAGGACTTTTGTCTCATTAAAATAGTCAGCCCACTCCTGGTTGAATAACACCCTCTCCAAGCGTCTCCACTTAGTTTTGTTTGTCCCAGATAATTTAGTACCTGCAAAGCCAGTATCTTCCAAGTGACAGTCATTAATCATGTTAGTAAAATCAATATAACTTTGAGAACAAAAATTTATGCAACCAACTTGTTCTGATGTAAATATAATTGAGTTGAAGTCACCAAGTAAGATCCATTCATTAACTGAATTGGATAATATTTTCAGATCATCCCAAAGTTCTATTCTTCCTCCTCTTTGGAATTTAGCATAAACACAAGTTATGCGTATGGATTTATCAAGCAATACATATTTTACAGTAGTATGTATACACTGATATTTATCAGCAATAACATTAAACTTCAGATCAACATCCCAGAACACCCAGATCTTATTAGATGAATTTGTGAAGTATTTTTGCAGCTTGATTCTTTCAGCAAGTGAGCCAATAAGATCTTTGTTGATCATTGGTTCTTGAATAAAGACAACCTTAATATTTTCTTTCTTTATTATTGATTTCAATCTCCTAACTGAAGGATTGTTCCCAAAGCCTCTTATATTCCAACTCAGGACCTTAATCATTTAGGCTTGTGTTGTTGTTGTTGCTGATCTTATTCAACTTCCAGTATTTGAAACAAATTGTAGCTCTCATCAAGAGATTTGACTGCATCAATTATATCATCTTCGTTGTTGTTATCTTGTTGTTCCTTTTGGTTATCACCACTTTCTTTTGGCTCTGCATTAGATCTTGTTGCATTAACTATATTCTTGCTGGTATTCTTTATTATTGAGTTATTTTTTGCATGTCTTTCACTATTATTATCAGTATGTTTCACAATGATAGATTTAAAAGTAGCTCCTTGTTCAGGGTCCTGTGATTGTTGTTGTGGTGCTCTAGGTGTTGTCTTATCTTCTTTATCATATTGTTGTGTATTCTATAGGTTTGGTGCTCCAGAGTCTTGTTTAAGTTTTTGCATGAAGATCTGTCATGGCCTACATGAAAACAATGCATATAATATTTTGGAACTTGTTTGTAGCTTATCTGGATCCAACAGCCTATGTTATCACCAAATCCCAACCAAATATGATGCTGCAGTTTCTTTGTGATATCGATTTCTACCCAGGCATAACAGGTGTTGTGCATAGATTTATTTTTAGTTGGGATACATGTTTTAATGGGGCTACCTATTGAGGCTGATATAGAGGTAACAATGTCTGGATTATACAGATGCTCTGGTATTTTTTATATTCTTATTCAGACTAGGATTAGTGGACATTCCTTCTTAACATTGAAAGAGGAAAGCCATTTCAATATACGAATTGAGTATTCATCAATTTGTTACACAAATCTTGACCATATCTTGCTGATGTCTTTTTTAATCAAAACTCTTTAAACAGGTGCCTAGAGTCCCAATTAGTGTATGCGAAGTCTCCTTTAAACTTCCTTGCTTCAAAGAATCTGTCAAGAACTTGTTTCTTGGGCAGAATATTAGTGAATTTACTAATTAACGTGTAGGTTGTTTTTTGCATCAAAGAATTCTCTGTATGTTCATCAAATTGCAGTGAGATGTGGTCATATTTATGTTGTGTGTAAGATGGTTTGTAGGTGACTTCTTGTTGCTGATTTTGAACAATGGCTGAATAAGATTTGTGGTTGTTAATGTTTGCAGATTTGTTTGAGTGACTAACATTGATCTATGTGCATTTGAGCTTGGATACTGAGGCAAGGCTGGGAATTCATCAAGTTGTTGAGTAGTAAGGACTAGTCTATATCGCTGCTTCATTGTGCTGCTTGTATATCACCAATGATGGCAAGAAACCATGAAAATCAAGTCTAGCAGAGCAATTTCTTGTGCTCCAAGAAAAGGTTTATTGGAGAGAAAATCATGTGGAATGCGTGATTACTTAAAACTAAAAAAACCTTGTAGAATACGATATACATGTTTCTTCGGGTTAAGGTTAAATCCAAAATTCAACGTTGGAAACAAGTCTGGAAGGAGAAAAAAGGTGCGTGAAAAAGAGGAATGAGACGATACTAGTAATTCTCCAATAAAATAATGCTTTCAAAATGCCACAAAAACGAGTAAAATTCGATTTAAAAGTCGAACAAGTATTAGTGAATCAGATCAAAGATCATTTAGAAAGAATAAAAAATACTCAAAGCATCGATGAAACAATAAATGAATAAGTCAAATCCATGAAACCGATGATAGAAGTTGAAAAAAGAAAAAACAACATGAATAAAGCATTAACATACGCAAAATAAAAAAAAATAAAGAGAAAACATATCCGTCAGCAAAGTTCACATTTTGGATGAATGTTCAAGTCATCCTTCCGCAAACCGGGGTTACTCAAGGTTATCATCAAATACCATGATCAAGTCCAGGGAATCAACCAAACAAGCAACATATTTCGACAATCCGGTTTGCGTTCCATCTGCGTCAGCAATATTTTTTCTAGATTCAGCCGATTCAATCAGGATTTCAACCCAGCCATCAGGCCCTAATGGCCACCAATGAATCAATCTAGGTAACCACAAATATCGAACACCCTCCCCACAACAACCCTTTCAAGAATGATGCATTACGAAATTTACGGCTTATCCACATATAAAGTGAAAGTACCAGGCGTCCCAACATGAATAGGTGTTAACAACACCTACAAACCTCCTTCATAATACAGTAGACAACAAGTCCGACCAAGTTCATAACCAACAATGCATCTGTAAAAATAGTATGCCGTATCACCAGGATATTATCCCAATAACAACTATTCAACCTATCAGAATAGCACCAACGCTTTCGCTTATAAAATAAATAGACTTAACAAGAAATATTCTATGGGGCAGGCAAGTGAATTCTACAACAATTATAATGACGACCTGCAGGATGAGTCCTCTTTGGCACCAGAAATTCTCAATGGACCTCTCATGCGGAAATCCAGTACTCATAAGATAGATAAATTTACTGGTGAAGGCGATCCAAATCATCACGTAGTGCAATTCAAGAGGGAGATGCAAAGATGCCACACACGGATGATAACATGAAGTGCAAATAATTCGTCCTAACATTAAAATTAAAAACCCTCACATGGTTCAACAACCTCCCACAGGTAGTATCAGAAGCTTTAAGATGTTATGGAAAACTTTATGAAACCATTTCATAGGCTCCAAATCTGTTAAAAATGATGCAGACTATATAGTCCATTACAAACAAAGACCTAATGAAAGCTTAAAAACATACATCGAGCATTTTGTTGAACCCAATAGTGAGATTTAGGATTTTCATGACTTAATAGCATGTATTACATTCAGACAATGGATATTTTCAAGACTGTTGTCCATGAGTATCATGAAATAGGAAACTCATACTTTTGGCTCTCTATTAGCACAAGTGGAACGCCATATTAAGGTGGAAGAAACGAACGAGATATAATATATAGAGACACAACTACCCCAACAAACTATCTAAAAATCCACCCACTAACGCTAAAGAACGAGACATTCATCATGGCCCAAGTCAGGTAAAAATCTTACAACAATACTTTGAAAAATAACCATTATGAAGGGTTGTTAAAACCCAAGTATTCAAATCAGGGATGATGGTATTAAAGAAGGTATATAAGCAACAACAGCTATAACAACAACCATAATAATAGCCAAAGATCAGTACGTCTTGTTAAGGGTTCATATACTGAATTAATGGAGATTCTTATAGTGATATAGGAAAATACTAATGATGTGCTTAGATCTCAAAGGACGGAAAGGATGCAAGGCTTAGGGGACAAAAAGATAAATTCAAATACTGCAAATTTTATAGTGACATTAATACTATAAAAAATACTGTTGGGCATTAGAAGATCAACTACAAAACATGGTAGATGAGGGAAAGCTCTCAAAGTTTATTAAAAATAAAAATATTAATGAGTACAAGCGAGCCAAAGTTTATAGAGATTCATCAACAAAATAATAAAGACAAGTGCAAGAGGTAGCCGAAGAGCTAAAAATGTTTGACAATAACATCATATTTGACATATACGAAGAGCAGTATCAGGATGATGACCTCAACCGACAATTAATCTGTAATTGCTTGCATAAACCTTTTTTCTTGGATCATGAATAATTTAAACAATCGATAAATTAAAAATATGGAGGTAAAACATTATGGACAAACATCACCGCATTTATACATCCTAGCATTCTCTAACGATGACCTATGATGAGTATCATGACCTCATAGTGATGTAATACCTTTAACTATGGAGTTAGAAAGAGTTAAGGTGAAAAACGTAATGATTAATACAAGAAGTTCTGTTAAGATATTTTACAAAAGCACATATGATAAAATAAGAGGTGTTCTGAAATTAATCATTTCATAAAGAATATTAATAGGCTTCACGGGTGTTGATGTATAAGTATTGGAGAATTAAACATGGTGGTCTTTGGCAAACAAGAATAGTTTGGTCACTCGAAATCTTGGAAATTCATCTATGGCACTTCATGCCTCCCATGGTTTGGTCATTCTAAATATGACACAGTTCATATGTAGCACTTTAAACCTTAAGTGGTTCGGTCCTTTTATGTTTCCGCTTGCTTCCAGCAAAGATCGGCACTCCAACTTGTCGATGAGTTTTGGTTTATCTATTTTTAGTTATTGTTTTATCATTTAAAGCATTTATAGGATACAATGTAGTGATATGTAACAACTTTTCATATATTCTTTTCAAGCTCATCCAAGATGAACATGATTATAACAACTTATTATGAGATACTAGTTATTAAAAAATAAAAAATAAAAACATATCAAATATTAATCGCATTCGTACTATTTTTTCCACAAAAAAATAAAGTTTTTTTACTCAATAAAAGTCTTAGTCATGGAAGGTATTAGCAAGACAAATGTGAATGAATCTTTTTGAAAAAAATAAGTTATAGCCAGACGTTTGTAATTATGGCGAGATTCATTTTTAGTGCATATAGATACAAACAATAACGTTGATTCATAAGGGTAAACGTTTTTCAAACTTAGGTGTTGCTCATGCTTTCTATTTTTCCACGCTTCATCTACTTTAGAACGATGAGTTTTTCACTTCGGTATTTCTTTACTTCTTTGTATCTTTATTTTTCTCTTGATACTTAAGATTTAACACTTCTTCACTATCTCACTTTCGGAAGTTTGACTCTGAACCAACATTATTGGTCACCTACCCTTGGCTGGATGAGATGAAAAAAATAACATGTTATTTAGTAAAATTAAAAATAATATATAAACTAAAAATAATTTTATAAAATACCTAAATGCCAGTAAAGTAAAAAAATTAAATTATTATTTTTAAATATTTCAAAATAACTAAAACAAATTTAGAAAAAAAAGTAGTAAATATTTGAAATTTGACATAATAATACTCTTAAACTTAAGAATATGTTGGTGATAACTTATTGACGTCAGATATCCGTATTGTGGCTCAAAATTCATCTGGTGAGCAACTTGTTGATCATAAGAGTGCACACCTGAGGTTGTATACTCGGTACCCATCCTAGTACCAAACGCAAAATTACCCATTCTTCTTGTCCCTGCAAGATGGCAGCCCAAGCGACGGGGACTTGTCGGATGACTCTTCACCTGTTGGATCCTTTTAGCTCAGAAAATCGGACACTTATGCTTGTTCTTTGTACCATATGTTGGCTCTCATTTTCGTTACAGATAGGAAAATAACAAAATTAAGGAAAAAATTATCAGAGGCAGAGCTTCGAATATTTGAACTAGAAGAGAAACTTAAGCAAAAAGACTACTTAAAGAAGCGGGTTGATCATACAAATTCATGGGCGAAATCTTCTTCCACCAAACTCCACAAAAAAGAGAAATTTTGGCAAATAGAAACGGTGAAGCATGAAAAATATCTCAAGGTCTTGCGATTTGATATGAAAGCGGTCGAGGAGAAAAGGGATAAGGTCATCCAAGAATCGGCCTCTTTTAAAATCCAGGCCAATGAGGACGAAACGAAGGCTCTTGCAACACCCCGAGCCGAAGTGGCAAAATAGAACAAAGCCTATTTTGATACTTTTGCCTCAGAATTTATTGAGATCATGGAAACTCAAGAAGCCAGATCCAAAACCAGGTCAATTATGTAGATTCGTGAAAAGTTCTCATACCTGAAACTTGAGTTTTACTGGTTGTTGGTACGTGAGAAGGATCGTCACGTGGAGGTTTCCTATGAAGACAATGCCAATAAAGAATCATCATTGGCAGGGTTGACTGCAGAAACTGATAAAATAGCTCCTCGGAGGGTTTGGAGAGTGCTTTCAACGGTGATAATCCTACTTCTTTGGAGTAATCACTCCAGTTATTTTGTTATTTTGACGTTTTGTTGTAAGGAATTTATGGTCATCTAGGGCCTGTAGTTTTTGCAACCATGCCCTTTTGATTTTAAAACACTACAGTCTTTGTATTAATATCACACCTCGGTTTTCTTTTTGAATTTAACAATCCGGTCTTAATGTTTAATCAGAAGTGATCCGTTTTTGAAATAAAGATAAACCTAGTTGGTTAACCAAACTAATGGACATTAAACGTTGACCAACCAAAGTTGGAAGTCCCCATAGATCCAAACTTATAAAAAAATAAATATTGACCAAACGAAGTTGGAAAATCCCACATGTACAAACTTATAAAAATTAAATGTTGACCAACTGAAGCTGGAAGACCTCACATGTCCAAACTTATAAAAATTAAATGTTGACCAACCGAAGTTCGAAAACCATACAGATCTAAAGTTATAAAAATTAAATGCTGACCTCGAATCCTACAAGACGCATAATAAAAGAAAATATTTGTAATGATAAATCAGCTATATATGCACCTCATTAAAACCTTCATGTGTTAACAAGTTAGGAAAAGTATGCTACTGATTGATAGATGTATCAGAAGAAAAAAGACATACAACATATTAATTTTTATTGTAATAATAATGTAAGATGTTGGATATTTCAAGGGTGCCAAAGTGATCTATTCTCTCTATCTCCTAACCGATATGTCTCTGGCTTTACCCTCTCTTTTATAACGTACAAACCTTCCAAATTTGGAGCTAATTTCCCGAGCCTTTTTTCTTTGGTGTGCAAAAACAATTTCCTCAGAAACCTTATCACCGATGCTAAATTCTCGCATACCGGCTTCGCATTGAGGTCTAATAGTGCAATGAATTCATTTATGATATCCTTATATTTTATTCAATTAAATCGAGTTTGGATTTTCTGCCTTCGTCATTATCGACTTGACCATTAGGTTGTGGGTGAAACGGTGCCAACAAATATTTTTAAATTCCACTAGATGAGCAGAAAGTCTTTATTTCTTTATTATCAAACTGTGGACCATTACATATGGTCAAACTTTTTGGTACACCAAAACGACAACAAATATTTGAAAGATGAATACTATCACATATTTTTCCCTTGTCTAGGACATCAATTCTGTTTCGACCCATTTGGAGAGATAATCCATCGTGACTAATGTCATCTATCTTCCACCCGAGGCCAGCAATTTAGAACCCACTAAATCGATCATTCATTGGTTAACTAACAACGCCTCAGTAATGGAATCGAGTTGTATTGTAGGAATGTGAATGAAATTAGCAAATCACTGACAAGTATCGTATTTTTTACTAGCTCTCTTGCATTAGATATAATGATGGGCCAATAAAATCATGCTAGTAACACTATTCTAGTCAGAACTTTAAATCCATAGTATGACTATCCCTCCCCATCATAAAGTTTGGATAGTAAAATTTGTGACACATTGGTTTCGAGGCAACACATCAGAGGTCTGCTTAAAGATTTCTTATAAATTATTCTGTTAACGACCATACAAGTGTGGGCTTTGAACCATACATTTTCAGTCGATGTCTTGTCAACAAGTAAAACTTTATTAACCAAGAATCTCTAACGTTTTACCTTCAATCATTTTCAGTAATCGTTGATATCTACTATGATGTATATAAATAGAAGATCTATTCCAAACTATTTACTATCATTGTGCTCTCTTGTGTTAGAATCCATAGATAGTCACCATTACACGGTATTATTGCTAAAGATTTTGCTATTGTATTTTAGCCATGTGGACATGTTCGTATTTGACACTCTCAAATACCACTACTAATGCTTTCAATGCTGTAAAATATTTTATCATATGTTCTTTCTTAACCTCAGATTTCCCTATGGCGTGATTAAATAACAAGTGCGAATCACTTATCAACCGAACTCGCTTTGTCCCGCAAACATACGTAAGTCATAGTCCTGCCAATGCAACTTTATATTCTGCTTCATTATTCGAGGCTGAGAAACCATAGCGTATGACCTGATCGCGATCAGCCTCTATTCATTTTTCACTAATCATGTAACCCATATCATATTTTTCGAGTGCACTCAAAACGTACACTTCTTCGGATTTAGCTTCATATTTATTTTTTCAATTTGTTGAACGTTTCCTTCAAGTCCTAAAAATGACCGTCATCCGTACATTTTGTTCACCAACCTTTGGTAAGTTTCTCCCGCCTTCTTCAACCCAAAAAGCATGAATTTATACAGTGCAAACCTATCCCTGTTATAAACGAGATGTTATCATGATCTTTATGGTCTAACCTGATTTGTTTATAACCTACATACGCGTCCATGAATGAGAACAATTTGTTTCTCAACTTCGAGTCTACCAGTTGATCGATGCAAATAATTGAGAATGGATCTTTAGGGCATGCTATGTTTAAATTGGTAAAATCCACGCACATCCTCTACTTTCCTATTTTATTCTTCACTAAGACCGGGTTACAGGTGCATAAGGGGTACCGAGACTCGCGGTTGTTTCTTATATTTGACAACCTATTCACCTCGGTAATGATGGCCTTAGACTTCTCATAAGATAAAACCCTTATTTTCTAAATAACTGGTCAAATATTTCATCAGATCGTGAAATTGTACATTACCTCATAGGGAAATTCTGTAATATCCCCCATGCACCAAGATTACATATGTAAACTTGTAGACAAAAAATATATTAATTTGTCCAGCACATCTAAAGACAAAATAGTACCAATTATCAATACTTATCCTAAAAAAAAGTGTAGTTCTCATATTTTTTGTCAAAAACAAAAGTGAGAGCCTCCCTCGGATCATCTATGGGATCAGACCCCGACATCAACCCTTGTAACTGCTACTTCTTTTTGAACTCAATAGGTTTGTCGGACCTTGAAGCTAAAGTTGTCCAATAATATTCTCTGCATGTTTTTTATTACTTAACATTTTCCGCACGTTATTCCTCACTACGTATTTCAAGCACTGATAGATCATCGAAGCCAACACGTGCATCTGGAACAAATAAGACCTGTCAAAAAGGGCAACGATACTTCCTTCTTGAAGGTTCCTCGACCCAAATCTACCATTCATTCAACTTCTTACAACATCTGCGGTAACTTTAGTAAAACTTACAATTACAATTCTTGACCGGAGGATGACCGGGGGATTCTCCATTTGTTCGTGAGTCGTTATGAATAAGATATTAGCAAAACTGCCATTGTCTATCAATATCATCCGAACCTCATCTCCGCTTACTTTTGCCACAATCACCACTACATCCTCATGTGGCCCAGAAACTTATCTCATATCATGATCGTTGAAGTACAATAAAGGTTTGGTGAGGCATCGACTTCCAGCTACGTGGCCAAACTAACGATATGCCTTTTGCGGGAAAAAGTTGTGACCTTTACCACGGTATCCCCATCGAACATGGTTAGTCATTTAAAAAAATTAAATTAAATAGTGACCTTTTATTTAGGCTCGGGAAGGGCCTTTACTATGATATTGATTAGACAATGATCCTGCTTAGGATCCAAATACTCTGAGGCTATATCCAACAAATCGATATGCTCTAAGATAATCAGAGTATTCTCTTACTTCAAAGCTACCATGACTTATCTCCCCACACGATTCCAGTGGGACTACATGTAAACGAATGTCATTAATTATCTGTTCTTAATAAACATTTGTATTTTCTTTTTAAACATTATATAGTATTTCATATCACGTCCGATACCGTTCTGATACTTACAGGGCATGCTACTCTGATTTTTCCGTGGAATCTCGATCGGGAAAGGCTTCAGGAAATGTATATGGTTCATAGCCTTACCAAAAATAGTTGTTATGGAGTCAATCAACTCATCAAAGTGAGAAGGTGGAACCCATTTGTTGGACATGGGTTTAACTACTATTTGGACGTTGGCCACATACTGAACCGTCCTTGACCGAGGTGGTAAGTGGTTCGACACTTTTGGTTGGAATTGAATTGACTGGTAAGTCATGATCGATTGTGGTTGAGGAGTTAGCGCATGCTCATTAAGAATTACAATCGGGGAATGTGAAATTTTCTCTCATTAAGAAACCAACTCTGAGGCTTGAGTTTCTTCCACTAAAATCCGCTCTTCGACGTGGGATAATAGTGCTTCGAATGTGAAAGTTTGTTTCTTTATGATGTTATCCTTCATGACACTGGGATCTTAGCCTGAAGCCAGTTAATGTCACAGTTTCTTCGCAGGTCTCAAGCTTGGTTTTTGTCTCAATAAACGGCATGGTATAATCCATCGGGATTTCCCAAACCCTTTGTCGATAGTTAATAATAGTATTTTCATTCGCTGAGAAGTTTTTGTTTCCTATAAACTGTTACCTGAACATGGTCTATATAATAAAGATTGTGGCCCTAAACCCACATGGGTGGCACATTTTAGTATATTACACCCATTTATTACACTAAACCTACTTATACATTCATTATTATAATATATGCCCTCAATATTACATACTTTACCATTTTCTATTACAAACTTATACATTAAGGCCAAAACACCCTTAACTTGCCCGACCCATTTAGGCCCGGATAAATTACGCCATTTTTAATCATAAATGGATATTCATCAACTTTTCAAAACCAAAATAATACGAAAGCTTCATCTAAATAGTGGCAGTGATCTTCTTTAATTAGTACAAGTAAATATGAATAAATCAAAGATTTTTCTTGACATTAATGATAATGATCTGCATAATGAATACGCATTCGCTCCAAACATATTATATGAAAGCCTACATTAAAAGACATATATAACCACAAGATTAACAAGTTTAGTGGCCAAATCATCATGTTGGACAGTTTAAGAGTGAGATGATGAGCTTGTAAATTCTTTGACATGGTTCAACAATATTTCAGCAGGCTATATTACAAACTTCAAAATGTTGCGCATAAAATTTAAGAATCACTTTATTGGCTCTAAATTAATGAAATGAGATGATGATTACATCATTCTGGTAAATAAACGCCTAGTATGAGCTTAAGAGAGTATACTAAGAGGTTTGTGGACACTAATAACGAGTTATAGGACTGTCACGACTTGGTAGTCGTTGTTGCATATAGATGATGAATATTGAAACGACCCTGGGCAATACTATCATGAAGAAGAATTTCCTCACTTTTGGTAACTTGTTAGCACAAATGTAGCGGTACATCTGAGTAGAAGAAATTGAAAAAACAACACTTGAGAGAGATAATATAACTTCATCCACATATCCAAAACATTATCCACTAACACACAACAATGATTCACTGACAATTGCATAAGTCAATTCAAAGCCACACAACGAAGCATATAAAAACAATAACTATGAAGGATCGTCTCGCCCAAAGCATCATAACCAAGGATAAGGCTTACAAGGAAGGTATAAGAGTAATTACAGCAACGGTAATAACACTACCCGAAGGCCAGAGCATCCGACTAGAGGGCCATACAATGAATTAAAATTTGGGAAGAAATGAAATAACCAAAGATGCTCTCTGGATAAAAAAAAGCCATATAAAATACAAAGAAGTCCAAATAAATAAGATAAAAGTAAATATTGAATATGTCACGATAATACTACACAAATGACTATTAGGCTTTACATGGTCAAGTCTAAAATATGATTGATAATGGGAAACTATCAGAATTTGTCATAAATAATAGCAAGAATGAACGAAGTCATAATGATGTTGACCAAAATCAATCGTCAAGGAATTAAAGGCCAATACAAAAAATAAAATAAAGGTTGAGATCTATAGATAATAATGAAATTTTTAAGGAAGAAGAATAATATTATTAAGAGTATGATCCAAATAGGCAAACTACATGTGTTATAGCTAGAGGAGATCCATTCTTAGCAACCATAAAAAACTCAAGAAAAATAAATATTATTGGATATTTGGATGTCCAATAACATGGTTAAACATCACCACACTTATACCAGAACCCGTATTAATATTGGTATTTTCTGATGATGATCTAAGAGGAGTGGCATCACCACACGATTATGTTATATTAATCAATTTTGAATTGGCTAAAGTAGAAGTAAAAATAGTGATGATAGAAGGAGTTTGGTCCATATGTTATATAATAGTACCTATGAAAAAGTGAGAGGTTTTTTAGAACCAATCCCTTCATATAAGACTCTAACATGATTCACATGTGTAGATGCACAATTTTTTAGAGAGCTTAACATGGTTGTAATCCTCGACTTGCAGAAGTTCAAAAATACGTTATGTATCTTATTTATAATAGTAACTGATCCTTTCTCCTATAACATAATCATAAGAAGACCATGGGTGGATCAAATACATTTTTAGAATATACAATCATCAAGGCCTCAAGTATCCTATTAGTGGAAAATTAAGAGTGATTAAAGGAAACCAAAATACTTTCACAGAAATTTATGAAACTGTTAGCTCGCAAACAACAACAATAACAACTGCAATAGCAAACAACAAGGGACTCGACCATCTGAAATATGGATGGTCAAAGAGAAGCTCCATCCTCCAGTGGAGTTTGTAGGAGAAGTAGAAAACGTCAAAATGAAAGAATAAAAGATACTAAGACTCAACTGAGATAACACTACATAATTAAGTTATAAGTTACTCAATATTTTACAAAATAATCCTGATTTATTTTCCAAGAATTCCCAATATATTACAAGGGTTCCAATCAAAATTATTTATCATAGACTGTCATCAACAATAAAACCAAGAAAATAAAAAAGAAAGTCACACTCAAAAATAAAATGTCAAAAACATTGTTGAAAAGATGAACAGGCTTACTGTCATAAAGCACATCGAGAATCATATTACCAAGTATCGACTATCAATCTAGTGTTGGTAAAAAAGAATAATGGAAAATGGAGAACGTGCATAAACTTCACAGATTTTAACAAGTTATATCTGAATGATCATTTCCTTTGTCGAGACTCAGTTGACTAATAGATGTTACGTCTATAATATTCTGGCTACTATCAATCAAATACAACACGATGATCAAGAGAATACCACAAACATAATGGAAATATGCTTTCATTTTTATAACATGATTTCATCCGACTTGAAGAGCGCATGATCCACAAACTAGCGACTTGTAAACAAAATCTTTGTAAATAAACGAGATCTCGAAGCATACATAGTTGGCATATTAGTCATATATAAACATGAAGAGAAACATTTAGATAACTTAGCCGAGGAAATTTTAGACCTCATAATGGTCAATTTGAAGCTAAACCATGATAACTATATATTTGGTGTGAGGTCCGGTAAATGCTCAGGCCAAATGGTTAGTGAAAAATAAATTCAAGTAGATCCAACCCAGCTCTCAAATTTGACTGCAATGGATCTTCAAATAAATACTAAGGAAGTATAAATTTCGACAAGCATATTAGCATCCATCAACAGATTCATCTCCAAATCTTTACACAAATGCCAACTTTTTTTCAAGTACTAAGGTGCGTATGGAGATTCAACTGGACTCTAACATGTGAAGAATATTTTAACAATATCCAAAACATTATCGCTTATACATAAATGTTAACAAAGTCGAAGCCAATAGAGTCGTTATTTTTATACCTATTAGTCTCAGATTACACCGTAAACTCTGTTCTAATAAAATAAGAACGAACAAATTCTAAGCTAATATACTCTGTAAGTAAATTTTTATTAAATGTTGAAATCAGATACTCACAATTTAAAAATCTTGATCTGACATTGGTAGTAACAACTAAAAATATAACATCATACTTTCAAGCTCACACGACTATCATCTAAATATTGTTTCTATTAACAAATGTTATGAAAAATATAGATGTGTTTTGAAGGATGACCAAGTGGTTAATAGTACTGGGTGATTATGACATCCAATACTAGTAGAGAAATGCAATTAAAGCTCAGGATCTGACAAACTTCTTAACATAATTTACATCCGAGAGACCATATATCTTCAAAAGATATAGTTAAAGTCACTTAGAAGGGCCATATAAAAACTAAAGCATTCATTGCAAGTCTTTGGCTAGCAAACATTTGTGGAGCCAAAAAAATTCAAATTTTCACAGATTCCTAGTTGGTGGTCAATCAGTAATAGGTCAAGGGGAGACAAAAAGAACAACATTATCCAATATCTATATGAGTTTTAACGCTAAGACACTATTTTTGAAAAAGTTAACCTTGAGCAAGTACCAAGAGCATGAAACATGGACCCTATAACATTTTTGGCTTGCACAACATTAGGGACATGAGTTAATATTAAGAAAATATATTTATAGCACTACCAAAAAATCCCTATACGTAGTCTAAACCTCTAGTGTCATGCTAATTGAACAAGAAAAGGAATATGAGGATTAGAGAAATCTCATTAAAAGATATTTAACCGAATAAAGGTTTCCCGAGAACAAGACAAAGGCAACAAAAATCAAAAGGAATTCGACAAGGTTTGTATGGAAATCTAACACACTTTACAAGAAAATATATACTAAACCTCTTCTCAGATATCTCAGCCTAGACAAAACATGTTTTATAGTGGAAGAAATTGACGATGGAGAGGAAAATACACATTATGGGCACAACGATTTGTAAAAACTATTATTCTCCTCTATTTTTCATCCACAGGCTAATGGCCATGTGGAATTTGCCAACCGAGTCATATCAGATAGAAGATGTTGGAAGGACGAACACGAAATTGAGTATTTACAGAAAGTTTTATATCTTACAAAACCACTCTAAGAACAACAGATGAAACAACAATTTCATTAGTGTACCGTATGAAAGCAATTTCCCTGGCCAGAATGACTATACCTTCATATAGAATCTCTACCTATGGGGAAGGAAAAAACTCGAAAGCAAGGCAAATTGAACTTGATATTAAAGAAGAAAAAATGGTAAAAACTCATCTTCGGTCAAATCACTATAAACCTTTGGTGCACTTTATATACAATTCTAAAGTTAAATTATAGAGTTTTGGCGAATGATATTTCTTCGTACTAAAGAAAAATCATTGTTAAGCTAGCCCCAAATCGAGAAGGTCTATACTAAGTGGAGTGTAAAGTAAAACCGAAAAAATATTGATTACTTGATAAAAAGCAAACTAACTTTGACAACTATAAAATATAGAGCATTTGAAATTTTATTATCCTTCATAAACTACAACATTTTTTGTTATTAATTTTTTTTAGAGATTTCATACGAAATATGCTCTTTCGATGATGGGTTAGTGGAACATTTATCGCAAAATACAACCTATCATTTTACACTTTTATTCAACAAAATATAAAAAGTGACACGAATTGACTTTGGTAAAAAATAATAATAATAATTAAGATAAGACAAGATATGTTATAATATGTTGTTAAAAACAAAAAATATGAAAAATAAAGATAAAATGAAACAAAACCATATGAACTAATAAAAAATAAAAATAAAAAACCAAAATTATACATATAAAAAATATTAATTCAGCTTAAAAAAATTACTTACGATAAAAAAGTATACATAAAAACTTTTAATTTATTATTTAAGATTATTGAAATATTTTAAATATCTAAAAAGTAATTTAGCCATATTACATAACAATAACAACTAAGCGCTGCTCTTTGTTTAAAAAACACATAAAATAAAACAAAATAATACTCCCTTCAAATCTTAAATAGTTTAATCTTTTTCCCCATCATTAACCCCCAAATATTAAATTCTTTACTATCTATCTTTTCAACAAGAAATATATATATTATATTTAAGACTACATAACATTCCAAACAACTATATAGTTCCACTAAGAAAAACCAAACGAATAAAATCAAGACAAGTTTCTCATCTTTTTCGCAGTTACTTACTATATTACTAAATTCCACTAGCAGCAAACGTTCCCTTATGTTCAAGTATACCAAAACATGCCTTTATATAATTCACTTTGTTTTGTGCTTTATATTAGGACAACACGGACACATTCCACTCTGAAACCTGAAATGCTCGAGGTGTTTTCATGTCTATGAGCTGCGAGGTTGTTACTGGGCAACCAAAAACACAATAAAAACATGAACTCTTGATTTTATTTTGGGTCCGATGAGGAGGTAGAGGTGATGGAAACAGGCATTTCAGACAAGGAGGGTCGCAGGACAAGATACAAAGCCGGACCAACAAACGGTAAGCATGATACAGGTAGAAGCCACCACCCTTTGTCATACCTGAAAGAAAAAACAGAATATTTGAGGTTAGCTGTTTGAAAAAGAGGATAACAGTGAGGAAACAAAACCTCACCATTTTCTAGCAGTCATGTCGTTATAAACCCAGAAAGGAGCAAAGGTTGAAAGTAGACTGAAATCGAGGCTCATCACATGAATCTGTAACCGCATAGATCTAACCAGGTAAGTTCCGGGCGAAGGTCTATAAGTGTTATTTGCTTATGCTTTGTTTTATATAAGTTTATCCCGAGGTTGTTGCGCAGCATAGAAGGAGATCACGAGAGATTAATGAATAAATCATTTGTAAAACTATAAAAGTGAAAACTTACATACAAGTTGTTTGGTGTGCATGACATATAAGCTTAAAGCTAAACTTAAAATAAGCACATGAAAGAAAAGTTAAGCTTTAAGAAAAACACAAAATTGTTTGGTGCATTGAAAAAAAGTTAGCTTTTAAGTTGAACATAGATACATCAGCGTAATGACTAACGAGAGGGTATAAACCCGGATATATAGACCAAAATGCTAAGAAAGTGTATTTGAAGAAGTTTGATAGTGGTAGAAATACTAGATGTAGAATTGAAAAGCCAGCACAGGTATAAAATGGTACCTTAGTCTTTCAGGCATTTTATTCATTTTAAGCCAAAAAACTTTAAAGCTACCTTTCTTTAGTTTAAGAAGCTAGACGTATATGAGCCTTAAAGCCAAAGATTCAATGAAGACCAAACAACCCCATAAATTCACAAAACCTCTTAATTTTCTAACTCGATTTAAATTAGAGCAAACATTCATCGAACACATTTTGTAGGTTGATAAGCGAATTGGAGTTTAACTTTTCATGATTTATAGCCCAACTTAATCACAGATACATGCAGTAAGTGATAGCCGATAAAACTTACAAATCTGCTTGACCTGAAGTACTGGTAAAACTCTATCCAGTCACTGCCATCCGCTAAAGCAGCGTAGACAATTAAACCAACTCCTCCAGCAAGTGATATCTAAAAGTATAATGGAGTTAATATGTGCTTTAAGAACAAAAAAGAGGAACTAATCATGAGACCCAGAAACTAGTCCTAAACGTATATCATGACGTATTATGAGGCTAAATATTTTACGGTAATACACATTAAAGCTTCTTCAAGGACAAACTCCTACATGAGTAACCGTTCAGTTCAATTTCTTTCCAAAACAATTAATGTTGCACAAAGGACATTCAAAATGGAAACAGTTGATGAGACTAAAATATCGCATATGATTGAAAAAGCAAGTGTTCTAAGAATAGCAGCTTACCCCAGCGGTTAATTTAGACTCGAGAAAATTCAGAGGCCATTTTCTGAGCTCGGATTCTTCAACAGGGGGAGGTGGTGGTTTCCAGAGAGCAAAATAGGGTAGAAGACCGTACGCCCCAGCAAAGAACGATAGCGACAAGAATGGCCAGACCGGAATCTTGCTGTTTGAGCTGAAAACCAAAGGGATGAGTAGATTTAGGTGACTGACTAAACTCCCCGGAGTGGATAAAAATAAGTTTTGAATTAGTTTCAAGGAATACCTTCTACCCGTAGGAAGCAACAACATGCTAAATATTAAAGGCCACAAACCCATGATGTACCACAATGAAACAATTACTTGATTCATTCGAAAGCCATCGTCCCCCTTCAAGTTCAAGAGCTTTTTAAGAAAATACAAGTCCCCTGTCTGCAAAATGAAAAAAGTAGAGAACTATGTGCTAAGTATCTAAATCATTCAAAAGCAATAAAGATGCCACTGTCGACTTGTCAAGACTCGAACCTAAAAATCTTACCACTAACTATCATCTATTAAAGGTATTTAGATAACCGTTTTTAACATGCTTTTGTTTCGAAATGAGCCTTTGAAGCCTCATATGCTACACAGGCCAACATCAGTAGAACTTCTAGCAAACGGTCTTTTCTAATTAAAAAGCAGTTTTTTCAAACAAGTAATTAAATTTAGCATCATTGACTACAGCCTTTAGCTTAATTTTGATTTGTCCAAAACACTTCATTTTCAAAACTAAAATAACTTTACTGTTTCTTTTCTAGAAATCAGAAACCGTATCTTCGTAAGGTCTTAAACTTGATGTCTGAAGCTTGAAGTCACGGTAGCAGAACTAAAAACACTAATGTCGAACATATCTTCAATTATTCTTTCAAGAAACAGACAGAAAAGACAGACAGATAAATGATACATTGCAACATACGAAACAAAGTAGCTAGCAGTAACATATAATTCGAATCATAAGTCTAAAACAAAAATATGCTAAATACAAAAGAAAACCCTCTTGAGTTTTGGACAAAAACTGGGTAAGATCATACCGGGGTCTGGTTAGGAGCCACAATGGAAGCATAGTACATAAGAGCACCCCACAAGACAAAAAGCAAAATCGAAGTAGTCCAATCTCTTTCATCTTTAACAGCACCGGAAACCTTCCTATCCACAACTGATGGCCCTTTATCCAAAACCTTATCTTCCTCTGAATTTTGGGTGTCGAAACTGCCGTGGCATATCTGAAGCAGACCCTTCTCGGAATGTTTTGTATTGAGGGTGCTGGGTTTAAGTAGAGGCGAGAACTTTGAGGTGGATTTTTTAAAGTTCTGAAATTTGGGGTTTTGGATTTGAAATGAGTTTTTGGGTTTTAAGGATTTGAGGGAGAGTGTAGAGAAGTTGCAGGAGACAAAGTTGGTGCTGACTAGCATTTTGTTTTTTGAAGCCTGAATTTGTTATATTTTAGATAATCTTTTACAAAATGCTATTGCTGGTTAGTATTATTTTTGTTTCCTTAAAGAAAATATGGCAGATTCGTGGCCATAGAGCTGAAGCATACTTGTTCTCCCATATTACATATGTAGTAGGTTCCGTTTTTTCTTCCCAAAATGGTTATTGTTAAGATTTGACAAAAATTAGAGACTTTAGCCTCGTATGTATTAATGTAAAGTTACTCTTTTTTTCATAATCCAAAAAAGCAGTTTTGACCAAATGTTGGTTTTGTTATATTTGTACCGTGTATTTGTTTTCACAATTGTGAGTGAAATTAATTTGAAAGTAAGTTCTAGGTATGAACATTTTGAATTCTGAATCTTCGTTAATTTTTATTGGAAATTTTTATATGATTTAATGGAGACGAAGAACTAATTCGAGGTATTTGCTTCTCTCTCAGATTTAGATATTCTAGCTTTTTTCTCACTTAAAGATTGAAGTTTTAAACTATTTTCTTTTTATGATGTTCAAAACTTGAATTAATTTGGATACTTTTTTCTTTTCTGATGTTTCTTGAGCTCGAACATCTTTTATCTATGAATTCGAATCGGAAGACTTAAAGAAAGGATACATACAGTTGCTTCAAATCTAAGAACAACAAGTTAGGTATTTCTCCTACTTACAAATTTCGTTATTACTTATAAATTTTAATACCTCATAATATCCGGTCATTATATAAAACCCTTACTCTTTCTAGCTTTAATATTTTGAAACTTTTCCAACTTATCAACTACTAACATAGGCTACTGGATAGCCAAAAAGTTTATTTTTCAAATTTTTTAAATATATTTTATTCTTCTCAATACTTCTTTGTTTCCATTACGATGAACATTTCCACATAATATTGATATGATCATCTAGATATAGTATAAGAGGTTCCAACAGACCTTCTAATACGTATTGCTTTGTGGTTTATAAAGCCTTTAATAAGTTTATATTTGGTTTTTTTTCATCTTCTTACTTAATACTTTCTTAAACTCATAACCTTCTTATATTTTTCTCAGAACGGGTGAAGAAGGAAGGTTACATACTACTAATTGCTTTGGGGAGTTAAAATTAGAGTGAGAATTATCCCCGACATTAGAAGTTGTAAATATGTAGTTATGTTCTATTGAATTAAGGGATTTTATTATTTTTTGCCAAAATTTTCAAGTATTTCCTATACTTTATCCTTTGTTGATAGGAGATTATCATTACGATGCACAGTTTGCTCTTCAAGAATTTCTTGTAACACCATTGAAATGTTTTACTTATTGTAATTTGTTATTTAGTATATATTTTATCTTTTTTTCTTGTTTCTTCGTTAGATGAATGAATTATCTTCTCAACATTAAATCCTCCCAACTTATAATGAGTAAAGTCCTCTTTACTTTTATTTAAGGTCTCTTTAGTTAAGCCATTAATAATAACAGACTTAACTTTATGAACCTATATTAGGTTATAAGTTAAAGTTGTCGTTTATATCATTCTTATTTGAATTTATGTTAATAGAATAGACCTCTTCATTGTTTTGAACAAGTTTCTTACATACTTTTGTTTTATAACCTAAATTCTTACAAAATTTACAATATTCATTTCACCATAACTATATCAATTCAGAACCTTGAGTTGTCTCCAAACCCGATAAATGCTTTATTTTTAAGATTATTGATAGATCAAGCACAATCCAAGTCTTAGAACAATTGAATTTAGCTCGATTTTTTGACAGAACCCATATTGATAATGGGTTACCAATTGAACTAGCTATGATCTTGATAGTATCTTCATTGTATATAAACTCCGGAATGTTTGAAAACGTAATCCAAACGAGAGTTGGATGTGATTCTATCATATGATTAAATTAAGGGTACCTTTGAAGGAGCCTCATTGTATTCTGGCCAACATACCAAACATTTCTCTTCCAAATATTTTTCGAATCTTGTAATACGTCTCTTTCAATTAAGACGTGTTTGGGAATCCATCAGGAGATATTTACCTCTCATAGAAATCCCAAACTATCAAGAAACTTTTGGATTATTTGTGATGAGTTAATATTTCGTCTTAGTAATTTGTTAAGAGAGAAATCTAGAGAGAGAAAGAGTTAGAAAGTTTTTAGAGAGAGAAAGTTCAAATACAAATGAGTTCTAGAGAAAAAGTGTTCAACCTCTTTATTAGAGTAGCCTTGCCCTTTATATAGAGGAGCCAAGACTTAGTCTCAAACTGAAATCTGTTACAAAAGAGGACTAAATGTTATTTAATCCTTAATAATTACACATATTTACAAATACTCTCTAAAACTTACATCAATTATAATTTAAGTACAAAACTTACAATAATTTATAATTAAATCCTTAAATTTACATTATTTACAACTTAGTCCTTCAAATCCTACTTCCATATCAATTTGCATAGATGGTCTGCCAGTTAATTTTTTTTTTCTAAAATAGTATGTTTAGAATTTAAGATTAAACTTACAGGATCCTTGGTAGAGAATTGAATCCATACATGATCACTAGCATCATAGATTTTGACTCCTTCGTGTTTAAGTTCCCTTGTTCGAATCTTCATTGCATCAGCATTAAACTATTGTATTGATTTAGGTCTTAGTGGATGACTTGATTGTTGTTCAAATATGAGATTATTTATGACTCCAGGCAATTGTATTAAAATATAATGATTTTTCTTTTCTTTGGATTTAGTAGAGAAAAAAATTCTGAATTGATCTTGCTGTGGTTGATGAATGATTGGTTCTGGCTGTTTCGAAATGTTCGCCTATCTTTCTATAGGTTGGATACTGCTTATCGGAAGGGTTAGTTGCCTGTAGAAAGAATATTAACTTCACCTGCCATTTTCCATAACCAAATAGAGAGGAGGAATGCTCAAAACTCAAGATTTGCTTTCTCGGAGCACATTGTTTATCAATTTTAGAAAACTCTTCTAGGATGATATATAATCTAATTTTTAATGAACATTTTTAATTGTCGTAATTCTATCTCCGCTATTTTGGTTAGTTACTTCACATTCCATCACTTTTTCCATAGTGTTATTTTTATTAAAAAAAGTGCATTTTTATTTTTGTATAAATATAGTTAAAATCTTTATTTACATTATTTTATAACCATAACATTAACTTTGAGTCGTGTATCTCTATACTCTATCTAACAAAACCCTAAAATTAAGATTTTTTAAACTCATACTCAAACGTTTTCTACTTTTTTTTTTAAAATTGACTGCGACTCTTCAGTAAGATAATCTTCTAAAACCAATCTCAGTTATGTAATTTTTGAATTTTTAATTGGAACTTCAAAGTCGACACTATCGTTTTTTTGTAATTGTCGTCACTGTTAGAATTGATTTAATTGATTTAATTATTTTATTTAATAATTAAACGTTATATCAATTAGTATTTTAGACGTTATATCAATTAGTATTTTAGACGTTACTATTCTGGTCAATAAAATTTATCATTTATTGACTTGAATATGTAACGCTTTTTATAGGCTATTTAAAGTCATTTTGTGCTGTAGTTTAATACATTGAGTCTTATTTTCTCTATATATTACTCTTTGATATTCTAACATGGTATCAGAGCGAGGTATGTGTGTTTGAGAGGTATGTGGTATGTGTGTTTGAGAGGTATGTGTGTTTGAGATGTATGCGTGTTTTAGAGGTATGTGTGTTTGAGTAAAACAATTTGAGTGAGAGGTATGTGTGTTTGAGTAAAAAAAATTGAGTAAGAGGTATGTGTGTCTGAGTAAACAATTTGAGTGAGAGGTATATGTGTTTGAGTAAAACAATTTGAGTGAGAGGTATGTATGTCTGAGTAAAACAATCTGAGTGAGAGGTATGTGTCTGAGTAAAACAATTTGAGTGAGAGTGCGGTATGTGTGTCTTAGTGGAACACAAAAAGAGTGAGGTATGTGTGTCGGAGTGAAACACAAAAAGAGTGAGGTATCTTTTTCTGAATGAAACACAAAAAAAGTGAGGTATGTGTGTCTGAGTGAAACACAAAAAGAGTGAGGTATCTGAGTGAAACACAAAAAGAGTGAGGTATATGTGTCTGAGTAAAACAAGAGTGTTTAAGTAAAAAAAAATGAAGAAAGTGTGAAACAAGAGTGAAAAAAGTGTAAAAAAAACGACATCTGATTCGAACAGTTTCAGTGCCCCATGTGTACCCAAATTTGATGGAGATTACGATCATTGGAGTTTACTCATGGAGAATCTCTTACGTTCAAAAGAGTACTGGTGTGTGATTCAACCAGGTCGTGTTGACGGCAGTGCAACAAAATATGTTGGATGAATCAAGACTTAAAGATTTGAAGGCAAATAATTATTTGTTTCAGTCCATCCATAAGACTATTTTGAAGACCATTACTCAAAAGCAGACATCCAAACAACTTTGGGAAGCAATGAAGACCAAGTATCATGGCAATGAAAGAGTGAAGCGTGCTCAACTCTAGAGGCTTCGAAGATTGTTTGAAAGGCTTCGAATATTGTTTGAAACAGAGGAGATGAATAATGGTGAGACAATGACAAATTATTTTGGAAGAGTCATGGTCATAGCAAATGACATGAGAAACTGTGGAGAAGATCTGAAAGATGTAAAGATTGTTGATAAAATCCTGCGCACTATGACGGATGATTTCAATTATATTGTATGTTCAATTGAGGAGTCAAAAGATATTAATCAAATGACAGTCAATGAATTGCAAAGCTCATTACTTGTTCATGAACGGAAGCAGCGGCGCAAGGTCTCTGAAGAACAAGTACTGAAAGTCGAGGGTGATCGCAGCTACAAACAATGCAATGGAATAAGTAATTCTGGCAGATGGGGAAGTAATTTCTCGAGAGACAGGGGAAGAGGTGGAAGAGGATGGAGTATTAACAGAGCTCACGTTGAATGCTTCAGGTGTCACAAGCTAGGCCACTATCAATATGAGTGCCCAAATGGAGAAAATAAATCAAACTACGCCGAGTTCGATGAAGGAAACGAATTACTTTTAATGGCTCATATGAATATCAAAGAGGTTGAAGATAAAGGGATGTGGTTTATCGATTCGGGTTGTTCAAATCATATGACAGGTAACAAAGATTGGTTTATTGAGCTCAATGAAAACTTTAGACATGGAGTAAAACTAGGGAATAGCTCACGAATGGAGGTGATGGGAAAAGGAAATGTGAAGTTTGAAGTTGAAGGGCTAACCCTAATATTAACTGGTGTGGTTAGTTTTTGTCTGAGGGTAATTTGGTAATTTGTTTTAAAGTTTATGAAGGTTGGTATGAGTTTAATGTTTTGAGTAGAGAGTAGAGGGAGAATTAAGCAGTCTGGTTGCAGTTAATTTTCATTATCCATATTTAATACAGGTGGTTGGGTATTTATACCCTTACATCTGGGCTTTATGGGTTTTCGGGTCATGTTTAATGGACCCGGGTCATGTGTTAAAGACCCATGAGCTCTTCGTAGGAGAGCAAGCAGCTTAGTCAAGAAGTGTTTAGGTTTTTTAGTACTTTTGTCATTGTTCGAACAGTCCAATGGGCTAAGTGTTCGAAGTGGCCTGTCCGGTCTGGTGGTCTTCGTCCGATCTGTCCCTGTCCGGAGAGGAAGCAATATTCGGACTCATCAGGAGCCCATTTTTCAGGTGTTTGTTCAAATGCCTTTGTCAAAAACCTGAAAAAACAGTCCGATATCAGGGGTAGCTTTTCCCGGACAGGTCTTTCGACTTGTGCTATGGTTTTATCCGGACTGATAAAACTCTTTGAATCCAAACAGTTTTTCGCCAGAGTTTATGGGACACGTGTCACTTTCTGGTTGGTTGTTTCAACCGTTTTTTCACCTTGAATCTCGCACCCACCTTCTTCGAAAAACAACCTCTTCATTAAAGAGGGTGATATCAGCGTCGTTTTTTTAATCATTACCAATCTTTTCGAATTCTCCTAGGAATCAAACTCTTTTTTTAGATTTACTATAAATTAAAATATTTTCTACCGTTTCACCATCACTCTTGTTTTTACTCTGCAAATCCTTAAAGTTTTCTCTCTCAAAATCAAACTCTTGCTCAGGTCGTTTATGTTCACAGCGAGGAACGCTTTGATCAAAGGCGGGTGGCTCAACCTCTCTGAATTAGAAAAGGCGCAAAAGGTTGAAAGGGAAAGGCGAATTGCAGCAGGCTTACCCGCTTCGCCCATCGACAAACCAGCAACTTCACCCACAGAATCAGACCAAGGTTCTTCCTCCATAAGGGGCATCAAACCGAATAAGTTATTTCACACCAATCTTTCACCTATTATCTCAGGCTCCTCGGTTCAAGAGTCGGAACCCATCGTTGAACCAGGTTTAACAGTTACAAGCTTTAAAAAACCCTCCCCTTTCTTAGATATGGGGTCAGACGCTGAAACCTCTCCTCAGAAATTAGTTGACCGAAGAAAAGGCCGGCTAGTCAAGGGTTAAGCTTCTAAGGGCACCCCTTCGAAATCGGGTGCCAAAGACAGTAGTGCGGGGTCAGAAGTGCCCATTAGAGCTCCCAAGGACAGGCTGTCCGGTCCAGAGGGCACTAGCTCAAGTCCCCGGAAGGAAACATCTGCACCAGAGCCCCAACCGGAGGCCAGGAACCAAGAAAACACTGAAACTCAGCATTCCGGAAGCCATGCTGAGCCAAATCCTTACCACTGCTACTGAAAACCCCTCATCAATCATGGAAGAAGTAATGGAGGACTCTATCGAAGAGGCTCCATTCGAGTCTGAGCCTTCCGGACAGACTAGTAGTGCTGTTGCTGCCCAAAAAAATAAAGGCAAGGAAAAGTTGTGCTTGAGGCATTCAGATCTGCCGGAGTGTCTTGAAGGAAGGGTGGGGCCTTGTTTTCACAAGGTCAATGTCAAGTACCTTCTTGCCCTGCAAAAGATCAACTACGCATTCATCCACACAGCTGAGCTGGGCCGAATGCGTACCAAGTGGGGAATTCCGGAGAATGTGAAGATAAGAATCCCTATAAACCCCAAAACTCCCATGGACTGCAAATTGAGCGAGATAGTCATCTTCACGGAGCTGTTTAATTGGGGGCTCAGATTCCCCTTGGACCCAGAAATTGTCAGATACTTTCATCTGATAAAGCTATGTCCGAGCCAGCTGAGCCCCAATGCTTGGTACACCCTCATGGCCTGCATTATGGCTTCTAGGCTCTCCGGGATTCCTCTACCAATGGAGGAGTTTGCTGCTGTGGCCAGTCTCTGCAGAAACCACCACATCCCCTTCTACCATTTTAATATGGGGGATAAATTCAAAGCTGTGGATGACTTGCTAGAGTCGGAGAGGAATTGGAAGACCCAATTCCTGTTTGTAAGTGGTGCTTGGGAGAATGGGAAGAAAATCAAGTCTGAAGTCAACCCAAGTCTTCTCACAAGCAGATGGAGGAGTGACCGTAAGTCTCCTACTTTACATTCTTGTATTTCTCTTTTTTTTAATCAAGTTTGTTTAAACTAATTGGTCTTATCTTTGCCTTAGCAGAACTGCCCAAGGACTTCAGTGACCACTTGAAAACCGGGCAGACCACTTGCACCAAGATCAATGCTTGGGCTGCTGAGAAGTGGGGGAACCGGTTCCATGATGCTTTCATAGGGGGCAACTTAGCAAGGTCTCATCTTTGGAACACCACAGGTCGGAGAGACTTAACTTGGGAAGAGCTCACCACCCAGCCTCCTCCGGATGTAGTGCTCAAAAGGACGCATGAACCGGATGGGACACTTTACTTGCCAGGCCGGGCCAAGACCCCGAGTAAGATGAAAGGCAAAAAGAAGGGCAAGAAAGTGGTGGGTGGAGCTAACCCTGCTGAGGTGGATGAGGATGTTCCAACGCATCCGGAGGGGCCAGCCCCCAACCAAATTGATGCTGCTCTCTTCGAAGTGGTAGAGCAGGAGAGTGTTAGGCAAGAGGTTCACTCCCCAAATCCTCCAAGGGCTTCCAAAAGAGACCGTAAACGGGGAGTTGAAAGCAAAGACAGGGGCCAAGAAGAAAAAACCTCTAAGGGTGGCGAACTTTCTCTCCGACCTCCGGAGCCTCTCCCCCAAGCTGACCCCACTGACCCAACACAAGTAGAGGAGATACCTGGTGACTTCCAAACCGATGAGGTCGAAGGGGCAGGTCTTAGCATTGATGGGGTAGACATCACTGGTCTTGGTGGGCTTGGTGAGTACTTTATCAATCTCCACATAGATGATTTTGTTGGGCCTTATCTCCCTCTGAGCACTTCAAACACAGTCACTTTTAATGGTAAGACCTTTACTGTTTCAAGTGAAAGGGATGTTATAGCTCACTCTTTATTAAGAAATGTTCAGCCGGTGCTTGCGTTGGAGAAACAAGTTTGAAGTCAGGCAGATCTTATCAAAGACCTTAAGTCTGACAAAGAGAGGCTGTCCGGTGACCTTCTTACTGCCACTTCAAATGCTGCCATTCTAAAGGGAGAAAACGAAGAGCTGAAGAAAAGCCAAGAGGTGAGTACCACAAAAGTTGCCACTCTAGAAGACACTATCAGGGAGCTCCGGGAGAAGTTGTCCGGACTGGAGAAAGACCTCAACTCTTCAAAAGAAGAGACCAAGGCCAAAGATCAAGTTATCCACAACTTGACCACTGACACGATTGCTCTTGAAAACGCAGTGTCCCAAGCTGCAGGGGAGAAAGCTGATCTGCTAAGGGAGCAGGAAGCCAAAATCCAGGCCAAGATCGATGCTTATGCCAACAACGTGATAGATACTCAAGAGCAAATGTATGCCAAGGTGAGATCGGACATGGTCCTGCTCTTCCATGAGAAGTTCCCGAAGAGGAACCTGGGGGATTTATGGCTTCACGTAGAGTGTGAAGACCTCCCATATCACACAATGGCCAAAGGCGACAGGTATGATTTCTCCAATGCATCCTCATCTGATGACGAAGAGAACACCGGAGAGGGCCCAAACGAAGAGAAAGACGACCCCAAGGGGAAGAAGAAGATGGATGAAGCTGAGCCATCTTCAAAGGCTCAGTCTTAAATTACGAATTATTTTTCACTTTTCATATTATCTGAACTAAAGTCCTTGGAAGGCCAAGGCACTCTTTTTGTTAGTGTGTCCGGTATTTGACCAGATAGATCCGTTACTCTGCTTGACAATTTGAAAGTCCTTGGAAGGCCAATGCACTTAAGTTATTTCAATGAATATCCTTGTTTTGCACAATTCTCACATTCTTTCATAGTCTGTTTCAATTTTGGTAGCTAGTGTTTAAATAGCCCTTAGTTATTTCATAGTGAGAGTGTTTAAATTCTCCGATGACGAATGTTTAAGTGGTCATCACTCTTTTATTTCAATCCGGATGGTGTGAAAAAAGACAAAGTAAGAACACTTCGGAAATTTTTTAAGAAGGCATCAAATTTCATTAAAAAACCGGACACCTCATTAAAACCTCCTCGCGCCACCAGGGTAGGAAAGAGTATGCCCCCAAATATTTACATGGATGTTTAAACAAGTTAATATTTACACAAATGCTACTCCAAGTACATCCGGAGATGTTCGATATTCCAAGGGTGGGTCAAAACTCTTCCATCCTTATCTTCTAGCCAATATGTTCCAGGTTTAAGCCTTTCAACAACCATATAAGGTCCTTCCCAAGTCGGGGCCAATTTGCCGAGCAGCTTCTCTTTAGTGTGTAAGAAGACTTGCCTCAATACCTTGTCCCCCGACTGGAAATCTCTTCTTTTAACTCTAGAAGAAAATCTGTTTCTCATCAAACCCTGATAGTGTGTAGCTCTAAGGTGAGCTTTAACTTGTCTTTCTTCTACTAGGTCGAGCTGACTTCTGATTGCCACTTCGTTAGCGCATTCGGAGAAGTTGTGAACACGAAATGATGGGAGAGTTGCTTCTATGGGAGCTATTGCATCCATCCCATAGACCAAAGCAAAGGGTGACTCCTGTGTTGCAGCCCCAGGTGTTGTCCGGTAGGCCCACAAGACCTCTTGTAAATAGCTAGGCCACTTCCCAGCAGCCCCTTCCAGATTCTTCTTCAAACCGGACAGTATAGTTCTGTTAGCCACTTCAACCTGACCATTTTCTTGTGGGTGGAAAGGTGAAGAGAAACAATGTTGTATACCCCTTGAGGCATAGAAACTCTCCATTTCCCTATTGTCGAACTGTGGCCCATTATCTGTCGTTATCTTTTGTGGAACACCAAATCTGCAACAAATATTGGATAAAATGAATTTTATAACGGCTTTTGATGTTGTTCCTGCCAGAGGGGCTGCTTCAATCCACTTCGAAAAGTAATCGATTGCAACAATTATAGTTTTGCGCCCTCCAGACGCCATAGGGAGAGGTCCCACTAAATCCAACCCCCATCGAGCAAAATGTATAGGCTCAGAAATTGACTCTAAAGGAATGGCTGGGACATGGATTTCATTGATGTATCGCTGGCATGGGTCACACCTTCTTACCAGTTCTTTAGCATCCTGCATGATAGATGGCCAATAGTAGCCAGCCAGTAAAACTCTCCTTGTCAGAGCCCTGAATCCACAATGAGCTGATCCCTCGCCATCATGTAATTCGGAGAGGACTACTTGAGATTCATCATCCCCCAAACAGCGGAGAAGAGGTTTACTATAAGACTTTTTATACATAATGTCTCTCAATATGACAAAACCACGAGCCTTGTGTTTCAGTTTTCTTGCCAGTGATTTATCCGGAGACACAATACTGTCGGAGCGGTATTGCAGGAGAGGAAATCTCCAATCCTGAGGTTGTTTCACCTGTACTTCAAAAATTTCTTCTTCTTTATCCATATTAAGTTGAATGGAGGGGCTCTCCAGCACATGGATCCATGGATACGACTCTGTGTACGCTATGGTTGTTAATGAATCTGCCAACTCATTTTCTGTCCGGGGTATATATTCATAAATAACGCTTTTAAACTTGAGTGCTTCATTTTTAAGAAGAAGTAAATACTTCACTAGCTACTCATTTTTAGCCTCAGATTGACCTTGGGCATGATGGATAAGAAGCTGAGAGTCACTCAATAGCTTGACCCTCTTAGCCCCACAAATAAAAGCTAACTTCAAACCAGCTATAGCTGCCTCGTATTCGGACTCATTATTGGAAGCCCTGAAAGCAAAACATATAGCCTGATACATTTTGTCACCATATGGAGAAGTCAAGCACACCCCTGCACCACATCCCATAGTGCTGGATCCACCATCCGTCCGGACGACCCAGACCTTTTTGTCTTTCATCTCAGTAGTCTACTCCGAATCTCTATCAGAGTGAAATTCAACTAAAAAATCAGCCACAGCTTGGGCTTTGACTGCTGTTCGGGGAGCAAAATCTATATCGAAATCCCCCAATTCTACCGACCACTTAGTCATCCTACTTGAAATGTCTGCCTTTTGGAGAACATTCTTCAAAGGAAAAAATGTTCGTACGATAATAGGATGAGCCTGGAAATAAGGCCTCATCTTTCTTGCAGCTATAACCAGGGCCAATGCTAATTTTTCAAGTTTCAAATAGCGCCTTTCTGCATCTATCAAGCTTTTGCTGATATAGTACACTGGATGGGGGTAATTATCCACCTCTCTCACCAACACAGTACTGATGGCACAACTTGAAACTGCCAAATATATGAAGAGTGTCTCTCCATTAACTGGTTTAAATAAGGTTTTAGGAGAGGACATATGCTTCTTGATTTCATTGAAAGCCTCATCATACTGTGAGGTCCAGTCAAATCCCTTCGCACCCTTCAAGGTTTGAAAAAATAGGGCGCATCTGTCCGAAGACCTTGAGATAAATCTGTTTAAAGCAGCTAACCTCCCCGTTAATCGTTGTACTTCTTTAATATTCCGAGGAGGCTTCATTTGAAATAGAACATTAAGCTGGTCCGGATCGGGCTGTATCCCTTGCTCACTTATTATATAACCTAGGAACTTCCCGGATTGCACTCCGAACACACATTTTTTTGGATTTAACTTCAAATTCACCTTTACCAAGTTGGTAAAAGTTTCTTGGAGGTCTGCCAAGTGCAATTGCTCATCCACACTTTTCACCATCATGTCATCGATGTATACTTCCATATTCCTTCCAATCTGATCAGCAAAGGCTTTGTTCACCAATCTCTGATAAGTAGTCCCATCATTTTTCAATCCAAACGGCATTACTTTGTAGCAATGAAGACCCCTGTCAGTGACAAATAGGGTATGCTCTTGATCCTTCGGATCTACTTGAATCTGATTGTATCTGGAGAAAGCATCCATAAAAGATAGCAGCTTATTCCCAGAGGTGGAGTCTACTAGCTGGTCAATCCGGGGAACTGGATACAGATCTTTTGGGCAAGCCATATTGAGGTCTGTGAAGTCAATGCACATACGCCACTTGCCATTTTTCTTTTTTACCAGGACCGGATTGGCAGTCCACAAAGGATATTGAGACTCCTTGATATGCCCCATCTTTGTGAGCCTGTCAACCTCTTGTACAATAACATCAGCCTTTTCTTTGGAAAAAGCCCTTCTCTTTTGAACCACTGGTGCTACATCTTTCCGGACAGATAGGTGGTGTGATATCACATCTGCTGGAACCCCAGTAACATCAGCATTGCACCAAGCAAAAACATGCTGATGGCTTTTCAAAAACTTTAACATCTCACTTTTCAGATCGGATGGCATTTTAGACCTTATCTTGACACTTTTTCCTTCTTCTAAACAATGTGTCTCTACCTCTTCAACTGGTATTAATACTGCAGGGGCCTCTATGGGGTCATCAATTTCACCCTCACCCCCAAAAAGCCCCTCAAATTGCTATTGCTCGTTGATACGAACTGCCTCCAACGTCCGGGGAGCCAGGGCTGTAGCATAACATTCTCTTGCAACTTTTTGACTGCATCAGACAACTCCCACCTGTCCTTGAACAGTATATTTCAAACATTGGTGGACTGTCGAAGCCACTGCATGCATCCTAGAGAGCCAAGACCTCCCTAGAATAGCATTATAGCAAGTGGGACAATCTACCACAAAGAGTATCCTGACCATCTTCTTGAAAGGGCCCTTTCCCAACAAAACTTCTTCTTCGAACTCCCCGATCACATCTGCTGAGCTACCAGTAAAGCCCACAATTGATCTGTCCGAACTCTGAATTACGACTGGATTTTTCATTCTCTTGTATGTGGTTAAGAAAAGGATATTGGCTGAGCTTCCAGTATCCACCAAGATTCGTCTTATGTCATTGCCCCCAATAGATGCTCCTATGACAACAACCTCTTCATGAGGGCCAACTATATCTCTTAAGTCATTTTCATAAAAAACAATGAAGGGGAACGAAATTTGCGATTGATAGGAGGTCATGCCTCCTTCTAGCTGGGTAGCTAAAGTATGAACATGCCTCTTCCTCGAAGAAGCAGTAGGAGCTGTCATAGTATCTCCTCCGAAAATTGTCAGTGACTCAAAAAACTTGATGAGCCCGGAGACCGTTCTAGAAGATTCCTCAATTGTACCCACTCTATTTCGAGTTGGATCAGGATCAAAGTATTCTGATTCCATATCAAACCTTTCGATTATAACCATGGCTCCCTCTGTAGCAGCATTACTTGGACCAACCCGGTGAGTATTGTCAGGTCGGTTACCTCCTCTTCTTTTGACATAAGCCCCCAACTTTCCCCTTTCAATCAAGTTTTTAACTTCTTGTTTCAAAGGTATACAATCATCGGTGGTATGGCCATTATCATTGTGATACTGGCAGAAAGAGTTATTGCGATGTTCTCTAGGAGATTGCAGTGTGGCCGGTGTTCTATAGTGCACCTCTTCCTTTGTTTTATCATAAATGGTGGCCACACTTTCTTTCAATTCTGCGAACCACTCTGGTTGAACCCAATGCCCTCTCTTATTTCTGGATTGCTGACTCTGAGCAGGTGCATCTGGCTGAGATTGAGCTTTAGCCCTGCTATGCCCCTGTCCGGTCTCCTTTTCCTTGTTCCCGGACTGATTCTGATTGGGGTTTGGTGCCACCGGGGTAGATCTCACCTGCATGTGCACCCTAGTCTTCTTTATTTCATCAATGTTAATCTACTTTCCAACCTGATTCAGCAACCCTCCCCAAGTCATGGCTTTCTTTCTGGTCACTGAATCAGCCAAATTCCCAGGGTTTAAGCCCTGTCTCAAAGATGCTATTGTAACTTGCTCGAAGCAATCAACCAACCCATTCTTGGTGTTCACAAAACGACTTATGTATTCTTTCAATTATTCGTTCGGTTCTTGGGCACAATGGATTATTGTGTCCCCATTGCCCTTTAATTCTTTACTCCCAACGAACTGCCTTCGAAAGGCCACCCAAAAAGTATCGAAATTCTTGACACAGCCTTGTGGTAGGCTGTTATACCATTTTAGAGCACTTCCCGTAAATGATTGGGAGAATGCTCTGCAAAGTAGCTTGTCATCATCATCAAAGTTCATCATGAAGTTTTTAAATTGTTCCAAATGATTGTCCAGATCAGTACTGCCATCGTACTTTTCCATTTTGGTGCTATCAAACCTCTTAGGGAGGTTTCCGGACAGAATTTTGGAAGACAACGGAGATTGCCTCCAATCGGCCGCCACGTCTGTACACAGTATCTTCATTGGGAGTTGCAAAGATACCTGGTTCATCGTGGAAAGCGAAAGGATCCATCAGCATCCGGTCTACATGCCTCCGGCTGTGAGATGACCCTTTGCCGATATTCTTCTTCAGCTTTCCATGTCTATCCCTTTTCCTTGAGTATTTTTGGATCTGTTTTTGCTTCTTTTTAGTTCGACCCTCATCGCTGCTAGAGGATAAGGATTCTTCAACTCCCTCATCATCCGAAGAGCTATCCACTGGCTTAGACCGGTGAGACTTTTTGGAGCTAGCATGAGTCTTTTTGGTACTCACATGAGTCCTTGAAGGCTCGTGCTCTCTGGGGTTATCGGTGTGATGAGCAACTGACGCTTTCGATTTTTCTTTCATGCCCATCTTAGCCTTTTCTGCCCTCAGAGCTTCTATCTCGCCTTTTAGCCTATCGCGCTCCTCGATAGTGTATTCATCGTTTTCACCCACCACTTCGAGCAAAGCTGGTGGCACTTCCGGGGCGTCCGGATTCATTCAGACTGACTTTTCTTATTGGTTTCGAATGCTCGATTCAGGCACCTTCGTGCTCCCACTGTGGTCGCCAATTTGGTGTGGTTAGTTTTTGTCTGAGGGTAATTTGGTAATTTGTTTTAGAGTTTTATGAAGGTTGGTATGTGTTTAATGTTTTAAGTCGAGAGTAGAGGAGAATTAAGCAGCCTGGTTGCAGTTAATTTTCATTACCCATATGTAATGCAGGTGGTTGGGTATTTATACCTTTACATCTGGGCTTTATGGGTTTTCAGGTCATGTTTAATGGACCTGAGTCATGTTTAAAGACCCATGAGCTCTTAGTAGGAGAGCAAGCAGCTTAGTCAAGAAGTGTTTAGGTTTTTTAGTACTTTTGTCATTGTTCAAACAGTCCAATGGGCTAAGTGTTCGAAGTGTCCTGTCCGGTCTGGTGGTCTTGGTTCGATCTGTCCCTGTCCGGAGAAGAAGCAGTATTTAGACTCATCATTAACAGATGTGTTTTTTGTTCCAGAATTGACTAATAATCTACTAAGTGTTGGGCAACTTCAAGAAAAAGGTTTAACTATTTTGATCGACCAAAGAGTATGCAAAATCTACCATCCTCGTAAAGGTTTGATTATAAACTCTACAATAACAATAAACCACATGTTCACTATATCTGCAATTAGAATATTTGGTTTAAATAGATGTCTGAAAGTCGAAGAGGAAGAGAAGTGGGATTGGAATGTTGATGTGAAAAATTCAAATGATAGTCTTGAATGGAGAGAAGAAGACACTACGAGAGAGAAGAATAATGAAGATATCAAAGCGGTCGAGGAAGATGTCATTCGTGAAAATAATTTCATGTCATCTCAACCTGAAACACATCAGAAAAGAAGTCATACAACACCAATATGGATGCAAGATTATGAAAGTGGAGAAAGGATTTTAGATGAAGAGGCTGAAGTACAAATGGCATTGGCACTATTTGTGTTTATTGCTGATCCGATGTGTTTTAAAGAAGTTGTCAAAGAAACAAATTGGATTGAAGCAATTAAATATAAAATAGAAGCCATTAAGAAAAACAACACATGGGAACTTGTAACTCTCCATGCTAATGCAAAAAAATCGGGGTTAAATGGGTTTTCAAGACAAAATCAAATAAAGATGGAGAAGTGGATAAATACAAAGCAAACTTAGTGGTGAAAGAATATGCACAAGAAAAAGACATTGATTATGATGAAGTCTTTGCACTGGTTGCAAGATGGGATACAATCAAAATTTTATTGGTTGTTGCTGCAAAAATGCTTTCTTATATGGAGAATTGAAAGAAGTGGTGCATGTGGATCAACTAGAGGTTTTTGTCAAAAAAGGTGAAGAAGATAAAGTATATTGACTCAAGAAATCTTTGTATGGTTTGAAGCAAGCTCCCCGGGCTTGGTTTTGTTGGGTAGAGAGGTATTTCAAGCAAGAAGGATTCGACAAAAGTAGTCATGATCACACATTATTCATTAAGAGGGAAGGAGTGAAGTATATCATGGTAAGTCTCTATGTAGATAAGGTACTTACTTTGTCTACAACTGAAGCAGAGTATATTGCTGCAACATCTTGTGCTTGTCATTGTGTATGGCTCAAAGAAATTATAGAACAAATCACATCTGAACAATCCGATTGTTTGGAAATCTATTGTGACAACATTTCTTCAATTAAACTCTCGAAGAATCCGGTAATGCATAGAAGCACAAAGCATATCGATGTAAGGTATCATTACCTACGAGATCTTACAAATCAAAAAGTTGTGAAGCTGGTTTATTGTGGAACAGAAGAGCAAGTTGCAGATATAATGACCAAACCAGTGAAGTTGGAGACGTTTGTTAACTCAGTGAAGTTGGAGACGTTTGTTAACTCTCGAAGTTCACTTGGATTTCAAGCATTAGAAGATTAAACTGTCCGCTTTTCAAGCATATCCAGTTTAAGGGAGGGATTTGTTAGAATTGATTTAATTTCTTTAATTATCTTATTTAATAATTAAACGTTATATCAATTAGTATTTTAGATGTTACATCAATTAGTATTTTAGACGTTACTATTTTGGTCAATAAAATTTATCATTTATTGACTTGAATATGTAACACTTCTTGTAGGCTATTTAAAGTCATTTTGTGCTGCAGTTCAATACATTGAGTCTTATTTTCTCTACATATTACTCTTTGATATTCTAACAGTCGCTCTCAAACCCACAACCCATGTCGTTTCTCTTCATCCCTAAAAATGAGTCGACTTCGTCGCTCTCAAACCCACAACCCATGTCGTTTCTTTCATCGTCACAAACCTATGACATTGGTCTATTCATTTCAAAGCCACGTCGTTGCTCTATCTTAACTATATTCTCGTTCTTTATCTGGTCAAACACCAAGCTTCAAATATCTACCTTCGAATATAAAGCAAAATAATGTTTGATTTCTTTGAATATTTACTATATTTCTACTATATTTTCTATTTTATTATTGATTTATTTGGGTTTATATTCTACTTTGTTATTTAATTACGATTTTTTGACTGTATATCGACTCTATGAACTAAGTAATAAGTAATTTTAACTCTCTAAATACTATATCTCTTATATTTCTACTTTGTTATATTGATTTCAACATTGAGTTTACTTGTATGGAGTTTTAGTAATATCTAGCTTCAAATATCCGTTCGAATATCAAGACAAGTAATGTATGATTTCTTCAACCATCTATTATATTTATACTATATTTTCTATTTTGTTATTGATTTAATCAGTTCTATGTTCTATCTAGTTATTTTATTATGATATATTTTTATTGTATATCAATTCTATAAAAGTAATATTAACTTTATATATGTTTTATCTGTTATGGATATTATATTGATTTTCATATTGAGTTTAGTGGTATTGTATTTCAGTAATTTTATGTTTGAAAATATTTGAGATTGTGTTGAATATCTGTTCTGAAATTGTTTGAAATAATGTTTCGTATCAATTATATTGTTTTGATTATCAAAAATGGTTTGTAAATGTTCTGTAATTGTTTGAGGGATATTGAAAATGTTCAGTAATACTGAGGTTTTGAGGCTGAAATTATGGTTGAGTGAATATTAGTAATACTGAGGCCGTGAGGTTAAAATTGAGGTTGGTTAGTGGTATTGAAGCGTTCGGTTATCTTGAGGTTTTTGTGCTGAATTCGTTTGAAATGTTCAATGATATTGAGTTTGTATTGTTCAGAAATTGTTTGTAAATGTCATAATTGTTTTTTGAAATGTTTGTTAGGCTGAAATTATTTGAGATTGTTAAACTGGATGTTTGAGCTTTGAACATTTGTTGTCTTGAAATGTTTTTTATTGATTGCTTTGTATTATTTTTAAACAAAGAAACTGATTAGGAGGGTCTGTCTTATAATCACAATTTGTTTTTTTTATAAAAATACTATATGAGGATGAGGGTATGTAACCTAATCATATATCATTTTTATATAAAAAAACATGTGATTCTAAGACAACCTTTAGAATTATTTGTTTTTTTCTATAAAAAATGACATGATTTTGAAGGTATGTCTCAAAATCACATATTATTTTTTTATAAAAGTATGTGATATTTTAGTGTATTAACATGTTATTAAAACTGAGTTTTTTGTTGGTTTTATAAGGTGAGACCTAGAAATTTGAGCAAGAGTTTATTTTGAGATTATTTCTCTTCGCATGAGATAAAAAAATGAGGTTGAAATTCAGCAACTAGTCGTTCTAGAAGTTGATGATGTTAGTTTTAGATTAAAAAGACATAACAAGCAAAAGACTAAAAGAAAACCATCTCCGAAGCCTATGGAGTAACAATCTGAATGTGAAGAGAATGTATCAATTTCAATGGCTAAAGAGGCATTCATTTCTAAATTTCCTAAAATTCGTAGATATTACAAATGATTTTGGGACCACGCAACATATCACGCCTACCGTAACTGAGTAAGAATGATTATTTGTTTGTTATGATTTATTTTTTATATGTGTTTTCTATTTTGACTAATATATCAGTTTTATTTTGAAGAAAAAGAAGTGGTAGAGCTAAGCTACGAGATGGAACAGGCGGCTAAAAATACAGGGAAAGAAGGACGAAAAACAGAATGATAGATAGCTCTAACCCTAGGTCAGAGTAAAAGAAACTTCAGAGAAAATCAAATCCTATTAAAAAAAAATATGTGGTAAAACTAGGTTTGAGAACCTTTTATAAAATAAATCCCAGCCCAATTTCAAAGCGATTGGAGCTGGTTAAGTATTTTAATAAAATCCAACAAGAATAAGAAAATGTCGAAAATTCATAAAAACAGGAAAAACAGGGCATAAACAATGAGATTTTGGGCCTAAACTTCATTACCCGACTTTGTGGCGTGATGCTTCCGAAAATCGTTGGGCTTCTCGACACGTTCGATTTAAGTGGTCGCAGGGCCTAATTCGGATACCTGGGCCCCAAATAAAGCCCGTTTTTGTTTGTCCAAAATAGCCATATAGTCATGGGCCCGTGCAACTATACCATCCTCTCCCTCTTCTGAAGAATTCGCCCACGAATTCTCATCTATATCATGCTCAGCATCACTGGTAAATGGCACTCGGTGGTTCACGTTGAAAACGTTATGGGTCTTCATGTGGCTGGCTAGCTTCAACCTGTATGCATTAGGATAAATCTTTTCAATAATATCAAACAGACCCACCTTCCTTGCAGCCAACTTGTTGTACTCGTGCGCAGGATATCAATCCATGGTCAAAACAGCCCATACAAAATCCCTCACTGCGAACTCCACCGGGCGACGCTTCTTATCTGCGGCAACCTTGTACTTCTGTGTTGTTTCCTCCAGGTGTTTGCGGGTGTTCTCATGGATCTCCCATAGATCAGAAATGGCTTTCTTGACATTGGATGAAACCTTATCAAGCGTTGGGAAAGCTAAAACTCACCTTCGTGTTTGTGAGGCACCACAAACTCCTCAAAAAGTGCCCGACAAACCGCGTATCACGATCATAAAAAATATTTAAGGGTAGACCATGTAAGCGGTAGAGCTCACGAAAGTATAAATTAACAACATTCACATCATCTGGGGTTTTCTTGCAAGAAATGAAGTGGGCCATCTTAGAAAACCTGTCAACCACTACAAAAATAAAATCATTACCTCTCTGTGTTCCTAGAAGCCGAGAGACAAATTCCATGATGACGCTTCGCCACGGTCCTTCCGGTATTAGGAGTGGTAGGTATAGGCATGCGTTGGAGGATGTACCTTTTGCCATCTAGCAAACCCGACAACCAGCTACAAAACAGATAACATCTTGCCTCAAATGCGGCCAGAAGAACTGACTGGATACAGAGTGAAGCGTTGATTTCTACCCTTATGCCCCTCATTGTGTCACTCCTGTACAATCAGTAACCTCAAACTTCCTTTAGGAACACATAGTAAATTACCTTTCAAGAGGTAACTATTGCTGAATGCAAAATCTTTTCTCAAACCTGCACTGGCATCCTCTAGAATATGACCTAAATATGGATTGATAGCCAGTATATCCTTCATCAGCTCAAAACCCACAACTTTTCCTTCCATACGAATCATCATGTTGCGTCGGCTCAGAGCATCAACTACGCGGTTAACTTCCCCCGAAGTATGCTTAATGTAAAAGGTAAATTGTTGAGTAAATGCTGCTCAACGTGCATGGCGGGAAAAGGGTTTCTCCTGACTCTGCATATGCTTCAAAGCATCACAATCGGTGTACAAGATAAATTCATTGTAGGCCAAGTAGGAACTCCAGTGCTTCAAAGCTCGTACGACTGCGTAAAACTCCTTGTCATAGATGCTGTAGTTGAGTTTAGCTCCACTTAACTTCTCGCTGAAGTATGCTACAGGTCGGCTTCATTGGATGAGTACAGTTGCAATGCCCAATCCGGATGCATCACAATGTAGTTCAAACCCTGTAGAGAAGTCAAGTAAAACCAGGACCGGTGCAGTGGTCAGTCTTACCTTGATTTCCTCAAACGTATTAGCTACTTCAAGGATCTAGCAGAATGTCTTGCCCTTCATACAATCTGTAATAGGAGCCATGAGAGTGCTGAAGTTATGTATGAACCATGTGTAAAAGGAGACCCTTTCGTGAAAAGAGCGGACTTTAGTGATGGAAGTAGAAATATTCCAGTCTCACACGACTGTCACTTTCGACTGATCCACTGACAGCCTATCCTTTGACACAACATACCCAAGGAAGATGACCGAATTTGTCGTAAAACAACACTTATCGAGTCCCCTATAAAACTCCTCTTGCCTCAAAACAACCAACACTTCGCGTAATTGCTAGAGATGCAGCTCTTCCGTGGTACTATATATAAGAATATCATCAAAGTACACAAGAAGATTTTTTTTGATGAACGGGCGAACTACCTGCTTCATAACCTGCATGAATGTGCTAGGAGCGTTAGATAGACCGAATGGCATTACCATCCATTCAAACAGACCTTCTCGAGTCTTGAAGGTTGTTTTCCACTCATCCCCCATACGAATACGAATCTGGTGATATTCGCTCTTCAAATCCAGCTTTGTAAACACAGTAGCACAATTCAAATGATCCAGTAAATCATCAAGACGAGGAATAGGAAATCGATACCAGACTGTAGTTTTGTTGATATCCCGGTTATCCACACACATTCTCATTGAGCCATCCTTCTTTGGTGTTAACAGTGCAAGAATCACACAAGGACTAGACTCTCACGGATGTGGCCTTCCGTCAACAGTTTTTCCACCTGTCTGCGGAGCTCTTCATGCTCTTTTGGCCTCATCCAATAATGCAATCGGTTTGGTAGGCTAACACCCGGTACTAGGTCAATCTGCTCCTGGATATCTCTCAATGGAAGAAGACCTGTAGGTAGATTATCATGAAAGATAACAGAAAACTCTTCTAATAGCGGTTGAACCCGCTCAAGTATACTAACAAATGGATTAGTATTAAATTCTTTAACCACCAAAAGATAAACAATCCCCGTTTCATGAGCATGTTCTATAAACTCTTTCGAGCTATAAAGTTCTTACCCGACTCCTTTGATATTGCAAGGGAAGGTTTTCGGGATACTTCTCTAGTTGGTGTTAATATGAACCTGACATTATTCCATATGAAACTATAGCGGTTCCTCCTACCTTCATATGTGACACTTCTATCATATTGCCAGGGTCGGCCTAGCAACAAGTGACACACATCTATCCCAATGACATCACACCATGCTTTATCCCTATAGTTACCAAGAGAGAAAGATACCAGACATCTTCTAGAGATATTTACCTCATTACCTTTCTTTAACTAGGGAAACTTGTAGCGGTTTGGGTGGTCTTCTGTTTTCAGGGCCAGCTTCTGCACAGCTTCTTCAGAGATAACATTTTCCTAGGTCCCTGAATCAATAACAAATTTGCATACCTTCCCCTGATTGCATAAGTCGACTAGAAAATATTGTTCTGTAGCCAATCACCCACTTCACTTTTGGACTTTGGCGTCAGACAGATACGCCTTAAAACCAATGCCTGACCAATATCTCCTCTTGTAACCTGGTCCTCTTGAACCTCATCAACAACATCCTCTTGTTCCTCATCAAACTGTGGCTCATCCTCAAGGTAAAAATCAGCAGTGTTAGCGAACAAACCCCTCGATTGTTGCGGCTGGTGTCGTAAATTTGGACACTGTAAAGCAACGTGTCGTAGTTCATGACAATGGTAGCACCGGACCTGTGAGGAAGTAACTGTGCGACTAGGGACTTGCGAATTATCACCTGTACACATAGGAGTAGCAGTTGGTACTCCTAGGTTAGGGCTTGGAACCGTCCTTTTTGGGAACGCCAATGAAGTTGTTCTGGAAGTATCTCCTCTATACAGACTTCGTGAAAGGGGTTTCTCCAGATGCAGTACGAGCTGATGTGCTTTAGACACATTCACAAGTTCGAACATGTTTGGTTATGAAACCGCTGTCTCATCCCCTCCATATAGCGAGATACTAGCTGATCTGCTGAATTAGCAATATCGACACGATTTTGTAGCTTGAAAAAATCGTTAGTGTATTTGTCAACAGTTCTTGACCGTTGTTTAAGGTTTTGGAACTCATGATACGCGCATAGTTGTAAGGAAAAAAAAATAGGCGTCAAGTGCTTCACAAACTTAGCCCAAGTTGTTATTTTTGGCTTACCTTGCCTTGATCTGGTCTGCTTGAGCTGTTGCCACCAGGATGTAGCTCGACCTCAGAACTTAGTTGCAGCCAACTGTATTCGTTTTGCATCCGGAACCTCCTTGAAATCAAGGACTTCTTCCACTAAGGCGATCCTATCTAAAAAGTCCTCCGATTCGAGACCCCATTGGAACTCTGGGATCTCTAGTCTGAATCCAAATTCCCACCGGTTGTTGGCGTTCAGATCAGAATCTCTCGCTGGCGGCTGCTCAAATACTTGTTCACGACATTCTTGTGAGTAATATTGACCCCTACCTTGTTCTTTCCGAGGAGCAAACAGATTCTGCTCGTGGCCGGTCTCTCTCTCAGATCCCGACGGCTGGTTGCTCGAACCTGGAGCTCGAAATCCATTGGTTTGGTTGTTTAACAGCCTGTGTAGTGCTTCCTGTACATCTCTCATCTGATTTCCCAACGAGTGCATCCATTCACCAACCTAGGATCGGAATTGAACGAATTCATCACGGTCGACCGATTCAGCGATTGGAAGAGTGGACTTCCCCCGCAAGGATCACTTTGGCGGCATACCTTTGTTACCCACGCCGTAGAAACTCTGAATCTAATACCAATATGCTAGCGCCAAGCTACGAGATGGAACAAGCGACGGAAAATACGGAGAAATAAGTGCGAAAAACAGAAAGATAAATAGCTCTAACCCTAGGTCAGAGTAAAAGAGACTTCAAAGAAAATCAAACTCTATTAGAAAAAAGTCTGCGGCAAAACTAAGGTTTGAGAGCCTTTTATAAAAAGTGCTCGAAACCCTAGCCCAAAATTAAAGCTTTTTTCTTATACAATAAAATAAAGCCCATCTGAATTTCAAAGTGATTGGAGCTGGTTAAGTATTTTAATAAAATCCAACAAAAATAGGAAAAGACTGAAAATTCATGAAAATAGGAAAAAGAGGGCTTAAACGATAGTATTTTGGGTCTGAACTTCATATACGGGCTTTGCCCCATGATGCTTCCGAAAATCGTTGAGTTTCTCGACGCATTTGATTTGAGTGGTCGCATGGTCTAATTCGGATACCTGGGTCTCAAATAAAGCCCATTTCCGTTTGTCCAAAAGGGCCATATAGCCATGAGTCAGTGCAACTACATCAAGAAGGGATGTCATTTTTTTTGTTGGAGCCACAGTTAAGTGTTGTCAGCTAACCAACTAGAATTTTGTACAAAACATTATTAATGCTATAATATTCGAGATACTATTGGATACCCATTATGGTTGGTATTCCGACACTCTTTTTAGCTTATTTTTTAGAAATATGACATCATGAGACAACCCTCTTTCATTTCTCATTTGGCAAGTTGATGATAACACTCAATGATGTAGCAGTCATTACCAGATTACCAATAAAAGGTAGACTCGTGGAACTACGAAGAAATAATAATCTTGATTATTTGTGCCAAATTGGTACGTGATATTCATGGAGTTCCGGAGCGAGATGCTGGAGCAGAGCTTAATTCATGCAAAATTATTTTTCTTAGGATGATTTAGTCGAGAGATTGTATCTCTTCCGACCATTTTCATGATGAATATCATTGATTAAGGGATATCGATATTGATCGTTGTGCAAAAGCATATCTATTCTATCATTTTGGCTCTTGTATTTTCTCAGAAAAAAATGACACTTACGTTGTGATGAGGGTGGAATTTACCAATATAAATAATAAGGACTTAATTGTAATAAAAGGTACTTGGTGTAGTTATTAAGGTATTTAGGGTCTCTCGGGGACCAATGTGTAAACATAGTATTAACTAAGGGGCCTCATCAAATATGTAAAAACAGCCCACTAAGGACTTAAGAGGGTCCACATTATTCTAGTATAAAAGGTGACCCACTTTCTTGGTAGGTGGGACATTGAATATTATTCTATTACATTCTCTTTCTCTCTCTACTCTTTCTCTCTCTAGTCACATCTAGCACAAGATCCGAAATATTCTTCCAAACAATTATTGACTCATCATTGGCGCCGTCTGTGCGAACGAGTGATACCGAAAAGGAATCTTTGTTCTTTGAAAATCCAGTTTTGCTGGATGAACAACGAAGCTGTGATAGAGAGGGTCGGTAGAGAAGTCATCTGAGCCGTCTCGGTGTCGGAAGGTGAGGAAGCCCCTGGTCGGGAACACCATGATAGGGTCGGGACAAACGGTCGACCCTAATAATGACCCAAAGACAGCTCCTTGAAGATATTGCCAGGCTAAACGAAGAAAGAGAGCGGGCACTGGACGAGAAAAGGGTCCGGGAAGGAAAAGGCAAGGAACCCCTCTTGGAGGAACGGGAGGTGGCCGACCATGATGTTGGACCACGCATCGAAGCCCGACCCGTTAGGTATTACCGAGAGTCTCACCCCGACGATGAGCAAAACGCTAGGACTCGACGGTACCCGGAGGATCATCGTGGCACGACAATAGACTACCCCTCGGATAACTCGTCGGGCAGAGAGTATCGGCGACGGGAAAGGGTCCAGCGCACACAAAAGAATCGTTCCCGACGCCTCCGAGGACCCCGGACAGACTCCCAAAAATACAAGAAGGGTAGCACCGAGAAGCAGACCCCGGTGTCCTTTGAGAAGGAAGAAATGCCTGCCGCCAGCCGTGAAGAGCGGGTAGCGCTGCCACCAGTGCCATGACAACCATCGAACAGTCAGAACCACGGTTACCGAACCAGTAGCCAGTTTATCAGCCCAGGAGATGAGGGACTCTATGGAGTTTAGACAGAAGGACTTGGAGGAGGGACGTGTGGGTTCAGAATCAATTAGATGGCATCCCCACTGTCCGACGAGATATTAGCGGGACAACTCCCGAAGCGATTCGACATTTCTAAACTAGAAAAGTACGATGGGAAGAAGGATCCGGATAATCATTTGGAAGCTTTCAAAAAATTCATGTTAAGTTTCGACAACGATGACAAGCTCCTATGTAGAGCTTTTTCCATGACCTTCAGGGACCGAGCATCTAAGTGGTACAACCGTTTACCGCAGGGTTGCATACGGAACTTCGGGACGTTCTGGACGATGTTTAGGCAGCACTTTATGGGAAGTAAGAGCTTCCGGGCCAACATAGACACTATCATGAATTGCAGGCAGAAACTGGGGGAAAGCCTCAAAGAGTATACCAGGCGATTCATCGACGCAAAAACCGACCTAGACCACTGCGAAGAGAACGTGGCCCTAACTGCGTTTTGCGTGGGTCTGCTCCCGGGACCAATGAAACAAGCAGTGGCGAAGAAACAAGCATTCACGTTTTCCGTACTTCTAGCTCAGATAGAAAAACAGATATTGATCGAGGAGACCGAAATGTCTGAGTTAGCAGCACACATTCAACAAAGTGCCCAAGCATCGGTAGTAATAAGGCAGGACACCCGGTCGGATTACGCTAGGGCAGCCCAACCGGTCAGCACGATACACCCGAACCCTCCTGTATCAGCCAAGCCTTCGATCCTAACCAGCCCGAAACCAAAGCAAACTAGTCAGACGACTTCACGACCCATGTCTAACAAATGGATCCGTCCCGCATATTTCGCGGACCTTACGGAGTGTGTAGCATCGATCTACGAAAAGACTAAGAAGAGCGGGATGTACCGAAGACCTTTCCCGATACCGACACCCCGGGAACAAAGGAATAACCGCTATTTCCGTTATCACGAGGACATTGGGCATGATACTAAGGACTGCATTGCCTTGAAGAAAGAAATACAGATGCTCATAGAACACGGAAACCTCTTGGAGTATGTTAAGAAGGCACAGCAAAGTACGACCTCAAAAGAAGTCGTGATAATACCAAAACCAGAAACCACCATGGCAATTTCAGAAGTAACCGATCAGTTCGATGTCTCCATTGAATACCTCGACCCCGAAGCAAACCGCAACATTATCGGGATCATTGAGGAGGAAGCCGAGGAGAACGTCGGTAATATGCGAGGCCTTTGTGAATTTTTTGAATCCTTAACAATTTTTGGGGGAGATTCTATGGCAGAAATTACGCATTCATCCAGGAAAAGGCACATTGTCAACCTAACCACTCAGTTGGAGGCCCAAACTTGCTTCCAAACCACAAGCGTCCCTTCTCCGATTCTGTACTTTGACGACGACATGAGGGACATAGCCGCCCCCATGAAGATGCCATTGTAATCGGGACAGCCATTGCGGGGGAGGAGGTTCGGCGCATCTTGGTGGATACCGGAAGTTCGGCCAACATAATCTTCGCGTCCACTTTTGCCAAGTTTAGAACACCACCGGTGATTGCGCGGTCCAACCGTACCATAGTCGGTTTTACAGGATCAGCAGCCGACGTTATAGGAGAATTCGAGGGCATAGTCCAATTAGGCCGCGGCCCTTTCAAGAAAGAGGTTACGGTTTTATTCGTGGTAGTGGACGCACCGGCCTCCCACAATGCCATTTTCGGCCGATCGTGGATATCACGAATGCATGCAGTAACTTCTACGATCCATCAATGTTTAAAGTACGTGGTCGGAAACAACGTAGGAGTGGTCTGAAGCAGCCAGAAAGCAGCACGGGAATGTTACCGAGAAGCATTAGCACCTAAGAAAGACCAAAAAATGATTCAAGCTCAAGAATAGCAATTAAAGAACAACGACGGCCAATGAGCCAGCACTTTGAGCGAAAGCAGAGCTGTCGAAAATTCCATCTCCGATCACAAATTTGATCTTTTGACCTCTTTGGCAGTGGTTGTCGATGATGCAGATATAATAATAGGTACCGTTTTTGTTAAACCGAACCATCACACCACTGTCTACTAGAGATTGACCTCCGGTGGTGTTGCATGAATTGTAGTCTTCTGGGGTTGTCATTGTGGCTGTGTGTGTCCCGTTCCACTTGAAAACTGTTGGGATTGAAAATTTAATTGGTCAAATCTGAGCATTTTATTTGACAGATTTTATTTAAAGCAAATCGGTCCGGACGTTTTTGACATTGATGTTATTCCGGCATTTGACAAAATTACTATTTATAAGATCGTATATTTTCAATATCCAATCCGAACCCGAAAAGTTTGTAATTTGTTAACACAAACACGACAATTTACACTAACGAGAATAGAGTAATTAGATGATTTAAGAGGTAAAGACGCAAAGAACATACCAAAAGAGTCTTCGGCTTGAATGTTTTATTAGCAACCCAATCCGAGTAGAATTTGGTGGTCGGAGGAACACCCCAACCAAAGCTATCACCAACTGTATACTCAGTTCCTTTGGCACCACCGGCTGACATGGCTAATGCAACCATCACCACCAACGCAATTCGACAAACATCCATAACTGTACTTGTGTGTTTCTTGTTCTGTGTTTTTGAGTTTCTTAATTCAGCTCCTAATTGTTGTGATCGGTGAGAATAGAAGGGCGTTGCCTGTCTTGTATTTATATTGATTGAGAAAACGAAAATGAGACTTTTTCAATAAGGGTCGCTACCAATGGCGTCGGGAGGACGACAAACGATCGTCGTGGCAGTGGACTATTTCTCCAAGTGGGTCGAAGTCGAACCTTTGTCTGCCACCAAGACCAAAGACATCATCAAGTTTATCTGGTCTAACATATATTGTCGGTTCGGAGTACCGCAGAGGTTAACTATGGATAATGGACCACATTTCGATAGCGGAGAAATGAAAGCGTTCTGCACCACTCATAAGATCCGACAATGTTTCTCCGCTCCTTTCCATCCTCAAGCAAACGTGCAAGTCGAAGTAACCAACCGAACCATTTTGGACGGTCTCAGAAAAAATCTTGAGGGAAAGGCCGGAAAATGGCCTGACTACCTACAAGAGGTACTATGGGCTTACCGGACCACACCCCGGACGGCTACCCAAGAATCACCTTACGCTTTAGTATATGGTATGGACGCGGTTACCCCTGCGGAATCCATTTTTCCATCTTTCAGGGTCGGCGCTTATGAGGAGGAAGCAAACGACGACAGCCGACGGCTCGAGCTCGACCTCATAGAAGAGAAGCGCAACCGCGCCCAATTGAACTCTTTGCACTATCAGACCCTGATGAGAAGTCGATATGCTTCTAAAGTCCGCCGTCGGGAGTTTAAGGTCGGAGACAAGGTTTTGAGGCGCGTCTTTCTTCACACAAAAGATAAAAGCCTCGGTAAACTCGCCCCGAAATTGGGAAGGACCCTACGAAATCGTTGAAAGAATCAAGAGCGGGACATACCGCCGGCAGAATAGGCTCGGGCACCTTTTGAGGCTACCATGGAATATTGAACACTTGAAATTGTATTTAGAATAGTAGCGAACTTGTATTTCAAATTGTATTTCACATTTTGTTTCGAATTGTATTGGTCGGGGATGCACTCTTTCCAACCTCGGTGGCGCGAGAAGGTTTTAATGAGGCATCATAAACACCCGACCACCCGATTACATTAATCCAAAATTTCTTTTGCCTTCCAAATATTGAAGTGTTACGACCTTGGTCAGCTGACGAGCTGGACAGTGTCCGTTCCTATTAATATTAATGGATCTACAGATATAGTTTTCCAGACCCTTTGGGAGACCTTTCGATGATACATCGATCTACAGAACCTTAATGGGTTTTTCAGTTTCTACTGATCTACATCTATGATCTTCCAGACCCTTTGGGAGACCTTTCGATGATACATCGATCTACAGAACCTTAATGGGTTTTTCAGTTTCTGCTGATCTACATATATGATCTTCCAGACCCTTTGGGAGAACTTTCGATGATACATCGATCTACAGAACCTTAATGGGTTTTTTCAGTTCTACAACTGATCCACATATATGCTTTCCCAGACCCTCAGGGAAATGTTTCAATATCGCATTGATCTACAGAGTTTGCTTAGGTTTTTCAGTTCCCGAACTGCTCCACACTTCACGGTTCCCGATCCTATCAGGACTTTTCAATATTACGTTTGAACTTAGGATTTTTCAACGTTCTTTCGATTTTAAGAAAAGGTAACAATATGTGAGAGGATATAACCAGAAAAGTTAATATATTAATAGGGGACCCCGCGGCCCCCAAAACATAACTAAAGGTGTTCATCGGAAATATTGATAGGGGACCCCGCGGCCCCCAAAGAGTTACAAAAACAACTAAACAAAAAAAAAAAAAAACGAGCGCAACTGCTAGATCACTCGTCCTCATCCTCATCCTCCTCATCCTCTTCAGCATCGTCAGACTCTTCGTCTTCTCCACAATCGACCCCCTCGGGCCGGTCCTTCTCTGGCACATCCAACCACATTGCCCCGAGGCGAAGGTCTGGGAAGCGGTTGTGGAACGACAACACATACGCGGCTTTGGCATCATCAGTTTCTTTCTCTGACCACTTCCTACACCGATTTGCGAAGGTGGCGTTCGAAGATTTTAACTTTTGGACCTCCAGAGCCAAAGCAGCAACACGGTCTTCCACGACTTTCTTCGACTCCTCTGCGGCTGTCTTCGCCCCTTCCGCGACACGTTCGGCCTCCGCGATCCGACCCTCCGCCGACGCCTGAGCCGCCTTGGATTTTTCCACCCCCCCAGTCAGGCTAACAATTTTTGCCTCCGCGGAGACTAGCTGCTGGCTTAGCTCGTTTGCCCGACGCTCTTTCAAGGCTGCCGGTACGAGCAAGTTGTACAAGGATAAAGCCAGACCATCCGATCCCCGCAGCGGGAACGTGTGCGGACTGCCAAGCATCGACAGCACCGGGTACTTCGTACCGCTCGACGAGGCTGCAGCTGGGTCCGACACTTGGGGGGGCTCGACATCATCTGGAATTTCCACAAGGTCCGCCGTTGGAATACCTTTCGCACCACCGTCCTGATCAGACAGCTTTGGTCCTATGGTGCCAACCCCCGCGCCGTCAACTGGCCTACTCTCTGTCCTCGAGTGCTTGGACTTCTTTGCCTTAGCCCCCTCCGCATCGGTGCGACCCTTCCTCTTCTGCACTGGAACCTGGTCCTGATTCGCCTCCACCCCTTCATTTACGGGTGCCTCTACCCGAATCAGCCCACCAGCCCCCGCAGACCCGGTTTCCTTCTCCCCTCCCTCGTCATCTGACTTCGGGCGTTTTCTAGGCGCCTTGTTGTGCTTTGGCAGATACAACTATGACCCAGGAGCGCCGGTTTTCGCGATCACATCCTCCAAGCTCGGGGGCTGTCGAAGCTGCTCGATGGAGAGAACATCGGATGAGCAACGCCAGAGGTTACTCATGATTAAGTTTGTATCTATAAAGGTCCGATGCATAGCCCGACCCCATTGCGTCCGAGTGTAGCCTTTCAGCACCTCGAACGTGGCCTCAGCGGCTTTCGAGTAATCCTTCTTCAGCCCTTGCAACCACTCATTCGACACTGCACGAAGAGTCGGTAAAAAAAAAGGGAGAAGAGCGGTACCATTATGGACCCAGGCCCGAAGCAGCTGCCTCTTGTTTTCCGAGGTATAGGGAAGACCGTTCTCCCAACACCCGCTCAGAAACACAAACCGATGCTTCCAGCCTTTGTCCCCCTCCAAGAAGTCATTAACTATCTTCCACTTGTTTCCCAAGGAAGAGTAGAAGAACAGGGATTTTGGAGCCTTAGACAGACCCGACATAGCAATATATTCCTCCATAGGCATAACCCGACCTGAAAGACGGGAAGCCATTATGCAAGACATTAAAGTATACCAGGCATTCAGCGTCAGCTGCGATGGGCAGATCTGGAGGGTGCGGAAGTAAAGCGCGTTCTCGGGGTCTAAAGGGAAGCGTAGCCCCCAGTTGAACAGCTCGGTGAACACCACGATCTCCCTAGATCGGACATGAACGGGGGTCTCCCCAGGAACCGGGAACCGAACATTGACACATTCGGGAATTCCCCAGCGGATCAGCAGATCCTTGTAATCAGACTCAGGGAAGTAGAGGTACTTCCCCTGGTAAAGAGAAACGACATCCTTCGTCCGAAGCCAGCTGAAATAGGTAGTGGTGATTGCAGCCTCAACTTCTTCGGGCAGAGGTTCGTCAAGAGGGTTGGCTGCATTACTAACAGCAGCAACGCAGACCTCTGCGGGCGCGACGTCCACCTCTGACTCTCCAGCTTCGGGATTCGAAGCTTGATCAGAGCTTCGGACAGTAGCAACATTCGGATCCGATGGTCGTACCCGAGAAGTGGAGGGTTCAGCTGCATTTCCTGAATGAACCCGATGCGCAACCTCCAATTCCTCTGGCGTCAACCGACGCTTAGGGAAACCTAGAAAAGTTACGGCAGTGTTAGTACCGGTCCGATACCCTCGAATTGAGGGAGTAAGCTGAACCATTTCAAGATAGTTACCTCCTACGGGAGATGTAGGGGGACTGTTTTCTCCCATGGTCAAGAACTTGGATTTGCAAGCGCGTCGGGGCAGGGACAGAGATGGAAAAACGTGCGAGTTGACTGGCAATAGGGTCGGATTCCCCGACCGAACTACAGGGGAATGGGAGGAGCTACTACTAGAAGAAAGGACAACGGTTTCCGGAGAAAAGCTAGCCTCGGGGGACAGAGAGACGGGAGGATCGGGTAGAAGGAAGGATTCAGCAGGGATCAGGGTGGCTAAAACAGGGTCGTAAGGAAGCGGGGCGGGAGTAAAAGGTTTGGAGTTAGATCCCCAGATCAAGCCGGCGCGTCGGTATTCTTCGGCTCGGTCTCCGATGCTAGACCACTCTTCAAAACTCCACTCATGCTTTTTCTTTTTCTTGGCTGGTGTTCGCTTCGGGTATCTGGGTTTCATAAAACAAACATTCCAGGTCTAAGAATGGTCTGATAAGCTCTATCTCTCTCTAGAAACGATCTGGCAACACTTTCTGTCTCTAGAATGCCTCTGAGAGAAATCAAGGATTGTGGAGTATTTATAGGCGAGGTTGAAAGATCGGAGAATACCAATCGACAAAAGCACAGCAGGAAGACGAAGAGTCTCCCTAAGAACCTAGTCTGGAAAAGACGCATCCCGTGAGCTGGTGACACGTGTTGACCACCTTCTGGCGAAGGCTTATCTAAGCTACCCCCTACGAACCAACTGATGATATGGGCCTTCCCAACCATGTCCACTAAGAAAAGCCGGCCCATCACAGAAAGGCCCGGGTTGAAAGCTCGAAAGAACGCGGGAACCAACCCGATTCAGAACTACGAACATTAGGAAAGAAAAAAATCCAACAGAGCCTAAGTATTGCCCGAAGGTCAGATCGGGATGAACAACGTCGGGTAACGACCGACGCGAGAGGAAAAAGAATAACTCGTCCAAAGACAGGCCATTGGCCCGAAGCACAGGAGACTGCAGACAACAGGTTTAGGTTTGGCAGTGAGTCTCCACTCCTGATACTCCCGAAGACTGGGGGCTACTGATGAGGGTGGAATTTACCAATATAAATAATAAGGACTTAATTGTAATAAAAGGTACTTGGTGCAGTTATTAAGGTATTTAGGGTCTCTCGGGGACCAATGTGTAAACATAGTATTAACTAACGGGCCTCATCAAATATGTAAAAACAGCCCACTAAGGACTTAAGCGGGTCCACCTTATTCTAGTATAAAAGGTGACCCACTTTCTTGGTAGGTGGGACATTGAATATTATTCTATTACATTCTCTTTCTCTCTCTACCCTTTCTCTCTCTAGTCACATCTAGCACAAGATCCGAAATATTCTTCCAAACAATTATTGACTCATCAAGTATACTAGTTATATGTGATTAAAAATTGGGATTCATTAGGGGAGATTCTTGGGGAATCACATTCTTGTAGATATTTATAGATTGTTACATAGAGCTTTGCAGTATGCCACAAAGTCGATGAACGGATTCGTACATGTTTTAGAGTGCTATTTTTTTTGTTTATGAATTTACTTGCTAGCAACCATCTCATTGGTCAGGGATGCGAACTCATATGTGACGCATCTGTATGTGGGAATTAATGAAACATGTCAACGCGGTTGATGAATTTCAAAATGATATTGAGTCTTTCATATTCACTTTTGATCGCCTAGACGTTGACTCATTATATTTTCAATTTTAATCTTGATTTTTATTTGGTTGATAGTATATTTTGGAATATTTGGTTTGCCTTTGGTATATTTGAGAATAATTTTCTATTTTTACTTTATATTTACTACTTGAGATAGAAACTGGTTTCTAAATACTTGAATATAGTTTGTTTTAGACTATATATTTTGTTACAAGTTATATTTCATTCGTTCGAGTATTTACGAATGGTGAAACCATTTCAGGAACTATCATGATTTTCTTTTGGAGTCAAATTCATGGAGAAAGTGAAGCCACACCAACATAAGAGAGTATTACGTCAATTTAGATACATCTAGATTATTCTTCATCTTCCAATAAAACACACGGTTTAGAGAGTTAGATTCGCAAATATAATAATTGATTGAATTCCAAATGTGTGGGAACATCGGTACTATCATCTATTGTATTTGAAGTTTATAAGATAATTTATCATAAAATATAACATGATAAATACGACCATATGAAATTATAACGAATGACTAAGAACAATCATTAGCAAATTTTACCGAGTACAGATAAGGAAGAAAATTTCCATATCATCGAGGAGTCATAACATTCAACCCACAAAGATAATATTACCGGGGGATATGCCATACTGATAGAGGGTACAATATAAGACGAAATGATATGACTGTTGAATATTTTTGTGTTGTTTTGCATCACACATGTGTCATTAACAAGTCGTACTTAGAAGGATAATTTTATTATACGTGTACCAATTTTTTATTATATGTGTACCAATTCCAGGAAACGAGCTCATGTTGATTATGAGGTTCAGATAGTCGTAGCCTCACACTAGTATAACTAACGCGACCCCATTGCTGATCTCATATTCAATGATGATGATCTAAGAGGGGTCAGCACGCCGCACGAGGACGCCTTGACAGTCAACCTAGACATCAGTGGAGTAATGGTAACACGGGTATTAATCGACTGGGGCCGTTATGCCAACCTTATATTTAAAGCCAGCTATGATCTCATGAATGAGGTGCCATCGTACAAGTCAACCCATATGACCCTCGTGAGGTACAAGGGGAACGCCTCGCAATGTGCGGGTGAAGTGGAACTGCTCATCACGGTTGGGCACGGTGCTACCACGAAGGAGATGAAGACATTGTTCATGATTTTAGATGCCCCAAGCCCTTACCGTGCGATCATTAGCCGCCCTTGGCTGCACAAAATGGATGGTATGGCTTGCATGTTTAGACAGTGTGTCACATATCCAGTCGATAATATGGTAGGAGTTATCCAAGGTAGTCAGCGGACGGCTACAATGTGCTACGTCGTCTTCACGAGCTCCTTTAAATAACAATTACAGACTGGGGGGAGGGCTTCCAGATAGCCCCGTGCAGGTACCACCGCAAAAGGACCCTGTCGACGATCCACGTGAGAGAGAGAGAGAAATCTGGTGCAGACCAATATGATTCTACCGAGGATGAAGTAGCTTAGGGCCATTGCCTACAAATAGATAAAAACTTAGATTTTTTTAAAACAGTCGTTACTTAACTTATTGGGCAGCAATTTAGACATCTTTGCTTGGGACGCTCGGGGTATCTATGGGGTTGATCCTTCTATCATTTCCCACGAATTGAAAATCGACCCATGCATCAAGCCACTGGGACAGAAGCACCGCTCCTTCTCAATTGAGAAGCAAGAGGCCATTGGCATAGAGGTGGAAAAATTGTTACGACTAGGTTATATACGACGTGCTCGCTACCCAGCGTGGATAGCGAGCACGTCACGGTTGGGCACAGTGCTACCACGAAGGAGATGAAGACATTGTTCATGATTTTAGATGCCCCAAGCCCTTACCGTGCCATCATTAGCCTCCCTTGGCTGCACAAAATGGAGGGTACGACTTGCATGTTTAGAGAGTGTGTCACATATCCAGTCGATAATATGGTAGTAGTTATCCAAGGTAGTCAGCGGACGGCTACAATGTGCTACGTCGTCTTCACGAGCTCCTTTAAATAACAATTACAGACTGGGGGGGGGGGCGCTTCCAGATAGCCCCGTGTAGGTACCACCGCAAAAGGACTCCGTCGACGATCCACGTGAGAGAGAGAGATATCTGGTGCAGACCAATATGATTCTACCGAGGATGAAGTAGCTTAGGGCCATTGCCTACGAATAGATAAAACTTGGATTTTTTTAAAACAGTCGTTACTTGACTTATTGGGCAGCAATTTAGACATCTTTGCTTGGGACGCTCGGGGTATCTTTGGGGTTGATCCTTCTATCATTTCCCACGAATTGAAAATCGACCCATGCATCAAGCCACTGGGACAGAAGCGCCACTCCTTCTCAATTGAGAAGCAAGAGGCCATTGGCATAGAGGTGGAAAAATTGTTACGACTAGGTTATATACGACGTGCTCGCTACCCAGTGTGGATAGCCAACCCTGTACTGGTAAAAAAGAAGGGAGGTCAATGGCGAACTGTATGGATTTAGGACACTTTTCCTCTTTCCCGCAGTGATCAACTGGTGGATTCGACATTTGGTTGCGAATACCTCTTCTTCATGGACGACGGTTCCGGTTACAATCAAATCCGCCTCAACCCATCTGATGAAGAGCATACGACTTTTCAAACTGAACGCACGTTTTATTGTTACATGTTCATGCCATTCAGCCTTAAAAATACCGGTTGTACATACCAAAGGTTGGTCAACCACATCTTTCAAGATTACCTCGGTCAGCACATGGAGGCATAGATCGAGGATATGTTGGTTAAAACGCATTCTCTAGATACCCAACTCGAGGTACTTCAATCGATATTTGGTGTATTGCGGCAATACAATCTAAATCTCAACCCGATCAAGTGCTCCTTTGGGGTTACGAAGTGGAAAGTTCATTGGTTATGAGGTCAGCAAGAATGAGATCGAAGCTGATCTAGTTCAACTACAAGTCATTCTCACGATGGCCCCATCTTCCAACATTAAAGAAGTCCAATGCTTGACAGGTCGGTTATCGGTGTTGTCGCGTTTTATCTTCCGAACATCGGATAAAAGTCACCCATACTTTGAAATCGTCCGAGATGCTAAGAAATTTGCATGGACGGAGACATGTGAAAAAGTCTTCGAGGCTTCAAAGAGATACCTCACATCCCCTGAGATACTTTATGCACCTATAACAAGTGAAACTTTTTTTATATATTTATCTCTCTCGTCTTGTACCGTCAATGCAGTTTTAATCTGGGAGTCTGAGTGTGTGCAACACCATATATATAACGCGAGTAAAAGTCTAGTTGATGTCGAGACCCGCTATCTTAAGCTCGAGAAGCTTGCGCTGGCCCTAGTGGTAGCTGTATGCAGAATGTGCCCCTATTTCCAGGGTCACACAATAATTTTCCGAACCTCGTTTCCACTGAAAGCTGTACTACACTGCTATCAAAGGTGAGGTTGTAGCTGATTTTATCAGCGAGTTTTACTCACCTCGTTTCTAGCCTTTACCTGCCAATATTGAGGGTGAAATTGAGCACTTAGAGTGGACCATTGAAGCAGATGAGGCCTCTAACGCGTCTGGAGACGGGGTATGTATTATTGTAAAACCACATATAGGGGAAGAGATTAGATAGGCAATCAGATTCAACTTTCTAGTAAAAAATAACATTGCCAAATATAGGACTGTTCTTTGCGGGATGAAATTGGCGTTAATAGGCGGCGCTAGAAGTCTGCGGATCCGCTCAGATTCTCAACTGGTGGTTAATCAGACAAGCTTGTATAATGATAAGAAAACCGATATCCTTGGCTATTTTGCTGTTCTAAAAGCACTCAAGTCCAAGTTCGCCCAAGTCATTTATGAGCAGGTGCCTCAGTTAGATAATTTGGATGTTGTTTCCCTCGTAAAAGTAGCGGCGCTTGGGGAGCACCCACTAATTTTACTACAGTAGTTACCCAGAACATAAACTTTGCACCCGCGCGATAAAATCGGCGTCATCGCCCCCATGACAGAATGACGTAAACCATATCTCGACTATCTTCAGTCTGGTGCTCTACCGAGCGATAAGTCCGGCACTCGCGCTCTTCAGTTAAAAGCCACACATTATTGTATATACTGAACGACATCCTGTACAGAAGAAGCTCTACTAAGCCTCTGCTCCGATGCCTGGGCTCAGCTGAAGCTAGGTCTATTCTAGAAGAGCTACACTCGCGAGAGGCCAAATCCCATTGCGGATATCGTAGCCTAATTCGTCGCTTTTTGCTAGCTGGTTACTATTGGTCAACCTTGGCGAACGATGCGGAAAAATTAGTTCAATAGTGTATCCAATGTTAGCAGTTTGCAAACTCTAACCATTTACCGAGTGAGCCGATGCATGCAGTTCATGTCCCTTGCCATTTTGATAAGTGGGGTATAAGACAAACTAGGACCTAACTGGGATGGACCATTTACAATCATCTCCAAAGGGCATAATGGAGCATATCGTCTCTCCGACAACACGAGAAATGGCCTGAGGCAGCCTTGGAATATTAATCATCTAAATTTATATCACCACAATACGTAATTATCTCGATATGCTCTTTTCGCTTCCTGATGGCGCGGGAAGGTTTTTTAACGAGACATCATACTAGTTATTTTATATTAATAATATTTTCTTGTTTTCATCAATGTGTGTGCTTTTACTTTTTCTCCATCTTTACCCTAGTGGAGCAAGTCCTAGACCACGCCTACGGGCTATGCAAAGAGCTAAAAGATACGCATAAGGGCTACATAGTGCGAAATGACTAATTGTCAAGCCCTCCTCTAGGCCACGCTATAGGGTCTAAATGACCTCGTCGCGAATGGGCTACGAGCCACGCCTATGGGCTACGCAAAGTGATCTGATCTCAGATCAAGCCTTTGAAAATGCCACACAATCGGGTCTAACCGACCTGGCCACAAAATGGGATCTAATGAACTTACGCAAAGAGCATACTAACAGGCGATCGAGTAAATATTTTCTCCATACTTCACACGTTTAAAACACACATATCTCATTCTCCAATGACACTTCCATAAAAAGACAACTCTTAATTTCTACGAAATCATAAAACAAGGAAGAGTTTTCTTACAAATTGTAAAAAGTGTGTCTTAATGTTTGCCCATAAAATATCAGTTATACAATGTAAATATCCTACATTCCAGTTGGGTTTTCGGTCAACACATCCATTGAGCACTCCGCACCCACTTGTGCATCATCAGTCACCACTTCCGTGGTCAGCACGGTCGGCACTAAACTCCCTTCAGGCCGAGCTGGACGAGCAAAGAGCTCCCCAGCTTCTGCGCGCTGCTGTTCTCCAGTTGCTATTTTCTCAAGGTAAACTAGGTTCATCCCTGGGTTCAAAGCCACTAGCTCTTTTATAGTCTCCTTCACCTTCTGCGCCACCATAGTCATCGCTACTTCCATGACCTGGGCTTACCGTTCGTCTAAGTCAGCCGTCACCCTCCTTTGTAGCTTCTCACGCTCGCACTCTGTATAGGTATTGAGCTCTCATAACACAGTGGTTAACCGTCCATTCTCATACATTAGCGCAACAACGCACTCCACCTGATCTTCTACCATTTTTACCAGAGCCACATTTTGAACTAGTAACGTGCTGCTCTGTGTCATTACCATGTCATTCCTATTTACAAACTCATTTTTTGAGCTAGCAGCGTGGCATTACCAGCAGCCAACTCCTTACATGCCGATTCGCCAACCCTCAACGAATTCTGGACTGAAGTCAGTTTTTGGCATAAGCCTTCATTCTCCTCCAACGCTTTATCCTTCATCGCTTTGGAAGTTCCATATGCATTCTTAAATCGCACCAACTGAGTCATTAGCCCTTTCCCTGATCCAAAAAAGATAGGTTATGGCCTCTACTTTTCCATTATTGAATATGGTAAGAATTAAAGCTGAATTGATAAAATCAGGAACACAAGTCTTCTCTCATAGAGTTTTAGGTAGTGAAAAGTGCTTCTGATCATTTCATAGGCATAGCTAACTTCTTCAGCCTCTTTAAATAGACTGAGTGAGTTAGTTAGAGAAACGGTTACATAATGGTATATTTGCAGTTCAACCCTTACATTTCTACTAAAGTCTAATTTAACTCTATATTTACAGAACTTATCACTTTAGTCCCTATCAATTGCACTTAGGCCCCTGAGGAATACCTTTCCTTATCAGTAGCCCCCCTAGTTCTTATACAGACATTTATAAGAACTATTAGCTCCTCGAATTTTACCTCGAGTCAATACAATTTTCTTCACTTTATCTCTTTATTATGATTGAACTCAATGATCTGTGACTCCTCTTCGAATTTGTGAATAAGTGCAAACAGATTTCCCAATCGCTTCGAACTTGCCAACTTGAAGTATAACTTCGCCTCTTCTTCGAACATTATTACTAGAAACATAGTTTTGCTAATACTTCGAAATCTCCGATCCCTACTTGATAGATTGATTAGACCTTTAATAGTAGACCTATGACACTATACGTTTTCTTTTCGTTTCACATTCCACCCAATGAGAGCAACTCACTAGTTTTGCCTTTCCATATTCTCAACGTCACTCCTTTATCCTATAAATACCCAACTCTTCATTCACTAAGAACTTTTTAGAGAAATCACTTCTTGAACCATCTTCAACCTGTTCTTCATCTTCAACCTGTTCTTCAAGCCATCTTCAACCTGTTCTTCATAAATCTTTAAATTACTTCATCTTTTTCATCCACCAAAGCAACCTCTCAGATCGATACCATTGTATGAGAAGATATCCTAAATACAAAAGATCTAAACCCAGAAAACCAGTAAAACCAAAGAAACCTCTTTTCCCTGGTTCTAGCAATCAAGTATTCGGGGCCTACGATTATCTTTGTATTTCACAAAGAGCCAAAGAATACAAAGCTGCTGGGTTGATCTACAACGGTCCTCACTCTTCTTGTACCACTTTTGAATATGGTAAGTTCGACCCCAACCTTGCCACTTCGTCTTCACCTTTAGCTTCACAACCAGAAACTAATCAAGAAACCTTTCCTCCTCGAAATCAACCTACTTCTTCATTGCTAAGACCTCATCGGAAATCTAAAGTTGTCACTTTAGACAAGCCACCTACTAATAAAAAACCACAACCCAAATCACCTGTGCTTCAAGTTGAAGCGACTAAAAACCTTAAACCCAAGTCACCTCCTCCTCAATTCGAGGCTATCAAAGTTAAACGTGCCAAAAAATCATATTTTCTAGCAATGGGTGAAGAAGCAGAAACCTCTTCTCCTCCCCCACACTCTTCTCCTCCCCCACAAGAAGTGGGTGACGTTACACCAGAGAGTAGTCAGCCAATTCCTGTGACTCAACAGGAGACTCAAATCCGAAGTCGCTCTAATGAAGTCACTGATGAAGATAACAACAAAGACGATTCTGAAGCTACTGAATCTGATGCCGAAGAGGAATCCGAGGCTGACGATGCGGTTCCTCCAAAAACGATTCGAAGGAAGAAACCTCTCATTACACTCCCCGAGGACGTTGCTGCATTGGTTCAAGAAAATCTTAAACCTCTTTCTCCTCGGTACATTCTTGCCTTAAAGAATGTACCCTACGTTTACTACCTCGAGTCAGAGAAGGAGAAGCTCAAGAAACTATGGGGATTAACCGATAAGATGACTCTTCGACTACCAGTAGAAGGAGAGACACCTCTAAACTGTCAGAAAGATGAGCTAGTAGTCTACCCTGAGCTCTTCAACTGGGGACTTCGGTTTCCCCTTGATCCGATGATAGTGAGGTACTTCGAAATCCTCAGATTGTGTCCAACACAAGTCACTCCCAACCAGCTTTTCACTTTATTCTCAGCAATCATGGTATCGAGGCTTGGAGGCATTCCCCTCGAAATTGAAGACTTCATCTCAGTAACCAAAGTTTCGAATGGTCCAGTTTTGCCGTTTTATTACCTAACTCTTGAGGATGACTTAAAAATTGTCGATGACCTCCTCGAAGCTGATAAGTTCTGGAAGCAAAGATTCGTCTTCCTATCAGGAGCTTGGGAAAACGGCAAAGAAATTTCCGATGCCAATCCTTCAAAACTCACCCTCACCTGGAGAGACAGCAATAAGTAACACCTCACCTTACTTGAATGATCTTGTTTATTTATCTAACTGTTTACCCCCCTTTTTCCTTAGAAATTCCGAGGCGATTTAAGAGTCGTCGAAAAGAAGCCAAGGTCATCTTCCAGCAAATGGCTGAGTGGGCAGAAAAGTCTTGGGGAAATGGCTTTCATTCAGCCTTTGAGCCAATCAACTTCGTCAACTGCCATCTCTGGCGAATATCCTTAGGGGCTGACTTCCCGCAAGATCCGATGATCCCCCCAGATCCTATCCTAGCAGTTCAAAGGATACTTGCACCAGATGGGAAATGCTATCTTCCCACCCGGAACCGAAGCGAAAGCCATCTTCCATTAAAGAAGAAAGGAAAACTGACCCACAAGAAGGCCAGTACAAGTAAAGCTAACCCTTCCAAGACTTCGAAGCGTGCAACGAAAAGAAAAGCATTTGCACCTCCGCTTCCCTCCATATCCGAAGAAGACCAACCTGTCTTGAAAAAGAAAAAGAAAAAGGACAATTCTCCAAAAAAGAAAAAGAGTAAGTCCTGCACACCAAATGAGAAGAATGAGGCTGATATACTAGAGGCGGTGCTAGCTTCCGAGGCGCAGGGGAAAATTTTTATTGAGGAAAACCCTGAAGGAGGACTGACACTAGGAGATAATCAAATAGACGATTATCTCAACTTCGAAGATTTTAATTCAAGTGGGGATTTTGCGTTTTCTGGCTCCCAACCTGCCAATGTTATTCCACCAACTTCTACTGGGGCTGCTATGGCTTCGACATCTAACGCCATCGTTCCTGTTCATCACCACCCAACAGTCTTTCGTCATTCAGACAAATCCGATGAGGTAGCTTCGATCCTTCGTCCTTTTGATAATTTAAGTGCTGCAACCAATAAATTATGTGAAGAAGTGAAAAATTCACATGCACAATTGGAGCTTCTTGCACAAAAATTGATCAAGAGCAAAAAGGAGACAGAGTCTGAAAAGACTTCGATAATCGAGGCACTTCAGAAATTCGAAGCTGAAAAAGACAAACTTCTTAAAGAGCACAAAGAAAAAGTCGAAGCTCTGGAGGCTTCTCATCGACAAGCTCTTGAAGACCTAAATTCTCAACATTCCACCGCAATTACCGAGGCAAAGCAAAAATCTTCCGATGCTGAGAAACTTGTTAAAGAAACTCAGGAGAAGCTAGAGAATTGCCAAACTGAATTGACTACGCTTCGAACCAAATTCGAGGAAGAAAAGAATGCTGCCGTCAAAAAGGCCGAGGCCGCTGTTGGCTCTTTAATGCTTGAAGGTATCAAGAAAGCTCAAATTGATACAGCTATTCAACTTCTTCGAGAGGTTCATGCTGCCTGTCCAAGGCTGGATTTGACAAATCTTTGGAAACAAGTTCCTGAAGAAAGTCGCCCAAGGGAAGCATTCGAGGTGCCACCAAGCTCCTCAGAAGAAGAAGATGCTTCAGAAGGGGAGTCATCGGAAGAAGAAGAAGAAGATGATGCCTAATAGATTTGGCAGTTTATTTTCTGTGATGTTTGTTTTTTGTGTATTTGGTTAAGTACTTCTCGCCCTTTTTTGTAAACTTCGTATTTTATCCAACGATCAAACCACTTTTTTTTTTATATCTTAAACTTCTGGTATACTTATTCAAACTGGTTGTTTCTAAAATTAGATGCACTCATAAGTCGTGGCACCTCGAAAATTAGATGCACTCATAAGACGTGGAACCTCGAAAATTAGATGCACTCATAAGACGTGGCACCTCGAAAATTAGATGCACTCATAAGACGTGGCACCTCGAAAATTAGATGCACTCATAAGACGTGGCACCTCGAAAATTTGGTTGTTTCTTCAAAGCTATCGCTTCGGAAAATTATTCTTGGTCAACTTTCAAAGATGATCAGTCTTTGCCAAGTTACCAAAATAATAAATCACCCATCATATAGTAAACAACCAATGGCCAAAAGAAATTTTATTAAAAAATTTAATATTAAACAGACACCTCGTTAAAACCTTTCTGGGCCAACAGATAAGGAAAGAGTATGTCTGTTTTACAAAGATTCGAAGTACAATTTACTCACAGTACAATTTCAAGTGCTCTATATTCCAAGGATGTTTGAGCATCCTCCCCTCTCGATCAGACAACCTGTAGGAACCTGGCTTGATCTTCATTTTAACTTCGTAAGGACGTTCCCAATTTGGAGCCAATTTTCCGAGGTGCTTGTCCCTAGTATGAAGAAATACTTTTCGTAACACTCGATCGCCAATTTTGAATTCTCTCCTCTTAACTTTAGCATCGTACCTGCTTCTCATTAACGTTTGATAATGGACCACATTCAAATGCGCTTTGACCCTTTTTTCCTCTAACAAATCAAGCTCAACCCTTCTAGCTTCATCGTTTTCCACATCGGAATATCGTAGTAGTCTGTAGGAAGGCAATGTAGATTCAGCAGGGCACACAGCATCCATTCCATATACCAAAGAAAAAGGAGTCTCTTTTGTAGCTTCTCTAGGTGTTGTTCGATATGCCCACAACACTTCTTGAAGATAATTTGGCCATTTCCCAGCTGCTCCTACCAATTTTTTCTTCAGGCCATCCAAAATAGATCTATTTGTAACTTCCACCTGCCCATTTGCTTGGGGGTGGAAAGGAGTAGAAAAGAATTGTTGTATTCCTTTCAAAGAGCAAAAAGAGTCCATTTCCTTGTTATTAAATTGAGGACCGTTGTCCGTCGTTATTTTTCGAGGAACTCCAAAACGGTAGCAGATGTTACTTTGAATAAACTTGATCACATCCTTAGCCTTTGTCCCAGCTAAAGGTTCCGCTTCTGCCCACTTCGAAAAATAATCGACCGCAAAAATAATCATCTGTCTTCCACCAGAAGCCATAGGTAATGGTCCTACTAAATCAATCCCCCACCTATCGAAAGGAACCGCCTCGGAAATTGTCATTAGGGGTACTGCTGGTTTATGTATTAAATTTGCATATCTTTGGCAAGTATCACAACTTCGAACTAACAACTTGGCGTCCTGCAAAATGGTAGGCCAATAATACCCTGCCAACAATACCCTACGTGTTAAGGCTTTGAATCCACAATGAGCTGATCCATCCCCATCATGCAGTTCGGATAAAATGTCCTGAGACTCTTGTTTGCTTAAACATCGTAGCAAAGGTTTCGACGCAGACCTTTTGTACAATACCCCATCCAATACCACATAGCCAAGAGCTTTATACTTTATTTTCTTAAGCAAGTGTTTATCAAGAGGCAATATTCCCTTCGAAATAAAGTTTAACAAGTCAAACCTCCAATCTCCTCGAGCACACATCGGATCATTCACTACCTCATTAACAACTTCACATTGCTCAGAATTCGATATGATCGAAGGCGATGGTTGTGTCATGATCCATGGATATTCTTCACAGTAAGCCATTGTTGCCAAAGAATCAGCCATTGTGTTGCTTCCCCTTCGAATATGCTCCACCTCGACATTTTCAAACTGTGCCATCATTCCTCGTAGCTCTTGCAAGTACAAAACCAAACGTTCCTTCTTAGCTTCTGATATTCCTTTAACATGGTTGACTACCAACTGAGAATCTGTTTCCAGGCGCACAAATATTGCCCCACAAATCTTTGCTAACCGTAATCCTGCTAGCACAGCCTCGTATTCAGCTTCATTATTCGAAGCATGAAATCCAAATTTTATAGCTTGAAACATAAATTCCCCTGTTGGTGCCACCAATTCAACTCCTGCACTGGACCCTTTGTTACTGGATCCCCCATCAGTTCGTATTATCCACATCGGATTGACGTTAGCCTTTTCACCATCTGTCTCTTCGGATCTGCTTGAGTGGAACTCAACCAAGAAATCTGCTAAGGATTGAGCTTTGATAGCTGTTCGAGGAGTGAATAACACGTCGAAATCTCCTAATTCTACAGACCACTTAGTCATCCTTCCTGAGATGTCTGGATTTTGCAAAACGTTTTTTAATGGATATGAAGTTCGAACCACAATCGTATGTGCCTGGAAGTAAGGGCGCATTTTCCTCGCTGCCGCTACTACACACAGTGCCAATTTTTCGAGCTTCAAATAGCGTTTCTCAGCATCAACCAAACTTTTGCTGACATAGTAGACAGGCTTCGAAATTCTCGTATCCTCGCTGACCAGAACTGCACTTACTGCATAATCTGATACTGCTATATACAAAAATAACTGCTCACCCTTTCGAGGCTTTGACAATATTTCAGAAGAGGACAAAAGATTTTTGATCTTCAAAAAGGCTTCTTCACAATCCGAAGTTCACTCAAAATTATTAGGTTTACGCAGCACCTGGAAAAAAGGCAAGCACTTATCTGAAAAACGAGAAATGAATCTGTTCAAAGCTGCTAACCTGCCCGTTAACATTTGCACTTCTTTGATATTCCGAGGTGAAGACATAGATATCAGAGCCTTCAATTGTTCTGGATCCACTTCGATTCCTCTTTCACTAATCATGTACCCCAGAAATTTGCCAGATCGAACTCCAAATGTACATTTTTCTGGGTTCAACTTCAATTGTATGGCTCTAAGATTCAAAAACGTTTCTTCTAAATCATCAATGTGTTCATCATCACTCTTGCTTTTAACAAGCATGTCATCGATGTATACTTCGATATTTCTCCCAATCTGTGAAGCAAACGCCTTATTCATCAGCCTCTGATATGTTGACCCAGCATTTTTTAATCCGAACGGCATTACTTTATAGCAGTGCAAACCTCTGTCAGTAATAAAAGTCGTGCTTTCTTCATCATCTGGATTCATTCGAATCTGATTATACCCCGAAAATGCATCCATGAAAGTCAAGATTTTATTTCCCGAAGTGGAGTCCACTAACTGATCGATTCGAGGCACCGGAAAAGGATCTTTTGGACAAGCTCTATTCAAATCTGTGAAGTCCACACATATTCGCCATTTTCCGTTCTTCTTTTTCACCACCACAGGATTAGCCGTCCACCTCGGATAATTGGCTTCCCTGATATGCCCCATCTTGTATAGTCGATCCACCTCGGCAACTATTGCCTCGGATTTTTCCAACGAAAAGACCCTTCTTTTTTGAATTATCGGTTTGACCTTCGGATCTACCGCCAAGCTATGACATATGATGTCACTTGGGACCCCCACTACGTCTTCGGACCTCCACGCAAATACATCCAAATTTTCAGACAAAAAAGTCAACAACTTTTCTCGCATCGATAAAGATAACAGAGTCCCAATTCGAAGTACCCTGCCATTATTGAAAATATATTCTTCTATTTCCTCATTGACCACCACAGAACTCGGGGTTGACCTCGGATCATCAATTCCCTCGTCTGTTCCACCACAAGACAACCCCCCAAACTGCTAGTTCTCCATCGGATCATCAAAACTTTTGCCCCGTAGTCTAAACGCAGCAGCGTAACATTCTCTTGCCACCTTTTGATCACTTCGCACTACGCCGACTCGGTCCTCGATCACATACTTCAAACATTGATGAACTGTAGACACTACAGCGTACATTTTAGCCAACCACGACCTCCCAAAAATAGCGTTGTAGCTCGATGGACAGTCCACCACCACAAAAAGTACTTGTACTTTCTTTTTGAAAGGCCCCTTTCCCAAAGAAATTTCACCCTCGAACTCTCCTATCACATTTGCTGTTGCGCCAGTAAACCCTATGATAGTCCTTTCTGACCTTTCTATTCGAGGCGGAGCAGTTAGCCTCTCATATGTTGACTTGAAAAGCACATTGGCAGAGCTCCCGGTATCGATTAGCACTCGTCGAATCTCCACCCCGCACACTTCTGCTCCTATGACCACTGCATCTTCATGTGGCCCCGTAATCCCCCTCAAATCATCCCCATCGAAAATTATAAAGGGCACATCCTTCTTGTTGCTTAAGTGTGCCGATGCGCCTCCCTCAATTTGTCGTGTTAAGTTCACTATATGCCTCTTCCTCGAATTATTAGTGTTGTTGGTCATCGAATCTCCCCCAAATATTGTTAGTGATTCGAAGAAGGCACACAAATCTCGAACACGTCCCTGACGCATCGGCTCATCTATTGACATTAACAAAAGTCGACTGGGGTCTGGTTCGACATATTCCGAGGCCACATCAAAATCATCACCTGCAACATCTAGAATCATCAGTGCAGTTTCCTGCTTAGAATTAGGATTACCAATTTTCGGAGCTGCAACTTTAGCATTCTTCCTGACATACTCATTTGTATCATGGCCAACATCATCATGATACCTGCAGAACTTATTATTGCGCTCCTCTCTTGGCCTGTTAATCGCAGGTGGCTTTCTAAAATTTATTGTTCCCCTTGTTTTCTCATATATCGAAGCCACGCTTTCAGTCAGATCCGCATAATAATCTGGCCTTACCCACACATTCGATCTGGATCTAAACTGCTGCTGATTATTAGAATTGTGTTGATTATATCCCCCTTGATACGAGCTCGAAGCTCCTCTGTTAGAAACATTTTGATTGCTCTTCGGACGTGAGGGGTTGTTGTTCGACGTGTTAGATTGTCCATTCCCCTTCTGAATAGTACTAGCACGTCCTCGAACCCGCGTCGATTATTCGACCTTAATCTGATCCTCAACCTGAGCCATAAGAGCTCCAAATGTTAACGCCCTGCGCCTCGTAGTCTCATCGGCTAAATCCCCAGGCAACAGTCCTTGCCTAAACGCCGCCATTGCCACACTTTCTTCACAGTCATCCAATTCAGCCTTTGTTGACACAAACCTCTTAGTGTAATCCTTTAACTTCTCTCCCACAGCCTTCTTGCACTGTATTATTGTGTCTCCATTAGCTCTCATTTCCTTGCTTCCCACAAACTGTCTTCGGAAAGCGGTATAGAAGCCTCTAAAATTTGCAATTGATTCCTTAGGAATCTTGTTGAACCATTTCAGCTCAGTTCCCTTAAACGTCTGAGAGAATGCTCTACACACCAATTTATCGTCATCTTCGAAATTAGTCATGTAGTTTTTAAATTGCTCTATATGGTCATCGGGATCTTGAGTCCCATCAAACTTATCAACTTTGGAAATATCAAACCGCCTCGGAAGCGGCACAGATCTGATCTCCCTGATCAATGGTGAGTCCCTCCAGTCGACTCCTTGAACATACTTGTCTTCGTTTCTCATCCCCACAGTAGCATATAAGCTCGACTCACCTTCGTATTTTCGAGGCGAATATTTCCGAGGCAAATATTTCCGAGGTGAATATACTCGCCTTTCTTTCTTTTTCCTTCCTTCCTTATACACCCTAGCTGGCCGGAGCTCATGCTCTGCTCCTCTTGAATGGCCTCGAGAACGTTCGTACCTCGACGTTTCATCAGACTCCGAATCTTCGAAATCCTCTTCATCACTAGAGTTCACATACAGTCGCTTTTGTAACTTTTCTTTCCTCTTTATCCCAGTATACTCTTTTTTTTGTTCAAAACGTGCTTTACGCTGTTCATATCGATCGTCGCCATCGTCCATCGACTGATCCGACTGACCATTCTGATCGCCCCCTGCTATTTTAGACCTAAGCCTAGCACCATCATTATTTCCCTTCTTTTTTACCAATTCGTCAAGCTCTGCCACCTTCCTTATCATCTCATTCATTTTTCCTTCAAAATCAAATTGGATTGATTGAGTTGGAATCGATTTACCTGCCTATTGCAGATCGGATTTCAATGTTTCCATAGCTTTGCGAATAGGTGGATTGTCACCTTCTTCTGAATTCATCTTCAATCAGCGAAAAATCAAACAAAATATGAAAATTCGAACGAAAAACTTTACAAAACGAAAACTCGAACGTCGATTTCTGATCTGTTGATCAAGGTATCCTCGACCCCTCTTTCTAGCGCCAATTTGGTAAGAATTAAAGCTGAATTGATAAAATCAGGAACACGAGTCTTCTCTCAGAGAGTTTTAGGTAGTGAAAAATGCTTCTGATCATTTCATAGGCATAGCTAACTTCTTCAGCCTCTTTAAATAGACTGAGTGAGTTAGTTAGAGAAACGGTTACATAATGGTATATTTGCAGTTCAACCCTTACATTTCTACTAAAGCCTAATTTAACTCTATATTTACAGAACTTATCACTTTAGTCCCTATCAATTGCACTTAGGCCCCTGAGGAATACCTTTCCTTATCAGAATAATCTGCCATTGACATCCTCCGATAAGACAACATCACTGAGTTATGATGCATCTGCGTGGCCAAGCATGCAAAGCACAAAAGGGTTATTCACTTCAACAATTTTACATAAAGAAATATTTATCTAAACATACATACCTCAACGACTAGTTCCACTTGCCTTTGCAAAATTTCACTCATCAGCAAATGGCCATAAAACGAGAGCTCTGGTAGGAGTTTCAGTTGCTCAAACATAAACATTGACGGTGGTGGCATCACAACTCCAGGAGGTAGAAACTCCTCTGCAGAGGTCCCATCCTTTGGCATTTCCGCCTCTTTTCTTTTCCATGAAAACAACTCTGAAATCACCACGTTGATGGTGGCCGAGCTGGACCGTACCTCTTGCACTACTGAGCTTGAAGGACGCATACCTAACATCTTCAAAAAGTTTTCTTTGAAGGCACCTCTACACGACTGTTATCCAAGACTATTACTTGAGGAGCCTTGCTAGGATCATTTTCTGCATTTGGTACCACAACAATTTTCTCCTGGTCTCCCTTCCCACGAGCACCATCAATCTTATTGTCATCTACTAATTGTAGCCTTTTAACCGATAGTGTAACTGCGTCAACCACCACTCGTGCTTTCTTCTGTACGGGGGTCACCTGATCCTCCTCATCCTCCTCATCATCTCGAACCAACCTGTTCCGGTCTTTCTCTACTTCAACTTAGGGGGGGGGTGGGGAGGGGGGAACTCCTTGGTTTACCTCCCCCGCTTATCGAGCCGTGCTCGATTCATTATCGTTTTCACGCTATTAAGGCATTGATGATGAGCTCCCCGCTTCTTTCGTCTTTCGATTCTGGGTAACTGCCAACCACACCCCAACAATATTTCAATCCTTATACCTCTGTTCCATTAATGCACGCAGACGTTCAGTAATGCCTCTGCTCCACTTCCTGAAATTGTCACCTTATCGTCTTTCGCGATTACTAACTCTGGAATAGGCCACAACCATGCTTTCAAATAGTTTATCTGGGTGAACAGCCGAGCAGGTTCCTGAAGCCACGTCCCGCTAGCTAGATTAGCAACTTGAATAAGTGATTTTTTCGCTCCCTCCACTAAGCCTTCCTTACATCACTTTTGGTGCCTCCCTTCACCTTCATCACATAACATTACTCGGTCAGCATACATTTCCTATATTACCACACACTAATTTCAGGAGTATCCTTCTTACACTTAGTATTCCATCGTCGTTACAAATATAGATTCATCATGGCATTCTCATGTTCCCAGTTCCCCGATACAAAGATAAAAAAATTATTCCAGTTCTTGTCTGAGATGGGGAGCTCGACTATCTTTCTACACCCATTCAACTGTAAATAGAAGAACAAGGATCTCGCAAACTTGGTCACATCTACTACAACGAATAAATTGGCTAAACATATTGAGATGTCCAAGAGTCTCGCGCTCAACCCTACGCTAAGTAATACTCTCCACCCATTGGCAGCCAATTGAGTAGGGCATAAACCTATAAAGCTAAAAAAATCTCGTATAAGCAGTGACATGTTTAACGTTAAACCCCAGTCAGATATAGTCGCGTAAAGGAAAGTCTCATTTTATTTTGCTTGATATAGGTGATCACCAACCTCGGGGACCCTAATAGTTATGTCGCTCGGAATACCATATCTGCCCTAAAACTTAGCAATCCTGGTTCATCCAAATATTCATATTTGGGTGCTAGTCGATCGAAATAGCATTTTAAATCCAAAGGATCTTCAAACTTCTTTTCCATGGCCTTCACAGAATTCCCATGCCTCTTCAAAACCTTTTTCGGGGCTATTTTGTCTACAATTGTCCAAATGGAGGGGTAAGTTTAATTGGGTAAGTACTTCAGGAACAAGCATGATTGTCGACCCAGTGGTGTATCCCCAAGGAATTCATTTAGGTTTCAAAGTCATAAAACTATAAAACCACGGTCCTCAGTAACCAGTGTTACGAGAAAGGAATAAAGAGGAATAAAGATTACAAGGAGAAATTGAATTACCTTTTTTTTATATTAAATACACAGATTGGACGAGAGAGTAAGATTTTGACTCTTTCACCTGTAGAGGTTTATCTAAAAACAAATGATATGGTATTTCCCTTACTTATTGATTTATTTGTTTAAAAAAATCGTTTGCAAGTTTGGTTACACTTTTCAAAGATAAATATGCCCCACGCGTGATGGGATGTCAGTTGTCACTATCAAGTATACAAATCGACAAGTTGATTGTTCCCCAAGCGTCGTTTCAAAAGATTAAACAACTTCGTTGTAAAAAAAATGCTATAAATCGGACACGTGTCCAACAACACCTAAAGCGCCAACATAATTATAATTACCCATCCTACGGCACACCTTTATTTAATTTTACCATTCCCTTTGTTATAAACGTTTTTCCAATTAGCATCTTTTTGTTTTAATTCCCGCATTTTGTGTATTTTTATACAAAATCCCTGAACTAGGGGGGTGCCCTGATGAGGGAATGATCATCGTCTCAGATAGTCGAATAGAGGGAAACGAAATAAGACGTACGTAAACTTTGATTAGGCGAGAAACGACGTAAGAAAGCTTATCGACAAGATATCAGACCGAGTAGAGCGCTGGGTCCGAGGGTCAACTAAGAAGCACAAGGACACCGAGCAGAACATGGCACTATAACTAAAGACCAACCACTACGAACAAAGATAGCAAAGATCGTGACAAAGCAAAGCTCCTTCATCATAAGCCTAACATGAGCAGAATAATAAGGTCTACATACAAGCTTCAAGCAGAGCTTACAGAGAAGGTCTCTTATGCAGGTTAGAGTTACTTATAGAGTTGAGCTTCACTGCTGAGTAGTGCTTCATTGTAATGCAACTTAGTTAAGTATCTAAGAAATAACGAGGAGAGTAGGACCGACTGAGCTGAGGTGATAGTAACGGTAAATGCAATCAAGGAGGTCAATTTAAACTTTAAGGGTTTAAATAGTCAGCGGGTGTTAATGATAAAAGACTAGATTGATTGACGTGAATTTAGGAATTACATCATAAATGATAGTCTGACTATTAAATGGAATGGACGAGTATTAACTAAGCGGAAGCAATGTATAAAAGGGAGGCCAACCCTAAATAATTGTATCTTCTTCTTTAAAAAAAACAAAATAAGAATAAAAATCCTTTTTCTTGTCATAATTTGTTATATTTTCCTATAACAGAAGGCAATAAAAACTTATCATACACGAGCCATTCGAATATAATTCATTCGAACGTAATGAAAACTTATCATACACGAGCCATTCGAATGTATTTGAACGCAATAAAATCTTTAATAAACAAAAACCATTCGAAGGTAATCCACTTGAAGCCAATAAAAACTTTAACAAATAGAAGTCATTCGAAAGTAATTTATTTGAAGGCACTAAATTATTTAACATATTGTTTTTGAAATGCAAAGGCTGTAAATTTAATAATAATTCAGACACCTCATTAGAACCTCCCGACCCTTCATAGTACGAAAGAGTATGCCTCCAAATATTTACATTGAAAAACAAAATAAATATTTATAATATAAACTTATTTGAGGTACAACCTTAAATGTTCGATATTCCATAGGGCCTTAAAGAATTTCCTTCTTGCTCAACTAATCAATATGTCTCTTGTTTAATATTTTCACACACAATGTATGGTCCTTCCCAATTCAGAGCCAACTTTCCAAAATTTATGTATTTGGTATGCAAAATCCAAGGAATATGGAAGACACTCTTGTACCAAAATCCAAAGGTATGCCTCAAAATACGCAACAGTTGCTGATGAGTCAACCATTGAATTTTTTGATATTGGCATGTGTTCATATTTTACATATTTGAAACAAGTAAAAATTCCATTTAATAATCAAATACTTTACCAACTATTCTTTCCTTGCTTTGGATTATCTCTGCGCTTGATGTACGAGCAGCTGTGAATCACTCAACAATCAGATTCTTTTGGCTCCACAAATCTGAGTAAGCCTTGAATTTGCTATATTTACTTCGTATTCTGTTTCATTGTTTGATATCTTAAAACCAAAGTGTATAGCTTGATATATTGAATCTCTAAAAGAGGAAAGTAAACAAATTCTTGCCCCACAACCCATTACGCTAGTTCATGCATTTGTTTGAATAACCCACTCTTTTTCTTGCTAGGAATAAAATATTCTTCATAAGGTATCTCCAAATAGAAATCAACCAAGAAGTATGTTCTAGCTTGAGTTTTGATCGTCATTCGAGGATAAAAATCATTATCATAGTCCCAAAATTCCACAGACCACTTGGTCATTCAACCTGATATATCTGTTTTTTTGTAAAATGATTTTAAGTTGACTGTAATTATCAACCTCCCAAACTAACACCATACTTACAACGTAATCGAATAATGCTAGATACACGTAGAGTATTTCTCTGATGGTTGGTTTGAATAGAGGTTTAGACAAAAATAAATGTTTATTGATTTCAAGAAACACTTCATCACAATTTGTGGACCAATTGAATTCTTTGGCGTTTCTCAATATTTGGAAAAATAATGCATATTTATCTGATGACCTTGAAATAAACCTATGAAATGAGGGAAATCTTCCAATTAACACTTGAAATTCTTTGGTGGACCAAGGAGGGTCCATATTTAGCAATTTATCTAATTCATTGGGTCAACGTGGATCCCTTTTTCATCAGTGATGTACCTCAAAAAATTTCCGGATCGTACTCCAAAGGTACACTTTTTTGGATTCAACTTTAGATTAATGACTTCCAAATTGAAGAAAGTTTCTTTGAGGTCGAGTAAGTATCCCCAAAAATCTTTAAGCCAAACAATATTACCTTCTAACAGTGAAGCCCCATGTCAGTGATAAATGTAATATGATCTTGGTCCTTCAGATCCATTTGTATCCGATTGTACCTAGGGAAGGTATCTATAAAAGATAGCAACTTATTTCTCAAAGTAGAATCAACTAATTTATTTATTCGAGAAACTGGGAAATGATCTATGGGACATGCTCTGTTGAGATCTGTGAAATCGATACACATTTGCCATTTACTATTATTCTATTTTATAAGTACCGAATTTGTTACTTATAATCGATAACGAGATTCCCAAATATGTTATACATTAGTCAATCTATCCATTTTTTTAACAATGACTTCATATTTTGATTTGGAAACGCTCTTATTCTTTGGATATATGGGCCCTCATTGCACAAAGATAACTTGTAACAAATAACACTAGCTGGCACCAGTCACATTTTTATTGCATCATGCAAATTTTCAGATAAGAAAGATAACAAATTTTCTTTTAATTCTGATGGCAATGTAGCTCCAATTTCTAACATTTTTCCATCTGTTAAACTGTGCATTTGGACCTCTTCAATTGGGATAACAACACTATGAGTCTCTCTCAGGTCATCTATTTTGCTCGGATCTGAAGATGACTCAAGTAATTGTTATTCTTTCTTATCTGTTACATTTTTTAAGAAATTTTGAGCAAGATCAGTGACATAACATTCCATATAAACTTTTTTCTACTCCAAACCACCCTTACTTGACCTCCAACTACGTATTTCAAACATTGGTGAGCTGTCGAGGCAACTGCATGCATCCTCAATATCCAAGATCTATTGAAGATGACATTATGAGAGGTCGGACAATCTACCACCATAAATAATAATCTGACCATTTTCTTAAATGATTATTTGTTAAGAATAGCCTTCTCTTCAAACTCTCTAATGACATCAGTGGAGTCACCCGCAAACCCCACTATGGTTCTGTTTGATCGAATTATGAAAGATGGGTTCTTCATTTGTCGATAGATAGATATAAATAAGAAATTAGCTGAGCTACCCGTGCCGATCAAAATTCTTCGGATCTGTGTGCCCTCAATAGATGTTCATATCACCAAAACATCCTCATGTGGGCCTATGATGTTTCTTTAGTTATATTCATCAAATACTATGAAGGGAGCAGGGTTTTGGTTGAGATGTGAAGAAATTTTTCATTCCAATTGTGTGGTCAAACTAACCACATGCCTTTTTCTAGAGAAACTCGAAGGTGTGATCATTGTATCTCCTCCGAAAATAGTTAATGATTCGAAGAAGCGACATAGTTTCGAAACTTTTCCAGTGTTTTATGCCACCACATTGACTTGACCCTGGTCTAGATCAGGAACCAGGTACTTTGAATCCACATCGAATTGCTTAAAAATCACCATTGTACTCTCTTATTTGGAAATTTCGTTATTTTTCCTTCGGACAGCAGTGATGCTGCCTGAGCCCCACTTATACTTAGTTGTGACTTGCTGCTTACTTGACTATTACCTTATTGTGGCTTAAAAAAGTAGTAAATTTTCTGTTCTCGATTGACAATTATATTTCATGCTTTAAAGCAATATAATCCTTAGTGTAATGTCCCACATCATTGTGATATCTGTAAAACTGCGTGTTTCGATTTTTCCTCGGAGTTTTGTTTAGTGCAGGCCTTTAGAATTGCATGAAGTTCTTGTCTCTATCATAAAAGGTAAACAGGCTGGACCCATTGATTCCCTCTAGATTTAGATTGTTGACCCTGATTAGACTGGCTCTGTCTTGGCAGATGAGAACCCTTCCCGGAGTCCCTCAGACGATTGCATATTGTGGCTTGTGACTAGCTACTAGCTTGTGGTATAGTTGTTGAAGGGACATGTATATACTGATGAGGCTGCCTCAATCTCTCAGTTTCCTCCACAGTAATTTTATTTTGACCTGGTTTAATAAGACACTCCAGGTCATTTTCTTTTTTGAGTTACTGAATCGGTCGATTCGCCAGCTAATAATCCTTGTCGAAGTGCAACTATTACCATTTGTTTGAAGAAATCTGCCAACCCATCTTTCGTATTTACAAAATGGTTGATGTAATCTTTCAAAAATTCATTTCGATATTACCAACAATGGATAATCGTATTTCCATTCCCTCTAAGTTCTTTACTTCCCACAAATTACCTTTAGAATGCCATCCAAAACATGTTAGAATTTTCGATTCATCTTTGCGGTAATCTATTATACTACTTCAAGGTTCTACCCTTGTTTGAGAAAAAGCTTTGCACCATACCCTGTCATCATCATAAAAGCTCATCAAGAAATCTTAAAAAGCCCGAGATGATTATTAGGGTCCTGGGCCCCATCATATTTCTCAATTTTTGAGTTGTCAAAATGCTTAGGTAGATGTTAAAAATGACTTTCGAAGACAACAACGATTGCCTCCAATTATGTCATTGGCTATACATATGATCCTCATTGGGAGTGGAAAAAATCCCAGGCTCTGATTGCACAACAAACTGATCACTAAGCAAGTGATTTATACTATGGTCAGTTGACCCTTTCATTTTTCCTTTACCCTTTCGGATCTTTTTCTTTTTCGAAGAGTCTTATTTATTTGTTTTGTGGTTTTTTTTCCGAATACTTTTCATACTGCACCTTTCTTTTCTTTTTCTTTAAAAAATGATCAATGTTTAAAAAAGATGATGAGACTTCTGAGTCTGTTGTTGAACCTTCGACGGATTCCGAAGTACTAGAATAGTGTGTAATGATAAGGGGAGATTCCCCCAAATAAGTACGAGCACGAGCAGGAGGATCACGAACTTGTATTAGGGAAAGAAATGAAGAAAAGGATGATCTCTACAACGTTGACGAGCTCAAAGATAGATCAAGCTCGAAGATAAATCGAGTTCGAAGGCAGATTGAGATGAGAGACGGATCAAGGTCGAAGACATAAGGGGAAGAGTTGACCGACCAAATTAGGGACGCGATGAAGATATGATCAAGATTGAGTGCGAACTCAAAAAAGATAAGTTGAACACATAATCAGTGACCTCGAGCTCTACAAACTAGAGCATACTTGATCGTGTTTAAAGAGTGGCCCAACTCGGCTTAAGGTGTAGATCAAACTAAGCGTTTTCTTACTTATTATGTAACGCACGTTTTGACTCTTAAGTCAAACCGTTTTAATTACTTGTTCCACAATTATAGGGATAATGACGTTAGTAGGGTAGCAGCGCTTTAAGTGCGAACATATGTAACTGCCCACTAACTGGTACATTATTAATAGGGAGAACCTATGAATGAATGAATCTTTTTTGGCTTATCTCTTTCTTGGCAAAAATATTAATGACTTTACTGTGGTAGAACTTGTTATTCCCATAAAAAATTTGGCACCGTTTGGTGGGAATTCTTAACCAATCACCATGGTAGTCACAAGGTTAGGAATCGAGAGAGACAATCAAGAAACTAGCGAAGCAACAACACACTAGAGAAGAGCTGTAAGTCAGCCAGGAGGACGAGTCGGCCTGCATTCCGGTCATGTAGCTCCTCAAGAGGATAACCCTGTGTTACTCCATGCGGCGATGGCGACTGAAGAACCATTGATTCAGCCCACGGTCGTTTCCCGGGAAGAGGTGCACCTTTATCAGCCGACAGATGTAGCGGGGGCTCGTAGAACTATGGAAGCCATCCCATCTGGTGACTCGGCGGTCCTCCAACTTGAGCAAAAAATCCAGATTTCCAGGAAGAATGGTTAAAAATAACGTTTGAACGAGACACAAAGGAACAAGCCATGCACGCCACAATGACAGGAATGAACGACGCTATTCATGCTTGACCGCTAGGATCAAGGGAACGAGCAAGGCACATTAACTGTCCGGTCCGTAGGCGAGCAAAGTTAACAGATCGGATCACTCGTCCAAACGAGATGACAAGCATGAAGGGGCAGGCGAGGGTGGGGATAAGAATCGTAGCAGAGGATTGTGGGACGAGGTAAAGCAGACGTCGACCAAGTGTGCTCGGAAAAACAAAAATCTCCATTACAAACATATCCGCCCGAAGTGGTCGGCCTACATACTAAAGAAATCACTATTTTATGAGCAAATTCTGGAAGCTCAACTCCCAAGGAAGTTGGACCCATTTAGGATGGAAGCGTATGATAGAATGGGAGATCCATAGAGGCATTTGGAGCAATTCAGAAATATGATGATGGCCTTCAACCCTGACGATGCAACGTTGTGCCGAGCATTGTCCATGACCCTCAAAGATAACGCCATGGATTGGTTCAGCAACTTACCGAAAGGATCCATCTATGACTTTATAGGACTGTGGAAAGCGTTTAGGGAAACGTTTGTTGGTAACAAGGATCTTAAGCGTGAGCGAGATTCAATCATGGACCTTTATCAGCGCCGAGGTGAGTCGCTTAAAAGTTATGCTAGAAGATTTGTTCATGCTATGAATGCTTTGCCAGATTTGGCCGAAAATATAGTGGTGGCCTCTTTGAAATGGGGGCTCGACCAAAAATGGGAGCTGTATGCAGATCTCATCAATTTCCCAACTGAGAACATGGGAAACCTGCTCGCTCGGGCATACACCTTTATTAAGGTCGACGATGCCAGAAGAGGAGGGTCACCCGAACGATGCGAATCAGATTTTAAAGAGGGTGGAACATAATGGAAAAGGATTGAGGAGCAGCCAAAAATTGATTATAACCGGAGACCCCAGCAGCTCGATCAACCGAATAGGCGTTTCAACCCATTGAATGAAGATATCTCGGTGATTTATGATCAAACAAAGGGGCATACGAATTACATAGCTCCACACATGATGAGCGCACCATGATTCAAACGATCCAATCGGTACTACTGTGCGTATCATCATGATCATGGACATTCCACAGATGAGTGTTGGCAGTTAAGAGAAAAGATTCAGTGCTTGATAGACAATGACGAGCTGATCCATTATATCAAACGATCTCATCCGGATCGCCGCGAGGAAGTTTGTTCTCCAAAAAATGAGAAACCGGCCAATAGAGAAGAACTAGAAGCTAACAAACAGCAGTGGCTTCTCATCATATCAGGGGGGAGTTCGGCCACTTGTCAAGGGTCTGCTCAAAACAAACGAGATAAAAACAAGTTTGACGTGTACGAAATATATGCATATTCTTATCAAAACTACAGGGACCCGGTAGCAGACCTCACATTCAACGACGATGACCTCAGAGGTGTCAGTCTATCACATAAAGATGCTTTGACTATTCACTTAGATATTGATGGAGTAATGGTAACTCGAGTGCTGGTTGATGAATGAAGCTCGACAAATAATATTTTCAAAAGCAGCTTTGATCGTATGCAGAATGTTCCCCCATATCGACCTAATCAGCGGACGTTGGTCGGCTACGAAGGAAAAACCTCTCAATGTGTGGAGGAGGTGGAGCTGTTAGTAAAGGTTGGTCACGGAGCTACGAAGAAGGAACTAAAAACGTTGTTTTTAATTTCCGACGCGCCGAGCCCTTACTATGCCATTATTGGAAGACGATGGCTTCATAGGATGGAGGCGACGCCGTGTACATTTCGAAAATGCATCAAATATCTGGTAGGCAGCTTAGTAGGAATAACACGGGGTAGCCAGAGAACTGCGCGAATGTACTATGCAATCGTTTCAGACCCATCCAAACCTCTCCAATAACAATTAAATGGAGAGGGGGACGTTACGCTAACAACATTAGATCCCACCTCGCCAGACCCAGTGGATGATCCACGAGAAAATGAGGATTCAACTACTGCTGATACTACAACTGTAGATACAATCATAGTTGACAGTAGAGTGCTTTGGTTGGGAAATGAGTTGCCCTAGGACTCAAAGGTACGTTTCATAGCTTTGTTAGCAAAAAATTTAGATGTCTTTGCTTGGGAGGCAGCTGATCTCTTGGGAGTAATCTCTTCAATTATAAGCTATGAATTATCTTTCAACCGTTAGGCCAAACCGGTACGACAGAAGTGCAGGTCTTTTTCATCAAAAACGTAGGCCGGTATATTGGCTGAATTAACCAAGCTGAGCTGGTTAGGGCATATCCAAAAGGCGAGGTACCCGGTGTGGATAGCTAACCCGGTTCTGGTAAAAAATAAAGTGGACAATGGAGAATGTGCGTGGACTTTACCGACTTAAATCAAGCATGCTCTAAGGATGCTTTCCCGTTACCAAAGATAGATCAGTTTTTCGATTCGGCCTCGGGTTGCGAATTTTTATCCTTTATTGATGCGTATTCGGGGTACAATTAGATCCGCATGCACCCGTCCAATCAGGAACAAACAGTTTTTCAAATTGAGCGGGGTCTCTATTGTTATACAGTTATGCCTTTTGTGTTGAAGAATGCATGATCGACATATCAACGATTAATAAATCACATGTTCCAGGATCATTTGAGATAACATTTAGAGGCGTACATTGAAGATATGATCGTTAAAACCTATGAAGAAGCGCATCACCTAAACACATTACAGGTCTTTTTCAATTTGTTACGCAAATTTAATCTCAAACTTAAGTCGGATAAGTGTTCGTTTTGTGTTTGTAGGGAAAGTTTTTGGGCTATGTGATAAGTCGACAAGGTATTGAGGAAGATCCCGTCCAACTAAATGCGATTTTGTAAATGGAACCACCAAAGAATGTTAGAGAAGTGCAATGTCTTACACGAAGGTTAGCAGCCCTTTCGAGGTTTATCTCCTGCACATTAGACACGAGTCACCATTTTTTTGAAGTGTTGCAGGGTGCTAAGAAGTTCTCCTAGACAGACGAGTGTGATAAAGCTTTCATCGAGCTCAAGCAATATATCACCTCCCCTGAGATTTTGTTTGCTCCCGCCCCCGAGGAGCCTCTAATTATCTACCTAGCGGTGTCATCATTTGCTGTTAGCTTGGCTCTCGTGCACGATTAGAATTGGATACAACGTCTAATATATTACACGAGCAAAACGCTAACAGATGCGGAGACAAGATATTTAAACCTCGAAAAACTATCTTTGAGTTTGGTTGTTGTAGCTCGACAAATGAGGCCATATTTCCAAGGGCATGTAATTATGGTACGAACAACAATCCCTTTACGAACATTGTTGCAGAAGCCAGATGTTTCTGGTAGACTCACCAAGTTGAGCATCGAGCTCGGTGAGTATGACATCCGTTTTGAGCTGCGCTTAGCTATAAAGGGGCAAGTGGTTGCTGATTTATTAGCAGAGTTCACCTCCTCCAGAGAAGAACATATTAACAAAAACGACAAACAAGCGATCGAATCCGACGAGTGGATCGTTGAGGTCGACTGTGCATCTTCCACGACAGATGGGGGCGCATGCATTATACTTCGGACTCCAAGTGGGGAGGAGATCAAACTTGTTGTATGTTTTAATTTCCCGGTAACAAATAACGCCGCAGAGTATGAGGCCGCCCTTTGTGGCATGAAGCTTGCTTTGATATGTGGAGCTCGAAGCATCAAAATCAGATCTGACTCTCAGTTTGCGGTTAATCAGGCGTAAGGTATCTATGATGTTAGAAAGGATGAAATCAAAGAATATTTTGTGATACTTGAGGAGTACGAGTCTAAATTCACCAATGTGTTCAATAAGCAAATCCCACAAAGGGATAATTCGGCAACCGATACTTTAGCTATAACCGCAGCATCGAGAGAGCATCCCATGATCTTACTCCAGTAGCTCCCCACGACAGAGCTCATACCAACAACTGCAAATATCAACTCAATCACTAATGATGGCGACTGGAGGACTCCATACTTTGAGTACTTGAACCATGGTACCTTGCCCACTAGTAAGAATGAAGCTCGCGCGTTGCAGATCAGAGCAGCTAAATATTGTGTCCTTGACAATACCCTGTATAGGAAAAGTTCAGCCCGACCTCTGCTCTGCTGCCTTGACCGCGTGGAAGCTAGTTTTCTATTGGCTGATCTAAATTCAGGAGAAGCAGGGGCTCATTGTGGAGATCGAGCATTGATTCGCCGTTTTCTCCTCGCTGGGTACTACTGGCCTGAGGTAGCAAATGATGAATAGGATCTTTTATTTCAATGTCACAAGTGTCAAGAGTATTCGAATACACATCATAGACCCAGCGAGCCTATGCAGAACATCCCCGTCCCATGTCCATTTGATAAATGGGGAATAAATCTGGTGGGTCATTTGCCAATAGCCACAGGAAAATGACAGTTCCTTATTATCGCAGTAGATTACTTTTCAAACTGGGTTGAGGCTAAATCCTTGTTCCGAAAGCGTGCCTATGAGGTATGTGATTTCATCAATAATCAAATTCTAACCCGTTATGGAATTCCACGGATTCTAATGGCAAATAACAACCCGCAATTCCAAAATTTAATTCTGACCAACTTTTGCAAACGATATGGGATTCTCCAGCACTTCTGCACCCCCTACTATCCTCAAGCAAACGGTCAGCTGAAAGTAACTAACAGGACACTACGCGAAGGACTTAAGAAAGAATTGGAGGGGGCTAAAGGTAAGTGGTCGGACAAATTGGCAGAGGTACTATGGGTGTACCGAACAAACCATGTTCCACAACAGGAGATACACCATTTGCTCTGGTATACCGAGCCATAGAATTGAGTATTAAGAAGATGAGGCAAACCTTGTAGCTAGATCAACTTCTCTGGATCTAGTAGAGAGCGAAATGATCAAGAAAGAGTCCAAGGAAAACACTATAAAAGTTCAATGAGGGGACGCTTCAACGCTCGTTTGAAGCCGCGCTCTTTCAAGGTAGGAGATTTAGTATTGTAAAAGGTGTTTCAAGGCTCCGGTAGTAGAACAGGTGGAAAACTAGGACCAAATTGGGAGGGCCCATATATAATTATTTTAGCAGGGCACTATGGTGCGTACAGACTGGCAGATCAAGATGGCCGAGCACTCAAGAATCCTTGGAATGTCAATCACCGAAAGTTGTATCGTCATAATATTTAAGTTGTATTGATGTGCTCTTTTCCGCCCTGATGGCGCGGAGAGGTTTTTTAATGAGGCATCTAAGAATAGATCTATGAAATTTTCAATATAAGTTATGCTTTCGCCAATATTTGTTTGTTGCAAGTTTCATCCTTACAACCAGCGAATGGGTCAATGATCTCGCCATTTTTGGCTGTGCAACGGACCATACTAAGTCTAGACTATATGTCTATAAAAACGAATGGGATAATTGCCCACGTCTACGGGCTACGTAACGGCCATACTGTGCCTATACTTTGTACTGGTTATATTAGCGAACTGGTAAAAAACTATGTCTGAACAGACTACGCAATAGGGTCTATGAGACCTTGCCGCGAATACGCTATTATGGCACAAGTTGTCTAAGCTACACAATGAGACCTACTGAGCTCGGGGTTGTAAGGATCTCCATAAATCTCAGCAAACACATACTCCACATTTGTTCCATAAACAGTTATAGTGCTAACTAATTCACAGAAGACAAATCATACATAAATTCAAACCATTCTTTAAATATAAAAAATAAAACAAAATATTGCAGGTAGTACGAAGTCTTCAAATCTTAAACACAACAGCAGGACAACTTATACAACAAAACAACCAAAGTAAGTTTTTATTACTTATCACTACCAGATGGCAGTAGCTCAGTGGGATCAACAGAAGCATTAGCTTATGCGGACGCTGGAGGTGCAGAGCTCGAGCTCGGTGCAGGGAATTTTGCTAGAGAGGCCAAAGATCCCACTTTCATACCAGGATTCAACGCTATTAATTCTGTTATAACCTTCTTGTTCTCTTAAGCTATCATCTCTGCAGCAACAGTAAACACTTGCGTCTCCCTCTCTACAACAGCTGCTTCCACTTTTGTTTGCCACTGCTGGCGCTCTCGTTCGAGCTGTGCACCTTCCTTCTCTAGCTGGTTGGTTAACTTGCTCACCTCATAATTTAAAGTTGCAATTCGCTCCGCTTGTTCATCCACCCTCTTGGCCTGACTAATACTCCTGTCCAACAAGTTTGAGCTTTGCGCGTACAGCTCATCATTCATTTTTACCAGGTTTTCATTTTGGTTTAACACCAACTTGTGGCTCTCAGACACTCATGTTAGCCTCTGGTCGCTGCATTTCACAATCTCTTATAAGGAGGCGACTATTTTCTCTAGTTTGGCTTTCGCATCGATGGCCTCATGCTTGGTGTTCTTGGCCGAAGTGTAAGCATGCCTTAAGCGAATGACCTCCGCAGTGTTGTGTTTAGCTGAGCAAAAAACCATGGCTTCTGCTTTCCATTTCTCCATGGTCGCCACTTTAGCAGGGGACATATTTCGATAGCCCAGCACGAAAGAGTTATGGTGCAGTTGTATATAAGCAAGAAATTTAAACTTATATCCTTAATCTTTAACTAAACATTTGTAGATTTTATGGTTCTTACCTCGATCGACAGCTCTACTTGTCTTTGCAAGATCTCAGGAATCGACATCTTGTCGTAATACGACAAGTCAGGGATCCTGCGAAGCTGCTTAAACATGTAGAAAGAGGGACGAAGAATGCTGATCTTTGGTGGTCGCTCTTCTACAGGCGCCTTCCGCTGGCCAGACTCAACTCCTTTGTCGCCATCCTTGTTCGTCTCATTAGCTTCTACTGAGGGTGGAATATTTTCCACGATGGAGCTGAGCACCAGCTGCTTTGTCTAGTCGGTAAGAGCTGGGGGCATAATTGACTTTTTCTGGGTCCTATTTTCATCATTTGCTTCATCCCCCACGAGGTCAATCAGCTCCTCAACAGCCCGCGAATTTTGTTCCCCATCAACTTGTGTTGCTGTTTGGTTGGGGGGACATGCTCTTTCCTTAGATATAGCTTCGGCACCGTCATCCTCTTCATCTTTCAGCTCTAGTCTCCTCGTGTTTAAGGGAACATCATCCACAATCACCTTTTGCCATTTATCCAGTGAACTAGAGTGGGTCTCCTCGTCATCCTATTCTCTTTCTGCTCGGACCTTGCTGGGCTGAGCAGCTTTAGGCACCTTAAGTGCTTCTTTTTCAGATTTCTTGACAATCTTCCCCTTGTTTTTGTGGCATGGTTTGCTTGCTCGCAAGAAGCAGGAGCAGAGGATGAATCCCCAGCTTCACCAACTTTTCGGATCACTTGAGATATTGCCAACCAGACGCTGATATTATTCTTCTCCTGGACCTTCTGCTCTAAAAGCGACATGATGCGATCCATTGTATCTTTTGAACCGTCTACCATTCTTACTTCTCCGTCTTCTATGATTCTGAGCTCAGGAATAGACCACAACCCTGATTTCAAGTAATTGTATCGTGCGAACAGTTGCTTATCATCTTGTTGTCAAGCTTCAAAAGCTAAACTACTAAATTTGATCAAAGATTTTACGTAGTTCAACGGTCTCCCTTCTTTCCACCAGCTTTGATTTGATAGTTCCCTTGAAAGAAAGAGAGATATAATATTATATTAATTTACAAGAGTTCGTGCAAATATTTATCTCATGCAAACTAACAGTACTTACAATTTTTCTTCCATTTTCTTTCTAGTTGAAGGTTTAAGGTGGGAGGGGGGGGGGCTATGTTTCCAGTTTCCCGACATAAAGACAGAGGAGTTCTTCTAGTTCTTATCATCAGAGGAAGGAAGTTCAATAATTTTATTAACCCCCTTTAAAATGGGTGTAAAAGAAAGGGGTTTTGGCCATTTTGGGTTACATCAGTACCGGATAACAAGTCCGTCAGGAATATTTCAGTGTTAAGCAGCGTGAGCTAAGCAATAACCTCCAGCCATTCGCACACATTTGAGTAGCACAGATGCCGAGCACACTAAAATAATCACGAATGAGTTTGGGCAGCGGTAATCTCAGCCCCCAATCAAATAGGGTAGTAAAGATGCTGGTCTCCGTTTCTTGTATATGATAGGGATGTTTGCCTATACTAGGAGCCTTAATAGTCATATCCTCAGGGATGCTACATCTGTCCCTGATGATGGCAACTCCATCGTCGTCTAAGTTAGTGTACTTAGGGGCTATTTGGGAGAAATAGCTTTCTAAATCGTTGATTTCTTCGTATAGGGGCTCTGTAATTTTATGGGCTTTAATCTTTGTTGCTCTTTTTTGTGCCATGGTTTTTCTACAAACTGCAATGAGGTAAGGATACGAATCAGAATGATTATAGCTGGCGAGGGTAAGCGATTCGATTTTGGGGAAAAACCTACTGATAGAAGTTACAAACCTAAAACCTAGGGTTCTCCTAAGCGTTCAATGAGAAGTGTTTATTTGATAAGAAATAAGTTACCTGAATAATGTTGAAGAAGATGATAACAAGCGCCTTGGTTAAAGATGGTGAGGGTTTACCAGCAAAGTTGATGCATAAGTTTTTTGAACTTGGTAATTTTTTCTAACAAAAGAATACATTATGAATTTAAATGACTATATACTTTCCAAATAAGTGTGTGACGTCATTAATTGTTTGAAAGTTGTGCCAAAAAACTGAATCGCCAGATGGTGTCTCCAAGAAACGGCGATGTCAGAACCGTTGTAGTTACATCAAACATACGTGTTAACAGAAGGATTAGCGAGACGATTCGAATCACCACGTAGATATGTGAGGAAATTAATTAGTATTGTATTTTAATTTACACGTTTACTAATATTTTTAATAAACTTATAAACTGGAAAGGAGCCTGATAAGGGTGGATTCCCACAAATAAGTACGAGCATGAGCAGGAGGACCGCGAACTTAGATTAGGACAAGCAATGAAGTAAAGGACGAGCTCTACAGCGTTAACGAGCTCAAAGACAAATCGAGCTCAAAAACAAATCGAGTTCGAAGGAAGATTGAGATGAGAGGAAGATCGAGCTCGAAAACATCAGGGGAAGAGTTGACCGACCAGATTAGGGACGCCATGAACATATGATCAAGATTGAGTGTGAACTCATTGAAGATAAGTTGAACGCATGATCAGTGAGCTCGAGCTCTGCAAACCAGATCAGATTTGTTCTTGTTTAAGGAGTGGCCCAGCTCGGCTTATAGCGTAGATCAGACTAAGCATTTTCTTACTTATTATATAACGCACGTTTTAACTCTTAAGTCAAACCGTTTTAATTACTTGTTCAATAATTATAGGTATAATGGTGTTAGTGGGGTAGTGGCGCTTTAAGCGCGAACATATGTACCTGCCCATTAACTTGTACATTATAGATAGGGGGAACCTATCTATGAATGAATGGATCTTTTTTGGATTATCTCTTTCTTGGCAAAAATATTAAAGACTTTACTGTGGTAGAACTTGTTATTCCTATAACATGTAACTCGATGCTCATTTTAGATTATTGATGGGCTTTGGGGGATTGATCATTTTGACCTTGCTTTATATTTTATTTGGTTCATCAGATTTTAGATACTCCTATGGAATCTCCCATCTAAAATCCTTATGAGCCTATCTATAGGCTCATAGAGCTTCGATTTCTTCTCGTAACTGATTACGATCCTCTTGCATAAAAAGTTTTTTTTTCAACATCATTATTCACATATGGCGTATGTACATGCTCCTCTTCAACCCTAACCTCTTCATTTTAAGAGAGGGGGTGTATTTGCATATCACGATCCATACCCAAAGAAATTCTAAGGTTAATTGCTTAGTTAGGTTTTGGATATCGCTATCCGGGTACCTTACTCTACTGCTCATATTGTGGTCGCCAATCTAGTGAGGATAAAACTTAGTTGGAGGGTATTTAGGTAATTGGTGAGGTGATGTAGTAAATTTAGGATTGAAGGTCGAAAAATAATTGAGCCACTATATTTAATGCTTAGAAAGATAAAGTTTTAACTCACTTGAATGTTGTTTTTTGGATCTTTATTGTATAACTTTAGGTGAATGAGTTAACCAGGTTGGGTCATGTATATGGGCCAAAAACCATTAGCCTCCAAGCCCATTAACCATTAATTATACACACTTAATAAGTAAAAATACAACTAACACATACCTGAATCAAAAGGTAAACAACTAACACACATCTGAGTTAGTATGATTTTTATTTGGGGTCTAAATTACCCCCTCGAATAACTTCGACCATCTAGTTTTCTACTGCACTCAAAAAAATATGACCTTATCAATGATAAGAATATATTGTACGTTCTTATCTACTTCATTTGGGGACAATCTTATTGAGTATGCAATGCATCTTCTTAATAAGTTACACTCAAAGAAATCCGACCCTATCATGATAAGAATATATTGTACACGTTTGTACGCTCTTATCTACTTCATTGAAGATAAAGTTAATGAGTATATAATGCATCTTCTTATTAAGTTACACATTAAAGCAACAACTAAGCAATAATATGAGGATTTACATGTAAAAAATAGTTTAAATTACTTAGACATTTGGAAATATCTAGCTTAAAAACCTCATATAAGCCTAGTGAAGATAAACAAGAATCTAAGATAGTGAGATACTACTTTATACATAAATCACCTCTTTAGGCCAAGAACCACTGCCTACTTTACAAATCATAAAGATTAATAACTAAACATTCAAGTGGAGGGAGAAAGCTTTTTCGACAAGTAGAGGGATCCAATCCTTATAGATACATTGTAAAACTAAACATATAATGTTTTTCCTTCTGAAGACTTTAGTTTAAAAGATAGATATTACTTTGACTTATGAGGAATTTAGTTTAAAATGAAAATAAACAGGTAAAAAATATAATGTAAACTCATGAAGACTCTTACCGGTCTCGACACCATATTTCTTCTTGAGGGGATCATCCATTTTGATTGGTAGAGAATGATTAGTTACAGAAAGCATCATCTTCAATTCTTTTAATAAATTGGATCGTTGAAGCCATGAAAACTAGAGAGTCAATAGTTTCACCCACGACTATTCATCTTTTTCTTTATCGTCCTCCTCTTTCGAGATATTGGCCCCATGTCCCCAAATAGGAAGCGGAGACCTATTACACGATGAGTATAAATTGATAGTAACAAATGATGAGTATAAATTGATTCAAAATAATTCAATTTTGGATATAGTCCTATTACGCGAGGTAAATAAATTAATTAGTTGCATATTAATATTTAAAACCATATGTGACTCAAATGGTAACATGAAAGATATAAAACACAACTTATAGTGGAAGAATAGACTATACGTAAATGTATTAAACATATGAAAATACTACTTTAATACACACAATTATATAAGGGAGAGAATGTATTTACCTAATATTTAGATTGGATCATCCATATATTAATTTGATATATCCCGACAACTCAAGTTATAAAGTATTATGATTTATGAGCTTAATATGTTAGGGTCTCTGGGCACGATGGTTTGAAGTTATTAGTTATTAGGCCGGGACTATGTGACTTATGAATGTTATAACCATAAAGATTATATAAGCTAAATGATTAATTTTACTATTCTTTATCGTACATGCTGATTAAGAAAGAGAAAAACAGGAATTGTTCTTCTCTATCAAGTCTCTTGAGTTTTCCGGGTTTTAATATTCCACCAGAAAAGCTATATATTTTTTTATTTATTCATGTAATTTGACTTATATTACTAACTGCATGTTACTCAAAATTTAACATCGTATTTAAGATGTCGGACAACCAAAAATATCAAGACCATTTGATTAATAAAGACAATAAATTATCCAATTATTCTTATCTTGATTAGCTTCAAATTTAACTTAACATTTTCATTAAGGGTGGCTACCTCCGTTATATTAGGTTGTTGAGTAGTTATTGCACTAAGTTCTTATTCAATTTATTTTTTCTTAATTTTACAAATATGTTGCTATTTTTGTTATATAAATTTACAATACTTAAAAATTAATCATTTTATTACTTTATATGATGATTTAACTTTATTCCGAGAATAATATTTTAACATAATTACAACAAATTTTATAAATGCAAGTTGTTATAGTGAAATATTTATAAGAAATATTGTCATAATAGTTTGTACAATAATTTAGCTGTTAAATTGTTTCAACTATAGTCGCAGCCAAACGTCAAAACGCTTTTAGTTGTTAGGTTGTTATAATCGCAGTCATACCTAAATGTTAAATTGTATTTAATTTTTATTTTCTTCTAAATAGATTCATAACTAAATGCGAAGACAAATTTATCGTTTAGATTATTCTGACATGACCAAAATAAGTATTAACTAACTGTTTATAAAGATTTATTTATTATGTTTATTTAACTAGACTAACAACCAGCTGTTTATAAATATTTAGTTATATTTGTCTAGCTTAAGTATCAGCTAAATCTTTTGTTTTATAGCTGTTTAATCATTTTTTTAAATTTTGTTTTATTTATTTATAAAATGATTTAATTATTTACAAAGATGAATGACAACTAAATGTTTACAAAGAATAATAGCAACTCAATATTTAATAATTTTTTGTTAGAATGGTTAACATGGTTACAACTATATCTTTCTAAATGTTTGACCACTATATCCAAATATTTATATGGAATGTTATTCTATTAGTTTGTACAATGATTTAGTTCTTGGGGTTTTCTAACTATTGTCACAACTTAATATCAAAACCTATTTATCTATTAGGTGTTCTTGTGGCCACAAATAAATGTCAAAACATAATTTAAACTCTTACTTTGTTATAACATAGTCATAGTTAAATGTCAAGACATATTTATTTGTTAAATTATTTTAATATGATTAAAAAAAATAAAACTAAGTGTTTATAAGGAATTTTTTGTATGTGTTTGTTTAAGTGGACTAACAGCCAAACGTTCTTTATAAATATCTAGTCGTTATATTAGGTATAATTAGAGTAACAAAAAGATGTTTATATATATTTAGCCGTTATATTGGTCTAGTTTGAGTACCAACTAAGTGTTTTGTTTTATAACTTTTTGATATTTGTAAATATATATTTTTTGTATGTTTTTAGAGGAATATGAATTCATCTATAAGGACCACTTTTAAAGTTCGATTGATTTTTTTTTTGATTACATATATTTTTATATTTTTCAATTGTATTTGTGATTATATCTTAGATAGAGATCTTTTTTGGATATGATGTATTTGAAATTATCTTATTATTTAAGGTTATAATATTTTTACTAGTGAATCAATTATATTGTGCTAGTATGCTTGTAATGGTTAACCAACCTATATGCAACACTAAAATGGTTTTTTTGTTTAAATAGCACAAGTTTGTGTGTTAGTGAAGCTTCTTGTATGATAGCTTTTGATGCATACAGTGATATTGATACAGAGTAAAAGCAGAGAAGTCAATATAGGGAAACCCTAATTTTCTTTATCAAAATTAAATTTCCTTACAGCGTAAACAAAGTGTTTAAATAAGGGTTCGAATGAAAACCCTAATACGAAAATACTAAAAATGCCCTAAAGTAATAAAAATTCGAAATAAAATAGTATACGACTCCGAATGCCCAAAACTGTCAATTCGCTACATTCTTCGGGTGATCGACTGTCTTCATAAATTCTAGCGCTAATATGTCTGCATTATCCCCTCCGTGGTAGAGAAGATTCGCCCTCAAATCTGAACCAGTCTCCTCGTCTAAAGAGTCACCTGCATAAGGAATCAGATGCTTAACATTAAAGACATCAGATGTACGAACATGGCTAGGCAAGCGCAGCCGATAAGCATTCGGGTTGATCCTCTCCACAATCTCCACAGGGCCAATCTTCCGGGCGGCCAGTTTGTTGTAGTCACCGGCAGGGTACCGAGCCTTAGTTAGAACTGCCCACACATAGTCACCAACTTCGAACTGTACAGGACGGCGATGAGAATCCGCATGAGATTTATACTTGGTGGTGCTCAAGACAAGCTGATCGTATGTCTTCTGGTGGGTTTGGCGAATCTGCGATACAAGCTCCTCAGCAGTTGTGTGAACACGAATTTTACTGGGCAGGACAAGCAAGTCCACAGGACCCCGGGGCACAACACCACACACCACCTGGAAAGGACAAAGACCCGTCGAGCTGTTAAGGGCATGGTTGTGGGCAAACTCTGCCTGCGGTAGGCGCTGATCCCACGTCTTCGGGTGATCTCCCACCAGGCTGCGCAACAAGTTACCGAGGGAACGGTTAACCACCTCTGTCTGACCATCAGTCTGGGGGTGGTAGGCACTACTGAAACTTAGCTGCGTATTCACCATGCGCCATAAGCTGTGCCATAAATGACTCACAAACCTGGTGTCACGGTCCGAAACAATGGCACTAGGGAGGCCATAAATGCGATAAATCTCTCGAAAGAAAAGCTGCACGACACACACTGCATCAGATGTCTTTTTACATGGGATGAAGTGTACCATCTTAGAAAAACGATCAACCACAACAAAAATAGACTCGAATCCACGCTGAGTCCGGAGTAATCCAAGAACAAAATCCATACAGATGTCGGTCCAGGGCTGAGTAGGAATTGACAACGACAAATAAAGACCCGCATTGGTTGATGTTTCCTTGGCAACTGACAAACTAGACAACGGGAGACATAACGACAAACTTCCCTACGCATCGAAGGAAAAAAATATGATGCAAACATCAACTGGTATGTCCTATCACGGCCCACATTAACCCTCGGCATGCAGCTCCTTGATCAACTGAAGACGCAGGCTACAGTTAGGGATACACAACTGTACCCCGCGAAAGAGAAATCCATCCTCCATTAAGAAATCAGATTGTGTCCCCTGCTGAATCAATTCAATAACCCGAGAGAAGAACGAGTCAGTAGAATAAAGGTCAACAAAAGAAACAAAGCCACAAACCTGAACTCGCATTTCAGTTAGCAAATTGTGATGACGGCTCAGAGCATTAACAACCCGATTCTTAATACTGGCCTTGTGCTTGATGACAAAAGTGAACTGCTGCAAGTAAGTTATCCAAGAAGCGTGTCTATGAGAGACCTTGTCCAGGCTGCCAAGATACTTCAAAGAGTCATGATCAGTATATAGCACAAATTCACGCTGAAACAAATAATGACGCCAATGCTTGATAGCCTGAACCACAGCATAAAATTCAATGTCATATGTACTAAATCACAGCTTAGTACTCACCAGTTTCTCACTGAAGAAAGCTACAAGACGCCCTGACTGGGAAAGAACTGCCCTAATACCAAATTTAGACACATAACAATGGAGCTAAAATGGCTGGGAAAAGTCGGGTAGCACCAGAATAGGTGCAGTGGTGAGACGCCGTTTAATCTCTGCAAACGCCGCATCAACATCCTCAGACCATTCAAATTTTTTGCCCTTCATGCAGTCCGTAATCGGGGCCATAACACTACTAAAATACGGAATGAAACGCCGATAAAAAGAAGCTAAACAATGAAACTACGAACCTCGGTGATGGAAGTAGGCCGAGGCCACTGGTTCACTGCAGCAACTTTACTCGGATCAGCTCGTAACCCTTCAACAGAGACAATATACCACAAAAATTGGACAAATAGGGACATAAACGAGCATTTGGCAGCAACACCATAAAATTTGTCCCGACGTAGCACCAATAACACCTCACGTAAGTGGGACAAGTGCATAGAAGGGTTAGCGCTATAGATCAGAATAGCATCGAAGTAAACAACAATAAATTTACCGATGAAAGGCCTCAATGCCTGATTCATGACATGCATGAAAGTGTTCGTCGCGTTAGACAGACCAAACGGCATCACCAGCCACTCGAACAGTCCATCACGCGTCTTAAACGCCGTCTTCCACTCCTCACCAGGACGAAACCGAATCTGATAGTAACCACTCTTCAAATCAATCTTGCTGAACACAGAAGCACCACCTAATTGGTCTAAAAGATCATCCAGACGATGTATAGGAAACCTGTACCAAAAAGTGATCTTGTTAATAGCTCGGCTATCCACACACATACGGCAGGAACCATCTTTCTTCGATGTCAGCAACGCCGGAACTGCACATGGACTGAGACTTTCTCGAACATGCCTCTTCTCTAACAAATCCTCCACCTGTCGACGTAATTCCTCATGCTCCTTCGGGCTCATGCGATAGTGAGACCGATTTGGAAGAGCAGAATATCCCTCAGAGGAGGTAACTCGGGGGGGGGGGGGGGGGGGGGGCAAAGTCTCAGGAAACACATTTGCAAACTCCTACAAAAGAGACTGAACTGCAGGGCTAGGGTCCGCACGAGAATGAGTCACAACAGGATCACAAATCAACAAGAAGACCACACCAGCTTCTTCCATGGCCGCCTGAAAAGGAGCACGGGACAGCAAGGTCGTTGTGGAAGGACTAGAGCCAATGCTGAGGGGCCGAAGCTTTGGCGGCACTAGAAAAATCTTCTTACCCCGAAAAAAGAATGAATAAGTATTCGCACGACCATCATGCACAACAGACAAATCATACTGCCAATTGCGGCCAAGCAATAAGTGATAAGCGTCCATAGGCACTGCATCACAAAAAACCTAATCCCGGTATGTCTGCCCCACAGAAAATGATACAAGCACATGTTTAGACACAGTGATATCAGTATTTACTCAGCCAGGCCAGCTTGTATGGCTTGGGGTGCGACTCTGATTTCAGCCCGAGCTTCGAAATCGTTGTTTCGAAAATTACATTCTTACAGCTACCAGCATCAATAATGAAGGTGCACATCTTACCGCCAATCGTACAAGTGGACTGAAACACATTATTCAGTCAATATGATCAGGAACACGAGGGGAAAGAAAAGTGCGCCGTGCCATCAAAACTGCACCAACATCACCAGTCACAACCTCCTCCGCGACCTTAGTCACATCATCATCACATGTATCAAACTTCAGGAGACCATCAGGAACAATGGGGGCCGGTTCAAACGCCTCATGAGAGAAAAGACCCCTAGCACCCGTAACATTCAGACACTCTACCTGACGATGCCCTAACTCACCACAGCCAAAGCAACGCAACTTACCAGCAGAACGGCTGGTCGCACCGCCCCTAGGTGGGGCATGATCAGGGGTTGGACATGGAACTGGTGCGGGCGATGAAGTCCCTGTAGGAGCACCAGTCCGTACGCCAATCTGGGTCCGTCGAGCCAACTGTTTCTCTGCTTGGAGGGCACACCGATGAGCTTCCGAAACAGACAACGGGTCGAACATGTTCAACACATCATGGAGTTGAGGGTGCAACCCCCCAATATAGCGGGATACCCGCTGATGTGTTGACTCGTTCATATATGTACCAGCAAGCAACTGAAAGAACACCTCCGTATACTCGTCCACAGAGTGTGGCCCCTGACAAAGATTCTAGAAACGCTGGAACAATTCTCCCAACTACGTACTTGCTCCTTGCCTTCACGTGCACGGATCCTTTTCACTTGCTGCCACCAAGCTTGTGCCCTTCCACACAGGTAGATGGTAACCAAAGCTACCCGGCTCTCCTCAGGAACTTCCTTGAAGTCCAACACCTCCTCAACCTGGGATAACCAATCAACAAACTCCTCCGCCTGAAGGCCACCATCAAAGTCAGGAATGTTGACCTTAAATCCAAGCTCCCAGCGGCTGTCTTGATAATCATTACTTTCTTACCTTTCTCCAAAAGGGTTATCGGGACGTTCAGCCTCCACACCGGGTTACCTGGTAGTAAGTTCAGCCATGTGACGGGTAAGATACTCAACCTGACGGCGCAGGTCAGCATTCGCGCGATCTCCAAAATCACTCGCATCTCTTTCACCAGCAACGCCGCTACGACCTCCGGGTCTTCCTCGCACCATCTCGCGGGACTGCCTGTGTCTGATACCAATATGATACAAAGTAAACGCATAGAAGCCGATATAGAGAAACCCTAATTTTCTTTATCAAAATTAAACTCCCTTACAGCGTAAAAAAAGTCTGTTTAAATAAGGGTTCGAATGAAAACCCTAATACGAAAATACCAAAAATGCTCTAAAGTAATAAAAATTCGAAATAAGGTGTTGTGGGACAAAATCAGACACCGGGAGCTCCGAAACTGTCAATTCACTGCATTCTTTGGGTGATTGCCTGTCTTCATAAATTCTAGCGCTAATCTGTCTGCATCAAATACCAACTCTATATGAGTTGGTAATGTTATACATGAAGTTTTCATTAGTTACCTAAGATATAAAGATGAGGATCTTGCTTGTTCGGGTTGGCAAACTGTATAATTGGTGTTGGAAACATATTTTTGATGGTCTCTTAGAGTGTCGTCATATTGTTTTTTATGTTTATTGATGAAGGTGGATTTGTTTTGTGTATGTTCGTAAGTGTAAAGAAAATATTATTGATATGTGTAAATTGAAAGTTAGTACATATTTTAATTGGAATATGCATGGTGTTGATGAGGCGTCTAATTGTTATATCTACGTCATAAAGTATTTAGATCATCACACATGTGATTATATTTTTAAGTCAACTGATATAATGACGATGCTTATAATGATTTTAAGTCAAAATATTTTACAACTTCTTTATGTATTATTGATATTTTAAAGGTTAGATATGGATCTTTGATTACTTACATATTGACTATAGATTATATAAATAAAGTTAGAAATGAAGTTTGTAAGGATTTTGCATTTCCTTATAGTTATTTAAATAAGTACTTTGATTATATTAAATATTTTGACCACGGATGTCAATTAGTTTTAGAGTTTGATCCGAGAAACAAAAGATTTTGCGATATTTTGTTGGGTGTGGTTCTTGTTTCCGAGTTTTTCAATATTATCGTCATGTGTTGTTTTGGATGATATCTATTTACAAATAAAATATAAAGGTCAATCACTTGCTGCAACTTCGAAATATACGAATCATGATATGTTTACATTATTTCAAATAACTAAATTATTGTAAAGTTAATGCTTATTTTTGAAAGCTAAACTGAAGTTTTTTCTTGTCTAACATGTAATTTAATGTTTTATCTAATAACTAAATGTGTTAAATACTAATTTTGAAAACTAAATGTTTGGTTTATCATATGAATGCCTAAACAAACGACTAAATATATAATATGATAACTAAAGATCCAAGTTTCACTAGATATAATTGTAACTAATGCTTAAAAGATACAACCAACCTCTATTTACTTATTCTTAGACTTTATAGATTAGGGTTAGGTTAGGGGCAGATCAAGAACTAAAACTAACAACCCAAAATAATGATTGTTTTTAACCAAAAATAAATATTTGAGCATTACATAGTAAAGTATACTAATGTTTCAATTATAAGATAAACTCTTTTTTATCTCATCTTCATCATTTGGATGATACTTAAAAACGTGAGTCCTTTTTCTAGGATCCAACTCCAAATATCCTTTCTTTTTAAATATTTTATTTGTAGATCATGGATCACTTGATGAAATAGTAGAAGTAAGTTCTTCGAATGGTCCTTGAGTTGATTCATTTTCAATAATAGAAGTATTAAACTCCGGAAATCTAAGGATAGGCATACAAAACTTTCCCAACATTCTAGTAAAGAAATCAAACTAAACACTGGACAAACAAAAGAAAATTCACTACTGATATGATAAAAAACCTAAAATTAGTAATCGAATCATTTCAAAACTTAAGTCAAATTACTCCAAAATATATTTTATTATTTAAACTTAATCATATTATAACATCTTGTTATTTTATTATAATTATTTAATTGGTATACTTGGTATAAATTTTTATTACTTAAATACAGTTAATAAATTACTTAAATATGATTAATAAACTTATATAAATCATTCATGTACAAATTTCTTATATAAATATAGTTATTTAATTAGTAAATTATATATAAAAATTTATTACTTAAATACAATTAATAAATTACATAAATATGATTAATAAACTTGTATAAATCATCGAGGTATAAAATTTATAAAAGAAAAGAAAATAAGCAATTATATGTGTAACTATTCAACTATTAATAAATCGTCTAAATATAATTAATAAGCTTATATAAATCATTCATGTACAAAATTTATAAATAAATAAATACATAATTACATGTTTAGCTATTCAACCTTTCTCTCAAAGGCATGTTCGTCATGGTCAACTTTTAGGTTAATTCAAATACTATATAGTACATAGAAGCCTCCACTTACCACTTAATACAATAAATTTAATAAGATCTGGGCATTTGAATGAGAGGAAAAAAGGGAGTTGAATGCAAAAAAAACAGAGGAAATAGTAGAATTGGGGCGAGAAAAAAGATTTGTGATTGAATCAAGTTGAAGAACAAAGAACTATAAAAGAGTAAAATATAAATATTTTTGGGGTTATGAGGTTTGAACTCATGAGCTAAAGTATAAGGGGAACTATAAAAAAAGAAAAATATAAAAAAATTTGAGTTTATGAGGTTTGAACTCGTAAAACACTTTACCAATATACTAAAATTCTTTTTTTCATTTAGGGTATGCCATGACATACTTGGCTAACATCTAAATCCGCTCCTGGGTTAGGTTGAGTATGTGGAGCCCATTTAATCCTAGAATTTCATAAAAAATTAAAAAGTTTCTTTCTTTATGTCTCGTTATTGACGTGTCCAAAAAATATATGTTATGGTTTCAACCGAATAGTAAGGCCCCCGAACTCTGAGTTGAAAATGGATCTACCTTAGGAGTTCGGTGCGCATGCGGATTTAATTTATTACGTTTTTTTAAAAAGTTTTTAAACTTTAAAACCAGTCTTTAAAGATTTTTATTTGAGATGATATGTACGCCATACTGCTCTTTCCATATGTCGGGCCCAGGTACCTAAAATCAAACTATCATTTATCCGGATAGCTCGGTTAGATACTGACCCTGCTTATGCCTTATTAAAAAACCTTTGGCAACCAAAATTCCTCTTGAAGAAAAAATCACAATTTTATAAAAAATAGAGAGTATAAAATAAGTAGCAGAATGTTAGATTAACTGACACGTTTTTCTAAAATGAAAGACGTTGTTGGTAATTTTTCTTAAGTTGGTAGTTTCCTTAATAATTCAAAATGAAAACAAAAAGAATACTATTATCAACAAATAAAATTTTAAAAAAGAGAGTCATACCATAATTTCAGGATTTATCTGCACCCACGAAAGAAAGTGAATCATGAATTGATGCTTTGATGAAAAATAGAGTTTTCTTCGAGAATCAAAACAAAGAATGACATTTATGATTGACGACTAGTAATATCATATTTGATATGTGTCTCTCGTGCAACATTATGGTCTGTTTTGTCTATATTGTTTTGCTGATTTCGCTACTTGTTGGATTATTGACACTTGTACGATCAATATAAAATATATTTATATTATTGATCACTTCCAGAAATATTTAAGGAATATATTCGGTAATCGGTCTAGAATATTTTGGAGGGAGTGATCAGATTTCTAGAGCGAGAAAATAAGTCAAGTATCTTAGAGAGAGAAACTATGAAAAATAAAAAACAAGATAATAAATAGTACACCTATTTTTAGTAGAGGTAGTTACCCACTCGACCCACATAAATGGTTTAATTAGATATTTCACCCTAAAATTCTACTAAGTACACACATATTTATTCATTATTAAATTACATACCCTCCATGTTTCTCTTATACTAAAATAAAAGTTACACATTAAATATAAGTTATTATATTACATTAGACCAATATGTGGGTCAGATAAATCATACCCTTATCAGTAATCCCTCTAATCCATGCGGAGAAATCTGAGGGAGGATTAGATCAAATGCATCTTCAGTTTTAGATGTAATGTGTATTTCTGACCTCATAAATTGTACACTACATGGTGTCACCTCTTTGACATATTTCGAGAGTTGTCAATACCCTTACATTGCCCATCAAGTAATCGTTGAGCTCCTAAGATTTCTCTTATAAATTCTAAACCTCTCTCTTATAAACCAGTAGTTGCTAACTCTAGAGATAGAGAGAGAGAGAGCTTTATTTATCCCTCCACCGTGAAACCTAGATTCCAATCACACTTTGCCAGAAAACACCGCCCGGTCCAAGTTGTTTTCTTATTTCATCCCTGATAAACATTCGCATTCCACTCATATTGTTCAAAAAATATTATTCCAAACCATTTCATTTTCTTATGTCGCTACCCTTCGTATATGTTTGGGATAAAAAAACACTTGGGATTGGTTAACAAATACTCAAAGGGCCGAGGATATAAGAGCTTCTAGGATAGTGCTCGACCAACCCCTACAAGTTGTTCTTCCCACAATTTATATACCATGAATCCGAAAGATTGATCTAAAATATGTAACCGACAATCCTAGTTTCTTGTGATGGATGAGACTAACGACAACCCTCTTCACAAATCATCATCTATAAAAAGAGATATCATTCGTTTGAATTGAAAATAGAAGAATACAAAGGTTAATGCTGAACTTCCCCCAAATAAAAAAACTGAAATCGAAGAGGATTTAAAGATATTCCCTTTAAAACATAATATCCCTCCATCAGAGTCTTCTATTCCAAAAGGCACAAAAATAATTATGCACAAAAATCTACCTCAATTACTTCATGAATCTTCTGAGGAGACTAAAGTTCACGAGTTAAGAGTTAGTGACTCTACTGAAGTAGCTGATAATGCTAAAGTGTAAATTATCAATGACACAACTAAGGTCGAATATTTTGGAGAAGCTTCAAAGAGAAACCCGAAGCCTACGAAAGAAAAGCCGAAATAAGTTGTTACCCTTTTCTCCAAGATAGTTGTAATTCTTGGGGAAAATCTAAAACAAATGTTTCTTGAATATCTTATAACACTTAATAAATTTCAATACGAATACTTCCCAGAATCTAATGCACCAACAGTTTGAAGGAAATGAGGGATTCATGATTCAGTCATAATTCAACTTCCCAAAAATGTGAGACATCATTATCCCACGGGAAAGAAGAATTGGTTGTGTATCCAGGGATATTAAAATGCGTTATACAGTTTCCCTTGGATATTAAATTTGGTCCAAGTCAGGTCAGTCCTAATCTCTGGTTTACTCTACTATTCTGCATCATGTCTTCTAGGCTATCTAACATTGAGCTCACAATGGAACAATTTATAGCAAAGATTGTAATGTCCCTTCTACTACATCATTTTGGGGAACATCTTCAAAGTGGTTGACAATCTCTTGAGGCAGAACAAATATGGAAACAAAGATTCTTTTTCATTAATGGTGCTACAAAAATAGGAAAGAGATTTCGACAGACAACCCTAAAAAGTTGTTCGTAAAAAGGAAGAGTACAAGTAAGCTTAACTATTTTCAAAGTTTTTTTTATAAACTATTACCCATCTAATTCAATTATTTCATGCAAAAATCACTTAATGTTTCCAAGATATATGTCGCTGCCGAGGATACTTTTTTACGACTGAGTCAATGGGCTAAAAAATAATGGTTAAACGAATTATACCAATACTTCGACCCACTAAAACAGGTTCAAAGTAACTTATGGAGAATTTCTCCTAAGATCGTTCTTTTACCAGAGAAGCTAATGGATCCTCCTGATCTAGCAAACTTTTTGAAGTGATTAGATACTCTAGACGCTCGAGTTGTCCTTCCAGCTAGGAATATGGCTCTTAGCCATAAGTTCAAGAGGAAACCCAAAGTTGAACCATCCAAGAAGAAAAACCAAAAGATTAGTACAAAACTGAAAATGTAAGAAACAAATGGATGAAACAGTCATTTCTCAGACTGATATTTATGTCTAAGAAACTATAGTTGTTGATGTTGTTCGGAGGAAGAAAAATATTGCTTCGAAAAAGAAGAAATCTTGTGATGTTGATAAAAGCACAAGTGATTTTTATGTTGTAACTATTCCTCCCCTAATCTTGCTCCAGCTCTCTTAGACGATGGTGAAGAGAAATAAAACATTCATCCTTTTAAAGCTAACTCATCCATACCTCAAGAAGAAAATCCTCATTAAACTAGCCAGCTTCCTCCATAAACTAAAATACCACACTCGTCAATTAACAACACATAAAGATATTTCTCCCACGAAGCAACATTCTTATTGATTTCAGCATATGAGTTTTCCCTGAACCTTCATAATATAGTTCTCACTCTGGCTGAGTTCAAAAGAAATGCAAGAAAATTAGAGACAGACGCTAAAAACTTTGCGGAGGAGGCCAAATACTTTTGGGAAAACAGATGATGTTGTAGCTAAACAATTCAGTGAACTTCAAAAGTAATCACTGCAAAAAAAATGGGTTGAGTCTGCTAAAACTGAACTTTTCAAACAATATCATGCCTTCAGAAAAGATAAAGCAGAATTTCACAAAGTTATGATAAAAACGAAGATGGAGATGGTCAAGAAATACAAATAATATCTTAAATTCGAGGAGTCAAATTTTGATGCACTCGAAAAATTATACAAAAAGAGTGAAACAACCAAAACAAAGGCTACGTAGAGAAAACATGAAAAAAGATGTTAAAATCTCTTTGATCCTTGATTTTTATAACAAGTTTCTGAAGCTCAATTAAAATGATTACTGGTATATGGTCCGTTGGGATCAACGTTCTTTAGATATCCTCAAGATCACTTCTAATAAATCCGAAGACACTGAAGAGAATGAAGAATCCAAAGAGTCCAAAATGAATATTCTGACTTTTCAAAAGAAAAAGACTTGGAAAATGACAGTTCTTCTAATAATTATTCAAAAGGTTCTGTATATAAAAATACCAATCAAGGATGAATATATGTTCTTAGTGTGTTTTAACTTATGTTATCCTTGTATTTTGAATATCATATTTTGTATGTAACCGAAGTACTTCACAATTCCAATCGGATATTTAAGTGTCACTAGAATAATCTTAAACTTTTATTATTCAACACTCAGTTACTACATAATTTTTTTATTTGACGTTAAGCACCATATGGCTGTCACTCATGTAAAATTAGTCACCATATAAATATGTTAACAATAAAAATCTTATTTATCCACCACATAAATTGTCATATATTTATAACGAGTCACAAAACAAATTGTCACCCACTTCTGATTAGTTATCATATAAGTTTACATTAGACACCCAATTATAGTTTCTCGCATTCGGTTTCGTCAAATCGAGGATGATCAGTCCTTGTCTGAATCCCAAAAGGTTTTTATATATTATTTTAAAACTCAGTATCTAATATGAAAAAATGATACCACAATACAATCAGAACTTTCTATACTTGAAGAAAAATAAGAAATGGCTAAAATAATATGTATATATACCAGCCGGCTATGAAGACACCTCATTAAAACCTTCATGCGCCACCAGGAGAGGAGAGAGTGTGTCACCGGTCATTACACTTATAACTAAAATATTTCTTGATTCGCAGTCTTCCAAACGCTACGTCTCAGACTTTATTTTTACAACTATTGAATATGGCCCTTCCCAATTTGGTCATACCAAGCCTTTTCTCTTTAGTATGTACTAAAATATTTTTTAAAACCTTATCACCCACTTTAAATTCTCTGCATTGGACTCTAGATGTATATATAATCCTTATTAAGGTTTGATAGTGGAGTGAATTTAGATTTGCTTTCATTCGTCTCTCCTCAATCAAGTCAAGTTCTGCCCTTCTTGCTTCATCGTTATCAGCCTCGAAGTAATTAAGTAACCTACAAGATGGAAGAGTAGATTTTGTCGGATTCACTATATCGATCAAGTATACCAAGTTAAAGGGTAATTAATAAGTTTACACTCTAGGTATCCTCCTGGTAAACCAATAGCACCTCATGAAGGTAGCTTGACCATTTACCAGCTGCTCTTTCTAGATTCTTTTTTAGACAATACATAATGGTTTTATTGGTCACCTCCACTTGCCCATTTTATGAGGATAGATAGGCATAAAAAATAATGGTGAATTCATCTTGAAAAACATAAAGCTTTGATCTCTTTGTTATCAAATTATGGACCATTATCAGTATTCTCGGAACTTCAAACCTATAACAAATGTTAGACAAAATAAAAATGATGACATCTTTTGCTTTGGTTCGAGACAAAGGCTCACCTTCCACCCATTTCAAAAAAAAATCAACTGCAACAAGAATAGTTTGGCATCCTTCAGAAGCCGTTGGTATAAGACCAACCAAATCGAGCCCCCATCTATAAAACGCTAATTCCTCACAAATAGTCTCAAGTGATACTGCTGTAATGTGTATTATATTAGCAAATATTTGACAAATATCACATCTCTGAACTAAGTCCTTAGCATCCATCATGATAGTTGGCCAATAATATCCTACCAAAAGTATATGCATGGTCAAAGTTTTGAATCCATAATGAGCGGAACCTTCCCCATCACAGAATTCAGACAAAACTATTTGAGATTCATTCTTTCCAAGACACCGTAACAATGGCAGACTTATAGACCTTTTGTATAAAATATATGCAAGAACTGTAAACCCGTTTGACTTAAATTTCAATTTTCAGCCATCGCGTTATCATTTAGTAATATTTCATCAACCAATAATTTGTTAAGGTCATACCTCTAATCTCTCCTCCTCCTCTGAAATTTGGAAAACTTTCTCGAAATAGTAACATTGTTCGAATCTCACAATTACTAATGAGATTTCTTATGCTAGAATCCACAAATACCCCTCAGAGTATATGACTGTTTCCAAAGAATCAAAGATGGAATTTTGACCCATATGCACATCCCATATTTAACATTTTCAAACAATACTTCCAGTCCTTTAGTACTTTCAAATACTTCACCAACTGATACTTTATTGCCTCGGATTATCCAGATGTATACTTTACCAAGAGTTATGAATCACTCACCAATACTCTTTCAGTTCCTCTAATTTTTGCAAGTCCAAATCATGCTAAAGCAGCTTCATATTATGGCTCATTGTTTGACGCTTTAGAGACAAAACGTATCGCTTGATACAAATTCTCTCTCGTCGGAGCTACTAGCTGGAATCCTTCTCCATAACCCAATATAATCGACCCACTATCAGTTCGAACAATTCTTTTGTCACTTGACGCTTCTTTTCCTTCTTTAGAATTTGGCCTCTCTGAATGAAATTCAACTAGGAAATAATCCAAAGTTTGAGCCTTAATCGTTGTTCTTAGCGTAAAATCAATATCATACTCTCCTAATTCTACAAACCACTTTTCCATAATTCTTGAAACATCATGCATTTGCAACACATATTTTAATAGAAAAGAAGTTCGAACTATAATTGAGTGTGCTAAAAAATAAAGGTGCATTTTCAGAGCAGCTGTGAATAAAGCTAATGCTAATTTTCCAACTTCAAATACATATTTTTGGCATCTAGCAAGCTCTTACTCATATAATAGACCGGTGTGGATAGCCATCAACTTCTCTTACCAAAATTGCACTTACTGCAAAATTCAAAACTCTAATGTACAAAAAAAATAATTTCACCCAAAACAGGCTTGGTTAAGATCTCCAAAGAGGATAAATGTAATTATATTTTAGAAAATGTGTCATGAAATTCCGATGTCCAACAAAAACAATTGGTATGCCTAAACACTTGAAAAAACGGAGCACATTTGTCCGAAGATCTAGAGATAAACTTGTTCCATGCTGCCACTCTTCCAGTTAAAATATGTACCTCTTTTATTGACCTAGGAGAGTCCATGGTTGTTAAACCATTCAATTCATCCATGTCAACTTCAATCCCCTTTTCACTCGCTATATATCCCAAAAACTTCCCCGGGCGTATAACAAAGGTGCCTTTTTCAGGATTTAACTTCAAACGAATAGCTTTCAAGTTGTGAAAATGATATTCATCTTTAACACTTTTGACCAATATGTCATCAATGTATACCTTAATATTTCTACCGATCTCGGTAGCAAAATATTTGTTTAACAATTATTGGTAAGTAGCTGCAACATTTTCAAGGCCAAAAGGCATAACTATATAACAATGTAAACCTCTGACGGTAATAAATGTTGTACTAAATTGATCCATCTGGATTTGGTTATAACCTGCAAAATAATCCATAAAGGAAAGAAGTTTATTACTCAATATCGAATCAACCAGGTGATCTATTCTTGAGATAGGGAAAGGATCCTTCAAACAAACGCTGTTCAAATCGGTGAAATATACACACATTCTCCACTTTTCATTCTTTTTATTAACAAGTATCGGGTTCGCTGCCCATATTAGATATTGAGCTTCTCAAATATGCATAAGATTTTTCAACAAAAAAAGCTATAGTATCTTGAATAATTGGTCGTACATTATAGTGGATTACACCCAAATTACATCCTCAATACTTTAAGATAACATGTTTAAATATTTAAAAAAAAAACGTATAAGACATTCTCTCATCTCTGGTGATAACAAAGTGCCTCTCGTTAAACTTCTCCCATTAATGAAAACATAAAATTCTATATTATCATCAGTTATTAATGATTTGAGGGTCTCCCTTAGATCATCCACTGATTCTGAATCCAAGACAAACCCTTTTAAATATTATTCTTTCTTTCCTTCAACATTTCTGATTTGTTTTATATGTAGAGTAGTAGTGTAACATTCTCTGGCCACCTACTGGCTACTCCGAACTGTCCCACTTGATCCCTAACTACATAATTTAATCATTGATGGACCATAGAAGTAATGTCATGTATTTTCGACAACCGTGATCTAACAAAAATTTCATTGTAAGTTGTTGGGCTATGGACTACGACAAACAATAACCTTACCTTATTCTTGAATGGTCCTCGACCCAGTAACACCTGTCGTTAGAATTCCGCGATGACATCAACTAATGAACCTGTAGAACCTACTATTATTCATTATGAACAAAAGATAACAATGGGATTTGCATCTTTTCATAGGTTGACATAAACAGAACATTAACAAATTTCACTTCCCGCAATATCTGCTCCGATCATTACTGGATTCTCATAAAGTCCATCTACCTCGCTCAAATCATCATCGTCAAAAAGAATAAAAGTCAAATGATGTTTTCTATAAAGATGATTTGATACTCCACCAACCAACTATGTCGTTAAACTTACAATATGCCTTAGCCTATAGCAAATAGTGTTTGCAACCATTGTGTCTTCTTAAAAAATTGTTAATGACTCAAAATACTAACATAAACTTCTGACCTTACTTAGTGGCCTCAGTTCATTCACTACTAGTACAACCCTTCAATCAAGATTGGGATCAAGATACTCTGCATATATATCAAAACCATCAATAGGCTTGATTATCACCATTTTATTTCTTGTTTGGAAGTTATATTGACTTCCCGCCTCACATTTTGATTTACTCATTATTAACAAAGGTTGTCAATTTTCAATTCTCAATCAGTGTATAAATCTCTTTACGCAAAGCTATACAATCCGGCGTACCGTGCCCAATACCATTGTGATATTTACAACAAATTATACTCCTCTATTCTCTTGGATTTATTATCGGTGGAGGATTTCGAAATTGAACATTGTTTCGAGATCTTTCAAAAATTATTGCAGTATTTTCTGTCAATTCAGCATAATGTCCTGGTCGGACCCACCGGTTTGATCTTAGCCTCTGCTGCATAGCTTGGGAATTTTATAGTTGATAACTCGAAACGAGTGGATGTTGATAAATGAAAACCATTAGTTGATAAGCTTCCGACCGTTGATGCAGATTACTTAGAGTTGTGGGTCGAAGAGAAGTCTATGATTGGTAACCCTAAGAATTTGAGTCAGTCCCCTAGTGAATTTTTTTTTGCATGGACTCTGGAATAAACTTTACCCTCTTGGATTCATCAACTTTAATATGATTTTCCACTTCAACTATTAAAACCCCAAATGTAAGCGCTTTTCTCCTTGTTTCATTAGCTAGATCCATAGGGAGTACCCCTTGTTTGTAAGCGACACATGCAACTTGTTCATCACAGTCATCCTCATTAGTGAGTACAAAGAACTTTGTATAAATTATAATCTATATGTACTAAATTATCTGTATGTACTAAATTATAATCTATTTGTTCTCCCACATATTCACACACCCTACAAACTGTCTTCTGAAAGCCGTATAATAATTATGAAATTGGTAATAGTTCCTTATGAAATCTGATTATACCACTTCAAAGAAGTTCCCTTAAAAGTCTGTGAAAAAGTTCGAGATAAAAGTTTATCATCATCATTAAAATTTATCATATAGTTCTTAAATTATACGATGTGATCATTTGTATCTTGCGTTCCATCAAACTTCTCTACCTTCGTAATGTCAAAACGCTTCGGAAGCTCAATATAACTGACTTTGACCGACAAAGAAGATGTCCTCCAATCCATTTTTGCATGTACAAATTCCCAGATATGCCATCATTTACTATATCATAAAGTGGTTGTTCAGATAGGTTCCTTAATTGGTTATTAACCTTGTATCCGAAGCTTGGGTTCCAAAAAATATTTCGAGGGGCCACATACCTCTTTTCGGAGCACCACGGGACCAGTCTGTCCTTTCTCAGCTGATATCGATTAGGGATTTCTAACTCATATTGTTTATTGTACGTGTGCTTTGATAAATTTTACCCCGACTAACACGCTTTTTCGAATAACGCCTATTATAAGAATCTATCATTTTTTTACGATTACGAGCTCTTTCAAAAGATTAAGAATAACCTTCTGAATCCGCAATAGGTGAAACACTAGATTTCGATGGAGAATATCTGTGTCTTTCTTTCCTTCTCTTTCTCAAAGAACAGTAGCTCTAATCCATTTGGAACTGAACTTCTTGATGATTCTCCAGACTTCGTAAAGTTTCAAACTTGACATCATCATTGCCTTTTGAATTTCTGATCGAACCCTCTATGGTCTAACTAACACATGCTATTCTGTCTGAGCAAGCTAATCATTTAACATATTGATCTGTTCTAGTAACTGATTTTTATGATCTTCCAAAGATAATTGCTTTCATTGTTTATAGAATTATAGCTCAGTTTTAGTTATTCCCTCCAACTATCTAGAGACTGATTATACTTATTCTCTTTCAACAAATATCATCGTTTGCTTGCATTTTGGAATCAATGTCTTGCTAGAATCGAAATGTAAGTTTTCAACGAGTTTAGTACTTGTATGGTTTTGGATTTGATATCCGGGTACTAAACATACCTCACACAATAGTCGCCACCGATAGTTTCTAGAAATATTTGAGCGATATATTCGGTGGTCAATCTGGATATTTTTGAAAAAAATGATCAAATTGCTAAAGAGAGAAAAATAGTCAAGTATTTTAGAGAGAAAAAGTGTGAAAAATAAAAGTCAAGATAATGATTGTGTTATTATACCAAAAGAAAATACACCTATTTACAGTAGAGGTAATTACCTACTGGACCCACATGAATGGTTCCATTGAATACTTCACCAGTTAATTTACTAAGTATAGACACATTTACTCATTATTACATTACATACCCTCCATGTTTCTCTTATTCTAAAATCAACATTACACATTAAATACAATTGATTTTATTATATTAGACTAATATGTGGGTTGGATAAATCCTACCGTTATCAATTATAAATACCAATACTTTTCATTATGCATTGTTTTCCTATGTCCCGTTATTGTATAAATCTCAATGTTTTTCATGAACTCCTTTGTACGATTATATTCTTATTTTTTTTTATTTTATTTGTCAAGAAAATGCTGTAATTAGGTAGTGTGAATGGATTTTGAACATTCAAAAGATGAAAGATTAGCGCTAAAAACGCCCAAAGCTGAACCATTTTGATATATGTAGTAGATGAGCCGATACAATCTCTAATAACCAATCTCCAAAAAGAACGAATGCCGGTGAAGAGAAAAGATTAAGATGAACATGAACATTTATAATTTAGTGAAATATATGGTCCATATGATTTCGAAAACAATAACGACTCTATATTCTCTTATTGCACTATAACATCCTTATATTCATGGATATAGTTTCCATTAAGGGTGAAGCGTCGAGACACTATTTCAGAGATAAAATAGTTTTCTTCACATGAATGTTTGATACATGATAGGTTTCCTTGCACTTGATGTTACTAGATTTCTTTTCACTGTATAAAATGTATTTGAGTCAATTGATGTCAAGTGTAGGCTATTGAAAGCCTTAATTATTGTAGTAAAGTACGTCAAGTATCATTTCTTCAGTATATTTGTTGGGTATTACAGTAATAAGCTCGCAAATAGATAGTATATACTACTAAATATCTATCCTTAGCCAAAATCAAGTTGTCACGGTGTTCCAGATGTCGAGGTACGTCTTTCAATATGGAATTTATTGAGGAAGTTGGCCAAATATTAAGGTTTTATGACACTTCTTGGTTCAAATATTAAATTAAATCACAAAGATTTATAAATTATCATGTTAATCTGTTGGGTATGTAGTTCTTTTAAAGGATGTTTTTTTTTTTAAGGGAAAGAGGTTGACCATAATGGTGTGACATTAGAAACATGGCTTTATTTCTCAGATAGCCACCACCAAAGCTATCACTAAATTCTCTAATTGTAACTACCAAGTTTTGACAGTGAGGATGAATTTGCTAATATAATATTCGAAAAAATTGGGCACACTTGTGAAGTAAATCGATTTAAGACTACCAACCTTCATAACCGTTAGTTAATTTCTATTTTCTAGAAAGAAATAAAATATTATAAAATTGTATGGTACGTGTTGACTGTCATTAATTATATTGACTCTTCTATTGATGATATATCTTGAACATTGATGATGGTAGAAACAATGAAATGATTATGACTAAGCCATGGGTGTCAAAAAATAATTTTGTATGAAAAAATACCATTTACTATGATTGAGATGTATTTATATTCTGTTGGCGCTCTTTTGACATGAGGTCTCGACACTGTTGAAACTCACCAGGGCTCTTTTAAATGGACATAAATGCGTTATCCTCGTATATATTAAAGTCTCTTTTTGACAAGTATATTCACGAAGCTTCTTGTTTCAATCATGGCTCATCTGGCTTCAGTATTAGTGATTTTAGAGATGATGATTACTGCATCCTTGTGGGGTACTAGTACCCACTCAAGACGTCATTGTCAAACTTGATCGGAGCGAAATAAGTCGTGTACAAGTAAATCAAGGTATGTCTTATCTGTTGGACCTCAAAGTCATCGGTGTGGAACTTTATAGCATGATTCATCCAATTATTCATTGCATGTTTCATAAATTGTTATAGTTTTGACAGTTTGGGATGCTGCAACTTTAGCTGTTGTCTGCAAGGGCTTAGTTGTAGGTGTCGGTGGCTGAGTTGTCTAATTTTATTTGAAAGTAAGAGAGGCTCGACCCACGATGTATTCGAGGAGACTACCATCATCAATGAGATTATGTATTTTATTATTCAGAACATTTCATTCTCCTATGTGGTGACCAATATCATTATGATACTTACAAAACTGGTTCAGATTTTTTGACTCTTTTGGGGTCCATAACTTCTCTAGGTTTTGAAAACATAACATATATATATATATATATATTTTATGGATCATGGGTATGTCTTCATTAAGTTTGATATAATGGATATTTGAGCACCCATGTTGTTGAAAATTTCACTCATTTTAGTTTTTTGTTCTCGTTTTAAAAATTCATGTTATGGTAAGAATATTATCATTTTGGTACTTCAGTAACATATTTACATGTTTGAATCATAATAATAAGAAAACGTTTGGGTTCCAAAAAATCCATGTGGTACGAAGGATAGACATTCAACATTCCAAACATCCTCGCACACATGATTTTCTCAACTTTGATCTATTGCTCTACCTACGCTAAAAATTATCTCAAATTTATAGCCTTAGCCTTTATATGGTATTTGACTAAGAGGCCGTGAAGGATTTTATATATATAGGCAACACAATACTTCAGATTATGGAAGTTTTCTAGGTTACTCTTCATTTAAAAAATTTCTTTAGTGTAATTTTGCAGACTCCCATTAGTCTCCTGCTGAAAATGATTATATAATCCTCACCTCCTTAAATTACTTTACTTTCAATAAATTGATCTCCGAATACAGTCTAGAAAGCTTCTAAAATATGGATGAAATCCGAAAATTATTGGTTGAACCAAGTTAAAGTTTTATCTTGAAAGATCATTAATTTTTTTAATCATTGATAGGATCAGATATTTTTTGGATATACATTGCAATAATTCGGGTTTTATTCGAAGGGGTAATTCAGAAAAGGTAGACACAATTTCATGACTAAGCATCAACCTAAGTGAACAAATATCTCAGCTATATGCCTAGTACCTTGAATCATGGGCTTGGTGGCTTATAAAATGGGCCTGAATAGAAGATCCGGCCCGAATCACCCATGAACTTTAAAAAGAGTATAAATACCTCAACGAACGACTAAATTCTTAAATATCCTCTACTAAATACAAGCATAAACACAGTTCTTTCACTACCCTCTACTAAATTCTTAATATCAACCAGCTGAAAGATCTTCCTATTTACTCCTAAATCAGATTTTTTCGTCACCAGATTGGCGACCACAATGGGAGCGCGAGGTGCCTGAATAGCTCTATTCAAAACCTTAGTTCTAATTTGAACTTCGGAAATCATTAAAACATGGATGTCAATATAAAAGAAGTTCCACCTCATTAAAAAAAGAATAAGAGATGATAATGAGAATGCTACTGTGGCTCATGTCAATCACAACACATAGGAAAGACCATTCTTGTAAGATGAACATGATCAGATGAGGGATGAGATTGAAGATCGGATAACCCAAAGGCAAGCTGAAAGATGACTGAAAGAAAAATCTGATAGAAGAGGTATATTTACAGATGAGCCTGGTTATAATAACAAACATGTTGAAACGATCAGTCCCCAAAGGCTCGTATTAATTCTAAAGAGGACCATCGGGTTAAACAAGTGATGAGCACGTCAAGTTTTACTGAAAATTCAACCACAACATCTGACTCTTATGGGTCATCTTCATAAAGTAGTGACCATAGCCGTTAGATAAAAAAGAAAAGTCATCTAAAAACCATTCTAAGAAAATAGATAGTTAAGGTAAATGAAAGATGTAGAAGTATCAAGGGAAATTTAAAGAATCGCCTGATCATGATATTGATCATTTCATAAGCGATATGTGTTCTACCTAATCTGAACCAAGTATCTTTGCCATTCCGGATGAGGATCACATGTTTATCTTGAACAGTTCAAGAATTTTATGATAAATTTTGATGATGATGACAAACTTTTACGTCGGGATTTCTCGCAGACCTTCAAGGGAAGTGTATTAAAGTGGTATAACAGTTTACCACATGGATCTATTAAAGAACTTAAGGTAAATGATGATACCATCATCCAATGTGCACAAGAACAAAATGAATATTTAAAAGATTACATCAGCAGTTTTGTAAATACAAAAAATGGGTTAGTTGATTGCTTTAAGCAGCTGTCTATTGATTTTTTAAGACAAAGTTTGAATCCAGGTGAGTTAGATGATTCAGTAACTCGTAAGAAAGAAATGACTTGGGGAGGGTTAATCAACCAGGTTGGAAAACAAATCACAGTGGAGAAAACTAAAAAATATAGAGTACCACGCCATTAGATCTGCTCCAACTGCTTCAATTCTGCAAGCCAATACTCAATCCCAAGCCACTGTCAATTATAGGCCTAACAATTTCGGACAGGGTTCACGTCGACTTAGGAAAAATTAATCAAATCAAAACCAGCAAGGTACCTATGAGGGGTCAGTGGGTTCAACCTGAATGGTTTGCTGAACTGGGTGAAAGTGTAGCTACCATCTATGAAAAATCCAAGAATGTTTTGTATTTTTGAAGGCCAACACCAATTTAATCTTCTAGATAAAATCAAAATATTCATTTTTGTAGATGCCACAATGACATGGGTCATGATACCCAAGATTGCATTGCCTTAAAACGGGAGGTATAGACCTTAATTGAAAAGGGGAAACTATCAGATTTTGTAAAGAAATGGGACAATAGACCAATTAATACTCACTCTCAGCCTAGTGCAAGTACAATACAAGCAACTTTTCCCAGTGCTTCAAGACATAATATTGGCATGTCTAGACAAAAAGATGCTACGGTAACTGTAGAAAGGCTTGATGTGGATTTGGAATACTTGGATCCTGATCCAGATCAAAATCATGTCGGGATGATAGTAGAAAGAACAATCATGGTATCTGAACTATTCAACTTTTTTTTAGGGGGGGTACCGTCACATCGCCTTCAAATTGTTTAAGAAAAAGATATGTCAATAGTCTCACCACTCTGTTAGAGGGAAAAATGTTTACACATCTCTATCAGATTATTTCTCTATTCACTGTGTTTGATGAGGATGATCTGAGAAATATTACGGCCCCATACGAAGATATTGTGGTAATAGGGTAGTCCGTGAGGGAAATGACATACGTCGAATCTTGACTGACATAGGTAGTTTGGCCAATATTTTATTCTTATCAACGTATAAGGAAATGAAGAACCCTTATCCAGTGCTCAAACCAAACCATAGTAGGATTCACTGGTAGCTTAGTTGATGTAATCAAAGAGTTTGAAGGAGAGGTCTTGTTGGGGAAAAGGTCATTTAAGATGATGGTGAGGGTTTCGTTTATAATAGTTGATTGTCCAACATCTTACATCGCTATATTTTGAAGATCATGGCTATCTATGATGCATGCAGTGGCTTCCACAGTTCACCAATGTTTGAAATATGTTGTGGGAGGTAAGGTAGGCGTTGTCCGAAGTAGCCAAAAGGTAGCACGTGAATGTTATGTCACTAATCTAGCTCTAAAGTCGTTAGAAGCAGTGCAAGTAGATAAAGAATAACAATCACTGAAGCCTTCTTTCCGAATCAAATGAAATAGACGATCTTAGGGAGGCTCCCAATGTGTTGATCGCGGTTGAAGAAATTGAAATTCATCGATTGAAAGAAGGTAAAAGTGTCAAGGTGGGATCTAAATTATCGTTAAGATTAAAAGAAAAATTGGTATCCTCTATATCTAATAATCTGCATGTATTTGCGTGGTGTAATGAGGATGTAATTGAAGTACCAACCAGCATGATATAGTCAGAAACTGTATGTCCGATCCGATGTTGGACCAGTGGTACAAAAAAGAAGAGTGTTTTCTAAAGAAAAATCAAAGCAATAGTCTAAGAAGTAAAATGGGCTAACCAAGGTGGGAAATATTAAAGAATCTCAATACCCTCTCTGGACAACTAACCCAGGTCTAGTAAAAAATAAAAATTAAAAAACGACGTATGTGTATTGACTTCACGGATCTCAATAGAACTTGTCCCAAAGATCCATCTCTAGTACTCCGAATAGATCAATTAGTAGATTCTACCTTAGAGAACAAGCTGTTGTCATTTATGGATGCTTTTTTTAGATATAATCAGATAAAGGTGGATCTGAATGATCAAGATCACACTACGTTCATTACCGATAATGGGCTTCATTGTTATAAGGTAATACTTTATGGGTTGAAGAATGTTGGTGCCACTTACTAATGACTCGTGAATATAGCATTTGCAAATCAGATAAGAACGAATGTAGAAGTTTATATTGACGATATGATGGTTAAAATCCCTAAGTAGGATGTCCACATATCCGATCTCTAAGAAACCTTTTCTAACTTGGAAGCCATCAATTTGAAGTTAAATCTTGAAAACTATAAATTTGGGGTTCGATCTCGTAAGGTTTTAGCTTATATTATCAATGGTAGAGGAATTCAGGCTGACCCAGACTAGTTAAATGCTTTGTTGGCCATGGAACCAGCTCTGAATATTAAAGAAGCTCAAGTACTGAATGAAAATTTGGCAGCGTTGAACCGATTTATTTCAAAATCATCAAATAAATGTGCTTAGTTTTTCCAAGTCTTAAGAAATGTTAAAGACTTTAATTTGTCTCCCAATTATGACCAAGATGCCTTTGAGATCAAGAGACACTTATCCTCACTCAAAACTTTATTTAACTTGTTGAAGGGGAAATACTTTACATGTATTCAGCAGTATCAGAGTATGCTGTAAGTGTTGTATTGGTACGAGAAGTCAACAATTACCCCGCCCTGTCTATTATATAAGCAAGCGTTTGTTAGAAGTTGATAAAAGATACCTAAAATTGGAGAAATTATCCTTAACATTGATAATAGCAGCTTGAAAGATAAGACCTTACTTCCAAGCATATTCTATCACAATTCAAACCTCTTTTCCGTTGAAGAATGTGCTACAAAAGGCTGATATATCGGGAAGAATGACTAATTTCTTAACGGAGCTTGGAGATTATGATATAAATTTTTCTCCCCGAACTATGATCAAAACTCAAGTTGTAGCTGATTTTTTAGTAGAATTTCACTCTAAGAGACCTTGTGAAGATTCTCAAATTAGTAACACTAAAAAATAACGAGTGATCAGAACTGATGGTGGATCTAATACAATGAGATGTGGAGATAGATTTTGTCTAATCTCTACATATGGTGATTTCATGTATCAAGCTATACGTTTTTGGATTCAGAGCATCCAACAATGATTCAAAATATGAGGCAGCAATAGCTGGACTAAGGCTAGCTCATATATGTGGTTATAAGAGAGTCTGATTAATATGTAATTCTCAGTTACTCGTTCATCAAGATCTGGGGAAATCCAATACTAGGAAAGATCACTTGATAAAGTATCTAGATGTATTAAAAGAGGTTACAATTAGGTTTAAATGTGTCGAGTATGAACATGTTTCGAGATCGGAAAATTCTATGGCTGATTCCTTAGCCACTATAGCTTACTCTGAATCATATTCTTCGATCATAGTGCAAGAGTGTCCTGCTATATCCAAAATAAAAGAAATAAAGGGGGAAATGGGAGAAAGTATACATGTATTAAGAACGCTCTCGAAAGACTGGAGAAATGAGATTCAAGAATTTATCATTAATGGATTTTACCTTTCAGATAAGGCTTTGGCAAAACAAATCAAGTATAAAGCTCGTGGGTTTCTAGTTTTGAGGGGATTTCTTTATGAAATAATAGTTCAACATGCCTCTGCTGTGTTTCCTCAGACCCAATGAATCTTAAAGTGTATTATCAGAACTACACGATAGTGAAGGGTCAACATATTGTCGTTAGAAAATTTTCACTAAAAGAGTATTGTTAGCAAGATATTATTGGCCTATCATTATGGGATATGTTAAAGATTTGGTAAAGAGATGTGACCCTTGTGAAAGGTATGGAAATAAGATCCATGTGTCAGCAGTCCACATGGAATATGTATCTGAACCAATACCCTTGGATAGATGGGGGCTGGACCTGGTCGGACCCCTTCCGATGGCTTCTGGGTGTTGTCGAGCCATAATAATTGCCATAGATTAATTCTCCAAGTGGGTGAAAGCTCCATATTTGTATGGAACAATATCCGAGCAGTGATAAAATTTATCCTCTTCAACATATGTTGTCGATTTGGCATCCCCAAGCGCACCACGACTGATAATTGTCTACAATTTGACAACAAAAACATGGATAAATTTTATATATAAAGATGAATTCAACACTGTTTCTCTTCTCCTTTTCACCTTCCAGCCAATGAACAGGTTGAAGTAGCAAATCAAACAATTTTAATGGGCTTGACGAAGAATTTAGAGGGAGTAGTTGAGAAATGACCAAGCTACTTAGAAGAGGCATTATGGGTATATGAAACTACTCCTCACACAACTACTCAAGATTCTCCATTCGCTTTAGTTTATGTGATGGATGTGATTATACCTATAGAAGCTACCCTTCCTTCTTTCAAAGTTCAAAATTATTCCGAAGAGGAAAATATGGTGGTTGTAATGGCTCACTTGGATTTAATTGAAGAAAAAATAGTGAATGCTCATCTAAGGACTGTACATTACCAACACTTGATGATAAGTAGGTTTGCGTCTAAAGTAAAAAAGAAGATATTTTAAAATTGGAGATAAAGTTTTGAGAAAAGTGTTCTTGCACACTAAGGAGAAACACTTCGGAAAATTAGCTCCGAATTAGGAAGGACCATACATCGTATATGAAAAAGCTAAGCAAGGACCATTAAAGCTTCTAAACAAATACGGAAACCCTTTGAAGCACCTTTGGAATGTTGAGCATCTCAGGTTATATATTGAATGAACTCATCTTGTAAATATTTACTTTGCTTTACTTCAATGTAAATATTTGGAGGTGTCTAAACTTCAATATATATACAATCTTTTGTCTTTTTTAACAAAAAATGTTTTGACTAAAATCTGATGGATTAAAGGATTATTAAAGACTTGTTGCATTTGCCTTCAAATGGATTACCTTTGAATGACTATGAGGGATTAAAGAATTATTAACGGTTTATTTCATTCAAACGGACTACCTTTGAATGGCTCAAATGGATTTAATACTTATTTAATATTTATTGCCTTCAAATGGATTACCTTTGAATGGCTCAGATAGATTAAAGACTTATTAAAGAGTTATTGCCTTCAAATGGATTACCTTTGAATGGTTCGGATAAATATAAGATTGTTTAAGGGTTTGCTACCTTTAAATAAAATACCTTTTAATAGCTTTATTAGATTAAACATTGTTGTACTTTTATTATCTTTAAGTAACATCAGATATTAATGGAAGTATAAAAGAAAATATGGAAAAATACAAAGTGGATACAAGTAAGTTGGAATAAAATACTGATAAGGTCATAAAAGATATTTTATCCACATTATAAAAATATCTTTTATACAACAAGGACTTGTGCAAACAGGGTTACTAGAAAATTTGATCCAAAAACAATAAAATGTCTTGCTTACTCCAAGGACTTTGATTCAAAACAAAAACACAATAAAAATAATTAACCTTAGGGCTCGTTCCGATCGGTTTCCTTCTCAACCTCGCCTTCTTCTTTTTCTTCCTGATCATTATCTGAATTTTCCTCATCATCAGATTTGGTAGTATCGAAGGAAATATTAACTTTATCACTCTTTGCCATAGTGTGAAAAGGGATTTATTCATATGGCATAAACCTCCACAACTTCCCAATGGACAGTTTGGGAAATGTCTCATGGAACAATAGGACTATATCCGATCTAACGGATTATTTTCTCCAATCCATAGATTTTAACACCCCCTCAGCATATACATACACCACAGTGGCTATGTCTTGAGCTTTTTTCTCTTTCAAAGAAGTAATCTCATCTTCTTTTTTCTTATGTAGATCTTGTAACACATTTTCTCCTCAAATAATTCGTTGATGGCCTCTTTATCCTTGATCAGAGGTGGTAGAATCATAGTTTTAAAACACGCCGTCGCGACGCCACTACAGCATGCGACGGCGTGTAACGCTAAAAATCGTTACAGAAAGCCACGTAACGGTCTGAATGGAAAAGTGCCCACCGCGGCTGCGTTACGGAGGCGTATCGTCACGTTGTGTCGTGAGCGCTATTCCACTGCTACATCTATATTTTTTTTATTATATATAAACTAATTTTAACTACTTAAACTACTATAATTGAACTAAAACGTTAGGTATAAAGTAAAGTAAACCCATTCGAACATAACGGTTACTATTCAACTTTCAAAGCATTCGACTCAAAACCACTAACTTATCTTATATATAAACTAAATGCTGAATTACTAATTTATTAAATGTCTAATCAATATATTTATATTGATGAAAGCTATTCAATATTTGAAGTTACGGTTTTCTAATATTGTTGTTGATTTTTGGACTTAATTTCTTATTTTTTTACTATATTATATATTATTTAATTAATAATATTGGTAAACTGAATAACTCCCGCCGCAACTCTCGCCGCATCGCCGCAACTTTTTAACCCGTCGTCGTCGCGGGGCGTCACACGTCGCTTAAAACTATGGGTAGAATGTAATTCGATATAACTAGCCTACAAATTTTTATGATCATGCTTATCTAGCGCAAATCATCACTGAGTTTTTTATATTATTGGCCCAAAGTCCCAACCTTATTTTGTTCAGCCTTAATGTAATCTTTTAAGCTTTGATTTTCAGTTCAAAGAGAAACAATGTATTTGACTTGAGATTTAACTTGCCTCTCCAAATCGATTATTGACCTTATATAGCCTAAAACTGCATATCCCAGTGTATCATGATCACTGGACACTTCAAAAGATTCATCATCATGTATCACAGTTTTGGAAATGGTGGTAGATTTGGGGAAAACCTTGTCAAAGTATTTTTTTATCAAATTCACTAAAAGACAGGTTTCCTATGTCATCCAAATTAACATCACCTTCAACAGAAGGTTGGTCAGCTATAAGAAACATTGGGGAAGAAAGATCGACATGTACCTCTTCTTGTGAAGGAAATTTGGTAGGATTACTAGACGGAACGACTTCGGATCGGAGTATGATCTCCGAACCAATGGTAGTTTTCTTCTTTTTTCCCTCTCTCTTATCACTACCTTCTTTACTCCTCTACTGCCGTTTTTCTCTCTCTTAACCGTTGGAGAGTTTAATGGCTCTTTGGCCTCATCCACAGTAACAACAACAACCTCCAAAAAAACAACAATAATCTCATTTGAAGGCCCTGAACTACCCACATTTGGAAACTTTTGAGATGGATAATCATTATTTTTTTCTTCTTTTTAATCTTGTCAATATAGCTAGGAGCCTTGTTCATGGCTGATAAATAAAGCTTACCATCAGTTTCCTCAGTCCTTTTCAAGATATCAGCAACTCCGGCAAGAAGGTAAATTATTCTCGTGAGAGCTCCTTGGTTGAGTTTGTTCTCCACAAATGGGCCCTCACCATGTTTCCCGGGGTCAAACAATTATGAAAATAGTTCCCTATATTTCTGTAGCCCAGTGGTGCAACTTTGTAAAAGTGGTTTTTCCCTCTTCCAGATGTCCGGAGAACATCTTTGAAAACACTGAACGATAAATTTAATGCGAAGTTTAGCGTGAAAATCCTATGTGGAAACTAGTGGCAAAACATAATAAAAAAACTTTCATAAAATATTTACCTGAACTTTTCCAATATATGGTAAGTAAAATTGGATTTCCCTTAGAATTAATTTTCTTACCATTTTCTAAAGCACCACTAATGTAGAGGAATTTGGTCCTCCAAGGTTTTTCAACCTCCAGTAAATCATCAAGAATGTTATAATCGTTCCGATGTTGAAATAGTAGATGAGAATATGGTGGTTTTAACATAAACAGGCCACAACAACACACTGTTCCAAATGCATAAGAATCTTCGACGTCATTGAAGCTATGATACTGGGTAATAGTGTATACTAGGCATTGGGACTTAATTGGCTAGGGTATAACCTCACCAAGTAGAAATATCTCACTATCTATGGGTCCAAATGGAACCGAAGGCCTCAATTAATAACTTCGTATATACCACTAGCTCCACAACTTTGCTATCCATCAGAGTCTCCTGAGGGATGGAAATCTTCACTTTGACAGACTCTGGAAAACCCCATATTTTCTTAATTTTTTCTAATTGAGGTGTATGTATATATACGTAGGAAATATTTTAAGGAGACATCAAATATTTAGACTCACCTTAGAGAATTTAGGCCCCACTCGCCTAATAAGGCACTCCGGAAGAGGTTCAGAGTCTGGCAATTTAACTCTATCTTTATTTTTCCGAACTACACTAGTATCACCTGTTTACCAGATGTCTCCAGTGGAGTATCTTCCCCACTTTCATCCATCTTGTCCTGCATCAACTGTGGCCGATGATCAATAAGTTTAGATCAAAGATCCTCGTTTTCAACATGAGAGGCTCAATGGGTGGAACAGATGGATCTGGATCCGAAGTATGCAACGAAGGAAGCTCCACAACTGTAGGATCTTCTATAGATGGGTTGCTAGTATCGATGAGAAATACAGTAGATTTGTTTTTGTATCTTTAGCAAATGAAGCAATGGTTTTGGGATTAGAAATCCTTGTAATTCTTTGAGGTGTATTTTCTTCTCTATCTGAACCTATAGCTACGAAAGGAGAAGAATTGAGACAACCTCCTTTAACTAAGGAAGTCCTCGCCATGAACATATAAATTTTAGAAAATGATAGACGAACTGAAGATAAACTGAGAGGTTAGGGTTTTTTTCTCTGTCTAGAATTAAAGTTTGAAATTTTCTCTCGCTCTAGAAATGAAAACAATGAAAAATCACACGTATATAGTTGAAATTGTACTTGAGTATTTTACTTAGGGGAAATTAATCGGCTAGTAATGATTAAGAGCTATTAAATGTAGCTCATTTAAGTTTTATAGTTTAGATATAAGTACTTAGAAAAACAGCTAGTAGGTTCAATTACTGCCTGACAAGTGTAAAAGAAATTTGTTTATAAAGTCACGACCTTTGAGCTGTTCGTTCACCCTTAGGATTCACTTCGGAACCTACTCAGGCATTTTTCATCATTATTCGCTCTCCCAAAGAAGTTTTTAAAGAGCTAAGGCGGCTAGATGATAGAATCGAATATTTTTTTAATATACATTGGAGTAATTCGGGTTTTATCCAAAGGAATAATACAAGATAAGCAAAATTTGACGAGTAAGTAGCAACCTAAGCGAACCAATGACTCAACTATGTGCCTAATACCTTGAATCATGGGCTTCAGGGCTCATAAAATGGGCTCGAATGGAAGATTTGACCCCAATGACCTATAGACTTTAAAAAGAGTATAAATACCTCAAAAAAGACATTAAATTAGTTGTATTTTTATAAAACATTAAATACAATCCTACACTTCTTTTCTAACATTATTTTCAACTAAATACTTAATATCAACCAAGTAAAAGATTTTCTGATTTTACCCATAAATCGTAGTCATCTCTTTTTGAATTTGTTTGATATGATCTTTGGAATCACATTCTCCATTGTACTTGTTTAATATTGATTGAATTTTACAATTTGTACGGATATTAATGATGCTAGTGAAAAAAACGAGACTGTACTTCGTAGTCTACTCTCCATCTAAAGTATTCAGGGATCGACGTGCCAAAAATATAAAAGTATATTAGGAGATCTTTTGTTGATTTTCTCATGTGAGTTTAAAGAAGGTTTCGAAAGTAAAAGGGAAGGTTCAACGATTTTGATGGATAAACCAATTGGTCTTTCGTTGTGCCGTTATTATACTTGATGTCGACAAAAGTACAGTCATTTCAATAGTAAATATGAATTTGAATCCGTGAACGAAAGTAGCGCAGTAAAAGATGTGTCAACGACTATCGTTTCTGCATATCGATCCATTTTCAAAGATGGATCCGTAAAGTGTATGGTCTCATTTTTATTTATTGATGTGTTATTTTTTTTTTTTTATCAATATGAAGAGTTGGAGATTAATATTAATTTCTAGTAACATTATAATAATATATTTTAATTTTAAGATGACTAATATAAATAATTATCTTAACAAAAGAAGATAAAATGTTTAAAGGAAATTGTGCAAACATCTTATTTTGGATTTTTTTCGATAGAAATGGAGTCACACTCTTCAAGAAAAGAAATAGAAACTCTACCCGAGTGCAAAATCATTCTCTAGGGTCAAAGATTATAAACCAACCAAGATAAAATCATAACTATCGACGAATTTCTCTTCCCGGTTATCCAAAAAGTGTATATGATCTAGTTCTCCACCGGGCGCAAAACAAATTTCTAGGGGTTACAAATCATAGTCCAATAAAAACTTAGAGAAAGAGGCATCGAGAAATCAGAGAGTCCATCCATTTCTGAAGGTTTTTGGGTTTTCAATTTAATTTATCTTTGAAACTATTTGAAGGTTTGATTGTAAGCTACTTCCGGGATGACTACTCCCTCAGATAAGCAACAAAGTCACAAGCCCAACGACAACCACAAATCTTCTCAAGATACTACTAGGAATCAAGAACATAAGGCTGAAGAGGAGAATCCAAACTATGGATTTGACAACCATTTCTTTCCCTCAACAATAAGAACTTACAATCCCAGTTGTTCCCTTCTAAGATATCGTAAAAAGAGACTATTCAACCATAACCTACCACTAAGGAGGTCACACACAATGAAGTTTCTTATGGCAATAAAGCAGGCTTTAAGACTGTATGCTTTGAAAAAAAGACAAGTCTCTCATACTTAATAACTCTTCTGTATATACCTGGTAGAAACATTCGTTGAGGTAGACCACTTATGTTTGTAATTAATCAATTCCTTAACAAACTTAGGCATAAAGGTATATTTAATTTATTTATCTATGATAAATGACACATCTTCATCGAGTTAACCTTAATTGAAGACTTAAAAACTCTGTGAAAAAGGAATGTTTGGTCTTTTGACCAGCATTTCATGATATTAATCAAATGGGAACCGAATTTTAACACCAAAAGAATGCCTAGTTACCCCTGCGTGGCTAACGTTTCCAAAAATCCCTACTTACCATTACAATAGAGACATCATTAACCATATAGCCAAAGCCTTAGGATACCCTCTTGATATCTGGATTCTCTCAAAAAATCTTTCCATACACAACTATTATTAGGCTTGGATTAAACTTGATGTATCCAAGCTTATTAATAAGAAAATTTGAATTATTTATGGGGATACCCTTGTATATTGTCTAAAATATCACCACCTAGGTCACAGTAGCCAAAACTTCAAAACGAATAACAAAAAACTTGAAGATACCAAAGATAATAATAAAGAATATCCTATTAATCACAAGACTGATGAATATTTAACAAGCCAGAATGTTATTATCCCTCCTAAGATGAAATCACTTAGAGTTAAAGGCCTCCTAAATCAGTCTGACATGTCTAGCATATCACCAAAGAGACATGTCAATAACAATTTTATTCATGATAAAGATACTTTAAACAATACACCACCCTCTAACCTCAGGCTACAAATAACTTCTTTACAAAGCTCAATTTTGAAATAATTGATGTTATGCAATCTATAGACACATGCAATAGATTCCAATTCCTCATTTCAACATCTAATGATGATGACACTTCAAACTCCCCCACAATACCCTGACTGGAAGTCTTCCAGTTTCCCCTATTAAACAAAGTAAAATGGACTTAAAGCTTAATCTCATAAATCAGAAAGCCAAAATATTTAAATCTAAAAAATATTCTATTCCAATGCTGCAATTAACCTTAAGAGTCAAATCCTTCCTCCTCTCATATTAATCATAATTAAAATCTTAATTTGGAATATAAAAAGGTTATGTAATAAAAATTAAATTAGAAGATAAAACATTTAGTCAATTATGAGAAAATTAAGTTCTTGGCCATCCACGAACCCATGATTTTTGTTAATAACCTTGAAAAAATAATGAAAAGCTTAAATTCAATCATAGTATTGCTAACTCTAGCAATAAAATTTGGGTCATGTGGAAGAGTCACTTTAAGGTGAACACTATCTGTAATAAAGAACATATAATTCACCTTAAAGTTTCCCTTAATATTATGAACAAATAATTATATGTTTATGTTATTTATGCCAAATGTACCGGAATCAATAGAATCCATCTTTGGGACAGTTTGATCAATTTATCCAGTAATCCACTGGAGTGTCATAGGTCATTTTAATTGTATCACCAATGTTGTTGAGCAACTATGATGTTCAACCCTATTTCTTCGAGTCTTAGTGACTTCAACAACACTATCTTTGACTGCTAACTTGAAGATCCTGGATCATCATGATCTCCTTATACATGAACCAATAATACGATTTGGAGAAGGTTGGACGGTGTTCTCATTAATGAAAATATGAGATCTTGTTTCGACAAAATTCAAATCAAACATTTAAATTGACCTGCTTTGACTATCCCCCCTACTGATTGCCTTGGCCAATAACGTTTTGAATCCCAAATCATATTTTAAATGTTTTAACATGTGGATCCAGAACTCTGAATTATACAAAACCATTGATAATTCATGGAATTCCTATGTCTATGGTCTTCAATTGCATGTTTTCTGGAAACACATTGATAAGAAAGTAAATCTTTTGAAAATATATGATAATTTTCTCAAAATACGAATGATAAAATTAGTCTTAATAAATCTAAAGTCAATCAGCTTCTTCTCTTAGAAAGAGAAGAAGCTTATTAGGAGACAAAAAGTTGTATGAATTAGTTCAAACAAGGTGATAAAAATACTGTATTATTTCATAATGCTGTTAAGAAAAAAAACTTAAATAATAGAATTAATTGTATCTATCAGAAACTCATAACACTAATCTTTTAGTTATTCCTATTATTGATGAAATCCAAAATGGTGATTCCCAAAATCCATTTTCCTAAACACTGGAAAGACTTTAGACCAATAAGTATTTGCATTGTTTTTAACAGAATCATTTCTAGAGTAATCAATGATAGGCTTAATTTAATCATTCTTAAAGTTGTCTCCCTGAACAAGGTGGCTTTGTTCATGGGAGAAATATCCATGACCAAATCTTTCTTGCCAATGAAATCATCCATGGAATTAACAAAAAAGCTAAGGGTAATAATATTGTTCTCAAAATTGATATGAATAAAGATTTTGACATCATGTCTCATAGATTTATTTGGGATTTTATGAAAGCTTTTGGATTTTATTAACCTTATCAATAACAACATCAACTCGGTGTACTTCTCCATTCTGATTAATGGAGAATTACATGGTTTCTTCAAAGGTCTTAATGACATCAGGCATGAGATTCAATCTCCCCCAACCTTTTCATTATTGCTGAAGAGTTTATTATAAGAGGTATCAATAATATCTTAAACAATAACCTCCAAATGCTTTACAAAACCAGAAGTAATATGAGAATTAATTGTCTTGGCTATGCTGATGACTTTTTCATCTTTGCAAATGGCTCCAAAAATATATTATCACCCTCAATAAGTGCTTCACCGCTTATCAAAACCTTATTGGAAAAACTATAAACAAAGATAAATCCTACATCATCGCTTCTCCCAAGCTTAATCCTCATGGAAGCAAAGCCATTGAGGATGTTATGGCTTTAAATACAAAGCCTTACCAATAAAAATACATTCGTATCTACATTGATAAATATAACAAGATTAACAAATACGATGAATTAGTTCATAAAGTCCGACTTAAAATCAGTGAATGAGACTCAATCTTCCTGTCCTTATGGGGTAGATTAGTACTTATTTAATCAGTATTAATGGACCTTCCAAATTATTATATCCAATGTTATATTCTCCCCCAAAATGATATCAACAGAATTGACAACCTTATGAATCGTTTCCTTTGGGGCTCTAAATAGCTTAGTAAAACTATTCACTTGTCTAATTGAGAGTCTATTTTTCTTCCTTATCAAGAATGTGGTCTCAATATTAGGAAAATTAGAGACTTACAAGACACATATGCTTCTAAACTCTGGTTTAATTTCAGAGAAAACATATCTTTCATGGCTAATCATATGAACGGTATATACTGTAAATCCAAACACCCAATATAACTTAACAACTTTACTAAAGGCTCTCACACTTGAGAGAATACTAACTAACATTAAAATTATCATTGAGCCTAATATTATTTGGCTGTTAGGTAATGGTAAGATTGATTTCTGGTTTGACAAGTGGTTTAAGAAAACCCCTTTAATTTTGTTAAATGAGACTAAGAATAATAATTAATACACCACTGATAATATGAATAACTATTGGGATAATGATAATAACAATTAGACCATTAACAAGCTAACTTCCTTTAATACCCCAGCTGACATTAACAAAATTTTAACTATTAGTATTGATAAAGATAGGAAAGATTAAGTTATTTCGGCTTTAGGTGAATCTGGAAAGTTTGAAACTAAAGCCACTTGGAATCATAGTAGGAATAAATCTACTAAATCATTACTGTTCTTCAAGTTTTGGCATAATTATATTCATACTAAGATGTCTTTTATTATTTGGAAAATTGTAAAAGGCGGGTATCACTTGATACCAACCTTCAAAAGAATTTTTTTCATTAGCCTCCAAATGTGTCACCTGTAGCGACATAAAGTCGGTGAATAATCTCTTTGCTAATTATTTAATTACTTAGTAATTATTGTGCCATCAATCTGTATTATTTAACATTTAGAACAATACTTATATGACCTTAAATCACATAATTATATGTTGGCATTGGTCTATCTCTAAAAGTATTCACATTAGAATTATTATTCGCACTATAATTGTATGGACCATATGGTCTTATAGAAACAAAAAAAACAGCATGTTAATATTATTATTCCCTCTACTCATTACTATTGTAAAATCAATCATACTATTTCTTGTTTTGCCAATATTTACCGTAGTCATCTCTAGTCTGGTTACACTCATATAACTTGGAAGATGTGCATCTTCTTTGATCATAACAAGTCCAACAGACCTTCTACTCTCAAATGGTCAGCCCCTAATAGAAATAAGTTTAAACTAAATTGTGATGGTTCCATTTTGAGGAATGATGACTTTAGTGGTGCAAGTTTAATTAGAGCTAAAAATGAAAACATGCTTCATATTTACGGTAAAACTTATGAAAAGTTTACTCCGTTAATTGCTGAGGCCTTAGCATTGTTAGATGATCTCATTCTCTGTAATAGATTATGCTGCAAAAATGTGAACGTGGAATCCGATTCCTTGATATATATATATAAAGAAGCTTGTTATATCCAACAATAAAAATCAAGCACATTTCAATAGTCCAAAATCAGGTAGCGGACTGACTTGTCCGATGATCTGTTAAATAAAAAAAATGAAACTTGACCATGTCTATATTAATACTTTAAACTCTCTAAATGCCATTGTATTTATAAAAAATTTAGGTCTCCGTTATAAATAGTTGATTTAGAAATAATCTCTAACCATATATTCTTTTAAGTGGCAGGTTGCAATTTTCTTGATTTATGGGCTATTGAAGTCTAATGGCTTCCATCCTACACTAAAATCTCTAGTTGCTGCTTGTGATCATTCTCTGAAAATGCTAGAAGATGAAATCCACAATGAGGCTGCTTAATTTTTATATTGTTATTTATCAATTATTCATTAGCTTGTTAATGTAATAAAAGTATTTCTATTCGATGGTCATAAATCAACTTCCTTTAAGATGTATCTCTACTTTCATTCAATAGAGATTCTTTTTTAGAAAAAGAAAGATAAATGTTTAAAATTTATATAAAAAATAAATTTATTTTAATAAAATAGTCAAACTAACTTTTTCTTCCGTAAGTATCTTCTTAGAGAATAAAATCTCCCCTGTATATATAAACTAAACTTTAAACTTTATTTTTCACCATGATATTTTAAGATTTAACGGGTTGTATTTTTTTATAACAAAAATAGATAAATACGGTTTGAAATTTAAAAAATATATATCTTAAATATTTTTTATTTGATTTGAAATGATTGATTTATCTTTATCATTTTGATCAATTTACATTTGGTATCACTAATCTTATATTTATCAAACACATAATTTGATATTTTACCGTTCAAATTATTATCTATTTATTAAAAATAAAATAAAACAATTAAAAAAATCAAAAATTCAAACAAAAAATTAAAAGAATCAAAAGATTCGACAATTAAAATTAAATTTAAAAGAGATCATTGAATCCTAAATGGAGGTATATACTTCATATCTTGCATAGAAATCGAGCAAAAAAAACAAATTGTAAATTCGAAATTTTTAGATTTTTGAAATTTCGAATGCATGCGTCGAAATTGTGTGACGTGTCTGTCCACTAATTTTGACTGAGTGTATCGACATAGCTTGGTGTGTGTCTTAACCAATATTGGTGCAATTGGTCGACATTGAATAACATGTTTGAATTTTTGTTGAGCGAATGTGTCGACATAGTTGACACATATTTTTAACAAATATCAACATAATGCATCAATTTTACTTATCATTTGTTTGAGATCCATACTTTACCGTTTATTTTATGACTTAAATTATCTTCTTGTAGTTAAATCACCTATGTGATGATACGAAAAAATTTATAAAGATGTTTTGCACGTATTCACAATTTTTGCATATTACACTAGACTTGAACTTAAATAATGTTTAAAAGTAAGGTATACGTGATAGCTAAGAGGTTTCACAATAACAAGAAAACTCACAGAGTTCGAGGATTAATTTTTTCTTACGAGAAATCTGGACCATATAAAAAACATCAAAAGACCTAATGCTATAAGAATAACGGGTGAGACAAAAAATATGATTGTGCTTTTATACTTTGTGTCTATCCTATTACATGTGAAAGTAGATTATGAACTCTAATATTTATGTGAAAAATATAATCATGATGCTGCGAGAAGTTTTAGATAGATTTCCAGGAACGGGAATATGGAAAATAGGCGAAGAAGAATGAGAAACAAGAAGAATGTCGAAATACGGTTGGTTCCCAACATCATGAAGTTTTAGTCAGTTTAAAGAATGATAAATTCGGAAATATCTCCAACATGTGTAATATTAATAATGCAAGATACAAATACCCAAAAAAAGAAGAAGTCAAAGATGAGTTATTGTTTCACGATCGACTTTTCGTTTATGATTTCGTTGATTTTCGAGGTAACAAATATAAAAATTGATGTTCATTGTAATTTTTAAGCTAGAACTTACTCTTTATTCGGAAGTCAAGAGACATGACGGCATGTGAGAGAATGACTAATGAACAAAATCCTATCGGACATTCTTTTTTATAAAGTTGTTCATGAGACTCACAAAAAAGTAGATGAATAACTAAGGATGCTCAAATGACTTGCTATAATTATCGGCTTAAAGCACTAGCTGCCAGTGTCCAATATTTGTTTCTTTATTGTTACCATGTTTAAATTCATCGTTTGTATATTTTGTTTACGTGATTTTTTTTATTTTTTTACCTCTAAAATGGGTCTTCCTCTCTCAGAGAAACGGGAAAGACCTTTCTCATGTGAACATGAGTTATTTTGTTAACATAATAGAATATATGATTTCACTTATTTATTATGTTTATAACAATATTTCGGTTTATAATATTGTTCGTATCCAATTAAAAAGTTATGATTCATCTGAAGACTCATTCATATTGTTTGGAACCATTTTTGTAGAGAATAATATTTTTGCTAAACGAATCTATTTTTTTGTCGGGTTGGAAAATATATGAAAAATCCAGGGTACGTACACTGAAAGACCTTTCTGAATACTGAAAATGTCTACTTTCTAATTTTAATTTGTTGTATTATTATTTATAAACTATTTTTTTTCTTATCGCTATTTATAAACTATGTTTTGTTGAGTATTATTATTATTATTATTATTATTTAAGTTAAAGACATCTAACTTAAACAATAACAAAATATCAACAAATAAACATGATACATACATAGCATAATAAATTACGATAGTTTAAGAACATAAGTTAAAAAACTATAATACGAATTACAAATAACACAATATTTTACGAAGAAATATATCTTTGTATATATTATTTTAAGAGGTAATCATCCTTCTCCATTTTGTTTCAGTCTATTTTCAACGAGGTTCATGTCCACCTCTTGCATGCCATCGCACGTGATGTCAAAAATCCAAAATGTTGGAGACGTTTATAAACATTCAGACCTTATAGATATTTTTTCCCACCATCATGTAGACGACATCAATCATCTACAATGTATATCATAGATAAAATAAATTTTACACAACATCAATCATCTACAATGTATATCATAGATATAATAAATTTTACACATTATTACATAAAAAAAACGTTGTAGTTTCATCCACCCTTATTTTCTTCACACTAGCGGTGGTTTTAAGTAATCAGATATTTGTGTGCATGGTCCATTCCATATCGTAGATATTAGAGATTTAATTTGTTATAAAGTTTGAAGATAAAGATACAAGAGACTCAATTTATTGGTATATTGAGAGAAATGAGGCTAGAATAATGTCAAACCATTTTGGAGATAAATAACGTTAGATAGTTTGACCAATAATCTAAAGCCACACATATAAGCGAGATCATGCAACTGATATCAACATGATGGATCAATATTAGTTGTCTGTAAAAATAAGTATTTGTAACTAATAGTAGTTCATATGGTCGACATTAGTTGTACTGTACCAACTACTATTATCGATTAGATGCGTCAATATTAATTTCCCGGAGCAACATAAGTTACATTTTTTACCGAGATTTTAGGACTAATGTTGCCATGTTACATCAATATCGGATGCTGGTGTATATATCAAATATTGACCGCGTGCATCAATATTGAGTATAATATTTTTCTACACGACAATAACTATCATGCATAACGTTTAACATCAGTTATTATGCAGATTAAAAATTATACTGAATAATTGAATAAACTTAAATAGTATAAAAGATAACCTAAAATAAATAAATTAGATATAAAACATAAAATATTACATATCAAAACCTAAAAAAAAATATAAGATCCTAACCAAATATAACATCCAAAATACCTAACCAAAATATTACATATGAAAACCTAACCAAAATATAACATTTGAATACCTAGCAAAAATATCACATTCGAATACTGAACCTTCAGCCCAAAGAAAAATTACTATTTATATTTTTTTTTACGTTGCTTATAACCTTCACCGCATCGTATGGGGAAACTTTGTTGCACCTAAAGAGGAACCTCACTAACATTCCTAAAGAGAAACCTCACTAAACCTTTCAAACAATTTATGTACCTAATAATACAACATATAAAGCAATTGATATGAAAACAAGTTAGTCGTGACTTTATACAAGGTAAATTTTCTCGTGTCTTACCCTATTCATTTGTTTTCTGGGAGATTGTACACTACATAAAAACATGAATAAGAAAAAAAATTGATGATTGTAGCAATTATCATATTATTAGCAGCACAAACTTACACATATCGTTAGTTTCTTTAGATGAGGTGATATTTACAACAAGGTTAGCAACCTACGAATACATTAGTCACACTATTGTACCATTAGGTCTAGCAGTGATTAAAAAAATAGAAAGTCACGTCTTTGAGACTCCATGTTGATAACATCATAAAGAGAGAAAAAACAAAATTATGTAATAATTAACTAAAAAGTATTCAAAAGCAGAACAAGGTTCAGAAACATATACTTCGACGTAAGAGTAATAATAATAATTTTTACGACATTATGAATATTCTATAGGATCTTCCGTACCGACTCTAGATCTTAGAGTTCTTGTATTTCAATATTGGGTTTTAGATAAAGACGATACATTCATTAATTCAAATTTGTCTTTTTTATGAATATTGAAAGTAAATGTTGATAAGACAATGATCCTCATCACTATGATCGTTATAATTATTGATATTTCATTAAATTATTGGAGTATCATTGAATATCACCCAACAAATAACAATTATTTAAAGATAATTCTTCAAGCACGGGGTATGTGTTTAATAATGTATTGACTCTGTTATTAAATTATTGTGTTAAAATACTTGTTTCGCTTGATTAGATCGGTTCTTTGTTTACGGAAGAAAAAATGATTGCTTTAAAAAAGAATGAAAATATAAAAAGTCAAGAGAGAGAAGTAAAATAGTATATTTTCTATGATCAGTCAGCATCCAATCTTTTATTAAACGTCTCTGGTCCTATTTATAGGTACGTAAGGAGACTTTAACAGAAACAGTTACATCAAACAGATAAATTGCGCCAAGGTCTTTCACATTTATGAACAATATTAATTTATTTTCTTAAGTTTACTATTCTCTTCGACAACCTTAATGCTATTAATTTAGGTCCCTGATAATTTATATCATTAAAAAAAATGACTAGTTGCAATGATAAAATCTTAAGGGATGATCAAGACAAATAATCATTTAGATGAATTAAAAAGCTAAAGTTTATCAACTTTAATTTTTTTTAATTACGGAAAATGAATGCATATGTGTTACAAATTAAACTCTACAAACTCCCAAAAGCTTAGAGTTACCTCTTCAACCTCATGTTTTGTTGCAAACTGAAGCCATTGAGTAAGTTTAAATAACACACGATTAACTAGTACCATAGAAAAATGTGTAAAATCCTATGATTTCTGGCATACCTCCATACCATAACGAGCTATGATAGGCTCGATCATATTCAAATTACGTTCATAAATATCAACTAGTATTAGGACCAAGACAAACTTTCAAAGATAACTTCATTTTCGAGACAATACACTACTTCTAACATGTCTATAATTGTGGACAATGGACTTCCATCATATACAAACCAGTCTTGAACATATTCAGTGAACCAAACCAAATAAACCAGCCAACTACATTGAAAGTTGACACAATGCATTAACATTAGTGTAATCTTGCATTTTTAAAACTTGAAAAACTATTTAACTCAACAGTGATAAATTTCGTGTTTGACACTAAATTCAACAAAGTATTAAAAATTCAACATACATGTGCTTAACTATCCGTCATTTATAATCAATTACTAATTTAAACCATTCAAATTTTAAAAATGTAAAAAAAAAAGTTTTGTTGAAACACTCGTTTAAGTAAAAAATAAATATGATGTAAATAAAAATACTAAATAAAACTAATTAAAAATTAATAAATATTTGTTTATTTTGGAATTGAACGAAAATAAGATTTAAAATTGATATTTTTGGTATTAGAAAACTATTAAATTTTATTTTGAAATAAAGTATAATATTTAATATTTTTTTATTTACACATTATTTTTTGATAAATAAATAAATTAGTGAATAATGTATACAACATATTGGAACAGTTAGAGACTATACATAATAAATGATGGTAATTAGTAAATTTGATGCCATATACAATATTTATTATAGAAAATAAAATATTTTAAAAAGTCACGAAAATAAAAAATAAAATGAAAAAACACGTTGCTATAATCTATAATCTCTAATCTATATAATTTATTATTATTTTCATATGATTATTCTAATATTGTTTTACCGTATGAATCATACCATGGTGTTTGTTATAATAATAAATGATATAGTTATTCTTCATTTAGTTAAAAACAAGTCCGAATCTATTATGATACCATAAAATTAAGCTTAAGCTATTATTGTAATTTAAGCACATATACATACGTCTTATCACTCCAACTCATATATTGGGAATGCCAGAGGTAGCAAGTTGGTTGAGTATGACATTCTTATGACAAAAAGTTATGAGTTTGAGTCATTCTACATACATTTTTTCGGTTGAGCCTGTGATTTTATATGGTTTATCTTCTGGCGTTGGTTTGTAGACTATCGCCTCAGATTGAGGGTTTATCCTATGCGAACTCATTGAGATTTCTTTCGAAAAAAATCCGAAAGTGTCACGAGGGAACTGGGTTTTCTCTAAAGGAAAAAGGACACTAGTAGTAGTAGCCGCACTACTATGTGTCTTATTATTGGTATCTGGGTTTTCTCTAAAGGAAAAAGGACACTGGTAGTAGTAGCCGCACTGCCATGTGTCTTATTGGTATGACAATTTTAGTTTGAGTTATTGAATTGAAATAATGTGTATTTAATGCCTATATAGGTAGAGAATGTATGTGCCAATTTTAAATTGAATCATATTGATCTTTTATATATAATTTTTATATGATAAAATAACTTTAAATTTCCCCATAGTATCAATTTTATTATTATAAGATATTGATTAATAATAAAATTAGTTATTGAAATAAAAACATCGTATTAAAATAAAATTTTATATAAACTATAATATTTTTATAACAATCTTTTATAAAAAAAAAAACCAATTTTGCTCTTTTAATTTCAGAATCTATTTTAATTTAGTTAGGCAGCGATTGAGAATGTACAATAATTAGAATTGAAAATCTATGAATTTAATTTTTAATAAAAAGAATATTATATTAATAATATCAAGACAAACTTATAGTATTGTTCGTAACCGCGATTCAAAGTATTAAAAATTTATTTTATATCAACCAATTTAATATCAAATTGAAATATAATATCATCGATCTATAGAATGTTTAAAATTTAATTCTACATACAAAAATCAAAGTTCTGCCGATCTAGTTTTTAACAAAAAAAAATATTATATTAATTTTTTTTATAAAAAAGTATATCATACTTCTCATAATACACATACAACATTTAAAACTGATTATGCATCGATACATTTTAATAAAATTAGAATATAATTATAATTATGTAAAAAATATCATACAATATTTAGATCAAATTAATATATATATATATATATATATATATATATATATATATATATATATATATATATATATGAACTAATTAAATTTTAAAAAACAACACATTCTAAATTTAGATGTTTTAATATATTTTACACTAGCTATTTCGTAACTATTTCCACTCAAATTATTCTAAAAAATTAATTGTTTGTTTTTAATTTATCTTATATTTGTTAGTTGTGTTTTTAGTTTTATTTTACGGTAATAAACCGTATAGAACCAATTATTTTGATAAAAAATTAGTATTTAATTTTATAATATAAAATGATAGGTAACAATAATAATGTAAGGTTTGTTGGACAATTCAACCAAAACCAACCCTAGAAAATCATAACCGACATATTTATTGGATATTTAGATATTTTTAATAATTTATTAAATATATCCGTATATTTTTATTAAATAAAATCTAAATTTATAAATAAATTTAGTCGAATGCGAAAAAACTAAGATATTTATTATAAATGAAATAATCGAAATAAATATAAATAAAATAATTGATACAATATAATCAACCAAATAAATAAATTGTTTAATATTCATACATTATCATCATAGTTCTATTTAATTCTAATTTTAAGTCTTCATCATCAGTTATTATAGTAACATCAGTTGCAGCTCCACTTAAAGGAATATCTTCCATAGGTGAATGTCGAATAACCTCCGTAGGTTAGGAGAATGTTATTATTAATCATGAATTTTTTTTGGTACTTGTGTTATTGCAACTCTAATTGCTCAAACATGTTATTCATTTCCACACCTAATTTTTTAATATTATCCAATCTACACCCATTCCTGAATCTTGTCATCCATTTGACCATGCATATCATCTATTCATGTGACCTTATAATACATGACCTCAAACATCTCACGTTTGGTCAATATCTTCTTACTACTACTAGTAGTACTAGGTACTTACAATTCCTATAACTGAATTAGTGGATCCCAATTTTTTCCACATGGTTGCCCCTTTTAAGGAGAAAAATGTTGATGATAATTATTGACTGCTCATTTATCATTTAGAGAGACTTCACACTTCGACTAGACGTGTCCATTATGGATATATATTTTCTGATTTTTTTAGAAATCTTTCATATTCTAGCTATATATGAAACTGATTGCTCAACATATTCACTAACATCTATCATTTTTTACAAACAAATGAGATATCATAATCTCATAAGGTAGATACCTTTTATTATGTGAATAATCCATATGTCTCATCATCACACTAAGTAAATTTATTATTTCTCCTACAAATAGTGGAGCGTTTCTAAATGTTTGCGTACTAGTCCTGTGTGAATTTATATTATTAGAAGTAAGAAAATAATCACTAGCTATTTTTAATGCCAATCTTTGACTTCTTGTCATGTTCAACTTACTAGAAACTACCCTCTCTTTATGCTTAACAACCGGACAATCTCCACTGTTATTCAATAAGTTTACTGAAATTTCTAATACCAAATACCAATGACGATCTCACTTATGATTTGGGTACCCTAATCCGAAAAATAAATGTTAAAAATTAGACATATGTATACCAAATTTTATTTATACATATATATATATATATATATAATTCATGCCTATGCTATTTTTAATCATTAAATTTAAGTGAAAATGTTTATAAAATTCTTAAAGTAGACCACTATACCATTCACTTGACAATTCAACAAATCTTATCCGACCTAAATTGTGAAGACGATCAATAATAATTTTCTTACCTGTAATTACTCTAATTTTATCGGTGATAAAATAAAATATTCCAAGAAATATTACTTTTACATTCGTGGTCATAACCGTGGTTACTTCATCTTTATCGAGGTATTGAAAAGCCTAATGTATCATTTATTCTTCTTCTTATGCAGTCTTTTCTTCTTGATGTTTTGGTATGTTAGGTGTATAGTTTCGGCGTTTATGAGCCATTTTAGAAAGTGTTTGAAGTTTAGGAAAACGTTTTCAAAGGTTTTTGAATAAGGTCAAAAGATGATGAGAAAATATATTAAATAAGGTTTATAATATGATTGGCTTGCTTCCCTATATAAAATATGGTTGAAAAAGTGCTTGAGAAAATATATAGAATTTGTTTTCGAAAAGTGTGAGAATTATGTTTGAGGTGCTTCTCTATTTATAGAGAAACAATACGATTCTAACGAGGACCCGTTTGAATAGACAAGTACCCGCTTGTGAGTTATTTTAAAGAAAAGAGTCGTTGTCGTTTGACGGGAACCCTTTGAATAGACGAGTGTTTGTTAACCTAAAAAAGTTTTTAAAAAACTAGATGTTAGACCAAAATAGGTATCCGTTCAACTCCATAACTAGAAATATAAATTATTTTTCCCTTATAAACAAACAACATCTCTCTAATTTTGCATCCATCATCTTTCAAACGAATTTCTTCTATAATCTTTGTAAAAATATTAATTTTTATTCTCAAATTTGATCAAAGTTCAAAATTAGATCAATAGCTAAATTTGATAAAATTTCTAAGTTTTAGTAGTGAATTATTAGTGGTCAAAGGCTACAACACGTTCATTTAATTTTCCATCAACCTTGTATTAGAATCGGTATATTGTATCCATTTTTTTTAATTGTGCTATTGTTTGATATTACTAGGTTTTAAATGTCATCTAACATGTCATACAATCGATTTGTTCAATTCAATGGAAAGTCCTAATTTTTTTACTAGGGACCCATGACAGATGACCTAGAGATACATGCTAATTTAGGTAGTAGTAATAGTAAAGAAACTCCCACCCTGAAACATAATCTTCCCAAATTAGCGCTACCATCACCACTAGTTCAAAATCTATGAAGATAATATCATATGTTAGGGAATATTTTATTCGTCTTACAAAAACACAAAAAGCTAAATGTAAATATTATTGAATAAAACTCTCCTATAAATACTTGTTTGTTTGTTTACAAGGATATGTTTGGGGAACTCCCCGATATTAGATATAAATACTTTACCATTTCTTAAAACGTGTAGTATAACTAATTTCAGGGAATTCTTCAAAATAATACATAGTTTTGTTAACAAGAAGGTTAAATTTAATTTGGTGGTCATTAATGTAATATTTATCCATTCGGTTTCATATTTTATTTTCTTTGATGATATTGAAGAAGATATTTTGAATGAAGTTGCCGATGGACATGAGGATGAAGAATCAGTTGAAAATAATATCAATTTTTTTACGATGAAGTACATTTATAATAGATATTTAATAGTGAGTATGTAATATGATAGTTCACTTTGAGAATATTTTTACAACTCCTTTACCACAAGAGTATAAATGGTGAAATTCTTAAATCAATAGAATTTGTTTTTTTTAATCTTTCAATCTCATAATGTAATAATTATCATTTATAAAATACACAAATTATAACAAGTTATACTAATGATCAAAATATAACAACACATGTAGTAATTATAATTAAACCATAATAATAATAATCAAAGTATACTAGTAAAACTATAATATCTTTAAACTACTTTTAAATTATAATATACAAACTATATAATCAAACTATAAAAGTTTATAATACTTTGTTTATCAAATGATAACAACCCTTGTACTATACGTGTTATAAAACTAATAATAAAATTACAAGTAATTGATTTTTTGGTTAAATATAACAAAATCGTCTCTTAAAAATCCACCATATTATAAAGAGTGTAAATTTAAAATTATTATAAGTTTTGACGAGTAAAAACGATATTAAGTTTTTTATATTATCGTGACGTTACTTTTACCATGATGAGACATGACGCGAATCAAGTCGTGTTTTACCTTGACGGATGGGATGCGATGAAAATTTATTGTGTTCTGTTACCGTGATACAATGTTAGAAAACTGTGCATCCCACTACATTATGTTGTGTTCTATTCTTTTTTTATCCCTACTTATGATAGCAATACATATTGTCAAGAGATTGAAAATATTTATATGATATATAATACTTATGTTGATAAATACGAAAAAATAATTTCACCATCTCGATTTAGGTGGCAGTAGTACGAGATAACAAATTAGGTCTTTTTATATTACTTGAGAAGATCTATGCAAAATACTCCGCAAATGTCAACAATTATTCGACATAGTAATGAATTGGCCACATATTTGTAAACTTTATTCAATTTGGGTATTGCTGATGAAAATCAATCGCCGATGGACATGAGGATGAAGAATCGGTTGAAAATAATATCAATCTTTTTACGATGAAGTACATTTATAATATATATTTAATAGTGAGTATGTAATATGATAGTTCACTTTGAGAATATTTTTACAACTCCTTTACCACAAGAGTATAAATGGTGAAATTCTTAAATCAATAGAATTTGTTTTTTTTTAATCTTTCAATCTCATAATGTAATAATTATCATTTATAAAATACACAAATTATAACAAGTTATACTAATGATCAAAATATAACAACACATGTAGTAATTATAATTAAACCATAATAATAATAATCAAAGTATAATAGTAAAACTATAATATCTTTAAACTACTTTTAAATTATAATATACAAACTATATAATCAAACTATAAAAGTTTATAATACTTTGTTTATCAAATGACAACAACCCTTGTACTATACGTGCTATAAAAATAATAATAAAATTACAAGTAATTGATTTTTTGGTTAAATATAACAAAATCGTCTCTTAAAAATCCACCATATTATAAAGAGTGTAAATTTAAAATTATTATAAGTTTTGGACGAGTAAAAACGATATTAAGTTTTTTATATTATCGTGACGTTACTTTTACCATGATGAGACATGACGCGAATCAAGTCGTGTTTTACCTTGACGGATGGGATGCGACGAAAATTTATTGTGTTCTGTTACCATGATACAATGTTAGAAAACTGTGCATCCCACTACATCATGTTGTGTTCTATTCTTTTTTTATCCCTACTTATGATAGCAATACATATTGTCAAGAGATTGAAAATATTTATATTATATATTACTTATGTTGATAAATACGAAAAAATAATTTCACCATCTCGGTTTAGATGGTAGTAGTACGAGATAACAAATTAGGTCTTTTTATATTACTTGAGAAGATCTATGCAAAATACTCCGCAAATGTCAACAATTATTCGACATAGTAATGAATTGGCCATATATTTGTAAACTTTATTCAATTTGGGTATTGCTGATGAAAATCAATCGCCCGATGTATTAACATGGTGGAAGTCCAACGGACTAAGATTTCTTATTCTTTCTAGGTTTAGCCATAAATGTTAGTTCTATACGTATGTCTATAGTAGCAAATGAATCTAAATTACCTATGTTCAATATTAATACTGACTAGCCAAGTAATTGAAGTATGTGTTACAATCAAATAATGGATTAAGGTGGAACATATGATGCATGACAAAGAATATACAAAAAAGAACATAAAAACATGTTCAATGCACTAAGTGATATTGAAAAAAATATTATAGATAAAACTAGTGAGGATGAATAATTATATTTTGAATGAGATGATTAAATTACAGAAGATGATCATTTGTAATAAGAATTTATTAATAAATTTATGATAGGGTAGTTCAAACTACGAACATTTGTACAACTCTTGAGCTATAAGAGTATATATTGTAAATAACTTAACTTAATAATTTTTTTTGTATCCTTCAATCTCATACGGTAGCAACACTTATACCACCTATATTATAATCATAATATATAACAAACCATTCCACAAATACTATAAGTGTAATAATTTACTTATAATACAATTAAACTATGACAACACTTATCACATATGCTATATGTGCACTACTTATACTACAATAAAACTAAAACAACACTTATCACATATACTATAAGTTCACTACTTAGTTATATTATAGTTATACTATAACAACACCTATCACATATATTAGAGTATATAACTTATACTATAATAAAACTATAATAACATTTATAAGTTACCACATATACTGGAAGTATACTACCAATACTCTAATCAAACTATAAAACCACTTATTGTATATACAACAAACATACTACTTAGTTATATTATAATCAAACTATGAAAACACTCATCGCATATAAAGAACGTAGAAAATAAATTATTTTGAGTTTTCGAGGAATAGAAAAAATTCACATTTTTCATGTAAAAATGCGATATCCTTTGTGTTATCGTGACTTAGATGTGCATGTACCCGTGATGGGCCCGTAAGCCCTCACATACTCATTCTAATACGAATATAGTCTAAATCTACCGTACTTTTACCATTCTAAGAATACCACGCCAGACACATGGGAAACCCACTGTGCACTATCTAGCATGTTTAATCATGCACTTCATATAATTAAATATAATCCTAATGAATTCCTTTTTAAGCTTAGTTGATATCAATGCTTTTGGTCAAAACTTGTGTACTTTTATTTGAAATTCTTGATAGTTATATTATTTTAATATTTGTTTATATTTAATATAACAAGGTGTCATTGCTGAAGTTTTTGAAGAAATTGTTTTCAAAAGTCTCGTCTTCACAATCATTTGAATCTAAACCATTCGAATAAATTGATTATTTGGAGAGTTCATAAAGAGTATACCAACGACATTGAATATAATGAGGTGGTAGAGATCTTTCACTATCCACACTCTTTTTTCTAGCGAAATTCTAGAGCCAAAGTCTTCAACGTAGAAAAAAGAAGATTCGGGGCTGAGGCCCAACCAAGTACAAATCAGGAGAAAGCCAAAAACGTTATAACAATTTCCCTCATATTTAGAGAGAAAAGAATGATACATGAATCACACGGCATACATCATCCCTCATGAAAAGAAAAATACTATATATTTTATAATGAGCTTATCAATGAATATATTATATTTTTTGAAATAATATATGTTATTTCATATGAGAGGTAAAGAGGTAATATTTTAGGTCTGATAACATGGACGTATAACTACTCATCTAGGATTTAAGATCCCAACCAAGTTTTGCGGAACTTGTCAACAATACTTTCTTCATTGATAAATGGAATCCAAATACTATCAAATTTAAAATCTCTTTTAATGAGATGACAATTACACTAGACGATGTGACCATCATGACACGACTACCACTAAGGGGATACTTTTCAACATAGACGACTAAAAAGACCAAAAAACACGAGTTGCAATGGTACCGAGGTTTCTTAGTATCCCGAATATACTAGCCATATCAAAAGTTAACTTTAACAAAAAAATTGAGTTAAGGATGTCATGGTTGAGTAAGACTTTATTATCCCTCGGTTCCTTGGTCGATTAACTTGAAATGAGGTACGTTTTTGCACACAGGCCTATCTTATTTTTTTATTTTTCTTTTACTAAGAATAATTACAAGATAAATGTCGACTTATTGTATTCTCCGAAGGACTTAGATGCATTTGATTAGACCGCATGAGGGATGTACATTCCAGCGAACTTATACAAGAAAATGAACGCTTTTAATGGTCGAAGGTTTTGACCTGCATACGACGGATGGAGACTATAATGGTAGGATTCTTTAAAGTCTTTGTTATATTTTAAGTTTGATTAGGAAGAGTCAATGGTTGAAGTATGACCCTAAAGAAATTCGTGACAATTTTTTTTTTTCCAAAGATGACCCTAAAGAAAGTTGTATTGTATTATAGAAGATAATCAACATATGCGTTCTTATAAAACACATAAGATGAATGGTTCGTAGTGGTCTATTCGGTTGAATGAGGATTTGTCAAACAAAATAAGATATTATTATAAAACAAAATTGGTATATGAAACGTACAAAATGAGTTAAATAAGTATTATTTTACTAACATTAACGAAATGATTCTCGTTTATGTGGACAATGCAAATATATTTTTTTCTGCTGAGACTACCGCAGAAAAAATTTAAAGGGTAAGTAAGTTAAGAAAATTTGTAAAAAAAGTCTAAAAATTATGCATTAAAAAAAGGTCGAACTAGCATCCAGTTTTCAAAACAATGAACTTTTTTAGAAGCAATTTAGCCAAATAGTTTTATATTTAACCTTTCGTTTGTACCCTAATGTCGTCCATATAAAGGAAAATTGTTCAGGATATCCCTGATTATGCTTTAAATCTCATGTGACCATGCTTATTGAGTTCTGAAGCTAGAGTGATTTATATCTATAAAACACAATGATCATCTATATGTATATCTATACCTAGTAATGTACGAATGCATGCACGTGAGGATGTCAACAAACCCATAACAAACGATACTCTTCCTCTTCATCTAGTGAGGGGCCTATTAATCGTGGTTGGCAACCCGAATCCTCTTAGAGAAGAGGCCTCCAGCGCTCCATCTCCCGATACCATGGCCGAGCTTGGAGCCGACAACATCAAGATATAGTTCTTACAAAAGAGCTAACTTATAAACGAACCCAGAGGTAGTTCAATAACATTTTTTCTCAACTACAACAAAACCATTTGCAATATCGACAACCAATACATCAACCTTTGCAACCTTACCCGATTCAAAATCTGGTTATGAGAATTACTATGTAAGTTGGTCAATTGCAGCCGAATCGCCTTACTTATGGAATCATTATTTTAAAAATACTTATCAACCTCACCATGATTCCTTCTAATATTCCAATAAATATTTTGGCATAATGATTTCGTTGAGATTCTTTCTACCTTCCGACGTATAACCTAGTGAGGTCTCTTATGACACCATAAATTTTGGAAGAGAACTTGCCTCATAAATTTGATCAATATAATATGCATAAGTACGACGAGTCAGAAAGTCCGAAAATCATATTAATGTTTTTAGAAATGTGATACTCAGCTTTCCCGGGGATGACCGAGTACTTTGTTGAACTTTCTCAATGATTTTCAGAGGAAAAGACATGAATTGGTTTAAGTAATTGCCCATTGGATCATACTGAATATTTGAAGTACTATTATTTTCTCAGGGATAATTTCATTGGAAGTAAGGTAATCCAAATAGATGGTGATTACATTATACATCACAAGAAAAAAGTTGAATGAAATTTTGAAGGACTACACTAGAGGTTTGTGTAGAAATGAACAATATTGTTGAAGATTGGCACAAACCTGTTGCATGTGCATCATATTGGCAATGAACTTTGTTGGGATTATTGGCCAATGATATAATAAAGAAGAATACTCTGACCTTTGAGATCATGGTACCTCATGTTGAATCATAAATCAAAGTTGAGAGAGAATAAGTCTAAGATTCATACCAAATTGATAAACCCATACTCATAAGAATCATACTTAAGTGAAAATATGGGCACCTTATCATCTACCTTCTACTCATGTTAAAAAAACCATACTATCATCAGCTTATCACATAAGTGATCATATTTAGGAACTTACCTAGTCAAAGCCTTCAAGTATTCATCATGGAGACTCTTTAGATAGATGCTGAGTGGACCAAAATATCGAGAGTAAAGATTAGAGAGGTAATTAGGTTGAGTTAACCAAAATTATAAAAATTATCAATGATATAAATAAAGAATTTATGCATTTTATAAAATCTCTACCTATGATAAAAAAACCGAGACTAGATGAACCATAATAAGTTATTAAGCCTTATAGCAATGTAGGCTATAACAAAGGAGATTGCGGTATACTGAAAGAATAAATCCAAATTCTTATAAAAGACGAGATATTGATTAAGTTAGTTTAGAGCCAAGTTTTTATAGTGACAAAAAAAGCTCAACCAAAGTTAGAGCATGCCATGGTTATTCTAGACAAGTCCAAATACCGTATTGAGGATTATTTGTATCCTGATCCAAACCGGGAAAAATTATTGTTGTGGTTTATTTTCGTCTGAGGGTAAGTTTGTAATTTTTGTTTAGAACTGTGTGGAAGTTTGAAAGTATTTAATGTTTGAGTAGAGAGTGGAGGGAGAATTAAGCAGCCTGGTTGTATTTAATTTTCATTACCCACATTTAATGCTGGTGGTTGGGTATTTATACCCTTATATTTGGGCTTTATGGGCTTTTGGGTCATGTTTAATGGACCCGGGTCATGTTCAAGGACCCATGAGATCTTAGTAGGAGAGCAAGCAGCTTAGTCAAGAAGTGTATAGGTTTTAAGTACTTTAGTTCTTGTTCGAACAATCCAATGGATGAGGTGTTCGAACTGCCCTGTCCGGTTAGGTAGTCTTTGTCCAAACTGTCCCTTTCCATAGCGTTCACAGAATGCGGACTCATCAGGTAACCCCTTTTTTAGGTGTTTGTTCAAAAACGTTTGTCAAAACCTGAAAAACAGTCCGTTGCTAGTGACAGTTTCATCCGGACAGGTCTTTCGAATTGTGTTATGGTTTTACCCGGACTGAAAAAGCTCTTTAAATCTAAACGGTTTTTTGCCAAAGTTCATGGGACACGTGTCTCTCTTTGGTTCGTTACTTCAGCCGTTTTTCACCTCGAATTTCGCACCCACCTTCTCTGAAAAGCAACCTCTTCATTAAATGAAGGTGACATCACCGCCGTCTCTTAATCATTGCAAATCCTTTCGAATTCTCCTAGGAATCAAAACTTCTTTTTGGGGTTTACTATAAATTAAAACACTTTTCAACTATTTTACTATCACCTTCATTTTCACTTTGCTAATTTTCAGAGCTTTCTCTCTCAAACACAAGTTCTTCATTTTGGTTGTTTATGTTCACGGCTAGGAACGCTTTAATTAGAGGCGGGTGGCTCAATCTATCAGAACTAGAAAAAGCACTAAAAGTTGAAAGGGAAAGGCGCATCGCAGCAGGCTTACCCACTTCCCCCATCGACAAACCAACAACCCCAACTACAGAGCCTGATCAGGGTTCCTCCTCTACAAAAGGTGTCAAACCGAAGAGATTGTTTCAAACCAGTCTTTCTCGTATCGTCTCAGGTTCATCGGTTCAAGAGTCGGAACCCACTGTTGAACCAGGTTTAACCGTTACTAGTTTCAAAAAACCTTCCCCATTAATAGCCATGAGGTCTTCTCATTATACTTCTCCCAACAAACTGGTTGATCGAAGAAAAGGCCGGCTGGTCAAAGGGCAGGCTTCCAAAGGCACTCCATCAAAATCAGGCGCCAAGGATAGCAGTACAGGGTCAGAAGCACCCATAAAAGTACCCAAGGACAGGCTGTCCGGTCCGGAGGCTACTGGCCCAAGCCCCCGAAGAGAAACCTCCACATCAGAGCCCCGACCGGAGGCCAGAGTCCAGGAGAGTATTGAAGCTCACCAGTCCGTAGGTCAGGCTGAACCAACTCCAAACTTCCCCCTCACAAAGACAACTGAAAACCCTTCCTCAATAATTGAAGAAATAATGGAGGACTCTATCGAAGAGGCTCCATTCGAGTCCGAACCCTCCGGACAGACTAGTGATGCTGCTGCTGCCAAAAAGGATAAGGGCAAAGAAAAACTGTGCCTTAGGCACCCAGATCTGCCAAAGATCCTGGAAGGAAAAGTTGGACCTTGTTTCCATAAAGTCAGTGTTAAATATCTTCTTGCTTTACAAAAAATCAACTATGCTTTCATCCATACAGCTGAGTTGGGCCGAATGCGTACGAAGTGGGGGATTCCGGAGAATGTAAAGAAAAGAATCCCCATTGACCCCGAAACCCCAATGAACTGTAAACTCAGTGAAATAGTCATCTTCACTGAGATTTTTAACTGGGGTTTAATGTTCCCCTTAGATCCGGAAATAGTTAGGTATTTCCACCTCATCAAGCTCGGTCCTAGTCAACTGAGCCCCAACGCCTGGTACACACTTATGGCCTGCATCATGGCCTCCAGGCTCTCCGGGATTCTTCTACCAATGGAGGAATTCGCAGCTGTGGCCAGTCTCTGCAGGAACCACCACATTCCCTTCTATCACTTCAACATGGGTGATAATTATAAAGTAGTGGATGATCTGCTTGAGTCGGAGAGAAATTGGAGGACTCAATTCCTGTTCATAAGCGGCATTTGGGAGAATCGGAAGAAAATCAAAGCTGGAGTCAACCCAAGTCTCCTCACCAGCAGATGGAGGATTGATCGTAAGTATCCTACCTTACATTTTTATTTTTACTTTTATCGAATTTGCCTAAACTGACTGGTCTTGTCTATTGTCTTAACAGAGCTGCCCAAAGACTTCAATGACTATCTAAAGTCCGGGCAGACCACTTGTACAAAGATCAACACTTGGGCTACTGAAAAGTGGGGGAACCGGTTTCATGATGCTTTTACAGGAGGAAATTTTGCAAGGTCTCGCCTCTGGAACACCACTGGCCGGAGAAACTTGACATGGGAAGAACTCACCACTCCACCCCCTCCGGATGTAGTCCTCAAGAGAACACATGCACCGGACGGGTCATTATACTTGCCAGGTCGGGGCCAAGGCCCCGAGTAAAATGAAAGGCAAGAATGGGAAGGGCAAGAAGGTTGCAAGTGAGGCTAACCCTACCGAGGTGGAGGAGGCTGCTCCAACAAACCCAGAGGGGCCAGCCCCAAGCCAAATTGATGTTGCTCTGCTAGAAGTGGTAGAGCATGAAAGTGCTAGGGAAGAGGTTCAATCCCCAAAACCCCCAAGGGTTCCTAAGAGAGACCGAAAACGGGGAGCAGAAAGCAATGGCAGGGAGGCTAAGAAGAAAAAGACCTCCAGGGGTGATGAACTTTATCTCTAGCGTTCGGAGCCTCTCCCCCCTGTAGACCCTACTGATCCGACAAGAGCAGAGGAGATCCCTGGTGACTTTCAAACTGACGAGGTTGGAAGAGGAGATCTTAGCATTGATGGTGTTGACATCACAGGGCTTGATGGACTTGGTGACTATTTTGCCAACCTTTCCAGAGACGATTTTGCTGGGCCTTACCTCCTTCCGAGTACTTCGAACAACGTTACTTTTAATGGTAAGACTTTTACTGTTTCAAGTGAAAGGGATATTATAGCTCACTCCATATTAAGTAATGTTCAACCAATGCTTGTTTTGGAGAAACAAGTTCGAAGTCAGGCAGATATTATCAAAGATCTCAAATCTGACAAAGAGAGACTGTCCGATGATCTTCTTACTGCCACTCAACATGCTGACATTTTGAAGGGAGAAAACGAGGAGCTAAAGAAGAGCCAAGAGGGGTGGACCACAAAGGTTGCCACTTTAGAAGACACTATCCAAGAGCTCCGGGAGAAGCTGTCCGGATTAGAGAAAGATCTCACCTCTTCAAAAGAGGAGGCAAAGGCCAAGGATCAAGTCATCCACAACTTGACAAATAACAAGTTTGCGCTCGAGAACACAGTGTCCAAGGCTGCAGAGGAGAAATCAGAGCTGCTAAGGGAGCAAGAGGCCAAAATTCAGGCCAAGATCGATGCTTATGCCAACAATGTAATAGACAGTCAAGAAGAAATGTATGCCAAGGTGAAGTCGGATATGGTCTTTCTTTTTCATGAGAAGTTTCCGAAGAGGAATTTGGGAGACTTATGGACTTTTGTAGAGTATCCAGACCTTCCCTTCCATACAATGGCCGAAGGTGACAGGTTTGATTTCTCCAGTGCATCCTCTTCTGACGACGAAGAGAACACCGGGGAGAGCCCAAATGAGGAGGAGGACGATCCTAAGAAGAAGAAGAAGACAGGTGAGGCTGAGCCATCTTCAAAGGCTCAGTCTTAGATTATGAATTATCTTTTTATCTTTTATGTTATCTGAACTAAATTCCTTGGAAGGCCAAGGCATTTTTGTAATTGCGTCCGGTATTTGACCGGATAGATCTTTTGTTTTGTCTGAAAATTTAAAAGTCCTTGGAAGGCCAAGGCACTTAGGTTATTTCAATGAATATCTTTGTTCTACACAACTCTTGCATCCTTTCATTGTTTGTTTCAATTTTGGTGGCTAGTGTTTAAATAGCCCTTAGTTATTTCATAAGCATTCTAAAGTGAAAGTGTTTAAATTCTCCGATGACAAATGTTTAAGTAGTCATCATTCCTTTAATTCAATCCGGATGGTGTGACAAAAAACAAAATAAGAACACTTGAATTTTTTCAAGAAGGCATCAAATTTTATATAAAAGCCCGGACACCTCATTAAAACCTCCCCGTGCCACCAGGGTAGGAAAGAGTATGCCCCCAAATATGTACATGGATTTTTAAACAAGTAAATATTTACATAGCTTCTATTCCAAGTACATCCGGAGATGCTCAATATTCCAAGGGTGTTTTAAAACCCTTCCATCCTTGTCTTCTAGCCAATATGTTCCAGGTTTAAGCCTTTCAATGACCATATAAGGTCCTTCCCAAGTTGGGGCCAGTTTGCCGAGCAGCTTCTCTTTAGTGTGTAAGAAGACTTTTCTCAACACCTTGTCCCCCGGCTGGAATCTCTTCTTTTAACTCTAGAAGCAAACTTGCTTCTCATCAAACCTTGATAGTCTGCAGCTCTAAGGTGAGCCTTAACTCGTCTTTCCTCTATTAGGTCAAGCTGACCTCTGATTACCACTTCGTTAGCGTGTTCGGAGAAGTTATGAACTCGAACTGAAGGGAGAGTTGCTTCTATGGGAGCTATTGCATCCATCCCATAGACCAAAGCAAAGGGTGACTCTTGTGTTGCAGCACAAGTGTAGTCCGGTAGGCCCACAAAACCTCTTGTAAATAGCTAGGCCATTTCCCAGCAGTCCCTTCCAAATTCTTCTTTAAACCCGACAGTGTAGTTCTGTTAGCCACTTCAACCTGACAATTTTCTTGTTAGTGGAAAGGTGAAGAGAAACAATGTTGTATACCCCTTGAGGCACAGAAACTCTCCATTTCCTTGTTGTCGAACTGTGGCCCATTGTCTGTCGTTATCTTTTGTGGAACACCAAATCTGCAACATATATTGGTTAAAATGAATTTTATGACAGCTTTTGATGTTGTTCCTACCAGCGGGGCTGCTTCAATCCACTTCGAAAAATAATCAATGGCAACAATTATAGTTCTGCGTCCTCCGGATGCCATAGAAAGAGGTCCCACCAAATCCAACCCCCATCGAGAAAAATGTATAGGCTCTGAAATTGACTCTAAAGGGATGGCTGGGACATGAATTTCGTTGCTATATCTCTGGTATGGATCACACCTTCTCACCAGCTCCTTAGCATCTTGCATTATAGAGGACCAATAATAGCCAGCCAGTAAAACTCTCCTTGTTAGAGCCCTGAATCCACAGTGAGCTGATCCCTCACCATCATGCAATTCGGAGAGGACTACTTGAGACTCATCATTTCCCAAACATTGCAAAAGAGGCTTACTGTAAGACTTTTTATACTGAACGTCTCTCAGTATGATAAAACCACGAGCCTTGTGCTTCATCTTTCTTGCTAGTAATTTATCCGGAGGCAAGATGTCATCGGAGAGATACTGCAGGAGAGGAAATCTCCAATCTTGAGGTTGTTTCATCTGTACATCAAAAATTTATTCCTCTTTGCTCACATTGAGTTGAATGGAAGGTCACTCCAGCATATGGATCCAAGGATATGACTCAGTGTATGCTATGGTTGCCAAGGAATCTGCTAGTTCATTCTCTGTTTGGGGTATATGTTCATAAACAACACTTTTGAACTTAAGTGCCTCATTTTTAAGAAGAAGTAAGTACTTTACTAGTTGCTCTTTTTTTGCCTCAAATTGACCTTGCGCACGGTGGATAAGAAGCTGGGAATCACTCATCAGCTTGACCCTTTTGGCCCCACAAATATAAGCTAACTTTAAACCAGCTGTAGCTGCTTCATATTCGGACTCATTGTTGGAAGCTCTGAAAGAAAAACATATAGCCTGGTACATCTTGTCACCATATGGAGAAGCTAAGCACACCCCTGCACCACATCCCATGGTACTTGATCCACCATCTGTCCGGACGATCCAGACTTTTTTGTCTTTCATTTCAGTAGTTCGCTCCGTATCCCTATCAGAGTGGAATTCAACTAAAAAATCAGCCACAGCTTGGGCTTTGATTGTTGTTCGAGGAGCAAAATCAATATCGAAGTCCCCCAATTCCACTGACCACTTTCTACTTGAAATGTCTGCCTTTTGGAGAACATTCTTCAAGGGAAAAGATGTCCGGATGATAATAGGATGAGCCTGAAAATAAGGCCTCATCTTCCTTGCATCAATTACCAAGGCTAACGCTCATTTTTCGAGTTTCAAATAGCGTTTTTCTGCATCTATCAAGCTCTTGCTGATGTAGTACACCGGATGGGGGTAATTATCCACCTCTCTTACCCATACAGCACTGATAGCACAACTTGAAACTGCCAAGTATACAAACAGTTTCTCTCCATCAACAAGTTTAAACAAAGTCTTGGGGGAGGACTGATGTTTCTTAATCTCATTGAAGGCCTCATCACACTATGAAGTCCAATCAAATCCCTTCGCACCCTTTAAAGTTTGAAAAAACGGGGCACCTCTGTCCGAAGACCTTGAGATGAATCGATTTAAAGCAGCCAACCTCCCGGTCAACCGTTATACTTCTTTAACATTCCGAAGAGGCTCCATTTGGAGTAGAGCATTAAGCTGGTCCGGATCGGACTGTATCCCTTGCTCACTTATTATATAACCTAGGAATTTCCCGGACTGCACTCCGAACACACATTTATCTGGATTTAGCTTTAAATTCACTTTTACTAAGTTAGCAAACGTTTCTTGGAGGTCCGCCAAGTGTAGTTATTCATCCATACTTTTCATCATCATGTCATCAATGTATACTTCCATATTTCTTCCAATTTGATCAGCAAAGGATTTGTTCACCAATCTCTGATAAGTAGCCCCATCATTTTTCAATCCAAATGGCATCACCTTGTAGCAATGAAGACGCATGTTAGTGACAAACGTGGTATGCTCCTGATCCTTCAGATCTACTTGAATCTGATTGTACCCGGAGAAAACATCCATGAAGGATAGTAGTTTATTCCCAGAGGTGGAATCTACCAACTGATCAATCCGGGGAACAGGATATAAATCTTTTGGGCAAGCCCTATTGAGATCTATGAAGTTAATGCACATACGCTAATGCCATTTTTCTTTTTCACCAAAACCGGATTGGCAGTCCACAAAGGATACTGAGACTCCTTTATATGCCCCATTTTTGTGAGCCTGTCAACTTCTTAAACAATAACATCAGCCTTTTCTTTGGAAAAAGCCCTTCACTTTTATACCACATGTGCAATGTCCGTCTGAATGGATAGGTGATGTGATATAATATCTGCTGGAACCCCGGTAACATCAGCATTGCACCAAGAAAAAACATGTTGATGGTCTTTTAGAAACTTCAACATCTTATTCTTTAGTTCAGATGGCATTTTGGACCCTATCTTAACACTTTTTCCTTCTTCCAAAGAATGTGTTTCAACTTCTTCAACCGGTATCAACACTGCAGGGGTCTCTCTGGGGTCATCAATTTCACCCTAACCCCAGAAAGCCCCTCAAACTGCTATTCTTCTTTGATACGAACTGCCCCCAACGTCCGTGGAGCCAGTGCTGTAGCATAACATTCTCTTGCAATCTTTTGATTGCTCCGGACAACTCCCACCTGTCCTTGAACATCATATTTCAAAAATTGGTGTACTATCGAGGCCACTGCATGCATCCTAGAGAGCCAAGACCTCCCAAAACAGCATTATAACAAGTGGGACAATCCACCACAATAAAAAGTATCCTGGCCATTTTCTTAAAAGGGCCCTTGCCCAACAAAACTTCCTCTTTGAACTCCCCGATCACATCTGCTGAGCTTCCAGTGAAACCCACAATTGATCTGTCCAAACACTGAATTATGACTGGATTTTTCATCTTTTTGTAAGTGGTTAAAAGAGGATATTGGCTGAACTCACCAAGATTCGTCTTATGTCATTGCCCCCAATGGATGCTCCTATGACAACAGCATCTTCATGAGGGCTAGTTATATCCCTTAAGTCATCTTCATCGAATACAATGAAGGGAAATGGAATTTGTGATTGATAGGAGGTCATGCCTCCTTCTAGCTGGGTAGCTAAAGTATGAACGTGCCTCTTCCTTGAAGAAGAAGTAGGAGCTGTCATAGTATCCCCTCCGAAAATTGTAAGTGACTCAAAAAACTTAATAAGCCCGAAGACTGTTTTACAACGTTCCTCAATGGCACCCACTCTATTTCGAGTTGGATCAGGATCCAAGTATTCTGATTCTACATCAAATCTTTCGATTATAACCATAGCCCCCTCCGGAGCAGCATTGCTCGGACCAACCCGATGAGCATTATCAGGCCATTTCCTCCTCTTCTTTTGGCATATGCCCCAAGCTTTCCTCTTTCAATTAAGTTTTGAACTTCTTGTTTCAAGGCTATGCAATCATCAGTGGTATGGCCAGTATCATTATGGTACTGACAGAAAGAATTGTTACGATGTTCTCTAGGAGATTGCAGTGCGGCCGGCTTTCAATAGTGTACTTCTTCCTTTGTTTTGTCATAAATGGTGGCCACACTTTCTTTTAACTTTGCGAACCACTCTGGTTGAACCCAAGGCCCTCTCTTATTTCTAGATTGTTGACTCTAGGCAGGCACAGCTGGCTGAGATTGAGCTTTAGCCCTGTTGTGCCCTTGTCCGGCCTCCCTTGCCTTGTTCTCGGACTGATTTTGATTGGGGTTTGGTGCAACCGGGGTAAACCTCACCTGCATGTGCACCCTAGTTTTCTTTGTTTCATCAACGTTGATTTGCTTTCCGACTTGATTCAGCAAACCTCCCCAAGTCTTGGCTTTCTTTTTGGTCACAGAATCAGCCAAATTTCCAGGGTTTAAGCCCTGCCTCAAAGATGTTATTGCTACTTGCTCGAAGCAATCAGCCAACCCATTTTTGGTGTTTACAAAACGACTTATGTATTCTTTCAATGATTCGTTTGGTTCTTGGGCACAATGGATTATTATGCCCCCATTGCCCTTCGATTCTTTACTCCCAACAAACTTCATTCGAAAGGCCACCCAAAAGGTATCAAAATTTCTGATGCAGCCTTGAGGTAGGTTGTTATACCACTTCAGAGCACTCCTCGTAAAGGATTGGGAGAATTCTCTACAGAGTAACTTGTCGTCATCATCAAAATTCATCATGAAGTTTTTAAATTGCTCCAAGTGGTTGTCCCGATCTTTGCTGCCATTGTATTTCTCTATTTTAGTGCTATCGAACCTCTTAGGGAGGTGTCCAGACAGAATCTTGGAAGACAATGGAGATCGTCTCCAATTCCGGCCACGACTGAACACAGTATCCTCATTAGGAGTTGCAAAGATACATGGTTCATCATGGAAGGCAAAAGGATCCACCAGCATCCGGTCTACATGCCTCCGGCTGTGAGATGATCCTTTGCCTATATTCCTCGTCAATTTCCCATGTCTATCCCTTTTTCTTGAATACTTTTTAATCAACTTTTGCTTCTTTTTGGATCGACCCTCATCACTGCTCGTGGATAAGGACTCTTCAACTCCATCCTCGTCCGAGGAGCTACCAGAAGACTCTGAGTCTGAGTCAGAACTCTCCACTGCTTAGACCGGTGAGACTTTTTGGAGCTAGCATGAGTCTTCTTGGTATTCACATGAGTCTTCGAAGGCTCATGCTCTCTAGGGTTATCGGTATGATGAGCGACTGATGCTTTTGACTTCTCTTTCATTCCCATCTTAGCCTTCTTTTCCCTCAGAGCTTCTATCTCGCCCTTTAATCTATCACGTTCCTCGATGGTATATTCATCATTTTCACCCACCACTTCAAGCAAAGCTGGTGCTACTTCCAGGGCGTCCAGATTCCTTCGGACTGATTTTTCTTGTTGGTTTCGAATGCTTGATTCAGGCACTGTTGTGCTCCCACTATGGTCGCCAATTTGGTGTGGTTTATTTTCGTCTGAGGGTAAGTTTGTAATTTTTGTTTAGAACTGTGTGGAAGTTTGAAAGTATTTAATGTTTGAGTAGAGAGTGGAGGGAGAATTAAGCAGCCTGGTTGTATTTAATTTTCATTACCCACATTTAATGCTGGTGGTTGGGTATTTGTACCCTTAGATTTGGGCTTTATGGGCTTTTAGGTCATGTTTAATGGACCCGGGTCATGTTCAAGGACCCATGAGCTCTTAGTAAAAGAGCAAGCAGCTTAGTCAAGAAGTTTTTAGGTTTTAAGTACTTTAGTTCTTGTTCGAACAGTCCAATGGATGAGGTGTTCGAACTGCCATGTCCGGTTAGGTAGTCTTTGTCCGAACTGTCCATGTCCGTAGCGGTCACAGAATCCGGACTCATCAATTATAACTCTCACTAGGGGAGATTCATTGTTAGGAGTTACTAATACCTCAAAGTCTAGATATGTTTCTAAGATTCAGTTCCAGTTCCAAGGTCGTACTCTACTTATTTATACCTAAAGTCTTACCCGTCAATGATATTTGTTGATAACGACCTTTGGGGGGTACCCGGACCACATGAAGATGTCGTACTCATAACTGCTTCCATCGTTGCAGACAAATTTAGAAGATTTCTTGACACAAGTAGCTTGGAAAACATTTTATTGAGAAGAATCTTTGATAAAATGACAAATCCCTTTACTTATTGGAAATACAAAAGGAAAATAATTGGGTTCGCAGGTTTCAAGGTGTCTCTATATGGTGAGTTTAAGGCCGCAATCATTTGGGTATGAGAGAGTTTAAGAAGACTGTAAGTGTATTGTTCATGGTGTTTGATTCCTTTTTTTTAATAATGCTACTATGAGATGGTCATAACTATATAAGATCCACGATATTGCGTCCACTAGACACAATATTTTTGTTATATAGTGCAAAACAATGTCAACGCTATAAAGGGGAATCAGAAGGTTTCTTGGGATTTTTATACGAACTCTCACTAAAGAAATATCAGTAAAAAGTTTTTTTTTTCTTAAAGTAAAAACACCTGAAAATCATTACAAGGCCCTAAGATTTGTAGTTCTCAACGAGGAAACAAAATTACGCGAGCTTGACAAATGAAAAATGTTTGAAGATTGGAAAAACTCTTTCATGTAGTCTCTAAACTATTTTATTGTCCATATTTACTAACCACTTACATGTTTTTTTCTTGAAAATATGAAATTATGTTATCTAATATAATTTTTAATAAAATAAAAGTTAAACCAACTATTTGGCCAATCAGTCATAAGATGTCGAATTTCTCTCTTAAGAAGTTGGAAATAATTATGGCCGAGTTTGACAAGTGATCAAGTGTCAAACATATTTGTGGCTCTAGTCATACTATCTAAACTTAAAACCATGTTATAGTCTGAAATAAGAATGATCAGTAATGAATGTGATAAATAAGTATATGGTTTTAATGAGTAGGATATGATATTGAAAAAGCAGGCAAAAACGCATTCTAGTACTACGGTGAGAGATGTGTAGCTGATGATGGGTTTGTTAAAGATAGTAAAGTTCTCGATGATGATTTTGAATTTGGTTCAGCTTCAGCTCCTAGAAAGGAATTTCCAATGTTGCATGAGTCTAAATATGGCCGAAGGTCTAGTGTTCTAGGGAATTCTGATAATTATACATGAGATCAAAATGATCTTGAATGTTATCAATTATCGAGGGATAGTGTAAACATACCAAGAAAGAAATCGCAGATGTATGGTTTTATCGATGTAATTGGTTATGCTTTATCTAATTGAAATGTAAGGAGACGTTCTTGAACCCATAATCTATCATGATGCTATCAAGATAAGGGATAACTAGAAGTAGGTTACGACTATGAAGGAGTAACTGAGATCTTTGAAAAAGATGAACACTTGGGTTCTTGTGAAGCAACCAAAGGATCAAAATCTAGTTAGGAGTAAATGAATATTCAAGAGGAAGTCAATTATTCATGGTGTTGAATTACCCAGATACAAGGCTAAACTAGTGGATAAGGGATTTATGCAAAATGAAGGTGTTGATTTCAGTGAGCTACTTTTGTCGGTTGTGAAACAAAACAACATGAAGGTTGTGTTGTTGATTGTTGATAGATTTAATTTAAATTTAGATCAAATAAATGTTACTAATTCCTTCATGCACGATGAATTGGAAGAGATAATTTACACGTGCCAATTGAAAGGTTTCATAAAATAAAGAAATGTGATGCGTGTTTATTTAAGATACCATTCTTAGGGTTGAAACAATTGTTAATGCAGTGGAATATAATATTCAATTCTTTTATAAGATCTATCAAATACGTCGATAGCTTTTATGAAATTTTTATATATTGGAATGGGTAGACACACATAGACAGACACGTCCGATTACTATTATATGGATGATATACTAATAGCTGGAATACATAGAAAGCATATTCGATCTTTGACTACTATACATGACAATTAATTAATTTTTTTTCTTTAAAAAAACAACTAAATCAGTTCAAACAACGAAAAAAAACTCAATTCAACAAGTTCAAACAAATAAATCAAACAAATTCAAACAAATCAATTAAACAAATTCAAACAATTCAATCGATTCAAATGATTTTTTTTACAAAAATCAAATGATAAATTTAAACAAATCAACTAAACAAATTCAAACAAATCAATTAAACAAATTAATTAAACATTTTTTAGAACAATCAATTACAAAAGATCAATCAAATTGAATCAATTTATACAAATTAAATAATCAAACAAATAAATCAAACATATTCGAGTCCATTCAAACAAACCAAACAAATCAATTAAACAAATTCAAACGCGTCAATTAAAAAAAATTAAACCAAACATTTAATTTTTTAAAATAAATTTTTAAAAAAAAAATTAAACAAATTCAAACAAATATATTTCAAAATCAAACAAAAAAGAAATTTACTTATATCATTTGGACTATTCGAACTTGGTACATTTTCTAACTAAAGTTAGATATTTATTGTTAAACTAAATTTCTTTTTATATTTTAGGATGATCCATGACATATATGGGTACCCTACCTTGTATTGACTCCTTGTACAACCGTAAGCAACAAAAAAAATATTCAAAACATATTTAATTAAAAATAACTAAAAATATAATATCAATATAAATAAAACAAAAACAATGGATTAATTGAACCCAATAATTTTGTTGTTTGATAAACAAATTGTTATTATATTTTGATTATTTATTATAGTAAAATTATATTATGGAATTGTTATTATATTTTTATTATTTATTATGGTTTGATTATTATTATTATAGTTTGATGGATGAAGAAGAAGACTATTGTAGAATGATTTGAGATTTTATAGTAGTATCTATTGATTTTTTTTAAAATTTTATAACAAGATTATTCTTTGAGAGATGATTTGAGATGAATGAGTCTATATGAGGAAAAAACTTCAATTTTTTTAGCCAAATCGGATATTCGATTTGTCAACAACAACGTTTTTTTAAATTTTTTAAAAATCGGATATCGATTCAGCAATGGTAACTTTTTTTTATTTTAATTTTGCGAATCAGATATACGGTTTGATATAATAAAAAGGCCAAGCTATAATGAGACTTCGTTTTGTTATAATGAGATCTCCAATTTTAAAAAAAATCTTAATGACTTGAAATGACTAAAATACCCATAATATATAAAAAACATAAAATCAGCCTAAATATCCCAAACTTAACTAAAGTTATAATAAGAACTAATGTCGGGTTTGTATATATTTATATATATTTTAAAAATATTTATAATATAAAATTATTCACTTATATTTGATAAGGAAATGGAAATTTGGGGACTAAAATGTAAACAATAAAACGTTATGTAACAAATAGTAAAGTTAGAAGAGAAATTTAGAATTATGTAACCGTTTTCAGTTGTAAACTAAGTCTTTACATCTCTATATAAAGGCTAGAGCTGAACTAATAAAGGGGTTGAACTTCTGAGTTAGAACACTTATATACTTTGAATTTTTCTCTTCTAAAATCTATTTCTCTCTCTAGAGTTTTACTTCTCTCGTTTACTAAAGTGATTCAAAATTGGCGACTCCACTAGGGACGATAAACAATCAGTGTCTATCTTGTCAGCTCGAATTTTATGAATCTTGAATAATAATCTTGAAACTTTATGATGATTCCAGAAAACAATCATTTTGTTCGATCAGCTATTGAGACATTTAAGAGAATATTTGCAGAGGACAAATGATAGACCACAAGGATCTACTCCGATCAACCAAACTCAGTCTGATGTAGAAGTACAAATGAATCAGCTCTTGGATAAGACAAATGCTTTGAATGAGAAATATGATCAGAGAGAGTAGGAAATTCAGTCAGTAAGGCTGAAATCCAAAGTGAGTCAAATGAATGAACAAACTGAAGCTGGAAACCAATCTGATCGATCTTTTACTGACCGTTGGACTAGGAATGAGCAGAAGAAGGAGCGCTTCGAAGCTCCAAAAGAGCGTCACTCTTCTCGAAACAAAAAAAAATATAAACAAAAGTGTGTCACAACTAGTGACGAGGAGGTTGAGAGCTCTGGATCAGGTTTTAAAAGGTACATGGGTTCTTCGAAAGAAGAGAGGGATCTGCCTCGAAAATACAAGAAAGAGCACAGATCTAGAAGAGATAATATACCTTGATGTTTAAGAGATTCTAATTGGTGTGAAAGAAACACGTTGAATGAGTATGACGAGGCTGATCAGAATTTATATGCACTAATGGGAACCGAAGATCAATATGTTCAAGTTGTGGATTGGAGGAATTCTCCATTGACAAGTGACACCAGATCTATTACGCTGCCAAAGCGTTTTGATATAGCCAAAGTTGAAAAGTTTGATGGGATGCAGGATCTGGATGATCACATCGAACAATTTAATAATTGTATGATGAATTTCATCGACGGTGACAGGCTGTTATGTCGGGCTTTCTCACATACTTTTAAAGGGACAACTTTGAAATAGTATAACCAAATACCAAAGGGATTCATTTCGATTTTTAAAGAATTTTATACAACTTTTCGAAGACAGTTTGTTGGTAGTAAAGACATGAGAGAAAATTAAGACATAATTATCCAATACAAGTAGGCAGTTGGAGGAAAAACGAAGGCTTACACGAAGCGATTTGTTTTGACAAAGGCAAGTTTGGATAATTGTGAAGAGTCGGTGGCGATGGCAGCTTTTTGCTAAGGGTTATTGCTAGGGGATCTGGATAATGAGACAACGAAAAGGAGGGCTTTAACTTTTGGAGCATTAATGGGCCAGGTTGAAGATCAAATAAAAGTTGAAGAATCAAATAGGGTCCGAGGAGGAGCAGTTAACGTTCCAAAGAACTCTGGGCATGGTTCCGATAACCAAGTGAAATCTTCAAATGTTAATCAACAAGCACGTCCGATGAGTAACAATTTACCACCTCGAACCAGGGGATATTCCAATCAAGCTCCATCTTAATAGGTCGAGGCCGAATAAGTGGACAAGGCATGAATATTATGCGGATTTGGTTGAAAGTGGGGCAACAATTTTTGATAAAACTAAGAGCTATGTAATTTTCATAATAATTATATAAATAATAGTTAAATATGAATATAACTTGATATAAAACATGAAGTGTAAGCAAAACCATATGTCATTCAGAATAATTAGATGAGTACAAGAGTTGTAATACTGATATGACAGGTACAAAAAGATAATAAAAATTCAAAAGAAATTAAAATTATCCGTCTTTAGAACCCTTTTCGGATTATTCCTCTCCGGACGATCAACTTGGGATAGGTTCGAAGGCTTCGCTGGGGTATTGTTCGACAGGAATTCCCTTCCAAAAACTAGAAAGATTTATCTTAGGATATCTAGCGTAATTTTTTTGAAGAAGCATGATGGCCTTCTCTTCTTTGCCATTATTGATAGCTGCCAACATATCCTTGGTACACTCATTTTCAGCAGCAGTGACAATAAGTTATTTTTCTATCTAAAAATCATTTTTCAGTGTGGCTACCTCATCAGTCAAGTTTTTCTTTTCTGCTTCGGTTTTGGTAAGAGAAATTTTAAGCTCATCGAACTTATTTTTCTCAGCAGCTAAGTCTTCAAGGTGTTTAGCTTTGACTCGATCTATCTCTTCATAATGTGAAGTGTTTAGATTTTCTTTCTCGATTCGATGCTGCTCTCGTGAATTCATTTTAACAAATATAAGTCTTTTAATTAACTTAGACCTTGCCATTTTGAATCTATGAAATTAATTTCTTATATGATTACCAAATTTTTCCCTCAGATGTTTCTCACCTTCGGTAATTCCTTTGTAGTGAACCATATCTTTAGCCATTCACTTCCGATGATTTTGAGAAGCCTTGATTTCTTAAGTAAGCATTTTTTCTGCAGTATTAAGATCAGAAAAGGGTTGAAGTGAAGCAATGATGTCTGGGTTTGGTGCAATAGAAGAAAAAACCACTGGACTAGGTCGAGGAATGAGATCTAAAGATGTTGTAGGAACAGTGATTTCAGGAGATGCTGATTCTGAGGTAGAGGATGCAGATCTCCTACCAAAATTATGTAGATGAGTTTGAACCTCTTGAATGACAGAATATTTTTCTCTAGCAAGCTCTTGTGATTCATCGAAGTTGATAAAGCTGTCAGGGTCAAAGTGATCATCACTTTGGTTATTTACTATGGTGATAGTTTCCTTTTGCTAAATGGTGGCATCCTCCGCGTTATTTTCATTGTCTTTTTTATGATTTTGTTGACTACCATCGGACAGTATTTCTTCGATAGCCTCATTTTTTTTCTGGGGGGCGGTTCTAGTAGTACTCTTCTTTTTCGAAGGTGCAACAGTTTTCTTATTTTTTGGAGAATGACCTGTTTTTATTCCTTCTTCGATGGTGGGAAGTGTACTTTATTTTTATTTTTCGTTTCAAACCTATCAGCGTCGGATCTGTTGAAGGGCTAACACCAAATATACTAACTGCTCTTTGTTCTTTTTTTCTTTTTTAGGAAGGTGGCTGTCTGATCTATTGCGGATGGGTAAGAACACTTTGCAGTCGGGGTGAACCAATATTTTGACAGCTCGTTGAGGATTGGGTTGCTCCATAAAATTTTCAAGAGGAGAGGCTCCAGGTGTGATAAAAAACAAGTGACTATTGAGGAAATTTATGGGTGCAAAAGCTATGTGAAAAGCGTTATTCGATTCTTTTACAGCTCAAGCAGCAAGCTTAGCAAAGGTTCTTTTGTTTTTTCTCGACGAATGGTGTAACATCTCAGAATTTATGTACGGAATATATAAAGTAATAATGAATAAGGATAACAATATTTAAAAATTTAATTTAGAAGAATAATATTAAGAGAGTTAGGACCACTCCTCCAGACGAGGTTCAATCTCGAGGGATTGGCTTCAGACATTTCTTTACCATTTTCCATGCTCTTGAAATAAAGATAAATTTTTGCTTCAAAAATTTGTGTGCTCCCAGAAGATTGTCGATGATCTTTAGGTCGTCATCCTATGCAAGATAGTAAAACGGAAGCACTGGTCCATTGGATAATTTGGTAAAAGAAATAAAATCTTTGAGGTTGATCGAGATTTTGGACAAGTAGAAGGCCATGATTACAGAAAGAATTGTGAACCATTGACTTGGTGTCACTTGGGTTGGACATAAATCCAACAGTTCGAAGTAATCAATTATCATGGGATCTAGTGGGAATCGAAGACCCAGTTGATAATTTCTAGATAGACTACTAGCTCTCTGGTTTACACTGAAGGGGTGCTTCTCCTTCTTTGGAAAGACGAAGTGTGATGTTGTCTCTCATTTCTCATTGCTTCTTCAAATCAGTTTCTTAGGTCTCTTTTGTAGTATATGTACGAAACATGTTTTAGAGCCACAACATAATTTGCATCGAGAGACCTCAAGTTCTCGTCAATTAGAGCCCTTTCCTCCTTGGATATGGTAATAAGAGCTTTCTTTACCCTTGGTTTACGAGTTTTCCCTTGAGGAACATTCTCTGATTCTTTCGAAGCTTATTCCTCTGTATCATCCTCATTATTTGACTGAGTAGCATCAGAGTCAATCTCTTCAGATATTTCATCTCTCAGATATGGAGGATTATTCGAGAGATTTTTCGAGATGACGCATCTGTCTCAACAATCTCCCTCGGGGAGGAGAATAGATAGATGGATTCGATTTAACATCAACATCGTCTCCCATAGCTAGAAGGTTTTTTTTTCTACCAGCTCGTGGAGGACAAGGTTTTGAAAGATTACTTGAGGAAATGGTTACTTCATACTGCTTTAAAGAAGGTTTGTTTATTTCATAATTAATTTGAGGTGGTGATTGGGAAAGAGAAGGTGAGATTCGATGAGCTTTTGGTGTTCGAGTTTTTGAATACTAACTCTCTTATGTATATTAAGAAGGTGAAAAAACAGGAACTTTAGAAGGATCAAAATTACCATAATAGATGGTTTTTGTGGATTTTCAAAGGGGAGCGTTTCTTATTAATCCAACAGCTCTATATTCTTCTGCTATTTCGTTGATGCAGAGATAATCGTAAGCTCCGAAGACGTTGCTGTCTGGTTTTGGAGATGTATGATTTTTGGGAATTTATTCCTTAGATCTTCTGATTTTGGTTTATTTCTCATAAACTGGATGAAGGTAGCGAGTAAATTTGAAAAAGCCGGTGAAGGTAGCAAAGGAATTTAGAGGTTTTCTACGCTTTCTCTCTCAAGGAATTTTGTTTATGGATCAAATAAGGAGTTACAAAGGAATTTATAGGAGGAGAAAAGACGTGTTGAGAAGTGGAAAAAGTGTTTTTTGATTGGACAGAATTTGAAACGGTTGTGTGGATAAGGCTTCGACACCTGTTATGTTAAGGGCTTATGGGCGGGCCTAGCACCTATGAGGTTATGATTTATTAAGAAATAGGTTTGATACTTAAGATTATTAGTTTTTCTTCGAACATAAATATAAGAGGATGATTATCTGTGGGCATATTTCGTGGAATTTGGAAAAAATAGTGATGTAACAGAATGATCAACTTTTCCCCGGATTTTGGTGAAGGAAGTTGTCACTACTTTTGCCTAGATTCGAAGTTAATTAGTTCTCATTCAATGACTGACATGAGAAGTAAGGAGGTTACTGATAAAGAAATGGCAATTGGGGGACTAAAATGTAAACAATAAATTGTTATGTAACAAATGATAAAGTTAGAAGAGAAATTTAGAATTATGTATTTAAGTCAAGGACTAAAAGTGCAGTTAGCCCTTTCATGTAACTGTTTTGAGTTGTAAACTAAGTCTTTATGAGCTGGACTAATGAATGAGTTGAACTTCTGAGTTGGAACACTTATATACTGAGAATTTTTCTCTCTAGAGTTTTACTTCTCTCGTTTACTAAACTAATTCCAAATAATCAAACTCACCAGTATTCACTAAAATCAATAATTGATCTACGAGATTAGAAAATAATTGCGTGATATGAGAGAGAGAAAATATTAATGGTCTCTAAAATATTATATATTTTTTCGTCATATAATTAAAACTGAAAATAGTATGCTTATTAAAGAATAATATTATTTTACGATCATTAAGTTTTAAGTAAGCAATCAAAGGAAAACTAGCCATCGACCAACCTTAAACCTTTTAGTGTTCTGCGCGTGATGCTCACAATTTGCCAAGAACAACTTTCAACCCTTCAAACTTCCAAATCCCCGCATGTTATCCCAAATCAAGCAAATAGACTACCTAATCGAAGATATAGACCTAACCTAACATATGAAACTAATGAGAGTTTTTTTATTTATTTTGAGGTATTTTTCATTAATAAAAAAATTGATAACTTTATTTTTTTTAATAATAATAATTTAATTTATAATTTTAACTTATTATTATTAATGTATATTTTATAATTAATAAAAAATGAATAAAATTTCAAAAACATAATTTCAAAAACAACATTTTTATCCAAACTAGATAAAACGAGACAAACACTAATGGTATTTATATGTTAACCATAACAATAATTTAAGTTTTGCCGTGTTCCTATAACTGCAAACCAACACTAAAATTAAACCACATAATGTGAGAGACTCACACGGTGGACGTTTATAAAAAGACCGAATCCATAACCCTTTAAGCACGAATTTATCTATTCTGCCAACTTAGCTACCGGGTTTGGGGTTAATTAATAACTTCTTTTTATTAACAATATGTTATTTATTTTAGTGTAATTGGATCGATTAGTCGACCAATTTAATCATGATATATTATCAAACAAGTCGTAGAGTGCGGAGTGCACGCTTGTTAGATTAGATCATGATCGGCTATTGTTGCAAGTCAACAGAATTTCGAAATTGAAAATTTGACCGTTTTATTCAAATTTTAAATTTCAGCCGTTTTATTACAAAACCGGTTGAGAGCCCCTACCTGCCCTAACTTCCAAACTGTTTTTTGGTTGGTCGAATTTATAAATATGGGTTCTGTTAAAAATGATATCAGATCATTTTTCATCCTCTCTGTTCAAAACTATATCTCTGATTTTATCCAATTGAAATTTTTGGAGAACCCCAAAAATATTTCAATAAGAAATTGTTTACAAGACTTCAGAGATTATCCGGAAACTAAACACTATTTTCTACATTTTATTGAAATATGTTGGTCTTGTTGATGAAGATAGAGATGACGATTGGAGGAGAATCTGCGAAGGAGATGACAAGTAAATTCGCTAAGTTGGAAAAGTTCAAAGGACATGATTTCAGACGATGGCAGAAAAAGATGCATTTTCTGTTGACTACAGTCAAGGTTGTGTATGTCTTGAGTACCCCCTGGCCAAAGATCACTGAGAATGAAACATTGGAACAAACGAGGAGGCGCAACAAGTGGGAGAATGATGAATACATTTGTCGATGCCATATATTAAACGGTATGTCTGATACTTTGTTTGATGTATACCAAAATGTCGAATCTGCAAAAGAGTTATGAGATTTTATAAAATCAAAATACATGGCAGGAGATGCTTCTAGTAGGAAGTTCCTGGTTAGTAATTTTATAAATTACAAAATGGTTGACTTTAGACCTGTAATGGAACAGTATAATGAACTACTAAGAATTCTGGGTCAATTTGTTCAACACAATATGAAAATGGACGAATGTATTTCAGTTTCTTCTGTTATTGACAAATTGCCTCATTCATGGAAGGATTTTAAACACACACTGAAACACAACAAGGAATAAATGACTCTAGTCGAACTTGGTAGTCATTTTAAGATTGAAGAGTCTCTAAGGGCTCAAGATGAATTAAGTAATCCCAAGGGTAAAAACCAAGTGGGAAACTCATCTGTAAATATGGCTGAAAGCAGCTGATTATTTAAGAATGGAAATACAGATAAAGGGAATAAACGAAAGTTTAAAGGAAACAACAAAAACAATAATTTTAACAGCAAAAAGCCTAAAATAACATGCTGGAAATGTGGCAAACCTGGTCACTTTAGAAGGGATTGTCGAGTTGGAAAAGTCAAAAATAATGTTGGTCCAAGTGGGAACAATGCTGGTTCAAGTGGAAACAATGCTGGTTCAAGTGGATTCAAGGATCCTGAAAAGCAACAAAGTCAGATTTTATTTCAGAATTCTAATTCTGGTCAAAATTATATATCTCTAATATCTGAAGCATTTTATGTGTAGGATGATGATGTTGCTTGGTGGGTTGATTCGGGAGCAACAAGTCATGTATGTAAAGATCTTTGATGGTTTAGTAATTTTCAACTGATTGAAGATGGACCTTCACTTAAGTTGGGAAATGTTGCTACCGAACCAATCAAAGGACTAGGGTATGTTCCTGGGATTCGAAAGAATCTTTTATCTGGTGTTGTTTTAAAAAATTGTGGTTTCAAACAAGTGTAAGAAAGTGGCAAATATGTATTGTCAAAACATGGTGTATTTATGGGATTCAGATATTTATGTAATGGTATGTTTATATTAAATATTAATGTTTCGTTCGAAAATGATTCTGTTTGCATGACTTCTACTAGTGTGTGTAGAAATATAAATAAAACAGAATTATGGCATGCTAGATTTGGACATGTTCATTATGAAAGAATAAAAGACATGTCCAAAATGAGCCTTATTCCTCCTGTTGATGCAAATAATGAAAAATGTAAAACTTGCATGTTAACTAAGATAACTAGAAAACATTTCAATAATGTTAACCGAGTTTCCAAAATATTGGAACTAGTACATAGTGATTTATGTGATTTCCATGCTACACCTTCATTAGGAAATAAAAAGTATGTTATTACTTTTATTGATGATGCATCTAGATATTGCTACATTTATTTGTTGCATGCTAAAAATGAAGCTCTTGATAAGTTTAAAATCTATAAGGAAGAAGTTGAGCTACATAAGAATGATTTGATTAAAAATCTACGTATGGATAGATGAGATGAATATTATGATCCTATATATTTTCAGTCTACGGGTATAATTCATCAAACCACGGCTCCTTATACACCACAACAAAATGGTATAGTTGAAAGGAAGAATAGGACTTTGAAAGAAATAGTTAATTCCATGTTGTCCTATTCGGGTTTGAGTGAAGGATTCTGGGGCGAGGCCATGTTAACAGCCTGTTATTTATTGACTCGTGTTCCTACTAAAAGGAATAAGATGACCCCGTATGAGCTTTGGTTTAAGAAGCCTCCAACACTAAATTATCTGAGAGTTTGGGGTTGTAGAGCAGTTGTAAGACTCACTTAACCTAAAAGGAAAAATTTGGGTGAAAAAGGTATAGATTGTATCTTCATTGGGTATGCTGAGCATTCCATTGCATATAGGTTCTATGTGTTAGAATCTAATGATTGTGTGTCGGTGAACACAGTTATCGAGTCAAGAGATGCAATATTTGATGAAGAGAGATTTATTTCTATACCTAGACCTAGAGATTTGATTCAAAACTCTTTGAATATGAACTCAAATGAAATTGAAAATATATCAAGTGCTACCAATTGTGTACATGGACCTTCTGAACCAAGGAGAAGTACTAGAGCCAGAAAAGCTAAGTCGTACGGATCTGATTTTCAACTATATTTAGTTGAAGGGTCAAAAGATAAGATTGACTATCAATATCAATATTGTTTTGTTATTGAAGATGATCCAATGACTTTTAGTGATGCTATGGCATCAAGGGATGCTGCATTCTGGAAAGAAGCTATCAAGGATGAAATAGAGTCTATCATGCATAATAATACATGGGAGTTGGCTGATTTACCTCCTGGGTGCAAATCATTGGGAAATAGATGGATATTTAAACGAAAAATGAAAGTACATGATACCATTGAAAGGTATAAAGCTAGATTGGTTATCCATGGATTTAGACAAGGAGAAGGAATTGACTTCTTTGATACTTATGCTCCGGTTGCTAGGATTTCCACTATTAGATTGTTGATTGCACTTGCATCTGTATACAATCTTGTAATTCATCAAATGGATGTTAAAACAGCATTCTTGAATTGTGATTTGGATGAAGAGATTTATATGAAACAACCGGAAGGGTTTGTGATGCCTAGTTGTGAAAACAAGGTATGCAAGTTAAAAAAGTCTTTGTATGGTTTGAAACAAGCACCAAAAGATTGGCATCAAAAATTTGATAATGTGATATTGTCTAATGGATTTATTCTTAACCAAGCAGACAAGTGTGTATATAGAAAATTTGATAATTCTGGTAAAGGAGTTTTGATTTGTCTATATGTGGATGATATGTTGATTTTTGGTACTGACCAAAATCAGGTTAATGAAACGAAGAATTTTTTATCATCTAACTTTGAGATGAACGATTTGGGGGAAGTTGAAATGATTCTTGGTATAAGAATCAAGCGAAAGAACAATAGTATATCGATTTCTCAATCTCACTATATTGAGAAGATATTAAATAAATTTAATTTTAAAGATTGTTCTCCGGTAAGCACACATATAGATCCTAGTCTTAAGCTTCTACCTAATAAAGGTATTGCTATATCTCAACTTGAATACTCGAGAGCCATCAGGTGTCTTATGTATGCCATGACTAGCACTAGACCGGATATTGCCTTTGTTGTTGGAAAACTTAGTAGGTATACTAGCAATCCTAGTTCGCATCATTGGCAAGATTTAAATCGAGTATTCAAGTATTTGAAAGGAACCATGAATTATGGTTTAACTTATACCGGATTTCCTTCTGTACTTGAAGGATATTCAGACACGAGTTATATTTCCAATATGGAAGATCATTCTTCCACAAGTGGATGGGTATTTCTACTTGGGGGAGGTGCTATCTCTTGGGCGTCTAAGAAACAAACTTGTATTACTGATTCAACAATGGAATTAGAGTTTGTGGCATTAGCAGCAGCGAGTAAAGAAGTTGAGTGGCTAAGAAATTTATTGTATGAAATTACGTTGTGGCCCAAACCGATATCACCTATATCTATCAGATGTGATAGTGAGGCTGCCTTGGCCAATGTTTATAGATAAGTTTACAAAGTCAGGTCTAGACACTTAGGTGTTAGACACAGTATGATTCGTGAGCGTATCACGCATGATGTTATTTCAGTAGAGTTTGTGAGAACTCAATATAACTTAGCCGATCATTTAACCAAGGGGTTAAATAGAGATCTTGTGCGCAAATCGGCTATTGGGATGGGATTAAAGTCCATTTGAAATCTCTCATGTTGAGATACCCAATTCCCGTCTAATATGACATTAGGTGTTGAATTCAATGTGGAAAGCTTAACATCAAGATATTAGAACACATTTGTATATCATCCCAAGGTATGTGTTCAGAACTGCAAGTTGTGAAGGTTGAAGATTATCTTCTTAATAGCTCTTTTGAAAAATTGCATATGCAGGTGCAAGATGAAAAGAACTACCTATTTGAGCATGAAGTTTAGCCGCTTCAAGAAGCTAGGAATTGGCTTTGATATGCTTAAGAAGGATAAGGACACAAGGCTAGTAAAATATAGTGTCAAGTGAGAATGTAAATTTATGTGTATATTATCTTCATGTATTCATTGTGAATAGTAAAGGTTCAATCCTTAGTGATACCTTGATATTCGAATATTTGGAATGAGTAATATACTAATGTGAAATTCAATCGTTACGATATTTCATTTATGCATAAATTTGATATTTGATATGATTGTGTTTAGTAGATCATGAATTACACTAAAATGGGGGAAGATTGTTATTTATTTTAGTGTAATTGGATCGACTAGTCGACCAATTTTTTTTTTAATCAAAGAAGCTCATTTATTAAGCACCAAATCGAAACAAATTACAAAGATCAGGCCCAATAGTTAATAAGCCCAACAAAGAAATTAGGGGTCAAAATTGACTAGAGAGTCATTCTGAACCCTAACCCTAAAAATCGAAACAAAATCCCAAACATCAACGCCTTCTTCCTCAACCTTCGCTTCATCGCCTCATCTTCCTCATATCCAAAAAACCATATCACACAACCTTGATCCCCTTAAAGACCATCGAATCAAGCGATCCCGATTCAAGATCTCGAAACCCCTCTTCGATCCCCAACCATTCATCACCAGCAATCCCGATTCTCCATCGACCTCCACTTTTAACCACTAACCAGCAATCCCGATTCAAGATCTCGAAACCCCTCTTCGATCCCCAACCATTCATCACCATCAAGCCTCGACCCCATCTCAACTTCAAACCAGCAAAATTACAGAGCCAGATAACCTAAATCTAGACTCTCTAGAAAAGAAATCGCCAGCAAAGCCGGTGGAGCATTATGCTGCTGATAGAAGGTTCTCTTCTTGCAATTAAGGGTCCACTTGGCTAGCCAGTCGGCAGCCTGGTTTTGGACCCTTGAAATATGCTTGAGAGCCATATTATTTCCAAGCAATTTCCTGCAATAACTCAGGTTCCGATCCTCGAAAACCATGGGAGAATAAGAGAGTTGATTGACCAGAATGAGTGAGTCCGAGTCTACATCAACACGAGACTACTGATTTTTGAAACAAATCGAAAGACCTAGAAGCATAGCCAACGTCTCAGCTTGGATGGGAGTGACTTTACCCAGAAGGATTCCATGCGCAGCTAAGATAGAGCCCTCACAGTCTCTAACCACAAAGCCAGCAGCAGCCTTGCCAGAAAAGATATAAGAAGCGTCTACATTCAATTTGAGACGATCGACACCAGGCCTGATCCACTTAAGGTACATAGGTCTAACCCTCTTTTTACAAGTATTACAACCCATTACAATTCCTGCATTACCAACATTTAACCAGTGTTTATAACTTAAACTACCATTACTGTCTAGGCCTTTAACAATGTCCATGATGTTTTCAATAGCTTGAGAAACACTTATAGGCACACTCTTATGTTTAATAGAGTTCCTGGCTTTCCAAATCATCCATAAAATAATTTGAGGAATAAGGTAAGATATGTGAAACTTAGTTTTAGAAAACCCAAACCAACATCTTAAAACATGAGTAATAACCATTGACCTTTTGATGTTAATTTTGAAAAGGTTAGCAAACCAGTTCCACAATTGCCAAGCAAAAGTACGTCTAACAAATAAATGATTAGTTTCCTCACAATTATCACAAAATACACACTTAGAAGCCAAACTGAAATGCTTTTTAATCATGTTTGAATCAACCGAAATAAAACTGTTCAAAATCTTCCAAGTTAGAAAAGAAAACTTCCTAGGCACTTTAGAATTCCAAAGCTTTTTATATAAACTAGAACAAGTAAACTTATCTCTTAAATGCTCCCAGGTATCTTTCAAACAAAACTGGCCATTATCAGAAAGTGTCCATGTAATAGCATCATCCTTGTCTGTAATGTAAGTACTTTTGATCTTTGTCACTCTATCAGGGTCTAAGCTGCCCTGAACATCATCTAAACACCAAGTATTATTATACCAGAAATTACTAACTTTAACGTCTCTATACCAGGTTATTCCCTGTTCAGTGGCAATAGCAGGAAGACCATGCCATGAGTCTTTCCAGAAGTCCACACTTCCTCTGCCAAGAGCCCAGGTAATATTCCTATCTGCCTGATATCTGATATTACATAATCTTTTCCAAACAAGAGACCCCTTTTTATTTGCATATAGAGGATGAGTTAAATTACAGTAGATATTATGCATAGCATTAGACCATAAGCAATTATTCTGCCTAAACTTATACCATAGCTTCTGAGAAAAAGAATTTTGAACATCTATGAGCTTTCTAACATTTAACCCTCCCTCACTAAAAGGCTTACAAATGTAATGCCAAGAAGACCAATGAATAGTCTTTTGACTCTGCTTAGTTCTCCAAAGAAACCTGTTAAGAGTCTGCTCAATTTTATATATTACAGACCTAGGCATATCAAAAGATTGAATCCAATAGTAGGCAATAGGAAGTAAAACATTAGTTATTAAGGACAACCTTCCACTATAAGAAAGAACCTTACTGTCCCACTCAGTAATTCTATCATTTATTTTGTTTAAAATAGGCATAAAAACACTTGCTTTATTGTTGTTAGAAATAGTTACCCCTAGATGAGAAATAGGTAGAAAATCCACCTCGAAACCAGTTTGTAGCTTACGATCATGTCGCCTGGAAGAGTTTAGCTTAAGAGAAACAACCAGCTTAGTCTTATTTTTATTAATAGTCTGACTAGAAGTGGCCTGATATAATTCAAGAAAATTACTTAGAATGCTAATAGAGCTAGATTTTCTATTAGTAAAAATCAAGATATCATCAGCAAACATTACACATGGGATGACCAAAGAACATCTATATTTATAGCAGACAGAAGGATTAGATTTAAACATAATAATGAGACCCCTACTTAGAAACTCCTCACCGAGAATGAACATGCAAAGAGAAAGAGGATCTCCTTGCCTAAGACCTCTAATCATTTTAAAGTAATCATAAGTATCCCCATTAATAAGCATAGATACATGAACATCAGAAATCAACCTTTTAATAAGACCCACGAACCTATCATTAAAGCCAAATGAATGCAACACTTTTAAGATGAAAGAATGAGAAATTCTATCAAAAGCTTTCGACATATCTAATTGAACCACCATGTTACCATTCTTAGGCTTCTTATTAATATCAAACATTAATTCCCTTGCCAAAAGAATGTTATCCAGAATGAGCCTACCCTTTACAAAGACAGACTGAGCCTTAGAAACAATTTTAGGAAGCACACTAGATAACCTAGAGTTTATGAGGGCAGAAAAGATCCTGTTGACAAACGTACACAGAACAATGGGTCTATAACTATCCTACCAGGTAGGATTAGAGTTCTTAGGGATCATGCAAATGCCAGTAGCAAAAAGACCAGAAGGTATGGGACCCCCATTAATATAAGAATTAAAAGCATTGCATAAATCCTTTTTAATGATGCACCAACAATGCTTAAAGAAAACTAAGTTAAAACCATCTATACCAGGGGAGCTATCCTTCTTCATCATATTTATGACGCACCAAATTTCCCCTTCAGTAACATCATTGAGAAGCATATTATTATCCTCAGTAGTAACCAACGAAGGAATACATTTGAAGTTCCTATTATCTAATAATCTGACTTGCTCCTCTTTGTCTTTGTAGGGATTAGAAGTTAGAATACCCTTGAAGTAAGTAGCAGCAGAAGCCCCAATATCATGCTTGTCATAAATCCAGGTATCCCCTTCTCTAATGCTTTTTATTTCATTCCTTCTTTTCCTCTTAGCAATATAGTTATAAAACATTTTAGAACTACCATTCCCTTCATGAAGCCAGCTATTAAAGCACCTTTGCCTAAGAAAAGAAGCTTCATTCCTTAAGGCCTTTAAATACAGACCATTAGCCATAGCTAAGTTAGCAGTAGACTGAGGGTCATTATTAGTATAGTGAAGGATTTTCATAGCATTGACCTTGCAATCAGCCTCCTTAACATTGTCGAAAATATTGCCAAACTTTTCTTTGCTCCACTACTTTAGACAACCCTCAAGCCTTCTAAGCTTATACCAGAAAGTATTACTAGGATGACTAATAAGAGGGACATTCCAGTCCTGTTCCACAATGCTTAAGAAAGAATCATCATCACACCAAAAATTAAGAAATCTAAAAGTCTTTTTTCTATTAATAACATCATTAGAATTGTTAATATTAGCAGTTATAAAAAGAGGAGCATGGTCTGAACAAGTTCTGGCCATGTGTAAAGCCTGGGTATTAGAGAACATAGACTCTCATTTATCATTAACCAGATCCCGATCCAATCGCCTCCACTTGTTACTTCTAGCCCAAGTAAACTTCGAACCACAATACCCCACATCATTTAAATTGCAGCATCTTATAACATCGTTGAAGTCGTCCATGCTAGCCTGACTAGATGAAACACAACCCAATTGCTCATCATGAGCAGATATAGTATTGAAATCCCCAACACACAGCCAAGGTCTATCATTATCACTGATAGCTTTAAGACAATTCCAAAGCTTTATCCTAGAAATACGACAACACTTAGCATACACAGCAACTATGTAAAACTTATCCTTTATACCCTGATAATCCAACTCCATATGAATACATTTCTCAGCATCCAGAATAACATTAATGTTAACCTCAGACACCCAGAAAACCCATAGCTTATCATTTATATTAGCAGCATATTTATCAAAGCCAAGCACCTCAGCCACAACTTTGATCTTATCACCTTTAGACATAGGCTCTTGAATCACCAGCACCTTAATATTCTCAGAAGTTTTAATTGATTTAAGTCTTCTCAATGTGGGCTTATTAGTCACACCTCGAGCATTCCAATTAATCACTCTGATCATTTTCAGAGTAAGATTTGTAAACTTTGTCTCTTAAACTAAGAGAATTAATAGCTAATCTGTCCTTTGGTTTTCTTTTCTTTGCAGCCTTCAATCTGGATGATATGACCTCGTTAAAACTATGTTGTGGAGAATGCTTTAGAGAAGGAGAACAACTACCTCTATTGGGATAAGGGGAACTACGTTGAACTTCCTTTAATTTATTAATATCCATTCTACTTGTATCTTGTGAAACATCAGCAACATATGTAATATCATCAATCCTGTTTATAGCCTCAATAATCTCCATACTTGTATCATTACTCATATTTTGAGAATCATTCTTAACATTATCCACATTCTGTTGTTTTAATTGAAAGAGATCTGCTTGAATTTCATCACTATTATTAGACTTCAAACCTTCATCCGATTCTTTATGCACAACAACAGACTTAAGTTTACGTTTATAAACCTTAATAGTATCTATTGAAATGCCAACAGAAGTATCCTTACAGATTCCATCCATCTTTCCCATAACCATCCCAGCATCAACCGTGTCCACTCTATCCTTGCCAACATCAGCATCGACCGAAATCTCCATACCATTTACCACATCCTTCTTTACCATACCAGCTTTCTTGCACTCAGATTGAGCATGCCCAATATGAAAACAACCAGAGCAATACAATGGCACGTTCTTATAACTCAAGGTTATCCAGTACCCATCATTAACAACAAACCCAATCCACATCCGTCTTTGCAAGTTCTTCGAAATATCAACTTCTACCAAAGAATAACACGCATTAGCATGCGCACGATTTTCATTTGGCACTATAACCTTATACACAGGCCCAATCGCAGAAGCTATTCCGTTAATCAGAGCAGAGTCATACAAAGATTCAGGTACGTGCTCAAATCTAACCCAAGTCAATACAGTAGGATCTTTGACCCTCTTGTTAAAGTTTTGCCTCCACCTTAATACTCTCATCACCATATCGTCGAACCTCCAGACATTTCGAGACCAAAACATCGCCATATCTTCCTTCAAATCGAATTCAAAGAAAATGTGGTGGGAGTCCCAAACCTTATACCAGAACGACCCTCTGAACTTTAAATTATTCAAGAAGGCATCAAGCTTTTGTTTCTTTGGAATTCCTGAACTAAATTTACCTATTAAAGTTGTTCGCGATTTCTTTAACAAAGATAGTTTATCTGGATCGCTAAATTGCACCGAGAAGTAGTGCTCTGTTTCTTTCACAAACTCAGGTTTTAGAGAAGATGGGTATTCTCTTGGTTTAAATAAATCCACGAATTTCTTAGATGGCTGCCTAGTCTCGCTTACTAGAGTTTGAAGAACAGGAAACTCTTCTGCCGAACAAAGATCCATAAGAGAAAATCAAACAGAAAAAGCACTATGCTTTCTGATTTTCAAGAAATCCATTAAAACACAAAGCTTAAATCACTCTGAGGATGAAGAAAGAGTCATGGAACGAGAAATCAAGACCAGTAACAGCCTTACTCCGATGAAACAGAAACCCTTTGCTATTAAAGACTGACCCAGAGATAAAAAACCCAGAGAAAGTATACTCTGAAGAACAGAGTAAGAAAAAACAAAACGAGAAGAACCCAGAGGAAGCAGCAAAGACGCTGCTTATCATAAACAAGCTTTCCGACGAGAGAACCGGCGAAAGAACAAAGAAGGAAGAAAGCGCTTTCTTGGAGCCAAGCTCTTCCAATTTCAGAACACATTTGCTCTTAGTCGACCAATTTGATCATGATATATTATCAAACAAGTCGTAGAGTGTGGAGTGCACGCTTGTTAGATTAGATCATGATTAGCGGGGTCAAGGGGCGGAGCTCCTGGCTGGGGTCGAGCTATTGTTGCAAGTCAACAGAATTTCGAAATTGAAAATTTGACCGTTTTATTCAAATTTTAAATTTCAGCCGTTTTATTACGAAACCGGTTGAGAGACCCTAACTGCCCTAACTTCCAAACTGTTTTTTGGTTGGTCGAATTTATAAATATGGGTTCGGTTGAAAATGATATCAGATCATTTTTCATCATCTCTGTTCAAAACTATATCTCTGATTTTATCCAATTGAAATTTTTGGAGAACCCCAAAAATATTTCAATAAGAAATTGTTTACAAGACTTCAGAGATTATCCGGAAACTAAACACTATTTTCTACCCAACGGAAGCAATTACCGGATAATCAAATTATACTTTTTAGTTAGATTTCATTCAGTTCGAATAAAATTGTCAACAAATGACCAATACGTTTCATGGAGAGAAGATATGCAATAAATGATAGACACCGTTGGTCGGCTTCAATAAAAGAAGAAGAAGAAAACAGTGGCGTCTACCGACCGCGACTGATATGATCTTTATTGATTTCTTGTACACTATAAAGTTGAATCAATAAAATGAAAGTGATACAAAACCGCCTCCAATTTTTTCATACGATCTAGTTAAACAAATGGAATTCCAAAACAAAACCGCCTCCAAAATTAAGCCACTAGACCCTGAAGAATTCAGGAGACTAGGACACATTGTCGTAGACTTCCTTGCTGATTACTACAACAACATTGAAAAATGTTGGAATATCTATCCTTCTGCTTCTGCTCAAACTCGGATTTTTAATCCGTCTGCTTTAGAATGTAGGATATAAACACACAGAGAAAACAAAGTTTTTCTTATGTTAACTTCTCATTTCAAATATTAATACACGGGTTTTCTTCTTATATAGAAGATACAGGAGTAACTGTTAGATCCTATCTAAATAACTACCTAATAATCGATATTAAACACGTCATAAGTTCAATGTTTATCCAACATTCTCCCCCTTAACATTGAACTTGACTACTGTCTTGTTCGTCGTCTTGATCTTCTCTTTGCCGTCTGCTTCTCTGAATTGCCACATGTGTAATCTTAGTCAGTTGCCGTTTCAGCACCTCTACGCGTGTCTTCTTGACGCGATATTCGCCAACCTGCCAACCCGCATCTCCCTGAGTGCGTCCCAAGCCTCCTTTGCCGTCTGCTTCTCCGCTTGAGAAATGGCTGTCATGGCGCCTTGATCTTTGACATCGTCTATGTCTTCACTTTCAATCACCGACAATACTCATAGCGAACGCAAGATTATCTTCATCTTGACAGCCCATATGCCGTAGTTCGTTTCGCTTAACGTTGGATATTGAATCGGGATGAAGACTCCTCTGATGACCGCAACTGCCTTCCAGTGATCTCCAACACGGGCTCTGATACCAAATGAAGGGAAAAAAAATCCCTAAAACAAACAGAGAAGCAGATAGAGATACAGACACACAAGAACTTGGAAATGTTAACTTAATATTTCATTTCATCATAGAACATCTTAAATACACCTAAAACCTTTTGGTAACGGTGATGATTACTTATATTACAAGTTATTGTAATTTGCTTCCTTAATAGTTGCATGTTTCCTTTCAAAAAAAAAAAAAAAATTGATTTGTTAGGGTAGCGACCAAAGTTCCACATCCCACATCGGTAAAACATGGGAAGGATCAATGGTATATAAGTGAGAACATATCTCAACTAGTATGAGGCCTTTTGGTAGTGGACCAAATGCAAAGCCGTGAGGGCCTTCGGGTGCCAAAGCGGACAATATCATACTAGTGTTGAGATCGGTTGTGTTCTTGCTTATATACGGAGGAGGAATATGCGGACCAGACCCCCATATTCCCAACATGTGGTATTAGAGCTCCAGGCCCAGACAGTACGCGATGTGGTGGGTGATGTGGGTGAAATTCTCATTAGTCGAACATGATGAATTAGTAGCCATGCTCAAGATCCTTGTTTGGAGTGCCACTGGCTTATCAAGCAGTGTGGCTTGATTTGAGGCTCATCAAGCATTGTGGCTTGATGCATTGTGGCTTGATTGGAGAGATCCTCGTTTGGAGTGCCCGTTGCTCATCAAGCAGTGTGTCTTGATTGGAGTGTATCAAGACGGTGGTACTTGTTTGGAGTGGCACTAAGGAACAAGGCAGGATGGTCGAGATCAGATAGATCCGCTGTAAAGGCTCTAGAGATCAGGCAGCCCCAACCTGATTAGAGTGAGCGGATGGATCTCAATTGAGAGGAGGCTAAAGTGGTACTTTGTTCGAGAGGAGGATTTGTTAGGGTAGCGACCAAAGTTCCACATCCCACATCGGTAAAACATGGGAAGGATCAATGGTATATAAGTGAGAACATATCTCAACTAGTATGAGGCATTTTGGTAGTGGACCAAATGCAAAGCCGTGAGGGCCTTCGGGTGCCAAAGCGGACAATATCATACTAGTGTTGAGATCGGTTGTGTTCTTGCTTATATACGGAGGAGGAATATGCGGACCAGACCCCCATATTCCCAACAAAAAATACCCGGTTCTTAGTCAAGTCCAACCTGGGTACCTTCAAAAATGCTTGCCCAGTTCTGCTCCTTACAACCCTGAGCCTTTCGAAAATATCTTGGCCGACATTGATAAGCACATTGTGCCGGGTCTAACCCACTGGCAGAGTCCTAATTTCTTTGCCTATTTCCAAGCAAACGGAAGCATTGCTGGTGTTCTAGGGGAATTGTTAACCAGCGGTTTTAATGTTGTAGGGTTTAACTGGATGGCATCTCCAGCTGCGACCGAGCTAGAGTCCATTGTCATGGATTGGCTGGGCAAAATGCTTCATCTTCCAAAACCATTTCTTTTTGCTGGTGATGGTGGAGGCGTCATACACGGAACTACCTGCGAGGCCATTCTTTGTACAATCGTAGCTGCAAGAGATCAAATTTTGAATCGAATTGGGAGAAAATATATAACGAAGTTAGCTGTCTATGGCTCCGATCAAACACATAGTGGATTCGTAAAAGCTGCAAAGATTGCTGGAATAGAGCCAACAAATATTCAAGTCATAAAGACAACCAAAGACTCATTTTTTGAATTGTCCCCCAACCTGCTGCGCAAAAGAATCGAGAAAGATATAGATTTTGGCCTAGTCTTGTTGTTTCTCTGTGCCACGGTGGGAACAACTTCAACAGCCGCTGTTGATCCAGTGGGGGTACTATGTGATGTTGCTAAAGATTACAACATTTGGGTCCATGTTGATGCTGCTTATGCAGGAAGTGCTTGTATATGCCCTGAGTTTCGACATTTCATCGATGGCATAGAAGGCGCAAACTCGTTTAGCCTGAATGCACATAAATGGTTACTGTCCACTCTGGATTGCTGTTGTCTTTGGGTCAAGGACCCGTCGGCTCTCATAAAATCCCTCTCAACGTATCCAGAGTATTTGACGAACAAAATTAGTGACTCAAACCAGGTGGTGGACTACAAGGATTGGCAACTAACTCTAAGCAGAAGATTCCGAGCCATGAAACTGTGGCTCGTGCTTCGGACCTATGGCGTGGTCAACCTTCAAAATTATCTTAGAAAGCATGTAAAAATGGCCAAACTTTTCGAAGGGTTTATAGCTATGGATAAAAGGTTCGAAGTTATTGTTCCGAGGTCTTTTGCTATGGTTTGTTTCAGGATTTCCCCTGCTGCACTAAGAGTCCGAAACGTAAAAGTTAATGGGAAGGCTCATAGATTTAAGCACATTGGTGACGAAGAAGCCGCAAACATGATAAACCAAAAACTATTAGAGTCCATGAATGCATCAGGACAAATTTTCATGACTCATGGTGTTGTAAGTGGTATCTATATCATACGGTTTGCGATCGGTGCGACCCTGACTGAGGAAGAACATGTTATAAATGCTTGGAAGGTTATACAGGAACATGCAAGTACCATCCTCAAGGCACTATAAATATGCCAATTACATGAATGTGTTTAGTATTGCGGTTTATGTTGCTTTAACTATTTTCTCTAGTATTGAAGTTTAGGCCACTTTCTTACGAGCACTTATAACAATAATTTTTTGTAATTATTAGTCTACAAATTTAAACCAACACTTAAAAGACCGGTATTTTTCACAAATCTATCTTAAACTATATTTTAACAGATTGGTGATTTTGAATTTCTTAATGTGTATTCTTGACACAAATTTTATAAAGCTCCAGAGTTGAGAACATCTCTCGATATATGAACTCAATCAAAGTTGACTTTCCTCGGGCATACTTCAAATACTTCTTTCCAACTCAGTTTGTCGCAATAGTGGTACTGAAAATTAACAAATCATAGCTTAGTGGTTAAAAGCAACAAATACAGTAAACATACGTAGCATCATGCAGCTAAACTAAAAAACAAAGCTTGGTAGAGGAGGGGATGTGACAAAATCACATGAACATCCAACTGAGGACCAAGGTAACCAATTCATTTCTTTTTTACAGTTTTGGTACATTGCATTGAATTGTCCCGTGCCTTCTGGTTAGGGAACATGATGTGCAGATAATTATTTCAGAAGAACATAAGTAATCTGCTAAGGAAGAACATAAGTAACTTTGGAAGATATGAGTATCTGTTTGACGTCTTCGGTATAACATATGCATTTTTTATTCTCGCTTGGTGATATTGTGAATGTACAATAAATTCTGATCATAATCGCCTACTACCACATATGTGAGTTTCTATCTATTATACTTGGAACCTTTTCAGTAAAGAAAGCACATTTGTCTTGTCGTCTTAGAAGGTAAGTAGCTCATAACCTGATCAACTAAGAAAAATTATTATGATTTCAACCTTTTTCTTTTTAATACCAAAGCTATGCTTGATGATTCTAAAAATATCCAAAGACTTAAAGCGTCAAATATCAAATGAATTTTAAGTTGAGTAACGACAAATGTTAAAAAGAGAAACTAAAATTATAATTTAAAGAAAAAGAAAATCTCTCAAAAGTTAATGGTATTAAATCACTCCCTTTCTCTATGCAGAAATTTGTTTTATATAATGAATATTAATGGCCCATTGGGCTTACGAGGTTTACACCGTTTTACGCTATCATATTCTACTAACTTGTTATTATAAAGCATATTCATTTCTCATTACGCAAGATACTTTCAATATCATACATTTACTAAATTAGTACTGCGCAGTAAATTCTGGTGGTTCATTATTTTATCGGTATAATGCGTGGGTTAAATAATGCGGTTATTATAACTAATTTATTTAGTCCTTACGAAAGTTTTGCGGGACCACTAATTCCGGCACTAATTTAGACTTCACTCATACTGATGGCGAGGCGGAAGATTAGAAAAAAAGCAACAATAAAATCATAACCCTAAGTTAGAGAAATAATGAGATTTAGAGAATCCCAAAATTTAATTAATCAAAGTCTCACGACAAAATAGGGTATAAGATGTTTTATATATCACTACCCAAAACCCTAATTCCAAATAAGGGAACAGATACCTGGGCGAGAAATCTTCGATTTGACGGGCTTGTCGAAATCTTCGATTTGAGTACCTGTTTGACCTAATTCACATACTTAGGCGAGAAACCAGTATGTTCGCAGTCTTTGCTACATCATCCTTCCCTGGTTGGGAAGAATTCGACCTCGAATTCGGAACGCTGAAACATTGACAGAACTGCAAAAACATTGACGTGTTCACCGCTGATTTCAACTGGTACCAGCATTAGGGTGTAAGAGGTGAGAATCTGAATGCTGCAGCTCTTGTCAAGAATTTGTTTCTCAGCTTTGTCCCTCTCTACCATGTAATCGGCATTACTGTAGTCAGCAGTAACAAGATATACTCCACCCACTTGTTTTATGTCTGCTTTTTTCAACCCATTTACTAAGCACAACATCACCATTGCACGTGTAAAAAGTTGTTGTCTTTCCAGTTCCAGACTTTGCTTGTTGTATCACATCAAAACCCTTGCAGAAAGGAACAATTCCTCTTTGTTGAATATTAGATGACTTCTCAAGTTCTTCAGAGTATATTTCTGCCAGCAAATTCAAAACATTGTAATCTTCTACATTTAACTGGTTACTCTTTCTTTTATTTTCCAACCCATCATCCAAAGCTCCTCCAGGTTCTATTACAAAACCTAATCTTTTATCCATTAAAATACTACGAGATTCGGAAAACGTTCACCCATTCTCTCATGCTATTTCGGCCGCGCAATCCTTTTGTGCAAGTTACTATTTTTTATTTATCAATTTATTCATAATCTCAAACACAAAAATACCATCTTCCATTTTTCCAATACGACAACATGTATCCACAGAAAACTGAATCAAAGGTTTGATTTTAGGATAACATAAAATACCTGGAAGATGCATATCCATAATAAAAGCTGCTACTTTGCAGTATTTCTTCAATAAAACTTCTGAAGTGATGTAGTCTGGTGTACTAAGCCTTGAGAAAATATCTCGATCTACGAGTTTCTCCTTAACATTAATTAGATCTTCATCATCTCAGTCATCATCATACTCATCGTACACTGGTTAGTCAAATACCGACCCATATACATCTTCAAAAATATTTTTATCATAGACTGCAACTGATGGCGTGGCGGAAGATTAATTTGGGTGGACTAATTGAGGTAGCAGTTCAGATTTCATTCGTATCCTCGCTACGGACCGTACCAGCACCAATTGACCCAAATCAATTTTGGTTGAGTAGTTTTTCTTCCGATTAACATGGCTTCAGAAATTGCTAGTTCCGTGTACATCATACGTCGATTTACTCTTGTACACGTATCATGAAAGTATGTAACCAACGCACTAGACTTTTAGTGACGAAGCATGATGAAGTGCTGAAGAAACTGTTCCCCTTCTCCATGAAAGTATCCGTTAGGGTGTTAGAAGACATGTGTGAGACCTTTCGACTCCCCGGTGCAGGTATCCGTTAAGCCTAAGAAATGTATATGTTCGGCTTCCATAATTTTCTCTATAAATTCACCATCACATTATCTCATTACTCATATTTTATATTTATTCTAGATATTAAAAAGAGAAGCTCTTTAACTTTTAACTCTACAACATCTAGTATCTTGCTTGGTCGCTGCCACAAACACTTTTTTGGCACAAATCTTGATTTTGTGTCTTCTGAAACCCTACATGTCTCTTCAGAATTTTTAAGTTTCTTATTGACAATGCTTTAGACGATTTGTTGTCTATATCTGAACAAGTTGAAGAAAAAAAACTGTTGGGATCACAAGGGAAAACAAAGTTTACATCAGTCCAGTATTCGATTATGGAGGTAACATATCCAGAATAATAAAATATGAACCGACTGATCCCCCATCATCTAACGTTCTTTCAATTCAGACGTCAATATCAAAAGCCTACTCCTTGGGACCAACTCGCTCTCAAGGAAACGAGTGAATCGATCGACAATCATGTTTTATACCAATATGTTATTCAGATAATGAAGAAATATTTCATTTGAAGAAATCCTCGATAGCTTCGGAGAAAACGAGGTACTCTCCTGGCTATCACGAGAAGTAAAATGAACGATTGAAAACGATCCTTGCATCCCAAGTTACACCCACTGAGCAATCAACTCTATGCGGTGTTAATATTTCCCTTATAGCCCAATGGATTCCTGCCCCTTAAGCTACACTCCCAGAAGGGTCTAAAAAAAGACTACTACTTTCCGGAGAAAATACGATGCAATTGATGGATGAGCATATTTGGGGTCAAATGTTAGTATTTCAAACAACTCTTTGCAAAAATAAAATGTTACTGGTCTATCCGGCTATGCTGATATGGGGGCTTCAGTTCCCGTTAGACCCTTCGATAATTTGGTATTTTAAGTTGGTGAATATGTGCTCAAGTCAAACGAGTCTGAACAATTAGTTCACGCTGATCTCGTGTATCGCGGCATCTATATTGTCTAAGATTGAGATACCTATGGAGCCGTTTGATGCGATCACTTTCTTGTTTAGGAACCCTCATGTCCCTTTCTACTATATTACTCTAGGGAACGAGTATAAAGTGGTAGTTCACCTACTAGAAGCTGAGAAGACTTGGAAGCAACAATTCTTCTTTGTTAGCTGCTGCTGGGAGAATGCCAAGGAGATCTCGAGGAAGACTAATCCAAACCTAGTTTAGAGGGAGTATAAAAGCAAATGTAAGTTTTTTTTTGTCAACTTGAACCACAATTGTTATTATAATTCTTAAACACTTATGCTCCCTATTTTTTAGTTATCTCCAAGTCCAAGAACCACACTTAAAAGTTACTGAAGAGACTTTCCGTAAGCTAAACCAGTGGGCCAAAAAGAAATAGTCAACGAGTTCTATAAATGCTTCAAACCAGCCAGTTTTATCCAGATTCATCTATGCCGCACAAAATTAGAGCTTACCCTATCCTGTGAGTATTTGATGACTTTTCCTCTTATAATGGAGGTTCTCGAGTGACTAAAAGCTTATGATTCTCAAGTTTTTCTTGCGCCATGAAAATGGTCCCAAGTTATGAGTTTAAACAAGATGAAGCTGGCGGTTCGTTCCCAATAAAACCAACTACAAGTACCATAAAAAAGAAATGAATTGAGGAGCCAAAATATGAGGGTGCCTAGCCAACCACGATTCAAATAAAGGAAAAAATCAATCCTTTGAAAAAAGAAATCACCACACACATTAGGTGATATAAATGGGAAACAAATAGCTTAGCTGGGAAAAAATAAGTCCAAAACTGGCCAGGAAATTTTCGATGTTGCGGATCAAACCACTATCCCACCAATGTTCGAGCGCTAAGATGATTATGCAATGAAAAAAAATTCCACACCTCTTGTAGAGAATGACTCACGGGTGCTTGAGGCTCAAACTTTAAATGAGTATATACTAAGTATTCTGGACCAAAGTCTACAAGAGCTTCGCATTCAAAAAAACTATTCTCCATCCTTGGAGGGTTCCGCCAGTTCAGGATCCTTCCATATTATGCGTTGAGTCCTTATTGGAAGATCAGGCTCCAAAATATTAGGAGGACGAAAAGGAACATAAATTTCATATAGATGCCTACCAGAAGATAATAGACGAGCATGAAGCGGTTATTAAGAAAGTCGATGAAGATAACATAAAAACTTTGGGGATCTGACTTCAAACAAGAACCAAGTTGCACGGGACAAGAAGGTTGTAATCAATTCTTACACTATAAAAATGCATAAGCTCTCTAAATCGGGGAGATGCCAAAGTAAAATCTGCATTGGTTCTCAAATTCCACAAAGCTTGTTTAGAGCTAAACCTTGGTTCTTTTGGGAACATGGTTCCCGAGGGGGAGCATCTTCCTCACCTTTCGTTCGAAGATGAACTATAAATAAAATTAGATCAGAGAGTGGAGATGGTAAGTTTTAGGATGAAAAGTAAAAAAATACACAACTTCCAGGGAGGGTTAACTACCAGAGAATCCTGATGAGGAAGGAAAAACAACGAGCAGCGAAGCAATGAAGATAAATTTGAGGGTGCTAAACAATTTCCACTTGTTTCTATGTTGTAACGTTTTTCTATATTTAAGAATTTAAGTCCCTCGTCAACGATGGAGTTTTGCGCTTATATTCGTAATTAGTTCTTTTTATTTAGTTTCATTCTTTCCATCATTCAAATCGGCCATATGAAGTTTTGTCTTTACAATCTTACTAGTTAAGGGTGATCATTCCCCAACCCGTCACTAAAGTTGTTTTTCAAATACAACGAGTTAATTTTGGAATCTTTAAATGTGACCAACTAGTGTTGGAACCTATTACACATGACCGACTAGTATTTGAACCTTTTACACGTGACAAACTAGTGACGAAACCTTTTAAATGTTACAAATATAGTGCTGAAACCGTTTAAAGTGTACTTCTCGGTAAGAAATATTTGGACAGACTCACAATAAGACAAGAATATAGAAGATAAAAATATTTATAGTAGTATGCTATGTGGAAACCTCATTAAAACTTTGCCCCGCCACCATGGTAGGAAATATCATGTCACCGAACATTACATTACCAATTAAAAATATTTAATACACATATTAGTTTACAATCATTCTAGATGCAACCTCAAGTTCTCGATGTTCCAAGGGTGTCTAAGTGTCTTACCTTCCTGATCTTTCAATCGGTAAGTTCAAAGGTTTACCCTTTCAGTAACCGAATAAATCCCTTCTCAGTTTGGGCCTAACTTTCGAAACCATTTATATTGTGTATGCAAGAATAAATGTTTTACAACTTTGTACCCAACATTGAATTCTCTCGGGGGACCTCGTGATGCACACATAATTCTCTAATAGTGAAGGGATCTTAATTGTGCCTTTTTTTTCCTGAATTACGTCAAGCTCGGTTCTTTGACCTTCATCTTTACCCGCATCAGATTAGATTTCTATTCCGAAAGATGGGAGGGTGTCTTTGGTCGGGGTTACTCTATCCATCCCATAAAGCAACACAAACGTCAATTTTTGGGTCACCGACCGAGGTGTAGTTCAAGAAGCCCACTGTAATTCTTGTAAATAATTTGGAGATTTTCTAGTGCCCCCCTCCAAATTATTTTTCAAGCCATCGATGATAGTTCTGTTCATAACATCTACCTGCCCATTAGCCTGCTAATGGAAATATGCTGAAAAGTAATGCTTAAAACCTCGGGAAAAAACAGAACGCCTCTATGAACTTATTGTCAAACTAAGGGTCATGATCTATTGTAATTATTCTTGAGACTTTATCTGCAAAATACGTTAGAGAGAATACATTTGATAACATCATTCGTTTTAGTTCCGGAAAAAAGGCTCAACTTCCACCCATTTAAAATACTAGTCAATAGCTAATATGATAGTTTGGCCTCCTCCGGAGGCCATGGGTAACTTCCGACTAATTATAAGCCTCATATGTCCAAAGACAATGCTTTAGAAATAGATTTGAGTGGTGCCATTGATACATGTATTGCATTCACAGATCGTTGGTACGTATCAGATGACTAATTATTTAGCATCAGCCATGATCGGAAGCCAATAATACTCGATCAACAAAACATTTTGTTGTCAAGACTTTTAAAGTCAAAATGAGCTGACCCCTTTCCATCATCTAATTTATAAAATATCATTTATGATTTATTAGTACCAAAGCATCGTAAAAATGGTTGGCTTAAAGATTTTTTTTTAAAATATGTCTCCACATACCGCGAAATCATGTACATTAAATCTTAGTTTTTAGCCACTTTTTATCGACCAAAAAATCGTTCGGATTAGAAATACTTTGAACTTGTGTCTCTAATATTTCTCAAAGTCTGTCGAATTCGGACGCTTCCGTTGTGTTTATAAAGAGATAGAATTTTACATAAAAAAGTAGCTAGGTAGTAAAATGTGAAACGATTTTTTATATAATAAAATAATTTTGAATACGAAGTAAAACGGGTTTTGAAGTTTTGTTGAACTTTTTTTAATTAGATTTAGTTTGATGAATTTAGTTTGAAGTGATGATATTATATGATTAATTTAATAAATTCAATGATATATTTTTATAGAATTAAATAACCAACAATAATAATATAATAATGTCAAAAAAAAAATTTAGTTTATAAGTTATGTTTATAACGGAAACGAAGTGAAAAGATAAAGCTTCGCTTTCGATGTAAGCATGAAACGTTTTTCATTTAGAGTAGGATTTCGATTGACGCCGCTCCATACAATACTACTTTTAATATGATTCTTGTAAAAGGACAATACTTACTTTTAATATAACTTCTAATGTGATTCTTGTAGACAGACTATATTATTTTCAAATTGACGATAATATGCATGATCGCACCTAAATGTTAAATTATCAATTGTTTAAACTATATACCAATAGTTCCTTCACATACGGTTCGTATATCACGTTTATAGTATATTTTATGCAATACGTTTAAAAAAATAAGTAATTTAAAACAAAATAATAAATAGGATTATATTTTATTTTATTTTTAGGGAAAAAGGAGAATAAACAAATAAAATTTTGTCACAAAAAGAGATGCTTTTTTGAAAATAAGTTAAGAAAAAATAAACGATTGATTTTATTATAATTGTTCATTACAATATACATAAGACGATTAAGATTGCAATATTTGAAAAACAAAATCAAAATTTAGGTTTCCATATTCAATAAGTTCTAAATTTAAAAAAATACTATAAAATTTTCATAAAATATTAAGTTATCAAATATTTGATCAAATTGATTACAACAAATGGTAACAGAATCCCTTCAACCGATATAGATTAGAGTTTGAAACTTCAAAAATTTCATTATGTAAAGAATACATATTGAGTTTTATATTTATTTAATATGATGCGTATATCTAAGATAAATATGCAGGTTTATTTGATTATAAATCAAATGCATATTAAATTTCAAAGTTTCAATATTTAAAGGTTTATTAAAATGGTAAAACTTCCAATTTCATGATTTTTACATAAAAAATAAAAAATAAACAACCACAACAACAATCATATGTGAAATTTTGTTAAATTTACTAATTCTTTGTGATAACAAAATATATCATTGTTGATTTTAATTACAACCGGTTAGGATGATATTTTGCATCACTAAAACAATTGATTACAACATGAACCGACTAATAATCCATTTACTAGTAGTCCTTTAATCTTTGTGGACTAGTCGAGATAAAAATCTATATTAGAGAGAAAATCTTTATTTTGTCGAGGAAAAGAGAGTACAAACATATAACATTATTTCCTGACAAAGCGACTAGAACAATCATCGAGTAATGAGTTGCTGAAATTATGAACATAACATTAATTAATATTTAGATATGCATGAATTGTAACATCATTGTTGAAAAGAAGGATCCTTGATGGTATCAATTGTCGTGATGATATGCTATAGGCTTGAATTAGAAGTTAAAAGGTTACTTATTGAGCATAATTTGTTCCCAAATTTCTATGACACTCTTTGTAGCTAGTTAAGGGATACTAGCATCACCTTAACAAGCTACAATGCTTTTTATGATAAACATAAAAAGGTTTTTTTGTTGAGTTGATTCTTCTAGCAAAGCTTCAACCAAACTAAAAACTATTGAGACATTTATCATGTTTATAGTTTTATTATATGTTTTAATATGATTTTCTTCTTTCCAAATTATTCAAACTTCGGATAATGATCTAAAATCTAATACATGACCAAAATGATCCATATTGAGAGTTGTTTAGTTTTTTATTATTGATATTACATGTGTCAAGTCTAAAGAAACGTTAGTTTTTGACAAAGTGATAATATTATATACACATAAAACCAAATATGTATGCGTATTGCTTCATGCATATGTTTGTAGACTATATTCCGTCCAACATCATGAAATGATCAACCTATTTCCATTTCATTCATAAAATATTTTTTCATGCTATTTGTATTTGTATTTAATTAACAATAACTCATAAGTCATTGAAAGGCTTATAGCTTTTATGATCAATGTTGAAAAAAAATACTTAGTGAAAATATTAAGTGCGTCATATCAAACTATTGGTGTAATGGAACATGAGATATAACGGTTTGGGTAAATAAAATACATATTCCATCTGTATACTTCTTATAACAGTGTAAAATAGATTTTTATGTAACATATAGGTTAATTTAATAGTTTGAGATATATAAGAGACACAGCCGCATCTAATATTCTAATAAACTAGATTCCTAACTAATTAAGACTTATTTAACTGAGTATTCAATAAAATTCAAGATTTTTTAAGTTTAATGGTCATTCCACACGAATATTATAAGGATAATAACATCAAATTTCTGTGAAAAAATTGAGTTTGGGAGGAAGAATTTTGTTACAAATGTTAATTTTGAGAAAGAAGCATTAGGACTAATAAGGATATAGAATGTTGAGGGATTAAATATAATGAATTAAAGTCTTATATGATCAATTGTAAAGTTGGAAGATAGGTTTTAGACTATTTGTAAAGATGAGGATTAAAGCGCAATTAACTGATTTTGGAACTAATTCTGTTACACTTAGTCTGAACGCCTATAAATAATGGTTGAAGCTGTTAATACAAGGGACGATACTTTCATAAGCTGAGACTACTTTGTCACTTTTTGTTTCTCTCTCTAAAATAAAACTCTATCTTTCTAGCTTTCATATCAAATTGGAGACCATAGTGGGAGATACAATTGATCGGTACCTTGATTTCATAATAAAAACCATAAATAATTGAAATTTTGATATGTTATTGCTCTTCTTGATCGATAATGGAAGCATGAAATGAAAATGTATTTTTGGTTCGAAAGGCAACCGAGACACTAAGATCTAATTTGCAAAGAGGAGAAAGTAAGGAAGAAGATGAAATTCCAATTCAACTGACTCATTCAGACATTGAAAGTCGAATGAGTTAGTTGCTGGATAAAATCACAATTGTAAATATGAAGTATGTTTAAATAGAGAAAAATATTCAATCAGGTAGGTTAAAATATGAAGTGCACAAGTGGAGGAGAAGTACGATCTCGCCAGTTAAAGTGAGCATAGGAAAACATATTTTCAATATGATAAAGAGCATCATACTTCACGAAAAGAGAAAAACACAAATATAGGTATGTAGCATCCATTGATGATGATTTTAATAGTTCGACATGTGAACAAAAAATGTATCGAGAATCTTTGAAAGAATAAAAAGGTCAGTCTGAAAAACTCGCGTAAATAATGTAGATAAAAAAAAGACAATATTCCTCGTTTTTTAAGGAAACAGAATAGTGTGAAGGAAATACATCAAATCAATATACATGTTTAGATGATCGGAATTTTCACGCTGTCATGGGAACGTGAGGAGAAGACCAGTACGTTTAAGGAGTTGCCTGAAGAAATTCTCCTTTTACAACTGACATAAGGTGTATTACTCTTCTGAAGGGGTTCAATATTTCTAAGGTTGAGTTTAATGCAAGATCCCGATGACCACATCAAACAATTCAAGAACTATATGATGAGCTTCGAAGACGATGATAGGTTGGTATGCAAAGCCTTTTCTCACACACTTAAAAGAATAACTTTTAAATGGTACAATAGGATTCTGAGTGGATCTATTTCCAATTTTAGAGGTTTCTATACAGATTCTTGATGATAATTTGCGGGGAGTAAAAAAAATACGAGCAAATGATGACACTATCATACAGTGTAAACAAGTTATGGGAGAGAAGCTGGCGTATTATACAAAGTATTTTGTGTTAACAAAAGCAGGTTTAAATAATTATGAAGAGTTGGTAGTTATGGCTACATTTCAACAAGGTTTATTACTAGGTAATTTAGCAAATGAAACAAAAAAGAGGTGAACATTGACTTTTGGAGCACTGATGGCTCAAGTCGAGGATAAAATTTAAATGGAGGAATCAACTCGGGTTTGAGGAATGGTTGGACCTAGTCGATAGAATTCAGGGCATGTGTCAAATAATCAAGGACACTCTTCAAATTTGACCCATCCATCTCGTCTAAAGAATAATAATAATTTTCCTCCTCGAACTGGAGGGTACCCAACTTAAGCTACATGGTATCAATTTCAAAGACCAAGGACAAATCAATGGATAAGGCCATAATATTATGCCGATTTAACTGAGAATATTTCTACTATCTGTGAAAAGGCTAAAGGATATGTGAGCTTTAAAAAACCAGCTCCGATAAATAAACCAAGAGAAGAGTGCAACAACAGGTTCTGTAAGTATCATAATGACATAAGTCATGATACTGCATATTCTATACCTTTGGAAAACGAGATACAAATTTTAATCGAAAATAGAAAATTAGCTGCTTTTGTTAAAGGGTCGAGCAATGGATGAAAGATATAAGTGCATCGGATTTGCAAGTAGCAAATCCTAATTCAAAGGAAGAAAATCTGATGATTTTAGATTCTAAGATCAACGAGTTTGACGCACCTTCAGAATATTTGAATACAGATCCGAATCAGTTAATTCTGATGGCTGTGGATGAACGAGTAGAACAAGGATGAGTTCAAAGCTTATGGTGAATATTATAAGTTTAGCTACTCAAATAGAAGAAAATATGTCTACTCGCTTGTATGGTGAGAAAGATATTCATTTTATTCTTTTCGATGAAGATGATTTGAGAGGCACTGCAGCTCCTTATGAAGCCGTAGTGGTTATTGGAGCAAAAATAGTTGGAATTAAAATCCGACGTATTTTTATAGATATATGAAGTTCTCCAAATGTTTTAAACAAGTCAACATAGAATAGGATGCGTAATCCACCTCGAATTTGTCAGTCAGACCGTACTATAATTGGGTTTATAGGTGGGATAACTCAGGTGATTGGGGAATTTGAGGGTGAAGTGTGTTTGGGAAAGGGAACTTTTAAAAAGAGGGTTCAAGTTCTATTCATGGTGGTGGATTTTCCGACCAGCGATAATGCTATTTTTAGGAGATCCTGGCTTTCGAGGATGTAAGCAGTTGTATCTATTGTTCATCAATGTTTGAAGTATGTCATCAGAGACCGTGTTGGGGTAGTCCAAAGTGATCAAAAGGTAGCCAAACAATGTTATGTATTAGCTCTTTGTATCTTAGGTCCTAACAATGAATATGGAATGGCTGAATAACAATCAGGGGGTTGACCTTGGAAGAAGAAGGAATTGATGATACGAGGGATACCCCGGGTTCTTTAACAGTAAGTGAAGGTATAGAAGAGTATTATTTTCCTAATGGAAAGACTCTTCAAATACAGACGTTATTTTCACCAACTTTGCATCATCCATTATTACAAATTATGTTTGCTAATTTGGATGTTTTCGATTGGAAAACAGACGATATAGTGGGGGTTCCATCTGATGTGATATGTCATAGCTTGGCCATAAATCCGAGGAACAAGCCAGTTATTCAAAAAAGACTTGCTTTTATGTTGAAATATCAGAGGCTATTGTTGTATAAGTGGATCGTTTATCTAGGGTCGGACATATTAGGGAGGCCCGATATCCTTTATGGACAACAAACCTAGTGTTAGTTAAAAAGAAGAATGAGAAATGAAGAATGTGGGTTGACTTCACATATTTGAATCGTGTCTGCCCTAAAGATCCAATTCATGTTCTTCAAATAGATCAGCTCGTTAATTCTACTTCAGGAAATAATTTTTTTGTCTATTATGAATGTTTTTACAAGGTATAACCAGATTCAGATGGATCCAAAAGACCAAAAAGTACTACATTTATCACTGATAGAGGCTTACATTGTTATAGGGTTACGCCCTCTGGATTGAAGAACTCTGGAGCAATATAAAGGTATATATGATGATATGTTGGTTAAAATTCCAGTTGATGATAGATAGTTAAAAGATTTAGAGAAAACATTTTTAAATTTAAGGGTTATTCGAATAAAGCTTAATCTTGAGAAATCTACCTTTGGAGTTTGATTAGGGAAATTATTGGGATATATTATTAGTGAAAAAAATGGATATAGACTGATCCAAAGTAGTTGAATGCTTTAGTCTCAATGACATCACCTCGAACTAATAAGGAGGTGAAAATCTTAATATCAAGGTTAATTGCCCTTAATCAATTTATTTTGAGGTATTCTAACAAGTGTTTTCTTATTTTCCAAATATTAAGAAGATCAAAGGAGTTTAAATGGACATCGGATTGTGAAATAGAATTTTCAAGGATTAAGGAACTTTTGTTATCACCAGAGATATTTTCCAAGCCTCGAACTAGAGAGCAATTATTTTTCTACATAATAGTTTCTGACTCGACTGTGAGTACTGTTTTAATAAGTGAAGATAAGAGAATTTTGAAGCCAATTTACTATGATAGTAAAAGTTTGTTGGCATAAGATAAAAGGTATTTGACACTTGAAAGTTGGCTTTGGATTTAGTGGTGGCTTCTAGGAAAATACGCCTTTATTTTCAAGCTCATACTATTTTGGTTCGAACTTATTTTCCAATAAATAATTTGTTACAACGCCCAAAAAATTCTGGAAGGATGACCAAGTGGTCAATAGAGTTGAGATATTTCGATATCACTTTTACTCTTCGAACGACTATTAAGGCTCAAGATTTAGCTGATTTTCTTATTGAATTTCATTCAAGAAGATTAGAGGAGGAGACAGATAAAGAGGTGTTGCCAGGAAATTTTGATATGGGTAGTTCCAACGGATGATGGTTCTAGTATTTTGGAATCTAGTCCAGGAGTACAGTTGGTTGCTACTTCTAGGGAGGAAATGTATCTAGCTATTAAATATAGTTTGCATGCATCGAATAATGAGGCTCAGTATGAAGCTGCATTGGCTGGTTTAAGGCTCGCAAATATTTGTGGGGCAACCATAGTACGTTTGGAAATAGATTCAAAATTAGTGGCAAATCATATGGCATATGTTTCCGAGGCTAAGAAAGATCATTTAATTTTGTATTTTCGCGAGCTTTGAAATTTGGCTCTCTTGTTTAGTAAAGTGATTGTATAGCATATTAATCGAGGAGATAATACAGTTGTTGACTCTTTGGCAACAATTTCTTATACACAAGAATATCCTTGGATATTGTTACAGGAGAGTCCATCTATTTTGACACGATCAGAGAAAATGTAAATATGTTGAGGAAGTATTTTTCACTCCAAATACAATTCGAGGTGATTTGAGGTATTATTAAATTTAGTTTGCATGCATCAGATAATGAGGCTCAGTATGAAGCTGCATTGGCTGGTTTAAGGCTTGAAAATATTTGTGGGGCAACCATAGTACGTTTGGAAATAGATTCACAATTAGTGGCAAATCATATGGCATATGTTTCCGAGGTTAAGAAAGATCATTTAAAGTTGTATTTTTGCAAGGTTTGAAATTTGGCTCTCTTGTTTTGTAAAGTGATTGTATAGCATATTAATCAAGGAGATAATACAGTTGTTGACTCTTTGGCAATAATTTCTTATACAGAAGAATATCCTTGGATATTGTTATAGGAGAGTCCATCTATTTTTACACGATCAGAGAAATGTAAATATGTTGAGGAAGTATTTGTCACTCCAAATACAATTCGAGGTGATTGGAGGTATTATTAAATTTAGTTTGCATGCATCAAATAATGAGGCTCAATATGAAGCTGCATTGGCTGGTTTAAGGCTTGCAAATATTTGTGGGGCAACCATAGTACGTTTGGAAATAGATTCACAATTAGTGGAAAATCATATGGCATATGTTTCTGAGGCTAAGAAAGATCATTTAATTTTGTATTTTTGTGAGCTTTGAAATTTGGCTCTCTTGTTTAGTAAAGTGATTGTATAGCATATTAATCGAGGAGATAAAACAATTGTTGACTCTTTGGAAACAATTTCTTATACAGAAGAATATCCTTGGATATTATTACAGGAGAGTCCATCTATTTTGACACGATCAGAGAAATGTAAATATGTCGAGGAAGTATTTTTCACTCCAAATACAATTCGAGGTGATTTGAGGTATTATTAAATTTAGTTTGCATGCATCAAATAATGAGGCTCAGTATGAAGCTGCATTGGTTGGTTTAAGGCTTGCAAATATTTGTGGGGAAACCATAATACGTTTGGAAATAAATTCACAATTAGTGGCAAATCATATGGCATATGTTTCCGAGGCTAAGAAAGATCATTTAATTTTGTATTTTCACGAGCTTTGAAATTTGGCTCTCTTATTTAGTAAAGTTATTTTATAGCATATTAATCGAGGAGATAATACAGTTGTTGACTCTTTGGCAACAATTTCTTATACAGAAGAATATCCTTGGATATTGTTACAGGAGAGTCCATCTATTTTCACACAATCAGAGCAATGTAAATATTATGAGGAAGTACTTGTCACTCCAAATAAAATTCGAGGTGATTGGAGGTATGCTATTCTCAACTTTTTACGAAGGAGTATATTGCCTTAAGATCCACAGCTGGCTAAACAATTAAGATATAAAGCCCATGGTTATGTTGTATTGGATGAAGTGTTACACAAGAAATATTTAAGTATACTAAATTGGAGGTGATTGTCAAGTCATACACAACTATATGGAAACAACTAATTACAAACAAGAAAGAATACACTAAATTAGGAAAAAACTAGCAACTTTTGGCTATTATTTACGAAACAAGTATGGAAGCTATAATTGTAAGCCACGTTCAAATTTATGGAAGCATTGGTTTATACATTCCTCTTGGTATCAACTTTGGAATCATTTTTTTCGCTATCTTTTTTAGGGAACCACCTAAAATTCCAATTAAAATCGTTTATTTGAGTGCTTCGAAACGCCTGAAAAAACTTCCCCCGAAAGAAGAAGCCAAATGATTGCCCCAATCCTAGCGTTAAAAATCATCACCTTTTCGGATGACGAACTATCCGTCGAAGGGCACAATCATGTCCGGCCTCTCAACATCCCCATCTGATGCAATGAATAGTTGGTCCCTTTAGTCATAATTGACAACAGATCAGGCCTAAATGTTTGCTCCTTGCGAGCGTAATAGCTGAGTTGAGTCTTTTAGTCTAGTCATCTCTTCTCCCTCTTCACCAAGAAGGAGAACTAAGAACATAGATACAATCTATGATTGCCTACTATTGAGCTCTATAAATTTGATTCAGAAGAGGAATCTTATTTTGATTAAGAAGAGGAATCTTATAAAGAGGAATCTTATAAATTTGTGGAGCGGTTTTAGAAATCGAAAGGATTATATCTTATACATATGCGAGGAAGGTAATCAAAAAAGAAAGAAGATGAGTTCTTGACGAGTTGGAAGAGGAATTCCTAATTCTTACACGGATGAGACTCATCACACCTGATCAGTAAAAAATTCTCACACCAATCATTTACATGAGTATTACACCAAGAATTGACAAGCGGATGACGTTTTTTAGATTATTTATTTCTATTAGGTACGGAAAAAAAATGGAAAGAGTGGACAACAAAATAAAATATCACAGCTGATCTTATGATACGTTTTCCTTTTTTAACGAAAAAGAGTTTTTACCCTTTTTACTAAAATCCTATAAGAAAAAAATGAATTAAGCTTATCGAACTAGGAAATAATCGAGTTAGAGATGTAGCTATGAGTGCTACAGAAGGTCTAACGAGAGGAATGGAAGTAATTGATACCACTGTTCACGCGGGTGCTTCCCTCTAAGGCGGAACGCTCCCCTACCGATGCATTTTTACATCCCACAGCTTCAGCTACGTTGTTTTGGAAAATAAGAATCTCAAGAGATCTTATCTGAGTTACATGATGGCGAGGGTTCATCGCATTGTGGTTTCAATTCTTTAACGCGTCGGGTTTTGTTGACGGGATATTACTGGTCTTCAATTATGAATGATGCTAAAGTTCTACTTCGAAGTTGTGATACTTGTCAACGTTTTTCCCATTCTATTACAAACCAACAATACCACTTATGTCTATTTCTGAAGCTATCCCTTTTGATAGACGAGGAATAAATTTGGTAGTACCATAACCTATGGCTTCTGGATGACGTCAAATGATCATTGTTGTTGTAGACTACTTTTTGAAGAGGGCAGAAGCTAAACCATTGTTTGGAATAAAGGCAAAAGATATTATTAAGTTCATTATGAATAATAGTTTTTTGCTTTAGAGTCCTCGAAAAATCACTACCGATAATGGTCATCAATTTAACAATAAAAAAATGATTTTTTTTTGCGTTTCGAAGGAAATAACATACTGTTTTTCTACATTTTTTCACCCTCGAGCAAATGGTCAAGTAGAGGTGACTAATAGATCTATTTTGAAAGGTTTGAAGAATATTTTAACAAGTGTTGCATGGAAATTGCCTAATTATTTACAAGAGGTGTTGTGGTCTTATCGTACAACTCATAGAGAGGCTACTCAAGAAACAACTTTTGTCTTGGTATATGGGATGTATGCTGTTAGTCATGCAGAGTCTACTTTATCTTCTTATAGAGAACTCCAATATTTCGAAGAGGTGAATGAAGAGGAAACAATGACGGAGCTAGATTTGATAAAAAGATAGAGTTAAATTTCATTTGAATATGAATCATTATCAAACTTTAATGAGGAATCGATACAATTCGAAAGTGAGAAAATGGATTTTAAAGTGGGTGACAAAGTTTTAAGAAGGGTATTTATCCATACAAAGGATAAATGACTTGGAAAGATGACCCCAAATTGGGAAGGTCCTTATATAGTGATGGAGAGGATAAAGCCGGGCATGTATCACCTTTGTGATGAGCAGTGGAGAATGCTTCAACATCCTTGGAATATAAAACACCTGAAACTATACTGGGAATGATTTTCTTGTTTTGAATTTTATGAATATTTGGCACATTCTTTCCTATCCTATTGGCCCATTGAGATTTTAGTGATGTGTCATGTAAATATTTGAAGATATTAATGAAAATATTTTTTAGCCAATGGTTGTTTTAAACACAAGTATTCAAAAACATTTGGTAACTAGTCAAAGAGTGATCATCTTTGAATTTTTTAACCAAAACTAATTATTCCTAAGTGTTATACGTTTATTATTAACACTTTTCAAATAAACAACCATATTCCAGGTGCTACATTTTCTAAATTCACTATACACATTCGAGGTGCTACATTCTCTAAACGCACTATACATATTCAAGGTGCTAAATTATCTAAACGCACTATACATATTTGAGGTGCTACATTCTCTAAACTCACTATATATATTAGAGTTGTTTACATAATTTAAACACACCAATTTTTATTCGAGGTAGTACATTCCTTAAGCGCACATTTTAAGGGAATATTATTATTCCACGTAAAAATGACTTTGTTCTTAAACTTATAAGTTTTTATGACAAAGAAAATGAATAGAGAGGAAAGCAAAGTTCTAATTTATAAAAGATAATCCGATCTTACCAAAAGATTTTATGAATGCTAAACAACTAAGCAATCACAAAAAATAAGTCATCACACAACTTCGAGTGACTTGAAACAAAAAAAGAAGAGAGAGGGGGGGGGATATCATTTATTTTTCTTTGGAATTCTCTTCTACAAAATCTCATTCATCAGTTTCATCTTCTTCTGACTCCGTCTTTCGGAAGAATCAATATGGACAAGATCGAAGGCTTCACTGGGAGGTTATCAATGAGGATTAATTCCCTTAAGCTGAACATATTGACCTTAGGGAACATTGAATTTCACGAAGCAAATCGATTGATTGCTGCTCCTCGATATTTTTGTAGCAATCAATGTGTCTTTCCTACACTAAGTTTTGTCGACCTCCATAACAATTTCATTTTATTTCCCAAGAGAAGTCTTGAGATCAACCATATCACTTGTTAGCTTCTTATTTTCTTCTTCACTCTTCGTTAAAGATTTTTTGAAGAGTAGAATATTTTTGCTGCTCCTCGGATAAGTCTTTGCTATGTTTCTTCGTAAGCTCTTCCATCTCAGTTTGATGAGAAAATTTTAGCTCCTCCACTTGTTGATCATGTATGGAGCAAAGATGGCTTTTAAGTTGGATGAATCCATGAATATATTGCGACATTTCAATTTGGAATACACAAAATTTATCCTCGATATAGTTTCCAAAACTCTTGTTCATTCTTTTCTCTGCAAGAACATTATGTTTATATCAGACCATTTCCTTAGTCATATTTTCTAAATAGCTTCGAGAAGAATTGACCTCTATGCATAATGCTTTGTCTGCTGCTTCGAATTTGGCAAAAGGTTTCATAAGGAAGTAAGACCTCTTCGTATGGATGTTGGACATCGATGGACCTTTCATTGTTGTAAGGGATGATAGCAGATGAGGAAGTCAAATGAGCATCTGAAAAAATCACGAGTTCATGTAAGAGAGGAGAGGAGCAATGAGTTGATGGCCAATTTGTCAAAATCGTTCCTCGATTTCTTTAATATTTGGATCCATATCTTTGTAGAGAGATTGAAGTTCTTCTTCACTAGCAGGTTCATCAAGAAAAAATTGGCCATCTCCTCGATAATGTTCTGCTGTTGTTTCTCCTTGATTATCTTCTACTTCAACTCCTCCTCGAAGATTTTCTGTTGTAGTTTTCTCAGCTTCAGTTGGAGAAACATCTAAAGCAATTGATTCAGGGGTCTTTTGTACTATTTTTAATGATGATTTTTTTGCAGCTTTATTTTTTCTTGGGGTAGAAATCTTATTCCTTTTGGAAGAAGGTTCAACATCGACTCCTTCCCTGATTGTGGGAAGGCTACATTCAAATACTTTCATTTTTCTTTTGATTATTTTTTTATTTTACGGCTTCAGTTTAGTGGAAGGGCTAGCACCAGATATACTATCAACTTTTTTCTTATTACCTTTGTTTTTCGAAGGCAAGTGGCTATCAGATCTATTACGCACATGCAATATAAATTTTATATCAGGTGCAAGCAATATTTTCACAACAAGGTTTGGGTTTTGTTGCTCAATTAAAGTTTTGGGTAAGTCGGCACCCAAGGAAATCCTGCACAGATGACTATTAATGAAATTGATGGGTTGAAAAGATGAATAAATTCCATTGCCCTATTCATTTTGCGCCCAGGTGGCTAGTTGAGCAAAAACATCTTTTGCATCATTTTCCGACTTTAATACCTCTTAGAAATTCTTAAGAACAACAACAATATGCGTGGGAAATCTTATTTCAGTTATAAAGGATAAAAAGAGATAAAAGTGATTAGACTTACTGTTGCTTCGCCAAACAAGATTATGTTTGGAAGGGTTCTCCTCAGATATTTCTTTACCAATCTCCCAAGCTCCTAATATTAAGACAAATTTTTGCTTCCAAAAGTTGTCAGCTTCAAATCGATCGCCGATAACCTTGAAGTCATCAACCAATGTCAAGTAGTCAAAGGGTAGTTCTTGTCCCTCCGCAAGACCAGTCATGGCAAGGAAATCTTTAATGGAAAGAGGGGTTTGACTTAGTCTCGAAGCCATAATCACTGACAGGAGTATAAACCACAAATTCAGTGTTGCTTTTGTAGGGAAGAGGTTCAAAATTTTGAAGTACTCCACTATCATCAGATCAAATGGGAATCGAAGAACCTATTTTATGATCTCAGGATAGACTACCAACTCATTTTCTCTACAATCTATTGGAGTCTCTCCTTCTTTTGGAATTCGAAGATTAATTTTGTCTGCCATTCCCCATTGTTTCTTAAAACGATCAACATGAGATTTGTTAGAGTAGATGTATGGCTCATCTTTAGCACCCTAATATATTTAAGGATGAGTGATTTCACGTTTACACTGATTGAGGAAACAACATCCTCGAGAATATCAACAAGAGCTTTATATTTATTTCTTCTTCTCTCTGTTGATCCTGGTTCTGTGGCTTCATCTTCTGTGTCATGTGCAACATCACTTTCTTTGGCATCGATATTTGATTGTGTTACTTCTAAATAAGCCTCTTCCTCATACACTTATTCCAATAATCGTGGAGGATTAGGGTTTGAGGATGGTTCTGCTTCTTGAGTGTGCGAGGGAGTTTGTTGAGACTTCTTATGATCTTAACAATCTCCATAGGGGGGTGGAGATGATGTTTTAGGGTTATTGGGGTTATTTTGTGAAGAAATGTCAGCTTTGAAGTCTCCTATAGCTATGAAAGTCTTCTTTTTGGTAGAAATATATTGAGGGAGATGAACTTTAGGTTTAATTTGAGGTGTTACCTTGTGTGATGTTCGAGGAGGACTAGAATTGGTACATGATGTACCTTCTTTTGGACTTCTTCGATTTGGATCAAAATTAACGTAATATATGATTTCACTGGAGAATCGAGGATCATTGATTATCAATCTTATAACTCTGTACTCTTTTAATCCTTTCAGTGATGCAAAAATAATCGTAAGCACCAAAAACTGATTTCTCAGTATCTCGGAAAAATGGTTTTCTAGGTTTTTTGGTTTTTGAACATTTTTTCATATACTAACTTAAAGATTGGATGAAAAGTATGAGTGTTTTGGTGATGGTAGCCAATAAGTTGATTACTCAGGGAAGGGTAGCTAAAATGTTTCTCAGGAAAAGATGATTTTCTATCTCCATGAAGTTTGTATGAGGTAAATAAAATAAATGAAGAGCTATTTAGAGAAGAATTAGGAGAGAGATAATGGTGCTAGAGAAATTGAAAAGGTGAAGACCAAACGGTTGTGTAGAGGGGGTAGTGTGACGTTTGTTAACTGTCAGACCTAGTGGCAGGTCTACTGTCTAGTGCACAATTATTCATTTCACGTGTACCACACCATACCAAACGTTTATGACCGTTATGAAAAGGCCAGGTCATGTTTCTACATACAGATTTTCGAAGCATTAACAAAGGCTTAAACTAATTTCGAAGTGAATGCACGCATGAATATATTTGAGGATGAAAAATATGAAGTTAAATAATTTGGAAGTGATTTATGTTTGAAGTAGATTGAACTTGGCAATGGGTATTTTCTGCTTATTATAATTTCTGAAGTGATAACTAGTTCTTACTCATTGTCTTTCATAAATATTATGGGCTACTGATAAGGATATAGAATGTTGATGCCTTAAATGTAATGAATTAAAGTCTTATATGATCAATTCTAAAGTTGTAAGATAGGTTTTAGTATGTTTGTAAAGATGGGGGGCTATAGTGCAATTAACTCATTTGTTTAACTAAATCTTGTTACACTAAGTGTGAACGCCTATAAATGATAGTTGAGGTTGTTAATAAAAGGGACGATACTTTCATATGTTGAAACTACTTTTTGACTTTTACTTTCTCTCTCTAAAATCAAACTCCATCTTTCTAGCTTTCAAGAACTTAATTCACACATATCAAAGACCGTGAAGGTTCTAACGATAATACTAAACTATCAAAATATTTTATGTTAATACAATACATATCATCAATAATCTGTTCATCTTCCATCTATTCGGATTGATCAAGATAAATGAATTAAAAGTTCATTAAAAAAAGTTTTTCAAGAAAAACAAACTCTACTGCCTCGAAAATTATAAATTCAAGTAATTTAGTACTTGAAAAGATTCAATATGTACAAGAACACATATATATTGACATTATATAGTGTATCTTATTAGTACACAAAACAATTTATGCGATAGAAAATACTCTTTTAAGATTGTGTCATACCTTTAAAAAATTATAATTTTCAATTATGGGTTATGAAATAAACAAAGAGTATAAATTGATGCAATATAAATCGGCTTTGAAGCTTATCCTATTATTTGAAATAATAAACCTATATGGTAATACGTGAATTTTATAAACCAAACAAAATTTTAAAGACTATATTGAAACATATAAAGCATAAGTTATGACAATTTCTTTTATTCAACTTGAAGATTATATTTATGGGTGATATTAAATAAACAAACTATATGGTGCAACCCTAAAATTTAGTATCCAATGTCAATGGTGTGTCAACTAAAGAAAGATGATTTGTAGATTCAAACAATATTTTTATCATGGGTACTATTAATTTCTCAAATTACTTTTTTGGTATTGAGATCAATTTGGCAGAGGATAATGTGTATCAAAAGATGAGTGAGATAATTAATAATTTTAATTTTATATATTTATGGTATTTTATTGGCTATGAACAGTAATTATTTCTTCATGATACTAAGAATTAGTTTTTATAAAAATTAATATAAAATATCTTAGTGGTTTTTTATGTGTGTGTTTGTTAGGATCTAAAAAAGTGTCTTTATAGCAAAAGAAGACATGCCTTTGTCAAGATCCGATAGAAAGACTAAATACTAAATAAATATATAAACTAAAAAATCTATATGTTAGTCTTTATAGTCTAATACATGATCAAGTTTCTATGAGGCTAAAATTTTATTTTGTTTCTAGGATGTTTGATATATATATATATATTATATATGCAAGTAATTAAGAAACTAAACATTGAAAATAATCAAACTAGTTCTCTATTTTTCAGAACGAATAAAACATCACATGTTGATATATCGAAAGCTGGATAAATTTAAAATCATATGATACTCTAAATATTTCAAGATATCTGGATACTCGTCATTCAACACTAAGTATCGAAACCTTTTGATTATATTTTGATAATAATTACAAAATTCATGATAAAAAGCAGTAACACGAGGTTGGTTATATATATATATATATATATATATATATATATATATATATATATATATATATATATATATATATATATATCAAGTTTATATATGTTAGATAAAAAGTTCAAACTCGTCAAAGTAGTATAAAACACATAAAAAAAACTATATACTAGAGGATCATATAACTTAAAGATTAATATTTAAAAAACTTTACGATGACACATTTAATATTAGTGTGTATTTTAGAAGATTATTAATTTTGATAAATGTTTTTGATTAGTTTTGAATTATATTTTTAACATATTTCTTGTATACACTTTGGCATATATATATCCAATGTCCGATGACTATGTAAGTAAATATGTCTAATTAGATGCTATATTATATTTTTTTTATGTACTATGAAAGATTCAAATAATTTATTATTTTAATATTATTTTGGTTGATGCGTCGAGTTGTGTTTATAAGAATGAAATGACTTAAGCCTTACAATGATGTAACACATATGCACGATCAATTTAAAATCACGGACAACATAAACTTAAAATTTCCATAGACCGATCTAGCTTTAATAGTATAGGATGATCGAAATACAAGATAACTATGATTTTTTAATTTAGAATAATCATTAGATACTTAATAGTGCATTTAAAAGTCATTACTTTTGGTCTAAAAAATAATCAAATCTTAAAGATGGACTAAATTATAATATTGATAGAATATTTTAATAATATAGTTATTATTAAGGTAATCTTTTTCTAACCTTTTTTAATGGATCAAAACATATAATTATTAATAAAAAATGAATAATTTAATAATTATTTTATAAAAAAATTGTACATTTTATGTGTTATAAAATGAAATTTACTTGTTAAATAAAATTTACTTTAATAATTTAATAAAAATAATACATAAAAACTAATACAACTACACAGTCATATTTTTAATATCAAATACTATACATATCTAAAAAAGATGAAATGTAGATTTTTTAAAATATATATTTTTATACAAAAGCAGCTTCTATTGAATAAAATTCGGTTACATAAAAGACCAATAAGTACTGTCCTTTACTTGAAGTTTAGATCTAGCATATGAATAGTTAAACAAAAGAAATTTTAGAATAAAATAATATTCTTCCTTCCTCGTTTTATTTTCTTTTCGCTTCACATAGCTTAAAGTGGACATATCTTTTGAGTCCATGGAATATGTAAGTGTTCTGTGATAGGAAATATTTCTTATTTTGAGAAAGATTTTGACTTTGTATGATTGGTATGGCTTGAGTGGATTCATAGAGAGATGAATGACTTCAAATTTTTATTTTTACACAATCAATCAAAGTTATAATTTTTTTTAACTTTACGATTTCGTATCTTGGGACTAATCTTAGATTAAATTAGAATGGTGCTGATGTAAAAATATTTTGATTTTCTAGTATTGATTTTGAGTAATGTACTTGATTGGAGGTGATTCTGTTGCACTCCGTCGAGTAATGATTGTGATCTGCAAAAGAATTTTTTAGATATATCTACCTGCTGGACAAGTTATTAAAATAGTAGAAAATAGTATATTTTATGTTTCTTGTAGTTTAATTGCGTAAATGGTATTCAGAGTGGATATTCTATTTTCATTAGGATAAGTCTCTAATGAATCCAACTTTAAGGCTGTCCAAGAGAGCAATTACTTTGAGTTGATTGGGAATTTAGTTAGGGTTTAGGTCTTGTTTGAATTTTTATTTTTTAGTCCACTTGGCTAGCCAATCTGCAACAGACTTTTTCTCTCAGTAAATGTGTGTTATTATCATACTTGAAGTTATCAATTTCCTGCAATAGTCTAATAAAGAAGATAGAAACCATGAAATATTATGATTCAGTAGCATAACTATTAGAATGTTAGAGTCAATCTTTACATCAAGTTTAGAGATTTTCAATTTACAATCGAGAACAAGTCTATCAAGTAAAGCATGACATCCAGATGTGATAGGGGTTTGTTTAACATAGAGACTTGCTGAAACGATGTCTCATTTATTGTTCTAATAATAGCACCTCCAATTGTTTCTCCAGTTAAAGAGCATGATCCTTCAGTGTTCATTTGAAGTCTTGTGGCCGTAGGAGAATTCTAGTTGATAGCTATAATATTTCTAGGTTGATTTAGATGATTGTAGCAACCCAATGCATTGGCATAATCAGTGTCATTGCTCCACTATTCTCTTTTAAGAAGATTGACAAGATCAAGCTTTAAAAATATGTTTTTGATTTGACGAATGATAATAGATGCAGTGGTGCTTTTTTTGTTGATATTTGACTTTATTTCTATATGACCATAAGGACCAACATATAATAAAATGGAGAATGGTATAAATGTAAACTTCTTTAGAAGAATACCATAACCATGTCTTGATGATGTGATGCAACGTCATGTGCCTAGCAATTCTTAAGTTAAAGATGCAACTAAAGAATTTTCAGACTTCTCATGCAGTTTTGCATTAAACAAAAAAGTGATTTATAATCTCACAGTTTTCACAATATTGGCATGTTGAGACTATGGTCAGATTTATGTATTGGAGAACTGAATCCACAGAGATCCATTTATCCATCAATATCCAACGAATTAAATAATACTTATTTGGAGAGATGTTGTTCCAGATTGTCTTGAGTAACGTAGAGTTAGTTCTTTTGATTTTGTTCTTGTCCCATGTAGCTTTAGTATTGTAGTCTCCATAGTCGATAGTGTCCATTGAATTGTATCCTCTTCTATTTCCTTGATCAAAAGATGTTTAATTGTTTTTATGTCTAATGGCAGAACTGAATTAAATAGCTTTACTAGTATTCCAGTTTCCCTGAGTCCAGTAGTCTTTTACCTTTTATTGTTCATACCAAGATTTTGATTTTTCAGTTTAAGAGAGATGAGTGGATGGTTGTTATACCATTTATCTAACCAAAACTCTAGGTTTATTTTGCCTAGTTTACAATATATGAAATATTATGCTATATGCCTAACCTCTATTAGTCTCTTCCATATTTTAATTTTTTTAGCTTTGATTTGGACTTGCATAGGGTCATGTATAGAGTAAAAGGAAGAATACATATACTTAGACCATATACTCTTATTTTCTCTGAATTTATATCACAGTTTGAAGAAGAAAGTTTGTTAAGTGTCTTCAAGAGTTTTGCTATGAAGATATCCTTCTTCATAAGGTTTAAAAATAAATCTTCAGTTGGTCCATGATATAGTTTTATGTCGTTCATTTGGACGCCAAATAAATATGTTGAGTATCGATTGTATTATATTAAAAACATATTTAGGAAGGGTCATACTTTGAAGATGGGAAGATGGTATAACATGTATGAAAGATTGAATGAGAGTGAGTCTGCCTCCAACATAGAGGAGGATATTGTCCCATTCTTGAGTTTTCATTCAGATTTTTGTCACTACATGTTCATAGAATACATCTTTATTTGTAGGATTAATATTTATTTTTAGATATTTCATACGGGAGCATCCTTTATTGAAACCAAATAGAAGTTACATAGAGTTTATATATGTTAATGGTATTCTCTTTGAAGAAATGAATATTGTCTTGTCCTTATTAATTACCTGACCAAATATTTCTTCGTATAGTTGTAAGAACACGAGGATTTTGTTAATACTTGAGGATGAATCATTGGGGAAGATGACAATGTCATTTGCAAAGGCTAAGCAAGCTACTATAATTGAACTTGGTGATTTGTATCTTAATTCTCTATTATCTTGCATAAGTTCTTTTAGATCTCTGATGATAAATGATTCAGTTAGAATGAAGAGACTATGAGATAACGGGTCTTATTTTCTGACTCTATTAGTAGATTAGAAGTAGCCTCTAGTTTCACCATTTACAATAAATGATAACCAAATTGTAGATATTAACACCTTATTCTGTTAATAAATTTTCCAGAAATGACAAATGCATTTAGAATCTTTAGCATGAATGTGAAGGAGAAGTTGTTAAATGCTTATGTCGTATTAGTTTTAATGATCAGGTTACCCCTTATAATCATTTTGTTAAGGTCATTCACTATCTTTTGAGTCAGTAATATGTTGGCTTGGATGTTTCTTGTATGAACAAAGCCATTTTTTCATCAGAGATAAGCTTCAGAAGAAGGCTAGAGCATACATCATTTAGGAGTCTTGAGAGGATCCTATTAAATACAGTACATAAACATATGGGTCTGTAGTCGTTCTAGGTTTTAGGAGAGTCTTTCTTTGGGATAAGGCAGAGTGATGTTACATAGACTCATTGGGGAGATATATACCATTGAAAAAAGCTTTGACTGCATCATACATATCCTTTCCTATAATCGCCCAGTATGTTTGAAAAAATGCAGTGTTGAATCCATCCACTCCAGAAACACTAGAGAGGTTTAATGCTTTGTTAGTGTGATGTATTTCTTCATCAGATGGAGTTCCTACTAGGGTTTCATTACCTTTATATGTAATGATCTTAGGGAGGATATTTAAGAGGTCAAGGATGTCTTTGTCAATAGAGTACTTAGTAAGAATATACTGAAATTATTTCATATCAGAGTTGCCAATCTTTTTTTCATCCTAAATCAATTATTGTCATCCATGATTTTACTTTACTTTTTTTTCTTCTTTACATAGTTATGGAATACAAATGAGTTATTTTAACCATTCTTGATCCAATTAACACTATATTTTTGTTTCCATAATGATTCTTCCCTTCCAAGTAGCTGAAGGTGAATGACATCAAGAGTTCTGGATTATTGAAAGCAATTTTCAAGAAACTTAACTTTTTTTTTCCAGATTGAGTTATTGCATTGAATATGTTTCCAAGATTATCTTTGTTCCTAGTCTTTAGGTTTATTTTGAGTCTTTTTAATTTCTGCCCAAACATTTATAGAGGAAGGTCAGATATATCTTCATTCCATTGTCTCTCTACCATAATTGAGAATTATCGATGGAGGAGATACATATTAAGGAACTTAAATGATGACTTAGGTTTGTCTGAGTAGTTTGAAATAGTAATACAAAGAGGATTGTAGTCAGATCCAGTTCTAACCAAGTGTTTAACTAAGGTGTTATCAAATTAAATTGACCATACATTGTTATGTAACACCATATCCAAGCGCTTCTATTTGTGTTAGTTGGTCAAAGTGTAGAGAATCCGGCATCAGAGACATTACCGCCACTGAGGGTGTTATTTAAGCCATTCATACTCCTTAAACATCGAAAGGATCAAGATAACTGCTCAGAGTGATTAATGTTGGTATTAAAATCCCCCATTAATATCCACTCCATTGTAGGGTCAAAAATGTCTTTAAGGTTTTTCCATACATATAGTATTTGATCTCTCATGCATTTTGCATAAACTATTGTGACTATGATGGCTTTGTCTAGGGTGGTGTGGGTGACTTTTACATTTAAGTTCTGGTCAAAGTTTTCCAGAGTTTTCATCATAAACTCATTCTATCATAAGATCCAAATATTGTTAGTGTTATTATTAATGCCTTTTGTGGTATCCAAGAATTATTGTAATCTTAGGTAGGCGAGGGTCAGCTATCATGACCTCCTGAATTGTAAGGAGGTTTATATATTTTTTTCTGATGATGTGTTTGAGCTGCACCTAGTAGGTTTATTGTTTATGCCTCTAACATTCCATCATAAAATTTTGATATTCATTTTGAAGACCCACTAAAGGGCATGTGAGTCGCTTTGAATTGAATGGCTTTAGTAGTGTTAAGGTATCTATAGGGTATCAACTTAGTTTTTCTACTAGATATTTCTTGAATTCCAGGTTGTCTTGGGTTATGGATATGGGCGAAGAAGGAAGACTACTAGTGGTTTTTTGTTTTGAAGATGAAGAAGCTGAATTGGGGGAAGCATGTTCTTTATTTATGTTAAAAATGTACTTGTATTTATGAAATTCAAAGCTTCAAGTATCTTATGTGGGTGGTTATTTTGTATGTTGCTAGTAGTTTGACCCAAAGTTATATTAATGGTTACTAGTGGTTTAAGGGTTATTTTAGTTTTAAGGAGGGGTATGTTATTACATTAATTGAGTTGTTCACTTTGTTGATAAGATAGATTTTAGTCTTTGTTACTTAGCATTAATTTGTATGAGATGGTGTTGTTTATGTTGTTTTTTACTGCTTCTTTGACTTGCTTTAGCTTCCATTTCGTTGTTGGCTCAGGATGTTTTACATTAGAGGTGGGTTGAGTTTATTGGCTAGTTGATACTTTGGATGTGTTATGGTGCATAACCTTTTTTGATCTTGTTGCTTATGACCAATATGGTAGCATTCAGAGAAATAATTGGCTCTTGTACCTTAGGTTACTTCTTGTTAGAATCCACATGATTTTCCAAATCCAATCAAGAGTTTGGTCAAGAATGTCGTAGATAGATCAAGCTCGATCCAGGCCCTAGAATAATTACACATGACCTTATTATTTTATGGTACCCATACTGCTAAAGGATTGCCTAGGGCTTTGGATATGACCCTGATTGTCTTATCATTGTATAAGTGGGGCGTAATAATTGGAGATGAAATCCAAACTGGTGATATCAGAGATTCTTTTTTAGGATGGACATTAGGATTTCATTTGAGTAGTCGTATGGTGAGTTGTCAAAGTTTTCAAACATTACATCACCAACGCTTCTTTAAATCATCTTGTGGGTCCAATTCAGTCCTTATTTGGTAAAGATCTCATAAAAGAAGATTGATTTGTCATATAAAGCCAAAGTATCTAAAGAGAGCATGGATATCATGGGTGGCCTCTTCTTTGATAACTTGGCCATCAGAGTAAGTTTTTCATTGGCTTCAAGAAAGGTTTTATAATGTTCTTGAAATGTAACATATATGTGGTCACTTTTATTTTAAATCTTTACTTTATCATGTGTGATATCTTTAGGTAAGTATATAGTGAATTCAACATATGATTTTGTTGGAACCAGAGAGGTAAGGGATCCTGACTGGAGATATGTTGTTTTTTGGTGGATTAAGTTTTGTTCAAATGTGGGATTGGTTCTAAGGTTCGAGAATTGGGTGATTGGTCCTGGTATAATAGTCTGAGAGCCATTTGAGGTAATCAGAGGTGAGAAATTTATGTTTATATCTTCTTTTTGTCTGAGTTATGTAGAATTTTTCTTGAGAAATATGTTATTGAATCTCGTACTGAACTTATTCGATCGATGATGATGTTGTTTGCAGCGTTTACCTTTGGTGATGGTCTTGGTTGCTGTATGTTTTTGGAAGAGGATGACTATTTGATATGTTGTATGGGCTTGTATAATACCTGGTAAGGATAATGCATTTATATGTAAGAGGGCGCATGTTATTAAGATTGCTAAAGTGTCTGATGGTTTTCGAGATTTAATTTTTTAGATCTCAAGATTCACACGTTGTATGACCTTCTCCCCATATTATTTTTCAAAGTATTTATTACAATAATAGATAAAAGTTATAACTTTTATGTCTTTCGTGTGCATGAAGAATTTGAGACGAAAAAAATACTAGTGTTTTCGTGTATATGTATAATAATAAAAAATTTAAAATTTTAAGATTATGTTGTTCAGATATATTTTAAATTTTTGGTAGTTTAATAATCGATAAAATACTATTAAATATAATATGCTAAATGTATTTATTTCAATATTTGAATAAATGTTTATTATCATTTTTTGTTAATTTTAAATTATTTACTATCATTTAATACATAGATTTTATAAAAAATTCATGAATTTTTCTTTTCTGAGTTACTAATTAGATCATTTTAATGCTATTATTTATTATCATTTAATACATGGATTTTATAAAATATTCATGTATATGTATAATCGATAATAACTAAGGATTTTAAGATGCTTTTATCGATCATAGTATATATTGAATTGCATGTATGCGTTTCAATTTTTAAATTGACCGGTTTTAATATTATGCCGTTTTATTTGGATTTTAATTTGGATATATTTAAATTTTATCGATTTATAAATGATTTTGTGTCAAGTATTTGAGATTGGTGGGTTACGGATATTTTTAGTTTTACTTATTATTTTGGTGATTTTAAGATAACATTTTTTATGTAATGATCGTAATTTGAAATTTATGGTAGTATTGTTTGATCGCATAAAATTTCAAATTATTGATATCAAAATGTTGGATACTGTTAAGGATAGAATATCAGTTAGAGATATAGTTTCTATAGTGGATAAAATGTTGATATCACAAGTGAATTTTTGTTAGAGTATGATATGGATAACCGTTTCTTTAAACTTTGCTGTTTACTTTTACAGTTTTTCTACAAGGTTTCGACTTTTGATGTCTTATATTTTTTATAAAATGACCATTTATTACCGTCAAATATAGATAGTTTTACTTTCTTCTATAGCTAAAGATAATATCAATGATAAGACTATATCTTATAGATAATATATTATTTATAGAGTGTAAGGAGAAGATAAGACGAAGGTAAAATAGTGATTAGACAAAGTTCGTAAAGAAGTGGTTAGATGAAGGTCATTAAAAAGTAGTTAGACGAAGGTCATAAAGAAGTGGTTACACGAAGGTTGCCAAGAAGTATATAGATGAGGGTCACAAATAAGCTAAAATGAGGGTCATAAGGAAATGGTTAGACGAATGTCATAAAAAATGTTGGATGAGGGTCATAAAGAAGATAAGTCGAGGGTAAGCAAACAAAAAATCTGTTAGAGAAGTTACAACTGAATAGAACATGTCATTATCTAATATGTTATCGAGAGTGTTTGTTAGGCCGTTATGACACGTGTATTGTATTAATTGATTGAAATGATTTTATAAATAGTTTAAATAAGGACTTAAGTTTCCATTTGGAGACTGGTCACTTCGATATACAAAAAAATCTTACTATCATAATTATTTTATTTCTTGATTATTCATCATTACTTTGGCTTTACATTTAAGAAGGAATTAACTTATCAAATTTAACGATGTTTGTGATAAATCTTTTCTTTTTAAAAATTCAACTTTTAGTAATTTACCAATGATGATGACTAAATCGAGAATTAAAAGAAAAAATCCAAAAATATTTTCAATTTAGGATACTTTGGTGACTGTTCTAAGAATCATCACTAAATTGTGAGATATTGGAAACAATACAACGCAAAATCAAGTTTTGAGAATAATATTTGGTGTGTACAATACAATTGGCTAGGATAAAAAACTTCCAACAGTCATGGTGGCATATTATAATCAAACAACCAGAGAAGCATTCTTGTGTATAGTGGAATCAACCAAGTTCAGAATGGTTCATCCGGTGCAGAAGCACACAAGTATTTTAAACCAATATAAGGAAAACATATCCCCAAGCAAGGATTACAAACCACTCATCTAGTGTTAATATTTTAGAAATAAAAATTGAGGAATTGAAAGTGGGAAAAGTTAGAGCAAATAAATTACAAGTTGAGAGAGCTCGAGATGCTAAAGAAGGAATAAAAAAGTTTACTCAGGCATTGCAATTCCTATTAGAAAACGTAAGGAAAAAGTTTACTCAGGCATAACAAGTAAGGAAAAAATATTGAACAAAAGAGATAGTAAGCGAGTTATACGAAGAAAATGAAAAACAATTGTGGTATTTATGTACAAAAAACGATGGTATTATAGAGACCAATGAGAGTAGTAATGAAAACCAAAAGAAAAGAGAGTTGAAAGATTCTGAGTTTTAGAATCAGTGAAGTAATTTGGTATTAGGAAAAGATAAGGGAAGAAAACGTTTCATAACTAGGAGAGACCTAATATAACTCTGTTTGTTGAGAAATTTTTGAAGGAAAAGTCCTACGAAAATTTGATCCTTATCGAATGGATACTTATGATTGTTCAGCAGATGCTAAGAGATTGGGAACGACTAAATTCTTAGTAGGAGGTCAAAATCTTAACAATAAAGATAGTTAAAGATTTGAATATTATTTTTTATATTTGAGAGATCAAATTCTTTTTGAGGGAACTAGCTTTGAGAATACAAACAATTAGAAATACAATTAATGACGATGTCTTATATCGAAAAATTGTTGTAAGACCAATATTATGATGCATGATCAATACTATATAGCAGCAAATGCAGAGGCTATTCTGAAAAGTTGTCACGCCTGTAAATATATGCTAATATGAACAACCTACGTAGTGAGCCGATGAGCATAGTGCTTGTTCCTTGTCCATTTGGTTAGTGAGAATTGATTTAGTGAGACCTTTACCAATAACTACAAGAAATATGTAGTACTTAGTTTTAGTTAATAATAAATTTTAAAAGTGGGTCAAAAGTAAAATCCTTATAGAAGGTGAGGGCTCATGAAATTCATGATTTCATACAAAGTCAGATTTTGTTTAAAATATCGGAGCCCACGAATTTTAAAGACATATAATAAGCCTCAATTTTAAAATGATAGGATGCCGATGTTTTTTAGAAGGTATGTAATAGAACATCATCTCACGACTCTATATTACCCCTATAAAAATGGTCAAGTAGAACTAATGATTAGAACAATTAGGGATGTAATAAATACAAAGATCGAGGGACCTAAGGGAAAATGGCCTAATAATCTAGCATAGGTAATATGGGCATATAGAAGGACTCTTAGATCAGCTACCGGAGAAACCTATTTTTCGTTAGTATATATGATAGAATTAGTAGCTCCAACATATATTATCATTCCTAGTCACATTATACAATATTACTCAGAGGAAGTTAAAAGTGAAAGAAAACAAGTCTCTATTGATTTGATTGAAGCACGAAGAGATCAAGCTCACATTAAGGAAAAGCACTATAAAATCTTAGTGAAGAACGGACTTGGCTCAAATTTAAAATCTAAAGAATAGGAGAATTTAGTCATAAAGAATATATTTTATGGGTTAAACGAAAAGAATGCAGGAAAGTTAGCTTCAAATTGGGATGGATCATATAAAGTTATTTTTAACAGACACCATATGGCGTATTTGTAAGAAGACATGATATGAATTGACTCACCCTTGGAACATTAGTCATTTGAAACTATAAATCAGAAATTTGTAATATGGTTGTGCATTCTTTTTCTATTCTAGGGGTGCGATAGGGTTTTTAATGAGGCACATTGTAAGCTAATTCATTAGTAAATAAGTTTGTCTTTGAAATAAGAAAGTATTATTTATATTCAAACGAAGAACCTAAATAAATTTAAATGTTTGAGTTCGACAGATATTAGAAAAGAAATGTGAGATGTTAAAGATAATTATTTAAGTTATAAACAAAGCAATCAAGAAAGTTATACGAGGAAAGGGGTGTGGGGTCGTGCATAATGATAAGTAAGCAATAATAGTTAATAAACCATCCTATGGTTGAAAGACCATTAGGAATGAAAATGTTAATACGATGCCCTGACTTAAAATATCAAAGTAGCGAAAATAGTTAATAAACCAAGCTTAAGTTTAAAAGACCATTCAAAATACAAGTCCCCATATTTTGCCCCGACTTAAAATTTCGAAGTAGCAAAGTTGGTTAATAAACCAAGCATAGGACTAAATCGTATTTAGGATGCGCAAGTGTCATAATGTGTCATGGGTTAAAATGTCAAAATAGCGAAGTTGGTTAATAAACAAGCCTAAGATTGAAAAATCTTTAGGATCCAGAAGTGGTTATGCTGTGTCCAGACTCAATAGTCAAATACACGTATCGACCCCACGATAAAATTAAGAGTAAAAATATGTTGTCAAAATAAGATAAGTAAGATTAAAACAAAAAGTGATTAAATATTAAAGTCAATTACAAAACATGCAAATCTAAAGAGCACACCAAAATAAAAATAAAAAATTGTTTTCAACAACAACATTGTCAAATTAGGCAGTATAAGGAGGATAATTTCTGTAGTTAGGAACATCATCAACTTGATTAATGGAAGGTGGTTTACATTGACGAAGCCATCATCATTTTGAACAATGAATTTGTCATCGGCTTGGTCGTTGAAGGACTTTTCTCTTAATGTACTTTAAACTTGAGGTCATTTAAGATAATTTGTCAAATCTAATATAATACTATCTTTTTTAATTCTTTCAAGCCTACTTTGAGCAGCAACCAAAACTTATTTTCATTTTCCTAAATAGTTTTTGTTGTTTCTTCCAAAAATTTATTATTAGTATATTCTAAATTTTTTTTATTTCTTAAGCATTCTTTGTTTCGAAATTAACAAGCTTATCAGAAAGATTTTTAACATCTATTTTCAAAGAAACATTTTTAGATTTGATACTAGAACTCCGATTTATTATAGTATTCATTTTGATAGACATAATGTCATCTTGACCCACTAGACCAACATTAACTTTAGCCATATAAACATTCTGAGTAATCAACTTGTTATATAAAGTAAGTTGTTCTCCTTTTTGAGAAATCAACTCCGCATTTTAAATATCCAAGACATCCTTTTTAGCACTTAAACTAACAACCAAGTTGTCTTTCTCAAGTTTGTATTTCGATAACTTATAAAATTATTGTTTTAAAATTAAATATCATTTTTGAAATTTTCCCAAATCATTAGTAAGCTCTCTAATAGATCCAAACAACATAGGTCATGGTTTGAAATTTTGCATTATCTCGATATTTGATTATTCATTGGTCGATATAAAAGCATCATCAACTTATGATAACTCCTTAAAAAAAATTTAAACATAGCGTTTATCATTATAGATTGAAGAAAATGTAATGATAAAAAAACATCTATTTGAAGCTGAAGTTACCTTTGCAAGGTATTAGCCATACTTATATTTTTGTAATGTGACACATTGGGGAATATTTGAGTTAACTAGTTATCAATAGTGTTGGACATAGAATTTTATAGAAGTAAGTTATTTATTGGGATGTACATGAAGTGTTGGGTGAGTTTATGTAGGAATTCATGGTTAAGTAATAAAATAGATAGCAGTGAGAGTGATTCTTTTATTTGAATTGTGAGTCGAAGAACCTAAAGAAGCCATATTTTTTCTTTTTCTCTCGTCAGAAGTTAGGCTTGCAAGCTTGTTTGGTTCGCTAGTGTTTTTTTTGTTTATTTGGTTATCAGTGGGTCTGGTAGAGAGTTTTTATTTAGTAATATGAGAGTCATCATAAATGATATGATTTTGTAGGGGTAGGGTCTTGACCAGAAAATGGAATAATATTTATTATTATAACCAAAGACATCATTAGAAGCATGAAGGTTTTCTTGGTATTAATAGGAATTGTATTGGAAACAGATTTTGCGTTTGAAGGGATCTCATCAGATTTGGAGGTATTTATCTTTAAAGTAGTAAGGTTCGTAACACAGATGGTTAGATTTTTTGGTTTAAGGTGAACCTCATCATGTCTAACGAGTATGCGCCTTTTTTTCTTGCGAGATCCCTCTCGCGTTGTAGGTTCATATTGAGAAATAACTAGATTATCGTTATGTTGATCAAGATTTGAAACATTTAGTAGGATAATCATTGTTGACATCATTTGGTACTTTCTTTATATGACCATTTTAACCAAACCCACACTTATTTTTGTTACGAAATCTTTAAAGAAATACCCTTCCAATATTTTATGGGGTAGCTTCTTCTCCGGTTTCAGTCAGGATAATATCCTCGTCATCTTTCACAGTAAGTTCTCGAATGGATCAAAAACCAACTAGAAAAATATTTTCAACCGTAAATAGATAATAAAATTCCAAAAATAACATTGAACGGGCTGCAACATATAAACCTGGGAAATGATTTACTTTATCATCATCATAAACTTCTCTAAAAAAGTTGTTGATATTGACAAGAATCTACAAAATAATAAACTACACATGAGATAAGCGTGAGTTTTACAAATGGTAACAAAAAATATAGATCCTATCAGACGTGTATTCATCCACCATTTTTCGAGTTGACCATATTCTCGATTCACATTTCAATGTTCCCCATTCCCGGTTACGTAAATAAAAGAAATTTTCCAATGGTGCATCAAAGAGGTTAGGTTGACAATTTTATTCCCATGTTTAATATTTATATAATAAAAATATAGGTGTTAGATATTTTAAGATTTCAACATTTGTGAGAAAATCTAAAACATAAACGCTTTAAAAACAATTGAGATGAGCAACACAATGAGTTTTGTATATCACACGTTAACAACTAGTTGTGTGGGGCATATGCGAATGTATCTGAAAAAATATTGAATAAATTTGGGAAGAGGAAATCAAATATCATAGTGATATATAAAAGTAAAGAAGAGCGTTTCTCATTTTCCATTATGATGGGGGTAATTCACCACGATTAGAAAGACGAGTAATCAAGTCATGCGAGATTCCATAGTAATTTTTAAAACGATGATGTTCTTCATCAAACATATGTTTCTAGGAAAATTGGCTGAATTATTCATATAAAACATATTTTTTCTGCTTGATCTACAAGAAGGAGTTGGTTTTTGGCTAATGGTGATTGTTTTTTCCTTTTAGGAGCCACTGGTGAATGTTTTTTCCTTTGGAGATCCATTTATAGGTAAGAGAGGAACATTATCAACAAGGTTTATTAAATTAATTATTTTGTACGATTTGTTTATTTCCACGTAAAATTAAAGATAAAAAATAAGATTTGATGATGGTTCTCTAATAAAAATAAGTAGAGTCAGTATGCTAGTGCTAATGAAAAAAAAATGAAGTATAAAAAAATTTCTTCTATAAATTTGAGGATTTTATTTGAATAATCATTTAGCATGTACAATTTGATTATATTTTGTTAACAATCATGAGATATATAAACAAAAGAGAAGAGAAAAATAGGCATAGATAATATATGATAAGGAAAATTAAAGACGAAAGCCAGGACTGAAGGTCCCTCAAGTTAACTAGAGGAAGTATAAAAGGCAGATAAGCTTAGAAGAAAATAAATAATAAAGGAGGTGATATTTTTAGTATAAATAGGAGTCATTTGATTAGAAAAGAATCAACAACTAAGATACAAAAATGATATATTTTAAAATAAATAATAATAAAATAAAAGGAGAAATGATTGAATTTTTGAAAAATGAAACTGTTTCTAGGAAACGTGTCAGAATTTACAAAGTCTTAACGTTTAAATTTTTATACGTGGTAACATATATCTAGATGTTAAAAAATTTAACGCATACTGAAATTATTTAGATAAAATAATATTAATAAATCATTATTTTTATCGATGATGCCTCGTCTAAGTATCTTTAAATAGTCCTTAAAATTTTGTTTTACAAAAATTACTTTAACGACTATGGAGGACTCCTGATAAGGTTATATTTTATACATAGTGTATATTCTTTTTAGAGACGAAGTAAAATTTTATCAAATACTAACAAAAGGAAAAGATGCATCTAATAAAAAAGAAGACAAAAGAAAGGTCATAAAACAATCGTTAGACAAAGGTCATAAAGAAGCGGTTAGACGAAGGTCACCAAAAAGTGTTAGACGCATGTTATAAAAAAATGGTTAGACGAAGTTACCAAGATGTAGTTAGATAAGGGTCACAAAAACAATAAGATGAGGGTTATATGTAAAAAGTTAGATGGAGGTCATGAAGAAGATGTTGGGCGACGGTGACGAGGGTAAGAAAACAAAAAAGCCATTCGAGCGGTTACAACTAATTAACACGTGGAAATATCTAATAGGTTATCGAGATTGTTTGTTAGGCCATTATGACACGTGTAGTACAAAAGTTGGTAGAAATAATAATATAAATAGTATAAATAAGGACTTAAGTCTTCATTTAAAGCATGTCACTTCGATATACAAAACATTTGTTACTATGAGAATTATTTTGTTCTCGATTATTCTTGATTACTTTCGATTTACATTTGAGAAGGAAATACCATATAAAAAAATGGTATACTTTTGTGTATATTTATATTTTATTTTTTAATTTAAAACCCAAAAGGTTTTGTTACTTGGAGAGAAATGTTGTTTTACTAATGAAAAAACATTTTTTTTTCAGTTGCAAAAAACATTGTTTTTTATTGTGAAAAACTAAGCTTTACACTTGCGAGAATAGATGTTAATTACTTGCGAAAGTAAGGTGTTTTAACTGGTGAAAAATTTAATGTTTTTCACTTATAAAAATTAATTTTAATTTCTTGTAAAAATTAATATTTTTATTACATACCTTATACAAGTTTCGTTTTAGTAAATTTTGTTGTTGTCGGGGCTGAATATGAGGATGATTGCCTATGGTTATTTGAGTTACTAAATCCTCATTTACTTGATTGTAAAATCAGATTTATGTATGGTTATTATATAGGTATGGTTACTGATGTTTCAATAGTTTTCTCTTATTAGGAACTCAAAACATGATTTGAGAAATATACCTTATAATTTTATGATGAAGATAGTTCAAAAATTGAAATAGCGTATGTATGCACCTAATGAGAATTTAGTCAATATATATATATATAAACAAGAATTTCAAGAAGAAAACCGTCATAAAGTTGTTATTTTTATGGAAAACTGGTCTATTGAAAAATATTCATGCACATATTTTAGAGATAAACAATATGATTTTATTTCACCGGGGTGTTGCAGAGTCATTTAATCATCAAAGAAAATAATGTTGTATTCTTCATATTTTGGATTTACTTGACAAAATTATAATTTTTTTATGACTCAAATTTCAAAGTGTTAGTCAAATTGTTTAAATTAGAATAACGATCTGTGTCCTCATATTGACAAGAAAGATAAGTCTGATACTAAAGTATGGCGTTGATAAATTCTCTAGTCATCTTCCCAAGTATTTTATGAAGTTCAGTGTGAACCAATTATGACTTGTTGATCTTTTAAATTACAAGTATTCTTGTGTTATGTGAAAAATTCAATGTTTTCTTTAGTCGCATGTATATTGTACTTAGTATTCTGGAAAATCCTTCAACATATGCGGAGCAATACTATTACTCAAATTCTTATAAGGAAACTTATTCAAAAAACAAACTAGTTTTAAGGCTAAAAACTATGGATAGTCCTAAATGCTTATCGCGGTTTAGTGTCCCGTTTTCACTTTTGTAACAAACTGATCTCCAATCTTCCCAAAAAATTATATAAACTAGCCATTCATGACATCATCAACCTTCTAATCTTGTTATACCATTTGACCCTCCACTTCACCTTCCACGTAGGACGTTGATGTAGATGCGGTAAGTAATTAAATATTCACCATTAACATTTTATCTCTACTATTTACTTAATATTTAACCCACTAACCGACCCAGCTCACATATAAGTCGGCTCATATGACATTACCAACCCATTAATATTAAAATACCCAAATTCATAACCAAATTAGAATGACTAATTGAAATTGGGTATTTTAATTGGAACGGGTTGGTTTTGTCATATGGTGCGAGTTATATGTAGGCTTGGTTGTATAATGGGTTAAATAGTAAGTAAATAGTAAAAATATAATGTTAATTGTGAATATTTAATTACTTACTGTGTCCATATCAACGTTTTACATGAAAGCTGACGTGGATGATCACATGGTTTAAGAGGATTCAAAGAGTTGATGACGTCACGAATGCTAGTTCGTATAATTTTTGAAAACATTGGAGACCATTTGTTACAAAAGTAAACGTGATGAACTAAGGTGCGATAATTTATAAACGTAGGGAACTAGCCATGGGTTTTAGCGGGTAAAAAACACCAGAGGTCCTCCATGTTTGTCACTTGTAACACATCAGTCCATATTCTTTGTCTCTGTAGTAAACCGGTCCTCTATGTTTTAAAAATATAATAAACAGATCCCTTTTTGTAATAAATAGGTCCTTCATGTCTGTAATAAACAGGTCCCTCACGTTTTCAATTTGTAATAAACAAGTCCTTCAAATTTTCAGAAAATGATTTGTTTGTTACATTTTTAAAACATAGGGGACCAGTTTATTACAAAGACAAAGAATAGGGACTGATGTGTTACAAGTGACAAACATAGAGGACCTCTGGTGTTTGTAACCCGTTTTTAGCACTAGTTTTAACTACATTTGGTGAAGCTTCTAGCTGTAGTGTATCTCTTGTTATTTTTCTACCTAGTTTGAAAAACTAACTCAAAGAACTAAGGAGAAACATATTCCAATTAAAGGTGACAGTTTGTTTGGAAAGTAAAGTGAGGACGCTATTAAAAAAATATGGTCATACTTGGGAAAAATAGAATTTATACTTGTGAAAATACTTTACTTGTGAAAAAAAGCATTTATACTTGTGGAAAAATATTTTGTCCATCATTTATGAAAATAAAGTCAATCTAGTTGCATAAACACTTCGCTAGTGAAAAATAAACATTTTTACTTTGAGAAATCATAATGCTTATTACTTTCAAAATACACATTTTTACTTGCGAAAAACTTGATGTTCAATAATTACAAATATAATTATATTTTATTTGTGAAAAATGAATAGCTCAAATAAGAAAACTATAACTTCCTAAATTTGTGAAAAAATTACAATTATGAAAAACCTAATATTTATTACAAAACGACTGAAGTTTGGAAACATACATGTTTCACTAAAAAAAATATAGTCGTTGACTCTACCAATATATGATAAAGTTTGGATAGTTTAGAAATGAATGAAGCAAATCAACTCTTCCCCACAATTAACAAACGTTTTTTTAGTTGTAAGATGTTTCTTGTGCTATATTAATTCATTGATGATATTCGTTTTACCATTAAACTATGTTTGACAAAGCATGTGTACTATAAAATCAAGTCTGTAAAGTCATTGTTTATTGCGATGTTTGGAAAAATACATTTATAAAACAATAAGTTATAATGTGAATCCTTATCAAGTCTATCAATCTTCCTTGTCGAGTGTTATAGTCGGTTATAATCTCATTGTCTACATTGATTATAACTAAGTTCAGTTACTAATTCCATATATTTGTTTAGATTCAATATCAACTTAAAAATATGATATATTTTATTTCATGATCCCTAGACTTATAGTTTTGTCCACTATTAGTTTAATATGTTTTTTTGTTGATTAATTTCTGTAATAGGATGTACAAATAAATTATTGTTATAAAAATCAAAAGTATTTATTTAACATAATTATTTAACTTACCGTTGCATGACTTCGGACAAATAGAAACATGTGGATATATGAATTATTTTAATATATTTATTTAACTTACAATTTCATAAATAATATTTCACAATTATGGGTTTCCAAAAACATATGGATGTATAAATCAATTACTTGTAAATTGGAAAAACTTTACAGAAATAAGTTAAAGTGACTTGCAAAAAAATAAAAAATGAGTTTTGATGTGTATGACTTGAAAAAATAGTACAAAAACTTACAAATAAAGAATAAACGAGTTTTCATGTGAAAGAATTTCGGAAAAATATACAAAAGCTTGCAAAAAAAAAGCAAGGTTTGATGTGAAGGATTTGTGAAGCATAATAGTAAGGAAGACTTGCAATTAAACCCAAAACAAAACAATATCAATAATAGAAATACAATTTCCAACCTGTCTAAGAAGTGGGAAACAAACTTCTTTTGAGATAAGACCATTCAATTAGATTCTCACCTTCACTTATTTTGTTCAACTTAATTACATTCTTCACATATTCATCAATTAATAGTATTTTTTCATTATTCATTGGCTAATCGAATTCCACATCTTCCAATTCATTTTTGAATGGTGTCATGTGCTATAATAGACAGTCTTCTAGTATTTGTTGAACTCGTGGAGGAGGTTGTTCTTGTCAAATATGAAATGTTTTTTCAAATTGTTATACGATACTGATGACTAACCGAACCGTACCAAGTTTTTACAAAAAAATTGGTATGATACAGTAAATTTAAATTATTATATTGTAACAAGAGTTTTTTATATGGTTTGACGATGAATACCAATTTTGTTGTATTGTCGTAGCGTACCAAAGTTCTAAATAAAACATATAATTTAATTCTATAACAATAAAAATAATATTGTAATTTTTTTTATATAATAATCTTCTTTACATGTTGGTTTTAGACTTAAATTTAAATAAATATGACTTGTGAATGTTATAGTGTTCATTCCTAAACATAAAATTAGTTTTTAATGCAAAAAATATCGTATAAAAAAATTCAAATAAAGGTTATGGTATTTCTTATGATCATCATTTGTAGAAAACCAACATCTAATTATGCACAGATTGAAAATGTATAAATTTTAATTCCATATATGATATCGAATATTTATAAGCCTAGTTTATAGTATAAAATATATCGTATTAAATGAAATTTCTAAATAAATTTATCGTAGTTGTGGTAACACTCATGGAACTTCTTAAAAACTTATTTTGTATCAACAAATCTTTGATCAAAATAAAATAAATTATTTAATGTTTTAGAATGTTAAAATTGTAATTGGATATATGGTTACAGATACCCATTAGGAACCCACGAATTTATTTATATACTTTTAATAAGCTAAGAAAATGCTGAAGTTCATCCTATCCAAGTGGAAAAAGAGACAGGAACCCAAAAGTCCTATCCAATTTTAACAACATACATAATAAGTTACAAAAAGCACTAGTTAACCAAACAATCCAAAAAAATCATACATCTTCTAATGAAAAATATATATTAAAATATACACAAAATTATTTCTCAAAGCATCAACAAATTTAAAATGTTTAAATTTTAATTCTATATATTATTATTAATCTTTATTAGTCTAGCTCCAAAAAATTAAAAGTTACATGTATTTCTCAAAATAGTAGTTAAGACTATCAAAAACCTATTTTGCACTAACAAATTTAAAGTCAAACTAAAAAGTAATTATGTATTAATTTAAAATGTTTAAATTTTAATTCTGTATATTATTATTAATATTTATGAGTCTAGTTCCAAAAAATTAAAAGTTATAAAATAAAAAAATTAGATAAAATTATTATATTTCTTGTAACAAGCATCGAACTGTCAAAAACATATTTTGCATTAGCATATTTATTATCAACTTGAAATTTACTTTTGGTCATGATTTAAAAAAATTAAAATTTAATTTTATATATGATTACGAATTTATAAGAGTCTAGGTTTAACAAAAAAAATTATCATATTAAAATAAAACTTGAAGTTATCGTATTTTTCCTAGCAGATGTCAAAAGTGTCAAAAACCGATTATGAATCAAAATTATTTTGATCAAGTTATAATATAATTATGAACTTACTTTGAATGTTCAAAATTTAAATCCATACATGTGTTTATCCTAGATTCTAATACAAACAATATCATATTAAATAAAAAGTTTAAACAAAGTTATGATATTTCTTGTAAGACTTGTTATTTTTATTTTATATATTTTTAGTTTTGTTTTATTTTTATTTTACGATAATAAACTGTACCGAGCCATATCATAACAATACCAAACCAAATATTTTGTATACTGAAAAAAGGTATACTAAAGTTTTGGTAGCGTAAGTGTAGTCAATTTGGTAATATCGAAAACTTGGTAACAGTAATGATTTAATAGGTTTGGTAGGTCAAACGTATCAAAACCACCCATAGTTCTTATTATACTAAAATTCGTATATTGTTAAGTATAGGCTAGAAGTGGTGGGGACAAGGTCACCGTTGAACGTTTGAGTTGGTGTCAAAGGTTGTAACTTAGTGTGGAAGCTATAACTTGGTAGGGAAGTTGTAACTTCGTATTGTAGTTTATAACTTAGATTTGGAGCTAGATGTTCTCAGACTAAGTGTTGAAGGCTGGATCTAAGATATGAATTGTGAACCTAATGTTGGCACTAGAACTAGGTGTCGATGGGTGGAACTAAATGTTGTAGCTAGAGAAATATGATCAAAGCAGTTCAAATGGAACTGCTGATTCTCTATCTGACTGGATGCTCAATGGGAATTACGTGTAGAAAGAGTCTACTCAAACCTAGGAGTTGATCATAACCAGAACAATTTGGACTAAAGCATATGTGCTGGACCAAAACGAGCTCGACTGAAGCATATGTGTTGGATCGAAATAGTTTGTTGATACCAAAGAAACATTGTATTTTTATCTAATAAAGTCTATCTTCACGTCTTCATTGAACTGACCCTCTTCTATTTGTTGGAAGTTTTCTATTTAATTGGGTCTTCTATTTTGATAAGATTTACTATTATTAGATTTCTTATTTGTTTGATCTTATATTTTAATTAGGTTTCATATTAATTTGGATTTCGTATTAATTAGGTTTCCTAATTTAAAGCATATGTTGCGGAATTAGGATTTTCCATAAATCTATAAATAGAGGAAGACTAGTTTGTCGTAAGAATCTAGCACGTACTTGCAAAAAATAAAATAAAATTACTTTCAAAAAAAGTTCCAAATACTAAAAAGCATCAAAGTAAAAATAAATCAATTCATGGATATTGATTCCCAAGTACTTGCGGAACTAAAGCCAAATTACTCGGAAAAACAGCAATAAATCACCAAAAACCATCAAATTAGAGGACAACATAGTTAATGGGTACTTATTATTATGTACTTGCAAAAGTAAAGCCAAAATACTTGTAACAAACACTCAAACACCCAAAACCATCAAAACAAAAAAACGAAAAACTTCATAGGTCCTGAGTGTCATCTGCGAGAAAAAATAAAACCAAATTACTTACGAAAAACAATAAAAAAAAAACCCAAAATCATCACGATAAAAACACTAAACAATTTCTCAGAACTATATAGCATTGCTTGCAACAGATAGTTCAAAATTGGTTATGAAAAAACACAAATAGACGCACAAAATATCAAAACAGAAAGTTAAACAGGTTCTTGCCACTTCATGTATTTCTTGAGAAAAATAGTTACAAAATTAGAGTTTAAGAAAAAAATAATTTATTTTGTAAATATATTTAATCTGTAAATTTCATACCTTGATTCTTTCCAAGAGATTTATTGTGTAAAGAAAACACGGAAAAGTTTGGAAAAAAGTTCAAAACTAAAACAAAGAACAAAAAGTAAAGAGAAAAAACTCGATTTAATTATTTATATGAAAAAAGTATTTAAAAATAATAATTATGATACATAGTTAATCATAAATTCGGCTCTTACCTTATTTCAAGAGAAAAGTTAACAAAAAATAACCATAAAGTAAATCAATCACAAAACAAGAGATTTAACGTGGTTAGAATCGTGAAAAATCCTACATCCACTTATAACATACACAAAATATATATGAGAATCTAAAAAAATACTTTTAAACATTAAAACTCAATCAACTTTTTTTATAAAAAATATCTTATTGTATTAGAAAGAATCTGTGAATCTCAGAATGTTTATTCAAGTGTTTATCTTCTATCTCACCACACATTCTAAAAATAGACTCGTAGATCTCCTATATACCATCGCTCGTCAATTTTCTCGTCTCGCTACGCCATTACAACACGTTATGCCTCCTCTATTCATAAACGTTTTAAAAACCACAATTTTTCAACAAACGCTCCATATTAATTCATATTAATGACCAACTATAATAATGTCCTAATCATAAAATAGGAAACCTAATACCTAGGAAAGTTATATTAATATGAAATCTAATTAAAATAAAAGACCAATTTAATAAGAAATCTAATTAACATGAAATTCAATTAATACATGAAGACCAAAATAAGATACCAAACTAAATAAGAATATTCTAACAAATAAAAGACGCAATTTTTATCAAGAAGTTAAGTCCAAACTGCATCAAATCAAACACAACATTTTAGTGGCATCGACAATCTCCTTAAGAGCATTTCGTTTCGGACCATTCTGTTTTGTACTAGTCTGCTTTAGACCATTTGGGTTATATTCGGCTTACTTTGGTCAAGCATATATGATTTGGTCTAGATTTCTTTGACTATGCTCAACTCTTAGATTCTAGTAAAATCTTCTACACCCAAGACGGGTTGAGCATCGAGTCACATAAAGAATTAGCACTTCCAACTAGATTGTTTCGATCATATTTCTCCAGCTTAAAACTTAGTTCCATGCATTCACACTTACTTCTAGTGTCAACAATCATTTCTTGCTTCAGCCCTTAGTTTTAGTCTTAAATACTTAGTTCTAGCTCTAACATTCATCTTCAACTCTAAGTTGCAGCCTTTCAAACTAAGTTACAGCTTCCACACCAAGTTACAACCTTTGACACCAAGAAAGCCTTTGAAAATAATTTTACCTCCATAATTTTGAGCGTATACTTAACAAGTCTCCACCTAGGCTCAAGTGACACCGGTATCTGTTACCCTGATGCTCTAACTACTCACCGGTGAGAAACTCTCCACCTGCACGCTTGAAACGATCAATTCTCATGCAGTCAATGAACTCTATCGAGGTAATCATCCCTAATAAACCAATGTCCTACATCTAAAGAGATGGTAGTAACATACGTCCAACATAACTTACGATCAGACCAAGCAAATCTTGACAGTTGCTCCACCGTTTGAATATCTGAAACCTTTGACTAATCATACTTTAGATCAAGAGACAAACCTATCAATGATTGAAATTCTTTTGCAAATTTTGAAACTGAACTCAACTTGAAAACAAATTTAGTAGATCATCATCATCTTCACCCTATGTTCAAACTTCATCTCAATCTCAGCTCCATCTTCGACACATACTACATCTTTATGACGACCAGTAGTCTAAATGATTTTATTGACGGTGATAATTGTCTCAGTTAATCATTTACTTAACCTCTTGTTATGTCGAGTTGTCAGAAGCAGAAACCTTACTTTAAGTAATCTGTGGCTCGTCTTCTCATATATTTCCTGCCTCAGACTACTCTTCAAGATTCTGCTCTTATGCATACTAAACTTAGGACAATAGCTAGCGAATTCTGGGTGCAGTAGTATTCAACCTCTTCAAGTGCTTTTCATATTGGAGCTCTACCATTTTCACGAGGACCTCAACAGTCTTCAGTGAAATTTTAGCATACTCGTTGCCAACACTACAAGCCCCTTCTACCACGGACCCATCCATGACTAAAACACCATTAATCCGACTAGACTCTATAATAACATGTGTGTCTTACAAGATCCTATGTTTGTCATCTCATCCCTTATACTCAAACCCTTCTTCATCTGACACATTATCCCCCAGTAGACAACTTAAATTTAATACTCGTTATTCTATTCACAATACAACACACATTATCCCCCAATATGACCTTACAAACTTCAAACATTTCTAGATTTTCAAACCAATCCTTGTTGGAAGTCATATAGAATGAAGCTCTGGAATAGAACTCACTTGTTATTGTGCCTGCAATAAGAAACCACTAAACCATAAACATATTCATATTCATCCAAGACGATCCCATCATCCCCACCTGCATCATTCTAATAACTATTTGCATTCCTCTTCTCACGCCAGTTCCTACAAATATGGACTTGAATTTGGTAGCACTAAAATTTCATTTTACAACCAACAAGTTTCTTGACTGAATATCTCTATCTAGGTTTTTAACTCACACTCATCCCGACACCTTCAAAGTTACCCTTTAGAATCGTATACTGATGAAAGAAATTCGAGTTTAAGGGACTTTTCACTTCGTCCATTATGATTGACTCTTTTCAACAGATCATGATGTAATAAATTACTCATACACTTCCGGAGGAGCTGTATTCAAATCAAGAATGATTTTATTGAAATCGTCCAAATGTCTTCATATTTCCCTACAACCATCCATCTGCAACGCGTAAAGTTGCTTCTTCAGGAATAACTTATTTTCCAAAGATATATTCATGTAAATAGCTAACATCTTATTCCATATCATTATGGGTGAATAATTTTCAAACACCTCTCGAAGCATCTCGTCTTCTACGCTCAAGAGCAATACATTATGGGAATTGGACATCTCTTCAACATCAATCTTCTTTGTACCCTTCTCTTCAATGACACCAAATATTCTCATATGTACAACGAATGCTTTAACCTTAATGCACAATGGATTAAAGTATTCATCTAATGTGAACTTCTAAATGTTATACTTCATAGAATATATCATTATAAAAGCACTTGACTGTACTCCAAGATATTTGATCATCGTTCTTCTACTTAGTCTTCATTACCAACAACGAATATTGATTTCATATCTCCAAGGTCACCGTATAACTTGTAAAAAAATATATAAAAATATTTGAGCAAGATTTGATCCAGCCATACCAAGACTTGCTAGGATGAATCCTAGCCACTCAGCTGAAGCAGTGACTGATAATTGACGAATTCCTACCCGAGAGTTTGTAGGAGGTAATCAGAGCTTCGGTTCCTACCTTATTTCATGAAAAACGATAATATAATAGACCATAAATTAAAAAATCACACAATAAGAGTTTTAACTTGTTTTGGATCGTGAAGAAATCCTACATCGACACGTAACAGACACAATATATTTATAGGAGGTTACAAAAGGACTTTCAAACACTAAACACTCAATCACTATTTACAAAACTCTCTTATTGGTTTACAAAGAATTTGTAATCTCATACTGCATATTGAAGTGTTTATCTTCTAACTCACTCTACTCTCTACAAATAGACTCGTTGATCTCCTATTTACCGTCACTCGTCAATTGTCTCGTCTCGCCACGCTTTAACCACAAGCTATCTTTCTCTATATATAGACTTAGAGAAAACCATAATCCTTAAAAAATGATGCAGATTAAATCACATTAATCAATCGTTGTACTAAAGTTCTAATAATAAAATAGGAAACCTAATAAATAAGTAATCCAAATTAATTTGAAATTTAATTAATATAGATCTGATTAATATGAAGTCGAATTAATACAAGAATACCAAAATTTGAGACCAAATTAAATATAAAACTTCTAGCGAATAGAAGCCTAGTTTGATCAAGAACTTAAGTCCAATTCCATCAGATCAAATACATTGTTTCAGTGACATCGGCAAACTAGTTATGACCAGTCAGCTTCAGTCCAGTTTGTTTCGGTTCATCATATATGCTTGGGTACAACTTGTTTTGATTGTGCCCAATCCTTACATTCCAGTAGACTCCTTCTACACCTAAAACCGGTTGAGCATCCTGTCACATAGAGAGTCGGCAGTTCCAACTGAACTGCTCCGATCATATTTCTCCGGCTACAACACTTACTTCCAATTATCAATACATAGTTCAAGTAGTAGCATTCAATTCCAATTCAGCTCTTAATTATAGTCTTCGACATGTAGTCTCAGCATCAATACATAGTTCAAGTATTAGAATTTTATTCCAATTCAGCTCTTAGTTATAGTCTTCGATATTTAGTCTTAGCTTCAGCATCTCACTTCAACTCTAAAATACAGCCTACAACACTACATTACAGCTTTCACACCAAATTATATCTTTTAAAACCAAACCAAGTCTTTGTCACCGAATACAAATTTTGACATTGATGTACTTAACTTTTGTCAAATTAAGAGTAAAGTCACGTAAGTATATATGGATCATTTCATATCAAATTTTAATGTTTATTAGGAGACAAACTTATCAATAATATTAACAACTATTACAAAATAGTGTTTCTTTTATCGTTATTAGGAGATAACTTATTTTAGCAGTGTTAATATAGGTTTATACAGAATGTCAAGTGTTACGACAATCATCTATTAAAACTTGTCTAACAAAATTTAGTTTGAATTATATAAACAAGTAATTTATTAGGAAAACTGACATCTCCATGACATACATTAAACGTCTCATATAACGTGTAATAAGGATAGAGACTCGGAACGTTGTAAAATATTGGTCCAAATTCCGGATCGACCTCAAGCGTTATGCAAAGACGAAGCTGCACCACTGTTACCCGCCGCAGCCCAACCAACGTCATGGCTGGTATCGTCCTTTGGACCACCACGACGCATGCTTCGTTTCGTGCGGCTACCCGGTGAGAATTCCTCGGTAAGAACAAGCTCCGTAAATACCAGTGTATAAATAATTGTATTGTGGCAATGAGGATTCCTAACAGTTTTTTTACGAACCATCCTTAAAAAAAATATTAATAATGTCAAGTCCTTTAATATGTAATCAAATGCGCAACCAATTTTACTTTAACTTAATACATTTTTACATAAAATACTCCTTATAAAACTTCTAACCCTCTTTCATTATTAAAAAAAATACTTGACACATGTTTTATAAAATTGTTGGTCAATTATGGGAACTTAGGCAAAATTAGATAAAAATAACAGGAAATTGGGCAGAATTAGACAAAGACAAACATCAATATAAACATATTGAAAACTTATTAATTGTGTTTGGTTTGGATTAATATTTAAGTTTTACCATGTAGTTTGTTAACGTTATCTTTTTACGATATTAAAATAATGTCGTGCTTTCGTGTCCATGTAGCCTTGTTTACTATATAGTTTGTTAAACGTAACTTTTGTAAGGAAGATAATTATGCTTTATTATAGTATAAAAAATAAATATAATATAATATAGAGCAAGTTATCGTCAACAATCCTGTTATAAAAGTGTATTTATAGCAATGGGATATATAAAATCTTCTAACAATACGTATAAAACGTGTATAAACATTAAAACTTTGTATTTTTTAAAATTTTAGTTTTAAATGATTTTTCAAAAACATAATATTTTTATTTTTGAAAGACGAATAAAACGAAATCCATGAGCGATACTGATAAAAAAATATTTTTTCAAACTAATTATGCACCCTATTAACACGTAAGTTCGCTCCATTTATACCGTTCGATTTTTTATTTTAAAACAAATTATTTCAAAATACCAATGCTCATATTTGAGCAACTACAAAAAATTAGTTGTTTCAGACCCAATTAACATATATTTTCACAAAAATAAGTTGTATTTTATTTTTTCACAAAATCAGACTTATTTGAAAACCAAAAATCATATTTACACAACCATTTTCTTATTATTATGGCTACATGCTTGCACCAAATTGTGCAACTAGAATTCAAAGTTATTTTTCCGCGATCAAAGTCCTATTTACGCAACTTTTTTATTCTTAATTTTGTAACTCGATTACTCATATTGTCACAACCAAATGTAGTAAAAGAAATCAACACGAAAATATACATATTTTAGCAAGTATAAAAAAAGATAGTTGTTTGACACGCAATTAATACTTATTTTTAAAAAAAAAAAACAAGTTGTGTTTTGTTTTTTACATAATGAAACTTATTTCACAACCAAAATTCCTATTAACGCAGTCATTCTCTTCTTATTTTTGCAATGTATTTGCACCTAATTAAGCATTTTGAACAAAATTAATTTTTACCATAATTACACGTAATTGCGCGCCCAATTACATGTAATTTCGCGCTTTTAACATCAAATTATTTTTTTAAAAAAAACAAGTTTTTTTTGAAGCTTTTAACAGTTTTTAGTCTGAAATTTCCAATATATATAATTTTACAATTTATATGGAAGGTTTTTTCGTGTTTAAATAATTATTTATCTCACTGAGATTTCAATCTACTAATCAATTTCTCATATTTTCTAAACATACGATCCTCACCTATCTCAGCGTTACTTCTCGTTCTCTCTAGTATTTCCAACACTTATTGCACTCCTCACAAAGCTTTCGTTAATTATTCTTAAACACGTCAAACATTTTGACAATCTAATATAAATAACTTTTCAGCGCGTTTCATCACCCTAGTAATTTTATTTTACATAATATACCATTAGAAAAAAATACATCACAAAATTGGCACGTGGGAAACTGAGGTCCAAGTAAGACGAGTTCTTCAAAATCTTCTGCAACTACTTTCGCACCTCATACTAGTTTCCTTGAAATAAAAATATATACATTTGCCACTTTTCTAACTTCAGAGCCAACCATTGTTTACGGTCACATGATGTACAAAATATAGATTAAAAACATTAGTCGAACATCATGAGAGTGTCTCATTTGGCTGACATAATGATGATTTACAATCTGGTGACTGATATTTGCTCGATATATTAACATGCTCTGTGTTTTATCATTTATCACCCTAAAATCCTAACAAATCTAAAGAAGACGATGATGACACCTCTTTCATGCTAAGAAATTATTAAGGAGATATTTCCCGGCTTCACCATATTCTTTATCTCTCTCAGCATTCATAAAAAACAATTTCTGAAGTAACATTCTGATTGTGAGTCATCTAACAGTTCCTAAAAGCATCGATCTTGATGTTATCATTCTTGATCTGTTGAGAAGAGTAGGATACCTTCCTCTCGTAACCCGAGAGCGAATAGCAAAGGATTGTGCACATATGAGCCTCACCCAATATGACGAGAGAAAACTAACAATCTTCATCATCACCAATTCGCCAGTTTCCTCTAATAGACCCACCAACAGGAAAGATAATCATTTAGACCGTAGGTCCCATACTTATTTCGTTGTTAAAATCTGTCAGCATGCAACTCAAATGAACTATATTTTTTTCCTACAACCCAAACTTGGCTTAGCCATCCACCATAAATTGCACACAATTTCAATAGATCCAAGAATAAGATCTATCTTTGCCCTATTCGTATCGAACCAGAATTCATTTTAACATCTTCTCTCCTAGCTCTAGAGAATCTATGTAGAGACTCACCAAATAAAAAATGGACAAGTATGATGGCACATGACATCTAAATCCCATCTGAACGAGTTTAGAAATGAAATATTAAGAGTCAATAAAGTCTGATAGTAAACCAGCTTCCACCATACAATATCTGAAACTTCAACATGCTATGAACCATGTTCAGTAGCCAATTCATTATCTTTAATGTCTTCAACGAGCATGCTGATTATACCATCCATTACAACCAGCAACAAAAAGATAGTTTTCAGGAGTACATTCAGTGAATATTATGAAGCAAACATAGTTTGGAATATTTACACGATAGGGTACTATGTGTAGCTTACATAAATGTAATATAGTCGATACTTTAGGTAAAGAGTATTATGAAGAAGAATGTCTTAAACTTTGAGAATTTATTTAGTTAAATGGAGAAGTAGATCAAGTTAGACGACTATGCGACTAAGACTCTTAGGGATTTTAAATGTTTACCCTCCTTTACATCTTTTAGAAAATGTCAATGAGCCCCTCACAAGATTTCTAATCCAGACATCTAATCCCCTCTGTAAATCTCTTACAAGGTCGGGATAGCAAAATCAAGATCAAGACTTCCGCACAAATATAAAAAGAAACTCTAATAACAACTATAATATTAGCCGAGATCCATAGTAGAATAGATGTGGGCCTTTTATAAATCTTATAGAAAATATAGGGATAATCTATGAAAGTATGAAAGCTGTAGTAAAGTTCCAAATAGTATAAATGATGTGGACCTCCAGGGAAATACGAGTAAAGACAAAACCTGCAAATTACAAATGATGTGGGATATTATAATCGGGACTATAGTGCATTAAAGAATGAGGTGCATAACCTACTTTATAAAAGAAAGATAGTATAAGTTTTCCAGAAGACACCAAAGGCTGACTCAAGAAACGTTGCGGTTGAACCTCATCAACCAACAAGGGTGGAGCAACAATAAGTTGCAACAACTTTTCAACCTGTGAGGGCCTTGAAAGTAATATCTCTCTTAGGTAGAATTGAGGAGTACATTGACACGGACCCAAACCTATAGGTTTTGCTTAAAATATCAGAAGATGACTCAATATTAAGTATTATTAAATATTCCATGAATAAAAATCTAGAAGACCTAAATATCTAATACCATAGTAAAACATCAAGGTGCTTATATTGATACCCATAAAATGTTATTTGTTTTGATAATACTGACCTTTTGGGAGTAACAACACGGCAAGATGATGCAGTGATAATTTTAACTTAGATTACAAAGACGGAAGTCAGGAGTAGGGCTGTCAATTTCGGGTTTCGGGTCGTGTTCGTGTCAGGTTTGACCAATCCGAAATTTTAGAACCTGTGACACGAACCCGACCCGAACCCGAAATTCGTGTCAGGTTCTAAGACCCGAACCCGACCTGTTAAAAACCTGTTGGACCCGAACCCGACCTGTTTGACACGAAATTGTATCCAACAAGAACCCGACCTGTTTGACATGAATTTTGGGAAAAGGCAAAACTTAATAAATGTAGATGCAAGGGATCGAACCCTGTACCTCCCGCATGCGAAGTGGGCACTCTACCATTTGAGCTACATCCCCTTTTGAAATTTTATTGGTCCACTATATTTATATAAAGTCAAGATACGCTTACTTCATATATTTACACCGGCTTTACTATCACCGGTGAAGTTATCTTACCGTAAAATATATGGTGATGATGGGTTGGCCATCTCATCTAAACATGAAAAAAAATACATGAGATAAATTAAATAAATTTCAGAAAATATCAAATAACCACTAAGCTGTCACTTCTTATAAATAAGTTAATAACCACTACAATTGTAAATCGATTCATCCCACAAAACAAGATTGAATGCATTCAATATTCTATTAATAAATCTAGCAAACTCACACGAATCACATAAAAAAAAACTGTTAAATAATAAATTATTTCCATTTTTTATTCTTAATATTATAATCTATATACACAGAAGATGAAAGATTCAAAACTTTATTAATATACGTGAAAGAAGAATAAAATTCAAAACTTTATAGCAAACATGTGAACCATCATTTATCCTCCCTCATATACTTATTTAAGTATACTATTTATTTTATATATTTTTAAATCAAAAATAAAATTATTTCATTAATAAAGTTTTATAAGTATTTTTGGTATTCTAATTTATAAGTCAATTTTTTAAAATAAATATTATTTTATTAAGTGTTTTCAGTATGTTATTTTACAAGTGTACATGTCTTTTGGGTTTTACATGTCTGTTTCGGGTTTACATGTCTTTTCGGGTTTCACCTGTCTTTTCTGGTTTACGGGTCTTTTCGAGTTTCACCTGTCTTTTCTGGTTTACGGGTCTTTTTGGGTTTTACAGGTCAGTTTCGGGTTTACAGGTCTGTTCGGGTTTTACAGGTTAGTTTCGGGTGACACGAACCCAACCCGAACCCGACCCGTTTTTTTTCGAGTCGGGTTCGTGTCGTGTCTTAATTTCATCGGGTCTGAAATATCGGGTCTCTAACCCTAAAATTTCGGGTCGTGTTCGTGTTGGGCTTACAGGTCGTGTCCAAAATTGACAGCTCTAGTCAGGAGAGTTACGGTGGAAACTGAAATTCAACCATTATCTTGTTTAAATGTAACGGGGCGTCATTACGTACACAATTAAAGAGGGAAGTAACTTGATTCACTAGGAGAGACAACATAATCATGGATCAACTAATATTGGATATGATTTTAGGTCAGCAAGATCATATAAAGCATACATAGTTCATGGTTATAAATTAGATACTTATTTTTTGTATAATGCGATATTCGGTAGTCTGATATACGCCTTGTTTGAGATATACTAGTTAGTTACATAACCGAACTACTATAATTGTTTTCAAGAAACATAAATTATCTTTGTGTGGACTTCTCAAGACATCACTAGAGTCCCTGCCAAATTAATGTGCCATGAACTATCAATAGACAATATTTTTTAGTCAATCAAACAAAAGAGAAGACCATTCTCCCATGAATAGGAAGAAATAATAGTAACTAAGAGGGATAAATTTAGAAAACTTGGGCATATCTGAAAAGCATTATATCCATTGTGGAAAACCAACCAGTGTTACTAAAGAAGAATAATGGTAAGGTGAAGATGTGTGTAGACGTCACTGATCTAAACAAGCCAAATTTTTATTATGGTTTTATCTTCCATATATTGATTAACGAGTTTATGCAACTTTCAAGAACCAAATGTTATATTTAATGGATGTTTATTTTTGGTTAGAATATAATCTTGATACATATAGCAGATCAAGAGCATAATACATATATCATAGAGAGAGAGAGAGAGTATTCGATTGTTACATAGCGAAGATTGGTTAACATGACTTTTGCAGGAAAATTGGACAAAAATACATGCTGATATCGATGACATTATGGTCACAATCAATCAAGATCCCGAGAAGCGTACCTTCTTTGTCAAGTCAGGAAAGTTTCTAGGGTACCTTGTGAATAAAACAATTGATAAAAATAGACACTATATAACTATCAAACTTGGCTACAATGGAGCCACCATACAATATTAAGGAATTCAATATCTTAACAAGAAGAGTAGTTGTATTAAATTGATTTATCCTCCATTTTTCATAAAAATACCAACCTCTCTCCAATTACTCAAAGGGGTTGGTCGGTTCAATTGGACTTTTTCATGTGACTGAGCATTCAACAAGATCAATGAAATTTTAGTCTCACATGAAGTGGTGATAACACTGAAATTTTAGTCTCACATGAAGTGGTGATAACACTGAAATTTTAGTCTCACATGAAGTGGTGATAACACTGAAATTTTTATGTACTTAAATGTGTCTAATTACGCGGTTAGTTCAGTGCTAATTAGGGAATGAAAATACATATAAAGTTATATATTATGTTAATAATTCTCTGCTAGACACTAAGATATGATATTCATAATTATAATAACTTGTATATGCTTTATAAATAATGGTTAGGAACATAATATAATATCTCGGTACCTCATTTCTTTAAAGAATCATTGCAGAAGCCACATATATCTCGTAGACTAACGAGATCGTCAGTATAATTATGAGACTTTGACATTAGATTTGTGTTATGCACTACGATCAAAGCTCATGAATTGGTATATTTCTTAATTGAATTTCAATCCAAGAGGCATATATTTTCTCAGACTATCCTGAATTAACATAGCAATTTCATAATGATAAGGGCAGCAAAAACATGTGTTTTGGTTTAGGGATGCAATTAACACCCCATTTAAGATAAACTTAGAACAAATTCATCAAGTTATGCTTCGTTGCCTCTAAAAATGAATCAAAATATGAAATTACCATATATGGGAAAAGGCTTACCAATATACACAAAAAATTTAGAATTTACAAAAAATTGGTAGATTCGAAACATCTAACGAGGAAGTCTACCGGCACAAAAATGTGGATGCCCTTTCACCCTCAAAGGAAAGAAGCTGGATGATGATTTGGGGGGATTAGAGGTCGAATGCGGCGTTCATAGTCACAACACTACAATGTACAAAGAAGGCCATTCGTACTTGGGACGATTCACCAAAGAAGCGATGGATTTTGTAGTTAGTTCTACGAAAATAGGATCCTTTCCTAAAGACATTATCGGTAGAGTAAACAAATTGAAACCTAAGAATGCGTCTTCAATGTGCACCGTGTACAATGCTCAACTAAAACATTGCAAGATCGAGAAAGGCGGTCGGTCATAATTCCAATACTTGCTGGGTGAACTAAAGAGGTTAAACTACTATGAGTTACATAGAAAGTCCGAAGACGGAAGCGATATCATAGGTGATCTTTTCTTCGCGCACCCGTATAGTTTGGATTTGTTACGGACATTTCTAAACTTCATTGAAATGGATACACGTACAAGGTAATCAAATACGGGATCCCGTTGTACGAGGTCGTCAGACCCACTTGTACTGGTAAAATATTCTACATTGAATTTGCGTGTATGTCGGGAGAAAAATTTGAGAGCTACAAATGGGTGTTAGAGTGCTTACATTCGTTGATGGTAACTCACTCTATCGAACCACCCTCTATTGTTTTGACAGATAGAGACTTAGCGCTTGTGAATGCGGTAGAGGAAGTGTTCCTCAATGCAACATACATGTTGTGCCGATGGCACATCAACATGAACGTCTTGGGAAAAACGAAAAAAATCATAAAAGAGAAGAAAGTGTCCAACACCTCTTTCTTGAAAGTGTGGAATCAAATGATGTTGGCATAAACATAAGTAGCCTTCAACGACTATCAGTCTGAATTGCACCATGACTTTAAAGATTATCCAAAAGCAATTTAGTATATTGAAAGTTGGTTAGGGCCTTATGGTGATAAGTTCATCCCATAGAGAACTAACAAGTGGATGCATTTTGGTAACCAAACCACAAACCGCGTGGAGAGCACTCATTCGAGCCTCAAGCGTTTCATTGGCATGAGCAAAGGTAAATTCGAGTATTTTTGGTTGAAGTTGCATACTCTGATTGAATTGCAACTCAAAGACATCAAGGGGTCATTTGAAAAGAACCGTCATGCCTTGCGATTGTGCCATACAAACTACGCATGGTATGCCTTGCACCCACGAAATTTACGAATTTGTTTCCAAAGGGATAGAGGTACCTTTAGAGGTCTTTCACAAATATTGGAAGAGGTTAGACATTCTAGTTCGTACCAATATCACGACGATCTAGCAAATTAAAGCCAAAATTGATAAACTAGTGTGCGATGTTAGGGAATCGAATAACGAAGCACGCATAGAGCACGTTTATAAGAAATAGTTTTTTATCGTCTATTTTGAAACAACCTCTCTATTGGATCTATTAGTGATGCAAAAAGCGTGTAGTCGTCCACCTTTCAAACGTAAGTTGTCTATTATCGCATCTGAATCATCGACTAAATGCGAAATCTAGGCACGAGCATGTGCTAGATTCTGAAAAGGATAGTTCACCCAGGATCAATAAAACCTTCAAACCTCCACCCGTAACCTCAAGTAAAGGGAAAAGAATGTCAGGTCCAACATTTGGTTGGGAAAGCGCACTCGCTCCCAAAAAGGTAGCGTTATTGTAATGCAAGCAAGTGGGATAATGCTTTCTAGTAGAACGATCAGTTGTAGATCAAATTTTATGATGCCGGCTAAGGCAGGCGTGGTTGATCCGAAAGGATACTTAAACCATTCGTATCGCCCATCACCGACGTTAAATCCGATGGCCATTGCAGTTACCACACGATAGCGTTTTCCTTGAACGGGAAACAAGATGGGTGACGGTTGATTGAGGATACCCTTTACAATGGGATTATGGATTACGAATCCGTGTATGTTATGATATTTAAAATCATAGAGAATTTGATTCATGTTTCGGAGCATGTGAAGTGCTCTAGTAACTTGGGTACTAAATACCATTGGATATCCATGCCCGAGACGGGAGTCACAATCGCTTATGCATTTAACTGCATTCTTCATTTCGTAGGATAGTACAGAACTACGAATGTTGGGTTAACTTTTCTTTCGTTAAGAGGTGCACCCCCTCAGATGCCAAACCGCATGGATATCATATTGGGTTAGGTGAACTCCAACCACTTCGTGAATGTAAGTATTTAATTCCATTGACGGTTAGTTTAAATATTAAGACATATATTTTATCGTGTTATCATTTTCTAGCTTGGGATTAGGGCGGAGACCCCATGTGAGAGGATACATCCTTGTTGCATAAAGTTGCGGTCATTTGAAGTGGTAGGTTGGGCTTTACCGATTCTCTCTTGTTGCAAGATATACGAAGAGCGTAGAAGTTGTAGCCCCGAAGTAACCGATTTATCCGCTTTTGTTTGAGGATTAGATCTTGCGGCGTTTTGTACTTTATAATGTTATTGTACTTTATGATAACATTTATCGTAAAAATATTGAGATATTATGTTATGAAAATTGTCTTTCGCATTAGATTAAGAAATTACATTTTAATAAAAAAATCTTACACTTTAATTGAAGACATTATATAATTAAAAATACAAATATAAACAACGAAAACAAATAGATAAATAGTAGCCCTTGTTGACATAGCATACTAGTTTCATGGCGACGAATAGTTCCATCCATACTCAAAGTATTTGTTGGAAGGATAGTTCTCATCCTCGTTGTTTCCTTCAAGAGTTGGGTTAATTCTAACGTCGGTCTCTATCACATCAGCTCTCTCTTGCATTTGCTCCATCACATGTTCCAGTATCCCTTGCGTAATTATACTTTGAAATGCCATACTAAATATATTGCGGGTTTTGCTTCGGACTTCATAAGGAAGTGACTCAATCGGTATTGCCATGGTTTTCAGATAAGTTAACCTATCGGCAACTTCTTCGCATCCTCGTGGTCGGGGCATTACACATCTAGGACACGATGCCTCCCTACCGTGGTTGAAGAATATTCTACATAAAGCAACATCGAAAAACCCAAGATTCTTCTCTCACAGCGTGCCTTTGACGAACTCAAAAGCATTTAGGAGGTTAGCATCTTCATGCACGTTCCAGCGAAAATCACTTATTTGTATTCATTAGATGTTTAATGATACACCTTGGTTCTACTACTTATAGAAGGATAGTTGGCGGACACTTCCCAAAAAACTTAGCGCGATAGAAATATTATTTTGTGGGTAAATACGCTTTTGTGGGAAAGTTACTAAAATACTAGATCTATTGGTAAGATGAGGTCCCCACCGGTTGAACGATTATCCACCAACGGTTGGGTTATTGTCAACCGATGGGTAATAACTTCTTCGCCGGTTGGAAAATTTTCAATCGGCGGGTACGGTGACTTAAACCACAAAGGATGCAAATATTTTTTTAATGTTTTCAAACTGGTGGTTCAATAGTCACCCAGCGGGGCCAATATTCCCCCAGTGGTTGATTATATTCCAACCGGCGGCTAAAATTTATAAAATCATTTTAAATGTATCGATCTAGTTGTTATTTTCAACTTTCAGGTAAAGAATTATCAACCGGCGATTAATAACATCCGTGCCGGTGCCGGTTGAGAATTATTAGACCACAGATTTTTCATCCTCGGTGGATGTGGTAACTAGATCCGTCGGGGATACCCGACGGTTGAAAACTCTCACCCCAACTGATATATTTTCTACCGCCGGTTGAAGATATACAAACCGGTGGGGTGAATAATACAAATTGAACTCACCTTCTTTGCGTAAGTTCCTCGCCCTCAACCGGTGGGCGAGTAAATTTTTTTACTGTCAGTTGAAAATTATTCAACCGACGGGTTATTCACTCGAATTACTTAGAATTTGCGTACAAACATAAATTCATCCTCTATTATTAGAAACTCAGTTTAAGTTGAATATCTATCATATGGTACACAAACCTTTGGAAAAAAAACTTAAAACATTTTAAAGAAAATGGTGTTACCGAAAAAATTAATAACGACAAAAGTGAATTTATAAGGATCCGAATAAGAGAACATGCAAATCAACATCCATAACTTCCAAATCGTGAGTCTGGAACCTAGATACATGGCTCTTAAACTAAAAAAACATTCAAATAACAAACAATAGTAGCATTACAACAAGTCATGGAGTTGTGAAGTCAAGCACCCTCCTTGCAAAGGAGACGAATTCTTCACAGGTCTCGTATAACGGTCTAACCTGATTTATCGTGTTCACCACATCTAGCGGGAGCGCTCGCTAAGGATACGAGGGGTGTGGTTAAACCAACCGTATTTTATAACGTACTGTTTATATTGGGGGATGACGTCCGGCTACTCCCTAGCGCGTAACAAATAATGTCTCCTCTTCCTAGATTGGTTCTAGGAACAAACAGAGGGAACAGTTTCTCTTGGACCCAACCAAACTTCCACATTACTCGGTCTAGGTGGTAAGCCTCGTTTACCAACATTAGACGAATAAGGTTGCGATACAACCCTATTGCTTGCTCTAGGAACACTGCACAAATGTTCTCGTAAGGTCGTAAAATCCACTACAAATAAACATCTAAACATGTAATAAATAAACACACAATATATTAATCAATGAGAAGAAGAAAACTTACGTCTTTTTCTGGCAATCAGCTTTCTCGGCGCCCACGCTAGCATCTTCGGATTCGTTGGGCTATAACCAATATTCACCGTCTCCTGAAAAAACAGGAAGTGGTCATATATCCAATACTCTAATAGCACCGAGAAACCAACCATGCTCTTAAAAGAATGCTTCGAAATTCCTCCCAAACTCTTGTACAGCTATACCAATGCGCAGGTACCCCATGCGTACTCATTAAGGTTCCTCAAGTGCTGGAGATGATGGAGAAAATCGCATTGGATGTTCTTTTGGCTAGTGTTCATGAAGATCGTACATCTGAGGAAGGACATGATGTATGTCCTAACAACTTGTTTCTTCATCTCTGGAGTGAGCGTGAAATTGAAATACAAATATTCGTCCACGAAAAACATAGTCCTTAGCCATCGGAGACCAAATCCACTCCCGTCATGCGCCTCCATATCCTCATGTACGACTTTTGCCAAAACTCCCAACATCGATGCATAACGTGCATATGTCTGATCTATCGACTCCGTCCTAAAGGCGTCCAGCGTGATGGTAATCACGCCAAACGAGAACTGAAAGGTGTTGGTCTGTTGGTGCCACCTCTCAATGAAAACCTCGTCCACTTGTGAGTGCGAGTTGAACTTCGGTAGATGGCACATGAGTGGCCAGAACCGAGTCTCTTCTAATATAGCCTTGACCCCTAGTAGTTTGTTAAGATCTCATTGACCGAGAAGACCATACTTTGATTGGAGCGTAATGCCAGATCGAGAAAGAAAAAAGCAAACAAACATGGATATACCGTAAGAAACATAGTACAAGTAAAACATAAATAATTAAGTCCGAAATTTAAAAACTTACGTCGTCCATGAACATGAAGTAAGCCACATGTTTCGTATAGTCCAGGAACCAAATGATATTGTTCTGCTATAATAAAAGGTTCCTCCATCCCTCCGGATCAGTTTGACGGAGTTGGGTACGAACCTCTCGTGGAGGTGATGGCTTCGTCTCCTCCTCCTCCGAGTCTATAAGCGCAGGGCATTGCCTCACGACCTCTCATGGAGGAGATGGTTGTACTACGTGCTCCTATGTGGTATCGTATTTTTTATGCTTCACTGAGCGAGACGTATGAACCAGACGATCCCCACGTTCACCCGATCAGCCCGATCGCCTTTTGGTCGACTAGTAGCATCACCTTTTTGGGAAGGGGGACGGACTTCTTCCCGTTCACGCCTTGCCACTTTCTTTCCTCTCTCCTTCTAGGGTATAGGTACCTCATGCCTATGAAAATAAATCAAATTTAAAAACAAAACTCAACCTTGAAATAAACTAGGTCATCGCTGGTTGAGGCTAGGTTTAACTGGCGCATAACGTAAAGGCCATGGAAATAAAACATATCTTCCCCGCCAGGGCTACCCAGCCTCAACCGGCGGGGTTCAAGAAGTATTTGGAAAAAAACAAATTACCCCGCCGGTTGGACGGTTCTCATCCGGTGGGGTTCATGAACTACTTGGAAAGAAAACAAGCTACCCCGCCAGTTGGACGGTTCTCATCCAGCGGGGTTCATGTACACATTCGCAAACCGGTATGAAAACCAAACTCTAATCAAAATAAAAAAACAACCATTCAACCATAAATTCAGCCTCCTAACATGAATATCGCACTTTTAAGACCTAAATAAACATACATTTGTTTATTCTAACACCCCAAGTAACATAAATCTAAAAAGACAAAAAAACTAAATATAAATAAAAAAGAAGATTTTAAATTAGTAACTCAGTGTATCCCCTTGTCTATTGTTGTTGTTTGTTGGATTAGAGTCTTCCGGAGTTGTTGGAGTTGTTGAAAAACATTTTTTGGTTAACCGAAAAAGTTGATTTTGTGATTTTGGGTTTTTGAAGGTTTTAAGAAGGAGAGGAGAGGGAAATGTTAGATTTTTGGCGACGTTTTTGTTTTGGGGATGGTTAGAGTTTAGAGTTAGGGCTTAATAAAACAGGCGGAGGTATTTTGAGTATAATGTTGTGGATACTTAAAATAGGTGATGAGATAGTCAAAAATGGGGCTACTTATCGAAATGGGACCAGATTTAGCCAAAGCCTTCGTTATATTTAAGTTTTCGAAGAAAAAATATATACTTTTTTGTATATTTTATTTGTTTTAATTTTTCATGAAAAATAAAAAAAATAACTTTATTTATAGAGAAGTACATGAAAATAATCTTATTTATTTTACATGATTTTATTCCAAATCATCGAAAAATAACTATATTTAAGCAAAATTTGTTTTTCAAAATCACTAAAAAAATTCAAAGAAAAACTTCCTAAAAAATATAAGTATAATTCAAATTTTTAAACAACTAACAAACCTATTCATAAAAATGAAGCTCCAATAATTCCACTAAATCAAACTCCTCATCAACAAAATTTGATAAATCCAAACATTTTATCTTTTTGTTTTCTAGTTTAGTCGATGTCAATAGCTGTTAAGGTTAATAACGATATTGTTTTTCATAACATCGGTATGGTGTTAATATTTCCTTTATAGCCCAATGGATTCCCGGCCCTTAAGCTACACTCCCAGAGGGGTCTAAAAAAGACTACTACTTTCCGGAGAAAATACGATGCAATTTATAGATGAACATATATGGGGTCAAAGGTTGGTATTTTAAGCAAGGCAGAAGGTTACGCTGAGAAAGGAAAGACATCAATTTTTATAGAGAAACAATAGAAGATTATGAATCCCAAGAAGTGCAAAAAGAAATAAGCAGAAGTCAAACTTCTTATTGCAATAATCAAGGTCTTAGGGCCCAACCTTTGCGAAGTAAAAAATAAATACTTGATTTCTCTTCACGACATCAAGTAAAATTATTACTCCGAAGAGGAATAATCAAATATTCAGGCATGTTCAGGGATTCTGATCTTAGTGGATGTATGCTTCCCAAAGACACGAGACGCTACTCTTTGCAAAAATAAAATGTTACTGGTTTACCCGGCGATGCTGATCTGGAGGCTTCAGTTCCCGCTAGACCCTTTGATAATTCGATATTTTAAATTGGTGAATATGTTCTCAAATCAAACAAGTCTGAACAATTAGTTCACGCCGATATCGTGTATTGCTGCATCTATATCGTCTAAAATTGAGATGCCTATGGAGCCGTTTGCTACGATCACTTTCTTGTTTAGGAACCCTCGTGTCCTTTTCTACTATATTACTCTGAGGAACGAGTATAAAGTAGTAGTACACCTACTGAGAAGCTGAGAAGACTTGGAAGCATCAATTCTTCTTCGTTGCTGTTGGGAGAATGCCAAGGAGATCTCGAGGAAGACTAATCCAAACCTAGTTGAGAGGGAGTAGAAAAGCAAATGTAAGTTTATTTTTTTTGTCGACTTGAACTACAATTGTTATTATAATGCTTAAACACTTATGCTCCCCATTTTTTAGTTATCTCTAAGTCCAAGAACCACACTTAAAAGTTACCGAAGAGACTTCCCGCAAGCTAAACCAATGCTTCAAATGAACCGGTTTTTATCCAGATTCATCTATGGACTTATTAGTCTATTTAAAAAACTAGTCAATAGTTAATATGATAGTTTGCATCCTCTGGAGGCTATGGGTAACTGCCGACTAATTCTAAGCCTCATATGTCCAAAGACAATGCTTTAGAAATAGATTTGAGTGGTACCATTGATACATGTATTGCATTCACAAATCGTTGGTAGGTATCGTATGACTAATTATTTAGTATCAGCCATGATAGGAAGCCAATAATACTCGATCAACAAACTTTTTGTTGTCAAGACTTTTAAAGTCAAAATAAGCTGACCCATTTACATCATGTAATTTAGAAAACACCATTTATGATTTATTAGTTCCAAAGCATCGCAAAAATGGTTGGCTTAAAGATTTTTTTAAAGTATGTCTCCACATACCGCGAAATCATGTACATTGAATCTTAGCCACTTTTTATCGACCAACAAAATCTTTCAGATTAGAAATACTTTAAACTTGTGTCTCCAATATTTCTCCAAGTCTGTCGAAATTTGGAACGCTTCCGTTGTGTTTAACTTCTGTTCGGAAACAGGTGTTATCAATAGTTACTCTTAATCAAATATCCATGAGTTTTAATGTTTATAAAGAGATAGAATTTTACATAAAAAACTAGTTGGATATTAAAATGTGAAACGACTCTTTATATAATAACATAATTTTGGATACGAATTAAAATGGGTTTTGAAGTTTTGTTGGATTTTTTGTTTTTTTTAATTAGATTTAGTTGCATGAATTTAGTATCAATGAAATGGTGATATTATATGATTAATTTAATAGATTCAATGACATATTTTTATAGAATTTAATAACCAATAATAATAATAATATAATAATGTCAATTTTTATTTTTTAATTTATAAGCTATGTTTATAACGGAAACGAAGTTAAAAGATAAAGCTTCGCTTTCTAGAGACGAAAGTAATATATGTATATATTTTATACATAGTGTATATTATTTTTAGAGACGAAGTAAAATTTTATCAAAGATTAACAAAAGGAAAAGATGCATCTAATAAAGAAGAAGATGAGACAAAGGTCCTAAAACAATCGTTAGACAAATGTCATAAAGAAGCGGTTAGACGAAGGTCACCAAGAAGTGTTAGATGCATGTTATATAAAAATAGTTAGACAAAGTTACCAAGATGTAGTTAGATAAGGGTCACAAAGAAAATAAGACGAGGGTTATATGTAAAAAGTTAGATGGAGGTCATGAAGAAGATGTTGGGCGAGGGTGATAAAGAAGATAAGACGAAGGTAAGAAAATAAAAAATCCATTCGAGCGGGTACAACTAATTAACACGTGGCAATATCTAATAGATTATCGAGATTGTTTGTTAGGCCATTATGACACGTGTAGTACAAAAGTTGGTAGAAATAATAATATAAATAGTATAAATAAGGACTTAAGTCTCCATTTGGAGCATGACACTTCGATATACAAAACATTTGTTACTATGATAATTATTTTGTTCTCGATTATTCTTGATTACTTTGGATTTACATTTGAGAAGGATATCCCATATAAAAAATGGTATACTTTTGTGTATATTTATATTTTATATTTTATTTTTTAGTTTAAAACCCAAAAGGTTTTGTTACTGGCAGAGAAATGTTGTTTTACTAATGAAAAAACATTTTTTTTCAGTTGCAAAAACATTGTTTTTTATTGTGAAACTAAGCTTTACACTTGCGAGAATAGATGTTAATTACTTGCGAAAGTAAGGTGTTTTAACTTGTGAAAAATTTATTTTTTTCACTTATAAAAATTAATTTTAATTGCTTGTAAAAATTAACATTTTTATTAGATACCTTATACAAGTCTCTTTTTAGTAAATTTTGTTGTTGTCGGGGCTGAATATGAGGATGATTGCCTATGGTTATTTGAATTACTAAATCCTCATTTACTTGATCGTAAAATCACATTTATGTATGGTTATTATATAGGTATGGTTACTGATGTTTCAATAGTTTTCTCTTATTAGGAACTCAAAACATGATTTGAGAAATATGCCTTATAATTTTATGATGAAGATAGTTCAGAAATTGAAATAGCGTATCTATGCGCCTAATGAGAATTTAGTCAATAAATATATAAATAAGAATTTCACGAAGAAAATGGTCATAAAGTTGTGATTTTTATGGAAAACTGGTCTACTGAAAAATATTCATGCACATATTTTAGAGATAAAAAATATGATTTTATTTCACCGGGGTGTTGCATAGTCATTTAATCATCAAAGAAAAGAATGTTGTATTCTTCATATTTTGGATTTACTTGACAAAATTATAATTTTTTGATGACTCAAATTTCAAAGTGATACTCAAATCGTTTAAATTAGAATAATGAGTTGTGTCCTCATATTGACAAGAATCTTAAGTCTGATACTAAAGTATGGCGTTGATAAATTCTCTAGTCATCTTCCCAAGTATTTTATGAAGTTCAGTGTGAACCAATTATGACTTGTTGATCTTTTAAATTACAAGTATTCTTGTGTTATGTGAAAAATTCAATGTTTTCTTTAGTTGCATGCATATTGTACTTAGTATTCTCGAAAATCCTTCAACATATGCGGATCAATACTATTACTCAAATTCTTATAAGGAAACTTATTCAAAAAACAAACTAGTTTTAAGGCTAAAAACTATGGATAGTCCTAAATGCTTATCGCGGTTTAGTGTCCCGTTTTCACTTTTGTAACAAACTGATCTCCAATCTTCCCAAAAAATGATATAAAATAGCCATTCATGACATCATCAACCTTCTAATCTTGTTATATCATTTGACCCTCCACTTCACCTTCCACGTAGGACGTTGATGTAGATGCGGCAAGTAATTATATATTCATCATTAACATTTTATCTCTACTATTTACTTAATATTTAACCCACTAACCGACCCAGCTCACATATAAGTCGGCCCATATGACAGTCCTAACCCATTAATATTAAAATACCCAAATTCATAACCAAATTAGAATGACTAATTGAATTTGGGTATTTTAATTGGAACGGGTTGGTTTTGTCATATGGTGCGAGTTATATGTAGGCTTGGTTGTGTAATGGGTTAAATAGTAAGTAAATAGTAAAAATGGAATGTTAATTGTGAATATTTAATTACTTACCGTGTCCATATCAACATTTTACATGAAAGATGACATAGATGATCAAATGGTATAAGAGGATTCAAAGAGTTGACGACGTCACGAATGACTAGTTTGTATAATTTTTTAAAACATTGGGGACCATTTGTTACAAAAGTAAACGTGATGAACTAAGGTGCGATAATTTATAAACGTAGGGGACTAGCCATGGTTTTTAGCGGGTAAAAAACACCAGAGGTCCTCCTCTATTTATAAACGTTTTAAAAAGCCCAATTTTTAACAAACGCTCCATATTAAATCATATTAATGACCAACTATAATAATGTCCTAATCATAAAATATGAAACCTAATACCTAGGAAATCTATATTAATATGAAATCTAATTGAAATAAAATACCAATTTAATAAGAAATCTAATTAAAATGAAATCCAATTAATATAGGAAGACCAAAATAAGATACCAAACTAAATAAGAATATTCCAACAAATAAAAGTCTCCATTTTTATCAAGAAGTTAAGTCCAAACTGCATCAGATCAAACACAACATTTCAGTGGCATCGACAAGTTGCTTAAGAGCATTTCGTTTCGGACCATTCTGTTCTGGACTAGTCTGCTTCAGAGCATTTAGGTTATATTCGGCTTACTTTGGTCAAGCATATATGATTTGGTCTAGATTGCTTTGACTATGCTCAACTCTTAGATTCTAGTAAACTCTTCTACACCCAAGTCAGGTTGAGCATCGAGTCATATAAAGAATTAGCACTTCCAACTAGATTGTTTCGATCATATTTCTCTAGCTTAAAACTTAGTTCCATGCATTCACACTTACTTCTAGTGTTAACAATTAGTTCTTGCTTCAGCCCTTAGTTTTAGTTTTAAGTACTTAGTTCTAGCTCTAACATCCATCTTCAACTCTAAGTTGCAGCCTTTCACACCAAGTTACATCTTCCACACCAAGTTACAAACTTTGAAACCAAGAAAGCCTTTGAAAATAATTTTACCTCCATAATTTTGAGCGTATACTTAACAAGTCTCCAACTAGGCTCAAGTGACACCGTTACCTGTTACCCTGATGCTCTAACTACTCACCGGTGAGAAACTGTCCACCTACACGCTTGAAACGATCAATTCTCATGCAGTCAATGAACTCTATCAAGGTAATCATCCCTAATAGACCAATGTCCTGACATTCTACATCTAAAAAGATGGTAGTAGGATCCGTCCGACATAACTTATGATCAGACCAAGCAAATCTTGACAGTTGCTCCACCGTTTGAATATCTGAAACCTTTGACTAATCATACTTTAGATCAAGAGACAAACCTATCAATGATTGAACTTCTTTTGAAAATTTTGAAACTGAACCCAGCTTGAAAAAAACTTTAGTAGATCATCATCATCTTCACCTTATGATCAAACGTCATCTCAATCTTAGCTCCACCTTCGACACCTACTACATCTCCATGACGACCAGTAGTCTAAAGGATTTTATTGATGGTGATAATTGTCTGAGTTAATCATTTACTTAACCTCTTGTTATGTCGAGTTGTCAGAAGCAGAGCCCTTACTTTAAGTAATCTGTGGCTCGTCTTCTCATATATTTCCTGCCTCAGACTACTCTTCAAGATTCTGCTCTTATGCATACTAAACTAAGGACAATAGATAGCGAATTCTTGGTGCAGTAGGATTCAACCTCTTCAAGTGCTTTTCATATTGGAGCTCTACCATTTTCACCAAGACCTCAACAGTCTTCAGTCAAATTTTATCATACTCGTTGCAAACACTAGAAGCCACTTCTACCACTGACCCATCCATGACTAAAACACCATTAATCCGACTAGCCTCTATGACAACATGTGAGTCTTACAAGATCCTATGTTTGTCATCTCATCATTTATACTCAAACCCTTCTTCATCTGACACACTTATCAGACATAAAGTTATGTTTAAGTTTACATATATAACTCACATTTGTTAAAGTATTTTCTAGTCCAGTAGACAACTTAAATTTAATACTCGTTGTTCTCTTCACAATACAACACACATTATTCCCCAACATGACCTTACAAACTTCAAACATTTCTAGATTTTCAAACCAATCCTTATTGGAAGTCATATATAATGAAGATCTGGAATAGAGAAGCCACTTGTTATTCTGCCTGCAATAAGTAACCACTAACATATTCATATTCATCCAAGACGATCCCATCATCTTCACTTGCATCATTCTAATAACTATTTGCATTCCTCTCCTCGCGTCAGTTCCTATAAATATGGACTTTAATTTGGTAGCACTAACATTTCATTTTACAACCAACAAGTTTCTTGATTGAATATCTCTATCTAGGTTTTTAACTCACACTCAGCCCGACACCTTCGAAGTTACCTATTAGAATCGTATCCTGATGAAAGAAATTCGAGTTTAAGGGACTTTTCATTTCGTCCATTATGATTGACTCTTTTCAACAGATCATGGTGTAAAAAATTACTCATACACTTCCGGATGAGCTGTATTCAAATCAAGAATGATTTTATTGAAATCGTCCAAATGTCTTCATATTTCCCTACAACCATCCATCTGCAACGCGTAAAGTTGCTTCTTCAGGAATAACTTATTCGCCAAAGATATATTCATGTAAATAGCTAACATCGTATTCCATATCATTATGGGCGAATAATTTTCAAACACCTCTCGGAACATCTGGTCCCCTACGCTCAAGAGCAACACATTATGGGCATTGGACATCGCTTCAACATCAATCTTCTTTGTACCCTTCTCTTTAATGGCACCAGATATTCTCATATGTACAACGAATGCTTTAACCTTAATTCACCATGGATTAAAGTATTCATCTAATTTAAACTTCTAAATGTTAAACTTCATAGAATACATCATTCTAAAAGCACTTGACTTTACTCCAAGATATCCGATCCTTGTCCTTCTACTTAGTGTTCATTACCAACAACGAATATTGATTTCAGATCTCCAAGGTCACCGTACAACTTGTAAAAAAATATAAAAAATAATTAAGCAAGATTTGATCCAGCCATACCAAGACTTGCTAGGATGAATCCTAGCCACTCAGAAAATTGATAATATAAAAGACCATAAATTAAAAAATCGCACAATAAGAGTTTTAACTTGTTTTGGATCGTGAAGAAATCCTACATCGACGTGTAACAGACACAATATATTTATAGGAGGTTACAAAAGGGCTTTCAAACACTAAACACTCAATCACTATTTACGAAACTCTCTTATTGGTTTACAAAGAATTTGTAATCTCATAATGCATATTGAAGTGTTTATCTTCTAACTCACTCTACTCTCTACAAATAGACTCGTTGATCTCCTATTTACCGTCACTCGTCAATTGTCTCGTCTCGCCACGCTTTAACCACAAGCTATGCTTCCTCTATATATAGACTTAGAGAAAACCATAATCCTTAAAAAATGATGCTGATTAAATCACATTAATCAATTGTTGTACGAAAGTTCTAATAATAAAATAGGAAACCTAATAAATAAGTAATCCAAATTAAATTGAAATTTAATTAATATAGATTTGATTACTATGAAGTCAAATTAATATAGGAATACCAAAATTTTAAACCAAATTAAATATGAAACTTCTAGCGAATAGAAGCCTAGTTTGATCAAGAACTTAAGTCCAATTCCATCAGATCAAATACATTGTTTCAGTGACATCGGCAAACTAGTTATGACCAGTCAGCTTCAGTCCAGTTTGTTTCGGTTCATCATATATGCTTGAGTACAACTTGTTTTGATTGTGCCCAATCCTTACATTCCAGTAGACTCCTTCTACACCTAAAACCGGTTGAGCATCCTGTCACATAGAGAGTCGGTTGTTCCAACTGAAGTGCTCCGATCATATTTCTCAGCTACAACACTTACTTCCAGTCATCAATACATAATTCAAGTAGTAGCATTCAATTCCAATTCAGCTCTTAATTATATTCTTCGACATATAGTCTCAGCATCAATACATAGTTCAAGTATTAGCATTTTATTCCAATTTAGCTCTTAGTTATAGTCTTCGACATTTAGTCTTAGCTTCAGCATCTCACTTCAACTCTAAGTTACAGCTTACGACATTAAATTACAACTTTCACACCAAATTATATCTTTTAACACAAGTCTTTGGCACCGAATACAAATTTCGACATTGATGTACTTAACTTTTGTCTAATTAAGAGTAAAGTCACGTAAGTATATATGGATCATTTCATATCAAATTTTAATGTTTATTAGCAGACAAACTTATCAATAATATTAACAACTATTACAAAATAGTGTTTCTTTTATCGTTATTAGGAGATAACTTATTTTGGCAGTGTTAATATAGGTTTATACAGAATGTCAAGTGTTACGACAATCATCTATTAAAACTTGTCTAACAAAATTTAGTTTGAATTATATAAATAAGTAATTTATTAGAAAAACTTACATCTCTATGACATACATTAAACGCCTCATGTAGCGCGTAATAAGGATAGAGACTCGGAACATCGGAAAATATTGGTGCAAACTCTGGATCGACCTCAAGCGTTATGCAAAGACGAAGCTGCACCACTGTTGTCCGCCGCAGTCCGACCAACGTCATGACTGGTATTGTCCTTTGGACCACCACGACGCATGCTTCGTTTCGTGCGGCTAGCTGACGAGAGTTCCTCGGTAGGGACAAACTCCGTAAGAACCGATGTATAAAAAGTTGTATTGTGACAATAAAGATTCCTAACAGTTTTTTTACGAGCATCCTAAAAAAAATATAAATAATCTCAAGTCCTATAATATGTAATCCATATTAAAAACAACCATTTTTACTTTAACTTAATATATTTTTACATAGAATACTCCTTATAAAACTTCTGACCCTCTTTAATTATTAAAAAAAAATACTTGACACATGTTTTATGAAATGGTTGGTCAATTACGGGAACTTAGGCAAAATTAGATAAAAATAACAGGAAATTAGGCAGAATTAGACAAAGATAAACATCAATTTTTTATGTTGTTTGGACCCTCAAAACAGTGTATATAAACATATTGAAACCTTATTAATTGTGTTTGGTTTGGATTAATATTTAAGTTTTACCATGTAGTTTGTTAACGTTATCTTTTTACGATATTAAAATAATGTCGTGCTTTCGTGTCCATGTAGCCTTGTTTACCATGTAGTTTTGTTAAACGTAACTTTTGTAAGGAAGATGATTATGGTTTATTATAGTATAAAAAATAAATATAAATATAATATAGAGCAAGTTATCGTCAACAATTCTGTTACATTATTTTTGAAGTATTTTTTTAAAAGTTTATTTAAAGCAATTGGATATATAAAATCTCCTAATAATACGCATAAACCCATAAATCGTGTAAAACTTTAACAATGAATTATTTTTAAAATTTAAAACTTTGTATTTTTTAAAATTTTAACTTTAAAATGTTTTTAAAAAACATAATTTTTTTATTTTTGAAAGACGAATAAAACGAAATCCATGAACGATACTGATAAAAAAAATATTTTTTCAAACTAATTCTGCACCCTGTTGACATGTAAGTTCGCTCCATTTATACAGTCCAATTTTTTATTTTAAAACAAATTATTTCAACATACCACTAAACATATTTGAGCAACTACAAAAAAATTAGTTGTTTCGGACCCAATTAACATATATTTTCACAAAAATAAGTTGTATTTTATTTTTTCACAAAATCAAACTTATTTGACAACCAAAAGTCATATTTACACAACCATTTTCTTATTATAATGGCTACATGTTTGCACCAAATTGTGAAACTAGAATTCAAAGTTATTTTTCCGCGGTCAAAGTCCTATTTACGCAACTTTTTTATTCTTAATTTTGCAACCCGATTACTCATATTGTCACAAACAAATGTAGTTAAAGAAATCAACACGAAAATATACATATTCTAGCAAGTATATAAAAAGATAGTTGTTTGACACACAATTAATACTTATTTTAAAAAAACAACTTGTGTTTTGTTTTTCACATAATTAGACTTATTTCACAACCAAAATTCCTATTAACGCAACCATTTTCTTCTTATTTTCGCAATGTATTTGCACCTAATTAAGCATTTAGAACAAATTCATTTTTACCATAATTACATGTAATTGCGCGCCCAATTAGATGTAATTTCTTGCTTTTAACATCAACTTTTTTTTTATAAAAAACAAGTTTTTTTCTGAAGCTTTGAATAGTTTTTAGTCTGAAATTTCCAATATATATAATTTCAAAATTTATATGGAAAGTTTTTTCATTTTTAAAGAATTATTTCTCTAACTGAGATTTCAATCTACTAATCAATTTCTCATATTTTCTAAACATACGATCCTCACCTATCTCACCGTTACTTCTCGTTCTCTCTAGTACTTCCAACACTTATTGCACTCCTCACAAAGCTTTCGGTTATTATTCTTAAACACATCAAACATTTCGACAATCTAATATAAATAACTTTTCGGCGCGTTTCATCACCCTAGTAATTTTATTTTACATAATATACCATTAGGAAAAAATACATCACAAAATTGGCACGTGGGAAATTGAGGTCCAAGTAAGACGAGTTCTTCAAAATCTTCTGCAACTACTTTCGCACCTCATACTAGTTTCCTTGAAGAAAAATATATACATGTGCCACTTTTCTAAGTTTAGAGCCAACCATTGTTTACGGTCACATGATGTACAAAATATAGATTAAAAACACTAGTCGGACATCATGAGAGTGTCTCATTTGGCTGAGATAATGATGATTTACAATCTGGTGACTGATATTTTCTTGATATATAAACATGCTCTGTGTTCTATCATTTATCACCCTAAAATCCTAACAAATCTGAAGAAGGTGATGATGACACCTCTTTCATGCTAAGAAATTGTTAAGGATATATTTCCAGGCTTCACCATATTCTTTATCTCTCTCAGCATTCATAGGAAACAATTTCTAAAGTAAAATTCTGATTGTGAGTCATCTAACAGTTCTTAAAAGCATCGATCTTGATGTTATCATTCTTGATCTGTTGAGAAGAGTAAGATACCTTCTTCTCGTAATCGGAGAGAGCAAAGCAAAGGATCGCGCACATATGAGCCTCACCCAGTGTGACAAGAGAAAACTAACAATTTTCATCATCACAAACCCACCATGCGGATTAGTGGAGAAATCAAAACTATCATCTGGCTCCTTATGTGAACATCCAATTCACCAGTTTCCTCTAATAGACCCACCAACAGGAAAGATAATCATTTAGACTGCAGGTCCCATACCTATTTCGTTGTTAAAATCTGTCAGCATGCAACTCAAATGAACTATATTTTTTTCCCACAACCCAGACTTGGCTTAGCCATCCACGAAGAAAACACCGGGGAGGGCCCTCACGAAGAGAAAGACGATCCCAATAAGAAGAAGAAGACAAGTGAGGCTGAGCCATCTTCAAAGGCTCAATCTTAAACTATGAATTATCCTTTCACTTTTCATGTTACCTGAACTAAAGTCCTTGGAAGGCCAAGGCATTTTTGTTATTGTGTCAGGCATTTGACCGGATAGATCTTTTGTTTTGTTTGACAATTGAAAAGTCCTTGGAAGGCCAAGGCATTAAGGTTATTTTAATGAATATCTTTGTTTTGCACAACTCTTGCATTCTTCCATAGTTTGTTTCAATTTTGGTGGCTAGTGTTTAAATAGCCCTTAGTTATTCCATAAATATTCTAAAGCGAGAGTGTTTAAACTTCTCCGATGACAAATGTTTAAGTAGTCATCTTCAATTCAATCCGGATGGTGTGACAAAAAACAAAGTAAGAACACTTCGATTTTTTTTTTAAGAAGGCATCAAGTTTTATAAAAATCCCGGACACCTCATTAAAACCTCCCCGGGCCACCAGGGTAGGAAAGAGTATGCCCCCAAATATTTACATAGATTTTTAAACAAGTAAATATTTACATTGTTCCTACTCTAAGTACATCCGGAGATGTTCAATATTCCAAGGGTGATTCAAAACCCTTCCATCTTTTTCTTCTAGCCAGTATGTTCCAGGTTTGAGCCTTTCAATGACCATATAAGGTCCTTCCCAAGTCGGGGCTAGTTTGCCGAGCTGCTTCTCTTTGGTGTGTAAGAAGACCTGCTTCTCATCAAACTGCTTCTCATCAAACCCTGATAGTGTGCAGCTCTAAAGTGAGCCTTAACTCGTCTTTCTTCTATTAGGTCAAGCTGACCCCTGATTGCCACTTCGTTAGCTTGTTCGGAGAAATTATGAACTCGAAAAAAAGGGAGATTTGCCTCTATGGGAGCTATGACATCCATCCCATAGACTAAGGCAAAGGGTGACTCTTGTGTTGCAGCCCTAGGAGTAGTCCGGTAGGCCCATAAAACTTCTTGTAAATAGCTAGGCCATTTCCCAACAACCCCTTCCAATTTTTTCTTTAAACCGGACAGTATAGTTCTGTTAGCCACTCTAACCTAACCATTTTCTAGTGGGTGAAAAGGTGAAGAGAAACAATGTTGTATACCCCTTGAGGCACAGAAACTCTCCATTTCCCTGTTATCGAACTGTGGCCCATTGTCCGTCGTTATCTTTTGTGGAACACCAAATCTGCAACAGATGTTGGATAAAATGAATTTTATGACAGCTCTCGATGTTGTTCCTGCCAGCGGGGCTGCTTTAATCCACTTCGAAAAATAATCTATAGCAAGAATTATAGTTCTGCGTCCTCCGGACGCCATAGGAAGAGGTCCCACCAAATCCAATCCCCATCGAGCAAAAGATATAGGCTCAGAAATTGACTCTAAAGGGATGGCTGGGACATGAATTTCATTACTATATCTCTGGCACGGATCACACCTTCTTACCATCTCCTTAGCATCTTGCATTATAGAGGGCCAATAATAGCCAGCCAGTAAAACTCTCCTTGTTAGAGCCCTGAATCCACAGTGAGCTGATCCCTCACCATCATGCAATTCGGAGAGGACTGCTTGAGACTCATCATCTCCCAAATATTGCAAAAGAGGTTTACTGTAAGATTTTTTATACGGAACGTCCCTTAGTATGATAAAACCACGAGATTTGTGCTTCATTTTTCTTGCTAGTTATTTATCCGGAGGCAAGATGCCATCAGAGAGATACTGCAGGAGAGGGAATCTCCAATCTTGAGGCTGTTTAATCTGTACATAGAAAATTTCTTCCTCTTTGCTCACATTGAGTTAAATGGAAGGGCACTCCAGCACATGGATCCAAGGATATGACTCAGTGTATGCTTTTGAACTTAAGTGCCTCATTTTTAAGAAGAAGTAATTACTTCACTCGTTGCTTCTTTTTGGCCTCAGATTGACCTTGCGCATGGTGGATTAGAAGCTGGGAATCGCTCATCAGCTTGACCCTTTTGGCCCCACAAATATAAGCTAACTTTAAACGAGCTATAGTTGCTTTATATTCCGACTCATTGTTGGAAGCCCTAAAAGCAAAACATATAGCCTGGTACATTTTGTCACCATATGGAGAAGTCAAGCACACCCCTACTGACTTAGAGTGAAATGCAAGAGAAGCCAAAAGGGATAAAAAACCCTAATTTTAATAAATAAAAATAACTCCCAGAACAGTGTATAGAAGATAGGTTTATATAAGGGTTCAAGCGAAACCCTAAAACTAAAAATATGAAAATTACAAAAAAAGCCTAAAGTATTAAAATTGCAAAACAAGAGGATAGATGAGCCCGAATGCCCAAAAAATCCCATAGTTCACGACAAAATCTCGTGACTTGCGTTCGTGACGTCGTTTCCTTTGAAACAAGGTGTTGTGGGTCAAAATCTGACACCGGAGCTCCAAACTGTCAATTCACCAAACTGTCTGCATCAATCCCACCGGGGTAGAGAAGATTCGCCCTCGAATCAGAACCGGTCTCCCCATCAGAAGAGTCACATGCATAAGGAATCAGATGCTTAACATTAAAGACATCAGTCGTGCGGACATGGCTAGGCAAACGTAGTCGATAAGCATTCCGATTGATCCGCTCCACAATCTCTACTGGACCAATCTTCCGGGCGGCCAGTTTGTTGTATTCACTAGCAGGGTAACGATTCTTTGTTAAAACTGCCCACACATAGTCACCAACTTCGAACTGAACAGGACGACGATGAGAATCTTCCTGAGACTTATACTTGGCGGTGCTCAAGACCAACTGATCATGAGTCTGCTGGTGGGTTTGGCGAATCTGTGAGACAAGTTCCTCAGCAGTTGTATGAAGACGAATCTTGCTAGGCAGTGCTAACAAGTCTACTGGACCCCGAGGCACAATACCATACATCACCTGAAAAGGACAAAAACCCGTGGATCTGTTAAGGGCATGGTTGTGGGCGAACTCCGCCTGCGGTAAGCGTTGATCCCAAGCCTTCGGATGATCTCCCACCAGACTGCGCAACAGGTTACCAAGGGATCGGTTAACCACCTCTGTCTGACCATCCGTCTGGGGGTGGTAAGCACTACTGAAGTTGAGCTGTGTATTCACCATATGCCATAAGCTGCGCCAAAAATGACTCACAAACCGGGTGTCACGGTCAGAAACAATAGTACTGGGAAGGCCATGAATACGATAAATCTCTCGAAAGAAAAGCTGCGCGACACACACTGCATCAGATGTTTTTCTACAGGGGATGAAGTGTACCATCTTAGAAAAACGATCAACCACCACAAAAATAGATTCGAATCCACGCTGAGTCCGGGGTAAACCAAGAACAAAATCCATACTGATGTCGGTCCAGGGCTGAGCAGGAATCGGCAGGGGCAAACAAAGACCTACATTTGTGGATGTTCCCTTGGCCAACTGACAAATTCAACAACGGGCGACAAAACGACCAACTTCCTTCCGCATCGAAGGCCAAAAATAGGATGAGGACATTAACTGGTATGTTCGATCACGGCCCACATGACCTTCATTATGCAGCTCCTTGATCAGGTGAGGACGCAAACTACAGTCATGGATACACAGTTGTACACCACGAAAGAGAAAGCCATCCTCCAATAAAAAATCAGAATGTTCGCCATGCTGAATCAGGTCAATAACCCGAGAGAAGAATGAGTCAGTAACATAAAGGTCAACAAAAGAATCAAAGCTAGGAACCTGAACGCGCATCTCAGTCAACAGAGTGTGACGTCGGCTCAAAGCATCAGCAACCCGATTCGTAATACCGGCCTTGTGCTTGATGACAAAAGTGAACTGCTGCAAGTAAGCTATCCAAGAAGCATGTCTATGAGATAATTTGTCTTGACTACCAAGATACTTCAAAGAATCATGATCAGTATATAACACAAATTTGTGCTGAAACAAGTAATGACGCCAATGCTTGATAGCCTGAACTATCGCATAAAATTCAATATCATAAGTACTAAATCGCAGCTTGGCATTTGCCAATTTCTCACTGAAGAAAGCCACAGGACGCCCTGACTGGGAGAGAACTGCCCCAATACCAAATTTAGACGCATCACAATGAAGCTCGAATGGCTGGGAAAAGTCGGGTAGCACCAGAATAGGCGCTGTGGTGAGACACCGTTTAACTTCTACAAATGCTGCATCAGCATCTTCGGACCAACCAAATTTTGTGCCCTTCATGCAATCCGTAATCGGGGCCATAATACTGCTGAAATGGGGAATAAAACACCGATAAAACGATGCTAAACCATGAAAACTACGAACCTCAGTGATGGAAGTAGGTCGAGGCCACTAGTCCACAGCAGCAACTTTGCTCGGATCAGCTCGTAACCCTTCAAAAGAGATAATATAACCCAAAAATTGGACAGCTGGGGACATAAACGAACATTTGGCAATAGCAGCATAAAACTTGTCTCGACGCAACACCAATAACACCTCACGTAAATGGGATAGATGCACAGAATGGTTAGAACTATAGATCAGAATATCATCGATGAAAGGCCTCAATGCCTGATTCATGATACGCATGAACGTGCTAGGCGCGTTGGAGAGACCAAACGGCATCATCATCCACTCAAACAAACCCTCACGCGTCTTAAACGCCGTCTTCCACTCATCACCAGGACGAATCCGAATCTGATGGTATCCACTCTTCAAATCAAGTTTGCTGAACACAGAAGCACCACCCAACTAGTCTAACAGATCATCCAGGCGAGGTATAGGAAACCTGTAGCGAACAGTGATCTTGTTGATAGCTCGGCTGTCCACACACATACGCCAAGAACCATCCTTCTTCGGTATCAGTAATGCCGGGACTGCACAAGGGCTGAGACTTTCCCGAATATGTCCCTTATCCAACAAATCCTCCACCTGTCGTCGTAATTCTTCATGCTCCTTCGGGCTCATTCGATAGTGGGGCCGATTTGGGAGAGCAGCACCAGGGACCAGGTCGATCAGATGTTGAATATCCCTCAGAGGAGGTAACTCGGGTGGCAAATCCGCCGGAAACACATCTGCAAACTCCTGCAAAAGATACTGAATGACATGGCTATGGTCCTCATGGGAATTAGGCACAACAGGATCACAGAACAATAGGTAAACCACACCAGCCTCTTCCATGGCTGTCTGAAAAGAAGCACAGGACAGCAAAGTCGATGTGGAAGGAGTAGAGTTAATGCTTAGGGGTCGAGGCTTTGCTGGCATAAGAACAATCTTTTTTCCCCGAAAGAGGAATGAGTAGGTATTTGCACGCCCATCATGCATAACGGACAGATCATACTGCCAAGGATGGCCAAGCAGTAGATGACAAGCACCCATAGGTACAATATCATAAAATACTTCATCCTGGTATGTTTACCCCACAGAAAAAGAAACAAGCACGCACTTAGATACAGTGATATCAGTACCTTTACTTAGCCAGGCGAGCTTGTAAGGCTTGGGGTGCGATTCTGCCTTCAATCCGAGCTTCGAAAGCGCTGTCTCGGAAACGATATTCTCGCAACTGCCAGCATCAATGATGAAGGTGCACACCTTCCCGCCGATCTTACAAGTCGACTAGAACACGTTACTCCACAGCCAGTCACTCTGCTCAGGAACGCGAGGAGACAGGAAAGTGCGACGCAACATCAGCAATGCTCCAACATCGCCAGGCACAATTTCTTCCGCCGCCTCAGGCAAGTCATCATCGTAGGTATCAAATTTCGGAGGACCATCAAGAACAATAGGATTCTGTTCAAACGCCTCCTTAGAGAAAAGACCCCTAGCACCCACAGCATTTGGACACTCTACCTGACGATGCCCTAATTCACCACAGGCATAGAACCGTAAATTGCTTGAAGAACGGCTTGGCGCACCGCACCCAGGAGGGATCTGATCAGGTGTTGGACGGGGAACTGGTTTGGACGCTGAAATCCCTGAAGGAGCACCGGTCCGTACGCCAGTCTGGTTCCGGCGAGCCGACTGCTTCTCTGCCTGGAGGGCACGCCGATGGGCTTCAGAAACAGAGGACGGGTCGAACATATTCAGCACATCTTGAAGCTGAAGGCGCAACCCACCAATATAGCGGGATACCCGATCATGCGGCGACTCGGTCACATCTGTGCGAGCCAGCAGCTGATAGAATTCTTCGGTATATTCATCCACAGATCTGGGTCCCTGACAAAGATTCTGAAGTCGCTGGTAGAGTTCCCGCTCGAAGTTGTAGGGAAGGAAAGCCTTGCGTATTTTTCTTTTGAATTTCTCCCAACTGCGGACTTTATCCATGCCTTCACGCGCGCGGTTCTGCTTCACCTGCTGCCACCAAGCCTGTGCCCTACTGCGTAGGTGGATGGTGACCAATGTGACCCTTCTCTCATCCGGAACTTCCTTGAAGTCCAGTACTTCCTCAATCTGGGATAACCAATCAATAAGTGTCTATACCTTAAGGCTACCATCAAAGTCCGAGATGTCTATCTTAAATCCAAGCTCCCAGCGTCGGCCGTGAGAAGTATTCTGTTCGAACCCCTCCCCAAAAGGGTTATCGATACCTTCAACCTCCGTGCCTTGTTGTCTGGCGTTAAGATCAGCCATCTAACGGGTTAGATCGGCTACCTAACGGTGTAGGTTAGCAACTTCACGATCATCTAAATCACTTATATCTCTAGTCACTACAGCGCCACCGCGACCGCTGGTTCTTCCTCGCACCATCTCGCAGGACTGCCTGTGTCTGATACCACTATGACTCAGAGTGAAACGCAAGAGAATCCAAAAGGGATAAAAACCCTAATTTTATTAAATAAAAACAACTCCCAGAATAGTGTATAGAAGATAGGTCTATATAAGGGTTCAAGAGAAACCCTAAAACTAAAAATATGAAAATTACAAAATTAGCCTAAAGTATTAAAATTGCAAAACAAGAGGATAGACGAGCCCGAATGTCCAAAAAAGCCCATAGCTCACGAGTAAAGTTCGTGACTTGCGTTCGTGATGTCGTTTCCTTCGAAACAAGGTGCTGTGGGTCAAAATCTGACACCGGAGCTCCAAACTGTCAATTCACCGAACTGTCTGCATCACCTGCACCACATCCCATAGTACTGGATCCACCATCTGTCCGGACGACCCAAACCTTTTTGTCTTTCATCTCAGTAGTCTGCTCTGTATCCCTATCAAAGTGGAATTCAACTAAAAAATCAGCTACAGCTTGGGCTTTGATTGATGTTCGAGGAGCAAAATCAATATCAAAATCTCCAATTTCCACTATCCATTTAGTCATTCTACTTGAAATGTCTGCCTTTTGAAGAACATTCTTTAAGGTAAAAGATGTCGGGACGATAATAGGATGAGCCTGAAAATAAGGCCTCATCTTCCTTGCAACAATTACCAAGGCTAATGCTAATTTTTTGAGCTTTAAATAGCGTTTTTCTGCATCTATCAAGCTCTTGCTGATGTAATTATCAACCTCTCTTACCAATATAGCACTGATAGCACAATTTGAAACTGCCAAGTATACGAAGAGTGTCTCTCCATCAACAGGTTTAAATAAAGTCTTGGGGGAGGATAGATGTTTCTTAATCTCATTGAAGGCCTCACCGCACTGTGAAGTCCAGTCGAATCCCTTTGCACCGTTTAAAGTTTGAAAAAATGGGCCACATCTGTCCGAAGACCTTGAGATGAATCGATTTGAAGCAGCCAACCTCCCAGTCAACCGTTGTACTTCTTTGACATTCCGAGGAGGCTCCATTTGGAATAAAGCATTAAGCTGGTCCGGATCGGGTTGTATCCCTTGCTCACTTATTATATAACCCAGGAATTTCCCGGACTGCACTCCGAACACACATTTTTCTGGATTTAGCTTTAAATTCACTTTTATTAAGTTAGCAAAAGTTTATTGGAGGTCTGCCAAGTGTAGTTGTTCATCCACACTTTTCACCATCATGTCATCAATGTATACTTCCATATTTCTCCCAATTTGATCAGCAAAGGCTTTGTTCACCAATCTCTGATAAGTAGCCCCATCATTTTTCAATCTGAATGGCATCACCTTGTAGCAATAAAGACCCGTGTCAGTGACAAATGTGGTATGTTCCTGATCCTTCGGATCTACTTGAATCTGATTGTACCCGGAGAAAGCATCCATAAAGGATAGTAGCTTATTTCCAGAAGTGGAATCTACCAGCTGATCAATCTGGGGGACTGAATATAAATCTTTTGGACAAGCCCTATTGAGATATGTGAAGTCAATGCACATACGCCACTTGCCATTTTTCCTTTTCACCAAGACCGGATTGGCATTTCACAAAGGATATTGAGACTCCTTTATATACCCCATTTTTGTGAGCCTGACAACTTCTTGAACAATAACATCAACCTTTTCCTTCGAAAAAGCCCTACTCTTTTGTACCACAGGTGCTATGTCTCTCCGGATGGATAGGTGATGTGATATAATACCGGCTAGAACCCCTGAAACATCAGCGTTGCACCAAGCAAAAACATGCTGATGGTCTTTCAGAAACTTTAACATCTTAATCTGCAGTTCGGATGGCATTTTGGACCCTATCTTAACATTTTTTTCCTTCTTCCAAAGAGTGTGTTTCAACTTCTTCAACCGGTATTAACACTCCAAGGGTCTCTCTGGGGTCATCAATTTCACCCTCACCCCCAGAAAGCCCCTCAAACTGCTATTCTTCCTTGATACGAACTGCCCCCAATGTTCGTGGAGCCAGTGTTGTAGCATAACATTCTCTTGCAATCTTTTGACTGCTCCAGACAACTCCCACTTGTCTTTGAACAACATATTTCAAACATTGGTGGACTGTTGAGGCCACTGCATGCATCCTAGAGAGCCAAGACCTCTCTAAAATTTCATTATAACAAGTGGGACAATCCACCACAATACAAATTATCCTAACCATCTTCTTAAAAGGGCCCTAACCCAATAAAACTTCCTCTTCGAACTCCCCGATCACATCTGCTGAGCTCCCAGTGAAGCCCACAATTGATGTGTCCGAACGCTGAATTACGGCTGGATTTTTCATCTTTTTGTAAGTGGTTAAGAAGAGGATATTGGCTAAACTTCCAATATCCACCAAGATTCGCCTTATGTCATTGCCCCCAATGGATGCTCCTATGACAACAGCATCTTCATGAGGGCCATCTATATCCCTTAAGTCATCTTCATCGAAAACAATGAAGGGAAATGGAATTTGTGATTGATAGGAGGTCATGCCTCCTTCTAGCTGGGTGGCTAAATTATGAACGTGCCTCTTCCTTGAAGAAGCAGTAGGAGCTGTCATAGTATCCCCTCCGAAAATTGTAAGTGACTCAAAAAACTTAATAAGCCCGGAGACCGTTTTACAACATTCCTCAATGGCACCCACTCTATTTCGAGTTGGATCAGGATCCAAGTATTCTGATTCTACATCAAATCTTTTGATTATAATTATAGCTCACTCCGGAGCAACATTGCTTAGACCAACCCGATGAGCATTATCAGGCCTATTTCCTCCTCTTCTCTTGACATATGCACCCATCTTTCCTCTTTCAATCAAGTTCTGAACTTCCTGTTTCAAGGCTATACAATCGTCAGTGGTATGGCCAGTATCATTATGGTACTGGCAGAAAGAGTTGTTACGATGTTCCCTAGGAGATTGCAGTGCGGCCGGCCTTCTATAGTGCACTTCTTCCTTTGTTTTATCATAAATGGTGGCCATACTTTCTTTTAATTCTACAAACCACTCCGGTTGAACCCAAGGCCCTCTCTTATTTCTAGATTGTTGACTCTGGGCAGGTGCAGCTGGCTGAGATTGAGCTTTAGCCCTGTTATGCCCCTGTCCGGTCTCCCTTGCCTTGTTCCCGGACTGATTTTGGTTGGGGTTTGGTGCAACTGGGGCAGACCTCACCTGCCTATGCACTCTAGTTTTCTTTGTTTCATCAACATTGATTTGCTTCCCGACTTGATTCAGCAAACCTCCCCAAGTCATGGCTCTCTTTCTGGTCACCGAATCAGCCAAATTTCCAGGGTTTAAGCTCTGTCTCAAGGATGCTATTGCTACTTGCTCGAAGCAATCAGCCAACCTATTTTTGGTGTTTACAAAATGACTTATGTATTATTTCAATGATTCGTTTGGTTCTTGGGCACACTGATTATTGTGTCCTCATTTCCCTTCAACTCTTTACTCCCAACAAACTGCCTTCGAAAGGCCACCCAAAAGGTATCAAAATTCTTGATAAAGCCTTGAGGTAGACTATTATACCACTTTAGAGCACTCCTCGTAAAGGATTGGGAGAATGCTATACAGGGTAACTTGTCGTCATCATCAAAATTCATCATAAAGTTTTTAAATTGCTCCAAGTGGTTGTCCGGATAAGTACTGCCATCGTACTTCTCCATTTTGGTACTATCGAACCTCTTAGGGAGGTTTTCAGACAGAATATTGGAGGACAATGGAGATTGTCTCCAATTCCAGCCACGACTGAACACAGTATCCTCATTGGGATTTGAAAAGATTCCTGGTTCATCGTGGAAGGCAAAAGGATCCATCAGCATCCGGTCTACATGCCTCCGGCTGTGAGATGATCCTTTGCCTATATTCTTCTTCAATTTCCCATGTCTATCCCTTTTTCTTGAATACTTTTTAATCAAATTTTTCTTCTTTTTGGATCGGCCTTCATCACTACTAGAGGATAAGGACTCTTCAAATCCATCCTCGTCCGAGGAGCTACCAGAAGATTCTGATTCTGAGTCAGAACTCTCCATTGGCTTAGACCGGTGAGACTTTTTGGAGCTAGCATGAGTCTTCTTGGTACTCACATGAGTCTTCGAAGGCTCATGCTCTCTAGGGTTGTCGGTATGATGAGCGACTGATGCTTTTGACTTCTCTTTCATGCCCATCTTAGCCTTATATGCCCTCAGAGCTTCTATCTCGCCCTTTAATCTATCACGCTCCTCGATGGTATATTCATCATTTTCACCCACCACTTCAAGCAAGGCTGGTGGTACTTCCGGGGCGTCCAGATTCATTCGGACTGATTTTTCCTGTTGGTTATGAATGCTTTGATTCATGCACCGTCGTGCTCCCACTGTGGTTGCCAATTTGGTGAGGTTTATTTTCATCCGAGGGTAAGTTTGTAATTTTTTTTTTGGAGTTTTGTGGAAGTTTGTAAGTATTTAATGTTTGAGTAGTGAGTAGAGGGAGAATTAAGCAGCCTGGTTGTATTTAATTTTCATTACTCTCATTTAATGTTGGTGGTTGGGTATTTATACCTTTACATCTGGGCCTTATGGGCTTTCGGGTCATGTTTAATGGACCCGGGTCAAGTTCAAGGACCCATGAGCTCATAGTAGGAGAGCATACAGCTTAGTCAAGAAGTCTTTAGGTTTTAAGTACTTTAGCTCTTGTTCGAACAGTCCAATGGGTGAGGTGTTCAAACCGCCCTGTCTGGTTAGGTAGTTCTTGTCCGAACTGTCCCTGTCCGTAATGGTAACAGAATCCGGACTCATCAATTGTACTTTATGATAATGTTTATCTTTTAGGCATTGAGATATTATGTTATGAAAATTATCTTTCGCATTAGATTAAGAAACTATATTTTAATTGAAAAAATTACACTATAATTGATGACATTATATAATTAAAAATACAAATACAAACAACAGAAATAAAGAGACAAATAGTAGCCCTTGTTGACATAGCAGACTTGTTTCATGGCGACGAATAGGTCCATCCATACTCAAAGCATTTGTCGAAAGGATATTTCTCATCATCGTTGTTTCTTTCAGGAGTTGGGTTATCTCTAACGTCGGTCTCTATCGCATCAGCTCTCTCTTGCATTTGCTCCAACACATGTTCCAGTATCCCTTGCGTAATAGTACTTTGAAATATCATACTAAATATATTGCGGGTTTTGCTTCGGACTTCATAAGGAAGTAACTCGATCGGTATTGCCACGGTTTTCAGATAAGTTAACCTATCGGAAACTTCTTCGCGTCCTCGTGGTCGGGGCATTACACATCTAAGGCACGATGCCTCCCTACCGTGGTTGAAGAACATTCTACATAAAACAGCATCGAAAAAGCCAAGATTCTTCTCTCACAGCATGTCTTTGACGGACTCAAAATCATTTAGGAGGTTCGCATCTTCGTGCACGTTCCAGCAAAAATCACCTATTTGTATTACTTTGTTGTTTAATGATACAGCTTGGTTCTACTACTTATAGAAGGATAGTTGGCGGAAACTCCCCAAAAAACTTAGCGCGATAGAATTATTGTTTTGTGGGTAAATAAGTTTTGGTGGGAAAGTTACTAAAATACTAGATCTATTGGTAAGATGAGGTCCCCCACCGGTTGAACGATTATCCACCAGCGGTTGGGTTATTGTCAACCGACGGGTAATAACTTCTTCGCCAGTTGGAAATTTTTCAATCGGCGGGTACAGTTACCTAAACCACAAAAGATGCAAACATTTTTTTAATGTTTTCAAACTAGTGTTTTTGAGTTTTTAATCTAACGGTTCAATAGTCACCCAGCGGGGCCAATATTCCCCCAGTGGTTGATTATTTTCCAACCGGCGGCTAAGATTTATAAAATCATTTTAAATGTATCGATCTAGTTATTGGTAAAGAATTATCAACCGACGATTGATAACATCCTCGTCGGTTGAGAATTATTAGACCATCGGTTTTTCATCCTCGGTGGATGTGGTAACTAGATCCGCCGGGGATGAAACCTGATAAGGAAAGATATTCCTCAAGGGCCTAAATACAATTGATAGGGACTAAAGTGATAAGTTTTGTAAATATAAGAGTTAAATTAGGCTTTAGGAGAAATATAAGGGTTGAACTACAATTATACCATTATGTAACCATTTCTCTAACTCACTCACTCAGTCTATTTAAAGAGGCTGAAGAAGTCAGTTAGGCCTATGAAATAATCAGAAGCACTTTTCACTACGTAAAATTCTCTGAGAGAAGACTTGTGTTCCTGATTTTATCAATTCAGCTTTAATTCTTACCAAATTGGCGCTAGAAGGAGGGGGCGAAGATACCTTGATCAACAGATCATAAATCGACGTCCGAGTTTTCGTTTTGCAAAGCTTTTCGTTCGAATTTTCATATTTTTGTTTAGTTTTTGCTGATTGAAGATGAATCCAGAGGAAGGTGACAATCCATCTGTTCGAAAAGCTATGGAAACACTGAAGTCCGATCTGCAAGAGGCAGGTAAATCGATTCCAACTCAATCAATCCAATTTGATTTTGAAGGAAAAATGAATGAGATGATAAGGAAGGTGGCAGAGCTTGACGAATTGGTAAAAAAGAAGGGAAATAATGATGGTGCTAGGCTTAGGTCTAAGATAGCAGGGGGCGATCAGAATGATCAATCGGATCAGTCGATGGACGAGGGCGATGATCGATATGAACAGCGTAAAACACGTTTTGAGCAAAAAAAAGAGTATAGTGGGATAAAGAGGAAAGAAAAGTTACAAAAGCGACTGTATGTGAACTCTAGTGATGAAGAGGATTTCGAAGATTCTGAGTCTGATGAAACACCGAAGTACGAACATTCTCGAGGCCATTCAAGAGGAGCAGAGCGTGAGCTCCGGCCAGCTAGGGTGTATAAGGAAGGAAGGAAAAAGAAAGAGAGGCGAGTATATTCACCTCGGAAATATTCGCCTCGGAGGTATTCGCCTCGAAAATATGAAGGTGAATCCAGCTTATATGCTACTGTGGGGATGAGAAATGAGGACCAGTATGTTCAGGGAGTCGACTGGAGGGACTCACCATTGATCAGGGAGATCAGATCTGTGCCGCTTCCGAGGCGGTTTGATATTTCCAAAGTTGATAAGTTTGATGGGACTCAAGATCCCGATGACCACATAGAACAATTTAAAAACTACATGACTAATTTCGAAGACGACGATAAATTGGTGTGTAGAGCTTTCTCTCAGACGTTTAAGGGAACTGCGCTGAAATGGTTCAACAAGATTCCTAAGGAGTCAATTGCAAAATTTAGAGGCTTCTATACCGCTTTCCGAAGATAGTTTGTGGGGAGCAAGGAAATGAGAGCTAATGGAGACACAATAATACAATGCAAGCAGGCTGTGGGAGAAAAGTTAAAGGATTACACTAAGAGGTTTGTGTCAACAAAGGCTGAATTAGATGATTGTGAAGAAAGTGTGGCTATGGCGGCGTTTAGGCAAGGACTGTTGCCTGGGGATTTAGCCGATGAGACTACGAGGCGCAGGGCGTTAACATTTGGAGCTCTTATGGCTCAGGTTGAGGATCAGATTAAGGTCGAAGAATCGACACGAGTTCGAGGAGGTGCTAGTACTATTCAGAAGGGGAATGGGCAATCTAGCACATCGAACAACAATCCCTCGCGTCCGAAGAGCAATCAAAATGTTTCTAACCGAGGAGCTTCGAACTCGTATCAAGGGGGATATAATCAACACAACTCTAATAATCAACAACAGTTTAGATCCAGATCGAATGTGTGGGTAAGGCCAGATTATTATGCGGATCTAACTGAAAGCGTGGCTTCGATATATGAAAAAACAAGGGGAACAATAAATTTTAGAAAGCCACCAACGATTAACAGGCCAAGAGAGGAGCGCAATAATAAGTTCTGCAGGTATCACGACGATGTCGGCCATGATACAAATGATTGCATTGCTATAAAGAAGGAGATGCAAATTTTGATCGAAAATGGAAAGTTGCTGGAATATGTCAGGAAGAATGCTAAGGCTGCAGCTCCGAAAGTTGGTAATCCTAATTCTAAGCAGGAAACTGCACTAATGATTTTAGATGTTGCAGGTGAGGGCGATGGTTTCGATGTGGCCTCGGAATATGTCGAACCAGACCCCAGTCGACTTTTGTTAATGTCAATAGATGAGCCGATGCGTCAGGGACGTGTTCGAGATTTGTGTGCCTTCTTCGAATCACTTACAATATTTGGGGGAGATTCGATGACCAACAACACTAATAATTCGAGGAAGAGGCATATAGTGAACTTAACACGACAAATTGAGGGAGGCGCATCGGCACACCTAAGTAACAGAAAGGATGTGCCCTTTATAATTTTCAATGGGGATGATTTGAGGGGGATTACTGGGCCACATGAAGATGCAGTGGTCATAGGAGCAGAAGTATGCGGGGTGGAAATTCGACGAGTGCTGATTGATACAGGGAGCTCTGCTAATGTGCTTTTCAAGTCAACATATGAGAGATTAACTGCTCCGCCTCGAATAGAAAGATCAGAAAGGACTATTATTGGGTTTACTGGCGCAACATCAAATGTAATAGGGGAGTTCGAGGGTGAAATTTCTTTGGGAAAGGGGCCTTTCAAGAAGAAAGTACAAGTACTTTTTGTGGTGGTGGATTGTCCATCAAGCTACAACGCTATTTTTGGGAGGTCGTGGTTGGCTAAAATGTACGCTGTAGTTTCTACAGTTCATCAATGTTTGAAGTATGTGATCGAGGACCGAGTCGGCGTAGTTCGAAGTGATCAAAAGGTAGCAAGAGAGTGTTATGCTGCTGCATTTAGACTACGGGGCAAAAGTTGAGATGATCCAATGGAGAATTAGCAGTTTGGGGGGTTGACTTGTGATGGAACAGATGAGGGAATTGATGATCCGAGGTCAACCCCGAGTTCTGTGGTGGCCAATGAAGAAATAGAGGAATATATTTTCAATAATGGCAGGGTACTTCGAATTGGGACCCTGTTATCTTTATCGATGCGAGAAAAGTTGCTGACTTTTTTGTCTGAAAATTTGGATGTATTTGCGTGGAGGTCCGAAGACGTAGTAGGGGTCCCAAGTGACATAATATGTCATAGCTTGGCGGTTGATCCGAAGGTCAAACCGATAATTCAAAAAAGAAGGGCCTTTTCATTGGAAAAATCTGAGGCAATAGTTGCCGAGGTGGATCGACTATACAAGATGGGACATATCAGGGAAGCCAATTATCCCAGGTGGACGGCCAATCCTGTGGTGGTAAAAAAGAAGAACGGAAAATGGCGAATGTGTGTGGACTTCACGGATTTGAATAGAGCCTGTCCAAAAGATCCTTTTCCAGTACCTCGAATCGACCAGTTAGTGGATTCAACCTCGGGAAATAAAATCTTGACATTTATGGATGCGTTTTCGGGCTATAATCAGATTCGAATGAATCCAAATGATGAAGAAAACACGACTTTTATCACTGACAGAGGATTGCACTGCTACAGAGTGATGCCGTTTGGATTGAAAAATGCTGGGTCAACATATCAGAGGCTGATGAATAAGGCGTTTGCTTCACAAATAGGGAGAAATATCGAGGTGTACATCGATGACATGCTTGTTAAAAGTAAAAGTGATGATGAACACATTGATGATTTAGAAGAGACGTTTTTGAATCTTAGAGCTATACAATTGAAATTGAACCCAGAAAAATGTACATTTGGAGTTCGATCTGGCAAATTTTTGGGGTACATGATTAGTGAAAGAGGAATCGAGGTGGATCCAGAACAATTGAAGGCCCTGATATCGATATCTTCACCTCGGAATATTAAAGAAGTGCAAATGTTAACGGGCAGGTTAGCAGCTTTGAACAGATTCATTTCTCGTTTTTCAGATAAGTGCTTGCCTTTTTTCCAGGTGCTACGAAGACCTAATAATTTTGAGTGGACTTCGGATTGTGAAGAAGCCTTTATAAAGATCAAAAATCTTTTGTCCTCTCCTGAAATATTATCAAAGCCTCGAAAAGGTGAGCAGTTATTTTTGTATATAGCAGTGTCGGATTATGCAGTAAGTGCAGTTCTGGTCAGTGAAGATACGAGAATTTCGAAGCCTGTCTACTATGTCAGTAAAAGTTTGGTTGATGCTGAGAAGCGCTATTTGAAGCTCGAAAAATTGGCACTGTGTATAGTAGTGGCAGCAAGAAAAATGTGTCCTTACTTCCAGGCACATACGATTGTGGTTCGAACTTCATATCCATTAAAAAACGTTTTGCAAAAGCCAGACATCTCAGGAAGGATGACCAAGTGGTCTGTGGAATTAGGAGATTTCGATGTGTTATTCTCTCCTCGAACAGCTATCAAAGCTCAAGCCTTAGCAGATTTTTTGGTGGAGTTTCACTCAAGCAGATCCGAAGAGAAAGATGGTGAAAAGGTGAACGAGAACCCGACGTGGACAATACGAACTGATGGAGGATCCAGTAATAAAGGGTCAAGTGCAGGAGTTGAATTGGTGGCACCAACAGGGGAATTTATGTTTCAAGCTATAAAATTTGGCTTTCATGCTTCAAATAACGAAGCTGAATATGAAGCTGTGCTAGCAGGATTACGGTTAGCAAAGATTTGTGGAGAAATATTTGTGCGCTTGGAAACAGATTCAAAGTTGGTAGTTAACCATGTTAAAGGAGTATCGGAAGCTAAAAAGGAACGTTTGGTTTTGTACTTACAAGAGCTTCGAGGAATGATGGCACAGTTTGAAAATGTCGAAGTGGAGCATATTCGAAGAGGTAGCAACACAATGGCTGATTCTTTGGCAACAATGGCTTACTCTGAAGAATATCCATGGATCATAACACAACCATCGCCTTCGATCATACCGAATTCTGAGCAGTGTGAAGTTGTTAATGAGGTAGTGAACGATCCGATGTGCGCTCGAGGAGATTGGAGGTTTGACTTGTTAAACTTTATTTCGAAGGGAATTTTACCTCTTGATAAACACTTGCTTAAGAAAATAAAGTACAAAGCTCTTGGCTATGTGGTATTGGATGGGGTACTGTACAAAAGATCTGCGTCGAAACCTTTGCTACGATGTTTAAGCAAACAAGAGTCTCAGGACATTTTATTCGAACTGCATGATGGGGATAGATCAGCTCATTGTGGATTCAAAGCCTTAACGCGTAGGGTATTGTTCGCAGGGTATTATTGGCCTACTATTTTGCAGGACGCCAAGTTGTTAGTTCGAAGTTGTGATACTTGTCAAAGATATGCAAATTTAATACATAAACCAGCAGTACCACTAATGACAATTTCCGAGGCAGTTCCTTTCGATAGGTGGGGGATCGATTTAGTAGGACCATTACCTATGGCTTCTGGTGGAAGACAGATGATTATTGTTGCGGTTGATTATTTTTCGAAGTGGGCAGAAGCAGAACCCTTAGCTGGGACAAAAGCTAAGGATGTAATCAAGTTTATTCAAAGTAACATTTGCTACCGTTTTGGAGTACCTCGAAAAATAACGACGGACAATGGTCCTCAATTTAATAACAAGGAAATGGACTCTTTTTGCTCTTCGAAAGGGATACAGCAATGCTTTTCCACTCCTTTTCACCCCCAGACAAATGGACAGGTGGAAGTTACAAATAGATCTATTTTGGATGGCTTGAAGAAAAATTTGGCAGGAGCAGCAAGGAAATGGCCAAATTATCTTCAAGAGGTGTTATGGGCATATAGAACAACCCCTAGAGAGGCTACAAAAGAGACTCCTTTCTCTTTAGTATATGGAATGGATGCTGTGTGCCCTGCTGAATCTACATTGCCTTCTTATAGACTACTACAATATTCCGATACGGATAACGATGAAGCTAGAAGGGTGGAGCTTGATTTGTTGGAAGAAAAAAGGGTCAAAGCACATTTGAATGTGATCCATTATCAAACATTAATGAGATGTAGGTACGATGCTAAAGTTAAGAGGAGAGAATTCAAAATTGGCGATCGAGTGTTACGAAAAGTGTTTCTTCACACTAGGGATAAGCACCTCGGAAAATTGGCCCCGAATTGGGAAGGTCCTTACGAAGTCAAAATGAAGGTTAAGCCAGGTTCCTACAGGTTGTCAGATCGAGAAGGGAGGATGCTCAAACATCCTTGGAATATAGAGCATTTGAAATTGTACTGTGAGTAAATTCAAACTTCGAATTTTTGTAAAACAGACATACTTTTTCCTTATCTGTTGGCCCAGAAAGGTTTTAACGAGGTGTCTGGTTGATATTGAATTTTTTAATAAAATTTCTTTTGGCCATTGGTTGTTTACTATGATGAGTGATTTATTATTTTGGTAACTTGGCAAAAATTGATCACCTTTGAAAGTTGACCAAGAATAATTTTCCGAAGCAATAGCTTTGAAGAAACAACCAAATTTTCGAGGTGCCACGTCTTATGAGTGCATCTAATTTTCGAGGTGCCACATCTTATGAGTGCATCTAATTTTCGAGGTGCCACGTCTTATGAGTGCATCTAATTTTCGAGGTGCCACGTCTTATGAGTGCATCTAATTTTCGAGGTGCCACGTCTTATGAGTGCATCTAATTTTCGAGGTGCCACGTTTTATGAGTGCATCTAATTTTTGAGGTGCCACGTCTTATGAGTGCATCTAATTTCCAAGGTACCTCCATTAATAAATACGTCTAGTTTTCGAAGTGATAAATTTAAATAGGTACATCAAAAGTTTAAGATAAAATTTTAAGAGGAAGAAAAGTTGTTTGTTCATCGGATTAAACACGAAGTCTACAAAAAAGTGAGAATTACTTAGCCAAATACACACAAAAAAACAAACATAATGTGCCTAAACTATTAGGCATCTTCTTCTTCCGATGACTCTTCTGAAGCATCTTCTTCTTCTGAGGAACTTGGTGGCACTTGGAATGCTTCCCTTGGGCGACTTTCTTCAGGAACTTGTTTCCAAAGGTTCGTTAAATCCAACCTTGGACAGGCAGCATGAACCTCTCGAAGAATTTGAATAGCTGTATCAATTTGAGCTTTCTTAATACCTTCAAGCATTAAAGAGCCAACAGCGGCCTCGGCCTTTTTGACGGCAGCATTCTTTTCTTCCTCGAATTTTGTTCGAAGCGTAGTCAACTCAGCTTGACAATTCTCCAGCTTCTCCTGAGTTTCTTTAACAAGTTTCTCAGCATCGGAAGATTTTTGCTTTGCCTCGGTAATTGCGGTGGAATGTTGAGAATTTAGGTCTTCAAGAGCTTGTCGATGAGAAGCCTCCAGAGCTTCGACTTTTTCTTTGTGCTCTTTAGCAAGTTTGTCTTTTTCAGCTTCGAATTTTTGAAGTGCCTCTGTTTTCGAAGTCTTTTCGAACTCTATTTCCTTTTTGATCTTGATCAATTTTTGTGCAAGAAGCTCCAATTGTGCATGTGAATTTTTTACTTCTTCACATAATTTGTTGGCTGCAGCACTTAAGTTTTCAAAAGGATGAAGGATCGAAGTTACCTCATCAGATTTGTCTGAATTGGGAAAAATTGTTGGTTGCTGACATACAGGAACGATGGCGTTGGATGTCGAAGCCATAGCAGCCCCAGTAGAAGTTGATGGAGCAAAATTGGTAGGTTGAGAATCATTGCCAGTAAATGCAAAATCCCCGCTTGAATTGAAGTTTTCAAGGTTGAGGTAATCATCCACTTGACTATCTCCTAGTGTTAGTCCTCCATCAGGGTTCTCTTCGATAAAAGTTTTCCCATGCACCTCGGAAGCTAGTACTTCCTCTAGCATATCAGCCTCGTTCTTCTTCTTGGGCGTACCAGACTTGCTCTTTTTCTTCTTTGGAGAATTGTCCTTTTTCTTTTTTAGAACAGGTTTATCTTCTTCGGAAATGGGGGGAAGCTTAGGTGCATATGCTTTTCGCTTTCTTTTAGTCTTCGAGGTGTTGGAAGATTTAGCCTTGATTGCTTTGGGTTTTTTGAGGGTTTGCTTCCCTTTCTTTTTCAATGGTAAGTGGCTGTCACTTCGATTCCGGCTCGGAAGATAGCATTTCCCATCTGGTGCAAGTATCCTCTGAACTGCTAGGATGGGATCCGGTGGGATCATCGGATCTTGAGGGAAGTTAGCCCCTAAGGATATACGCCAGAGATGGCTATTCACAAAATTGATCAGCTCAAAGGCTGAGTGAAAGCCATTTCACCAGGATTTTTCGGCCCATTCAGCCATTTGCTGAAAGATGACCTTGGCTTCTTTTCGACGACTCTTAAATCGCCTCAGAATTTCTGAGAAGAAAAAGGATAACCAGTTAGAAAAATAAACTTAACTGGTTTGGCTAAGGGAGGGGGAGAGATGTTACTTACTGCTATCTTTCCAAGTGAGAGTGAGTCTTGAGGGGTTAGCATCGGAAATCTCTTTGCCATTCTCCCAAGCTCCTGATAGGAAGACAAACCTTTGCTTCTAAAATTTATCAGCTTCGAGGAGGTCATCGATTATCTTTAGGTCATCCTCCAAAGTTAGATAATAGAAAGGAAGAACTGGCCCATTAGAGACTTGGGTCACTGAGATGAAGTCCTCGATTTCGAGGGGAATGCCCCCTAGCCTCGACACCATAATGGCGGAGAATAAAGTAAATAACTGGTTTGGGGTAACCTGTGTTGGGCACAGCTTAAGAATTTCGAAGTACCTTACAATCATGGGATCGAGGGGAAATCGAAGTCCCCAATTGAAGAGTTCTGGATAGACTACCAATTCATCCTTCTGACAGCTCAGAGGCGTTTCTCCTTCCACTGGCAGACGAAGGGTCATGTTATCTGTTAATCCCCACAGTTTTCTGAGTACCTCTTTCTCCGATTCGAGGTAATAAGTGTAGGGTACATTCTTTAGAGCAAGAATGTACCGAGGAGAAAGAGGCTGAAGATTTTCTTGGACCAAAGCAGCAACATCCTCAGGGAGTGTAATGGAAAGTTTCTTTCCTCGAACTTTCTTTGGAGGGATCGTACCGTCAGCCTCGGATTCCTCTTCGGCATCAGATTCAGTAGCTTCAGAATCGTCTTTGTTGTTCTCTTCATCAGTGACTTCATTAGAGCGACTTCGGATTTGAGTCTCATGTTGAGTCACAGGAATTGGCTGACTACTCTCTGGTGTAAAGTCACCCATTTCTTTTGGGGGAGGAGAAGAGTGTGGGGGAGGAGAAGAGTTTTCTGCTTCTTCACCCATGGCTAGAAAAGGTGATTTTTTAGCACGTTTAACTTTGATAGCCTCGAATTGAGGAGGAAGTGACCTGGATTGAAGATTTGACCTGGATTGAAGATTTTTAGTTGCTTTGACTTGAATCACAGGTGATTTAGTTTGTGGTTTTTTATCAGTGGGAGGTGTAGGTGGCTTGTCTAAAGTGACAACTTTAGATTTCCGATGAGGTCTTAACACTGGAGAAGTAGGGTGATTTCGAGGAGGAAAGGTTTCTTGATTAGTTTCTGGTTGTGAAACTAAAGGTGAAGACGAAGTGGCAAGGTTGGGGTCGAAGTTACCATATTTAAAAGTGGTACAAGAAGAGTGAGGACCATTGTAGATCAACCCAGCAGCTTTGTATTCTTTGGCTCTTCGTGAAATGCAAAGATAATCGTAGGCCCCGAATACTTGATTGCTAGAACCAGGAAAAAGAGGTTTATTTGATTTTACTGGTTTTCTGGGTTTAGATCTTCTGTATTTAGGATATCTTCTCATACAATGGGTATCGATCTAAGAAGTTGCTTTGGTGGATGAAAAAGATGAAGTAATCTCAAGATTTATGAAGAACAGATTGAAGGTGGCTTGAAGAACAGATTGAAGATGAAGAACAGGTTGAAGATGAAGAACAGATTGAAGATGGTTCAAGAAGTGATCTCTCTAAAAAGTTCTTAGTGAATGAAGGGTTGGGTATTTATAGGATAAAGGAGTGACGTTGAGAATATGGAGAGGCAAAACCAGTGAGTTGTTATCATTGGGTGGAATGTGAAACGAAAAGAAAACGTATAGTGTCATAGGTCTACTATTAAAGGTCTAATCAATCTATCAAGTAGGGATCAGAGATTTCGAAGTATTAGCAAAACTGTGTTTCTAGCAATAACGTTCGAAGAAGAGACGAAGCTATATTTCAAGTTGGCAAGTTCGAAGCGATTGGGAAATCTGTTTGCACTTAGTCACAAATTCGACGAGGAGTCACAAATCAATGAGTTCAATCATAATAAAGAGATAAAGTGAAGAAAATTGTATTGACTCGAGGTGAAATTCAAGGAGCTAATAGTTCTTGTAAATGTCTGTATAAGAACTAGGGGGGCTACTGATAAGGAAAGATATTCCTCAAGGGCCTAAATACAATTGATAGGGACTAAAGTGATAAGTTTTGTAAATATAAGAGTTAAATTAGGCTTTAGGAGAAATATAAGGGTTGAACTACAATTATACCATTATGTAACCATTTCTCTAACTAACTCACTCAGTCTATTTAAAGAGGCTGAAGAAGTCAGTTAGGCCTATGAAATAATCAGAAGCACTTTTCACTACCTAAAATTCTCTGAGAGAAGACTTGTGTTCCTGATTTTATCAATTCAGCTTTATTTCTTACCAAAACCGACGGTTGAAAATTCTCAGCCCAACTGATATATTTTCTACTGCCGGTTGAAGATATACCAACCGGTGGGGTGAATAATACAAATTGAACTCACCTTCTTGTGTAAGTTCCTCGCCCTCAACCGGTGGGCGAGTAATTTTTTACTGTCGGTTGAACAGTTATCAACCTTCGGGTGACCAGCACCCCGACGGTTGAAAATTATTCAACCGGCAGGCTATTCACTCAAATTAGTTAGAATTTGCGTACAAACATAAATCCATCCTCTATTATTAGAAACTCAGTTCAAGTTGAATATCTATCCTATGGTACACGAACCTTCGGAAAAAAAATTAAAACATTTTAAAGAAAATGATGCTACCGAAAAAATCAATAACGACAAAAGTGAATTTATAAGGATCCGAATAAGAGAACATGCAAATCAACATCCATAACATCCAAATTATGAGTCTAGAACCTAGATACACGGTTCTTAAACTAAAAAAACATTCAAATAACAAACAATAGTAGCATTACAACAAGTCATGGACTTGTGAATTCAAGCACCCTCCTTGAGAAGGACATGAGTTCCTCAGAGGTCTCTATAATGGCCTAGCACGATTTATCATGTTCACCACATCTAGCGGGAGCGCTCGCTAAAGATACGAGGGGTGTGGTATAACAAACTGTATTTTGTAACGTATAGTTTGTATTGGGGGATGACGTCCGGTTACTCCCTAGCGCGTAACAGATAATGTCTCCTTTTCCTAGATTGGTTCTACGAACAAACGGAGGCAACAGTTTCTCTTGGACCCAACCGAACTTCCGCATCACTCGGTCTCGGTCCAGGAACACTGCACAAACATCCTCGTAAGGTCGTAAAATCCATTGCAAATAAACATTTAAACATGTAATAAATAAAGACACATAATATTAATCAATGAAAATAAGCAAACTTACGTCTCTTTCTGCTTGCACCTTGAGGATGTCACAATAGTACGGCTTCCCACGAATAAAGGATGCAGTCAGCTTTCTCGGCGCCCACGCTAGCATCTTCGGATTCGTTGGGCTATAACCAATATTCACCGTCTCCTGAAAAAATGCGAAGTGGTCATATACCCAACACTCTAATAGCACCGAGAAACCAACCATGCTCTTAAAAGAATGCTTCAAAATGCCTCCCAAACTCTTGTACAACTATACCAATGCGCAAGTACCCCATGCGTACTGATTAAGGTTCCTCAAGTGCTCGAGATGATGGAGAAAATCGCATTGGATGTTCTTCTAACTAGTGTTCATGAAGATCGTACATCCGAGGAAGGACGTGATGTATTTACTAACAACTTGTTTCTTCATCTCTGGAGTCAGCGTGACATTGAAATCCAAATATTCGTCTGCAAAAAACATAGTCTTTAGCCGTCGGAGACCAAATCCACTCCCGTCATGCGGCTTCATATCCTCATGTACGGCTTTTGCTAAAAAACCCAACATCGATGCATAACGTGCATATGTCTGATCTATCGACTCCGTCCTAAAGGCGTTCAGCGTGATGATAATCACGCCAAACGAGAACTGAAAGGTGTTGATCTGCTGGTGCTACCTCTCAATGAAAACCTCGTCCACTTGTGAGTGCGAGTTGAACTTCGGTAGATGGCACATGAGTGGCCAGAACCGAGTCTATTCCAATATAGCCTTGACCCCTAGTAGTTTGTTAAGATCTCATTAACCGAGAAGCCCATACTTTGATTGGACCGTAATGCCAGATCGAGACAGAAAAAAGAAAACAAACATGGATATACCGTAAGAAACATAGTACAAGTAAAACATAAATAATTAAGTCCGAAATTTAAAAACTTACGTCGTCCATGAACGTAAAGTAGGCTTCCTGTTTCGTATAGTCTAGGAACCAAATGATATTGTTCTGCTATAAGAAAAGGTTCCTCCATCCCTCCGGATCAGTTGGACGGAGTTGTTTACGAACCTCTCGTGGAGGTGATGGCTTCGTCTCCTCCTCCTCCGAGTCTATAAGCGCATGGCATTGCCTCACGACCTCTCATGGAGGAGATGGTTGTACTCTGTGCTCATGTGTGGTATCGTATTCTTTATGCTTCACTGAGCGAGACATATGAACCAGACGATCCCCACATTCGGCCCGATTGCCCTTTGGTCGACTAGTAGTATCAACTTTTTAGGAAGGGGGACGGACTTCTTCCCGCTCACGCCTTGGCACTTTATTTCCTCTCTTCTTCTCGGGTATAGGTACCTCATGCCTACGAAAAGAAATCAAATTTAAAAACCAAACTCAACCTTGAAATAAACTAGGTCATCGCCGGTTCAGGCTGGGTTTAACCGGCGCATAACGTAAAGGCCATGGAAATAAAACATATCTTCCACGCCAGGGCTACCCAGCCTCAACCGGCGGGGTTCAAGAAGTATCTGGAAAAAAACAAGTTACCCCGCCGGTTGGACGGTTCTCATCCGGTGGGGTTCATGAACTACTTGGAAAAAAAACAAGCTACACCGCCGGTTGGACGGTTCTCATCCAGCGGGGTTCATGTACACATTCGCAAACCGGTATGGAAATACCTCAAACCAAACTCCAATCAAAATAAAAAAAACAACCATTCAACCACAAATCTAGCCTCCTAACATGAATATAGCACTTTTAAGACCTAAATGAATATAGCACTTTTAAGACCTAACTAAACATACATATGTTTATTCTAACACCCCAAGTAACATAAATCTAAAAAGCCAAAAAACTAAATATAAATAAAAAAGATAATTTTAAATTAGTAACTCACTGTATCCCCATGTCTATTCTTGTTGTTTGTTGGATTAGAGTCTTACGGAGTTGTTGGAATTGTTGAAGAACACTTTTTGGTTAACCGAAAAAGTTGATATTGTGATTTTGGGTTTTTGTAGGTTTGAAGAAGGAGAGGAGAGGGAAATGTTAGATTTTTGGCGATGTTTTTGTTTTGGGGATGGTTAGAGTTTAGGGTTAGAGCTTAATAAAACAGGCGAAGGTGTTTTGAGTATAATGTTATGGATACTTAAAATAGGTGATGAGATACTTAAAAATGAGGCTACTAATAGAAATGGGATAAGATTTAGCCAAACCCTTCGTTATATTTAAGTTTTCGAAAAAAAATATTTTTTTGTATATTTTTTTTGTTTTAATTTTTCGTGAAAAATAAAAAATTTAAACTTTGTTTGTAGAGAAGTACATGAAAATAATCTTATTTATTTTACATGATTTTGATCCAAATCATCGAAAAATAACTATATTTAAGCAAAATTTGTTTTTCAAAATCACTAAAAAAAAATTGAAAGAAAAAACTTCCTAAAAAATATAAGTATAATTCAAATTTTTAAAACAACTAACAAACCTATTCATGAAAATGAAGCTCCAATAATTCCACTAAATCAAACTCCGTACCAACAAAATTTGATAAATCCAAACCTTTTATCTTTTTGTTTTCTAGTTTAGTCGATGTGAATAGCTCCTAAGGTTAATAACTGAATGGACATACAGACGATATTGATTTTTCATAACATCATCGGTATGAATTTTTCATACATGCGGTATAAATTTGTTATAGTCAGAGTCAATAACTGTTAAAGTAAATAGCATGCGTATAGATTCTTCATACCGCCTGTATAAAATTCTTATATTGCCTGTATAGAATTACAAATTAATTTTAATAACAATTTAATATAATCTAATATTTATTTTATTTTATAAATAAAATAGCATTAATTTTAGTTTATGATTAGAAAATTAATTTGATTCTAAGATAATTTAGTGTATATACTTTATTTAAATGGAATCAAAATTGACAGTTAATTCGATATAATTAACAATTTGTTATAAGCTTAATTAATTTATTTAATATATTACAAAAATCATGCAAATAATTTTAATATCACATTTGATTTTATAAATTTATAAAAACTCCGAGAGTTTCGTACCCTTTTACTAATGGACCGAAATTCATTTTTGAGTCCAATATAATAAATATGCAATATTAAGCTTTAGATGAGTTTGAACTGAATCCTTTGTAATCTAATAATAAATTGTAATAACCCTAGATCTTCGCTACACGACTAAGAAACACCAACAATCACTTCACCTTTTTTACTTCATATTCTATTCTTCTCGATCTAGCACAGCAGGAACCCTTTTCATTTTTTTTCTTAGAATTCTAAAGCCATAATTAGAGCTTTGAAACAGAGGCTTGTAGATTTCTGGGAGGAATTATCTTTCTGAAAATCAAGGAGTGACTTGTTCCAGAAATTTACACGCCTTTGAAGAAACATCGATCCAATCCATGAGAAAGAACAAGCTCAAATTCAGTGCAAGCAGCACCACACCCTTCAGAATCAGATCCACGAGCATCAAACGAAAAGCCCCAAATTAACCTTAACCAAAAATCAGGATCCCATCTGTTCCATGCAGTCAATTGGTATCGATGTAGCCCAAATCGAGACCTTCAAGAAATACGATCGAAAGCAGTTCATTCGGGGCAGAGTTATGGATGAACTCCTTATCCTCTTTACAAGAAAGCATTCATTTTGCTATCCAATCCGATGCTTGGTTCTGGATACGCGAAATATGCTTCAACAACATCCTGGAGTTAAGAAGTTTTCTACAAATGTCGATGATAGGCTCTGAGTGACAGTATTCAAGGAATTTCGATATCAAGTTGACGAGCACAAAGCTATCTGTTTCGACGTCAACGTTCACCCAACCTCTTCTGTGACAAATCAGAAGTCCTTCCATCAGAGCGCGACTTTCAGCCAACAAAGGGTTCATTCTACCAAATCTAAAATCAGCTCCAGCCACAATATTGCCCTCATTGTTTCTGACAATGACGCCTCCAGTCGCTTCACCGGTGTTAGAGCAAGCTCCGTCAATATTCAGTTTGAGCGGGTTGATTTCAGGAGGTCTCCATTTGAAGTAAGTAACTTTTTTCTTTTAAGATTCAATCGACTAACAACCAAGATAGATTCCTGCGTTAAAAGAATTTGACCAGTGTTTACTGTTCAGGTAGTTAGAGAAGTCTTTACTTCTAATAACCCTTTCTATTTTATCAATTATACTTTAAACATAATCGTGATAGCCCTTATATTTGGAAGAGTTATGACTCTTCCAGAGGTACCAAATTATAATTTGAGGCACTAAGTGAGTGATATGAAATTTATTGTTAGAGTGCCAAAACGACACTCTAATTATATGAGTGACAGTCATGTATCGACCGATTCTAACATTAAATATGGAAGTGAAATAGTTCCATATCTTCTCTGAATAGCAACAATTCACAAAGAGAAGATTCTTCTCTTCAGAATTGTTACAGAATTGACATTTAGATATAATAACAGTATGTCTATGTCTTAAAATATCATCAGTGGAAATAAAATTATTAATAAGTTTCCAACATAAGAAAGAATACTTCCTGGGGATTTTAATGATCCAAATTTTCTGAAATAAACTAGACTTGTTATGCTTGATCCTGATGTTGTCCCAAGTTAATTTGGTATTAAAGTTGAAATTTGTAGAAAGCTTCCATCTGATAATATTATCATTATCAGTAATTTTAAGTCTGCTGATCTTGTTAAAATTATCACAGGAGAGAAAGGATTTGAGGCTATTGTAATCCCAGGAATTGCTCTTCCAGAAATATTTCACAGGAGCTTCCAAATACCAGCTATCTGAGCCAAAAGAAGTCCCATCATGCCAGTTGTCGAGCCAGAAGTCGACATTTCCCCTACCCAGCATCCAACTTATATTGGAGTCAGCAAGATGTCTGATTGCGGTAAGTTTTTTCCAAATAGTAGAATCTGTGCTTTTACACTTAGCTTTAATAGGATGAAAATTAGAACAATAGATATTATGTAACATTTTAGACCATAGACCAGATTTCTGTCTAAATATAAACCATAAATTTCGAGAGAAGGCATCTTGAATATCATTTAATGCTTTGATGTTCAAGCCACCTTCCTCAAAAGGCTTACACACATATCTCCAAGAAGACCAGTGAATAGCCCTATCTGTAAATTTGGATATCCATAAAAACTAGTTAAAAGTGGACTCCAAAGTATTTATAATAGAGTTAGGAAGCCTACTTATCCAGCAGTGGTTCAAAGTTGATACTTTTGTTGTTGTTGCAGAGTGTGATCCCCAAATAAGAAACCGGGAGATTGTCAGTGGAGTAACCAGTGTTGATCTTTAAGCTGTTACTTCTAGTAGTCGTCATTCTGTGAGAGGTAATGATTCTAGTTTTATCTTTATTAATCACTTGGCCTGATATAGACTGATATTTTTCCAAATGCTTGCTTAACAGATTAATAGATGAGCTTTTACTATTAGAAAAGATGAGAATATCATCTGCAAAAACTAAGCACATAATCAACAGGTTAGTTCTGGAAGCATATAACATCTTTTTATTTTCCTTTTGAATATTAAATAACCCTCTTATAAAAACTTCCTCATCGAGGATAAAGAGACTTGGAGATAATGGATCTCCTTGTCTCAGTCATTTTTTCTACTGAAAATAGCCATAAACAGCACCATTAATTAACAATGAAATGTTTACACCAGAAATAAGGTTTTTAATAAGATTAATGAACTTATTAGAAAAACCAAAGTTTGACAGAACCTTTAGGATGGAAGAATAGGCCATTTCGTCGAAGGCCTTAGACATATCCAACTTAATGATAATATTACTAGTTTTAGGCTTTCTAGTAATATCATGAATAATTTATTTTGCTATTAAGATGTTTTCGTGGATGAGTTTGTCCTTCACAAAAGCACGTTGATCGCAAGAGATAATATTAGGCATGATCTTGCTTAGTCTGGTGTTAATGAGATTAGAGAAAATCCTGTTAAATAGAGAACAAAGACTAATGGTTCTATCATTAGTCCAAGCATTTAGGAATTTAAAACTCTTTTTACAGTAGCTATTAGATTTTATATCATAAGTTATTAAAAGATGAGCATGGTCAGAACAAGTTCTGACCATGTGCTTAACCTGAACACCCAAATCTTCAAGCCACTTCTCATTTATCAAAGATCTGTCCAGCCTTTTCCATCTAGAGCCCCTGCACCAAGTATATCTAGAACCTAGATAGCCAGCATCTTCAAGCTCACAACATTTGATCATGTCATTAAAATCCTTTTTGCTGATAGGATCATTAGTTTTGCATCCTACTTGATCATCAGAGTCAGTGATGACATTATAATCCCCCACCGTAATCCAAGCCTTGGTATTAGTAGCTAAAGATTTCATATTCTCCCACAGATCCTTTCTTTTCTTCCTTAGATTGTTAGCATATACAGAAGTAAACAGAAAACTATCCCTAATTCCAGGATATTTAATACACATATGGACATATTGATCAAAATCATCAATAATCTCAATATTAGCATCCATCGACCAGAAGATCCATATCTTATTAGTTATATTGAAATAAAAACTCTGAAATCCTAAAAAATTAGCAACATTATCTATATTATCAGAGCTACACATAGGCTCTTGAATAACCAATATCTTAATTTTATTCAACTGAATTATAGAATTGAGTCTACGTAAAGAAGAATTGTTGTTAATACCTCTTATATTCCAACTTAACATTTTGATAATTCAGATAGAGATCGTTTGTGATATTTTCTCCCACTATTCTTTAGGGAGTTGACGATTAACTTGTGATGCTTTTTGTCTTTCTTGGAAAGCTTGATTTGTTTGTTAATAATTGTGTTGAAATTTTGCTCCGTATTGTCTCTTTTTTCAGTAGGAGAAACATTGCAGCTACCGATATTTCTGTAAGCATGTGACGATATTTCTTCATCAGGACTAGGATGTGAGTAATTTTCCAGTTTTTTCAAAGCATTAATTATCTCCATGTTATCATTGTCTTCACTTCTTTGATTATCCTTAGAAACCGGGTGAGTTTGGATAACTGATCTCCATTAGAGTCAGTTTTCATGTTGTTTCCAACCACAATAGATTTTATTTTCCTTCTGTAAACCTTAGCAAAGCTTTGTATTTGACTACTTGAATCTTTTTTGTTTCAAATGATCAGTATTGTTTTCCTTTTCTTGATCATTCTTGTTATGGCCAGCAACAGATGGTAACTCCTTTTCTGCTTTATCTTGTTTTTTCATGCTCACTTCTTCCTTATCTTCTTGCATCTTTACATTCATTTTGCATGTCGATTCACTTTGCCCAATGCGAGAACATATATTGCAGTAGGCAGGAACATTTTTGTAACTAATTGGGATCCAGCATCCATCGTTAGATCCGAATCCCACCCATATTTTGCGTTTAAGTTGCTGAGAGATGTCAATTTCTATTTGGACGTAGCATGCATTCATAAAGACATTGGTTGATATTCAGAAGACTTATTCAAGGGGAGAGCGGGGAATTCTTCCCTAGAATAAGCATCATTGCCATAGACTATAGCCATGATAAGCAATCACCGGCTGAAAGAAAAGGAAAAAGAGCAAAGAATACTCAGAAAACTTGAAGAAGAAGAAAACATTCTTAGAGATTTCGAGGATTCTATAATAAATTGATATTTAATTTTTATTATATTCTAATAAAATTTACTTATTTAATTAGTTATAAAATATTTTAAAATTTATTTATTTAATGAATTGTACCTTTAGTTCTCTTTTTTCCATTTGAGTCTCTTTTAACTTTTAAGGGATTTTTCCAACCTGCCACTCATTTTACTGCAATACAATGTAATAAATTAATTTTAATAAGCTCTTTATTGCAATACAATGTAAAAAAATTAATTTGTTAAAACATACTTATTGAAAACAAAAAAAAACGTTACTTGCGATATTTGTTAAATCAGAAACTATACAGTTAAATATAGTGGCAGTGTCTATACCGCCGATACTCTTAAAATATGAAAATTTTAAAAATGGATACCAATAGTGCCATACTAACAACACTGCCTGTGTAGATCCTTTTTAGTACTGTGCTTAAGAATAATCGTGAATTCCAGCGACGGTTATTTGCGAAAAAAATACTCTAAAATCCTCAAGATCCTAAATCTAATATAAAATCACCACAAGTATATAACATAATAAGTATAAGAAGTCTTAAGGGGTAGTCGAGTTGGTTGAGTATGGTATGCTTGTTACCAAAGGTTATGAGTTCGAGTCCCTCTACATACGCTTTCTCGGCTGAGCCTGTCACCTTGTGTGGTTTACTTTCTAGCGTTGGTTTGCGCGCTATCGCGTCAGACTGAGGGTTTACCCTGTGCGCACTCATTGCACTCTAAGTAGCGGTTGCGGGTTCCCTCCGAGAAAAATAAAAAATAATAGAGGTAAGAATCCTATTTATTATACTTATACTACTTTTTTTAATTATTAGGATGACCTTTTGATGAAAAATTTGATAAAAAATAAAATATACATTATTCCTATTTGGACCAATAACATCATATTATTTCAAAATCGATTCTAATACCTTATTTAACTAATAAAAAAATTAAATTAAGAATGAGAAGAAAATTTATTATTTTAATTTATTTATTGGTAAAAAAATTTGTTCTCGAGATAAAGGTAAGATTTTTATTTTTGTTTGTTTTATTGTTCTTGAAGATGGAGAAAGAAGAATAAGGATAATGATTGATTTTTTTTAATATATGGTTAGAAGAACATCGTTTTTGAGTTATTGATGTTTTTGGAATAAAATAGGAGAATTCATTTAATTTATTGGAGAATTTAAAAACAAAAAAACTTATCATTATGAACAATAGTTTACCTTACACTATTTGAAAACCTATCATAAATATATATATACATATATATATATATATATATATATATATATATATCAATTTAATTAATTTTTTATTTAAAAAACATAATAAAAAAATATTACATGTACTTTGGACATCCTTTTCCATTTTTCTAATTTAATTTCATTTCGTTCGAATAAAAATATGAACAACGGAGATAAGAAGAGTAGTAGTTTGTTTAATTTAAAAAACTAAACTATTTTATTAATGTTTGAAATAAATGTTTTTGGTTCGTATTTTTAGCTAAAAGTCACCATTAGTTTGCGCATGTAACAAACTAATATTTTATGTTCAGTTTTGACCCACAGATTTTAGTGGCGAAACCAGAAATCGAATTAAAAGGGTGTTACAAAAATTTTGTGAACCTTAACATATATTTGTTGAATTTTCATAAAACTAGTATAATAAATAAAAATCACGTTTATACATATAACTCTAAAATAAAGTAATATATTTTTTACGAAATTTTATTATAATTAATCACCAAATTTTTTGGTTTTAATTTATTAAAAATTTATATACTAATATTGTAAAAGATTATATTGATTTTAGCCCTAAAAAATCAATATAAGTCTTCTATCCAATATATGTCATTTTATAAACGTTATTTTCTTTTTCAACCCAATATATATAGTGGTAAAGAGTCTTACTGAACCCCATAATGAAAAGCCGAAGACGTTGAATTATATAACGCATACCAAATCCCTCTAAATGGTGACTCATCTTCTCTATTGATCTCCTATGTTTTAAAAATTTGTAGTATTAGTAATTGCTCACATGAGTACTGAGAATATGACTTAGGTAGCAACACAAATATCAATATTTTGTCTCACTATTGGTCGCCTAAAATCTAAAATTTTAATTCGAAACCGTACAGTTTTCCCCCGAAATCCTTAATTTCAAAACCACATTTTTCAGTTTTTTGAGACCAATAGTGTGACCAAATATTGATTATTTATTGTTATTATTTATTCTTTTATAAATTATATTACCAAAATTAATAGTTAATTACCAATTTTTAACAAAATCAAACATTAATTTATAAACATTAATATTTATTTAAATAAAAATAAATAAAAATCAAATTTTAATTAGATTTAATTTTTTTTAAGTGGACCGAAACCGGACCGAACCGAAACGGAAACGGACCGAACTCGGACCAAACCAAACCGGAACCGGAACCGGAATCGAACCGGAACCGGACCGGACCGGACCCAACCGAAAGTATAGCGGTCCGGTCCGGTTCCAAAAATTAGAACCGAAAGCTTAACGGTCCGGTCCGATCCGAACCGATAAGCTTAGCGGTCTGGTCCGGTTCCGTCAAAACCCGACCGAACCAGACCGATAACCGCCCTAGACGTGATATATATGGATTTCTTGTACACTATAAATTTGAATCAATGGTATGACAGTGGTAGACAACAAATATTTCTCATACTATCTGTCTAAACCAAATGGAATTCCAAAACAAAACAGCCTCCAATATTAAGCCACTGGACCCTGAAGAATTCAGGAGACTAGGACACATTGTCGTAGACTTCCTTGCTGATTACTACAACAACATTGAAAAATACCCGGTTCTTAGTCAAGTCCAACCTGGGTACCTTCAAAAATGCTTGCCCAGTTCTGCTCCTTACAACCCTGAGCCTTTCGAAAATATCTTGGCCGACATTGATAAGCACATTGTGCCGGGTCTAACCCACTGGCAGAGTCCTAATTTCTTTGCCTATTTCCAAGCAAACGGAAGCATTGCTGGTGTTCTAGGGGAATTGTTAACCAGCGGTTTTAATGTTGTAGGGTTTAACTGGATGGCATCTCCAGCTGCGACCGAGCTAGAGTCCATTGTCATGGATTGGCTTGGCAAAATGCTTCATCTTCCAAAACCATTTCTTTTTGCTGGTGATGGTGGAGGCGTCATACACGGAACTACCTGCGAGGCCATTCTTTGTACAATGGTAGCTGCAAGAGATCAAATGTTGAATCGAATCGGGAGAAAATATATAACGAAGTTAGCTGTCTATGGCTCCGATCAAACACATAGTGGATTCGTAAAAGCTGCAAAGATTGCTGGAATAGAGCCAACAAATATTCAAGTCATAAGGACAACCAAAGACTCATTTTTTGAATTGTCCCCCAACTTGCTGCGCAAAAGAATCGAGAAAGATATAGATTTTGGCCTAGTCCCGTTGTTTCTCTGTGCCACGGTGGGAACAACTTCAACAGCCGCTGTTGATCCAGTGGGGGCACTATGTGATGTTGCTAAAGATTACAATATGTGGGTCCATGTTGATGCTGCTTACGCGGGAAGTGCTTGCATATGCCCTGAGTTTCGACATTTCATTGATGGCATAGAAGGAGCAAACTCGTTTAGCATGAATGCACATAAATGGTTATTGTCCACTCTGGATTGCTGTTGTCTGTGGGTTAAGGATCCGTCGGCTCTCATAAAATCCCTCTCAACGTATCCAGAGTTTTTGACCAATAAAATTAGTGACTTGAACCAAGTGGTGGACTACAAGGACTGGCAACTAACTCTAAGCAGAAGATTCCGAGCCATGAAACTGTGGCTGGTGCTTCGGACCTATGGCGTGGTCAACCTTCAAAATTATCTTAGAAAACATGTCAAAATGGCCAAACTTTTTGAAGGGTTTATAGCTACTGATAAAAGGCTCGAAATTGTTGTTCCTAGATCTTTTGCTATGGTTTGTTTCAGGATTTCCCCTGCTGCACTAAGAGTCCAAAACGTAGAGGTTAAAGGGCTTGAACATATTGGTGGTGAAGAACACGCAAACATGATAAACCGGAAACTTTTAGAGTCCATTAATGCATCAGGACAAATTTTCATGACTCATGGTGTTGTAAGTGGTATCTATATCATACGCTTTGCGATCGGTGCGACCCTGACTGAGGAAGAACATGTTATAAATGCTTGGAAGGTTATACAAGAACATGCAAGTACCATCCTCAAGGCACTATAAATATGCCAATTACATGAATGTGTTTATTATTGCGGTTTATGTTGCTTTAACTATTTCTCTAGTATTGAAGTTTAGGCCACTTTCTTACGAGTACTTATAACAATATTGTTTTTTGTAATTATTAGTCTACAATTTTAAACCGACACTTAAAAGACTGGTCTTTTTTTACAAATCTATCTTAAACTATATTTTAACAGATTGGTGATTTTGAATTTCTTAATGTGTATTCTTGACACAAATTTTATAAAGCTCCAGAGTTGAGAACATCTCTCGATTTATGAAATCAATCAAAGGTAATTTCCCTCCGGCATACTTCAAATACTTCTTTCCTATTCAGTTTGTCGCAATAGTGGTACTGAATTGCAAACAGATGTGTGTTATAACCTGAAAATATAATTTAAAGAAACTAAAATATCCAAAGACTTAAAAGCGTCACATATCAAATGAATTTTAAGTTGAGTAACGACAAATGTTAAAAAGAGAAACTAAAATTATAATTTAAAGAAAGAGAAAATCTCTCAAAAAGTAGTTAATGGGATTAAATCATCCCCTTTCTCTATGCAGAAAGAAGTTTTATATAATGTATATTAATGGCCCATTCGGCTTACACGGTTTACACCTTTTTACGCTATCACATTCTACTTATAATTAAGTATATTTATTTCTTATTACTATCATACATTTATTAAATTAGTACTGTACAGTAAATTTTGATCCACTATTTTATCGGTATGATGCGTCGGTCAAATAATCCAGTCATTATAAGTAGTTCATTTAGTCCATACGAAAGTTTTTCGGGACCACTAATGCCGCCATCGTTTTACACTTCACTCGTACTTTAATTTGGGTGGACTAATTGAGGTAGCAGTTCAGATTTCACTTGTACCTTTGCTACAGACCGTAACTAGCATCAATCGACCAAATCAATTCTGGTTGAGTAGTTTTTGTTCGATTAATATGGTTTCAGGAATTGCTAGTTTCGTGTACATCATACGTGGATTTATTTTTGTACACGTGTCATGAAAGTATGCAACCAACGCACTAGATTTTTAGTGGCGAAGCATGATGAAGTGGTGAAGAAACTGTTCCCTTTGTCCATGCAAGTATCTCTAAAGAAGACATGTGTGAGACCTTTCCATTCTCCGATATAGGTATCCGTTAAGCCTAAGAAGTGTATATGTTCGGCTTCCATATTTTGCTATATAAATTCACCATCACATTCTCTCATTATTCATATTTCATATTTATTCTAGATATTAAAAAGAGAAGCTCTTTAATTTTTACCTCTGCGGTATACAGTATTTTGCTTGGTCGCTGCCGCAAACACTTTTCTGGCACAAATCTTGATTTTGTGTCTTCTGACACCATACATGTCTCTTCAGACTTTTTAAGTTGCTTATTGACAATGCTTTAGACGATTTGCTGTCTATCTCTTAACAAGTCGAAAAAAAATTGTTGGGATCAAAAGGAAAGGAAAGTTTACATTAGTCCAGTATACGACTATGGAGGTAACTTACCCAGGAAAATAAAATATAAATCAGCTGATCTCGCATCCTCTAACATTTTTTTAATTCATACGTCAATATAAAAAGCCCACTCCTCGAGACCAACTCGCTCTCAAGGCAACGAGTGAATCGATTGACAATCATGTTTCATACCAATATGTTATTGAGACAATGAAGAAAGTTCTCATTTGAAGAGATCCTCGATGGTTCCGGAGAAAACGAGGTACTCTCCCGGCCATCACAAGAAGTAAAAGAAATGACTGAAAATGATCCTTGCACCCCAAGTTACACCCACGGAGCAATCGACCCTATGCGGGGTTAATATTTCCCTTATAGCCCAATGGATTCCTGCCCCTTAAACTACACTCCGAGATGGGTCTAAAAAAAGACTACTACTTTCCGGAGAAAATACGATGCAATTGATAGATGAGCATATATGGGGTCAAAAGTTGGTGTTTTAAGCAAGGCAGAAGGTTACGCTGAGAAAGGAAATACATAATTTTTTATAGAGAAACAATAGAAGATTATGAAGCCCAAGAAGTGCAAAAAGAAATAAGTAAAAGTCAAACTTCCTATTGCAATAATCGAGGTCTTAGTGCCCAACCTTTGCGAAGTAAAAAATAAATACTTGATTTCTCTTCACGACATCAAGTAAAATTATTACTCCGAAGAGGAATTATCAAATATTCAGGCATGCTCAGGGATTCCGATCTTAGTGGATGTATGCTTCCCAAAGACACGAGACGCTACTCTTTGCAAAAATAAAATGTTACTGGTCTACCCGGCTATGCTGATCTGGGGGCTTCGGTTCCCGCTAGACCCTTCGATAATTCAGTATTTTAAATTGGTGAATATATGCTCAAGTCAAACGAGTCTGAACAATTAGTTCACGCCGATCTCGTGTATCGCTGCATCTATATCGTCTAAGATTGAGATGCCTATGGAGCCGTTTGCTGCGATCACTTTCTTGTTTAGGAACCCTCGTGTCCCTTTCTACTATATTACTCCGGGGAACGAGTATAAAGTAGTAGTTCACCGACTAGAAGCTGAGAAGACTTGGAAGAAACAATTCTTCTTCGTTAGCGGTTGCTGGGAGAATGCCAAGGAGATCTCGAGGAAGACTAATCGAAATCCAATTCAGAGGGAGTATAAAAGTAAATGTAAGTTTATTTTTTTTGTCGACTTGAACCACAATTGTTATTATAATGCTTAAACACTTATGCTCCCTATTTTTTAGTTATCTCCAAGTCTAAGAACCACACTTAAAAGTTACCGAAGAGACTTTCTGTAAGCTAAACCAATAGGCAAAAAATAAATAGTCAAACGAGTTCTATAAATGCTTCAAACCAGCCAGTTTTTATCCAGATTCATCTATGGCGCACAAAATTAGAGCTCGCCCTATCCTGTGAGTATTTGATGACATCACCTCTTATAATGGAGGTTCTCGAGTGACTAAAAGCTTCTGATGGTCAAGTTTTTCTTGCGCCATGAAAATGGTCCCAAATTATAGGGTTAAACAAGATGAAGTTGGCGGTTCGTTCCTAATAAAACCAACTACAAGTACCATAAAAGAGAAATGAATTGAGGAGCCAAAATATGAGGGTGCCGAGCCAACCACGATTCAAATAAAGGAAAAATTCCATCTTTTGAAAAAAGCAATCACCACATACATTAGGTGATAAAAATGGGAAAAAAAAGTTGGAAAACAAATAAGTCCAAAACTGGTCAGGAAATTTTCGATGTTGCGGATCAAACCACTATCCCACCAATGTTCGAGCGCTAAAATGATTAGGCAATGAAAAAAATCAGTCCGCACAGAGGACTCAGGGGTGCTTGAGACTCAAACTTTAAATGAGTATATACCAAGTATTCTGGACCAAAGTCTACAAGAGCTTCGCATTTAAAAAAAAACTATTCTCCAGCCTTGGAAGGTTTCGCCAGTTCAGGATCCTGTGAGTATTTGATGACATCACCTCTTATAATGGAGGTTCTCGAGTGACTAAAAGCTTCTGATGGTCAAGTTTTTCTTGCGCCATGAAAATGGTCCCAAATTATAGGGTTAAACAAGATGAAGTTGGCGGTTCGTTCCTAATAAAACCAACTACAAGTACCATAAAAGAGAAATGAATTGAGGAGCCAAAATATGAGGGTGCCGAGCCAACCACGATTCAAATAAAGGAAAAATTCCATCTTTTGAAAAAAGCAATCACCACATACATTAGGTGATAAAAATGGGAAAAAAAAGTTGGAAAACAAATAAGTCCAAAACTGGTCAGGAAATTTTCGATGTTGCGGATCAAACCACTATCCCACCAATGTTCGAGCGCTAAAATGATTAGGCAATGAAAAAAATCAGTCCGCACAGAGGACTCAGGGGTGCTTGAGACTCAAACTTTAAATGAGTATATACCAAGTATTCTGGACCAAAGTCTACAAGAGCTTCGCATTTAAAAAAAAACTATTCTCCAGCCTTGGAAGGTTTCGCCAGTTCAGGATCCTTCCAATGGGAAGAAACAATCTCATATGTCATGCTTTATACCATCTTATTAAGCCCATACTAGATTAGAAACTAAAATGGCAGAGCATAAAAAAACCATATTGTTTTCTCCAAAATAATGTAAGCATTATCCGAAAGCGACCTTAGAGCAAAGGTTGGGTGCTTATCACCAATATTGTTGGCTCGAATCTGTTAGAAATTAACTCACAGAACAAAATTTTGCTTTTGAGGCTAATATTATACGTTGAGTCCTTATTGGAAGATCAAACTCCAAAATATCAGGAGGACGAAAAGGAACATAACTTTCATATAGATGCCTACCAGAAGATAATAGACGAGCATGCGGCGGTTATTAAGAAAGTCGATGAAGATAACATAAAAAACCTTGGGGATCTGACTTCAAACAAGAACCAAGTTGCACGGGACAAGAAGGTTGTAATCAATGCTTACACTAAGAAATGCATAAGCTCTCTAAATCGGGGAGATGCTAAAGTAAAATTTGCATTGGTTCTCAGATTCCACAAAGCTTGTTTAGAGCTAAACCTTGGTTCTTTTGGGAACATGGTTCCCGAGGGGGAACATCTTCCTCACCTTTCGTTCGAAGATGAACATCTCTCTTGGGGGATCTCGTGATGCACACATAATTCTCTGACAGTGAAGGGTCTTAATTGTGACTTCTTTCTTTTTTCCTGAATTACGTCAAGCTCGGTTCTTTGACCTTCATCTTTACCCGCATCAGATTAGTTTTCTTTTCCGAAAGATGGGAGGGTGTAGTTCAGGAAGTCCACTCTAATTATTGTAAATAATTTGGAGATTTTCTAGTGCCCCCTCCAAATTATTTATCAAGACATCGAGGATAGTTCTGTTTGTAACCTCTACTTGCCCATTAGCCTGCTAGTGGAAAGATGCTGAAAAGTAATGCTTAAAACCTCTGGAAAAAGCAGAACGCCTGTATGGACTTATTAGTCCATTTAAAAAATTAGTCAATAGTTAATATGATAGTTTGGCGTCCTCCGGTGGACATGGATAACTGCCGACTAATTCTAAGCCTCATATGTCCAAAGACAGTGCTTTTAGAATAGATTTGAGTGGTACCATTGATACATGTATTGCTTTCACAAATCGTTGATAGGTATCATATGACTAATTATTTAGCATCAGCCATGATGGGAAGCCAATAATACTCGATCGATAAAACTTTTTGTTGTCAAGACTTTTAAAGTCAAAATGAGCTCACCCCTTTTCATCATGTAATTTAGAAAACATCATTTATGATTTATTAGTTCCAAAGCATCGTAAAAATGGTTGGTTTAAATATATTTTTTTAAATATGTCTCCACATACCGCGAAATCATGTACATTGAATCTTATTTTTAGCCACTTTTTATCGACCAACAAAATCTTTCATATTAGAAATACTTTAAACTTGTGTCTCCAATATTTCTCCAAGTCTGTCGAAATTTGGAACGATTTCGTTGTGTTTAACTTCTGTTCGGAAATAGGTGTTATCAATAGTTACTCTTAATCAAGTATCCATGAGTTCTAATGTTTATAAAGAGATAGAATTTTACATAGAAAAACTAGTTAGGTAGTAAAATGTGAAACGACTCTTTATATAATAACATAATTTTGGATATGAAGTAATATGGGTTTTGAAGTTTTGTTGGAATTTTTGTTTTTTTTTTGAATTAGATTTAGTTTGGTGAATTCAGTATCAATAAAATGGTTATATTATATGATTAATTTAATAGATTCAATGACATATTTTTATAGAATTAAATAACCTATAATAATAATATAATAATGTTAATTTTTATTTTTTAATTTATAAGCTATGTTTATAACGGGAACGAAATGAAAAGATAAAGCTTTATCGAAAGCATGAAACGTTTTTCATTTAGAGTAGGATTTCGATTGACGCCGCTCCATACAATACTACTTTTAATATGATTCTTGTAAAAGGACAATACTTACTTTTAATATAACTTCTAATGTGATTCTTGTAGACAGACTATATTATTTTCATATTGACCATAATATGCATGATCGCACCTATATGTTAAATTATATACCAATAGTTTCTCTCACATACTGTTCGTATATCACGTTTATAGTATATTTTATGCAATACTTTTAAAAAATAAGTAATTTAAAACAAAATAATAAATATTATTATATTTTATTTTATTTTTAGAAAAAAAGAGAATAAACAAATAAAATTTTGTCGCAAAAAGAAATGTTTTTTTTAAATAAGTTAAGAAAAAATAAACAATTGATTTTATTATAATTGTTCATTACAAAATACATAAGACGATTAAGATTGCAATATTTGAAAAACAAAATCAAAATTTGGGCTTCCATATTCGATAAGTTCTAAAAAAGATTTAAAAATCATTACGTACTATAAAATTCTCATAAAATATTAAGTTATCAAATATATGATCAAATTGATTACAACAAATGGTAACAGAACCCTTTCCACCGATATAGATTAGAGTTTGAAACTTTAAATTTCATTTTTAAAATATGTTAAAAAAATTCATTCCGTAAATAATACATATTGAGTTTTATATATGCATGTTTATTTGATTTTAAATCAAATGCATATTAAATTTCAAAGTTTCAATACTTGAAGGTTTATTAAAATGGTAAAACTTCAAATTTCCTGATTTTTACCTAAAAAATAAAAAATAAACAACCACAACAACAATCATATGTGAAATTTTGTTAAATTTACTGGTTCTTTGCGATAACAAAATATATCATTGTTGATTTTGAATTACAACCGGTTATGATGATATTTTGCACCACCAAAAGAATTGTTTACAACATGAACCGACTAATAATTCATTTACGACTAATCCTTTAATATTTGTCAGTGAACGATAGACGAATATAAAATCCTAGCAGTGGACTGGTCGAGATAAAAATCTATATTAGAGAGAAAATCTTTATTTCGTCGAGGAAAAAATAGTACAGACATATAACATTATTTCCTCACAAAGCGACTAGAACAATCATCGAGTAATGAGTTGCTGAAATTATGAACACAACATTAATTAATATTTAGATATGCATGAATTGTAACATCATTGTTCAAAAGAAGGATCCTTGATGGTATCAATTGTCGTGATGATATGCTATAGGCTTGAATTCAGACATCATAGAAGTTAAAAAGTTACTTATTGAGCATAATTTGTTCCCAAATTTCTATGACACTCTTTGTAGCTAGTTAAGGGATACTAGCATCACCTTAACGAGCTACAATGCTTTTTATGATAAACATAAAAAGGTTTTTTTTTTTGAGTTGATTCCTCCAGCAAAGCTTTAACCAAAGTAAAAACTATTGAGACGTTTAACATGTTTATAGTTTTATTATATGTTTTGATATGATTTTCTTCTTTCCAAATTATTCAAACTTCGGATAATGATCTAAAATCTAATACATGACCAAAATGATCCATATTGGGAGTTGTTTAGTTTTTTATTAGTGATATTACGTGTGTCAAGTCTAAAGAAAAGTTAGTTTTTGACAAAGTGATAATATTATATACATATAAAACAAAATATGTATGTGTATTTCCATTTCAATCATGCATATGTTTGTAGACTATATTCCCTACAACATCATGAAATGATCAATCTATTTCCATTTCAATCATAAAAGATTTTTTCATGCTATTTGTATATGTATTTAACTAACAATAACTCATAAGTTATTGAAAGGCTTATAGCTTTTATGATCAATGTTGAAACAAATAGTTAGTGAAAATATTAAGTGCGTCATATCAAACAATTGGTGTAATGGAACATGAGATATAACGGTTTGGGTAAATAAAATACATATTCCATCTGTATATTTCTTATAACAGTGTAAAATAGATCCTTATATAACATATAGGTTCATTTAATAGTTTGAGATATATAAGAGGCACAACCTCATATGATATTGTAATAAACTAGATTCCTAACTAATTAAGACTTATTTAACTGAGTATTCAATAAAATTCAAGATTTTTATGTTTAATGGTCATTCCACACGAATATTATAAGGATAATAACATCAAAGTTCTGTGAAAAAATTGAGTTTGGAAGGAAGAATTTTGTTACAAATGTTAATTTTGAGAAAGAAGCATTAGGACTGATAAGGATATAGAATGTTGAGGGCTTACGTATAATGAATTAAAGTGTTATATGATCAACTGTAAAGTTGGAAGATAAGTTTTAGACTATTTGTAAAGATGAGGATTAAAGCGCAATTAACTGATTTTGGAACTAATTCTGTTACACTTAGTCTGAACGCCTATAAATAATGGTTGAAGTTGTTAATACAAGGGAAGATACTTTCGTAAGCTGAGACTCCTTTGTCACTTTTTCTTTCTCTCTCTAAAATCAAACTCTATCTTTCTAGCTTTCATATCAAATTGGAGACCACAGTGGGAGATACAATTGATCGGTACCTTGATTTCATAATAAAAACCATAAATAATTGAATTTTTGATATGTTATTGCTCTTCTTGATCGATAATGGAACCATGAAATGAAAATGTATTTTTGGTTCGAAAGGCAATCGAGACACTTGCAAAGAGGAGAAAGTAAGGAAGAAGATGAAATTCCAATTCAACTGACTCATTCAGACATTGAAAGTCGAATGAATTAGTTGCTGGATATAATCACAATTATAAATGAGAAGTATGTTCAAATAGAGAAAAATATTCAATCAGGTAGGTTAAAATCTAAAGTGCGCAAGTGGAGGAGAAGTACGATCTCGCCATTCAAATTGAGCATAGGAAAACATATTTTCAATATGATAAAGAGCATCATACTCCACGAAAAGAGAAAAAAACAAGTATAGGTATGTAGCAAAAATGTATCGAGAGTCTTTGAAAGAAGAAAAAGGTCAGTCAGAAAACTCGCGTAAATAATATAGATAAAAAAAGACAATATTCCTCGTCTTTTAAAGAAACAGAATAGTATGAAGGAAATACATCAAATCAATATACATATTTAGATGATCGGAATTTTTACGCTGTCATGGGAACGTGAGGAGAAGACTAGTACGTGTAAGGAGTTGCCTGAATAATTTCTCCTTTTACAACTGACATAAGGTGTATTACTCTTGCGAAGCGGTTCAATATTTCTAAGGTTGAGAACTTTTAATGCAATATCTCGAACAATTCAAGAACTATATGATGAACTTCGTACACGATGATAGGTTGGTATGCAAAGCCTTTTCTCACACATTTAAAGGAACAACTTTGAAATGGTACAATAGGATTCTGAGTGGATCTATTTCCAATTTTAGAGGTTTCTATACAGCTTCTTGATGATAATTTGTGGGGAGTAAAAAAATACGAGCAAATGGTGACACTATCATACAGTGTAAACAAGTTATGGGAGAGAAGCTGACGTATTATACAAAGCATTTTGTGTTAACAAAAGCATGTTTAAATAATTATGAAGATTTGGTAGTTATGGCTACATTTCAACAAGGTTTATTACTAGGTAATTTAGCAAATGAAACAAAAAAGAGGTGAGCATTGACTTTTGGAGCACTGATGGCTCAAGTCGAGGATCAAATTAAAATGGAGGAATCAACTAGGGTTTGAGGAATGGTTGGACTTAGTCGAAAGAATTCAGGGCATGTGTCAAATAATCAAGGACACTCTTGGAATTTGACCCAACCATCTCATCTAAAGAATAACAATAATTTTCCTCATCGAACTGGGGGGTACCCAACTCAAGCTACAGTATATCAATTTCAAAGACCAAGGACAAATCGATGGATAAGACCATAATATTATGCTGATTTAACTGAGAATATTGCTGCTATTTATGAAAAGGCTAAAGGATATGTGAGCTTTAAAAAACCAGCTCCGATAAATAAACCAAGAGAAGAGCGCAACAACAGGTTTTGTAAGTATCATGATAACAGAAGTCATGATACTGCACATTGTATACCTTTGGAAAAGGAGATGTAAATTTTAATCAAAAATAGAAAATCAGCTGCTTTTGTTAAAAGGTCGAGCAATGAATGAAAGATTCAAGTGCATCGAATTTGCAAGCAGCAAATCCTAATTCAAAGGAAGAAAATCTGATGATTTTAGATTCTAAGATCAACGAGTTTGACGCAGCTTTAGAATATTTGAATACAAATTCAGATCGGTTAATTCTGATGGCTGTGGATGAACGAGTAGAACAAGGATGAGTTCAAAGCTTATGGTGAATATTTTGAGTCATTGGAAATTTTTGGGGGCGATTCTATGACTAGTAATACTAATTACTCTAGGAAAAAGCATGTTGTAAGTTTAGTTACTCAAATAGAAGAAAATATGTCTACTCACGTGTATGGTGAGAAAGATATTCATTTTATTCTTTTCGATGAAGATGATTAGAGAGGCACTGTAGCTCCTTATGAAGCCGCAGTGGTTATTAGAGAAAAAATAGTTGGGATTAAAATCCGACGTGTTTTGATAGATAGATGAAGCTCTCCAAATGTTTTGAACAAGTCAACATACAATAGGATGCGTAATCCACCTCGAATTTTTCAATCAGACCGTACTATAATTGGGTTTACAGGTGGGACAACTCAGGTAATTGGGGAATTCGAGGGTGAAGTGTATTTGGGAAAGGGGCCTTTTAAAAAGAGGGTTCAAGTTCTATTCATGGTGGTGGATTTTCCGACCAGCGATAATGTTATTTTTAGGAGATCCTGGCTTTCGAGGATGTATGCACTTGTATCTATTGTTCATCAATGTTTGAAGTATGTCATCAGAGACCGTGTTGGGGTATTCCAAAGTGATCAAAAGGTAGCCAAATAATGTTATGTAGTAGCTCTTTGTATCTGAGGTCCTAACAATAAATATGGAATCGCTGAATAACAATCAGGGGGGTTGACCTTGGAAGAAGAATGAATTGATGATATGAGGGATACCCCGGGTTCTTTAACAGTAAGTGAAGGTATAGAAGAGTGTTATTTTCCTAATGGAAAGACCCTTCAAATACAGACGTTATTTTCACCAACTTTGCGTCATCCATTGTTACAAATTATGTTTGCTAATTTGGATATTTTCGATTGGAAAACAGACGATGTAGTGGGGGTTCCATTTGATGTGATATGTCATAGCTTGGCCATGAATCTGAGAATCAAGCCAGTTATTCAAAAAAGACGTTCTTTTATGTTAAAAAATCATAGGCTATTGTTGTATAAGTGAATAGTTTATCTAGGGTCGGACATATTAGGGAGGCTCAATATCCTTTTATGGACAGCAAACCTAGTGTTCGTTAAAAAGAAGAATGAGAAATGAAGAATGTGTGTTGACTTCACATATTTGAATCGTGTCTTCCCTAAAGATCCACTTCATGTTCCTCGGATAGATCAACTCGTTAATTCTACTTCAGGAAATAAATTTTTGTCTATTATGAATGTTTTTGCAAGGTATAACCAGATTCAGATGGATCCAAAAGACCAAAAAGCACTACATTTATCACTGTTCGAGGCTTACATTGTTATAGGGTTACGACCTCTGGATTAAAGATCTCTAGAGCAATATAGAGGTATATATGATAATATGTTGGTTAAAATTCCAGTTGATGATAGGTAGTCAGACGAAACTTGCTAGAGGAGGGGATGTGGCAAAATCACATGAACATCCAACTGAGGACCAAGGTAACCAATTCATTTCTTTTTTACAGTTTTGGTACATTGCATTGAATTGTTATGTGCCTTCTGGTTAGGGAACATGATGTGCAGATAATTATTTCAGAAGAATATAAGTAATCTGCTAAGGAAGAACATAAGTTAATGGTGTTAAATCCTTCCCTTTCTCTACGCAGAAAGTTGTTTTACATAATATTAATGGTCCATTGTGCTTACACGGTTTACCCCGTTTTACGCTAATATATTCCAATCAATTGCTAGCATTAAACATATTTATTCCTTACTCCATAAGATACCTTCAATATTACGTATTTATTAGATTAGTACTACAAATTAAATTTTGGTCCAATATTTTATCGGTGTGATACGTGGGTTAGATAATTCGGTCAAATAATTCGATCATCATTAGTAGCCCATTTGGTTCTTACGAAGGTTTTTCGGAACGACTAATTCAGACGCCATTTTAGACTTCACTCATACATTACTTTGGGTGGACTAACTGAAGCCACTCCCTAATGCAGGTATCTGTTAGGCCTAAGAGCTATATAGGTTCGGCTTCCATATTTTGCTCTATAAACTCACCATCACATTCTCTCATTATTCATATTTCATATTTATTCTGGATATAAAAAAAAGTTCTTTAACTTTTACCTTTGGAGAATCCACTAACTTGTTCGGTCGCTGCCGCAAACACTTTTCTCGTACAAATTTTGATTTTGTGTCTCCTGACACCATACATGTCTTTTTAGAGTTTTTATGTTTTTTTCGACAATGATTTAGACCATTTGTTGTCTATCTCTAAACAAGTCGAAGCGATCATATAGGAAGGGAAAGTTTACATCACTCTAGTATTCGGCTATAGAGGTAACTTACCCAGAAAAATAAAATATGAATATGCTGATCCCCCACCCTATAACACTCTTTCAATTCAGCCATCAATATCAAAAGCCTACTCCTCGAGACCAACTCACTCTCAAAGAAACGAGTGAATCGATCGACGCTCATGTTTCAAACCAATGTGTTATTTAGAAAATTAAGAGAGTTCTCATTTGAAGAAATCCTCGATGGCGCCGGAGAAAACGAGCTACTCTCTCGGCCATCACGAGAAGTAAAAGAAACGACTGAAAACGATCCTTGCATCCCAAGTTACACCCACATAGCAATCGACTCTATGCGGTGTTAATATTTCTCATATAGCCCAATGGATTCCTGCCCCTTAAGGTACACTCTCGGAGAGGTCTAAAAAAGACTATTACTTTCCAAAGATAATCCGATGCGATTGATAGAAGAGCATATATAGGATAAATGTTTGTGTTTAAAGCAAGGCAGAAGGTTACACTCGGAAAGAAAGAAAAGACATATGTTTTTAAAGAGAAACAATGGAAGGTTATGAAGCCCAAGAACTGCAAAAAGAAATACATAGAAGTCAAACTTCCTATTGCAATAGTCGAGGTGCTAAGGCCCAACCTTTGCGAAGTCAAAAATAAATACTTGATTTCTCTTCACGACATCAAGTACAATTTTTACTCCGAAGAGGAATAATCAAATATTCAGGTATGCTCGGGGATTCTGAGCTTAGCGGATGTATGCTTCCCAAAGACACAAGATGTCACTCTTTGTCAAAAATAAAATGTTAGTGGTCTACCGAGTTGTGCTAATATGGGGGCTTCAGTTCCCATTAGACTCTTTGATAATTTGGTATTTTAAGTTGGTGAATATGTGCTCAACTCAAGCGAGTGTGAACAATTGGTTCACGCTGATCTCGTGTATTACTGCATCTAGATCGTCTAAAATTAAGATGCCTATGTCGCAGTTTGTTGCGATCACTTTCTTGTTTAGGAACCCTCGTGTCCCTTTCTACTATATTTATCTGGGGAACGAGTATAAAGTTGTAGTTCACCTACTAGAAGCTGAGAATACTTGGAACCAACATTTCTTCTTCGTTAGCGGCTGCTGGAGAATGCCAATGAGATCTCGAGGAAGACTAATCCAAACCCAGTTCAGAAGAGGGAGTAGGAAAACATATGTAAGTTTATTTTTTTCTGGCGCAAAACATTAGAGGTCGCCCTATTCTGGGAGTATTTGATGACTCCGCCTCTTATAATGGAGGTTCTCGAGTGACTAAAAGCTTCCGACACTCAAGTTTTTCTTCCGTCATAGAAAGGGTCCCAAGTTATAATGTTTTAAAAGATGAAGCTTGTGGTTTGGTCCCAATAAAACTGACTACAAGCACCTTAAAAGATAAATGAACTGAGGAGCCAAAATATGAGGCTGCCGAGCCAACCACGATTCAAATAAAAGAAAAATTGCCTCATTTGAAAAAAAAAAATCATCACACAAAGGGGATAAAAATGGGAAAATAAAGAGTTGGGAAAAAAATAAGTTTAAAACTGGCAGGAAATTTTCCATGTTGCTAATCAAACCACTATCCCACCAATGTTCGAGCATTAAGATGATTAGGCAATAAAAAACCATTCCGCGCCTCCTCTGGAGGAGCACGTACGGGTTTATGAGGCTCAAACTTTAGAAAAGTATTCACTAAGTTTCTAGATCAAAGTCCACAGTAGCTTCGCACTCAAACAAAAAAAACTATTCTCCAGCCTTGGAGGGTTCTGCCACTTCAGGATTCTTCCGACCAGAAGAAACAGACTCATATGTCATTGCTTTATACCATCTTATTAAGCCCATTACTAGATTGAAAAGTAAAGTGGCAGAGCATAAAACATTGTAGTTGTTTTTGTCCATAATAATGTAAGCGTCATCGGAAAGTGACCTCAGAGCAAAGGTTGGGTTCTTATCACCAATAATGTTGGGTCAAATTTGTTAGAAATTAACTCACGGAACAAAATTATTCTTTAGGGGTTAATATTATGTGCTAGAGTCCTTATTAGAAGATTAGGCTCCAAAATATCAACAGTACGAAAAAAAGCATAACTTTCATATATATGCCTACCATAAGATAATAGACGAGCATGACGCGGTTATTATGAAACTTAATGAAGATAACATAAAAAACCTTGAGGATCTGACTTCAAACAAGAACCAAATTGCACGGGACAAGGAGGTCGCAATCAATGCTTACACTGAGGAATGCACAAGCTCTCTAAATCGGTGAGATGCTAAAGTAAAATCTGCATTGGGTCTTAGATTCCACAAAGCTTCTCTAGAGCTAAACCTTGGTTCTTTTGGAATCATGGTTCCCGAGGGGGGACATCTTTCTAACCTTTTGTTTGAATATGAAATAGAAGTAACGTTAGATTCAGAGCGTGGAGATGGTAAGTTTTAGGATGAAAAGTAAAAAAAAACAGAACTTCCAGGGAGGGTTAACTACTAGAGAATCCTGAGGAGGAGGGAAAAATAACGAGCAGCGAAGCCAATGAAGATAAATTGTAGGGTGGTAAACAATTTCCACTTGTTCTATGTTGTAACATTTTTCTATATTTAAGAATTTAAGTCCCCGGTTGACGAGGGATTTTTGTTCTTATATTTGTAATTAGTTCTATTAATTCAGTTTGATTCCTTCCATCATCCAAATCGGCCAAAGGAAATTATATATATTTACAATCTTACTAGTTAAGGGTGATCATTCCCCAACCTATCACTAAAGCAGTTTTTCAAATACGACGAGTTAATTTTTTATCCTTTTAAATGTGACCAACTAGTGTTGGAACCTATTACACATGACCAACTAGGGTTTAAACCTTTTACATGTGACAGACTAGTGTCAGAACCTTTTAAATATTACCAATATAGTGTTGAAATCTTTTAAAGTGTACTTTTGGGTTAGAAATATTTGGACAGATCGACAACAAGATAACTATATGGAAGATAAAAATATTTATAGTAGTATGCTATGTGGAAACCTCATTAAAACCTTGTCGCGCCACCATGGTAAGAAATATCATGTCACCGAACATTACATTACCAAATAAAAATATTTACTACACATATTATTTTACAATCATTCCAGATACAACCTCAAGTTCTCGATGTTCCAATGGTGCCGAAGTGGCTTACCTTCCTGATCTTTCAGTCGGTAAGTTCAAAGTTTTACCCTTTCAGTAACCGAATAAGGCCCTTCCCAGTTTGGGCCTAACTTTCCAAACCATTTATATTTTGTGTGCAAGAATAACATTTTTACAACTTTGTACCCAACATTGAATTCTCTCGAGGGAAGTCGTGATGCACACCTAATTCTCTCATAGTGAAGGGATCTTAACCGCACCTTTTTTCTTTTTTCCTGAATTACGTCAAGCTCGATTCTTCGACCTTCATCTTTACCTGCATCAGATAATTTTTTTTATTATGAATGATGGGAGAGTGTCTTTCGTCGGGGTTACTACATCCATCCCATAAAGCAATGCAAACGGCGATTGTTGGGTCACCGAAGTTCAGGAAGCCCACTGTAATTATTGTAAATAATTTTCCATTTTCTAAGTTCCCCCCCTCCAAATTATATCTCAAGCCATCAAAGAGTTATGTTCGTAATCTCTACCTGCCCATTAGCCTACAAATGAAATGATTCTGAAAAGTAATGCTTAAAACCTCAGGAAAACACAGAAAGCCTATATGAACTTATTGTCAAACTAAGGGCCATGATCTGTTGTAATTATTTTTGAGAGTCTTTATCTAGAACATTAGTTAAACAGAATAAATTTGATAACATCCTTCATTTTAGTTCCGGAAAAAGGCTCAACTTCCACCCATTAAAAAAATTAGACAATAAATAATATGATAATTTGGCGTCCTCTGTAACTGTTCGACTAATCTAAGCCTCATATATCTAAAGACAATGCTTTAGAAATATATTTGAGTGGTACCATTGATACATGTATTGTATTCACAAATCGTTGGTAGATATCGCACCATCTCACTAATTATTTAACATCATCCATAATGGAAAGCTAATAATACCCGATCAACAAAACCTTTTGTTATCAAAACTTTTAAAGTTAAAATGAGCCGACCCCTCTCCATCATGCAATTTAGAAAACATCATGTATGATTTATTAGTTCCAAGGCATTGCAAGAATGGTGGGCTCAAAGATCTTTTTGAAGTATGTCTCCACAGATCGCGAAATCATGTGCATTGAATCTTAGTTTTTAGCTACTTTTTATCGACCCACAAAGTCTCCCGGATTATTAACTTTTTTAAATTGTGTCTCCAATGTTTCTCCAAGCCTATCGAAATTTGGAATTCTTCTGTTGTGTTTAACTTCTGTTCAGAAATAGATGTTATCAACAAGTGTTCTTGATCAAGTATCCATGAGTTTTAATGTTTATAAAGGGATAGAATTTTACATAGAGAAATTAGTTAGGTAGTAAAATGTGCAATGACTCTTTATATAATAACATTGATTCGATTCGAAGTAAAATGGGTTTTAAAGTTCTGTTGGATTTTTTGAATTTTTTATATATATTAGATTTAGTTTGATGAATTTAGTAACAATGAAGCGGTGATATTACATGATTAATTTAATAGACTGAATGCCATATTTTTATAGAATTAAATAGCCAAAAATAATAATATAATAATGTCAATTTTTTTAATTCATAAGTTATGTTTATAACGGAAGCGAAGTGAAAAGATAAAGCTTCCCTTGTCGATGTAAGCATGAAAAGTTTTTCATTTAGAGCAAGGATTTTGATTCACGCCGCTCCATACAATGATACGATTGTTGTAAAAGGACGATACTTACTTTTAATATAACTTGATTCTGGCTATATAATATGAGTAAGATATGATCGCACATAAATGTTAACTGTCAACGGTTTAAACTACATATACCAATAGTTTCTTTTGCATACTTTTCATATATCATGTTTATAATATATTTTATGCAATATTTTTTAAAAATAAGTAATTTAAAACAAAATAATAAATAGAATTATATTTTATTTTTAGAAAAAAGGAGAATAAACAAATAAAATTTTGTCACAAAAAGAAATGATTTTCTTTTTATATAAAAATAAGTGGAGAAAAAAAATTGATTTTATTATAATTGTTCGTTACAAAATACATAAGACGATTAAGATTGCAATATTTGAAGAAGAAAATCAAAATTTAGATTGTCATATTTGATAAGTTCTCTTTTTTTTTAAAAAATCAACAAATTGTACTATAAAATTCTCATAAAATATTAAGTTATCGGATATAAATTCAAATTGATTACAACAAATGGTAACACAACACATTGAATTGATACATATTAGAATTTAAAACTATAAATATCATTTTTAAAATATTTTGAAATTTTTCATTTTGTAAATAATAAATATTGAATTTGTCTTTATTTAATATGAGATCTAAGATAAATATGCATGTTTAGATTTTCAAAGTTTCAAAACTTAAACGCTTATTAAAATGGTAACACTTCCAATTTTATGTTTTCTACATCAAAAATAAAAAATAAACAACCACAACAACAATCATACGTGATTTTTTGTTAAATTTCCAGATTTTATGTGATAACAAAATATATCATTTTTTATTTTTAATTACAACTGGTTATGATGATATTTTGCACCACCAAAACAATTGGTTACAATATGAACCGACTAATAATCCATTTACTAGTAGTTTTTTAATCTTTACCAGTGAGCGATAGACGAATCTGAAATCCTAACAGTGGACTCGTTGAGATAAAAATCTATATTAGAGTGAAAATCTTTATTTTGTCGAGGAAAAAATAATATAGACATATAACATTATTTCCTGATAAAGTGACTAGAAAATTCATCGAGTAATGAGTTGGCTGAAATTATGAACACAACATTAACTAACCTTTAGATATGTATGAATTGTAACATTAATTTTCAAAAGAATGATCATTGATGGTATCAGTGGTCGTAATGATATGTTATAGGCTTGAATTCAGATATCTTAGAAGTTAAAAAGTTACTTGTTGAACATAATTTGTTTCGAAATTTCTATGACACTCTTTGTTGCTCGTTAAAGGATACTTGCATCACTTTAACGAGCTACAATGCTTTTTATGATAAATACAATAAGACTTTTTTTTGTTGAGTTGATTCTTCCAACGAAGCTTCAACCAAACTAAAAACTATTCAGACGTCAAATATGTTTATAGTTTTATTATATGATTTTCTTCTTTCCAAATTATTCAAACTCTGAATAATGATTTAAAATCTAATATATGAGTAAATTGATCCATACTGGGGACTTGTTTAGTTTTTTTTATGATTGATATTACATGTATTGAGTTTAAAGAAAAGTTAGTTTTTGACAAAGTGATAATATTATATACATATAAAACAAAATATATATGGGTATTGTTTCATGCATATGTTTGTAAACTATTCCCTACAATATCATGAAATGATCAACTTATCTCCATTTCATTCATAAAAGATTTTTTCATGTTTTTTGTATATGTATTTAACTAAAAATAACTCATAAGTCATTGAAAGGCTCATAGCTTCTATGATGAATGTTGAAATAAAATACTTAGCGAAAACATTAAGTGCGTCATATCAAAACTATTGGTGTAATGGTACATAAGATATAACGGTCTGGGTAAATAAAAGACGAATTCCATTTGTACACTTCTTATAAAAGTGTAAAATAGATCATTATATAACATATTGGTTCATTTGACAGTTTGAGATATATAAGAGACACAATCGCATATGATATTGTAATAAACTAGATTCCTAATTAATTAAGACTCATTTAACTTAGTATTCAAAGCTTCGTGAGAAAATTGAGTTTTGAAGGAAGAATTCTGCCACAAACGTTAATTTTGCGAAAGAAGCTTAGGACTGATAAGGATATAGAATGTTGATGGTTTAAATGTAATAAATTAAAGTCTTACATAATCAATTGTAAAGTTAGAAGATGGGTTTTAGATTATTTGTAAACATGGGTATTAAAGTGCAATTAACTGTTGGAACTAATTCTGTTATACTAACTTTGAACCCCTATAAATAATGGTTTACGCTGTTAATACAAGGGACGATGCTTTCATAAGCTAATACTACTTTGTCATATTTACTTTCTCTCTCTAAAATCAAACTTTATCTTTCTAGCTTTCATATCAAATTGGCAACCACAGTATTAGATACAATTGATCGGTACCTTGATTTCATAATAAAATCCATAGATAATTGAATTTTGGATATGTTATTACTGTTCTTGATCGGTAATGGAACCATGAAATGAAAATGATCTTTCGGTTTGGAAGAAAATCTAGACGCTAAGATATGATTTGCGAAGAGGAGAAAGTAAGGAAGAATATCAAATTCCAATTCAGCAAACTCATTCAGACATTCAAACTCGAATAAATCAGTTATTGGATAAAATAAAAATTATAAACGAGAAGTATGTTCAAAGAGAGCAAAATATTCAATCAGGTAGGTTGAAATCTGAAGTGGGACAAGTGGAGGAGAAGTATGATCTAGCCAGTCAAAGTGAGCATAAGAAAACATATTTTGAATATAATAAATAGCATCGTACTTCAAGAAAAGAGAAAAAGACAAGAATAAGTATGTTACATCTAGTGATGATGACAGTTCGGCATGTGAACAAAAAAGTTATCGGGGATCTTTGAAAGAAGAAAAAGGAAAGTATAAAAAATCGTGTGAAGAATATAGATGAAAAAGACAATATGCCTCGTTATTTTAGGGAAACAGAATAGTGTGAAGGAAATACATCGAATCAAAATACAAGTTTAGATGATCGGAATTTATACGTTGTCATAAGAACAGGAGTAGAAGACCAGTACGTGCAAGGAGTTGACTGGAGAAATTCTCCTTTAACATCTGAGATAAGGTCTATTACTCTTCTAAAGTGGTTCAATATTTCTAAGGTGAAGAAATTTTGATGCAAGATCCCGATGACCACATCGAACAATTCAAGAACTATATGATGAACTTCGAAGATGGTGATAGGTTGGTATGCAAAGCCTTTTCTTAGACATTTAAGGGCACAACTTTGAAATGGTACAATAGGATTCCGAGTGGATCTATTTCTAATTTTAGAGGTTTCTATACAGCTTTTCGACGATAATTTGGGAGAAGTAAAGAAATACGAGCAAATGGTGATACTATCATACAATGTAAGGAATTTGGGAGAGAAGCTGAAGGATTATACAAAGCATTTTGTGTTAACAAAAGAAGGATTAAATAATTGTGAAGAGTTGGTAGTTATGGCTACATTTCGACAAGTTTTATTAGTATGTGATTTATCAAATGAAACAACAAAGAGGCGAGCATTGAATTTTGCAGCACTGATGGCTCAAGTCGAGGATCAAATTAAAATGGAGGAAACAACTAAGGTTTGAGGAATAATTCAGGGACCTAGTAAAAATAATTCAGGGCATATGTCAAATAATCAAGGACACTCTTCGAATTTGACCCAACCATCTCGTTTAAGGAATAACAATAAGTTTCATCCTCGAACTGGAGGGTAACTAACTCAAGGTACAGGGTATCAATTTCAAAGACTAAGGCCAGATCGATGGATTAGGCCATAATATTATGCTGATTTAACTGATAATATTGATACTATTTATGAAAAGGCTAAAGGAAATGTGAGCTATGAAAAATCAGCTTGGATAAATAGACCAAGAGAAGAGTGTAACAACAGGTTCTGTAAGTATTGTATATCTTTGAAAAAGGAGGTGCAAGTTTTAATCGAAAATAGAAAATTAACTACTTTTGTTAAATGGTCGAGCAGTGGATCAAAGATTCAAGTGCATCGACTTTGCAAGCAGCAAATCTGAATTCGAAGGAAGAAAATCTAATGATTCTAGATTCTAAGATCAACGAGTTTGATGCAGCTTCATAATATTTGAATACAGATGCGGATCGGTTAATTTTGATAGCCGTGGATGAAGAAGTAAAACAAGGATGAGTCAAAGCTTATGTGAATATTTTGAGTCCTTTGAAATTTTTGGGGGAGATTCTATGACTGGTAATACTAATACCTCTAGGAAAAGGCATGTGATAAGTTTAGCTACTAAAATAGAAGGAAATATGTCTACTCACTTGTATGGTAAGAAAGATATTCCTTTTATTTTTTTTGATGAAGATGATTTGAGAGGTGTTGTAGGTCCTCATGAAGACATAGTAGTTATGGGAGCAGAAAAAGATGGGATTGAAATCTGACATGTTTTGATAGATATATAAAGCTCTCCAAATGTTTTGAACAAGTCAACATGCAATAAGATGCGTAATCCACCTCGAATTTGTCAATCAGACCTACTATAGATGTGACAGTTTAGGTGATTGGTGAATTCGAGGGTGAAGTGTGTTTGGGAAAGGGGCATTTTTAAAGGACGGTTCAAGTTCTATTCATGGTGGTGGATTTTGTGACCAACAATAATACAATTTTGATGAGATCCTAGCTTTCGATGATGTATGTAGTTGTATATATTATTCATCAATATTGAAGTATGTCATTAGAGACCGTATTGGGATGGTCCGAAGTGATCAAAAGGTAGCCAAATAATATTATGCAACAGTTCTTCGTATCTGAGGTCCTAATAGTGAAGATCGAATGGTTGAATGACAATTAGGGGGGTTGACCTGGAAGAAGAAGTAATTGATGATACGAGGGATGCCACGGGTTCTTTAACCGTAAGTGAATGTATATAAGAGTATTCTTTTCCCAATGGAAAGAGTTTTCAAATAGGGACGTTATTGTCACCAACTTTGTGTCATCCATTGTTACAATTTATGTTTCCTAATTTTGATGTTTTCGATTGGAAAATAGATGATGTAGTGGGTGTTCTATTGTAGTTTCCTCAGCTTCAGTTAGAGGAATATCTAAAGAAATCGATCCATGGGTCTTTTATACTCCTTTTGATGATGAAGTTTTTGCAGTTTTATTTTTCCTTAGGATAGAAGTCTTCTTCCTTTTTGAAGAAGGTTCAACCTCGACTCCCTCCTTGATTGTGGGAAGGCTAACTTCAAATACTTTCATTTTTCTTTTCATTAATTTTTTATTTTGCGGCTTCATCTTAGTGGAAGGGCTAGCACCAGATGTACTAGCTGTTTTTTTCTCGTTACCTTTGTTTTTCGAAGGCAAGTGCCTGTCAGATATATTGGTCACATGCAATATAACATTTATATCAAGTGCAAACAATCTTTTCAAAGCAAGGTTGCGGTTTGGTTTCTCCATTAAGGTGTCAGGAAGTCGGCACCCAATGAAATCGTGCACAGTTGACTTCTAATGAAATTGATGGGTTGAAAAGGTGAATAAAATCCATTACCCCATTCATTTTCCGTCCTGGTGGCTAGTTGAGCAAAAACATCCTTTACATTATTTTTACTTTGATACCTCTTCGAAATTCCTAAGAACAACAACAATATGTGTGGGAAATCTTATTTCAATTATAAATGATAAAAAGAGATAAAAGTGATAAGACTTAATGTTGCTTCTGAAAACAAGATTAAGTTTGGAAGGGTTATCCTCATATATTTCTTTACCATTCTCCCAAGCTCCTAATATAAAGACAAATTTTTGCTTCCAAAATTTGTCACCTTCAAATACATCGTCGATAACCTTGAAATCATCAACCAATGTCAAGTAATCAAAGGGTAGTTTTGGTCCTTTCGGAAGACCAGTCATGGCAAAGAAATCTTTAATGGACAGAAGGGTTTGACTTAGTCTCGAAGCCATAATCACTAACATGAGTGTAAACCATAGATTCAATATTCCTTGTGTATGGCAGATGTTCAAAATTTCGAAGTACTCCACTATCATCATATCCAGTGGGAATCGAAGACCCCATTTTATGATCTTAGTATATACCACCAAATCATTTGCTCTACATTTATTGGAGTCTCATTAGACTAGATGTATGATCCAGTGGAATTCGAAGAATAATGTTATCTGCCATTCCCTATTGTTTCTTAAAGCGATGAGCATGAGGTTCGTTAGACTAGATGTATGGCACATTTTTTAGTGTCATGATATATTTGGGGAGGAGTGGTTTCAAGTTTACACGTATTGAGGCATCAACGTCCTCAGGAATCTCAACAAGAGTTTTATTTTTCTTTCTTCTTCTCTCTGTTGATACTGGTTTCGTGGCTTCATCTTCTGTCATATACAACTTCACTTTCTTTGGCATCAACATTTGATTGTCTTACTTCTCAATCAGCCTCTTCCTCAGACGCTTCATCTATTAATCGAGGAGGATTAGGGTTTGAGGCTGGTTCTGCTTCTTGAGTGTGCGATGGAGTTTGTAGAGACTCTCTTATGGTATCAACAATCTCCATCGGGGGAGGAGATGATGATGTAGGGTTAATAGGGTTATTTTTTGAAGAGATGTCATCTTTGAAGTCTCCCATATCTATGAAAGTCTTCTTTTTGGTAGAAATATTTTGAGGGAGATGAACTTTTGGTTTAATTCGAGGCTTTAACTTGCATGATGTTCGAAGAAGACTACAATCAGTATGTGATGTACCTTCTTTTGGACTTCTTTGAGAAAATAAGCTTGGATTTACCTTGTGTAAAGTTCGAGGAGGAACATACAAAGATGTTGGGGAAGGATTTTGAGGTGTTGTTTGTTGAGATTCTGGAGTTGATAAGCTTAAAAGTTCTGGGGAGCTTCAATTTGGATCGAAATTACCGTAACATATGGTTTCAGTGGACAATCGCGGATCGTTGCTTATCAATCCTACAACCATGTACTCTTTAATCCTTTCATTGATGCAAAAATAATCGTAAGCATCGTAAACTGATTTTTCAGTATCTGGGGAAATTAGTTTTCTTGGTTCTTTGGATTTTGAACGTTTTTTCATATACTACCTTGCAGATTGGCTGAAAAGTATGAATTTTCTGGCGATGGTAGCCAAAAAGTTGATTACTCAGGGAAGGGTAGCTAAGAATTGTCTCAGGCGAAGATGATTTTATCCATAAAGTTTGTGTAAGGTAAATAAAATAAATGAAGGGCTATTTATAGAAGAATTAGGAGAGAGATAATGGTTTCAGCGAAATTGAAGAGGTGGAGACCAAACGGTTGTGCGTAGAGGGGGTAGTGTGACGTTTGTTAACTGTCAGACCTAGTGGCAGGTTTAGTGACTAAAGCATAGTTATTCATTGCACGTGTACCAAACCATACCAAATATTTATAACAGATATGAAAAGGCCAGCTCATGTTTCCACATAAAAATATTCGAAGCATTAACAAAGGCTTAAACTAATTTCGAAGTGAATGCACACATGAATTTATTTGAGGATGATAAATATGAAGTTAAATAATTTTGAAGTAATTTACGTTCGAAGCAGACTGAACTTGGCAAGGGGTATTTTTTTCTTAATATAATTTATAAAGTGATAACTAGTTCTTACTCATATTCTTTCATAAGAACTAGGCGGCTACTGATAAGGATATAGAATGTTGTAAGATATGTTGTAGACTGTTTGTAAAGATGGAGGCTAAAGTGTAATGAACCCATTTGTTTAACTAATTCTATTACACTAAGTCTGAACGCCTATAAAAGATGGTTGAGGGTGCTAATAAAAGTGACGATACTCTCATATGATAAAACTACTTTGTCACTTTTAATTTCTCTCTCTAAAATCAAACTTTATCTTCCTAGCTTTCAAGAACTAAATTCACACATATCAAAGACCGTGAAGGTTTTGACGATAATGCTACATTATCAAAGGATTTGACATTAATACAATACATATTATCCATAATATGTTCATCTTCCATCCATTCGGATTGTTCAACATAAATGAATTAAAAGTTTATTAAAAAAATAAATTCATGAAGAACAAACTCTACTGCCTCGAAAATTATAAATTCAAGTACTTTAGTACTAAAAAAGATTCAATATGTACAAGAACAGATATATGTTTATATTATATAGTGTATCTTGTTAATACACGAAAAAATTTATGTGATAGAAATCCTCTTTTAAGATTGCGTGAAACCTTAAAATTTTATATTTTTTAATTATGGGTTAATGAAATAAACAATGAGTATAAATTGATGCAATATAACTCGGCTTTGAAGCTTATCCTATTATTTGAAATAATAAACCTATGTGGTAATACATGAATTTTAAAAACCAAACAAGATTTTAAAGGTTATATTGAAACATATAAAGGATAAGTTATGACAATTTCTTTTATTCAACTTGAAAACTATATTTATGGGTGATATTAAAAAACAAACTATATGGTGATAAGAGAAGGAAAATATAGGTGGTTACTATGCAATTTATACCAAGGATAAGGCCTAGACTTGTATTTTAATGGTTAAGGACCAAAGTAAAGCAACCATAAGATGTAGAGAGGTAAAGTGATATACCCCAAGAACTTGTCTGTAAATAGGCAAATAATAGGGTGGGAAATCCACTTCAGTGATGGCAATTATGTAATTTTACTACCTATCTCATTTACTATATAAAGGACATTCCCTTTTGGGGAAATGAGTCAATGATTAGTCAATTATTCCTACATTTATTCCTTTTGTCTCTTTTTCTTTCTACCAACCAATTATTTAATTATTTGTTGTCATTTTATATAAATATTTTCTAGTCTGATCCTCTCCTACGAACATTTCTGCTTTTGAGCTACGTTAAGGATTTTCTGAGTTCATCATATGGTACAACCCAAAAATTTAGTATCCAATTTGAATGGTGTGTGAAGTAAAGAATAATGATTTGTAGATTCATACAATATTTCTGTCATGGGTACCATTAATTCCTCAAAATTATTTTTTCTTTTATTGAGATCAATTTGGCAAAGGATATTGTGTATCAAAAGATGAGTGAGGCAACTAATACTTTTTTTATATACTGATGTTATCCTATTGGTTATAAACGATAATTATTTCTTGCATGGTACTAAGAATCCATTTTTATAAAAATTAATATAAAATATCTTAGTGGCTTATTTTGTGTGTGTTTGTTAAAATCTAAAAAGGTCATTATGAACCCGTAGAAGTTTAGGTTTGTTACAAAAGCATAGATTTAATTCATGTTACAATGTTAAAGACGGGTAAACAACAAACGGAAAAATGTCTCTGTAGCAAAAGAAGACATGCCTTTATCAAGATCCGACAAAAAGACTAAATACTAAATAAATATATAAACAAAAAAATCTATGTGTGTGAGTTTAAAAGTCTAATCCATGCTCAAGTTTCTATGAGGCTGAAAATTTCTTTTGTTTCTAGGATGTTGGATATATATATATATATATATATATGCAAGTAATTAAAAAACTAAACATTGAAAACATTCAAACTAGTTCTTTAATTTTTACAACGAATAAAACATCACATGTTGATATATCGAAAGCTGGATAAATTTTAGATCATATGATACTCTAAATATTTCAAGATATGTGGATACTCGTCATTCAACACTAAGTATCATAGAAGGAAAAAAACCTTTTGATTATATTTTGATAATAATTAAAAAAATTCAGGATAAAAAGCAATAACACGAGGTTGGTTAAGTCCAAACATATATATATCAAGTTTATATATGTTAAATAAAAAGTTCAAAGTCGTCAAAGTAGTATAAAACACATCAGTAAAAATATATACTAGAGGATCATATAACTTAAAAATTAATATTCAAAGTTTTTTATGAGGACACATTTAATATTAGTGTGGCTTCTAAAAAGATTATTAATTTTGATGAAATTGTTTGTTTAGTTTTAAAATATATTTGGATCATATAACTTAAAAATTAATATTCAAAGTTTTTTATGAGGACACATTTAATATTAGTGTGGCTTTTAAAAAGATTATTAATTTTGATGAAATTGTTTGTTTAGTTTTAAAATATATTTTTAACATATTTTTTCTATACACTTTGGCATATATATATATTGTGTTACGGATGACGATCTAAGTAGATATATATAATTAGATGCTATATTATATTTTTTATGTACTATAAAAGATTTAGATAATTTATTATTTTAATATTATATTGACTTATGCGTCTAGTTGTGTTTATAACAATGAAATGACTTAAATCTTACATTGACATAAGATAACTCATATACACGATAGACGATAGAAACTTAAAATTTTCATAGACCGGATGTAGCTTTTATAGTATATGATGATCGAAATAGAAGACACCTCTACTTTTTTTTATTTAGAATAATTATTATATTAAGTAATAGTGTGTTTAAAAGTCATTATAATCAAATCTTAAAGATTGACTAAATTATAAAATTGATAAAATACTTTAATAAGCTAGTTATTATTAAGGTTATAGTTTTCTAACCTTTTTAATGGATCAAAACATATAATTTTTAATAAAAATAAATAATTTAATAATTATTTTATAAACCAATTGTACATTTTATGTGTTATAAAATGAAATTTACTCGTTAGATAAAATTTAATTTAATAATTTAATAAAAATAATACATAAAAACTAATACAACTATACGGTAATATTTTTAATATGAAATACTATACATATATACAAAAGGTGAAATGTAGATTTTAAAAAAAATATATTTTAATACATAAGAAACTTGTATTAAATAGAATTAAATTACATAAAATACTAATAATTATTGTCCTTTAGTTGAAGTTTAGATCTAACATATGAATAGTTAAACAAAATAAATTTTAGAATATTTCCTCGTTTTATTATCTTTTCGTTTCATATAGCTTAAAGTGGACATAGCTTTTGATTCCATGGAGTATGTGAGTGTTCTGGGATAGGAAATACTTTCTTATCTTCAGAAATATTTTGACTTGATGTGATTGATCTTGCTCGAGTTGATTAATGGAGATGTGAATGACTTCAAATTTTTATTTTCACACAATCATTCCAAGGTATAATTTTATTTAACTTTAAGATTCCGTATCTTGGGACTTTGTCTAGCTGAAATTAGATTGGTGCGGATGTACTTGAATTTTCTTTTGCTTTTCTAGTATTGAGTTTGAGTAATGTACTTGAGTGGAGTTGATTCTACTGCACGCCTTCGATTGATGCTTTTGATCTGCAAAACAATTTTTTTTTTCAGATATTGAAACAGTATAAAATAGTATATTTTATGTTTCTTGTAGTTTAGATCAGTATATTGTATTCAAAGTTGATATCCTATTGTCATTAGGATTAACGTTTAGGTATTGTTTGAATTTGCATTTGTGAGTCCACTTGGCTAGCCAATCTGCAATAGACTTTTTCTCCCTGTAAATCCATGTTATTATCATACTTGAAGTTATCAATTTCATGCAATAGTCTAATAAAGAAGATATAAACCATGAAATATTATGATTCAGTAACGTAGATATTAGAATGATGAAGTCATTCTTTACATCAAGTTTAGAAATTTTCAATTTAGAATAGAGAATAAGTCTATCAAGTAGAGCATGACATATAGATGTGATATGGGTTTGTTTAACATAGAGCCTTGCTGAAATGATGTCTCATTTATTATTTCTGAGAATGATAAAAACGTGAACTTCTTTAGAAGACTACTCGAACTAAGTCTTGATGGTGTGATGCAACGTCATCTGCCTAGCAATTCTTAAGTTAAAGATACAACTAAAGAATTTTCTTACTTCTCATGCAGTCCTGCATTGAACAAAAAGTGATTTATAGTCTCACAGTTGTCACAATATTGGTATTTTGAGACTAGGTTCAGATTTTTGTGTTGGAGAACTAAATCAGAAGAGATCCATTTATCCATCAATCTCCAAGGAATGAAAGAATACTTATTTGGAGAGATGTTGTTCCATATTGTCTTGAGTAACGTGGATTTAGTTCTTTTGATTCTAGTCTTGTCCCATGTATCTTTAGTATTGTAGTCTCCATGGTCAGATAGTGTCCATTGAATTATATCATTTTCTATTTCTTTGATCAAAAGATGTTTAATTCTTTTTATGTCTGATGAAAGAACTGAATTAAATAGCTTTACTGTATTCCACGTGCCTTGAGTCCAATAGTCTTTTACTTTTTAATTTTTGTACCAAAATTTTGATTCTTCAGTTTTAAGAGAAATGAATGGATGGTTGTTACACCATTTATCTAACTAGAACTCTAGGTTTCCTTTTCCCAGTTAACAATATATGAAATCTTATGCTATACGCCTAACCTCTATTAGTCTCTTCCATGTTTTAAATTTTTGTTAGCTTTGATTTGGACTTGCATAAGGTGATGCATAGAGTAATAGGAAGAATGGACATACTTAGAGCATATGCTCTTCTTTTCTATGAATTTATACTAGAGTTTGCAGGAGAAAGTTTGTTAAGTGTCTTCAAGATTTTTGATATTAAGCTATCCTTCTTCATAAGGTTTACAAATAGATCTTTACTTGGTCCATGATATAGTTTTATGTCATTCATTTGGACGACAAAGAAATATGTTGAGTATCAATTGTATTCTATTAAGAACATATTTAGGAAGGGTCATACTTTGAAGATGGTAAGATGGTATAACATGTATGATAGATTGAATGAGGTTGAGTCTGCCTCCAACATATAGGAGGATATTGTCCCATTCTTGAGTTTTCATTCAGATTTTTGTCACTACGTCTTCATAGAGTACATCTTTATTTATAGGATGAGTATTTATTTTTAGGTATTTCATTCGGGAGCATCCTTTATTGAAACCAAATAGAAGTTACATAGATTTTATCTTTGCTAATGGTATTCTCTTTGAAATAATGAATATTGTTTTGTCCTTGTTAATTACCTGACCAAATATTTCTTCGTATAGTTGCAAGAACATGCGGATTTTGTTGATACTCGAGGATGAATCATTGGGGAAGATTACAATGTCATCTGTAAAGGCTAGACAAGATACTATAATTGAACTTGGTGATTTTGTATCTTAAATCTCTATTATCTTGCATAAGTTTTTAAGACCTCTGATAAGAAATGCTTTAGCTAGAATGAAGAGACTAGGAGATAACGAGTCTTATTGCCTGACTCTATTAGTAGATTGGAAGTAGTCTCTAGTTTCACCATTGAGTATAAATGATAAAAAAATTGTAGATATTAACACCTTATTCTGTTAATAAATCTTCCAGAAAAGACAAATGCATTTAGTATCTTTAGCATGAATGTGAAGGAGATCTTGTCAAATGTTTATGTCATATCAATTTTAGTGATCAGGTTACTCTTTATAATCTTTTTGTTAAGGTCATTCACGATCTTTTGAGTCAGTAATATGTTGGCTTGTATGTTTCTTCCATGAACAAATCCATTCAGAGATAAGCTTAGGAAGAAAACTAAAGAGTCTGTCATCTAGAAAGTCTTGAGAGGATCCTATTAAATACAGTACATAAACATATAGATCTATAGTTGTTCCAGGTTTTAGGAGAGTCCTTCTTTCGGATGAGGCAGAGTGTTGCTGCATAGACTCATTTGGGAGATATATACCTTTGAAAAAATCTTTGACTGCATCATATAGGTCCTTTCCTATTATGGCCCAGTATTTTTGAAAAAATGTAGTGTTGAATCCATCCAATTTAGAAACATTAGAGAGGTTCAATGCTTTCTTAGTGTGATGTATTTATTCACCAGATAGAGTTCCCATTACGGTTTCATTATCTTTATATGTAATTATTTTAGGGAGGGTATTTGAAGGTCAGGGATGTCTCAGTCAATAGAGTACTTAGTAAGAATATTTTGAAATTATTTTATATCAAAGTTGCCAATCTTTTGTTCATCCTAAATCAATTATTTTCATCCATGATTTTACTTTACTTTTTTTTTCTTTATATATTTAAGGAATCAACTAAGTTATTTTATCATTCTTGATCCAATTAACAGTACATTTTTGTTTCCATAATGATTCTTCCCTTGCAAGTAGTTGAAGGTGAATGACATCAAGAGTTTTGTATTATTGAAAGAAAATTTTAACAAACTTAACTTCTTTTTCAAATTGATCTATTTCATTGGAAATGTTTCCAAGATTATCTTTGTTCCAAGTCTTTAGGTTAATTTTAAGTCTTTTTAATTTCTGCCAAAACATTTGTAGAAGAAGGCCAGACATATCTTCATTCCAGTTTTTCTCTACCATAATTGAGAATTATCGATAACGGAGATACGTATTAAGGAAATTAAATGAAGACTTAGGTTTGTTTGAGTAGTTTCAAATAGTACTACAAAGAGGATTGTAGTCAGATCCAGTTCTAACCAAGTGTTGAACTAAGGTGTTATCAAAGTAGTTTGACCATGCATTGTTATGTAACACCATATCCATGTGCTTCTATTTGTGTTAGTTGGCCAAAGTGAATTTGGAAGTAGAGAATCCAGGATCAGAGAAATTATCGCCACTGAGAGTGTTATTTAAGTCATTCATGCTCCTCAAACATAGAAATGAGCAAGATAACTGCTGAGAGTGATTAATGTTGGTATTAAAATCCCCCATCACTATCCAATCCATTGTAGAGTCAGCAATGTCTCTAAGGATTTTCCATACATATATTCTTTGATCCTTCATGCATTTTGCATAAACTATTATGACTAGAAAGGCTTTATCTAGGGTGGTGTGGGTGACTTTTACATTTAAGTTCTAGTCAAAGTTTTCCAGAGTTTGAATCATAAACTCATCCTTTCATAACATCCAAATATTGTTAGTGTTATTATCAATTCATTTGTGGTATCCAATAATTATTGTAATCTTAGGTAGGTGAGTGTTAGCTATCATGACCTCCTGAATTACAAAGAAGTTTTATTTTTTTTAATTTTGATGATGTGTTTGAGTCTACGCCTAGTAGTTTTATTGTTTATGCCTCTGATATTCCATCATAAAATTTTAATATTCATTTTAAAGAGCCGGTATAAGGTCTGGCAGTCGCTTTGAATTGAATGACTTTAGTAGTGTTAAGGTATCTATGGGGTTTCAACTTGTTTTTTCTCATTTTCTTGGTTAGGCGTTTCTTGAATTCCATGCTGTCTTGGGCTATGGATATGGGTGAAGAGGGAAGGCTACCAGTAGTTTTTAGTTTTGGAGATGGAGGAGTTGAATTGGAGGAAGTATGTTCTTTATTTATGTTAAAAAGGTACTTGTATTTATGGAATTCAAAGCTTCAAGTATCTCATGTATGTGGTTATTTTGTATGTTTCTAGTGGTTTGACACAAATTTATATTAGTGGTTATTAGTGGTTTAAGGGTTATTGTTGTTTTAAGAAGGGGTAGGTTATTAGATGAATTGAGTTGTTCACTTTGTTGATAAGATAAATTTTACCCTTTCTTAATTAGCATTGATTTGTATGAGTTGGTGTTGTTTATATTGTCTTTGACTGCCTCTTTGACTATTATAGACTTTATCTTTAGCTTCCATTGTCTTGTTGGCTCAGGATGTTTTGCATTAGAGGTGGGTTGAGTTTTAATGACTAGTTGATACTTAGGATCTGTTATGGTGCATAACCTTTTTTCAATAATGTTGCTTATGACCAATATGGTAGCATTTAAAAAAATAATTGGCTATGGTACCATAGGTTACTTCTTGTCAGAATCCACATGAGTTTCCGAATCCAATCTAAAGTTTGGTTTATAGTGTCTTAGATAGATCAAGCTCGATTCATGAACTACAATAAGTATACATGACCTTATTATTTTGTGGTACCGATATTGCTAAAGGATTGCCAAGGGCTTTAGGTATGACCCTGATTGTCTCATCATTGTTTAAGTATGCCGGAATGCTTGGAGATGAAATTGAAACTGGTGATATCAGAGATTCATTTTTTAGGATGGAAATTATGATTCCATTTGAGTAGTCGTATGGTGAGTTGTCCAATTTTCCAAACATTACATGACCAAAGCTTCTTTAAATCATCTCCTAGGTCCAATTCAGTCCTTATATGGTGGAGATACCATAAAATAAGATTAATTTATCATATAAATCCAAAGTATTTAAAGAAAACATGGATATATGGGTGACCTCATATTTGATAATTTGTCTATCAAAGTAAGTTTTTCATTGGCTTCAAGAAAGGTTATATTATGTCCTTGAAATTTAACATATATTTGGTCACTTTTATTCTTAATCATTACTTTATCATGTATGATATCTTTAGGTAAGTATATAGTGACTTCTGATAAGTTAATAATTGACTGATGAAATATTTCGGATCTTGTGCTTGATGTGACTAACGAGAGAAAGTGTAGAGAGAGAGTGAATGGAATAGAATAATATTCAATGTCCCACCTACCAAGAAAGTGGGTCAACTTTTATACTAAAGTAAGGTGGACCCATTAGTATCCTTAGTGGGCTGGTTTTAATATTTATGAGGCCCCCTATTAAGTACAATGTTTACAAATAGGTCCTAAAAGATCATAAGTACATTGTCACCTACTCCAAGTATCTTTTATTCACAATTAACCCCTCGTTATTTATTCTGGCGAATTTTTCCCTTATCAGTAGCCCCCCAGTCTTCGGGAGAATCAGGAGCAAAGACTCATAGCAGAGCCTCAACATGTCCGCCCCAGTCTCCTACATTGCGGTTCGGCGGTCATCCCACTTCGGACAGATCACCCCTTCTCCTGAGCGTCGGGAATGGCTTTATCCGGAGGCAATACCTTGTCCGCAGTTCTTTCTAGCTATCTTTATCAGAGCGCAATATTCTGGAGTTTCTAAAAAGTCCTTGCCCTGGGTTCATAGTTTTGAGAGGATCGGCTCCCGCGCCTTCTCGAGGTTTTGTTTCTGGGCTCGTCATAGTGGGCCGACTCTCGTGGCGAATCAGGCTGAGAAGGCCCACCTCACCTTTTGGTTCGAAGAGGCTAGCCTAGGTAAGCCCCTGTCAGCAGATGGTCAACACGTGTCATCCGTTGACGCGATGCGTCCTCTCCAGCATAGTTCTCTAGGGAGACTCTTCGCCTTCCCGCTGCTTTTGTCGGTTGGCATTCCCCGGTCAGGCAACGTTGCCTATAAATACTCCACAAATCCTGATTTCTCTCAGAGGCGTTCTAGAGAGAGAAAGTGCTGTCCGAACATTTCTAGAGAGGGAATGCTTGTTTTATGAAACCCAGACACCCGAAGCAGCCACCAACCAAGAAAAAGAAAAAGCCTGTGTTCGGTTTCAAAGAGTGGGCGAGCATCGGTGACCGAGCCGAAGAGTACCGACGCGCCGGCTTGATTTGGGGATCTAATTCCAAACCATTCACTCCCGTCCCGCAGCCCCACGACCCTGTTTTAGCTACCCCGATCTCAGTTGAATCCTTCTTTTCGCCCGAACCACCCGGTTTTCTATCCCCCGAGGTTAGCCCATCTCCAGAAACCGTTGTTATCTATTCTAGTAGTAGCTCCCCTCGTTCTCCGATAGTTCGGTCGGAGAATCCGACCCCATCATTTGTTAATTCGTACGTCCCTTGCCCTTCGCCTCCATTTCCGCCCCGACGCGTTCACAAAACCAAGTTCCTGACTATGGGTGAAAACAGTCCCCCTACGTCTCCCTCAGGAGGTAATGATCTTGAAATGGTTCAGCTTACTCCCTCCGTTCGAGGGTACAGGACCGGTCTTAACACTGCCGTAACTTTTTTAGGTCTTAATAAGCATCGACTGACGCCCGAGGAACTGGACGCGGCTCATCTGGCACATTCTGGAAGCAATGTTGACCCCACAAGCTCCCGGGTTCGGTCGTCGGATCCAAATGCTGCAGCTGCCCAGAGCTCTGACCAGGCCCCGAACTCGAATATTGAAGAGTCGGAGGTGGATGTTCTTCCAGCAGAGGTCAGTATTGCCGCTGCTGGGAACGCTGCTAACCCTCCTAACGACCCTCTTCCCGAGGAAGTAGAGGCCGTAATCACTACCACCTACTTCCGCTGGCTTCCTTCAAAAGACGTCGTTTCTCTTTTCGAGGGTAAATACCTCTACTTTCCGGAGGCCGAGCATAAAGAGCTGCTGATTCGCTGGGGGATCCCCGAGAGCGTTACTGTTCGGTTTCCGGTTCCCGGGGAGACCCCTGTGCATGTCCGATCGCGGGAGATAGAGAGCTATTCAATTGGGGCTTGCGGTTCCCACTGGATCCCGAAATCGCGCTTTACTTCCGCACCCTTCAGATCTGCCCTTCCCAACTGACGCGCAACGCATGGTATACTTTGATGTCGTGTATCATGGCTTCGCGTTTGTCAGGTCGGGTTATGCCCATGGAGGAATATGTAGCCATGTCTGGTCTGTCCAAGTCTCCTAAATCTCCATTCTTCTACTCTTCCCTGGCGAACAAGTGGAAGATAGTTAACGACTTTCTCGAAGGAGACAAGGACTGTAAGAAACGCTTCGTATTTCTAAGCGGCTGCTGGGAAAACGGTCTGCCTTACAGCAAGGAGAACCCGAGGCAGTTGCTCCGAACTTGGGTCCCCGATGGTAACTATTTTTTTTAACGAAGGTCTGATCCCTTGTGCAGTGACGAAAGAGTTCTTGCAGGGGCTGAAGAAAGATCACTCGAAAGCCGGTGAGGCCATGTTCGAGGTGCTGAAAGATTATGCTCGGAAGCATTGGGGTCGGGCGATGCACCGTACCTTCAAAGACACCAACCTAATCATGAGCAACCTCTGGCGTTGCTCGTCCGAGGTGCTTACCATCGAGAAATTACGACAGCCCCCGAGCATGGAGGATCTGATCGCGAAAACCGACGCCCATGGGTCACAGTTGTATCTCCCAAAATGCAACAAGGCGCCTAGCAAGCGCCCGAAGTCGGATGACAAGGTCGGGGAGAACAACACCGGGGCTGTAGAGGCAGGCCCGGTAACTCGAGAGGAGGGACCCGTCCATGAGGGTGGTGAGGCCGACCAGGCCCAGGCTCCGGTGTAGAAGAGGAAAAGTCGAGCCGATGCGGAGGGGCTCAAGGCGAAGAAATCCAAGCACTCCAAAAAAGAGGGTGGGTTTGTTGCTTGTGCAGACGGTGTCACCGTGCCGAAGCTGTTTGATCAGTATGGTGGTGTTAAATGTGATTTAACGGTTGACCCTGTAGTGGTGATTCCGGATGACACCGAGCCATCCAAAACGTCGGACCCAGCCGCGGCCTCGTCGAGTGGTACAAAGTACCCGGTGCTAACGATGCTTGGAAGTCCGCATACTTTCCCGCTGCAGGGATCAGACGGTCTGGCCTTATCTTTGTACAACTTGCTTATACCGACGGCCATGAAGGAGCGTAGGGCGATCGAGCTGAGCCAGAAGCTAGGGGGACGCGGAGGCAAATATTGCTGGCCTAATGGAGGAGGTGAAAGAGGCCAAGGCGGCTCGAGAGTTGGCGGAGGGGCGGGTTGCAGAAGCCGAACGTGTCGCGGAAGAGACAAAGAAAGTCGCTGAAGAGACGAAGAAAGCCGCAGAAGATCGTGCTGCTGCCTTAGCTCAGGAGGTCCAAAAGCTAAGAACTTCGAACGTCGCCTTTACAAATCGGTGTAGGAAGTGGGCGGACAAAGAAACTGCCAACGCTAAGGCCGCGTATGTGCTGTCATTTCATAACCGCTTCCCGGACCTTCACCTTGGGACAATGTGGCTGGATGTGCCAGAGGGTGACCGCCCTGCGGGAGTTGTCTGTGAAGATGAATCAGACGATACTGAGTCCGAGGAGGAGGATGACGAGTGATCCAGACGTTGTGTTTGTTGTCTTAAGTATTTGACTTTTGTTGTGTTTTTTGTTTAGTTGGTTTTGTTTTGTATGATCTTTGGGGGCCGCGGGGTCCCCTAACAATATTCCCTATGAACACTTCAATTTTGATGTTTATGTTGATACGCAGTCGGCGTTTCTTGCTATATCATTTTAGATGTTGTTACCTAGGCAAAACAAAGTGGTTCTGTGAAAAACCTAAGTATAAGATTTTAAAAAACCCTGATAGGATCGGGAATGCGGATCAGTTTGGGAACTGAAAAACCAAAGTAGGTTCTGTAGATCAATATAATATTGAAAATTCCTGATAAGATCGGGAATCGTAAAATGTGGATCAGTGCGGGAACTGAAAAACCAAAGTAGGTTCTGTAGATCAATATAATATTGAAAATTCCTGATAAGATTGGGAATCGTAAAATGTGGATCAGTGCGGGAACTGAAAAACAAAGTAGGTTCTGTAGATCAATATAATATTGAAAATTCCTGATAAGATCGGGAATCGTAAAATGTGGATCAGTGCGGGAACTGAAAAACCAAAGTAGGTTCTGTAGTACTACCTAAGATTGTAGGGATAAACGTCGACCAGCTCGTCAACTGATCGGGTTTGTAGTACTTCACAGATCGGGAGGCAAAATCAATTTTTGATTAATTTAATCAAGGGGGTCGGGTATTCATGATGCCTCATTAAAACCTTCTCGCGCCACCGAGGTAGGAAAGAGTGCATCCCGGACCAATAAGTTTTTACAGACCAAGTTTAACAAATCAAACAAGTTTATAACTATTCTAAGTACAACTTTAAGTGTTCGATGTTCCACGGTAGTCTCAAAGGTTGCCCGAGCTTGTTCTGTAGTCGATACGTCCCGCTCTTGATTTTCTCTATGATTTCGTATGGTTCCTCCCAATTCGGGGCGAGATTTCCGAGGCTTCTGTCTTTGGTATGTAGAAAAACGCGTCTCAAAACCTTGTCTCTGACTTTAAACTCCCGACGGCGTACCTTGGATGCGTATCGACTTCACATCAGGGTCTGATAGTGCAAAGAGTTCAGTTGAGCGCGACCGAGCTTTTCTTCTATAAGATCAAGATCTAGTCGTCTCCTGTCATTGTTCGCGTTCTCCTCATAGGTACCGACTCTGAAAGATGGGAAAATTGACTCTGCTGGGGTAACCGCGTCCATTCCATACACCAGAGCATAAGGAGATTCCTGGGTCGCCGTTCGGGGGGTGGTTCGGTAGGCCCAAAGCACTTCCTGTCGGTAGTCCGACCACTTACCAGCCTTTCCTTCGAGGTTTTTCCTGAGTCCGTCCAAAATGGTTCGGTTGGTGACCTCAACCTGCCCGTTTGCTTGAGGATGGAACGGAGCGGAAAAACATTGCCTGATTCTATGCGTCGTGCAAAAAGTTTTCATTTCCTCGCTGTCGAACTGTGGTCCGTTATCCATGGTGAGCCTCTGGGGTACCCAGAACCGGCAACAAATGTTAGACCAGATAAATTTGATAATATCTTTGGTCCTGGTGGCCGAAAGTGGCTCGGCTTCGACCCACTTTGAAAAATAATCTACCGCCACGACAATTGTCTGTCTTCCGCCCGATGCCATCGGTAGTGGTCCGACTAGGTCGATTCCCCATCGGTCAAAAGGTAACCCCTCGGATATGGATTCTAGAGGTACTGCGGGGACGTTTATCGTGTTTGCGAATCTCTGGCACGTGTCGCAGGTTTTTACTATTAGTCGTGCATCTGCTGTTATCGTAGGCCAATAAAATCCTGCGAGAAAAATCCTTCTGATTAAGTCCTTGTAACCGCAGTGTGCCGCGCCTTCGCCATCATGTAGTTCGGATACAATTATTTGCGACTCGTGAACCCCTAAGCATCTGAGCAGAGGGAAGCTGAATGATTTTTTGTATAGTACTTCGCCTAATAGAACGTAACCTCGGGCCTTATTGCGGAACTTCCGAGCCGAGGCACTATCGCCAGGTAGCTTACCCTCGGCTAAGAAGGCGATGATGTCCCGCCGCCAATCTGAGATCGTTACCGAGGAGACCTGGCAGGCGATTTCGGGTCGGTTATGTAGTTCTTGTCATTTAATTATAGATGGATTTTCTTGTTCGGTTACCCAGGGATAGTTTCTTGAGCAGGAAGCTGTTGCCAAGGAGTCTGCCACCATGTTTTCGCTTCTTGGTACGGGCTCGTATGTGATTTTAACGAATGACGCTGCTAGGATTCTGAGTGCTGCTAGGTATTGGACCAGGTGCTCTTTCCGAGCTTCCGCGATTCCTGAGGCTTGGTTTATCAGTAGTTGGGAATCACTTATGAGGCACACCTGTTTTGCTCCACACACTTGCGCTAGCCGTAGCCCTGCAAGAGTAGCCTCGTATTCAGCCTCATTGTTTGAAGTATGGAAACCAAATCGAATGGCCTGGTGCATGCTAATGCCGATTGGGGTAATTATCTGTATCCCCGCTCCGCAGCCACTGACATTTGCTCCCCCATCGATGCAGATGGTCCATTCACTTAGCTCGGTCGCTTCTGACGGCGCGTCCTAATCCGGTCGTTCGGGGTGGAACTCCACCAGGAAATCGGCCAGAATTTGGCCCTTAATGGCAGTTCGTGGTTCAAAGTTGATGTCAAAATCGCCTAACTCAACCGACCATTTTGACATCCTCCCGGACATATCCGGTCGCTGGAGGACATACTTGAGTGGGAACGAGGTTTTGACGACGATAGGGTGAGCTTCAAAATAGGGGCGCATCTTCCGCGTTGCTGTTACTCAGGCGAGAGCCATTTTTTCCAACCTCAGATACTGAGTTTCCGCGTCTAATAAGCTCTTACTTACGAAGCAGACCGCTGTTGGGGCTGGTCCTGATTCACTGATCAAGGCCGCACTAACAGCGAAGTCCGTCACCGCAATGTAAAGAAAAAGGGTCTCGCCGGTTACAGGTTTCGTTAACAGGTTCGTGGACGATAGATATCGTTTAATCCCTAAAAAAGCTTCGTCGCATTCGGGCGTCCACACAAAATTTTTGGCTTGCCTCAAGACCTAAAAAAAAGGAGCACACTTATCAGATGAACGAGAAATGAAACGGTTTGAAGCTGCCAGACGCCAGGTTAGGATCTGGACTTCCTTGATGTTCTTGGGTGGAGTCATGTCGGTTAGGGCTCGGAGCTGGACGGGATCGGCTTCAATCCCTTTTTCGCTGATGAAGAACCCTAGGAATTTTCCCGATCGGACCCCGAAGGAACATTTCTCTGGGTTGAGCTTGAGGTTTATAGCCCGTAGGTTATCAAAAATTTCTCGTAAGTCGGCAAGATGAGCCTCGTCTGTGCCGCTCTTGACCAACATGTCATCGATGTACACATCCATATTCCTCCCAATTTGACCCTCAAACGTTTTGTTGACTAGCCTCTGGTATGTCGCCCCGACATTTTTCAGCCCGAACGGCATGACTTTGTAGCAATACAGTCCTCGGCCTGTTATAAAGGTGGTGCTTTCCTGGTCCGCTGAGTGTAATTTGATCTGGTTATATCCGGCGTATGCATCCATGAACAAAAGTAGCCTATTCCCTGAGGTCGAATCTACCAACTGGTCAATCCTTGGCATGGGGAAAGGATCCTTCGGACACGCTCGATTGAGGTCGGTAAAGTCCACGCACATTCTCCATTTCCCGTTTTTCTTTTTAACCAGGACGGGATTAGAAGTCCACAAGGGGTAACTCGCTTCCTTTATGTGACCGACGCTGATCATTCTCTCGACTTCTCGTAAGATAATTTCTGCCTTTTCTGGGGAAAAGGCCCGACGCTTTTGGGAGATCGGTCGGACGTTTTTGTTGATAGTTAGTTTGTGAATGACAAAAGATTCCGGGACCCCGGTTACATCCCTTGAGCACCATGCGAACAAGTCTAGGTTTTCCCGTAGGAGGGACAGTAACTGCTCCCTAAGAGTTGGTGACAAGCATAACCCGATCTGCAGGACTTTCCCTTCGGAGAATTGGTGCTGCACACATTATTCATCCGTAGTCAAATAGCTGGGGGCCTCCCTAGGGTCATCGACGGGTAATGATCCTGGGACGAGCCCCTTTAATTGCTATTCTTGAGCTTGAATCATCTCTTGATCTTTTTTAGGTGCCAGTGCTGCTTGGTAACACTCCCCGTACTGCTTTCTGGCTGCTTCGGACTACGCCCACGTTGTTTCCGACCACGTATTTCAGACACTGGTAGATTGTAGAAGATACTGCATGCATTCGCGATATCCACGACCGGCCGAAAATTGCATTGTGGGAAGCTGGCGTGTCTACCACCACGAATAAAACGGTAACTTCTTTCTTGAATGGACCACGGCTTAATTGGACGGTGCCCTCAAATTCTCCTATAACATCGGTTGCTGACCCCGTAAATCCCACTATGGTACGGTCGGATCGTGTGATGATTGGTGGTGTCCTAAATTTGGCGAAAGTGGATGCGAAGATTATGTTAGCCGAACTACCGGTATCCACAAAGATGCGTCGGACTTCCTCCCCCGCGATGGCCGCCCCGATCACAATGGCATCCTCATGGGGGCCGGCTATGTCTCTCATGTCGTCGTCGTCGAAGTACAAGATCGGGGATGGGACGCTTCTGACTGGGAGTAAGGTCGAGCCTCTAACTGGGTGGATAGGTTTACGATATGCCTTTTCCTGGACGAATGCGTGACTCCTGCCATAGAATCTACCCCAAAAATAGTTAGGGATTCAAAAAACTCACAAAGGCTTTGTACATTACCGACATTTTCCTCTGCTTCTTCTTCGATAATTCCGATGATATTGCGGTTTGCTTCGGGATCAAGGTATTCGATGGATATATCGAAAGGGTCGGTTACTTCCGAAATTGTCATAGTAGTTTCATGTTTTGGCATTATCACGACTTCCTTCGAAGTTGTAGTTTGCTGCGCTTTCTTAACATACTCCGGGAGGTTTCCATGCTCGATAAGCATCTGTATTTCTTTCTTCAAAGCAATGCAGTCTTTTGTGTCATGCCCCACGTCTTCATGATAACGACAATAGCGGTTGTTCCTCTGCTCTCGAGGCGTCGGTATCGAGAAAGGCCTTCGTTACATCCCGCTTTTCTTTGTTTTCTCGTAAATCGATGATACACACTCTATGAGGTCTGCGAAGTATGCAGACCGAATCCATTTGTTAGACATGGGTCGTGAAGTCGTCTGGCTTGCCTGTTTTGGTTTCTGGCTTGCTGGAGCCGAAGGTTTGGCGGATACAGGTTGGGTCGGGTGTATCGTGCTGACCGGTTGGACTGCCCTAGCGTAGTCCGATTGAGAGCCCTGGCTTATCACTACCGATGCTTGGGCACTTTGCTGAATTTGTGCCGCCAACTCGGATGCTTCGGTCTCTTCGATCAATATCTGCTTTTCTATTTGAGCCAGAAGCGCGGAAAACGTGAATGCCTATTTCCTTCTTTACTGCTTGTTTCATAAGTCCCGGGAGCAAACCCAAACGGAAAGCGGTCAGGGCCACATTCTCTTCGCAATGGTCTAGGTCGGTCTTCGTGTCAATAAATCGTCGGGTGTACTCTCTGAGGCTTTCCCCCAATTTCTGCCTACAATTCATAATAGTGTCTCCATTGGCTCAGAAACTTTTATTTCCAACAAAATGTTGCCTAAACATTGTCCAAAACATCCCGAAGTTTTGGATGCAGCCCTGTGGTAAACGGTTGTACCACTTAGAGGCCCGGTCCCTGAAGGTCATGGAGAAAGTTCTACATAGGATTGTATCATCGTTGTCAAAACTCAGCATGAGGTTTTTGAAGGCTTCCAAATGAGTATCCGGGTCCTTCTTCCCATCGTACTTTTCTAGCATGGAAATATCGAATCGCTTCGGGAGCTGTCCCGCTAGTATGTCGTCGGACAATGGCGATGCCCTCCAATTGACTCCGAACCCGCATGCTCCTCCTCCAAGTCCTTCCGTCTGAACTCCATAGAGTCCCTCATCTCTTGGGCTGATAAACTGGTTGCTGGTTCGGTAACCGTGGTTCTGGCTGTTCGACGGTTGCCATGGCACTTGAGCTAGCGTCGCCCGCTCTTCACGGCTGGCTGCGGGCATTTCTTCCTTCTCAAAGGACACCGGAGTTTGCTTCTCGCTGCTACCCTTCTTGTACTTTGGGGAGTCCGTCCTGGGTCCTCGTAGGCGTCGGGAACGATTCTTTTGTGTGCGTTGGACTCTTTCCCGTCGCTGGTACTCCCTGCCCGACGAATCATCTGAGGTGTAGTCAACCGACACGCCGCGATGATCCTTTGGGTACCGCTAAGTCCTAACATTTTTCCCTTCCTCGGGATGAGGCTCTCGATAATACCTGACAGGTCGGGCTTCGATGCGTGGCCCAACGTTGTGGTCGGCCTCCTCCCGGTCCTCCAAGAGTGGTTCCTTGCCTTTCCCTTTCCGGACCCTTTTCTCGTCTAGTTCCCGCTCTCTTTCAGCGTTTAGTCTGGCAATGTCTTCGAGGAGCTGTCTTCGGGCCATTATTAGGGTCGACCGCTTGTCCCGACCCCGGTTGTAGCGCTCCCGACCAGGCGCTTCCTCACCTTCTAACACTGAGACGCCTCGGATTACCTCTCTACCGACCCTCTCTACCACAGCTTCGTTGTTCATTTTGTAAAGCGTGATTTTCAAAGAAACAAGATTCCTTTTGGGTATCACGGATTCCCACAGACGGCGCCAATGATGAGTTAATAATTGACTGATGGAATATTTTGGATCTTGTGCTTGATGTGACTAGAGAGAGAAAGTGTAGAGAGAGAGAGAGAATGGAATAGAATAATATTCAATGTCCCACCTACCAAGAAAGTGGGTCACCTTTTATACTAAAATAAGGTGGACCCATTAGTATCCTTAGTGGGATGGTTTTAATATTTATGAGGCTCCTTATTAAGTACAATGTTCACAAATAGGTCCTAAAAGATCATAAGTACATTGTCACCTACTCCAAGTATCTTTTATTCACAATTAACCCCTCGTTATTTATTCTGGCGAATTTTGCCCTTATCAACTTCAACATATGATTTTGTTAGAATTAGTTAGGTAAGGGATTATGACTGGAGATATGTTGTTTTCTAGTGGATTAAGTTTTGTTCGAATGTGGGATTGGTTCTATGGTTTGGGAGTCTGGTGATTGGTCCTGGTATAACAGTCTGAGAGCCATTTGATGTAATCAGAGGTGGGAAATTTATGTTTATCCCTTCTTGTTTGTCTGAGTTATGAAGAGTTTGTCTTGAGAAACGTGTTATTATAGCTTGTACTCAAGTTATTCTATCGATGATGATGTTGTTTGTAAGGTTTGCCTTTGGTGATGGTCTTGGTTGCTGAATGTCTTGGGAGGAGGATGACTATTAGAGGATGTTGTATGGACTTGTATACTCCTGGTGAGGATAATGCATTTATATCTAAGAGGGGGTAGGTTTTTAAGGTTGTTAAAGTGTCCGATGATTTTCGAGATTTAATTTTTTAGATCTCAAGATTCAAACGACCTTCTCTTCATATTTCTTTTCAAAATATTTATTAAAATAGTAAATAAAAGTTATAAATTTTATGTCTTTAGTGTCCATGGATAATTAGAGATGAAAAAATATTAGTATTGTCGCGTATATGTATAATATTAAAAATCTTAAAATTTTAAGATCATGTTGTTTAGATATATTTTAAATTTTTAGTAGTTTAATAAACGATAAAATACTATTATATGTAAAATGCTAAATTTATTTATCTGAATATTTGAATAAATGTATTATGATTACTTATTTAATTTTAAATTATTTATTATCATTTAATATTTGGATTTTATAAAATTTTGATGATTTTTTCTTTTCCAAGTTGTCGATTAGATCATTTTTAGTGCTCTCATTATTGAGTTACTTTTTTATTTATATTTTTTTCTAATTCTTTTTATTAATTTATATATATTCATTTTCTTTCTCTTTTGTAATCGATAAAACCTAAGGATTTTAAATTTCTTTAATCGATCACGATATATATTGAATATCAAGTATGCATTCTAACTTTTATACTAACAGATTTTAATATTTTTCGTTTTATTTGGATTTTAATTTGTTTATATATAAATTTTATCGATTTATATAACATTTTGTGTCAACGTATATGAGGTTGGTGGGTTAGGGATCTTTTTAGTTCTAGTTATTCTTTGGTGATTCTAAGATAACATTTTTTATGTAATGAGTGTGATTTGAAATTTATAATAGTATTGTTTGATCACATAAAATTTTAAATTATTGATATTGAAATTTTTGATATTATTAAGGATAGAATATCAGTTAGATATATAGTTTTTATAGTGGATGATAATTTTCGTGCATAAACTAGTTATGGTTTTATTTTTTTTAAACATAAGAAACAACTGGCTACTAATACTTGGGTTGAAGGGATTGAAGGTGTAAAGAAAGTTTTTGAATTGGATATTAGTTCCTTGCATCTTGTTTTATCTCGTTTTGCTATTGAACATATGTTTGTTTTAAATTCTTTCACAATACGCAATAAAGAATAAATGGTTATTCTTCGATAAAAGAAACCAAAGAATATTTATGAAGGCTCTATGTGTCAATCAATAATTCCAAAAGATATATAGTTATTAAATAGTATTTGAGTGAGCATAAATGTTATCCTAGTTTTTTTTCACATAAAATATAAAATATTTGACATCTGATTTGATAGCGAAACAATTGTGATGTTATTAGACCGAAAGTGATGATAGTGCAAAAACATCCTACAATAAATTGTTATAACCGACTATGGTTTAGAAATTTTTATCTCATTATGGCTATATTTAGAGAAAGATATAAGGTAGTTTTGCAGAGATAATCCTACTTATTCAGTAGGTTAAAAGGGTATTTTATGGCATAAAGAGTCTTTGTATCACAAGTGAATTTTTGTTACAGTATGATAGGGATAACCGTTTCTTTAAAAAAAATTACTTTTATAGTTTTTTTACAAGGTTTCGACTTTGGATGTCTTATATTTTTTATACACGGACCATTTATTATCGTCAAATATAGATGGTTTTACTTTCTTCTATAGCTAAAGATAAGAACAATGATAAGGCTATATCTTATCGATAGTCTATTATTTATAGACTGTAAGGAGACGATAAGACGAAGGTAAAAAAGTCATTTAACAAAGTTCATAAAGAAGTGGTTAGATGAAGATCACCAACAAGTAGTTAGATGAAGGTCATAAAGAAGCGGTTACACGAAGGTTACCAACAAGGATTTAGATGAGGGTCACAAAGAACTTAAAATGAGCGTCATAAGAAATTGGTTAGACGAATGTCATAAAAAGGATGTTGAATGTGGTTCATAAAGAAGATAAGTTTAGGGTAAGCAAACAAAAAATCTGTTAGAGAAGTTACAACTGAATAGAACATGTTATTATCAAATATATTATCGAGAGTGTTGTTAGGCCGTTATGACACGTGTATTGCATTAATTGGTAGAAATTATTTTATAAATAGTATAAATAAGGACTTAAGTTTCCATTTGGAGAATGGTCACTTCGATATACAAAAAAAACTATTACTATCATAATTATTTTATTTCTCGATTATTCGTCATTACTTTGACTTTACAAGTAAGAAGGAATTAACTTATCAAATTTAGCGATGTTTGTGATAAATCTTTTTCCCTTTAAAAATTCAAGTTTTAGCAATTTATCAATAATGATGACTAGATCAAGAATTATTACTAAATTCGTCTATTAAAATCAAATAACCAAATACTAGAAATAATATGTCTAATTTAGGGTACTTTGGTTACCTTTCTAAGAATCATTACTAAATTGTGAGCTACTGGAAACAATCCAACACAAAATCAAATACAATCGACCAGGATAAAAAAAACTTCCAACAGTCATGGTGGCATATTAAAATCAAATAACTAGAGAAGCATCCGGTCTGTATAGTGGAATCAACCAAGTTTAGAATGGTTCAACCGGTGCGGAAGCTCACGAGTATTTTAAACCAGTATAAGGAAAAAATATGCCCAAGCAAGGATTGCAAACTACTCAAGCTAGTGTTAAAATTTTAGAAATAAAAATTGAGGAATTGAAAGGGGACAAAGTTAGAGAAAATCAATTAAAAGTCGAGAGAGATCGAGAAGCTAAAGAAGGAATGGAAACGTTTACTGAGGCATTGAACAAAAAAGATAGTAAAGCGAGTTATACGAACAAAATAAAAAACAATTGTGGTATATATGTACCAAAAACGATGGTATTATAGAGACAGATGAGAGTAGTAATGTAAACCAAAAGAAGAGAAAGTAGAAAGTTTATGAGTTTTAGAATCAGTCAAGTAATTTGGTATTAGGAAAATATAAGGATAGTTTAATATAACTAGGAGAGACCGAATATAACTTTGTTTGTTAAGAAATTTTTGAAGGAAAACTTCTACTAAAATTTGATCCTTATCAAATGGAAACCTATGATTGTTCAAGAGATCTAAGAGATTAGGAACAACTGAAGCCTTAGCAGGAGGTCGAAGTCTTAGCAATAGAGATAGTTGAAGATTTGAATAGTATTTGTTATATTTGAGAGATCAAATTCTTCTTGATGGAACTGATGATGGTCGTGTTTTGAGAATACAAACAATTAAATATACAATTCATAATGATGTCTTATATAGAAAAATTGTTGCAAGACCAATATTATGATGCTTGAATAAAAATGAGGTTATTTGTTTCCTTATAGATTTGCATAAGGATGTTACTAGTTATATTATGGATATATAACTTTGATCATTCATTTTTTATTTTGGGTTTCCATTGGCCAAAATTAGCAGCAAATGTCGAGGCTATTGTGAAACGTTGTGATGCCTGTAAATATATGCTAATACGAGCCACCTGCCTAGTGAGCCGATGAGCATAATACTTGTTCGATAAGTGGGAATTGATTTAGTGAGACCTTTACCAATAACTACAAGAAAGATGTGGTACTTAGTTGTAGTTATTAATTACTTTAAAAAGAGGGTCAAAGTAAAAGCCTTATAGAAGGTGAGGGCTCATGAAATTCATGATTTCATAGGATTGAAGGTTCTAAGAGTTCTACTAGAGGAAGACTAGAAGGCAGATTTTAGAAGAAAATAAATAATAAAGAAGGTGACGTTTTCGGTATAAATTGGATGTAGTTGTAAGAAATTTTAGTTATTGGATTAGATAATGATCAACAACTAAGATAAACAAATGATATGTTTTGAAATAAATAATAGTAAAATAAAAAGGGAAATGATTGAATTTTAAAAAAAAAATCTTAAGGTTTAAATTTTTATACATGGTAACATATATCTAGATGTTAAAAAAATTAACGCATACTGAAATTATTTAGATAAAATAATATTAATAAATCATTATTTTATGGATGATACCTTGTCTAGGTATCTTTAAATAATCCTTAAAATTTTAGTTTACAAAAATTACTTTAAAGACTATGGAGGACTCCTAATAAGGTTATATTTTATACATAGTGTATATTCTTTCTAGGGACGGAGTAAAATTATATCAAAGACTAACAAAAGGAAAAAATTCATCTAATAAGCAGACGATAAGACGAAGGTCCTACAACAATGGTTAGACGAAGGTCGTAAAGAAGCGGTTAGACGAAGGTCACCAAGAAGCAACTAGACGCAGGTTATAAAAAAAATGGTTAGACGAATTTACCAAAATGTAGTTAGATGAGGGTCATAAAGAATATAAGATGGGGGTCATAAGGAAAAAGTTAGATGGAGGTCATAAAGAAAATGTTGGACGAGGGTCATAAAGAAGATAAGACGAGGGTATAAAAACATAAAATTCATTCGAGAATTTACAACTAATGAGTTCAGAGTTTTCAAACACTATGCCACAAATAAATCTGAAAGGAAATTCAGACTATACTACTACACCAACTATCTGAATAGGACAAATATATTAACTTTTGACTAAGCTAATTGCTAATTAACTTAAAACCATATATGACTATTGGGTCTCTAAACTCGACCCAGTTTCATGACCCGACCTAATAAGCCCATGATTCAGTAATTAAGGTATATAAACCCCAACCACTTTCATTAATGAGGGTGATCAGAATTAAATACTAGTACGGAGCTTAATTATCTCTACACTCTACACTAAACACAAAACACCACATATTATCAAAACACTCTTTAAACACTTTACTAGATTACGTCAGCAAAAAATATACCAAACCAAATTGGTGACCATAATGGGAGGCGACGGTACCTGAATTTTACATTCAAAACTAGTAAGTAAAACAGTTCGGATGGATCGGAATGGTAAAAATACTCCACCCCGGAGGTGGAAGGTGCAAAGGAAAACAATGAGTACACCATCGAGGAGCGAGACCAGCTTAAAGCTGAAATTGTGGCGTTAAAAGCCATAAAACAATCATAAAAAGGTATCAAGGAGAAATCTGAAGCGTAGGTACTTCACCATAGGTAATTCACCATACTGACAATCCTAGGGAAAATGAGCCATCTTTAAAGACTCGCCTCAGTTCAAAGAAAACACATCGGTCTAAGCCTCTTGAAAGTCCTGGATCTGAATCCTCCATTATACATAAGTCGTTTCGTGAATACAAAGAACGTGCTAGCATATTTCTTTGAGCAGGTGAAAATTGCTTCCCTTAGGTAAGGATTGAATACTGAGAATTTAGTTGATTCTATGACTCGAAAGAAGGCTATGAACTTGGGTGGTTTATTGTACCAATTGGGAAAATAGATCAATGTAGAAGAAACAAAGAAGACAAGGGTGCACCATCATGTGAGGTCCACCACTACAACAACTCATCCAGCCACTAACCAATCCGCTTACAGGTCAAAGGAGACCGGACAAGGGTCTAACTGGTCCAAACAAAGTCAATCCAATCAGACCCAAAGCCAACAAACCAGAAGTAAGAGGGGTCCCTGGGTCTAGCCTGAATACTTCGCTGAATTGAGGGAAAATGTAGCCACAATCTATGATAAAAACAAGAATGAAGTACACTTTCGAAAACCAGCAGCATTGCAGTCCCTCAGAGAGAACGAAACACTTATTTTTGCAAATATCACAATGATATAGGCCATGATACTCAGGATTTCATAGCATCGAAACAAGAGGTCCAAAACTTTATAGAGAGGGGCAAGTTAGGAGCTCATATTAAAAGGAGAAATGGAAACAGACCCGATAATTCACAAAATAATGCTCCCTGGACGGTTCCTTCAAACAATCCTGGAACATTTTCTCAAGAGGGTGTGATGGTGATCCTTGAAAGATTTAATTTAGACTCTGAGTATCTGGATCCACATCCAACTCGAAATAAAGTGGGGGTCATTAAAGAGAAAACTAAGATAGTTTACGGACTAATCCGCTTCTTTGAATCATTAACCATTTTTGGAGGAGATAGTGTGACTGCACCTGCCACTTCATCAAGGAAGAGGCATGTCCATAATTTTCCTAACTAATTAGAAGGTGGAATGTCGTCCCATCAGTTCCAGTCCCCATTCCCATTCATAGTTTTTGATAAAGACGACCTAAGGGATATTACAAGACCTCATGAGGACGCGGTGGTTATAGCAGCTTCTACAGGGGGAAATGATATATGTCGAATTCTTATTCATACGGGAAGTTCGGCAAAAATTCTATTTCTAAGCTCCTACACGCAAATGAGGAATCCGACAGTTATTCAACGTTCGAACATAACCATTGTAGGCTTCACAGGGAGTTTTGCAGATGTAATCGGGGAATTTGAAGAAGAAGTGTTGTTGGGTAAGGGGCCTTTTGTTGTGGTGGATTTCCCCACATCGTACAATGAAATTTTTGGGAGGTCTTGGCTTTCTAGAATGCATGTTGTAGCATTTACAGTCCATCAATTCTTACAGTATGCAGTTCAGGGACAAGTAGGAATTGGCCAGAGTAGTCAAAACATAGCAGGGAAAGTTATGCAACAACTATTGCTCCAAAAACGTTGGGGGCAGTCCGGATTAATAAGGATTAGCAGCTACTAGAGCCTTCTACCGAGGAAAGTGAGATTGATGATCCCAGAGAGGCTCCTAGTGTTATAATACCTACTGAGAAAGTTGAAACTCACTCCCTCTAAGAAAGTAACAATGTCAAGATTGGTTCCAAATTGGCACCAGAAATGAAATAGAAATTGTTGTCTTTTTTATGGATAATCAACATGTGTTTGCATGGCGCAAAAATGATGTAACCGGAGTGCTAGCAGATTTTATTTCACACGAGTTATCTATCTGGTGTGATGTTGCACCATTTGTGAAAAATTTGAGAGCTTTTTCCAAGGAAAAAGCAGATGTAATCGTTCAAGAAGTTGACCGGCTGACCAAGATGGGTCATATTAAAGAATCCCAGTATCCTTTGTGGAGTGTCAATCCTATGTTAGTCAAGAAAAAACAACAAATGGCATATATGTATTGATTTCACTGACCTTAATAGGGTTTTCCTTAAAGATTTCTATCTAATTTCTTGGATAGATCAATTAGTGGATTCTACATCAGGAAATAAATTGTTGTCCTTCATGGATGCCTTCTCAGGGTATAACCAGATACAAGTAGATCTGAAGGATCAAGGTCACACTATTTTTATCACAAATAGAGGTCTTCATTGTTACAAGGTGATACTCTTTGGTTTGAGAAATCTTAAGGCTACTTATCAAAGGCTGGTGAACAAAACGTTTTCTAATCAAATTGCCAGGAACATGGAAGTGTACATAGATTATATGATGGTTAAAATTTTGGAGGAAGATTTACACATATCTGACTTTCAAGAGACGTTTTCCAATTTAGAAACTGTAAATTTGAAGTTAAATCCTGAGAAGTGTGTATTTGGTGTTCGATCTGGAAATATTTTGGGCTACATAATAAGTTAGAAATGAATCCAGCCTGATCCGGATCAGCTTAATGCCTTATTAGCAATTGACCCTCCTTGAAATGTTAAAAAAGTTTAAAGGCTCACATGCAGGTTGGTTGCGTTGAACATATTTATTTCAAGGTTATCGGACAAGTGTGCTCTATTTTTCTAAGTATTGAGAAATGCTAAAGACTTCAATTGGTCCCCACAGTGCGACCAAGCTTTTATTGAAATAAAGAAACATTTATCTTCACCCAAAACTCTTTTCAAACCTGTTCAAGGAGAAAAGCTTTATGTGTACCTAACTGTATCAGAATGCGCTATAATTTTTGTCCTAGTAAGGAAAGTGGACAACTATCCTCGTATGGTATACTACATCAGTAAGAGTTTACTAGATACTGAAAGAAGGTATTTGAAGTTGGAAAATTTGGCAGTAGCCTTAGTAATTGCAGCAAGAAAAATGAGACCGTATTTTCAAGCTCATTCTATTATTGTCCGAACATCTTTTCTGTTAAAGAATGTTCTTCAAAAAGCTCACATATCAAGTAGAATGACGAAGTGGTCAGTAAAATTGGGTGACTATGATATTGAATTTGCCCCCCGAACGGCAATTAAATCTCAATCGGTGGCTAACTTCTTGGTAGAATTTCATGTTAAGAGATCTTCCAGACCGGATTCCAAAAGTATATTAAAAAAAGAATGGGTGGTTCGATCTGATGGTTGATCAAGTGCTATGGGTTGTGGAGTTGGAATCTGTTTAACCTCCCCATATGCTGATAAAATGTATCAAGCTATATGTTTTGGGTTCAGGGCCTCCTACAATGAGTCTGAGTATGAAGCAACCATACCGGGTCTTAAGCTAGCTCTTGTATGTGGGCCTAAGAGACTCTGGTTATTGAGTGACTCAGAGTTACTCATCTACAATGCTCAAGGGCAATCTGAAGCTAAGGAGTAACAGATGATCAATTATTTACTTATGTTAAAAGAAGTGGAAACCAACTTTAAAGTTGTTTGCAATGACCACATTCCCAGATCGGAGAATACTTTTTCAGACTCCTGCGCAACCATAGCCAATTCTTAATCTTACCTTTGGATTTTTGTCCAAGAATGTCCATCTATACAAATAGATCAGAAGAAAGATGATGAAGATAATATGAGCATACTTGCTATTCAACTTAAAGATTGGAGATACATACTCTTTCAGTACATTTCTGATGGGACATTGCCTTTAGATAAAGCCGTGGAAAAAAATATTAAGTACAAGGCTCGTGGTTTCTTAATATTAAGAGAAGTTCTCTACAAAAAGTCTTTCAGCAGGCCTTTGCTACGCTGTTTGGGGTTTGAGAATCCTAGGTTGTATTATCTGAATTACATGATTGGCAAGGCTCATCACACTGTGGTTACACGGTACTGACCCGAAGAGTTTTGTTAGTTTGGTACTACTGGCCAACAATAATGGCAGATGTTAAACAAATGGTGAAAAAATGTGATCCATTTCAAAAATATGGGATTGAAAATCAGATGCCAAAATTACCTATGGAGTCTATTTCTGAACAAATACCATTTACAGAACAATAATAGTCTTCATTAATTATTTCTCTAAATGGATAGAGGCAACTCCTTTGGCTAGAACCACATCAAAAGCCATTATTAATTTCATCATATCCAACATATGTTATAGATTTGGGGTTCCTTAGAAGATTACTACAGACAATGGGCCCCCGTTTCACAGCAAAGACATGGAAGCCTTCTGTACCTCTAGAGCCACTCAACATTTTATTTCCTCTCCTTTTCACCCTCAAGAAAATGGCCAAGTTGAGGTTGCAAATAAAATCATCTTGTCCGTATTAAAGAAGAATTTGGAGGGAGCTAGAGGAAAATGGCCAAGTTATTTACAAGAAGGATTGTGGGCTTACCAAACTACTCATCGGGCTGCCACACAAGAATCTCCTATTACTTTGGCAAATGGGATGGATGTAATTAATCCCATGGAAGCTACTTCACCATCATACATGGTCCAAAACTATTCCAAACAGGCTAATGACATAACAGTTAGGAATCAATTGGACTTAATAGAGGAAAAAATGGTTAAAGCGCATTTGAGAACAACACACTACCAAGGCTTGATGAGGAGCATATTTTCTTCCAAAGTTAAAATAAAATATTTTCAAACAAGAGATAAAGTTTTAAGAAAAGCCTTTTTGTATACCAAAGATAAGTAGTTCGGTAAATTGGCTCCGAACTCGGAAGGCCCTTATGTGGTCCGTGAAAAGGTCAAACCTAGGACATATAGGCTTCAAAACATATAAGGAAGAACTCTAAAAAATTCATGGAATGTTGAGAATCTCAGGTTATATTTAGAATAAAGTTCTTTTGCAAATATATACTTGTTAACTACCAATCTAAATATTAGGGGGCATACTCTTTCCTACACTGGTGGCGTGTGGTGGTTTTAACGAGGTGTCCCGATTTTTTCAATAATACATGATGCCTTCTTTATAAGCCTGGCATGATTTTATTTCAATTCAATTTGAATACAAATTGATTATTCAACACCCCGACTCTCAAGTTTTCTTGAGTAGATCAGATATGTTTAACGCTTGGTGACAATTATTAAACACATGTGATCGGAGATATTGAATACTCTTGATTTCAACACTTCTAAAATTCTAGGGGCTACTTAAACATTAGCCATGAAATATTTAAATAAAGAATTAAAAAAGAATTGAATAATTAAACCTGATCGGACTTAAACCAACCAGTGGTACAAAAAATTTTGTGGCCATCCAAGGACTTTAGAATTTCAAAAAGTAAAAATAACATAGTAAAACCTTAGTGCTTATTCCCTTCAGATTTTTCTTCCCCACCACAATTGTTTTTGGAACTTTTGAGTTCGGTACTTGAACTCTCACTCGTTCCTTCATCATCATTAGTTGTAGAATCTATACCACTAGAATAGTTGCGCTTGTCCCCATCTGCAAAAGTATGGAATGGGATGTCCTCATACTCCACATATATCCATAAGGGACCAAGCGACCTCTTAAGAAAGGTTTCATGAAATAGCAACACCATATTGGATTTGATCCCGTCATCTCTCTTCTTTAGGGAGTCCACCACATCGTTGGCATACATCTCTATACCATTGACAACAGCTTGTTTTTGTTGGCGTTCATAGACTTCCTTCTTGTCAATCTTCTCTTGAATAGTGCTCTCTAACTTGGTTTTCTCATTGGATAAAGTTTGGATAACATCATCCTTAGTCGTCAATTGCTCCTTCAAAGCTGTGAGGTTTTGTGAAGAAGAGGTCTCTAGGTTAGAGTATTTGGTTTGAAGCTCACTATTGGCTGCCTCTGATGCGATCAGCTTGGCTGCCGAATCTGTTTTTCCTTCTCCAACACCTTTATGCTTTGCTGAGCACTCAGAAGATTGTCTAACAAGGTTTGCTTGTCAGTGGTTAAAGAATTAATGGTGCCTGTTTGAGTTTTTACCAACCTCTCCAAATGGAGTCATGGTCGGATGTAGACTAGGAGGGCATGGATCAAGGTATCTTGTTCTTCAGATATAGAGTACAACTTCCCATTGTAAGTTACCATGTTGGAGGAGCTGGAAGGACGGTAAGGACCTCCAAAATCATCTTTCTCCAGATCATTAAAGTAAATACTAATGTCTTGAAATGCTTCAAGGTCCACCTCTTCATTGCCATCACTAGCAACCTGTCAGGACTGGAGATCTGTTAGAATTTCCTCCTGTAAGGTGGGGTCGGCAGGAGCTGGGGGAGGGACTTCTGTTATGCGAAGGATTATCTCTGCTCTTAGAGTGACCTTCTCTTTCTTGACAGTCTTCTCATCGCTGCTAGCCTTGCGTTTCTTGTCTTTCTTAGAAAGATTTGGTAGGTTCTTTGACCCTCCAACTTCCTTTACAGTTACCTCTACCGATTTTAGGAAAGCCACATTGATGCCTCCCTGGTTCTCCAAACCGGTCCCATGTGCAGTTGTTTGGGTTAAGTCTGTTGTGGTCTTCCTCTTCTTATTCTTTATTTTGTTAGGGGCATTGGCCCTGGAAGGCATATACAGCTTGGCATCCTTAGCTTCTGTCTTCTTCAAGATCACATCAACAGGGGGAGAGGTGGTTAACTTTTCTCATGTAAGATCTCTTATGCTTGTGGTGTTCAACAGGTCAGATACTACAAAATTACGTGCTTGAAGCAATTATGAAAGGCATTCCCCCAGTTCTTTGAACCGAAGCATTTAGCTTCGCATAAGTATTCTGCCATGCCTCTAGATAGCCCATGAACTCCTTTGGTATAATGGAGGAGAGACATTAGTTAGTCAAAATTATAAAATCATAACTTCAAAGATAAAAAAATATAAGAAGATGTTACCAGTGCTCTTCAAATGACTGGTTAGATGGCTTGGGTTCGTGTCAGCTTTGATTTTCCTGTCGTTCTCCCAAGTCCCACTAATGAAGAGGAACTGCGTCCTTCAGGATTTTTTAGACTCCAGGAGGTCATTCACCACTTTAAAATCATTCTCCATGTTGTAATGATATAAGGGGATTTGATGATTATTGCATAATCTTGCCACAACAACAAACCGTTCCGTCGTAAGTGGAAACTTTGACAGCCCGGATGCCATGATGCAGGTTGGGAGGGTCTACCAAGCGTTGCGGCTCAGTTCATTATGACACAACTTGATCAGATGAAAATATCTGACAATCTCTGGATCCAAGGGGAACCAAACTCCCAGTTCAATACTTCGGTGTAGACTACCACCTCATTCAACTTACAGTCCATTGAGGTGTTTGGAGTAACAGGGATCCTCACCTTCACTAACTCTGGGATCCTCAATTTAGTACAGATCCGACCCAAATCAGTTGCGTGGGTATAGACATAATTGATATTCTGAAGGGCCACCAGGTATTTGACACTAACCTTCTTAAAGCAGGGACCCACTTTTCCCTCCAAACTCTGCGGAAGAGCATCTGGATGAGTCATGCCCACTTTGGTTTTACCTTTTGGTCTAAGGTGGTATCCCCTGTTTGACCGGACGCCTCAGCCTTGAAAAGGGCTTCCTCAATGATGTCATCAATGTTCTCTTCCATCACTGTGGAAGGTTGTTAAGATGTTTTTTAAGGAGGCTACTTTGACTGCTTTGATGGTGGCTGTTCGGTTGGTTTTGTAAATGGTTGTTTAGAAGGTTGTGCTGATGAAGCTTCTGATATTCTGTTATCCGGTGGAGGCTGTTGTTCGGATATTTTAACTTGTGGTACAACCTTTGTTACCTCCGAACTGGAGGGTTTTGAAGATGTGGGTGTGGATTTGGTTATGGATTGGCGTGTAACCCTGTGAGGGGTTAACTTATCTGGTGATTTTTCTGTCTCAGATCCCATTGCAATGAACGGTGAGGGTTTCCTAACATTGGAAACAAATTGTTTTTAGGTAAAGGGTTTTGGGATTCTTGGATTGAGGAACCAGATGGGAGAGGTGAAAGGCCTGTTGTGAATGAAAGTTTTCTAGTTCTAAGGTTTTTTGAAGAAGACGACCCTTGATCGGTGTTCTTGTTTGGCTAATTACTTTTCTAGGCGTGGAGAAGCGGGAAGACCAGCAGCAATGCGTTTATCCCTCGCTACTTTCTGTGCTCTCTCTAATTCAAACAAGTTCAACAAACCTCCTTTAACTAAGGCGTTTCTGGGTGTGAACATATATGTCTCAAGAACAAGTTTAAAGATGAACGAATCTTTCTCTCTAAGAAAATTTGATTGTGGAAGACAATGAAACAGTAGAAAGGTTTATATATAACAGTAAAAGTAGGCCTAGTGGGTGTTAAAAATTGAAACCTAGGTAACTTTCTAGGCCTAGTGGGTGTGATAATCTAGAAGAGAAAATGACTGGGAGGTCGAACTAGATTTTGACGCATGTCCCACGATTCAACAAAAACTCTTAGAATTCTAAGATGAGAAATCAGTTCTAAAAAAGTTTGAATAGGGTCACTTGTGAAGAGAAATTTTTGTAGTTCGAACAACACAGCCAGATATGACAAAATTGGTGTTAATTTTTTGAGTTTTAGCTCTTCCAAAGATCTTTTGCAAGACCTAAAAGGGGCCACTGATGAGTTTGGAGTTTTCAACCACTATGCCACAAATAAAATCCGAAGGACAATTCAAACTATACTACTACACCAAGTATCCGAACACGACAAATGTATTAACTTTTGACTAAGCTAGTTGTTAATCAACTTAAAACCATATATGACTAATGGGTCTTTAAACTCGACCCGGTTTCATGACTCGACCCAATAAGCCCATGGGTCAGTAATTTGGCTATAAATACCCTAACCACTTTCATTAATGAGAGTAATGAGAATTTAGTACTAGCATGAAACATAATTATTTCTCTACTCTACACATTAAACACAAAATACCACAAAATTATCAAAACACTCTTTAAACACTTTACCAGATTACCCTCAGCCAAAAATAAACCAAATCAACAACTAAATAACGCGTGATAATATCTACAAGGTTATCTAGATTGTTTGTTAGGTCGTTATGACACGTGTAGTACAAAAATTGGTAGAAAAAATAATATAAATAGTATAAATAAGGACTTAAGTCTCTATTTGGAGCATGATCACTTCGATATACAAAATATTGTTACTATCAGAATTATTTTGTTCTCGATTATTCTTCATTACTTTGGATTGGCATTTGAGAAGGAAATCTCTTATCAAAAAATGGTATATTTTTTGTATATTTATATTTAATTTTTTTTGTTTTAGTTTAAAACCCCAGAGGTTTTGTTACTTGCAGAAAAATGTTGTTTACACTAATGAAAAAACTTTTTTTCAACTGCAAAAAACATTTTTTTTGCTTGTGAAAAACTAAGTTTTACACTTATGAGAATAGATGTTAATTACTTGCGGAAAGAAGCTGTTTTCACTTGTGAAAACTTATTTTTTTCACTTATAAAAATTAATTTTAATTACTTGAAAAAATTAATATTTTTATAACATACCTTATACAAGTCTCTTTTTAATAAATTTTGTTGTTGTCGTGGCCGAATATGAGGATGATTGCCTATTGGTAATTGAATTACTAAAGACTCATTTACTTGATCGTAAAATCACATTTATTTATGGTCTTTATATAGGTATGGTTACTAATGCTTCAATAGTTTTCTCTTATTACTATCATGCATATTATGTTTATCATTTTATTAGGAACTCAAAACATGATTTGAGAAATACACCTTGTAATTTTATGATGAATATGGTTCAGAAATTGAAATAGTGTATATATGTGCCTAATAAAACTTTAGTGAATATATATAAACAAGAATTTCTGGACCGGTCATAAAGTTGTTATTCTTTTGGAAAACTTGTCTACTGAAAATTATTCATACACATATTTTAGATATGAACAAAATGATTTTATTTCATCTGGTTTTGCTGAGTCATGTAATCATCGAACAAAAGAATTTTGTATTCTTTATATTTTGGATTTACTTGACAAAATTATAAGTTTTTTATGACTCAAATTTTAAAGTGTTACTCAAATTGTTTAAGGTAGAGAATTTTGTATTCTTCATATTTTGGATTTACTTGACAAAATTATAAGTTTTTTATGACTCAAATTTTAAAGTGTTACTCAAATTGTTTAAGGTAGAATAACGAGTTGTGTCATCGACAAGAATCTTAAGTCTGATACTAAAGTATGTCGTTGATAAATTCTCTAGTCATCTTCCCAAATATTTTATGAAGTTCAATGGGAACCAGTTATGACTTTTTGACCTTTTAAATTACAAATATTCTTGTGTTATGTGCTAAATTTAATATTTTCTTTAGTCATATGCATATTGTACTTAGTAATAATGAAAATCCTTCAAAATATGTGGAGTTATACTATTATTCAAGTTCTTATAAAGAAACTTATTCAAAAAACATACTAGTTTTAAGGCTAATACCTGTGGGTAGTCCCTGACGTTTATGAATTATCGCGGTTTAGTGTCATGTGTTCACTATTGTAACAAACTGGTCCCCAATCTTCCCAAAAAATGATATAAACTAGCCATTCATGATGTCATCAACTTTCCAATCTTGTTATACCATTTGACCATCCACTTCAGCTTCCATGTAGGATGTTTATGTGGATGTGTTAAGTAGTTAAATATTCACCATTATCATTTTATCTCTACTATTTACTTAATATTTATTCCACTAACTGACCCAACTCACATATAAGTTGGCCCATATGACAGTCCCAACCCATTCATATTAAAATACTTAAATTCATAACCAAATTAGAACGACTAATTAAATTTCACTATTTTAACTAGAACGGGTTGGGTTTGTCATATGGTTCGAGCTATATGTATGCTTGGTTGTGTAGTGGGTTAAATAGTAAGTGAATAGTAAAAATAAAATGTTAATGGTGAATATTTAATTACTTACCGTGTCCAAATCAACGTCTTACATTAAAGCTAATGTGGATGATCAAATCGTTTAACAAGGTTCAAAGAGTTGATGACGTCACAAATGACTAGTTTGTATAATTTTTGGAAACATTGGGGACCATTTTGTTACAAAAGTGAATGTGATGGACTAAAGTGCGATAATTTATAAACGTGGGGACTAGCCATGGTTTTTAGCACTACTTTTAACTACATTTTGTGAAGCTTCTAGTTGTAGTGTATCTCATGTTATTTTTCTACCTAGTTTGAAAAACTAACTCGAATAACTAAGAAGAAACGTATTCCATCTAAAGGTGACAATTTGTTTGGAAAGTAAAGTGAGGATGCTATTAAAAAATCATACTTGTGAAAAAGAGCATTTATACTTGTGAAAATACTTTACTTGTGAAAAAAAAGAATTTATACTTGTGGAAAACAAATTTATCCATCATTTATGAAAATAAGGTAAATTTAGTTGCAAAAACACTTGACTAATGAAAAATAAACTTTTTACTTATGACAAATCATTATGTTTACTACTTTCAAAATTTACATTTTTAGTTGCGAAAAACTTAATGTTCAATAATTACAAAAATAATTGTATATTATTTGTGAAAAATGAAGTGCTAAAATTAGGCTAACCAAATTTGTGAAAAATTTACCATTATGAAAAAACATATTTATTACAAAATGATTGAAGTTTGGAAACATACATGTTTCACTAAAAAAATATAGTCGTTGACTCTACTAATAGATGATAAAATTTCGATAGTTTTTAAATGAATGAAGCAAATGAGCTCTCTGATAAATTGAATATTATGGTTAAATATCTATGAACTTCTACAATTTACAATGAAGTATTTTACCATTGACAAAAAATTTGTTAATTGTGAGATGTTTCTTGTGCTATATTAATTCATTGATGGTATTCTTTTTACCATTAAACTATGTTTGACAAAGTATGCGTACTACAAAATCAAGTTTGTAAAATCATTGTTTATTCCAATGTTTGGAAGAATATATTTATAAAACAATAAGTTATATTGTAAATCCTTATTAAGTCTATCCATCTTTCTTGTCGAGTGTTATAGTTGGTTATAATCTCATTGTCTAAATTAATTATAACTAAGTTCAGTTACTAATTCCATATTTTTGTTGAGATTCAATATCAATTTAAAACTATGATATATTTTATTCCATGATCCCTCTACTTATAGATTTTGTCCACTATTAGTTTAATCTGTTTTTTGTTGATTAATATCTGTAATTGGTTGTACAATATAAAAATTATTGTTAAAAAAATGAAAAGTATTTATTTAACATAATTATTTAACTTATAATTGCATGACTTCGAAGATGCAGAAATATATGGATGTATGAATCACTTTAATATATTTATTTAAATAACCATTTCATAAATAAGATTGCACAACTATGGGTTTTCCGAAACATGTGGACGTATAAATTAATTACTTGTACATTGAAAAAACTTGCAGTAATAAGTTAAAAAAGACTTGTAAAAATAGAAAATGAGTTTTGATGTATATAAATTGCAAAAATAGTATAAAAAACTTACAAATACGGATTAAACGAGTTTTGATGTGAAAGAATTGTGGAAAAATATACAAAAGCTTGCAGAAAAAGGAAGGTTTGATTTGAAGGACTTGTGAAGTATAATAGTAAAAAACACTTGCAATTAAACGCAAAACAAAACAAAATCAATAATAGAAATATAATTTCCAACATGTCTAAGAAGTGAGAAACAAACTTCGTTAAGGTTTACCATTCGACTAGTTTCTCACCTTGTCTTATTTTGTTCAACTTAATTAGACATCTTCATCGGCTAACCGTATTTCTTCATTATTCGTTGCCTAATCGAATTTCACATCTTCGGATTCATTTTTGAATGGTGTCATGTGTGTCATGTGATATAATGGGCAATATTCTTGTACTTGTTGAATTCGTGTATGTTGTTCTTGTGAGGGATGAAATGGTTTTTCAAATTGTGATACGATACTGATGACTAACCGAACCGTACCAAGTTTTTACAAAACATTTGGTATGATACAGTAATTTTAAATTATTATACCGTAACAAGAGTTTTTTATATGGATTAATGATGAATACCAATGTTGTTGTATTGTCGTAGTGTACCAAATTTTGAAATAAAACATATAATTTAATTCTTATAACAATAAAAATAATATTTTAAAATAATTTTGATATAATAATCTTTTTTTTCATGTTGGTTTTAAACTTAACTTGAAATAAACAGGACTTCTGAATGTTATGATTTTCATTCCTAAAAATAAAATTAGTTGTTAATGCTAAAACTATCATATCAAAAGAAAATTTCAAATAAAAAGTTATCGTATTTCTTCTAATAATCATTTGTTGAAAACCAATTATGCATCAACAAATTTTAGATCAATTAAAATCTAATTATACATGGATTGAAAATGTTATAAAGTTTAATTCCATATATAATATCGAATATCTATATGCCTAGTTTCTATTATAAATATATCATATTGAATAAAATTTCTTAATAAATTTATCCTATTCGTCGTAACACTCCTTGAAGTTGTTAAAAAATTATTTTGCATAAACAAATCTTTGATCAAACTAAAATATAATTATGTAATGTGTTAGAATGTTAAAATTTTAATTGCATATATGGCTACAGATATCTATGAATCTAGTTTCTAATAAAAAAAATAACGTATTAAAATATACACAAAGTTGTCATATCTCCTAAAATAGTTGTCAAAACTATCAAAACCTATTTTGCATCAACAAATTTCAAGTCAAACTAAAAGGTAATTATGTAATACTTTAAAATATTTAAATTTTAATTATATATATGATTATGAATATTTATGATTCTACCTCAAAAACATAAAAAGTTTTAAATTAAAAAGTTTAGACAAAATTATTGTATTTCTTGTAACAATCATCAAACTGTCAAAAACTTATTTTGCATTAACATATTTATTATCAACTTGAAATGTTTTTTTGGTCGTGATTTATAAATTTAAAAATTTAATGTGATATATGATTACGAATTTATATGAGTCTAGCTTTTAACACAAATATTATTATATTAAAATAAAACTTATAGATGAAGTTATCGTATTTTTCCTAGCAGATGTCAAAACTGTCAAAAACCGATTATGTATCAAAATCGTTTTGATCAAGTTATAATATGATTATGAACTTACTTTGAATGTTTAAAATTTAAATCCATATACGTTTTTGTGGAAATCTACAAGTCTAGATTCTATACAAAAAATATCATATTAAAATAAAAAATTTAAACAAAGTTATGACATTTCTCGTAACATTTGTTGAAGTTGTTAAAATCAATTATTTTATTAAGATTTTTTACATAACAATAAAATATACTTTTTCACTAATTGAATTAAAAAAAACTTGAACCTAATTATTTTAATATCTTCGATATATTTACAACTCTTTTTTAGTTATTCCTAAAATATATTCCAAAAAATAAATTGTTTGTTTTTAGTTTATTTTCTATATTTTTCGTTCTGTTTTATTTTTATTTTATATATTTTTAGTTCTGTTTTATTTTTATTTTACAATAATAAATTGTACCGAACCATATCATAACGATACCAAACCGAATATTTTGGTATATTGAAAAAAAACGTATATCCAATATATTTCTAGCGTAATGGTAGTCAATTTCGTAATATCAAAAAACTGGTAACTGTAATGATTTAATGGGTTTGGTAGGACAAACGTATCAAACCACCCATAGTGTTGTTATACTAAAATTTATATATTGTTAAGTATAGGCTCAAAGTGGCGGCGACAAGATCACCACTGAACGCTTGAGTTGGTGTCAAAGGTTGTAACTTAGTGTTGAAGCTATAACTTGGTATGGAAGTTGTAACTTTGTATTGTAGTTTATAACTTAGAGTTGCAGCTAGATGTTTTGAGATGAAGTGTTGAAGGCTGGATCTAAGGTATGAAGTGGGAACTGAATGTTGGCACTAGAACTAGGTGTCGATGGGTGGAACTAAATGTTGTAGTTAGAGAAATATGATCAAAGCAATTCAAATGGAGCTGCTGATTCTCTATATGACTCAATGCTGAATGAGAATTACGTGTAGAAAGAGTTTACTCAAACCTAAGAGTTGAGCATAACCACAGCAAGTTGGACTAAAACATATCTCTTGGACCAAAACGAGCTGGACTCAAGTATATGTGTTGGATCGACATAGTTTGTTGATGCCAAAGAAACATTATATTTTTATCTAATAAAGTTTATCTTCACTTCTTCATTGAACCGGCCTTCTTCAATTTGTAAGAAATTTCCTATTTAATTGGGTCTTCTATTTTAGTAGTCTTGTATTAATAAGATTTACTATTATTAGATTTCTTATTAATTGGGTCTTATATCTTGATTAGGTTTCTATTAATTTGGATTTCTTATTAATTAGGTTTCCTAATTTAAAGCGTATGTTGCGGAATTATGATTTTCCATAAATCTATAAATAGAGGAAGCATAGCTTCTGGTAAGCTTCTAGCATGTACTTGTAAAAAATAAAACCTAATTACTTTCTAAAAAAGTCTCAAATGCCGAAAAGCATCAAAGTAAAAATAAAAGAATTCATGGATATTGAGTGCCAATTACTTGCAAAACTAAAGCCAAATTACTTGGGAAAACAACCATATATCACCAAAAACCATAAAATCAGAGGACACCATAGTTAATGGGTACTCATTATCATGTACTTGTAAAAGTAAAGCCAAAATACTTGCAACAAACATTCAAACACCCAAAACCATCAAAACAAAGAAACAAAAACCTTCATAGGTACCGAGTGTCATCTATAACAAAAAAAAAACCAAATTACTTAAGAAAAACAATAAAAAAAAACCAAAACGATCATGATAAAACAAATTAAACAATTTCTTGGAACTATGTGGCATTTCTTGCAAAAAAAAAGGTTGAAAATTGTTTGCGAAAAAACACAAGCACACACCCAAAATCATCAAAACAGAAAGTTAAATAGGTTCTTGCCACTTCATGTATTTCTTGTGAAAAAAAGTTACAAAATTAGAGTCTAGATACATAAGAAACAAATAAATTAAGTTACAAATTTATTTAATCGGTAAATTTCATACCTTGAATCTTTTCAAGAGAGTTATTGTGTAAAGACAACACATAAAATTTTGGAAAAAAAGTTCGAAACTAAAACAAAGAAAAAATAGTAAACAGAAAAAACTCGATTTAATTATTTATATGAAAAAAGTATTCAAAAATAATAATTATGATGCATAGTTAATCATAAATTCCGATCTTACCCTATTTCAAGAGAAAAGTTAACAAGAAATAATGAGAAAGTAAATCAATCAGAAAACAAGAGATTTAACGTGGTTCGAATCGTGAAAAAATCCTACATCCACTTATAACATACACAAAATATATATGAGAGGATACAAATATACTCTCAAAGATTAAAACTTAATCATCTTTTGCTATAAAAATATCTTCTGGTATTACAAAGAATCTTTGAATCTCATAATGTTTATTCAAGTATTTATCATCTATCTCACTACACATTTTAAAAATGGACTCGTCGATCTGCTTTATAGTATCGCTCGTCAATTTTCTTGTCTCGCTACGCCATTACCATACGTTATGCTTTCTCTATTTATAAACGTTCCTAAAACCATATTTCTTCAACAAATGCTCCATATTAAATCATATTAATCACCACCTATAATAATGTCCTAATCATAAAATAGGAAACCTTATAACTAGGAAATCTATATTAATATGAAATCTAATTAAACTAAAAGACCAATTTAATAAAAAAATCTAATTAACATGAAATTCAATTATATATGATGTCCAAAAATATTACAGCAAATAAAATACGCCAAGTTTTATCAAGAAGTTAAGTCCAAACTGCATTGGATCAAACACAACATTTCAGTGGCATCGATAAGCTGCTTCGGAGCATGACGTTTCAGACCATTCTGTTCAGGACTAGTCTGCTTCAGATCATTTGTCTTCTATTTGGCTTACTTTTGTCAAGCATATATGATTTACTCTAAACTGCTTTGACTATGCTCAACTCTTACATTCTAATAAAACCTTCTACACCCAAGTAAGGTTGAGCATCGACTCACATAAAGAGTCAGCATTTCCAATTGGATTGTTTCGATCATATTTCTCCAGCTTAAAACTTAGTTCCATACATTAACACTTAGTTCCAGTGTCAACACTCAGTTCTAGATTCAGCCCTTAGTTAGTCTTGGGTACTTAGTTCTAGCTTCAACATCCATCTTCAACTCTAAGTTGAAGCCTTTGACACCAAGTTACAACTTCCACACCACGCTACAACCTTTGACACCAAGAAATACTTTGAAAATAATATTACCTTCATCATTTTGAGCTTATACTTAACAAGTCTCCACCTTGGCCAAGTGACGCCAGTATCTGTTACCCTGATGCTCTAACTACACATCGGTGAGAAACTGTTCACCTGCACGCTTGAAATGACCAATTCTCATGCAGTCAATGAACTCTATCGAGGTAATCATCCCTAATATACCAGTGTCCTAACCTTTTACATCTAAGAAGGCGGTAGTAACATCCGTCCTACATAACTTACAATCAGATCAAGAAAATATTGACACCTGTTCCACCATTTGAATATCTCCACCCTTTGACTAATCATATTTTAGATCAATAGACAAACCTACAAATGGTTGAACTTCTATTGCAAATTTTGAGTCTGAACCCAGCTTTAGTAGATCATCATCATCTCCACCTTATTTTCAAGCCTCTTCTCAATCTCAGCTCCACCTTCAATACCTACTACATCTCCATGACGACCAATAGTCTAGAGGGTTATATTGACGATGATAATTTTCTTAGTTAATCCTTTACTTAACCTCTTGTTATGTCGAGTTGTCAGAAGTAGAGCCCTTACTCCAAGTAAGCTATGGCTCATCTTCTCATATATTTCATGCCTCGAGCTACTCTTCAAGATTCTGCGCTTAAGCATACCAAACTTAGAACAATAGCTAGCGAATTCTGGGTTCAGTATTACCATACCAATGTTGGTATTAAACTTCTTTAGGTGCTTTTCATATTGGATCTTTACCATTTTCAGCAAGACCTCAACAGTCTATAGTGGAATCTTAACATACTCGTTCCCAACACTGGAAGCCGCTACTACCACGGACCCATCCATGACTAAAACACCATTAATCCAACTAGCCTCTATAATAACATTTGAGTCTTACAAGATCCTTTGTCTATCATCTCATCCCTTATACTCAAACCCTTTTTCATATAACACACTTATCAGACAAAAAGTTACGTTTACGTTTACAGATATAACTCACATTTGTTAAAGAATTTTCTAGTCCACTAGACAACTTAAATTTAATACTCTTTATTCTCTTCACAATACAACACGCATTATTCCACTACATGACCTTACAACCTTCAAATATTTCAAGATTTTAAAACCAATCTTTGTTGGGAGTCATATAGAATGAAGCTCTAAAATAGAGAACCCACTTGTTATTGTTCCTGCAAGAAGTAACCACTAACCCATAAACATATTCATCGTATCCAACACGATCCCATCATCTACACCTGCATCATTCTAATAACTATTTTCATTCCTCCTCTCGCGGAAGTTCATACAAATATAGACTTTATTTTGGTAGCACTAATATTTCACTTTAGAACCAGCGAGTTTCTTGATTTAATTTCTCCACCCAGGTTTTCAACTCACGTTCAGCCCGAAACCTTCGAAGTTACCCTTTATAATCGTATCCCGGTAAAACAAAATCGAGTTTAAGGGACTTTTCACTTCGTCCATCATGATGGACTCTTTTCCATAGATCATGGTGTCAAAAATTACTCATACATTACCGGAGGAGCTGTATTCAAATCAAGAATGATTCTATTGAAATCGTCCAAATATCTTTATATCTCCCTCGAACCATCCATCTGCAACGTGTAAAGTTGCTTCTTCAAGAATAACTTATTCTCCAAAGATATCTTCATGAAAATAGCTAACATTTTATTCCATATCATTATGGCCGAAGAGTTTTCAGACACCTCTCGAAGCATCTGGTCCCCTAGGCTCAAAAGCAACACATTATGGGCAATTGACACTACTTCAGCATCAGACTTCTTTGTACCCTTCTCTTCAATGACACCAAATATTCTCATATGTACAAAGAATTGTTTAACCTTAATTCATCATGGATTAAAGTATTCATCTAATTTGAATTTTTTAATGTTAAAGTTCATAGAATACATCATTATGAAACCACTTGACTTTACTCCAAGATATTTGATCCTCGTCCTTCTACTTAGTCTTCTTTACCAACAACGAATATTGATTTCAGAGCTTCAAGGTCACCGTACAACTTGTAAAAAATTATAAAAAATATTTGAGCATTATTTGATCCAGCCATACCAAGACTTGATAGGATGAATCCTAGCCACTCAGCTGAAGTAGTGATTGGTAATTGACGAAACTCTCATAATGCATATTCAAGTGATTATCTTCTAACTCACTCTACTCTGTACAAATAAACTGCTTGATCTCTTATTTACCGTCACTCGTCAATTGTCTCGTCTCGCCACGCTTTAACCACAAGCTATGCTTCCTCTATATATAACTTAGAGAAAATCATAATCCTTAAAAATGATGCAGATTAAATCAAATTAATCAATTGATGTACTAGAGGTCTAATAATAAAGTAGGAAACCTAATAAATAGGTAATCCAAACTAATTTGAAATCTAATTAATATAGATCTGATTAATAGGAAGTTGAATTAATATAAGAATACCAAAATTTGAGACCAAATTAAATATGAAACTTCGAGCAAATAGAAGCCTTGTTTGATCAAGAACTTAAGTCTAATTCCATCAGATCAAAGACACTGTTTCAGTGACATCGACAAACTACTTATGACCAGTTTCGCTTCAGACCAGTCAGCTTTAGTCCAGCTTGCTTTGGTTCATCAAATATGTTTCAGTACAACCTGTTTTGATTTTGCTCAATCCTTACATTCCACTAGACTCCTTTTACACCTAAATCGGTTGAGCATCCAGTCACATAGAGAGTCGTCAGTTCTAACTGAACTGCTTCGATCATATTTCTCCAGCTACAACACTTACTTCCAGCCATCAATACATAGTTAGCATTCGGTTCCAATTCAGCTTATAATTATAATCTTCGACATGTAGTCTCAACATCAATACATAGTTCAAGTATTAGCATTTTATTCCAATTCAGCTCTTAGTTATAGTCTTCGACATTTAGTCTTAACTTCAGCATCTTACTTTAACTCTAAGTTACACCCTACAACACTAAATTACAGCTTTCACACTAAATTACAACTTTTAACACCAAACCGAATCTTTGTCACCGAATACAAATTTCGACATGGATGTACTTAACTCTTGTCTAATTAAAAGTAAAGTTACGTAGTATATGGATCATTTCGTATCAAATTTTTATGTTTATTAGCAGACAAACTTATCAATAATATTAACAACTATTACAAAATAGTGTTTCTTTTATCGTTATTAGAAGATAACTTATATTGGCAGTGTAAATATAAGTTTATACAGAATGTCAAATGTTACGACAATCATCCCAAACAGAAAGCTTGATGAGGCAATTAGGTGTTGCCAGAGGACCATCTAAAAAGTTATACGATGCAAAAGGTTAGGTGTTGCGAGAGGACCATCTAAAAAGTTATATGACGCAAAAGGTTAGGTGGTATGAGTTTGGTGAGAGTGACGTACAGTTACGATCTCATCTAGATTACGCCTTATATATCATTTTTATGTGATGACATGTTCCATTGTTTAGAGCCACAAACATAAAATATAAAAATCGCGTCGTGCTTCGGTGCTAATCCCATGTACCCTTGTTTACCATGTAGTTTGTTAACGTTATTTTCTTACGATATTAAAATTGGGTCGTGCTTTCGTGTCCACGTAGCCTTGTTTATCATGTAGTTTGTTAAACGTAATTTTTGTAATGAAGATGATTATGCTTTATTATAGTATAAAAAATAAATATAATATAGTACAGAGTAAGTTATCGTTTACAATTCTGTTATATATTTCTTTGAAGTATTTGTTTTAAAAGTTTATTTATAGCGATTGGATATATAAAATCTTCCAAAGATATGTATAAACGCATAAAACGTGAATAATTTTAACAAGAATTATTTTTAAATTTTTTAAATTTTTAATTTTTTTTTTTAAATTTTAACTTTAAATATTTTTCCAAAAACATACATATTTTTATTTTTAAAGACAAATAAAACGAAATTCATGAGCCATACTAATAAAAAATATATAATTATTACAAACTAATTATGCACCCTATTAACATGTAAGTTCACACCATTTATACAATCCGATTTTTTATTTTAAAACAAATTATCTCAACACACCAATGCACATATTTGAGCAACTACAAAAAAAATTAGTTGTTTCGGACCCAATTAACATATATTTTCACAAAAATAAGTTGTATTTTATTTTTTCACAAAATTAGACTTATTTGACAACCAAAAATCATTTTTACACCATCATTTTCTTATTAATATGGCTACACGTTTGCACCAAATTGTGCAACTAGAATTCAAAGTTTTTTTTCCGCGGTCAAAGTCCTATTTCGCAACTCTTTTATTCTTAATTTTGCAACCCGATTACTCATATTGTCACAACCAAATCCAGTAAAAGAAATCAACACGAAAATACACATATTTTAGCAACTATAAAACAGATAGTTGTTTGACACGCACTTAATACTTATTTTTTTTAAAAACAAGTTGTGTTTTGTTTTTCACATAATCAGACTTATTTCACAACCAAAATTTCTATTAACGCAACCATTTTCTTCTTATTTTAACAACATATTTGCACCTAATTAAGCAATTAGAACAAAGTTATTTATTTTACCATAATTACACGTAATTCCACACCCAATTGCATGTAATTTCGCGCTCTTAACATCAAATTATTTAAAAAAAACAAGTTTTCTTCTCAAGCTTTTAACAGTTTTTAGTCTCAAAAAATCCATCACAAAATTGGCACGTGGGAAACTGAGGTCCAAGTAAGACGGGTTCTTCAAAATATTCTGCAACTACTTTCGTACCTCATACTAGTTTCCTTGAAAAAAAATATATACATGTGCCACTTTTCTAAGTTCAGAGCCAACCATTGTTTACGAGTCACATGATGTACCAAATATAGATTAAAAAGACTAGTCGGACATCATGAGAGTGTCTCATTTGGCTGAGATAATGATGATTTACAATCTGGTGACTGATATTTGCTCGACAGATTAACATGCTCTGTGTTCTATCATTTATCACCCTAAAATCCTAACAAATCTAAAGAAGACGATTATGGCACCTCTTTCATGTTAAGAAATTGTTAAGGAGATATTTCCAGGCTTCACCATATTGTTTATCTCTCTCAGCATTCATAGGAAACAATTTCTAAAGTAACATTCTGATTGTGAGTCATCTAACAGATCTTAAAACCATTGATCTTGATGTTATCATTCTTCGTTTGGTGAGAAGCGTAGGATACCTTCCTCTCGTAATCTGAGAGAGCAAAGCAAAGGATCGCGCACATATGAGCCTCACCCGGTGTGACAAGAGAAAACTAACAATCTTCATCATCACCATCCCCCATGCGGATTAGTGGAGAAATCAAAACTATCATCTGGCTCCTTATGTGAATATCCAATTCGTCAGTTTCCTCTAATAGGCCCACCAACAGCAAAGATAATCATTAAGACTGCAGGTCCCACACCTATTTCGCTTTTAAAATCTATCAGCATGCAACTCAAATGAACTATATTTATTCCTACAACCTAGACTTGGCTTAGCCATCCACCATAAATTGCACACAATTTCACTAGATCCAAGAATCAGATCTATCTTTTCCCTATTTGTATCGAACGAGAATTCATATTAACATCTTCTCCCCTAGCTCTAGAGAATCTATATAGAGACTCAGCAAATAAAAAATGGACAATTATGATGGCACATGAGATCTAAACCCTATCTGAACGAGTTTAGAATTGAAATATTAAAAGTCAATAAGATCTGATAGTAAACCAGCTTCCACAATACAATATCTGAAACTTCAACATGCTATGAACGATGTTCAGTAGCCAATTCATTCTCTTTAATGTCATCAATAAGCATGCTTATTATACCATCCATTGCAAACAACAACCAAAAGATAGTCTTCAAGAGCACATTTAGTGAATATGATGAAGCAAACATAGTTTGGAATATTTCCATGATACAGTACTATGTGTATCTTACATAAATGTAATATAGTCGATACTTTAGGCAAAAATTATTAGGAAGAAGAAGGTCTTAAACTTTGGAAATTTGTTGAGTTAAATAGAGAAGTAGATCAAGTTAGACGACTGTGCGACTAAGACTCTTAGAGATTTTAAATGTTTACCCTCATTTACATCTTTTAAAAAATGCCAATGAGCCCCTCACAAGAGTCTAATCTAGACATCTAATCCCCTCTGCAAAGCTCTTACAAGGTTGAGATAGAAAAACCAAGATCAAGACTTCCGCATAAATATCAAAAGAAACTCTAATAATAACTATAATAGCAGCCGAGATCCATAGTAGAATGAATATGGGCCTTTTATAAATCTCATATAAAATATAAGTATAATCTATGAAAGTATGAAAGTCGTAGTAAAGTTCCAAATAGCATAAATGATGTGGACCTTTAGGGAAATACGAGTAAAGACAAACCCTGCAAATTACAAATTATATGAGATATTATAATCGAGACTATAGTGCATTAAAGAATGAGGTGTATAACCTACTTTATAAAAGAAAGGTGGTATAACTTTTCGAGAATACACCAAAGACTGAGTCAAGAAACGTTGCGGTTGAACCTCATCAACCAACAAGGGTGGAGCAACAATAAATTGCAACAATTTTTCAACTTGTGAGGGCCCTGAAAGTAATATCTCTCTTAGGTAGAATTGAGGAGTACATTAACACGGACCCAAACCTAAAGTTTTTGCTTAAAATATCAGAAGATGACTCAATATTAAGTATTATTAAATATTCCATGAATAAAAATCTAGAAGACCTAAAAATCTAATACCATAGTAAAACCTCAAGGTACTTATATTGATACCCATATAGTGTTATTTGTTTTGATAATATTGACCTTTTCGGAGTAACAACGCTGCCACATGATGCAGTGATAATTTTAGCTTAGATTGCAAAAATAGAAGTTAGGAGAGTTACGGTGGAAACTGAAATTCAACCATTATTTTGTTTGAATGCACATATGTAAAAACAAACGGTGTGTCATTACGTACATCATTAAAGAGGGAGATAACTTGATTCACTAGGAGAGACAACATAGTCATTGATCAACTAATATTGGATATGACTTTAGGTCACCGAGATCATATAAAGCTTGTATAGTTCATGGTTACAAAGTAGATATTTATTTTTTGTCTAATGCGATATTCGGTAGTGAGATATACGCCTTGTTTGAGATATACTAGTTAGTTACATAATCGAACTACTATAATTGTTTTCAAGAAACTTAAATATTTTTTTTCTGGACTTCTCAAGACGTCACTAGAGTCCCTGCCAAATTAATATGCCATGAACTATCCATAGACAAAAGTTTTCAGTCCATCAAACAAAAGTGAAGACCATTCTCCCATGAAGAAATAACAGTAACTAAGAGGGATAAACTTAGAAAACTTGGCCATATATGAAAAGCATTATATCCATTGTGGACAACCAACCAGTGTTAGTCAAGAAGAATAATGGCGTTTCCTAATGACCTCTCATGGAGGAGATGGTTGTACTCCGCGCTCCCGTGTAGTATCATATTTTTTATGCTTCACTAGACGAGACGTATGAACCATACGATCCCCTCGTTCGACCCGACTGGCCCGATCGCCCTTTGGTTGACTTGTAGCATCACCTTTTTAGGAAAGCGGACGAACTTCTTACCATTCACACCTTGCCACTTTCTTTCCTCTCTCCTTCTCGGGTATAGGTACCTCATGCCTACGAAAAGAAATCAAACTTAAAAACCAAACTCAACCTTGAAATAAACTAGGTCCCCGCCGGTTGAGACTGGGTTTAACAGCGCATAACGTAAAGGCCATGGAAATAAAACATATCTTCCCCGCCAGGCCTACCCAGCCTCAACCGGCGGGGTTCAAGAATTATATGGGAAAAAACAAGTTACCCGGCCGGTTGGAGGGTTCTCATCCGGCGGGGTTCATGATCTACTTGGAAAATAACAAGCTACCCCGCCGGTTGGACGGTTCTCAATCGGCGGAGTTCATGTACACATTCGCGAACTGGTATGGAAATACCTCAAACCAAACTCCAATCAAAATAAAACAACCATTCAACCACAAATCTAGCCTCCTAACATGAATATAGCATTTCTAAGACCTAAATAAACATACATTTGTTTATTCTAACACCCTAAATAGCATAAATCTAAAAGACTAAAAAACTTGCTAGAGGAGGGGATGTGACAAAATCACATGAACATCCAAATGAGGACCAAGGTAACCAATTAATTTCTTTTTTACAGTTTTGGCACATTGCATTGAATTGTTATGTGCCTTCTGGTTAGGGAACATGATGTGCAGGTAAATATTTCAGAAGAACATAAGTAATCTGCTAAGGAAGAACATAAGTAACTTTGGAAGATATGAGTATCTATTTGAAGTCTTCGGTATAACATATGCATTTTTTATTCTCGCTTGGTGATATTGTGAATGTACAATAAATTCTGATCATAATCGCCTACTACCACATATGTGAGTTTCTATCTATTATACTTGGAACCTTTTCAGTAAAGAAAGCACATTTGTCTTGTCGTCTTAGAAGGTAAGTAGCTCATAACTTGATCAACTAAGAAAAGTTATTATGATTTCATCCTTTTTTTTTTTTAGTACCGCTATGCTTGATGATTCTAAAAATATCCAAAGACTTGAAGGGTAAAATATCAAATAAATTTTAAGTGGAGTAACGATAAATGTTAAAAAGAGAAACTAAAATTATAATTTAAAGAAAAAGAAAATCTCTCAAAAGTAGTTAATGGTATTAAATCATTCCCTTTCTTTATGCAGAAAATTGTTTATATAATGAATATTAATGGCCCATTGGGCTTACACGGTTTACACCGTTTTACGCTATTATATTCTACTAACTTGTTATAATTAACCATATTTATTTCTTATCACGCGTAATAAGATACTTTCAGTATCATACATTTGTTAGATTAGTACTACACAGTAAATTTTGGTTCAGTATTTTATCGGTATAATACGTGGGTCAAATAATTTTGTCATTATAAATAGTCTGTTTAGTGCTTACGAAAGTTTTTCGGGACGACTAATTGCGGCACGGTTTTAGACTTCACTCATATCTTAATTTAGGTGGGCTAATTGAGGCAGCTGTTCAAATTTTATTTATATTTTCGCTCCGGACGGTAACCAGCACCAATCGACCCAAATCAATTCTGGTCGAGTAGTTTTTCTTCTGATTAATATGTCTTCAAAAATTGCTAGTTTCGTGTACATCATACTTGGATTTACTCTTGTACACGTGTCATGAAAGTATGCAACCAACGCATTAGACTATTAGTGGCGAAGCATGATGAAGTGGTGAGAAGACATGTGTGAGATCTTTCCACTTGTCCATGCAAGTATCCGTTAGGGTGTAAGAAGACATGTGTGAGACCTTTCCACTCCCCGATGCAGGTATCCGTTAAGCCTAAGAAATGTATATGTTCGGCTTCCATATTTTTCTCTATAAATTCACCATGACATTCTCTCATTATTCATATTTCATATTTATTCTAGATATTAAAAAGAGAAGCTCTCTAACGTTTACCTCTGCAATATCCAGTATCTTGCTCGGTCGCTGCTGGTGTGGATTATTTTGGACTAAGGATAATTTCGTCAGGTATTTTAGAGAATTTCAAGGGTATGAAATGTTTGGGTGTTTTGTAGTGAGAGATTTTAGCTGTCTGGTTGTATTAAATGTTCATTACCCTCATTAATAAAAGTGGTTGGGTATTTATACCCTTAATTATGGACCTATGGGCTTTCGGGTCAAGTTACAAAACTGGGTCGTGTTTAAAGACCCAATATTTTTTAAGTAGATTAGCACATAGCTTAGTCAAAAGGTGTTTAGTGTTTTAGTACTTTTGTTTTGTCCGGATAGTTCAGTGGGCACCTATTGTCCGAATTACCCCTTTCTGGTTTTCTCAATGCGCAGTGGTGAATAATTTCGGACTCATTAGTAGCCTATTTTTTAGGTTTTGTCAAATATCTTTGGCAGAACTAAAAAACTCATTTAGCCAATAACAACATCCTCTAGATCGCCCATGTATTCAGTTCAGGGTTTATCCGGACTGAATCATTCTCAGAATTCCAAGAGTTTTGCTCTGGATCGTGGGACACGTGTCGCGTTTTGATTCGTTCTACCAGCCGTTTTTTCCTAGAACGTCTCTCCCACTAAACCCAAAAAACAACTCCTGCATTTAATGTTTCTTACGTCAGCACCGCCTTCAATCATTACCTCAGTCTCTTTGTTTTCTACTAGGTATCAATTACATTTTGCCTCACTAGTATAAATAATTTTCCTTTATTGTTTCACCATCTTCATTACTTTGCAATTTCTTCTTCTCAGGGCTTTTTACCTCTCTCCTCAAAACGTTTCTTGGGTAGTTTTATGTTCACAGCGAGAAACACTCTCGTGAAAGGTGGTTGGCTAAATCTTTCTGAACTAGAAAAAGCGCAAAAAGTTGAACGTGAGAGACATATCTTTGCTGGCCTTCGAGTATCTCCAAGCAGTAAACCCGATTCACCATCTTTAGAAGCTGATCAAGGATCATCCTTTGCAAAAAATATAAAACTTAGACGTTTATTCCAACCAAAACTCTCGCCAATCCCTTCAGGCTCCTCGGTTCATGAGTCTCAGCCTTCTACCGTGCAAGAAAAAGCAGTATCGAGTGTTAGAAGGCCCTATCCGTTCATTCCTATGAGGTCAGACATCGAGAAATCCCCAGAGAAAACTAACCGTCGCCAGAAAATGCGCTTGGTAAAAGGCCAAACAGCCGACTCTCAACCAAAGTCTTCCAAAACAGGGCCCTCCAAGTCTGGAGCCAAAGATAAAGCCTCTGGATCGGAGGCATCTATTAGAACCGCAAGAGACAAAACCTCCGTATCCGAGGCTACCAGAATCAGTTCTCATACCAAGTCCTCCGGAGCTGAGCCCCAGCCGTACACCAGACCCTTAAGAGAGGCTGACGCCTAACCGTGCGGATAACCTGCTGAGCCACAAACTAGCACTCTTCCATCCACAACGACTGATAAACCTTCCACAATGATGGAAGAGGTGATGGAGGATAGTGTTGAAGAGGCTCCATTCGAAACTGAAGCTTCCGGGCAAACTGGAGATACTGCCTCCGATAAAAAGGGGAAAGTCTGCATGACCCATCCGGATTTGCCGAAGAGTCTGGAAGGCAAGGTGGGACCTTGTTTTCACAAGGTCAATGTGAAGTATCTGTTGGCCATGCAGAATGTTAATTATGTCTATACTCACACCGCTGAGTTAGGCATGATCCAGACCAAGTGGGGGATCTGTGAATCAGTTAAAGTGACGATACCAGTCACACCAGAGACTCCGATAGACTGTAAGCTCAACGAGATCGTCATCTATACTGAGCTGTTCAACTGGGTGCTCAGATTCCCCTTGGATCCAGAAATGGTCAGGTATTTCCACCTGATAAAACTCTGTCCAAGCCAGCTTAGTCCCAATGCTTGGTATACTCTCATTTCCTGCATTATGGCGTCAAGGCTATCTAGTATCAACCTCCCAATAGAGCAGTTTTTTGCAGTGGCCAACCTTTGTAAAAACCAGCATATCCCATTCTACCACTTCAATATGGGAGATGACTTTAAAGTGGTGGATGACCTGCTTGAGTCAGCAAAAAAATGGAAGACCTGGTTTTTATTCATTAGTGGGATGTGGGAGAATGGGAGGAAAATCAAGGCTGGTGTCAATCCTAGTATGCTCACCAATAGGTGAAAAATCTCACGTAAGTATTTTACTTTGTTTGTCTTTCTCATTTTGCAAAAATCTTATCACTGAATTACTTCTTCTTTTATGTCAGTATTGCCGAAGGAGTTCTCCGACTATGTGGAGGAGGGGCAGACCACGTGTGCCAAATTAAATTCCTGGGCTGCTGAGCGTTGGGGGAACGCTTTCCACAACTGCTTTACCTCAGGAGACTTGGTGAGGTCCCACCTATGGAACACAACGGGCCAGAGAGACCTCACTTGGGAGGAGTTAACTACACCACCTTCTCCGGCCGTTATACTAAAGAGAACAGAAGCGAAAGACGGTAAATTGGCCTTGCCTTCTAGAGCCAAAGCCCCAAGAAAAATGAAAGGGAAGAAGGGCAAGAAAAAGAAGGCTGCAGTATAGGCCGGTCGGGGTGCTGCAGAGGAGGTTGGTCCGAAGAGCCAAGGAGAGTAGGTCAAAAAAGGGATTGATGCTACTTTACCTAAAGTAACTGAGGACGAGTCCATTAAGGAGGCAGGTAAACACCAAAACCAACCAAGGCTTCCTAAAAAGGATCGAAAGAGGGGAGCTAGCAGCGATGAGAGGGTCGCTAAAAAGAATAAGGTCTCATTGGAGGATGAAGTAGTCCTCCGCCCTTCGGAGCCTCTACCTCCAGCTGATCCAACTGACCCTACCCTGGCAGAGGAAATCCCCACCGATCTACACCAGAGAGGGTACCGGAGGAGATTTGGAAGGAGTAGACATTATTGGCCTCCTTAACAATGGCCTCTATTTTGGAGAGTTTGATAAAGACAAGTTTGCTTGCCCCTAACTTCCCTCAAGTTCCTCTAATATGGTGACTTTTAATGGTAAGTCTTTCACTGTTTCAGGGGAAAACGATTCGTTGACTCACTTTATGCTGGGCTATATTCAGCTAGTGCTCAATTTGGAGAGGCAAGTAAAGAGTCAGTCAACCCTCATCAACACCATCAACACTAACAAAGAGAGTTCGTCCACTGACCTCTTTAATGCCAACCAGAGTATTGAGGAATTGAAGAAGGATCTTGAGGAGTTGAGGAAGGAGAAAGAAGATCTGGCAGCCAAAGTGGTCACTTCAGAGACAACTAACACAGAGCTCTAAACAAAATTCTCTGGATTGGTAAGGGATCCTTCCTCCTTGAAGGGAGACATGAAGATCAAGGATGATGTCATCCAAACCTTGTCCACTGACAAGACTTCTCTCGAAGAGGCTGTGTCCAGGGTCACCAAGGAGAAAGATGACTTGGTGAAATAATAGGAAACGAAAATCCAGGCCAAGATTGATGCGTATACCAATAAGGTGATAAACTCCCTGGAAGTAAGAGATGCAGAGATCAAATCTGACATGGTACTTCTTGTCCACTATAAATTTCTGAAGCGCACCCTTGGAGATTTATGGAGATATATGGAGTATGAGGACCTCCCGTTTTATACTATGGTGGAAGGTGATCGACATGGCTACAGTAGTGGAATATACTCTACTACTGACAAAGAGGAAGGAACCGAGGAGAGTTCCAGTAACGAATCCAAAGATCCCAAGAAGAAAGACGATGCAGGAACATCGAAGGGGAATTAACCCTGACATTTTAACTATCTTTTTTTGTTTTTCTTATCCTTATGAAATACTAAAGTCATTGGAAAGCCAATGTATTTTTGTAACTGCGTCCGGTTTGAGTCCGGTTAAGCCTTTATTTAAACTCAAAGTCCTTGGATGGCCAAGGCACATTTTATGTTTTAATATCATCGTCCAGTTTTATCCGGATAGGTTTACTTTGCTAAATTTTTGCTTTGTTTCATATTCGCTCAATTTTAATGGATGATGTTTGAAGAGCCCATATTTATTTTACAAGTATTTTAAGATGAGAGTGTTTAAATTCTCCGATTACAAATGTTAAATGGTCATCATTCCACCAGACCAATCCGATCTGCCAAAGATCCTTAGAAGACTTTAAAGAAACTGTAAATCAAACCACTTCGAATATTTTAAGAAAGCATAAAATTTTATTAAAAAACTCGGACACCTCATTAAAACCTCCTCGTGCCACCAGGGTAGGAAATAGTATGCCCCCTAATATTTACATGAACTTTAAACAAGTAAATATTTACACAACTTTCACTCTAGATATAACCGGAAGTGTTCAATGTTCCAAGGGTGGTTTAAAATTCTTCCATCTTTGTCTTGAAGTCTGTATGTCCCAGGCTTAAGTTTGGAGCTAGCTTGCCGAACTGTTTCTCCTTAGTATGCAAGAAGACGTTTCTCAATACTTTGTCCCCTGGTCGAAAATCCCTTCTTTTGATTTTGGAAGCAAATATGCTCCTCCTCAAGCCTTGATAATAGGTGGCTCTAAGATGAGCCTTAAATATTTTTTCTTCTATTAAGTCCAATTGACTTCTCATTGCCACTTCATTAGCCTGTTCGGAAAAATTGTGGACTCTTTATGATGGAAGAGTTGCTTCTACAAGAGAAATTGCATCCATCCCATATACCAAAGCAAAAGGATATTCTTGTGTAGCAGCTCCAGGAGTAGTCCGGTACGCCCATAATACTTCTTGTAAATAGCTTGGCCAGTTTCCTGCAGCCCCTTCTAAATTATTTTTGAGACCAGACAGAATGGTTCTGTTTGCCACTTCAACTTGACCGTTTGCTTGTGGGTGGAAATGAGAATAGAATCAATGCTGAATGGACATAGAAGCACATAAACTCTTCATATCTGGAGAAGGCATCCATGAAGGACAACAACTTGTTCCCAGATGTGGAGTCAACCAACTGATCTATCTGGGGGATTGGTTACACATATTTTGGTCAATCTCTATTGAGGTCACTAAAGTTGATACACATACGTCATGTCCTTTTCTTCTTTTTTACTAACACCGGATTGGTTGTCCATAAAGGATACTGAGACTCCTTTATGTGCCCCATTTTTGTAAGCCGATCAACTTCTTGAACTATGACATCATCGTTTTCTTCAGAGAAAGTCTTCTTTTCTACACAACATGTGCTATATCTCTCCGGATGGATAATTGGTGTGATATAACACTCGCAGGCACAACGGTTACATCAGCATTACACCAAGAAAAAACATGTTGGTGGTTTTCCAAAAAGGACAATAGTTTGTTCTTCAATTCTGGTGTCATCTTAGATCCAATATTGACATTTCTTCCTTCAGCCAGAGAGTCGGTTTCAACCTCTTCAATTGGTATCAAAACACCATGGGTCTCTCTGGGGTCATCAATTTCACCCTCACCCCAGAGGGCCTTACCAACTGCTAATCTTTGTTTACCCGGACTGCCCCAGAGTTTTAGGGAAAATGCAGTTTCATAACATCCCCTTGCTATTTTTGGCTACTCTGGACAACTCCCACTTGTCTTTGAACAGCATATTTTAAACATTGGTGAACTGTTGAAGCCACAACATGCAGCTTGGAGAGCCAAGATATTCCCAAGATCGCATTGTAACACATGGGGCAATCTACCACAACGAAAAGTACCCTGGCCATTTTCTTGAAAGGGCCCTTTCCCAACAAAACATCCTCTTGAAACTCTCCTATCACATCCGCAGAGCTTCTAGTGAAACCCACTATGGACCTGTTCGAATGCTGAATCACTATCGGATTCTTCATCTGTTTATAGGAACTTAAAGATAGGATGTTGGCTGAGCTGCTAGTGTCAACCAAAATTTGTCTGATGTCATTGCCCCCAATCGATGCTCCTATCACCGCAACATCTTCTTGAGGACAAGCTATGTCCCTTAAGTCATATTCATCAAAAACAATGAAGGGGAAGGGAATTTAGGATTGATAGGAGGACATGCCTTCTTCTAACTGAGTAGCCAGAGTGTGAACATGCCTCTTCCTTGAAGAAGGAGTTGGCGCAATCATTGTGTCTTCCCCAAATATAGTAATCGACTCAAAAAAAATTTATGAGCCCAGATACTGTCTTGGTATGTTCTGTTATAACACCCACCTTATTCTAGGCTGGATCAGGATCCAAATATTCTGATTTTACATCAAATCTTTCAATAATTACCATGGCCCCGTGCAGAGCCGATGTCCATGCATTGTTTGTTGGGTCAGTTCGATGAGCATTATCAGGCCTATTCCCACTTCTTCTCTTGACATAAGCACCTAATTTTCCTCTTTCAATTAGATTATGCAGCTCCTGTTTCAAAACGATGCAATCTTCTGTATTATGGCCAATATCATGATGATATTGACAAAAATAAGTATTACGGCTTTCCCTAAGAGATTGAAGCGCTGCCGACTTCTTAAAATGTACCTCATCTTTTGTTTTGTCATAGATGCTTGCCACATTCTCTTTTAATTCGGAAAACCACTCCGGTTGGACCCAAGGTCCTCGTTTATTTCTAGACTGCTAGCTCTGAGTTGGAGCTGGGTGAGATTGAGCCTTGGCCCTGTTGGGACCCTGTCCGGCCTCCTTAGCCTTGTATCCGGACTGATTCTGGTTTGGTGCATCTGGGGCAGACCTCACTTTCCTGTGCACCCTAGTCTTTTTTGTTTCATCTACATGGATTTGCTTTCCCATCTTGTTCAGTAAACCACCCCATGTCATAGCCTTCTTCCTGGTGACCGAATCGGCCAAACTCCCAGGGTTTAATCCTTGTCTCAGAGAAGCTATTGCTACTTGTTCAAAACAATCAGCTAACCCATTCTTTTGTGTTTATGAACCGGCCTATATAGTATTTTAGTGATTCATTTGACTCTTAGGCACAATGGATAATAGTGTCTCAATTTCCCTTCACCTCCTTACTTCCAACAAACTGCCTCCGGAAGGCTACCCAAAACGTATCAAAATTTCTGATGCACCCTTGTGGTAGGGTATTGTACCATTTCAGAGCACTCCCCGTAAAAGATTGAGAGAAGGCTCTACATAGCAATTTGTCATCATCGTCAAAATTCATCATAATTTTTTTAAATTGTTCCAGATGATTGTTCGGATCCTTGCTCCCATCATACTTTTCCATCTTAGTACTATCAAACCTCTTAGGAAGGTTTCCGGATAGTATTTTGGAGGACAAAGGAGATTGTCTCCAATATTGACCACGACTAAAGACATTATTTTCATTAGGTGTTGCAAAAATACCAGGCTCATCAAGGAAAGCAAACGGATCCATCAGCAGTTGATCAACATGCCTCCGGCTATGGTTGTGGCTGTGAGATGACCCTTTTCCCATATGACTTTTTAACCATCCATGCATGTCCCTCTTTCTTGAATATTATTTAACCGACTTTTGTTTCTTCTTGGATCCGCCCTCATTACTGCTGGATGACAGGGACTCCTCAAGTCTATCCTCATTTGAGGAGCTACTAGAGGACTCAGATTCTGAGCTCTCCCCCGGTTTAGACCGGTGAGACTTCTTGGAGCCAACATGGGTATTTTTAGTACTCAAGTGAGTCTTTTCTGATGGGTCATTCTCCCTTAGATTATCAGTGTGGTGAATGGCTGACACTTTCGATTTTTTTTTCAAGTCAAAGAAAAAAAACTGTTGGGGTCACAAAGGAATGTAAAGTTTATATCAGTCCAGTATTCGACTATAAATGTAACTTACCCAGGAAAATAATATATGAATCGGCTGATCCCCCATCCTCTAACGTTCTTTCAATTCAGACGTCAATATCAAAAGCCTACTCCTCGAGACCAACTCGCTCTCAAGGAAACGAGTGAATCGATCGACGCTCATGTTTCATATCAATATGTTATTTATACAATGAAGAAAGTTCTCATTTGAAGAAATCCTCGATGGCTCCGGAGAAAACAAGGTACTCTCCCAGCCATCACGAGAAATAAAAGAAACGAATGAAAACGATCCTTGCACCTCAAGTTACACCCATGGAGAAATCGACTCTATGCGGTGTTAATATTTCCTTATAGCCCAATGGATTCCTGCCCCTTAAGCTACACTCTCTGAAGGGTCTAAAACAACACTACTACTTTCTTGAGAAAATCCAATGCGATTGATAAATGAGCATATATGGGGTCAAATATTGGTCTTTCAAGTAAGGCAGAAGGTTAAACTGAGAAAGGAAAGACATAAATTTTTAAAAAGAAACAATGGAAGATTATGAAGCCCAAGAAGTACAAAAAGAAATAAGCAGAAGTCAAACCTTCCGTTTGCAATAATCGAGGTGTGAGTGCCCAACCGTTGCGAACTCAAAAATATAACTTGATTTCTCTTCATGACATCATATGTAATTATTACTCCGAAGAGGAATAATAAAAAATTCAGGCATGCTCGAGGATTCTGATCTTAGTGGATGTATGCTTCCCAAAGACACGAGACACCACTCTTTGCAAAAATAAAATGTTACTGGTGTACTCAGCTGTGCTGATCTTGAGGATTCAGTTCGCGCTAGACCCTTCGATAATTCAGTATTTTAAGTTGGTGAGTATGTGCTCAAGTCAAACGAGTATGAACAATTAGTTGACGCCGATCTCGTGTATCGTTGCATCTATATCGTCTAAGATTGAGATGCCTATAGAGCCGTTTGCTGCGATCATTTTCTTTTTTAGGAACCCTCGTGTCCCTTTCTACTATATTACTCCAGGGAACGAGTATAAAATGGTAGTTCACCAACTAGAAGTTGAGAAGACTTGAAATCAACAATTCTTCTTCGTTAGCGGTTGTTGGGAGAATGCCAAGGAGATCTTGAGGAGGACTAATCCAAACCCAGTTCTGAGGGAGTAGAAAAGAATAGATAAGTTTATTTTTTCTGTCAACTTGAACCACAATTGTTATTATAATGCTTAAACACTTATGCTCTCCATTTTTTAGTTATCTCCAAGTCCAAGAACCACACTTAAAAGTTACCGAATAGACTTTTCTTAAGCTAAACCAATGGGCCAAAAAGAAATAGTCAAACGAGTTCTATAAATGCTTTAAACCAGCCAGTTTTATCCAGATTCATCTATGGCACATAAAATTAGAGCTCGCCCTATCCTATGAGTATTTGATGAGTTCGCCTCTTATAATGGAGGTTCTCGAGTGACTAAAAGCATCTGATGCTGAAGTTTTTCTTCCACCATGAAAATGGTCCCAAGTTATAAGGTTAAAAAAGATGAAGCTGGCGGTTCATTCCCAATAAAACCAACTACAAGTATCATAAAAGAGAAATGAACTGAGGATCCAAAATATGAGGCTGCCGAGCCAACCACAATTCAAATAAAGGAAAAATTCCCTCCTTTGGAAAAAGCAATCACCACACACATTAGGTGATAAAAATGGGAAAAGAAAGAGTTGGGAAAAAAATAAGTCCAAAACTGGCCAGGAAATTTTCGATGTTGCAGATCAAACCACTATCCCACCAATGTTCGAGCACTAAGATGATTAGGCAATGAAAAACCATTCTGCACCTCGTCTGAAGGAGGACTCACGGGTGCTTGAGGCTCAAACTTTAAATGAGTATATCCCAAGTATTCTGGATCAAAGTCCACAAGAGCTTTGCATTCAAAAAAGCTATTCTTCAGCCTTGGAGGGTTCCACCAGTTCAGGATCCTTCCAACTGGAAGAAACAGACTCATATTTCATTGTTTTATACCATCTTATTAAGCCCATACTAGATTGGAAACTAAAATGGCAAAGCATAAAAAACCGTAGTGTTTTCTCTAGAATAGTAAGAATTATCTGAAAGCGATCTCAAAGCAAATGTTGGGTGCTTATCACCAATAATGTTGGATAGAATCTATTAGAATTTAACTCACTGAACAAAATTTTGATTTTGAGGCTAATATTATGCGCTAGAGTTCTTATTGGAATATCAGGCTCTAAAATATCAGGAGGACGAAAAGGAATATAACTTTCATATAGATGCCTACCATAAGATAATAGACGAGCATGAGGTGGGTATTAAGAAATTCGATGAGGATAACATAAAAAACTTTGGGGATCTGACTTCAAACAGGAACCAAGTGGCACGGGACAAGAAGGTTGTAATCAATGCTTACACTAAGAAATGCATAATCTCTCTAACTCGGCGAGATACTAAAGTAAAATTTGCATTTGTTCTCAGATTCCATAAAGTTTGTCTAGAGTTAAACCTTGGTTCTTTTGGGAACATGGTTCTCGAGGGGGAACATCTTGCTCACCTTTCGTTCGAAGATGAACTAGAAGTAACATTAGATCAGAGAGTGGAGATAGTAAGTTTTAGGATGAAAAGTAAAAAAATACAGAACTTCCAGGGAGGGTTAACTACCAGAGAATCCTGAGGAAGAAGGAAAAACAACGAGCAACGAAACCGATAAAGATAAATTTGATGGTGCTAATCAATTTCCACTTGTTTCTATGTTGTAACGTTTTTCTATATATAAGAATTTAAGTCCCTCGTCGGGGAGGGAGTTTTGTGCTTGTATTCGTAATTAGTTCTTTTTATTCAGTTTGATTCTTTCCATCATCCAAATCGGCCATATGAAATTTTGTGTTTATAATCTTACTAGTTAAGGGTGATAATTCCCCAATCAGTCACTAGAGCATTTTTTCAAATACGACGAGTTAATTTTGGAATCTTTTAAATGTGACCAACTAGTGTTGGAACCTATTACACATGATCAACTAGTGTTTGAACCTTTTACACGTGACAAACTAGTGGCAGAACCTTTTAAATGTTACAAATATAGTGCTGAAACCTTTTAAAGTGTACTTCACAGTAAGAAATATTGGGACAGATTGACAATAAGACAAGAATATAGAAGATAAAAATATTTATAGTAGTATGTTACATGGACACATAATTAAAACCATGCCCCGCCATTATAGTAGGAAATATTATGTCTCCGAACATTACATTACCAATTAAAAATATTTAATACAAACATTATTTTTACAATCATTCCAGATACAACCTCAAGTTCTCCATGTTCCAAGGGTGTCTAAGTGTCTTACTTTCCTGATCTTTCAGCCAGTAAGTTCAAAGGTTTACCCTTTCAATAACCGAATAAGGCCCTTCCCAGTTTGGGCCTAACTTTCCAAACCATTTATATTGTGTATGCAAGAATAAATGTTTTACAACTTTGTACCCAACATTGAATTCTCTCGGGGGAACTCGTGATGCACACATAATTCTCTGATAGTGAATGGATCTTAATTGTGCCTTCTTTCTTTTTTCCTGAATTACGTCAAGCTTGGTTCTTTGACCTTCATCTTTACCCGCATCAGATTAGTTTTCTATTCCGAAAGATGGGAGGGTGTCTTTGGTCGGGGTTACTGCATCCATCCCATAAAGCAACACAAACGGTGATTCTTGGGTTACCGACCGAGGTGTAGTTCAGGAAGCCCACTGTAATTCTTGTAAATAATTTGGAGATTTTTTCTAGTGCCACCCTCCAAATTATTTCTCAAGCCATCGCGGATAGTTTTGTTTGTAACCTCTACCTGCCCATTACCCTGCTAATGGAAAGATGCTGAAAAGTAATGCTTAAAACCTCAAGAAAAAACAAAACGCCTCTATGAACTTATTGTCAAACTAAGGGCCATGATCTTTTGTAATTATTCTTGAGAGTCTTTATCTGCAAAATACGTGAGAGAGAACAAATTTTATAACATCCTTTGTTTTAGTTTCGGAAAAAAGGCTCAACTTCCACCTATTTAAAAAACTAGTCAATAGTTAATACGATAGATTGGCATCCGGAGGATGCCATAGATAACTGTCCGACTAATTATAAGTCTCATATGTCGAAAGACAATGCTTTAGAAATAGATTTGAGTGGTACCATTGACACATTTCTTGCATTCACAAATAATTGGTAGGTATCGCATGACTAATTATTTAGCATCGGCCATGATGGGAAACCAATAATACTCGATCAACAAAACCTTTTGTTGTCAAGAATTAAAAGGTCAAAATAAACCGACCCCTTTCCATCATGTAATTTTAAAAACATCATTTATGATTTATTAGTTTCAAGGCATCGAAAAAATGGTTCGCTTAAAGATTTTTTTAAAGTATGCCTCCACATACCACGAAATCATGTACATTGAATCTTCGTTTTTAACCACATTTTATTGACCAACAAAGTCTTTCAGATTAGAAATACTTTGAACTTGTGTCTCAAATATTTCTCCAAGTCTGTCGAAATTTGGAACGCTTCCGTTGTGTTTAACTTCTGTTCGGAAACAATTGTTATCAACAATTTCTCTTGATCAAGTATCCATGAGTTTTAATGTTTATAAATTTTTTTTTACATATAATAACATAATTTTGGATACGAAGTAAATTGGATTTTGAAGTTTTGTTGGATTTTTTGAATTTTGTTTTTTGAATTAGATTTAGTTTGATGATTTTTTCTGAATTAGATTTAGTTTGATGAATTTAGTATCAATGAAGTGGTGATATTATATGATTAATTTAATAGATTGAATCACATATTTTTATAGAATTAAATAACCAATAATAACAATATAATAATGTTAATTTTTATTTTTTAATTTATAAGTTATGTTTATAACGGAAACGAAGTGAAAATATAAAGCTTCGCTTTCGATGTAAGCATGAAAAGTGTTTTCATTTAGAGCAAGAATTTCGATTGACGCCGCTCCATACAATACTTACTTTTAAGAGAAATGTCAGACTAAATACCTTCTCACCAAACTTATTATCATCTAGTACCCAAACTATTTTCTATGCCTACTAGATACCCATTTATCTCACCAAAGTAATTCCTTTCTAATACCCAGCTAATATTTCCCTTCCTGAAATACCCTAAAATGAGTCAGATTATTTTCGAACCACAATTCAAATTTTGAATTTTCAATAGTACAACCTACGCTGCTATTTTGAAAAGTTGAAATGAACCTATACTTTTTTCAAAAGAAACCATTTTCAGTCAATCTCGTTGTTTAAACTGATTTCCGAAATCAGAGTAGAGGTAAGTTTGTATCAACTTTTGTTATGCTTTTCACGAATAGAAGCTGTGTTTTTTTCCAACTTTTGTTAGTTCATGGGTTTTCTTAGTTCCTTGTTTTTTTGTTTTCAAAGATTTCATGTTTACTCTGTTTACATTAAAGTCTTGTTTTTGTTTAGACCTTGTTGAAACCAGTTTTTTTAAATTTTTTTAAAGTCGTGATTTGGTACAGGTTCTCTAATGGCATTTATAGCTTACCTGTGTTGTTCAAGACGATAGCTTTAGGCTATTGTTGCATGTAGCTTTATATTATATCTCGCGTGATATATCTTTCAAAGTAGTGTTCGCGATTTATGGACTACAAGACCGTACAACTCGCGTTATGTTTTATTTTTCCTGAATTGATTTTACTAATGAAGCGATTTAGGTTTGCCCCTGGAGAAGCTAACACGAGTCATATAATAGGTTGAAGCTTCGTGCTGCAAATCTTGATTTTTCCCACGCGAGTCATATAGAAGGCAAGTACAATCTCAATCGCGTAAGTTAATAACGTATTAGATTATTCCTTGTTATCTAACGCCATTCCCATCTCGGTGTCTAGCGCGAGACAGTAGACACGACAACGCGAGTTACCCTATTAGTAAACATCCCAAGTCAAACTTGCCTGACGTGATTCAAGGCAACACCCTCACCTAGCCTAATCACGTTTATCATTTGCAGCCTCCTAGATGTCTAAGCAAAGAGTTTGTATTTTTAAATATTTGAAGCAGACCTCAATCGTTCCTTTTAGCGTGTTTGAAAACTTTGAATCTGTCGAGAAATATATTGAAGGTAGATGGGATGATCTGGTTAAGGGTTACTACATTTTTTCCTACTAATGTGGCGGTAAAAATTATTGGTTGTTTACTAACAAGACTGATTTCATTGGTTTAACTGTTTATCTTCATGTGGAGCGTCTGAAAAAGCGTTAGCTTCTTCATAGAACAATAAGTAGTTGAAACAAATGCGCATGACATTGGTAAACAGCCTACTGTAAGCTTTGTAGAACCCTGTGATGATCATTTACTAAGCGGGGAGAGTAGTAATGGTTTAATCGGTTCCCAGCATAAAAAACGACATATTGCCACTACTGGTTGGGTTAATGTTATCACATGAGTTGGTCAGACATTCGCTGACGGTGCCTCGGGTTTAAGGTTATCTTTATGCCGCTATGCTTTAGGGCTAGGTTTTGCTTTCAAGTATATGCATAATACATCCACTAAGATCACTGCTTATTGTGTCAACAAAAATTCAGGTTGCAAATGGCGACTGTATGCATCAATAGATTCTAGCACTGGTTTCATGATGATCAAGAGCTTTGCCAACACCCATTCATGTAGCCCGGTATTTTCCAAGAAAAAAAAGTACGCATTTGAAATCCGATGTAATTGCGGATGAAATACATGAATCAATTAGGACAAGTCATTCTTTTACAGCAAAAACTATTCAGTCTTCTGTCAAACAAGACTATGGTTTAGATATTTTCTACCGTTTATCGTGGAATGCGTTAGAGAAGGTGAGGAGGGAAGTTTTTGGAGACAGTAATACTTCGTTTGGGTTGCTGAATGCATATTTTAGAAGATTATAAAGTAGAGATATTACTACCGATTGTCATTTGGAGGTTGGTTTAGGAAATGTCTTCAAGAGGTGTTTTGTGTCTTTCAGATCATGCATTCAAGGCTTTCACTCATGTCGACCATTACTGTACGTGGACGGAACCCATTTAAATAGCAAGCATGGTGGTGTCATGTTGTCTGCAGTGGCCAATGACGGCAATAACGGTGTGTTTTGTATTTTCTTCTATATGTACATCTATAGTATTCAGATATAGTATGTGTCACGCGTAGCTATATTTTGAAAAGCCATCATGCGAGATAGTGTTTAGATAGCACGTTACTTAGTCTATCATATGTAGCCCGAGATAGTGTTTATATACGACACTAGATACCCAATTAAGTCTTCGTAACATCCCGCCCGATGTGTTGTTATTTTACGCTAGATAGTATTTAATTGTAGCGCAAGATAGTTATTGGATATGACGCTAGATACGATTGCTATTATACGCAACCTCACGCAACATTGTGTTTAAGAACCACGCGAGATAGTATCTGCATCAAAGCAATCGCTCCGTAATCAATACATATATCCATATATTATAGACTCACCAAACCTATTTTCATATTCCAGGCATTTTTCTAGTTGCTTTTGGTATTTTTGGTGGTGAAGATTCCGATAACTGTATGTGGTTCATGGAATGTCTTAAACCTCATTTGTTAAACCGTCATATCACTTTTATTTCCGACAGACATTCTGGTATTATTAATGTTGTTTCTGTTGTTTACCCAAGCTACTTTCATGCTTACTATAGATATCATTTGGTTAATAATTTGAAGTCAGCTCTTGAAAACACCAACCGCAAGTATAAGAATAAAATGTTGAAGCGATTCAAAAGTTGTGCTTACGCTCCAACTGTTGAAATTTTTAATTAGAGACTTTCCAAGTTTTTAAGTAGAGCTAGTAAAAATGTTAAGGCTTTCATCTAGAATTTGCCTCCTCATAAGTACGCCCAACCATTTGTCATTGGCAAACGTTACAGGGCAATGGCATCATCTGCTGCCGAATCCTTTGACAATCAGATCAAAAAGTTTTGCAATTTGCCGATTGTTGAAATGATAGACAAGATTAGAGTTATGCTAATGACTCAGATTTCCAGATGTTATTCAGAAGGGCTAACCTGGAACAGTTTTTTATACCCCGAATATGAGAAACAGTTAAAGAAGAATGTTCAAACGGGTCGAACGTGGGTGGTATCTAAGTCTTCTGCAGGTTTATTCAAAGTTTATTCTAACCTAGTTATGGTTGTCAATATACTTGATTTTAAGTGTTCATGTGGTTCATGGCAGCAAGAGGGTTTTCCATGTGCTCACTCATTGGCTGCAATAACATCCGTGAACGAAGATTCTATGACGTTGGTAGAACCATTCTACAGGGTAAGTAATTATAGATCCACCTATTCGTTTAAAATACCTGCAATAACCGACTATGGTGAAAGTTCGTCATCTAACGAATCTGAAGGACCTGGTGTTCTACCTCCCAACGTAAATAGGCGAGCTGGAATGCGAAGGAAGAAGAGGATTCTATCTAGAGGATAAGTATCATCTACCCACTTGCGTTGTGGCCGTTGCTTTAAATTTGGACACAACCGAAGGACCTGTGATATGGCAGTATGAGCTGCCCGTCGAAACCTTATTTTGTTTATATATGTTTTATTTAGTATGTATTAATTTGATTCCACTTGTTCTGTATCTTTGTCATTGTATCCGCCCAAACTTTTTCAGTTGATACCCTATAATGGCATATAAGTTTTCCACACGAGATACGGTGTTAATAGATTACAGCGCGCGAGTTGTCATTGGATGTAAACGCTAATCACGTTGCCCTATCTTTGGTAGCGCGAGATACTACTGCTATATAACGCTAGACGTGATAACTAGTTGTAAAGCATGCTCTAACAACGTGCACTACGCTAGAACTACCTATTATGTAACGCGAGATGTGAATGTGGTATTCCCCTAGACTCTTTTAGTTGATACCCTTTAATGTCATAGAAGCTTTCATCGGAGATGGTACACTAGCTGATGTTTGCGTATACAACGCGTGATGTCCGAATCATGTTACGCTATATTACTCATCACTGGATTACGTGGCGCAAGATGCTAATGTTTTATGACACAACTCGTCATCAGGACACAATTATGTGTACTACGCTTGTCCTATATCTGATACAACACGAGACGTGCCTTCCCTATGATGCTAGGCACGATTCAGTTGTTTCAGCCCCCATCGATGTTCGTGTTATATCTAGCACGATTCACTACGGACAGACACTGTGTGCCAAGTCACTTTTATATACTTTAATGTGTTTACTTGTTACTCAGTATTACACTCCCCCGCACGAATCATGTCGGATTTCAAACGAATGACAATAATATTTACATTCCATATATATTGTATTATGTTTTTTAATTGGAGGGTGTCAAAAACGCCATCAAACTATCAAAATAGAGATTGAGATCGATTGATAATTCAAACATTGCAAAAGTAAAGAAGAAAGACAATTGACATACATTTGGATCACATAGGGCCTACCAACGCCCAGATACTAAACCCTAATAAAAAATACAGCAAAATGCAAAAGGGTTTACAATTTAAAGCACCAAAAAACAACAGCAGTTTCAAACAACACAACCATATTCTAATAATCTGAAGATTTGTTCTCATCATCGTCCAAGTCCTCCTCTTTCTCTTCATCCTCTTCCTCTTCATCCTCGTCGTCGGTTTCCTCCCCCCCCAGTAATAATCATCGGATGAGTCCTTCGAAGACTTTCTAGGAGTTATCTTCCTCCTAACCGACTTCGTCTTCTTGTTATTCACTATCCTTCGTCGTTTTGGATACCACTCTATGTCGGAATCTTCTTCCGGCCACCACATGGAGTACTCAGAGTACTCAGAGTCGTATTGAATCGTCGGTGAAAGAGATGGAGTGAAAGGATTTGACTCGGCGTCGGAAGAGTACTCTGTCGTAGTCTCCCGCTTGTAGTTGATGTCCGAGCGCCTAGAACTAACGTCGGAAAACGAACCTTCTGACTCGTGATTATCGTAGGAGTCTGAAACGCTCATCGTCGACTTTTGCTTTGCTATGGAAGAGAAACAGTTTTTTAGAATTTGAATAGTCTGATGGATAACCATGCAAGAAAATGCGAGACGCCTAATTAAATAATTTCTAAAACAACGCGTACCCTAGTGAGCATTTAATGTACATGCAATCAGTTCTTTATCTACCCTAGTAACATCCTTCATTAATAAACCTAATGTAATTAGTGAAAAGACATCCAATTGTTTTTTCACTAGCCATTAAGTATGGCGCGATTTAAATTTGAATCACGAAAACCAAAGTGTACGCTTTCCTTTTATTGATTAATTATGATTATTTACTTTTTAAATTTTAATATTTTTAAATTCACGATTAACCAAATAGTATATAGTGACCTGCATTATAAACACTTGAATATTTGGACTTTCCAAGATTAATAATTTTAGTTCTTCGAACTTTTAAGTTATATTAGATATTCATAAAACTGTCCATCACCATACCATAGCACACGACATGGTTAGGTAATTCGACATGTACATCGGCAACGAGTGACTAACCCACGCGAGATGGTTAGATAGGGCGCGAGACGTTAACTACAGAATACACTAGATAGAGGATAATTCACAAGGCATACTGCGAGAGATTACTATATTATACAACGCTAGACGTTTTTGACCTACAACGCTAGATGTGACGTTACTCAACGTAGCGCGACATGCTTGAATGATACCACACGTATCGCGCGCTAATATGTAGATATAACGCTAGCCATGCCACCTTGTTGCAAAGCATACTTCAATAACGTCTACTACGCTACTATGCAGATATAACGCTAGCCATGTAATTATGGCATTCGCCAAAACTCTTTCGGTTAATACCCTTTGAATGCATACAAGCTTTCATCTTAGCTTGTACAGTAGTTGGAGTTTGAATGTATACCGCGAGTTATGTGTAAGATATGACGCTAGACATTGTTCAACAGTCGGACACCAAGCTAGACGTGGTTATTTTCGGACGTGAGGTACTAACGTTTTATTGGCCAAAACTTTATCAATTGATACCCTTTACTGTCATACAAGCTTTCATCTTCTAAGGGAGACTTTTTCAAGTAGGTCAAGTTGTGACCAGACGCTAGCTGTGATTATCTTCTCACGCTAGATGTTTATGTCTTATAAAGCTAGATGTGAATGTCTTATGACGCTAGATGTGAAGCTAGAGTAAATAACATACAACACGAGCTATTTGTTTCGTTTGACGTTAGGGGGGTGATTTCAATAATGTTAAACAGACAGACACCTCGCTAGACATGGCTGTTAGCAGACGCGAGATGCAAACCTTCTATTAGCCAAAACTATTAACCTAGAATAGCCCCTTCTGTTAAGCTACCTTTGGACGTATTAAGACGGTAGCTGTAACCGTAATATGACGCTAGATTAGCCCTTACTATGACGCTAGATTGATGCTTAACATCAATGTAATCACGATTCGTAACCATTTGTTGAACATTACACTAACCAAAAATGTCATACATTCAAAATATTACCAAATATAGTCCTTCGCATCCAATTTAAAGACTACTTTGTTCTTGGAATAAAGTTACAATTTAGACCAAAACCAAAAAAAACCTTAGTGAAAAAACAATTGTTTTCATCTAACCGATGAGCAATTTACAATTACATCTTCTCTCTGTGCGATGGATTCTTTTAGGTACATAATAATATCTCTTGATATCCAATCATTATCTTCCCACTGCCATACGTTTGCTGCCTCTAAGCGCAAATCTAAACAAAGATCGGAAACACATAGCAAAAGTTCTGATTTCAGTTCGTTGTACCTCGCAGCGACACTTTCTCGTGTGCGAACGTGGGGGCCGACAAATCCAAGCCTCCCATAGTCAAAATACATCCTGCATAACACTTGATCGAGAAAAACGTCTGCCTCTTCATCCGAACTTGTTCTCTTCACGTACTTCACGGCTTAAAGCAAGTGTTGGTCTTCAGCGACGCACCAACTAATACTTATTTCCTATTTGGAGTGTTTTAATTGTTTAAGTGTATACTATATGTAGTTTTGTGGAGGTATATATAAGGGCAAAATAATAGGTTCGTAAGTAGGCGGATAATATTTTCTAGGTTAGTGTTTGGCGGGGAAATTAAAATGACTAAATAACTTTTGGTGGTAGTTTAATATACAGTCCAGCACGCGTGTTAACTATTGGGATTGCATTCCTAAATCGCGCCAGCTCACATTCATCGTTTCTTTGTTAAGGAGTAACACGCGTGTTAGTCAGGGTCATATAAACACTCATATCATGGGTCCCGCGGGGCTGAAGCTGCATAAACAATATTTCGCGAGTCGTTTACAAGACAGAGTGATGCTTTCTTGACTTACCTTGCGCGATTTTCACCCAACACACAGTCATAGGTTGCTCAGTAATGCGTCTGTCAACATCCTTAAAACTTAGTCACGTTACAAGTATATCGTGGATGACATACAACGCGTCTGAAATTAAAACAGTGCGTGCTATGCATAACATTTCACGCGAGTTACAAAAAATATGACATGCTACTTATGTGAAACCTCAAACGGAGTTACGTTTGTTTTACCGTCCTACAAAACATAATGATTTGCGCGAGTCACGTCGAAAATTCATTGCTACACATCGGAGGCCCTTAAATTAGTGTTCTTGTCATTCAGGAAGTGGTTGAAGATTTCTGCGCGTGCTCTAGCTGGCATACACTTGGTATATTTCTTGCCTACAAACCTATGCTGGTTAATGTCTTTCACATACTGACAGACGAACACTCCCCAGTCAAGCGAATCTTTATCTTGCCGTGGAATTTCTATAGTTGCTTTAACTTTGTATCCATTCTTCACACGCAGTATGTATCTCGTCTTCATACAATAGTTGAGCTTGTCAAATAAGAAAGATGTTAGTTTCAATTTTTGAAGTTAAATGTGTACTCATAATGCTGCGAATCACTTTACATTAGGACGCGAGTTCCATCCTTTTACACGTGATTCGCACACAAACTGACGTGAGATGTATAAGGAGCCTGCAAACAATGAACATACATCGTCACACAATAATGTTTCATACTACTTACCAAAGCATCTCCCGTTTTCCTAGTGTCGTCTGGAGTGAATTTGCTAAGAGGGGCCAGTGAATTGTAGTTTTTGGCCGAACCATTCTCCAAGTCTATTACCAACAACGTCCAGTGGTTAGTACCTTTTTGATTTATGGTGCAAACCGGAATGAATGCGATAAACGTGTCTTTCGCGTTCTCAAAAACTGCGTCAATAACGTTTGTAACATCTGCTTTTTTGGCTAGTAATGTTTGTAATAGAACCAGTGTACACCATAAAAATATCAAACTTCTCATCACTTCACATGTGTATTTATTAATTAGATACTAACCATTTCCACTCCTGCAATCTGAATAGCATTTTGTTTATAGTTGTACTCGTCATCGAGCCCTTTAAAAGGTACGGTCCGGTTTGAATCTTGAAGCAGCCTATATATCCAGGCATCGATGATCTACAGCACGTAAAAACATAGCTATATCTAGAGTAGTTGTCAATTATTTGTGTTCTATCAAGTTTCTAAGATTTACCTTGAAATCTAGCTCCCCTTCGTATGCTACGACCATTAGCTCTGTCACGCTAACACTAAGTCAGTATGTAAATTCATGTTCTGTCAAATACCATACTTCAGAGTCTAGTTGATCTTCGTTTTGATGTATTCGAACGACCTTGCGATATTGACTAACGTCTATTAACTTCGTAGTTGCTTTTTCTTTTTCCTAAGTTTGTTCAATATTTCCCGCCTGTTGCGTCTGTGTAAGTAAATCCCAATTGGGATTTATATTATCTACTAAATGTAAAACAACATAAACCTGGTTAGATAACCATCCCCATGTTACAACTCAGTATATGACTGTTATCATAGTTTAGAACTTACCATTGTAGGTGCCTCTCGTAACAGACTTTTTGACGTACTAATATCACCCGAATTTCCTCTACTTGAGTGTATAGCCGCCGCCTTATCAATTTCGTCAAAAAATGATTGTGTACATAATACGAATGCATCATCGAGGTTTGGAAGATCAAAACAATCTGCTTCCACTTCCACTGATGGTTGTAGTTGTTCTCTTATCTCAGCCTGTGTTAGTACTTCCACCTTCGCTTTGCGTTGCACTTCCAACTTGGTTTGCAACTCATTTGTTGATTTTATAGCAGTTCCCAATTCCACTTCGGTTTCAGTTTTGGGTTTTTGAGTAACAGTTGGTGTGCAAGGGACTTTTCCTTTTTGTAACCTTCTCTTTCTCACATGACATACCTGGAAAAATGTAAGCAACGGTGCGTGTTATGTTATAAAGGGGACGCGAGTCATAATCCGCGAGTTACTCATCCATGGGAACATGTCTGTAGCCTAACTTCACGCGATTCAGGCGCAAAGGAATACGTAAGTCGCGATTCGCACCACGCGCGACATATATATTTTGAACTACTCTCGCGCGATTCAGGCGCTAGAGACATCATTTGAACTCATACAGTTTGGCTACACTCGCGCGTGTTAGATCTAACATTTGTCACTAGCGCGATTTGAAAGGCCATAGGGTTCCTGTATAAAGTAAATATTACTTTGACAGCTTCGTTTGAGCCCGGTTTTTTATTTTACAACATTCTCCTCGCTTACTAATCACATAATAACACTATAACACAATATTTGCGGAACTTGAAAATTTAAAAACATTCCCTATTGTATTAAACAACAGTTAAAACCCACTATTTAAATCTGAAGTTTGAAAAATAATAGCGTGGCCAAATTAAAAACAAATGTACTTTAACATAGCTATAAGAAGTTGAATCTTAATAATTTAATATCCACTTATATCTTCATGTCCTTGCTCCATGGCCTTTGGTATGCTAGGGGGAGTTTCATGTGGCCCAGTTCTATTCATTTCCGTCCCACTTGTTTGCTCTCTAACATTTGGAATTGCCAAATCTCCCTCCGTACCTTTTGAATCAACATCACCACAAACTGTATCAACTGCAGCCTCGGCGCGATTATGTTCTCCCGCAGTCTCATTTGTAGTCGCTTTTCCTACAACATCTGCCTCTAACTCTTGTGCTGTTTCAGCTACAACCTCAAGAGGTTCTGCATCTATTGGTATTGGTTCAGGTGCTGCTGCCACAATTGCATGTTGCACTGCTTGGTCTTGAAACTCTTTAGCAGTTTCGGAGGTTACATTAATTGCTTCTGCTTCGATGGGTTTTTGCTCATACTGCTCAGCTTGGTCTTCAAACTCTTGTGCAGTTTCAGCCACAACAACATTCGGTTCTTCTTCTATGGGTACAATACCAATTTCCCCCTTAGCATCCGCTCCTACTGCACACACACAAATCTCTGCCTCAACCGTGGATGAGACTGCACCCACACCGATCACTACCTCAACCGTGGACGGGGCAAGCCTGCATTTGTTAACTCCCAAAATATACAAAGTTTTTTCATTTACCTGCCCCTCCCCCATCATTCGGTCGTTCAGGAGCTCCAGATGCATTATTCTCTTCATCTGTTTGACCTCCATCTTCTACCCCCTCGTGTGTGTCTTCTTCATTGTCATCAGGTGTGTAACCCTCTACAACTACTTCTTCTCTATCAAGTTTTTCTCTCCTTCTTCTAACTTTTTGAACCCATGTTTTCTTGAGACATAAACAATGGTTTTAGGAACCTCATCCACTGTTACCGATACATCGACCCCTTTCACTCGTGACTCCTCTTCTACCGAAGAGAAAGTTAGCACACAAACCTTCTCTAGTGCTTCATTAACCCCAGTTTCTTCATCTTCTTCGTCACCTTTAACAGCTTGTGTTTTAAGCTTCGAAGTCAACAAAGCAACCTCCCTTTGGAGTTCTTCAATCTGTGGTGAAATTCACCAAGTATTAGGAAAATTAATGAAAATGCAATATTACAATTTAAAACCTATTGAACGACTTACTTGTCTATTCTTTCGGGCAAGATAAATTTTTAGCCTTTTGTTTTCCACGGAGTATCTGTATTTAACACTGGTATCTTGTTAATAGACTCCATTTTCTTAAATAAATTATTACAAGCGCTTGCTTTCTAAACTTTCATCCTCTTCGTCCGAGTACTTTAGTTGCCCTCATTCTGGGGTGTATTTGTTTCCTGATCTATCCACCCCTGCAGCTGCAGCCCGTAATCCTCATACCGTCCCTGGTAATCAACTGTATCAGATCCCTGTCCAATCTCCATCTTATTTGTTTCCCCTCCACTACAATACTTGGCCCGCTTCCCTCTTCTACGGATCGCCGTTTTTTTCCTTTTTCCTGTTAAGTTGCTTACAGACCCTTCCCCAGCCTCCCCTGACCCGAATGCCAGTTCTTCAGCTTCTGTCAGCTCGACCTCTCCATCCAACACCTGCAAAGCAACATTAACGTTTCGACCAATAGCGCACACGCACATATAAGACGCGTATTTCTTGACGAAAGTTTCAATAAGACGCGACTCGTATGTTGATTTAGTACTCATACCGCGCGAGTCATAACATCATCCCCTCCACACACGAGTCACCTTGTACCTGCAATGCGACTTGACCCCTCCCGCAACAACCTTTAACGCGACACAGGCAGTGCAGACTTTGCTGCTCGTTTTTAACCATCCCTAACACAATGCGGGCGTGTTGTACGCGATACGCTTGCCCATTCGCGAATGAGCCTAACTGCATCTCGCGCGAATTACAGCTTACTAATAAAGATTAGTGCTACTTCGCGCGAATAACTGTAAAAACATATATATACAGCCATAACTTACCTCATCATCTGCTCGCTTCCTCACCATTTTAACAACCGCAATAGTGGCTCCTTGCATTCCAGCCCCAACCATTTGTAGCACCTAGGTATCATGTTTGGCCTTACCAAATCTGCCCCTAGCGTGGTATGCTCCATTATGAAGGGCTGCTCGATACTCTTCAGCTCGGTCGCTAATACTGGCCCAGTCAAAAAACCCAAATACAAACTCGTTCTTCTTCAGTTTTTGTTTTAGCTTCGGGTTCTTACTTTTCATAAACTATGCTCTCTCTCTCTAGAATGGTCAGGGCAGCACATTCTCGCTCTAGAATTTCTCTGAGAGAGATTTAGTGAATGAAGTATTTATAGGTAGCTTGCCTTCACCACTTTATGAATGGGAGAGTCCAAACAAAGAAAACCAGCGGGAAGTTGAAGAGGCTTTTGGAGAGATATGCAGACGAGCACGCTTCGAGTAAGGGGATGACACGTGTAGATTTAGCCCAAAAGAGCACGCTATAGGCGCTTGTCAGGCTAGCATCGTAGGTCTACACCGGCTAGTTCAGATGGGTACGCTAGATGGGTTTTTCTTCCAAAGCCTGATTACCCGTTCGGGCCCATGGGAAATCTGTTAATCAGGGTTAGTGGTAGACCCATGATAAAGTCTTTTAGCATCGGGGGCGATTCGTAGCCGTCCCAGAAGCTTTAAAAATACATATAAGGGGTCGGTCATCATTCAATAGAAATCGATCGGTTGGGGGACACCTCCTTAAGCCGCACCGATGTCGAGGCAATATGGTCAGTCGATATCAAGGTAATATGGTCAGTCGATATCGAAACACAGTGGACAGAGGCATTTTGAACTAATTTATTTATTCACAAGTCTTCATTCCTGACGCTTTTGAAGACTGGGGGCTATTGATACGGAAGTAATTCGCCGATCTTAATAGAAAATGAGTTAATTGTGAAAAGGAGAAGGGAAATATGCCCATTATTGTATTTACTGTTTACTAGAAGACAATGTATAAATAAATTAGTTTGTAAAAGACTAATTATGAAATAATAAAAGACTACCAATGACATAAATGGGTCCCACCTTCCCCACTATAAAAGAGAGCCCATTTATTTTTGGTAGGTGGAGAATTCTTTAATATATTCTCTTTATACTTTCTCTCTATACATTTTGAGCTCTAGTCACATCAGGTCCAAGATCCAAGATTCCTTATTCTTGTCATTTATTTTCTCATTCGTTGCTTATCAATCCTATAACTATGTACTCTTTTAATCGTTTCACTGATGCAAAAATAATCGTAAGCACCAAAAACTGGTTTCTCAGTATCTGCGGAAATTGGTTTTCTTGCTTTTTTGGTTTTTGAACATTTTTTTCTTATACTAACTTGAAGATTGGATGAAAAGTATGAGTTTTTTTTTCGATGGTAGCCAATAAGTTGATTACTCACGGAAGGGTAGCCAAAACGTTTCTCAAGCAAAGATTATTTTTTCTCTCTATGAAGGTTGTATGAGGTAAATGAAATAAATGAAGGGCTATTTATAGAAGAATTATGAGAGAGATAATGGTGTTAGAGAAATTAAAGAGGTGGAGACCAAATGGTTGTGTAGAAGGGGTAGTGTGACGTTTGTTAAATGTGAGACCTAGTGGCAGGTCTAGTGCCTAATGCACAATTATTCATTGTACGCGTACCACACCATACCAAACGTTTGTGATCGTTATGAAAAGGTAAGCTCATGTTTATATATACAAATGTTAGAATCATTAGGAAAGGCTTAAACTAATTTTGAAGTGAATGCACGCATGAATTTATTCGAGGATGATAAATATGAATTAAATAATTTTGAAGTGATTTACGTTTAAAGCATATTGAACTTGACTACGGGTATTTTCTGCTTGTTATAATTTCCGAAATGATAACTAGTTCTTACTCATTGTCTTTCATAAATATTAGGGGCTACTGATAAGGATATAGAATGTCGAGGCCTTAAAGAACTAAATTCACACATATGAAAGACCATCTTCCTAGCTTTCAAGAACTAAATTCACACATATGAAAGACCGTGAAGGTTCTAACGATAAATTTGATGTTAATACAATACATATCATCAATAATATGTTCATCTTCCATCTATTCGGATTGGTCAAGATAAATGAATTAAAAGTTCATTGAAAAAAGTTTTTCCAGCAGAACAAACTGCCTCGAAAATTATAAGTTCAAGTAATGTAGTACTTGAAAAGATTCAATAGGTACAAGAACAGATATATATTGACATTATATAATGTATCTTATTATTACACAAAATAATTTATGCGATAGAAAATACTCTTTTAAAATTGCGTGATACCTTAAAAAATTATAATTTTCAATTATGGGTTAATAAAATAAACAAAGAGTATAAATTGATTCAATATAACTCGGCTTTGAAGCTTATCCTATTATTTGGAATAATAAACCTATTTGGTAATAGGTGAATTTTATAAACCAAACAAGATTTTAAAGACTATATTGAAACATATAAAGCATAAGTTATGACAATTTCTTTTATTCAACTTGAAGACTATATTTATGGGTGATATTAAAGAAACAAACTATATGGTACTACCCAAAAATTTAGTATCCAATGTCAATGGTGTGTGAACTAAAGAAAAATGATTTGTAGATTCAAACAATATTTCTATCATGGGTACTATTAATTTCTCAAAATTACTTTTTTGGTATTGAGATCAATTTGGTAGAGGATAGTTTATATCAAAATATGAGTGAGACAAGCCTTTAATTTTATATATTGATAGTATTCTATTGGCTATGAACAGTAATTATTTCTAGCATGGTACTAAGAATTAGTTTTTATAAAAAAATAATATAAAATATCTTAGTGGTTTTTTATGTGTGTGTTTGTTAGATTAAAAGAAGGTGTCTCTATAGAAAAAGAAGACATGCCTTTGTCAAGATCCGACAAATAGACTAAATACTAAATAAATATATAAAAAAAATCTATGGCCTTTAGAAGTCTAATCCATGCTCAAGTTTCCATGAGGCTAAAAAATTATTTTGTTGCTAGGATGTTTGATATATATTTATATATGCAAGTAATTAAGAAACTAAACATTGAAAACAATCAAACTAGTTCTCTAATTTTTACAACGAATAAAACATCACATGTTGATATATCGAAAGTTGGATAAATTTAAGATCATATGATACTCTAAATATTTCAAGATATCTGGGTACTCCTCATTCAACACTAAGTATCATAGAAGGAAAGAAACCTTTCGATTATATTTTGATAATAATTACAAAATTCAAGATAAAAAAGCAGTAATACGAAGTTGGTTATATATATATGTATCAATTTTATATATGTTAGATAAAAAGTTCAAAGGCGTCAAATTAGTATAAAACACATCTGAAAACATTATATAGTAGAGGATCGTATAGTGTAAAGACTAATATTTAAAAACATTTAGGAGGACACATTTAATATTAGTGTGGTTTTTAGAAGATTATTAATTTTGATGATTTTTTTTGTTTAATTTTGAAATATATTTTTAGCATATTCCTTGTATACACTTTGGCATATATATATATATATATATATATATATATATATATATATCCAATGTCGGATGACTATCTAAGTAGATATGTCTAATTAGATGATGCATTATATTTTTGTTATGTAGTAAGAAAAATTCAAAAAAATTATTATTTTAATATTATATTGGTTGATAAGTCTAGTTGTGTTTATAAGAATCTTATAAAATGACTTAAGTCTTACAGTGACGTAACTCATATACACGATCAATTTAAATTTAAAATCAAGATAGAAACTTAAAATTTGTATAGAATGATCTATATTTAACTGTATGAGATGATTGTAATACAAGACAACTGCGATTTTTTAATTGAAAATAATCGTTACATACTTAATAGTGCATTTAAAAGTCATTACTTTTCGTCTAAAAATAATAAAATCTTAAAGATTGACTAAATTATAAGATTGATTGAATAGTTTAATAAGCTAGTTATTATTAAGATAATATTTTTCTAACCTTTTTTAATAGATCAGACCATATAATTTTTAATAAAAAAATGAATAATTTTATAATAATTTTATAAAACAGTTATACATTTTATGTGTTATAAATTGAAATTTACTTGTTAAATAAAATTTAATAAAAATAATACATAAAAACTAATACAACTACACACAACATTTTTAATATCAAATACTATACATATATAAAAAGATGAAATGTAGATTTTTTAAAATATATATTTTTATACAAAAGCGGCTTCCGTTGAATAAAATTTGGTTACATAGAAGACCATTAAGTATTTTCCTTTAGTTGAAGTTTAGATCTAACACAAGAATAGTTAGACAAAAGAAATTTTAGAATATTTAGGTGTTATTTTTTATTTTTTCTTCTTCGTTTTATTTTCTTTTCGTTTCACATAGCTTAAAGTGGACATATCTTTTGAGTCCATGGAATATGTGAGTGTTTTGTGACAGGAAATATTTCTTATTTTGAGAAAAAAATTGAATTGGTGTGATTGGTACCGTTCGAGTTGATTCATAGAGAGATGAATGACTTCAAATTTTTATTTTCGGACAATCAATCAAAGGTATAATTTTCTTTAAATTTACGATTTCGTACTTGAGACTTTGTCTAGATGAAATTAGATTGGTGAGGATGTACTTCAAATATTTTTTCTTTTCTAGTATTGATTTTAAGTAATGTACTTGAGTGGAGTTGATTCTGCTGCACGCCTTCGAGTAATGATTTTGATCTGTAAAAGATTTTTTTCAGATATATCTACCTACTAGACAAGTTATTAAAACGGTAGAAAATAGTATATTTTATGTTTCTTGTAGTTTAATTTCGTAAATGGTATTCAGAATTGATATCCTATTTTCGTTAGGATAAGTCTCTAATGAATCCAACTTCAAGGCTGTCCAAGAGCGCAATTACTTTGAGTTGATTAGGAATTTAATTAGCGTTTAGGTCTTGTTTGAATTTTCATTTTTGAGTCCACTTCGCTAGCCAATCTGCAACAGACTTTTTCTCTCGGTAAATGTGTGTTATTATCATACTTGAAGTTATCAATTTCCTGTAATAGTCTAATAAAGAAGATAAAAACCATGAAATATTATGATTTAGTAGCATAGCTATTAGATAGTTAGAGTCAGTCTTTACATCAAGTTTAGAGATTTTCAATTTAGAATAAAGATTAAGTCTATCAAGTAGAGCATGACATCCAGATGTGATAGGGGTTTGTTTAACATATAGACTTGCTGAAACGATGTCTCATTTATTGTTCTAATAATAGCACCTCCAATTGTTTCTCCAGCTAAAGAGCAGGATCCTTCACTGTTCATTTGAAGTCTTGTGGCCGTAGGAGAATTCTAGTTGATAGCTATAACATTTTTAGGTTGATTTAGATGATTGTAGCAACAAAATTCATTGGTATAATCAGTGTCATTGCTCCACTATTCTTTTTAAAGAAGATTGATAAACATCAAGATGCAGTGGTGCTTTTCTGTTGATATTTGACTTTATTTCTACATGACCATAAGGACCAAAATATAATAAAATGGATAATTGTACAAATGTGAACTTCTTTAGAAGAATACCATAACCATGTCTTGATGATATGATGCAATGTCATGTGCCTAACAATTCTTAAGTTAAAGATGCAACTAAAGAATTTTCAGACATCTCATGCAGTTTTGCGTTAAACAAAAAAAATGATTTTTAGGCTCATAGCTTTCACAATATTGGCATGTTGAGACTATGGTCATATTTTTGTATTGGAGAATTGATTCCACATAGATCCATTTATCCATCAATCTCCAAGGAATTAAATAATACTTATTTGGAGAGATGTTATTTCAGATTGTCTTGAGTAAAGTGGAGTTAGTTCTTTTGATTCTGGTCTTGTCCTATGTAGCTTTAGTATTGTAGTCTCCATGGTCAGATATTTTTCATTGAATTATATCCTCTTCCATTTCCTTGATCAAAAGATGTTTAATTTTTTCTATGTCTGATGGCAGAACTGAATTAAATAGCTTTACCGTATTCCAGTTGCCCTGAGTCCAATAATATTTTTACCTTTTATTGTTCATACCAAGATTTTGATTCTTCATTTTATAGAGATGATTGGATGGTTGTTATACCATTTATCTAACCAGAACTCTAGGTTTCTTTTTCTTACTTTACAATATATGAAATCTTATGCTATATGCCTAACCTCTATTAGTCTCTTCCATATTTTATCTTTTTAGCTTTGATTTCGACTTGCATAGGGTGATGTATAGAGTAAAAGGAAGAATACATATACTTAGACCATATACTCTTCTTTTCTCTGAATATATATCACAGTTTGCAGGAGAAAGTTTGTTAAGTGTCTTCAATATTTTTGATATTAAGATATCCTTGTTCATAAGGTTTACAAATAAATCTTTAGTTGGTCCACGATATAGTTTTATGTCATTCATTTGGACGCCAAAGAAATATGTTGAGTATCAATTGTATTATTGAAGAACATAATTAGGAAGGGTCATAATTTGAAGATGGTAAGATGGTATAGCATGTATGAAAGATTGAATGAGGGCGAGTCTCCCTCCAACAAAGAGGAGGATGTTGTCCCATTCTTGAGTTTTCATTCAGATTTTTCTCACTACATGATCATAGAGTACATATTTATTTGTAGGATTAATATTTATTTTTAGATATTATATTCGGGAGCATCCTTTATTGAAACCAAATAGAAGTTACATAGAGTTTATCTTTGTTTATGGTATTCTTTTTGAGGAAATGAATATTGTCTTGTGCTTATTAATTACCTGACCAAATATTTGTTTGTATAGTTGTAAGAACATGAGGATTTTGTTGATACTTGAGGATGAATCATTAGGGAAGATGCTAATGTCATTTGCAAAGGCTAAGAAAGCTACTATTATTGAACTTGGTGATTTGTATCTTAAATCTCTATTATCTTGCATAAGTTTTTTTAGATCTCTCATGAGAAATGCTTCAGCTAGAATGAAGAGACTATGAGATAACGGGTCTTATTTCTTGACTCTATTTGTAGATTAGAAGTAGCCTCTAGTTTCACCATTTACTATAAATGATAATCAAATTGTAGATATTAACACCTTATTCTGTTAATAAATTTTCCAAAAACGAAAAATGCATTTAGGATCTTTAGCATGAATGTGAAGGATAGCTTGTCAAATGCTTATGCCGTATCAGTTTTAATGATCAGGTTACCCCTTATAATCTTTGTTAAGGCCATTCACTATCTTTTGAGTCAGTAATATGTTGGCTTGGATGTTTCTTGCATGAACAAAGCCATTATTTTCTTCACAGATAAGCTTAAGAAGAAGACTAGAGAATCTGTCAATTAAGAGTCTTGAGAGGATCCTATTATTAGAGTATATAAACAGATGGGTCTATAGTCATTCCAGGTTTTAAGAGAGTCCTTCTTTGGGATGAGGCAGAGTGATGTTGCATAGACTCATTGGGGAGCTATATACCATTGAAAAAAGCTTTGACTGCATCACACAGATCCTTTCCTCTGATGGCCCAGTAGTTTTGAAAAAATATAGTGTTGAATCCATCCACTCTAGAAACACTTTTGTATTGAATATGTTTCCAAGTCTTTAGGTTAATTTTAACTCTTTTTAATTTATGCCCAAACATTTGTAGAGGAAGGCCAGATATATCTTCATTCCAGTTTCTCTCTACCATAATTGAGAATTATGGATGGAGGAAATACATATTAAGGAACTTAAATGATGACTTAGGTTTGTTTGAGTAGTTTGAAATAGTTATACAAAGAGGATTGTAGTCAGATCCAGTTCTAACCAAGTGTTTAACTAAGGTGTTATCAAAGTTATTTGACCCTACATTGTTATGTAACACCATATCCAAGCGCTTCTATTTGTGCTAGTTGGTCAAAGTGTAGAGAATCCAGTATCAGAGACATTACCGCCACTGAGAGTGTTATTAAGTCATTCATACTCCTCAAACCTCGAAAGGAGCAAGATAACTGCTAAGAGTGATTAATGTCGGTATTGAAATCCCCCATCACTATCCACTCCATTGTAGAGTCATCAATGTCTTTAAGGTTTTTCCATACATATAGTCTTTGATCCCTAATGAATTTTGCATAAACTATTGTGACTATGATGGCTTTATCTAGGATGGTGTGAGTGACTTTTACATTTAAGTTTTGGTCAAAGTTTTCCAGAGTTTGCATCATAAACTTATCCTCTCATAAGATCCAAATATTGTTAGTGTTATTATCAATGCCTTTTGTCGTATCCAAGAATTATTGTGATCTTAGGTAGATGAGTACCAGCTATCATGACCTTCTGAATTGCAAGGAAGTTTATATTTTTTTGTTCTGATGACGTGTTTGAGCTGCGCCTAGTAGTTTATTGTATATGCCTATGACATTCCATCATAAAATTTTGATATTCATTTTGAAGAGCCAGTAAAGGGCCTGGCAGTCGATTTGAATTGAATGGCTTTAGTAATGTTAAGGTATCTATGGGGTATCAACTTAGTTTTTCTAATTTTCTTAGTTAGATATTTCTTAAATTTCAGGTTGTCTTGGGTTATGTATATAGGTGAAGAGGGAAGACTACTAGTGGTTTTTAATTTTGGAGATGAGGGAGCTGGATTGAGGGAAGTATGTTCTTTATTCATGTTAAAAAAGTACTTATATTTATGGAATTCAAAGCTTCAAGTATCTCATGTATGTGGTTATTTTGTATGTTGCTAGTGGTTTGACCCAAAGCTATATTAGTGGTTATTAGTGGTTTAAGGGTTATTGTAGTTTTAAGGAGGGGTAGGTTATTAGATGAATTGAGTTGTTCACTTTGTTGATAAGATAGATTTTACTTTTTGTTACTTAGCATTGATTTGTATGAGATGATGTTGTTTATGTTGTCTTTCATTTCCTCTTTGACTAGTTTTAGATTCTATTTTGTTGTTGGCTCAAGATGTTTTGCATTAGAGGTGGGTTGAGTTTATTGGCTAGTTGATACTTCGGATGTGTTATGGTGCATAACCTTTTTCGATCTTGTTACTTATGACCAATATGGTAGCATTCAGAGAAATATTTGGTTCTGGTACCTTAGGTTACTTCTTGTTAGAATCCATACGAGTTTCCGAATCCAATCCAGAGTTTGGTCAACAGTGTCTTAGATAGATTAAGCTCGATCCAGGCCCTACAATAATTACATATGACCTTATTATTTTATGGTACCCATACTGCTAAAGGATTTCCAAGGGATTTGGCTATGACCTTGATTGTTTCATCATTGTATAAGTGGGCCGTAATACTTGGAGATGAAATCGAAACTGGTAATATCAGAGATTCTATTTTAGGATGGAAATTAGATTTTATTTAAGTAGTCGTATGGTGAGTTGTTAAAATTTTCAAACATTACATCACCAAAGCTTCTTTAAATCGTCTTGTGGGTCCAATTCAGTCCTTATTTGGTAAAGATCCCATAAAATAAGATTGATGTGTCATATAAATCCAAAGTATCTAAAGAGAGTATGGGTATCTGTCATGGGTGGCCTCTTTTTTGATAACTTGGCTATCAAAGTAAGTGTTGCATTGGCTTCAAGAAAGGTTTTATAATGTTCTTGAAATATAACATATATGTAGTCACTTTTATTTTTAATCATTACTTTATCATGTGTGATATCTTTAGGTAAATATTTAATGACTTCAACATATGATTTTGTTGGAATTGGAGACGTAAGGGATCATGACTGGAGATATGTTTTTTTTTGGTGGATTAAGTTTTGTTTTAATGTGGGATTGGTTCTAAGGTTCGAGAATCGGGTGATTGGTCATGGTATAACTGAGAGCCATTTGACGTAATCAGAGGTGGGAAATTTATGTTTATCTCTTCTTGTTTGTTTGAGCTATGTAGAGTTTGTCTTGAGAAATGTGTTATTGGATCTTGTACTGAAATTATTCCATCAATGATAATGTTGTTTGCAGGGTTTGCCTTTGGTGATGGTCTTGGTTGCGGAATGTTTTAGAAAAATGATAACTATTTGAGGATGTTGTATGGGCTTGTATAATACTGGTGAGGATAATGCATTTATATGTAAGAGGACGCACGTTTTTAAGATTGCTAAACTTTCAGATGGTTTTCGAGATTTAATTTTTTAGATCTCAAGATTCACACGTTATACGACCTTTTCCCCATATTATTTTCAAAGTATTTATTACAATAATAGATAAAAGTTATAAATTTTATGTCTTTAGTGTGCATGAAGAATTAGAGACGAAAAAAAATACTAGTGTTGTGTATAATAATAAAAATGTTAAAATTTTAAGATTATGTTGTTCAAACATATTTTAAATTTTTTGTAGTTTAGTAATCGATAAAATACTATTAAATGTAATATGCTAAATTTATTTATCTCAACATTTAAATAAATGTTTATTATCATTTTTTATTAAATTTAAATTATTTATTATCATTTAATACATGGATTTTATAAAATATACATGAATTGTTTTTCTCTTAGTTACCGATTAGATCATTTTTTTAATGCTATCATTACCGAGTTACTTTTGTGTAGATATTAGTTCTTTGTAGCTTCCTTTATCTCGTTATGTTATAGAACACAATTTTTGTTTTAAATTCTTTCATAATACGAGATAAAGAATAAATGGTTATTCTTCGATAAAAGAAACCAAATAATGTTTATGAAGGCTCTAGGTGTCAATCAATAATTTGAATGGATATATGGTTACTAAATAGTATTTGAGTGATCATAAATGTTATCCTAGTTTTTTTCACATAAAATATAAAATATTTGACATCCGATTTGATAGCGAAACAAATGTGATGTTATTAGACGGAAAGTGATAGTAGTGCAAAAAAATCCTACAATCAATTATTAAATCCGACTATGGTTTATAATTTTTTTTCATTTATGGCTAGATTTAGAGAAAGCTATAAGGTAGTTTTGTAGAGATAATCCTACTTATTTAGTAGGTTAAAAGAGTCTTGATATCACAAGTGAATTTTTGTTAGAGTATGATAAGGTAACCGTTTCTTTAAACTTTGTTTTTTTACTTTTACGGTTTTTCTACAAGGTTTCGACTTTTGATGCCTTGTATTTTTATAGAAGGACCATTTATTACCGTCAAATATAGATAATTTTACTTTATCCATATAGCTAAAGATAAAATCAATGATAAGCTATATCTTATAGATAATATATTATTTATAGAGTGTAAGGAGACGATAAGACGAAGGTAAAAAAGTGATTAGACAAAGTGGAAACTTAAGTCCTTATTTATACTATTTATAAAATTATTTCTATCAATTAATGCAATACACGTGTCATAACGGCCTAACAAACACTCTCGAAAACATATTAGATAATGACATGTTCTATTCAGTTGTAACTTCTCTAACGAATTTTTTGTTTGCTTACCCTAAACTTATCTTCTTTATGACCCTCATCCAACATTTTTTATGGCATTCGTCTAACTATTTCCTTAGACGAAGGTCATAAAGAAGTGGTTACACAGAGGTTACCAAGAAGTATTTAGATGAGGGTCATAAAGAAGTTAAAATGAGGGTCATAAGGAAATGGTTAGACGAATGCCATAAAAAATGTTGGATGAGGGTCATAAAGAAGATAAGTTTAGGGTAAGCTAACAAAAAATTCGTTAGAGAAGTTACAACTGAATAGAACATGTCATTATCTAATATGTTTTCGAGAGTGTTTGTTAGGCCGTTATGACACGTGTATTGCATTAATTGATAGAAATAATTTTATAAATAGTATAAATAAGGACTTAAGTTTCCATTTGGACCCTGGCCACTTCAATATACAAAAAACTCTTACTATCATAATTATTTTATTTCTCTATTATTTATCATTACTTTGGCTTTACATTTAAGAAGGAATTAACTTATCAAATTTAACGATGTCTGTGATAAATCTTTTCTTTTTAAAAATTCAAATTTTAGTAATTTACCAATGATGATGACTACACCGGGAATTAAAAGAAAAACTCCAAAAATCTTTCCGATTTAGGATACTTTGGTGACTTTTCTAAGAATCATTACTAAATTGTGAGCTACTGGAAACAATCCAACGCAAAATCAAGTTTTGAGAATAATATATGGTGTGTACAATACAATTGGCCAGGAAAAAAAGCTTCCAACAGTCATGGTGGCATATTATAATCAAACAATCAGAGCAGCATCCGGTGTGTATAGTGGAATCAACCAAGTTCAGAATGGTTCAACCAGTGCAGAAGCTCACGAGTATTTTAAACCAGTATAAGGAAAAAATATGCCCAAGCAAGGATTACAAACCCCTCATGCTAGTGTTAATATTTTAAAAATACAAATTGAGGAATTGAAAGGGGGAAAAGTTAGAGCAAATCAATGACAAGTTGAAAGAGCTGGAAAAGCTAAAAAAGGAATAGAAACGTTTACTGAGGCATTGCAATTCCTATCAGAAAATTTTTTTGTTAACAAGTAAGGATAAAAATTGAACAAAAGAGATAGTAAAGCGAGTTATGCGAAGAAAATGAAAAACAATTGTGGTATTTATGTACAAAAAACGATGGCACTATAAAGACAAATGAGAGTAGTTTCAAAACCAAAAGAAAATAAAGTTGAAAGATTCTGAGTTTTAGAATCACTCAAGTAATTTGGTATTAGGAAAATATACGGGAAGAAAAAGTTTCATAACTAGGAGAGACCGAATATAACGCTGTTTGTTGAGAAATGTTTTAAGGAAAACTTCTCGAAAAATTTGATCATTATCGAATGGATACTTATGATTGTTCAAGAGATGCTAAGATATTGGAAACAACTCAATTCTTAGCAGGAGGTCAAAATCTTAGCAATAGAGATAGTTGAAGATTTAAATAGTATTTGTTATATTTACAAGATCAAATTCTTCTTGAGGGAAGTGATGATGGTCGAGATTTGAGAATAAAAATAATTAAATATACGATTCATGATGATGTGTTATATAGAAAAATTGTTGTAAGACCAATACTATGATGCAAGACCAATATTATATAGCAACAAATACCGGGGCTATTCTGAAAAGTTGTGACGCCTGTAAATATATGTTAATATGAACCACCTCCCTTGTGAGCCGATGAGCATAGTGCCTGTTCCTTGTCTATTTGGTTAGTGAGAATTGATTTAGTGAGACCTTTACCAATAACTACAAGAAAGATGTAGCACTTAGTTTTAGTTATTAATTAATTTTAAAAATGGGTCAAAAGTAAAAGCCTTATAAAAGGTGAGGGCTCATGAAATTCATGATTTTATAAACAGTCAAATTTGTTTAGATATCGGAGGCCATGAATTTTAAAGATATATAATAAGCCTCAATTTTAAAATGATAGGATGACGAGGGAGCTAAAGGAAAAATAGCCTAATACAAAGATGGTCAAGTGGAACTGATGATTAGAACAGTTATAGATGTAATAAATACAAAGATCGAGGGATCTAAGGGAAAATGGCCTAATAATCTAGCATAGGTAAAACGGGCATATAGAACGACTCTTAGATCAGCTACGAGAGAAAATTATTTTTCGTTAGTATATGTGATAGAATTAGTAGCTCCAACATATATTATCATTCCTAGTGACATTATACAATATTACTCACGGGAAGTTAAAAGTGAAAGAAAACAAGTCTCTATCGATTTGATTAAAGAACGACGAGATCAAGCTCACATTAAGGAAAATCACTATAAAATCTTAGTAAAGAACGGACTTGGCTCCAAATTAAAATCTAGAGTTCTTAAATAGGATAATTTAGTCACTAAGAATATATTTTATGGGTTAAACGATAAACATGCAGGAAAGTTAGCTCCAAACTGGGATGGATCGTATAAAGTTATTTCTAACAGACACCATATCACGTATTGGTAAGAAGACATGAAAGGAATTGACTCGCCCTAGGAACATTAGTCATTTGAAACTATAAATCAGAAATTTATAATATGGTTGCGCATTCTTTTTCTATTCTAGTGCTTAGATAGGGTTTTTAATGAGGCACATTGTAAGCCAATTCATTAGTAAAGAAGTTTGTCTTTGAAATAGGAAAGTATTATTTATATTCAAAGGAAGAACCTAAATAAATGTAAATGTTTGAGTTCGACAGATATTAGAAAATAAATTTGAGATGTTAAAGATAATTATTTAAGTTATAAACAAAGCAATCAAGAAAGTTATACGAGGAAGGGGGTGTGGGGTCGTGAATAATGATAAGTAAACAATAATAATTAATAAACCATCCTATGGTTGAAAGACCATTAGGAATGCAAGTGTTCATACGATGCCCTGACTTAAAATATCAAAGTAGCGAAAATAGTTAATAAACCAAGCTTAAGGTTAAAAGACCATTCATAATGCAAGTGTCAATATTGTCCCCTGACTTAAAATTTCGAAGTAGCAAAGTTGGTTAATAAACCAAGCCTAGGACTAATGAGTATTTAGGATGCGCAAGTGCCATAATGTGTCCTGACTTAAAATGTCAAAATAACGAAGTTGGTTAGTAAACAAGCCTAAGATTGAAAACTCTTTAGGATCCATAAGTGGTTATACTGTGTCCTGACTCAATAGTCAAATACACATATTGACCACCACAACAAAAGTAAGAGTAAAAATATGTTGTCAAAATAAGATAAGTAAGATTAAAACAAAAAAGTGATTAAATATTAAAGTCAATTACAAAACATGCAAATCTAAAGAGCACACCAAAATCGAAATTAAAAAATGTTTTCAACAACAACATTGTGAAATTATGCACTATAAGGAGGAGAATTTCTTTAGTTGGGAACATCATCAACTTGATTAGTGAAAGGTGGATTCACATTGACAAGGCCATCCTCATTCTGAAAAATGACTTTGTCATCGGCTTGGTCGTATTCATTTCCTTCTCTGTTAATAGAGGTAGAGTCAGTATGCTAGTGCTAATGAAAAAAAATGAAATATAATTTTTTTCTTCTATAAATTTGGGGATTTTATTTAAAGAATCATTTAACATGTACTATTTGATTATATTTGTTTAAAAATCATCAGATATATAAATAAAAGAAAAGAGAAAAATAGGACTAGAAAATATATGATAAGAAAAATTGAAGACAGAAAGCCAGGATTGAAGGTTCCAAGAGTTCTACTAGAGGAAGTATAGAAGACTAAGAGTTTATAGGAAAATAAATAATAAAGGAGGTGACGTTTTTAGTATAAATAGGATGTATATTGTAAGAAATCTTAGTCATTGGATTAGAAAAGGATAAAAAACTAAGATAAAAAACGATATATTTTAAAATAAATAATAATAAAATAAAAGGAGAAATGATTGAATGTTCGAAAAGTGAAACCGTTTCTAGGAAACGTGTCAGAATTTACAAAGTCTTAACGTTTAAAGTTTTATACGTGGTAACATATATCTAGATTGTTAAAAACTTTAACACATACTGAAATTATTTAGATAATAATATTAATAAATTATTATTTTTATTGATGATACTTCGTCTAGGTATCTTTAAATAGTCCTTTAAATTTTCTTTTACAAAAATTACTTTAACGACTATGGAGGCCTCCTGATAAGGTTATAGTTTATACATAGTGTATATTCTTTTTAGAGACGAAGTAAAACTTTATCAAAGACTAACAAAAGGAAATGATGCATTTAATAAAGAAGACGATAAGATGAAGGTCCTAAAACAATGGTTAGGCGAAGGTCGTAAAGAAGCGGTTAGACGAATGTCACCAAGAATTGATAGACGCATGTTGTAAAACAATTGTTAGACGAAGTTACCAAGATGTAGTTAGATGAGGTTCACAAAGAAAATAAGACAGGGGTCATAAGGAAAAATTTAGTTGGAGGTCATGAAGAAGATATTGGGCGAGGGTCATAAAGAAGATAAGACAAGGGTAAGAAAACAAAAAAGTCATTCGAGCGGTTACAACTAATTGACACGTGACAATATCTAATAGGTTATCGAGATTGTTTGTTAGGCCATTATGACACGTGTAGTACAAAACTTGGTAGAAACAATAATATAAATAATATAAATAAGGACTTAAATCTCCATTTGGAGCATGACACTTCGATATACAAAAAATTGTTATTATCAGAATTATTTTGTTCTCGACTTTTCTTTATTGCTTTAGATTTACATTTGAGAAGGAAATCCCTTATAAAAAATGGTCTATTTTTATGTATATTTGTATTTAATTTTTAATTTTATATTAAAACCCAAAAGGTTTTGTTACTTGCGGAGAAATGTTGTTTTCACTAATGAAAAAACATTTTTTTTTTCAGTTGCAAAAAACATTGTTTTTTATTGTGAAAAACTAAGTTTTACACTTGCGAGAATAGATGTTAATTACTTGTGAAAAGAAGGTGTTTTCACTTGTGAAAATTTTATTATTTTTCACTTATAAAAATTAATTTTAATTTCTTACAATAATGAATATTTTTATTACATACCTTATACAAGTCTATTTTTAGTAAATTTTGTTGTTGTCGGGGCGGAATATGAGGATGATGGCCTATGGTTATTTGAGTTACTAAATCCTTATTTACTTGATCGTAAAATTACATTTCTGTATGGTCATTATATAGGTATGGTCACTGATGTTTCAACAGTTTTTTCTTATTACTATCATGCATACTATGTTTATCATTTTATTAGGAACTCAAAACATGATTTGAGAAATATACCTTGTAATTTTATGATGAAGATGGTTCAAAAATTGAAATAGCGTATGTATGCCCCTAATAGGACTTTAGTCAATATATATAAACAAGAATTTATGGAAGAAGACGGTCATAAAGTTGTTTTTTTTATGGAAAACTGGTCTCTAAAAAATATCCATGCACATATTTTAGATATAAAGAAGATGATTTTATTTCATCGGATTTTGCATATTTATTAAAATCATCAAAGAAAAGAATTTTATATTCTTCATATTTTGGATTTACTTAACAAAATTATAAATTTGTATGACTCAAATTTCAAAGTGCTATCAAATTGTTTAAATTAGAATAACGAGTTCTGTCCTCATATTGACAAGAATCTTAAGTCTTGTACTAAAGTATTTCCTTGATAAATTCTCTAGTCATCTTCCCAAATATTTTATGAAATTCAGTGTGAACCAATTATGACTTGTTGATCTTTTAAATTACAAATATTCTTGTGTTATGTGACCAATTCAATGTTTTGTTTAGTCACATGCATATTGTACTTAGTATTTAGGAAAATCCTTCAACATAAGCGGTAAGTAATTAACATTTTATTTTTACTATTTACTTAAATTTGGGTATTTTAATTAGAACGGGTTGGTTTTGTCATATGGGCCGACTTGTATGTGAGCTGGGTCGGTTAGTGGGATAAATACTAAGTAAATAGTAGAAATAAAATGTTAATGGTGAATATTTAATTACTTACCGTGTCCATATCAACATTTTACATAAAAGCTGATGTGGATGATCAAATGGTATAACAGGATTCAAAGAGTTAATGACGTCACGAACGACTAGTTCGTATAATTTTTTAAAACATTGGGGACCATTTTGTTACAAAAGAGAACGTGATGAACTAAGGTGCGATAATTTATAGACGTTGGGGACTAGCCATGGTTTTTAGCACTAGTTTTAACTACATTTGGTGAAGCTTCTAGCTGTAGTGTATCTCTTGTTATTTTTCTACCTAGTTTGAAAAACTAACTCGAAGAACTAAGAAGAAACATATTCTATCTAAAGGTGACAGTTTATTTAAAAAGTAAAGTGAGGACGCTATTAAAAACATATGGTCATCCTTGTGAAAAAGAGAATTTATACTTGTGAAAATACTTTTCTTGTGAAAAAAAACATTTATACTTGTGGAAAAATATTTTGTCCATCACTTATGAAATTTAGGTCAATCTAGTTGCATAAACACTTTGCTAGTGAAAAATAAACATTTTTACTTATGAGAAATCATAATGCTTACTACTTTCAAAATACACATTTTTACTTGCGAAAAACTTGATGTTCAATAATTACAAAAATAATTGTATTTTATTTGTGAAAAAATGAATAGCTCAAATAAGAAAACTATAACTTCCTAAATTTGTGAAAAAATTACAATTATGAAAAAACTAATATTTATTACAAAACGATTGAAGTTTGGAAACATATATGTTTCACTATAAAAAATAGTCGTTGACTCTACCAATATATGATAAAGTTTGGATAGTTTAGATATGAATGAAGCAAATCAGCTCTTCTGATAGATTGAATATCATTGTTAAATATTTATGACCTTATACAATTTACAATGAAGTATTTTACCATTGAAATTCTACTTACACAAAAAACAACCCCACAATTACCAAACTTTTTCTAGTCGTGAGATGTTTCTTGTGCTAAATTAATTCATTGATTATATTCTTTTTACCATTAAACTATGTTTAACAAATTATGTGTACTACAAAATCATATGGGTAAAATTATTGTTTATTGCAATATTTGGAAAAATATATTTATAAAACAATAAGTTATAATGTGAATCTTATCAAGTCTATCAATCTTCCTTGTCGAGTGTTATAGATGGTTATAATCTCATTGTCTACATTGATGATAACTAAGTTCAGTTACTTATTCCATATTTTTCTTTAGATACAATATCAACTTAAAACTCTAATATATTTTATTTCATGATCACTCTACTTATAGATTTTGTCCACTATTAGTTTAATCTGTTTTTTTGTTGATTAATATCTATAATAGGATGTACAAAAAAATTATTGTTAAAAAAATCAAAAGTATTTATTTAACATAATTATTTAACTTACCATTGCATGATTACGAACAAGCAGAAACATGTGGATGTATGAATCATTTTAATATATTTATTTAACTTACTAATGCATAATTAAGATTTCACAATTATGGGTTTCCAAAGACATATGGATGTATAAATCAATTACTTGTAGATTGGAAAAACTTGCATAAATAAGTTAAAATGACTTTCAAAATATAGAAAATGAGTTTTGATTTGTATGACTTGAAAAAATAGAACAAAAAAACTTACAAATAAAGAATAAACGAGTTTCTATGTGAGAGAATTACGATAAAATATACAAAAGCTCGCAAAAAAAGCAAGGTTTGATGTGAAGGACTTGTGAAGCATAATAGTAAAAAAAACACGTGCAATTAAACCCAAAACATAACAAAATCAATAATCGAAATATAATTTCCAACATGCATAAGAAGTGGGAAAGAAACTTCTTTGGAGATAAGACCGTTCAACTAGATTCTCTTCTTCACCTATTTTGTTCAACTTAATTACATTCTTCACATCTTCATCAATTAATAGTCCTTTTCATTATTCATTGGCTAATCGAAGTCCACATCTTCAAATTCATTTATGAATGGTGTCATGTGATATAATAGACAGTCTTCTAGTACTTGTTGAACTCGTGGAGGTTTTTCTTGTCAAAGATTTTAAATTGCCATATGATACTGATGACTGACCGAACCGTATCAAGTTTTTACAAAAACATTGGTATGATACAGTAAATTTAAATTATTATATTATAACAAGAGTTTTTTATATGGGTTGACGATGGATACCAATTTTGTTGTATTGTCGTAGCGTACCAAAGTTTGAAATAAAACATATAATTTAATTCTATAACAATAAAAATAATATTTTTAAAATAATTTCGATATAACCTTCTTTACATGTTGGTTTTAAACTTAACTTTAAATAAATATGAAATGTGAATGTTATGGTGTTCATTTCTAAAAATAAAATTAGTTTTTAATGCAAAAAAATATCGTATCAAAAGAAATTTTCAAATAAAAAGTTCTGGTATTTCTTATGATCATCATTTGTAGAAAACCAATTGTATATCAACAAATTTTAGATCAATTTAAAATATAATTATGCACAGATTGAAAATGTATAAAGATTGATTCCATATATGATATCGAATATCTATAAGCCTAGTTTCCAGTATAAAATATATCGTACTAAATGAAATTGCTTAATAAATTTATCGTATTTGTCGTAACATTCATGGAAGTTGTTAAAAACTTATTTTGCATCAACAAATCTTTGATCAAACTAAAATATAATTATATAATGTTTTAGAATATTAAAACTTTAATTGCATATATGAATACAGATACATATGAATCTAGTTTCTAATGAAAAAAATATTAAAATATACACAGAGTTGTCATATTTCTATAGTTGTCAAAACTATCAAAAACCTATTTTGCATCCACAAATTTAGAATCAAACTAGAAGGTAATAATGTAATAATTTAAAATGTTTATATTTTAATTCTATATATTATTATGAATATTTATGAGTCTACCTCCAAACAATAAAAAGTTATAAAATAAAAAGTTTAGACAAAATTATTGTATTTCTTGTAACAAGCATCGAACTCTCAAAAACCTATTTTGCATTAATATATTTATTATCAACTTAAAATGTATTTTTGTCATGATTTAAGAAAATTAAAATTTAATTTGATATATGATTACGAATTTATAAGAGTCTAGGTTTTAACAAAAAAATTATCATATTAAAATAAAATTTATAGATAAAGTTATCGTATTTTTCCTAGTAGATGTCAAAACTGTCAAAAACTGATTATGCATCAAAATCATTTTGATCAAGTTATAATATGATTATGAACTTACTTTGAATGTTTAAAATTTAAATCCATATATGTATTTAGTCTAGATTCTAATACAAACAATATCATATTAAAATAAAAAGTTTAAACAAAGTTATGATATTTCTCGTAACACCTATTGAAGTTGTTAAAACACCAATTTTTAATTAAGATTTTTTACATAAAAAATAAAATGTACTTTTTTCACTAATTGAATTCAAAAAAACTTTAACCTAATTATTTTAATATTTTTTTGATATATTTGACAACTCTTTTTTTAATTATTCCTAAAATATATTTCAAAAAATATATTGTTTGTTTTTAGTTTATTTTATATATATTTTTATTTTTATTTTATATATTTTTAGTTTTTTTTTTTTTTTTTTTACGATAATAAATTTTAACGAACCATATCATAACCATACCGAACCGTATATTTTAATATACTAAAAAAAGGTATAGCAAAGTTTTGGTAGCGTAACAGTAGTCAATTTTGTAATATCGAAAAATTGATAACGATAATGATTTAATGGGTTTGGTAGGACAAACGTATCAAAAACACCAATAGTTCTTATTATACTAAAATTCGTATAATGTTAAGTATAGACTCAAAGTGGTGGCGATAAGATCACCATTGAACGCTTGAGTTGGTGTCAAAGGCTGTAACTTAGTGTGGAAGTTATAACTTGGTAGGGGAAGTTGTAACTTCGTATTGTAGTTTATAACTTGGATTTGGAGCTAGATGTTCCGAGACTAAGTTTTGAAGGCTGGATCTAAGATATGAAGTGTGAACCTAATGTTGGCACTAGAACTAGGTGTCGATGGGTGGAACTAAATGTTGTAGCTAGAGAAATATGATCAAAGGAGTTCAAATGGAACTGCTGATTCTCTATGTGAGTGGATGCTCAATGGGAATTACGTGTAGAAAGAGTCTACTGAAACCTAAGAGTTGATCATAACCAGAACAAGTTGGACTAAAGCATATGTGCTGGAGCGAAACGAGCTCGACTCAAGAATATGTGTTGGATCAAAATAGTTTGTTGATGTCAAATAAACATTGTGTTTTTATCTAATAAAGTTTATCTTCACTTCTTCATTCAACTGACCCTCTTCTATTTGTTCGAAGTTTCCTATTTAATTGGATCTTCTATTTTGGTAGTCCTATATTAATAAGATTTACTATTATTAGATTTCTTATTAATTGAATCTTATATTTTAATTAGGTTTCCTATAAATTTGGATTTCGTATTAATTAGGTTTCCATAAATCTATAAATAGAGGAAGACTAGTTTGTGGTAAGCATCTAGCATGTACTTGCACAAAAAAAAACTTTGGAAAAAGTTCCAAATATAGAAAAGCATCAAAGTAAAAATAAATCAATTCATCGATATTGATTCCCAAGTACTTGCGGAACTAAGGCCAAATTACTTGGAAAAACAACAATAAACGAAAACCATCAAATCAGAGGACAACATAGTTAATGGGTACTTATTATTATTATTATTATGTACTTGCAAAAGTAAAGCCAAAATACTTGCAACAAACAATCAAACACCCAAAACCATCAGAACAAAAAAACGAAAAACTTCATAAGTACTGAGTGTCATCTACGAGCAAAAATAAAACCAAATTACCTAAAAAAAACAATAAAAAAAAACCAAAATCACCACGATAAAAACATTAAACAATTTCTCAGAACTATATAGCATTGCTTGTAACAAATAGTTCAAAATTGGTTCTGAAAAAACACAAACAGACACACAAAATCATCAAAACAGAAAGTTAAACAGGTTATTGCCACTTCATGTATTTCTTGAGAAAAATAGTTACAAAATTAGAGTTTAGATACATAAGAAACAAATAAATTAAGTTGTAAATTTATTTAATTGGTAAATTTCATACCTTGATTCTTTCCAAGATATTTATTGTGTAAAGAAAACGCGGAAAAGTTTGGAAAAAAAGTTTGAAACTAAAACAAAGAAAAAAAAGTAAAGAGAAAAAACTCGATTTAATTATTTATATGAAAAAAGTATTTAAAAATAATAATTATGATACACATTTAATCATAAATTCGGCTCTTACCTTATTTCAAGAGAAAAGTTAACATAAAATAACGAGAAAGTAAATCAATCACAAAACAAGAGATTTAACGTGGTTCGAATCGTGAAAAATCCTACATCCACTTATAACATACACAAAATATATATGAGAAGCTACAAAAATACTCTTAAACATTAAAACTCAATCATCTTTTGTTATAAATAATATCTTATCGTGTTAGAAAGAATATGTGAATCTCAGAATGTTTATTCAAGTGTTTATCTTCTATCTCACTACACATTCTAAAAATAGACTCGTATATCTCCTATATACCATCGCTCGTCAATTTTCTCGTCTCGATATGCCATTACCACACGTTATGCCTCATCTATTTATAAACGTTTTAAAAACCATAATATTTCAACAAACGCTCTATATTAAATCATATTAATCACCAACTATAATAATGTCCTAATCATAAAATAGGAAACCTAATACCTAGGAAATTAATATGAAATCTAATTAAAATAAAAGACCAATTTAATAAGAAATCTAATTAACATGAAATCCAATTAATACAGGAAGACAAAAATAAGATACCAAAATAAATAAGAATATTCCAACAAATAAAAGACGCCATTTTTATCAATAAGTTAAGTCCAAACTGCATCAGATCAAACACAACATTTCAGTGGCATCGACAAGTTGCTTAAGAGCATTTCGTTTCATACCATTCTGTTTTGGACTAGTCTACTTCAAACCATTTGGGTTATATTCGGCTTACTTTGATCAAGCATATATGATTTGGTCTAGATTGCTTTAACTATGCTCAACTCTTAGATGGTGGCGACACGATCACCGTTGAACGCTTGAGTTGGTGTCAAAGGCTGTAACTTAGTGTGGAAGTTATAACTTGGTAGGGAAGTTGTAACTTCGTATTGTAGTTTATAACTTGGATTTGGAGCTAGATGTTCTGAGACTAAGTGTTGAAGGTTGGATCTAAGATATGAAGTGTGAACCTAATGTTGGCACTAGAACTAGGTGTCGATGGGTGAAACTAAATGTCGTAGCTAGAGAAATATGATCAAAGCAGTTCAAATGGAACTGCTGATTCTCTATGTGACTGGATGCTCAATGGGAATTATGTGTCGAAAGATTCTACTGAAACCTAAGAGTTGATCATAACCAAAGCAAGTTGGAGTAAAACATATGTGCAGGACCGAAACGAGCTCGACTCAAGCATATGTGTTGGATCGAAATAGTTTGTTGATGCCAAAGAAACATTGTATTTTTATCTAATAAAGTTTATCTTCACTTCTTCATTGAACTGACCATCTTCAATTTGCTGAAAGTTTCCTATTTAATTGGGTCTTTTATTTTGTAGTCCTATATTAATAAGATTTACTATTATTTGATTTCTTATTAATTGAGTCTTATATTTTAATTTGGTTTCCTATTAATTTGGATTTTGTATTAATCAGGTTGCCTAATTTAAAGCATATGTTGCGGAATTAGGATTTTTCATAAATCTATAAATAGAAAAAGTATAGCTTGTGGTAAGCATCTAGCATATACTTGCAAAAAAAATCAAATTACTTTTCGAAAAAAGTCTCAAATACCGAAAACCATCAAAGTAAAAATAAAACAATTCATGAATATTGGTTGCCAAGTACTTGCGGAACTAAAGCCAAATTACTTGGAAAAACAAAAATAAATCACCAAAAACCATCAAATCAGAGGACAACATAGTTAATGGGTACTCATTATCATGTACTTGCAAAAGTAAAGCCAAAATACTTGCAACAAACACTCAAACAACCAAAACCATCAGAACAAAAAAACAAAAAACTTCATAGGTACTGAGTGTCATTTACGAGTAAAAATAAAACTGAATTACTTAAGAAAAACAATAAAAAAAACCAAAATTATCACGATAAAAAAACTAAACAATGTCTCTGAACTATATAGCATTGCTTGTGAAAAATGGTTCAAAATTGGTTCCAAAAAAACACAAGCACACACACAAAATTATCAAAACAGAAAGTTAAACACGTTCTCGCCACTTCATATATTTCTTGAGAAAAATAGTTACAAAATTAGAGTTTAGATAAATAAGAAACAAATAAATTAAGTTACAAATTTATTTAATCGGTAAATTTTGTACCTTGATTCTTTCCAAGAGATTTAATGTGTAAAAAAAACGGAAAATTTTGGAAAAAACGTTCAAAACTAAAACAAAGAAACAATAATAAAGAGAAAAAACTCGATTTAATTATATATGTATAAAAATAATAATTATGATGCATATTTAATCATACATTCGGCTCTTACCTTATTTCAAATGAAAATTTAATAAGAAATAACCAGAAAGTAAGTCAATCAAAAAACAAGAGATCGAATCGTGAAAAATCCTACATCCACTTATAACATACACAAAATATATATGAGAAGCTACAAAAATACTCTTAATCATTAAAACTCAATTATCTTTTGTTATAAAAAATATCTTCTCGTATTACAAAGAATCTGTGAATCTAATAATGTGTATTCAAGTGTTTATCTTTTATTTCACTATACATTCTAAAAGTAGACTCGTCAATCTCCTATATACCATCGCTCGTCAATTTTCTCGTCTTGCTACGCCATTACCACACGTTATGCCTTCTCTATTTATAAACGTTCTAAAAACCACAGTTTTTCAATAAACCCTCCATATTAAATCATATTAATCACCAACTATAATAATGTCCTAATCATAAAATAGGAAACCTAATAACTAGGACATCTATATTAATATGAAATCTAATTAAAATAAAAGACCAGATTAATAAGAAATCTAATTAACATGAAATCTAATTAATAGAGGAAGACCAAAATAAGATACCAAACTAAATAAGAATATTCCAGCAAATAAAAGACACCATTTTTTATCAAGAAATTAGGTCCAAACTGCATTGGATCAAACATAACATTTCAGTGGCATCGACAAGTTGCTTAAGAGCATTTCGTTTCATACCATTCTGTTTTGGACTAGTCTACTTCAAACCATTTGGGTTATATTCGGCTTACTTTGATCAAGCATATATGATTTGGTCTAGATTTCTTTGACTATACTCAACTCTTATATTTTAGTGAACTATTCTACACCCAAGTCAGGTTGAGCATCGAGTCACATAAAGAATTAACACTTCCAGCTAGATTGTTTCGATTGTATTTCTCCAGCTTAAAACTTAGTTCCATGCATTCACACTTACTTCTAGTGTCAACACTCAGTTCTAGCTTCAGCCCTTAGTTTTAGTCTTGGGTACTTAGTTCTAGCTTTAAAATCCATCTTCAACTCTAAGTTGTAGCCTTTTAGACCAAGTTACAGCTTCCACACCAAGTTACAACCTTTGACACCAAGAAAGCCTTTAAAAATAATTTTACCTCCATCATTTTGAGCGTATACTTAACAAGTCTCCACCTAGGCTCAAGTGACACCACTATATGTTACCCTGATGCTTTAACTACTCATCGGTGAGAAACTGTCCAGTTGCATGCTTGAAACGATCAGTTCTCATGCAGTCAATGAACTCTATCGAGGTAATCATCCCTAATAGACCAGAGTATTAGACCTTCTACATCTAAAAATATGGTAATAACATACGTCCGACATATCTCACGATCAGACCAGGAAAATCTTGACAGTTGCTCCACCGTTTGAATATCTGAAACCTTTGACGAATCATACTTTAGATCAAAAGACAAACCTATCAATGATTGAACTTCATTTGCAAATTTTGAAACTGAACCCAACTTGAAAACAGCTTTAGTAGATCATCAGCATCTCCACCTTATGTTCAAACTTCATCTCAATCTCAGCTCCACCTTTGACACCTACTACATCGATTAAATGATTTTTTTTACGGTGATAATTGTCTCAGTTAATCCTTTACTTAACCTCTTTTTATGTCGAGCTGTCAGAAGCAGAGCCCTTACTATAAGTAATCTATGGTTCGTTTTTTAAATATATTTCATGCCTCGGGCTACTCTTTAATATTCTGCTCTTATGCATACCAAACTTAGAACAATAGCCAGCGAATTCTGGGTCGAGTAGTATTCAACCTCTTCGGGTGCTTTTCATATTGGAGCTCTACCATTTTCAGCAACACCTCAATAGTATTTAGTCAAATCTTAACATACACGTTCCCAACACTAGAAGCCCCTTCTACCACGGACCCATCCATGACTAAAACACCATTAATTCGACTAGCCTCTATAACAACATGTGAGTATTACAAGATCTTATGTTTGTCATCTCATCCCTTTTATTCAAACCCTTCTTCATCTAACACACTTATAAAAAAAAGTTACGTTTAAGTTTACACATATAACTCACATTTGTTAAAGAATTTTCTAGTCTCGTAGACAACGTAAATTTAATACTTGTTATTCTCTTCACAATGCAACACACATTATTCCCCAACATGACCTTACAACCTTCAAACATTTCCAGATTTTGAAACCAATCCTTGTTGGAAGTCATATAGAATGAAGCTTTGGAATAGAGAACCCACTTGTTATTGTGCCTGCAAGAAGTAATCACTAACACATAAACCTATTCATATTCATCCAAGATGATCCGATCATCTCCACCTACATCATTCTAATAAAAATTTGCATTCCCCTTCTCCCGGAAGTTCCTACAAATATGGACTTTAATTTGGTAGCACTAATATTTCATTTTAAAACCAGCAAGTTTCTTGATTGAATTTCTGTATCTAGGTTTTTAACTCACATTCAGCCTGACACCTTCGAAGTTACCTTTTAGAATCATATCATGATTGACTCTTTTTCATAAACTAGCAAGAAATTCGAGTTTAAGGGACTTTTCAATTCGTCCATCATGATTGACTCTTTTTCATAGATCATGGTGTCAAAAATAAATCATACACTTCCGGAGGAGCTGTATTCAAATAAAAAATGATTCCATTGAAATCATCCAAATGTCTTCATATCTCCATGTAACCATCCATCTGCAACGCGTAAAGTTTCTTCTTCATGAATAACTTATTCGCCAAAGATATACTCATGTAAATAGTCAACAACTTATTCCATATCGTTATGGGCAAAGAATTTTCAAACACCTCTTGAAGCATCTGGTCCCCTACGCTTAAGAGCAACACATTATGGGCATTGGACATTGCTTCATCATCAATCTTCTTTGTACCCTTCTCTTCAATGGCACCAAATATTCTCATATGTGCAAGGAATGCTTTAAACTTAATTCACCATGAATTAAAGGTTTAATCTAATGTGGATTTCTCAGTGTTAAAGTTCATAGAATACATCATTATAAAAGCACTTGACTTTACTCCAAGATATTTGATCCTCTTCCTTCTACTTAGTCTTCTTTACCAACAACGAATATTGATTTCAGAGCTCCAAGGTTACCGTACAACTTGTAGAAAAATATAAAAAAATATTTGAGCAAGATTTGATCCAGCCATACCAAGACTTGCTAGGATGAATCTTAGCCACTCAGCTGAAACAATGAGTGGTAATTGACGAAATCCCTACCCGAGAGTTTGTAGGAGGAAATCAGAGCTTCGGTTCTTACCTTATTTCAAGAAAAACGTAATTAAAAAACCATAAATTAAAAAATCGCACAATAAGAGTTTTAACTTGTTTTGGATCGCGAAAAAATCCTACATTGACACGTAACAGACACAATATAATTATTGGAGGTTACACTAAACACTAAACACTTAATCACTCTTTTCCTACGAAACTCTCTTATTGGTTTACAAAGAATTTGTCATCTCATAATGCATATTGAAGTGTTTATCTTCTAACTCACTCTACTCTCTACAAATAGACTCGTTGATCTCCTATTTACCGTCACTCAACAATTGTCTCGTCTCGCCACACTTTAACCACAAGCTATGTGTTAAAAACAAAGAGAAAAGTAGTCGCATGAAGCAGCTAGGGTTTTGTGTTTAATAGGGAATGTTCCTTTTTGTATTGAACTGTTTTTTTTTTGTTTTTTATAATGCAAACCCAAGTAAGGCTCTCAATATATAGAGAACTTAAAGGCCTATACAAGGAAACTTAATACACTTAATATTCTAACACTCCCCCTCAAGTTGTGTAGTGGAATCACCAATACCCAATTTGGATAAAACTGATTCGAATGTTCTTGCAACAACCGTTTTTGTCAGTATGTCTGCCAGTTGGTCTTCGGATCTAACAAACGGAAGTTCGACTGTCCCATCTTCAATCTTTTCTTTTATGAAGTGTCTATCTATTTGAACGTGCTTTGTTCTATCGTGCTGTACCGGGTTCTCTGAAATCTTAATGGCAGCTTTATTATCGCACATTAACTAAGTTGGACACTTCAGAGGGGATCCAATTTCTTTCATTATCTTCTTTAACCAAAGTATCTCGGTAATCCCTTTAACGATTCCTCTAAATTCTGATTCAGCACTTGACAGTGATACTACTTTTTGTTTCTTACTCCTCCAAGTTACCAAGTTACCTCCAAGAAGAGTAAAGTAGCCAGCAGTTCATCGCTTGTCGTTAGGATTTCCTCCACAGTCAGCATCTGTGAATACTTCAACATCAAGGTGTCCGTTTTCTTAAAAATTATGCCTCTTCCTGGTGTGCCTTTGAGATATCGAATAATCCTCATTACTGCCTCCATGTGGTGTTCTTGAAGATGATGCATGAACTGGCTAACTACTCCCACCGCGTATGCAATGTCGGGTTGAGTGTGAGCCATGTAAATCAATTTTCCCACCAACCTTTGGTACCTTTCTTTACTCGCTAGTTTGGCCCCTTCAATTATCTTTAGTTTTTTATTCACAACCATGGGAGTGTCATTTGGTTTACAATCCACCATGGCAACTTAAGCTAATAAATCTAATATATATTTCCGTTGGAAGATATAAATCCCTCATTTTGACTTGAAAAACTCGATTCCTATGAAATAATTCAATCCCCCAAGGTCTTTCATTTCGAACTCCTTGAAGAGATTTTTCCTAAGAGAGCTAATTTCTTCTTCGTCATTCCCCGTTATAATCATATAGTCGACATATATTATAAGACAAGTGACTAATTCTCCTCTCTTTTTGTAAAACAAGGTATGATCCCCATTACTCTGTTTGTAGCTATACTGCTTCATTGTAATTCTAAATCTCCCAAACCAAGCACGAGGAGACTGTTTGAGCCCATATAATGCCTTTTTCAGTTTACATACCTCATTTTCTTGAAAACCATCAGAGAACCTTGGTGGGGGTTCCATATATACCTCTTCTTCCAAGTCTCTATGTAAGAAAGCATTCTTTACATCAAATTGATGAAGAGGTCAATCTTTATTCGCGACTATTGAAAGTAAAACTCTGATAGTGTCAATCTTTGCAACCGGAGAGAATGTTTCAGAGTAGTCTATACCATATGTTTGTGTATATCCTTTGGCAACCAATCTTGCCTCGTGGAGCTCAATGGTGCCATAAGATTTATATTTTATATTAAACACCCATCTACACCCAACTGCTTTCTTCCCTTGTGGTAACACACAATTCTCTCATGTACCATTCCTTTTTAGAGCTTCCATTTCGGTATTCATTGCCTCATGCCATTCAGTCATCTTCTTAGCTTCTTGAGCTGTTTTAGGAATTGTTCAGAGAGAATAGTAGCTTAAAACACCTTTACAATCTTCGTCATTCCTTTCATGTCTGTTTTTACCGCATATGTAGAAGCACGAGGAACGTGTTCTGGTGAATACCTGTCAGGAGGAACCCCTCTATTTTTTCTTGGGGGAAGAACCAGAGTTTGAGTTTCAACAAATGAAATTCCTGAAATGTCATCGTTAGTAGCACATTGTGAATTATGACATTGTAAATTGTTTACCTCTTGATGGACATTTTCTGCGCCTGATTCGCTGGTAGTATCCATGGCATTTATTTCTTGTTGGATATTGTCTTCGGGAGAATCATTGGTGGGTAAGAATTGCCTCGTCAGTCTCCTTTATGTTGGAAGAGGCTGTTCGGTGACGCCATCGACCGACTCTGTCGGCACATCCTCAAAGTAACTTTTATATAGCGACCAGTCGAGTGATTCACTTACTTTCTCCCCCTGAGCACGAGATTGGTGGTCAAAATATTAATCAGATTCTAAGAAGTCACAGTCTATGGTGACATGGATTCGACGAGTAACCGGATTGTAACACCAATAGCCCATTTGATGGACACCATACCCAACGAATACACACTTTTCAGCACACAGATTAAGTTAGTTTCTACTAGTTTTAGGGATATGAACAAACACCAAACAACCAAAGACACGAGGTGGTAAGGTCATAACAGATGGAATTGTAACTTGGGTGGCAAGCACTTGTAATGGAGTTTTATTTCCTAGACATCGGGTTGGTAGACGATTCGAAAGATACGTGGCTGTAGCAAGAGCTTATGGCCAAAGAAAATGAGGAACTCTAGATTCAATCATAATAGCACGAGTTTTTTCAAGTAAAGAACAATTTTTTCATTCTGAAGTATCGTTTTGTTGCTGTGTGTTTGGACAAGTGGTTTGATGGATAAGACCATTTGTTCTGAAAAAATTATGCATTGTTTGGTTGACAAACTCTGTTCCATTATCAGAACGGAAAATCTGTATATTTTTTTCAAATTGAGTCAAAATCATTTTTTAAAACAAACAAATATTTATGGTACTTCATATTTATGTTTCATGAAGTATATCCAAGTCATTCTTGAGAAATCATCCACAAATAAAACAAAGTATCTGATTTGATTGTTAGTTGAATTTGGTGCTGGCCCCAAACATCAGAATGGATTAGCGAAAAAAGCATAATCAACTCTAGTATTACTTTGATTAAATGAGACCCTGCAATTTTTTTAAAAAATGCAGGTTTCACATTTCTCATGAATGGAATTATTCAAAAAAAGAATAGGAAACAAACTTTTAAGATAGCTAAAAGAAGGATGACCAAGTCGCCTGTGCCATAACCAAAGTTGCCTTTTGGTTATTCTGTTAGCAAGCATGGCATGTCCCTTATGAACTACCTCATCAACATAATATAGACCTCCTTGTTCAATACCACGCCCAATGATCTCCTTCGTACGAATGTCCTGTAAAATGAAAAAAAATGGATACATAAGAACCACAAAGTTGAGTTGTTTCGTCACTTGACTAACATATAATAACTTTAAGGATAGTGAAGGAATGTAGAGGCACTTTTTAATTTCTATTTTTTCCGAAAAAATAATTGAACCTCCCCCTTTGACTTCACAAATTTCTCCACTAGCAGTCTTAATATGGGACTTTTTTGGAGATAACATGTCACCAAAGTCTTTAGGATCATAAGATATGGTGTCCGTAGCCCCGCAATCAAAGATCCAATTCATTGATTTCTCAAACCCTTTACCTCCAAGTTTTTCATAGGAGTTTGTCGTCATTCCTCCAAAACGAGTTCCACTTCCTTGCTCATTTTTAGTCTGATCTTCACCGTCACTTGTAGACAAAGCCCGTTTGATATTAGATCTGAAATACTGGTTATTTTTCTCCTTATGACCGTCCTCCCACCATTCTGGATAGCCAACCAGCTGGAAACATGTCTCTTTAGTGTGTTTCTTCATCCCACAATGAGTGCAATACAACTTGGATTTATCTTCTTTCTCTTTGGATCAGAATTTAAACCGTTGTGCAGAATCTTTAGTAGCCAAACCCATTCCAATTTCAATCGAGTCACTATCTGAAGAACTTGTTTTTAGTATATTAAGCTTGGCCACTTCCCTTCGTATTGTAGCATATGTTGTTTCCACGGAAGGAAGATGATCCTTTTTCGGGATATCTCTCTTGACTGGTTCCAGCTTGTCATTAATCGTCATTTGAAATTGATAGAGTCTTTGTTCTTGAGTCTTCTTATTGTAGATCTGAATGTCTTCTGGGTATTTCATGGGGTTTGGATCGCGCCTATCTATAGACATCCAGATGTTCTGCATTTTGTTCGACAAGTATTCTAGTGTATTGGACCCTTGCCTTAATGAATTATCCCTCTTATGAAGGTCAAACACTGTAACGAATTTGTACCAGAACCGTATGTGGTGGCTAACCCATCCCAGAAGGCTTTTGCAGTGGGATATTGGGAGACATTATTCACCAAACGGGATTCAAGATTCTGGATAATCCATGTGAATACAAACTGATCATCTTGTTCCCACCTTGTATATGTGTTGTCAGTTTTGGATCATGTGTCGGCTCCCCTATAATGTGAGAACCTCTCCCCCTTCCCCCAATTGCTTTCTTCATCAGGTTTTCCCATAGGGCATATTTGTCACCACCGAGTTTAATCCCTAGGGATGAATTCTTGGGGATATTTGTTTGTTGTTGTGTTCCGAGACCATTTCTTAGAATGGCAGCAATCTGCATTGTTAATTCAACAGAGATTTGACTGACCACGACTTCATTGCCAGCCATCTTTGTTAAGGATGTTCAGAATTTCCAAAATCACACGTGCTCTCATACCATGTTAAAAAGAAAGACAGAAGTAGCTGCAGGAAGCAGCTAGGATTTTGTGTTTATTAGGGAATGTTCCTTTCTGTATTGAACCGGTTTTTAGATATAATGCAAACCCAAGTAAGGCTCTCAATATATAGAGAACTTAGAGGCCTATACAAGGAAACTTAATACACTGAATATTCTAAAACTATGCTTCCTCTATATGTAGACTTAGAGAAAACAATAATCCTTAAAACATGATGCAGATTAAAGCACATTAATCAATCGTTGTACTAAAGTTCTAATAATAAAAACCTAATAAATAGGTTATCCAAATTAATTTGAAATTTAATTATTATAGATTTGATTAATAGGAAGTCGAATTAATATAGGAATACCAAAATTTGAGACCAAATTAAATATGAAACTTCCAGCAAATAGAAGCCGAGTTTGATCAAGAACTTAAGTCTGATTCCATCAGATCAAACACGTTGTTTCAGTGACATCGACAAACTACTATGACCAGTCAGCTTCAGTCCAGTTTGCTTTGGTTCACCGTATATGCTTCGGTACAACTTGTTTTGATTGTGCTTAATCCTTACATTCCAATAGACTCCTTCTACACCTAAAATCGGTTGAGCATCCAGTCACATAAAGAGTCAATAGTTCCAACTGAATTGCTCCGATCAAATTTCTCCAACTACAACACTTACTTCCAGCCATCGATACATAGTTCAAGTAGTAGCATTCAATTCCAATTCAGCTCTTAATTATAGTCTTCGACATGTAGTCTCAACATCAATACATAGTTCAAGTATTTGCATTCAATTTCAATTCAACTCTTAATTATAGTTTTCGACATTTAGTCTCAATTTCAGCATTTCACTTCAACTCTAAATTACCGCTTTCACACCAAATTACAGCTTTGTCACTGAATACAAATTTCGATACTGATGTACTTAACTTTTCTTTAATCAAAGGTAAAGTCACGTAATATATATAAATCATTTCAAATCAAATTTAAATGTTTATTAGCAGACAAACTTATCAATAATATTAACAACTATTATAAAATAGTGTTTCTTTTATCGTTATTAGGAGATAAACTTATTTTGGCAGTGCTAATATAGGTTTATACAGAATGCTAAGTGTTACGACAAATATCTCAAACAGAAAACTTGATGAGGCAGTTAGGTGTTGCGAGAGGACCATCTAAAAAGTTATATGACGCAAAAGGTTAGGTGTTATGAGTTTGCTGAGAGTGACGTACAGTTACGATCTCATCTAGATTACCCGTTATATAATTTTTATGCGATAACATGTGCCATTGTTTAGAGCCACAAACATAAAATATAAAAATCGCGTCGTGCTTCGGTGCTAATCCCATGTACCCTTGTAGTTTGTTAACGTTATTTTTCTACGATATTAAAATTGTGTCGTGCTTTCGTGTCCATGTAGCCTTGTTTACTATGTAGTTTGTTAAACGTAATTTTTGTAAGGAAGATGAATATGCTTTATTATAGTATAAAAAATAAATATAATATAATACAGAGTAAGTTATCGTTAACAATTCTGTTATATTTTTTTTGAAGTATTTTTTAAAAAAGTTTATTTATAGCGGTTGGATATATAAAATCGTCTAACAATATCCATAAACGCATAAAATCGTGTATAATTTTAACAGTGAACTATTTTTAAAATTTTACATTTTGTATTTTTTAAAATTTTAACTTTAAATATTTTTCCAAAAATATACATATTTTTATTTTTAAAGACGAATAAAATGAAATCCATAAGCGATACTGATAAAAAAAATAATTTTTCAAACTAATTATGCATCCTATTAACACGTAAGTTCACACCATTTACACCGTCCGATTTTTTATTTTAAAACAAATTATTTCAACACACCAATGCACATATTTGAGCAACTACAAAAAAATTAGTTGTTTCGGACCAAATTAACATATATTTTCACAAAAATAAGTTGTATTTTATTTTTTCACAAAATCGGACTTATTTGACAACCAAAAGTCATATTTACACAACCATTTTCATATTATTATGGCTACACGTTTGCACCAAATTGTGCAACTAGAATTTAAAGTTTTTTTTTCCGCGGTCAAAGTCCTATTTACACAACTCTTTTATTCTTAATTTTGCAACCCGATTACTCATATTGTCACAACCAAATGTAGTAAAAGAAATCAACACGAAAATACACATATTTTAGCAACTATAAAAAAGATAGTTGTTTGACACGCAGTTAATACTTTTTTTTTAAAAGTTGTGTTTTGTTTTTCACATAATCAGACTTATTTCACAACCAAAATTCCTATTAACGCAACCATTTTCTTCTTATTTTAACAACATATTTGCACATAATTAAGCAATTAGAACAAAGTTATTTATTTTACCATAAGTACACGTAATTTCACACCCAATTGCATGTAATTTCGCATTCTTGACATCAAATTATTTATAAAAAAACAAGTTTTCTTATGAAGCTTTTAACAGTTTTTAGTCTGAAATTTCCAATATATAATTTCACAATTTCTATGGAAGGTTTTTTTTTGTTTTTAAAGAATTATTTCTCTCATTGAGCTTTCAATCTACTAATCAGTTTCTCATATTTTCTAAACATACAATCCTTATCTATCTCAGCGTTACTTCTAGTTCTCCCTAGTACTTCCAACACTTATTGCACTCCTCACAAAGCTTTCCTCACAAATCTTTCGTTAATTATTCTTAAACACGCAAACATTTCGACAATCTAATATAAATAATTTTTCGATGCTTTTCATCATCATGGTAATTTTATTTTACATAATATACCATTAGGAAAAAATACATCACAAAATTGGCACGTGGGAAACTGAGGTCTAAGTAAGACGAACTCTTCAAAATCTTATGTAACTACTTTTGCACCTCATACTAGTTTCCTTGAAAAAAATATATACATGTGCCACTTTTCTAAGTTCACAGCCAACCATTGTTTACGAGTCACATGATGTACCAAATATAGATTAAAAACACTAGTCAGACATCATGAGAGTGTCTCATTTGGCTGAGATAATGATGATTTACCATCTGGTGACTGATATTTGCTCGACATATTAACATGTTCTGTGTTCTATCATTTATCAACCTAAAATCCTAACAAATCTGAAGAAGACGATGATGGCACCTTTTTCATGCTAAGAAATTGTTAAGGAGATATTTCCAAGCTTCATCATATTGTTTATCTCTCTCAGCATTCATAAGAAATAATTTCTAAAGTAACATTTTGATTGTAAGTCATCTAACAGATCTTTAAAGCATTGATCTTGATGTTATCATTCTTGATTTGGTGAGAAGAGTAGGATACCTTCCTCTCGTAATCCAAGAGAGAAAAGTAAAGGATCGTGCAAATATGAGCATCACCCGGTGTGACAAGAGAAAACTAACAATCTTCATCATCACCATCCCCCATGCGGATTAGTGGAGAAATCTAAACTATCATCTGGCTCCTTATGTGAACATTCAATTCGACAGTTTCCACTAATAGACCCACCAACAGGAAAGATAATCATTTAGACCGCAGGTCCCACACCTATTTCATTTTTAAAATCTATCAGCATGCAACTCAAATGAACTATAGGTTTTTTCCTACAACCTAGACTTGGCTTAGCCATCCACCATAAATTGCACAAAATTTCACTAGATCCAAGGATCAGATCTATCTTTTCCCTATTTGTATCGAACCATAATTCATTTTAACATCTTCTCTCCTAGCTCTAGAGAATCTATATAGAGACTCACCAAATAAAAAGTGGATAAGTATGGTGGCACATGAGATCTAAACCCTATCTGAACGAGTTTAGAAATGAAATATTAAGAGTCAATAAGATCTGATAGTAAACCAGCTTCCACCATACAATATCTGAAACTTCAACATATTATGAACGACGTTCAGTAGCCAATTCATTATCTTTAATGTCATCAACGAGCATGTTGATTATACTATCCATTGCAACCAGCAACCAAAAGATAGTCTTCAAGACCACATTCAGTGAATATTACGAAGCAAACATAGTTTGGAATATTTCCACGATACAGTACTATGTATTCTCGATACTTTAGGCAAAGAGTATGAGGAAGAAGAAGGTTTTAAAATTTGGGAATTTGTTGAGTTAAATGGAGAAGTAGATCAAGTTAGACGACTATGCGACTAAGACTCTTAGGGATTTTAAATGTTTACCCTCGTTTACATCTTTTAGAAAATGCTAATGAGCCCCTCACAAGATTTCTAATCCAGACATCTAATCCCCTCTGCAAAACTCTTACAAGGTCGAGATAGCAAAACCAAGATTAAGGCTTCCGCATAAATATCAAAAGAAACTCTAATAACAATTATAATAGCAGCCGAGATCCATAGTAGAATGGATATGGGCCTTTTATAAATCTTATATAAAATATAGGGATAATCTATGAAAGTATGAAAGTTGTAGTAAAGTTCCAAATAACATTAATGATGTGGACCTCCAGGGAAATACGAGTAAAGACAAAACCTGCAAATTACAAATGATGTGGGATAATATCTCTCTTAGGTAGAATTGAGGAGTACATTAACACAGACCCAAACCTACAGTTTTTGCTTAAAATATCAGAAGATGACACGATATTAAGTATTATTAAATATTCCATGAATAAAAATCTAGAAGACCTAAATATCTAATACCATAGTAAAACCTCAAGGTACTTATATTGATACCCATATAGTGTTATTTGTTTTGATAATACTGAACTTTTGGGAGTAACAACACTGCCAGATGATGCAGTGATAATTTTAGCTTAGATTACAAAGATAGAAGTTAGTAGAGTTACGGTGGAAACTGAAATTCAATCATTATTTTGTTTAAATGTAAATATGAAAAAACAAACGGTGCGTCATTACGTACATAATTAAAGAGGGAGGTAACTTGATTCACTATGAGAGACAACATAGTCATGGATCAACTAATATTGGATATGATTTTAGGTCACCGAGATCATATAAATCATGTATAGTTCATGGTTATAAAGTAGATATTTATTTTTTTGTATAATGCGATATTCGGTAGTGCGATATACGCCTTGTTTGAGATATACTAGTTAGTTACATAACCGTTCTACTATCATTGCTTTCAAGAAACTTAAATATATTTTTGTGGACTTCTCAAGACGTCAATAGAGTCCCTGCCAAATTAATATGCTATGAACTATCTATAGACAACAGTTTTCAGTCCACCAAACAAAAGTGAAGACCATTCTCCCATGAATAGGAAGAAATAACAGTAACTAAGAGGGATACACTTAGAAACCTTGGCCATATATGAAAAGCATTATATCCATTGTGGACAACCAACCAGTGTTAGTCAAGAAGAATAATGACAAGTTGAAGATGTGTGTAGACGTCACTGATCTAAACAAGCCATGTTTTTATTATGGTTTTATCTTCCACATATCGATTAACTAGTTAATGCAACTTTCGAGAACCAAATGTTATATTTAACGGATGTTTATTTTGGTTAGAATATAATCTTGATACATATAGCAGATCAAGAGCATAGCACATATATCATAAAGAAAGTATTAGATTGTTACATAGCAAAGATTGGTTAACATTAATTTTGCAGGAAAATTGGACAAAAATAGATGCTGACATTGATGACATTATGGTCACAATCAATCAGGATCCTGAGAAATGTACCTTCTTTGGCAAATCAGGAAGGTTTCTAGGATACCTTGTGAATAAAACAATTGATAAAAACAGACACTATATAACTATCAAACTTGGTTACAATGGAGCAACCACATAATATTAAGGAATTCAATATCTTAACAAGAAGAGTAGTTGTATTAAATTAATTTATCCTCCATTTTTTATAAAAATACCAACATCTCTCCAATTACTCAAAGGGGTTAGTCGGTTCAATTGGATTTTTTCATGTGATTGACCATTCAACAAGATCAAGGAAATTTTAGTCTTACATGAAGCGGTGATAACACTGAATTTACTTATCTTTGTTTATGTAGTTAGACATGTCTAATTACGCGGTTAGTTCAGTGCTAATTAGGGAATAAATATACATATAAAGTTATATATTATGTTAATAAGTTTCTGCTAGACACTAAGATATGGTATTCATAATTATAATAACTTCTATAAGCTTTATAAATAATGGTTAGGAACATAATATAGTATCTCGGTACCTTATTTCTCTTAAAGAATCATTGCAAAAGCCACATATATCTCGCAGACTAACGAGATCGTCAATATAATTTTAAGACTTTAACATTAGATTTGTTTTATGCACTACGATCAAAGCTCTTGAATTGGTATATTTCTTAATTGAATTTCAATCAGAGAGACATATATGTTCTCAGCCTATCCTGAACTAACATGGAAATTTCATAATGATAAGGGAAGCAAAAATATGGGTTTTGGTTTAGGGATGCAATTAACACCCCGTTTAAGAGAAACTTTGAACAAACTCATCAAGTTATGCTTCGTTGCCTCTATAAATGAATAAAAATATGAAATTACCATAGATGGGGAAAGGCTTACCAATATACAAAAAAATAGAATTTATAAAAAAATGGTAGATTCGAAGCATCTAAAGAGGAAGTCTACCAGCACGGAAAAATGCGGATGCCCTTTCACCCTCAAAGGAAAGAAGGTGGATGATGATTTGTGGGGATTAGAGATTGAATGCGGCGTTCACAGTCACAACACTACAATTTACAAAGAAGGTCATTCGTACTTGGGACGATTCACCAAAGAAGAGATGGATTTTGTACTTAGTTCTACAAAAATAAGATCCTTTCCTAAAGACATTCTCGGTAGAATAAACAAATTGAACCGTAAGAATGCTTCTTCAATGCACACCGTGTACAACGCTCAAATAAAACACCGCAAGATCGAGAAAGGCGGTCGGTCGTAATTCCAATACTTGTTGGGTGAACTAAAGAGGTTAAACTACTATGGATTACATCGAAAGTCCAAAGACGGAAACGATATCATAGGTGATCTTTTGTTACGGACATTTCCAAACGTCAATGAAATGGATAACATGTACAAAGTAATCAAATACAGGATACCATTGTACGAGGTCGTCAGAGCCACTTGTACCGATTACGTTCTACATTGAATTCGCGTTTATGTTAACTGGAAAAATTCGAGAGCTACAAATTGGTGTTAGAGTTCTTACATTCATTGATGGTAACTCACTCCATCGAACCACCCTTCATTATTTTGACGGATAGAGACTTAGCGCTTGTGAAGGCCGTAGAGGAAGTGTTCCTCAATGCAACACGCATGTTGTGTCGATGGAACATCAAACATGAACGTCTTGGAAAAACAAAAAAACATAAAAGAGAAGAAAGTGTCTAAAGCCTCCTTCTTGAATGTGTGGAATCAAATGTTGTTGGCGGAAACGAAAGTAGCCTTCCACGACTATCGGTCTGAATTGCATTGTGACTTCAAAGATTATCCGAAAGAAATTTAGTATATTGAAAGTTAGTTAGGGCCTTATGGTGATAAGTTCATCACATGGAGAACTAACAAGTTGATGCATTTTGGTAACCAAACCACAATCCGCGTGGAGAGCACTCATTCGAGCCTCAAGCGTTTCATCGGTACGAGCAACGGTAACTTCGAGTATTTTTGGTTGAATTTGCATACTTTGATATAATTGCAACTCAGAGACATCAAAGGGTCATTTTAAAATAACTGTCATGCCTTGCGGTTGTGCCATACCAACTACGCACGGTATGCCTTGCACCCACGAAATTTACGAATTAGTTTTCAAAGGGATAAAGGTGCCTTTAGAGTTCTTTCACAAATATTGGAAGAGGTTAGAAATTCTAGTCCGTACCAATGTCACGGCGATCTAGCAACTAAAAGCCAAAATTGATAAACTATTGTGCGATGTCAGGGAATCGAATAACAAAACACGCATATAGCACATTTATAAGAAATTACTTGTTGTCGTCCATCCCGAAACAACCTCCCTATTGGATCCATTAGTGATGCAAATAGCATGCAGTCGTCCACCTTCCAAACGTAAGTTATCTATTATCGCATCTGAATCATCGACTACATGTAAAATCTAGGCACGCGCATGTGCTAGATTCTGAAAAGGCTAGTTTACCCGGATTGATAAAACCTTCAAACCTCCGTCCGTAACCTCAAGTAAAGGGATATGAATGTCAGGTCCAACACTTGGTTGGGAAAGCGCCCTCCCTCCTAAGAAAGGTAGCGTTATTCTAATGTAAGCAAGTGGGATGATGCTTTCTAGTGAAAGGATCAGCTGTAGATCAAACTCTATGATGTCGGCTAAGGCAAGCGTGGTTGATCCAAAAGAATACTTAAACCATTTGTATCGTCCATCACCAACGTTAAATCCGATGGCCATTACAGTTACCACTCGATAGTGTTTTTCTTGAACTGGCAACAAGATGGGTGGCGGTTGATTAAGGATGTCCTTTACAATGAGCTTATGGATTACGAATCCGTGTATGTTACGATATTTGAAATCATAAATGATTTAATTGATGTTGCAGAGCGTGTAAAGTGCTCTAGTAACATGGGTACTAAATACCATTGGATATCCATGCCCGAGATAGGAGTCACAATCGCTTCTGCATTTAACTGCATTCTTTATTTCGTAGGATAGTACCGAACTACGAATGTTGGGTTCACTTTTCATCTGTTAAGAGGTGCACCCCTCAAATTCCAAACCACATTTAAATATTATTGGGTTGGGTGAACTCCAACCACTTCGTGAATGTAAGTATTTAATTCTATTCACGGTTAGTTTAAATATTAAGACATACATTTCATCGTGTTATCATTTTGTAGCTTGGGATTAGGGCGGAGGCCCCATGTGAGAGGATACATCCTTGTTGCATAAAGTTACGGTCATTTGAAGCGGTAGGTTGGGCTTTACCAATTCTCTCTCTTTGCAATATATACGAAGAGCTTAGAAGTTGTAGCCCTGAAGTAAACGATTTATCCGCTTTTGTTCGAGGATTAGATCTTGTGGTGTTTTGTACTTTATAATGTCATTGTACTTTATGATAACGTTTATCTTAAAAACATTGAGACATTATGTTATGAAAATTGTGTTTCGCATTAGATTAAGAAATTACACTTTAATTGAAAAAATTACACTTTAATTGAAGACATTACATAATTAAAAATACAAATACAAACAACGGAAATCGATAGATAAATAGTAGCCCTTGCTGACATAGCAGGCTATTTTCACGGCGAAGAATAGTTCCATCCATACTCGAATCATTTGTCAAAAGGATAGTTCTCATCCTCGTTGTTTCCTTTTGGAGTTGGGTTAATTCTAACGTCGGTCTCTATCGCATCAACTCTCTTTTGCATTTGCTTCATCACATGTTCCAGTATCCCTTGCGTAATAGTACTTTGAAATTCCATACTAAATATATTGCGGGTTTCGCTTTGGACTTCATAAGGAAGTGACTCAATCGGTATTTCCATGTTTTTCAGATAAGTTGACCTATCAGCAAATTCTTCGCGTCCTCGTGGTCGGGGCATTACACATCGAGGGCACGATGCCTCCTTACCGTGGCTGAAGAACATTCTTCATAAAACAGCATCGACAAAGCCAGGATTCTCCTCTCACAACGTGCCTTTGACGAACTCAAAATAATTTAGGAGGTTTGCATCTTCATGCACGTTCCAGCGAGAATCACTCATTCCTATTACTTAGATGTTTAATGATACAACTCCGTTCTACTACTTATAGAAGGATAGTTGGCGGAAACTCCCAAAAAAACTTAGTGTGATAGAATTATCGTTTTTGTGGGTAAATAATTTTTGGCGGGAAAGTTACTAAAATACTAGATCTATTGGTAAGATGAGGTCCCCACCGGTTGAACGATTATCCACCCGCATTGGGTTATTGTCAACCGACGGGTGATAACTGATCCGCCGGTTGGAAACTTTTCAATCGGCGGGTATGGTTACCTAAACCACAAAGGATGCAAACACTTTTTTTATGTTTTCAAACCAGTGGTTTCGAATTTGAAATCCGGCGGTTCAATAGTCCCCCAGCAGGGCCAATATTCCCCCAGTGGTTGATTATTTTCCAACCGGCGGCTAAGATTTATAAAATCATTTTAAATGTATGGGTCTAGTTGTTATTGTCAAATTTCGGGTAAGAATTATCAACCTGCGATTGATAACATCCCCTCCGGTTGAGAGTTATTAGACCACCGGTTTTTCATCCCGGTGGATGTGGTAACTAGATCCGTCGGGGATGAAATCGATGGTTAAAAATTCTCACCCCAACTGACATATTTTCTACCGCCGATTGAAGATATACCAACCGGTGGGGTAAATAATACAAATTGAACTCACCTTCCTTGCGTAAGTTCCTCGCCCTCAATCGGTGGGCGAGTAATTTTTGACAGTAAGTTGAACAATTATCAACTGCCGAGCGGTTTATTCACTCAAATTACTTAGAATTTGAGAACAAACATAAATCCATCCTCTATTATTAGAAACTCAGTTCAAGTTGAAAATGTATCATATGGTAGATGAACCTTTGGAAAAAAACTTAAAACATTTTAAAGAAAATGATGTTACCGAAAAAATCAATAACAAAAAAAGTGAATTATAAGGATCTGAATAAGAGAACATGCAAATCAACATCCATAACATCCAAATCGTGAGTCTAGAACCTAGATATATGGTTCTTAAACTAAAAAAACATTCAAATAACAAACAATAGTAGCATTACAACAAGTCATGGAATTGTGAAGTCAATCACCCTCCTTGCGAAGGACACGAGTTCTTCAGAGGTCTCATCCAACGGCCTAACATGATTTATCGTGTTCACTACATCTAGCGGGAGCGCTCGCTAAGGATACGAGGGGTGATGTTAAACCAACCGTATTTTATAACGTACAGTTTGTATTAGGGGGTGACGTCCGGCTACTCCCTTCCAAGAGGCGTGAGTACCTATCGATCACGTACAAATGGTCCCTTCAGTTGATCCAGTGCCTACCATCTAGCGCATAACAAATAAGGTCTCATATTCCTAGATTGGTTCTAGGAACAAACAAAGGCAACAGTTTCTCTTGGACCCAACCAAACTTCTGCATCATTCGGTCTAGGTGGTAAGCCTCGCTTACCAATATTAGACGAATAAGGTTGCCATACAAACCTATTGCTTGCTCCAAGAAGACTGCACGAACGTCCTCGTAAGGTCGTAAAATCCACTGCAAATAAACATTTAAACATGTAATAAGTAAAGACACATAATATTAATCAATTAAGTGAAGCAAACTTACGTCTCTTTCTGCTTGCACCGTGAGGATGTCACAATAGTATGGCTTCCCACGAATAAGGGCTCTGGTTAGCTTTCTCCACGCTCCCGTGTGGTATCATATTTTTTATGCTTCACTGAGCAAGACGTATGAACCAAACAATCCCCACGTCCGACCCGGTCGGCCCGATCGCCCTTTTGGTCGACTAGTAGCATCAACTTTTTGGGAAGACGGAAGAACTTCTTACCGCTCACGCCTTGCCACTTTCTTTCCTCTCTCCTCCTCTGGTATAGGTACCTCATGCCTACGAAAAGAAATCAAATTTAAAAAGCAAACTCAACCTTGAAATAAACTAGGTCCATGTTGGTTGAGGGTGGGTTTAACAACGCATAACATAAAGGCCATGGAAATAAAACATATCTTCCCTGCCAGGGCTACCCAGCCTCAACCGGCGGGGTTCAAGAAGTATCTGGAAAAAAACAACTTACCCCGCTGGTTGGACGGTTCTCATCCGGCGGAGTTCATGTACACATTCGCTAACTCGTATGAAAATACCTCAAACCAAACTCCAATCAAAATAAAAGAACCTTTCAACCATAAATCTAGCCTCCTAACATGAATATAACACTTCTAAGACCTAAATAAACATACATTTGTTTATTCTAACACCCTAAGTTGCATAAATCTAAAAGACTAAAAAACAGTATTTTAAATTATTAACTCACTGTTTCCCTTGTCTATTGTTGTTTGTTGGATTAAAGTCTTCCGGAGTTGTTGGAGTTGTTGAAGAACATTTTTTTGTTAACCGAAAAAGTTGATTTTATGATTTTGTGTTTTTGAAGGTTTGAAAAAGGAGAGGAGATGGAAATGTTAGATTTTTGGGGATGTTTTTGTTTTGCGGATGGCTAGAGTTTAGGGTTAGGGCTTAGTAAAACAGGCGGAGGTGTTTTGAATATAATGTTGTGGATATTAAAATAGGTGATTGGATACTTAAAAATGGGGCTACTTATCGAAAGGGGACCGGATTTAGCCAAAGCCTTTGTTATATGTATGTTTTGAAATTTTGTTATATGTATGTTTTGAAAGAAAATAATTTTTTTTTATCTTTTATTTGTTTTTATTTTTGGTGAAAAATAAAAATTTTAAACTTTGTTTCTAGAGAAGTACATAAAAATAATCTTATTTATTTTACATGATTTTGATCAAAATCATAAAAAAAAACTATATTTAAAGAATTTGTTTTTTCAAGATCACTAATTTTTTTGAAAGAAAAAACTTCTTAAAAAATACAACTATAACTCAAAATTTTAAAACAAATAACAAACCTATTCATGAAAATGGAACTCCAATTACTCCACTAAATCAAACTCCTTATCAACAAAATTTGATAAATCCAAATCGTTTATCTTTTTGTTTTCTAATTTAGTCGATATCAATAGCTGTTAAGGTTAATAACTAGACATACCGACTATATGGATTTTTCATAACATGATGAATTTTTCGTCCATGCAGTATAAAATTCGTATATCGTCAGAGTCAATAACTATTAAAGTAAATAGCATGCCTATCATAATTATCATTACGAACAATAGTTTAGCCTTACACTATTTGAAAACCTATCATAATTATATATATCAATTTATTTAATTTTTTATTTAAATAAAATAATAAATAGATAAATTTTTACATGTACTTTCATCTTTCTCCATTTTTTCGAATTTAATTTCATTTTGTTCGAATAAAAGTATGAACAATGGAGATAAGAACTCAATAAATGAGAGTAGTAGTTTGTTTAATTTAAAAAAACAAAACTATTTGTTAATTTTTGAAATAAATGCTTTTGGTTCAGTATTTTTGTTTAAAAATCACGCATATGTATCAAACTAATATTTAATGTTCACTTTTGTCCCACAGATCTTAGTGGCGAAACCAGCAATCGAAATCGAATTAAGGGGGTGCTACAATTTTTTTTGTAAACCTTAACATATATTTGTTGAATTTTCACAAAACTAGTATAATAAATAAAAATCACGTTTATGCATATAACTCTAAAATAAAGTAATACTTTTTTACAAAATTTTATTATAATTAATCACCAAAAATCTTTGGTTTTAATTTGTTAAAAATTTATGTACTAATATTGTAAGAGATTATATTGATTTTAGCAGTAAAATATCAATATAAGTCTTCTATCCAATATATGTCATTTTATACCCAATATATATATAGGTAAAGCGGTTTTACTAAATTCCATAATGAAAAGCCAAAGAGTTGAATTTTATAACGCATACCAAATCCCTCTCTCACTAAATCGTAACTACTCTTCTCTATTGATCTCCAATTTTTAAAAGTTTGTACGGGTTGTAATTGCACACATGTGAGTACTGAGAATCTGACTTAGGTAGCAACACAAACATCAATATTTTATCTCACTATTGGTCGCCTAAAATCTAAAATCCTATTTCGAAAACACACAGTCTTCCTCTCAAATCCGTAATGCAAATTGACGTTTGGACTGGCACATGTCAGATTCTCAATACTCACCGGTGTACGAGACTAATAATGCAAATTTCTAGACTATAGAGGATAATGAGAGACAAAAGTGAACATAGAAGACTCATTTAATACAAACGCAAAATATGAAGTACTAATGGTGATTTTTAGCCTCTATTTTCAATAAAACAAGATTTTATTGAACATAAAAAAAATGTTTTCAGAGGAAAAATTATATTCAAATAAATATGATTTCAAAATTTTAATACGATAATATCGGAGAAATTCTTACTGTATTTTTTATTTTTATTTTTCAGTTATTTTTTATATCATATTTTTTTAATTAAAATTAATCAAGTAAACATATCATTTCTTTTTCAAAATTAGTTATTGTATTTTTGAAATATTGTATATAAAGAGATCCAAAACCAAACTTTATTGCGAGATGCGAGACAAGGTAATTTTTTATTTAAATCTATTCTTGTGCGAGACGAATGTTAAAATTGAATATGTTTTATTTTAAGTGTGAAACGAGTGTTAAAGCTGAATATGTTTTTTTTAAATGCAATATACGATATCAGGCTTACAACGATTGCGAGATGCGAGACCAAGCTTAAATTTGATTTTTTTGTTTTATGTACGAGACGAAGGTTAAAAATAAATGTGAGATTTTAGCAAAACTAAGTGCGATATTCAAGATCATGACTAAACGATTTGCGAATTGCGACCAAAATGAAATACGAGATGCAAACTAGATAAAACGTAGTGCAAAACTCGCCTAACTAGATCTGACATAATTATCTAATTTTGTTTATCTCTGTTTAAAAAAAAGGTTTAAAAAATACAATTTTTTATTTAAAAAAAAACAAAATTAGGTTGGTGAGTAACCCTCAAATTTTATATAGTAATGAAATGTTGATTAAATACCTACGAGTAAATCTAACTTTTTATAAAGGAATGACGAGAAATATTAGATTTATGCCAAACTAACCCGGCCTACCCCATTCTGGAATAGGCGAACGAATTTGGAGGTTACCGTCGAAGCTAATTTTATAAATTTTAATTTAAAAAATAAAAAATTAATAGTGGTTTTTTTTATAATCATATATTTTAAATATTATTATTGTTCATAAAAAAACACGATTACACAAAAATCGATTTAATAATTTAAAGTAATCAAAACAAAATAATAATATGATATTTATATATTTTTATTATTAAAAATTGATTCTATAATACTTAGTCACGTAGTATATTAATAATTAATTAAATAAAATATTAAAATTAATAGCACAAAATAAATTAACATTAATTTTTTTTTACGTTTATTGGTTTAATTTTAAAAATAAAAGATTATTAGTATCTTTTTATAATCATGAATTTTGAATATTGTTATTATCGATAAAATATAGTAAGGATTACCTAAAGCATCTAACAACTTAAACTACCTAATAATTTTTTTTTTGTTTTTAAAAACACTTTTTTTTACTAATCTATCTGGTTGAAGAGATAGGCCTCCAAGAACCTATTTCCGTTTCTTGAAAACTAGGCCATGGGCCTCAAAGCCTTTGATGATTTGCGAAGCCCCACAACCTCACAGCAACACAATCCTCTATCGTCAACCCTAGTATCTCAGCCTCTCTTTCGTCTGTCCTCTCAGATCTAGCCACAAATCGATTTCTGTTCTTCTCTCAAGAAATATCTCATGCAAAGAACGATTTCTGTTCTTCATCATGAAGAACAGAATCGAGCAAATCTCACATCAGTAAACCCACCTTCAAATTGCCTTCCTTCAAATCTCATTTTAGAGACTCGTTTCTTCGAAAATCCAACTTTCGAAAGGAATGAATCTCTGAATAATCCACTCAACGGAGAAAATGAGTCTTGCAAGCAGCTGGTTCAACGGTCAAGATCGTATGCTGATGCTGTAAAGACGGGAAAGGAGGCGTTTCCATCAACAGTCAGATCTGGTGAGGGTTTCCTGCACGACAAGGTGGAAGTTGGTGTTGAAGATGGATACACATATGTCAGGTTTAGCGAAGCAGATAAGTTTTCTCTCAATTCTTTATCTAAATTTACGTTGATTGCAAAATTTTCATATGGATGTCCTTCTACAGTAGATTTTAGAACTTATATAGCATCTTTAAAGCCTGTAGGTAATTTCAGTATATATAAATGGGACTTTAGACATATTTTTGTGGACTTTGAAAATATAGTAGGTGTTAAAAATTTCTGGAAGTATAATGTTAGGTCAATAGGTTAGTTTACATTTAGGATTTTAAAATGGTCCCCAGATTTTAATCCCAAACGTGAGTCTCCTCTGACTCCCGTTTGGATCTCTTTTCCAAAATTGCCTGAATATATGTATAATAAAGATACAATTGAGAATTTAACTAAGGCGATTGGCATGCCATTAAAATCCTGGTTACCTAGTAAAAATAGGGCTAGTTTTAATTGCTGTGAAGTTTGGACTGTAACAGATGTGTCTAGTATCCTTCCTCAAAGAATTTGGGTTAGTTTTGGGGATATGAATGGTTATTGGCAGGATGTGGTTTATAAGAATAAGCCTTATTACTGTAAAAAATGTAGACGTTTAGGTCATAAGGATACTGCTTGTAAATCTGATGACTTAGAATTCAAGAAATCTCAGAATTTAAGAAAGATTGAAGTTAATACCAAGGATAAAAAGAATAATACTATTTGGTTGCCTAAACATATAAACAACAAAGATTTAGTAAACAATATGCAATCTAATGTAGAGTTGATTTCTGGAAAAATGAATACTATAAGTAATGAAAATCTTGTTAATAGAGAACATGTTATTAATAATGTATCTGATAAAACATTTGATAACATCATGAATACAGATACTTGTCAACATGTTGATATTGTCAGTGATATTTTTAAGCAATTTGCTTGTGAGAAGATTGATTCTAATGTGCCTGATAAGATTATGCCTTCTAATAATCTGATTGTAGCATCTGATAATGTGATTGATAATCAAGCGTTGCAGATAGGAAAAGCATGTAGCAATAATAGGATAAGGGATGATATTGTTTTGCATGATGATAATGTTTTAGATGATTGTAATGTTTTGGATGATTGTAATGTTATGCATAGTAATATGGTTTTGCATAGTGATATGGTAGTTAAACATCCTGAATTTAATGCTAAGGAACCTGTTAAACATATTGATAATCTGATTGTTTTGCATGAAGATATTGTTTTGCATGATGTTAATGTTTTAGATGATTGTAATGTTTTGGATGATTGTAATGTTATGCATAGGGTTTTGGATAGTGACATGGTAGTTAAACAACCTGAATCTAATGCTAAGGAACCTGTTAAACATACTAATAAAAACTGTGATGGTAACATTTCATTATCATGTGAACATATAGTTTCTGAAATTAATAATAATCTGACACTGGATGTTTGTAATATACATGAAGTTAGTGATAACAACTTAATTGTATTTAAGAATTTGGAATCTGGTGAGACTTCAGGAAAAGATATAGATAATGCAATTTTAACTGGTGATGGTAACATTTCTTTAGCATGTGAGCATATAGTTTCTGAGGTTGATAATAACATGTCTTTCGGTGATTTTAACTCGCATGCTGTAATTTGTGATGACAATTTAATAGCATTCAAACAATTTGATTATGGTATTGTTTCAGAAAAAGATATAGAAAATACAATTGAATCTATGAAATTTAATAATCCTTTCAATGCTTTATTAAATGAAGATGTAGATGATTTGATTGAATCTGAAGTTCATTGAAATAGATTGAGCCTTTCTTCTAGTTCACATAAAGGGAATAATTTAGGTAGAAAATTAAGTTTTCCTGTTTCTCCTAAACATAAGAAAAACAAGCCTTCCTTGAATAGTCTCCTTAGAAGATCTTCTAGGAATAAACTTGTAATTAAAACCAGAAACCCTAAAGGACCTTTTGGATCCTCTAAATAATACTTATAATGACTTTTAAAATGTTAAATTGGAATGTTAGAGGAGTAGGTAACATTAAAACACTTAGAAGAATAAAGAATCTAACTAAAAAGCATTTTATTAATATTTTAGCTTTGCAAGAACCTATGGTAGCAGTATAAAAGTTTAGAAATTTGTTCTAAGTTAGGTTTTGAGTCTGTTCAGGCAAATATAAATAACAAAATATGGATTTTATGGAGAAATGGTTTTAAAATTGATTTCATTGATAATTTTGAACAGCTTCTAAGTGCTAGGGTTAGTCATTCTGCACATATGGAGGTTGTTTTGCTTACTGTTGTGTATGCTAAGTGTAACATTAGTCTTAGATTATCTTTGTGGAATCAGCTTAGGAATATATCCATTGTTAAGTTGCCTTGGTTTGTTGTAGGAGACTTTAACTCTATATCTAATACTAGTGAACAAAGAGCATGTAATAATCTGCATACTAAAAGTTTGGATGATTTTAATGAAATGATATTTGATTGTAAGTTAGAAGACCCTGGTTATGTAGGTTCTAATTTTACTTGGACTAATAAACATAAATGGAAAATGTTAGATAGATGCCTATATAATGAAATTTGGAGGAATACTTTTAATGTCACAAGGGTGGATCATCTGGCCAGAACTTGTTCTCATCATTCACCCTTGTTAATAACTATTTTAAAACAAATTAGTTTTCAAAAAACATCTTTCAGATTTCAAAATATGTGGTTAAAACATGATGATTTTATCAAAATTGTTGAAAGTAACTGGTCTATACCTTTAAATGATTATTATGATATGTATATATTTTGGTCTAAACTTAAGAGATTAAAAAAGCATTTGCAAATTTGGAATAAGAATGTATTTGGTAACATTTTTGTTAACTTAAACAAAGTTGAGAATGAAATAAAACTTGCTGAAATTGTGCTTGAGGAAAACAATTGTATTGAAAACCAAATGAAAGTACAAGAATTGAATACTACTTTGATAAATTTGCTTGAAAAAGAAGAAATTTACTGGTATCAGAAAAGTTATGTAAATTGGACAACTGAAGGTGATAATAACTCCTCTACTTTTCATAACTATGTTAAGAAAAGAAAAGTTAAGAGCAGAATTAATGGAATTTTAGAAAATAATAATTGGATAGAAGATGAGGAATTGATTGGTCTCTCTGCTGTTGGTTATTTTACAAATTTGTTGAACAAAACTTCCCTTATGCATGATCTGTCTATTGTTAGAAACCTGCAATTTTAACTGAACAAAGTAATGAAAGTATCTTGAAAGAACCTACTCTAGAAGAATTATATGATATTATTAGATCCCTTAATAAAAACAGTGCCTTTGGAGTTGATGGTTTCAACTCCAGATTCTATTTTGCTTGTTGGTCTATAATTAAAGTTGATTTGCTTAATGCTGTTAAAGGATATTTCTTGAGTTCAGATATACCTAAAGGTGTTTATTCTACTTTAATTTGTCTTATACCTAAGGTCAGGTCTCCCAAATATTGGACTCAATTTAGACCTATTAGCTTGTGTTCTGTGTTTAATGTGATAATTTCAAAACTGATTCAAAGAAGATTAGCTAAGCTTCTCCCCTTAATATTTTATGATGAACAAGGTGCTTATATTGACAATAGAATGATTTAGGAAAATATTTTAATAGCTCAGGAGATAGTAAAGGATTTGAATAGGAAAACTAGAGGAGATAATCTTATCTTAAGCCTTGACATGTCAAAAGCCTTTGATAGACTTGAGTATAGGTTTATATATGAAGTTATGTCTGCATTTGGTTTAAATGATCTAGTTATAGACTTAATTAGAAAATCTATAGAACATATTTCATATTCTGTTATTACTAATGGGAAGACTTCTGGCTACTTTAAGTCTAAGAATGGTCTTAGGCAGGGTGATCCTCTATCACCTTGTCTATTTATAATTGCTGAGGAGTTTATTATTAGGGGTATAAAGATGTTGGTTGGTCAGCAAAAGATTAGGGCCTATAATATGAGAAGTAGCTTAAATATTAGTGTTTTAGCTTATGCTGATGATATAATATTATTTATAAATGGTTCATTAGCTAGTGTTAGAAATTTATCTAGTTTCTTAGATCTATATCAAAATCTATTTGGACAGCAACTGAACAAAGACAAATCTACTTTCTTAGCTTCTTCAAAAATGAGTAGAAACAGATTAGGACACCTTAAGGACTTCTTAGGTTTTAAGCTTTCAAAATTACCTTTTACATATCTAGGTATCCCGATTCATTCAAATAACGTTGCTGAACATTTTGAGTGTTTAATAGACAAGGTTAAGGATAAGATTCATGAATGGAATTCTAAACATATTTCTTTTGGTGGAAAGATAACTTTAATTAACTCTGTACTCATGTCCTATCCTATATATTAGTTGCAGTCAACAAAATTGCCTTTAAAAGTTATTACTAGATTTAATAAATTGTTAAATAAATTTTTGTGGGGTTGTAATGAGAATAGCAGAAGTCTTATTTGGACTAGTTGGGCTAGTTTATGTAAGCCATTTAAGGAGAATGGTCTTAATTTTAGAAGCTTAGAGGATATTCAATCTGCATTTGCTTTTAAATTATGGTTCTCTTTTAGAAGTAATAAATCTTTATGGTCAAAGTTATTACACTCTAAGTACTGTAATAATATACATCCACTGCAAGCTAGATTAAGGAACACTGATTCAAAAGTTTGGAAAAGAATGATGGAAATTGGATTAGAGGCTAAGAAGCATATTAGGTGGAGGATAGGTCAGGGTAATATAGATTTTTGGTTAGATCAATGGAGTGATATGAAACCTTTAATTTTATTAACTGATGTTAATTCTAGGTATTATCAGCAAACAAAAGTGAATGAATATATAGTTAATAATACTTGGAATATCCTTAAACTTCAAAGTAGCTTGCCTTTACAGTATGTTAACAAGATTATTAAAACACATATAAACCAGAATGTTATGGACTCTGTTATTTGGAAATTGTCAAATGATGGTTCTTTTAAGTTAAAAGATACAGTCTTAGAGTTAAGACAGAAACATCCTTCATCAATAATCAAAGATAAAATTTGGAACAATCTTTCACCTAAAAAATGTTCTTTTTGTCTTTGGAGGGTTTTAAATAATCTAATTAGTATAGATACAATCCTGCAATCTAAAGGTTTTCAACTTGCTAGTAAATGTGTGCATTGTGATAACATTGAGTCTTTACATCATGTATTTGTTTCCTGTGATACTGCTTGGCTTGTGTGGAATTTCTTTGCTGATAAATTTAATATTAAGATAGGTAGACACATGACTATTAATCATATTGTGAATATATGGTTTCTGTCAACTGTTAGAAGAGTTCATGTTAGGACTGTATTGCCATCTATGATTATCTGGAACATTTGGAAGGCTAGAAATAAGTATAAACATAGTAATATTTCGACATCTCATAAACAGATTGTGAGTCAGGTTCTTTTAATGCTTACATCACTGGATTTAGCATCTGTATTAACTAGAAAGCATTGGTCATTTGATTTAAATATAGCTAAACAGTTAGGTTGCCATAATCATGTTAAACTATCTAAGCCTTTCATGTATATTAAGTGGGAAAAGCCTGTAAATAATCATGTTAAGCTAAACTGTGATGGTTCTACACTCATCAATGGTGAATCTAGTTGTGGTTATATAATAAGAGATAATTTAGGAAAGTTAATAATGGCCAAAGGGAATGTGTTAGGAAAGTGTTCTTCTATTTGTGCTGAAATAGCTGGGTTATTAAATGGTTTAACATACTGTAAGGAGACTAATCTTAAAGTTGTAGACATTGAAATAGATTGTTTAGCCTTATTTAACATGTTAGCGTCTGGTTTTAGTCCCTGGTATTTAGAGCATAGTCTATTGTGTTGTAGACAGCTGATTTCATCACAAATGACTATTAGGCATGTTTTTAGGGAGCAAAACTTGGCTGCAGATTGGTTGGCTAAGTACGCTTTGGAAATTAAGAATAGTTTCTCTATTCAGTCTCTGCAAAATTTTAGTGATTTAGCTAACATTTTAAGATCTGATGCTATGGGTTTGGGAAACTTTAGATATGCTTAATATTTTGAATATGTGATTTCTGACATTGTTAGCAAGTTGAAAGATTTGACTATATGGTTTTGCTTGCAGGTTCAGGTTTAGGTATACAAATGTGAAGGTTTGAGGACTGTGGAAGGATTGCTATGGATGCAGAAGTAGGAAGATAGGAGCTGTTGGGAGCAGATTGATTAAGAAGGATGGAAGAAGGAAGGAGGCTGCTGATGGAGAAACAAAAGAATAGCTTCTTAGTCATAATTTATGTAATCATGGAGCTTTTAGCTCACAGATTGTTTGTAATTAACAGGCTGTAAGATTTTTTCAACATCAATAAAAGTAACTTCTTGGGAAATTTTTTTTTTTTTTTTTAAATAATACTAATATAATATTAATATTCTTATTATAATTACAAATCGATTCTATAAAACTTAAATTTAGTAAGTATTATATTTAAATTTAATTAAATAAAAAGTTTTAATCTTTATTAATAACAAAAAGTAAATTGATATTGAAGAAGGTTATAAAAAAGTATAACATTCACATTAATGGTCGCATAAAAACACGTTAATGATTACTAAAAAGTAACTAATAAATGCCTAGCTAACCGGTGCGGCGGTGCCCATGGCACCGGTTAGCCAAACCCTTTTTAATATCCTTACAGTGACTTTAAATCGGAGGAAGTGTGCACCGACCACGATTGACGTGATATATATGGATTTCATGTACACTATAAATTTGAATCAATGGTATGACAGTGGTAGACAACAAATATTTCTCATATTATATATATAAACCAAATGGAATTCCAAAACAAAACAGCCTCCAATATTAAGCCACTGGACCCTGAAGAATTCCGGAGACTAGGACACATTGTCGTAGACTTCCTTGCTGATTACTACAAAAACATTGAAAAATACCCGGTTCTTAGTCAAGTCGAACCTGGGTACCTCCAAAAATGCTTGCCCAGTTCTGCTCCTTACAACCCTGAGCCTTTCGAAAATATCTTGGCCGACATTGATAAGCACATTGTGCCGGGCCTAACCCACTGGCAGAGTCCCAGTTTCTTTGCCTATTTCCAAACAAACGGAAGCATTGCTGGTGTTCTAGGGGAATTGTTAACCAGCGGTTTTAATGTTGTAGGGTTTAACTGGATGGCATCTCCAGCTGCGACCGAGCTAGAGTCCATTGTCATGGATTGGCTGGGCAAAATGCTTCATCTTCCAAAACCATTTCTTTTTGCTGGTGATGGTGGAGGCGTCATACACGGAACTACCTGCGAGGCCATTCTTTGTACAATGGTAGCTGCAAGAGATCAAATGTTGAATCGAATCGGGAGAAAATATATAACGAAATTAGTTGTCTATGGCTCCGATCAAACACATAGTGGATTCGTAAAAGCTGCAAAGATTGCTGGAATAGAGCCAACAAATATTCAAGTCATAAAGACAACCAAAGACTCATTTTTTGAATTGTCCCCCAACCTGCTGCGCAAAAGAATCGAGAAAGATATAGATTTTGGCCTAGTCCCGTTGTTTCTCTGTGCCACGGTGGGAACAACTTCAACAGCCGCTGTTGATCCAGTGGGGGCACTATGTGATGTTGCTAAAGATTACAATATTTGGGTCCATGTTGATGCTGCTTACGCGGGAAGTGCTTGCATATGCCCTGAGTTTCGACATTTCATTGATGGCATTGAAGGAGCAAACTCGTTTAGCATGAATGCACATAAATGGTTATTGTCCACTCTGGATTGCTGTTGTCTGTGGGTTAAGGATCCGTCGGCTCTCATAAAATCCCTCTCAACGTATCCAGAGTTTTTGACCAATAAAATTAGTGACTTGAACCAAGTGGTGGACTACAAGGACTGGCAACTAACTCTAAGCAGAAGATTCCGAGCCATGAAACTGTGGCTGGTGCTTCGGACCTATGGCGTGGTCAACCTTCAAAATTATCTTAGAAAACATGTCAAAATGGCCAAACTTTTTGAAGGGTTTATAGCTACTGATAAAAGGCTCGAAATTGTTGTTCCTAGATCTTTTGCTATGGTTTGTTTCAGGATTTCCCCTGCTGCACTAAGAGTCCAAAACGTAGATGTTAAAGGGCTTGAACATATTGGTGATGAAGAACACGCAAACATGATAAACCGGAAACTATTAGAGTCCATTAATGCATCAGGACAAATTTTCATGACTCATGGTGTTGTAAGTGGTATCTATATCATACGCTTTGCGATCGGTGCGACCCTGACTGAGGAAGAACATGTTATAAATGCTTGGAAGGTTATACAAGAACATGCAAGTACCATCCTCAACGCACTATAAATATGCCAATTACATGAATGTCTTTATTATTGCGGTTTATGTTGCTTTAACTATTTTCTCTAGTATTGAAGTTTAGGCCACTTTCTTACTAGTACTTATAACAATATTTTTTTGTAATTATTAGTCTACAAATTTAAACAAACACTTAAAAGACCGGTATTTTTTAACAAATCTATGTTAAACTATATTTTAACAGATTGGTGATTTTAAATTTCTCAACGTGTATTCTTGACACAAAAAACTTGATTATTGTGGTTTAAAAAACTTAAATCGAATATGCTTTGTACATCGGTAGTTTGTAAGATAGATTATCTGATATCACAAATGAGTTTTAAATCTATATAGAAGCCAATTTAGCCATCGAACCATGATGTAATCAAACCAAAAGATGCAAGACTACGTAGTGTGGTTCGCCACGACAATGACGCAGAAAAAGATGTTGATGTTATTCGCAAAACTTAGTCTATATGTATTGTGAATCACAATACAATTAACTTGGATAAAGTTTCAGATGCGACGTGTTAGGTGTTTTTTGGAAATCATTTTTTTATTACGTTGGATATTTTAGGTGGGAAACTAGGCGTTGTATTTGAATTACCAAACCTAGTGAACATATATCTTGCGAATTGAAAGTACTCAGCAGTTCCTGCATCGGTTAGTCCATAAATTTTTTAAAGCTCCAGAGTTGAAAACATCTCTCGATTTATGAAATCAATCAAAGTTGATTTGCCTCCGGCATACTTCAAATACTTCTTTCCTACTCAGTTTGTTGCAATAGTGGTACTGAATTGCAAACAGATGTTTGTTATAACCTGAAAAATAAACAAATCATAGCTTAGTGGTTAAAAGCAACAAATACAGTAAACATACGTAGCATCATGCAGCTAAACTAAAGAACAAAACTTGCTAGAGGAGGGGATGTGACAAAATCACATGAACATCCAACTGAGGACCAAGGTAACCAATTCATTTCTTTTTTACAGTTTTGGTACATTGCATTGAATTGTCCCGTGCCTTCTGGTTAGGGAACATGATGTGCAGATAATTATTTCAGAAGAACATAAGTAATCTGCTAAGGAAGAACATAAGTAACTTTGGAAGATATGAGTATCTATTTGAAGTCTTCGGTATAACATATGCATTTTTTATTCTGGCTTGGTGATATTGTGGATGTACAATAAATTCTGATCATAATCGCCTACTATGACATATGTGAGTTTCTATCTATTATACTTGGGAACCTTTTCAGTAAAGAAAGCACATTTGTCTTGTCGTCTTAGAAGGTAAGTAGCTCATAACTTGATCAACTAAGAAAAGTTATTATGATTTCATCCTTCTTTTTTTAATACCAAAGCTATGCTTGATGATTCTAAAAATATCCAAAGACTTAAAGCGACAAATATCGGGATCTGATTATTGGAAGCAAGGTTGGTGCTGTGAGCTTGCAGGCACAGCCGGTGGTTGTGGTGCTGCTAAGGGCTGGTGGTGCATCATGGAGGGGCTGAATGATGAAGAGTTCCCACCATTAAAAGCCAGTTCGGTGGACAGTATCAAGTCGAAAGAGGTTGCTCCAACTGTTAGGTCTTATTCGGATGTGATAAGGAAGAAGGTGGTGGCTTCTGTGTTCAAGCCAATGGATGTAATCACTCGTGAGGACGGCATTATAGTTAAGTTTAATAGTCAGGTGAAGGCTGATCTGTGTTCTAAATCAAGAACAACGTTGATAGCCAAATTCAGCGAAGGAATTCCAAAGAAGCAGGCATTCCAACTGTTTCTTGATACTTTCAAGTTCAAAGGTTTGTATACTTATGTCACCATTGATTCAAGACAAATTCTCGTTGAATTTTCTCTACTGGAGGATGCAGGGCGTCTGTGGGTTAATAGGTTTTGGAAAGTCGAGGGCAAAGTGATGAGGGTGATCAAATGGAGTCCGCAGAGCAGTAAGAATTTCGAATGTCCTGTGGCTCTTATCTGGGTCAGATTTGAAATGTTACCTGAGTTCATGTATGATGCTGCTCTTGTTCAAGAACTAGCTTCAACCATTGGAAAGGTGCATCATGTAGTTGTTCCTGAGATAAACAGGGCAAAATGGAATGCCTGTTTTGCTTTAATTGAAGTTGATGTTTCTCAATCTTTAAGGAGAAGGTTGTGCGTCGATTTTGGGGATGGAAAGGTGTTCTCTATAGTGGTAAGTTACAAAAATGCTCCTGGTTATTGTAATGAGTGCAGGCATATTGGACATAACTCAGATGTATGTAAAAAGAAATTGAGAGTAGAAGCCAAGAAGAATCAAGAAACTGATAATGTTATTGCACAAAAACATGTTCAGCAAGAAACTACACAGAGTTTACAAGAAACAAACAAGATTGACAGGCCTACGAAGATTCAATCATTTACTCAAGTCTATAGAAGGAAACTAAAGTCGATTATTACAAAGAAAGACATGCAATCGGTGTCCTGTCCATCAACTAGTGTTGGAAGTCCTAATAAGGAAAGAACAGTTTTGAATAATGACCTTGATGTCATCAGTGCTTTGCAAAATCTTGAGGAAGAGGAGGAAGATGACAGGAACTTGGTGTCTCCTCGTAGAGGTAATCCTGGTAGTTACAATCCTTCTCCAAAAGTAAGCTCTAATGACCCTGAAAAAGAGTTTGAAACTATCATTGCAAGGAAGATAAAGTCTGCTAATAGAAATAATAATAACAGAAGACTGTCTATAAACTCTCTTAGGAAGAGAGAAATGGATACTAATTATGCATCTGATAATGATTAAGTTTGTTAGCTAGAATGCAAGGGGAGTTTACAACAACCCTACATTAGCTAGGCTTAAGTTCATTATTAACAGTGAGAACATAAAATTAGTTACAATACAAGAACCAATGGCTAGGTTGGACAAATTGGAGATAGTGGCTAAGAGAATTGGATTTGAGAATTGTATGTCTAATATTACTAACAAAATTTGGGTTTTCTGGTCTAATGATGTGGGGGTTTCTATTATTGATGATCAAGATCAGTTTGTGCATGCTGAGATTAATTATGCTACATTTAGATGCTGTTTTACTTCTGTTTATGCAAAAAATATGAGAGTACAGAGGTTGATGCTTTGGAGACAGATTAGTAGTGTTACGTGTGACATCCCTTGGATAATAGCTGGTGATTTCAACTCAATAAGGTGCCCTGACGATCAGCTAAACTGTGTAACTTATGATGGAGTTAGTGTAGATGACTTTGACAGCTTCATAAGGAATTGTAATCTGGAGGCACCTGCACACATTGGAACTCGTTATACTTGGAGTAACAATAAGGTCTGGAAAAGGCTGGATTGGGTGCTTATAAATCAGCAGATGCTTAACAACTTAAGCATACAGGTTTGCCACATGGTCAGAACTTGTTCTGACCATGCTCTTCTTCTAATTACAGTTAACAAACAAAATGTAACTAGGCATAAGAAAGGGTCTTTTAAGTTCCTCAACGCTTGGGCAAACCATCCTGACTTTATGAATTGTGTGAGTCAGGATTGGTCTAAGGACTGTATTGGTGAGGATAACATGATATTTTGGCTTAAGCTCAAAAGATTGAAAAAGCATTTAAAACAATGGAACTTTTCAGTTTTTGGAAATATATTTAACAAAGTAAAAGAAGCTGCTTTACAAGTGGAAAACTGTCAATTGATACATCAGCATATAGATGATAATGAATCTAAATCTAAATTGTCAAAAGCCAATAGCATTCTCATCCTTGCATTAAAGGATGAGGAATGCTATTGGAGGCAAAAATGTTTCAACACATGGATAAGTGAGAGTGATGGGAATACAAAGTTGTATCACAGTTTTGTTGCAAAGAAAAAAAAGAGAAATATTATTGCTGGAATTAAAGATAGGGAGGTTTGGCTTACTGATCAAACTGAGATTGCTGCTTCTGCAGTTGAGCACTTTAAAAAGATCATTTCAAATGAACCTGAAAATTTGTATAATGTTAATGAAAATGAATCAATACTAACAAATATTCCAAAGCTAGTTTTGGACAGTGATAATACAGAAATTGCTAAACCTACGTGTGCTGAGGAAGTTAAAGCTGTTATATGGAGCATGAAGAAGGATAGTGCACCTGGCACAGATGGGTTCAATGTTTTTTTCCTTAAACATTGTTGGAACATAATAAAACTTGATCTATGTAGCTCTCTAAATGCTTTTCTTAAGGGCAAACCTATTCCTAAGGGTGTGTTTGCTACAGGGATTGTCTTAGTCCCTAAAATGGCAAATCCAATAACATGGAGTAACTACAGACCATTGAGTATGTGCACAATATTGAACAGATTGTTTTCTGGGCTTATTAATAGGAGAATATCTCTCATTTTGCCTAGAATTATATCTAAAGGCCAGAGTGCATTTGTAAAAGATAGGTTGATACATGATAACATTTTGACTATAAAAGAAATGTTGCATAACATAAGAAGGAAGCCTTCAAGAGGCAATATTATCCTACAACTAGACATGTCTAAGGCCTTTGATAGGCTATCTCATGCATTTATTATTAAGATACTAAAATGTTTTGGTTTTTCAGAAAGTATTGTTTCACTAGTTTACAGTCTTATTTCAAACGTTATGGTATCTATTTTACTGAATGGGTCTTGTAATGGCTATTTTCCTCAGAAAACAGGACTCAGACAAGGAGATCCACTTTCTCCTTGTCTGTTTATCCTGGCTGAGGAAGCCCTATTGAGAGGGCTAGAGAATTTATATGCACAGAATCATAAAGTACAATTTTATGTTAGATCTGGAAATGTCTTACCATGTTTGACTTTTGCAGACGATGTCATTATTTTCTCCAATAGTGATCCATCCTCCATCAAGTGTTTGAGTGGCATGTTAAACCAATACCAAAAAGAATCAGGGCAGCTGATAAATTGTGAGAAGACGAAGGTCATAACATCTTCTAGATGCTCAAATGCAAGATCAGCAAGAATTAATGCTACGCTGGGATTCAAGACTGAAAATGCACCTTTCAGTTACTTGGGCATTACAATAGCATCAAACAACACAGGGAAGAATTATACAACTCTCTTAAGCAAAATCTATAATAAAATTAGTGAATGGGATTTAAAGAACCTGTCTTACAGTGGCAGGTTGTCACTTATTAGACACGTTCTTTATCCCATTGTATTTTTTTGGATGCAAAACTGTTTTATACCAAAAACAATACTAAATAAACTGGAACTCTGTTTTAACAAGTTCCTTTGGAGACCAAAAGTGAATGAAAGAGCAATACATTGGAATGTGTGGAGTAATCTATGCAAGTCCTTTAGGGAGGGTGGGTTGAATGTCAAACTTCTGTCTGACATTCAACTCACATTTGCTTATAAACTTTGGTACTTGTTTAGGAAAGGAGGCTCACTATGGTCTGATTTAATTACTAACACCTACTGTAGAGATAGTCACCCACTGTATGCAAAGTGTGGTGCTAATGATTCCATTGTATGGAAAGGCCTTTGTTCAGTTAGAAAAAAGGCTGACCAGTTAATTCATTGGAAAGTAGGTAGAGGTGAGATTGATTTCTGGAGGGATTCATGGATAAAGTCTGGTCCAATTGTCACTGACCAAAACTCATGGTATCTTCCAGCTATGATTAAAACATTTTGGAAACAAAACTGTTGGGATCCTATTCTATAATCATTTCTGTCCAACGAAAGATTTCAACAAATAAGTTGTGTTAAAATCAATCCTGACCAGAATGATTGCATAGAATGGAGCATTTCAAAAAATAAAAAATTTTGTACTAAAACCACTTGGGAAAATATAAGAGTAAAACACAATTGTCCTTTAATTTTCAAAAGAATCTGGCATAGCTTTATACCAACAAAATTTTCATTTTTAACCTGGAAGATACTAAAGAATTTTGTGCCTACTGACAGTGAACTTGCAAAGAAACACATCTCAATTGTGTCTAAATGCCAGTTTTGCTGCAACTGTGAAGATACAACACACCTCTTCATCAGTTGCAGCTTTGGTTGGCAGTTATGGAATTACTATGGGGTTTTATTTAAAATCCCAGTGAAACGCTTTATGACAATTAGGCATATGCTATTCATATGTCTTAATTCATCTTACAGCAAATTCCATATTAATCATATTGTTCCACAATTGATTTTATGGACAATATGGTTTAATAGGAATCACTGTAAGTTTGACAAACAAACAGATAACTTTTACAGTGCTATTTGCAGAATAAACAGACTGATTTTAGCATTCGACATGAAACTCAAAACTAAGCACTGGCGAAATGCAATTGATGCAGGAATCAAGATTGGAGCTATGTCTATAGAGCAGAGAAAGATGACTTACAGGACGTGGAAGGCTCCAATTCCTGGTAGAATGAAGATTAACACCGATGCTGCTTGCTGTTACACAGGAGAAGCTGCTGGTGGGCTAGTTGTAAGGGACGAACAAGGGAACTGTGTTGAAGGTGCTGGATTTCTTTTCGGGAAGCTTTCACCACTTCAAGCTGAAAGAAGAGTGCTACTGGAGGCGCTCTTGCTTTGCAACAGAAGAGGTTGGAGCTTTGTTGACATTGAGTCTGACTGTTGGACTCTAGTCAGTAGGCTCAATGTCAACGTGAACGAAACCAGTACAGATGAAGAAAGGCTCTGTAGAACCCTAATTCGACCAGAAATGAAAATCAGCCACATTTCCAGAATGGAAAATGCTGTGGCTGATTGGATATCAAAGTGGACTCTAGATAAGAAAGAAAGTCATTCCTTCTCAGTCTATGAAATCCCAAACCAGCTTCGAGCGATTATTGTGCTTGAAAGCATTGGCGTGGGATACATAGACCCAGGCTAGGGCTTGAAGGTATGAAGAAATTAAGGAATGAAGGAAGTATTGAAGCATGAAAGATGTATAGTGTTTGATTGACGAAATGGGTTAGAACTGAGAAGTTGGAAGCTTGGGTTGGCTGTTAATGGCGGTAATATGAGCTGCTGTGATGAAAGATAGGGTTTCAAGAGGGGGAGAAGTCTGAGTTGATATGATTAGGGTTTGCTATTAAGACAGTCATAATCGATTTGGGGCTAATAGCTTAGTCCTGAATCGGATGTCTTAATTGGGCCAAGTTGGATTACTTAAGCCTAAACATGTTAGGCCTTGTTTGTTTCCAGTCCAATTCTTTTGGGCCTAGTTTGTAGAACTTGATTTATTTTAATAAAGTTACCAATTAAAAAAAAAAATAAAGCGTCAAATATCAAATGAATTTTAAGTGGTGTAACGACAAATGTTAAAAAGAGAAACTAAAATTATAATTTAAAGAAAAAGAAAATCTCTCAAAAGTAGTTAATGGTGTTAAATCATTCTCTTTCTATGTGCAAAAGTTGTTTTATATAATGAATATTAATGGCCCCAATTGGGTTTACACGGTTTACCCCGTTTTAGGCTATTATATTCTACTAATTTGTTATAATTAAATATATTTATTTCTTATTACGTATTACACATTTATTAAATTAGTACTACCACTAAATTTTCGTCCAGTTTTTATGGGTTCGGATACGTGGGTTAAATTAGTACTACCATTTATGTGTAGAAAATTCATCCATGGTATTGAGATCCACATTAAATGGTTGGTTTATCCCAGTATTTCTACGTTTTGAATTCATTTTAAAATTAATAACAGTTTTTTTTTTAAATATGCAATAAAATACTAATAATAAAATCTAAATTTAGACTAATAACAAGATAGAACAACTAAATTTAGACTAATAACAAGATAGAACAACTAAATTTAGACTAATAACAACTAAGAAACAATTTGCAGAAAAACAAAAATCAAACAATTTCGAACGTAGGAGTAGAATATGTAAATTAAGTAATTATAGATTTCTAGAACTTTTCGAACAAGTAGATAGATTTAGAGAGAAGTAGAGAGTTGTTTGAGAGGTGTGAGTATTGGTGTTGGGGTCTCCTCTATTTATAGGGGAGACCCATAAAAAAAAACCGAAAAAAAAAATATTCGCCCGGACCATCCGGATGGGCGTCCGGATGGTCTGGGCACACGGTCCGGGGCATCCGGACGGTTTCGCCCGGACGCCCGGACAGACAAATCGGACCATCCGGATATCGATCCGGATGGTCTGGTTGTAACCGGGGCATCCGGACGGTTCGGCCGGATGCCCCGGATGACCAACGGCTAATTCAAACGAACTAGCCGTTGGCTATGGTCCGCTTGATGACGTCATGCTGACGTCATCAAACGGCTAGTAGGAATAAAAAAAACCTATAAATACAACCTACATCCTCCTATATTTTTCACTCCAACTCCACTACAAATCTCTCCCCTCTCTCCCTCTCCACTACAAATTTATCCCCTCTCTCTACTACACTTCTCTAATTTTTTTTTTTCAAACTCTATTGAAATTTCAGGTTTCGCTAAATGTCTTCGAAAAGAACAAAGAATGCTCGTAAAGGTGGATGTAGTCAACCAACCGCTTCCCAAGTGAGAGATGGAAAATATGTTGTTTGAATCCATGGAGGTAACGGAGAGCGAGACTATCGAACATCGCCCCGAGGGGGAGATTCGCATCCGTAATCAGCAAGGAGGTCGAGGTGTAACAAAAATTTGGTCCGGTATGTTTCTGGACTACGAGGAACTGATCCAAATAGAGGGTATGCAAAAAAATTCAAACTTATTGAACCTACTAATGGCCTAGGTTGGATTACACTAGCTACATTCAAATGTGATTGGTATATAGAACTAGTGCGAAGGTTTTATTCCACAGCTAGATTAATCGAAAATGATCCAATAGGTTTAGGAATGAATTGTTTGATTGATGGTAAAGACTATTGTTTTTTTGAAACTGATTTCGAAGATCTTTTTTCCGTTCCAACCCATGATATGTATACCGGTAATAAATTACCTCCCATTAGTTATCGCCCTACGATCTGGAGTGATGATTGGCCTTTGTCTTACGAAGAAGCAGTAGAGATTCTTACTTGTCCTGGTGCGGAAGCTCCGAAAATTAGCGGTAAATTTCGAGCCATGCGGGGTAATTTGGATGGTATTGGGAAATTAGCTTTGAAATTGGTAAATAGTATAGTTCTTCCCCCTAGTAACAATGATTCGCAGCTTTCATATATTCAAACATTTGTTACTGCTTTTATCATTCGAAATCAGGGAATAATTAATTTACCTAGCTTGATGATTCGAAATATGGTTACGAGGTGTGGTACGGATAAACTACCTTATGGGATGATATTGAGTAAATTGCTTGTTTCGAAAGGAGCTAATGTGAGTATGTACACTCCGGTGAAGGTGAGGCCGACTAGTGCTATAGGTAGAAACTCTTTGCGTTTGCAGGAAATATACTCTTGGGATGGAGAGTTGATTTCGAAATTGGAGGCATGGAACCACCATAGAGAATACTTGAATCAGATATATATTGCGAACGGTCTTACAAAACCTCCAAATCCACCTACTCAGTATCGAGTTGAGGCTGCAGCGTCTTTCGATCCAAATGCTAGTGGTTCTTCTGGAGTACCACCACAACAAAGACGAACCGATCGCGAATTTGCTGAGTTTTCGCATCAGCATCATATGGATTATATGCAATTTGCGCATACTCAACAAAAGGAATGGTATGATGATTTTATAATTGGCAGGGGGGGTAAATGACCAGCTTAGCCAGATACAGCAGTGGCAAGTAGGGGTGAATGATCAACTTGGTCACCTCGAGCAGTGGCATGGTCAATACGAGCAGTGGCATGGTCAATACGAGCAGTGGCATCATGGACAAGAACAATGGAATAAGCGATTTGCAAACTCTCAAGCCCAACAGTCGGAGTATATGCGACAGATGATGGAGAACATGCATTTGCAAGGTCAACCACCTAACAACAACAACAACGATGAAGCTCCTTAGTTTTTCGCAATTGATTTTCATTATCGTTGTAATGTTTATCTTTTTTATTTGATTGAACAACTATGTTACTTGTTTGGTTTTTATTTTTAATGAATTGTTTGTTTTGCTTCTATTTTTTATTAAATGTTATTTAAATCACTTACCTAGCTTTCAATTTTTATTTTGTTCTTTACAACTTACAAGTAATTTATGTTTATGCATATAAACTTCTAATATTGAATAGTTCGAAAATACAATAAACTATATAATTCATCTAACCATAAACACTTCAAGCTTGAAAGAATCTAAAGAATCACCTAATAATTTAAAATTTTAATACAATTATATGTCTAATAGGTATATATTATTTAATAGTAATATATTATTCAAACGTATCAAAATCAAATTACAATTATTATTTTAAAATGTAATTGATGATTATAAAATTTCGATTAAAATGATAACATATTTAAATTAAAATACATGAAATAGAATAATTAACTCGTGTATATGGTACATATCTAATTTATTGAAATTAGATTCAATTAACACTTACAAATTAATTTTAAATAACATTATAAAATATTCTGATAAACGGTTCTTAAATGGTTAAATGGTTTGGCTGTTGGTTTGAACTGGTAAACAGTTCTTAAATGGTTCGTCTGGTGGTTTGAACTGGCGGTTTAACTGTGAAACTGACCCATTAGAACTGCAACCTGGCAGGACCGCCAGACCGTCAAGACCGGATAAGAGCAACCCGCCAGGATCGCAACCGGGCAGGACTGCAACCCGTGGTTCTGATTTAAACGGTGCGGGTTGGTGCTGGTTCAACCCGTTTGACACCTCTAGTAAATATTATCAAACAAACAAGAGAAAATAAGCATATCAGTTTCGTATAATAAAGATAGACCCAGTTTCTTATAGTAAAGATAGATTACCAGTACCGCATACAGAGTTTCTTAGGAAATATTACTGAAATTAGATTGCCACGCATAGAGAGCTATGGCTTTGCCTTAATTAGTTATAAACCACTTTAGGCCTGATCTCGATACCTAGAATGATGAGGCCACCCTTTCCATTATAGTTTTTGGTGTCCATCACACTCATTTCTAGCTCCTCCTCTATGTCTATGTCTCCCTTGTTGTAAAACTCTCCAAGCTCTACCTCGAGCCACCCAGCTCCTCTCTCTTTAAAGTCCATATTCTTTTCTCTACGAGGATAAGAGACCATAGGCCGATGTCTATTCTTATCGTAGCGATCTAGAAAACCCATTATCTTATTGCTTTTACCTCCCACAGGTCCAAACGAAACCTCTATTGCTTGATTTTCAAAACCATAAGTGTGCAAAGTTGTTTTGTACACAAAGTAAGCTCCATAAAGAGTTTTTTTTCTGACAGCATTTGAGTATTAATGGTGCCGTGAATTTCGAGCCAAAACACTTCAAAAGTTCAACAACTCTTGAAAACCTATTCATATATATATATATATATATCAAACACTTGAAGAGATAATTAAAAATGACGATTTATAACTTGTTAGAATTGATGTGAGCGCGTGTGACCGACCTCACGGACTAGCGAGATATTGTCCGCTTTGCGCTCGTAGGCGCGCACGGGTTTGCTCTTGGGTGTACTCCCAAAAGGCCTCTTGCTAGTTGAGGTGGGTCCACACTTATATACACTCTTTTATGGTCCTTGTTAGCAATGTGGGATTGGGAGTCCTCTATGGGATGAAGTTTATTCTTCACATAACTGGAAGAAAAAAGAAACACATACCTACGGTCCGGAACAGAGATCCATCGCCAGTATAAACAAGAGTCGATCCATACTATTATCAAGTCATTGGGAGCTATCATGTAACACTCTTTCCCACTCTTTTTTTCAAGTGAAAAACACTACTCATCCAAAAAAATTAAATCTTAAATAGTTGATAAAGAAACCAACTATAAGAAACATTATATAAACATTAACAAAACCAAACCACCGAAATATGTCGGCAAAGACGGTCATAGAAATTATCATTACCTTCTTTCCATCTTCAATTAAGATGGGATGGTCAGACAAAGTGAGATAAAGTTGTTTCACCGATGTGTAGACATTAGAACTTGATTCAACAGTACTTGGCAAAATGAGTGGTAGAAAACTCTTCCAAACTTCGTCGGAATCCGCGATCAGTTGGATATGTTTTGAGACTGAGGCCATAGTACATGCCTCGGCGGGAGTGGTAGAGGAGATAATCTTGAGGAGACAGTTTCGAGGTTAGGTCTCAAAAATCCATCAGAGCGGTAATATATGTTGTGTGACCTATTGATAGAGAAAAAAGTGTAAGAGGATATTTAGAGGATGCATAAGTGAGTCGCTTGAATTTGGTAGTATTACGTGTTATCAGTATTTGAGAAACTTTGCAGAGTGCAACACGTGATTTTCAAGGACAATAGTGAGTCGGCACCAAGTTTCATATTAAATTACTGACCTTCTTCTCATCAGCTCTAATATATTCTCACTTTAGAAAAATAGGATAAAAGATTTATATTGTTCTATTTAAAATACATAATATTATTAATCTTAATGACAACAGAATATAAAAACACAATCCATCTTAAAATCCCAATTTTACTTAAAAAATGTTGTTATATACAAATACAAATTTATTGAACCCACATTAACAAAATAGTAAAACAAATATGCATTTACAAAGTATTAAAAAAATAGACGGATGTGGAAAATGTTGTTAAAAAAACTAAAATTTGTCTCAAAATAAGATAAAACATTATTTTAATGTTTTGTTTTGTTTTATTTTTTTAAAAAATTAATTTTTGAAACAGAAGCACCACACGTTAGACGAAACGATATATGTATCGTTTAATCGGTGGTACATGCGGTGAATACTGTATGTTTGAACATTTTTAATCATCGATTTACAATTTTTTGTAGGACTGGTTCGCGCTCTTTGAATCACTAATTCAAATACCTTGTACTAACTCTTCATGTTTTTTTTACCACCGGTTCACAAGTAATGCATTTTTGTGATTGTCAGTCTATGTTTCGTTTACTTATTTTTTATTTTTATGTACTTTCAAATCGCATGATGAGAATGATATTGATGAGAATGATACTGATGAATATGCATGAGATTTCACAACAGATTGTAGTAATGTCTTTTTCAAAACAGATTATTATACGCGAAAATTATTGGTTGAGCGGTTAAGAAAATCACGCGACCAAACAAATTGGTTATCAACATAAAATGTCGTGATGCTTTGTATAGTATAAAAATCCTAAAATATGTTTTGAATTCGAAAATTTAAGAAAATGTCGACCGAATAAAAAATTTGTGGTTGCTTTTTCGAGCTTAAAGGGAGTATGCTAATTCCAGACCAATGATTATTAAACGTTACCTACGGGATTCACAATCATCCAAATGTTAAACACATAGACAGTCATTAGTGGGACATTTGACTAAAGAAGAGTTAGATTTGTAGAATGTTCTACCTATCATACCCTTGAAAAATGTTGAACGAAGTAAAGAAGTTGAACAAAGGAAATTTTTCATCCACACAGACTGTTTACAATGCTTAGACAAAAAAATTGGATGTTTGAGAAAGTCAGTTGGTCATAGTTGCAATAATTGTTAGGAAAACTCAAACGGTATCATTATTTTGAATGAGGTGGTTCTTCTGTCACCGGAACAAGAGAGGTATGCAGTTCAGTTACTAAAGGATATGCTGCTTGAGTCGTAACATGGACAATTTTCGAACTAGTCTGTGTCATCTTCTTCTCACTACTATGTTTGTCCCCCTAGTTTATTTTTTAAGGGCTCTATTTTTCTCATTTTTTAAGGTTGGGGGCTCTTCAGGTTCTTCTTGGAATGCCAAGGAATCATCTAGAATAATGTTTTATGCATTGTACCATCCAATTATTATTGGTACCCATTAATTTTATCTTATATGTCCTATAAAGAGAGGCCCATATACCAACAAATTCCCCCTCCGACCTATGTAGAGGGTAATATCTATCTTCGTTTTGATCTGTAGACTTCGAGCTTGTTGAGAGACAATGTTTTTCTCATCATGTTTGAACCATTTTCATCCAATTAATTTGATCTAAGTGTAGTATCTTATGTTCAAGTATATCCCTAATCCCATGATATCAAACATCGATATGCTTCAACTTTGAAATAAAATGTTGAGTTCTTACTTTGGTGGATAACCATCTCGCTATCGTAATACACTACATAGTTTTCATTCTTTACGAAAAGTTCTCTCGATAACCTCCTCAACCATAATGTTTCCTTGCAAACTTCTGTTGTTGCGATAAACTCTGACTAGGTAGTTGACAATGTGTCATATTTTTGTAACTTCGATTGCCAGAATACAGCTCCACCACCAAATGTTATCATATAACCCGAAGTAGGCTTTCTGGAATCAACATCTCTAACTATATCAACGTCTGTATAAGCATTTAATTCCGGGTTTCCTCCAAAAAACATAAGCACATCTTTGAAGTACCCTTAAATATCATAGAATCCACTTCACAATATTATCCTAATGTTTTTTTCAAGGATTAGAAAGAAATCGAGTAACGACACTAACTATATGGGCAATGTCTACTCTGGTACAGACCATGGATTACATCAAGCTTCCGACCACGAATGCATTTGGAACTTCATTCATTCTATTATTCTTCTTCTCACTCTTTGAAATTAAGTAGTGCTTAACTTAAAATGACTTGCAAGGGGAGAAGATACAGTTTAACTTTTCTCATGATAAATTTCTCAAGAACTTTCGCAGCACATTCTTCTTGAGACAACCATAGCTTCCTACTATTACTATCTCTAATGATATTCGCTTCAAGAATATGCTTAGCCTCTCCCAAATATTACATGGAAAAATATTTATTTAGTTCCCCCTTAAGTTTGTCAATCTTCTCAAAGTCACGCCTAACAATCAACATATCATCCATATAAAGAAAAAGGATGATGAAGTCTCCATTATAATATCTTTTGATAAACACGCATTGATCAACTGGGTCATTTTAAAGTTTTTTTCAAGCATTAAAAAATTAAACTTTTTATATCATTGTGGTGGAGCTTTTTCAGCCCATAGACTTCTTTTTAGCTTGCATATAATAGTTTATTCTCCTTTTATTTCGAAGCCTTCACGTTGTTCCATATATATTTATTTTTGTGAGTCTCTGTGTATGAAGGTTATCTTTACATCTAGTTGTTCGATTTCAAGATTCAAGTTTGCCACCAAACCAAGTATGGTTCTAATAGATCTCATCAAAGTCAACTCCTTTCTTTTGGTAAAATCCTTTCACAACCAAACGAGCTTTGTACCTAGGTTGTGAGCTGAAATCGTGAACTTTAATATTGTACAACCATTTATTCTTGAGCGTCTTCTTTCCTGTGGGAAGTTTCACCAAGTCATAGGTGAAAATACACTTCAAGGATTCTATTTCTTCATCCATAGCCTATACTCATTCTTCTTTTTTATCAAGAGACGTATATTCTTCATACCTTTCGGGTTCCCTGCTATCTGTAAGCATAACATACTCATTTGGATTGTATCTTGTTCAGGGCCTTTATCAGATCTTCTTAGGACAACTGGTTTCTCGCAAGGTTCCTCCTGATTTTGTTGTTTCTCCTCACCTAACTAATTTTAATGTTTTTGTGGTTACTTCATACGTGCAGCTTCATATCCATTCCCTCCATTGTTTTGTGTCATAGAGGAGGAAATAGATTCCAAATTGACTCGAATTTCAGGATTTACTCTTGGTGGAGGTTCCTCTTTCTCCATGTCACTAAGATTCTCATCTTTAGAGAAAACAACATATTTGCTTCTTATTATCCTTCTTGAAATTGGATCCCATAATGTGTAACCAAATTCTCCATATGAGTATCCTATAAAAATGCATTCATTCGTCTTAGCATCTAGTTTATTTCTTTAATCTTTGGGAATATGAACAAATTCCTCGCATCCAAAAACTCGCAAGTGCCCATAAGAGACTTCTTTACAACTCCATGCTCTTTGGGGAATTTCATAACCCAAAGGAATCGATGGAAAGAGGTTGATAATATTGATTTCAATCTGCATAGCTTCACTTCATAAGGATTTCGATAACTTCGTATTAGAGAGCATGCTCCACGTACGTTCTCAAATTTTCCTTTTCATTCTTTTAGTCACATTATTTTTTGTTCGGGATATTTGGGAATTTTCTTCTCCAACTAGATCCAATAGGACATGCGGTAGTTCTCAAAAGGACCTCGGTACTCTCCTCCATTATCTAACCAAGTGAATTTCAACATTCTACTAGTCTCTCGTTCCACCTTCTTATGAAAGTTTTTGAAAACTTACAAGACCTGATCTTTATTCATTAAGGTATATGCAACTACTATTATGGAATGATTATCGATGAATTTTATGTGTAAATTATTTGGCCCCAAGTGAATTTTTATCCATATAACAAACATCCATATGTACTAAATCCAAAACATGTAACCTTTTATGTGTAAAAATTTTTTGGAAAGAAATTTTGTGTTGTTTACCAGGTAAACAATGATAACATGGTTTAAAGGATATACATTTCACTTTTGGTATGAGCTCTTTCTTCGCCAGCGTTTGCATATCTTTCTATCCCATGTGCCCAAGTCTTTTGTGCCAAAATGCAGTAACATCTTCTTCAGATATATAGTTTATCTCACTCTTTTTAACGCTTCTTGCATTGAGTAGAGGGAATTCTTCTTCAATCCTGTAGCCACCACAAGAGAAATTTTACTAAGCTTTCATTTCTCATCACCGAAATAATTTGAATACCCTTCATCATCAAGCTTTCTAGTAGATGTCAAATTGAGTCAAATACTAGGAATATATCTCACATTTTTTAGAAATAATTTGTTCCCTTCCTTTGTTTTTAAGCAAATGCGATCCTTTTTAATAGTTTTTGCAATACCTTGGTCTCGGATTCGAACATTACCAAAATCACCAATTGAGTAGGTAGTGAAGAATTCACCATGAGAGATAACATAATAGAATGATCCTGAATCAATCACCTAATCACTATAATCACTTACTAAATTAATACAAATATTATCATAAACAAGACTTACCTCGTTGTCATAGCATGATATAACAACTGATGTTTTTTTATTATTTTTACATTTTATATCTTTGAACTCTTTAGCTTGATCCGTCTTAAGAAATCTGTGCATGTTCCTTTTATGAATAACTTTTTTACAGTAGAAGCACACAATACCCGTGGGCCATGATTGTGATCTCCCTCTCGATCTATTATTCCTCTTGTCCTTAGAGCCTTTTGTTTGACTATTTCCCCCTTTCAAAATTTTAAAAAACAAGAGCTTTTAGTCCATGAGACTTATTATGAGTTCATGTATGTTTTCTTTTTTTCCTGTTCATTTAGGATACTATCATTTACCATATTCATGGTACGCTACCATTTCGAGCAAAATTTCTTAGGGAAATAACTAGAGTTTCTCAACTATCGGTAAAGAACTAAAAAATAATAATGCTTGTAATTCATCATCAAGATTAATTTTCATACTAATGAGTTGAATTTCAAACCTTGAAAATCACTTAGATGCTTTGTGATGCTCCTTCCATCCTTGAATTTGAGATTCAAATGTCTTCTAATCAAAGAAGCTTCATTTTATGATTTTTTACGCTCGTACATAGAATCAACGTTTTCCAAAGCACATCCGCTTTTGTCTCTTTAGAAACATGATGAAAAACACATTGATCTAACGGCTGATAATGGCCATTCTCTTCTGATGTATCACCTCCCACTGCTTATCTAGTTTTATCATCGGGTTTTGCTTCATCACCTTAAATGGGTTCATAGAGATCTTTGGAATAAAGAATGCCCTTCATTTTTGTCTTCTAAATTGAATAATTTGAAGAAGTCAACTTTAGCATACCTCTAACAAATATATCATTCATTAAGATGAATGCTCAAAATAGATTCTAGCTCTTATACCAATTTGTTGTTCTGAAAAGCACTAAAATATATAACTAAATAAGAGCAAGAGAAAAAGAAGACTTACGTGGAAAACCATTCAATGTGAAGGAAAAAATCACAAGCGGCCTCGAGCAAAACTTTCACTATATGAATAATAGGATTACAAGATTAAATAACTTTTTACACTCACAAATGTAAGGATCTATCTTTTTTTTATTCTATATATCTCTATATTTAGCTCACTCAATATAGGTGTTTCTCAAGTTTATTTGATGATAAACTCCACAAATCATCTACCTTTTATAGAACTAAAATGAAGTATTTATACACATTAATTAATTGGAAGTTAAAGAGACTCCTCCAAAATTTAATGTACTTTCTTTTCTAGTTTCTTCTTGGAATGCCAAAAACTCTTCTAGAATAATCTTTCAATTTATTACACTATCCAATTGGGATACCTATTAATTTTATTATATATGCCCTACATAGGTAGGCTGATATATCAACAATTTATAGTCGGTCTTGAAGTGTTTCAAAGCTTTGTGGCTAAAAACCTCCGATAACGCTTCTGAACCCCTAGTTGGAATTATTTTTCATGTCCGAGAAGGTGAGAGTTAACATCTTAAACACCCGTATTTTTGGGGTGGTTTTTTTATTTCTAAGTATTTTATATTCTTATTTTTTGAGGTTAGATTTTATTCTAATCACTTTCGTAACTACTTGACTTGGAATGTTAGCAACAAGGATGGATATTTTTTCTCAATGGTTGTGAGCCTTTATTTCGTAATTTTGTAGTTACACTCCAATAGTAGACCATCTCACTGTGATTTTTTTAATGTTTATCACTTTCTGGAGTGTTCACGAGTTAAAAGGACCAATAAAACAAAAATATGTCACGATGGATGGGACATGGGTCATCTGGAACCCTATTATCTTTTCTACTCAAAAGTATTTATGCTTATAATGATAGTCATGAACATCATCCTCTATATATTAAATTGGAGACTCTCTTTGCTTCATGTCGTGACCATCTTTAGGTTTTTCTTTTAGGACTTCAACGTTATCAATAAACCCGAATAACGTACTAGCTCTTTCAATCGGTGTGAGATTGACAAATTCAATCATCATTGTTATCAATGTGAGTTAAATGATCTTTACTCATTTGGTTTCCATTTCATTTGGCTCAAAAAAAATCCCTTAAGCCACACAATATCGAGGGATGATTGATTCTTAGCTAAGGGTGCATAAAACTATAATATTCATTGCCCATTTTGGACCTCCCCAATATTCATATGATTATACTATTACTCTCAATTTGGGTACTTCAAGGCCGCGTATTAAAAAACCTTTCAAATTTTTTAACATGGTGGATTCTCACTCTCGGCTTTAATGTTCCTCATTAAACCTTAATCGCAAGGAATATATAAATATTAGCTCTGGGATATTTAATCCCCAAAATCACTTCCTCTCAACCTAATATCATTTAGCTAATGCCTCGTTCAATCATTTGTTGATCTTAGCTGAGATTGTTACCTCTTCTACCTACATCTCCCTCAAGCATATCTGGAATATTTCTATAATAAAAGTCTAGAGATACTTTTCTCAATCTTTGAGACCATAAGACTAAATTTATTCATGATAGTATAAAAAATCATATCTTGAGAAATAAAATATTCTCCATCTCTAATAGTAACTGGGACCTTGCCACTTCATCAAACTGCATGGCGAGCATCTTAGTTAACTATTTTTAAAACCTTCTTGGCTCTTGGTATCTCTTGGGTTAATCTTGTCTTGCTAGAACATCTTTGCTTATTTCTATAAAAATCAATTCTCAAGATCGTTCTTCGATGATTCGTCATGTTACTTTCTTAGAAATTAAAAGTGCTCATTTTAGTATTGATAACGATAAATCCCCAAGGCCTGATGACTTCAATGCTCGTTTCTTCAAGAACTCCTACAATATCGTCGTAAGATATTTGCGATGAGATCTTGTTGTTCTTTAGTTCTGGTCATCTTGAGCAGCCGTGGAACGTCACCTTCATTTCCCTAATCTTGAAGAAAGAATCCTCTTTTACCATCGTGGATTTTAGTCCAATTGCATGTTGCAATGTGGTTCACAAAATTATTTTCAAGATCCTGGTTGGCAATATCAAATAACCATTTATTTGTCTGATTTCAATTCTCAACCTGCTCTCTTCGCTAACCGTAATATCATGGATAACATCCTCCTCTCTCAAGGTATTTTATGAGGTTATAATACTAATTGTAAAGGTTCGTGCATCACTCTGAAAATTGATGTAATGAATGCCTTTGAGAACGTTCGGTGACATCTTACCGTAGATATCTTGGTGGCCGTGAATTTTCTAGAACAGGTGATTAACTGGATCATTCAATGAATTATAAATCCTCCATACACTATTAATACTAATGGTGACCCTCGCGAGAGTTTTTACGCCATCATAGAAAAGTGACTAAATAAAATCATACATTGTATAATACAAAAAAAAAATTGTCTATTTATAAAAACCATAGTCTAAAATGGAAACAAAGACATCAAGTAAACATTACCAACATAAGTCATAATATAAGAGCAATGATTCAAGGAAAAAGAATAGAGCATCACTCTATCACATACATAACCTTTGATAATGTCCATCCTTCTAATTAGGTAGTTGATTTAATGAATATTTTTCCCAGACAATGAGCTCTAATGTGTTCATACAAGTATGAAATTATCTCTAAATAAAACAATATGTTATAAATATATGATTATTAAAATAATTTTAAATATTGTTAATCATATAATAAGTATAAGTTTATTTACTTAAATCTTTCTCTTTCAAATCACTTAAAATAGCACATGTAGTGTTTTGAGTCGCACACTAGGGTCCACTAACCTCTTTACCAACAAATTAATAATATTTCAGCCTCGTAGTGTTGTAGGATTGGTGAGCTATTAAAGTTAGAAATTGGTAGTATATCCAATAATTTAGCATGATCACAAACCGTACAGGTTCTACTTCTAATATTTGGGAGCATTCCCCAAAGCAAGGTAAACAAATCCAATGAACTCACTCCCAAATTATATCCCTCTGCCATTTTTCCTTGTTGTCCAACAGTAAAGAAAGTCATCCTTCACATTTTTCTAAATGGTATCCGTGAATAACGTGCATCCAGAAAAAATGCACAAGGTATGCTTGTGATACCTGGTGGAGACTCTTTATATCGATTAACTTATGATACAAATACCTCATAAATTTATCCCTAAGGGATGTAAAAACTAAATCTGACTCTTCGTGTATAGTCCAATTGTGCATGGAAATCATGAACTATGAGTTCCGAAAAGCGGACATAATCGTTATAAATCTCTTCTGTCGTGACCTTCTTGTCCACATCTAATGTTCTACCAACCACCTAGAAGCATCTCTAAACAAAGATATCTTCTAGTGTGAGAGTCATCTCCCCAAAGCCAAATTGCATATGTTGGTTATTGGTGTCAACGTTTAACAAAAACCTCATTCAACACTGGACTAGTTTAATATCTAGCCATATAACCAATCAGAGGACCAAATGGAGTACCGACCATAAACCTCTTTACTATAAGATGGGTTTTCAGGTCTCACATACGCAATACCAAGTAATGAGCCTAGATGGCGAGAGAAATATGAGGCTATAAAAGAAAACAATGGATAAGAACAACTTTATTTATTAAGATATATATAAAAATAAATAAATTAATATAATAATTATAAACTTAGCCTTATGCAAGTATGACACAAAGTTTATCACTATCAGGCTTATGTTGATCGTGGTGTAGTAGACTTCACCGTGATAACCCCAAAACATGCTCACGACAAAATAAGAAACAAAACCTATTGGAAATGTGCAACATGACTTCATCACAATTGGAAAAGTGTTGATCACGGTAAAACGAACATCGTGATGATTACAAAAGTGTTGATCACGGTAAAATAAACTTCGTCGTGGCAAACATTCAGATTGTCAATATCAACTTAGAATTTTTGATTACCAACATTAGGTAACTATTCCAACTGAAACGTTTCTGTGACCGGAACATCGCTGATCGCGACAAAGTCTGACAGTTGTGTTCTTGTAAATAATTGAATTTTTTAAAAATTATTTCGAAAACAGTTGTAGCTTTATCTAAATATTTATAAATGATTACAACTATTTGGAATGTTTTTATCATTCAATATTTAAAAAACAAATCACAACTCCATATTAAATTTTCGAAACTATCTATTACATATGTCTCTCTTATTTTAATCAAACTGTATCAAATATGATCTAATATTTTCTTTGTATTTGAGTTAAAAAAAGTTGTTATATTATAAAAATATTCCTATAAACATCAAACAATAAATTAATGAGAAAAAAAACGTAAACATACTTATATTAAACTCCACGGTAGTTTTTTGAAAATTTCAAATAGAGTTTATTGTTATAAACTATCGTTTCCCATTTTATTTTCTAACTTCTGACAAAAAATTAAAAATTATAAAATATAGATGTAAATTAAAAAAAAAATATAAAACATATTTTTATTGAACACACACGACTGTATATAAAAAAATATATTAGAAAATAGGCTATGGATAAATCTCATCCTATATAATGTTAACCAGTCCTAAAAATAGAAGATTTTTGTATTTTTACTGTTTTATTTTTACATCCTGTTTGTTCCCCTACCGGGTGAGACCTCCTCAACCGTCGGGTGACTTGTATTCATCCGACCGGAAACTTTTCCGGTTGAACAGTTCTCATTTGACGGGATAAAAAAATATTTTTGCTATGTTTTTTAATTGAAAACTTTTTAGATGATTATCTTCTTTAAATCAAATTTAACCAACTCCTTAAAATATAAATTTATTTATTGTAAATATACTATTCTATAGGAGGCTTACAAGGATAAGTACTGTCACTTCTAGAGAGAGTTATGGTATTCGATTCTTTATCAAAAACACCTCATTTCAGAGGTTAGAGAATCACATGTTACATATGATGTGACATCACTATGGTTAGAGAACGTAAAACCGTGAATTCAAATTGATTTTGATTTTGATTTTGGAAATTTAAAATTGGCAATTGGAAATTGAGTTTAGTTTGGTTTTTGGATATTAGTTTGGTATTTGGATTTGAGATTGGATTTGTTTGGGTATTTGGCATTGAGATTTCGTCTGGATTTCGTTTTGGTGTTTAGATGTCGTTCTTCGTTTATAGATTTCGTTTATCTTCGTTTGAAGTTGTTTGGATTCGTTTTGACTCCGTTTGGACTTGTTTGGCTTTATTTTGGATTCGTTTGGATTTGTTTGGCTTTATTCTGGCTTCGTTTGGCTTGGTTCAGCTTCGTTTGGATTCGTTTGGCTTCGTTTGGACTTGTTTGGTTTTGTTTTGGCTATGTTTGGCTTTGCCTGACTTTGTTTAGATTTGTTTGGTGTTTGGATTTCGTTTGGATTAGTTTTGAGTTTTGGAGATTGGAGATTGGAGCTTGACGATTGGAGTTTGAAGATTGGAGTTTGATTTTTTGCTTTTTTGACGTTTCGATTTTGGTTATGATGTTTTGTTTTGATTCATTGATGTTTCAATTTTGTTTCTTTTATTTTGTGTAACAAACTCTCAATGCAAGAATAAGCATTGCGAGTTTGAGAGAGGGTGTTAGAGATATAAGGCCTAAGCCCATTAGCCCATATAGTTTATCTATAAATAATAGATTTAGACTCTATGTAATATATACTTTCTAAATAATAAAAAACCCTAGCCGTTCTCTTTTCTTCTTTTGTTCTCTAACACCCCTACCGGGTGAGACCTCCTCAACCGTCGGGTAACTTGTATTCATCCGACCGAAACTTTTCCGGTTGAACAGTTCTCATTTGACGGGATAAAAAAATATTTTTGCTATGTTTTTTAATTGAAAACTTTTTAGATGATTATCTTCTTTAAATCAAATTTAACCAACTCCTTAAAATATAAATTTATTTATTGTAAATATACTATTCTATAGGAAGCTTACAAAGATAAGTACTGTCACTTCTAGCGAGAGTTATGGTATTCGATTCTTTAACAAAAACACCTCCTTTGAGAAGTTAGAGAATCACATGTTACATATGACGTGGCATCACTATGGTTAGAGAACGTAGTAGCGTGTTTCTTCATATGTAGGGTTGGCAAATGAGTTTGGAACTGCGAGAAAAAATTGGGACCTGTCAGTATCCCGGTAGGTAACTTTAAATCCGGGCCGTTATATCTGCAACCCGTCAGACCTGTTTACTTGTTAGACCTGAATAAGTAGTAACCCGGTAGACCTGCAACCCGGCAGACCAGTTTAAATATTATAAGTGTTGTAATTATTTTATAAACCAAAATCATATCTGAAGTTATATTTTAAAAAAAAATTATAATGTATATGATTATAAATTTATTATTACATTTTGGTTAGTATTAATTTGTTTTGGTTATTAATATTTTAAGGGTTGTAATATCATATTTGAATTATAATTCCGAACAAACGTGCTAAATATGATGAAATATTTTGAGTGTTAGCCGAAATATTTTTCGAAAACTTAAAGACTAACTATAAAACCTATATTACACAAGTGCAACATAACCATTCATAGATTATCAAAATGAGTTCCGCAAACATAACATACGAGTTTTTCGACTGATGTAAATACTACTAAAATGAGATTGGCATACATAGAAAACTGTATCCTTGGCTTATTTAGTTATTAACTGTTTTAGGCCTGATTTCGATACCTTGACTGATTATGCCACCCGTTCCATCAACGTTTTTGGTCACCGTTATAATTACTTCTAGTTCCTCATCTAAGTCTCCTTCATTGTAGAAGTCTCCTACCTCTATCTCGAGCCACCCATCTCCTCTTTCTTTTAAGTCCGGAATTGTTTCTCTTGGAGGATAAAAGATAGCAAGTCGATGAAATATTCCACGCCTTGAAATATCAGGTCGCGGTCCACACCTAGAAGTATCATGTCGCGGTCCATGCCTTGGAATATCACGTCGAGTCATACGCCTTGAAACATCACGTCGAGTTCCATTCGTATCGTAGCGATATAGAAAAATCGTTCTCTTATTGCTTTTAAGTACTAATAAGCTTTAAGTACTAATAAGCTTTAGATGTTGGTTAAAATATACATAGGAAATGTTTAGATGTTGTTTGCTAGCAACATCATTATAATTGATTTAGCAAACGTAATTATAAGTTGTCTATCAACGTTAATATGTTGTATTATCATTGTAAAAATAATGTAAATATGATGTATCTCGCAATGGCAGCTGTCTAAGTATTTCGTATGCTCGTTTGATTCAGGTTGAAAAATTGAAGAAAGACTTGAACGAACTGAAACAGAAGCTGGAGGTGGAAGATGAAAGAGTGGATGGTGAGGATGATGATCTGCTGAACACCTTATCAATGCCATTTTACCGTATTGATGAGGACGATGTTGAAACTGTGGATGCAAACATTACTGAGAATGTGGTTAAGGAAACACTGGTTTACAAATCTCGGAGGCATGGATTTGTTCCCAAGAGGAACCAACAAGTTTCTGATACCGAAAAAGCAATAGAAGAAGAGGATGTTTAGGGGTAGTCAACAGCAGAAGAACATAAGGATCTTGAGACAACTGAGGAAAAAGAAAGTGAAGTATCAGAGGAGGAGAAGTTAGAAGTTGATGGAGGGCAATCCGAAACACCTGTTGAACCAATGCAAGAAAGTACTACACCGGAAGCTATTGTTGTTGATGTCACTGGGAAGCAGAAAAGGACTACAATAATTGGTTGTGACGCTGGTAATGAGAAAGGGGAGGTGGCAGAAAAATTATCACCCCTAACTCATGCTGCCGGTGCGCAAAATGAAGTTTTCGTAGCTGAACAGGGACACGGAGTTGGAAACAAAAAGGTTGAACGACAGGAGCTGATGGTGGACAGAATTGATTTGTTGGACAAAGGTTCCAACGAAGGAACGAAAACACTGAAATAATAGTTGGAGGACTCTGAAAAAACCGTAGAGGAAGGACAAAATGCGGAGACAGGTCAAGACAAAGAAGAAGCTGACACAGTAGCAACTACTGTGTTGGAGAACGCAGCCACAGAACTACAGGGGCCAGAACCTGTCTCTGAGAATGTGGTGGAGAATGTGGCTGAAGATATAAGTGGATCTTAAAATCGTTAAGATTCATATTTTTTTAGTAATTATGTTTTGGCTGGTTTTGAAATGTTCAAACTCTAGATTGGATAACATTTAAGATTGGTTGTTTTTTGTATCAAAAAGTTGGTTTGACAGTATCTGTGTAGTGTAAGACATGATTTCAATGATTGTCTCAATGAGTATTAGTTGATGCATGTTTGACAAATCGCAAACACAATATGTATATAGTCTGATAGATACAAAATATGTAGAATACCGTTTTCATTGCAAACAAGCCGCAATGTATAATAGGCGTAAATAGCATCGTTCTATTGGAAACCCATCTAGCAATGATAGTTGTGCTTATATCGCAATGTATGTTGATAATATTGTCATGTTATGTTATTAGGAAATGGAAACAGCGGCGCCTGAAGACACACGACATTCTAATGTAAAGATCTTGGCATACACTGGGATTGAAAAAGCAGTAAAGTGCGAACAACTATCGCAAGCTGTCTCTCCATTAAAGGTGATTCCAATTATCAACGGAGAAGAGCGATCCGCAGAGAAGATTGAAAAAGTGTCACAGGTCGAGCAATCTCTGTACGCAACACCACAACAACATAAAGCAACATCTAACGATCTGATTGTCCGATCGGTTACACCGTTGGCTGACGATAGCTTTGTAGACTACACTCAATCATTTTATGCAGAAGTTGACAAGGCTGTTGAAAATTCAAACGAGAAGAGACGTACACTGGACTCCATCGAGGAAAAATAAACAGACGTTGGCGTAAGTAGATATATTGTATTATCAATAAACCTTTAAAAAGTAATGTTAACAGTTTACTCTGATGCTTTATATTAGGTGCCCGTTGATGAAATGCCTAAATGGAACTTACTTACTCCAACGCAGGTTAAACAACAACAGACTGTGGTCGTAGATTGGTCGTTCCCGACAGAGACAACAAAACTGATCAATGTCAGTGAGTACGAGAAAGTGATGAAACTTGCCAAGGAAGAAAAACAAGAAGATCCAGAAGTATGGTACTTGCCAATAACGGAGTTCTCCTATAGGCTTTCCATTAGTGTGACCGAGATAATGAAACTGCCTAACGAAACTCAAGTTGACTTCAAGGTAATAAGGTTTCAGGTTGTATCTATCATAGTAAATTTGTAAGTCTAGCAATGTGTCTATGTACGTCTAGCAATATTAATATGCAGCATCTAGCAATGTGTCTCATTGAAGTTATAGTCTTAGTTGTCAACCTATAAACCGTTGGTTATTCTTTTGAGTAATTTTCATTCAACTGATTTGAGCTTGTAATTGTGTTTTGATAGATAATAGATGCTTGGATATATAAGCTGTTAAAGGATTCAGATTGGAAAGTCCCTCTGAAAGGGTTTGATGATGAGTATTCATATATGATCAGCGCCATTCAAATAACTAGAATTGCAACTGTAAGTTCCCCGGGAATTATGTGTCTTATATTGGAAACATCTACTTCCTATAGTAATGACGCAAATTTGTAGGGAACACTGGCTATCAAGGGAGATTTGTCTGTCATTGTGGACAAGGTTTTTGAACAATGAAACCAGACACATATGTTGCACTTGTTCCTCTTTGTACCGTTAACACGTCTGGCGTGAACCACTGGACGCTCCTGGTTATAGACATGGAGAATGGGGCTACCAGTAGCTACAACCCACTGTTGCCGTGGAGCAAACACATTGTCGATAAGACGAAAAACACAGCTGATGCTCTAGTATCAAATTTAATGCTAAGGATCTTGGTTGCCTATCTAGCAATGTCGTATACTATATCTATCAATGCATATAGAAGTACATAGCAATGTAACTATGGATTACTTGATTATGCAGCTGGCCTATTGCATGAAGAAAAAATACATACCTTATGTAAAAGGTGGATACAAAATAAAGACAATGAGAAATATCCCACAACATGAGAATGATAGCCTTGACTGCGGTGTTTTTGTTTGTAAGTACGCAAAAGACATCATTACGAGAGGGTATGTTCAGCGAGAATATGGAAAGGAAATGTCGGCCGAAACAAGAGCTGAAATATTTAAGCATTTCATGAATGATCAAAACACAAACAAACATTGGTAGTATGTAATTCATTTTTTTGGTACCCACTTCTATGATTCGGATAGATTAGGATGGGTGAATTATACAATTAATATGAACTTATTAGAAAACTCTCGTATCAACAACAATTTTCACATCACTGTTACATCCTTCAATGGTGAATCTAGTAATTTCTATATGTTGTATCTATTAGAGTAATTTTCAAGTAAATCGCAATGTCTTTATTATTACCTATCAGACGTGAATTAAAATATCTATCAATGTTATATAATGTATCTATCAGACCACTTTTTAACGGATCTAGCAACTACATAGTGCGACATCTAGCGTAGTCTATATAGTCTTATCTATCAGACTATTATTGACGGATCTACTAATATACGTTTGTCCTATCTATCATACTTAGACTAACTTATCTAGCAATGTCTATTTTTTCGAATCTATCAGAATCCTAAACAAGTGGTGTATGTAGCAATATACAAAATTCGTATCTATCAGACTTAAACTCAAGTAAATATAAAGGGAAATGTTTTTCTAAACTACCTTGGAAGATCCTGCCTTTGTTGCATGAATAAATTTCACATCACTAATCAATTCCTCAATGATGTATCAATTCTTCCTATCTAGCAGACATTTACTCAATTATCTATCATACTTATATCCAAATACATATCAATGTCTATCCGTCTTATCTATCGGAGTTATAATCAAGTGTCTATGATAGTCTGAATTACATATCTATCAGACTAATTATCTAGTATCTAAGAATGTCCACATGTCAAAACAGCTTTGTTACGAACCATATAGTCCACTTTTGGATTATGTGTCTATCAAAGTCGATACCATTTAGCAACATCAGTATTACGTATCTAGCACGGAAAGGTTTTATATTTTAAATATTATATATCTAGCATTGTCGATTAGGCGTAAATCGCATATAACATATTAGTGATGGACCAACTATATATTTGGATTGGAGGATATGTTTATTGGTAGATGAGTAAATTTAATTTTTCGAAATGACTGTTAACTACACCTATCACTCATTAGAAGTAAATGTATTAAACCTATTGGTTAGATTGAAAGTTGAAAAGACAAAGGTAGATGGACTTGAATGATTACATGCATTAAATAGATGTGTGCCATTAAATTTGTGAAAGTAATTATGGTTGCTAGATGGGACTTAGCCTTGAGCATTGTGTTTTGCTATAAATAGAGGTTGATAGTTGAACGTATTCATCTCACACTTCTCTGCAAAGCAAAAAACCAACCAGCAAACCACCAGCCACTCTAGCCTAAGTTGAAACCAAACCACCATCGGTAATGGCACCTTCCTCACCATTCTCACCAATGAACTCCAACAACGACGGATGGTTTACTGACTACTACGTAGACAACAAGGCTTACAAGAGAACTGCAACGTCTGAGTACTCGTCCGATAAGGAATACGACTGGTCCATTTGGTCTGAGGAACACGAAGACCCCTACGCTTCATGGGACTCATGGTCGCTTGACGACGGTTATGACTCTGACAGTCTCACACTTCCAAAAACGAAGAGACGTCATGACAGTTGGGAGTCGGAGAAAGGAGAGGATGATGATTCTGGGGAAGCAGGCGATGATAAGTCTGAGGACGAAGAAGACGAAGAAGTGGATGAAGAAGAAGAAGAAGAGGAGGAGGGATCTGAAGGAACAGATGAAGATGATTCTGATTAGGTTTAAACATGTTCATGCAGTTTCCTTTTATTATCTTTCTATGTTATTGTTTCTAATGTTTTGTTTATGCTTTGTTGAACTGTAACTTTTACGAGCCCTGTGCAGCAGTTTCATTTTTTGACAGGGTTGGTGTATTTGGAAGATGTGTAGCATTGACTGATTTTCTAGTAATGTTAAGGTTTTATTGCATTTTGTGTTCGCTATCTTAGAATTTTGTGTTAAGTTTTGAATGTAACAAGTTAACATTGATATGAAGCAGTTGACTGAAGCAGTTTTAATGGCAGTTATAATCCACAATCGCATGGTATGTAAACTAATCTATCAGATGTAAGTTAACCTTAAAAGCGCAGATGAAAATAGCTGTATCCATCAATGTTGGATATGGATGATTGGAACATCAACTATGAAATACCTACTCTTTTATATATACTTAATCTATCAAATGTAAGGTAACTTTATCTATCAACCACTACAAAACGAATCTATCAATATAGATGTCATATTTATGTCATCAATCTATCTGGCTATATTATCCGTGAATCCCAACACCTATTAAATAACGAGATGAATCAGGCATGGGAGATTTAAAGGACCTCTTGAACAAATGCAAGTAAGATATCAGATGGATGTAGACTAAAATAGAATACATAAATTGATGTATCTATCAGATGTATAATCCAGGATCTATCAATGTTACATAGCGTGTCTATCAGAGTATTACTGGCGAATCTAGAAATCTCTATCAGATTTATACTAAAGTATATATTAATGCATATGTCTCGTATCTATCAGAGTTTGAAGCATACATCTAGCAAGGTATTGGAAGTAGTTAACGACTATCTAGCGTTATAATCGCAGCGTATCTAGCAATGTAGAAATTAATATCGAGAAGAATAATCTTTTCAAACAGACATGGTACATATCAATGTTAAAAGTATCAAAAAATATAAGTCGAAAGATAAGGAGTGCTTATCTATGAGATGCAAAATGTTACTAAAAAATCGGTAAAAAAAGTTTAGAACGGAGCATCACATGACCTCCTATTAAGCCCCGATTTGAAACATCGACCACAACGGGACTGGCTGCTAGTAACCTCACCTCTTGACGGAATACGATTTTTCCTCGGCCGCCCATGTCGTCTTTTAACGTTTGGGGGCATCACCACTGGCTGTCCATCATAATTTGCAGTACTAGATTCACCGAAATCTGTTATAGCCGGTATGTTAAAAGAATAGATGGACCGGTAATTTGCAGCACTGAAAAATGGTCTACTAATGTCATCGGATCTTCGTTTAGAGATGCAATTGTAGCCAATGCATGATCGCATGGGAAAACTTCTTGCTGCCAAGAGCCGCATGTGCATTTGAAATCAAGTATGTTGACCACCATGATTGGGTCTGATAAAACCTCAAAATAAGCGGCAGAAGACTTGCAAACTAACCACGTCCGACTGCATTGTACATTCTCTTTGAACATCTTGTCAAACTCGGGGAATAAATGTGTGTTCCAACTTAGGCCCTCTCCTAAACGTCGAGACATTTGAGTCATCAGAAGAGCTCTAATCCGGTCGACCAATTCTATTATAGGCAGATGGCACAACTTTTTAATCTGGGAATTGAACGATTCAACAGCGGTTGATGCCATCGCCCCATACCGTTTGCCTTTGACATATGCCTGAGCCCATTTTTCTGGTGGAAAATTTCTTACAAAGTTGCCAATACGCTCACCCCCTTGGCGCACAAACTGACCAAAACGTTTATTAAAAAGTTCCACCGTCGGGGCATAAGCACAGCTCTTAAACATCACTAGCATATTGTTTTTTGTAGACTCTGTTAGTGTGTTCAAGAGCTTTATTCAAGTTCTGGATCAGATGGAAGATACAATAAGTGTGGTAGTCATTAGGATAAAGAGTTGCGACATCGCTAATAATACCAGCATGACGGTCTGAAATGAAAGTTATTTGGCGCCCTAACAAATGAGGTTTTAAACTTTCTAAAAAACAAAACAAGTTTTCTGAGTCTTCACTACCAAATATACCAAAAGCTATGGGGAAGAGACCTGAAACCGAAACAATACAAGTGAAAAACAGTACTACATTGACAGGGGTGAATGGACTCAAATCGCAATGTATATATAACATATCTATCAGACTCAGGAAGTCTGTGTAATAATCAACGTAGCACACTAAAACAGGCTTAAATCATAGTGTAAACATAACTAAGCTAGCAATCTATCATAACTAAAATAGCAGGGCATGTAACCTAATCTATCAATCAATGCAAGTAAATCGCAACGACTATATGTCAAACCTAGCTAAAATCGCAACGATACACAAAAACAGATGCACATTCAATAATATACCAATCTAGCAATAACAATCATAGCATATGATAGACATTGGTTGGGTGAGTGAACTGAACTCGCAATGTATATAGAACCTGTCTATTAGAATAAGGCAATGACATCAAAACAACCAATCTAGCAAACTAGGTCTACCTATCTAGCGTGCATGTTCAAATAGCAATGTAAAACTAACCAATCTAGCAACATAAGCTCACGATAAACATTTGAAAAACAAAATCACTAATGCAGACCAAAAGTATAGTGAAACATGGACTGACCGTTGTTTCCATCTTTTGCCACTGCTGAAAGCAACACGCCACCGTGCTTCCCTGTTAGGTGGGTTCCGTCAACGTACATAGAGGGCGGCACGAATGGAAACCGAAAGAGGTATTGCTATCTCCAAATACAACACGTCGGGCCTTCTCTAACGCATTCCAAGATAGATGATATGAAATGTCTAAACCGTAGTCTTGCTAGATAGAGGACTGTACAGTCTTAGCTGTTACAGATTGGCAGTTCCTAAGAGAATCATGAATTTCATCAGCAATCAAATCGGACGACAGATGCCTGCTTTTCTTCGTTGTGAATACGGGACTGCACGTATGGGTACTGACAAATCTTTTTATTGTCATCAAACCGGTCTTAGAATCAACAGAAGCATAAAGCCTCCATTTGCAGCCGTCCGAATCTTTGTTTACACAATAAATGGTGATCTTGCTAAAGGTATTGTGCATGTACCTAAACGCAAAACTGTTCTCTAATGCATAAAGGGATAAGGATAACCTTAGACCTTGAGCACCATCTGGAAAATACTGTCCAACACCGATGATAGCTTTTGCCCATCCAGTTGTAGCTAGATGCCTTTTTTGGGGGGTTGAAATGGCCAAACAGCTACTGCTTTCACCGCTAGTTCGTTGCATATGCGAGGATTCCTCGAACAGTTGAACAGGTTGTTTACGTTTAATGGCGGAGCCTTTATCAGAAATATGTTCTTCGATAAGAAAACTAACACTCTTCAGACGCTCAACATCAAGGTAACATTCCAACCCAATAAAATCGGTCTCCTTATTAAACATACAATTATTCTGATTACCGCAAGAGTAGGTAATGATGTAGTTGCCTCTAACAAGCCCCTGCCATGTTTCCTCAACATACTGTTGAAAAGACTCGAAGTTTTCGAATTCGGACAGCGGAACAATAGCTCTTCGGTACCAAATTTGAAAATGCAAACTTTTGGTTTCGACATTGTGTACCCTGAATTGTAGGAGTTTTGGTTAGTTTGTTGTAAGGCAGCGTACAACAGCTGAATGTGTTACAGAGTTAAGTACATGTCTAAATGGTAAATGTTTGAACACATCTAGCAATCTCCCATAACTAAAATCGCAGGGTATATGCAGTCATGGTATATGGTTAAACACATCTAGCAACCTATCATAGCTAAAATCTCAGGGTATATGCAGTCATGGTATATGGTTGAACACATCTAGCAACCTATCATAGCTAAAATCTCAGGGTATATGCAGTCATGGTATACGGTTGAACGCATCTATCAACCTATCATAGCTAAAATCTCAGGGTATATACAGTCAGGGTATATGGTTGAACACATCTAGCAACCTATCATACCTAAAATCTCATGGTATATGCAGTCAGGGTATATGATTGAACACATCTAGCAAGCTATATTAACTAAAATCTCAGGGTATATGCAGTCAGAGTATATGATTGAACACATCTAACAAGCTATCATAACTAAAATCTCAGGGTATATGCAGTCAGGGTATATGATTGAACACATCTAGCAACCTATCAAAACTAAAATCTTAGGGTATATGCAGTGAGGGTATATGTTTGAAGACATGTAGCAACCTTTACCATACTATAACAACAAACAAATCACAGCCTTTAACATACAGCACATAACACAAATCGTAATCTATATAACAGAGGTGAAAAACTGAAATTTCTTATAGGAATGTAATCGGTGCCGGTATCGTTGTTTTGAATCGACCAGAAACAGAAAATAACTGACTCCCGGTCATTAACATACATTAAATACGGCAGTGATTCTAATATCAAGATCGAAAATGGGAAAAAAATGCAGTTTAAGAAGAGTCACGATATCGTTCTATATCTTCCAGACGTCGGAGCTGCTATCAACGGGGACGTCGACGGACGTTAGTGGTGCACCGGTCGAGCGTCGAGATTGACTCGACGGAAAATGACGTATGAACCTCTGCAACCGATTACAGAGCACCTGTCGAGCTCGTACTGTTTACCTCCGATTACAGAGTTCGTCGAAAAATCAGTTTGGCAGTGAACGGAAGTGAAGTCGACGGTGGTTATATCGAAGTTCGCCGGTGGTTAGGATGTAATCGCCGGAATGAGTGTAATCACGTCTCCGTTTTTTGAAACGAATAGACGTTCTTGAAAAATAAGTTGTTTGTTATGTTGAGAGAGAGGAGAGAGGGGCTAATAAGTTCAAAATTCAAAATTCAAAAAGTAATAAGAAGATTCTGTACCCAAAATGGTCCATTTTTCACAAATTAAACCTTATATACTAGGTTGAGGGTAATCATTGTATTAATAAAAAATTAAGTATTAGAAATGGATATATTTAATGAGATGGATATTAAATATACTAAATAGTAATAGGTTTGGTTAAAAGGTACTTAGTTTCATTTCCTTTTCATTTATTAAAAGAAATAGTCTATTTGTTTGAAACAAAAACATAAGTGGTAAAAGCGTTTGAATGAATTCTATTTACTTTCAAATTAATCCCCATTTCCCAATTGTGCCCAATTTCGATAATTTATTCTAATCTTTTTTTTAAACCTTATTAACTAACTTTTAAACTTTGTTTGTCCAACCAAATGCGTATTATATTGCCATCGTAATAAACTATGTGAAGCTGAAATTTCATACTTAACCATCAGTGTATACCAAGATAAAACAAGTAGAGAAATATTAATATTGATCACTAGTTTACAGCACTAGTAAGGGAAATATAGACTATCAATATGGACCATCAGTTTACGGCACTAGTAAGAAAAATATAGGCTATCAGAGTCCAAAGTCCGGACTCTTGTTCGGATGGCCCGGAAGGATGATGTCAGCAATGACGTCATCCTAATGACTAATTTTTAAAAAACCAAAAAATTAAAAACTCAATAAATAGCCTACAAATTATATGTATATACTTGTGAAAAAATACCTTCCATTTCTTATCCTCATTCGGACTGGGGTGCTGATTGGGATATGTCCTACGAAGAAGCAATAGAGCTTCTAAGTTGTGGTTTGGACGCTCCAAAAATTAACGGTAAATTCCGAGCCATAAGAATTAATTTGGATGCTAATGGGAAATTAGCTTTGAAATTGGTAAACGGTTTATTTTTTCCCTAATAATAATGATTCGCAACTTTCTTATATTCAAACATTTTTAATTGCTTTTATGGTACGAAATGAGGGAAAATTAGTTTTCCTAGTTCGATGATTCGAAATATGGCTATGAGGTTTGGGGTGGATAAACTACCTTGTGGGATGATATTGAGTCATTTGCTTGTTACGAAAGGGGTTGATGTGAGTATGTACACTCCGATGATGGTTAGGCCAAGTAGTGCTATAGGTGGAAACTCTTTGAAATTGCAGGAGATATACACTTGAGATGGAGAGTTGATATCAAAATGGCAGGTATGACGTCAGCATAAGCACTCGTTGAATGATATATGGGTTGCGAACAATCTTACCAAACCGTCAAATCCAACTTATGAGCAACAAATTCAATCGCTTGTCAATCCAGCTACTCATGGCGGTTCTTCTGGACTACCGCGACAAGAAAGACGTTCCGACCGCGAATTTGTTGAGTATTCACATGAGCAGTAGATCGAGTATATCCACTGGGCGCATATTCAACATACAGAGTGGCATTCTCAATATACGGAGTGGCAGAGTCAATTGAAGCAATGGCAGTGAGGGGTGAACGAGCAATTTGGCCAGCTACAGCAGTGGCAAGGAGGGGTAAACGGGCAGCTTGGTCACCTACAGTAGTGGCATAGTGGATACAACCAGTGGCATGATAGACAAGAGCAATGGGATGAGCGATTTGCAAACTCTCAAGCAGAACAGTCAGAATACATGCGACAAAGGATGGAGAACATGCATTTGCAAGGTCCACCACCTAACAATAACAACAATGAAGCTCCTTAGTTTTTTACATTTGATTGTATAAAGCATTTTCATTGTAACGTTTTTATTCTTTATTTGATTGAACAACTATGTCACTTGTTTGGTTTTTATTATTAATGAATTGTTTGTTTTGCTTCTATTTTTTATTAAATATTATTTAAATCTCTTTTAATTTTAATTTTTATTTTGTTATTTACAAGTAATTTATGTTTATGCATATACGTATACAATTCTAAAAACTTTAAATTTATACTTCAAATAATGAATAGTTCGAAAATACAATAAACTATTTAAATCATCTAAACATATACACTTCAAGCTTGAAAGATCTAAAGAACTACAAAATAATTTAAACTCAAAATACAATTATGTGTCTAATAGGTAAATAATATTTAATATCTACCTAAGATTAAACAAAATATCTTAAATATCTAAACATAATCAAACAATATCAAAATCAAATTACAATATATTGTTCAAAACAATCAAATAATTAATTTTATAATCGTAAAAATATTTTCAAAAATATTGAATTCTATAATCAAAATACAGTTACATGTATATATATTATTTAATATCTACCTAATATTAAATATCTAAATGTAATAAAAAAAATATCAAAATTTATAATCGTAAAAATATTTTCAATAATATTGAAATTTATAATCAAAATACAATTAGATGTATATATATATATATTATTTAATATCTACCTAATATTAAATAAAATATCTTAAATATCTTAATATAATCAAACAATATCAACATCATATTACCATATCTTATTTAAAATAATCAAATTATTAATTTTATAATCGTAAAAATATTTTCAATAATATTGAAATTTATAATTAAAATACAATTAGATGTATAAATTTTATTTAATATCTACCTAATATTAAATAAAATATCTTAAATATTTAGATATAATCAAATAATATCAAAATTATATTACAATTATATTTTTTACAATATCATTGCTTTGATTATAAAATAGCCTAATTAGTTCATTTATTTATATTCTACACATCTCAATTATTACTTAATTAACACATACAAATTAATTTTAAATAATATTATAAAATATTCGATAAACCGTAATTTAAATGGTGGGTAATGGATAATCTACTAACTTTACCCATTATACCTGCAACCCGGCAGACTTGCATAAACAGTAATCCGCTAGTGATCCAACAAAAAAATATTAAATTCTTGCGGGTCTTGGTTTGACCCATTTACCAGGTAACCACTGCCATTTGTATAAATATCAATCACCTTAGAATGCAACCTTAAATATGATCATAGTTTAATTTAATTTATTAAAGGAAACAGTTTATTTGTTTCAAACAAAAACATAAGTGGTAAAAGCGTTTGAATGAATTCTATTTACTTTCAAATTAATTCCCATTTCCCAATTGTGCCCAATTTCGATAATTTATTCTAATCTTTCTTTAAACCTTATTAACTAACTTTTAAACTTTGTTTGTCCAACCAAATAAGTATTATATTGCCATCTTAATAAACTATATGAAGCTTCATACTTAACCATCAGTATATACCAAGATAAAACACGTAGAGAAATATTAATATTGACCACTAGTTTACAGCACTAGTAAGGGAAATATAGGCTATCAATATGGACCATCAGTTTACGGCACTAGTAAGAAAAATATAGGCTATCAGAGTCCAAAGTCCTCTGTTTTCGTGTGCATATAGGGAAAGTGAGTAGAAAACTTAAAGACTAACTATAAAACCTATATTACACAAGTGCAACATAACCATTCATAGATTATCAAAATGAGTTCCGCAAACATAACATACGAGTTTTTAGACTGATGTAAATACTACTAAAATGAGATTGGCATACATAGAAAACTGTATCCTTGCCTTATTTAGTTATTAACTGTTTTAGGCCTGATTTCGATGCCTTGACTGATTATGCCACCCGTTCCATCAACGTTTTTGGTCACCGTTATAATTACTTCTAGTTCCTCATCTAAGTCTCCTTCATTGTAGAAGTCTCCTACCTCTATCTCGAGCCACCCATCTCCTCTTTCTTGTAAGTCCGGAATTGTTTCTCTTGGAGGATAAAAGATAGCAAGCCGATGAAATATTCCACGCCTTGAAATATCAGGTCGCGGTCCACACCTAGAAGTATCATGTCGCGGTCCATGCCTTGGAATATCACGTCGAGTCATACGCCTTGAAACATCACGTCGAGTTCCATTCGTATCGTAGCGATATAGAAAAATCGTTCTCTTATTGCTTTTTTCTCTTACTGGTCCAAAAGCGACCTCTAAGACTTGATTTTCAAAGCCATAAGTGTTTGAAGTTGCTTTGAAGACGAAATAAGCTGCATAAAGAGTTTTTCCTGATAGCATTTGAGTATTAATGGTGCCGCGAATTTCGAGCGACCACACTTCCAAAACTTCAGCAACCTCTTGAGATCTGTTTTCAAATAGATGCCTATATATATATATAGACCAAATACTTTAATTGATATCAAATACTTGAAGACATCACTAAATAGAAGAAAAGAAAGAAACGTACATAAAGTTAGGGGAATAAATCCGTCTCAAACATAATTGAGAATCAATCCATATGATAACCAAGTCATTGGGAGCTAGCATGTAGCAATTCTTCCCACTCTTTTCCTCAAGTTCCTCAAGTTGAGACCTCTATTCAACCAAAAAGTTAAAAAAATTGGATTTCAAAAGGTTGATAAAAAAGACCAACTATAAAAAAACATAACTTCAACATTAACAAAACCACGCCACTAAAATATATAGGTATAGACGGTGATACAAATTGATTACCTTTTCTCCATCTTCGATCAAGATAGGATGGTGACACAAAGTGAAATAAAGTTCTTTTTTCGATGGGTAGCCGTTGGAACCTGACCGAATGGTATTGGACAAAAAGGGTGGCAGAAAGCTCTGCCAAACTTCATCGGAATCGGCGATCAGTTTGATAGGTTTTGATACCGAAGACAATATACATGCATCGGTGGGAGTGGTAGAGGAGATAATCTTGGTGAGACACTCTTGAGGTAAGGTCTTAAAATCCATGAGAGCGGTGATATTTGTTGTGTGATAGAGCAGAAAATGTAAGAGTATATTTATAGAGAAAGGTGAATATTAGGCTAAACCATGGGAATTTTTAAATATTCCTTTTTAATTATCATAAGTGAGTCGGTCGGATTTAGATAAGTTTTCACCTTATGGTCTCTCCCATCACCTTAAAATAAACATTGTTGATGTCGGTTGAATTTGGAGAGGTATGGGAGTGCAACGCCAAATTGTTGATGTCTATCCTAAACAATAGGAATGCGGAATAATATATGAAATCACTACTACCATTTAAAATATACTACTACCATTAAAATCTCTTTTCATTTCGGATTTGTTTTACATTTATTTGAAATATTTTCATTTACTAATCTATATATTATATAAAAAATACTAAAATATCTTCTAATATCTTCCACGTACATTTTAAAAACCATTAAAAAATTGGAACATATTTTTCTTAAAATTCACAAGTTTATATTTTAAAAAAATAGTTTTTACAAAAAAAAAGTAATAATCAGCCAAGATAAATAATAGAAAATGATATGCATCCATTAGAAAATTAGAAATAGAAATCACGAAGAATATATTAGAGAAGCTAAAATCACGGAAAAATAAAATAAAATACTATTTCAGAGTTTTGTTTTCTAATTTTTTTTAATTTTTAAGATAGTTACGTACTATAGGTTCGGTCAGGATAAACCGACAGTACGTGCCGTTTAAATGGTGATAAATATGGTGAATCATTTGTACAATATATTGTGCATCGTTGTAGTTGTTATTTTATGTTTTGGCTTTATGTTTTGTTTACTTAATTTCATTTTTAAATATCTTCGAATTGCAAGATAAGAATAATACATATGGATATGCAGAGAATTTAATGATGGATTGTACTCATATTTTTTTCACAACATAATATTATACGCGATACTTATTGGTTGAGTGTGTTCAGAAGACAGGAAAACAAACATGTTAGTTTTTTATATAAAACGTCGTGATACTCTGAAGAGTAGAAAAAAATACTTGTATTACTTCGACTGGGTGACTTCTGGATGGTATAATCTGACATGGACGTTCTTTTGGATATAAAGAAATACATGAATTATGAAGAGATCATGAAGCTTTTACATCTTCGTGGAAAAAGATGACATACTCATAGACACCCCGTGAATTTTAGACATTCATATTAAGATGTAACATGACTTCAAACATTTTCCTAAAGCAATCGAATACACCGAAAAGTCTTTGTTATTTCCTTTGACTGATAAGTTTGTGGTTTGAAAATCTAGCAGGATCAAGCATTTGAGACACATAACTATTAGCGAGCTGGAGAGTGTTTATTCTAACCCTACTCTTTTATACTTATGAGAAAACTTAACGTTGAGTTATTTTATGATGGATGTGTTGTTTAGTCGAAATACAACATGAAGTAATTAGAACATCATTTAAATAATTTGATTCATAGCATAATATAAATTTGGAGATAATATGTTCGAAAAAGTCAAAGGTAACACTTCGAACACTTCTTTAAAACCTTTTTTCGAATTATAAGGTGTTAAAGATAATGATGAAATTATTACTTGTACAATACGATTTACATATTGTATCCTATATTGGCACCTAATTCGCGAGTGTCTCTCTAGAAATATATTTTCACATTTAGAATATTTGGTTGATCATCGGAAAAGGTTAGATATAATGGTACAAACAAACCTGACCACGATAGAGTTCTTGAAATAAAAAAAATGATAAACTTGTAATTTATGTCATAAAATCAACAACGAAAAACACATTAATCATATTTATAAGAAATTATTAAAGTAGTTTATTAAGAAATATCTATCATTTTAAAAACTTTAGAGAAACATAAACACCAAGATTGTTCATATGTCAAATTAAATTATATATTGATGTATTATCCATTAGACGAAATAAAGAGAAATACGTGATAGATTCAGAAAAAGTAAGTGAACCTTTGATACATAACCTTTTTATAAATCTTCTTATAAATGTAAAAAAAGTGAAAAAATTACACCAGAAAATAAATCTGTTAATTTGGAAATACGAACGAATGGGAATGGCCATACATATCCATTAAAGAAATCAACGGTAGTTGGAACTCATTTGATAGTGTTGCAATCTAGCAACAGAAAACCGAGCTCCAATATTCAATCTAAACCATTTTTTATGATCTAAACATTTACTTAGGAAAATTTCCCTTTCATTGTTGACCTTTTATAACTATAACTAACGAAGGTAAACCCGATGTGCACTGCAAGTATCGATCAGTTTTATATGGTTTGTATGACTAACAAGATACATGCCAGCTTGTCCCTCGATTTTGGATAACCCTGAAGTTTATATGCAAATATTTAATGGTAAAGATTAGTATATCAAGATCAATTAAAGTATACACTACTATAAAGATATTGAAACTATAGTGAGCTGATTGATGATATTAGAGTCGAGAATAATGATGACATCAAAGTTTAACCGCATAGTCCATTTTATAGCATAGTCAGAATCGATAAGTTATAGTTTTACTTTTTTACCATTATCATGTGCACCCGTCCTATGTCTCAAAATAAGAAAATTAGATTTCGTTTTGTTATCCATCGACTTTGCAAAATCTTAAAATTGAGTCCCTACACCAAGAAAAAAGACCCTCGTTATGGACTAAATTTATAGATTTTACCAAATCGTGAAACTAAATTTATAAATTGTGTAAGTCATTGACTAAATTTATGGATTTTGTCAAGTCCAGAGACCCTCATCGGTGATTTTGAAGTCGATGGACTAAATAAAAGAACCGAGATAGTCGAGGGACTATTTTGCTAATTTAAGCCTCGTGAAGTATATGATGTTTGATGGAATCAATAATCCTTCAACCAAACACGTTACACACTTTTTGTCGGACATCGTGCAAGACGACATAGACTCGAATATAGTTGGAACTAATTCTAAATATTGTAAACCAATATACATATTATGCGACACATATTTGAAGATGAACTAAAGAACATGAAATGAATATAAAACATGTAATGAACATAAAAACAAATTAAAAATACTCAAATGAACATTAAAAATAACATAAAACAACATTAAATACGAACTACAACAACACATATAATTTTAGTTAAAGACATATCCTTCCTTAAATACATGAATTCTCTCTACAACTGTTTTTTGAAAGATTCGTTCCACTCTATATCATAGTATATCGTTTGTCTAAAAATCAGTTACCTTCAAATTGAATGAGTTTAATCTATCGGTTTCAACTTCATATGAGAGGTCAAACACTTAAAATATAAGTTATTATTTTGGATAACTTTACATGGTAGAGAATTCTTCACGAATCTGTCAAGACAAACATGGATTTTATCCTTTATGTCTGTACAATTAGTACATTGTAGTAGATAGTTGTCTTTATTGAAAGTTTATTCCATATCGAACTAAATTATGAGTTTGATTAAAGGATATATTTTTGTTGATGAAGTTGTGTTTACATTGTTATGTTATTCACGTCCCATATATAAAGAAATAGATGATGAAGGAAGCGGGTAACAATTTAGATAGGAAATTAAAATAAGGGGGAAATCCTATGTGGTTGGTGCCTAATATTATGCAAATACACCATCTGCACAGTACCTGTGCACTGATGATCCATAGTTTTTTGCACCGATGGTCTCATGGTATGGTGCTACTTGAACAATCGATACGTCTGGTACCGATGGTTCTAATTCACAGCATCAGTAAAAATAATAGCCATTAATTATATAATTAGCACCATCGATACCAAGTGTACCGATGATGTTAATTGCACCATCTGTGCGTAGTATTATGCATCATCGGTGCAAAATACTATACATCATTGGTTCCTATGCACCAATGGTGCATACTTTAGATATTGAAACCATATACCATTTAAGAAAAAAAAAATTATCCTGTGAATTTACAACCGAAGTTTTTAAGTAAAAGAATACAACTTACACTATGTGACTTGATAACAAATCTTAAATAATTTTTTGAATAAATTTACAACCTAAGTGTTTTAGTAATTTTTAAATTATATATAATAATTTCCAAGTTGATAAAAATATTCAAATATCGTCAAATATAACACATAATAGAAGATTGACTAAAATAAAAGCATTCATGGTATAATACAAAACAAAACTATTTGAAAAAGAAAAATATTGTCTGAAATATAAACAAAGACATCAATTAAACATAACCAACATAAGTCCTCATATAAGAACAATGAGCCAAGGACAATCAATATGCAACAATCGTTTGTTAAAGAGCCTCAAACATTATTAATCATATTTCGTTCCAATGATATTGATCTTACCAAGAACCTTAACTTCTTTGTCATCAATCTTTTTCATTGACCTATGACATGAAGTAATATGGACTATCATACGATCATCACGAAGTAAATGATTACGTAAATCTTCTCAAACCAAAATAAGCAAAAGATAATGATTTGAATATCCCTCCTTATAGCTAGGTATCCCATCTACACTAACACGTCACTCTAGCATGCATATAACCTTTGAGTGTGTTTGTTTAATTGGATAATGATTAGACGAATCTTTTGTACGGAAAAAATGAGCTATAATGTGTTTATATGGCTACAACTGATATGTAAAACAGAAAACAACACAGTATATTATAAAAAATGATAAGTAAAATATTATAAATATTGTTAAACATATAATAAGTATAAGTTTGTTTACTTACATATTTCTCTTTCAAATTTCTAAGAATAGCGGGGGCGGTGTTTTTGGTTACACACTAAGGTCCACCAACCTCTTCGACAAACAACTAATAATACTAAGCCTCGTAATGTTGTAAGATGGGTTCGGTTTAGATTTTAAATTTAGAAATTGGACGTATATCCAATAGTTTAGTATGGCCACGAACCCGTACAGGTTATTATGTGAAGATTTGGAAGCACCCCCCAAAGCACTATAAAGGAAATAAATGCACTCGCCTTCTAAGTTATATCTCTCAGTCCACTTTCCATGTCCTCCAAATTGTAAAAAAAGTCAGCCTTCACATTTTTTTGAATTATATGAATAAATAATGTGTATTAAAAAAATACATAAGATATGCACGTGATACATGGTGGACAATATATATATCGATTAAATAAAGATACCAACCCTGCGTAGATGTATCCTTTAGCCATTTCAAACTACGCATGGATATTATAAAATATGAGTCCTAACAAGCGGTCATATTCGACATACATATTTTCTCTCGTAGTGTGCCTGAGCACTTCCAACTTTCTACCTAGAACTAGGAGGCCTTTCATGAAAAAGACGTCATTGGCGTAAGATCCATCTCCCTAAATCCAAACTGAAATGCATTGATTCTTGGTTCCATCGTTCAATGAAGACCTCGTTCGCCACATGACTAGTTTAATATATATATATATATATATATATATATATATATATATATATATATATCTAGATGACCAGTCAGAGGTCCAAGTGAAGTACCGACCATAAACCTATCTACTATAGGCTGAAAACGTACTTTTATTATGTTTTTTATATTTTCATCGAATAGACAACGATGTATAAAAATGGGATAAGTATAATTTAATATCCAAACGAAATACTAGTATCCACTTAAAACCCATATTTTCATGTATTTCTCAGAAAGACCCATTTCACTTAAATATTTACCATCTCATGCCCAATAATACCCTAAATAACTCCATTTAATTATATAAAAGCCTTTATGTTTTTTCTTCACCTTTTTTCCCCAATTTTTTTCTCTTTTTTCTATTACGTAAATATAAAAATACCCTAATATTATAAGTAAAGATTCAATTGTGTAATCGATTTCTTGTTTTTCTTTTGTTTCCGTATGATTTTATTGTGTTTTTACTTGATTCTGAAGTTTTATTTTGGATATCTGTTTATATAATTTCATTTGTGTGTTTAGGTAACTCACTTTTTAATTTCAGAATAAGTAATTTGAGATTTGTTTTCTTTGTGATTTTTTGTGTTGTTCTGGTATTACGTTGCTAATGTAGTGTAATTGTTGTATTTCAGTAAGGTTTTCGTCGATTTTAGTGTATTTGTGTGATCCTGGAAATTTATGTTCGAGTTAGGGTTTATGGTTTAAAACAAAGAAGATGTGTACTTTACGTACTAATAGTTGCGAAACGTGTTTATTGTTTTGCACTACCGGGATGCAAAACCTGTTTTTTAATAGATGTGAAATGTTGCTATAAAATATAATTTTTTGTAAAAAAAATCAAAACATATCATTAATGGTACTAGTTTTGTTCGTCTTAAAAAAGAAAAAAAATAGTATTTTCGGAATTTTTTCACAGTTACAGTTTAACGATACAGAATTTTTAATTTTTAATTTTTAATTTTAGAGTTTAACGAAAAATACGACTAAAAAAGATGTGAAACCTTCTTTATGCTAGATGCGAAACCTTTCTAAGTTTGTACTGGTAGAGCGAAACTATGCAATTATGATAAATGTAAAACGAGACCAACTATAATAGATGTTATACTAGACCAACTTTGATGGTCGTTTTAGTATTTCGATATAAAATTTAATATTGTTTATTAATTTTTATCTATTAATTTTAACTTTTCTTTTATTTTTATAAAAATGAAAAATAGAATAGTATATTTTAATATTCATGTATAATCTTAAAACCACATTTACAATACGAGTATGTATACATTTCTTAATAGAAGATCGAAACCGGAGAGAGAGGGTTGGAGTATTCTGTTATTTCAATTTTTCATCTTAGCGCCGTGTCCTCCATATGGTTAGATTAATATACTAATTATGAAACGTGGCGTGAGTTTAGGTATAAAACGTAGGTGTGCCTTTTTATATGAAACGTGGCATCAATTTTCTAATAATTTTATAATCAATTGTTTATACATCTTCAAATAGCTAATCTACTATATTTATAAGTATCCAATATATTTATCGATAATGTTATCAGATGGATAAAATACTGGATTCGAATTAAAAATATAAATAATTATTTAATAGTTTAAAATATTTTTTATTTTTTATTTTTTTAAATAGAAATTATCATTTGATAGTTTAAAATATTTTTTAATTGTTTTTTTAAAGGATATTTTTCAAACCATATGAAAAAGCAAGATCCATGAAAGATATTTTTTGAATTTATTTTTTTATTTTTTTAGTTGCATAATTATGTGTAATTGGATTGTAAAATAAGTTTGGAAAAATAATTTTGTTCAAGTCTTTTAGTTGATATTTTTTGAATTTATTTTTATACTATTTTAGTTGCACAATTACATGTAATTGGATTATGAAAAAACAAGCGTGTAAAGTGTCGGAAAAGGTCTCTTAAATAAAATCACAAAACTCATTTACAACCACAATCAAACGCTAGAGGACCATGTCAAACCATTCAACTTCAGATTCATATAATCGAGTCACCGACGAGAAAAGTCATCCAGTCGCTACAATGAGGCAATATCTGGATAACTCATAATAAATGCACGCATAATGTATCATGGCTATGAAACATATGGTATACGGCTTGAAAGAATATGCACTATTGGCACTTCCACTATCTCAATTGGTAATATTGTCGACCAACTGATCAATTACTACAACAAGAACAAAGAGAAGAATAATATCATCAAGACATAAACTATGGGGGATAATTTGATAATGGATTGATATGAAAAAATAATATCATCATCGTTTTCACTATTGATCTCTTTCAAGAAGTGAACATTCTATTTTTCATTGGAAATTATAATATTTTTGCCTTTGTCGAGCCAAGTAAAAGAGAGGAGAAGAGTCAGTCAGGTTATTCGATCGTACAAAATAGAACAAAATACGATAGAACAAGTAACACCAAAGATCACATGGAGTAATTTTGAAATGAGATGTTAGGATTTTGCAGCATTGATATTCTCATCTGATGATCTTTCTCAGACCTTCTGAGAAAGTGTATGAACATGGTTAAACCATTACCGTACATGCTTAATACATACTTTCATCATTATTTGGTTCGCATTCAAATACTAGTTAATATGAGCAAGATAATCCAAAGAGACGGGTAAGACATCATTCACATTAAGAAAAAAATTAAATGAGAGCTTGCGCGACTATACCAAAATGTTTATTAAAATAATCAACATAATAGAGAACTGCCACGATGAAAAATGTATCCCCCCGAATTGTTGGCAAAAAATATCATGAAATGTGATGTTTTCCATTTTGAATTTTTTTTTTATTCAAGGTGGAGAAACATGTAAAACTGGAAGAAACCATGTGAGCAAGGATGTCAATAAGATCGATCACCTATTAATATATTCGGATAAAAGATTGAGATCCGAACACATATTACTAGGGTTTTACGCTAGTTTCTAAAGATAAAATGGATATGTATGGAGATTGAGATATACATAATGGAAGAAAAAGATAGTTAATTAGAGTTTAAAAATCGTATTGTCAGCTACGTAAATAGGTGAACATCCTGAGCTCATAGGTTGAAGTTCTCATATATAGTCCGGTTATCTATGTAATTAGCAACACTGATTATAGAAATTACTTATTTAATGGTCAGTATGTGCTATGTTGACTAATATTAATAGCTTAATAAATTTCTTTCTACTCAAATACTTTCTTGACCCCTTTATAAACTAAGGTTCGGTCACAGTACATACAATAAGACTTTTGCAAAATTGTTTATAGTACCATGGCTAGTGTAGATTACAAGTTGAGCTCAGTAATAGCTCACCTTTGGGCATGATAAAGATATATCATGCATCACTAGCCTCTCTATGCCTTGAAAAATAAAATTAGAGGAATATAAATAAAACCAGTACGACCTACTGTCGTCTTATATGATTGAATTTGTCGATCATGAGTACGTGGGACTTTAGTTTGACTGAACGAGTAGGCTTTATAATGTTCAGTTAATCTATCATGATGCTCCAGCTGAGACATTATTTTATCACTTTGAATTTTTTATTAGCTAATATTTAGTGTGGAGAGCCTTTGAATTAAACGGTTGTTAGGCGTTGTGCTGCTCTCGCCCTCCAAAATATCCTGTTTTCTCTATCCATACTAGCATGACTCTAGAGAGCTCGATTTGTGTTGGTCATGTTTTTTCTTTTTAAAAAACCTTCACAGTAAAGGAAAAAAAGTATAGAAACAAATAGCATGTTGGTAAAATCTATGGTACGCTTTTCTGAATAACAACACTTGATTGTGACTTTTTCCTAAGTTTTTAACCCTTCTAGTTCTTTAAGGTATATAAAATAAGGGTATTGTTAGCGAACAAAAAAATTAGAAAATAAGAATAAAAATAAATACCAATATGTTAGGAATGAAAGATAGATCATGGATGTGCTCGAGCCTATGTGAAAAAATAAGAGAGAGATGAGACATTTTAATTTCTGAAACCTATAGGCATGATCAAAATAAATATGAGCCCTTAAGTTGTTTGAGCATATATTTGATACCTAGCTATGTTATCTTCCTAAGAAATGATATTAATTATCGAAGAAGATGGAGTTGTAATATGAAAGAAGTTTTACGATTTTGGGCCTAAAGCCTTTGAAGGAAAATGGAAGGTGCCTTAAGTCACAAGTAATAAGATTATTCCAAGAATTTTAGTGTCAGATAATCTTTCAGATATGTATATCGTTGATGCTGAGCTTGATGTAAGACTTATTGACCGACTGTCGCTTGTTATTAGCAAACAGAAATACAAAGAATTCAGTAATGGACAGGTGGCCTAAATGAGACTGCTCGAGAGTATCTAATTTATACATGATATTCTTTTGATTACATTGTTAGGTCATTACCAATATTTTTATACACAATAGGATGTTGGAAATATAAGTTCGTGTATGTCAGAGGCTACTAAAAGAGATGCCGTAGTGGACTTGAGGTTGTTATGATGAGAAACTGGATGACTAATAAATGATTGTACATAATATTGTTGATACAATGATAATTTGTAATAGATGTTGGGCACTATGATACATTACTAATTGTGATAGACATAGCATAGGCAGTTAGTAAATAGGAAGCACTTTGGGACAACACATATAGATTTAGACAAATTTCGTCTATTTCAATAGAAAAATACAAAAATCAAGTCCTCTAACAAGCTATGACTTCAAACGAGAGACCTTCATAATAAAAACGTAGCAACTCTTCACCATCAAAGTGAATATTTAATATGACTTCGTCAACAGATATTCCAAAAACAAAAATTAGTCATCATCAATGACTTCACTTTACAACTTGAACTTCAGAAATTCAACCTAAAAAGGAGGTATTCCTTATAACTCACCTTAATCATCACATAAGACATCATAAAAATAATAGTTAACTTGCATACATTTAAGAAATGTTCATTGTTTTAGAGCTTTGATCTCTTTTGACATTAATATAAAGATAGATTGTGCATAACTTTATATGAGGCTATACAACAATGTTCGTCATCAACAAAAAAGAGGTCGCGATATAAGACCTAAAAATGAAAATTATCAACCCATCTCCATTTTAGATAATGATATACAACAAGTGATCCTCATCTCATATTCCTTTCGACGATAGAAATTCTTCAAGCCAGGTTATCTTCATGACATACGTCAAACGATCTCAATAATAGAAAGGCTTTAAGCCAAGTGATCTCCTTGATAGAAAGGATTTAGGTAAAATGATCTTTATGATATATGCCAAGTGATATCCATGATACAAAGGTTGTACGCTACACGATCCTAATGTAAATAATAACGGGGGTCATGTACATTGACTATATAGAAATCATGGTTAGAAAATTGCGCCTGCATTTTACGAACTAATAAGATATGCAAGTAGCCTTATTGGGTCCTGGCTTATGAGTCTAATCACAATGTTAGGAATCCAAACTAATCTTGAGGTGAAAACACAATTAGGATATGCAAGTAGCATATTGGGGTCTGACTTACATTTCAAAAACATTTATGACAAAATAATTTGTTCAAATGGATAATCTCCTTAAGTATCAAAAGTCATAATTGATAGGGTCATATATTTTTGGAAGGACATTGTTGTGTAAACCGGAGGGGCAGTTCATGTATATCTTAGCCACACAAATCAAGAACAGTCTGACCATTCAATACATGACTCAGCTGTGTGCAAACATTATTTAAGGTTTGGGCTTTAAAGATTGAACCAGATCCAGGGTCCGCCCCGTAAGGCCCATGGGTCACAGAATGAATATAAATACCCAACCAAATTCATTTAAGAGGTTGGACTTTTCTAAAAAAACATTAAATTCAAGCATACACCTCCTTTATCTCACTACTCACTACTCTGAAAATAATATTCAACTTAAAAACTCTCTAAAATACCCTCCACCCACAAATTATACACACTAATAACAAGCAACTTAAGCGATATTGGACGAAACACGCCTACCTGAAACATGACAACCCATAATATGAAGACTTGGAACATGAAGACTTCAAGTACGAATCTAAAACAAGGCAAGTAACTCGATGATAAATCAACAAATAGCTTTTACTTCAATCTTGAGAAAAAATAAGGGTGGCTAATCATACGTGTCCAACAAAGAATCGAACACCATGCAGAAGAAACATGCAACAACCTAGTCGCATACTAATTACTAGTTGTACTATTTCCTTTTGGAAAAATAGAGATTTTTTATCCTCTTATGAGGTTTTGGACTGTATAGGGTTTTAACGAGGCATCAACATTTAAGTACGAACCAAGTTGGAAGACGTTTCTTATAACAGTTGAACTAGGAAAATCAAACTAACCAAGCCTTAAGATTTTTAGGAATCTAGCCAACATGGGTGATATTATTTACTTTGGCATGAATAGTAGAGCCTTGACAAAAAACGATAAATGAAGACAGAGCTTTGGTAGTCGAAAAATCCAAAATTACATGCATCCATAAAAAAATAATAGGTGTCCTGAAAGGGTTCGGTTAGTTAGTGACTCCCAGTTACTTATTAATCAAGCTCAAAGGAAATATGAAACTAAAAAAGATGAGTTAATAAAGTATCTCTAGGTGTTGAGAAAAGTTGCCATAAGTTTTAAAAGTATCCAATATGAGCACGTCCCTAGATCAGAGAATACTATGGCAAATTCTTTAGCCTTCATAGCTTATTTTCAAGCTTACCTTTGGATTCTTATGCAAGAATGCCCCTCCATAGTTTCAATCTAAGATAAAGAGGGTTAATGTGAAGCAAATTTGAGTGTATCTGGTCTATCATCCAAAGATTGGAGATTTGATATATATCAGTTCATTTCTGATGACGTTTTATCTCTGTACAAGATCTTGGCTAAAAAATCCAAGTATAAGGCTTGTGGTTTCTTGGTTTTAAGGGAAATTTTTTACAAAAAATCTTTCAGTAGGACTCTCCTACTATGTTTAGGGTTTGAGGAATCCCAAAGTGTCTTATCCGAATTATATGACGGAGAAGGATCAGCACATTCCGGCCATTACGGCTATAACCAGAAGAGTTTTATTAAAAGGGTACTACTAGCCAACAATAATGGCAGATGCCAAAGATATGGTCAAGAAGTGTGATCCTTTCCAAAGATATGACAATGAAATCCATACGCCAGTTGTTCCTATGAAGTCTATATCTGAACCCATACATTTTGATATATGGGGTTTGGATTTGGGTGGGTCTTTTCCCATGGCGTCCGGAGGGTATCAAACAATAATAGTGGCAATTGACTATCTCTCTAAATGGATAGAAAAAGTACTCTTAGCTGGAACCACTTCTAAGGCGATCATAAAATTCATTATATCCAACATATGTTGGCAATTTAGAGTTCCCCGGAGAATCACTACAAACAATGGGCCACAATTTGATAATAAAGACATGGAGATATTTTGCACTTCCATAGGAATTCAACACTGTTTTTATTCTCCTTTCCATCCTCAGGCTAATGGGCAAGTTGAAGTTGCTAATCGAATGATTATTCAGGTTTAAAAAAAATCTGGAAGGAGCTACAGGAAAGTGGCCAAGTTATTTGCAAGAAGTATTATGGGCTTACCGAACTACTCCCCGGACTGCTACACAAGAATCCCTTTTTTCTCTCGTTTATGGGATGGATGCAATCACACCCATAGAAGCTAGCTTACCATCCTTCATGATCTAAAACTATTCCGAACTGGAAAATGATTTAGCATTTAGGAATCAGTTGGACTTGATTTTTAAAAAAGGGTCAAGGCATATTTAAGTTAACACACTATAAGGTTTTAATGAGATGCATATTTGCATACAAGCTTTAAAGAAGAGATTTCCAGTTGGGAGACAAGTTGGAGAAATTAAATTCCAGTTAAAAATTAGCCATATGAAGAAAAATGAGTTTGTACGAAGGAAAGACTTAACATTATATCTTGATCAGAACAAGTCTGATCCACAATCACAAAAATGCCTTGGCCATCCACGGACTTTAGTTTACAAGACAAGGGTTGAAAAAGATAAAGAAATTCCTTGGTCATCCAAGGAATTTAGTTTTGAACATAAAAACAAACATTATAACCTTAGGGCTTGTCCCCTTCGGTTTTTTCCTTAACATCGTCTTTCTTGGGACTCTTAGTATTAGAGCTTGAGCTTTCACTAGTGACTTTGTCAGAATCATCTTCACTTAAATAACCATGCTTATCACCATCCACCATGGTGTGAAAATGTATCTCTTCGTATGGTACACATTTCCACAAAGGTCCAAGGGTCCTCTTTGGAAAGGTCTAATAGAATAGCAGAACCATGTCCGACTTGACCCCCTCGTCTCTCTTTTTTCCAAAGAATCCACTAACCCAGCAACATACCTCTCTATGGATGCAACTATCTCTTGAGTTTTGTTTTCCTTCAGAGCTTTGTTCTTTTTTCTTTCTCTAAAATAGCTTCTTCTAGTTTCATTTTCTCTTCGGTTAAAGCAACAATCGTGTTTGCGCTGGTGGTTTTTTGTTGCTTCAACGTTTTGATCTCACTAGAGGAATTGGTTTCCAAGGTGAAATATTAGGTCTGGATCTCCTCTTGAGCACTCTTGGAGTAGTTGGGTAGCCAAGTCCTCATTCTCTTTGTTTAAAACTTTTATTCTTTGTTGAGCAGTAAAGAGATCGGTTTTTAAACTCTGGTTTGGTGTGGTAAGAGTACCGATGTTCTCATCTTGCTCCCTGACCAGCTTCTCCAAATCTACTATTGGCCTAATGAAGCCTAAAATGGCATGGCCTAAAGTGTCATGTTCGCTTGACATCTCGAAAGATTCCCCATTATAAGTGAATACATTGGGAATAGTGGGTTGAGAGAAAGATCCAAATTCATCTTTGTCTAGGTCGCTGAAGTACATGTTGCGAAATTCATCAAGGTTGACCTCTTCTTCAATAGATGGCTAGTTAGCCGTGGGAAAAATTGAAGGAATAAGGTCAGCCGGTGCCTCTACCTGTGGAGGAACATCGGGTGGGAGTGTAGGATTGTTAACTGCCGACAGTTACATATAACCCTCGGTTACTTTTGTTCTTCTTCCTGGTTCTTTGGTTATCATCTTCCTTGGACCTCGTATGAGCTCTCTTCTTAGCATGAGGGGCCTGATCCGATTCCCCAATTTCCCCAACCGTTGCAGCCACAGCTTCCAACTGGCTGGTTCACGATTCTGGAGAGATGGATCGGTTTCGGTCTTCTTCTTTTTCTTCATTTTGTCTAAATGACTAGGAGCTTTACTTTGGGCTGGTATTACAACTTGCCATCATTTACCTCTGTCCTTTTTAATATAAAATCTGCTGGAGAGAGAATGGTCAACTGTTCTGAGGTGAGGTCTCCGCTTCCACCTGTGTTCCACAGTTGAGCCCTCAACATGTTTCACAAGGTGAAACAGTTATGGAAGCCAAGGCCCCATCTTTCTGATACCCATTGGTTCAGTTTGGAAAAGGTAGCTTTTCCAGGCTCCAAATTCTGAGGAAACATCTTTGAAAGCACTTCAAAATATGAACAGTAGTTAGTTTGGTCTATACACTAGAGAGTTCGAATATAACTAAAATATCAAAAGGAATGTTACATGAGGTCCTCGACTACCTAGTCAGTTGACTCAGATTTGTTTAGTAGTTGATCTTTTTGTTATTCTCCCTGGCCCCGCTAATTAACAAAACTCGGTCCTCCATGGTTTCTCAGCCTCTAGCAGGTCATTCACTACCTTGTAGTCATTCCCCATGTTGTAGTGATATAAAGGAATTTGGTAGTAATTGAATCTTTGATAGTCTGGAAGCAATGATGCTGGCTAGAAGGGTATATCAGGCATTCAGACTCAGTTGGATGGGGCAAATCTTAATCAAATAGAAGTACCAAACTACTTCTGGGTCCAAGGGAAAGCGAAGTTCCCACTTTAGCACTTCGGTGTACACCACCAATCCATTTATCTTGTAATCTAAAAGATTCTCCGGTGTAACTAGGATCCTAACTTTAATAGATTCTGGGAAGCCCTACTTTATTCATATCCGATCTAGTTCAGCAGTAAGTGTATACATGTAGTTAATTTTTTGAAGGGCCAAAAAATATTTCACATTGACTTTGCGAAGATGTGGCCCAACTTTCCCCTCTAAACACTTCATGAATGATTCGGTGTTAGGAATTCGTGGTTTTTTCCTATTAGACCGATTTGGTATAGTATTCTAAGTCTGTCCGGACGTCTCTAGTGGGGTGTCTTCCCCACTGTCCTCCATAACTTCCTCCATTATAGTTAACCATTTTTCGGTCAAATTAGCACTAGTGGCCTATTTTTCAACTTGGGTGGCCTTATCATGAAGGGACATATTGTCCGGATCTACTGGGGAATGGGCAGTAGGGTTTAATGCATCCGAACTAATATTTTTGGACGACGAAAGGGTGCCTTTAGGTTTAAAGAGTCGAGTAACTCTCTGAGTAGTAGCCTCTTCTATATCTGATCCCATGGCTATGAAAAGTGAGGGTTTCCTAACACTAGAAGTAATTTTTATCTGAGAGAATAATCTAAAGATGCTTGAACTGAAGGTTCAGATTCTAGAGTGGATCATGTAGGAATGGAATAGGGTTTTAGCGTTACCGATATTCGGGATGATGATGTGCTCTTATCAGATTCTGGCACCACATCTATATGACTATTTTATAAATGATTTTACAAATATGTTATACTAGTTTTGAAACTATAAAATAAAAATTCTCATTACTTATAAAATTAAAAAATAAGATTAAAAACAAAAAAAATAAACTCTAACATATGTATTGTATAACATGTCATACACAACTCTCCGCAATAGTTAAGGTACACCAAATAACCATACGAGGATCCACTTTAGATAATATACTCTTGCATATCAATTTTTTTTCAAATTTATAAGATACTTTAAAAATAGTTTATAATCATTTTTAAAAGATATATAGTAAATATATAAAAACATTCCATACAAAAATTAAAAGGGTAGGATAAAATTTCCTAAAAACATCAAATCAAACAAGTAATATAGATTTTTAAAGTCATATAATGCATTTTAGGTAGTAACAATTTATCTTTTATATATATATATATATATATTTATATATATATATATATATATATATATATATATATATATATATATATATATATATATATACACGCAAATGATACATGTTTTGATCTATCCAGAAAGTAATGACTTCCAAAAAGTGTAAAGCAAAACCTAATTAAAAATAAATAAGATTTTTTATTGTTTTATAAGAGTTTTTTTTACATCTTCAAATCAGCCTACAGGAAGAATATGTAAGAATATATGTTTATAGAATATATTTTATATTGTGTTCAATTTAAAAGTTAGCAATAACCACAAAGACAAAAATAAAATGCATTTGTAAATGATGATGGACTATATATGTGAGCTATAAACTTTGATGTATTAGGATAGAGATAAAAATATATAAATGTGGACTAGACTAAATCCAATCTCATTTAGTAGTATGATATTATCTATTTTTTGTTCAAAATTGAGCAAGTTTTGTTTTTGTACACTCCCGAAAATCTAATTTTAGTTAGATAAATCTATACTTTTGTCTACGTGATTTGGAACACGTGCAAGTTATTTTATCATTACTTTGTCCTATACTTCGAAAAATATGTTGTATCAAATTTGAATGTGTTTGACACATTTTTAATACTATTTCCAGTGCCAACCTTGTCCTTTTGTGTTGTTTTCCACGACCAAATAAGAAAATTGGATGTCAAACACAATTATGAGCTTGAGACTGTTGTGCACATCATTGACCCTCTTTAAATAGTGAGAGCTAGGTGTGAATTCATTTTCGATCATTTGTATGAGAGAAACACTTGTAAAACTTAAGAGATAGAGTTAGAAACTTTCACAATATTGAAGTATAAGATACATACTTAAAGATATTATGAGATTTATAGTTATTCAGTAATCTTAGAGTGATTTGTAACAAATATTAGTGGTTAAAAGGGTCTTTTTGTAACCTCTTCTATATAAAGTTTGTGTTTGTTTCCCGTAGATTTAACACTTCCTTACAATCTGAACCATGTCAAATATGTCTTGTGTATGTGCTTAGATTTACATTTTAGTTATCTCTTGCTTAAATATTTAGGGGTTCATAGCTAAGCTTTAGTTACGAGCCAAATATGTATAGCTCTCATGTTTCTTACGAGACAAACAAGTTTCAAGTAGAGTAGTTGAGCTTCGGATAATGTTATATGTAGGTTTGATTGTTGTTAAAATATGAAGTTGTTGATTATTCTAAATCACATGTGTTCATGTAAGACGAGGTCCCCCAACAAGTGGTGGGGTGAACGTGGATAATAAAGATCACCAACGTGTCCAGTGTTGATACAAAGAATAAATGACGAAGATTATTTCAAATTTTGAGATTAGAGAGAATATTTTTACCGAGATATCAACAAAAAGTCACAAAGTTGAGTTCCATGAAGTGAAACCTAGAAAACATCAACAGAGATAATAATTCTAGTATCTAGATAATTAAGATTATAGATTTCCTAGTACATAAGAGATTGGTTGATGTAATTGATACAAAATCTATGAATAAGGTTGATGCCGAACTGTTTTACAAACCTCATATTGAGCTTGGAAAATGAAACGGTTTGTGAGGTATTTGAAGAATCTTTGACGTTAGAGATATGAAATGGGCTGAAGTCCATTTACATGAAGATGTTCGTGGCCAATAGATTTTATCTTAAGAAAAAACTTAACCTTTTGTCAACGGATGGTAATAAGAAGATCCGAAGACACCTAGATGATTTTAATAGAATCATTATTTACTTGTATGTAGTTGTTGTTAAGGTGTATGACAAAGACAAGACATAATACTCTTAAGTTCTATAACGAAAGTGTTTGAGAACTTTGCGAACACCATGATTTACAGAGAGGATTATCCTAAGATGATTGACGTGAAGAGTGCCTTGAAATCGAAACATCTTCAAATAAAGTAGGTTCTAAAAAGTGACATCAAAAGTCTCGAATTGATTTTGAGGGTTTGGCTCAAAAAGAGAGATTCCACCAAAAGGGGAAGAAACCCTCAGTCAAAGTTTAAAATATTGGCAAAAGTTTCTAAATTGGGATATTAGATTTGTAAATATAAATTCCATATGAGTAGGAGCTACTCATATAGAATAAAGGGAAATAGTTATCTAGAGGCCAAAACCAGAGACGGTGCAATAATATTGAATGGCAATGAGTATACTGATGTTTTAACGAATTTTTATTAATGAACCTAAAGTGACAAGTAGGTGTTTGTTTCAGGCGCATCATTTCATATGACTTCCAACAAATATTGGTTTAGAAACCTAACATTAGTTTAGGCAAAAATACCATCCTCGGGAATGATGAATCATGTATTATAAAAGGGATGAGATCTGTTCGGTTCAAGTTTTCTAAAGGACTTGAAAGAGTGATTAATAATGTGAGGTACGTTTATGAAGTTAAACATTACTTTATTTTGATTGGAATGTTAGATGAGGAAGGGTTTTCAAGGTTCACTTGTTTTTTGAAAGGTTGTAGTACTAATTATATGTTAGTTCTTAAGGCCATATAGTAGTAGTGGGTCTATCTAGTGTGGAAAAATATTCAACCAAGTTTTGACATCTGAATCTTTGATATATGAGTGAGAAGAGCCTTATTAAGAAGATTAACTAAGGTTATTTGGATCATAGTAAAGTTTAGAATATAAAATTTTATGAAAGTTGTGTGTTGGGTAAGAGTAAGAAGGTAAAGTTTACGCCGAATAGCGAAAAAACTACTGATATGCTCCAGTATGTTAACTAAGATCTGTGCGATCCGCCAAGGGAAATTATTATATGTGGTGAAATGTACTGCATATCCTTTATTGATGACTACTCCATAAAATTATAGGTTATAGTTTTCAAAACTAAGGATAAAGTATTTAAGGCTTTAGTTATTGGAAGATTTGGTGGAAACTTAGATCAGGAAGATGATGAAAAAGCTTTGGATTGAAATTAGCTTGAAGTATGTGAATAAGGAGTTCACTCGTTGTTGCTCAAGGTTTAGCATTCCTACAAAGTGAATCATGAGTGAAATCCCCAACGGACCAAGATTATTGCAATTTTTAACCAAACTTTTATGGAAAATGTTAGGTGTATCCTGCAAACAACTCGATTGTGCTAAAGGTTCTAAGGATACAGTGTGGATAATATTTCTTATATCATTAACAAGAGTCCGTCTATAACGCTAAACGTTTTTTATCCTCAAGAGGCCTTGACTAGAGAAACCTGAAGCTAGAATATTTCAGAGTATTCATCTGTGTTACATACACACATATGAAGCAAGATAAGTTTCGTTGAAGAGAACTAAAATGTTTACTCCATGGTTATCCGGAAGAATTACAACAATATAGGTTGCGGTGATCTGTAGACTTCGAGCTTGTTGAGAGACAATGTGTTTCTCATTATGTTTTGAACCATTTTTATCCAATGAATTTTATCGAAGTGTAGTATCTTATGTTTAAGTATATCTCTGATCCCATGATATCAAACATCGATATGCTTAGACTTTGAAATAAAATGTTGAGTTCTTACTTTGGTGGATAGCCATCTGGCTATCGTAATACACTACATAGTTTTCATTCTTTACGAAACGTTCTCTCGATAACCTCCTCAACCATAATGTTTCCTTGCAAGCTTCTGTTGTTGCGATAAACTCTGACTCGGTAGTTGACAATATGTCACATATTTGTAACTTCGATTGCCAGAATACAGCTTCACCACCAAATGTTATCATGTAACCCGAAGTAGGCTTTCTGGAATCAACATCTCTAACTATATCAGCGTCTGTATAAGCATTTAATTCCGGGTTTCCTCCAAAAAACACAAGCACATCTTTAAAGTACCCTTAAATATCATAGAAACCACTTCACAATATTATCCTAATGTTTTTTCAAGGATTAGAAAGAAATCGTGTAACGACACTAACTATATGGGCAACGTCTGCTCTGGTACAGACCATGGAGTACATCAAGCTTCCGACCACGAATGTATTTGGAACTTTATTCATTTTATTTTTCTCCTTCTCACTCTTTGAAATCAAGTAGTACTTAACTTAAAGTGACTTACAAGGGGAGAAGATACAGTTTAACTTTGCTCATGATAAATTTCTCAAGAACTTTCTCAACATATTCTTCTTGAGACAACCATATCTTCCTACTATTTCTATCTCTAATGATCTTCGCTTCTGATGAGTCCGGAATTTGTTGTCACTCTTTATGAGAACCAGACATGGGCAATTCAGATAACATCCACCCACTGAACCGTCCGGACTGAACTAATGTACTAAAAACTTAATCACTTCATGACTAAGCTAATTATCTACCTGCTTAAAACTAATGGGTCTTTGAACTCGACCCGAATCCATAAGTCAATCACTTTCATTTAATTGGGTAATGAAAATTAAATACAACCAAGCAGCTCAATTCTCCCTCTACACTCTATCCAAACATTAAATACCTTTAAAATACCACAAAACTCTGGACAAAATTACCCTCAAACAAAAATAAACCTCACCAAATTGGCGACCACAATGGGAGAACGACGGTGCCTGAATCTAGCATTCAAAACCATCAGGAAAAACCAGTTTGGATGAATCCGGACGTGCAGGAAGTACCACCAGATTTGGCCGAAGTGGTGGGAGAAAATGATGAATATACCATTGAGGAGCGAGATAGGTTAAATGTTGAAATAGAAACTCTGAGGGCTGCCATGAGGGCTGAGATGGGCACAAAAGAGAAGTCTAAGGTGTCAGTTCATCATACTGACAATCCAATGGAGCATGAGCCTTCAAAAACCCATACGAGCACGAAAAAGACTCATGCTAGCTCAAAAAAGTCTCACCGGTCTAAACTGGTAGAGAGCTCTGATTCAGACCCAGAATCTTCCAGCAGCTCCTCAGGCAAAGATGGAGTCGAAGAATCCCTGTCATCCAGCAGTGATGAAGGCCGTTCGAAAAAGAAACAAAGTTAGTAAAAAAGTACTCAAGAAAAAGGGATAGGCATGAAAAGTTAAAGAGGCATATAGGTAAAAGATCGTCTCATAGCCGGAGACACGTAGATCGGATGGTGATGGATCCTTTTGTCTTCCATGATGAACCAGGTTTCCTTGCAACTCCTAATGAGGATACCGTTTTCAATCTTGGCCGGAATTGGAGACAATCTCCATTGTCCTCCAAGATCCTGTCCGGAAACCTCCCTAAGAGGTTTGACAGTACAAAAATGGAAAAATACGATAGTAGTAAAGACCCGGATAACCACTTGGAACAGTTCAAAAATTTCATGATGAATTTTGATGATGACGACAAGTTTCTTTGTAGAGCATTCTCCCAGTCATTTACGGGGAGTGCTCTGAAGTGGTACAACAGTTTGCCACAAGGTTGTATCAGAAATTTCGATACTTTTTGGGTGGCTTTTCGAAGACAGTTTGTTGGAAGTAAGGAGGTAAAGGGCAATGGAGACACAATTATTCATTGTGCCCAAGAACCGAACGAATCTATAAAAGAATACATAAGTCGATTTGTAAACACCAAAAATGGATTAGCTGATTGCTTCGAACAAGTAGCAATAGCTTCTCTGAGGTAGGGCTTAAACCCTGGAAACTTGGCTGATTCAGTAACCAGAAAAAAGGCCATGACATGGGGAGGTCTGCTGAATCAGATTGGAAAGCAGATTAATGTAGATGAAACAAAGAAAACTAGGGTGCACAGGCAGGTGAGGTCTGCTCCGGCTGCACCAAATCCAAACCAAAATCAGTCCGGAAACAAGGCTAGGGAGGCTGGGCAGAGTCATAACAGAGCTAAAGCTCAGTCTCAGCCAACTGCACCAGCCCAGAGTCAACAATCTAGAAATAAACGAGGGCCTTGGGTTCAACCGGAGTGGTTTGCTGAGTTGAAAGAAAACGTAGCCACTATTTATGACAAAACAAAAAATGAAGTACAGTATAGAAGGCCAGTTGCGTTACAATATCCTAGGGAGAGCCGTAACAATTGTTTCTGTCAGTATCATAATGATACTGGCCATACCACTGAGGATTGTATTGCTTTGAAGCAAGAAGTCCGGAATTTGATTGAGAGAGGAAAGTTGGGAGCATATGTTAAAAGAAGAGGTGGAAATAGGCCTGAAAAACGCTCATCAGGCTGGTCCAAACAATGCAGACACATCGGCTCCGGAAGGGGCTATGGTGATAATCGAGAGGTTCGATGTAGAGTCAGAATACTTGGACCCTAATCCGACCCGTAATAGAGTGGGTGTTATTGTAGAACGTTGCAAGACGGTGTCCGGGCTTATTAACTTTTTTGAATCACTCACAATTTTCGGAGGAGACACCATGACAGCACCAACTACTTCTTCGAGAAATAGGCACGTTCATACTTTAGCTACCCAAATGGAATGAGGCATAACTTCCTATCAATCGTAGATTCCATTTCCCTTAATTGTTTTCGATGAGGATGACTTGAGGGATATAGCTGGTCCTCATGAAGATGCTGCTGTCATAGGAGCATCCATCGGGGGCAATGACATAAGGAGAATTTTGGTGGACACCGGAAGTTCTGCCAATATTCTCTTTTTAACTTCCTACACAAAGATGAAAAACACAGCAGTGATTCAACGTTCGAACAGGTCGATTGTGGGTTTCACAGGAAGCTCAGCTGACGTGATCGGAGAATTTGAATAGGAGGTCTTATTGGGCAAAAGGCCCTTTTAAAAGGATGGTTAGAATACTGTTCATCGTGGTAGATTATCCCACTTGTTATAATGTTATTCTAGGGAGGTCTTGGCTCTCTAGGATGCATGCCGTGGCCTCAATAGTCCACCAATGTTTGAAATATGTTGTGCAAGGACAAGTGGGAGTTGTTCGGAGCAGCCAAAAGGTAGCAAGACAGTGTTATGCAACAGCACTGGCTCCTCGGATGTTGGGGGCAGTCGGATCAACGAGGAATAGCAGTTTGAGGGGCTTTCTGGGGGAGAGGGTGAAATTGATGACCCCAGAGAGACCCCTGGAGTTTTAATACCGATTGAAGAAGTTGAAACACATTCTTTGGCTGAAGGAAAAACTGTCAAGATAGGGTCCAAGATGACATCAGAAGTAAAGGGTAAAATGTTAAAGTTTCTGAAAGACCATCAGCATGTTTTTGCTTAGTGCAATGCTGATGTTACCGGAGTACCAGCAGATATTATATCACACCAACTATCCATCCGAAGGGACATAGCACCTGTGATACAAAAAAGAAGAGCTTTTTCTAAGGAAAATGCTGATGTCATAGTTCAAGAGGTCGACATGCTTACTAAAATGGGGCACATAAAGGAGTCTCAGTACCCTTTATGGACAGCCAATCCGATATTGGTGAAAAAGAAAAATGGCAAGTGGCGTATATGTATCGATTTTACAGATCTCAACAGAGCTTGCCTAAAGGATTTATACCCAGTCCCCCGGATTGATCAGTGGGTGGATTCCACATCTGGAAACAAGCTGCTATCTTTTATGGATGCCTTCTCCGGGTATAATCAGATTCAAGTGGATCCAAAGGATCAGGAGCATACTCCGTTTGTTACAGATAGGGGCCTTCATTGTTACAAGATGATGCCATTTGGGTTAAAAAATGTTGGGGCTACTTATCAGAGGTTGGTAAACAAGGCTTTTGCTGATTAAATTAGAAGAAACATGGAAGTTTACATCGACGACATGATGGTGAAAAGTGTGGACGAAGAACTACACTTGGCAGATCTCCAAGAAACGTTTGCTAACTTAGTGAAAGTAAACCTGGAAAAGTGTGTGTTTGGAGTGTAGTCCGGGAATTCTTGGGGTATGTAATAAGTGAGCAAGGGATACAGCCTGATCCGGACCAACTTAATGCTTTACTACAAATGTAGCCTCCTCGGAATGTTAAAGAAGTACAACGATTGACTGGAAGGTTGGCTGCATTAAATCGATTCATTTCAAGGTCTTCGGATAGGTGTGCCCCGTTTTTCAAACTTTGAAAGGTGTAAAGGACTTTGATTGGTCCTCACAGTGTGATGAGGCCTTCGATAAAATCAAAAAGCATTTGTCTTCCCCCAAGACTTTGTTTAAACCCGTTGATGAAGAGACTCTTTTCATATACTTGGCAGTGTCTAGTTGTGCCATAAGTGCAGTATTAGTAAGGGAGGTAGACAATTATCCCCGTCCGGTGTATTACATTATCAAGAGTTTGATTGATGCAGAAACACGCTATTTGAAGCTTGAAAAATTAGCATTAGCCTTGGTGATTGCTGCGAGGAAGATGAGACCTTATTTTCTGGCTCATCCCATTATTGTTCGGACGTCTTTTCCCTTAAAAAAACGTTCTCCAAAAGGCCAACATTTCAAGTAGAATGACTAAGTGGTCAGTGGAATTAGGAGATTACGATATTGATTTTTCCCCTCGGACAGCACTCAAAGCCCAAGCGGTGGCAGATTTCTTAGTTGAATTTCACTCAGATAGGGATACTAAGCAAACAACTGGTGTGAAAGACAAAAAAGTATGGGTTGTCCGGACTTATGGTGGATCAAGTACCATGGGATGTGGTGCTGAGGTATGTTTGACCTCTCCATATGGTGACAGAATGTACCAAGCTATATGTTTTGGTTTCAGGGCTTCTAATAATGAGTCCGAATATGAAGCTGCTATAGCTGGTTTGATATTACCTCTTATTTGTGGAGCCAAAAGGGTCAAGTTAATGAGCGATTCTCAGCTTCTTATCCATCATGCACAAGGTCAATCCGAAGCCAAAAAGGATCACCTGGTTAAATACTTACTTCTTCTCAAAGAAGTGGCACTTAATTTCAAGAGCATCATCTATGAACACATACCCCGAACAAAAAATATACTGGTAGACTCCTTGGCAACCATAGCCTATACTGAGTCCTACCCTTGGATTCATGTGCTAGAATGCCCATCCATTCAAGTCAATCCGGATAAGGAAGAAGAAAGTTTTAATATACAGATAAAACAGCCTCAAGATTGAAGATTTCCTCTCCTTCAATATCTCTCAGATGGCATCTTGCCTCCGGAAAAATCAATAACAAGAAAAGTAAAGTACAAGGCTCGTGGTTTTGTCATCCTAAGAGATATTCTTTATAAGAAGTCTTATAGTAAACCCCTCTTACGATGTTTGGGGGTCGACGAGTCTCAAATAGTGCTCTCCGAGTTACATGATGGTGAGGGATCAACTCACTGTGGATTCAGGGCTCTGACAAGAAGAGTTTTGTTAGCTGGGTACTATTGGCCCTCCATAATGCAACATGCTAGGTAGTTGGTAAGAAAGTGTGACCCATGCCAGAGATATAGAAATGAAATTCATATCCCAGCCATCCCTTTAGAGTCAATTTCTGAGCCAATACCTTTTGCTCGATGGGGGTTGGATTTAGTGGGACCTCTACCCATGGCATCCGGGGGGCGCAAAACTATAATCGTTGCTATTGATTACTTTTCGAAGTGGATCGAAGCAGCTCCATTGCCAGGTACAACATCAAAAGCTGTGATAAAATTCATTTTATCCAATATCTGTTGTAGATTTGGAATTCCACAAAAGATAACAACAGACAATGGACCACAGTTCGACAAGAAGGAAATGGAGAGTTTCTGCGCCTCTAGAGGCATACAACATTGCTTCTCTTCCCCTTTCGACCCATAAGAAAATGGTCAGATCAAAGTGGCCAACAGGACAATACTGTCAGGTCTGAAGAAGAATTTAGAAGGGGCTGTTGGAAAATGGCCTACTTATTTGCAATAAGTTTTGTGGGCTTACCGGACCACTCCTGGGGCTGCAACACAAGAGTCTCTATTTGCCTTAGTATATGGGATGGATGTCATAGCTCCCATAGAAGCTACTCTCCCTTCATTTCGAGTTCGTAATTTTTCCGAACACACTAACAAGGTGGCAATCAGAAGCCATCTTGACTTAATAGAAGAAAGAAGAGTTAAAGCTCACCTTAGAGCTACACACTATCAAGGTTTGATGAGAAGTAGGTTTGCTTCTAAAGTAAAGAGATGGGATTTTCAGCCAGGGGATAAGGTATTGAGAAAAGTATTCCTACATACTAAAGAGAAGCAGTTCGGTAAGTTGGCTCCAACTTGGGAAGGACCCTATGTGGTCATTGAAAAGCTTAAGCCTGGGACATATCGGCTCCAAGACAAAGATAGAAGGATTTTGAATCACCCCTAGAACATTGAACACCTATGGTTGTACTTGGAATAGAAACTATGTAAATATTTACTTTCTTAACAGTTCATGTAAATATTTGGGGGCATACTCTTTCCTACCCCGGTGGCGCGGGGAGGTTTTAATGAGGTGTCCGGGCTTTTTTTATAAAATTTGATGCCTTCTTAAAATATTCGAAGTGTTTCAATTAAAAGCTTTCTCTGAACTTTTTTATCAATAGCAGACCGGATTAAATTGGTGGAGTGGTGACTACTTAAACATAGGTCATCGGAGAATTTAAACACTCTCACTTTACTTTAAAATACTTGTGAAATAATTAAGGGCTGTTTAAAGATTAGCCACCAAAAGTAAAAAAAAATCATGAAACGATGCAGGAGTTATGCAAAATAAAACTGCTCATTAAAAGATACGAAATTCCTTGGTTATCCAAGGACTTTGAATTGTCAAAACAAGAAAGGTTTATCCGAACAAGTACCGGACACGGTTACAAAAAATTCCTTGGCCATCCAAGGACTTTGGTTCAATCACAACAGAATTAAAAAGATAATTGATACTTTAAGACTGAGCCTTTGAAGATGGCTCAGCCTCACTTGGCTTCTTCTTCTTTGGGTCATCATCCGCACTCGCCCCGGTTTCTTCTTCTTCATCACTCGTGTCCTTACTGGAGTAGTTGTAATTATCACCAACAGACATGGTATGGTGAGGAATGTATTTGTACTCCACGAATCGCCATAAATCCCCAAAGGTCTTCTTCGGAAATTTTTCATGAAATAGTAGAACCATATCTGACCTAACCTCAGCATACCTTGCATCCTGAGAATCTATCACCTCATTGGTGTAAGCATCCATCCTAGCCTCGATTGTTTTCTCCTGATCCCTCAACAAGTCAGCCTTTTCTTGATCAGTCTTGGACACCTTATTCTCAAGAGAGATCTTGTCATTAGTTAAGGCCTGAATGGTGCTATCTTTGGCCTTCACCTCCTCTTTTAATGACAGCAGGTCTCTCTCCAGGACGAATTGCTTTAGTTGGAGTTGTTTGACAACTCCTTCCGAAGAGGCTAACTTGTTGGCCAAGTCCTCCTGACGTTTCTTCAACTCCTCGTTCTCTTTCCTCAATACCTCAGTATTTTGGTTGGCACTAAGAAGATCGCTAGACAGTTTCTCTTTGTCAGAATTGAGGGTGTTGATGATGGCTGACTGATTGCGTTCTTGCTTTTCCAAGATAAGCACTGGCTGGACATTGCTCAGAATTGAGTGAGCAATGACATCCCTTTCACTCGAGACAGAAAAATACTTACCGTTGAATGTGACGGTGTTTGAAGAACTTGGAGGGTGGTAGGGCCCAGCAAAATCATCTCTAGGGAGGTTTTCAAAATAAACACCAATCCCCTCAAGCCCAGTAATGTCGACACCATCAATACTAATATCCCCTCCTCCAACCTCTTCGGTTTGAAAGTCACCAGGGATCTATTCTGCTCTCGTAGGATCAGTAGGGTCAACGGGAGGTAGTGGCTCCGGATCCCGGAGAGAAACCTCATCTCCCTTGGAAGTTTTCTTTCTCTTGGCATCCCGGCCTCCACCTTCTGCTCCTCATTTTTGTCCTTTTTGAGGACCTTTTGAGGCTTTGAAGACCCAGCAGCTTCCTTGGTGTTATCGTGTTCCACCACCTGTAGTAAGGCATCATCGATTTGCCCTTGACCTTGTCCCTCGGGATTTGTTGGAATAGCTTCTTCCACCTCAGTAGGATTGGCCTCTGCCACACCTCGTCCGACCTTGGCCTTTTTGCCCTTCATCTTGCTTGGGGCTTTAGCTCTGCCCGACAAGACCAATTGTCCATCTTTTCCCTCTGTCTTCCGGAGGATCACTCCCGGAGGGGGTGGAGTAGTTAATTCCTCCCAAGACAGATCCATCTGGTCCATTGTATTCCATAGATAGGATTTGGCTAAGTTGCCTCCGGAAAAGCAGTTGTGGAAGTGGTTTGCCCATTTTTCAGCTGCCAAGTTCAGCTGTGTGAATGAAAGCGTACTTGATTTTCTGCATAGCCAGCAAATATTTAACATTCACCTTGTGAAAACAAGGCCCCACATTTCCCACAAGGCACTCCTGCAGGTCCGGGTACTTTAAACATACTTTTTATTTGCCTTTGCTCTTCCTAGTCATGGCAGTTTTGCTTGTTTGCCCGGAGACGTCAGTTTCGAAAGGGGCTTCTTCGATGCTATCCACCATTACATCCTCCATTACCATGGAGGGGTTGTCAGCTGTCTTAGGAAGAGAGGGGCTGGTGATTGGCTCAGTAGGCCCTCCGGATTGTTGAGCATCCTTTCCCTCTTGGGGTCTAGAGTCCGGTTGGGGCTCGAACTCGGAGGTCTCTTTTCGAACACTAGAGCTAGTTGCCTTCGGACCGGACAACTTGTCCTTAGGAGTTTTCATGGGTGCTTCTGACCCTGTGGTTTTACTTTTTGCCCCGGATTTCGAAGGCGTGGATTTTGGTTTAGGCTGTGTGCCAGCAGCCTACCCTTTTACCAGACGACCCCTTCGTCTATCTACCAGCTTCTCCGGGGAAATATCAGCATATTATCCCATAGAAATAAATGGGGAAGGTTTCTTAAAGCTTGTGACTGCCTTCCCTGGTTCAACAACAGGCTCTGACTCCTGGACCGATGGGCCCGAAACGATTGGTGAAAGGTTGGACTGAAACAACCTCCTAGGTTTAGCACTCTTAGTTGAAGAAGAACCCCGATCAGGCTCTGAGCTTGGGGTTTCTGGTTTATTGACAAGGGAAACAGGGAGGCCTGCAGCGATGCGCCTTTCTCGTTCAACCTTTTGAGCTTTTTCCAACTCTGACAAATTGAGCCACCCACCTTTTACCAAAGTGTTTCTTGCTGTGAACATAAACTCACACCGAAAGAAAGGTTTTTTGAGAGATGAAAGCTTTGGAGTTTGAGAGATTAGAGATAATGAAGATAATGAAATAGCGAAAAGTGAACTGATTTATACTAATCAGGTAGATGATGCTTCTATATATAGGAGGATTCGAAAGGGTAGATCCAATGATTAAAGGTGGCGCTGATGTCATTCGCATTAAATGAAGAAGTTGCTTTTTGAAGCAAGTGGGAGCGCCATTCAAGGAGAAAAACAGCCGGTGTGGCGAATCAGAGAAGGACACGTGTCCTACGATCTCTGGTGAAACTGCTCAGCTTCTAAGGGTTTCAGTCTGTCCGGATAAAGTCATTACACGTTTTCGAAATGTTCGGGAAAAGTTATAATTACACTTGAGCTATTTTTTAGGTCTTGCCAAAGGCCTTCAAACACAACCTAAAAAAGGGGCTACTGATGAGTCCGGAATTTGTTGTCACTCTTTATGAGAATCGGACAGGGGCAATTCGGACAACATCCACCCACTGAACCGTCCGGACTGAACTAATGTACTAAAAACTTAATCACTTCATGACAAATCTAATTATCTACCTGCTTAAAACTAATGGGTCTTTGAACTTGACCCGAATCCATAAGTCAAACCGAACGCCCATGTCGCCCACAATTAAAGGGTATAAATACCCAACCACTTTCATTTAATTGGGGTAATGAAAATTAAATACAACCAAACAGCTCAATTTTCCCTCTACACTCTATCCAAACATTAAATACCTTTAAAATACCACAAAACTCTGGACGAAATTACCCTCAAACAAAAATAAACCTCACCAGCTTCAAGAATATGCTTAGCCTCTCCCAAATATTACATGGAAAAATATTTATTTAGTTCCCCCTTAAGTTTGTCAATCTTCTCAAAGTCACGCCTAACAATCAACATATCACCCATATAAAGCAAAAGGATGATGAAGTCTCCATTATAATATCTTTTGATAAACACGCATTGATCAGCTGGGTCATTTTAAAGTTGTTTTCAAGCATTAAAAAATTAAACTTTTTATATCATAGTGGTGGAGTTTTTTTTAGCCCATAGACTTCTTTTTAGCTTGCATATAAGAGTTTATTCTCCTTTGATTTTGAAGCCTTCGCGTTGTTCCATATATATTTATTTTTGTGAGTCTCTGTGTATGAAGGTTATCTTTACATCTACTTCTTCGATTTCAAGATTCAAGTTTGCCACCAAACCAAGTATGGTTCTTGATAAGGGCGGAATTCGCCGATCTCAATTAGAGGGGTAAAAACATAATGAATAAATTTTAGATGTAATTAAAAGGCATGCGAAGTCAATCAGGGACTAATGTGTAAAGATAAAAATAATAGAGGGGCCTCATTGATATGTGGTGAGCGGCCCACTAAGAGCTTAAATGGGTCCTCCTTATTTTAGTATAAAAGGGTGACCCACTTGCCTAAAAAAGGGGATTGAATAATATTTTACTCTGAATCTTCCTTTATCTCTCTACACTTTCTCTCTCTAGTCACATCTAGCACAAAGGTACCAAGAATATTCCCCAATCAATTATCCACTCATCATTGGCGCCGTCTGTGGGAATCGGTGATACCAAAAAGGAATCTTTAGCCCTTTGAAAATCACGTTTTTCGGGATGAACAGCGATGCGGCAATAGAGAGGGACGGGAGAGAAGTCGTCCGAGCCGTCTCAGGTTCGGGAGGTACGGTAGTCCCCGCCCGAGAATGGAACGGCGATCGGAACAAGCGGTCAACTCTGATAATGACCCGAAAGCAGCTCCTTGAGGACATTGCTCGGTTGGAAGAAGAAAGGGAGCGGGCGTTGGGCGAGAAAAGAGCCCGGGAAGGGAAGGGCAAAGAGCCCCTCCTGGAGGATCGGGGGGCAGCTGGCCATGGCAACGATCCTCGAATAGAGGCCCGACCTGTTAGGTACTACATGGATCCTCTTCCCGATGACGAAGAAGATGCTAGGGCTCGTCGGAATCTCGAGAACCGTCGGGCCATGACGTCGGACTACCCCTCAGACGATTCGTCGGGTAAAGGATATCTGCGGCGGGAAAGGGTTCAACGAGCGCAGAAGAATCGATCCCGACGCCTTCGAGGGCCCAGGGCCGCCCCGTCGCCGTATAAGAAGAGTGGCGCCGATAAGCCAACCCCGGTATCTATCGAGAAGGAGGAAATGCATACTGCCAGCCGCGGAGAACGGGAAGTGTTGCCACCTATTCCATGGCAACCATCGAATAGCCAGAACCATGGTTACTGGACCAGTAGCCAATTCATCAGCCCAGGGGTCGAGGGACTTTATGGAGTTAGGACCGAGGGTCTTGGGGGAGGAGTCTGTGAGCACGGAGTCAACTGGAGGGCTTCTCCATTATCCGACGAAATATTAGCGGGACAGCTCCCGAGGAGATTTGACATTTCTAAGTTAGAAAAATACGACGGAAAAAAGGACCCGGATAACCATTTGGAGGCTTTCAAAAATTTTATGTTAAGCTTTGACAACGATGACAAGCTCCTGTGCTGAGAATTTTCTATGACTTTCAAAGACAGAGCCTCCAAGTGGTACAACCGCTTGCCGCAGGGGTGCATTCGTAACTTCGGGACCTTCTGGACGATGTTCAGGCAACACTTCGTCGGGAGTAAGAGTTTCCGCGCCAACGGGGATATTATCATGAATTGTCGGCAGAAGCTGGGGGAGAGCCTCAGAGACTATACTAGGCGGTTCATCGACGCGAAAACCGACCTGGACCATTGTGAAGAGAACGTGGCGCTGACGGCGTTTCGTTTGGGCTTGCTCCCCGGACCGATGAAACAAGCAGTGACCAAGAAGCAGACGTTTACTTTTTCCGCATTGTTAGCACAGATTGAGAAGCAAATATTGATTGAAGAAACAGAAGCGTCAGAACTGGCAGCCCAGATTCAGCAGAGCGCCCAAGCGTCAGTAGTGATAAAACAGGTTTCCCGATCGGATTACGCCAGGTCGGCCCAACCAGTTAGCACGATACACCCGACCACTTTAGTTTCAACCAAGCCTTCGATCCCAACCGGTCAGAAACCAAGGCAGACAGGGCCGGCGGTCTCCCGACCCATGTCCAACAAGTGGACGCGACCTGCCTATTTCGCGGATCTTACGGAATGCGTGTCATCGATCTACGAAAAAACCAAGTGAAGCGGAATGTACCGAAGGCCTTTCCCCATCCCGACGCCCCGGGAACAAAGGAATAACCGCTATTGTCGCTACCACGAAGACATCGGGCACGACACGAAGGACTGCATAGCCTTGAAGAAGGAGATACAGATGCTCATCGAGCACGTGAACTTGTTGGAGTATGTGAAAAAGACACAGCAAGGCACGACCTCGAAGGAGGCGGTAGTCGTACCAAAACCCGAAACAACCATGGCTATTTCAGAGGTGACTGACCGTTTCGACGCAACGATTGAGTACCTTGATCCCGAGGCCAACCGCAATATCATCGGGGTCATTGAGGAGGGGGCAGAGGAAGGCGTCGGTATCGTCCGAGGTTTTTTTAAATTTTTCGAGTCGTTAACCGACTCAGGGGAAAGACCGATGATGGGAAACACAAACTTGCTTCCAAACCGGAAGTGCCCTCTCACCGACCAAACAGTTCCGCTGAAAACGCAAACTTGCTTCCAAACCGGAAGCGCCCTTTCCCCGACCTCAAGCTTCGGTGACTCAAAAGCTAATCACGATGATATCGGGATCGTCAAGGAAGAGATTGAGGAGAACATCGGTAAAGTGCGAGGCCTGTGTAATCTTTTTGAATCTCTGACCATTTTCGGGGGGGGATTCGATGGCGGAAGTCACACACTCCTCCAGGAAAAGGCACATCGTCAACCTGACCACCCAGTTGGAAGCCAGAACTTGCTTCCAAACCAGAAGCTCCCCCTCACCAATTTTACATTTCGATGACGAAGACATGAGAGACATAGCCGGACCGCATGAGGACGCCATTGTGATCGGGGCAGCCATAGCGGGAGAGGAGGTTCGGCACATCTTGGTAGACACCGGGAGTTCGGCCAATATCCTCTTCGCATCTACCGTTGCAAAGTTCAGGACGCGACCGGTGATTGCGCGATCCGACCGCACCATTGTCGGGTTTACCGGGTCAGCAGCCGACGTAGTCGGGGAGTTCGAGGGCGTGGTCCGGTTAGGCCGCGGCCCATTTAAAAAGGAGGTCACGGTTTTGTTTGTAGTAGTGGACGCGCCGGCCTCACACAACGCCATCCTTGGCCGATCTTGGATATCGCGCATGCATGCTGTGACTTCTACTATTCATCAGTGTGTGAAGTACGTGGTCGGAAACAATGTAGGAGTGGTCCGCAGCAGCCAAAAAGCGGCGCGGGAATGCTACCGAGCTGCGTTAGCTCTGAAAAAAGATCAAGAGATGTTCCCAGCTCAAGAATAGCAATTAAGGGGGGTGCCTCCGGGATCACAACCGGTGGATGACCCCCGGGAGGCCCCAAGCCTTTTGACGACAGACGAGGAGTGCGAACTACATTCTTTTGCAGACGGTCAATGTCTGCGGGTCGGGGCAAACCTTTCACCAACCCTAAGGGCACAGCTACTAACCCTTCTACGAGAGAACCTAGACATGTTTTCTTGGTGGTCCGGGGATATCACGGGGGTACCAGAATCCTTCGCGATTCACAGGTTGACTATTGACAAAAATGTCAGGCCAATCGTCCAGAAGCGTCGGGCTTTTTCCCCCGAAAAGGCGGAAGTAATTCTGCGGGAAGTTGAGAGGATGACCAGCGTCAGACATATCAAGGAAGCAAAGTACCCTTTATGGATCTCTAACCCCGTGCTGGTTAAGAAGAAGAGCGGGAAATGGAGGATGTGCGTGGACTTTACTGATCTCAATCTGGCCTACCCGAAGGACCCTTTCCCGATGCCAAGGATCGACCAGCTGGTAGATTCAACGTCGGGCAACAAGCTACTCTCGTTCATGGACGCCTATGCCGGGTACAATCAAATAAAGTTACATTCCGCGGATCAGGAGAATACTACGTTCATTACGGGTGGGGGACTATATTGTTACAAAGTGATGCCCTTCGGGCTAAAAAACGCTGGCGCGACATACCAAAGGCTCGTAAACAGGACGTTCGAAGACCAGATCGGGAGAAACATGGAGGTTTACATCGATGACATGTTGGTCAAAAGCGGTTCCGATGAAGCCCATCTCGCCGACCTCAGGGAAACTTTTGGTAATCTACGAAGGATTAACCTTAAGCTAAACCCGGAGAAATGTTCTTTTGGGGTCCGATCAGGAAAATTTTTGGGGTTCTTCGTCAGAGAGAAAGGAATTCAAGCAGACCCTGTCCAGCTCCGAGCCCTGGCCGACATGACGCCTCCCCGGAGTGTGAAGGAAGTTCAAATTCTGACCGGGCGTCTGGCCGCTTTAAATCGTTTCATTTCTCGTTCGTCTGATAAATGCGCTCCGTTTTTTCAGGTCCTACGACAGGAAAAAAATTTTCGTTTGGACTCCTGAGTGTACCAAGGCTTTTTTAGGGATCAAAGAGTACCTATCGACCCCGAACCGCCTCACCAAGCCAACTGCGGGGGAAACCCTCTTCCTTTATATTGCGGTCACGGATTATGCGGTAAGCGCTGCTCTAATCAGCGAATCAGGGCCGGCTCCAACAGCGGTATACTACGTGAGCAAAAGTCTGCTGGACGCCGAAACTCGGTATCTCAAACTGGAAAAAATGGCGCTGGCTCTGGTAACAGCGGCGCGGAAAATGCGACCGTACTTCCAAGCCCACCCTATCGTTGTCCGCACATCACTTCCGCTGAAATACATTTTTCAACGACCAGACATGTCGGGGAGGTTATCCAAGTGGTCGGTAGAACTGGGTGATTTCGATATTGATTTCGAACCCCGAACAGCCATCAAAGGCCAGGTCTTGGCCGATTTTCTAGTTGAGTTTCACTCAGAACGGCCCGAACAAGAAGCCCAGTCACAAGAAAAAGCGGAGGGCGAGTGGACCGTCCGCACCGATGGGGGAGCAAACGTTAGTGGATGTGGGGCGGGAGTCCAAATCGTAACCCCCTCGGGTGTTAGCATGCTCCAGGCTATCCGTTTCGGTTTTCACGCGTCGAACAACGAAGCTGAATACGTGGCCGCTTTGGCCGGGTTACGGTTAGCACAGGTATGCGGGGCAAGACAAGTACGGCTCATAAGCGACTCCCAGCTTCTAGTAAACCAAGCCTCGGGAAACGCGGAGGCTCGGAAGGAACATCTGGTACAGTACCTTGCGGCGTTAAGAATTCTGGCCGCTTCCTTTGACAAAATTACTTACGAGCATGTACCACGAAGCGAAAATACCACAGCGGATTCATTGTCAACGATTTCTTGCTCCACCAGTTATCCGTGGGTGATAGAACAGGAAAGCCCGTCCATCGTTAAAAGACATGAGTTAGCTAACCGACCTGAGATCGCATGCCAGATCTCTTCGATTGCAACTTCAGACTGGCGCCGGGGTATTATCTCTTTCTTGGCTGAAGGTCGGCTTCCCGACGACACCGCTTCGGCACGAAAATTGCGCAACAAAGCGCGGGGTTACGTCCTTTTAGGGGATGTGTTGTACAAAAAATCTTATAGCTGGCCTCTGCTCCGTTGTTTAGGTTTCGACGAATCCCAGGTAATCTTGTCCGAACTGCATGATGGTGAAGGCGCGGCGCATTGCGGATACAAGGCTCTGATCAGGAGAATTTTTTTGGCGGGATTCTATTGGCCGACAATAACGGCAGATGCAAGACTCATAGTAAAAACCTGCGATACGTGTCAAAGGTTCGGTAACGCCATCAACGTACCCGCCGCTCCCCTAGAATCCATATCCGAAGGGCTGCCTTTTGACCGCTGGGGAATAGACCTCATCGGACCATTACCAAAGGCATCGGGAGGAAGGCAGATGATTGTTGTGGCGGTAGATTACTTCTCCAAGTGGGTCGAAGCCGAGCCTCTGTCCGCCACGAAAACCAAAGATATTGTCAAATTCATCTGGGCGAACATTTGTTGCCGGTTCGGGGTGCCCCAGCGGCTGACTATGGACAACGGGCCACAGTTTGATAGTGCGGAGATGAAGGCGTTCTGCACCACTCATAATATTCGACAATGTTTCGCTGCCCCTTTTCACCCACAAGCCAACGGTCAAGTCGAAGTAACGAACCGAACCATTCTGGATGGCCTTAGAAAGAACCTCGAGGGAAAGGCCGGGAAGTGGCCAGACTACTTGCAAGAAGTATTGTGGGCTTACCGAACCACACCGCGCACGGCCACTCAAGAGTCGCCTTACGCCTTAGTGTATGGCATGGACGCGGTCACTCCCGCAGAAACTATTTTTCCGTCCTTCAGGGTCGGAACTTACAGGGAGGAGGCAAATGACGACAGCCGACGACTCGAGCTCGACCTCGTAGAGGAAAAGCGCCACCGCGCCCATTTGAATTCTTTACATTACCAAACTTTAATGAGAAGTAGATACGCGGCCAAAGTACGCCGTCGGGAAGTCAAGGTAGGAGATAAGGTTTTACGACGCGTGTTCCTCCACACAAAGGACAAGAGCCTCGGAAAGCTGGCCCCAAATTAGGAGGGACCATACGAAATCATCGAGAAAATCAAGAGCGGGACGTATCGCCTGCAGAATCGGTCCGGACACCTCCTGAGGCTACCATGGAATATTGAACACTTAAAACTGTATCTCGAATAGTTTGTAATTTACGATGTACTTCGCTGTATTTTCTACTTCATTCAGGGTTGTAAATGGTCGGGGATGCACTCTTTCCTACCTCGGTGGCGCGAGGAGGTTTTAACGAGGCATCAGTCAAAACCCGACCCACCTTTTTGATAATAAAAAAACTTTTGCCTTCTACATATTCAATTGTTGTGGCCTCGGACAGCTGACGAGCTGGACGTTGTCCGTTTCTCTTATTGTTACAGAGCCTAAAAATAGGTTTTTCGGTTCTACCGATCTACATTTTGGTTTTCCCAAACTTTTTGGAAAAACTTTCGATAACAAATCGATCTACAGAGCCTAAAATTAGGTTTTTCGGTTCTACCGATCTACATTTTGGTTTTCCCGAACTTTTTGGAAAAACTTTCGATAACAAATCGATCTACAGAGCTTAAAAATAGGTTTTTCGGTTCTACCGATCTACATTTTGGTTTTCCCGAACTTCTGGGAAAATTTTCGATAACACATCGACCTACAGAGCCTAAAAATAGGTTTTTCGGTGCTACCGATCCACGTTTTGGTATTCCCGAACCGCTATCAAGATTAACGATGTGCAAAATAGTATATACCCAGCAATTTAAATATGATCGTCACAGGGGGCCCCGTGACCCCCAAACAACATAAAAATTAAAGTGGTTCGATAAAAACAACTGAGGGGCCTACGGCCCCATAAGAGTTACAAAATCTTAAAACAAAAAAAACAGAATCACTGATCCCCATCTTCATCCGCATCCTCGTCGTCTTCTTCGTCATCGGCTTCGTCGGAATCCCCGCAATTGACTCCATCGGGGCGATCTTTCTCTGGTACGTCAAGCCACAGCGACCCTAGGCGAAGGTCCGGGAAGCGGTTATGGAGTGACAGCACGTATGCGGCTTTAGCATCCACAGTCTCCTTGTCCGACCACTGCCTACATCGGTTGATGTAAGCAACGTTCGAGGATTTCAACTTCTGAACCTCCTGTGCCAGAGATGAGGCGCGATCTTCCGCAACTTTCCTCGCCGACTCCGCAACTTTCACCGCGTCCTCCGCGGCTTTCGTCGCTGTCTCCATCGCCTGCTTCGCCGCGTCCGCGGCCGTCTTCGCTTCGGTAGCAAGCTTCTCAGCTTCAACAACCCGGCTTTCCGACAACACCTGGGCCTCCTCGGCAGTTTTGACCTTCGCAGCGAGACTGGTAATTTTTGTCTCCGCCGAGGCTAACTTCTTGCCAAGCTTCTTTGCCCGACGCTCTTTCAAGGCGGCCGGAACCAGCAAGTTGTACAGCGACAGAGCAATTCCATCAGTCCCACGAAGAGGAAAGGGGTGCGGGCTGCCAAGCATCGTCAGCACCGGGAATTTGGGGCCACTTGACGAAGGGGCGTCCGGGTTAGCAGCTTGGGGGGGCTCAGTGTCGTCTGGAATCACCACAACGTCGTCCCCCGCGGGATCTACGCCGTCGTCAACTTGATCCACAAGTTTAGGCCCCGAGGCCCCCACCCCGGCGCTAACCACCGCCCGATCCTCTACCACAGTTGAGGATTTCTTCGACTTCGACCCCCCCGCCTCTGCACGTTTCCTCTTCTTTTGCACCGCGGCCGGGTTGGGGCTCGCGTCCAATCGTCCTGCCTCGGGCACCGCTACCTCGTCGTCGTCTGACTTTGGGCGCTTACTGGGCGCCTTGTTGCGTTTAGGCAGAAATAGTATGTACCCGGGACGCCCGGTTCGGGCCAGCACGTCGTCCAGACTTGGAGGCTCCCGCAGCTGTTCAATGGTAAGAGCCTCGGATGAGCACCGCCAGAGGTTGCTCATGAACAAATTCTTATCCATAAAAGTGTGGTGCATGCCCCGACCCCAATTCCTTCGGGCATAGTTTTTCAGCACCTCGAAAGTGACTTCCGCGGCTTCCGAGTGGTCCTTCTTCACCCCCTGCAGCCAGTCTTTCGACACTACGCAAAGAAACGGTAGATAATAAATAATAATAAATAAATAAAAAATATATATATATACACAGGGGAAGGTAGTACCATCATGGACCCAGGTCCGCAGCAATTGCCTCGGGTTCTCCGGAGAATATGGAAGACCATTCTCCCAACACCCGCTCAGAAATACGAACCGATGCTTCCACCCCTTGTCCCCTTCCAAGAAGTCATTGACAATTTTCCACTTATTGCCAAGAGAAGAGTAGAAGAATGGGGATTTCGGGGACTTGGACAGACCCGACATGGCGATGTACTCCTCCATCGGCATAACCTGGCCCGAAAGGCGGGAAGCCATAATGCAGGACATTAAGGTATACCAAGCATTTGGCGTCAGCTGCGACGGGCAGATTTGGAGGGTGCGAAAATAGAGCGCGATCTCAGGGTCCAAGGGGAAACGCAAACCCAGTTGAACAGTTCGGTGAATACCACGATCTCTCTAGGTCTGACGTGGACGGGGGTCTCCCCTGGGGTCGGGAACCGGACGCTGACACACTCAGGGATCCCCCAGCGGGTCAGTAAATCTCTATGATCGGCCTCGGGGAAATAAAGATACTTCCCCTCGAAGAGAGAGACCACGTCCCTGGTTAGAAGCCAGCTGAAGTACTTGGTCGAAATGACAGCCTCAACCGCTTCGGGCAAGGGGTCATCCTGGTTGTTAGCCGCGTGACCAGCTGCGGCAATACAAACCCCCGTGGGAGCAACGTCGACTTCCGACTCTCCAGCTTCTAGGGTCGGGACTTGACTAGAGCTGCGGGCAGTAACGGCGTCTGTCTCGGATGGTCGGACCCGGGAGGAAGAAGCCTCGGCAGCGTCGCGTGCCATGTTCCTATGAGCCTCCTCCGCTTGCTCGGGTGTTAGCCGCATTTTGGGCAAACCTAAAAAAGTGACCGCAGTGTTAATACCGGTCCGAATCCCTCTAATCGAGGGCGTAAGCTGAACCATTTCGGGACTATTACCTCCTGCTGAGCACTTGGATAGATCGTCTTCTCCCATTATCAAGAAGGTGGATTTACGGGCACGTCGGGAAGAGGGCGAGTTGACGGACGGTAAGGTCATATTGTTTGGCCCGACTGCGGAAAAATGGGAACTGTCACTAGAGGAAAGGGTAATGGGTTCTGGGGACAGGCTAGCCTCGGGAATAGGATAAACCGGAAGGTCGGATACCAGGAAAGATTCTGCGGGAACCGGGATGGCAAGAACGGGGTCGTGAGGAAGCGGAGCGGGAACAAAAGGTTTGGAGTTAGATCCCCAGATCAGACCAGCGCGTCGGTACTCCTCTGCTCGGTCTCCGATACTAGACCACTCTTCAAAGCTCCACTCGGATCTCTTTTTCTTGGTCGGTTTTTTCTGTGAATTTCTGGGTTTCATGCAACGAACGTACCAGAACGAATTAGGGTCGAACGAGTTCTCTCTCTCTCTCTAGAAATGGTCGGACAACGTTTTCTCTCTCTAAAATGCCTCTAAGAGACACCAAGAACTCTGGGGTATTTATAGGCTGGATTGAAAGATCGGGGGATACCAATCGACGAAAAGACAGCGGGAAGGTGAAGAGTCTCACTAGGAGCCTAGTCTGACAGAAGGGTGACCTGTTAGCCCAAGACGCGTGTCGACCACCGACTGACACGGGCTGACATAAGCAACTCATCACAAACCCCTCAACAATGTGGGCCGACAACACCGAAAGCGGAAAGAAGGATAGGCCCATCACAAGAAGCCCGGGATGAAAATCTCAGCAGAACAGAAGTAGGAGGCGCGGGAGTATTGCCAGTCTGGAGACCTCGGGCATCGGGCGGTCAGAACTTACGAGGCCCGAAGCTAGATAAGGGATCGGACGGGTGGCGATGGCCTTTTTACAAGTCTCCGCTCGCAAAGCTCCCGAAGACTGGGGGGCTACTGATAAGGGCGGAATTCGCCGATCTCAATTAGAGGGGTAAAAACATAATGAATAAATTTTAGATGTAATTAAAGGGCATGCGAAGTCAATCAGGGACTAATGTGTAAAGATAAAAATAATAGAGGGGCCTCATTGATATGTGGTGAGCGGCCCACTAAGAGCTTAAATGGGTCCTCCTTATTTTAGTATAAAAGGGTGACCCACTTGCCTAAAAAAGGGGATTGAATAATATTTTACTCTGAATCTTCCTTTATCTCTCTACACTTTCTCTCTCTAGTCACATCTAGCACAAAGGTACCCAGAATATTCCCCAATCAATTATCCACTCATCAGTTCTAATAGATCTCATCAAAGACAACTCCTTTCTTTTGGTAAAATCCTTTCACAACCAAACGAGCTTTGTACCTAGGTTGTGAGCTGAAATCGTGAACTTTAATATTGTACAACCATTTATTCTTGAGTGTCTTCTTTCCTATGGGAAGTTTCACCAAGTCATAGGTGAAAATCCACTGCAAGGAATCTATTTCTTCATCCATAGCCTATACTCATTCTTCCTTTTGATCAAGAGACGTATATTCTTCATACCTTTCGGGTTCCCTGCTATCTGTAAGCATAATATACTCATTTGGATTGTATCTTGTTCAGGGCCTTTATCAGATCTTCGTAGGACAATTGGTTTCTCACAAGGTTCCTCCTGAGTTTGTTGTTTCTTCTCACCTTACTAATTTTCATGTTTTTGTGGTTGCTTCAGACGTTCAGCTTCATATCCATTCCCTCCATTGTTTTGTGTCATAGAAGAGGAAATACATTCCAAATTGACTCGAATTTCAGGATTTACTCTTGGTGGAGGTTCCTCTTTCTCCATGTCACTGAGATTATCATCTTTAGAGAAAACAACATATTTGCTTCTTATTATCCTTCTTGAAATTGGATCCCATAATATGTAACCAAATTCTCCATATGAGTATCCTATAAAAATGTATTCATTCGTCTTAGCATCTGTTTATTTCTTTAATCTTTAGGAATATGAACAAATTCCTCGCATCCAAAAACTCGCAAGTCCCCATAAGAGACTTCTTTACGACTCCACACTCTTTGGGGAATATCATAACCCAAAGGAATCGATAGAAAGAGGTTGATAATATCGATTTCAATCTGCATAGCTTCACTCCATAAGGATTTTGATAACTTCGTATTAGAGAGCATGCTCCACATACGTTCTCAAATTTTCCTTTTCATTCTTTTAGTCACATCATTTTTTGTTGGGGATATTTGGGAATTTTCTTCTCTAACTAGATCCAATAGGACATGCAGTAATTCTCAAAAGGACCTCGGTACTCTCCTCTATTATCTAACCAAGTGACTTTCAGCATTCTAGTAGTCTCTCGTTCCACCTTCTTATGAAAGTTTTTGAAAAATTCCAAGACCTGATCTTTATTCATTAAGGTATATGCAACTATTTTTATAGAATAATCATCGATGAAGTTTAATGAATATTGTGCCCCCTCCCCCAGTGAATTTTTATCCATATAACAAACATCCATATGTACTAAATCCAAAACATGTAACCTTTTATGTGTAAAACTTCTTTGGAAAGAAATTTTGTGTTGTTTACCAGCTAAACAATGATAACATATTTTAAAGGATATACATTTCACTCTTGGTAGAAGCTCTTTCTTTGCCAGCGTTTGCATCTCTTTCCATCCCATGTGTCTAAGTCTTTTGTACCAAAATGCGGTAACATCCTCTTTAGATATATAGTTAATCTCACTCTTTTTAACGTTTCTTGCATTGAGTAAAGGGAATTCTTCTTCAATCCTGTAGCCACCACAAGAGAACTTTTACTAAGCTTTCATTTTTCATCACCAAAATAATTTGAATACCTTTTATCATCAAGCTTTGTAGTAAATGTCAAATTGAGTCAAATACTAGGAATATATCCCAAATTTTTTAGAAATAATTTTTTCCCTTCCTTTGTTTTAAGCAAATGTGACCCTTCTTAATAGTTTTTGCAATACCTTGGTCTCAGATTCGAACATTACCGAAATCACCAATTGAGTAGGTAGTGAAGAATTCACCATGAGAGATAAAATAATAGAATGATCATGAATCAATCACCTAATCACTATCATAACTTACTAAATTAATATAAATATTATCATAAACAAGACTTACCTTGTTGTCATAGCATGATATAACAACTGATGTTTTTTCGTTATTTTTACATTTTCTCTCTTTGAACTATTTAGCTTGATCTCTCTTAAGAAATATACGCATGTTCCTTTTATGAATAGCCTTTTGACAGTAGAAGCACACAATACCAGTGGGCCATGATTGTGATCTCCCTCTCGATCTGTCATTCCTTCTGTCCTTAGAGCCTTTTGTTTGACTATTTCCCCCTGTTAAAAAGTTTTAAAAACAAGAGCTTTAAATCCATGGGACTTATTATGAGTTCACGTATCTTTTTTTTTCCCATTCATTTAGGATACTATCATTTACCATATCCGTGGTACGCTACCATTTCGAGCAAAATTTCTTTGGGAAATAACTAGAGTTCTCAACTATCGGTAAAGAACTAAACAATAATAATGCTTGTAATTCATCATCAAGATTGATTTTCATACTAATGAGTTGAATTATCAAACCTAGTAAATCACTTAGATGCTTCGTGATGCTCCTTCCATCCTTGAATTTGAGATTCAAAAGTCTTCTAATCAAAGAAGCTTTATTTTATGATTTTTGACGCTCGTACATAGAATCCAACGTTTTTCAAAGCACATCCATTTTTGTCTCTTTAGAAACATGATGAAAAACACTTTGATCTAACGGCCGATAATTGCCATTCTCTTTCGATGCATCACCTCTCATTGCTTATCTAGTTTTATCATCGAGTTTTGCTTCATCATCTTAAATGGGTTCATAGAGATCTTTGGAATAAAGAATGTCCTTCATTTTTTTTATCCTAAATTGAATAATTTGAAGAAGTCAACTTTATCATACCTCTAACAAATATATCGTTCATTAAGATGAATGCTCAAAATAGATTCTAGCTCTCATACCAATTTGTTGTTCTTAAAAATACTAAAATATATAGCTAAATAAGAGTAAGAGAAAAATAAGACTTACGTGGAAAACCATTCAATGTGAAGGAATAAATCACAAGCGGCCTCGAGCAAAACTTTCACTATATGAATAATGGGATTACAATATTAAAAAACTTTTAAGACTCGCAAATGTAAGGATCTCTCTCTTTTTCATTCTATATATCCTATATTTAGCTCACTCAATATAGGTGTTTCTCAAGTTTATTTGATGATAAACTCAACAAATCATCTACGTTTTATAGAACTAAAATGAAGTATCTGTATACATTAATTAATTGGAAGTTAAAGAGTTTCTTCTAATATTCAATGTACTTTATTTTCTAGTTTCTTCTTGGAATGTGAAAGACTCTTCTAGAAAAATATTTTAATTTATTACACTATCCAATTATAATTGGGCTACCTATTAATTTTATCTTATAGGCCCTACATAGAGAAGCGGACATAATCATTATAAATCTCTTCTCTCGTGACCTTCTTGTCCACTTCTAATGTTCTACCAACCGCCTAGAAGCATGTCTGAACAAAGATATCTTCTAGTGTGAGAGTCATCTCCCCAAAACCGAATTGCATATGTTGGTTATTGGTGTCAACGTTTAACAAAACCACATTCAACACTGGACTAGTTTAATATCTAGCCATATAACCAATCAAAGGACCAAATGGAGTACCGACCATAAACCTCTTTACTATAAGATGGGTTGTTAGCTCTCTCATGCGCAATACCAAGTAATGAGCCTGGATGGCGAGAGAAATATAAGGCTATAGAAGAAAAAAATTGATAAGAACAACTTTATTTATTAAGATATATATAAAAATAAGTCAATTAATACAATAATTATAAACTTAGCCTTATGCAAGTATGACACAAAGTTTATCGCGACCAGGCTTATGTTGATCGTGGTGTAGTAGACTTCACTGTGATAAACTCAAAACCTGCTCACGATAAAATAAGAAACAAAACCTATTGGAAATGTGCAACATGACTTCATCGCGATTGGAAAAATGTTGATCACGGTAAAATGAACATCGTGATGATTACAAAAGTGTTGATCACAATAAAATAAACTTCGTCCTGGCAAACATTAAGATTGTCAATATCAACTTAGAATTTTTTATTACCAACATTAGGTAACTATTCCAAGGGACACGTTTCTGTGACCGGAACATCGTTGATTGCAGCAAAGTCTGACAGTTGTGTTCTTTTAAATAATTGAATTTTTTAAAAAGTATTTCGAAAACAGTTGTAGCTTTATCTAAATATTTATAAATGATTACAACTATTTGGAAGGTTTTTATCATTCAATATTTAAAAAACAAATCACAACTCTATATTAAATTTTCGAAACTATTTATTACATATGTCTCTCTTATTTTAATCAAACTGTATCGAATATGATCTAATATTTTCTTTGTATTTGAGTTCAAAAAGTTGTTATATTCCAAAAATATTCCTATAAACATCAAACAATAGATTAATGAGAAAAAAAACGTAAACATACATATATAACATATTTTTATCGAACACACACGACTGTATATAAAAATATATATTAGAAAATAGGCTATGGATAAATCTCATCCTACATAATGTTAACCAGTCCTAAAAATAGAAGATTTTTGTATTATTACTGTTTTATTTTTACATCCTGTTTGTTCTCCTACATGGTAAGATCTTCTCAACCGTCGGGTGACTTGTATTCATCCGACGGAAAACTTTTCCAATTGAAAAGTTCTCATTTGACGGGATAAAAAATATTTTTGCTATGTTTTTTAATTGAAAACTTTTTAGATGATTATCTTCTTTAAATCAAACTTAACCAACTCCTTAAAATATAAATTTTTTTATTGTAAATATATTATTCTATAGGAGGCTTACAAGGATAAGTACTGTCACTTCTGGAGAGTGTTATGGTATTCGATTGTTTATCAAAGACTTGTCCTTTCAGAGGTTAGAGAATCACTTCTGGAGAGTGTTATGGTATTCGATTGTTTATTAAAGACTTGTCCTTTCAGAGGTTAGAGAATCACATGTTACATATGACGTGGCACCACTATGGTTAGAGAACGTAGTAGCATGTCTCTTCATATGTAGGGGTGGCAAATGGATCTAGAACCGCGAGAAAAAACTGGGATCTGCTAGTAACACGGTGGGTAACTTGCGAATCGGGCTCGTTATATCTGCAATCCGGCAGACCTGTTTACTTGTTAGACCTGCATAAGCAGTAATCCGGCAGACCTGTTTAAATATTATAAGTGTTGTAATTATTTTATAAACCAAAACCATATCTTAAGTTATATTTAAAAACTTTTTTATAATGTATATGATTATAAATTTATTATTACATTTTGGTTAGTATTAATTTGTTTTGATTATTAATGTTTTAAGCAATGTAATTATTTTATAAACCAATATTTTAAATATTACTTAAAATGTTATTATTACATTTTGAATATTATTATTATTATTATGTTTTGGTTTTAAATATTAGAAGTGTTGATATTATGTTATAAACCAAAACCATATTCTATCATGTTAAAATATTACAAATTTTATGGTTATAGTTTTAATATTACATTTTGAGTATTATTATTATTAATTGGTTATAATAGTAGTAGTGTTGTTATTATTTTTTAAACAAAAATCATATTTTATGATGGTAAAATATTACAAGTCATATGGTTGTCATTTTATTATTACATATTGATTACTATTGTGATTTGGTTATAAATATTACAAGTGTTTGTTATTATTTTTTAAACCAAAATCGGATCTTATAATTATTTCATAGTACAATTCTTGTTATTATAATAAAAGGCAAATAGTTTTTTTTGGTTTATTTAGCCGTTCACAATTTATACTCTTACAGGCTAGGAGTTGTACAAATGTTTTCAAATTAAAATACAAAATAGTAAAAAACTATTACAAACATCATTCATCTTCTTCAAGTTCTTCTTCGTAAGTAAAATCTTCCTCCTCACTTGATTCACCTTTAGCTACGTTTTCTTCCATAATTTCTTGTTCAAGTGTATCTTCAAAATCATCCTCATAATCTTCGAAGATGTCGTCTACATTTACTTCGTCTCTAAACTCTTTGCCTTGCATCATTTTATGTGTCGCGGTCCAATCCTTGACTGCCACAAGCACTCCAAGTGATTTTCCTTTCAATTTTGTTCTCTTAGTTGTGTATTGCAACCTTGCTTGGCTGAAAGCACACTCAATTGCAACTGTAGACATATGTATTGCATAAATCTCTTTAACAAACCTGCAAAGAATATGATACTCTTCAGTTTTGGTACCCAACATCTTATGCTATCTCCAATACCAAGGTCGGGAAAATTCGTAAAATCAAACCTAGTGCTCAAATATCTAGACAGCTCATTATCAGATTGAGGGGTTTCTGTAAATTCATTGCTTTGTAACATTGCCATTTGACACATAGTTAGTAGAAAATCTCTCTACCCCTATTGTTACTAGTCCTTACATTTGTAGTTGTATTTAATCTATATCTTTCAGCATACTTATCATACATATTATGCATAAAATCATATACGCTGACAATATACCCTTTAGGGTCAACTGAATCATCCGGTGGACTATGGTGTGGATAATAATTTCCTAAGGGTAGGCTAGTAATTTCAAGTGGAGTTTCAAGGTGGTATATGGGTGTTTAACGGTGGTGTATGGGTGTTTAACGGTGGTGTATGCGTGTTTAACGGTGGTGTATGGGTGTTTAACGGTTAGAATAGAGAGTAGAGAGATGATTAAGCAGCTTGGTAGCAGTTAATTCTCATTACCCCTAGTTAATGCTGGTGGTTGGGTATTTATAGTATGATGTTTGGGCCCTTATCGGCTTTCGGGTCATGTTTAATGGACCCGAGTCATGATTAAAGACCCAAGAGCTCTAAGCAGGAGAGCAAGTAGCTTAGTCAGGAAGTGTTTAGGTTTTTTAATACTTTAGTCATAGTTCGAACAGTCTTAAACTTATGGTGTTCAAAGTAATCTGTCCGGAAGTGACCTGTTCGATTTATGTCCTTGTAACCTGTCCGGTGTTCGGAGAGACTTAGACTGATTTACCCTTCCGGGGAGCATGCTGAATTCAGACTCATCAGGAGCCCCTTTTTTAGGTATTTGAGCAAGTGTTCTTATCAAAGAACTGAAAAACAGTCCGATAAATAAAGTGGTTCTCAATTCGGACAGAACTGTGAGTATACCCCGACAGGTTAAGCTTTACGAATTCTAAACGGTTTTTGCCAGAGTTAGTGGGACACGTGTCGCTCTCTGATTGGCCACTCCAGCCGTTTTTTCACCTTGAATTTCGCACCACCTTCTTTAACAATAGTGACATCAGCGCCGTCTTTTAATTATTGCCCAACTTTTTGGATTCTCCTAGGAATCAACTCCTTTTTTCAAATCTACTATAAATTCACATTCATTTTCCATTGTTTTACCATCTCTTTCAAATTTTACTCAGCAAATTTACTCAGAGCTTTCTCTCTCTAGAACAAAAATTCCCTTAGCAGTTTATGTTTACAGCAAGAACAACATTGATCAAAGGTGGTTGGCTCAACCTTTCGGAGTTGGAGAAAGCACAGAAGGTCGAGAAAGAAAGGCGAATAGCAGTAGGGCTACCATAATCACCAGTTGAGAAACCAGTTGCTTCTGTTACAGAATCTGATCGAGGCTCATCCTCCTCCAAAGGTACCAAGCCCAAAAAACTCTTTCAATCCACCCTCTCACCCATAGTATCTGGTTCCTCAGTTCAGGAGTCAATACCTGATGTTGAACCGGGAGTTACCGCTACAAGTGTTAGGAAACCCTCACCTTTTATAGCCATGGGGTCTGATTCTGACCACTCTCCGGAGAAGTTAGTCATTAAGAGGCCAAGCCGGTTAGTCAAGGGACTAACTTCTAAAAATACTCCCTCAAAGTCGGGGGCAAAAAATAGTGATTCTAGGTCTAGAATGCCTATTAGAGCCCCCCGGGAGAGGCCAACCGGTCCGGAGGCCAACAGCCCGGTTCCTACAAGAGAGACTTCTGCCTCCGAGCCCCAATCTGAGGTGAAAAGTCAGAAAATAACAGACAGTCAACAGTCCGGAGGCCAGGCTGTGGCAAGCATCAACCCTCCCCGGATCACTACCACAGAAGCTCCCCAAACGGTTATGGAGGAGAGAATGGAGGACTCTGCTGAAGAGGTCCCTTTCGAGTCCGAGTCCTCCGGACAGGCTGATACTACTGCTGTTGCTGCCAAGAAAGATAAGGAAAATCAGTACTTGCGGCATCCGGAGCTGCCGAAGTGCCTTGAGGGAAGAGTGGGGCCGTGTTTTCAGAAAGTCGAGCTCAAGTACCTGTTGGCCTTGCAGAAGACCAAGTACGCATTCATCCATACTTCAGACCTGGGTCGAATGTGCACAAAATGGGGGATCCCCGAAAATGTGACGATTAGGATCCCCATTGATCCGGAGACCCCAATGGACTGTAAACGAAATGAAATAGTCTTCTTTACAGAGCTATTTAACTGGGGACTCAGGTTCCCACTGGACCCGGAGATCGTACGATACTTCCACCTGGTCAAGCTCTGCCCAACTCAACTAAGTCCCACTGGACCCGGAGATCGTACGATACTTCCAGGCTGTCTGGGATCCCTCTTCCCATGGAAGAGTTCGCAGCAGTGGCCAATCTTTGCAAGCATCACCAATTCCCCTTCTATCATTTCAACATGGGGAACGATCTCAAGGCTGTTGATGACCTCTTGGAGTCGGAGAGCAAATGGAGGAGCCAATTCTTGTTTGTCAGTAGCTCATGGGAAAACGACAAGAAAATCAAGGTTGGAGAGAACCCAAGCCTCCTCAAGAGTAGGTGGAGGAGTGATCGTAAGTTTCTCAGTTCAAATTTCTGTCCGTTTCTCTCTTTTCCCTTTTTTTTAAGTTAAATTTAAACTAACCAGTTTCTCTTTTGTTCTAGCAGAGCTGCCAAAGAAGTTCGGAGACTACTTGAAGGCTGGACAGACTACCTGTGGCAAAATCAATGCTTGGGCCGCAGAGAACTGGGAGAATCGATTCCACAAGGCCTTCACCCCTAGGAATCTAGCAAGGTCTCACCTGTGGAACACCACAAGCCGGAGAGACCTAACTTGGGAGGAGCTCACCACCCAGCCTGATGAAGACATTGTGCTTAGAAGGTCCCACGAACCAGATGGGACACTTTACCTGCCTGCCCGGGCTTAAGCCCCGAGTAAAATGAAAGGCAGAAAAAGAGGCAAAAAAGTGGCGAGTGATGCTGAGAAGGATGCCCCAACAGACCCGGAGGGGCCGGCCCAGGTTCAAATCGATGCAGCCCTCTTGCAAGTGGTGGAGCAGGAGACCGAGAGGCAGGAAGTAGACCTTCCAAAACCTCCAAGGGCTCCCAAGAGGACTCGCAAGAAAGTAGGTGAAAGCGCTGACCGGGAAGTCAAGAAGAAAAAGACTTCACAAGGAGATGAGCTTGCTCTCCGGGATCCGGAGCCCTCTTTTCCTACTGGCCCCTCTGACCCAACGCTGGCCGAAGAGATCCCAAGAGAGTTTCACACTGATGAAGTTGAGGGGGGAGAGCTCGACTTGGATGAAGTGGACATCACCGGTCTGGGTGGACTTGGTGAATATTTTCTTGGCCTCCCTAGAGACGAGTTCGCAGGGCCTTACATCCCTCCGAGCAGCTCCAATACGGTCAATTTCAACGGTAATACTTTTATGGTTTCTAGTGAGAAGGACACTATAGCCCATTCCTTGCTTAGTAATGTGCAGGCAGTGCTCACATTGGAAAGGCAAGTCCGGAGTCAAGCAGACACCATCAAAGACCTCAAGTCTGATAAGGAAAAGCTGTCCGAAGACCTCCGCACTGCTACCACCAATGCTGACTTGCTTAAGGAAGCAAATGAGGAGCTGAAGAGGAAGCAAAATGAAAGCAACACAAAAGTTTCCACCCTAGAAGAAACCATAAAAGATCTTCAGGAGAAGCTGTCTGGTATGGAGAAGGACCGGACAACCTCAAGGGGAGAAACTGGTGCAAAGGAGAAACTCATCACCAACCTGACAAGATCGCTCTAGAAAATGCAGTAACCCAGGCTACTGAGGATAAAAATGCTTTGCTAAGGGATCAAGAGGCCACAATCAAGGCCAAGATTAATGCATATGTCAGAGAGATGATAAAAGGCGAAGAGTTAATGGTTCAAAGAGTGGAGTCTGATATGGTTCTCCTTTTTCACGAAAAATTCCCGAAGAGGACCCTAGGGACTTATGGCTCTCTGTGGATGATGATGACCTTCCATTTTATACAATGGTCGAAGAAGGGCTGTCCGGTGAGTCCTCATCTGATAATGAAGAGAAAACCGGAGAGAGCCCAGGCGAAGAGGAGATTGATCCCAAGGGCAAGAAGGTAGTCAAAGGGGGGAGCGACATCAAGGGCAAGAAAACAGATGAGAGTGAGCCATCTTCAAAGGCTCAACCTTAATTTATGGTTTATTTTGTTTATCTTTCATTCAAACTAAAGTCCTTGGAAGTCCAAGGCACTCTTTTTGTAATGGTGTCCGTATTTGTTCGGACAGGATTTTTTGTGCTGTACCCTGACTTGTTCGAAAGTCCTTGGAAGGCCAAGGCAATTTTAAGTTGTTGACTGAATGTTTCTATTTTGCACAACCATCATCTTCTTTCATTATTTGTTTTAGTTTAGATAGAGTTTAAGTAGCTTTTAGTTATTGCATTGTGAGAGTGTTGAGATTCTCCGGCTAGAGTTTAAATAGCCCTTAGATCTTTCAGTCCGGGTAGTATGATAAGAGATAGATTTTGAAAATACTTAGAAAATTTTGAAGAAGGCATCAAATTTCATTGAAAACTCTCCGTGCCACCGAAGAGGGGAGGGTATGCCCCCAAATATTTACATGGAAGTTCAAACAAGTAAATATTCACACATGTGTCATTCCAAGTACATTCGAAGGTGCTCAATATTCCAAGGGTGAGTTAAAACCCTGCCATCTTTGTCTTCCAACCAATAAGTCCCAGGCTTGATTCTTTCAACTACAGTATACGGACCTTCCCAGGTTAGGGCCAGCTTTCCGAAGAGCTTTTCCTTAGTATGCAAGAAGACCTTCCTTAATACTTTATCCCCTGGTTGGAAATCTCTTCTTTTAACTTTAGAAGAAAACCTGCTTCTCATCAAGCCCTGATAGTGTGCCACTCTAAGGCGAGCTTTAACCCGTCTTTCTTCTATTAAATCAAGTTGATTTCTGATGGCCATTTCATTAGCGTGTCCGGACAAGTTGTGAACACGAAAGGAAGGGAGTGTCTTCTCTATGGGGGGCTACTGCATCCATACCATAGACCAAGGCAAAGGGTGATTCTTGTGTTGCAGCCCCATGTGTTGTCCGGTAAGCTCACAAGACTTCTTGTAAATAACTAGGCCACTTTCCAGCAGCCCCTTCCAGATTCTTCCTTAAACCGGACAGTATAGTCCTATTAGCCACTTCAACTTGCCCATTTGCTTGTGGATGGAAAGGTGAAGAAAAACAATGTTGTATACCCCTTGAGGCACAGAAGCTTTCCATTTCTCTGTTGTCAAACTGTGGCCCATTGTCTGTTGTTATTTTCTGTGGGACACCAAATCTGCAACATATGTTGGACAAAATGAATTTTATGACAGCTTTTGATGTTGTCCCTGCCAGGGGAGCTGCTTTTATCCATTTTGAGAAGTAGTCAATGGCCACAATTATAGTTCTACGCCCTCCGGACGCCACAGGGAGAGGCCCTACTAAGTCCAACCCCCATCGAGCAAAAGGGATGGGCTCAGAAATTGACTCCAAAGGAATGGCTGGTACATGAATTTCATTGTTGTACCTCTGGCATGGATCACACCTCCTCACCAATTCCTTAGCATCTTTCATAATTGATGGCCAATAATATCCGGAGAGTAATACTCTTCTTGTTAAAGCTCTAAACCTACAATGGGCTGATCCCTCACCATCATGCAATTCGGAGAGGACCATTTGCGACTCATCATCCCCTAAACAACGTAGGTGAGGTTTACTATAGGATTTTTTGTACAACACTTCTCTCAACATAATAAAACCACGAGCTTTGTGTTTCAATGTTCTGGCTTGTGATTTATCTGAAGGCACAATACCATCGGACAGATATTGTATGAGAGGAGATCTCCAGTCTTGAGGCCGATTCACTTGTATTTCAAAAACTTCCTCTTTTTCACCCTTACTAAGTTGAATAGAAGGGCTTTCAAGCACATGGATCCATGGGTAGGACTCCGTATATGCTATCGTTGCCAATGATTCTGCTAGCTCATTTTCTGCCCGGGGAATATGCTCATAGACAACAGCTTTAAACTTTAGGGCTTCATTCTTGAGGAGGAGTAAATATTTTACCAACTGCTCCTTTCTAGCCTCAGATTGGCCTAAGGCATGGTGGACAAGCAACTGGGAGTCACTTAGTAGCTTGACCCTTTTAGCCCCACAGATGTAGGCCAACTTTAATCCAGCTATAGCTGCTTCGTATTCGGACTCGTTATTAGATGCCCTGAAAGCAAAACAAATAGCTTGGAACATGCTGTCCCCATATGGGGAAGTGAGACATATTCCTGCACCACATCCCATGGTGCTAGACCCTCCGTCTGTTTGGACAATCCACACTTTCTTGTCTTTTGAATCAATAGGTTGCTATGAATCCCTATCGGAGTGGAATTCAACCAGGAAATCAGCCACTGCTTGGGCTTTTACCGCTGTCCGGGGAGCAAAGTCTATGTCGAAGTCCCCCAACTCTACTGACCACTTAGTCATTCTGCTCGAAATGTCTGCTTTTTGAAGGACATTCTTTAAAGGGAAAGATGTCCGGACGATGATAGGATGAGCCTGAAAGTAAGGCCTCATCTTTCTTGCAGCTATCACCAGAGCTAACGCCAGTTTTTCGAGTTTCAAGTAACGCCTCTCAGCATCAATCAAGCTTTTGTTGATGTAGTACACTGGGTAGGGACACCCATCGACCTCTCTTACCAACACAGCACTAATGGCACAACTTGAAACGGCCAGATACACAATAAGAGTCTCCCCATCAACCGGTTTGAACAAATTTTTGGGAGAGGAAAGATGTTTCTTGATTTCACTGAATGCCTCATCACACCGTGGGGTCCACTCGAACCCCTTCGCACCCTTCAAAGTTTGAAAGAAAGGAGCACACCTGTCCGAAGACCTCGAGATGAATCTGTTTAAGGCTGCTAATCTCCCCGTTAACCGCTATACTTCTTTGATGTTTCGAGGAGGTTCCATCTGGAAAAGAGCATTCAACTGATCAGGGTCGGGCTGTATTCCATGCCCACTTATGATATACCCTAAGAATTTCCCGGACTGCACTCCGAAAACACACTTTTCAGGGTTTAATTTTAAATTTACTTTTACCAAGTTGGCAAAAGTTTCTCGGAGGTCGGATAAGTGTAGCTGCTCATCCACACTCTCCACCATCATATCGTCAATGTAAACCTCCATATTTCTTCCAATTTGATCAGCAAATGCCTTGTTGACTAGCCTTTGATAAGTAGCCCCAGCATTTTTTAAACCAAAAGGCATCACCTTGTAGCAATGTAGACCCCTGTCAGTGACAAACGTGGTATGCTCTTGATCTTTTGGATCTACTTGAATCTGATTGTACCCGGAGAAGGCATCCATAAAGGAGAGCAGCTTGTTCCCAGAAGTAGAGTCTACCAACTGATCTATCCGAGGGACCGGGTACAAATCTTTTGGGCAAGCTCTATTGAGGTCTGTGAAATCAATGCACATGTGCCACTTTCCGTTTTTCTTTTTCACCAGGACAGGATTGGCAGTCCACAAAGGATATTGAGATTCTTTAATGTGCCCCATCTTTGTGAGTCTGTCAACCTCTTGTACTATGACATCGGCCTTTTCTTTTGAAAAAGCTCTTATTTTTTGAACCACTTGTGCCACATCTCTCCGGACAGATAGGTGATGAGATATCACTTCTGATGGAACTCCAGTAACATCAGCATTGCACCAAGCAAAAACGTGCTGATGGTCATTCAAGAATTTCAACATCTCTTCTTTCAACATTGGGGGCATCTTGGACCCTATCTTGACACTTTTGCCTTCTTCCAAATAGTGCGTTTCAACTTCTTCAATTGGAATCAACACTCCAGGGGTCTCTCTAGGGTCATCAATTTCACCCTCACCCCAGAAAGGCCCTCAAACTGCTATTGATCATTTATACGGACTGCCCCCAGCATTCGAGGAGCCAAGGCAGTGGCATAGCATTCTCTTGCAATCTTTTGGCTGCTCCGGACAACCCCAACCTGTCCCTGAACAGCATACTTTAAGCACTGATGGACTGTTGAAGCCACTGCATGCATCCTAGAGAGCCAAGATCTCCCTAGTATAGCATTATAGCAAGTGGGACAATCCACCACGATGAAGAGTATTCTAACCATTTTCTTGAAAGGGCCCCTGCCCAATAACACCTCTTCTTCAAATTCTCTGATCACATCGGTTGAGCTGCCCGTGAAGCCCACGATTGATCTGTCCGACTTTTGAATCACAGCTGGATTTTTCATTTTCTTGTAAGTGGTTAGGAAAAGGATATTGGCAGAGCTTCCAGTATCCACCAGAATTCGCCTTATCTCATTGCCCCCTATAGATGCTCCTATGACAACAGCATCCTCATGAGGGCCAGCAATGTCTCTTAAATCATCCTCATCAAAGACAATGAAAGGAAATGAGTTCGGTGACTGATAAGATGTCATGCCTCCTTCTTTCTGGGAGGCTAAATTATGAACATGCCTCTTTCTCGAAGAAGCAATAGGAGCTGTCATAGTGTCCCCTCCGAAGATTGTAAGTGACTCGAAGAATTTAATGAGCCCGGGGACAGACCTAGAACACTCCTCTATAGCACCCACCCTGTTTCGAGTTGGATCAGGATCCAAGTATTCAGACTCCAAATCAAACCTTTCAACTATAACCATGGCCCCCTCCGGGGCAGCATTACTTGGACCAACCCGGTGAGTGTTGTCAGGCCTGTTGCCTCCTCTTCTCTTAACGTATGCTCCTAACTTTCCCCTTTCAATCAGGTTTTGAACTTCTTGCTTCAACGCTATGCAATCATCAGTGGTATGTCCAATATCATTGTGGTATTGGCAAAAGGAGCTGTTACGGTGCTCTCTGGGAGACTGCAAGGTTGCCGGTCTCCGGTAATGCACCTCATCTTTTGTTTTATCGAAAATGGTGGCCATACTTTCTTTGAGCTCTGCGAACCACTCCGGTTGGACCCATGGCCTTCTTTTGTTTCTGGATTGTTGACTTTGAGCAGGAGCAGCTGGCTGAGACTGGGCTTTTGCCCTACCAGGCCCCTATCCGGTTTCTCTTGCCTTATTCCCGGACTGGTTTTGATTTGGAGTTGGTGCCACTGGGTAGACCTCACCTGTCTGTGCACCCTGGTCTTATTTGTTTCATCAACGTTTATTTGCTTGCCAACTTGATTTAGCAATCCTCCCCAGGTCATGGCCTTTTTTCTGGTCACCGAATCAGCCAGATTGCCTGGGTTCAATTGCCTTAGGTATGCTATTGGCACATGTTCGAAGCAATCAGCCAACCCATTCTTTGTGTTCACAAAACGACTTATGTATTCCTTCAAGGACTCATTTGGCTCCTGGGCATAATGGATTATTGTGTCTCCATTGCCCTTCAGCTCCTTACTCCCTACAAACTGCCTTCGAAAGGCCACCCAAAACGTACCAAAATCTTTAATACAACCTTGAGGCAGGCTGTTGTACCATTTCAGAGCACTCCCCGTAAAAGATTGGGAGAATACCCTACACAGTAGTTTATCATCATCATCAAAGTTCATCATGAAGTTCTTGAATTGCTCCAGATGATTGTCCGGATCAGTACTGCCATCGTACTTCTCCATCTTAGTACTGTCAAACCTCTTGGGGAGGCTTCCGGACAGGATTTTAGAAGACAGTGGAGACTGCCTCCAATTCCCTCCACGACTGAACACGGTATCCTCATTGGGAGTTGCAAAGATACCTGGCTCATCGTGGAAAGCAAAAGGATCCATCAGCATCTTGTCCGTATACCTCCGGTGGTGAGATGACCCCTTTCCAATATGTCTTTTCATTCTTCCATGGTGATCTCTTTTTCTCGAATATTTCTTAACCTGCTTTTGATTTTTCTTGGTTCGACCCTCATCACTGCTAGAGGACAAGGATTTTTCATTTCCCTCACTGTCCGAAGATTCTGAACTTGAGTCAGAACTCTCCACAGGCTTGGACAGTGAGACTTTTTAGAACTAGCATGAGTCTTTTTGGTGCTCACATGAGTTTTAGAAGCCTCATGCTCTCTGGGGTTATCGGTGTGATGAACAACTGATGCCTTAGATTTTTCTTTCACGCCCATTTTGGCCTTTTCAGCCCTCAGAGCTTCTATTTCAAGCTTTAACCTGTCGCGCTCTTGGACAGTATACTCATCGTTTTCTTCCACCACTTCGAGCAAAGCTGGTGGAAGCTCTGGATTGTCCGGATTCACACGGACAGAATTTCTTGGCAGGTTTTGAATGCTTGATTCAGGCACCTCTCTCCTCCCACTGTGGTCGCCAATTTGGTGTGGATAATAATTGCCTAAGGGTAGGCTAGTAATTTCAAGTGGAGTTTCAAGGTGGTATATGGGTGTTTAACGGTGGTGTATGGGTGTTTAACGGTGGTGTATGGGTGTTTAACGGTTAGAATAGAGAGTAGAGAGATGATTAAGCAGCTTGGTAGCAGTTAATTCTCATTACCCCTAGTTAATGCTGGTGGTTGGGTATTTATAGTATGATGTTTGGGCCCTTATGGGCTTTCGGGTCATATTTAATGGACCCGAGTCATGATTAAAGACCCAAGAGCTCTAAGCAGGAGAGCAAGTAGCTTAGTCAGGAAGTGTTTAGGTTTTTTAGTACTTTAGTCATAGTTTGAACAGTCTTAAACTTATGGTGTTCAAAGTAATCTGTCCGGAAGTGACCTGTTCGATTTATGTCCTTGTAGTCTGTCCGGTGTTCGGAGAGACTTAGACTGATTTACCCTTCCGGGGAGCATGCTGAATTCGGACTCATCAGACTAGTTTCAGAAAACTGTACGGATTGATAAAAGCATCTAACTAGCCATTGAAATTGATCTTTTCGTGAAAAAAGATCCAAAATGCAAGCAATTGAATAAGTCATAGGGATTGGATGAAAATACTTTGTGAACTTGAATTCCATTTGGGGCACCATGTCTACACATACAAAATTTGATCTAAATTCATTCATATGCATGGCAAGATTAGTAATCGTGAAAAGGGCCAAATATGCATTAGATTGATTTTGTGAAGAAAAGGTTAGAGTGTTTTCCTTAAAAAGTTTTAAAAATTTTAACATGTATGCACAATATTTCCAATGTTGATTTTCAATAACTGTTTGAGGATAACATGCATTATAAAGCTACATACTCTCTTCTTTAAAAACATGAGCACGTGCAAGCATTGTATATGTACAGTTCCATCTAGTTTCGACATCTAATATAAGTTTCTTATATTGTTTCCTATTCTCAATAACAAGTGTTTTAAAAGCTCTTTGTTTAGCAGTGGATGTAGTGCAAAATAGGATCCCATTTTTAATTGGAGCAATATAATCTTCCAAAACCATCCTTACTCCATCTTTCGCAACTAATTGAAGTACATGGCATAAACATTTGTTGTGAAAAAAATTAGGAAAAATGGGAATGCAATCTTCTTTAAGCAAGTTTATAGCATTCAAATTAGCAGATGCATTATCGAACGAAATAGACGTAACCTTATTTTTAATACCGTAAATATTTATGCATTCAACCATACTCTCCCTAACTAATTGTACGTTATGCTGACCAATAGATTTAAACCACACAATTCTCCTTTGGAGTACCCATTCGGGATCCATCCAATGAACGGTAACACATATCATATAAAAATCAGTAAAAGAAGCTATGTCACTAGTATTCGAAATATTCCATAGCAAAGTTAGAATAGTTTATAACGTTTTTTTTTCTTTTAAAAAAATATTTAAAGGCTAGCGATCGCAAAGAGCTACGTGGAATGCGTTTGGCTTGTGGGTTTACCCCAGCTTGCATCCAATTTTCGTATCTCCAAGTATCCGCATAACTGAATGGTTGTAAACTACCAATTGCATAAATCATTGTTTCTTCCCTATATGTATCGTGATTACACTCAAAAGGAAGACCAGTTTGAGGGTTTATGCAAATATTATTTGCGTTAGGTTTTGAAAGATCATATATTTCATGTTTTTTAAATGTTTTACCATAGTTCTAGTGCCCATATTTCTATTTCTTCCTACATAAAGATAACTTTTATTGCACACTTTACAAATAGTGGATAAACTATCATGTGATACACTAAAGTGTTTCCAAACCCAAGATGTTTTCTTACGAGATCTCGATCCACCACTAGTACTTTCACCACCACTTTCATAGGAGGAGAGTGTGTCAATGTGAGGGGAGTCTCTAGGAAAGTCATAATCGGTATTGAGATCCACATTATCGGGTGGGTGAGCATTAGTATTTCTACGTTTTAGAGACATTTTAAAACTTGAAACAACGTTTTTTAAAATATGGAATAAAATACTAATCCAAACTAATATCGCAAATAATAAAAACTAATTTTAGACTAATACCAACTAATAATAACTAATAATAACTAATAACAACTAATATCGCAAATAAAATTAAAATTAAAAGAACTAATTTAAATAACTACAATAAGTAAATAACTCGATAAAATATATGAAGCTCTTAATTGAGCTATTATAATGTTATCCCAACGCTATTTAAGTGTTTTTATCAAATAGAAACAATTTGCGGAAAACAAAATCGAACTATTCCGAAAGTAGAACTACAATATGTAAAATAAGAAAGTAAAGTTTTAAAGAATTTCTAGAACTTGTAGAGAGATCTAGAGAAATGTAGAGTAGATTTAGAGAGTTTGTGAGTTTAGAGTTGGGGTCTCCTCTATTTATAGGGGACACCCATTAAAAAAATACAAATATTCTGAAAGAAAAAAGTCTGGGCTATCCGGAAAAATGTCCGGATGGCCCGAATTTTCTACGGCTTGTTGTTAAAACTAGACGTTATGGAATCCGAGCCATTCGGACAATTTTCCGGATGGCCAGAATTTTCTACTGCTAGTCATTTAAACTAGCCGTTAAGAAATCTAGTCCATCCGGGCTCTTGTTCGGATGGCCCGGAAGGATAACGTCAGCAATAACGTCATCTTAACGACTAATTTTTTTAAAACCAATTTTTTTAAAACTCTATAAATAGACCCCCCCCCCCCCACCCCCTTACATTCACTCACACCATCAATCTCTCTCTAAATTAGCTACAATTCTCTCTAAATTTTGTTTTTAATTTTCAAACACAAAAAAGATCCTACAAGTTCATCGGAATGTTTTCGAGAAAATTAAAGCAAGTCCGGAAGAGTGGAGGAGATGATTCATCATCCGCGAGACGAAGAGCAAATACCGAAAGAGATTTGTGGTATGAAGAGGTGGAGGAATCAAATAGCGAAACAATCGAACATCACGGCGAAGGGGAGGTTCACGTCCGTAATTCGCTAGCACCACGAGGTGTAACCAAATTTTGGGCGGGTATGTATTTGGATTACGATGAACTGATCCAAGTTGAAGCTATGCAAAAACAAATTCAGACTTATTGAACCTAATAGTGGCGTAGGTTGGATGAGAATTTCTACATTCAATTGTGAATTGTATATCGAATTAGTACGAAAGTTTTATGCCACCGCACGTTTAACTGAGAATGATTCACATGGTAGAGGTTTAGGAATGAGTTGTTTAATTGATGGTGTTGCATATAGTTTCTTTGAAACTGATTTTGAAGATCTGTTTTCGTTCCAACCAATGATATATATACTGGTGAAAAATTTCCTTCCATTTCTTATCCTCATTCGGGCTGGGGTACTGATTGGCATATGTCGTACGAAGAAGTAGTAGAGCTTCTGAGTTGTGGTTTGGACGCTCCAAAAATTAACGGTAAATTCCGAGCCATAAGAAGTAATTTGGATGCTAATGGGAAATTAGCTTTGAAATTGGTAAACGGTTTATTTCTTCCCCCTAGTAACAATGATTCGCAACTTTCCTATATTCAAACATTTTAACTGCTTTTATGGTACGAAATGAGGAAAGAATTAGTTTTCCTAGTTTGATGATTCGAAATATGGCTATGAGGTCTGGGGTGGATAAACTATCTTATGGGATGATATTGAGTCATTTGCTTGTTACGAAATGGGTTGATGTGAGTATGTACACTCCGATGATGGTTAGGGCCAAGTAGTGCTATAGGTAGGAACTCTTTGAAATTACAGGAGATATACACTTGGGATGGAGAGTTGATATCAAAATGGCAGGTATGACGTCAGCATAGGCACTCGTTAAATGATATATGGGCTGCGAACAATCTTACCAAACCGCCAAATCCAACTTCTGAGCAACAAATTCAACCGCTTGTCGATCCAGCTACTCATGGTGGTTCTTCTGGACTACCGCGACAAGAAAGACGTTCCGACCGCGAATTTGCTGAGTATTCGCATGAGCAGTGGATCGAGTATATCCATTGGGCGCATATTCAACATACGGAGTGGCATTCTGAATATACGGAGTGCATGGTCAATTTAAGCAGTGGCAGAGAGGGTGAACGAGCAGTTTGGCCAGCTACAGCAGTGGCATGGAGGGGTAAACGAGCAGTTTGGTCACCTACAGCAGTGGCATAGTGAATACAACCAGTGGCATGATAGACAAAATCAATGGAATGAGCGATTTGCAAACTCTCAAGTAGAACAATGAGAATACATGCGACAAATGATGGAGAACATGCATTTGCAAGGTCCACCACCTAACAACAACAACAATGAAGCTCCTTAATTTTTTACATTTGATTGTATTGAGCATTTTTATTGTAATATTTTTCTTTTTTATTTGATTGAATAACTATGTTACTTGTTTGATTTTTATTATTAACGAATTGTTTTTTTGCTTCTATTTTTTATTAAATGTTATTTAAATATCTTTTAATTTCAATTTTTATTTTGTTATTTACAAGTAATTTATGTTTATGAATATACTTATACAATTCTAAAAACTTTAAATTTATACTTCAAATATTGAATAGTTCCAAAATACAATAAACCATTTAAATCATCTAAACATATACACTTCAAGCTTGAAAGATCTAAAGAACGACCTAATAATTTAAAATCAAAATACAATTATATGTCTAATAGATAAATATTATTTAATATCTACCTAATATTAAATAAAAAATCTTAAATATCTAAATATAATCAAACAATATCAAAATCATACTACGATATCTTGTTTAAAACAATCAAATTATTAATTTTATAATTGTAAAAATATTTTCAATAATATTGAAATTTATAATCAAAATACAATTAGATGTATATATTTTATTTCATATCTACCTAATATTAAATAAAATATCTTAAATATCTAGATCAAACAATATCAAAATCATAATCATATTAGAATTATATATTTTTACGATATAATTATCTTAATTATAAAATTTTGATTAAAATAATATAGCATTTAAATTAAAATACAATAAATAGCATAATTAGTTCATTTATATTGAAATTGGACTTAATTAGCACGCTACAAATTAAAAAATTGGATTGAGTTTGAATTTCGATATTTTAACCGGTAACCACTGCCATTTTTATAAGTAGTTTTAAAGGTTTAAAATATCAATTACCTTATAATGCAACCTTAAACATGATCAGAGTTTCAATTTAATTTATTAAAAGAGATAGTTTATTTGTTTGAAACGAAAACATAAGTGGTAAAAGCGTTTGAATGAATTCTACTTACTTTCAAATTAATCCCCATTTCCCAATTGTGTCCAGTGTCCATAATTTATTCTAATCTTTCTTTAAACCTTATTAACTAACTTTTAAACTTTGTTTGTCCAACCAAATAAGTATTATATTGCCGTCGTAATAAACTGTGAAGCTGAAATTTCATACTTAACCATCAATGTATATCAAGATAAAACACGTAGAGAAATATTAATATTGATCACTCGTTTACAGCACTAGTAAGGGAAATATAGACTATCAATATGGACCATCAGTTTACGGCACTAGTAAGAAAAATATAGACTATCAGAGTCCAAAGTCCTCTGTTTCCCTATGCATATAGGGAAAGTGAGTAGAAAACTTAAAGACTAACTATAAAACCTATATTACACAAGTGCAACATAACCATTCATAGATTATCAAAATGAGTTCCGCAAACATAACATACTAGAAGGAGTTTTTCGACTGATGTAAATACTACTAAAATGAGATCGGCATACATAGAAAACTGTGTCCTTGCCTTATTTAGTTATTAACTGTTTTAGGCCTGATTTCGATACCTTGACTGATTATGCCACCCGTTCCATCAACGTTTTTGGTCACCGTTATAATTACTTCTAGTTCCTCATCTAAGTCTCCTTCATTGTAGAAGTCTCCCACCTCTACCTCTAGCCACCCATCTCCTCTTTCTTTTAAGTCCGGAATTGTTTCTCTTGGAGGATAAGAGATAGCAAGCCGATGAAATATTCCACGCCTTGAAATATCACGTTGCGGTCCACACCTTGAAGTATCAGGTCGCGGTCCATGCCTTGGAATATCACGTCGAGTCATATGCCTTGAAACATCACGTCGAGTTCCATTCGTATCGTAGCGATATAGAAAAATCGTTCTCTTATTGCTTTTTTCTCTTACTGTTCCAAAAGCAACCTCTAAGACTTGATTTTCAAAGCCATAAGAGTTTGAAGCTGCTTTGAAGACGAAATAAGCTGCATAAAGAGTTTTTCCTGATAACATTTGAGTATTAATGGTGCCGCGAATTTCGAGCGACCACACTTCCAAAACTTCAGCAACCTCTTGAGATCTGTTTTCAAATAGATGCCTATATATATATAGAGACCAAATACTTTAATTGATATCAAATACTTGAAGACATCACTAAATAGAAGAAAAGAAAGAAACGTACATAAAGTTAGGGGAATAAATCCGTCTCAAACATAATTGAGAATCAATCCATATGATAACCAAGTCATTGGGAGCTAGCATGTAGCAATTCTTCCCACTCTTTTCCTCAAGTTCCTCAAGTTGAGACCTCTATTCAACCAAAAAGTTAAAAAAAATGGATTTCAAAAAGTTGATAAAAAAGACCAACTATAAAAAAACATCACTTCAAGATTAACAAAACCACGCCACCAAAATATATAGGTATAGACGGTGATAGAAATTGATTACCTTTTCTCCATCTTCGATCAAGATAGGATGGTGACACAAAGTGAAATAAAGTTCTTTTTTCGATGGGTAGACGTTGGAACCTGACCGAATGGTATTGGACAAAAAGGGTGGCAGAAAGCTCTGCCAAACTTCATCGGAATCAGCGATCAGTTTGATAGGTTTTGATACCGAAGACAATATACATGCATCGGTGGGAGTGGTAGAGGAGATAATCTTGGTGAGACACTCTTGAGGTAAGGCCTCAAAATCCATGAGAGCGGTGATATTTGTTGTGTGATAGAGCACAAAATGTAAGAGCATATTTATAGAGAAAGGTGAATCTTTAGTTGTGTGGGCTAAACCATGGGTATTTTTAAATATTTTTTTTAATTATCATAAGTGAGTCGGTCGGATTTAGATAAGTTTTCACCATCTGGTCTCTCCCATGACCTTAAAATAAACATTGTTGATGTCGGTTGAATTTGGAGAGGTATGGGAGTGCAACGCCAAATTGTTGATGTCTATCCTAAACAATAGAAATTCAGAATTTTATATGAAATCACTACTACCATTTAAAATATACTACTACCATTAAAATCTCTTTTCATTTCGGATTTGTTTTACATTTATCTGAAATATTTTCATTTACTAATCTATATATCATATAAAAAATAGTAAAATATCTTCTAATATCTTTCATGTACATTTTAAAAACCATTAAAAAAATTGGAACATATTTTTCTTAAAATTCACAACTTTATATTTAAAAAAAATAGTTTTTACAAAAAAAAAGTAATAATCAGCCAAGATAAATAATACAAAATGATATGCCTCCATTAGAAAATTAGAAATAGAAATCACGAAGAATATATTAGAGAAGCTAAAATCACGGAAAAATAAAATAAAATACTATTTCAGAGTTTTGTTTTCTAAATTTTTTTAATTTTTAAGATAGTTACGTACTATAGGTTCGGTCAGGATAAACCGACAGTACGTGCCGTTTAAATGGTGATAAATATGGTGAATGCAGTCGGTTTGAATATCTTGTACTACTGGTCAATCATTTGTACAATATATTGTGCATCGTTGTAGTTGTTATTTTATGTTTTGGCTTTATGTTTTGTTTACTTAATTTCATTTTTAAATATCTTCGAATTGCAAGATAAGAATAATACATATGGATATGCAGAGAATTTAATGATGGATTGTACTCATATTTTTTTCACAACATAATATTATACGCGATACTTATTGGTTGAGTGTGTTAACAAGACAGGAAAACAAGCATGTTAGTTTTTTATATAAAACGTCGTGATACTCTAAAGAGTAGAAAAAATACTTGAATTACTTCGACTGGGTGACTTCTGGATGGTATAATCTGATAGTGATAAATTTGGCTCTGAGGGTATTTTGGAGATATAGTGAAAGTGTAATAAATGTAAGATCAAAAGTAGAGAGATGATTGAGCTACTACATTTAATATTTAGAGAGAAAAGTTTGATCATTTCAAGGGTTCTAAAGGACAATTTTGTTATGCTAGGATTTGGCTATCTGGGCATTTAAACTCCCATTGTGGTTGCCAATTTAATAGTGATAAATTTGGTTTGGAGGATATTTTGGAAATATAGTGAAAGTGTGATAAATATAAGATCAAAAGTAGAGAGATGATTGAGTTGTTATATTTAATATATATAGAGAGAGTTTTATCCTCATTAAATGCAATCTTAAATGATATTAATAGGCTGACTTTAGCTTAATGGGTCAAATGGGCCTAATCATGATCTTGGGCCAAACCCTACGACATAAAAACCCTTTAGACCCAATAAGCTAGAGTAAACCTATAAATATCCATTGAGATTACGTTTAGTGAGGATCAAACTTTCTCTATATGAATATTAAATATAGCAACTCAATCATCTTTTTACTTTTGATCTTACATTTATTACACTTTCACTATATTTTTAAAATACCCTTTGAACCAAATCTATCACTATCATAATCGGGTGGTACCCGTAAATAATTTTAAGAGAATGTCGACCGAATAAATTAAGTGTGGCTATTTTTCAGAGCTACATGGTACTCTGGTAACTCCAGATCAATGGTCATTAAAGGTTATATGCGGGATTTACAACCATTAAAATGTAGAACACTTAGAAGGTCATTCAAACCTATGACGTTTAACTATAAAAGAATTGGAATTTGTAGTATTTGATACCTTCATGGGAACTTACATTAGAGAAATTCTGAACGGAGTAACAAATTTGAAAGAAGAAAATGAGCCACCCATGCGCACTGTATCCAACGCAAAAAAAACCGGGTGTTGGAGAAAGTCGGTCGGTCATACTCGTAATACTTATTAGACAAACTCAAAATATATAATTATTTTTAATAACATAGACGTAGGATAAATAAAAATGAGATTACTACTGATATTGTTTTTGCACATCCAGTGACTGTGGATTTTTTAAAGATATTTGTAGAAGTACTAATAATGAATGACACTACAAAACAATATCATAACATATTAGTTGTTTGAGATCATCGGAGTAACCTTTACTAGTTGGACTAATTACGTCACTATTGCGTGCATGTCTGGGAGAAAGTAAACAATTTCAAGTGGGTATTAGACCAGCTTGAAACCATAGATTTCATCTAACTCCATTGAAGAATTGTCCGTTGTTTTTATGGATACAAATTTAGTGTTTGGAAAAGCTTTTAAACAAGTCTTTCAAAACATTACGCACATGTTTTTTCTATGGCACACTGACATGGAAGTTCTTTTGGATATAACAAAATACATTAATTATGAAGAGATCATGAAGCTTTTATATCTTTGTGGAAAAAGATGACATACTCATAGACAGACCGTGAATTTTAGACATTTGTATTAAAATGTAACATGACTTCAAACATTTTCCGAAAGCAATCGAATACACCGAAAAGTCTTTGTTATTTCTTTTGACTGATAAGTTTGTGGTTTGAAAATCTAACAGGATCATGCATTTGAGACACATAACTATTAGCCGGCTATACAGTGTTTATTCTAACCCAACTCTTTTATACTTATGAGAAAACTTAACGTTGAGTTATTTTGTGATGGATGTGTTTTTTAGTCGAAATACAACATGAAGTAATTAGAACATCATTTAAATAATTTGATTTGTAGCATAATATAAATTTGGAGATAATATGTTTGAAAAACTCAAAGGTAACACTTCGAGCACTTCTTTAGAACCTTTTTTTATTAAATTATAAAGTGCTAAAGATAATGATGAAATTATTACTTGTACAATACGATCTACATATTGTATCCTATATTGGCACCTAATTCGCGAGTGTCTCTCTAGAAATATATTTTCACATTTAGAATATTTGATTGGTCATCGGAAGAGGTTAGATATAATGGTACATAAACATAAACACCAAGGTTGTTCATATGCCAAATTAAATTATATATTGATGTATTATCCATTAGACGAAATAAAGAGAAATATGTGATAGATTCAGAAAAAGTAAGTGAACCTTTGATACATAACCTTTTTATAAATCTTCTTATAAATGTAAAAAAAAGTGGAAAAAAATTACACCAGAAAATGAATCTGTTAATTTGGAAATACCAACGAATGGTAATGGCCATACATATCCATTAGAGAAATCTACGGTAGTTGGAACTCATTTGATAGTGTTGCAGTCTAGCAACAGAAAATCGAGCTCCAATATTCGATCTAAACCATTTTTTATGATCTAAACATTTACTTAGAAAAATTTCCCTTTCATTGTTGACCTTTTATAACTATAACTAACGAAGGTAGACCCGATGTGCACTGCAAGTATCGATCAGTTTTGTATGGTTTGTATGACCAACAAGATGCATGCCAGCTTGTCCCTCGATTTTAGATAACCCTGAAGTTTATATTCAAATATTTAATGGTAAAGATTAGTATATCAAGATCAATTAAATTATACACTACTATAAAGATATTGAAACTATAGTGAACTGATTGATGATATTAGAGTCGATAATAATGATGGCATCAAAGTTTAACCGCATAGTCCATTTTATAGCATAGTCAGAATCGATAAGTTATAGTTTTAATTTTTTTACCATTATGATGTGCACACGTCTTATGTCTCAAAATAAGAAAATTAGATTTGGTTTTGTTATCCATCGAATTTGCAAAATCTAAAAATTGAGTCCTTGCACCAAGAAAAAAGACCCTCGTTATGGACTAAATTTATAGATTTTACCAAATCGAGAGGCTCAATTTATAAATTGTGTAAGTCATTGACTAAATTTATGGATTTTTTCAAGTCCGGGGACCCTCACCGGTAATTTTGAAGTCGATGGACTAAATAAAAGAACCGAGATAGTCGAGGGACTATTTTGCTGATTTAAGCCTCGTGAAGTATATGATGTTTGATGGAATCATTAATCCTTCAACCAAACACGTTACACACCTTTTCTCGGACATCGTGCAAGACGACATAGACTCGGATATATTTGGAACTAATTCTAAATATTGTAAACCAATATACATATTATGCGACACATATTTGAAGATGAACTAAAGAACATGAAATTAATATAAAACATGTAATGAACATAAAAACAAACTAAAAATACTCAAATGAACATTAAAAATAACATAAAACAACATTAAATACGAACTACAACAACACATATAATTTTAGTTAAATCCATATCCTTCCTTAAGTGCATGAATCCTCTCTACAACTGTTTTTTGAAAGATTCGTTCCTCTCTATAGCATTGTATATTGTTTGTCTAAAAGTCAGTAACTTTCAAATTGAATGAGTTTAATGTATAGGTTCTAACTTCATATGAGAGGTCAAACACCTAATATATAAGTTCTTATTTTAGATAACTTTACATGGTAGAGAATTCTTCACGAATCTGTCAAGACAAACATGGATTTTATCCTATACGTCTATACAATTAGTACAATGTAGTGGATAGTTGTCTTCATTGAAAGTTCATTCCATATCGAACAAAATTATGAGTTTGATTAAAGGATATATTTTTGTTGATGAAATTTTATTTACATTGTTATGTTATTCACGTCCCATATATAAAGAAATGGATGATGAAGGAAGCGGGTAACAATTTAGATAGGAAATTAAAATAAGGGGGAAATCCTATGTGGTTGGTGCCTAATATTCTGCAAATTTACCATCTGCACAGTACCTGTGCACTGATGATCCATAGTTTTTTGCACTGATGGTCCCATGGTATGGTGTTACTTGAACCATCGATACGTCTGGTACCGATGGTTCTAATTTACAGCATCAGTAAAAATAATAGCCATTAATTATATAATTAGCACCATCGATACCAAGTGCACCGATGATGTTAATTGCACCATCGGTGCGTAGTATTATGCATCATCGGTGCAACATACTATGCATCATTGGTTCCTATGCACCAATGGTGCATACTTTAGATATTGAAACCATATACCATTTTTTTTTAAATAATAAAAATATTTTTTTATCGTGTGAATTTACAATCAAAGTTTTTAAGTAAAAGAATACAACTTACACTATGTGAGTTGATAACAAATCTTAAATAGTTTTTTGAATAAATTTACAACCTAAGTGTTTTAGTAATTTTAAAATTATATATAATAATTTCCAAGTTGATAAAAATATTCAAATATCGTCAAATATAACACATAATAGAAGATTGACTAAAATAAAAGCATTCATGGTATAATACAAAACAAAACTATTTGAAAAAGAAAAATATTGTCTGAAATATAAACAAAGACATCAATTAAACATAACCAACATAAGTCCTCATATAAGAATATTGAGCCAAGGACAATCAATATGCAACAATCGTTTGTTATTGAGCCTCAAACATTATTAATCATATTTCGTTCGAATGATATTGATCTTACCAAGAACCTTAACTTCTTTGTCATCAATATTTGTCATTGACTTGTGACATAAAGCAATAGAGACCATCATACGATCATCACGAAGTAAATGATTATGTAAATATTCTTAAACCAAAATAAGCAAAAGATAATGATTTGAATATCCCTCCTTATAGCTAGGTATCCCATCTACACTAGCACGTCACTCTAGCATGCATATAACCTTTGATTGTGTTTGTTTAATTGGATAATGATTAGACGAATCTTTTGTACGGGAAAATGAGCTCTAATGTGTTTATATGGCTAATATTGATATGTAAAACATAAAAAAACACAATATATTATAAAAATTGATAAGTAAAATATTATAAATGTTGTTAAACATATAATAAGTATAAGTTTGTTTACTTACATATTTCTCTTTTAAATTTCTAAGAATAGCGGAGGCGGTGTTTTTGGTTACACACTAAGGTCCACGAACCTCTTTGACAAACAACTAATAATACTAAGCCTCGTAATGTTGTAAGATGGGTTCGGTAAAGATTTTAAATTTAGAAATTTGACGTATATCCGATAGTTTAGTATGGCCACGAACCCGTACAGGTTATTATGTGAAGATTTGGAAGCACCCCCCAAAGCACTATAAAGGAAATAAATGCACTCGCCTTCTAAGCTATATTTCTCAGTCCACTTTCCATGTCCTCCAAACCGTAAAAAAAGTCAACCTTCACATTTTTTTGAATTATATGAATAAATAATGTGTATTAAAAAAATACATAAAATATGCACGTGATACATGGTGGACAATATCTATATCGATTAAATAAAGATACCAATCCTGCGTAGATGTATTCTTTAGCCATTTCAAACTACGCATGGATATCATGAAATATGAGTCCTAACAAGCGGTCATATTCGACATAAATATTTTCTCTTTTAGTGTCCCCGAGCACTTCCAACTTTCTACCAACAACTAAGAGGCCTTTCATGACAAATACGTCATTGGCGTGAGATCCATCTCCCTAAATCCAAACTGAAATGCATTGATTCTTGGTTCTATCGTTCAATGAAGACCTCGTTCGCCACATAACTAGTTTAATATATATATCTAGATGAGGTCCAAGTGAAGTACCGACCATAAACCTATCTACTATAGGCTAGATTTTTAGGTCTCACATGCGCAATACCAATTAACGAGCCTTGATGTCGAGAGAACTATGAAGTTGTTGAAGAAATTTAATACGAACAACTTTATGAATTAAGAAACATAGAGATAAGGAAATCATTTAATTTAATATTTATAAACTTAACCAGCTATAAGTATGGCGCAAAATTCACCATGATCAAGCTGATGTTGATCCTGGCGTAGTAGACTTCATCGTAGCAAGCCCAAATATTGGTTACAACAAAATAAAAAACGTAACCTATTAGAACTGTGCATCATGACTTCATCGCGATCAATGAAGTGATGATCATGGAGAAAAGCTTTAGTTATCGCGGTCAAGTTCAAATATTTGGTTACTAAAGTTAGATAACTATTCCAAAAGGTACTTTGTCGCGACCAAAACAGAGCAGATCTCGGCAAATTCTAAGAGGTTGTGTTCTTTTGAATATTTGAGTTTATGAAAATAAATAATAAATTCTACAAATAGGTTAACACTTGAATTATCAAAACTCTCTCTTACATATATATTCTCAATTTTACTCAAACTTTGTCAAATATGATACGATTTTGTTATTGTTTGTATTTTGATTTAGAAAATTTGTTATATCCATAAACAAGTCATTAAAATGTCAAACAATAAAATGATCAAACTTTTTTTCCTAGGCGTAATGATTTGTATATCATTTTTCATCATAGTTTCCAAGAATTTTCAAACTTAATTCATAGTTGTAAGTTGTCATTTTCTAAATCTATTTTCTAACATTTGATTATTTGGTTTTTTAATTTAGAAAATTTAATATGATAAAAAAATACTACAATAAAATGTATGTAAAGAAAAAACTGAAAACGTACTTTTATTATGTTTTTTATATTTTCATCGAACAGACAACGATGTATAAAAATGGGTTGAGTATAATTTAAGATCCAAACGAAATACTATTATCCACTAAAACCCATATTTTCATGTATTTCTCAGAAAGACTCATTTCACTTAAATATTTACCATCTGAGACACAATAATACCCTAAATAGCTCCATTTAATTATATAAAAGCTTTTATGTTTTTACTTTACCTTTTTTCCCTAATTTTTTTCTCTATTTTTTCTATTACGTAAATATAAAAATACCCTAATATTATAAGTAAAGATTCAATTTTGTACTCGATTTCTTGTTTTTCTTTTGTTTCCGTATGATTTTGATTGTGTTTTTACTTGATTTTGAAGTTTTATTTTGGATATTTGTTTAGATAATTTCATTTTTGTGTTTAGGTAACTCACTTTTTGATTTCAAAATAAGTAATTTGAGATTTGTTTTCTTTATGATTTTTTGTGTTGTTCTGGTATTACGTTGCTAATGTAGTGTAATTGTTGTATTTCAGTAAGGTTTTCGTCAATTTTAGTGTATTTGTGTGTTTCTGGAAATTTATGTTCGAGTTAGGGTTTAGGGTTTAGGGTTTAAAACGAAGAAGATGTAGTAAGAAGATGTGAAACCTGTTTTACTTTACGTACTAATAGTTGCGAAACGTGTTTATTCTTTTGCACTACTGGATGCAAAACCTGTTTTTTAATAGATGTGAAATGTTGCTGTAAAATATAATTTTTTGTAAAAAAATTCAAAACATATCATTAATAGTACTAGTTTTGTTCGTCTTAAAAAGAAAAAAAATTAGTATTTTCGGAATTTTTTCACAGTTACGGTTTAAAGATACGGAATTGTTAATTTTTAATTTTAGAGTTTAACGAAAAAGATGACTAAAGAAGATGTGAAACCTTCTTTTTGCTAGATGCGAAACCTTTCTAAGTTTGTACTGTTAGATGCGAAACTATGCAATTATGATAAATGCAAAACGAGACCAACCATAATAGATGTTATACTAGACCAACTATGATAGATGCGAAACCATGCATATGATAGATGCAAAACCATTTAATGAGAAACTAGTGTAAAATACAACTTTCTAAAAAACATTCAAAATATATAATGAGTGGTACTAGCTTTGTTCGTCTTAAAAAATAAAACTATAGTATTTTTGGATTTTTTTTCCGAGTTACGGTGTAAAAGATGTGGACTTTTAAAATTTTAAATTTATAGTGTAAACGAAGAATATGCGAAACCTTGTTTTGCTAGATGGGTAACTTGTTAAAATTTTGTATTGCTATATACGAATTCAGACCATTATAATAGATGCTAGATGCAAAGGCTCATTATGATAGATGATAGATGCAAAACAAACCCACTATAATAGATGCGTAACCATATAATGAGAAACCTGTGTAAAATATATATTTCTAAGAAAAATTGAAGACATATAATGAGTGGTACTACTTTTGTTGGTCTTATAAAAACAAAACAAAAAGTATTTTTGAATTTTTGTTTCAAGTTACGGTTTAAAAGATATAGACATTTAAACTTTTAAATTAAAAAATAGATCCAATAATTTGTTAAATTTTATATAAAAAAAGTATTTTAGGTATAAAATATATATTTTAAAAAATTGTATTTAATCGATTTTGATGATCGTTTTAGGCTTTCGATGTAAAATTTAATATTATTTATTAATTTTTATCTTTTAATTTTAACTTTTTTTTATTTTTATAAAAACGAAAATGGATTAGTATATTTTAATATTCATGTATAATCTTAAAACCACATTTACAATACGAGAACATATACATTTCTTAATAGAAGATCGAAAAGATAAGTACACCCCCATAGAGAGAGGGTTGGAGTATTCTGTTATTTCAATTTTTCATCTTAGTGCCGTGTCCCTCCATATGGTTAGATATACCACTAATTATAAAACGTGGCGTGAGTTTAGGTATACAACGTAGGTGTGCCTTTTTATATGAAACGTGGCATCAATTTTCTAATAATTTTATAATCAATTGTTTATACATCTTCAAATAGCTAATCTACTTATATTTATAAGTATCCAATATATTTAAGGATAATGTTACATATCGGAGAGATCTGCACCAAGATCGAAGAAGTTCATTCTCTTTACCAAGATCGAAGACTTGTAGATGCTCGGTCATGGTCTTATGATTCGCTAGTGAGGATCGTTTTGTTTTGGTCAAAATTAGGTTTAAGGTTTGTTTTGTTCTGATTTAGGGATAGATTGGAGGGTTTGTTTTGTGAGTTTGTTTGGAAAGGTTAGATCTAGGGTTTTGCTTAATTTGGGGCATTTTTCTGTTCTCTAGAATTATGGCCCCTATTAATATTCTCTCTTGTAATTTTATTTGGGTATTAATAAAAATTTGGCTTTGATTAAAAAAAAAGATAATGTTATCAGATTGGATAATATACTGGTTTTGAATTAAAAATATAAATACTTATTTTATAGTTTTAAATATTTTTTATTTTTTATTTTTTATTTTTAAATAGAAATTATCATTTAATAGTTTAAAATATTTTTTAATTGTTTTTTTAAATGATATTTTTTAAATCATAGGAAAAAGAAATATCTATTAAAGATATTTTTTGAATTTATTTTTTTAGTTGTATAATTATGTGTAATTGGATTGCAAAATAAGTTTTTGGAAAAACAAATTTGTTCAAGTCTTTTAGTTGATATTTTTTTAATTTATTTTTTTACTATTTTAGTTGCACAATTACATGTAATTGGATTAGGAAAAAACAAGCGTGTAAAATGTCGGAAAAGGTCTCTTCAAAAAAAATCACAAAACTCATTTCCAACCACAATCAAACGCCAGAGGACCATGTCAAACCATGCAACTTCATATTCATATGATCGACACCGACGAGAAAAGTCATTCAGTCGCTACAATGAGGCAATATCTGGATAACTCATAATAAATGCATGCATAATGTATCATGGCTATGAAACATATGGTATACGGCTTGAAAGAATATGCACTATTGACATTTCCACTATCTCAATTGGTAATATTATCGACCAACCGATCAATTACTACAACAAGAAGAAAGAGAAGATCGGTCTTGGGAGAAGGTTCTTCAAGACATAAACTATAGGGGATAATTTGATAATGGATTGATATGAAAAAATAATATCATCATCGTTTTCACTATTGATCTCTTTCAAGAAGCGAACCTTCTATTTTTCATTGGAAATTATAATACTTTTTCCTTTGTCGAGCCAAGTAAAAGAGAGGAGAAGAGCCAATCAGATTATTCGGTCGTACAAAATAGAACAAAATACGATAGAACAAGTAACCCCAAAGATCACATGGAGTAATTTTGAAACGAGATGTTAGGATTTTGCAACATTGATATTCTCATCTGCTGATCTTTCTCAGACCTTCTTAGAAAGTGTATGAACATGGTTAAACCATTACCTTACATGCTTAATACATACTTTCATCATTATTTGGTTCGCATTTAAATACTAGTTAATATGAGCAAGATAATCCAAAGAGACGGGTAAGACATCATTCACATTAAGAAAAAGATTAAATGAGAGCTTGTGTGACTATACCAAAATGTTTATTAAAATAATCAACATAATAGAGCACTGCCACGATGAAAAATGTATCCCCCCGAATTGTTGGCGAAAAATATCATGAAATGTGATGTTTTCCATTTTGATTTTTTTTATTCAAGGTGGAGAAACATGTAAAACTGGAAGAAACCGTGTGAGCAAGGATGTCAATAAGATCGATCACCTATTAATATATTTGGATAATAGATTGAGATCTGAACACATATTACTAGGGTTTTACGCTAGTTTCTAAAGATAAAATAAATGTGTATGGAGATTGAGATATACATAATGGAAGAAAAATATAGTTAATTAGAGTTTAAGAATCGTATTGTCAGCTACGTAAATAGGTGAACATTCTGAGCTAATAGGTTGAAGTTCTCATTTATAGTCATGTTATCTATGTAATTAGCAACACTGATTACAAAAATTACTTATTTAATGGTCAGTATGTGCTATGTTGACTAATATTAATAGCTTAATAAATTTCTTGCTACTCAAACACTTTCTTGAGCCCTTTATAAACTAAGGTTCGGTCACAGTACATACAATAAGACTTTTGCAAAATTGTTTATAGTACCATGCCTAGTGTAGATTACAAGTTTAGCTCAATTATATAGCTCACCTTTGGGCATGATAAAGATATATCATGCATCACTAGCCTCTCTATGTCTTGAAAAATAAAATGAGAGGATTATAAATAAAACCAGTACGACCCTACTGTCATCTTATATGATTGAATTTGTCGATCATGAGTACGTGGAACTTTAGTTTGACTGAACGAGTAGGCTTTATAATGTTCAGTTAATCTATCATGATGCTTCAGCTGAGACATTATTTTATCACTTTGAATTTTTTATTAGCTAATATTTAGTGTGGAGAGCCTTTGAATTAAATGGTTGTTAGGCGTTGTGCTGCTCTCGCCCTCTAAAATGTCTTATTTTCTCTATCTATACTACCATGACTCTGGAGAGCTCGATTTGTGTTGGTCATGTTTTTTCTTTTTAAAAATCCTTCACCGTAAAGGAAAAAAGTATAGAAACAAATAGTATGTTGGTAAAATCTATGGTACGTTTTTCTGAATAACAACACTTGATTGTCATTCTTTCATAAGTTTTTAACCCTTCTAGTTCTTCAAGGTTCATAAAATAAGGGTATTGTTAGCGAACAACAAAATTGGAAAATAAGAAAAATAAATAAATACTAATATGTTAGGAATGAAAGATAGATCATGGATGTGCCCGAGTCTATGTGAAAAAATAGGAGAGAAATAAGACATTTTAATTTCTGAAACCTATAGGCATGATCAAGATAAATATCAGTCCTTAAATTGTTTGAGCTTATATTTGATACCTAGCTATGTTATCTTCCTAAGAAATGATATTAATTTTCGAAGAAGATGGAGTTGTAATATGAAAGAGGTTTGACGATTTTGGGCCAAAAGCCTTTGAAGGAAAATAGAAGGTGACTTAAGTCACAAGTAATAAGATTAAGAATTTTAGTGTCAGATAATCTTTCAGATATGTATATCGTTGATGCTGAGCTTGATGTAAGACTTATCGACCGACTGGCGCTTGTTATTAGTAAACAGAAATACAGAAAATTCAGTAATGGACAGGTGTCCTAAATAAGAGTGCTCGAGAATATCTAATTTATACAGGATATTATTTCCATTACATTGTTAGGTCATTACCAATATTTTTATACACAATAGGATGTTGGAAATATAAGTTCGTGTATGTTAGAGGCTACTAAAAGAGAGCCCGTAGTGGAGTTGAGGTTGCTACGATGAGAAATTGGATGAATCATAAATGATTGTACATAATATTATTGATACAATGATAATTTGTAATAGACATTGTGCACTATGATACATTTCTAACTGTGATAGACATAGCATAGGAAGTTAGTAAATGGGAAGCACTTCGGGGAAACACATATAGATTTAGACAAATTTCGATTATTTCAATAGAAAAATACAAAAATCAAGTCCTTTAACAAGCTATGACTTCAAACGAGAGACCTTCATAATAAAAACGTAGCAACTCTTCACCATCAAAGTGAATAGTTAATATGACTTCGTCAACGGATATTCCAAAACAATTTTTAGTCATCATCAATGACTTCACTTTACAACTTGAACTTCACAAAGTCAACCTAAAAAAGGAGGTATTCCTTATAACTCACCTTAATCACCACATAAGACATCATAAGAATAATAGTGAACTTGCATACATTTAAGAAATGTTCATTGTTTTAGAGCTTTAATCTATTTTGACATTAATATAAAAATAGATTGTGCATAACTTTATATGAGGCTATACAACAAGGTTCGTCATCAACAAAAAAGAGGTCGCGATATAAGACCTAAAAATGAAAATTATCAACCCATCTCCATTTTAGATAATGATATGCAACAAGTGATCCTCATCTCCATGATATAAAATTCTATAAGCATAATGATATTCCTTTCAACGATATAAATTCTTTAAGCCAAGTTACTTCATGACATACGTCAAATGATCTCAATGATAGAAAGGCTTTAAGCCAAGTGATCTCCTTGATAGAAAGGATTTAGATAAACTGATCTTATGATATATGCCAAGTGATCTCCATGATACAAAGGTTGTACGCCATACGATCCTAATGTAAATAACAACGGGGGTCATGTACATTGACTATATAGAAATCATGGTTAGAAAATTGCGCCTGCATTTTACGAACCAATAAGATATGCAGGTAGCCTTATTGGGTCCTGGCTTATGAGTCTGATCACAATGTTAGGAATCCAAACTAATCTTGAGGTGAAAACACAATTAGGATATGCAAGTAGCCATATTGGGGTCTGTCTTACATGTCAAAAACATTTATGACGAAATAATTTATTCAAATCGATAATCTCCTTAAGTATCAAAAGTGATAATTGATAGGGTCATATATTTTTGGAAGGACATTGCTGTGTAAACCGGAGGGGCAGTTCATGTATATCTTAGCCACACAAATCAAGAACAGTCTGACCATTCAATGCATGACTCAGCTATGTGCTAACATTATTTAAGGTTTGGGCTTTAAAGATTGAACCAGATCCAGGGTCCGACCCGTAAGGCCCATAGGTCACAGAATGAATATAAATACACAACCAAATTCATTTAAGAGGTTGGACTTTTTCAAAAAAGCATTAAATTCAAGCATACGCGTCCTTTATCTCACTACTCATTACTCTGAAAATAATATTCAACTTACAAACTCTCGACCCACAAATTATACACACTAATAACAAGAAACTAAAGCGATACTAGACGAAACACGCCTACGTGAAACATAAAAACCCATAATATGACGACTTGGAACATGAATACTTCAAGTACGAATCTAAAACAAGGTAAGTAACTCGATGGTAAAGCTACAAATAGCTTTTACTTCAATCTTGAGAAACAAATAAGGGTGGCTAATCATCCGTATCCAACAAAGAATCGAACACCATGCAGAAGAAACATGCAACAACCTAGTCGCATACTAATTACTAGTTGTACTATTTCCTTTTGGAAAAATAGAGATTTTTTATCCTTAGGTGAGGTTTTGGACTGTAGAGGGTTTTAACGAGGCATCAACATTTAAGTATGAACCAAGTTGGAAGACGTTTCTTATAACAGTTCAACTAGGAAAATCAAACTAACCAAGCCTTAAGATTTTTAGGAATCTAGCCAACATGGCTGACATTATTTACTTTGGCATGAATAGTAGTGCCTCGATAAAAAACTATAAATGAAGACAGAGCTTTGGTAGTCGAGAACTCCAAAATTACATGCATCTATAAAAAAATAATAGGTGTCCTAAAAGGGTTCGGTTAGTTAGTGACTCCCAGTTACTTATTAATCAAGCTCAAAGGAAATATGAAACTAAAAAAGATCAGTTAATAAAGTATCTATAGGTGTTGAGAAAAGTTGCCATAAGTTTTAAAAGTATCCAGTATGATCATGTCCCTAGATCAGAGAATACTATGGAAAATTCTTTAGCCTTCATAGCTTATTCTGAAGCTTACCTTTGGATTCTTATGCAAGAATGCCCCTCCATAGTTTCAATCCAAGATAAAGAGGGTGAATGTGAAGCAAATTTGAGTGTATCTGGTCTATCATCCAAAGATTGGAGATTTGATATACATCAGTTCATTTCTGATGACGTTTTATCTCTGTACAAGATCTTAGCTAAAAAATCCAAGTATAAGGCTCGTGGTTTCTTGGTTTTAAGGGAAATTCTTTACAAAAAATCTTTCAGTAGTCCTCTCTTACTATGTTTAGGCTTTGAGGAATCCCAAAGTATTTTATCCGAATTACATGATCGAGAAGGATCAGCACATTCCGGCCATTACGGCTTTAACCAGAAGAGTTTTATTAACAGGGTACTACTAGCCAACAATAATGGCAGATGCCAAAGATATGGTCAAGAAGTGTGATCCTTGCCAGAGATATGAGAATGAAATCCATACGCCAGTTGTTCCTATGAAGTCCATATCTGAACCCATACATTTTGATAAATGGGGTTTAGATTTGGGTGAGTCTTTTCCCATGGCGTCCGGAGGATATCAAACAATAAGAGTGGCAATTGACTATCTCTCTAAATGGATAAAAGAAGTACTTTTAGCTGGAACCACTTCTAAGGCGATCATAAAATTCATTATATCCAACATATGTTGGCAATTTGGATTTCCCCGGAGAATCACTACAAACAATGGGCCACAATTTGATAATAAAGACATGGAGATATTTTTCACTTCTAGAGGAATTCAACACTGTTTTTCTTCACCTTTTCACCCTCAGGCTAATTAGGAAAGTTGAAGTTGCTAATCGAACGATATTTTCAGGTTTAGAAAATTTCTGGAAGGAGCTACAGGAAAGTGGCCCCGTTATTTGCAAGAAGTATTGTGGGCTTACCGAACTACTCCCCGGACTGTTACACAAGAATCCTTTTTTTCTCTCGTTTATGGGATGGATGCAATCACACCCATAGAAGCTATTTTACCATCCTTTAGGATCTAAAACTATTCTGAATAGGAAAATGATATAGCATTTAAGAATCAGTTGGACTTGATTTAAATAAAAGGTCAAGGCATATTTAAGTTAACACACTATAAGGTTTTAATGAGAAGCATATTTGCATATAATCTTCAAAGAAGAGATTTCCAGTTGGGAGACAAGTCGGAGAAATTAAATTCTAGTTAAAAATTAGACATAGAAAGAAAAATGAGTTTGTACGAAGAAAAGACTTAACATTATATCTTGATCGGAACAAGTCTGATCCACAATCACAAAAATACCTTGGCCAGCCACAGACTTAGGTTTACAAGACAAGGGTTGAAAGAGATAACGAAATTCCTTGGTCATCCAAGGAATTTAGTTTTGAACATAAAAACAAACATTATAACCTTAGGGCTTGTCCCCTTCGATTTTTTCCTTACCATCATCTTTCTTGGGACTCTTAGTATTAGAGCTTAAGCTTTCACTAATTACTTTGTTAGCATCATCTTCACTTAAATAACCATGCTTATCACCATCCACCATGGTGTGAAAAGGTATCTCTTCGTATGGTACACATTTCCACAAAGGTCCAAGGGTCCTCTTTGGAAAGGTCTAATGGAATAGCAGAACCATGTCCGACTTGACCCTCTCGTCTCTCTTTTTTCCAAAGAATCCACTACCCTAGCAACATACCTCTGTATGGCTGCAACTATCTCTTGAGTCTTGTTTTCCTTCAGAACTTTGTTCTCTTTTTCTTTCTCTAAAAGAGCTTATTCTAGTTTCATTTTCTCTTCGGTTAAAGCAACAATCGTGTTTGTGCTGGTGGTTTTTTGTTGCTTCAAAGTTTTGATCTGACTAGAGGAATTGGTTTCTAAGGTGAAATATTAGGTCTGGATCTCCTCTTGAGCACTCTTGGAGCAATTGGGTATCCAAGTCCTCATTCTCTTTGTTTAAAACTTATATTCTTTGTTGAGCAGTAAAGAGATCGGTTTTTAAACTCTGGTTTGGTGTGGTAAGAGTACCGATGTTCTCATCTTGCTCCTTGACCAGCTTCTCCAAATCCACTATTGGCCTAATGAAGCCCAAAATAGCATGGCCTAAGGTGTCCTGTTCGCTTGACATCTTGAAAGATTCGCCATTATAAGTGAATACATTGGGAATGGTGGGTTGAGGGAAAGATCCAAAATCATTTTTGTCCAGGTCGCTGAAGTACATGTTGCGAAATTCATCAAGGTTGACCTCTTCTTCAATAGATGGCTGGTTAGCCGTGGGAAAATTGAAGGAATAGGGTCAGCCGGTGCCTCTACCTGTGGAGGAACATCGGGTGGGACTGTAGGATTGTCTACTGGAGGCCGGACAGTTACATATAACCCTAGGTTACTTTTGTTCTTCCTGGTTCGTCGGTTATCATCTTCCTTGGAACTCTTATGAACTCTCTTCTTAGCATAAGGGGACTGATCCGATTCCCCAATTTCCCCAACCGTTGCAGCCACAGCTTCCAACTGGCTGGTTCACGATTCCGGAAAGATGGATCGGTTCCATTCTTCTTCTTCTTCATTTTGTCTAGATGACTATGAGCTTTACTTCAGGCTGGTAATACAACTTTCCATCCTTTGCCTATGTCCTTTTCAATATAAAATCTGCTAGAGAAAGGGTGGTCAACTGTTCTAAGGTGAGGTCTCTACTTCCACCGGTGTTCCATAGTTAAGCCCTCAATATGTTTCTCAAGGTGAAACAGTTATGGAAGCCAAGCCCCATCTTTCTGATGCCCATTGGTTCAGTTTGGAAAAATGTAGCTTTTCCAAACTCCAAATTCTGAGGAAACATCTTTGAAAGCACTTCAAAATGTGAACAGCAGTTAGTTTGGTCTATACATGAGCTCCTTGACTACCTAATCAGTTGACTCAGATTTGTTTGGTAGTTGATCTTTTTGCTATTCTCCCTGGCTCCGCTAATTAACAAAAACCCGGTCCTCCATGATTTCTCAGCCTCTAGCAGGTTATTCACTATCTTGTAGTCATTCCCCATGTTGTAGTGATAGAAGGGAATTTGGTGGTTTCTACATAAACCAGCAACGTCGGCGAATTTCCCATGGGTAATTGAATCTTTGATAGCCTGGAAGAAATGATGTTGGCTAGAAGGGTATATCAGGCCTTCAGACTCAGTTGGATGGGGCAAAGCTTAATCAAATGGAAGTACCAAATTACTTCCGGGTCCAAGGGAAAGCGAAGTTCCCACTTTAGCACTTCGGTGTACACCACAAATCCATTTATCTTGCAATCTAAAAGATTCTCTGGTGTAACTGGGATCCTAACTTTAATAGATTCTCGGAAGCCCCACTTTATTCGTATCCGATCTAGTTCAGCAGTAAGTGTATACATGTAGTTAATTTTTTGAAGGGCAAAAAATATTTTACATTGACTTTGCGAAGATGTGGCCCAACTTTCCCCTAAACACTTCGGGAATGATTCGTTGTTAGGAATTCGTGGTTTTTTCTTGTTGGACCGATTTGGTATAGTATTCTAAGTCTGTCCGGACGTCTTTAGTGGGGTGTCTTCCCCACTGTCCTCCATAACTTCCTCCATTATAGTTAACCGTTTTTTGGTCAAATTAGCACTAATGGCCTCTTTTTCAACTTGGGTGGCCTTATCATGAAGGGACATATTGTCCGGATCTACTGGGGAATGGGAAGTAGGGTTTAATGCATCCGAACTAATATTTATGGACGACGAAGGGGTGTCTTTAGGTTTAAAGAGTCGAGTAACTCTCCGAGTAGTGGCCTCTTCTGTATCTGATCTCATGGCTATGAAAAGTGAGGGTTTCCTATCACTAGAAACAGTTTTTATCTTAGAGAATAATCTAAAGATGCTTGAACTGAAGGTTCATATTCTAGAGTGGATCATGTAGGAATGGAATAGGGTTTTTGCGTTACCGATGTTCGAGTTGATGATGTGCTCTTATCAGATTCTGGCACCACATCTTTATGACTATTTTACAAATGTTTTTACAAATATGTTATACTAGTTTTGAAACTATAAAATATAATCGCATTACTTATAAAATTAAAAACAAAAAAAATAAGAATATTTAGACAACAACAAAAATTTCATCTAAGGTCAGTAAAATGGTTGAAAAAAAAGCGGAGTTTTTTCTCTCCAAGAATCAAGATTCTTCTTCGTAGTCATAGTCATGATTCTTCATGCCTTTTCAATCATCATCTCATGATTAATCTTTCTATTGCCAATGAATCAAGTTCCTCCTGTTCAGGAAAATATAAGTTCTTCGTCTGTGAAGAGTTCTAAGGATAATCTGTGGAAGGTCAGGAGTTTCGTTGATGTTGTGAATGGTAGTGTTAAGGGTGCTGTTGATGCTTTCAACGTCGAAAATGTTAGTTTCAAGAGTGATCATGTCTCTCTGCAATACGCTGATGAATTCTTGTCCTATCTCAAAGCAAAATCGAAGTTCACGCTTGTAGGAAAATGTTCTGCGGGATTTCCAAAAAGAAATATATTGCTTCAGTTTTTTAACAAGTTCAACTTTGTTAAAGATTATAATTATACCATTTGGGATTCCAGGCACATTCTTATCGAGTTTGACTCTGCTGAGGATTTTGGTAAGTTGTGGAGCAGGAATGTATGGACAGTTGGTTCTACGGTGATCAGACTCTTAAAATGGACTGAAGATTTCAATGTTAAATATGAGTGTCCTGTCACGCCAGCGTGGATCAAGATTGGTAATCTTCCTGAGCATTTGTTCAATGAAAAAGTTATTTCTGATATTGCTTCATCTTTAGGTAGGACTATGCAGGTCAAGGTTCCATCAAAGAACAGGGCTTACTATAGTCATTGTATGGCAAGAATTGAATTAGATGTCACTAAAAAGCTTTTTCATGATGTCTGGATAGGATTTGGTAGCAACCAGGGTTGCTGGGTTCAAATTACTTATTTGAATCTTCCTAAATATTATAGTTGTTGTTATCATCTTGGGCATAGTTTTGAACAATGTAAGAAATATAAAGAAGATGGGAGGCAGTTCAGTGCTAGGAATGATAATCTTGAAACTAAAGCTGCTGAAAGATTGATACGTTCTGAAGTCCAAGCCAAAGTCAATGAGACTCAGGCCAAAGTTTGTGTTAATCGTCAGGGGCCTTCATCTGATGAAATTAATAAGGCTATTCAAACTCTTCATTTTGGTGCTAATGTACTGAATAAGATCAATGAAAAGGAGAATGTTTAATCTTCTCCTAAAAGTATATGTTATGGGAGCCTTCAGTCTTCTCCTAAGAATCATAAAGAAGGAGTTGTTAATTCTGTTGAGGTTGTTAAGGCTACGGTTGTGGTTGACAACCTTCAAGAACCTGAAGATAAAGATAACAATGAGGAAAGAATTGGAGCTTTACATTCGCCTGAAGATGCTACCAACAACTTAGATTATGAAAATTTAGCTTCTGAGTTCTCTTCTCCAAAAGCTAACAAAGATAGTCCTCAGGATTATATTAGAAGTCATGCTGTTATCTATGCTAAAGCTATGGTGCAGCCAGGTAAAAGGTTAACTAGAAGTCAAATGAGAAAAGAGACGTCTGATGATGAAGATTTCAGTACCATCATTGACAAACAGCTTAAACTTGCTAAGAAGAAAAGGCTGGCTAGGAATGTTCATCAACTTTCTGCAACACGTAACTCTAAACGAGCTCTTAATTATGATTAATATATTGAATTGGAATATAAGAGGTATCAGAGATAGATCCTCTTTCAGAAGACTTAAGTATCTTTCTAATAAAAACAAATCTGTGATTATTGTGGTTCAGGAACCTTTGATCAGTAACGATAATCTTAGTTGTTATGCTTCTAAACTAGGCTGTGCTCATAGTGCTTCAAATGTTTCTAATAAAATTTGGCTTTTTTGGCATGATACTATTACTGTTAACATTCTTGTGGATCATGCTCAATGTGTCCATATTGATGCTTTTCATAATACTTTAAACTGCAGTTCTCTTTTAACTTTTGTATATGCCAAATGTCAGCGTTTGAATAGACTTGAGCTTTGGGATATCCTTCGTAACATTTCCTGTTCTATTGGTGGTCTTCCTTGGCTTGTTTGTGGTGATTTCAATGCCACTAGTTCTATTAATGATCAAATTGGTTGCTCTATGTTTTGCCAAAATAGTGCTGATGATTTCAACCAGATGGTTAGTGACTGTAGGCTCTTGGACGCTGGTTATGCTGGTTCAAGGTTCACTTGGTCTAATAAGGCTAAGTGGAAAAGGTTGGACTGGGTTTTCTTAAATGATAATTGGAATGACTTCTTCACTAATACTACTGTTGTTCATAAAGCTAGAACGGGTTCAGATGATGTGGCTATCATCATCTATGTTTCTAGTGTGAATTTTGGCTTTAAGAAGAATTTCCGTTTTCAAAACATGTGGTTTCTTGATGATTCTTTTCTGTCTTTTGTTTCTACTAGCTGGTCTCAGGTTATGGTTGGGGATCCTTTGGCGATGTTTTGGCACAAGTTAAAAAGATTAAAGGTGGCCCTTATTGATTGGAATAAGCATCAGTTTGGGAATGTTTTTAGTAAGGTTAAAGCTTTAGAAGATGAGGTTCTGAGGGTTGAAAGTCTGCATCAGCAGCTTAACACTAGTCAATCTAAAGAAGAGCTTAATAAGTATAATGCTTTGCTGAAGAATGTTTATAAAATGGAGGAGGAGTATTGGTTTCAAAAATGTAATGTGGATTGGATAAAGGAGGGTGACAGAAACACGAGGCTTTTTCATAGTTATGTTTCGAGGAAAAGAAAGAAATCTGCTATCAATGGTATAAAGGTGAATAACTCTTGGATTTTAGAGAAGAATGCCATTGGTGAGTCTGCTGTTTCTTTTTTTACTGATGCTCTTGCCAGCAGTCCATATACTGAGGAGCAGGATGAGCTTGATTTGTTGAATCATCCTATGTTTGAGGTTATTCCTCACATTATCACTCTTAAGGACAATAAGAGTTTGTTGAAACTTCCTGGTGAAGAGGAGGTTTTTAACTCTATCAACAACCTTAAGGTCTCCAGTCTGGTAGGTATGGATGGGTTTAACCTCCTCTTCTATAAAAAGTGTTGGAATATTATAAAGTATGATCTTATTAATGCCATTCACCATTTTATTAGAGGTTGTAGCATCCCTAAAGGGATTCTTGCTACTGGTATCTGCCTGATACCTAAGTCTAATAATCCAACTAGTTGGTCTGACTATAGGCCTATCAGTTTATGTACATTACTTAATAGAATTATGGCTAAGCTTCTGAATGATAGGCTGGTTGTCTTGTTGCCTAAAATTATTTCTAAATCTCAAGGTGGTTTTGTGCCTGGTAATTATATCCATTCTAATGTTCTTGTTGCTAAAGAATTGTTGCATGATTTAAACAGAAAACTGAAGGATCAAAATATAGTTATTCAGCTAGACATGTGTAAAGCCTTTGATAAGCTCAGTCATTCTTTCTTAAATAAAGTTTTGACTTGCTTTGGGTTTTCCAAAAGATTTACTAGCCTTATTAATAGGATGATATCAAATGTGTATGTCTCTATCTTGCTTAATGGAGCCTCTTTTGGTTTTTTCAAAACTGTTAAAGGCTTGAGGCAGGGTGATCCTCTTTCACCTAACCTTTTTATTATAGCTGAGGAGGTCCTGTTAAGAGGTATTTCGTTACTCTTTCTTCAGAACAAGCAAATGAGGTATAAGGGTCGTAACAAGCTTTGCATCAACAATCTGGCATTTGCTGATGATATTCTTCTCTTTACTAACTGCAAGGATGCTACTCTAGTATCACTTAATCTTTTCTTGCAGGAGTATCAAGCTGCATCTTGACAGGTGATTAACAAAAGCAAAACCAAGGTTATTATTGCAGGTGGAATTAGTGAGGCTAAGATAAGTTCTATCTCTAACATTACTGGTTTTAATAGTTCTACTCTTCCTACTTTTTACTTAGGCATTACCATTAGTACTAATAATAAGGCTGCTATATATACCAATCTTCTCAAAAATATCTCCTTTAGAATTGCTGATTGGGAGTCTAAGCACTTATCTTTTGCTGGCAGAATCACCTTAATTAATTCTGTCTTGATGAGCATTGCGTTATATTGGATGCAGTGTAATGTTTTGCCTAGTTCTGTGATCATCAAAATTCAAAAGCTTTTTAATGGGTTCCTTTGGGGTTCTACTAGTCAGGATAATAGAATGCATTAGTGTAGTTGGAATAAAGTTTGTAAAACGTTTAAGGAAGGGGGTCTTAACATTAGGAATTTGGCTGATGTTCAGCTTACTACTTCTTGTAATCTCTGGCTTCAATTTAGGGAGAATAAGTTGTTATGGTCCAATCTTATGCATGATATTTACTGTGTTTCTAAGCATCCTTTACAGCTGGATTACAAGGGCAAGGGCTCCATGATTTGGAGAAGGCTTATGAGTATTAAATCTGTGGCTGATCAGCATGTCTGCTGGTCTTTAGGGGATGGTAACATGGACTTCTGGTTGGACAGATGGTCCAATTCTGATCCTCTCCTTACTCTTGACATCTCCCTTGATAATCATTGGTTTCATCCTGAAAAGGTTAATAGGTATTGGAAGGATGGGCAATGGAATCTCACTTCTATTCATGGTCTCTTAAGCAGTGAGGATTTTGATCGTATCAGCAAGTGCCATATTCACCTAAACAAGAAGGACAAGATTCGTTGGAGCTTGTCCAATACTGGTAACTTTAGTCATAAGCATACTTGGGAGCACATTCGTGCTCATTTTGCTGAATCTACCTTGTTTTATAAAATGTGGAATAACTTAACTCCCAGCAAGCATGCTTTTATTCATTGGAAGGTTATTAATAACTATGTTTCCACTGATTCTATCGTTAGAAATAGGCATCTTGTTATTGTGTCTAAATGCCAGTTTTGTCAAAGTTATGAATCTACTTGCCATTTGTTCATTTCATGTGAGGTTGCCTGGAGTGGTTGGTTGCACTTTGCTAGTCTGTTCAAAGTTCAAATATATCGCTATATGACTAGAAACTGGTTTGGGCTTTCTAAAAAGAAGAATCATATTACCAATGTTATTCCTTCTTTGGTTTTTAGCATGATATGGAAGTATAGAAATAGAGTTAAATTCAAAAAATGCTAGTGTTAATTCTAGTCATATTATTTCTTCTGTCAATCATATCATTTTTTTTTATATATGTATGATGCTGGTTTTTTCAAGTATCAGCATTGGTCTAAAGCTAGGAATATTGCTGATCATTTTGGTTTTTTAAGCTTAAGTCATAGAATCAGTAGCAGGCCTTTAGTGCTTTACTGGTCTCCTCCTAATGATGGCCGTCTCAAGCTCAATACTGATGCTTCTGTGTCCTATTCTGGGGAGGCTGGTGGTGGCATTATCATTATCGCTAAGGATGGAAATCTCATTCATGTTATTGGTAATGTTTTTGGTAAGCTTCTTCCTCTTATGGCTGAGGCTAGGGCTCTGATGGATGGTTTAAGTTTTTGTAACTCTAAAGGCTATATTATGGTTGACATTGAGACTAATTCCGCTTTGCTTGTTGAGTTTCTGAAGAATCCTAGTCATGGTGCTATTCATTAGTCTCTAGTTTCTACTCTTAATTGTTGTAGATTACTGATGTCTGAGTTTATGACTCTCAAGCATGTGTTTCGTGATCAAAATCGAGCGGCCGACTGGCTCGCTCGATGGACTTTAAACTGTAAGATGAAGCAAACTCTCGATTTTACCTCTGCTCACCCTAATCTTAAATCTATTTTAATTCTTGAAAGCTTGGGTATTCCTTATATTAGTCCTGTGGAATAACTTGATGGCATTGTTTAATACATGTTTTGTTCTTGATTTTATGTATTTGGTTGAGGTTGAACCTGAGTTCTTGGCTGCTCAGTTGCTCTTCAAGATGCATTTATCAAAGCTGTAGTTGCTGTCTTTTTCGATGCTTAGCGCTGCTGATTTCTTTGAAGCTTGTTGCTGCTTCCTCCGAAGCTTGTTGTAGCTCTTCTTGCTGATCTTTCGATGTTGTAGTTGTTGTCTCTTTCGAAGCATGGTGTTGCTGATTTCTCTGAAGCTGTTGTTGCTGATTCCTTTGAAGCATGGTGTTGCTTATTCCTTTGTAGCATGGTGTTGCCACTGGTTGCTGCGTTGAAGGATTCTTTGCTGCATTTTCTTCATTGTTTGGTTCAAGATTAAGGCTGTTTTGATTGAAGAATTTGGCTGGTTCTATGAAGAGATTATTCAAGAGCTGTTTGTAAAGTTTGTCTTAAAAGCTTTTTGTTGGGCTTCTGTTCTAACCTTTGGTATTCTAGGTTAGGGTTTTAATTTTGGAGGGACTTTTTGGCGCCCTTTGTATTGAATTTTATTGGTCTTTTCAAATATAATATCCTTACTTAAAAAAAACAAAAAAAACAAAAAAAATAAACTCTAACATATGTATTGTATAACGTGTCATACATAACTCCCCGCAATAGTTAAGGTACAACAAATAACCATATGAGGATCAACTTCAAATAATATACTCTTGCATATCAACTTTTTATCAAATTTGTAAGATACTTTAAAAATAGTTTATAATCATTTTTAAAATATATATAGCAAATATATAAAAATATTTCATATCAAAATGAAAAGGGTAGGATATAATTTCCTAAAAAACTCAAATTATATATATATATATATATATATACACACACGCAAATTATACATGTCTTGATCTATCCAGAAATTAATGACTTCCAAAAAGTGTAAAGCAAAACCTAATTAAAAATAAATAAGATTTTTTTATTGTTTTATAAGAGTTTTTTTACATCTTCAAATCAGCCTACAGGAAGAATATGTAAGAATATATGTTTATAGAATATATTTTATATTGTGTTCAATTTAAAAGTTAGCTATAACCACAAAGACAAATATAAAATCCATTTGTAAATGATGATGTACTATATCTGTGAGCTATAAACTTTGATGTACTAGGATAGAGATAAAAATATATAAATGTGGACTAGACTAAATCCAATCTCATTTAGTAGTATGATATTATCTATTTTTCGTTCAAAATTAAGCAAGTTTTGTTTTTGTACACTCCCGAAAATCTAATTTTAGTTTGATAAATCTATACTTTTGTCTACGTGATTTGGAACACGTGCAAGTTATTTTATCATTACTTTGTCCAATACTTCGAAAAATATGTTGTATCAAATTTGAATGTGTTTGACACATTTTTAAAACTATTTCCACTGCCAATCTTGTCCTTTTGTGTTGTTTTCCACGACCAAATAAGAAAATTGGTTGTCAAACTTAACTATGAGCTTCAGACTTTTGTGCACATCATTGACCCTCTTTAAATAGTGAGAGCTAGGTATGAATTCATTTTCGATCATTTGTATGAGAGAAACACTTATAAAACTTCAGAGATAGAGCTAGAAGCTTTCACAATATTGAAGTATAAGATAAATACTTAAAGATACTATGAGATTTATAGTTATTCAGTAACCTTAGAGTGATTTGTAACAAATATTAGTGGTTAAAAGGGTCTTTTGTAACCTCTTCTATATAAAATTTGTATTTGTTGCCGGTAGATTTAACACTTCCTTATAATCTGAACCATGTCAAATATGTCTTGTGTGTGTGCTTAGATTTACATTTTAGTTCTCTCTTGCTTAGTTATTTAAGGGTTCATAGCTAAGCTTTAGTTACTAGCCAAATATGTATAGCTCTCATGTTTCTTACGAGACAAACAAGTTTCAAGTAGAGTAGTTGAGCTTCGATGTTTTATGTGGGTTTGATTGTTGTTAAAATATGAAGTTGTTGATTATTCTAAATCACCGGTGCTCATGTAAGACGAGGTCTCCCAACAAGTGGTGGAGTGAACTTGGATAATAAAGATCACGATAAAGAATAAATGACGAAGATTATTTCAAATTTTGAGATTAGAGAAAATATTTTTACTGAGATATCAACAAAAAGTCACAAAGATGAGTTCCATGAAGTGAAACCTAGAAAACATCAACAGAGATAATAATTCCAGTATGTAGATAATTAAGATTCTAGATTTCCTAGTACATAAGAGATTGGTTGATGTAATTGATACAAAATCTATGAATAAGGTTGATGCTGGAATGTTGTACAAACCTCATATTGAGCTTGGAAAATGAAACGGTTTGTGAGGTATTTGAAGAATCTTTGACGTTAGATATATGAAATGGGTTGAAGTCTTTACATGAAGATGTTCGTTGCCAATAGATTTTATCTTAAGAAAAAACTTAACCTGTTGTCAATGGATAGTAATAAGAAGATCCGAAGACACCTAGATGATTTTAATAGAATCATTATTTACTTGTATGTAGTTGTTGTTAAGGTGTATGACAAAGACAAGACATAATACTCAAAGTTCTATAACGAAAGTGTATGAGAACTTTGCGAACACCATGATTTACAGGGATGATTATCCTAAGATGACTGACATGAATAGTGCCTTGAAATCAAAATATCTTCAAAGAAAGTAGGTTCTAAAAAGTGACATCAAAAGTCTCAAATTGAGTTTGAGGGTTTGGCTAAGAAGGAGAGATTCCACCAAAAGGGGAGGAAAGCCTCAGTCAAAGTTTTAAATATTGGCAAAGGTTTCTAAATTGGGATATTAGATTTGTAAATATAAATTCCATATGAGTAGGAGCTACTCATAGAGAATAAAGGGAAATAGTTATCTAGAGGCCAAAACCAGAGACGGTGTAATAATATTAAATGACTATGAGTATACTCATGTTTTAACGGATTTTTATTAATGAACCTAAAGTGACAAGTGGGTGTTTGTTTCGGGCGCATCATTTTATATGACTTCCAACAAATATTGGTTTAGAAACCTAACATTATTTTAGGCCAAAATACCATCCTTGGGAATGATGAATCATGTATTGTAAAAGGGATGAGAACTGTTCGGTTCAAGTTTTCTAAAAGGACTTGAAAGAGTGATTAACAATGTGAGGTACGTTTATGAAGTTAAACATTACTTTCTTTTGATTGGAATGTTAGATGAGGAAGGGTTTGCAAGGTTCACTTGTTTTTTGAAAGGTTGTAGTACTAATGATATGTTAGTTTTTGAGTGCCCTGTAGTAGTGGGTCTATCTAGTGTGGAAAAATATTCAACTAAGTTTTGACATCTGAATCTTGGATATATGAGTGAGAAAAGACTTATTAAGCAGATTAATCAAGGGTATTTGGATCATAGTAAAGTTTAGAATATAAAATTTGATGAAAGTCGTGTATTGGGTAAGAGTAAGAAGGTAAATCTTACGCCGAATAGCGAAAAAATACTGATATGCTCCAGTATGTTAACTAAGATCTGTGCGATCCGCCAAGGGAAATTATTATAGGTGGTGAAATGTACTGCATATCCTTTATTGATGACTACTCCATAAAATTATAGGTTACAGTTTTCAAAACTAAGGATAAAGTATTTAAGGCTTTAGTTATTGGAAGATTTGGTAGAAACTTAGATCGGGAAGATGATGAAAAAGCTTTGGATTGAAAATAGCTTGAAGTATGTGAATAAGGAGTTCACTAGTTGTTTCTCAAGGTTTGGCATTCCTACAAAGTGAATCATGAGTGAACTCCCCAACGGACTAAGATTATTGAAATTTTTAACCAAACTTTTATGGAAAATGTTAGTTGTATCCTGCAAACAACTCGATTGTGCAAAAGGTTATAAGGATACATTGTGGATAATATTTCTTATATCATTAATAAGAGTCCATCTATAACGCTAGAGTTTTTTATCCTCAAGAGGCCTTGACTAAAGAAACCTGAAGCTAGAATATTTCAGAGTATTCATATGTGTTACATACACACATATGAAGCAAGATAAGCTTCGTTAAAGAGAACTAAAATGTTTACTCCATGGCTATCCGGAAGAATTAAAATAATATAGGTTGCGGTGATCTGTAGACTTCGAGCTTATTGAGAGACAATGTTTTTCTCATTATATTTTGAACCATTTTCATCCAATGAATTTTATCGAAGTGTAGTATCTTATGTTCAAGTATATCCCTGATCCCATGTAAGAACTCAACATTTTATTTCGAAGTCTAAGAATATCGATGTTTGATATCCCTGATCCCATGATATCAAACATCGATATTCTTAGACTTCGAAATAAAATGTTGAGTTCTTACTTTGGTGGATAGTCATCTGGCTATCGTAATACACTACATAGTTTTCATTCTTTACGAAACGTTCTGTCGATAACCTTCTCAACCATAATGTTTCCTTGCAAGCTTCTGTTGTTGCAATAAACTCTGACTCGGTAGTTGACAATATGTCATATTTTTGTAACTTCGATTGCCAGAATACAGCTCCACCACCAAATGTTATCATATAAACAGAAGTAGGCTTTCTGGAATCAACATCTCTAACTATATCAGCGTCTGTATAAGCATTTAATATCGGGTTTCCTCCAAAAAACACAAGCACATCTTTGAAGTACCCTTAAATATCATAGAAACCACTTCACAATATTATCCTAATGTTTTTTTCAAGGATTAGAAAGAAATCGAGTAATGACACTAACTATATGGGAAATGTCTACTCTAGTACAGACCATGGAGTACATCAAGCTTCCGACCACGAATGCATTTGGAACTTCATTCATTTTATTTTTCTCATTCTCACACTTTGAAATCAAGTAGTGCTTAACTTAAAGTGACTTGCAAGGGGAGAAAATACAGTTTAACTTTGCTCATGATAAATTTCTCAAGAACTTTCTCAGCATATTCTTCTTGAGACAACCATATCTTCCTACTATTTCTATCTCTAATGATCTTCGCTTCAAGAATATGCTTAGCCTCTCCCAAATATTACATGGAAAAATATTTATTTAGTTACCCTGAAGTTTGTCAATCTTCTCAAAGTCACGGCTAACAATCAACATATCATCCATATAAAGCAAAAGGATGATGAATTCTCCATTATAATATCTTTTGATAAACACGCATTGATGAGCAGGGGTCATTTTAAAGTTGTTTTCCAGAATTAAAAAATTAAACTTTTTATATCATTGTGGTGGAGCTTTTTTCAGCCCATAGACTTCTTTTTAGCTTGCATATAAGAGTTTATTCTCCTTTGATTTTGAAGCCTTCGCGTTGTTCCATATATATATATATATATATATATATATATATATATATATATATATATATATATATATTCATTTTTGTGAGTCTCTGTGTATGAAAGTTATATTTACATCTAGTTGTTCGATTTCAAGATTCAAGTTTGCCACCAAACCAAGTATGTTTCTAATAGATCTTATCAAAGTCAACTCCTTTCTTTTGGTAAAATCCTTTCACAACCAAACGAGCTTTGTACCTAGGTTGTGAGCTGAAATCGTGAACTTTAATATTGTACAGCCATTTATTCTTGAGTGTCTTCTTTCTTATGGGAAGTTTCACCAAGTCATAGGTGAAAATCCACTGCAAGAATTTTATTTCTTCATCCATAGCCTATACTCATTCTTCCTTTTGATCAAGAGACGTATATTCTTCATACCTTTCGGGGTCCCTCCTATCTGTAAGCATAATATACTCATTTGGATTATATCTTGTTTAGGGACTTTATCAGATCTTCTTTAGACAACTGGTTTCTCACAAGGTTCCTCCTGATTTTGTTGTTTCTTCTCACCTTACTAATTTTCATGTTTTTGTGGTTGCTTCAGACGTTCAGCTTCATATCCATTCCCTCCATTGTTTTGTGTCATAGAGGAGGAAATAGATTCCAAATTGACTTGAATTTCAGGATTTACTCTTGGTGGAGGTTCCTCTTTCTCCATGTCACTGAGATTTTCTTCTTTAGAGAAAACAACATATTTGCTTCTTATCATCCTTCTTGAAATTGGATCCCATAATATGTAACCGAATTCTCCATATGAGTATCCTATAAAAATGCATTCATTCGTCTTAGCATCTAGTTTATTTCTTTAATCTTTGGGAATATGAACAAATTCCTCGCATCCAAAAACTCGCAGGTTCCCATAAGAGACTTCTTTACAACTCCATACTCTTTGGGGAATATCATAACCCAAAGGAATCGATGGAAATTGGTTGCTAATATCGATTTCAATCTGCATAGCTTCACTCGATAAGGATTTTGTTAACTTCGTATTAGAGAGCATGCTCCACATACGTTCTCAAATTTTCCTTTTCATTATTTTAGTCACATTATTTTTTGTCGGGGATATTTGGGAATTTTCTTCTCCAACTAGATCCAATAGGACCCGCGGTAGTTCTCAAAAGGACCTCAGTACTCTCCTCCATTATCTAACCAAGTGACTTTCAGCATTCTAATAGTCTCTCGTTCCACCTTCTTATGAAAGTTTTTGAAAACTTCCAAGACCTGATCTTTATTCATTAAGGTATATGAAACTATTTTTATAGAATGATCATCGATGAAGTTTAAAGAATATTGTGCCCCCTCCCCCAAGTGATTTTTTATCTATAAAACAAACATCCATATGTCCTAAATCCAAAATATGTAACCTTTTATGTGTAAAACTTCTTTGGAAAGAAAGTTTGTGTTATTTACCAGCGAAACAATAATACATGTTTTAAAGGATATACATTTCACTCTTGGTAGAAGCTCTTTCTTCGCCAGCGTTTGCATCTCTTTCTATCCCATGTGCCCAAGTCTTTTGTGCCAAAATGCGGTAACATCCTCTTCAGATATATAGTTAATCTCAGTCCTTTTTAATGTTTCTTGCATTGAGTAGAGAGAATTCTTCTTCAATCTTGTAGCCATCACAAGAGAACTTTCACTAAGCTTTCATTTTTCATCACCGAAATAATTTGAATACCCTTCATAATCAATCTTTCTAGTAGATGTCAAATTAAGTCAAATACTAGGAATATATCTCACATTTTTCAGAAATAATTTGTTCCCTTCCTTTGTTTTTAAGAAAATGTGACCCTTCATAATATTTTTTGCAATACCTTCGTCTCAGATTTGAACATTACCAAAATCACCAATTGAGTAGGTAGTGAATAATTCACTATGAGAGATAACATAATAGAATAATCCTGAATCAATCACCTAATCACTATCATCACTTACTAAATTAATATAAATATTATCATAAACAAGACTTACCTTGTTTTCATAGCATGATATAACAACTGATGTTTTTTTTGTTATTTTTACATTTTCTCTCTTTGAACTATTTATCTTGATCCCTCTTAAGAAATCTACGCATGTTCCTTTTATGAATAGCCTTTTGACAGTAGAAGCACCTAATACCAGTGGGCCATGATTGTGATCTCCCTCTCGATCTGTCATTCCTCCTGTCCTTAGAGCCTTTTGTTTGACTATTTCCCCTGTCAAAAATTTTAAAAACAAGAGATTTAAATCCATGGGACTTATTATGAGTTCACATATATTTTATTTTTGCCTGTTCATTTAGGATACTATCATTTACCATATCCATGGTACGCTACCATTTCGAGCAAAATTTATGTGGGAAATAACTAGAGTTTCTCAACTATCGGTAAAGAACTAAACAATAATAATGCTTGTAATTCATCATCAAGATTAATTTTCATACTAATGAGTTGAATTATCAAACCTTGCAAATCACTTAGATGCTTCGTGATGCTCCTTCCATCCTTGAATTTGAGATTCAAAAGTCTTCTAATCAAAGAAACTGTATTTTATAATTTTTGACGCTCCTACATAGAATCCAACGTTTTTCAAAGCACATCCGCTTTTGTCTCCTTAGAAACATGATGAAAAACACTTTGATCTAACGGCCGATAATGGCCATTCTCTTCTGATGCATCACCTCCCACTACTTATCTAGTTTTATCATCGGGTTTTGCTTCATCGCCTTAAATGGGTTCATAGAGATCTTTGGAATAAAGAATGTCCTTCATTTTTGTCTTTTAAATTGAATAATTTGAAGAAGTCAACTTTAGCATACCTCTAACAAATATATCCTTCATTAAGATAAATGCTCAAAATCGATTCTAGCTCTTATACCAATTTGTTGTTCTTAAAAGAACTAAAATATATACCTAAATAAGAGCAAGAGAAAAAGAAGACTTACGTGGAAAACCATTCAATGTGAAGGAAAAAATCACAAGCGGCCTTGAGCAAAACTTTCACTATATGAATAATGGGATTACAAGATTAAAAAAATATTTACAGTCACAAATGTAAAGATCTCTCTCTTTTTCATTCTATATATCTCTATATTTAGCTCACTCAATATAAATGTTTCTCAAGTTTATTTGATGATAAACTCCACAAATCATCTACCTTTTATAGAACTAAAATGAAGTATCTCTATACATTAATTAATTGGAAGTTAAAGAGTTTCCTCCAAAATTCAATGTACTTTCTTTTCTAGTTTCTTCTAGGAATGCCAAAGACTCTTCTAGAATAATATTTTAATTTATTACACTATCCAATTATAATTGGGCTACTTATTAATTTTATCTTATAGGCCCTACATAGAGAAGCGAACAGAATCATTATAAATCTCTTCTCTCGTGACCTTCTTATCCACTTCTAATGTTCTACTAACCACCTAGAAGCATGTCTGAACAAAGATATCTTCTAGTGTGAGAGTCATCTCCCTAAAGCCGAATTGCATATGTTGGTTATTGGTGTCAACGTTTAACGAAAACCTCATTCAACACTAGACTAGTTTAATATCTAGCCATATAACCAATCAGAGGACCAAATGGAGTACCGACCGTAAACCTCTTTACTATAAGATGGGTTGTCAGGTCTCACATGCGCAATACCAAGTAATAAGCCTGGATGGCAAGAGAAATATGAGGCTATAGAAGAAAGCAATTGATAAGAACAACTTTATTTATTAAGATATATATAAAAATAAATCAATTAATATAATAATTATAAAATTAGCCTTATGGAAGTATGACATAAAGTTTATCGCTATCAGACTTATGTTGATCGTGGTGTAGTAGACTTCACCGTGATAACCCCAAAACCTACTCACGATAAAATAAGAAACAAAACTTATTGGAAATGTGCAACATGACTTCATCGCGGTTGGAAAAGTGTTGATCACGGTAAAATGAACATCGTGATGATTACAAAAGTGTTGATCACGATAAAATAAACTTCGTCGTGGCAAACATTAAGATTGTCAATATCAACTTAGAATTTTTTATTACCAACATTAGGTAACTATTCCAAGGGAAACTTTTCTGTGACCGGAACATCGCGGATCGCGACAAAGTCTGACAGTTGTGTTCTTTTAAATAATTGAATTTTTTAAAAAAGTATTTCGAAAACAGTTGTAGCTTTATCTAAATATTTATAAATGATTACAACTATTTGGAAGGTTTTTATCATTTAATATTTAAAAAACAAATCACATCTCTATATTAAATTTTTGAAACTATCTATTACATATGTCTCTCTTATTTTAATCAAACTGTATCAAATATGATCTAATATTTTCTTTGTATTTGAGTTAAAAAAGTTGTTATATTCCAAAAATATTCCTATAGACATCAAAGAATAGATTAATGAGGAAAAAACGTAAACATACATATATAACATATTTTTATCGAACACACACGACTGTATATAAAAATATATATTAGAAAATAGGCTATGGATAAATCCCATCCTACATAATGTTAACCGGTCTTAAAAATAGAAGATTTTTGTATTTTTACTGTTTTATTTTTACATCCTGTTTGGTCCCCTACCGGGTGAGACCTCCTCAACCGTCGGGTGACTTGTATTCATCCGACGGGAAACGTTTCCAGTTGAAAAGTTCTCATTTGACGGGATAAAAAAATATTTTTGCTATATTTTTTAATTGAATTTTTTTTAGATGATTATCTTCTTTAAATCAAATTTAACCAACTCCTTAAAATATAAATTTATTTATTGTAAATATACTATTCTATAGGAGGCTTACAAGGATAAGTACTGTCACTTCTAGGCTTACAAGGATACTATTTTATAGTTGTAAGTTGTCATTTTCTACTTATATTTTCTAACATTTGATTTTTTCATTTTTTTTATTTAGAAAATTTAATCTGATATAAAAATACTACAATAAAATGTATGTAAAGAAAAAACCGAAAACATACTTTTATTATGTTTTTATATTTTCATCGAATTGACAACGATGTATAAAAGTGGGTTAAGTATCATTTAAGATCCAAAAGAAATACTATAATCCATTAAAACCCATATTTTCATGTATTTCTCAGAAATACCCATTTCACTTAAATATTTACCATCTCAACCCCAATAATTCCCTAAATAGCTCCATTTAATTACATAAAAGCTTTTATGTTTTTACTTCACCTTTTTTTCCCTAATTTGTTTCTCTATTTTTTCTATTACGTAAATATAAAAATAGCCTAATATTATAAGTAAAGATTCAATTTTTACTCGATCTCTTGTTTTTTTTTTTCGTATGATTTTGATTGTGTTTTTACTTGATTTTGAAGTTTTATTTTGGATATTTGTTTAGATAATTTCATTTGTGTGTTTAGGTAACTCACTTTTTTATTTCACAATAAGTAATTTGAGATTTGTTTTCCTTGTGATTTTTGGTGTTGTTCTGGTATTATGTTGCTAATGTAGTGTAATTGTTGTATTTCAGTAAGGTTTTCATCGATTTTAGTGTATTTGTGTGTTTCTGGAAATTTATGTTCGAGTTAGGGTTTAGGGTTTAAAACAAAGAAGATGTAGTAAGAAGATGTGAAACCTATTTTACTTTACGTACTAATAGTTGCGAAACATGTTTATTCTTTTGCATTACTGGATGCTGATGAGTCCGAATTCAGGATACTCCCCGGAAGGGCAAATCAGTCTAAACTCTCCGAATACCGGACAGGAACTAAGGACATAAACCGGACAGATGACTTGGACCGGACAGATCACTTCGAACACTGTGAACTTAAGGCTGTTCGAACTATGACTAAAATACTAAAAAACCTAAACACTTTCTGACTAAGCTGACTATCCTCCTGCTTAGAACTCATGGGTCTTTAAACATGACCCGGGTCCATTAAACTTGACCCGAAAGCCCATAAGGGCCCAAAAATCACACTATAAATACCCAACCACCAGCATTAACTATGGGTAATGAAAATTAACTACTACCAAGCTACTTAATTATCTCTCCACCTTGAAACACCCTTACACCACCGTTAAACACCCATGTACCACCTTGAAACTCCACTTAAAATTACTAGCCTACCCTCAGGCGATTATTTTCCACACCAAATTGGCGACCACAGTGGGAGGAGAGAGGTGCTTGAATCAAGCATTCAAAACCTGCCAAGAAATTCTGTCCGAATGAATCCGGATAATCCAGAGCTTCCACCAGCTTTGCTCGAAGTGGTGGAAGAAAACGATGAGTATACTGTCCAAGAGCGTGACAGGTTAAAGCTTGAAATAGAAGCTCTGAGGGCTGAAAAGGCCAAAATAGGCGTGAAAGAAAAGTCCAAGGCATCGGTTTTTCATCACACCGACAACCCTAGAGAGCCTGAGGCTTCGAAAACTCATGTAAGTACCAAAAAGACACATGCTAGTTCTAAAAAGTCTCACCGGTCCAAGCCTGTGGAGAGCTCTGACTCAAGTTCATAATCTTCGGACAGCTCTTCGGACAGTGATGGAAATGAAAAATCCTTGTCCTCCAGCAGTGATGAGGGTCGAACCAAGAAGAAGCAAAAGCAGATCAAAAAATATTCAAGAAAAAGGGATAGACATGGAAAGATAAAGAAGCATATTGGTAAAGGATCATCTCATAGCCGGAGGCATGTGGACCGGATGCTGATGGATCCTTTCGCTTTTCACGATGAACCAGGTATCTTTGCAACTCCCAATGAGGATACTGTGTTCAGTCGTGGAAGAAACTGGAGGCAATCTCCATTATCTTCTAAGATTCTGTCCGGGAACCTCCCTAAGAGGTTTGACAGCACCAAGATGGAGAAGTACGATGGCAGTTGGATCCGGACAATCATCTGGAGCAATTCAAGAACTTCATGATGAACTTTGACGATGATGATAAACTACTTTGTAGGGCATTCTCCCAATCCTTTACGGGGAGTGCTCTGAAATGGTACAACAGCCTGCCTCAGGGTTGTATTAAAGATTTTGATACGTTTTGGGTAGCCTTTCGAAGGCAGTTTGTGGGGAGTAAGGAGCTAAAGGGCAATGGAGACACAATAATCCATTGTGCCCAGGAGCCAAATGAGTCATTGAAGGAGTACATAAGTCGTTTTGTGAACACAAAGAATGGGTTGGCTGATTGCTTCGAACAGGTGGCAATAGCGTCCCTAAGACAAGGCTTGAACCCAGGCAACCTGGCTGATTCGGTGACCAGAAAGAAGGCCATGAACTGGGGAGGGTTGCTAAATCAAGTTGGTAAGCAAATAAACGTTGATGAAACAAAGAAGACCAGGGTACACAAACAGGTGAGATCCACTCCGGTGGCACCAACTCCAAATCAAAACCAGTCCGGGAACAGAGCAAGAGAAACCAGACAGGGGCATGGTAGGGCAAAAGCTCAGTCTCAGCCAGCTGCTCCCGCTCAGAGTCAACAATCTAGGAACAAAAGAGGGCCATGGGTCCAACCGGAGTGGTTCGCAGAACTTAAAGAAAGTGTGGCCACCATTTTCGATAAAACAAAAGATGAGGTACACTACCGGAGACCGGTAACCTTGCAGTCTCCCAGAGAGCATCGTAACAACTCCTTTTGCCAATACCACAATGATATTGGCCATACCACTGATGATTGCATAGCGTTGAAACAAGAGGTGAAAAATTTGATTGAAAGGGGAAAGTTGGGTGCATACGTTAAAAGAAGAGGAGGCAACAGGCCTGACAACACTCACCGGGTTGGTCCAAGTAATGCTGCCCCGGAGGGGGCCATGGTAATAGTGGAAAGGTTTGATGTGGAATCTGAGTACTTGGATCCTGATCCAACACGAAACAGGGTGGGTGCTATAGAGGAGTGTGCTAGGTCTGTTCCCGGGCTCATTAAATTCTTCGAGTCACTTACAATATTCGGAGGGGACACGATGACTGCTCCTACTACTCCTTCAAGAAAGAGGCATGTTCATAATTTGGCTTCCCAGCTAGAAGGAGGCATGACATCTTATCAATCACCAAACTCATTCCCATTCATAGTCTTCGATGAGGATGATTTGAGAGATATTGCTGGCCCTCATGAGGATGTTGTTGTCATAGGAGCATCTATAGGGGGCAATGAGATAAGGCGAATTCGGGTGGATACTGGAAGCTCTGCCAATATCCTTTTCCGAACCACTTATAAGAAAATGAAAAATCCAGTTGTGATTCAGATTTCAAACAGATCGATCGTGGGTTTCACGGGCAGCTCAGCCGATGTGATCGGGGAGTTTGAAGAAGAAGTGTTATTGGGCAGGGGCCCTTTCAAGAAAATGGTTAGAATACTCTTCATCGTGGTGGATTGTCCCACTTTCTATAATGCTATTCTAGGGAGATCTTGGCTCTCTAGGATGCATGCAGTGGCTTCAACAGTCCATCAGTGTTTAAAGTATGCTGTTCAGGGACAGGTTGGGGTTGTCCGGAGCAGCCAAAAGGTTGCAAGAGAATGCTATGCCACTGCCTTGGCTCCACGAACGCTGGGGGCAGTCCGAATAAATGATCAATAGCAGTTTGAGGGACTTTCTGGGGGTGAGGGAGAGATTAATGACCCCAGGGAGACCCTCGGAGTGTTGATCCCAATTGAAGAGGTTGAAACACACTGTTTGGAAGAAGGTAAAAATGTCAAGATAGGGTCCAAGATGCCACCAATATTGAAACAAGAGATGTTGAAATTTTTGAAAGACCATCAGCACATTTTTGCTTGGTGCAATGCTGATGTTACTGGAGTTCCATCAGAGGTGATATCCCATCACCTAGCTGTCCGGAGGGATGTGGCACCAGTGGTTCAAAAAAGAAGAGCTTTTTCAAAAGAAAATGCCGATGTCATAGTACAAGAGGTTGACAGACTCACAAAGATGGGGCACATTAAAGAATCTCAATACCCTTTGTGGACTGCCAATCCTGTCCTAGTAAAGAAGAAAAATGGCAAATGGCGCATGTGCATCGACTTCACAGATCTTAATAGAGCTTACCCGAAGGATTTGTATCCGGTTCCCCGGATAGATCAGTTGGTAGACTCTACTTCTGGGAACAAACTGCTCTCCTTCATGGATGCCTTCTCCGGGTACAATCAGATCCAAGTAGATCCAAAAGATCAAGAACATACCACGTTTGTCACTGATAGGGGTCTACATTGCTACAAGGTGATGCCTTTTGGCTTGAAAAATGCTGGGGCTACTTATCAAAGGTTAGTCAACAAGGCGTTTGCTGATCAAATTGGAAGAAATATGGAGGTTTACATTGACGATATGATGGTGAAAAGCGTGGATGAGCAGTTGCACTTGTCCGATCTCCAAGAAACTTTTGCCAACTTGGCAAAAGTGAATTTAAAACTAAACCCTGAAAAGTGTGTATTCGGAGTGCAGTCCGGGAAGTTCTTAGGGTATATCATAAGTGAGCATGGACCCGGATCAACTCAATGCCTTATTCCAGATGGAGCCCACTCGAAACATTAAAGAAGTACAACAGTTGACGGGAAGATTAGCTGCCTTGAACAGATTCAGCTCCAGGTCTTCGGACAGGTGTGCTCCATTCTTTCAAACTTTGAAGGGTGCAAAAGGGTTCGAATGGACCCCGCAGTGTGGTGAGGCATTCAATGAAATCAAGAAACATCTCTCTTCTCCCAAAACTTTATTCAAACCAGTTGATGGGGAGACTCTTATTATGTATCTGGCCGTTTCAAGTTGTGCCATCAGTGCTGTGTTGGTAAGGGAGGTTGATGGATGTTCATACCCAGTGTACTACATCAGCAAAAGCTTGATTGATGCTGAGAGGCGTTACTTGAAACTTGAAAAATTGGCATTAGCCCTAGTGATAGCTGCAAGAAAAATGAGGCCTTACTTTCAGGCTCATCCTATCATCGTCCGGACATCTTTCCCTTTAAAGAATGTCCTTCAAAAACCAGACATTTCAAGCAGAATGACAAAGTGGTCAGTAGAGTTGGGGGACTTCGACATAGACTTTGCCCCCCGAACAGCAGTAAAAGCCCAAGCTGTGGCTGATTTTCTGGTTGAATTCCACTCCGATAGGGATTCAGAGCAACCTACTGATTCAAAAGACAAGAAAGTGTGGATTGTCCGAACAGACGGAGGGTCTAGCACCATGGGATGTGGGGCAGGAATATGTCTCACTTCCCCATATGGGGACAGCATGTACCAAGCTATTTGTTTTGCTTTCAGGGCGTCTAATAACGAGTCCGAATACGAAACAGCTATAGCTGGGTTGAAATTGGCCCACATTTGTGGGGCTAAAAGGGTCAAGCTTTTGAGTGACTCCCAGTTACTTGTCCACCATGCCTTAGGCCAATCTGAGGCTAGAAAGGAGCGGTTGGTAAAATATTTACTCCTCCTCAAAAATGAAGCGTTAAAGTTTAAAGCTGTTGTCTATGAGCATATTCCCCGGGCAGAAAATGAGCTAGCAGACTCATTGGCAACAATAGCATATACGGAGTCCTACCCATGGATCCATGTGCTTGAAAGCCCTTCTATTCAACTCAGTGAGGGTGGAAAAGAGGAAGTTTTTGAAATACAGGTGAGCCGGCCTCAAGACTGGAGATCTCCTCTCATACAATATCTGTCCGATGGTATTATGCCCTCAGACAAGTCACAAGCCAGAACATTGAAACACAAGGCTCGTGGTTTCATTATGTTGAGAGAAGTGTTATACAAAAAATCCTATAGTAAACCTCTCCTACGCTGTTTAGGGGATCATGACTCACAGATGGTCCTCTCCGAATTGCATGATGGTGAAGGATCAGCCCATTGTGGATTCAGAGCTTTAACAAGAAGAGTGTTACTCTCCGGATACTATTGGCCATCAATCATGAAAGATGCTAAGGAGCTGGTAAGAAGGTGTGACCCATGTCAGAGGTACAACAATGAAATTCATGTACCAGCCATTCCTTTGGAGTCAATTTCTGAGCCCATCCCTTTTGCTCGATGGGGATTGGACTTGGTTGGGCCTCTCCCTGTGGCGTCCGGAGGGCGTAAAACTATAATTGTGGCCATTGAATACTTCTCGAAGTGGATAGAAGCAGCCCCCCTGGCAGGAACAACATTAAAAGCTGTCATAAAATTTATTCTGTCCAACATATGTTGCAGATTTGGTGTCCCACAGAGGATAACAACAGACAATGGGCCACAGTTTGACAATAGAGAAATGGAAAGCTTTTGTGCCTCAAGGGGTATACAACACTGTTTTTCTTCACCTTTCCACCCACAAGCCAACGGGCAGGTTGAAGTGGCTAATAGAACTATACTGTCCGGGCTAAAGAAAAATTTGGAAGGGGCTGCTGGGAAGTGGCCTAGTTATCTACAAGAAGTCTTGTGGGCCTACCGGACAACACCTGGGGCTGCAACACAAGAATCTCCCTTTGCCTTGGTCTATGGAATGGATGCAGTAGCTCCCATAGAGAAAACACTCCCTTCCTTTCGTATTCACAACTTATCCGGACACGCTAATGAAATGGCAATTAGAAATCAACTTGATTTGATAGAAGAAAGACGGGTTAAAGCTCATCTTAGAGTGGCACACTATCAGGGCTTGATGAGAAGCAGGTTTGCTTCTAAGGTTAAAAGAAGAGATTTCCAATCAGGGGATAAAGTATTAAGGAAGGTATTTTTGCATACTAAGGAAAAGCTCTTAGGAAAGCTGGCCCCAACCTGGGAGGGTCCGTATACTGTAGTTGAAAGAATCAAGCCTGGGACTTATTGGTTGGAAGACAAAGCTGGCAGGGTTTTAACTCACCCTTGGAATATTGAGCATCTTCGAATGTATTTGGAATAACACTTGTGTAAATATTTACTTGTTTAAACATCCATGTAAATATTTGGGGGCATACCTTCCCCTCTTCGGTGGCACAGAGAGCTTTCAATAAAATTTGATGCCTTCTTCAAATTTTTCTAAGTATTTTCAGAATTCTATCCATTGTCATACTATCCGGATTGAAAGGTCTAAGGGCTATTTAAACTCTAGCCGGAGAATCTTAAACACTCTCACAATGCAATAACTCAAAGCTATTTAAATTCCATCTATCTAAACTAAAACAAATAATGAAAGAAGATGATGGTTGAACAAAATAAAAACATTCATTCAACAAACTTAAAATTGCCTTGGCCTTCCAAGGACTTTTGAACAAGTTAGGATACAGCACAAAACATCTGTCCGAATAATACGGACACCATCACAAAAAGAGTGCCTTGGCCTTCCAAGGACTTTAGTTTGAATGAAAGATAAACAAAATAAATTATAAATTAAGGTTGGGCCTTTGAAGATGGCTCTCCTTCATCTGCTTTCTCACCCTTGATGTCGCTCTTCTCTTCGACTATCTTCTTGCCCTTGGGATCAATCTCTTCTTCACCTGGGCTCTCTCCGGTTTCCTCTTCATTATCAGATGAGGACTCACTTGAATATCCCTCGTCAACCATAGTATAATATGGAAGGTCATCATCATCCACATAGCGCCATAAGTTCCCCAGTCTCCTCTTCGGGAATGTTTCGTGAAATAGGAGAACCATATCAGACTTCACCCTTTGAATCATTAGCTCCTCGCTTTGTATCATCTCCCTGGCATAGGCGTTGATCTTGGCCTCTTGGTCCCTCACCAAAGCAGCCTTCTCTTCAGCAGCCTGAGTCACTGCATTTTCTAAAGCGATCTTGTCAGTGGTCAGGTTGGTGATGAGCTTCTCCTTTGCTGTAGTTTCTCCCCTTGAGGTTGTCAAGTCCTTCTCCAGTCCGGACAGCTTATCCTGAAGATCTTTTATGGTTTCTTCTAGGGTGGCAACCTTTGTGTTGCTTTCATTTTGCTTCTTCTTCAGCTCTTTATTTGCTTCCTTAAGCAAGTCAGCGTTGGTGGTGGCAGTGCGGAGGTCTCCGGACAGCTTTTCCTTATCAGACTTGAGATCTTTGATAGTGTCTGCTTGACTCCGGACTTGCCTCTCCAATGTGAGAACTGGCTGCACATTACTAAGCAGAGAGTGGGCTATAGTGTCCTTCTCACTAGAAACCATGAAAGTCTTACCATTAAAATTGACCGTATTGGAGCTGCTCGGAGGGACGTAGGGTCCTGCAAATTCGTCTCTAGGCAGGCCAAGGAAATATTCACCAAGTCCACCCAGACCGGTGATGTCCACTTCATCCAAATTAAGCTCTCCCCCCTCAACCTCATCAGTATGGAATTCCCTTGGAATCTCTTCTTGAAAGTCCCTTGGGATCTCTTCGGCCAGTGTCGGGTCAGTAGGGAAAGAGGGCTTCGCATCCCGGAGAGCAAGCTCATCTCCTTGGGAAGTCTTTTTCTTCTTGGCTTCCCTATCAGCACTTTCACTTGCTTACTTACGAGTCCTCTTGGATGCCCTTGGAGGTTTTGGGAGGTTCACTTCCTGCTTTTCGCTCTCCTGCTCCACCACTTGTAAAAGGGCTGCATCAATTTGAACTTGTGTTGGCCCTTCTGGATCTGTTGGGGCCTCTTTTTCAGTATCACCTGCCACCTTCTTGCCTTTTCTTCTGCCCTTCATTTTGCTTGGGGCTTTGGCCCGGGAAGGCAGTTAGAGTGTCCCATCCAGCTCGTGGGACCTTCTCAGCACAATGTCTTCATCAGGCTGGGTGGCGAGCTCCTCCCAAGTTAGGTCTCTCCGACCTGTTGTGTTCCACAAATGGGACCTTGCTAGGTTTCCAGTGGTGAAGGCCTTGTGGAAACGGTTCTCCCAGTTCTCTACAGCCCATGCATTGATTTTTCCACAGGTAGTCTGTCCGGCCTTCAGGTAGTCCCCGAACTCCTTTGGCAGCTCTATTAAAACAAAAGAGAAATTGGTTAGTACAAACTCAACTTAAAAAAAAGGAGAGATTCGAAGAGAGACTTAAAGTAAAAAAAACTTACGGTCACTCCTCCATCTACTCCTGAGAAGGCTTGGATTCTCTCCGGTCTTGATTTTCTTGCCGTTTTCCCATGAGCCACTGACAAACAAGAATTGGCTCCTCCATTTGCTCTCCGACTCCAGGAGATCATCAACAGCTTTGAGATCGTTCCCCATGTTGAAATGGTAGAAGGGGAACTGATGATGTTTGCACAGGTTGGCCACTGCAGCGAACTCTTCCATAGGAAGAGGGATCCCTGATAGCCTAGATGCCATAATGCATGACATCAAGGTGAACCAACCATTGGGGCTTAGCTGTGATGGGCAGAGTTTGACCAGGTGGAAGTAGCGCACGATCTCCGGGTCTAGTGGGAACCTGAGTCCCCAGTTAAATAGCTCTGTAAAGAATACTATTTCATTCCTTTTACAGTCCATCGGGGTCTCCGGATCGATGGGAATCCTTATTTTTACGTTCTCAGGGATCCCCCACTTTGTGCGCATTCTACCCAGATCAGAGGTATGGATAAATGCATACTTGGTCTTCTGCAAGGCCAAGAGGTACTTGAGCTCAACTTTATGAAAGCATGGCCCCACTCTCCCTTCAAGGCTCTCCGGCAGGTCCGGATGCCTCAAATATAAGTTTTCCTTGCCTTTCTTGGCAATAACAATAGCGGTATCAGCCTGTCCGGAAGACTCGGACTCAAATCGGACCTCCTCAGTAGAGTCCTCCATTCTCTCCTTCATAATTGTTGGGGGAGCTTCTGTAGAAGTAGTCCGGGGAGGATTGAAGCTTGACATAGCTGGCCCTCCGGACTGTTGATTGCCCGTATTCAGTTGACTTCTCACCTCAAGTTGAGTTTCTGAGGCAGAAGTTTCTTTGGGGGATACTGGGCTGCTGGCCTCCGGACCGGACGGCCTCTCCCGGGGAGCTCTAATGGGTGCCCCAGACCCAGATTCACTGTTCTTTGCCCCCGATTTCGAGGGGGTATTTTTAGAGGTTAGCCCCTTGACTAACCGACTTGGCCTTTTGATGACTAACTTCTCTGGGGAATGGTCAGAGTCAGACCCCATGGCAATAAAAGATGATTTTTTCCTGACACTTGTAGCGGTGACTCCCGGTTCAACAACAGGGATTGACTCCTGAACTAAGGAGCCAGATACTATGGGAGAAAGGGTGGATTGAAAGAGCTTTTTAGGCTTGGTACCTTTGGAAGAGGATGAACCTCTATTAGATTCTGCAACAGAGGAGGCTGGTTTCTCAACAGGCGACGATGGTAGCCCTGCTGCTAGTCGTTTCTCCTTCTCGACCCTTTGTGCTTTCTCCAACTCCGAAAGGTTGAGCCAACCACCTTTAATCAATGCTGTTCTTGCTGTAAACATAAAATAGCCAAGGAAGTTTTTGTTCTAGAGAGATAAAGCTCTGGGTGAAATTGCAGAGTAAAATTTGAGAGAGATGGTGAAACAATGAAAAATGAATGAGAATTTATAGTAAATGTGAAAAAAGAGTTGATTCCTAGGAGAATCCGAAAAGTTGGGTAATGATTAAAAGACGGCGCTGATGTCATAATTGGCAATTAAAGAGGTTACTTGTAAAAGAAGATGGTGCGAAATTCAAGGTGAAAAAATGGCTGGAATGGCCAATCAGAATACGACACGTGTCCCATTAACTCTGACAAAAACCGTTTGGAATTCGTAAAGTTTGATCTGTCCGGATATACCCACAACTCTCTCCGAAATAAGAACCACTTCATACAATCGGACTGTTTTTCAGTTCTTTGACAAGGACACTTGCTCAAACACCTAAAAAAGGGGCTCCTGATGAGTCCGAATTCAAGATACTCCCCGGAAGGGCAAATCAGTCTAAACTCTCCGAATACCGGACAGGCACTAAGGACATAAACCGGACAGATGACTTGGACCGGACAGATCACTTCGAACACTATGAACTTAAGGCTGTTCGAACTATGACTAAAATACTAAAAAACCTAAACACTTTCTGACTAAGCTGACTGTCCTCCTGCTTAGAACTCATGGGTCTTTAAACATGACCCGGGTCCACTAAACTTGACCCGAAAGCCCATAAGGGCCCAAAAATCACACTATAAATACCCAACCACCAGCATTAACTATGGGTTATGAAAATTAACTGCTACCAAGCTGCTTAATTATCTCTCCACCTTAAAACACCCTTACACCGCCGTTAAACACCCCTGTACCACCTTGAAACTCCACTTAAAATTACTAGCCTACCCTCAGGCGATTATTTTCCACACCAGATGCAAAACCTGTTTTTTAATATATGTGAAATGTTGTTGTAAAATATAATTGTTTGTAAAAAAATTCAAAACATATCATTAATGGTACTACTTTTGTTCGTCTTAAAAAATAAAAAAATTAGTATTTTCGGAATTTTTTTACAGTTACAGTTTAAAGATACAGAATTTTATTTTTAGTTTTAGAGTTTAACTAAAAAGACGACTAAAGAAGATGTGAAACCTTCTTTTTGCTAGATGCGAAACCTTTCTAAGTTTGTACTGGTAGATGCGAAGCTAGACAATTATGATAAATGCAAAACCATACCAACTATAATAGATGTTATACTAGACCAACAATGATAGATGCGAAACCATGCATATGATAGATGCGAAACCATGCATATGATAGATGTGAAACCATACATATGATAGATGCGAAACCATTTAATGAGAAACTAGTGTAAAATACAATTTTCTAAAAAACATTCGAAATATATAATGAGTGGTACTAGTTTTGTTCGCCTTAAAAATAAAACTAATAGTATTTTTGGATTTTTTTTCCGAGTTACGGTGTAAAAGATGTGGACTTTTAAAATTTTAAATTTATAGTGTAAACGAAGAATATGCGAAACCTTCTTTATTTTGCTAGATGGGTAACTTGTTAAAATTTTGTATTGCTATATACGAATTCAGACCATTATAATAGATGCTAGATGCGAAGGCCCATTATAATAGATGCGAAACCAATAATGAGAAATCTGTGTAAAATATATATTTCTAAAAAAAATGAAAACATATAATGAGTGGTACTACTTTTGTTTGTCTTAGAAAAACAAAACAAAAAGAATTTTTAAATTTTTGTTTCAAGTTATGGTTTAAAAGATATAAACATTTAAACTTTTAAATTAAAAAAACGAAAAAACAGGTCCAATAATTTGTTAAATTTTATATAAAAAAAATATTTTAGGTATAAAATTTCTTAAACTTGATAAATTTATTGAATGAGTTTTAAATTGTAAGTTTTGAAATAAAAAGTATAGATTTATCTATTACCCATTCCGTTCTAAAATACTATGTGTTTCTAAGAAATTGTATTTAATCGATTTTGATGGTTATTTAGGCTTTCGATGTAAAATTTAATATTATTTATTAATTTTTATCTTTTAATTTTAACTTCTCTTTTATTTTTATAAAAACGAAAATGATTAGTATATTTTAATATTCACGTATAATCTTAAAACCACATTTACAATACGAGAGCATATACATTTCTTAATAGAAGATCGAAAAGATAAGTACACCCCATAGAGACAGGGTTGGAGTATTCTGTTATTTCAATTTTTCATCTTAGCGCCGTGTCCCTCCATATGGTTAGATATACTACTAATTATGAAACGTGGCGTGATTTTGGGTATACAACGTAGGTGTGCCTTTTTATATGAAACGTGGCATCAATTTTCTAATAATTTTATAATCAATTGTTTATACATCTTCAAATAGCTAATCTACTTATATTTATATGTTATCCGATTGATAAAATACTAGTTCTGAATTAAAAATATAAATAATTATTTAATAGTTTTAAATTTTTTTTTATTTTTTATTTTTTAAATAGAAATTATCATTTAATAGCTTTAAATATTTTTTAATTGTTTTTTAAAGCATATTTTTCAAACCATATGAAAAAGCAAAATCCATGAAAGATATTTTTTGAATTTATTTTTTTAGTTGCATAATTATGTGTAATTGGATTGCAAAATAAGTTTGGAAAAACAAATTTGTTCAAGTCTTTTAATTGATATTTTTTGAATTTATTTTTTTACTATTTTAGTTGTACAATTACATGTAATTGGATTATGAAAAAACAAATGTGTAAAGTGTCGGAAAAGGTCTCTTCAAAAAAAATCACAAAACTCATTTCCAACCACAATCAAACGCTAGAGGACCATGTCAAACCATGCAACTTCAGATTCATATGATCGAGTCACCGACGAGAAAAGTCATCTAGTCGCTACAATGAGGCAATATCTGGATAACTCATAATAAATGCACGCATAATGTATCATGGCTATGAAACATATGGTATACGGCTTGAAAGAATATGCACTATTGACACTTCTACTATCTCAATTGGTAATATTGTCGACCAACCGATCAATTACTACAACAAGAACAAAGAGAAGATCGGCCTTGGGAGGAGGTTCTTCAAGACATAAACTATAGGGGATAATTTGATAATGGATTGATATGAAAAAATAATATCATCATCGTTTTCACTATTGATCTCTTTCAAGAAGCGAACCTTCTATTTTTCATTGGAAATTATAATATTTTTGCCTTTGTCGAGCCAAGTAAAAGAGAAGAGAAGAGCCAATCAGGTTATTCGGTAGTACAAAATAGAACAAAATACGATAGAACAAGTAACCCCAAAGATCACATGGAGTAATTTTGAAACGAGATGTTAGGATTTTGCAGCATTGATATTCTCATCTACTGATCTTTCTCAGACCTTCTGAGAAAGTGTCTAACATGCTTAAACCATTACCTTACATGCTTAATACATAATTTCATCATTATTTTGTTCACATTTAAATACTAGTCAATATGAGCAAGATAATCCAAAGAGACGGGTAAGACATCATTCACATTAAGAAAAGGATTAAATGAGAGATTGTGTGACTATACCAAAATGTTTATTAAAATAATCAACATAATAGAGAACTACCACGATGAAAAATGTATCCCCCCGAATTGTCGGCCAAAAATATCATGAAATGTGATGTTTTTTCATTTTGAATTTTTTTATTCAAGGTGGAGAAACATGTAAAACTGGAAGAAACCATGTGAGCAAGGATGTCAATAAGATCGATCACCTATTAATATATTTGGATAATAGATTGAGATCTGAACACATATTACTAGGGATTTACGCTAGTTTCTAAAGCTAAAATGGATATGTATGGAGATTGAGATATACATAATGGAAGAAAAAGATAGTTAAGTAGAGTTTAAGAATCGTATTGTCAGCTACGTAAATAGGTGAACATCCTGACCTCATGGGTTGAAGTTCTCATTTATAGTCTGGTAATCTATATAATTAGCAACATTGATTATAGAAATTACTTATTTAATGGTTAGTATGTTCTATGTTGACTAATATTAATAACTTAATAAATTTCTTGCTACTCAAACACTTTCTTGAACCCTTTATAAACTAAGGTTCGGTCACAGTACATACAATAACACTTTTGCAAAAACAATTATAGTACCATGGCTAGTGTAGATTACAATTTGAGCTCAGTAATAGCTCACCTTTGGGCATGATAAAGATATATCATGCATCACTAGCCTCTCTATGTTTTGAAAAATAAAATGAGAGGAATATAAATAAAACCAGTACGACCCTGCCGTCGTCTTATATGATTGAATTTGTCGATCATGAGTACGTGGGATTTTAGTTTGACTGGACGAGTAGGCTTTATAATGTTTAGTTAATCTATCATGATGCTTCAGCTGAGACATTATTTTCTCACTTTGAATTTTTTATTAGCTAATATTTAGTGTGGAGAGCCTTTGAATTAAATGGTTGTTAGGCGTTGTGCTGCTCTCGCCCTCCAACATATCATGTTTTCTCTATCCATACTTGCATGACTCTAGAGAGCTCGATTTGTGTTGGTCATGTTTTTTCTTTTTAAAAACCCTTCACCGTAAAGGAAAAAAAGTATAGGAACAAATAACATGTTGGTAAAATCTATGGTACGCTTTTTTGAATAACAACACTTGATTTTCATTTTTTCCTAAGTTTTTAACCCTTCTAGTTTTTCAAGGTACATAAAATAAGGGTATTGTTAGCGAACAACAAAATTGGAAAATAAGAAAAACAAATACCAATATGTTAGGAATGAAATATATATCATGGATGTGCCCGAGCCTATGTGGAAAAATAGGAGAGAAATGAGACATTTTAATTTCTCAAACCTATAGGCATGATCAAGATAAATATCAGCCCTTAAATTGTTTGAGCTTATATTTGATACCTAGCTATGTTATCTTCCTAAGAAATGATATTAATTTTTGAAGAAGATGGAGTTGTAATATAAAAGAAGGTTTACGATTTTGGGCCTAAAGCCTTTGAAGGAAAATGGAAGGTGCCTTAAGTCACAAGTAATAAGATTATTCCAAGAATTTTAGTGTCAGATAATCTTTCAGATATGTATATCGTTGATACTGAGCTTGATGTAAGACTTATCGACCGACCAACGCTTGTTATTAGTAAACAGAAATACATAGAATTCAGTAATGGACAGGTGGCCTAAATTAGACTGCTCGAGAAAATCTAATTTATACAGGATATTATTTTCATTACATTGTTAGGTCATTACCGATATTTTTATACACAATAGGATGTTGGAAATATAAGTTTGTGTATGTTAGAGGCTACTGAAAGAGAGGTCGTAGTGGACTTGAGGTTGCTACGATGAGAAATTGGATGACTAATAAATGATTGTACATAATATTGTTGATACAGTGATAATTTGTAATAGATATTATGCACTATGAAACATTGCTAACTGTGATAGACATAGCATAGGCAGTTATTAAATGTGAAGCACTTCGGGACAACACATATAGATTTAGACAAATTTTGACTATTTTAATAGGAAAATACAGAAATCAAGTCCTCTAACAAGCTATGACTTCAAATGAGAGACCTTCATAATTAAAACGCAGCAACTCTTCACCATCAAAGTGAATATTTAAGATGACTTCATTAACGGATATTCCAAAATAATTTTAGTCATCATCAATGACTTCACTTTACAACTTGAACTTCACAAAGTCAACCTAAAAAATGAGTTATTCCTTATAACTCAGCTTAATCATCACATAAGACATTATAAGAATAATAGTGAACTTGCATACATTTAAGAAATATTCATTGTTTTAGAGCTTTAATCTCTTTTGACATTAATATAAAGATGGATTGTGCATAACTTTATGTGAGGCTATACACAAGGTTCATCATCAACAAAAAAGAGGTCGCGATATAAGACCTAAAAATGAAAATTATCAACCCATCTCCATTTTAGATAATGATATGCAACAAGTGATCCTCATCTCTATGATATAAAATTCTATAAGCCAAATGATATTCTTTTCAACGATAGAAATTCTTTAAGCCAAGTTATCTTCATGACATACGTCAAACGATCTCAATGATAGAAAGGATTTAAGCCAAGTGATCTCCTTGATAGAAAAGATTTAGGTAAACTGATCTCTATGATATATGCCAAGTGATCTCCACGATACAAAGGTTATACGCCACACGATCCTAATGTAAATAACAACGGGGGCCAAGTGATCTTATGCACTTTACGAACCAATAAGATATGCAAGTAGCCTTATTGGGTCATGGCTTATGAGTCCGATCACAATGTTAGGAATCCAAACTAATCTTGAGGTGAAAACACAATTAGGATATGCAAGTAGCCATATTGGGGTCTGACTTACATGTCAAAAATATTTATGACGAAATAATTTGTTCAAATGGATAATATCCTTAAGTATCAAAAGTGATAACTGATATGGTCAGATATTTTTGGAAGGGCATTGCTGTGTAAACCGGAGGGGCAGTTCAGGTATATCTTAGCCACACAAATCAAGAACAGTCTGACCATTCAATGCATGACTCGGTTGTGTGGTAACATTATTTAAGCTTTGGGATTTAAAGATTGAACCAGATCCAGGGTCCGACCCGTAAGGCCATGGGTCACAAAATTAATATAAATACCCAACCAAATTCATTTTAGAGGTTGGACTTTTTCGAAAAAGCATTAAATTCAAGCATAAACCTCCTTTATCTCACTACTCACTACTCTAAAAATAATATTCAACTTACAAACTCTCTAAAATACCCTACACCCACAAATTATCCACACTAATAACAAGCAACTTAAGCGATATTAGACGAAACACGCCTACCTAAAACATGAGAACCCATAATATGACGACTTGGAATATGAAGACTTCAAGTACGAATCTAAAACAAGGCAAGTAACTCGATGATAAAGCTACAAATAGCCTTTACTTCAATCTTGAGAAAAATTAAGGGTGGCTAATCATCCGTATCCAACAAAGAATCGAACACCATGCAGAAGAAACATGCAACAACCTAGTCGCATACTAATTACTAGTTTTACTATTTCCTTTTAGAAAAATAGAGATTTTTTATCCTTCGTTGAGGTTTTGGAATGTAGAGGGTTTTCACGAGGCATAAACATTTAAGTACGAACCAAGTTGGAAGACATTTCTTATAACAGTTCAACTAGAGAAATCAAACTAACCAAGCCTTAAGATTTTTAGGAATCTAGCCAACATGGCTGACATTATTTATTTTGGCATGAATAGTAGAGCCTCGACAAAACACGATAAATGAAGACAGAGCTTTGGTAATTGAGAAATCCAAAATTACATGCATCCATAAAAAAATAATAGGTGTCTTGAAAGGGTTCGGTTAGTTAGTGACTCCCAGTTACTTATTAATCAAGCTCAAAGGAAATGTGAAACTAAAAAAGATCAATTAATAAAGTATCTCTAGGTGTCGAGAGAAGTTGCCATAAGTTTTAAAAGTATCCAGTATGAGCACGTCCTTAGATCATAGAATATTATGGCAAATTCTTTAGCCTTCATAGCTTATTCTGAAGCTTACCTTTGGATTCTTAACAGTTCAAGAATTTTATGTTGAATTTTGACGATGATGATAAGCTACTGTGTAGGACCTTTTTTCAAACCTTTAAGGACAGTGCCTTAAAATAATAAAAATGACTTTCGTAGGGTCAATAAAATATATTCTGGATGGCTTTTCGAAGACAACTTATAGGAAGCAAAAAAGATTTGAGGAAATAAAAATACACTAATCTACTGTCAACAGTTTGTTAACAAAACCTTGATGTACCAAGCATTGAGAACTAACGATTGTTTGCTAGACTACTTTGAAACAAGTATCCATAACTGATTTTAGACAAAGGCTTCTACTTGTGAAATTAGCTAACATTGTTACCCGGAAGAAAGAATTGACATGGGGAGGTTTGTTATCCCAAGTTGGGAAGCAAATAACAGTGGAAGAAACGAAAAGGTTAAAGCTTCCTAGATATTCGATGAGATTTTTTTTTTAATTCTCTCAGCAATAAACTACAGAAAATTATCGTATGAGAAGTGCGGAAAGAATTCTAAATGACCTAAGGCTAACTAGCTATCTCAAGGGTAACAATTTAGACCTTCTTTTCATTCTCTTCTGAGGTATCATCGAAAAGCCCAACTGATCAGCAATAAGTCTTATACAACCCAACAATGAATGTGCTAGTTTATCTTGTTCCTTTATCAGTTTGAAGGGCACATCATTAAAAACCACAATTGTGGCATTGCTAGGGAAGTTTTTTTCAAAAGCGTAAAAGTCAATCCCACGCATAGGCTCTATCGGATTATCTTCACCATATGTACCCCCTGTAATGTTGGGAGAAATGGAGAAGGTAGGTCAGATATTGGAAGTGTTGGGGGAGAAATGAATGGGACTACAAGAGGGAGGATCTCCGAACTAGTAGATATTCTTTTTATTCTCTTCTCTCTTTTATTAATATTGTGATTTCTTCTCTCGTGTGTCTTCTTCTTCTTCAACATGGGAAGTTCCACGAGTACGTCACCCTCTTTGAGAATAGAAGTGACTGCAGCTAACAAACATTCATCAATTCTGGTTGATAAAGACTCATCGGCCTATACTTTAGTTCCAACCCCAACTGTGTCTTTTTTAGAGCCTTACTTGGGAAATTTTACCTTTCTTAGCTCGATGAGTGAGGCTCTGGTCCTTCTAGAAAGAAATAATTTACCATAAGCAGCCTCAATTCTCTTAAGTAGAGTTGTCGCCTGATGAGGAGTGGTCAATTGCTCTAAAGTTAGGTCTTGTTAGGAGATAGTTCTCCAGAGATGACTATGAACCTAGTTTTTAGGCGTAAAGCACTGGTGAAAGCCATTTGATCAATTCTCCTCTAAAGATTAATGCAGTTTTATAGAGGTAATTTTGGCATTCTCCAGATGATACAGATAAGATTTAGGTATTATTGTAATATAAAATTTAAAGAAATTTATAAATAATGAAAGATAAGCGATAATATAAGTTCGGAGGACTACCAGTGTTCTTCCAAAACCTGATGAACCGACTCATATTACCTTATGAGGTAATTTTCTTCCCATTGTCCCAATAACCACTAGCAAAGAGAGAATCCTCCAAAGCTTTTCAGCTTCTAATAAATCATTTATAAACTTGTACTCATCACCCATGTTGTAGAAGTAAAAGAGGATGAGGGAAGTTTGAGATATTCCAGCAATACCAGCAAATTGTTCCATTGTCATCCGAATATTTGATAACCTAGAGGCCATTGTACATTACATTAGGGTATACTAAGTATCTAGACTAGCCTAGCTTGCGCATAGTCCCACCAAATTGAAGTAGTTAACAATCTCTAGATCCAAAGGAAACCGAAAGCCTAAATTCAACACATCCGGATCGAAAATTAATCCCTTTGGACCATAATTCATTGGTATTTAGGTAACCTGACCTTCACCTCTTTTGGAAACCCGCACTTCTCATAAATAGAACCCAACTTTATATCTTGAAAGTAGTTGTAAGAAATTTTATCAAGAGCTAAAAGGTAATTAGTGCTAACGTTTTAAAAGTTAGGCCCAACCCATCCGACCAGTGATAGTGAGAGTCTTTCAGCTTCTGCTTGATGGCTTTAGCCTTGCCACCATTACCATATTTTCCTTTCGAAATAGTTTAAAGCAAATTGTCGAATGACTACTTCCGGAGGGATGATCAACTCTTATACAAATAGCCTTGTTTGTTAGCTCTTTCAAATATCTTTGGGAGGATTAAGGGGACTATCTGATTAAGGAAACAATATTTGAAGGACAAATCATACTTCCAACTTTTATTTTATCATTCAAATAAATTATTTTACTATTTAGTTACTTTTTTATTGTTTATTTTTTAGTTTAATGGTTTTAAACAATGGGCTTAGTCCATGAACTTGATTCAGACCATTATGCCCATTTAGTCTAAATTAACCTATGAAAAGGCTTTTATGCAGCTTTTATGACACACGAAGCATTTACTACAAAAGTGAGACTTTCTCACTCTAAACATTTACTAAAGAAGCTCTTTTCTCTCTCTACTCCTCCTATGGACTTTAGCGGAGGATATTATTAAAATAATATATTATTATTTTGGAGTATTATTGGTTCAAGTAGAGTCACAAGTTAGATTCGAGGAAACTATGTGACTTTAAAATTTTCCCTAACAATCAGCCTCACCAGAATTATCAACCTCTTGATATGATCCCAATCAACACTAGAGTAGTGTAGTGAGGGCCACATGTGCATTATCATTTCTCTTCTGTAGTGCAAGTGCAATCAAGAGCAATACAAGTCAAAATTAAAGTAGGCAAATGCAGGAGTAGGTTGTTCTAATTTAAGGAAAGCCCTCAATTAGGATTTGGGATGACCGAAAGAACAACTTTCTAAAGCATGATAATTATATTAACCTTACTAAGAGCATGTCAACAATTTATGAAAAAACCAAGAAATACGTTAAATATAGGAAGCATTTCCCTATAACTAAGCCTTAGGAAGACAAAAACAATATATATAACAAGTAATATAATAGCATCCGTCACTAGACCATGGATTGTATCGCCTTAAAATAAAATATTTAGAGTTTGATTGATAATGAGAAGTTGGTTCAGTTTGTGAGAAACAACAATAGTAGTCCAAAGAGGAATACATAGAACGGGTATGAGTCTATCGGAGCTAGAGGATCAAAAACGCAGATGGTTGGTCCCAATAATGAAAACACTAACATGGTAATAATGCAACCTTTGATACTAATAGAGGATTACATTATTATAAGGTAATATCATTCGACTTGAAAAAAACATGTTGGGGAAACTTATAAAATATTGATCAACAAGGCATTTATTTTAACTAGATCGGCATGAATATTGAAGTTTATGCTAACGACATGTTAATCAAAAGTGATGAAGATTCTAATAATAATTATGATTCGGTTGAGACTTTTGAAAAGTTTAAATTTTTTAACTTTAAATTTAATCCGGAGAAATTTCACTTTTTGGATTCAGTATGGTAAGTTCCTTTGTTACTTGGTTAGTGAGAAAGAAATCAAGGTTGATCATGTATTGTTAGAAGCCATAGCTTCGATCCAACCACTTTAATCAATTAAACATGTTCAGATCTTGACCGGAAGGCTAGTTAGGCTTAACAAGTTTATCTCTCTAAGTTTTCAGAATAACTAGCAAATTTCAAAATTGGGACAAATGATTTAATAAGATAAAGAAGCATATTTCTTATCTAGAGACATTGTCCAAACCTGTCTCATAAGATAAATTATTTGTTGATTTAGTTTGACTATGTTGTAAGTGTAGTCATGATAAAAGAATATAGTAATTGTCTAAAACTTGTATATTATATGAGTAAGAGCTTGTTATCCGCGTATAATAGGTGCTTTTTAGCTTGAGAAGTTATCTTTAGCATTGATTATTGTTGCAAGAAAGATGAAGCCTTATTTATAAAGACATTCTATTGTGGTTTATACTTATTTTCCTCATCAAAACATTCTTAAACACCCAGATATCTCAGGAATATTAACTATTTGATCATGTAGTTGAGAGAATTTGACATAACATACAAGCGAAGACATTCATCAAAGCTCAAGACCTATTAGATATTTTAACTAAATTTCACACTAAAAGGCACAAACGACCAATTGAGAGCTCAGAATGTGAGTGAATGGTATGGACTGAAATTAGATCTAATATTGTAGGCTGCGGGGTGGGTTATAATTAGTGGCTTCTTCTTGGGAGGATTAGTAGCAGGATGTGCATTTTAGTTTTCAAACATCAAACTACGAGGGTAAGTAAAACGTTGTTGTTACAAGGATTTAATTTGCCTATATTTGTATAGTCAAGAGGTTATGATTGATAAACCACTATCAACTTATGTTAAACCGCGCTTTTATGCATGCATAGGCTTGCAAACAAAATTTAGTTAAATATCTCAAATTATTGAAGAATTAGGCATAACTCTTTGGAATCATTTAGTATGAACAAGTCCAAATGACAGAGGATTTATTGGCAGACTCGTTGGCCTAAATAGCTTACTCCAAACCTGAGCTATGTGTCACTTTGCAAGCATACTCTTAGATTGAAAAAGATCATGAGTCGAAGGAAAAAGAAATGTTTGGCTGTATATTACCGAAACAAGAGACTGAAGGTCATAAATATTAAATTATCTAACAAGTGGCACTTTTCTAGCGATAACACAACAACCTGAAGATTAAATTTCAAGGTGAATAGATTCACATTGTTGGGTGAGAATTTATACAAGCAAAGTTTAAGCCAGCCACGTTTAAGATTCCTTGGCCCCGAAGAGTCCCACGTAATTTTAAAAGAAATTTGTTATGATGTTGATCTGGGTAAAGAGTGATGCTACCAAAGGTTTTCCAACATTATTCACTGTCCAACTTTACCACTTGAGTCAATGTCTAAAGCCTTTTCATTTGATAGATGGGTTATCCACCTGGTCAGTCATTTGCCTAGTTCTTCGGAAGGATGTCATCATATTATTTATGTTGTGGACTACTTTTTAGTGGCTCGAGGCCAAGATAATTTCTAGGATGACGGCCAAGCATGTAATTAGTTTTATCATGACTAATATTTGCCACCAGTTTAGGATGCCTAAGCTAATCATCACTGAAAATGGTCTTAAATTTCAAAATATGGACGTTGTTTTTTCTACCGGACTTGAGCTATAAAGTAACAGTTCCCAACGTCTTTCCACCCTCAGGAAAAATGGGTAGGTGAAGGTCACCAACAGTAGCATCCGAAATCGACTAAAAGTATTGATATGAGTCATTAGTAAATGGCCTAGCTTCCTTCAAAGTGGGCATACATAATAACGCCTCGAGGTGCCATAAAGGAAACTCATTTTACCCTGTTGTATGGCATGGATATGGTTGTCCTAACGGAAACCATATTAATAATTTAGAGTATCTAAGTATTCCCATAATGGGAATTAATATGAAAGAATTAAAGAAGTGGATCTAATTTAGGAGAAAAAATAATGGCTCACATAAGAATTCAGCCACAACAGACTCTTATAAAAAGTAGGTACGCATCAATGGTCCAAGGGCGTGGGCTTAATGTAGGGACAAAGTGATTATGCATGTATACTAAGGATCAAAAGTTCGAGAAGCTCAGTCTAAATTCGAAAGGACCATACACAATATCCATTATATTTAAGATATGTAACTACAAGATGGTTGATGAAGAAGGGAGGAGCCTGCAACATATGTCGAACTCTGAGCACCTGAGTATATATCATGTACAATTTACTTTGAACTAATTTTCTTATAATTTTGTTGAAGGAACCGGTGACATACTCTTCCTATTTTGGTGGCGCAAGAAGGTTTTATTGAGGTAGCTATATAGTTTCCAAATTAATGAAGTTATTCCATTTAAATTTGCGTAATTATAATTGCTTCAGCTCCGTCTTAAGCCTTTGAAAAGTGTTCCCACCTTTGTTGGTCAAACAAGTTATCTGAGGTTCTACATTTTGTTTTTGGCTCAATCTGAAGCATTTATAAATTGTTATAAACTTTGTTAGTCAAATAAAAATTTGGTATTTTAAGTGTATGGTTCAGTTATTTTTGAAGCCTGAGTAAAATTCTCCGACCTTAGTTGGCCAAAAAGGAATACGATACTTTACGATTTTTTCTTATGTATCATTCTGAATCCATTGTAAAATGTTCCAACCTTAATTGGTCGCAGAGTGATATAATTCATTAAGTTATGAGATAAGAAATAAAGGTTCTAGCGTAAGCTCGTACCTCACAAAAGGTTGATCATCTTTGGATTGGATCGAGCCAAAACAAGAAGAAAAAAGAAACAAATTGAGATAAAAAGAAGAAAAATATCTTAACATTCAAGGGTCTTGAACTTTCCAAAACATAAATTATACATATTACAAAATATTGGTTTCATTTTATTTTTGCTAACTTTTATAGAACTTTAGTTCAAAAGTATGTTCTCATGACCCTTGACTCGGTTTCTTGACCATCGGTGTAGCGAAGTTTGAATCCTCAAGTTTAGTTTAAAGGTATTTCCTCGTTGTCATGTTTCAACCCTAAATAGTTTTCACATAGTTTGTCATTAATTTAACCAATTTGGACCCAATTCTGAAAGCTTCATCTTCCACCGAATATGTCTTTATGATCTTAATTAGAATATAATAATTCTTTTTTCATAAATATCTTCTTATTATAGAGCCCATACAAAACATTTAATATTGTATAGAAAGGCATTTCAATGGCACATTTAATGTGTTCATTTGCACTAATTTGACTATTCTTTTTCATCAAATTAAGTATAATAACTAAACCCAGTCTGTAAAAACAAGTTTTAACTAAACATTTTGCATGCAAAAACAACGTGCAACACGGGTTATAAAATAAGCCACAACGCAGACCAGTGGCGGATCCAAACGGTGGTCATGTATGCCATGGAGCACCATAAATTCTAAAAATAAGTTTGGTATAGTGGTATGAGTGTTCAGTTTCTAACAGCCCAAACTATTTTTTTTCTTCCTTTAGATTTTCCCCCAACTAAACCCTAAATCTACACAAATACAGAAAAAAGTAGTAGCCTTTTTTTTTCTATCTCCCCCAACGCAACAATCCCTATCTCTCTCTCTCTCCCCAAATGCAACAACCTTCTTTCTCCTCTCCTCTCTTCTCCTCTCCAATAGAAATCACCCATTTTCCTCTTACAAACATAAAAAATTCAACAACAACCCCTGTTGCATCGCTTATGTAACATAAAAAACGCAGCAGGAACCAGGTATGTGCTTTTTTAATTTCCTACAAAGTATGTTTAGAAATTATCTAATTATGTTAACCATTTTAACAACGTAAATAATTAATTCGTGACTATAGCTGCTAAAAAATGAAATTTCTGTATTCGCTGGAGCTGTCTTAAATTGTACTAAGGTTTTAGAGATAATGAATTCTATTGTTGCAGTAAGATTTCACAAACTCTTTTGTTTACTCAATTTATACTCGAAGATAAAGAAAATTTCACATGTTATGAAAATTAATTTGAAACAAATCAGTGGGATGGTAAAGTAATAAATAACTTAAAGCTAGTTTGAAATTTGAGAAATTAAGGATTTAAATGTAGTTAATTTGTTAACGAAAAAATGGGTCAATTTTATATTTGCAATTAAATCAAATGTTTTTCGATTTAGATTTGGTTGATCTAGATTTTTAGGCCCTAATAAAGTTATTTTTCTAGTTTAGAATTGTTATTGTTTAACTCATTTATCCAATTGACTTAACAGGATGTTGTTCAAGTTCTTTACGTATGTCCTTCGATTTTCGGAGTCTAGTAGCTCTCCTATTGGAAATGAATCAATAACTGTTTAGTGACATTTGTAGAGAAAGAAGTGTTTGCTACAATCGTTGATCGAGATATTATCAAGCGATTTCAAGGCATGAGTAAGAGAAGAATGCAATTACATTTAGATTAGAAAAAGATTTTCATTTTTAGTTGTAATAATGTATTGGTGTATTTTGACTATATATTATTCTGATTTTTTTAGTTTATTTATATTTTTGGCACATCCTAAATTCTAATCCTGGATTCGCCCCTGACGGAGACCTATGTAGCATAACCTTACGAGACTATATATATATTGGATTTCTGTAACATGTGAGATATTTGGGATTCTAGTAATAATGGTCATATGGTCCCAATGATATTTACCATGTAATTCTAAGATTTGGGTATATATGGGTAGTTCACCCATGCGAGACCAAACATATTGGATTTCTGTAACATCCGAAATATTTGACACATAAACATGCAATGTACAACCACAAGTCCAACTATGCGATTCGTGTATATGAAATATAAAGAAGATGCGAGGCATGGTTCATATCTCACATTCATGTTGAAATCAACTTAAAATGGAGTCTTAACACATCAAACTAAGATACGAGATAGTACATTACAACCTAATTACTAAAATATAACACATCATATGCAAACACTAAGACCTTCCATACTCTAAAACCCTTTGTATACCAAAAAATAAAGTACGGATGTGAGTTTTGATCAACGATACCCTCTGTTTACCCTGAGTTTAACTAAGAACCTAGTTCATGTTAATTAAACACTTATATAAATAGTTAACTAAAACAAAACCATCCGAATACAGAAAAACATACAACTGGTACCTAGTTCTTACTTGTGACTTGATTGTTGTACTATCATTTGCTTCTAATAGAGGTCCAAACACAGATTCTAGTTTAAAATCACTATTTTTTTTACGATTAATTGCACTCAAATGTGTGTGAAGGTTCGTCGGAGTTTGTTTGAAGCACCATCGAGATCGTCGATGATTTCTAGTAGAGCTGCGTTTTCTAGGTTTAAGGTTGTAGAGGGAAGTAATGGGTAGAGAGTTGAAACGTTTTGGTTCAAAAGTGTGAAAAAAGGTTTTTAACCTAAAACATCATATTTATACTAATGATGGTATATTTGTTAATTTTTATGGTCCATGTATCTATCGGTAGTTTGTTATTTTGTGTATTAGTTGGTAACAAGATACTTAGTTGGGTATTTATGGATAGTTCACCGATTAATATAATTAACTTTAAATATTAATAATCCTAAATTTAAATTACTAAATTGAAAGTCATAAAATATTTGATTAATTGAAAATCAATCAAAATATTTAATCAACTAAACAAAAGATAAATAAATCTACATAATTAATAAATTAAAAATTAATGAATGTGGGGTCGGTTCCAACAATTGATTCATTTAATATCTAAGATCATTTCAATCTACCAAATTAATAAACTAAGATATGTTATATTATAAATTTGTTTATTTTTACTTTTTATAAAAATTAAAAAATAATTATGACATTTTTTAATATTTACGCATTATAATATAATATGGTGGAGGTAATACTTAAATGAGAAAAGTACCACTAAATACCTTCTCAAGTATTTAATTACCCATCCGTATCCGTTTTTTGGATAGTGTCACTTAGTACCTCAAATTGAAATTTGGACAAAAATACCTCCGACCATATATACCCGCTGGTACCTCGAGCTATTTGCAACTCAGGATTTCCTGAACAACCCTCAGAATATACTGAAAGTTGTTTGCAACTCAGGATTTCCTGAACAACTCTCAAGATATCCTGAGAGTTGTTTGCAACTCTTAGGATTTCCTGAACAACTCTCGGGATATCCTAAGAGTTGTTTGTAACTCAGGATATCCTAAGAGTTTTTTGCAACTCAGGATTTCCTGAAAAACTCTCAAGATATCCTTATAGTTGTTTGCAACTCAGGATTTCCTGAACAACTCTGAGGAGATCCTGAGAGTTGTTTGCAACTCTCATGATTTCCTGAACAACTCTCAGGATTTCCTGAGAGTTGTTACTGGTGAATTTTTTTTAAAAAAAAAATCAAAAAATATCATCAATAGATCTAGTTTTGTTCATTTTAAAAGAACAAAAGTGATGGTACTTTTATTTATTTATTTGAGCTCCGGTTTGAAAGATATGGATCTTTTAAAAATAAAATAAAAAGAAAAAATAAGAAATAGAAATAGAAATTTTGGTTACGTGGTTGTTCATGAAAGGTGAGGGTAGTTAGGGTATTAAAATAATGTTAGGTAATATGTGGTAATTAGGTAGTTGAGATGGGTATTAAGAGATAATAAATCAAACTTTGGATACTAGATAACAATAAAATAATTGAATGGGTTGCTTATGTGTAACTTCCCATACTAAATACCTATAATTAAGTGGTGTGAGAATAAAAAACAATTTCCACATAAATAAATAAAATAAAATATATAAGACTCACTTGTAAAAATCATAAAAAAATAACATAATAGTTGTAAATTTTACTAACAACAAAACTCATACTAAAAATTTAAATCAGAATGATCATTATATATCCTATATTTTATTTTTATTAGATCTCAATAACTTCATATCCTATTGATAAAGTTAAAAATGCCGAATCATTTGATATGGATTGAACTTTAAATAACTTGTTAATAAAATTAGAAAATTTGTGACATATTATGCATTACGTCTTTGCTAAAGAATATAATATACACCCTCGTATTCTTACCACTTAGTCAGTCTTCTATATATATATATATAATATTTTTACATGTCTTGGTATATATAACTAGAAAACTAATACAAGAAGTTGAATTGTACAAGGATTTTAGGTCTATACTTAAGATATTATAATATATGACTGTTGAGATGTAATTAACAAATGTTTTCACTTAAAATTTGTTTACATACTGGATAATAGTTGTTTTTTCAATCGCACGAGTACTACATATTAATTGGTCTATTTTGAGGATGTTACGTTAATACTAAAAAAAATTAGATATAAAGATGAGACTTACTACACAAGGTAGCAACATTTCACGTATGATATCACTCACCTCATCCCTCAAATAATTTGTTGGATCATATGGAGAAGTCGAAATCATTCTAAGTACAAAGGCTCTTTTGAATCTATGAAATCTGCTATTGATAGAGTCATTTATATCATCAATAGTATATATGCATATGAAATGATTAACATTAAGCTATGGTCTAATGCTCATCATGCTGCATTTGTTCTAGGGTGCAAATCTATTTATATCAAGAAGAAAACTCCAACGTACCTTAGATGGATTGCTCCAAATCCTGGCAGATTGAAGCTCAACGTTGATGGTGCTTGTAACGTATTTGGTGAGGCTAGCAGTGGTGTGCTGTTCAGAAACTCTGAGGGCGATATTGTTCTTGGAATTGGAAGCCTCATGGGAAAACTCAACCCTCTTTTTGCTGAAATAAGTGCGCTTCTAGAGGAATTGATTGTTTGTAAGCAAAATGGGTGGACTGAGGTGGACATTGAATTTGATAGTGAGGTACTGATCAATCTCTTAGCTAACAGAAGGGAAGCATGGTATCTTCAGTCATCGTTAAACACTTGTAAAGGTCTGATTCATTCCAGAATGACTATCCGATTCATTTCTCGAATCCAAAACCAATGCTCAGATTGGATAGCTAAACATACTCTTGCTTCCAAAGTGAACATGACGTTCTCCATCGCTACTGCCCCAAACCCTCTAAGAGCCTTATCCCTTCTTGAAAGTTTGGGGTTGGGCTACGTTTCTTAGTTCTGATTCGGGGCCGGTTTTGTTTTGGCTTTGGTTGCTTCTTCTGGTTTTGGTGTTTGCTTTGGTCAGTAGAGGTTGAAGAGGAGAGAAGTTTCTTGTGATTTCAGGATGAAACCCTAATTTGATGCTTGGAGGGAATGTTTGGCGCCTTCGTGAAATTTTAAAAAATTTTAGTTTTCTTATTAGTCCTTAAAGTTTGTTATCTTTTCAATTGGAACACGAAGTTTGTAATCTTGTAATTTTGTTCTTATAACTAATAAAAGGTCTACTTGCTGGAAAAAAAAATTAGTTGCGTGGTTAGTGTTTATAATAAAAGTTTAGAAAATCTTACAAATTAATTGATTTTGATCGTGGTTTTCTCAACGGCAAGCTCACATCTTTTATGGCCGAAGCTCGTGCTCTTTGGGATGGATGGTTTGCTATAAAATGGGTTTGTGTAATTTTGATATTGAATCTGATTCTTTAACGTTGGTTAATTTTATTTTGTATGACAGTAAAAGGTCTGTTCCCTTAACTGCTGTAGAAATCTTTTAACTCTTTCGATGGCCCTTAGCCATTTTTACGGAGATCAAAACCGAGCTAGCCAATCGGCTAGCTCGGTGGACTTTGAACTGCAAAATAAAAAAAGAAATAGACTTTCAAACTTCTCTTGTCGAGTTAAAATCTATTCTTATTCTCGAAAGCCTTGGCTTACTGTACATTAACAATGATACGTAACTCTCACCTTGTGCCTTCTGACTCTGCTGTTTTAATACAATTTTCTTGTCGTTGTTCCCCTGTTTTGAGTGAAGTAATCTCCTGGTTGAAGACGAATTTCCTCGATTTCCTAAGACGCTTCTCCGCCTCGTCTCTGTCTTGATCAAACATCTAGATCTGTTGGATGGCTCCAATTAGTGCTTTCTCAAAGTTCCTGTCTCTGATCTACAAGAGCTAGTTTAACAGCTACCGATCCCGCCGGTCAAAGAATTCCCTTTCGAGAACACCGAGACGAGAGTCACTCGCTCCCTTGCCCGGAGAATGCTATGCATTCTCCACTTTCGGACCTGAAGCAAGCTACCTTGACCATCTTCCGAAGTTATAAATAATCTACTAATCAAACGCTGTAGGGGGGGACTGCTCTACATTCAGCCACGCCACAGTGCCCCACTTCTTTGCGGGACGAAATCAGGCACGGCAGCCAATTGCTGGCTCTGAATAACAAGCCCAGCCATAAGTTAAATTATAACATAAAGGGGCGGGGTTGCACGCGAGCTGAGTGACGTAGATGCACAAGAGTACTTCGCGCCACAACCGTCTCTTTTTTATAGGTTCTACGGACCGATGCGTTCACCCAAGCTGCTGAAGTTCCTTTTATGTGTTGAAGATATGCCCTATATGGGATCCTCGAAGCTTTATCTTCTCATTGATTTTAACCTAATTTGTAGGCTTTTTTGTGTTTTATTTTAGGCGCCAAAATCTTGGCGCTTTCTTTTGTATTAACTTTCTTTTTCGATTAAATAAATGTGCCTTTACTTTAAAAAAAAAATTGATTTTGATCCTATTGAATTTGGAATCAGTTTTGAAATTGTTAAATTTATTAAATATTTTATTAATTTTAAAATTTTATAATACAAACTAATTATTATATATAAAAATACCCCTCTAGTTCAGAATATTAATAAGTAGTTAATTTTAAAATTCTAAAAAAGAAAAAAAATTCATTAAATGAAAACTAATTCTTTATATTCTTTAAATTTTAAATTAAATATATATGGTTTTATTTTTCAATTTTTTAAATATTTTTTGGTATTGTATAAGGTCAATAGACTCCGATTTAAAATTGAAATAAAAATTTAAAATCTAATAAAAAATATTTGTTTTCTATTCGATACTAGTTCAATCAGTTGTTTTTATTTATGTAATCATTAATGATATTTTTTGTGACATTTTTCGACTTGTAGCATGTGTAATGTTTTTAATTAATTAAATCTTAGTTGTTAACTTAATCGATTTTGCACTATTTCACAAATAATAGTTTTGTTAAAATTTTATGTTTGGTATATTGTGCTTTTTTTTATCCGCGATGTTATGATATCGGATTAAGTTATGCGATTTTGTAGAATTGGGCCAGTCACTCATATTTATACATGAGATAAATTGAAGAAAAGACAACAAAAAGTACAAAATATTCCTACTGGCTAAAATAAATTAGTTCGATTTATCAAAAAATAAAATAAATTATTTGTCATGGCAATACATATAAAAATAGATATGTAGTTCAGTGGTAAATATGTACTAGTGTTTGGTTAGGAGTTTGTATATCTATTATCCTTGCAAGTTTAGCACGACTTATCACTCTTTTATATAATTATTTTGTAATATTGTACGTATTTTATATGAATTTCTTCAAAATCTTCTAAAATCACTTCTAAATGCAACTAAAATAAGTTATATAAAAATTCAAACTAAAAATCACCAACTAAAAAATTGATATTAAAATTTATTGTAACAAATAATTTCTCAAATACCAAACAAAATAAAAATAAAAATAAAATATTAATTAAAAAATCAATTTATATTTTAACATTTTCTGACAAAATAAATTATAAAACCCAAAAGAATTTGTTATATTAGTTTGATTCAGTATGTTTGATTCCATCTAATCTACTTATTCTAAATTTCATCCTCCTACAATTTAATTGATAATCGATTAATAAATAACAAATAATAATAAACCTACATTTTAAAGAGATTTTATATTTTAATTATCTGTAGGTATAAATACCACTTATCAACTTCTCATTTTTTTTTAATTTTTAAAGATCCGTAGTTTTTAAACCGTAATTCGGAAAAAGAATCCAAAAATACCATTGGTTTTTTTAAGACGAACAAAACTAGTACCACTCATGATATGTTTTGAATTTAAAAAAAAAAGAATATATTTTACACACGTTCCTAAGTTATATGATTTCACATCTACCAAAATAAAGAAATTTTTGCATGTATAAAAACAAAAATGTTTCTCATCTAGAAAAATAAAGAAGGTTTAGCATCTATCAAAATAAAAAAGGTTTCGTATCCACCAAAATAAAGAAGGTTTCGAATCTATCAAAACAAATAAGGTTTAGCATCTATCAAAATAAAGAAGGTTTCGCATATATCAAAATAAAGAAGGTTTAACATCTATCAAAATAAAGAAGGTTTAACATCTATCAAAATAAAGAAGGTTTAGCGTCTATCAAAATAAATAAAGAAAGGTTTAGCCTTTATCAAAATAAAGAAGGTTTAGTATCTATCAAAATAAATAAAAAAAGGTTTCGCATTTATCAAACAAAGAAGGTTTCGCATCTTCTTCGTTTACCATTTAAATTTAAATTTTTTTAAAGTCTGTATCTTTTAAACCGTAATTCGGAAAAATAATCTGAAAATACCGTTGGTTTTGTTTTTTTAAGACGAACAAAACTAGGGCCACTCATGATATGTTTTGAATTTTTTTTAATATTTCTTTTGCATCTATCTGTATTAAAGTTTCACGTCTACTGTATTAACGTTTTACATCTCCGTCGATAAGTTTAACGTTCAAATATGTCAAGATTCTGATAAATTAAATAAAGATTGCAGGGCCACGTTCGGCTGCATATTTTTATATTCGTCCTAACGAATCAAATCATAGGTGTTTAATCTTCTTTTTACCTGAAGAACTCTTTAACGTTCCAATTGTACGATCACGATCAATAGTTGTTTTTTTTATGGCCGTATTCAATTGACTATTCAGTTCATTTGTAATCTTAAAAAATAAAAATAAAAATATGAACTTAATAGATGAGAAAGAAGCAAAGATGGAGAGAAAGATGCTTTTGTGCTAAGAGAGTTTAGCCATTGTTATTGTTTTTGTTAGAGAGAGAAAGGAAGACGAATTTAATGGATAAAAATGAAGAGAGAGAAAAAGTGGCGCATGGTATTAAAAGCTTTTATAAAAATGAGAAGGGATATTTAGGGTATTATTAGGTGTTCAATGGTAATATTTAACTAAAACGGATGTTTCGCAGAGAATTATGAAAATATGGATCTTAGATGGATAATAGTTAGGGTTCTGGGTCTTACATGGTAATTACCCTAATAATAATAATAATAATAATAATAATATAATAATAATATGAATATGAATAAAAAATTAATATAATTAATTCAATCGTTAAAAATCAATCAATTTAAATTTAAATTCCTAAATCAAAAGTCCATAAAATGTTTGATTAGTTGAAAATCAATCAAAATGATTCATGACTAAACTAAAATTAATTCAATGTACAAAATTAATAAACTAAAAATAAATGAATAATCGTTTGGTTGAGTTGAAGTAGGTGAGAAATGGTTGGTGAAAGAAGAAGAAGATGAGAAGCTTGAGACAATGGTTGCAAGAAGATAAGCTGATCTAGGGTCTGAGGAAGCGCAAAGGTTGGGACAACAGACTAGCTAACAATGGTTTTATGTGTCGGATCTTAGTTGGATCGGGTCGACACATAAACCATTGTTTCAGCCCAAAGGAAACACAAGCTGGACTCACATCCTTCCCAAGCCCAAGTACACAAAGCTAAATGAAATAGGTGTAAATGAAATGTGTAAAACTGAAATGTAACAAACGTAACAAATTATTGTTACACTTGAAACAGATTACACATTGTGTATAAATAAGCTACCTTAATGTGAAATGAAATAACAGAAAAATTTACAAATCATTAAATTCTATTTATCTCATTATCTTTAACTTGGTATCAGAGTAGGTGTGATCTTTGCAATGACAGGGACAAACTCACCTTCTCTTAGCTCAGGATCAGTTGAGCAATATCTCTCCTCGATGGACAACCTGTTGACAAACAAGAGCAGTCATTTGAACCAGATAAGTACCTTTAATAACATAAGGCTTGACAGTAACAACTTTCTACTGTGGAAAACTATGGTGTTGCCAATTATAAGAGGCAACAAACTGGGAGGTTTTCTTGATGGTAGTAATCCATGTCCTCCTAGGTTGGTTTGTGGTACATATGGTCTACTGGTTGAAAACATTGAGTATGATAATTGGATCGCAAAGGATCAATTGTTACTAGGATGGCTATATAGCACCATGAGTGCAGAAATTGCATCTCAGGTCATGAATGAAGAGACCTCAAAAGGTCTGTGGGACGCCATCATTAGGCTTTCTGGCTCTTAAACGAAGCCACACTGCTGACTTATGAGAGCAGACTAGAACAGTTAGGCAAGATTCAAGTGTCTATGGCCAACTTAAATCTTACTGCTGTTAACAAATCTGAAGCTAGATCTTCTGGAAATAACAATTACAAATACAATTCTGGTTCCAGAGATGCAAACAGAGGACAGGCTAGAGGTTTCAGGGGAAGGAATATCCTAATTACAATAACTACAGAGGAAGGAGTAACTACAAAGGCAGATGAGGCAGGTATAACTACTCTAACAATAAACTTACTTGTCAAATTTGTGGGAAGTTTGGACATGGTGCTACCTATTATTACTTTAGAGATGATCCTAATGTGATGGGCCAAGTATCATCTTACCAAGAAAGGAGTGATCGGGAACAAAGTGCTATGACTGTTTCACAGGACACTGCTAATGGTGATGAGAACTGGTACATTGACAGGACTGCTAGTCACCATGTCACCAATTCAGCTAAGCTTCTGACTCATAAATCTCAATATTCATGTAACAGAACTGTGACTGTAGGGAATGGTAACAAACTACACATTAAACACTTAGGTCAGACTTGCTTTTAAACCAAAATGAACAAACCAATTCAGCTACACAATATTTTACATGTCCCACATATAAACAAAAATCTACTGTCTGTCTCACAATTAACCTTTCATAATGATATATTTCTAGAATTTCATAATTCTAAATGCTTTGTGAAGGACAAGAGAACAAGGATGACTCTACTAACAGGGAGTTTTGAGAATGGTCTATATAAGCTGGAAGGTTCATTTGTTTCTTGCCATCCTAAGGGAAATGTCTCTAATTATCATCTTTCTGTTTCAAATGTTTCAGTTGTTCCTAATAATTCTTATGCTTTAAAAGTTTATTGGCACAAGAAATTAAGACATCCTTCTAAAAGAGTCCTTTCAATTGTCATGAAAAAATGTAATATTCCTATTGTTTCAAGCAATGAACCTCTATTTTGTGATGAATGTCAATTGGGAAAGTCTCATTCTCTTCCTTTTAGTAATTCTGTGTCTACTAGTCTTTTGGAATTGATTCATTCTGATCTATGGAGGCCTGCTCCTATTGAGTCTAAATTAGGTTACAGGTTCTACATAACTTTTGTAGATGACTACACTAGGTATTTCTCGATATATCCCTTGAAACACAAGATTCAGACACTAAGTGTTTTCAAAGAGTTTAAAAGTCTTGTGGAAAATCAGTTTAACTGCAAAATTAAGAAGTTTCAATCTGATTGGGGAGGAGAATTTAGGCCATTTCTATCTTTAGCAAGAGAGTCAGGTATCCAACTCAATACATCCTGCCCTTACACCTCTGCTCAAAATGGAAGAGCATAAAGGAAGCACAGACATGTCACTAAGACAGGTCTGACTCTTCTTGCTCAATCAAATCTCCCTCACGTTTTTTGTCCTGAAGTTTTTCACACAACTATTTACTCGATAAAAAGATCACCCACAGCTACTTTATAAGACAAATCACCTTTTGAAGTCCTTTTTGGGGTTTTACCTAATTACAAATTCCTAAAGTGTTTTGGGTGTGCTTGTTTTCCCTGTCTAAGACCTTACCAATCTAACAAGTTTCAGTTTCATAGTACAAAGTGTGTGTTTTTGGGTTTTAGTAATGTTCACAAAGGGTACAGGTGTCTTAGTACTAGTGGGAGAGTCTATGTGTCAAGGAGTGTGATTTTCAATGAAAGGGAATTTCCATGTTTTTCAGGGTTTCTTAGTTCTCATTCTACTTGTTCAGTGTCTAAGTCTCTGGTTTTACCAATATTTCCTATCAACAATTTTGAGGATGAACTTTCCAGTTTCAAGACTATATAGCGTACCTCTCTGCCTAGTGGTCATTCTAAACTTACACATAACAACAACACAAATACATCAAACCAACCATTCTCTCAAACATACTTACCTTCTGAAAACTTACCTCCCACTCCAAGTTCTTTGCCTCCTGTCCAGTATTTATCTCAACCTGTTTCTCCAAGTCACAGCCTCAAGTCTGTCACCATTCCTGTTTCACAAACATTACAAGAGGGTCAGTTAAGTGTTGTATTACCTTTTGACAAACCTAATACTACACCTCAACTACCAGTCTTGTCAAATAGTTATCCCATGATTACCAGGTCTAAAACTGGCATTTCTAACCCTAAGAATATCTATACAGGAGTTACCATTGCACATTTAGTTACTGTGAAGGAACCTGGGAAGTTTTCTGAGACTGCTAAAGATTCTAACGGGGTACAGGCAATGCATTGTGAGTATGATGCTTTAATGGAAAATCATACTTGGTCTTTAGTTCCTTACACTAGAAACATGAGTTTGGTAGGGTGTAAGTGGATCTATAAGTTGAAATACAACTCAGAATGAGTTTTTCAACATTTCAAAGCCAGGCTTGTTGGCAAAGTCTTTCACCAACAGCCTGGTGTTGATTTTACAGATACTTTTAGCCCTGTTATAAAGGAATTTACTATCAGACTTGTTTTGACCTTGGCTGTGTCCAGGGACTGGGTTATAAGGCAATTAGACATAAATAATGCCTTTCTAAATAGTGTCTTAAAGGAACAAGTCTCTATGCTCCAGCCTGAAGGTTTTGTTGACTCTACCTATCCTAATCATGTTTGCAAGCTACACAAGGCGTTATATGATCTTAAGCAGGCTCCCAGAGCTTGGTACTTTAAGCTCAAGGATACCTTACTTTTATGGGGTTTCAAGAACTCACAAACAGACTGTTCCACGTTCTTTCTACAGTATAAAAGGGATTTCTGTCATTCTTTTGGTATACGTTAATGACATTATTGTTACCGGTAATAATTCTTCCTACTTGACTCACTTCATTCAGAAGTTGAATTCTGAAGTTGCTCTAAAGGATACGGGGTCTCTCAAGCTGTTCTTGGGTATTGAAGCTTATCGAGACGATTCTGGTTTATATTTAACTCAAACTAGGTACATCAAGGACTTAGTGCTCAAAGAAGGGTTGTCCACTACAAATTCCCGCACTACTCCTATGCGAGTCAGTTCCTCTTTGTCTAAGAATGATGGTGAACCTCTCCTGTCTCCTAGAAGATACAAAAGTATATTAGGGTTATTACAGTACCTATTACACACTCGTCCAGACATTGCCTTTGATGTCAACAAGCTGAGCGAGTTTTAGTAATCCCCCACAAATGTGCACTTACATTATATAAGAAGAGTGTTGCGCTACTTATCTGGTACAAAGACACTGGGACTTCACATTAAGCCCAGTGATGCCCATCAGCTAACTGGTTTCACTGATGCTGATTGGGTAGCATGTGTTGATGACCGTCGGTCAGTTGGAGGCTACTGCGTGTTTCTTGGTGATTCTCTCATCTCCTGGTCTTCAAAGAAAAAAGGCATCGTTTCTCGGTTGAGTACTGAGTATGATTACGAATCTCTGGTGAACTTGTCTTCTGAACTTATTTGGCTGAGATATGTTCTTCAAGAAATCAGTTTTCCCCTTCCTCGCTCTCCGGTGATCTGGTGTGACAACATGGGTGCTAGTTCACTGGCTTCAAACCTTGTCTTTCACGCCAGGACTAAACATGTTGAATTAGACCTTCATTTTTTCTGCGACCAAGTTGTCCAAGGAATCCTGGATATCATGTACATTCCTACTCACGATCAGGTGGCAGATCAACAAACCAAAACTTTATCTCAACATCGATTTCTTTTTCTGCGCGACAAACTTGGCCTCGACGTTCCTCCGCTACGTTTGAGGGGGGGAAGTTGAAATAGGTGAGAAAAGGTTGGTGAAAGAAGAAGAAGAAGATGATAAGCTTAAGACAATGTCTGCAAGAAGAGAAGCTGATCTAGGGTCTGAAGAAGCGCAAAGGTTGGGATAGCAGACTAGCTAACAATGGTTTTATGTGTCGGATCTTAGTTGGATCGGGTCAACACATAAACCATTGTTTCAGCCCAAAAGAAACACAAGCTGGACTCACATCCTTCCAAGCCCAAGTACACAAAACTAAATGAAATAGGTGCAAATGAAATGTGTAAAACTGAAATGTAACAAACGTAACAAATTATTGTTACACTTGAAACAGATTACACATTGTGTATAAATAAGCTACCTTAGTGTGAAATAAAATAAGATAAAAATTTACAAATCATTAAATTCTCTTTATCTCCTTATCTTTAACTGGTTCAAACATTTGATAAGATATGTTATATTATAGATTTTTTTTTTAAAAAAACCAAAAATACAGTTATGGAGAGTACTCCAAAGAATGGCTTATTTCCTGATTTATCCCCCGTCAAAAGACTGATATCATATTCTTCTGTTCACCAAACAATCGGACTGGTTCTGATTCAACAACGGAGCAACTAACAAAGCTGGTTTAATTTACCAAGGATAATGGATCAATTATTGTCTATGATTCCGTATACGCTATATATTGTTGGGCTCTTCCTATGTGGGAGTCCAATTATCATATGGGCTAAGCCCAATTTGGATAACACATAGGATTTTGGTTTATGTATAAATATATATTTATACAGTGTCTTTCGGTGATGAGCATCATATTCTATAGTGCAGTTGTTTAGAGAAAAAGGTGATTCGAGGGGAACTTTGTGCTTTCAATCAGACTGTCTCCGGTTGTTCGATCGCCTTCCAACTGCGTTTTGGGGATATTTCAGTGATTTTTCTGATTTCGGTTCACTATCTTGTGTATTGGGGTTGTGTATGAAGTTGTCATACTTTGTGTGGTGTATAATCTAGTTTAATCTAGAGAATAGTTTTGTAACCCATCTTCTGATAGTAAATATTTTGTTGGACTCCAAAATCTGTCACGTAGTTTTTACTTCCTACACCGGGAAGGTTTTCCACGTAAAAAGTGTTCTGTGCTGTTTGCATTTATTTTATTCAGACTTGATATTTTGTTTGGGATCGTTATCTCTATCATACTTGATACAAGAAGGAAGATTTCGTTTGTGCTTCTATCTCCTGTCAAAGTGGTATCAGAGCGAGTGGTTGTGTACTTGTCTTGTATCAAATATGGAGGTGAATACAAGCAGAATGGTGACCATGAATGGTTAGAATTATCATATATGGAAATCGAAGATGGAAGATCTTCTTTATGTTAAAAGTTTTCATTTATCAGTGTTTAGTGATGAAAAACCTAAAGATAATTGTGATGCAGAATGGATAATTATTCATCGACAGGGTTGTGGCTTTATTCAGCAATGGGTTGATGATAATGTGTTGAATAATGTTGTAGACGAAACAGATGCAAGGAAATTTTGGAGTAAACTTGAGGAGTTATATGCTCGGAAGACAAGAAACAGTAAGTTACTTTTGTTCAAACAGTTGATGTATTTGAGGTATCAAGATGGATCACCTCTTACAGATCACTTGAATACCTCTCAAGGCTTGATTAATCAGTTAGCTGCTATGGGTATCAAATTTGATAATGAGTTTTTGGCGTTATGGTTGCTTGGTTCGCTGCCAGACTCATGGGATACTTTCAGAATATCTCTTTCTAATTCAGCTTATGAAGGTAATATCTCAATGGCATTAGTTAAAAGTAGTGTGTTGAATGAAGATATGAGAAGAAAAACAGTTGGCTTCTCTTCACATTCAGAAACTCTATTCGTTGAGAAACGTGGTAGAAATGAAAGTTGTGGTTGGAAAACTAGAGGTAAAAGTAGAAACAAGAGTCAGAACAAGTCTAATAAATTTGCAGATTGGGAGTGCTACTACTGTCATGAGATCGGGCACACTAAGAAATTTTTTCCTAAGTTGAGAAAGAAGAATAATTTTGGGAAATCTAACAATGGTAAAGAAGAAAGAACAAGGAGAAAAATTATGATGAAAGTGGTGACGAGAAACATGTTGCTGCAGTTTCAGAGAGCTACTTCGTTGTTATTGATGATGTTGTTGTGAATTCTGTGTCTGATGAAAATGGTTGGGTAGTTGACAGTGGGGCTACAATTCATGCCACTTCCCGTAGATAATATTTCTCATCTTACACCTCTGGTGACTTTGGTTCTGCAAAGATGGAAAATAATGATTTGTCTAAAGTGGTTGGTGTTGGTGATGTTTATCTAGAAACAAGCATGGGTGCAAGATTGATTTTGAAGGGTGTTAAACATATACCTGATCTTCGATTGAAGGGTAAGATGTCTTCTTTCACAACTACAACTCCCTAAATACTTTTGGGGTGAATCTTTGAATACAGTGGTACATGTCTTGAATCTTAGTCCTTCTGTACCTTTAGATGGAGATCTTCCAAATAGAGTTTGGACAGGGAAAGATGTTTCTTATGATCATTTGCGTGTCTTTGGGTGTAAAGCTTATGTGCATATTCCTAAAGATGAGATATCTAAACTCAATTCGAAGACAAGACAGTGTGTATTCATTGGTTATGGTCTTGATGAGTTCAGCTAAAGATTTCATGATCCAATTAATAAGACACTTATTAGGAGCAGAGATGTCGTGTTTATGGAAGATCAGATAGTTCATGATATTGATAAGAGTCAAAATTCAGTGCCTATGTCTCAGAATGACTTGGTAGATTTGGGGCATATTCCGCTTGCACATACTCCTACAGAAGTTGAAGAAATTTCGGATGGTGACTCACCTGCTTCCAGAGGTTCACATATTTTTTATACTGGTGATCATGATAATGATTTCGTGGATGAACAAGTGAATGAAGAAGATGTTGAACAATTTGAAGTTCCAACGCGAAGATCTACTAGAGATAGACAACCCTCTACTAGATATCCTTCTGATCAATATATTTTGTTAACCGATGCAGGTGAGCCTGAGTGTTATGATGAGGCTATTAGTGGTGTATGTAAAAAAAATAGATTGAAGTGATGAATGAAGAGATGCAATCATTTCATGAGAATCATACATTTGAGTTAGTGAAGATACCTGAAGGGAGAAAAGCCTTGAGTAACAAGTGGGTGTATAGGTTGAAACAAGATGATAGTTCTCTGCAACCTCGGTACAAAGCAAGATTGGTAGTCAAAGGCTTTGTTCAGAAAAATGTATTGATTTTGATGAAATATTTTCTCCAGTTGTAAAAATGTCTTCTATTCGTGTGGTTCTAGGCATTGTAGCGAGTCTAGACTTGAAAATTGAGCAAATGGATGTAAAAACAGCATTCTTGCATGGTGACTTGGAAGAAGAGATTTTTATGAAACAGCTTGAGGGTTTTGTGGTTGAAGGAATAGAAGATTATGTATGCAGACTGAAAAAGAGTCTATATGGTTTGAAGTAAGCTCCGAGACAGTGGTATAAGAAGTTCATGTCAGTTATGGGTGAGCAGGACTACAAGAAGACTTCTTCTGATAATTGTGTATTTGTGAAGAAATTTTCTGATGCCGATTTATTGTTCTCTTACTTTACGTGGATGATATGCTTATTGTTGGGAAGAATACTTCACGGATTAATTCTTTGAAGAAACAGTTAAGTAAGTCTTTCGCAATGAAAGATTTAGGTCCAGCAAAGCAGATTCTCGGCATTCGAATTACTGGAGACAGAGACTTGAAGAAGTTGTTCTTATCAAAAGAAAAATACATTGAGAAAATTATTCATAAAGTTTAATATAGACAAAGCTAAAGTGGTTAGCTCACCACTTTTCGGTCACTTCAAGTTAAGCATGAAACAATGTCCTTCAACTAATGAAGAAAAGAGAGACATGGCTAATATTCCATATGCATCTGCAGTTGGAAGTCTCGTGTATGCCATGGTATGTACTCGTCCTGACTTAGCTCATAGTGTTTGTGTTGTGAGCAGATTTTTGTCAAACCCAGGTAGAGAGCATTGGGAAGCCGTGAAATGGATTATGAGGTATCTGCGAGGAATCTCTAATTTGAAGCTCATTTTTGGGATGAATAAACTTGAGTTGTTGGCTTATTCTGATTCAGACTTGGCTGGAGATGTCGATACTCGCAAGTCTACTTCTGGATATTTGATTAACTTTTGTGGTGGCGCTGTTTCATGGAAATCAAGACTAGAAAAGTGTGTTACCCTTTCAACGACAGAAGCTGAATTTATTGCAGTGACAGAAGCGAGTAAAGAGCTACTATGGATGAAGAAGTTCTTGAGAGAAATTGGATTTGAGCAACACAAGTATGTACTGTTATGTGATAATCAGAGTGTTATTCATCTCGTGAAAAATTCTTCATTTCACTCAAAGTCGAAACATATTGATGTGAGATATCATTGGATTCGAGATATTCTTGATGCTAAACTAATGGAGGTTGATAAAGTTCATACAAATGATAATGGGTCTGACATGATGACAAAGGCTTTGCCTAGGGGAAAGCTTGAACATTGTAGATTGATCGCCGGGATGGCGAATCCTCCCACATAGTCGTGAGGGAGAGGTTTGTTGGGCTCTTCCTATGTGGTAGTCCAATTATCATATGGGCTAAGCCCAATTTGGATAACACATAGGATTTTGGTTTATGTATAAATATATATATATATATATATATATATATATATATATATTTATACAGTGTCTTTCGGTGATGAGCATCATATTCTATAGTGCAGTTTTTGAGAGAAAAAAGTGATTCGAGGTGGAACTTTGTGCTTTCAATCAGCTTGTCTCCGGTTGTCCGATCGCCTTTAAGTTTGGTGAGAAGGCTCGTCTATTTGTCCTCTACAATCTGTCCAGCGGGTTTTTGATTTGGAGTCATCTAAGTGTGTTTTTCGATCATCTTCTTCTAACTGCGTTTTGGGGATATTTTAGTGAGTTTTCTGATTTCGGTTCACTATCTTGTGTATTGGGGTTGTGTATGAAGTTGTCATACTTTGTGTGGTGTATACTCTAGTTTTATCTAGAGAATAGTTTTGTAACCCATCTTCTGATAGTGAATGTTTGGTTGGACTCCGAAATCAGTCCCATGGTTTTTACTTCCTACACCGGGAAGGTTTTCCACGTAAAAAGTGTTTTGTGTTGTTTGCGTTTATTTTATTCAGACTTAAAATTTTGTTTGGGATCGTTATCTCTATCATACTTAATACAAGAAAGAAGATTTGTTTGTGCTTCTATCTCCTGTCTCATATATATATATATATATATATAACCCACGTTCCATCTTTGAATTTCCGGGAGTTGATGAGGTTGCTTTTGAGACAGCTTCATTTAGCAAGTATGCTGGAATTATGGGAGTTCGATTGGGCTGGATTGTTATTCCCAAAAAGCTACTGTTTTCATACGAATTTCCTGTCACCAAGGACTTCAACCGCATTGTTTGTACTACCTTCAATGTTGCATCAAAGGTATCCCAGGCCAGTGGTCTTTCTTGTCTCTTACCAGAAGGCCTTAAGGAAATGGGTTGAAGTGGTGGCATTACGTGGGTTCACTTCCCTGGGTGGAACTCATGGGATATGTTTCCTGAGATTCTCGAAAAGATATATGTGACCAGGCAGCGGTGCAGCAAAAGCAAAGAACAAATCTAGCCGTAGAGTCATAGTACATCATAATGATTAGATTAGATACTAAACCTAAGATAATAATGTGAATTTTTTAAAGTGGGTTTTAAACACAAATAAAAAGGTTTATATTTTATGCCTGACATAACTACAAAGAAAATCAATTTAGAAATGAATACAACTACGGCCATACAAAACTTCATTACTTACGAGCAAGACAGATTGGTTGCTCAACTTGAGCCACAAATATCGACCTATAAATCTAGTTTCCGGAAAAGAAAGGAAATATAAACTACTGCATCGTTATTTCTACATCAAATCAATACCAACAAGTTGGGAATAGTAAAATACACAAAACATCAGCCTATTTTTAGGCTCTTCTAAAAAAGTAAATGCTAGCGCGTACAAAGACACCATCACGTACAAGTTTACATTATTCCAAGAGAGTAAATGCTATCGCATACAAAGACATCATCATCATGTACAAGTTTACAAGACAACAAAAGAAAAAGAAGCCATTACAATGAACGAAAAACACATGTTGTTGACTGAAGGACAAGTTTCAAGTGTGACCTACTTACATGCATATACAAATTTCGTGCTTAAAAGTGTAGACGTAAGATTCTGTTTTACAAAAGACGTTGTGATGCTTTACAAAGACATTCACTAAAGCATCATAAATTACAGACCCGAAAAATTAGAATAAAAACAACAAAGATGGAAAGGCATACCTAGTAAAGGCTTCATTTGCAGCCATAGAAGTACTAAAATAAAATTAACAAGACAGGGTGGTTATAACCATGTATATAAATTCTTATACCCATTGCACTCCCTGAGAGGGATGATTCAAAGAAAACCCCAATGTCAAATAGACATAGAAGCAACCCTCAATATCTACTCATGTCAAATCATTAAACAATTCTAAATTTTTTGTAAAATCATAATCATGGCAATTTATTAGCAAAAGTAACTAAGACTCTAAAGCAAATACTTCATGCCATGATACACTAACATAATCCGTATGATTATTATTGTAGAATTATTTCTAAACATGCAAACTTCAAAATCCAGTATCAATGTAAACAAGTTACTAAAATTATACAGAGAGTGCAGAAGGAAAGAAAGGAAGGTAAGCACAAGTATAATAAATGGGAACTAAAGAAAGAAAGTGAAAAACAGTATGTCGAAGAGAACACAGTTCTATGTGACATTTCGCCAAATACCGTATGAGCAGAATCAAAATCATAGCATTTGGAGTGAGCATGAGATACGTGATTGAGTAAAACCGGCTGTTTCCAAAAATATAACATTTGACAAGCAATTTTCTATCACTATCCGAAATGTTGACAGGCTAGCATGATTAATAGCCTTTAGCAAATAAAACAAAATCATTAACTACTGATCAAACTCTTGAGGGTCCAGAACTTAAACTTTAAGATCTTTGACAGTAGCAATGGGATAGAACAGTTTAAGGTGCAAGTTCAAAACAAGTTAATTAACGTAGTAAGTATATCATTATCGGTTAAAAGCTTACAAAAGTTTATCAATGACAGGAGTAACTTATTCCCATAGATATCATGTCATTCAGAATCACCTTGAAGATGAGACAGAATGTCTCCCGCTTGACATATGCACGATTGTCATCCTGAGAAAAACTACCCATGATAAAAAAAATCTGGGGATTATCGATAAATAATTAATGTTAATCAGGCTTAAAAAAACAAATCGGTTATAATATCAGATCCTTCATTGCATGTATATGTTAAAGGCAATATTATTATGCAATTAGACATGACAAAGGCATTTGACAGAATGTCTAATGACTTTGTCATTAACACTTTAAGATGTTTTGGTTTTTCTGATGATCTTGTGGTCCTAATCTACAACCTGATATCTAAAGTCATGGTCTCTATCTTGATTAATGGTGTTAGCATTGCTTATTTCCTTCAGAAGAATGGGTTAAGACAAGGAGACCCTCTGTCTCCTTGCTTTTTCATTCTAGCTGAGGAAGCTCTGTTAAGAGGGTTCTCCAACCTATATAATACTAATAACAGCATGAAATATTACTTAAAATCTGGTTTTATCTTACCGTGTCTTGCGTTTGCAGATGATATCATCATCTTCACTAATAGCACACCCTCCTCCATTGACAATTTGAGCAACCTGCTTGAAAGATACCAAAATGAGTCTGGCCATCTGATTAACAAAGAAAAGACTAAACTTATTACCTCATCAAAATGTTCTTATACTACAACTACGAGGATCAAATCAGCCACTGGCTTCAATCTTGATCAAGCTCCTGTCACATACTTGGGCATCACTATAGCTGCAAACAATAAAAGGAAGCATTACTTATCTTTACTTGCTAAAATTCACAATAAAATTCAAGATTGAAATATGAAGAATCTTTCTTTTGGGGGCAGGCTGTCTCTCATTAAGAATGTTCTCTACCCTATCGTCTATTTCTGGATGCAGAACAGTCTGATCCCCAAAAATATCATTAACAAAATTGAGCTTTGTTTTAATAAATTTCTTTGGAGGTTTAAGTTTAATGATTGTGTTATTCACTAGTCTGCTTGGAATAATCTCTGTAAGCCGTTTGGTGAAGGTGGATTGAATATCAAACAATTGTCTGATATTTAACTCACATTCTCTAACAAATTATGGTTCCTCTTCAGAAAAAGAAAGTCTCTTTGGGCTGACCTTATTCACAAAACCTATTGCATGAACACCCATCCTTCTAATGTTAATTGTAAAGTGTCTGATTCTATCATTTGGAAAAGACTTTACTCTGTCAAAGTTCAGGCTGATCAAAATGTCTATTGGAAGCTTGGCAAAGGGGACATTGACTTTTGGAGAGATTCATGGCATAACCTGCCCCCTATTACCAGTGATCATAACTTTAACAGTTGGTATCTTCCTGTTAAAGTGAATTCATTTTGGAAAGAGGACAAATGGGATACTCCGACTCTTCTTTCCTTCCTTTCTCATAAAAGAATCAAACACATCAATTGTGTTAAAATCATTAATGACCAGGAAGATAAAATTGAATGGAAGCTCTCTAAAGACAATGATTTCAACACTAAGTTCTTTAAAAAAAATTGGCACCATTTCATTCCAACAAAATTATCATTTTTAAGCTAGAAGTTAATAAAAAAATTTGCTCTTATTGACAACATTCTCTCCAAAAGACATTTTGTTATGGTCTCTAAGATTTAAGGTGATGTATTATCATTATTTGAGTGTTCAAGATCTTTGAATATTGTGAAGGTGTTACCTAAATCTATGGTGTGATGGCTTCTATACATCATTGCTAGAGACTTCATGTGATTAAGCCTCTACAGAACATTTTAAATGCCTACCATCTATATGATTATTATCTTCCTTAGGGTTATCAGTTTTGTTAAATGCAGAAAATTTAAGATTGGTAATATTGTTATATGCATGTTGTTTTGTGTTGGTTTTAGAGGAGAAATAGTTTTTTTTTTCTGGAAGGAACCCGCAACCGCTACTCAACGAGTGCACACAGGGTAAACCCTCAGTCTGACACAATAGCCTGCATACCAACGCCAGTAAACCACACAAGCTAACAGACTCAAACCAAGAAAACGTTTGTAAAGGGACTCGAACTCATGACCTTTAGTCATAAGCATGTCTTACTCCACCAACTCGGTTATCTCTTTCGGGGCCAGAAAGAGTCTTCTTGCTATTGAGTGACATTGGTTTTTTGTTTTTTAAAATTATGAGGAAATGTAGGTTGATTATTTATTTGAGATTGTTTGTTATTTAAAAAACAACAGTATTTTCTTTGTTATTTAAACCTTTATCATAATTCGCTTCTTTATGACCAACGTGTTTACAAGATTGACAATATGAAGGCCTATCACCGTATGTGATATTTTTCCATAAACCCTTATATCCCCAAAACCTACCCATAGGTTTTAAAACTGGTTCGTAGGAAAGAAAGAGCATAAGTAATGTGGAGCCTCTATTATGAATATCTATAAAAGTAAGAAAGAAAAACCAAAGAGCTACGTTCACATGTTTGTTTGAGAAATAAACGCGGGATACATGCAACCAATACGTGGCCATGGTATTGTTTAAAGAGGATTGGATACGAAAGGAATTTGAATGAGGAACTTGTTAGATTTCATGTTGACACTATGAGGGACGTCCTGGCGAGATCTGACCAATTTATCAGTTTTGAGGATTTTAAAAAAGAAGCTTAGACGAAGATGTTAAATGTGCTCCAATTAATAGGCCGAAGGTTTGGTATTATAACAATCTGACTTGAACGTTCACACATTTGGCTGAGAACATTACCTCCATATACGACCAAACCAAGGGATGAGAAAATTATCAGCCTTCTCAGTACATTCTGACACCTAACAACGAAAGACCAATGACCATGGTCATTCGACTATCGATTGGTGGCAACCGCATGTGGAGATCTAGTGGTTAATCGATAATAGAAAGGCAGTCCAATTTGTTAAATAAAAAGAATGAGAGTGTCAAGAAGAAAAGAATGCCGATAGACTTCTGAGTGAGGGATCAGATCAACGACATGATGACATGGGCAAAAAACAATGACTGCACGCCATTTCTGGAGGAGACACTCTTTCAGGGCCAACGCCAGACTCTAGGAAAAAAATAAAAAAGAGAGACTCACTTAATGAACAGGCCCTCATACCATCGCTACAGAAAGCCAGTAGCCGACATGACGTTTAATGACGAAGATTTGAGAGGCATTTCTACCCTTAAGTAGGACGCACTAATTATATATTTGGATATAGTCGTCGTGATGGTCACCCAAGTTCTGGTCGACAATTGTAGCTCGACCAACATAATTTTTGAAACTAGTTATGACAAGATGGTTAAGGTACTCCCCCATATAAACCTATATAAAGACAATTAGTCAACTATGAAGGAAAATCATATAGTTGTGTTGGTGAGGTCGAACTCCTAGTTATCATCGGTCACGAAAGCACACAGAAAGTTGTGAGGATATTATTTATAATATTTCACACATCCAAATCTTATAATCAATCGTCGTACGGTCTTTGTTGCAGCAGATTGAGGCGACGACATCCTCTTTTGATAATATTTGAAGTACCGTGTGTGAGACTAATTTGTTATGCAGTATCTCTAGACGCCACAAAACAAGCTGATAATAATTCACGAATCTAGGGTCGGATAGATCACCACCCGACTATATCGTTCCACCAGGAACCGAAGTGAATATTCCCATAGAAGAGGCATGTGCGATGATCCCTCACGTGATACAATCGAGGAGACGATTGCTAGTGGACAAGTCGTTTGGATTAGAAATCATTTTATTGATGATTTTAAACTTCGAGAACTGAGCTTATCTCTTTTGTTGACTCTTACTCGGGATATAACCATATTCATATGCAACCGTATGATGAAGAATACATTAGGTTTCAAACCGAGCAAGATTTATATTGCTATAGAGTTACTTTCAGTTTCAAGAATGCATGATCGACATATCAGAGTCTCGACAATCAAATATTTGATAATAATATGAGCAACTATATAGAGGCATACATAGTTGATATGATTATTAAGAGTGATATCAAAGATAGAAAAATCGAAGTTGCGATATTGTGAAAGTTTAATCTCAAGCTTAACCCTCTAAAATGCTAGTTTGGAGTTTTCACCAGAAATTTTTTGGGTTATATCGTTACCAAGAATAGAATCAAAGCCAACCCTGAGCAACTCAAAGCACTGCTAACCATGGAACCGGTTCGCAATATCAATGAGGTTCAAAGGCTCAATGGTCGTCTCACAACATTGTCACTGTTTATTGTTAAAACATCTAACACAATCCATCCGTTATTTAAGGTCTTTAAAAGAGAAAATAAGTCCAGTCGGAACGAATAATGTGATCAAGCTTTTCGTTACCTTAAAAAATGCATGACCTCTTTAAAAATCTTATCGGCTCCAGTACGAGATAAGTCTTTGTACTTGTATTTATATATTTCTGATTATATTGTCATCACCGTTCTTGTTTGGAAGCACGTTGAGACACATGAATTGAGTTACTATGTTAGTAAAATTTTGATAGACGCCGAGGAACGGTATTTGAATTTAGAATTTGTTTTGGCCCTAGTCGTAGCAGCATAATATGATACCATATTTGCAGAGTCGCACCATCGTCCTTTACACTTTATTTTTTTTAAATATTGTCTTCGAGAAGTCAGATATTTTGGGTAGGCTAACGCGATGGTGACTTAAGCTGGAGTAATACGAGATTCCATATGAGCCTTGGACTCCGATCAAAGGCTAAAAAGCAACCGACTTTATCAATGAATTTGTGGATGACAAAATTAACCACACTACATACATGACATCCGAATTGGAAGGAAATTTGGAGGGGATCGTCGGAGTAGATGGAGCATCTAATCTTCATGAAGGGGAAGAAGGTATTGTTATCTGAATATTTTTTTGGGGCCTAAATCTGGCATTCACTCGAACTCTATTTTGAAATCACTAATAATGTTGTTGAATACGAAGCATATCTGCGAAGTTTCAAAATTTCTGTTATCTATAGAGCTAAAGTTATCCAAGTATGCTATAATTTTCAGTTGATAATGAGTGAAGAACAAGGTTTGTACAAAGCAAAATAAGAGAGAATACAAAGGTATTTAGAGACTATATGAAACAGCCAAAAATAAATTGATCATGTAGTATACGAATAACTCCATCGCTCAAATAACTTGACTGCGAATTCCTTAACAAAAAGTAGTGGATTTAGGTGACAACCATCGTGTCATCATATATGAAAAACTAACTAGTGAAGATGTTGTAAATGAAGTCGAGATAATAAAAATAAACTAACCGAATACTAATGGCAAGAATATTTGTTATACTTACGAGAATAAATTCTTTTTAAAGATAAAGCTGGAGCTTGGGTACTCAATATACGTGCAGGTAAGTACACAGTTCTCGTCAACCTCATTTTAGAAAAAAACGATAAGCGACCAATGTTGCATTTTCAAAACAAACAAAAAGCTATATTTATTCTTGAAGACCCGCATGAGGGACTTGTTGGGGCTCACTGTGGCTATTGAAGTTTAATCATACCTTGTTTCTTGCCAGGATTTTATTAGCCCAAATTGGTAGTCGATGTCGAGCACCTTGCGCCCTTGGAACATTTTCCAACACTATGCCCAGACAAACCATATAGCGAGAGAACCCGTGAGTTTCAACTTAATGCATTGTTCATTTGATAAGTTAGTTATCAACCTCGTCAGGCCCTACCCATGGCCAATGGGAAACAACAACATTCAGTGATGGCTGTTAATTACTTCACACAATGGGTTAAAGAAAATTCTCTTTACAAGAATAGGCCCCAAGAAATTTGCAACTTTCTTTAGTTCCATATCTTCTCCAGGTTTGGTAATCTTAGAATTCTAATGACAGATAATGGGCCTCAATTTTGAAATGAGGCAATGAAAACATTCTGTAAACGATATGCAATCAGAACAAAATTGCTCTACACTGTATTACCCTCAAGCAAACGGTCAGGTAGAGGTAACAAACATAACTATCCTCGAAGGTTTGAAAAAAATCTTGGAAGAGCTAAAGAGAAGTGGTCTGATAAACTAGTCGAGGTGCTTTGGGCTTATTGGACAACCCCAAGTTGAGCCACTAGTGCAACCTCCTTCTGCCTTGTATATGAGATACAGGTCGTTGTCCTTGTAGAAATAATCATCCTTAGTCACAAGATTAGACAGTACTTAGAGACCAACAACAATGATGGAAACAAGTTTCCATCGACTTAATTGAGGAACGCATAGACCAGTCTTGAGTGAGTACATGACACTACAAGAATCATGGAGAAAATATTTCAGGGAGCTAATGACAAGAACACATGAAAATTAACCCCCACCAGAGATAGGCCGTACAAAATAATCTCGCAAAGGATATCACGAGGTATACAAGCTGTAAAATATGAAAGAAAGTGCACTGAAACACCCTTGGAAGGTTTAACACCTAAAACTTTACCATGCAATTTTATAATGTGGTTGTGCAATTTTTTTTATCTTCTGGTGGCGCATCAGAGTTTTTTAATAAGGCACACTATGAGCCATTTGTCTCTAAATCAGTTCGCCAATACACATGTTAATTATTTCATTCGCCACATATTACTTAACATATACATGGATATTCGTAAATGATGTATATTCACTGGCGACAATATATATATACTCTAATTTATTTCTCCATTGAACATCTTTTTTTATAATCTCATCACGTTTATAGTTCCAACCACCAGTCGCGCGACAGAATAGTCCCCACAATAACGATGCCAAGAGCAAACCATTCTTTGTATCACAAACATGCCAACATAATTATCTCATTTGTTCTATACAACACACCATAAGCTACTACAGTCTATACAACACACCATAAGCTACTACAGTCACGAAACTAAGAAGGAAAAAAGGATCGTGTATAATAAAGCAATCATAGTTCACACCACTAAGGCTACAGTTTATAGACCATTTGGCTATGCAAGTGGTCAAATTGTACCCTAATATACACGGTTAAATTAGTGATTTATTTAACAAACCAAACCTACGTAGGTATGCAAATGGCCACATTGAGCCCTGACATACTTGTCAAATTGCAACCATGTTTAATCAACCAATCATGGGCTAGCGAAGCCTTATGGATATGAAAATTATTATACAGAGCCATGACACACTCGTCCAATTTCAACCATGGTTAACCAACCAAATGTGGGGTTTTCCAAGCCTTAACCAACCAAGTGCGGGGTTTTCCAAGCCTTAAAGTTATTCAACTGGACATATCAAGTCATGACAGAGTAGTCAAACATATATACCGACGTCACGCCTCAAAAAACACTTATAGATATACGAACACGACAACTATATGAAAATATATACACTAAAGATATGTAAATGCATAAAATTAACTTAGAATCGAACTGTTGCTTTATAGACATATACCCTCGTCTAAACTTTTTAAATTTTTTACTCAATTCTGTCACCGACCCAAATGCAAACGGCTAAGCCTTAAATTTGTCCATTACCTTATTGTCCTCTGGAAAAAATACAAGTGTAAGGTTTAAGATCAGCACACATAACTTGATTTCACAACAACTATTCACGAAACACACTTCTAGTTATATTCGCAAAATATCCCCATGGTCACCGTACTATAGTAGGACATGTTTAGACAATATTTTAGCTGACAGTACAATAAGATAGACGGTATTGGTAAATATTTAAGTTATCATGTCCCCTCAAAGTAGAAGGCTGTTCGTTATTCGACATAGCGCCATTACCAGCATCATCTTGCATTTGAATCTTCCTGGATAACCTCACAGCATCCACACTTTTCCGTTTCTCATGGCTAATCCCCTCAAGCACAGCCCCTTAAGGATCTTGATGAAGTTTCCCTCTCCAAAGATAACAAAAACCCTTTGTTATTAATTAAACCTTCCTCAGCTTGTGCTGGGCGCGTTTCCTCCAATTCTGGTACACGCTAGAATCAGGTGCATTCTCTTTATCCAACACAATAACTTCATTAGGTTGGGAAGCTACACCCTCAGTCAAAACTGGAACTGTCTCCGCATTCGACAATTCATCTCTAAGATAAAAAGCCTTGTCACTAGCAAATGGACTCTACTTCTTGACCACCACAACCTCACTCTTTTTCAAACTTTGCATTTTATTTTTTGAAGGTCCCTTAGTTCGAACAACCTCTTCTTTCCCCACTTCTACATTCTCAACTAGCCGAACGGTTATGTCAACAACTTTACTTTTTTTCTTTCTCTTAATCACAAGATTATCATTTGGTTCTTTAGAGTCATCTTCCGGGCGCAAAGGACCCACTTCGTACGTATGTATTTTTATCTATCCCACTTTCTTGCTTGAGGAAGCTTCCTTTCTTTTTTTGGAACTTTCAACCAGAGACCAAAATTTTCATTATTTTACAAAAATACTCGAACAAAATACCTTATAAATGTTCAGGGTTGGCTTCTTCTCCCGTTATAGCTAACAATAGTTTCCCATCATCGCCCATGATCAGTTCGAAGATGGACCACAAAATAAGTAATAAAAAATTAAACTTTTTAAATAATTGGTGGAACTCCAGGAACCACATTGAATATGCCGCAATCGAAAAATCCGTTAACAGATTTATCTTGTTACCCTCCAACAACTTCATGAAAAATTAGCTAATAATTCCCCAAATCTGTCAAACATCATAAATACAAAACAAAAACATTATCATAATTATATAATCTTAACCAATTTTCTTATACTAAACATGCATTTTTTTTATTACGCGAATTCATCCGCCTCAGTTTGACTTGCTCATATTCTGAGATGATACTCCCACTTCCACGTAATGAATATGAAGGAATTCTTCCAATTATGGTCAAAATTGGGAAAGCTAACAATATTATTCTTATCTTGAATTGATGAATAATAAAAGGGAGAACTGGCATACTTCGATACATCCAAATTATTCAGAAAGTTTACCGAATTTACTAGAATGTTAAGGATCTTTAAGCTGAGCATAACACTAAGAATGGTGCATCATCCATTGACGTTCAACTAGGTAGGCCATATACACATATATAGAAAAATTTCTTAAATAAATTTGGGGAATGACAATCGAATCCCCTAATGAAACGCATTCGTGAAAAAAATATCTCATAATCCCCAGCTTAGTGCTGCATTTTTTTCCAAGATCACTCACGACCTCATCTAGAATACCGTAGTCCACCCTAAAATGATGATACTCTTTCTCGATCATATGATCCTTTGTACTACTCAATTGATAAAATACTGGTCCAAAACTGTTTGTTCTCCTAAACCTCTACATGAGGGAAGACTGGGTCGTCTAAATAATTTCCATTTCTCCCCGTTGTAACCATTCCAGGGTAAATAGAATAAAACTTATCACATATATTTCTACATTATACTTAGTCACCATGTTTCGCACCCACGTCACTTGATTCATCCCACCTAGGCCTCAACAAGAGCTTCCTACAATGAGGGGTCATCTACACTACAGTCAACTGGAGAATTATTAGGCATATATCACCCACAGTCGATTAAAGTTTTTCCTAATCCAACACTTGCATATCTAGCCTATTCCCACACAGTCAACATCACTTATTCACAAAGATTCATAAAAAATAATCGATATTGATTGAATTGATACGGAAATACTCAAGAAAATCTGAAGAGGATCTAAGCATCACCGAACATGTTAGAAAGAGAACAAATTTCAAGAAGTTAAATGGTTACGAAGGAATAAATACGTGCAGGTTTCGTTTTGATTTCGGGCCGTATGATTTATTCTAGATTGAGGACCCTTATAAAACTCTCTCACCAACCTTTTTAATACTCCCTCCGTCCCATTATATTTGACGTTCTAGATAAATATATTTGTCCCAATTTAATTGACGTTCTCAAATTCCAAGATGGTATTAATAGCTATATACCATTTATATCCTTCTTCTTATAATTAATTTACTTTAGTTTTGTCCTGCATACCTATTAATCATAAAGGTTATAAATGGAAATTAGGAACACTTTTTATAATTTCAAAGTCCATGATGGCTTTCCTTAATTAATGTGCATAAGGCTAAAACGTCTAATATATTGGGACAGAGGGAGTAAACAATTCAAAATAAAACTAAAATCTGATGCATCGTCTACTTATCTTGAAAACTATTTTTTGTGTCAGACACCACACGTGGGTTCTGACGATTTTTATTGCACGTGTCCTTCCAACTCTGCCATGGCAAGACTTTCGCACATGCGCGAAGCTTGAAAATTATTTATACACCTCTGTTACCTCCTCCACATTATATTGTTCAGTCTTTTAATAACTTTTTTTTCCAAAATTTACTTGAAAGACTATGGATACTGTCTTGATAAGGTCGTATCCTTCAAGTAATCTACACTTCTTACAAAGACAGTGAAATTATACAAAAAAAACTAATAAAAGAATAAATGAACATAATATGAAGAAATTCAAAGAGGTGAGAGATGCACATGAAACAAGGATGACGAGCCACATATGACGAGAAGTTCATCAAATAAACAAGACAAACATTAATAAGAGATAGTATGAGGCCGCAAAGGGACAAAGCAATAGAATACAAACCGAATAAGATGAGAATCATGGAGAAGGTGATTAATCAGAGGACAAAATACGACGTACGCTGAAGAACATGAAACAATATATACAAACCTTCCTTCAGAAGAAATCACACATGTTGTTGGGTTAATCTAAACATGTTCTAAAACAAAGTTTTAATTGTTTTTTTTTTATTTTTTTTTAATTAATTGTTTCCATCTGTTATAAGACTTAGAGCATGTACAGCGGAAGTGTTAAATCATGTGTTAATTTGATTTTTAGTTAAAACACTAAAAAATCTACTGCAGTGAACGTGTTAAGATTGAAGTTAGATGACGTGGAAGTAATTTTTGTTAACTAGTTTGTTAAATTTCCAGAGCGAGTTAGCAAATATATCCATTGTATTTTAGCGGTTTTTTTTCCTTTTTTTTCTCCTCAACTTTTTTTTTGTTATTTTATTCGTTAACTAATATCTTTTAATATATACGACTAAAGCCCATTCAAATTAGTTAGCTAAAAAATAGGTAAATCATATCTTTTTATCCTACGTGTCACTAGTTAACATACAATTTTAACATGTACCACTGTACATGCTCTTAGTAGTGGGGAGTTGGTGATATTTTAGGAGTGTGTTAGTGGAGTAAGACTTAGTAGTGGGGAGTTGGTGATATTGTAGGAGTGTGTTAGTGGAGTAAGGGAGTGGCACTAAACTAGGAGTGGGTTATGCTTCCATCTGTTAGAAAGTATTTAAGTTGTTTGTACTTTGTTATTTCAGTTTAAATATCAAGTAGTAACATTTGCTTTTTATTCCAAGTTTCTTGTTCATACAGTTTCTTGTTCATACGTTCTATAACTATACGTGGTATCAGAGCCCGATCATTCAAACAGCAACCCTTCATACACAACTAAGACGACATGGAGACAGCCAAGCCCAAGGAAAGCTCGTTTAATCTGAGTTATCCAATACTTACAAGAAAAAACTACACGGTGTGGGCAATTAGAATGCAGCTATACATGCAAGCGTTTGGTGTCTGGGAAGCTGTAGAATCCAAAGACCCTAAGGCTCTAATTGAAGACAAGGTCGATAAACGTGCGTTAGCTGTCATTTACCAAGGAATCCCTGAGGATATTTTGCTATCCATTACGGAGAAGAAGACTTCGAGAGAAGCATGGGAAGCTGTTAAGACAATGAGCCTGGGTGTGGAAGAAGTAAAGAAGGAAAGGGCTCAAACTCTTAAAGGTGAATTCAAGGCATTGAATATGGGAGAAACGAAACCACTGGACGATTTTTATATGAAGCTGAATGGTTTGGTCACTAAGATCAGAGCTCTTGGAGAGACATTGGAAGAAGCATACGTGGTAAAAAAACTACTTAGAGCGGTTCCCTTGAAGTTTCTGCAAATTGCATCTGCAATTGAGCAATTTGGAAACATTAAGGAGATGTCAATGGAATAGGTTATTGGCTCATTGAAGGCACGTGAAGAAAGAGTACGTGGACAAACCGAAACAAGCCAAGGGAAACTTCTATTGATAGAAGAAGAGTGGAGAAAGAATGAGGAAAATGACGGACAATTGTTGTTGACCCGAGAAGAGTGGTTAAAGAGAACCAACAAAGAGGGAGCTCGAGGCGGTGGAGAATCTCGTGGAAAATTTGGAATACGTGGACCACGAGACAGGAGCCAGGTGAGATGTTTCAACTGCTTGGCATACATGCATTATGCTGCAGAATGACGTAAACCTCGAAGGGACAGAGATACACAGAAGGAGGTAAACCTCTCCAAAATTCAAGAGGATGAGCCAGCACTGTTGATTGCTGAGAAAGTTGGAATGATGACAAGAGAGACTATGCTGCTGAAAATGGAAATTATAGTTCCACAACTGCGATTAGAGACTGAGGGTCAAAGAGATTCACAAGTGTGGTACCTGGACAATGGCGCCAGCAACCATATGACTGGTATACGAGGAAAATTCAGCCAATTAGATGAACGAGTCACAGGAGAAGTGAAGTTCGGGGACGGCTCCACAGTAAGTATCAAAGGTAAATGAGTCATATCGTTTAGGTGTAAAAATGGTGAAGAGAAGATGCTTAGAGATGTGTACTACATTCCCACTTTATGCAACAATATTATTAGTCTCGGCAAACTATCAGAGGAGCATCATCGAGTAATATTGAGTGGTGATTATTTGTGGGTGTATGATAATCAAGAAAGGTTGCTTATGAAGGTAAAAAAAATCAGGGAATAGACTCTACAAAATCAGTCTCGTGGAGAGCACATCTAAATGTCTTCTAAGCAAGGTTGAAGAGTAAGCATGGATTTGGAACTCACGTCTTGGTCATGTTAATTTTGGATCAATGGAACAGATGACAAAGGAACATATGGTATATGGCTTGCCTCAAATGAAACAGCCAACAAAGAAGTGTGAAGGGTGCTTGATGTCAAAACAAACAAGGCAACCATTCCCATATCAGGCGAACTTTCATGCTAAGACAATGTTGGAACTTGTACATGGAGATATTTGTGGGCCAATCTCGCCTCCAACACCAGCCGCTAATCGTTATTTCCTTCTATTAGTTGATGCTTATAGTAAAAAAATGTGGGTTTATATGCTAAAATTGAAAAGTGAGGCATTTAGTGTATTTGCAAAGTTCAAACAGCTTGTTGAGAATAAAGTGGGTCAGAAAATCAAAATATTCAGGACCGATAGGGGTGGAGAATTTTTCTCAAATGAATTCAGTGAGTTCTGTGAAGAGGCTAGTATACAGCGGCATTATACAACACCTTACACCCCACAACAAAATGGGATGGTGGAACGTAGAAATCGAACGGTGGTTGCCATGACTCGAAGTTTTTTGAAGGGTGCAAGATTGCCATCATTTATGTGAGGAGAAGCGGTGAGACACTCAGTTTATGTGCTTAACCGGTTGCCAACACGAACAGTACAGGGAAAAACTCCATATGAGGCATGGACGGGGTGTAAGCCAGATTTGCAACATATAAAGATTTTTGGGTGTATGGCATACATGAAGGTTCCATCGGTGCACACAAGTAAGCTAGACGATCGTAGCAAACCAGTTATCTATCTGGGAAAGGAACCAGAGACCAAAGCCAATCGTCTATATGATCCCAAGGAGGTAGTCATTTGTGTAAGTCGTGATGTAGTATTCCTAGAAAATAAGGTTTGGCAGTGGGAGCAACAAACTGATAGTGAGGCTACATTTTTTGGAATCGAGTTGCATAGTGAAGTTGAGCACATAGTCGAAGGAATGGGTGATACAAGAAATGCAGAAACAGAAAGTGAAACAAATGAATCAAGTGAGCCATCGAATCTGGTGCTCAGTCATAGAGGTGAAACGGCTGATCCATACAACTCTTCTTCAACAGGAGAACAGGGGTCAGGGTCGGTCACAATGAGTAGTGAACCCATAAAGTTTAGGCTACTGAGTGACATATATGATGAGAAACCTGAGATAGAGTTGGATGATGATCTGTTATTGCTAAGCGTTGAAGAATTAAGAACATTTGAAACAAAAGTTCAAGAAAAAGAATGGAGGCAGGCGATGGAGACAGAACTTGAATCAATAGAGAAAAACAATACGAGGAAGTTGACAGATTTACCAAAAGGTCACAAGGCGATTGGGTTAAAATGGGTGTTTAAAATCAAGAAGGATTCAAATAGAACTATTGTGAAGTACAAGGCGAGACTTGTGGCTAAGGGTTACGCTCAAAAGCATGGAATAGACTTTGATGAAGTATTTGCCCCGGCTACTAGGTTGGAGACAGTTCGTCTGCTAATTGCTCTTGCAGCAACGAACAACTAGGAAATACATCATTTAGACGTAAAATCAGCTTTCCTTAATGGCGAGATCGATGAAGAAGTGTATGTAGTGAAGCCAGTTGGTTATGAAGTAAAGGGACAGAAGGGAAAAGTTTACCGATTGCTGAAAGCATTGTACGGACTTAGGCAAGCTCCACGCGTTTGGTATGCACGGTTAAGGAGTTTTTTAGAGCAATTGGGTTTTCAGAAATGCCCATATGAATATGCAGTTTATACTAGACGTGAAGGGAATGAGTCATTGATAATTGGTGTGTATGTGGATGATATATTGGTCACAGGTTCAAGCACTAAAAATATTCTGAAATTTAAGGAAGAGATGAGTAGAGAGTTTGATATGAGCAACTTAGGAAAGTTGAATCCTCCAAGTACATAAGGACGAGATGGGTAAGGCAGTTGAATCCTCCAAGTACAGAAGCATAGTGGGTGGATTACGCTATCTGCTTCACACAAGACCAGATATAGCATATGCAGTTGGTATGGTAAGCCGTTTCATGGAACGTCCTACTCTGCTTCACTTGGGTGCTGTGAAGCGTGTTCTTCACTATATAAAGGGAACACTGGACTATGGCCTTATTTACTCGAAGGGAACATGTAATCATATGCTCTCTGGTTTTTCAAACAGTGATTTTGCAAGAAATAGTGGTGATCGAACAAGTACTGGGGGAATGGCATTCTATCTAAGTGAAAGTTTGATAATTTGGGTGTCCCAGAAGCAACGCTGTGTAGCTCTATCATCCTGCGAAGCCGAGTTTATGGCTGCAACAGTAGCGGCGTGTCAAGGTTTATGGCTTCAGAAGTTACTAATTCAAATTACAAACATGGAAACGAAGCCAGTTACACTGTACGTTGATAACAGATCAGCAATAGATCTTGCGAGGAACCCAGTTTTTCATGGTCACAGTAAACACATTGATGTGCCCTTCCATTTTATTTGTGACTGTGTGGAGCGTGAAGATATTATCATAAAACATGTTAGCTCAGAGAATCAGCGTGCAGATGTTCTCACTAAGGCAATGTCATTTGTGAAGTTTGAGCAGATGCGAGAATTGTTGGGCATTAGGAAACTTGCAAAGGGTATTTAGATTAAGGGGGAGTGTGTTGGGTTAATCTAAACATGTTCTAAAACAAAGTTTTAATTGTTTTATTTTTTTTTTAATTAATTGTTTCCATCTGTTATAAGACTTAGTAGTGGGGAGTTGGTGATATTTTAGGAGTGTGTTAGTGGAGTAAGATTTAGTAGTGGGGAGTTGGTGATACTGTAGGAGTGTGTTAGTGGAGTAAGGGAGTGACACTAAACTAGGAGTGGGTTATGCTTCCATCTGTTAGAAATTATTTAAGTTGTTTGTACTTTGTTATTTCAGTTTAAATATCAAGTAGTAACATTTGCTTTTTATTTCAAGTTTCTTGTTCATACAGTTTCTTGTTCATACGTTCTATAACTACACATGTAAGATGAGAACTATAAACAATACGAGCTTCTAAAACATCTGAACATTCATAACGGAGTAATGCATGTCAACATCCTTGTGAGTTACCAAATACCGTGTTTGTACATTTATTGTTGAGTCTGACCGGTATTAGAAGCTTTTCAATATCTTAAATTATGTAACGAATAAATATTAAACGAAGAGAGAGAAAAATTTATATAAATATTATAAATAATTGGAGAGAACCAAGGGAAAATTGTTATCAAAAGTTAAATAAAATAACTTATTATAAATAATTTCCAATTTCTTTATCGATTTTCATATTCATTTTCTTGGCTTTTAGTTTAAGAAGGAAATCGATTAACACACGCCCTCGGATCTTTAATGAGTACCTACTCTTCATAAGTGTTTTTATTGTCGGATTCTTTCTATCTAATCAAATCTAGCTTGACCCTTGTTTCCTCGTCATACGCGTTTTGGAAATATTTGGACATTACGCATCCATTAAATAGGGAAAAAAGAGTTTCCCTTTGCCAGTTCGAAACATTTTTATGTATGCCCATAATACTTATTGAATTAAGTTAGGCACTTACCAACGAATCATATCAAGTTCTATTGTTGGTGACATCCACCTGCATATTTTTTTCAGGGTAGAAAGACGTTGATAAATATTAATATATGCCTCTAGTCTAACAAAAAAATGACGAATGTAATTTTAAATTTGAGACTATTATATGGGATGATTGACTTAGGAATTATGAACCCATGGAAAATATCAGCCACGACACACTTTCCCTCAATGTGTTAAAAACTTCTAATAACATAGTCAATAGAAGCCTGCTAACTAGACTCTTTGCGTCAATTGTCTAAAACTAAAATGGGCTTAAGTAGTCCCGAAAAAAAGTTCTTTCAAAATCTTGAGGGACTCTTTGCAGCCAAGGCTTCTCAAAAGACGTCGGCTTAAACCTTGTCCTTACAAGGTCCTGCCCAACAACATAAACCTATTCACCCTAGTATTCAGCCTTTGGATTGCTTCCTTATCGCTGTGGAAAGTGCTACTTGTTAAAAAATTTAAGATTATGACCTACAATATTACGTTTCATTAATACACACCCAAACGTCTCTTAAGGCTTTGACTCATGTTATTTGTCTATCTAGAAATACTATTGAAAAGTAACCTATGGCTCGATTCCTGCCCGTCGAGATATGAACATATTTAGTTGATTTAGGCAGTTGCATCAAAGTTATGGCCTGTAGCAGTACAACAAAGCCTTGATTCCTTTCTCACTAACAAAGTAACAAAGTAACATCCCATACCGAACCTCAAAAGTCAATTTTTTTGGTATTAAGTTAAAGGGTAACGACTCTCAAGTTTTCAAAGATTGCAACCAAGTCAGAATTATACATCGAATCTTCATCACTTTTGATTAACATGTCGTGAGTATAAACTTCAACATTACTGTCGATCTGGATAGTAAACGTGATGAGGGGTATATGCTGGCTAACAAGTTAGAGGGTATCCAAGCAGCAGGAATGACAGGAAGAGTAGAATCTACACCAGACTTGAATGATTATAAGATAGACTTAAGCGACGAACAAGGTTGATGACGAGATTAATCTTACTGAGGCCTATCCAAGAAAGCAAGACCAGCTAGAGGGTGACAATACCGATGAACTAAGATGGAAGAAGATAAGGAAAGATGACTGGACTTTTGCTGAGGAAAAGCAAAGAAAAACGAAGGATATAGCCGAGCATAGAAGTCAAAAGTGGGGTGGCATTCGGTCTATGGCGCCGATGAAGCCGACCGAGGACCGAGGACCGACGACAAGGAAACAGTCAAAAGAACAGTTTAAGTACCATTAGTTGAACCAGTCAACCCACTAACTTAATAGCCATCAATTTAAGTCGAACGATGTAAATTCAGTAATAAGTGTAGGTAGTGGTGTTAAACATTGTGGTAACTTCTAGTAAACAATAATAATTGGTATAAATAAGTAAATAAACCCACAAATAATATAACATTCTTTTCTAAAGAAAAAAAGTTTATTACTTGACATTATCTTTGTTAGTTTTTCCCATAACAAATTTGACGCCGTCTATGGTAATGTAGCAAAGTACTTAGCAATAAGATCAACCAGCCATGGTAGTAATTAGGTTACAGATTGAGAGAGAGGTCCCGAAACGGAGCGAAGCTACAGTCAATCGGAGAGTTGCAGCCAATCCACCGGTGATGCAGTAACCAGAACCTCTGGTAGCTTCTATTACACCATGAGTGACTAATGCAATCTTGGTCAAGTCAGCACCGCATATGGGGCAATTGGTCGCTCGCACCGATGTAGCAGTTGCGCCGCCAGAAAATGTCACGATCCTGACCGTGCAACGAGTGGCCATTAGTGATCCGGCTGCGACCGTCCAACGCTTGGACCAACAAATTCAACGCTTGCACCAGGAGAAACTTAGAGTGGTCTGTGAGCGGGATGCCAAAGAGCATGCCATTCATGCCACTATAACAAGGATGAATGATGCGCTGCAATCGTTGACCGCCAAAGCTCAAGGGATTGGTCGAACAAATCATCAGTATGGACAAGACACCAGTCGAGTTGATTAGGACATGAAGCGCGACCTGGCGGAACCAAAAATGCTAGGGAAGCTGAGGATATACAATACAACCAAGTACGACTTAAATTTCCCGCCTATATAAGGAGTCTACCTTTGTAGAATAAATCCTTAAAAATCAGTTGCCATGAAAGTTTAACCCGTTCAGAATGGAGGCGTATGATGGAACAGGAGACCCAGAGAGGAATCTAGAGCAGTTTTGCAACATAATGATGGCCTTTAACCCCGACAATGTTATGCTCTATAGGGCTCTATCTATAACCCTTAAAGGTAATTGATCAAATGATATTTATCCTTGATTTTACATTATTTTTATACTGATTTAATTGTTACTTTTAATTAATTATGACTAAAAATACTCTCATTTGGTTATTTTTTATTTATTAGTGAAATTGGAGCAATATGACCAAAAATAAATAAAAAGAGAGTTAAGATTGCAAACATAAGCTATAATTAGAGAAGAAGATTAGAGCCAAGGACTTGAAGATAAATAAAAAAAATAAAAAAATAAAGACAAAATATAAGAAATTAATTGAAGACGAGACTCTTAATATTTTAGTTTCTTAAGAATAGATTATAATATTTTTATTATTTAATTTAAGAGAATAATTTTTTTTATTTTATCTCATAAAGATTATAATTTTATTTTTAAGGAAAAAAATAAAATATTTTTTCTTCTATAATTAATTATAATATCTATAATTTAAGTTAAGAGAAAATTATTATTTTTTATTTTAAATAATATTATAATTATACTCTCCATCTATTTTATTCTCTTAGTTTTATTTTTAGGAGATTAGGGTTGAATAAAAAATCCATAACTATTCCTATAAATAAAAATCCTAACACATGAAACAAAGAGAGATCTAGACGACCGTCAACCATCTACTTTTTTTTTTGTTATTACTCACTAGGAGCTAATCCATTTGTTATAGGGTTATTAAATCATTGTAGATATAATTTTAATGTAATATATTTTATTTATTTATTTAGTTTTTTTTATTCTTTAATATTGATATTTATCATTATGCTTTTGCTACGGATTAATTAATTGATCATAGATTTAGGTTGAGACCGAGAGTTAATATCTACTTCTGAACTATATCAATATTTATGGATAAATGAGTAGTTTACTACGGCAATGACCCATTGAAGTATGAACTAGATTCTTTTTTTCTTTTCTTTTTTTCCGGAGGGAACCCGCAGCCGCTACTCAGAGAAACCCTCAGTCTGACGCGATAGCCTGCAAACCAACGCCAGAAGGTAAACCAGACAAGGTGACAGGCTCAGCCGAGAAAGCGTATGCAGAGGGACTCGAACTCATGACCTTTTGGTTATAAGAATGACATGCTCAACCAACTCGGCTACCCCTTGGGGGCATGAACTAGATTCTTAGAATTAAGAGGTAGGGGACTAGAGATATAGCTAACCATAAAAGAAGGTTAGTTGTGTGAGATCGAGGGATAATCACAACACTCTAAAAGAGAACCTCACTTTAAAGAATAATTGCAAAAGTTAGATTAATTTCATTATATAAAAATAAATTATAACTTGTTGATACATGTTTTGTAACTTTGCAATAAATTTTTAATTGATTATTTTTATTTTTATTTTTATTTTTAAATTTAATTTTTAATTATTACTTCTATTAATCAATATATTTTTAAATTAGATTGTAGATTTTAAAATAAAATTATTCCATCGGATTCGATATTCGAGTCTTAATATAGTCATGAAACTACAACGAAAATCGTAAACCTGCGATTTTTCGTATCAAGTTTTTAGCACCTTTGCTGGGAATATAATATTTATTTCTTTTAGTTTATACATTTTTGTGCTAATTAATTTTTAGATTTACTTTTTATTTTGGTTTATTTTTATTTTTATTTGATTTTATATATATATATATATATATATATATATATATATATATATATATATTGTTTTAGTTACTATTTCATTTAATTATATTTTTATATCTATTGGTTTGATATAGAGATGACAATGGGTCGGGTTCGGGCCGTTTATGTCCCGGGTTAGCCTGGCTCGGCCCGCAAACATTATTTTTTACTATTCGCGTTGGTCAAACTCGTCCGATCCGATCCAAACAAGCTCAAATTTGACTTTATTTTTAATTTACAACAAAGTTTAAGACATAAAATTTTATACAAAACGTACCTGAACACAATAGCAGAAGAGAAAAATATCCAAATAACTTGAAAAGTTAGAGATTATATATATATATATATATATATATATATATATATATATATATATATATACAAAGATTAGAAGAAATATATTTATAATTTATGAAATTAGTTTATAGAAAAACAATATAATTAATAAATATATTATTGACTTCAAAAGTAAAATAATAATTACTCAAAGATGTTACTTGTGTGGATTATTTCTACCGAGGGAAATTTAGTATAGTGTTTTGGGAATTTAATGTTTAAAGTGGAGTGTAGTGAGATAATTGAGGTGTGTGCTTGTATTAAATTCTGATCACCTTCATTAATGAAAGTAGTTGGGGTATTTATACTTAATTAATGACCCATGGGCCTTTCGGGTCGAATTGTGAAGATTGGTCAAGTTTAAGAACCCATTAGTCCAAGATGTGAAATGACAAGCACCAAGCTTAGTCACTTTCTACTACATTTGTCATGTTCAGTTTCTCATGGTAGTGGTTTCGTCCGAATTGCCCTTCGGATAAAAGCAAGTTGCAGTGTAAAACATATCCTACCTTATCAGTAGCCCCTTTAGGTCTTGCAAAGAATCTTTGGAAGAGCTAACCCATAAGAATAGAAATCAATGTATTTTCAATATGTTCTTCCGATCCGTCTTGGTATCCAAATTGAATAAATCACCTTTTCCTGTTAAGAATTTCAAGTCAGCCAGATCAGAATTTGATAGGACTGATTTTATCGTTAAGAATTTCAATAGTCCTTTTTTGACGTGGGACATATGCTAGGCTATGGTTTGACCTCTCAGCCGTTGTTCTCTTAGATCCTCGTACCTACTAGGCTAAAAAGTTACTTAGGGTGTAATCCTTATTCTTTATAGCCTTTAATCATGGCTATGATTGGTTTATCTTACCCTAGGTAACTTCTTGTACTTTCACAGTTATTTAAATTGATATCGCTGTTTTCTTGTCTTCAAGAACACAAACACTTCTAGAGAGAGAAAGCTTAGTGATTTTTAAAATTGTGCCTAAGTAATTCATGTTCACATCCAGAAACACAGTGGTAAAATGAGGTTGGTTAAATCAGTCAGAATTAGAGAGGGCGAGAAAAGTTGCAAGAGACAAGAGAATTGCAGCTGGTCTTCCCGTTTCTCCTGGTGAATAAATCAATCGACCGACAGTAAACATAGATCAAGGTTTATCATCCTCAAAGAAATATAAGGTCAGAAAACTACCCTTTGTTCCAACCCTTTCTCTACTTCCATCAGGGTTCTCTGTCCAAGAGTCTCAAAATCACTTCCTTAAATAGAAATTCGTCTCTAGTGTTAGGAAGCCTTCACTGTTCATAGCCATGGGTTCAGACGCTGATAAGTCTCCTGAGAAGAACACCCATTGCCCAATAGCTCTCCAATCCAAGGTTAAATCCACCTGTAGCTCTTCAAAACATAATAGTTCGGAGACGATAAAGCCTCTGGCAAAAACTAAACCATCCGAACAACAGTCTAGGCGTTCGAACAGACGGAGGACACCGCAACAGATCAGAAGGGCAAGGTTAAAATGGGTCTATCCGATCCGGAGGCGCTTATGGAGTGTCTAGAATGGAAGGTGGGGCCAAATTTCCATAAAGTCAGTGTGAAGTACCTGATTTCCCTCTAGAACATTGCTTACGTCTACACCCATACCACTCAACGGGGTCGTATTCATACAAAGTGGGGGTTCTCTGATTCTGTCAAGGTGAGGATCCCAATCACCCCGGAAACTCCATTGGATTTAAATCTAATGAGCTAGTGGTGTACACCGAGGTGCTAAACTGAGGACTCTGGTTTCATTTGGATCCGGAGATTGTTAGGTACTTTCACCTGATTAAGTTATGTCCAAGTCAGTTGAGTCTGAATGCGTGGTACACTCTAGTGGCTGGCATAATGGCTTTAAGGCTGTCAAAATCCCAGTACCAATGAAGTAATTCGTTGTTGTGGCGAATTTGTGCAAGAACCACCGCATTCCCTTTTACACTACAATATGGGGAACGATTACAAGGTAATGAATGGCCTACTGGAGTCCGAAAAACCACGAAGGACACAATTCTTGTTCATCATTGAAGCTTGGGAGAATGGGAAAAAGATAAAAGTTGACTCTAATCCAAGCAAACTGACTAGTCGGTGGAAAAGTATAAGTAAATTTTATTTATGTTTCCCTTAGTTTTTTAAATACTATGTGATTATTCCAAACTGACTTGTGTCTCTTTTCAGGTTTTTCCGAAGAAGTTTCAAAGCATGTAGAGGTAGGTCAAAGCACTTGCAGCAAGCTAAACGCCTGGGCCTTGGAGAAATGGGGGAATGGTTTCCAGAACTGTTTCACCTCAGGAAATTTTGTGAGGTTTCATTTGTGGAATACTACATAGAAAAAATACCTCACCTGGGAAGAACTGACCACCCCTCCTCCTACAGACGTTATTTTGAGGAGAACTGAGGCTAATGACGTCGAGCTCTACTTTCCTTCCAGGGTCAAAACCCTTAGTCATCTGGACAAGATGAAGAATAAAAGAAAGAATAAAACCACAAAAGACCTACCTCAGCCAACTACTGAAGGGATCTATTTGGAGAATCAAGAAGGGATCAATGTTGTTCTGTTGGAAGTAGTCGAAGTTACCATCAAAGAGGTTTGTAGATCAGATAACCCACCAAATATTACGAATAAAGATAAGAAGCGCAAGGTAATCGGTGATGAAAAGGGTGCAAAGAAGAAGAAAGCCACTCTGGGATCAGAGATAATTCTACATCCTTCTGAACTTCCTCCTTCAGTTCCCAGTGATCCTACTCTGCAAGAAGAAATTCCACCCGACCTTTACTCTGAACAGGCCAATACTGATGGAGATGTAAATCTTAATACATTTCATAACATTACTATGTACTTTAATGATCTGCACAAGGATGACTTAACGAGACCTTATCGTCCTGCTAACTCATCCAATGTTGTGACCCATAACGGTGAAACTTATGTGATATCAAGCGAGCAAGACACCCTGAGTCATGCTCACTTAGGCTACATCCGTCCGGGAGTTGACCTGGAAAGACAAGTGATGAAATAAAAAAATATTATCACTTCCCTGACCACAGCAAACCAAGGCTTGACGAATAGCCTCTCTACCGCTCAGCAAAGTATAGAATATCTGAAGAAGGAAAAAAAGGATTTGGCTGCCATATTGCTTAAGTCATAAGAGGCTCATAGAGATCTCCATACCAGTATTTCGGACTGGAAACTTCTTCTTCCGATGAGATCAAAGCTTTGAAAGAGCAACTAGAAGCTAGAGACAAAACCATCAAAACTTTTCTTAAGACTTTTTCCCCCAATTGAAAATATCTTCTTTTAACTTTGGAGGCAAATCTGCTCCTTTTCAAACCCTAGTAATGCACTGTTCTCAAATGCCCTTTAACTCTTATTTCTTTAGTCTAATCCAAATGATTCATGACTGTTATATCATTGGCTTGTTCGGAATATTTTTAGACTCTTTGAGATGGTAAAGTATATTCTATGGGAATGATTACATCCATCCCATACATAAGGGAAAATGAGATTCTTGTGTAGCAACCCGAGGTGTAGTTCGGTAAGCCCACAATACCTTTGGTAGATAACTTGGCCACTTTCCTGCAGCTTCCTCCAGATTCTTATTCAGTCCATACAAGATTGTTTGGTTATCAACTTTAACTTGCCCATTTTCTTGAGGGTGGAAATGAGAATAAATGTAGTGTTGAATTCTTCTGGAAGTGCAAAACATTTCCATGTCTTTATTATCGAATTGTGGCCATTGTATGTGGTCATATTTCAGGGAACTCTGAATCTGCAGCATATATTAGAAAAAAATGAATTTAATAATTGTCTTAGAAGTGGTTCCAGCTAAATGAGATACCTCTATCCATTTAGAGAAGTAGTCAATAGCAACTATGATGGTTCGACATCCACTGGATGCCATCGGAAGAGGCCCAACTAGATCCAAACCTCATCTATCAAAAGGTATTGATTCAGATATGGATTCCATAGGAACTACTGGCACACGAATTTCTTTACCATATCTTTAGCATATGCCATTTTGGTTGGCTAGTAGCACCATACTAATAAGACTTTGTAGCTACAGTTGTGCAGAACCTTCACCATCGTGTAGTTCAGATAACACAACTTGGGACTCTTCAGACCCTAAGTAAAGCAAGAGGGGTCTGCTGAAATATTTCTTGTAAAGAATTTCCCTTAATATCAAGAAACCACGAGCCTTATATTTAATTTTCTTAGCCATGACTTTATCCGGAGGCAAAATCCTATCGAAAATAAACTAGAGAAGATCATACATCTAGTCTTTAGGTTGAATGCCAAATATGTTCATACTTTCTTCATTCTCATCACCTTTTTCTTAGCTTGTTTATATTGATGAACATTCTTGCATCAGAATTCAAGGGTAAGATTTAGAATAAGCTATCGTTGCTAAAGAGTCTGCCATATTATTATCCGATCTACGGATGTTCTCATAGTAGATACTCTTGAGGCTTGCAGCAACTTCTCTCAATATTAGCAAGTATTTAATCAATTGTTCTTTCTTTGTTCAGATTTCCCTTGAGCATGGTGAATCAGTCATTGGGAATCACTTATTAATCGGACTCTTTTGGCGCTTCATGTGAGGGCTAGCTTAAGATAAGCTATAGCTGATTCATATTCAGATTCATTGTTAGAAGCTTTGAAACCAAAACATATAGCATGGTATGTGGTATCACCATATGGAGAAGTTAAACAAATTACAGCCCCACATCCCATAGTACTAGACCCACCATCAGTTCAGACTACCTATTCTTTTTTAAACCGGCTTTCTGGTATATGTCCGGAGGATCTATTAACATGAAATTCTACCAAGAAATCGGCCACTGACTGGGCTTTAATTGTTGTTCGGGGAGCAAAATCACCCAACTCAAAAGTGACCACTTGGTCATTCTGCTTGACACATCGGCTTTCTGAAGGACATCATTCAGGAGAAAAGAAGTTCGAACAATAATTGAATGAGCTTGGAAGTATGGTCTCATTCTTCAGGGGAAAATACGTGCAATTACCAAATTCAATGCTAGTTTTTCTAACTTCATATATCTTCTTTCAGCATAGAAAAGACTTTTGTTAATTTAATACACCGGAAGAGGGTAATTATCCACCTCTCTTACTAGCACAACGCTTATCGCATACTCTGATACAACTAAGTATATGTACAGTTTTTCCTCCTGAACAAGTTTAAAGAGAGACTTGGGTGAAGACAAATGCTTATTGATTTCAACAAATGCTTGATCATATCGTGAAGACCAATTAAAGTCTTTTGAATTTCTTAAAACTGGAAAAATGGAGCATATTTGTCTGATGATTTTGAAATAAACGTGTTCAAAACAACCAATTGTCCGGGCAACCTTTGAACTTGTTTGATGTTACGAGGAGGGTCTATAACTAATAAGGAATTGAGTTGATCTGGATCAGGTTGAATTCCTTTTTCACTTATTATATAACCCAAGAACTTTCCAGATCGGACCCCAAAAACACATTTTTCAAGGTTTAGCTTCAAGTTCACAGCCTCTAAGTTAGAAAATGTTTCTTGTAGGTCAGATCTATGTGCATCTTCCTCTAAGATTTTTACCATCATGTCATCTATATAAAATTCCATATTTTAGTCAATCTTATTAGCAAAAGCTTTATTTACTAACCTTTGATAAGTGGCCCCAACATTTTTTTTATCTGAACGACATCACTTTGTAACAATGGAGCCTTTTGTCTGTAATAAAAGTGGTATGATCTTAATCCATTGGATCTACATGTATTTGGTTGTACCTCAAAAATGCATCCATGAAAGATAAAAGTTTATTCCTAGAAGCAGAATCACCCAATTGATCTATCCGAGGAACATGATAAAGGTCCTTGGGGCATGCCCTATTAAGATTAGTAAATTCAATCCACATGCGCCATTTGCCAATCTTTTTCTTGACCAGGACAGGGTTGGCAATCCACAAAGGGTACTGAGACTCTTTTATGTGGCCCATCTTGGTCAGATGATCAACTTCTTGAACAATCACATTTTTCTTTTCTTTAGAGAATGACCTCATTCTTTGTACAACAGGTGCAACATTATTTCGTAGGGACAACTTATGATAGTTAATATCAGCTGGTACTCCAGTGACATCATCATTGCACCATGCAAAGATGTGTTGATTATTCATTAAAAAGGACAACAACCTGCATTTCAGACTTGAAGTTAGTTTGGTACCAATTTTAATATTGTTTCTCTCAACGAGGGAGTGAATTTCAACGTCCTCTATGGGTATTATAACATTGGGAGCCTCCATAGGATCATCAATTTCATTCTCACCGGTGGAAGGATACAATAGCTACTAATCTCTGTTAATCTTTAATGCCTCTACAAACTTAAAGCCAAGGGTTGTTGCATAACATTTCATGGATACCTTATAGCTGCTCCGGACAACACTTACTTGTCCGCGACAGTATATTTCAAACATTAGTGGATCGTAGAGGCCACAACATGCATTCTGGAGAGCCTAGACCTCTCAAATATTGCATTGTAAGATGTTGAGCAATCCACCACAATAAACAATACTCTTACCATTTTCTTAAAAGGTCCTTTGCCCAGCAATATGTCTTCTTCAAATTCCCCAATCACATCTGCCGAACTCCTTGTGAAGCCCACGATGGTTATGTTTGAACATTGTATAACCGAAAGGTTTCTCATCTGCTTGTAGGAGCTTAAAAGCAGGATGTTTGTCAAACTACCTGTGTCAATCAGAATCCAACATATATCATTTCCCCCTATCGATGCCCCTATTACCACAACGTCTTCATCAGGCCCCGCAATGTCTCTTAGGCTATCCTCATCAAAAACTATAAAAGGAGATGAAGTTTGATACAAGTATATGGATATTCTCCCATCCAACTGGGTGGTCAATCTGTGGATATGCTTATTCATTGATGAACTAGAAGGTGCGGTCACAGGGTCCCATCCAAAGATGGTTAAAGATTCAAAGAACTGAATCAAACCAGAAACAATTTTACTCTTATTTGTTATTACCTCTACTCGATTCCGACTTGGATCTGGATCGAGGTACTCCAAGTCTATATCAAAACTTTCAGTTATCACCAGAGCATCTTCATGTGTAGAAGTTCCAGGATTGCTTTAAGGAGTAGTTCAGGTGTATTGGCATTGGCTTTTGCATTATTCGGTCTAGTCCTCCCTTGTTTTTTGACATAGGGCCCCCAACTTACCCCTTTAAATGACGTTTTGGACCTCCGGCTTCAAGTCTATACAATCATAGGTATCATGCATTATGTCATTATGGTATTTGCAAAAACGGGTACTCTGGTTTTCTTTAGGGGATTGCAACGCTGCTGGCTTTCTAAAGTGCACTTCGTTCTTATTTTTGTCATAGATTGTAGCCACACTTTCCCCCAATTCAGAAAACCACTCATGTTGAACCCATGAACCCCTCTTATTTTTGACCTGTTGGTTCTAATTTTGGTTAGACCGATTCTTCCTTGATCGATTAGATACATGTCCAATCTTCTTTAACCTATACCGGACTAATTAGCAGCCTGAGCTGTTGATGATGTAGTAGTGGACCTTATCTGACGAGGCACCCTCGTATTTTATGTTTCTTCCACATTTATTTGTTTCCCCACTTGATTCAACAACCCCCCCAAAAGTCATGGCTTTCTTCTGGGTGACTGAATCAACCAAGTTTCCTGGATTTAACCCTTGTCTAAGAAAATAAATTGCAACTTGTTCGAAGCACTCTGCTAGCCCGTTCTTTGTATACATAAATCGACTAATATACTCCTTGAGAGACTCATTTGGCTCCTGATCACAATGGATTATGGTAACCCCATTACCCTTAAGCTCTTTGCTTCCAACAAACTGCCTCCGAAAGGCAACCTAAAATATATCAAAAACTTTAATAGATCTCTGAGGGAGACTATTATACCATTTGAGGGCACTTCATATGAAACTTTGAGAGAAGGCCATGTACAATAGTCTATCATCATCATCAAAGTTCATCATAAAGTTTTTAAAGTACTCCAGATGGTTGTCCGAATCTTTGATTCCATATATTTTTCGAGCTTAGAGCTGTCAAACCTTTTGGGATGGTGTCCAGAGAGTATTTTTGCAGATAAATGCGATTGCCTCGAGCTTCTGTTGTGGCTAAAAACAGTATCTTCGTTTGGTGTAGCAAAATATTTGGTTCAGATTGAAAAGCAAAAGGATTAATATGTTGATCAACAAAAGGTCAATATGATGATCAGATGAACCCGTTTGCCTTCCCATGGTGCTTCTTAACCCTACCATTCTTATCCTTTTTTCTTGAATGTTTTTTTGGTTAACCTTATTTTCTTTTTTAATCGTCTTTCATCACTTCTTGAGGACACTGATTCTTCAAGTTCTACCTCATTAGATAAGCTGCTGGAGGATTCTGATGTAGAACTCTCCACATGTTTAGATTAGTGTTTTCTTGGAGCTGAGATGGGTCTATAGAGAATGCTCATTTTCTCCAGGATTGTCAGTATGGTGAAGTACCGACGAACCAAATTTTTCTTTAACTTTTTTTTGCTTGTTTTAGCGCTCTCACACAGCCCTCAGTTGATCGCTCCTCGGTAATGTATTCATTGTTTTATTTTACGACTTCCACCTCAGGAAGTGGAACATTCTGAGCATTCAGTTCCATCTGAACTACCTTATATGTTGGTTTTGAATATGGAATTCAGGCACCGTCGTGCTCCCACTGTAGTCGCCAATTTGGTGTGGATTATTTCCGACTAAGGGTAATTTAGTAAAATGTTTTGTGAATTTAATGTTTAAAATGGAGTGTAGTAAGATAATTAAGGTGTTTGCTTGTATTAAATTCTGATCACCCTCATTAATAAAGTAGTAGGGGTATTTATACTTAATTAATTACCTATGGGCCTTTCAGGTCGGATTGTGGAGTCGGGTCAAGTTTAAAAACCCATTAGTCCAAGATGTGAAATGACCAGCACCTAGGTTAGTCGTATTCCACTACATTTGTCATGTTGAGTTTCTCATGGTAGTGTTTGGTCCAATTTTTTCTTCGGATAAAAGCAAGCTGCAGTGTCAAAAATATTCGACCTTGTCACGTATATTATTGGAAAATATATAAATGTCATTCTTTTAGTAATTATTTTTAGTTATATTTTACAAATTTACAATTATTTTTTAACATATATATATTATATATAATTTATATTTGCGGGGTGGGCCGGGTTGGATAAATTAAAAATCCATACCCGGCCCGACCCGCCTACAGGTCATAATTCGTGTATCTGTATACGACCCGTTAGATGTTCGGGTTGGAAAAAGCCCGACCGGATTAGGTCGGGTCGAGCCGGTTTGGGTCGGCTCAGACCAACATTGTCACTCATAGTTTGATATATTTATATATTTTGTATTATATATATATATAATTAGGAAAATTCGCCACTATGTATGCAATGAATAACATAACGGTGCTACAACCCAAGTTAGATGCGCTTGAACAAAAATTGGCCCATATGAGGATTGGTTTGGTTTATTTTTGGGCTGGGGGTAGTTTTGTAAAGTATTTTAGTAAGTTTTGGGGCATTTTGTGTTTAGTGTGAGGAGTAGTGAGATTATTAAGTAGCATGTGTGCATTAAATGTTGATCACCCTCATTCATGAGTGGTTGGGGTATTTATACTTTTAATTTAATGACCCATGGGCTTTTCGGGTCAAGTTGTGAAACCGGGTCGAGTTTAAGACCCATTAGTTCTTAAGTAGATTAGCAAATAGCTTAGTCAAAAGGTGTTCACATTTAACCTGTTCAGATTTATAGTGGTGTGACATGGTCTGAATTACCGCTGTCCGGATTAATTGGTAGGTTGTGATTATAATATCTGAACTCATCAAGGATGAATTTGGTAATCGTCAATGATTGTGAAGCATGTAATACAATAAACCAATTCGGCCCAACGAATGATTACATGTATAACTTCCAGCATGACTCTGTACCCCACTATAATAATGATTATCAGGTTAGATGCTGGCAAAACCAAAACTTTTCATCAGGGAATACCAATTATTTTTAGGAGCATGAGGATATAAATAGGTTAGAGAAAAAGTCAAACCTAGAAGACTCTATGAATAAATTTATCGAATCTTCGAGAAAGAATGAATCAAATGTAAACAAAATCTGGAGATTTCCATTTAAAATCAAGAGGTTCATTTGAAATATTATTCAAATATTGTTTCAGTAATCCGAGAGTTCTCCATCAAAGCTTCAAGATTCTACACAAATTCGGTACACATCAATCCAACATCTTGAAGTTCAAGATGATAAAAACCATGATTTGTTGTTGGATAAATCTAATGAAAATTTCTTAATTTATTGAAGAAAAATCGTCAAGAACAACATAGTAATAGCCAACTAGAGCAACCTTTAGTACAGAAGAAGGTTGAAGATGAAGAAAACATGATTATCATGATATGTAGCTCCGACCAAAATATTCAATATCATTATTCTATCACGGAAAAAGCTAATTTTGAACTGATTTTTCTCTTCAACGATCCACCTCTCAACAAATTGTTTAAACAAAATTTTATTCAACCAACAAAATGGTAACCGCAAACGAAGTCACTTGTTCCAGAGCTGCAACGATTATCATGGCAATGCGAGCGCGTGACTATTTTCAAATATAGTTATCAACCATATTGAAAAGAAGAGTTGACGAAAGGTTGCGCTACTGACTTAAAATGAAGTGCTGATTGGGAGGCAACCCAATGTAAGTTTTATTTATGTTTTATCTTCTTTTATTATAGTATTTTTATTTTAGATTTATTTATTTAACTATTATTATTTTTTATTATTTTTAAATTTTAATATTTTTTGGCGTGTTGACAATTTGCGTTTAGATTTTTCTTTGGTGTCTCTATCACTTGCTCTTTTCTTTTCTTTTCTTTTACTTGTCCTTTGGCGGAACCAGCTAGCTTCTACACTTCAAGCTTCAATCCTACAATTTTAATCCCAAACATATTTATCAGGTACCATTGTTCCTTAATCTGTTTATTTATGCTCTTAATATTGGAGACAATATTAGATTTGAAGTGTGGGGTAGTGGAAAATTGTTGAGTAAACAAATCACAAAAATAATTTTTTATTATTTAATATTGTTTATTGTATATTTTAAGACCTCACAGATTAATTCAAACTTGTGAAGTGACCTTTAGTTCAAAAAATTAATAATTGCATGTTTAGATTTTTATTTGATTAAAGTCTTTAGCTTGTATACGTCTAAAAATTATTAAAATTAACTATAATGAAAATTTACTCAAAGTTTTTTTCCTTACATGTAAATTAATTTACTAATATAATAAATATTATTTTTGAAAAAAACAATTGTCATTGTAAAAACAAAATCGTATATTATTTATTAATTACAGAGGTTGCATAATTGTTTACTGAGTGGCTGGGTCTCTTCCTATTTTGGTCGAGATTCGCATACAAAGGGAATAAATTTATGTTAAATTCTCAAATGTGGCTTGTCCATTTTTGTAGTTTAATTAGCCCGAGTTAGTAAATCCTTAAGGGTACTTCATCACCTAATGCTCCTAAACAACTCGGAGGGATGTCATTCATCTAAAGTTTGTTAAATAGATTATTTTGAAAACTTAACTAGACATTGCACAAGTCACATGTAAATATATATATAAGAAGTTTATATCATTCATTTTCTAAGTTTATATATCCAAGTGATGCCTTCTCATCTATTGACTTAAGCCATCTGGCTTGGGATTCATTGAGTGTCACATAGAAAAATGAATTATATTTATAAAAAAAAGTGAAAAAAATAAAAGTGAAAAGAAAGAAAGTAAAAAAATACAATTGACACTTGTTAAAAAGAAAATTGATATTATTTTGGGTTATCAATGAAATGTTTAAAAGAATATATTCAAGTAAATAGTATATAATGAAACTTTAATTTTTGTAGGCACGTGGAAGAGTTTTTAGATTTCTTCAAATTTCTATCTATAACATGTGGTTACGAATTTTTCAGTTGATTCATTAGCTTCTTTAAAATTAAGAAATTTGGTCTTAATTTTTACCATAGGATAATATAATTTGATCATACTTTAAATTGTGATATTTTATTTTTGCTCCACGAGAAAATTTATAAGTGTGCGGTAATTTGATCATATGATATATATCCTTAATGAAAATTCATCCATTTATTTTTTATTTATGAATGAAATTTGAGCAATATGAGCAAAATGAATAGAAAATGAGTTAAGATTGCAAATAGAAGCTATAATTAAAGAAGAAGATAAAAACCAAGGACTTGAAGATATATAAAGAAAGAATAAATGTAATAAATGTAAAATATAAGAAATTAATTGAAGAATAGTATTTTTATAATAAATTATAATATTTGTATTATTTAATTTAAAAGAATAGTATAATTATTTTATTTTATCTCATAAAGATTATGATTTTATTTTTAAGAACTAAAATATTTGTTCTTCTATAATTAATTATAATATTTATAATTTAATTTAAAAGAAAATTAATTCTTTTATTTTATTCAATAGATATTATAATTATACTCTAGGAGATTAAGGTTCAATAAAAAGCCCATAACTCTTCCTATAAATAAAAATCCTAACACATTAAACAAAGAGAGATCTAGGCGGGTGTCGACGGTCTACTTTTCTTTCTTTTTGTTTTTTGTTTTTGTTATTTCGGCTATACTCACTAAGAGCTATATTTTCTTTATTAATTTAGGTTTTTTTATTCTTTAGTGCTGATATTTATCATAATAGTTTCAATTTCCTACGGGATTAATTGATTGATCATAGATTTATGTTAAGACCGAGAGGTAATATCTACTTCTGAACTATATCAATACCACCGGGTTTGAATGAGTAGTTTACTACGACCATGACCCGGTGAAATCAGAACTAGATTCTTAGAATTCATGAGCCAATTATAGGAGGTATGGACTAGAGATATAACCAGCCATACAAGAAAGTTAGTTTTACGAGATAAGTTAGATTAACTTAATTATATAAAAAATACATTATAAATTGTTGATACATATTTAGTAACTCTAGAATAATTTTTAATATTGATTAATTCCATTATTATTTTTATTTTTTAAGTTAATCTTTAATTATTATTTTTATCAATTAGTATATTATTATATTAGATTGTAGATTTGAAAATAAATTTATTCCATTGGGTTCGATATTCTAGGAGAAGATTATAGACTTGCTAGAGCGGGCAGGCACGTTCATCAGATTGGACGACGCAAGGAAAGGAGATTCGCCAGACAGGCAACTCGTTGATCCCTAAGGGTCGTCCGACCGAAAGAAGGTCGATGATGGGCCTCCTTAACTGTTATTGTCATATATGATCGCACTAAGAGGATAACAAAACATCAGGCCCGACGAGTAATGAGTGCCCTGGATTCAAAAGATCAAATTGGTACTTCTGCTCATACCATAATGACCACGGTCACCTTATTGACGAGTGTTGGCAGCTCAGAGAAGAAATCCAGCGACTCATTAACAACGGTGAGCTCGTCCAATTCATCAAGCAGCAAGACCGCCGTGAACAACCCGAGAAAAGGGATGAGATGCGCCCGGCTATTAAAGACAAACCTGGTAGCGAGGAGCGAGCAAACACAAACAAGCAGCTGTGGTTGTTCACTATTGCGTGAGGACACTCCAGCGGTACTGACTATTTGCCAGCGCCCGGCCTCATTAAAGAAGGACGATCCGAGGTGGCTAGCAACATTATCTTCGCCGCTTGGGACAAGACTCCCATTTTATTTACTATCACAGAGGGAAATTCTGAGGCAGCCCAAGGAACGAAAACTAGTAAAAGAACTCGAACCGACCTCGACGTATACGAAATTGAAGCCTCCTCCTATCGCAATTACATAGAGCCACCAGCGAATCTCACATTCAATGATGACGACTTCAGAGGGGTTAGCACGCCTCATGATCATGGAATGACGATAAATATGGACATCAAAGGAGTAATGGTAACCCGAGCGCTGCTGGATGGAGGCAGCTCAGCCAACATCATTTTGAAAGATATCTACGATAGTATGTACAAGGTTCCACTCTACAAGCCGACCAGACGAACACTAGTTGGATATGAGGGTAAAACATCTTAATGCGTTGGGGAAATCGAGCTATGGTCAAAGTAGGATACGGTGTCACCAAAGGTGAGCTTAAAACTTTATTCATGATCTCCGCGTACCCAGTCCTTATCATGCTATAATCGACCGATCATGGTTTCATGGAATGGAGGCAACACCATGTATATTCAAGCAGCGCATCAAGTATCCAGTGGGAAGCACATTCAATATCATCTCTGGGAGTTAGTGCACGTCAAGGACATGTTATGTGGTCACCGTCGACCCCGCAAAACCCCTTAGATAGCAATTAAAAAGTGATGTAGAGCCCGAAAGGAGAAGCAGTGCACCTCCCAGGCCTTAACCAGTTGATAATCCTCGAGAAACAGAACAACTAGAAGAAGACCATACCAGCTAGGTCGAGGAAGTAGTAATAGAGGGCGGCACTCTAAGGTTGGGTAATGACTTAACCTTTATTTTTAAACAATCTTTAATTAAGCTGTTAAACGAGAACTTGGATGTGTTTGCGTGGGATGCTAGTGATGTTTTAGGCATTGACCCCTTATTTATTTTTCATGAGTTATCTATTGACCCATATGCCAAACCCGTAAGACAGAAACGAAGATCTTTCTTAGTCAAAAAATAGGAAGCCATATCTGTTGAGGTAACAAAACTATCCAAACTAGGGCATATTAGGTGAGCCATGTATCCGGTCTGGGTGGCTAATCCGGTTTTGGTTAAAAAGAAATGGGGTCAATGGCGCATGTGTTTTGATTTTACTGGTCTAAATCAAGCATGCCCTAAAGATGCATTATTGTTTCCTCGCATTGACCAACCTATAAATTCTTCCTCGGGATGCGAATACCTCTCATTCATGGATGCTTATTCGGGCCAAAATCAGATTCGGCTCAACCTATCAAATGAATAGCACATGGATTTTCAAATCGAGAGGGTCATATACTGTTACACGGTGATGCCATTTGGTTTAAAGAACACAGGTTCTATATACCAATGCCTAGTCAACCACATATTCAATGAACATTTGGGCAAACATATGGAAGTATACATCAACGACATGATTGTAAAAACCCATACAACAGAAAAACAACTCGAGGTGCTCCAAACTGTATTCAACTGACTTTACCAGTTTAATTTGAAATTTAACCCAATCAAGTGCTCTTTAGGGGTGTGCAAGGCCAAGTTCATAGGTTACGTACTTAGAAAAAGGGGCATCGAAGCCGACCCCATCCAACTACAAGCACTTATCCAAATGGCACATCCATGAAGCATCAAAGAGGTACAATATCTCACAGGACGCCTCACAACACTCTACTGGTTTATTTCGAGGGCTTCAGATAAGAGCGATCATTTCTTCGAAGTCCTCCGAGGGGATAAGAAGTTTGAATGAACAAAATAATGTGATAAGGTGTTTACCTAGCTAAAACGTTATCTTACATCGCCATAAATATTATTCGCACCCTTGGATGGTGAGCCATTATTTTTATATTTATCTGTTTCACCCTATTCCGTCAGTGCAGTCTTCGTAAAGGAGCCAGTCGGTGTCTAACGACCTATCTATTCCACCAGAAAAATACTAATCGATGTTAAGACGAGATGCCTTAATCTAGAGAAGCTTGCACTAGGATTGCGAGGAAGTTAAACAAGTATTCATATTTAATTTCTCGGTAACAAATAATGTGGCAAAGTATGAGGCGGTTATTTGCGGGATGAATATAGCTCTAAAATGCGAGGTGTGTCTTTTACGAGTCCCTTCAAACTCTTAGTTGGTCATAAATCAGGCTACATGCACTTATGATGTGAAGAGAGAGTAAATACGAGCCTATTTAGCAGCACTTAAGGAGTGCGAGTCAAACTTCACAACGGTGATATACGAGCAAGTCCCCCACCTGGCCAACTCAAATACCAATGTATTGGCTAAGCCTTCAGCAATGGACGACCATCCTCTCATCATCAACCAGCAAATACCGACTACAGAACTAATCAATTGAAGTGAAAGTATCCATGGAATCGATAACATTAGCGATTGGCTTCTTTCATGCTTAAACTCTGCCAGAAAAAGCTCGAACTCTCTAGCTGCGGGTGACTAAGTACAGTGTGCTCAATAGCATATTCTACAAAAAAAAGCGCAACCAGGCCCCTATTGTGTTGCCTCGATCAATGGAAAGCTACCTCTGTTCTGCAGGACATACACAACGGGGAAGCTGGTGCACATTGTGGGTCTCCGAGCATCATTCGACGTTTTCTGCTAGCAGGTTATTACTGGCTAGAGTTGGCTAGCGATGCTGAACGACCTTTCCAACAGTGTCACCAGTGTTAGTAGTTAGCTAATACTGGGCATCTTCCAAACGAGCCGATGCGGCCTGTACCCAACCCTTACCTTTTCGATAAATGGGGCATAGACCTTGGAGGGCGACTTCCTATGGTAACCGACAAACAATAATTTCTAATCGTGGTGGTGGATTACTTTTCAAAATGGGTAGACACTAAATCTCTTTTCCGAACCCGAGCTCAAGAGGTATGTGACTTTGTCCATAATAAAATACTTACAAGATTTGGCATACCAAATATCTTAATGACAGATAACGAGCCTGAATTTTAAAACATTATGGTGACAATATTCTGTAAATGATACGGGATTGACCAACACTTCTCCATACCATATTACCCCCAGGAAAACGTTCAAGTTGAAGACACCAACCAAACGATTTTTGTAGACATTAAAAAGAAGCTCGAAGGTGCCAAGGGAAAATGGCAAGACAAGTTAGCCGAGGTCTTCTTGGCATACCGCACTACCCCTCGAACTGCAATTAGCGAAACTCTGATTTCCCTCGTCTACGACAAAAAAACTGTGGTACTGGCAGAAATAATTGTACACAGCCACCAGATCAAAAATTATGATGAAGACTTAACGTTGCTAACCGAGCAGAGAGCGTGGATCTTATTGAAGAAAGGCGTGACCAGGAAAGCATACAGGAGAAGCATTACAAGAGCCTGATGCGGGGACGTTTTAATGCTCGACTTAAACCCCATAGTTTTCAGGTAGGTGACACGGTTATGAATAAAATATTCCAAGGATCAGGCAATAAAGCAGTTGTCAAGTTAGGACCAAATTCGGAAGCACGATATACTATCATCTCCAAAGGCCAAATTGGAGCCTATCACCTCGCCGATGTAGAGAGACATGCCTTGAAGCACCCATGAAATATTAACCATCTAAGTTTTATCACCAATTTTTGTAATTTAGAGGATGCGCTCTTTTCCCCTCTTGGCGCGAGAGGGTTTTTTAATGAGGCATCAAAACTCTTGTTTATTTTATTAATATATTTACTGCTTTTTTCATTATATTTGTTTACTACTACGTTTAATTCGTCCCTAAAATTGTGAACGGGTCTATGACCATGCCTAAGGGCTACACAATGGGAATACTGAGCCGATACCAAATGTCTATAAGCACGATCGAGCTAATTGGTCACGCCTACGGGCTACGTAAAAGTCATACTGAGCACATACCTTGTACACGGTATATAAGCGAACGAATCTAAAATCAAGCCTGTAACAGGCCACGCAATAGGGTAGTACGACCTCAACGTGATTCAGCTACGGGACGAATAGATTTCTAGCTATGCAATGAGCCTTATTGAGCTCGACCTTGTAAGGATTCGCCTAAAAATTATCGTAACTAGTAAATCCATCTCCAAAAAAAATTCGCCCGATGGTATGGTCATCGAAATTAAAACTACAGTTGATTAGAAGGCTGACTATCAACATAAACAAAAAACAAAAAATCCAATATAAGTCTGCGTCTCCATATCATATCATTAAGTTTTGCAACAGAAAAACTCGCACCCATAATCAAAATCCCAATCAAATTTCCTATCAAGTGCTATATAATTTAACATCGTTTTACGCATCGGGAAAAATTGGAGTATCTTTAGATGTCCCTTCCTTAGGAAACATGTCACTTGGCTGCGTCCCCATCTCCTCAGCCTCCATGGTGGATTTCTTATTCAATTTTTTATCAACAAAAAAATGGATCAACAATTAATGAGCCTCCTATTTTAGGGGACATGGGCGCCTAAACAAACTGGCTGAGAGATCCCAGCTTCATACCATGATTCAATGCCAGCAGATGTGAAATAATATCCTTCTATTTATTGGACATCATATCCATTGCCACCCCCATCACTTGTTTCTCTCTTTCTTCAAACGCTGCATTAAGTTTATTCTTCCATTGGCCACAATGTAGATCCATGTCCTTCTATAAATCGTCCACTTTAACCTTAAGCTCCCCATTCTCCACCGCCAATCCAACGATGCACTCGGCTTGCTCATCAAACTTTTGTGCTTGAGCCACATTTTTTGCGAGTAAGCCACCTCTTTGTGATACCAGTTCATCGTTCCTCTTGGTGAGCATGTCGTTTTGCGCTAGAAACGTAGTATTTCTGATACTCAGCTCTTTAAGCTTGTCTTCGCTTGAGCTAAGAGAAACTTTGAGATCAGCCACCTCCCGTCAAAGCTATTCATTAGCCTGATTTGACTTCTTTTTCTATGATATCGCCGACCCATAAGCATTTTTAAACCAACAAGCTCGGTATTCAAACCCTTGATTGGTCTAAAGAACACCGGCTTCGGCTTCCACTTCTCTATGAACATAAGTTCGTGTTTATTATTTATTGACTGAAGTAAACAGTTTCAACTTCCCTTAACTCGATCTCTAGCTCCACTTGTCTCTGTAGGAGTTCGCTTATGGCATGCCATCATAGTAAGACGATTTCGGGCAGTGTTTGAGTTGCTCAAACATTAGCATCAACGGACGAGGCATAACAATGTTTGTGGGAGGAAGATTCTTGGTGACCTGACCCCATTTATTAGATTATGCTCCCCTATGCCCATTAGGCATATGCTTGGGTCTTACAATATTGACAAATGATGACCCCATGCCGACTTGTTTTACAAAAAAGAAAGAACGAATACCTACTTTCGTTACAAATTGCTTTATCGTTTGAGTTATCTCCTCAGGAATACGCTTTTTCTGCCGCTCTCCCTCCTCACTGTCCTCAGCCTGACTCGTCTGACTATCTGCTGGAGCCTTGTCTGGGACCAAAACTTTAGGGGCCTTTCCCCAGTTCTGTTCTGCTTTTGAATCCATAGGGTGGCTGCATTGCTTCTCTGGAATCACCCTTTCATCATCAAGTTCCTCATCAATCAGTTGCAACTTTTTGTTGCAAGAGGAACAACATTTACAATCACACGTAATTTTTTCACAAGAGGAGTCGTCGCCTCTTCACTCTCATCATATTCTTTACGAGCTTGCCGAGCCCGATCTTGTTGCACTTCTCCTTATTGCAAAACAACATCATTCTTTTGCTGATCTACTTCATCAGCCTCATGAATAACTAACATTTCCCCCTCCTTCTCATTTTGACACTACAGCGATGTCGACCCTTCTGCCTCCCTCGCTTTTCGCGTCTGGGGCACCGACAACCAGACCCTAGTGTTATTCCGCTCCTGGTACTTTTGTTCCATTAGCACCTATATGCGCTCTACCGATTCCACTTATCAATAGTTGGCCATACTCACCTTCTCGTCCTTATTGATGACCAACTCGGGCACTGGCTACAACAACGCACTCAGATAGTTTACCTGAGTAAACAACTGTGTTGGCTCTTGAAACCACGTTGAGCTTACTAAGTTCCATACTTGGACCAAAGGATCCTTGTATTCCTCCGATAAACCCCATTTCACCAATCCTGGTGGGCTCCTTCACCTGCACAAGTAAACAATGGTGTTAACATTCGTACCTATTCGAAAACAAATCCTAAACTACTCAAAATATTTCTTACATTTTACTTTCCACTTCTTCTCTAACTGAATATTCTTAATCGTATTTTTATGCTCCTATTACCCGGATACAAAAACAAAGAAGTGTTTCCAGTTCTTATAAGATGATAGGAGCTCGACAATTTTCCTTATTCTGATCAACTGAGTGTAGAAGAACGGAGATTTTCCCAACTTAGCTACATCCATGGAAAGTAGCAAATCTACTAGGCATACTTTAATACATAACATACAAGAGCTCATTACAATATTGAGTAGCTTTCTCCATCAGTTGGCAAACAGTTGGCTGTGGTATATACCTATAACGTTAAAGAAGTCGTGTATTAGTGATGATAACGGTAACTGAAGGCCCCAATCAAATATAATGGTGAATAGGCAAGTCACATAGCCTTGCGCCTGATAGAGATGTTTGTCGACCGACGGTATCCTTACTATGACATCATTGGGTATTCCGCATCTAGCCCTAAAGCTTAGTAGCCCACTATCGTCAAGGTACCCATATTTTGGGGCTAGCTTGGAAAATTAATTTTCTAAGAAAAATGGGTCTTCAAACTCTGATTCAACGGTTTTCCCCACCTTCTTTTTCTTTTTCCCGTTTTCTTCGGTGCCATTGTATCCACTTGAGTGACTGCAATGAGAAAATATGATGTATAAAAACAATTAAATAGGGATTTGATTCAGGGAAGGGTACCACTACTAGTCAAAAGAGTTTTTTTATTTAACTTGGTATCTGACTCACTACCAACACTCCAATCAAAGGTTTTTTCGTAATACTAGTTTCTATTACAAGAGCTACAGTGCAATGCACAAGAATTATGTACATCTCTGATTGTTTGGAAGACGATGAAGTTCTTTTGTTGCAGCAATGATTTTCCATGTAGTTAAAACGAGAAGCGTATTTTTGATAAATGAGAAATGGTTTCTTTCATCAGTAGAAGGGATACTTTACAAGTCATAAGTGGAATTCTAAATTCTTATTTATTTTCATCTCACGTGTGATTTGGTGGCAGTTGTCAAAAGTCTTCAAAACTTCGCACGCTTCATCAAAACCCAATTTCCAATTTCATAAAATGACTGTTGGTGTCAGAACTGTCGTTACACACGCGTGGGATAAATAGTCGCCACATGTCATACTACCATTATAATCTCCGAATATTTTGTTAGTGTAAGCCATACGTGACATGGCTTGAGGTATCCAGTGTACTAATTCCATTGCTTCATATATATTAATTAATTCATCGATTTTATATTATCCACATATAATCCATGAACTAGGGGGTGCCTTGAAGAGGGGGTATCCGCTGGCTAACAAGCTAGAGGGTATTCGAGCAGCATGAATTTATCGGAAGAGCGGAATTGACACTGAGCCGTAATGATTATAAGATAAACTCAATCGACGATCAAGGATGATAACGAGATTAATCTCACTGAGGCCTATCCAAGGAATCGAGACTGGTCAGACAATGACAATGCCAATGAGCTTAGATAAACCGAGCGAATGCCCCACCAAGCAAGTAATAAGAGGGATAAAGATAAAGAAAAATTACTAGACTTTTACTCAGGCAAAATGAAGCCAGATGAATGATATAACCGAGTATAGATCAAGAAAGTGGGGTGGTGTTCGGTCTATGGAGCGGATGAAGCCGACCGAAGACTAACGAGAAGAAAACAGTCAAAGCAACGATTTAAATACCATTAATTGAACCAGTCAATCCACTAACTTAGTGACCATTAATTTAGATCACACGATGTAAATTCAGACCTAAGTATAGTTAGTGGAGTTAAACATTGTGGTAACTTCTTGTAAACAATAATAATGGGTATAAATAAGTAAATAAACCCACAAATAATATAACATTATTTTCTGATAAAAAAACGTTTACTACTTGGCATTATATTTGTTAATTTTTCCCATAACAAAAAACCTTGTTGATCAAAATTTGGTAAGGATCCTTAGCATTTTTCAAGCCAAATGACATTGCCTTATAACAATGTGAGCCCCGATTAGTAGCAAAGGTTATAGTATTACAATGTTAGTGTTTTATTGCTATGAAAAAACCATGTGGGTCCCCAATACTCCAGCTTCGAGCGAGCCAAGCCTGTTCTATGCATTCATCTGAGGACCACTGTTATTGTTTCTCACAAACCAAACCACCTTCCGATTGTCAATCAATATCTGGATCTTATCTCTTAAGATGATACAATATATGGTCTAGTGATTGATGGTATTATGGTACTTGTAACATATGTTGTTTTTGTCTTCATATGCTTATATATAGGGAAATTCTTCCTAGACTGAACGTAGTTCTTGGTTTTTTCATAAAAAAAATTCATACTCTCAGTAAGTTAGATATAATTATCATGCCCTAAATAGTTGTTCCTTCAGTCATCCCGACCCCTAACTCAGGGCTCTTCTCACACTAGAACAACCATAGTCTGCTTTTTTCTACTTTTATATTGAGCTTGTATTGCTCGTAATTGCACTCGTGCCACGGAAGGGAAATTCTTATTCATATGTGGTGCTCAAGACACTGCTGTAGTGATGATTGAGATCAGATCGAGAGTTTGATAATTCTAGTAAGGCTGATTGTTATGGACAATTTGAAGTCGCATGATCTCCTCGACTTTAATTTGTGACTTCACTTGAACCAAAAATGCTCCAAAAAACAAAGCTCTTATTTTTATCACATTCTGTGCCAAAGTCAATAGATGGAGTCCTTGCATGAATGGCGCACAAGCAACATCCTCCTCAATACAATACTCGAGACTATTCTTGGTTTGAACAATACATTTGGTATAGTATATAAGACTTTCACTATTTCTTCATAAATACAAAGAGTATTTATTGGACATTCTCAAAATTTGGCAAAATCGAATAGCCATCCAAATGACATTTTATTCAAACGTGCTAGTAATTTCTTTTATGTATGAAACTCCACGATCACAAAATGTTACAACAAGCGTATAATCGTGTGCTTCTTCTCTCACACGATATAAATATGATATAAATTGTATATTATTGAATATATTTAGCAAGTTTAACATATACGATGATATGTTTCGCAACTATAAAAATAATTAGATTTAGTATTACCTTAAAGATTGATGTATTGTATTTTAAAGTGAAAAAAACATGATATGATTCTATGAACAGATCAAGATCAGTGTAATCTACCAATTTCAGTTGTGCGGAAATAATAGCTTGTTCTCGGATCAAGCTCATTCACCTGGCGAGTCTAGTATGTGGTCTATTGACCAAATCCATAATCTGAACAAATAATACTTGTACAACCAACTTAGTTCCAAAACCCACATACATGTTATGGTTAGCAACACATATTCTTTTGTTATCATTTTGTAAGTCATTACATATATTTCACATATATTAGTTTGTTATGTTTCACAAAATATCCGCTACATGTTTCACATACAACATGTATAATGTTTTGAATGTGTATAAAATTATGTTTCGCAAGTCTGGTCAGATAGTATTGTATTACTACGGTATGTTAGAAAATTATAAGAACAATAATCTATGTTAATAGTTCACAAACAATTTCTTTACACGACAAAAAAATAGAATTTTAACAAAACCAATAAATCAATAGTAAAAATAGCAATAATAATTCACCACCGCTTTAGCGACATATTAAATTATAAATCATCATATATGCTTAAATACGTATAAAAGTTTTCTCTAGTGTGGTGAAATAATGTATGAGTTTTGTGAGGAACGAGAAGATTTTGTTTTCAAATTCGGCACAGTCAGTTGAAAAACGTTGAAGTATACCCACAACTTCTTTAAAATTTGGTAAATTATAGAACACGTGCCAAACGTTGTGTACCCTTTGTTGTGAAATTGTGTATGTTCATAAAATATGTGTTGCATAGGTTTTGATTTTGCAGTTCAAATAGACTAATTTCTCAAAACATGTGTTACCAATTTGTAACAATTCAAATACAACGTCTTGTTATGCATCTAAAATACCGAATGTTTCTAACATGCGAAATTATATCGACGTACGATCTCTTCAACATGATTGTCGTGGTGAAGAACAATACAAAACTTAAGAAAAAAAATCTCTTTCGACCTGATTCGATAACCAAAATTAGCTTGCATAGAATACCAAACACCAAATAACTATCTTATAATCCGCATACATCCACATTTTATTTATGGTTTTCTAAATATTCTTATGTGTTAGAAAATAAAGAGGGTTGGAATTTAAAACCATTAACATGTGTAGTTGGAGGATGTGTAGAATAAATTTTAAATATCAGTCTGAGAAATAATTTGAAAAGATTTTCAGAAAGAAAGCTAAAATATTATGGTAACTATATTTTATATATAGACTAAATATATGCTGATTTTTTCAACTGTCGTTTTATCTAAAACCCTTCACTACAAACAGACACTTTCTTTAGTACCAGTAAAAATAGCAAAAAAACAACCGCACCATAATTTTATTTCATAAACACAAGAGATATTACTTTGATCAAGTACAAGAGAAAATAGTTAAAGCAACATAACAACAATAAAAACATATTCATGCAATTGGCAGGATGGTATTCGCATGTTCCTGTATAACCTTCCAAGCATTAATAACATGTTCTTCTTCAGTTGGCAAACAGTTGGCAAACAGTTGGCTGTGGTATATACCTATAACGTTAAAGAAGTCGTGTATTAGTGATGATAACGGTAACTGAAGGCCCCAATCAAATATAATGGTGAATAGGCAAGTCACATAGCCTTGCGCCTGATAGAGATGTTTGTCGACCGACGGTATCCTTACTATGACATCATTGGGTATTCCGCATCTAGCCCTAAAGCTTAGTAGCCCACTATCGTCAAGGTACCCATATTTTGGGGCTAGCTTGGAAGATTAATTTTCTAAGAAAAATGGGTCTTCAAACTCTGATTCAACGGTTTTCCCCACCTTCTTTTTCTTTTTCCCGTTTTCTTCGGTGCCATTGTATCCACTTGAGTGACTGCAATGAGAAAATATGATGTATAAAAACAATTAAATAGGGATTTGATTCAGGGAAGGGTACCACTACTAGTCAAAAGAGTTTTTTTATTTAACTTGGTATCTGACTCACTACCAACACTCCAATCAAAGGTTTTTTCGTAATACTAGTTTCTATTACAAGAGCTACAGTGCAATGCACAAGAATTATGTACATCTCTGATTGTTTGGAAGACGATGAAGTTCTTTTGTTGCAGCAATGATTTCCATGTAGTTAAAACGAGAAGCGTATTTTTGATAAATGAGAAATGGTTTCTTTCATCAGTAGAAGGGATACTTTACAAGTCATAAGTGGAATTCTAAATTCTTATTTATTTTCATCTCACGTGTGATTTGGTGGCAGTTGTCAAAAGTCTTCAAAACTTCGCACGCTTCATCAAAACCCAATTTCCAATTTCATAAAATGACTGTTGGTGTCAGAACTGTCGTTACACACGCGTGGGATAAATAGTCGCCACATGTCACACTACCATTATAATCTCTGAATATTTTGTTAGTGTAAGCCATACGTGACATGGCTTGAGGTATCCAGTGTACTAATTCCATTGCTTCATATATATTAATTAATTCATCGATTTTATATTATCCACATATAATCCATGAACTAGGGGGTGCCTTGAAGAGGGGGTATCCGCTGGCTAACAAGCTAGAGGGTATTCGAGCAGCATGAATTTATCGGAAGAGCGGAATTGACACTGAGCCGTAATGATTATAAGATAAACTCAATCGACGATCAAGGATGATAACGAGATTAATCTCACTGAGGCCTATCCAAGGAATCGAGACTGGTCAGACAATGACAATGCCAATGAGCTTAGATAAACCGAGCGAATGCCCCACCAAGCAAGTAATAAGAGGGATAAAGATAAAGAAAAATTACTAGACTTTTACTCAGGAAAAATGAAGCCAGATGAATGATATAACCGAGTATAGATCAAGAAAGTGGGGTGGTGTTCGGTCTATGGAGCGGATGAAGCCGACCGAAGACTAACGAGAAGAAAACAGTCAAAGCAACGATTTAAATACCATTAATTGAACCAGTCAATCCACTAACTTAGTGACCATTAATTTAGATCACACGATGTAAATTCAGACCTAAGTATAGTTAGTGGAGTTAAACATTGTGGTAACTTCTTGTAAACAATAATAATGGGTATAAATAAGTAAATAAACCCACAAATAATATAACATTATTTTCTGATAAAAAAACGTTTACTACTTGGCATTATATTTGTTAATTTTTCCCATAACAAAAAACCTTGTTGATCAAAATTTGGTAAGGATCCTTAGCATTTTTCAAGCCAAATGACATTGCCTTATAACAATGTGAGCCCCGATTAGTAGCAAAGGTTATAGTATTACAATGTTAGTGTTTTATTGCTATGAAAAAACCATGTGGGTCCCCAATACTCCAGCTTCGAGCGAGCCAAGCCTGTTCTATGCATTCATCTGAGGACCACTGTTATTGTTTCTCACAAACCAAACCACCTTCCGATTGTCAATCAATATCTGGATCTTATCTCTTAAGATGATACAATATATGGTCTAGTGATTGATGGTATTATGGTACTTGTAACATATGTTGTTTTTGTCTTCATATGCTTATATATAGGGAAATTCTTCCTAGACTGAACGTAGTTCTTGGTTTTTTCATAAAAAAAATTCATACTCTCAGTAAGTTAGATATAATTATCATGTCCTAAATAGTTGTTCCTTCAGTCATCCCGACCCCTAACTCAGGGCTCTTCTCACACTAGAACAACCATAGTCTGCTTTTTTCTACTTTTATATTGAGCTTGTATTGCTCGTAATTGCACTCGTGCCACGGAAGGGAAATTCTTATTCATATGTGGTGCTCAAGACACTGCTGTAGTGATGATTGAGATCAGATCGAGAGTTTGATAATTCTAGTAAGGCTGATTGTTATGGACAATTTGAAGTCGCATGATCTCCTCGACTTTAATTTGTGACTTCACTTGAACCAAAAATGCTCCAAAAAACAAAGCTCTTATTTTTATCACATTCTGTGCCAAAGTCAATAGATGGAGTCCTTGCATGAATGGCGCACAAGCAACATCCTCCTCAATACAATACTCGAGACTATTCTTGGTTTGAACAATACATTTGGTATAGTATATAAGACTTTCACTATTTCTTCATAAATACAAAGAGTATTTATTGGACATTCTCAAAATTTGGCAAAATCGAATAGCCATCCAAATGACATTTTATTCAAACGTGCTAGTAATTTCTTTTATGTATGAAACTCCACGATCACAAAATGTTACAACAAGCGTATAATCGTGTGCTTCTTCTCTCACACGATATAAATATGATATAAATTGTATATTATTGAATATATTTAGCAAGTTTAACATATACGATGATATGTTTCGCAACTATAAAAATAATTAGATTTAGTATTACCTTAAAGATTGATGCATTGTATTTTAAAGTGAAAAAAACATGATATGATTCTATGAACAGATCAAGATCAGTGTAATCTACCAATTTCAGTTGTGCGGAAATAATAGCTTGTTCTCGGATCAAGCTCATTCACCTGGCGAGTCTAGTATGTGGTCTATTGACCAAATCCATAATCTGAACAAATAATACTTGTACAACCAACTTAGTTCCAAAACCCACATACATGTTACGGTTAGCAACACATATTCTTTTGTTATCATTTTGTAAGTCATTACATATGTTTCACATATATTAGTTTGTTATGTTTCACAAAATATCCGCTACATGTTTCACATACAACATGTATAATGTTTTGAATGTGTATAAAATTATGTTTCGCAAGTCTGGTCAGATAGTATTGTATTACTACGGTATGTTAGAAAATTATAAGAACAATAATCTATGTTAATAGTTCACAAACAATTTCTTTACAAGACAAAAAAATAGAATTTTAACAAAACCAATAAATCAATAGTAAAAATAGCAATAATAATTCACCACCGCTTTAGCGACATATTAAATTATAAATCATCATATATGCCTAAATACGTATAAAAGTTTTCTCTAGTGTGGTGAAATAATGTATGAGTTTTGTGAGGAACGAGAAGATTTTGTTTTCAAATTCGGCACAGTCAGTTGAAAAACGTTGAAGTATACCCACAACTTCTTTAAAATTTGGTAAATTATAGAACACGTGCCAAACGTTGTTTACACCTTGTTGTGAAATTGTGTATGTTCATAAAATATGTGTTGCATAGGTTTTGGTTTTGCAGTTCAAATAGACTAATTTCTCAAAACATGTGTTACCAATTTGTAACAATTCAAATACAACGTCTTGTTATGCATCTAAAATACCGAATGTTTCTAACATGCGAAATTATATCGACGTACGATCTCTTCAACATGATTGTCGTGGTGAAGAACAATACGAAACTTAAGAAAAAAAATCTCTTTCGACCTGATTCGATAACCAAAATTAGCTTGCATAGAATACCAAACACCAAATAACTATCTTATAATCCGCATACATCCACATTTTATTTATGGTTTTCTAAATATTCTTATGTGTTAGAAAATAAAGAGGGTTGGAATTTAAAACCATTAACATGTGTAGTTGGAGGATGTGTAGAATAAATTTTAAATATCAGTCTGAGAAATAATTTGAAAAGATTTTCAGAAAGAAAGCTAAAATATTATGGTAACTATATTTTATATATAGACTAAATATATGCTGATTTTTTCAACTGTCGTTTTATCTAAAACCCTTCACTACAAACAGACACTTTCTTTAGTACCAGTAAAAATAGCAAAAAAACAACCGCACCATAATTTTATTTCATAAACACAAGAGATATTACTTTGATCAAGTACAAGAGAAAATAGTTAAAGCAACATAACAACAATAAAAACATATTCATGCAATTGGCAGGATGGTATTCGCATGTTCCTGTATAACCTTCCAAGCATTAATAACATGTTCTTCTTCAGTCAGGGTCGCACCGACGGCAAAGCGTATGATATAGATACCACTTACAACACCATGAGTCATGAAAATTTGTCCTGATGCATTGATGGACTCTAAAAGTTTCCGGTTTATCATGTTTGCGTGTTCTTCATCACCAATATGTTCAAGCCCTTTAACCTCTACGTTTTGGACTCTTAGTGCAGCAGGGGAAATCCTGAAACAAACCATAGCAAAAGATCTAGGAACAACAATTTCGAGCCTTTTATCAGTAGCTATAAACCCTTCAAAAAGTTTGGCCATTTTGACATGTTTTCTAAGATAATTTTGAAGGTTGACCACGCCATAGGTCCGAAGCACCAGCCACAGTTTCATGGCTCGGAATCTTCTGCTTAGAGTTAGTTGCCAGTCCTTGTAGTCCACCACTTGGTTCAAGTCACTAATTTTATTAGTCAAAAACTCTGGATACGTTGAGAGGGATTTTATGAGAGCCGACGGATCCTTGACCCACAGACAACAGCAATCCAGAGTGGACAATAACCATTTATGTGCATTCATGCTAAACGAGTTTGCTCCTTCTATGCCATCAATGAAATGTCGAAACTCAGGGCATATGCAAGCACTTCCCGCGTAAGCAGCATCAACATGGACCCAAATATTGTAATCTTTAGCAACATCACATAGTGCCCCAACTGGATCAACAGCGGCTGTTGAAGTTGTTCCCACCGTGGCACAGAGAAACAACGGGACTAGGCCAAAATCTATATCTTTCGCGATTCTTTTGCGCAGCAGGTTGGGGGACAATTCAAAAAATGAGTCTTTGGTTGTCTTTATGACTTGAATATTTGTTGGCTCTATTCCAGCAATCTTTGCAGCTTTTACGAATCCACTATGTGTTTGATCGGAGCCATAGACAGCTAACTTCGTTATATATTTTCTCCCGATTCGATTCAACATTTGATCTCTTGCAGCTACCATTGTACAAAGAATGGCCTCGCAGGTAGTTCCGTGTATGACGCCTCCACCATCACCAGCAAAAAGAAATGGTTTTGGAAGATGAAGCATTTTGCCCAGCCAATCCATGACAATGGACTCTAGCTCGGTCGCAGCTGGAGATGCCATCCAGTTAAACCCTACAACATTAAAACCGCTGGTTAACAATTCCCCTAGAACACCAGCAATGCTTCCGTTTGCTTGGAAATAGGCAAAGAAATTAGGACTCTGCCAGTGGGTTAGACCCGGCACAATGTGCTTATCAATGTCGGCCAAGATATTTTCGAAAGGCTCAGGGTTGTAAGGAGCAGAACTGGGCAAGCATTTTTGAAGGTACCCAGGTTGGACTTGACTAAGAACCGGGTATTTTTCAATGTTTTTGTAGTAATCAGCAAGGAAGTCTACAACGGTGTGTCCTAGTCTCCTGAATTCTTCAGGGTCCAGTGGCTTAATATTGGAGGCTGTTTTGTTTTGGAATTCCATTTGTTTAACTACATCGTATGAGAAATATTTGTTGTCTACCACTGTCATACCATTGATTCAAATTTATAGTAGCTCTCTATCTAGTAGCTCTTTTGTCTTGCAAAATTTAAAAATGAAGGAAGCGAAGTGTACTACTTTTAATAGGAAGTTGCACTAAAGAATGTTAAAGATCAATATAAAATAAATATATATTTAAATATGAAGAAGTAGCTTTTAGCTAGTGGGATCGAGGGTCAAAACTTTGCGATAGTTGCGGACTCGCCAAAACCTTTAAAATTGAGTAGCGGTTATTTAGTTTTATGTGTCGTCTCGTCTTAATATAATATCTATCTCCTTGTAGTGATTTCTATGCACGGCCCGCTCGTGCAAGTAGTACCAATGGTCTAATTAGATTTATCTTTTAAAGATTAAAAAATTAGATTTATTAATGATATTTTTTTTTTAAAATACAAAATATGATATATGATAGACCAAAATCGTTTTATGTTTATGTAGGTTTTTTTTGTATTTACAGATTTTTCGTAAAACATAGTTGAATTTAATTTCGGTGTCTTCACAAAGAAACTTGTTCTATCATATATGTTGCGCTTTTGGGTCTTATAAGTATGAGACTAGAAACATTAGTAATTACATAAGAGATTTTTTTATTGTTCCTATCAAAACTAAATATTTTTTCAATTTTCATTAAATATTGGATATATCTCCAACATTTTCATTAAAAAATAAATATTCGTTGCGATTTCATTAAATAGGGAATGTATCCCTAACATTTTCATTAAAAAATGAATACTTTTGCGAATTTTATTCAAGAGTGAATATATCTCTAATATTTTTGTTTGCGATTTTCATTGAATACTCCGTATTTCTCTATCATTTTCATTAAAGATTCACTATCTTCTTTTTATTTTCGTCTTTTTTTTGCGATTTTTATGCGAGACCAATGTAAAATATTTTTTAGATGATATATGTGGGACGAGTAAAAGATGCGGGACAAGTGATAAGTGAGAGGGTAACTCGGCGCTCGAAAAAAAAATACATCTTGAATGATCCTTTAAAATTTTAAGTTATAAAAATATGTACATGTGTTTTATAATCTTATATAAAAAAGTATCTAGTTATAGAGTTTGTTAAGCATTTTGGATATTTACCAGTACTAGGTTTGTCGGCGGCTGGACCTTGATCAATAACTCACCCATCATAATAATTGATTTAAAAGAAGATATTTTATATTATTCATATTAAAAAATGAGAAAAGTACCAGTAAATACCTTCTCAACTATTTAATTACTCAGTCGTACCCGCTTTTTGGATAGTGTAACTTGGTACCTCGAATTGAAATTTGGACAAAAATACCCCCGACCAAATATACCCGCTAATACTTCGAGGTGTTTGCAATTCTCAGGATATCATGAGAATTGTTTGCAACTCTCAGGATTTCCTGAACAACTCTCTGGATATCATGAGAATTGTTTGCAACTCAAGATTTCCTGAACAACTCTCAGGATATCATGAGAATTATTTACAACTCAGGATTTCCTGAATAACTCTCAGGATATCATGAGAATTGTTTGCAACTCTCAGGATTTCCTCAACAATTCTCATGATATCATGAGAATTGTTTGCAACTCAGAATTTCCTGAACAACTCTCAGGATATCATGAGAATTGTTTGCAACTTAGGATTTTCTAAACAACTCTCAGGATATCATGAGAATTGTTTGCAACTCTCACGATTTCCTGAACAACTCTCAGGATTTCCTGAACAATTCTCAGGATATCCTCAGAGTTGTTACTGGTGAAATTTTATTTTAAAAAAAATCAAAAAATATCATCAATGGATCTAGTTTTGTTCATTTTAAAAAAACAAAAGCGATGGTACTTTTATTTATTTTTTTCGAGCTCTGGTTTGAAAGATACGGATCTTTTAAAAATAAAATAAAAAGAAAAAGTAGGAAAAAGAAATTTTGGTTACGTTGTTGTTCGTGAATGGTGAGGGTAGTTAGGGTATTAAAATAATGTTAGGTACTATGTGGTAATTATGTAATTGAGATGGGTATTAAGAGATAATTGATCAAACATTGGGTACTAGATGACAATAAAATAGTTGAGTAGGTACTTTAGGTGTAATTTCCCTTAAAAATTAAGAGAAAAGTACTCGTAAATGCCAAATCATCTACCTAATTACCAACTAGTACCCATAATGAGGATGGTGATAATTGGTACCTCCACTTAATAATTGGACAAAAATAGCCCCCGGCTATATATACTCACTGGTACCTGCACTAGTATTAACCTCAGAGTTGTTTGAAAAACTAACTTGAGAGTTGTTTGCAACTCTCTCTTTCGTGAGAGTTGTTACTCGTGAAATTTTATTTTTTTTAAAAAAATAAAAAAATATCATCAATGGATCTAGTTTTGTTCATCTTAAAAAAACAAAAGCGATGATACTTTCATTTATTTTTTCCGAGCTCCGGTTTGAAAGATATGGATCTTTTAAAATGAAATAAAAATAAAAAGTAAGAAAGAGAAATTTTGGTTACGTGGTTGTTGATGAAGGGTGAGGGGGGTTAGGGTATTAAAATAACGTTAGGTATTAAGTGGGAGTTTAATAGTTGAGATGGGTATTGAGAGGTAATAAAACAAGACTTTGGTACTAGATGGTCATATAATAGTTGAGTGGGTACTTAAAGGGTAATTTCTCAAAAAATAATATAAATAAAATAACTAAAAAAGTACCATAATAAATTGATATTAAAATATTAAAATGATATTTATTATATTCATAAAATATTTTTTAGTAATTTGTTTTGACAGTTTTTTATTAAAACTCAATTATATAATTGTAATCGTACAATATTGCTTGGGTTATTGGCCTTTTTCATAGTGGGACAAAAAAATAGGCCCATATATTTAAACCTTCTCTCGATTCCTTTTTAAAGATTCAAATTGTATTTCGACTTAAACCTTAGCCCCCAAATGTAGTTTTCACATCCAGATCTCTATTGAATCTGGTGATTGAATTTCTTATAGCTACCCGATATATTAGCTTATCTTCTTTATTTGCAATTGAATTATAGAATATTTGAGTCAATAGAGTGGTGGTGGCTTGTGAGATGTATCTCATCGGTTTTCAGCTAACTAACTAACCATTTATTATTCCCAATTTGTAAGATTGTCCCGACGAAGAGAAGATTTAGAAGATGAAGTATATAACAATAGTTCCAGCTATAATTCCAAATTGATGAAGCGTACTGCATCAACCTTCATGAGTTTCATGGATTTCAACAAGTAAAATTTGACCCCGTAATATATTTTATGGAAAAACTCAACCTAACCTATTTATTTAGCTAAGTAACAACTGATTTAGATTTTCTTGATTTCATTCAACATCTATATCTCTTAAAACTCTGTATCATTAATCTTTATTTGTCTACAGATTTGCAATCCTCCACGACAAACTATCCACTTTTGATGTGTTCGTTTGTACCTAATATGCAATACTATAACACAATTAACCAGCAAGTTAGATAATTTAACTGCTTTATTTTTTAGTAACATAGGTTAGTAATTTTTTCATTGACATAATTGAATAAATAATCATTAGAATCATATAGTTATCATCCGGAATCAAATAGGTATAATACCAAAACTAAACAAAGTCATTTGTTCTAATATAACCTAAATCCTGACTTTCTAGTAGAAGTATAGCCCTAAGGGGATAAGGAATATTAGATTGGTTGTAGCTAACATTAACTTTTAAATTTAGAGACTTTTTAGCTATCCAATCAACAACTTTATTCCTCTCTCTGAATATGTGAGTTAATAATATATTTAGAGAGCAGATTAAGTTCCTACAACATTTAAGAATATGCTCAAGAATCCATTGAGCAATTTTTAAAGCCATTATTTCAATAATAATCTTAGAGGCATACTATATATTCAAATGATTAATCCCTTTATCTTTGCACAAATTTAAACCATTCAATTAAGTCATGAATTCAACAATTAGTCGGGTTTGTTTGTCATAGATGTTTTTTGTAAGCAACCACTAGATTTTGTTGTTGTCCCTGATTAATCCACCCTCATTGACTTCACCTGATGGATTGCAAGATCCATCAAAATTTAATTTCATTTTATTTCCCAAAGGCTGAATTCATTTTAAACGAATACAAATTCTAGGAGAGTTTAGATGTTGAAAACAACCAAAGTCATGTGTTGCTTGTTTATCACCAAACCAATGTTTCCTTTTTAGTAACTTGCTTAGTCAAGATTGGATACTATGAACTTAATGTAATCCATTTAAGAGGATAAACTAATCATTCCCTCTTGATATTTAATTTTATTCATACCATGCCAAATTATCTAAAAAATTATATGAGGGAAGATTGTTCTTAAGTGAACATCCTTCTTAAAAGACTAAAAAAAATTCTTAACATATGCATAATGAACATATGTCTAGATATTAGTATTCCAAACAGACCATAAAATTAACTCTATATCTTCCAAGCCAATTCATAATCAATAAATAAGTGTTGGACTATTTCTTGATTATTACAGAACTCGCATTTTGATGTTAAATTTAAATGCCTTTGTTGTATAACAGAATTCACCAAAATCTAATCATAAAGGTTCTCACATAATAGAAAAGAACACTTTCTAGGTGTAATTGAGTTTCAAATTCTTTTGTAGAAGTTAAATTTATTTCCTTTACTTCTGATAAGTTGCCACGTTTTATTAGTATCAAATTACAGAGAGACAGAAATAAACCATCTATTTATGTCTACTATTGTGTCTTTGATGGATAATTTTATTATTCTCCTAATATCTAAGGCAGTAATATATTGATTCAATTTTCTAATGTTCCAATGACCACCAATCCAATAGTTGTTGATTTTATCTTCTTTATACCAAGATATGTATTTATCTTTATCAAATATAGTAAGTGAAGAGGGTTTGAACCATTTTTCAATCCAAAAATCACTAGACCTTTTGCCAATATCCCAATAGAAAAATATTTCAGCTTGATCTATAATATTTTGAATCATTTTAAAGACCTTTGAATATCTTTTAGAAGGTGAGACCAATTTATGATGAAGCTTAAGACAATAAATAGAGTATAAAAAATTTGACCATATGGATTTTCAAGGTTTGAAATTAAACAATAGCTTATAGAAAATTTTTATTGAATGTCTTCCAATTTTTTTAAATTTAGCGCACCTTCCTCATAAGGCTTACATAGCCTTTTCCACTTAGAACAAATAATTCTTGTATTAACTCTTTGTGAACCCCATAGAAAACTATGAACAATTGATGAGTCCGAATTCGAAGTGCTCCCCGGAAGGGCAGCCCAAAGTAAATCTCTCCGTAAACCGGACAGGCTCCAAGAACTTAATTCGGACAGGACTTTTGAACCGGGCAGATGACTTCGAACACTGCAAGCCTAAGGCAGTTCGAACTATGACTAAAGTACTAAAAAACCTAAACACTTCTTGACTAAGCTACCTGTCCTCCTGCTTAGAACTCACGGGTCTTTAAACATGACCCGGGTCCATTAAACTTGACCCGAAAGCCCATAAGGGCCCAAATTTCATACTATAAATACCCAACCACCAGCATTAACTATGGGTAACAAAATTTACTGTTGCCAAGCTGCTCAATTCTCTCTCCACCTTGAAACACCTTGAAACACCTTGAAACACCTTCACACCACCCTGAAACACCCTTACTCCGTTTTGAAACTCCACTTGAAATTACCAGCCTACCCTCAGGCTACTTTTATCCACACCAAATTAGCGACCACAGTGGGAGCACGAAGGTGCCTGAATCAAGTATTCAAAACCAAGCAAAGAAATTATGTCCGAATGAATCCGGATAATCCAGAGCTTCCACCAGCTTTGCTCGAAGTGGTGGAAGAGAACGATGAATATACTGTCCAAGAGCGCGACAGGTTAAAACTTGAGATAGAAGCTCTGAGGGCTGAAAAAGCCAAGATGGGCGTGAAAGAGAAATCCAAAGCATCAGCTGCTCATCACACCGATAACCCAAGAGAGCATGAGGTTTCCAAAACTCATGTGAGCACTAAGAAGACGCATGCCAGCTCTAAAAAATCTCACCGGTCCAAGCCTGTGGAGAGTTCTGACTCGAGTTCAGAGTCTTCGGACAGCTCTTCGGACAGTGAGGGAAATGAGAAGTCCTTGTCCTCTAGCAGTGATGAGGGACGAACCAAGAAGAAACAAAAGCAAGTTAAAAAGTATTCCAGAAAAAGAGATCACCATGGAAGAATGAAGAGGCATATTGGAAAAGGGTCATCTCACAACCGGAGGCATGTAGACCGGATGCTGATGGATCCTTTTGCCTTCCATGATGAGCCGCGTATCTTTGCAACTCCTAATGAGGATACCGTGTTCACTCGTGGAAGGAATTGGAGGCAGTCTCCAGTGTCTTCTAAAATTCTGTCCGGGAACCTCCCCAAGAGGTTTGACAGCACCAAGATGGAGAAGTACGATGGCAGTACTGATCCGGACAATCATCTGGAGCAATTCAAGAACTTCGTGATGAACTTTGATGATAATGATAAACTACTCTGTAGGGAATTCTCCCAGTCTTTTACGGGGAGTGCTCTGAAATGGTACAACAGCCTGCCTCAGGGTTGTATTAAAGACTTTGATACTTTTTGGGTGGCCTTTCGAAGGCAATTTGTGGGGAGTAAGGAGCTGAAGGGTAATGGAGATACCATAATCCATTGTGCCCAGGAACCAAACGAATCGTTAAAGGAGTACATAAGTCGCTTTGTAAACACAAAAAACGGGTTGGCTGATTGCTTTGAACAGGTGGCAATAGCATCCTTGAGACAAGGTTTGAACCCAGGCAACCTGGCCGATTCGGTGACCAGGAAGAAAGCCATGACCTGGGGAGGATTGCTAAACCAAGTTGGCAAGCAAATAAATGTTGAAGAAACAAAGAAGACTAGGGTGCACAGACAGGTGAGATCTACCCCGGTGGCACCAACTCCAAATCAAAACCAGTCCGGGAACAAAGCAAGAGAAACCGGACAGGGGCATGGAAGGGGAAAAGATCAGTCTCAACCAGCTGCTCCTGCACAAAGCCAACAGTCTAGAAACAAAAGGGGGCCATGGGTCCAACCGGAGTGGTTTGCAGAACTCAAAGAAAGTGTGGCAACCATTTTCGATAAAACAAAAGATGAAGTACACTACCGGAGACCAGCAACCCTGCAGTCTCCCAGAGAACATCGAAACAATTCTTTTTGTCAATACCATAATGATATTGGCCATACTACTGATGATTGCATAGCATTGAAACAAGAGGTTCAAAACTTGATCGAAAGGGGAAAATTGGGTGCATACGTTAAAAGGAGAGGAGGCAACAGGCCTGACAACACTCACCGGGCTGGTCCGGTTAATGCTGCCCTGGAGGGGGCTATGGTAATAATTGAAAGGTTTGATGTGGAATCTGAATACTTGGATCCTGATCCAACAAGGAACAGAGTGGGAGCTATAGAGGAGCGTTCTAGATCGGTCTCCGGGCTCATTAAATTCTTTGAGTCACTGACGATTTTCGGAGGGGACACTGTAACGGCTCCTACCACTTCATCAAGAAAACGGCATGTTCATAATTTGGCCTCTCAGCTAGAAGGAGGCATGACATCCTATCAATCTCCAAACTCATTCCCATTTATAGTTTTCGATGAGGATGATTTGAGAGATATTGCTGGCCCTCATGAGGATGCTGTTGTCATAGGAGCATTTATAGGGGCAATGAGATAAGGCGAATTTTGGTGGATACTGGGAGTTCTGCCAATATCCTTTTCCTAGACACTTACAAGAAAATGAAAAATCCAGCTGTGATTCAAAAGTCGGACAGGTCGATCGTGGGCTTCACGGGCAGCTCAGCCGATGTAACCGGAGAGACATGGCACCAGTGGTACAAAAAAGGAGAGCTTTCTCAAAAGAAAAGGCTGATGTCATTGTACAAGAGGTTGACAGACTCACAGAGATGGGGAACATTAAAGAATCTCAGTACCCTTTGTGGACTGCCAATCCTGTCTTGGTAAAAAAGAAGAATGGTAAATGGCGTATGTGCATTGACTTCACAGACCTCAATCGAGCTTGCCCAAAAGACTTGTATCCGGTTCCCCGGATAGATCAGTTAGTAGACTCTACTTCAGGGAACAAGCTACTCTCCTTCATGAATGCATTCTCCGGGTACAATCAGATCCAAGTGGATCCAAAAGATCAAGAGCATACCACTTTTGTCACTGATAGAGGTTTACACTGCTACAAGGTGATGCCCTTTGGTTTGAAAAATGTTGGGGCTACTTATCAAAGGTTAGTCAATAAGGCATTTGCTGATCAAATTGGAAGAAATATGGAGGTTTACATTGACGATATGATGGTGAAAAGCGTGGATGAGCAGTTGCACTTGTCCGACCTCCAAGAGACTTTTTCCAACTTGGCCAAAGTGAATTTAAAATTAAACCCTGAAAAGTGTGTGTTCGGAGTGCAGTCCGGGAAGTTCTTAGGGTATATCATAAGTGAGCATGGAATACAGCCCGACCCGGACCAACTCAATGCTTTGTTCCAAATGGAGCCTCCTCGAAACATTAAAGAAGTACAGCGATTAACTGGGAGGTTGGCAGCCTTGAACAGATTCATCTCCAGGTCTTCGGACAGATGTGCTCCATTCTTTCAAACCCTGAAGGGTGCAAAGGGGTTTGAATGGACACCACAGTGTGATGAAGCATTCAATGAAATCAAGAAGCATCTGTCCTCTCCCAAGACTTTGTTCAAACCAATCGATGGGGAGACTCTCTTTGTATATCTGGTTGTTTCAAGTTGTGCCATCAGTGCTGTGTTAGTAAGGGAGGTTGATGGGTATCCTCACCCAGTGTACTACATCAGCAAAAGTTTGATTGATGCTGAGAGGCGTTACTTGAAACTTGAAAAACTAGCATTGGCCTTGGTGATAGCTGCAAGAAAAATGAGGCCTTACTTTCAGGCTCATCCTATCGTTGTCCGGACGTCTTTCCCTTTAAAGAATGTCCTTCAAAAAGCAGACATTTCAAGCAGAATGACGAAGTGGTCAGTAGAGTTGGGGGACTTCGACATAGACTTTGCTCCTCGGACAGCAGTAAAAGCTCAAGCTGTGGCTGATTTTCTGGTCGAATTCCATTCTGATAGGGATTCAGAACAACTTGCTGATTCAAAAGACAAAAAAGTGTGGATTGTCCGAACAGACGGAGGATCCAGTACCATGGGATCTGGGGCAGGAATATGTCTCACTTCCCCCTACGGGGACAACATGTTCCAAGCTATTTGTTTTGCTTTCAGGGCATCCAATAATGAGTCCGAATACGAGGCAGCTATAGCTGGGTTGAAATTGGCCTACATCTGTGGAGCTAAAAGGGTCAAGCTGCTAAGTGATTCCCAGTTGCTAGTCCACCATGCCTTGGGCCTATCGGAAGCTAGAAAAGAACAATTGGTCAAGTATTTACTCCTCCTGAAACATGAGGCGTTGAAATTTAAAGCTGTTGTCTATGAGCACATCCCCCGGGCAGAGAATGAGTTAGCAGACTCATTGGCAACGATAGCATATACGGAGTCCTACCCATGGATCCATGTGCTTGAAAGCCCTTCTATTCAACTTGATGAAGGTGAAAAAGAGGAAGTCTTTGAAATACAAGTAAACCGGCCTCAAGACTGGAGGTCTCCTCTTATGCAATATCTGTCCGATGGCATCGTGCCCTTGGATAAATCATAAGCCAGAACGTTGAAACACAGGGCTCGTGGTTTCATTATGATTAGAGAAGTCTTGTACAAAAAGTCCTATAGCAAACCTCTCCTACGCTGTTTAGGGGATCATGAGTCACAAATGGTTCTCTCCGAATTGCATGATGGTGAGGGATCAGCCCATTGTGGATTTAGAGCTTTAACAAGAAGAGTGCTTCTCTCCGGATATTATTTGCCATCAATAATGAAAGATGCTAAGGAGCTGGTAAGGAGGTGTGACCCATGCCAGAGGTACAGCAATGAAATTCATGTACCATCCATTCCTTTGGAATCAATTTCTGAGCCCATCCCTTTTGCTCGATGGGGATTGGACTTAGTTGGGCCTCTCCCTGTGGCGTCCGGAGGGCGTAAGACCATAATTGTAGCCATTGACTACTTCTCAAAGTGGGTAGAAGCAGCTCCCTTGGCAGGGACAACCTCGAAAGCTGTCATAAAATTCATTCTGTCCAACATATGTTGCAGATTTGGTGTCCCCCGGAAAATAACAACAGACAATGGGCCACAATTTGATAATAGAGAGATGGAGAGCTTCTGTGCCTCAAGAGGTATTCAGCACTGCTTTTCTTCACCTTTCCACCCTCAAGCCAATGGGCAAGTTGAAGTGGTTAATAGAACGATACTGTCCGGTTTAAAGAAAAACTTAGAAGGGGCTGCTGGGAAGTGGCCTAGTTATCTACAAGAAGTCATGTGGGCCTACCGGACAACACCTGGGGCTGCAACACAAGAATCCCCCTTTGCCTTGGTCTATGGGATGGATGCAGTAGCTCCCATAGAGAAGACACTCCCCTCCTTTCGTGTTCATAACTTCTCCGGACAGGCTAATGAGATGACAATGAGAAATCAACTTGATTTAATTGAAGAAAGGCGGGTAAAAGCTCATCTTAGAATGGCACACTATCAGGGCTTGATGAGAAGCAGGTTTGCTTCTAAAGTTAAAAGAAGGGATTTTCAACCAGGAGATAAAGTATTGAGAAAAGTTTTCTTGCATACTAAGGAAAAGCTCTTCGTAAAGCTGGCCCCAACTTGGGAGGGTCCGTATACTGTGGTTGAAAGAATCAAGCCTGGGACATACTGGTTGGAAGACAAAGATGGCAGGGTTTTAACTCACCCTTGGAATATTGAACACCTTCGAATGTACTTGGAATAAAGCTTATGTAAATATTTACTTGTTTAAACATCCATGTAAATATTTGGGGGCATACCACTTCCTCTCTTCGGCGCCACGGAGAGCTTTCAATAAAACTTGATGCCTTCTTCAATAATTTTCTAAGTTTTTGCAAAATTATGTTGCTTGTCATACTACCCGGACTGAAAGGTCTAAAGGCTACTTAAATTCTAGCCAGAGAAACTAAACACTTTCACAATACAATAACTCGAAGCTACTTAAATTCTAGCTGTCTAAAGTAAGACAAATAATAAAAGAAGAAGATGGTTGAGTAAAATAAAAACGTTCATTCAACAACTTAAAATTGCCTTGGCCTTCCAAGGACTTTTTGAACAAGTTTGGGCACAGTACAAAAATCTGTCCAGATAATACGGACACCATCACAAAAAAAGGTCCCTTGGCCTTCCAAGGACTTTAGTTCAAACAAAAGATAAACAAAACAAATTATAAATTAAGGTTGAGCCTTTGAAGATGGCTCACCCTCATCTGCTTTCTTGCCTTTGATGTCGCTCTTCTCCTCGACAATCTTCTTACCCTTGGGGTCAATCTCTTCCTCACCAGGGCTCTCTCCGGTTTCCTCTTCATCACCAGACGAGGACACATCAGTGTACCCTTCATCAACCATGGTCCAGTATGGGAGATCATCGTCATCCACATAGCGCCATAATTCCCCTAGTCTCCTCTTCGGGAATTTCTCATAAAACAGGAGGACCATATCGGACTTCACTTTTTCAATCATTAATTCTTCACTCCGTATCATCTCCCTGGCATAAGCGTTGATTTTGGCCTTGATCATGGCCTCTTGATCCTTCACCAAAGCAGCTTTCTCTTGAACAGCCTGATTCACTGCATTCTCTAAAGCAAGTTTGTCAGTGGTCAGATTGGTGACAAGCTTCTCCTTTGCTGCAGTCTCTCCTCTTGAGGCTGTCAGGTCCTTCTCCAGTCCGGACAGCTTAGCATGGAGATCTTTTACGGTCTCTTCTAAGGAAGCAGCTTTTGTATTACTCTCATCTTGATTCTTCTTTAGCTGATCATTTGCCTCCTTGAGCAAATCAACCTTATTGGCAGCAACTCGGAGGTCTTCGGACAGTTTTTCCTTCTCCGACTTGAGCTCTTTGATGGTGTTTGCCTAACTTCGGACTTGCCTTTCCAAAGTAAATACTGGCTGCACGTTGCTAAGGAGAGAATGGGCTATAACGTCCTTCTCACTGGAAACCATAAAAGTCCTACCATTGAAATTCACTGTGTTGGAACTACTTGGGGGAACATATGGCCCTGCGAACTCATCTCTGGACAGGCCAAGAAAATAATCACCTAGAGCACCTAGACCGGTGACGTCCACTTCATCCATGTTAATCTCTCCCCTTTCAACCTCATCAGTATGGAATTCCATTGGAATCCCTTCATTAAGATTCCCTGGGATCTCTTCGGCTAACGTCGGATCGGTTGGGAAAGTGGGCTTCGGATCCCGGAGAGCGAGCTCTTCTCCTTGGGAAGTCTTTTTCTTTTTGACTTCTCTGTCAGCACTGTCACTTGCTTGCTTACGAGCCCGTTTGGAAGCCCTTGAAGGTTTTGGGGGATTCACTCCTTGTTTCTCGCTCTCCTGTTCTACCACTTATAGAAGGTTTGCATCAACTTGAGCCTGGGCTGGCACCTCTTAGTCTGTTGGGGCCTCTTTCTCGGTATCCTCTACCGCTTTCTTGCCTTTCTTCTTCTTGCCCTTCATTTTACTAGGGGCTTTGGCCCGGGCAGGAAGGAAGAGGGTCTCATCCAGTTCATGAGACCTTCTCAGCACGACGTCTTCATCAGGTGGGGTGGAGAACTCCTCCCAGGTTAAGTCTCTTCGACCTATGGTGTTCCACAGGTGAGACCTCGCTAGGTTCCCAGGAGTGAAGGCTTTATGAAACCGGTTCTCCCAGTTCTCTGCGGCCCAAGCGTTGATTTTGCCACAGGTGACCTGTCCGGCCTTCAGATAGTCCCCGAACTCCTTTGGCAGCTCTGATAAAACAAAAGAAAAACCGATTAGTATAAACTTAAAGAAAAGAAAGATTCGAACAGAAACTTAAAATAAAAACTTACGATCGCTCCTCCATCTACTTCGAAGAAGGCTAGGATTCTCCCCGGCTTTGATTTTCTTGCCATTTTCCCATGAGCCACTGACAAACAAGAACTGGCTCCTCCATTTACTCTCCGATTCCAGGAGATCATCAACAGCTTTAAGATCGTTCCCCATGTTGAAATGATAGAAAGGGAACTGATGATGTTTTCACAAACTAGCCACAGCTGCAAACTCTTCCATATGAAGAGGAATTCCAGATAGCCTAGACGCCATAATACATGACATCAAGGTGTACCAACCGTTAGGGCTTAGTTGTGATGGACATAGCTTGACCAAGTGAAAATAGCGTACTATCTCCGGGTCCAGTGGGAACCTAAGTCCCCAATTGAATAGCTCCGTAAAGAAGACTATCTCATTTCTTTTGCAATCCATCGGGGTCTCTGGATCGATGGGAATTCGAATCTTTACATTCTCAGGGATCCCCCACTTAGTACGCAGTCGTCCCAGATATTTAGTATGGATGAACGCATACTTGGTCTTTAACAGAGATGAAAGATATTTGAGCTCGACCTTATGAAAACATGGCCCTACTCTCCCTTCGAGGCTCTCCGGCAGGTCCGGATGCCTTAGATATAAGTCTTCTTTGCATTTCTTGACAGCAACTCTAGCAGTTTCAGCTTGTCCGGAGGACTCGGACTCAAATCTAACCTCCTCGGTGGAGTCCTCCATCCTCTCCTCCATTATTGTTGGGGGAGCTTCTGTAGAAACAGCCCGGGGAGGGTTGAAGCTTGGCACAGCTAATCCACCGGACTGTTGGCTCTCTGAATGTTTTCGACTTATCACCTCAGTTTGAGTTTCTGAGGTTGAAGTTTCTTTGGGAGGTAGAGGACTGCTAGCCCCCGGACCGGCCGGCCTTTCCCGGAGAGTCCTAATAGTTGCCCCGGACCCTGATTCGCTAGTATTTTTGGAAGAAAGCCCTTTAACCAACCTACTTGGCCTTTTCATGATTAATTTGTCTGGGGAGTGGTCAGAATCAGACCTCATAGCAATGAAAGAGGATTTTTTCCTAACACTTGTGGCAGTGACCCCCGGTTCAACAATAGGAATCGACTCTTGAACTAAAGAGCCAGATACTATGGGGGAGAGTGTTGATTGAAAGAGTTTTTTAGGTTTTGTACCTTTAGAAGAAGATGAACCTCTGTCAGATTCTTCGATTGAAGGGGCTGGTTTCTCAACAGGCGACGCTGGAAGCCCTGCTGCAAGTCTTTTTTCCTTTTCAACTCTTTGAGCTTTCTCCAATTCTGAGAGGTTAAGCCAGCCGCCCTTGATCAGTGCTGTTCTTGCTGTGAACATAAACAGCTAAGGAAATTTTGAAGTTTTAGAGAGATAAAGCTTTGGGTAAAATGGCAGAGTGAAAGAGATAGTGAGGCTGTGAAAGGTGAATAGAATTTATAGTAAATGTTAAAAAAGGGGTTGATTCCTAGGAGAATCCGAAAAGTTGGGCAATGATTAAAAGACGGCGTTGATGTCATTAATGACATTTAAAAGAGGTAACTTGTTCGAGAAAGTGGTGCGAATTTCAAGGTGAAAAAACGGCTAAAGTGACCAACCAGAGAGTGACACGTGTCCCACTAACTCTGACAAGAACCGTTTGGAATTCGTAACGATTGGTCTGTCCGGGTCCGTCCTCAACTCTCTTCGAATTGAAAAACCACTTCCTAAATCGGACTGTTTTTCAGTTCTTTGACAAGGACACTTGTTCAAATACCTAAAAAAGGGGCTCCTGATGAGTCCGAATTCGAAGTGCTCCCCGGAAGGGCAGCCCAAAGTAAATCTCTCCGTAAACCGGACAGGCTCCAAGAACTTAATTCGGACAGGACTTTTGAACCGGGCAGATGACTTCGAACACTGCAAGCCTAAGGCAGTTCGAACTATGACTAAAGTACTAAAAAACCTAAACACTTCTTGACTAAGCTACCTGTCCTCTTGCTTAGAACTCATGGGTCTTTAAACATGACCCGGGTCCATTAAACTTGACCCGAAAGCCCATAAGGGCCCAAATTTCATACTATAAATACCCAACCACCAGCATTAACTATGGGTAACAAAATTTACTGCTGCCAAGCTGCTCAATTCTCTCTCCATCTTGAAACACCTTGAAACACCTTGAAACACCTTCACACCACCCTGAAACACCCTTACTCCGTTTTGAAACTCCACTTGAAATTACCAGCCTACCCTCAGGCTACTTTTATCCACACCAACAATAACTTTGTTCCTTTGAATAACAGTCTTACTAAGAAGATAACATTGTGTATAATATATATGATTAGATTGAAGCATTGATTGAATAAGGGTAAGCCTCCCGCCATATGAAAGATACTTGTTATCCCATTCCAATACCTTAGACCTTATTTTATAAACCAGATCATCTAAGTTCCCCATCTTATACTTTGAATAAATGTTAATACTTAATTATTTAATAGGAAGCTAACCATGTTTGAAGCTTGAGATGTTTTCCAGAATCTTCACTCTAGTTGGAGGGATATTTATTGATTTTATAATTTTTATTTATAATTATCTAGACACTTATATTGTTTATAGGGATGTAAATACTTCCTAAGGTGTTTAGAAATATGTTTAGAATCATCTAGAAAGTTAGATTGTTTGTAAGGGTTCGAGGACTCCCTAAATAGTTTAAGACTACTTTTGGAATCATCCATATAGTTAGATAACTCATTAAAACATTTCCACACCACCCGTGGAAATAATGTACCTAAAAAGGAACAAAAATAGCATGTAAAACTTTATAAGTGATAACTAAAGCTATATGATATTGTATGAATTATAGAATTTCAAAATATCAATGTTTTAGAGAAGTCAAAAGTATTTTCCTTATTCATCTAACATTATGTATGTTTTAGGCTTGAGTTTAGATACTATCTTGTATGGTTCATCCTAGTTTGGCTAGATATTTGCAGTTACTCATAAGGGTTTTGTAATTCTATACTCGTAAGTAAGCTTTAATCATTTTCTCTTTAATTACATATAACTTTGTATCCTCGCTTTGATTTTTTCTCTTTCATTATATGTAGATAATTTCAATAATGCATGGGTAGTTTTGTTGGGACTACTTCCTTTATTTTATAGACTAAAGTGAACGGTATCTCGGGAGTTGTAGTTTGTACAGGAAGTCTGAAGACTTCCCAGCCACACCTTCTAAAATTATTTTGATGCATTCAAATATGGATTTGTTTGGAATCTTCACTTGTTGTGCTTTTAGTTTTTGCATTGGCTCAACTTCCACCCATTTTGAGAAATAATTATCTTCCACTATAAGATATTTTATTTATCATGAAGCCTTCAATAAAGACCCTATGATGTGGAGACCACAACTATCGAATGAAATTACCTCTTATATAATATCTAGAGAAATAACTAAGATCAGGATGTAATTGAAAATGTTTGATGACGTCTTTCACATCTATCAAGATGGGTGACCAATAAGATCTTGTTAAGAGAATTATGATGTGCAACACCTTGTAAACACAATGATCATTTCCTTCTCCAAAATGAATTTGTTATATAAGAAATACATTTTTTTTAGGCCTAAGATAAAAAATTAACGGCATGATAAGATCCTACAGGTACAATGTGTCTGCCAATGATACATTTTTAGTTTCTCAAATTTCATTGCGCATAGTCTCGTCCTTACTACGGGGAGTTTTATTTATATATGATATGATTTGATACATGGTCTATAATAATATTCATCTTCAATGATTATTATTTCAGATACCGAAGTAATGGAAAAAAAATTGTTCGGAAAAATCACTAAAGGTTTATACTTAACGATTACCCCTACCGAGTCTGTGCAGGCTGAAGTGGCAAGAGTGGTTGTCGTTGTACTTTATATCTTCAAAACTTTCTTGTATGTGAATTTCTCAAATAAATTTGTTTAGTTGTGAGTCTTCGTCATGTAAGGAATAATATTTTGTTTATTGACTTATGTTTGGCCCAAACCCTGGTTGATTACGAATTAAAAAACTTTTAAGAACTTTATCCTTAAAGCTCACATATGTTTGCAAGTCTTATCTCATCAATGTTAAATTCATACTTTAAGTCATGTTTGGAGGTGGTAAAGTCAAACTTGATGGCTTGTTTTAAAATTTCTTCAGAAAAGGGTGTTAGTTGTATCCCTACACCATAGCCTAAGTTTTTTATTCCCCTATCAGTCTGAATCTCCCATATTGGTTCATGATGGTTTAAGAAGGTATATACCTCTTTGATTGAAATTCGGTCAAGAAATTTACCAATCTTTGAGCTTTTATTGCAGTGCATGACATGAACCTAATGTCAAAATATCCTAATTCTATTAACCATATCGTCAGTCTGCGAGATATATTTGGCTTTTGTAATATATTCCTCAAGGGAAGTGAGGTCCGTACATACTATAGTATGTTCTTAGAAGTAATGCCTCGTTTTCTTAACCATTATTACCAAAGCATATACAATTTTCATATATATGAATATTGTGTCTTAAGATCTAGTACAAAGTTATCAACATGATAATTGTGACGTGACATTATGCCGCAGTGACGGTGTGGTGAGGCAAGGCGAGGCGTGGCCTCACCGCCTCAGGGTGAGGTGTGGCGAAGCCCTTAGCATGGCGCTCACCGTGGCGGTCATGGCGCGCTACAAAGTGTATGGCGAGGCGCTCGCCATGGCGCGCCACACTAAGTCTGATGTTGTTTTTAACTAAAAAATGAAAACCTAAAACTAAGAGACCCGTGTCTCAATTACCCTTATTTATTTCTTCCCCAATCAACCACACCCTTTATTTACTCCACCAATCAAGCACTCACACACTTCGGTCTAAGAATTCATCGTCTTCAGCGCTCGCACAAGTGATTGGAGGCTTGTTGATGAAAACTCTGAAGAAGAAGTAACTCAATTATCGGATATAAAAGGAGAAAATGGTGTAGATTAGAGGTATGAAAATGTTGTCATTTGACTCGGTTGTTTTAAGAGTTATATAAGTGAATGTTTTATAATTGGATATTTCTACGTGTCTGTCATTTCACTCGGATGTTCTAAGAAGTATGTAATTTGATGTTTAAGTTATTATTGTTAGTTTAAACGTCTAAATAGTATTATTTAAATTACATTTATGTTCTATAAAAATATTATTCATGTAAGGGATCACTGCATGTCATGTGACCATCGCCTCACCGCTCGCCTCGTCGGTGTGGGTTTTTTAGCCCTTTTCGCCACTGACCACTGCATGCCACTCATAACTATGCACTGCACTAACTGAATAATTAGATAAATCTAAGTAAAAATAAAACTCACCCGACTTCGACTTCGTCTCCAACTTATACGAGGCCAATAATTCGGTGATATTGTTAAATGCTTCATCATATGAAAAAGTCAAATTGAATCAGCCAAAAATACGAAGAAGGTTTCGCATCTTTTTCGTTTACACTTTAAATTTAAAATGTTAAAAATACGTTTCTTTTAAAATATCATTGCTTTTGATTTTTTAAGATGGATAAAACTATATACATTCATGATATGTTTTGAATTTGTTTTTAAAAAACTATATTTAACACTGGTTTCTCATTACTTGGTTTCACATCTATCGGATACTTGGTTTTACATCTATCATAATGGGCATGGTTTCGCATCTATAAAAAACAAGGTTTTGTATCTTCTTCAAAAAAGTCATCTTCTTCGTTTACAATGTAAAATTAAAAATTTAAACAGTTCGTATCTTTTGAATGGTAACTTGGAAAAAATAATCCGAAAATACCATTGGTTTCGTTTTTTTAAACAAACAAAACTAGATTCGTTCATCATATGTTTTGAATTTTTTAAATATATATATATATATATATATATTACACTGGTTTCTCATTACCTTACATGGTTTTTCATCTAGCATATAGCATCTTACCTAAAATAACCATATTTCACATCTACCACTAGAGACAATAAATGTGTTTTGTACTTGGCAATAAAGTGAATAGACGTGTTTCACATCATCAAAAACTCCGTCTTCTTAGTCGAAGCTTGAACTAGTTTCTCGAACCAGATTTTCCAAAAACATAAAAAATACACCAAAAACGATCAAAACATTACTGCTATACAATAATTTAACTACAAAATCAAAGAAATATGAGAAGCATTCCAAAAAACACGAAGAAAACATAAATCTAGTAACCTATTTCAAAATAATAATAATAAAATTGAGTTAACTAAACAACCAAATCTCGCCACCTTTTTAAAGGTTCAGGTCCAGATTACAGGAGTCGAGCAAAAAGGATCTTCTATGTCGGCTACCTTGCACCACCAGATTGTCTATCGTTTGCAAGATCATGCTATGGATCTGCCATCAAAACAAGAATCGTCTAATGCTCTCTTGGTGCTAGCAAGCAATGATGAGCAAATCCCGACTATCGTCCAAATTCCAAGACAAATCCCAAAGGAAGAACTCCATAAGCTTATGCCATTGGAATGGATCACGAATTATGAGAAAACTCAAACAGAGACGCATCTTCTCAGAGCAGCAGACCCTACTTTCCTTAGACAAGACAATGGAACAGTAAAAACGGTGTATAAACTTGAAGATGAAGAAGGGGAAAAAGTTCCAATATTACATTCTAATATGGTGCACTCTGTTTACAAGCCAAGAGAAAAACATATACCCATTGCCCGTTTCCACCCAGACGGATCACATTTTTATACTGACAAGATAGACGGACACTTCATTTGGGATGCTGATCCATCTATGTGCGATGAAGGGTGTACATGCTGGATGGAGGGCTCTGATTCTGATGACGACTCAGAAGAAGACGAAGAAAGGATCTTAGATCCCCAAGATATGAAAAGTCCAGATAAAGATGATCCTCTCCATTCGTGTATGATGTTTTCACCCGGATCAACATCTTACGTAGATGAGTTTCCAAAACTAGAAAAGCACGTGGACGCACAAACAAAGGTTGTATCCAAGCCGTATGTACAACCTTCCTCGATATTGCCAAGTGGAAAGATGGAAAAACCCAGCCAACAGGAAGCTGTCCTAAATTGGCATACGAACAACGCCATTGCTCAGAATATGGTTCTTCACAAAATAGACCACAAGGTAGAAGAAGTCCTTTCCCAGAATAAACAAGTCGAACGTAATTTTGGAGAGTTGAACCGCCAAATTCAACAACTGTATCAAAAATTACGATCGCAAATTGCTCAGCTAGATAAGGAGTTAAGGAGCATGATATTACAGAAAAAGACGGGACGGGAGTTTAACCAGAAGGAAGCAGAAATCAAAAAATTGAAAGCAGAAATTGCTATGATCGAATCTGACATGATGATGTCACCTGTGCCCTTCCCTACGTATACTAATCCGGTACACGTTCCGAAAGAAACAAGTCCATCTTTCTTTCCTCAACTACCCTACTACTCGAGCCATTTTAAGATGACTCATGATATATTAAGGCATACTCCAAAGCCTGTGCTAAAAAGAGAACAAAAGGGGAAAGAGAAAATCGAGGACCTACCCCAAAATATGGTTTTTCAAGTCCCAGAATGGAAGGAAAACTCTCCATCCACTAAAGGTGATCTCACGGAAAGTGAAGAGCTGGGATCCGAAATGGCTGATATTACCAACCTACTTATGGCTAACTCTGTAGAATCAGATGCCCGAGCGGAGGACACGGAGGATATAGAAGAAGAAACGGTTCCTCTGACATTTAAAAAGGAGCCCCTCAAACCAACAGGAGGTCCTTGGTTCACTTTTGATGACATTCCTCCTCACCAATGGAGAACAAGGCTACATGAGTTTGGAGCATGGATTGATCTCCAAATGACCAGGAGCGGTGTCGAACTGTCAGATGTCCTGAGAGAATTTGCCTCCCGAATGACAGGATCTCTTAGGGAATGGTTCCATACTTTGGGTGACTACCGGCAGCTACAGTTCTACCAAGTACAAGAGGCCTCAAGTATTCTGGGAACCATACATCAAGAATTTATCGGAGACTATTCTCTGATAGATAGAAAGGCCCGACAAGAATATTTTGAAATGAAATGTTGTTCCTTAGAGGCCAAAGATCTTGAGTATCACTACCAGAGGATGTCCAAAAGGTATTATATGCTCAACGAGTATAATGACCCCAATTTGAGGCACACGTATATTGCATCTCTTCCTAAAGAAGTTCAGTCGGACCTACAGAGAACTATTGCAGCGACAGGAAGAGAAGTGGCCAGAATCACCTTAGGAGAGATTCATCAACTAACTCTTTCGGTGATCGAGAAATTATGCGACCAACAAAGGCTTTTCAAGTCAATGATGAATAATAAGAAATTACTCACTAAGGCTTGTCGGAAGCCTTACCTAGAGATCAAATGTAAAGGCAAAAAGGAGTGCACATGCTCTACGAAGAAAAAGCCGCACTTCAAAAAATTTAAGAAGAAATTTCAGAAAACTAAGAGGTATAAAAGACCTTTCAAATTCTTCCGGAAGAAAAATTTCAGGAGATCCTCAGCAAAATCCGATAGATGTTTTGTATGTGGACAAAAAGGACATTTTTCAAGAAATTATCCGAACAAACCAGAAAAGGCGGCCCGAATGTTGCAACAAGTACAAAACAGTTTCCCAATAGGAGACGCAGACGTCGAGTCTCTCTTCTCAGAACAAGAAGAGACAAATGAGGAAACAGTGTTTGCCCTAAATGTCTCAGAAGACTCAATCTCAGAAGAAGATTCTTACGATGATGACTCAGGAATAAGTGACACCGAGATTCCTATTTATACTGCCCAAGCTTGCTCGGCTCAACCAACGGCTGCAGTTCCACTGGTACAGATTCATATTCTTCCTTCTAAATACGATAAACCAATCTCCGTGATTGGGTTTATGGATACCGGGGCACACAGAAGCATGATGAATCCAGCCATCCTTCCCTCAGAATGTTGGGTTAAGCATACAGAATACTTCCGAGCAGCTGACGGAGAGGTTTTTAAAACTGAGTTAATCACGAGGAACCCAATTGGAATCCAGTTCTTCCCTGACTGCATCATTTGGACAAAAGTTTTGGGGACAAACCTGCCAGGAAAAGATATATTGGTTGGTTTTGACGTATATCAGCAAGCCAAAAGGCTTCAGATCTTGCCAGAAGGAGTTAGATTCAAGAGGTCGATGAAGCTATATACAACTGTACACAAGCTGTTCTCCTTGTCAGAAGCCTCTTCTAGCTACTCAGAAATCAAGACAAAGCTTCTTCCACTATGCACAGACTCCCATGCAGATTTTCAACATCCCAACCCGTTATGGAAGAACAAAGACTTTTTTATCCATCTGCCATTCAAGCTTAATGAAGACCTAAATCCGACCAAGGCTACACATCCGGGTATGTCTCCATCTGATTTAATCCTCGCACAAAAAGAATGCCAAGAGCTTCTGCAGCAAGGACTTATTGAGCCCACTACATCAGAATGGGCCTGTCAAGCTTTTTATGTTGAAAAACGATCCGAGAAGGCCAGGGGAAAAAAGAGGCTCGTCATCGACTATAAGCCTCTTAATCACTTTCTAAGAGATGACAAGTTTCCGCTACCTAAAATAAACACCTTATTCATCCATCTCAAAGAAGCCCATGTCTTCTCCAAATTCGACCTAAAAGCAGGATTCTGGCAAGTAGGGATAGATCCGAGCGAGAGATCCAAGACGGCATTCTGCATCCCCAATGCTCATTACCAATGGACAGTTATGCCTTTCGGACTCAAAGTAGCTCCTTCCCTCTTCCAGAAAACGATGACAAAGATTTTACATCCCATACTACATCATGCTTTGGTGTACATTGACGACATACTGTTATTCTCAAAAAACGAGAAAGAACACCTGGTCTTGCTTGGCCAATTCCAGTCAATTGTGCAGGAGTATGGGATTATGCTATCTGAAAGAAAAAACCAACTAGGAAGAACTAGCATAGACTTCCTAGGCATGCAGTTTTCCAACGGAAAATACCAACCTGGGCCACACATCGCTCAAGAACTTCAAAAGTTTCCAGATAAAGATCTGACAACAAAACAGATACAGCAGTTTCTGGGCATTATCAACTACCTGAAAGACTTTCTACCGCACGCTTCCCGAGATACGAGCCAGTTATCAAAAATATTGAGAAAAACAGCACCACCTTGGGGACCGGCGCAGACAGCAGCGGTAACAAATTTAAAAGAGGTAACACAAAATCCTCCTCCCTTAAAGATTCCTGGAGAGGGTAAGAGAATTTTGCAGACAGATGCGAGTGACGAATTCTGGGGAGCTATTTTACTCGAAGAAATTGAAGGCAAAAGACACTTTTGTGGACATGCGAGTGGTCAATTCAAAGATGCTGAAAAACACTATCATACCGTCTACAAAGAAACCCTAGCTGTCAAATACGGAATCAAGAAATTCGAGTTTCATCTACTCGGCTATCATTTTTTGGTGCAACTCGATAATTCCTCATTCCCAAAAGTTCTTGAATTTCGTAACAAATCGCTCCCTGAGAAACAGCTCCTCAGATTAAAAGCTTGGTTCTCAAAATACGACTTTGAGGTACAACATATAAAAAGAGAACGCAACTTAATCCCAGATCTTCTGTCTCGACCTCCACCAGCGGTACAGCTTATCACTTCAGCTCGGAAATTCCCACTAATCTTCATGGTTCGGCCTGTTCCACGACAAAGATCGCCTCAAGCATCTATTAAAAAGGAATTTCCACCAGAAGTTACAATCAAAACTGCATTTGATTGTCAGTACTACGCTAAAAATCATCTATTCTATTGGATGATGAGGACATTCAAGGATACCAGGTACTTTCCACGAGAGAGCACGTTTTTTCCAGAACATCCTTACCTTACTATCTACCGGTTTACTCCGGATAAGAGACTTTTTCCGTCTCAACTATGGTATCTTTGGTGTCTCACAATAATGTACTACGCACCGATTGCTTTTGAAGTGGAACCTATGTTAAAAAATCTCCAGACACCATCTCGCTCCAATGATCTTCTCTGGACATTCTTAGAATGGTTCAACCCAATTCAATGGTGGATAGATGAGCTCAAAGAAGTCAGGACGATCGATGCACAGCATTGTCAAGAACCCGATGATCCTCCAGGAAGATTAGCAGTCATTTACGGATTCCACCGACCATACTTCCATCACCCAGAAACTAATCAGTTATGGTCTAAAAATGACACCAACATGTGGTGTGCTTTTCCGCGAATAACTATGTTAGACACTTGTAAATGTCTAACTCGACAACTCGAAGAAGATATGTTGATACGAAACAATGGGGTCATGGAAGAACTACATATTGAACATACATCCCTTGGGCCCATCCATGACACTCGCACGTTCCCTATCTTCACTAATGAATCAAACAACAAAAACAGTGAAGAATCCACTGGCAGCACAATGGAAGTAGACCGGGCAGAACGAAAGAAATCGGAACCGGATCCCATCATACATTTGGAGAGAATAAACCTAACAGAAGAAAGAAAATTCAGCCCATCAATCATGGACATCAAAGACAATGATTTACTCGAAGCAATAGAGGCTGAACTTGAAGAATTGGAGAAAGATAGAAATATCCAAGGCCCAAGCCCAATGGACTTCTCCTATAAAGACAATCCTGGGCCTAGTAGATTTGAGTGGGCCTAATAAAGTCACAAGTCAACAAAATAAAAGGGGGCCCACTATAAGTTTGTCTTTTATGCATGTAAATTTGTATTATTCTGCATGTCTGTTTTTGTAAGGAGACGCCAAGTGGCTCTCCCCTTATCCATGTGTCTGTAACATAGAGAATAAGGATAAGACTTGTGATCTCACCCTAGTAAGCTCCTCTCTATATAAAGAGGCAGCCTACACTCTGTAAGGATCACAATACAAAAACATCTCTACTACTCTCAATAAACATGTCTTTCTTCTAAACTCTTGTGCTTCTCTCTCAAAGTTCTTAATCTTTCTGTATGGATTCTCCTCCTTCTTCTTAAAAAATATGTGTTCTTTAGATCCTGTGGTTCCGAACCTTTGAGTTCTTACCTAAGGTCATCGTGCTATACAACAGAAGCTAAAAAGTGGACCCATATATGGCTGAAGCAGCCTCCCGTGGTCCTGATAGCTTGAGTATAACATAATGATTCTAGGTCTGAAACTGAAAGAATCATCGGAACCGCTGGTATCGGTCTCGAGATTCCGCTTGGTTTTGTATATTGAACTGGAGACCAGAAACAGTATCTGTGACGGCAAAGTGTGTCGATGATTGTTATGGTATTGTAGCCTCACTTAAAATAGAAAGAGAAAGAGAAAAAAGAAAAAACTTGAATTGGAAAATAGATAAATTTTTATATAATTAACTAAAGGTATTTATGGATCTTAAATGGTAAATATTTGATTGAAATGAATCTTTATGAGAAATACATTGAATATATGGATAATAAAAAGATAATACCACGATGTTTAGAACTTAAATGGTACGGAACCCTTATTAAAATTGTGTTATTTTTAATTATATTAATTTAATTTTAATTTAATATAATAATTATATTAAATCAGTTTAATTGTATACATAATAAATAAAAATAAATGAATAAATGATTAATTTAATTTTGTATATTTAACAGTTACAGTTTTCTCTTACTTTTCAAATTTCATTTTGTATCCTTTTACGTGTTTTCCACTATTTGATCGAAACTCATTTTCATACATATGGTTTTATTGCTTTTCAAAATTTAATACAAACTATTTTATTTAATAGGTTAGAATTCGGGTTCATAAACCCTTATTTATGTGATTTGACTTATAAGTTGTTTTTAGAAGAATTCTCCTTTACCATCTTTTTTGTTGATAAGTATATATGGATGGTAAACAACGGTACATGTGATTAGCACCGAAGCACGACAATTTTTTTATATTTTTATGCTTGACGCTCTAAACAATGGTACATGGTATCATATAAAAATTATATATAATCGTAATCCAGATGAAATCGTAATCTAGACCGTATATCCCTCTCAGCAAACTTATACCACCTAACCTTCTCCCTCAGCAAACTTTTTAGATGATCCTCTCGCAACACCTAACTGCATCATCAAACTTTCAGATGATTCTCGTAACACTTGACATTCGGCATCTACGATTGTTATATAAGCCTCTATTAACAACGCTAAAATTAGTTATCTGGTAATAACGGTAAAACAAACACTATTTCGTGATACTTGTTAATAATATTGATAAGTGCATGTGTTGATAGAAATTAAAATTTGATATGAAATTATCTATTTATTACGTGATTTTACCCTCTGATCAGACAAAAATATTATGAAAGGTTAAACATGGATCAAAGTAATGACCACAAAATCATTTTCGAAAATTTAATTTGGTTTTAAAAACGGTAATTTGGTGTATAAGCGGTAACTTGGTGGGAAAGCTGTAATTTGGTATTGTATGTTGTAATTTAGAGTTAAAGTGGATGCTGAAATTGAGACTAAGCCTCAAAGGCTTGAACAAAGATCTAAAGCTGAAACTGAATGTTGACACTGGAATTAGGTGTCGATGACTGGAACTAAGTGTTGTAGCCGAAGAGATATGATCGGAGCAGTTCAACTGAAACTGCTGACTCTTTATGTGATTGGATGATCAACTAGACCTAGGTTTAGAAAGAGTTTACTAGAAACTAAGAGTTGAGTGAATTCGAAGCAAGTTGGACCGAAGCATATTTTATGGACCAAAACAAGCTCGACCGAAGCAGACTGGTCGGAAGTAGACTGTACTAAAGCACACTGTACTAAAGCACACTGGTCCGAAACAGACTAGTCTTAAGCGAGTTGATCCAAATGAGTTCGTCGATACCACTAAAACGTTGTGTTTTATCTGATGGAGCTGAGCTTAAGTTCATGATCGAACTATGCTTCTTATTTTTCTAGAAGTTTCTTAATTAATTGGTCTATTATTCTGTTTTTTTATATAAATCAGATTTCATATTAATTAGATTTTTTTATATTAATTAGGTTTCCTATTAATTTAGATTTATTACATGGTAGTATTCATATTCCAGAGTTTAATGATGGTCTCCTTCTAAACCCGTTCCAAGTTTGGGCTTCATTTTCCTCAGTGTGTCCATTTTCACATCAACATGGGCCTTGGTGACAAGCTCATCCAGACATTTTTTAGCATGCTCAAGCTCTAATCTCAACCCAGTCGCCTCCGAACGAATAGTATTATTTTCAAAATGAACCTGGATTTTGGTAATAGAGGACTCATCAACCCTGACTAACAACTCAAAATTTTGAGAAATGTGCCTGCTTAGAGAGGACTTCGTTTAGACCAGTCAGATCTGTCATAGTCTTCGTTACCTCACCCTTGATAAATGTTAAATCAGTCATGCGGTTTCCTATCTCTTCTTTCTCCTTCAACAGCTTTTGGCATTATACTTTGGAAGCATTATATGCCTTCTTGTAGCGTGTAAGGTCGACAGTGAGCGTTTTGACAGAACCAAATGATAAAGGCTCCGACTGAAGTCATCTATGATTTTAACATCAGCAGGGTTCATCCTTTGATAGGATAGCACCATTGAGTTATGATAATTATGCATAAATAAATTTTAAGACTTTAAAAAACAATAAAAACGCAAAACAAAACCTCTTCATATAAAAAAGACAGAAAATATACTTCCCGTGATAATTCCAATTGATGTTGTACGAGATCCGACATGCTCATGCTGTTATATAGGATCATCTCTAGATAATGCTTTAGTTGTTAGAACATGAGAATAGAAGGTTCCAGCATGCTAACTGTAAGGAATCGCTCAAATAATTCAGATTGAGATGATGATTTTATAGCAGCGGGACCAACGGAAGTAGCTATGTTTGGAGGGCCAAAAGTGATAACACCCGCACCAGATTCAACGTTTTGGCCTGGGGGTACTAGATACAACCCCACTATGGTTGGTTGAACCAAGTTGAGGGGTCTGCTCTGTAGTACCACCGGTAGAACCATCAACAATTATGACTTTAGCAGAAATTGTATGTTCACGATATAGAGGAGGGTTGCACTAACAACCATAGCTAAGATATCTAATCCAATAAGGGACTAGTCCCCGGTTCCTTCTTAGCTACTACTAATAGGGGTCCCGTTCTTCCTTAGTATCCTTTTTTTTATCACAAACCCTCTTATAGATGAAATATTTTGCCTCGTGCTCTCACATTCTTTTCTCAGCGATGATATCACAACGCAATCGCTGGAGTCCCGTTGATCAGACGCGGTGGTTGTAATGGTAGTATCATAAGCATAATTAGTAGCAACCGCATGGGAAACTTTCTTCTTCTTTGTTTTTGCCTCAATGGTATCACCATCCCCAAATGACCTTTTTTGGCCGGTAGTGGCATTAGCACCCTCCTCGGAATCTTTGGGTCTTCTGGGGGGAGATCTAGTACAACACCCATAAGGTTATCAGCATACACCATTTCCAGCAAGATAGACCCTGCAACCTCAGTAGTAATGGGTTCCTGGTTAGAAGTAAGAGTAACATATCCAGCTTTAGATATGTGTATCTCCAATAATGGCCGCAACCCGGTGAAAATGAAATTAGTTGGAGTAAACATGAATAGGTATTCAAGCTCCCACTGTGTATAGGAGATATCAGAAAAGCACTATAACGGGCTTGCTTTGTAGTCACGGTGAATTTTTGTTCCACAGCTCCTGATACTTCCCCAAATCTGTACCTTCAACAAATAAAGAAGGAAACTATCAAAAAATAGGAATATAAACAGCGACAAAGGCGTTCAAAAATCCAACTTGAGGCTTATGTGTGCTCATCCATCAGTATTTTAATTGAAAGTTATGTTTAGCAATGGTAGTAAGGAAAATATTCCTTTGGTGCTTTTCAGAATCAAGAAGGGAAACTACGGGTGAATATGTAGTGGTAAGGGGTCTGTACCAGTTTATATACGTCAATACTAGAAAACAATTCACATATACTGATTTTTTATCTAATAATTTGGAGCTAAGTAAAACACTAAGCATAAAACACCAACCATTGGTCATTGGCTCTGTAGGATAGATTCAAATCTACTTTAAAAAATCATTTATCAATTTGGGTAAGGGTAGTCAGAGGCCCCAGTCAAACTCTGTCGTGTATAAACAAGTTCCTTTTCGAGTTTTAGACTTGAAAGGTTATTCTTGTCTGATGGGAAGCAATTGTTTTGCACTCTCTTTAAATAATGTGATTGTTGGTAATGGAAATTTGATTAAACATGATAATTTTTATTTATAATATATTATTAATAATCATAACATTGCTATGAATACACAACGTATAACAAACAACATTACAAAATCTGAAAGATCCTCTAAGTTGTGGCACAAGCGGTTAGGTCACAAATCCAAAGTTAGGATGGACAAGTTTATTACTAAAGGTTTATTGGATCTCGTTGATTACTCTGACTTCCATATATGTGTCGAGTGTATCAAGGGAAAACTAACAAAAGTTACAAAAATTAAGGGCATATTGAGCGAGCGAAGTCCTAGAGTTGATACATACCGACATGTGTAGACAATTTACACATAAATCGTGGAATGGGAATCGATACTTTATATTATTCATAGATGACTACACTTGTTTCGGTGACCTATACCTTCTTCATGAAAAGTCTGACGCCCTGGACAATTTCATAGCTTTAGGACCGAGGTTGAGAAAAAAATCAGTAAAATGATTAAGACCGTCAGTATAACCATGGTGGTGAATACTATAAAGTGATGAGTTAATATTTCGCCTTAGTAAATTGTTAAGAGATAAATCTAGAGAGAGAAAGAGTTAGAGAGTTTTTAGAGAGAGAAATTTCAAGTACAAATGAGTTCCAAAGAAAAAGTGTTCAACCCTTTTATTAGAGTAGTCTTGCCCTTTATATAGAGGAGCCAAGACTTAGTCTACAACTGAAATCTGTTACAAAAGAGGACTAATTGGTGTTTAGTCCTTAATAATTATACATAGTTACAAATACTCTCTAAAACTTACACCAATTACAATTTAAGGATAAAACTTACATTACTCATAATTAAATCCTTAAATTTACATTATTTACAACTTAGTCCTCAAAATCCTACTTCCATATCAGAAGCTCCCCCTAGTTCTCATGTCAGTAAATGAATGAGAACTAAAATATCTTCAAATTCTTCCATATGTCATATAAGCTGTTATAAAATAGACTCAAAGCAGTCATTCGAAGCGACCACTAGAAGCAACCATATGAAACAATCATTTGAAGTGTACATGAAGAATAGTCATTTGAAGCGTCAACTAGGGGCGATCCTTCGAAACGTCAACTAGGAGTGATCATTCGAAGCGTCAACTAGGAGCGATCATTCGAGGTGTGATAAAAAATGAATACCAATTAAAAGTAACACTAAAGTCTGATAACCTTTCAAAGACAAAAAAAATCTCTTCAAAACATTGGAAATAAAACTGCCAGAAAATCTCTTCAAAACGGCCAGAAAATCTCTTCGAAACAAGTGAAACTTTCACAAGTACTCATCGAATTTTATCCAAACAACATACAAAAGTAACAATTCAAATCCATTTTAACTCTATAGCTTTTAGATCCATAGCTAGATATCTAGCCTGACAGATGTCGAGCATCTAATCATCTTACCGCTTTGTATTCTAACCTATCACCATCAAAGTCTTTCAAACTTCACACATCTTCTACTCTTTCTATAAATTGAATCAGTAACCTCATTTTTATTTTCACAATACATATCATTTGAAAGAGAATACAGGCGCTTGGCTACCTTCATAAAAAAAACCCATCTTTCCGGTCAACCTTCATCTTTTCTGATCAACCTTCATCTTTTATGATCAACCTTCATCTGGTTTATGATAAAGAAACCAAGAATCAGAAAATCTAAGGCTAGCATACCTAAGAAATCGAAATCTCCAAAAGATGACAACAACTTGGTGTTTGGATTTATTGACTACTTCTGCATTACTCAAAGAGCAGAGAAATATAGAGCTGCAGGATTAATCAATAGTACACATGTTGGAACAACCACCAAAACAACCTATTACCGTAATTTCGATTCAATTAAAGCTCATATTATTCCTCCCTCTCCTTTATTCGAAGAACATTCTTCATCCAAAATTTAAGGTCCTAAGACGAATCAGAAATTATCCCAACTCCTCCCCTCTCGAATCCAGATACTGAAATTCTTCCTTAGAGAGAAGTAACTGGGGAAGCTCCTCGAACAAGTAACCCTTTACCAGAGGCTATTAATCCAACATCTGAACAACCTCAAGAAGAAACATCGAAAGCCAACGTAGCTGATTCCGAGGCTACCAAAACCAATCTCGAGGCTGAATCTGATGATGGGAACTCTACAACTACTCATAAACCTCAGGAAGAAGTAGACACTTGCTTTATTTCCCAAGAAGAAAGAGCTAAGATTGGGAGAAACTTGAGGAATCTTGAGGCTAAATTTATCATTGCTCTGAAAAAAGTTCACTATATATATTACAAGGATAGCCAAGCTTCGTCTCTATAAAAGAAATAGGAAATGGGAGATAGCATAACTCTTCAACTACCTAAAGAAGGAGAAACTCCCTTGGATTGCAAAGATGACAAATTAATAGTCTACCCCGAAATCATTAATTGGGGTCTTCGGTTTCCACTGGATCCTAGGATCGTGGAATACTTTGAAATCATCAGTTTATGTCCTACTCAAGTGCCACCGAATCAATGGTTCACCCTTATGTCAGTGATTATGGCATCTTGATTGTCTCAAATTCCAATCAACATTAAAGACTTCATCTTCTTGACTCAATTGTCAAAAGGTCTGAAGGTTCTCTTTTACTACCTCACCCTGATGGATGACCTCAAGATCATCGATGACCTCTTAGAATCTGATAAATTCTGGAAGCAGAAATTCATTTTTATATTAGGAGCGTGGGAAAATGGCAAAGCAATTTCCGATGCTAATCCTTCAAAGTTAAATCTCGTCTAGAGAAGAAATCTTAAGCACTTCGCAATTTTTACATTCTTAAATAAATTTTATGTTTTTTCTTTCTCTTTCCTTAATTTTCTACTTGCATAATCATTTAAAAATTTCAAGGCGTTATTCATCACGTCGACCAGCTGTTAAGGAGATTTTCCAAAAACTTGTTGATTGGGCTGAGAAGGAATGGAATAATGTGTTTAGCACTGCCTTTCAAGCCATCAATTTCCTTACCTATCACATGTTTCCAATCTCAGAAGGTTCCCTGCCACCTCAAGACCTGATGTCAGAAGCCAATCTGAAGATAGTCTGCAAACGAATAGTTCAACCCAATTGGAAAGTCTTCCTTGCCATTCGCAACAGATCAGAGAGTTATTTGCCAAAAAAGAAGAAAGAAACGGTTATCAAAGAAAGGTAAAAAGACAGCTAGCACATCTGGTGCTAGCCCTTCAAATCCATCGAAACCAAAGCCTCAAAAAATAAAAACTGCTGGACAAACTCTCTCACTCATCGAAGAGGGAAAAGATCAAGTTCGCCTTCTAAGAAAAAGAAGGCTTCTTCCGGTTCGCATGGAAAGAAAAGAAACAAACGAGAATCACTTTGTATACATTGGTTGACGAAGATGAAAACACTGCTGCTAGAAACCAACAAAAACCCACAAAACCCTTTGGTCGAAAAGCAACCAACCAAAGACAATACTGTGATTATTATCGAAGATAGTACTACCAACGAAAATCAGGCTACTAAAAACTTTGATCCTGATATGTTAATTAATTTTGAGAGCACTAAAGCGCTTACTGGTGAAGACAATCCTGTTTTTCAAGTCATCCAAAATTACATGCTTAACTTTGGAGACCAACACCAACCGGGGCGTCTCTTGAAATTATTTGTCCTCTTGCTCATATCACTTCTCTAGATATGATTCAACGTCCTAGCTCATCGGAAATAGAATTTCCTCTTCCTCTTCCAAATCATGCAATCGTTGTTGCACTTCAACCATTTACCGATCTTGACATTGCAACAAAGGCACTTACTTCTCAAGTCGAGGCTTCTAAAAATAATCTAAAGCAGTTGGCTAAAGATATGGTTTATTACAAAGAATCTTACGAGGCTGAGAAACAATTTAGACAAAACTAGCACGGCAAAGTGGTTGATGAATTTCACATGTACGAAGTAGCAAGGTCTGAACTCATAAAAGATGCTCTCTGCATGAAGAATCATCTGTGAATCACACACATAGTTGAAACAGAATTGATGACGAACTCTCATGAGAAGGAAATGAATAAGCTCAAGACTTATCATGCTACTGAAGTGGCAGCTGAAATATCCAACTCCAATGAGCTACAAACTTCTCTTACTCTTTGTGAGACAAAAAATAAAGAATTGATCAAGGAGATAACTAAACTGAAGAAAGATTTTGAAGTGGAAAAAATTGATGTTGTCGCTGCTGCCGAAGCTGAACTTTCCAAAGACATGCTGACTGTTATTAACATCGGAAAAGAAGATGCAACCATTCTTCTCCTTCGAGAACTTCACGCTACTTATCCAAAGATCGACCTCAAAAGTTTTTGGAACGACATTCCTAGAGAGAAACGTCCAAGTGAAGCTTTCGATCCTATCCCCGATTCGTCATCCGAAGATGAAGATGAAGAAGAATTGTATGAGGAGGAGAGTCATCTGATTAACTTTATCATATTTTTTGTGTTTATCGAGTTAAAAATTGCTTTTTATACCTCAACGAATTAATCTAATAGACAAACAGTTTCCTTATTTATTATTCTCTTCACGTATCATTCGATGTTAAATTTTAAAAACGAATATAATTATAAACTGTAAACTTACCACGTCAAATACCTTAACAAAATTGGTGAATATGGTATCTCTTCGAAAAATTATGAGTGTGTATTTAAGCTTTGGTAGCTCTTCGAAAAATTCTAATTGTGTTGTTAAGCTTCCATTTTGAAAAAATTGTAATGTGATTTTTTTAACATGGTTGTTTCTTCAAAAAGTGTTATAAACACTTCGGAACATTCTACTCTTAACCAATCTCGAGGATGATCAGTCTCTGATGATTTGTTAAGATAGTATTCAAACATGTGTAAACAACCATTGGCCAAAAACGAACTTTATTGATAATATTGAATATGTACACGGCGCCTCATTAAAACCTTCATGGGCCAACGAGATTGGAAAGAGTGCGTCATTCAAAAGTAAAAATTCCAAAGTAAAAAAATCATATATACTCCCAATAAAGCTTCAAGTATTGGATATTCCATGGATGTTGAAGCATCCTCCCCTTGAAATCACAAAGACGATAGGAACCGGACTTTATCCTCTCAAAAACAACATAAGGCCCTTCCCAATTCGGAGCCATTTTTCCGAGGTTCTTCTCCTTTGTGTGCAAGAAACCTTTTCTCAACACCTTATCACCTTCTTTAAAATCTCTTCTCTTCACCTTCGAATCATATCTATTTCTCATAAGAGTTTGATAATGAATTAAATTCAAATGAGCTCCAACGTTTTTTCTTCAATCAGATCCAAATTCGCCCTTTGATCTTCATCATCAGACCTTACAAAATATTGAGATATTTTAAAAAAAATATTGTAGATTCTACGGGGATGATTGCATCCATTCTATATGCCAAAGCAAAAGGAGTCTCCTTTGTACCCTCTCTATGAGTTGTTTGATAAGCCCAAAGAAACTTTCATATAGTTTGGCCATTTTCCTGCTGCCCCCGTCAAATTCTTCTTCAAGCCATCTAAAATTGTTTTGTTTGTCACTTCCACTTGCTTATTAGCTTGAGGATGAAAAGGCATCAAAACGAATTGCTGAATTCCTTTAGAAGTGAAAAATGAAGCCATCTCCCTGTTATTAACTAAGGTCCATTATCTGTTGTAATCCTCCGAGAAACTCTAAAACGACAACACAAGTTGTTCACAATAAATTTGATCACGTATTTTGCTTTTGTCCCTGATAACGGTTCTGCCTCTGCCCACTTTGTAAAATAATCCACCGCTACAATTATCATCTGTCTTCCTCCAGAAGCCATCGGCAAAGGTCCCACCAGATCAATATCTCATCTATCAAATGGTATTGCCTCGGATATAGACATAAGCGGCACTGTTGGTCTGTTAATAGCATTGGCAAATCTCTGATAAGTTTCACAACTTCGAACTAAATTCTTAGCATCATTCATGATTGTAGGCCCATAAAACTCTGCAAGCAAAACTCGACGAGAAAGAGCTTTGAACCCGCAATAAGCTGACCCTTCACAATCATGCAACTCTGATAATACTTCTTGTGATTCTTGTTTGCCTAAACATCGTAATAATGGCCTGCTTAATGCTTTTTTATACAATATTCCATCTAGTACTATATATCCGAAGGTTTTACTTCTCAATTTTTTGGCCAATTGTGAATCATCTGGTAGTATTTCTTAAGTCAAAAAGCTAAGAATATATGATCGCCAATCGCGTCGGATTGCATCAGTCGTAACAATAAATTCCTATATACATTCACATTGGCTAGATTGAGTAACAATTGAAGGATTTTCTTGAAGCAAAATCCAAGGATAGTCTTTCTTGTAAGCAACGTTTGCTAAAGAATCATCCACCATATTAATCCATCGCCCAATATATTCCACAACAACATTGTCAAGGAGAAGGATTAAATTTAGAAGTTCCCAAAGATATAAAATCAAATAATCATTTCTTGCTTCGGAAAATCCAGATACCTGATTTGTTAACAATTGAGAATCCGTTTCCAAGCGCACTGAAGTTTCCCCACAAATTTTTTCCAATCTTAAACCTGCCAAAGCAACTTCTTATTCAGTTTCATTGTTTGAAGCATGAAAACCGAATTTAATAGATTGAATAATTGTCTCTCCCGTTGGATCTATGAACTGGACCCCAACACTGCACCCTGAAAGACTAGATCTTCCATCTATTAGCAACCCACCTCAAATTTACTGGAGTATCCTTTTTACTTTCTTCCTCATTCGATCGGCTTGAATGGAATTCAACAAAAAAAATCTGCCAATGATTGGGCCTTTATTGTTGTTTGAGCTGTAAACAAAATGACATAGTCCCCCAACTCCACTGACCACTTGGTCATTCTCCTTGAAATATCAGCTCATTGGAAACATTTTGTCAAAGGTAATGAAGTTCGGACTTCAATAGTATGAGATTGAAAATATGGATGCATCTTCCTAGCACCAACCACTAGCGTTAATACCAATTTTTCTAATTTCATATATCTCTTTTCCGCTACCACCAAACTTTTACTAATGTAATACACCGGCTTCAGAACTCCTGAATCTTCATTTATTAACATTGCTTAGTGCAAAATCCGATACCGCGATATACAAAAATAACTTCTCCCCATTTCGAGGCTTTAACAAAATATTTGGTGATGACAACAAATTTTTAATATTTGTGAAAGTTGTTTCATATTCTGATGTCTGTTGGGTCCTCGTAACACTTGAAAGAAAGGAAAGTATTTGTCAGAAAATCTAGAAATAAATCGATTAAGTGCTGCTAACTTTCCTATCAGAATTTGAACTTCTGTGATTGACGGAGGATAATTCATTGTTATCAAAGCTTTCAATTGTTCTGGGCCAGCTTCTACTTTTTTTTCACCGATGACAAAACCCAAAAACTTCATTGATCGAACTCCGAAGGTGCACTTCTCAGGATTTAATTTCAATCTGATTGCCCTTAAATTCAAAATAGCTTCCTCTAAATCATCAAGATGCACTTCATCCTTTGAGATTTTTACTACTATGTAATTTATATATACTTCCATATTTTTACCGATTTGAGTAGCAAAACCTTTATTCATCAATCTCTGATAAGTGGCTCCAGCATTTTTTAATCTGAATGGCATCACCTTATAGCAGTGCAGGCCCCTATCAGTTATAAACGCTGTGCATTCTTGATCTTTTGGATCCATTTGGATTTGATTATATCCTTAGATATTCGATCCACTTCAGCAACAATCACTTGTACTTTTTCCGAGGAAAACGCTCTTCTTTTCTGAATAACCGGTTTAACCTTCGGATCTATAGCCAAGCTGTGACGAATTACGTCAATTGGTACTCCTGTTACATCCTTTGTCCTCCAAGCGAAAACATCCAAATTTTGGGATAAAAAATCCAGTAGTTGTTCAGGTAGAAGCGGGGTCAATAAAGTTCCAATTCGAAGTAACTTCCCTTCCGAAAAAGTAAACTCCTCTATCTCTTCACACACCGTTAAAGACCCTGGGGTTTCCCTTAGATCGTCAACCCTTTCTTCCAAATCTAAGGGTACCCCTTCTAATTGTTATTCACGCATTAAGTCTCCACTACTGGAACCTCGGATCCGAAGTGCAGTGGCATAACATTCCCTCGCAACCTTATGATTGCATTGAACGACCCTAAGTCTATCTACAACCACATATTTAAAACACTGATGAACTGTAGACAAAACCTCACACATTCTTGAAAGCCATGATCTTCTAAAAATAGAATTATAACTTGTGGGACAGTCCACCACCACAAAAGTACCTAGACCTTTTCCTTAAATGGTCATTTTCCCAAACTCACTTCACCCTTGAATTCTCCAACAACACGAGCTGTTACACCCGTGAATCCAATAATCGGTTGATCCGATTGAGAAATCTGAGGTGGATTTGTCATCTATCATAGGTGGATTTAAAAAGGACAGTAGCATAACTGCGAGTGTCAATCAGCACACGTCGAATTTCGACGCCAACCACCTCTACTCCAATGACCATAGCATCTTTATATGGTCCTGCAGTACCTCGCAGATCATCTTCATCAAACAAAATGAAGGGAATATCTTTCTTTCCATACAAGTCCGTAGAAATTTTCCCTTAAATTTGAGTTGTCAAGTTGACAAAATGCCTCTTCTCGAACCATCCAAATTACCAGTCATCAAATCGCCTCCGAAAATGGCTAACAATTCAAAAAACTTGCACAGCTCCCGCACACGTCCCTTTTCTTTGGGCTCTTCGATCGTCATCAGAAGCAATTTGTTCGGATTCTTTTCAACATACTCAGAAAAAATATCAAAAAGCTCTGCTTGTGAGTCCAAAATCATCAAATTCTTAGCTGGTGGTGCAGCCTTCGATGTTGATGCACCATTTTTTTTCGATGCGCTCCCTTGCCACTTCACATAAGTCAGAAGCTTCCTATTTTAAGTCAAAAATTGAATCTTTTTCTTCAAAGCAATGCAATCATTTGTATCATTCCCAATATCCTCATGATATCTGCAAAACTTGTTATTCATTTCCTCCCCTGGCCTGTTAATTGGGGATGGCTTCCTAAAATTTACGAAGCTCTTGTTCTTATCCTAGATCACAGAAACATTCTCTGTCTAATCAGCATAATATGGTGATTTGACCCATGTATTTCGTCTAGGCCTGTTTTAATTGTTAGGTGGAGCGTGATTTGTATAACCACCACTCTGAAGAGGCAAAGTGTTGGTTGTTTGTCTTGATTGTGGATTACCATTTCAATTTCCATTCGAATGATGCCTCTGATTATTGGTTTCATGTACTGAATTCTTCGGAGTGCTGACTGGTCCGCCTCAGACTCTAGTCGACTCCTTCACTTTAATCTGATCATCAACTTAAGCCATCAAAGCTCCAAAAGTTAAGGCTCTTCTCTTTATTGTCTCATTAGCCAGATCACATGGCAATAACCCTTGGCGAAAAGCTGCCATCGCCAAATTTTCCTTAGAGCTGTCCAAACTAGCTTTGGTCAAAACAAATCTCTTTGTATGATCCTTCACATTTTCCCCAAGTGCCTGCTTGCACTGAATAATGGTATCACCATTTTCTCTCATCTCTTTGATTCCCACAAACTGTGTTCGAAATGCAATATAAAAATATCTAAAAATTAAAATGGACCCACTCATAATGCGATTGTACCACTTAAGAGTTGTTCCCTTAAAATTCTGTGAAAATGCACGACACACCAGGCGGTTCTCATCTTCGGAGTTCATCATATAGTTCTTGAATTGTTCGATGTGATCATCGGGATCCTGCATCCCATCAAACTTCTCCACCTTCGAAATGTCAAAATATTTCGGAAGCGTCATAGAACGAATTTCGCTTATCAATGGAGAATTTCTCCAGTCGACACCTTGAACAAACTGATCATCTGTTCCCATTGTAACATATAGATTGTGATGAGTTTCAGCATACTGATTCAAAGTGTTTCCTTTGTACCATGTAGAACGAGGAACATTATCACTTTTAAATTTACTCTCCTTTTCATGTTTCCTCAACTGATCTCTGTCTGATTCCCCTTTCGAAGAACCTTTGTATCTCTTAAAGCCCAAAGCTGAACTTTCTACCTCCTCGTTACTAGAGTCACATATTTTTGCTCATCTTTTTTCTCTTTACGAGATGAATATTGCTCTTTATGAGACACAAAACATGCTTTTTGGTGCTCAGATTTAGCCCGTCGATCATCAAAAGATCGATTCGACTGACCTTCTATCTAAGTCCGTTCTATTTCCTGTCTAACCTCGGATTTAAGCTTTGCGAGTGCATCTTTTTTCTCTTCGTTCATACTTCTCATTTAATGCATTAATCTTGTCTATGAGTTGGTTCATTCGCGCTTCAATATCTGATTGAGCTCGGATAGGAGATGATCCATGAGTTCTATTTCCATCCCTTTGTAAATCATCTTTCAAAGTTTTTATTGTTGACCGAAGTGTAGGATTTTTCTCAGGATTCATCGTATTAATTTTGAACAGAAAATACAACAAGATTGTATCAATTTCGAACAGAATAAGCCACTGATTTTTCTTATTCAGTCCCCAGTGAAGTCGCCAATTTGATGAGTTAATATTTCACCTTAGTAAATTGTTAAGAGATAAATCTAGAGAGAGAAAGAGTTAGAGAGTTTTTTAAGAGAGAAATTTCAAGTACAAATGAGTTCAAAAGAAAAAGTGTTCAACCCTTTTATTAGAGTAGTCTTGCCCTTTATATAGAGGAGTCAAGACTTAGTCTACAACTGAAATCTGTTACAAAAGAGGACTAATTGGTGTTTGGTCCTTAACAATTATACATAGTTACAAATACTCTCTAAAACTTACACCAATTACAATTTAAGGACAAAACTTACATTACTCATAATTAAATCCTTAAATTTACATTATTTACAACTTAGTCCTCAAAATCCTACTTCCATATCAGAAGCTCCCCCTAGTTCTCATGTCAGAAAATGAATGAGAACTAAAATATCTTTGAATTCTTCAATATGTCATACAAGTTGTTATAAAATAAACTCAAAGCAGTCATTCGAAGCGACCACTAGGAGCAACCATATGAAACAATCATTTGAAGCGTACATGAAGAATAATCATTCGAAGCGTCAACTAGGGGAGATCATTCGAAACATCAACTAGGAGCGATCATTCAAAGCGTCAACTAGGAGCGATCATTCGAGGCGTGCTAAAAAATACCAATTAAAAGTAAGACTAAAGTCTGATAACCTTTCAAAGACAAAAAATCTCCTTGAAACATTGGAAATAAAACTTCTAGAAAATTTATTCGAAACCAGTGAAACTTTCAAAAGTACTCATCCACTTTTATCCAAACAACATACAAAAGTAACCATTCAAATCCATTATAACTCTATATCTTTTAGATCCATAGCTAGATATCTAGCCTGACAGATGTCGAGCATCTAATCATCTTACCGATTTGTATTCTAACCTATCACCATCAAAGTCTTTCAAACTTCACACATCTTCTTCTGTTTCTATAAATTGAATCAGTAACCTCATTTTCATTTTCACAATACAAATCATTTGAAAAATAACAGCGGCCCTTGGCTACCTTCATAAAAAAAAACCCATCTTTCCGGTCAACCTTCATCTTCTCTGATCAACCTTCATCTGGTTTATGAGAAAGAAACCAAGAAGCAGAAAATCTAAGGCTAACATACCCAAGAAATCAAAATCTCCAAAACATGACAACAACTTGGTGTTTGGATTTATCGACTACTTATGCATTACTCAAAGAGGAGAGGAATATAGAGCTGCAGGATTAATCAATAGGACACATATTGGAACAACCACCAAAACAACCTATTACTGTAATTTCGATCCAATTAAAGCTCCTATTATTCCTCCATCTCCTTTATTCTAAGAACATTCTTCATCTAAAATTTAAGGAGCCTCTTCATCTCAAAGTAACATTTCTCCTTTGATTAGTAAAGAGCCTCATTTGAAACAAAATTGAAAAACTCTCTCTTCGAATCACTATTCAAGAAGAAGAAGAAGAAGAAGAAGAAGAAGAACTTTTATTGTTATGAGAGACGAATAAGAAATTATCCCAACTTCTCCCCTCTCGTATCTAGATACTGAAATTCCTCCTCAAATAGAAATAACTGAGGAAGCTCCTCGAACAAGTAACCCTTTACCAGAGGCTGTTAATCCAACATCTGAACAACCTCGAGAAAAAACATCGAAGCTGATTCTGAGGCTACCAAAACCGATCTCAAAGCTGAATCTGATGATGGGAACTCTGCAACTACTCATAAAACTCAGGAAGAAGTAGACACTTGCTTTGTTTCCGAAGAAGAAAATGCTAATATTGGGAGAAACTTGAGGAATCTTACATCATTGCTCTGAAAAAAGTTCGCTATATATATTACAAGGATAGCCAAGCTTCGTCTCTAAAAGGAAATAAGGAATGGGAGATAACATAATTCTTCGACAACCTAAAGAAGGAGAAACTCCCTTGGACTGCAAAGATGAAAAATTAATAGTCTACCCTGAAATCATTAATTGGGGTCTTCGGTTTCCACTGGATCTTATGATCGTGGAATACTTCGAAAATTTCGAGGCCTTATTCATCACGTCGACCAACTGCTAAGGAGATTTTCCAAAAACTTGCTGCTTGGGCTAAGAAGGAATGGAATAATGCGTTTAACACTGCCTTTCAAGCCATCAATTTCCTTACATGTCACATGTTTCCAATCTCAGAAGGTGCCCTGCCACCTCAAGACCTGATGTTAGAGCCCGATCAGGAAGATAGTCTACAAACGAATAGTTCAACCCGATTGCAAAGTTTTCCTTCCCATTCGCAACAGATCAGAGAGTTATTTGCCAAAAAAGAAGAAGAAAACGTTATCAAAGAAAGGTAAAAAGACAGCTAGCACTTCTAGTGCTAGTCCTTCAACTCCATCGAAACCAAAGCCTCAAAAAAGGAAAACTGCAGAATTAACTCTCTCACCCATCGAAGAGGGAAAAGATCAAGTTCGTATCTAAGAAAAAGAAGGCTTCTTCCGGCTCACATGGGAAGAAAAAGAAACAAACAAGAATCCCTTTGTATACATTGGTTGACGAAGATGAAAATATTGCTGCTAGAAATCAACAAAACCCACAAAACCCTTTGGTCAAAAAACAGCCAACCAAAGACAACACTGTGATTATCATCGAAGATAGTACTACCAATGAAAATCAGGCTACTGCAAATTTTTTATCCTGATATGTTCATTAATTTTGAGAACACTAAAGCGCATACTGGTGAAGACAATATTGTTCTTCAAGTCATCCAATATCACATGCTTAACTTTGGGAGACCAACACCAGCCGAGGCGTCTCCAGAAATTATTTGTCCTCTTGCTCTTATCACTTCTCTAGATATGATTCAACGTCCTAGCTTATCGAAAATAGAATTTCCTCTTCCTCCTCCAAATCATGCAATCGTTGTTGCGCTTCAACCATTTACCGATCTTGACATAGCAGTAAAGGCACTTGCTTCTCAAGTCGAGGCTTCTCTAAACAATCTAAAACAATTGGCTAAAGATATGGTTTATTACAAAGAATATTACGAGGCTGAGAAAAAATTTAGACAAAACTTTCACGATAAAGTAGTTGATGAATTTCACATATACGAAGTACCAAGGTCCAAACTCATAAAAGATGCTCTCTGCATGAAGAATCATCTGTGGATCACACACATAGTTGAAACAGAATTGCTGACGAACTCTCATGAGAAGGAAATGAATAAGCTCAAGACTGATCATGCTAGTGAAGTGGCCGCTGAAATATCCAACTCCAATGAGCTACAAAATTCTCTTACTCTTTGTGAGACAAAAAATAAAGAATTGATCAAGGAGATAACTAAACTGAAGAAAGATTTTGAAGTGGATAAAATTGTTGCTCTCGCTGCTACCGAAGCTGAACTTTTCAAAGACATGCTGACTGTTATCAACATCGGAAAAGAAGATGCAACCAGTCTTCTCCTTTGAGAACTTCAAGTTACTTATCCAACAATCGACCTCACAAGTTTTTGGAACACCATTCCTATGGAGAAACGTCCAAGTGAAGCTTTTGATCCTATCCCCGATTCGTCATCCGAAGATGAAGATGAAGAAGAATCGTCTGAGGAGGAGGAGTCATCTGATTAACTTTATCATATTTTTTGTGTTTGTCGGGTTAAGAATTTATTTTTGTACCTCAAAGAATTAATATAATTATCAAAAAGTTTCGTTATTTATTATTCTCTTCACGTAATATTAAATGTTTAATTTTAAAAACAAATATAATTATAAATTGTAAACTTACCACCTCAAATACCTTAACAAAATTGGTGAATATGGTAGCTCTTTGAAAAATTCTCAGTGTGTAGTTAAGCTTTTGTGGCTCTTCGAAAAATTATAATTGTGTTGTTAAGCTTCCACTTTGAAAAAAATGTAATGTGATTATCAAACATGGTTGTTTCTTCGAAAAGTGTTATAAACACTTCGGAACATTCTACTCATAACCAATCTCAAAGATGATCAGCCTTTGATGTAGTATTCAAACATGTGTAAACAACCATTGGCCAAAAACGAAATTTATTGATAATATTGAATATGTACACGACGCCTCATTAAAACCTTCATGGGCCAACAGGATAGGAAAGAGTGCGTCATTCAAAAGTCAAAATTCCAAAGTAAAAAAACATATCTACTCCTAATAAAGTTTCAAGTGATGGATATTCCATGGATGTTGAAGCATCCTCCCCTTGAAATCACAAAGACGATAGGAACCCGGCTATATCCTCTCAACAACAACATAAGGCCCTTCCCAGTTCGGAGCCATTTTTCTGAGGTTCTTCTCCTTTTGTGCAAGAAACCTTTTCTCAACACCTTATCACATTCTTTAAAATCTCTTCTCTTCACCTTCGAATCATATTTATTTCTCATAAGAGTTTGATAATGAATTACATTCAAATAAGCTCCAATATATTTTTCTCAATCAGATCCAAATTCGCCCTTTGAACTTCATCATCAGACCTTACAAAATATTGAGCTATTCAAAAAAAAATTACATCGTAGATTCTACGCGGATGATTGCATCCATTCAATATGCCAAAGCAAAAGGAGTCTCCTTTGTAGCCTCTCTAGGAGTTGTTCGATAAGCCCAAAGTACCTCTTGCAAATAGTTTGGCCATTTTCTTGCTACCCCCGTCAAATTCTTCTTCAAGCCATTTAAAATTGTTTTGTTTCTCACTTTCACTTGCTTATTAGCTTGAGGATGAAAATGAATCGAAAAGAATTTCTGAATTCCTTTAGAAGTGCAAAATGAAGCCATCTCCCTTTTATTAACTAAGGTCTATTATCTGTTGTAATCCTCCGAGAAACTCCAAAACAAAAACACATGTTGTTCACAATAAATTTGATCGAGTTTTTTGCTTTTGTCCCTGATAACGGTTCTGCCTCTGCCCACTTTGTACAATAATCCACCGTTACAATTTTTATCTGTCTTCCTCCATAAGCCATCGGCAAAGGTCCCACCAGATCAATGCCCCATCTATCAAATGGTATTGCCTCAGATATAGACATAAGCGGCAATGCTGGTCTGTTAATAGCATTGGCAAATCTCTGACAAGTATCACAACTTATAACTAAATTCTTAGCATCATTCATGATTGTAGGCCAATAAAACTCTCCAAGAAAAACTCGACAAGAAAGAGGTTTGAACCCGCAATGAGCTGACCGTTCACAATCATGCAACTTTGATAATACTTCTTGTGATTCTTGTCTGCTTAAACATCGTAACAATGGCCTGCTTAATGCGTTTTTATACAATATTCCATCCAGTACTATATATCCGAAGGTTTTACTTCTCAATTTTTTGGCCAATTATGAATCATCTGGTAGTATTTCTTGTGTCAAAAATCTAAGAATATCTTATCGCCAATCGCGTCGGATTGCATCAGTCGTAACAAAAAAATCATCTATACATTCACATTGGCTAGATTAAATAACAATTGAAGGATTTTCTTGTAGAAAAATCCAAGGATATTCTTCCTTGTAAGCAACGTTTGCTAAAGAATCAGCCACCATATTACTCCATTGCCCAATATATTCCACAACAACATTGTCAAACATAAGCATTAAATTCTGAAGTTCCCAAAGATATAAAATCAAACGAACCTTTCTTGCTTCAGAAAATCCAGATACCTGATTTGCTAACAATTGAGAATCTGTTTCCAAGCGCATTGAAGTTTCCCCACAAATATTTGCCAATCTTAAACCTGCCAAAGCAACTTCATATTCAGCTTCATCGTTTGAAGCATGAAAACCAAATTTAATAGATTGAATCATTGTCTCTACCGTTGGATCTATGAACTGAACCCCAGAACTGCACTCTGAAACACTAGATCCCACATCTGTTAGGACAACCGACGCCAAATTTACTGGATTATCCTCTTTACTTTCTCCCTCATTCGATCGGCTTGAATGGAATTCAAAAACAAATCTGTCAATGATTCTGCCTTTATTGTTGTTCGAGGTGTAAACAAAATGACATAGTCCCTCAACTCCACTAACCACTTTGTTATTCTCCCTGAAATATCAGGTCATTGTAAAACATTTTTCAAAGGTAATGAATTTCGGACTTCAATAGTATGAGCTTGAAAATATGGACGCATCTTCCTAGCAGCAATCACCAGCGCTAATGCGAATTTTTCTAAATTCATATATATTTTTTCCGCTGCCACCAAACGTTTACTATTATAATACACTGGCTTCAGAACTCCTGAATCTTCACTGATTAACACTGCGCTCAGTGCAAAATCTGATACCGAGGTATACAAAAATAACTTCTCTCCATTTCGAGGCTTTGACTGGTGATGACAACAAATTTTTAATATTTTTGAAAGTTGTTTCACATTCCGATGTCCATTCAAACATGTTGGGTCCTCGTAATACTTGAAAGAAAGGAAAGTATTTGTTAGAAAATATAGAAATAAATCGATTAAGTGCTGCTAACTTTCCTGTCAGAATTTGCAGTTATGTGATAGACCGAGGAGAATTCATTGTTATCAAAGCTTTCAATTGTTCTGGGCCAGCTTCTATTCCTTTTTCACTGATGGCAAAACCCAAAAACTTCCTTGATCGAACTCCGAAGGTGCACTTCTCAGGATTTAATTTCAACCTGATTGCCCTTAAATTCAAAATAGCTTCCTCTAAATCATCAAGATGCACTTCATCCTTTGAGCTTTTTACTACCATGTAATCTATATATACTTCCATATTTTTACCGATCTGAGTAGCAAAACCTTTATTCATCAATCTCTGATAAGTGGCTCCAGCATTTTTTAATCCGAATGGCATCACCTTATAGCAGTGCAGGCCCCTATCAGTTATAAACGTTGTGCATTCTTGATCTTTTGGATCCATTTGGATTTGATTATATCCTTAGATATTCGATCCACTTCAGCAACAATCACTTCTACTTTTTCCGAGGAAAACACTCTTCTTTTCTGAATAACCGGTTTAACCTTCGGATCTATAGCCAAGCTGTGACGAATTACGTCAATTGGTACTCCTGTTACATCCTTTGTCCTCCAAGCAAAGACATCCGAATTTTGGGATAAAAAATTCAGTAGTTGTTCACGTAGAAGTGAGGTCAATAAAGTTCCAATTCGAAGTAACCTCCCTTCCGAAAAAGTAAACTCCTCTATCTTTTCACTCACCGTTAAAGACCCTGAGGTTTCCCTCAGCTCGTCAACCCTTTCTTCCAAATCCGAGGGTACCCCTTCTTACTGCTATTCACGCATTAAGTCTCCACTACTGGAACCTCGGATCCGAAGTGCAGTGGAATAACATTCCCTCGCAACCTTATGATCGCCTCGAATGACCGCAACTCTATCTACAACCACATATTTAAAACATTGATGAACTGTAGAAAAAACCCCATACATTCTTGAAAGACATGATTTTCCAAAAATAGAATTATAACTTGTGGGATAGTCCACCACCACAAAAGTACCCGGGCCGTTTTCTTAATTGGTCATTTTCCCAAACTCACTTCACCCTTGTATTCTCCAACAACACGAGCTGTTACACCCGTGAATCCAATAATCGTTCGATCAGATTGAGAAATCTGAGGTGGATTTGTCATCTATCATAGGTGGATTTAAGAAGGAAAGTAGCATAACTGCGAGTGCCAATCAGCACACGTCGAATTTTGACGCCAACAACCTCTACTCCAATAACCACAGCATCTTCATATGGTCCTACAGTACCTCGCAGATCATCTTCATCAAACAAAATGAAGGGAATATCTTTCTTTCCATACAAGTGTGTAGAAGTGTTCCCTTCAATTTGAGTTTTCAAGTTGACAAAATGCCTCTTCCTCGAAATATCCGAATTACCAGTCCTTGAATCGCCTCCAAAAATGGCTAACGGTTCAAAAAACTTGCACAACTCCCGCACACGTCCCTTTTCTATGGGTTATTCGACCGTCATCAGAAATAATTTGTTCGGATTTTTTTACACATACTCAGAAAAAGTATAAAAAAACTCTGCCTGTGAGTCCAAAATCATCAAATTCTCAGCTGGTGGTACAGCCTTCGAATTTGATGCACCATTGTTTTTCGATGCGCTCTCTTGCCACTTCACATAAGTCAGAAACTTCCTATTTTAAATCAAAAATTGAATCTCTTTCTTCAAAGAAATGCAGTCATTTGTATCATGCCCAATATCCTCATGATATCTGTAAAACTTGTTATTCATTTCCTCCCTTAGCCTGGTAATCGGGGCTGGCTTCCTAAACTTTACGAATCTCTTGGTCTTATCTTAGATCACAGAAACATTCTCTGCTAATCAGCATAATATTCTGGGTTGACCCATGTATTTGGTCTAGGCCTGTTGTAATTTTTAGATGAAGTTTGATTTGTATAACCACCACTCCAAGGAGGCAAATTGTTGTTCTTTTGTCTTGATTGTTGATTACCATTTCCATTTCCATTCGACGGATGCCTCTGATTATTGGTTGTCTGTACCAAATTATTCGGAGTGCTGACTGGTCCGCCTCGGACTCTAGTCGACTCCTTCACTTTAATCTGATCCTCAACTTGAGCCATCAAAGCTCCAAAAGTTAAGGCTCTTCTCTTCATTGTCTTATTATCCAGATCTCCTGGCAATAACACTTGGCGAAAATTTGTCATCGCCAAATTTTCCTCAGAGCCGTCCAAACTAGCTTTGGTCAAAACAAATTTCTTTGTATGATCCTTCACCTTTTCCCCAGGTTCCTGCTTGCACTGAATAATGGTATCACCATTTACTCTCATCTCTTTGCTTCCCACAAACTGTCTTCGAAATGCAGTATAAAATTCACTAAAATTTTAAATGGACCCCCTCGGAATCCGATTGTACCACTTAAGAGTTGTTCCCTTAAAAGTATGTGAAAATGCATGACACACCAGCTGGTTGTCATCTTCGAAGTTCATCATATAGTTCTTGAATTGTTCGATGTGATCATCGAGATCCCGCATCCCATCAAAATTCTCCACCTTCGAAATGTCAAAATGTTTCGGAAGCGTCATAGAACGAATTTCGCTTGTCAATGGAGAATTTCTCCAGTCGACACCTTGAACAAACTGATCATCTATTCCCATTGTAACATATAGATTGTGATCAGTTTCAGCATGCTAATTCAAAGTGTTTCCTTCGTACCATGTAGAATGAGGAACATTATCCCTTTTAGATTTACTCTTCTTTTTATGTTTCCTCAACTGATCTCTGTCTGATTCCCCTTTCGAAGAACCTCTTTATCTCTTAAAACCCGAAGCTGAACTTTCTACCTCCTCGTCACTAGAGGTCACATATTTTTGCTTATCTTTTTTCTCTTTACGAATATCGCTCTTTATGAGACACAAAACGTGTTTTTTGTGCTTAGATTTAGCTTGTCGATCATCAAAAGATCGATCTGACTGACCTTCCATCTCATTCCTTTCTATTTCTTGTCTAACCTCGGATTTAAGCTTTACCGAGTGTATCTCTTTTTCTCTTCGTTCATACTTCTCCTTTAATGCTTTAATCTTGTCTATGAGCTGGTTCATTCGCGCTTCAATATCAGATTGAGCTCGGATAGAAGATTATCCATCAGTTCTATTTCCATCCCTTTGTAAATCATCTTTCAAAGTTTTTATTGCTGACCGAAGCGTAGGATTGTTCTCAGGATTCATCGTATTAATTTTGAACAGAATATACGATAATAATGTATCAATTTCGAACAGAATAAGCCATTGATTTTTCTTATTTAGTCCCCAATGAAGTCGCCAATTTGATGAGTTAATATTTCGCCTTAGTAAATTGTTAAGAGAAAAATCTAGAGAGAGAAAGAGTTAGAGAGTTTTTAGAGAGGGAAAGTTCAAGAACAAATGAGTTCCAGAGAAAAAATGTTCAACCCCTTTATTAGAGTAGCCTTGCCATTTATATAGAGGTGCCAAGACTTAGTCTACAACTGAAATCTGTTACAAAAGAGGACTAATTGTTTGTTAGTCCTTAACAATATACATAGTTACAAATACTCTCTAAAACTTACACCAATTACAATTTAAGAATAAAACTTACATTACTTATAATTAAATCCTTAAATTTATATTATTTACAACTTAGTCCTCAAAATCCTCCTTCCATATCATGGCAGATATGATAGATCGGGTGAACAACATCCAGGACCTTCTACACAGTACCTAGAGAAGTTTGAAAAAACCCTCAATATATAATTTTGGGTTCACCCGCACGAGTGGTGTATTTGAGAGACGAAACCGAACACTCAATTATATGGTTGGAAGCATGCATCACTCATATCAACCATTATCTTTCTAGGGGGAGCCATCAAATGTGTCGCTTATATACTCAAACGAGTACCCGCTAAATCTATTGTTAGCAACCCTATATGAGCTTTGGAACGGTCGTAGACCCAATTTTAAGCATTCACATATGTGGGGTTGTCTTGTTGAGGCAAGAACTGAAAAACCTCATGAAAAGAAAGTGGACCTAAAAATAATTAGTCGCTTCTTCATAGGTTATTTCGAACATTCCAGGGGGTTTAAGTTTTCTGATTCTCTCACTAGTAAAATATTTGAGACAGGTTTCTAGAGGATGTTGAGTTTGGGGGAAGAATAAGGGAAAATATGTTGATTTTGAGGAAGAATCTATAGAGATTCGTGATGGTTTTAATATGGATACTCAAGTATCAGAATATTGGGTTGTAATGCCAATCATTTCGGTCCCATTAGAATAGGGTAATCCTCAAATTAACACTGGTGCTCCATTTAAGGGTTCCAACTAGGATACGTCTATGGTCGAAGTAGAACAACAGAAACCCTAAGGTAATATTCCATAAGAAGATCGAAATGAATTATTCATAATGTTCAAACTCTACCTCGTCAAGAAGTACAACAAGAGAAAATAATTCCCTTAAGAAGGTCCATGAGAGAAAGAAAGAGTTTTATAGGTCTAAAATTTAGAGTATATCGTCAGGAGCATAATGACTCGTGTGCTAGAACTGTAAATGATCCATCATCTGACAAACAGAACATGGGAAGCTCTGACTCTCGATAATGGATTGACACTACGAAGGAAGAGTATAAATGGATGCAGGACAATACGGTATAAGATCTTGTCCCATCACCTGAAAGGGAAAAGAAAATTGGTCGTAAGTGGATTTACAAAACCAAACGCCATTCCCTAGGTAATGTGGAATTACATAGAGAACGTCTTGTAGCAAAAGGTTATACTCAACATGAAGGGATTGATTTTAAAGAAAACTTTGATTTGGTATCGACGAAAGATTCCTTTAGGACAATCATGGCATTAGTTGCACATTTTTACCTTGAGCTCCATCATATGGATATTAAGACTACTTTTATCAATGGTAATATTGAGAAAACAATTTATATGGTGCAACCAAAAATCTTTGTAGAAAACAATTCAAATTTTTTTGGTTTGTAGACTTAGGAAATCCGTTTATGGGCTCAACATGCCTGTCGTAAATGGTACTATCAATTCCTTGAGTTAATAGTCTGTTATGATTTTGAGATTAACTCGGTTGAGGACTGCGTGTATCACAAATTCAGTAGGAATAATTTTATATTTCTTATATTATACATAGATGACATATAAGGAATTATTACAAACTGTATAAGACAAGTTTGTTATGAAGGATCTTGGTGATGCCATTTTTGTATTAATAATCCAGATACATCGGATCGCTCCCGTGGTATTCTTGGATTAATACAAAATGAATACACTAAAAGTATGTTACAACGTTATGGATAGGTATATTTCAAACTTATTCTGGGTCAATTTCCTAAGACAAAACTTAAGATTTAGGAAATGAAAACGATCCCTTATGCTTCGGCAGTTGGGAGTTTAATGTATGCTCAAGTTTGTATTAGGTTGGATATTGCTTTTAATGTAAATATGTTGGGCAAATATTTTAGTAACCTAAGCATGGATCACTGGAAAGCAGTGACAAGAGTACTTTGGTACCTGCAAGGAACAATTGGGCACATGTTGACATATGGGAAGTCAGATAAACTGGATCTCATTACGTATTCCGACTCAGATTTTGTTGCGTGCTTTGAGGCATCAAACCAGGTGTTGTGGCTCCGGAATTTTGTTACTAGAGTGTGCATTGTACAAGGGATAGAAGGTCCCATGAGCTTATATTGCGATAACAATTCCGCGGTGCAGTATTCTAACAGGAACATAAGCTCGTCTAAATCCAAACACATAGGAATAGAATTTTTGTACGTTAAAGAAATAGTACATATGGGTCAGATGAGTATAGAGCACATCGGCACAGACTCAATAATAGCAGATCCTCTAACCAATGCGATTTTATCAAAAGTTTTTCAGAGACGCACTATCAGTATGGGTGTAGTTGATTTAGAGGATTGTTAGTTTTAGTGGGACGCACTAGCGCTTCCTATAGTGCATGGATAAACCAAATCTTTTTTTCTAACTTGATTCTTCACGTTTCTCAAGTTCTTCTACAGCTCGCTAAAGAACGAAAAGGAGTAGATACTCGATGGGTAGTTGCTTGAAAACCTAAAACTTATCGTATTTGTTTATTCTTAGGTAAATCTCAAATAAAAATTCATATTTTCTACTGCTATCTTCTATATTAATTCGATGCTATTTCAAATAAAATATAACATTTTCCTCCTATTCAATTCTGACTTCAAAATTTTACAACATTATCTCGATAATTGTCCCCACTCAAGTAAAAATTTACTGCCTCAAATCAATAAATAAAAAATCACTTATTCAAATCATTCGTGAATCTTTCGAAATTAGTTTATCCTAGTTTCAAACCCTAACCTATATAATATAATCCCGGTAATCGCACATCTCACATGAGCAATGGTTTCTGATTCTTACTAAGGTAATAATAATTTTCGGTTCAAAGTTTTCTTTTTTGGTTTCCCTGCATGTTGATGCTACGTTTACTTAGTACATCTGCTGCTCTGAATCGCTAAATTGTGAACTTTTTAGGTGTCAACAAAAATAGGTTTGTGGTTCAGTACGTCTACGATGGAAAACTGGTGGAAAATAAGTGTTTGAAGTATACCGAAGGGAAATCAACTCTGATTGATTTTGATAAAACCAGACACGTTTTCAGATCTTGAGTTTTATGAAATCCATGGACTAACTGATTCAGTAAAAATGGTTGGGCATTCCCAATTCGAAAAAAATATGACCTAGATTTGGTAATTCAAATATGACGCTCCGTTTCCAACCTAAAATACCGAACATTTCAAACAAAATGATATCCGAAAAGTGCCTAACACCTGACACTTAAAACTCTGTCAAATTTAATTGTACTGTGATTGACAGCGTATATATATTTAAATTTCACAAATACCGTCTTCTTATACACTTACGGTTGTGATTCAGTGCCGAAATAGGCTCGTGTGTGTATATATATATATATAGCTAACCGTTTTTTTTCGGAGAGAATCCGCAACCGCTACTCAGAGTGTAATGAGTGCGCACGAGGTAAATCCTCGGTCTGACGCAATTACATTAATGTTAAGGTAGTTATTTTATTTGTCAGATAAAAAAAACATAAAGAAAATTATAAAAAGACGATGTTAAAATATGTAAATATATCGTATCTTTTTGTTAAAAACAAAGAGAGAAGTAGCCGTAGGAGGCGGCTAGGGTTTTGTCTTTTATTAGAAAATGTTTCTTTTTGTATTAAACTGTTTTTTATAATGCAAATCCAAGTAAGGCTCTCAATATATAGAGAACTTAGAAACCTATACAAGGAAACTCTTAATACACTGAATATTCTAACACTCCCCCTCAAGTTGTATAGTGGGATCACCAATACCCAACTTGGATAAAACTGATTCGAATGTTCTTGCAGCAACCACTTTTGTCAGGATGTCTGCCAGTTGGTCTTCGGATCTAACAAACGGAAGTTCGACTGTCTCATCTTCAATCTTTTCTTTTATGAAGTGCCTATCTATTTCAACGTGCTTTCTATCGTGCTGTACCGGGTTCTCTGAAATCTTAATCGCAACTTTATTATCGCACATTAACTGAGTTGGACACTTCAGGGGGATCCGATTTCTTTCATTATCTTCTTTAACCAAAGTATCTCGGTAATCCCCTTAACGATTCCTCTAAATTCTGATTCAGCACTTGACAGTGATACTACTTTCTGTTTCTTACTCCTCCAAGTCACCAAGTCACCTCCAAGAAGATTAAAGTAACCAGCAGTTGATCGCTTGTCGTTAGGATTCCCTCCTCAATCAGCATCTATGAATACTTCAACATCAAGGTGTCCATTTTTCTTAAAAATTATGCCTCTTCCTGGTGTGCCTTTGAGATATCGAATAATCCTCATTACTCCCTCCATATGGTGTTCCTGAGGATGATGCGTGAACTGCTTAACTACTCCCACCGCATATGCAATGTCGGGTCGAGCGTGAGCCAGGTAAATCAATTTTCCCACCAACCTTTGGCACCTTTCTGTACTCGCTGGTCTGGCCCCTTCAATTATCTTTAGTTTGTGATTCACAACCATAGGAGTGTCATTTGGTTTGCAATCCACCATGTCAATTTCAGCTAAAAAATCCAATATATATTTTCGTTGGGAGATATATATCCCTCATCTTGACCTAAGAACCTTGATTCCTAGGACATACTTCAATCCTCCAAGGTCTTTCATTTCGAACTCCTTGAAGAGTTTTTCCTAAGAGAGCTAATTTATTCTTCGTCATTCCCCATTATAATCATATCGTCGACATATATTATAAGACAAGTGACTAATTCTCCTCTCTTTTTGTAAAACAAGGTATGATCCCCATTACTCTGTTTGTAGCTATACTGCTTCATTTCCATTGTAAACCTCCCAAACCAAGCACGAGGAGACTGTTTGAGCCCATATAATGCCTTTTTCAGTTTACATACCTCATTTTCTTGAAAACCATCAGAGAACCCTGGTGGGGGTTCCATATATACCTCTTCTTCCAAGTCTCCATGTAAGAAAGCATTCTTTACATTAAATTGATGAAGAGGCCAATCTTTATTTGCGGCTATTGAAAGTAAAACTCTGATAGTGTCAATCTTTGCAACCGGAGAGAACGTTTCAGAGTAGTCTATACCATATGTATGTGTATATCTTTTGGCAACCAATCTCGCCTTGTGTCGCTCAATGGTGCCATCAGATTTATATTTTATATTAAACACCCATTTACACCCGACCGCTTTCTTCCCTTGTGGTAACACACAATTCTCCCATGTACCATTCCTTTTTAGAGCTTCCATTTTGGTATTCATTGCCTCATGCCATTCAGTCATCTTCTTAGCTTCTTGAGCTGTTTTAGGGATTTGTTCAGAGAGAATAGTAGCTGAAAACGCATTTGCAATCTTTGTCATTCCTTTTCTGTCCGTTTTTACCGGATATGTAGAACCGAAGTTTGAGTTTCAACAAATGAACTTCCTGAAATGTCATGGTCAGTAGCATTTTGTGAATTATGACATTGTATATTGTTTACCTCTTGATGGATATTTTCTTCGGCTGATTCGCTAGTAGTATCCATGGCATTGGTGGTAAGAACTGCCTCGTCAGTCTCCTTTATGTTGGAAGAGGCGTGTTCGGTGGCGCCATCTACCGACTCTGTTGGCACATCCTCAAAGTAACTTTCATATAGCAACCAGTCGAGTGATTCACTTACTTTCTCCCCCTGAGCACGGGATTGGTGATCAAAAAAATAATCGGATTCTAAGAAGTCACAGTCCATGGTGACATGGATTCGACGAGTAACCGGATTGTAACACCGATATCCCATTTGATGAACACCGTACCCAACAAATACACACTTTTCGGCACATGGATTAAGTTTGTTTCGACTAGTTTTAGGGATATGAACAAACAACGAACAACCAAAGACACGAGGTGGTAAGGTCATAACAGATGGAATTGTAACTTGGGTGGCAAGCACTTGTAATGGAGTTTTATTTCCTAGACATCGGGTTGGTAGAATATTTGCAAGATACGTGGCTGTAGCAAGAGCTTCTGGCCAAAAAGAATGAGGAACTCTAGATTCAATCATAATAGCACGAGTTTTTCCAAGTAAAGTACGATTTTTTCGTTCTGAAGTACCGTTTTGTTGAGGTGTGTTTGGGCAAGTGGTTTGATGGATAAGACCATTTGTTTTGAAAAAATTATGCATCGTTTGGTTGACAAACTCTGTTCCATTATCAGAATGGAGAATCTGTATTTTTTTCCAAATTGAGTCAAAATCATTTTGTAAAAACAAACAAATATTTATAGTACTTCCGATTTATGTTTCATGAAGTATATCCAAGTCATTCTTGAGAAATCATCCACAAATAAAACAAAGTATCTGATTTGATTGTTAGTGGAATTTGGTGCTTGACCCCAAACATCAGAATGGATTAGCGAAAAAGCATAATCAACTCTAGTATTACTTTGATTAAATGAGACCCTACGATTTTTTGCAAGAATGCAGGTTCCACATTTCTCATGAATGGAATTATTCAAAAAAAGATTAGGAAACAAACTTTTAAGATAGCTAAAAGAAGGATGACCAAGTCGTCGGTGCCATAACCAAAGTTGCCTTTCGGTTGTTCTGTGAGCAAGCACGGCATGTCTCTTATGAACTACCTCATCAACATAATGGAGACCTCCTTGTTCAGTACCACGCCCAATGATCTCCTTCAGACGAATGTCCTGTAAAATGCAATAAAATGGATGCATAAGAACCACACAGTTGAGTTGTTTTGTCATTTGACTAACAGATAATAACTTTACGGATAGTGAAGGAATATAGAGGCAGTTTTTAATTTCCATTTTTTCTGAAAAAATAATTGAACCTCCCCCTTTGACTTCACAAATTTCTCCACTAGCAGTCTCAATATGGGAATTCTTTGGAGATGACATGTCACCAAAGTCTTTAGGATCATAAGACATGGTGTCCGAAGCCCCGCAATCAAAGATCCAATTCATTGATTTCTCAAACCCTTTACCTCCAAGTTTTTCATAGGAATTCGTCGCCATTCCTCCAAAACCAGTGCCACTTCCTTGCTCACTTTTAGTCGGATCTTCACCGCCACTTGTAGACGAAGCCCGTTTGATATTAGATCTGAAATGCTTGTTATTTTTTTCCTTATGACCGTCCTTCCACCATTCTGGATAACCAACCAGCTGGAAACATGTCTCTTTAGTGTGTTTCTTCATCCCACAATGAGTGCAATACAACTTGGATTTATCTTCTTTCTCTTTGGATCGAAATTTAAACCTCTGTACAGAATCTTTAGCAGCCAAACCCATTCCAATTTCAATCGAGTCACTATTAGAAGAACTTGATTTTAGTATATTAAGCCTGGCCACTTCCCTTTGTATTGTAGCATATGATGTTTCCACGGAAGGAAGAGGATCATTTTTCAGGATATCTCTCTTGACTGGTCCAGCTTGTCATTAATCGTCATTAGCAATTGATAGAGTCTTTGTTCTTGAGTCTTCTTATTGTAGATCTGAATGTCTTCTGGGTCTTTCATAGGATTCAGATCTCGCCTATCTATAGACATCCAGATATTCTGCAGTTTGTTCCACAAGTCTTCTAGTGTATCGGACCCTTGCCTCAATGAATTAGCCCTCTTATGAAGGTCAAACACCTGTAACGAATCTGTACCAGAACCGTATATGGTGGCTAACCCATCCCATAGGGCTTTTGCAGTAGGATATTGCGAGACATTATTTACCAAGCTGGATTCAAGCTTCTGGATAATCCATGTAAAAACACATTGAGCATCTTGTTCCCACCTTGTATATGTGTTGTCAGTTTTGGATGGAGGTGTCGGCTCCCCTGTAATGTGAAAACCTCTCCCCCTTCCCCAATTTCTTTCTTCGTCAGGTTTTCCCATAGGGCATAGTTGTCACCACTGATTTTAATCCCTAGGGATAAATTCTCGGGGTTAGTTGTTTGTTGTTGTGTTCCGAGACCATTTCTCAAAATAGCAGCAATCTGCATTGTTAATTCATCAGGAATTTGACTAACCACGACTTCATTGCCAGCCATCTTTGTTGAGGATGTTCAGAATTCTCAGAATCACACGTGCTCTGATACCATGTTAAAAACAAAGAGAGAAGTAGCCGCATGAGGCGACTAGGGTTTTGTGTTTTATTAGAAAATGTTCCTTTTGTATTGAACTGTTTTTTATAATGCAAACCCAAGTAATGCTCTCAATATATAGAGAACTTAGAGGCCTATACAAGGAAACTTAATACACTGAATATTCTAACACTTTTAGATTAACCGTTGAAAACTTTTTTTTAATAAAAAAATAAATATATTTGTTTCTAACGGTCAGATAGAAAAACTCTTAGGATCTTCTAAAACATAAATATCAAATTAATGGGCTAAAAGAAATATTAAAAGATTCAAAATCACTTAAATTGTTAAAGTTTTATTTTAGATAGATACAAGTTTTGAATGTAACACGCAGGATATTACATAGCTACAATACTAGAGAAACTTTATTAAAGCCACTTATACCATAATAATAAATATTCTTGTAATTGGCATATTTATAATGCCGGAGGATGGTACTTCTTGTTATCTTGGAACTAAATTAAATTAAGTTAGAAAGATACTAATTAATTAATTAAGTTAATTAATATATTTTTAAATATTTGGATAATATATTATTGATGTTAAAATATTATTTTTATTTTTTAAAATATTTAATTTTTTATTTTAGAGAAAATATTGTATTACTTAAAGATATTATTCTGCTATTAAAATCGAATAATATACTAATATAAATATTGGATATACAATGTATCAAACAACAGCATTACAAAAGCTTTAATAAAAAAAATTCCTTCTCTTATCTCTTTTATTATCTACAACTGGTATCAGAGCCAAGGAGACAAAAGACATATGAAAAAATGCACAAGAAGCAGAATCCTGTCGCAGACAAGAATCCGTCGGCGATGAAGAAAAAAGAGAAAAAAAAAAGAACGATGTCCACTGGAGGAAAAAAAATAGTGGTTTTGTTGTCCGCCGGAGAAAAAATAAGAAATAACAATTTGTTGTTCGCCAGAGAAGAGAAGAAGAAGAGCATTGTCCACCATAGAAAAAAAGTGCTCTGGCAGAGAAAAAAAAGTAAAAAAAAAAAGCGAAAGAAGCGGAAGCGGAAGAAAAATCCGTCAGCGGAGGAAAAAGAAGAATAGTGGAAGAAAAAACATTTTTCGCCGAAGAAACGTTTGTCCTCTGGAGAAAAAACCGTTTTTCGCCAAAGAAAAAGAAGAAGAGAAAAAAAATGGAAGAAGAAAACGAAACATGAAGAAAAAGATAACAAAAAAAAGAAAAGGAGGAAGAAGACAAGAAAGAAAAAGGAAAAGAAGATTAAGAAAAAATGGGTGAAGAAGATCGGAGGTGAACAAAAAAGACTGTAGATGATTGGAGGTGACTATAACAGGTCGGAAAAGACCGTAGACAGACCGTAGACGATTGGAGGCGACCGGAATAGGGACAAAAAAATATTTGATCAAATAGACCATATCTTCACTAACTCATCTACTACACACGTGTTAAAAAAGAATGATGTCTTCAAAAAGAATGTGAAAAGTTCAAAAGTTATCCGAAAACTTAATTTAAGAAAGGTATGGTTGAAACAAAACTAAATTAAGCTAATGTAAAAATATTATTCTTATTCTTTTAGAGATTTGAGTTTGTATTTTTTTTTTAAATATTATATTAGTCAAAAATATTATTTACAATAAAAACATAATAATATACTAATATAAATATAGCATATGTGTTGTACCAAACAACAACATCATTACAAAAACTTTAATAAAAATTTCTTCTCTCCTATCTCTTTTATTATCTACATGTTCTTGTATAACCTTCAAGTGTTATAACCGTTCTTTCTTCCTCGGTCAGGGTCGCACCGATCGCAAAAGCCTATGATATAGATACCACTTACAACACCATGCAATGATGGACTAATAGTTTTCGATTTATCATGTTTGCGTGTTCTTCATCACCAACGTGCTCAAAACTATGAACCTTCGCATTAACTTTTACGTGCCGGACTCTTAGTGGAGCAGGGGAAATCCTGAAACAAACTACAACAAAAGATCTCGGAACAGCAATTTTGAACCTTTTATCCGTAGCTATAAACCCTTCGAAAAGTTTGGCCATTTTTACATGCTTTCTAAGATAATTTTGAAGGTTGACCATGCCATAGGTCCGAAGCACGGGCCAGAGTTTCATGGCTCGGAATCTTCTGCTTAGAGTTAGTTGTCAATTTTTGTAGTCGGTTAAATGTTTAGTGTTTGAAGAGTTATCTTATGACCTCCTGTATATAAAGTCTGAGTGTATGTTGTCCGTGGATGTAAGATTTCTTCAAAAATTGAATATATTTTCTGTTAGGACAATAATTAATTAAGCTTGAAAATATTAATTAATTAATTTAGTTAAAATATTTTAATAATATATTAATGTATTTTTGAACAATATATATTATTCAATTAAGAATATATTATTCAATTGAGAATATATTATTCAATTTAGGAAAAATATGTTTAGATTTGATTTTATATTTTAAAGAGTATTATATTAGTAAAATATATTATTCTGTCATTTAAAACAGTATAATATATTATTACTAATATATATATATAGGAGATGTACTAACCAAAAAGATTAAGAAAAATAAAATATAAAAAAAACACTTTTGTTCTCTCCCATATTTTTCTTTCTTTCTCCAAAAATATTCCATTAAAATCTACAATTGGTATCAGAGCTCTGTTTGATCAAGATGAACAACTCGATTCCTATCTCTTTTGTTCCTCAATTAACAAAAGAAAATTATAATAAATGGAGTACTCAGATGAAGGCTCCACTAGGATCTCAAAAAGAATGGGAAATTGTTGAAAAAGGCTACAATGAAGTAAAAGATGTTGAAGAAGAAAAATTAACACCAACACAAAAAGAAGATCTAAGAAAATCAAGAAAGAAAGATAAAAAAGCATTTTTTTGGATATATCAAGGAGTCCAATCATATGAAGCAGCTTGGGAAACAATTGCTTGTGCCACTTCAGCAAAACAAGCATGAGAAATTTTGGAGAAATCATTCAAAGGAGATGAAAAGGTAAAAAGAATTCGATTAGAGAATTTGAAAGTTTACAAAAAAACAGCGTCTGAATCCGTTTCTGATTATTGTTCACGGGTATTGTCCATTGTGAACCAATTGAAAATAAAAATAAATGGGAAACATTGGATGATATCCGTGTAATTGAAAAAATTCTACGCTCTTTGGATTCAAGATTTGACTATATTGTGGTTGCTATTGAAGAATCTAAGGATTTAAACATCATGATGATTGATGAATTAACCGGCTCATTGAAAGCTCATGAAGAAAGATTAAATAAGAAAAACAAGGAAGTATCGTTAGATCAAGCACTACAGTCAAACTTGTCTATAAGTGAGAAGAAAGAATATTCTACAAATCAGAGGGAAAAAGATTATGGCCATCCTTCAAGAGAATGGAAAAGAACAAACAAAAACCAGAATTTTAGAAGCTCACAAAGAGGACACGGAAATCAAAGAGGAAGAGGCTTCAATACTTATGGAAGGGGTCATTATGACAATCAATGGAAAGAAACAAACCAAAATCAGATCTTTAGAGGTTCACAAAGAGGACGTGGACGTGGAAATCAAAGAGGAACAAGTCGTGGTTATATTGAGTGTTTTTATTGTCACAAGCCTGGTCATATGGAAAGCGATTGTTGGCACAAGGAAAAAGAAAAAAACGAAGCTAATATGGTGAAAAATAGTCAAGAAACTTTATTGCTTGTGACTCATGGTGGAGAGACTGATGATTTCTGGTACATAGACAGTGGTGCTAGCAAACATATGACAGGTAACAAAAACTTATTTTCAAAATTATTTGAAGTTGATTGTGGAGAAGTAAAAGTAGGAGATGGAAAATCTTACAAAATCAAAGGTGTTGGTGAATTAGAATTTAAGACAAAGCAAGGGAAGATTGAGAAAATGTCTCATGTTTATTTTTTTCCTGGACTTCAAAATAATTTGCTTAGCGTTGGGCATCTACTGATGAAGGGGTATGATATTCACTTTCGTGACATGGCATGTTACTTATCATTGAATAATCAAGTTGTTGCTAAAGTTGGAGTAGCACAAAATAATCTTTTCTCACTCACTCTTCAAAATCAGAATATGTCTTGCTTGATTAGTTCTCATGAAGCAGTTGCAAAATTATGGCATGATCGCTTTGGACATTTGAATTATATAAATTTGGAGATGCTTTCAAGAAAGATGATGGTCACCGGTTTACCAAATATTAGTCGTCTCGATGATGTATGTGAAACTTGTCAGTTTGGAAAGCAACATAAAATTTCGTTTCCGTCTAAATCATCGTGGAAAGCAAAGAGACCACTGCAACTTATTCATTCAGATCTTTGTGGTCCAATGATAGTTCCATCTTTCGGAGCTAATCGTTATTTTATAACTTTTATTGATGATTACTCACGAAAAGTTTGGGTTTATTGTGTTAGAGAAAAATCAGAGGCATTCCAAAAATTCAAAGATTTTAAAGCAGAAGTAGAGAACTTTACTGGATTACAAATCAACACCTTATGGACAGATCGTGGAGGTGAGTATTTTTCAAAAGAATTTGAGAAATATTGCAGAGATAGTGGCATTCGGCATGAGATGACAGTTCGCTATACGCCTCAGCAAAATGGTGTATCTGAAAGAAAGAACAGAACAATAATGGAGATGGCTAGATGTCTTCTTAAGAAGAAGAGGTTATCAAGAGTTTTTTAGGCTGAAGTTGTTGCCTGCGCTGTTTATCTTATTAACAGATCACCAACAACAAGCTTGGAGAATTGCACGCCATATGAGATGTGGTATGGTAGAAAGCCTAATGTTCATCATCTAAGAATATTTGGGAGTGTTGCATACTCTCATATTCCAAATGTAATGAGAAGCAAGTTAGATGACAAGTCTAAAAAATGCATCTTCATTGGTTATAGTGAAAGAATTAAGGCATACAAGCTATATAATCCGGTAACAAAAAAGATTGTGATAAGTCGAGATGTTCGGTTTGATGAAAATTCGTTTTTTGAGGAGATGACAGCTGAGAAAGAACCTTTACAAATTTTTCCACTTGAACTTGAAGAAAAAGAAGAGGCAGATTTTGAAAGTGCTGAAAATAATACTCCAACAGGAAGCCCTCCTACTTCCCCAAATTTTTCATCAAGTTCTTCATCTAGTCCGGTCAGAAAAATGAGAAGTATTCAGGAACTATATGATGTAAGTGATGAAATCGTGGAACACGATGCTGTATTTTTTGCTTTCTTTGCAGGAGAAGATCCAATTTCGTTTGATGATGCATATCAAGAAAAAGTATGGAGGAAAGCCATGAACGAAGAGATTGTCTCAATTGAAAATAATGATACATGGGAGTTTACAGATTTACCGCCGCACAAGAGTTCTATTGGGGTCAAATGGGTTTACAAGACAAAGATGAATCCAAATGGTTCCATTAATAAATACAAGGCGAGGCTAGTTGCAAAAGGATACAAACAAAAAGAAGGAGAAGATTTTACAGAGGTATTTGCTCCCGTTTCTAGACTTGAAACAGTTCGGTTACTCATATCTCTTGCTGCTCAAAATAATTGGAAGATGTTCCAAATGGATGTAAAGTCTGCATTCTTGAATGGTGTTCTCAAAGAAGAAGTCTATGTTGATCAACCACCTGGGTTTATTAAGAAAGGAGAAGAAGAAAAAGTTTACAAGCTAAAGAAAGCATTGTATGGGTTGAAACAATCACCCCGAGCCTGGTACAGCCGTATCAATTCTTATTTTGAAAAATATGGATTTAAAAAATGTCCATATGAACATACTCTCTACATCAAAAGTGATTCCCAAGGAAGATTTATGGTGGTTAGTCTCTATGTCGACGATCTTGTTTTCACAGGAAACAGTTTAAAAATGTTCGAAGAATTTAAACAGTCAATGATGGCAGAATTTGAGATGACAGATTTAGGAGAACTTCATCATTTTCTTGGCATTGAAATCCATCAATCTGAGAAAGGAATTTTTATTTCACAAGAGAACTATGCAAAAGAAATTTTGAAAAAAAATCAAGATGGAAGCTGCTAATCCAGTCACTACTCCATGCATCACAGGTCTGAAGTTATCTAAAGAAGGTGAAGGAAAACTTATTAATTCAACCATGTTCCGAAGTCTGGTTGGAAATCTGATGTATTTAACTTCGACAAGGCCTGACATTGTGTATGCTGTTAGTTTGATAAGTAGATTCATGGACAAACCTTATTCTAACCATTGGGAGGTTGCCAAAAGAATATTGCGATATGTGAAGGGAACCATTGACTATGGAATTTTTTATGAAGCTAATACAGAAGTGAATCTCATTGGTTATACAGATAGTGATTTAGCAGGAAGCATTGATGATAGCAAAAGCACTTCTGGGTATGTGTTTCACCTTGGTAGCGGTGCAGTTTCATGGAGCTCAAAGAAACAATCAGTTGTGGCGCTTTCAACTACAGAAGCAGAATATATTGCTGCATCTTATGCAGGATGTCAATTGATTTGGTTGCGCGGAATTTTAGAAAGTCTAAAAAGAAAGCAGGTCAAGTCAACCATTTTATTTTGTGACAATAATTCTACTATTTCAGTCACAAAGGATCCAGTTCTTCATGGAAGAACAAAACACATCCGGATTCGATATCATTTTCTGAGGGAGCTCGTGAATAATAGTGATGTTCAAGTTAACTATTCCAAGACTGAAGATCAGATGGCTGATATCTTCACAAAGCCACAAATTGCACAAGTCTTCAAGGGAGGCATTGTTAGGAAAATAATTAATTAAGCTTGAAAATATTAATTAATTAATTTAGTTAAAATATTTTAATAATATATTAATGTATTTTTGAATAATATATATTATTCAATATATTATTCAATTGAGAATATATTATTTAATTGAAAATATATTATTCAATTTAGAAAAAATATGTTTAGATTTGATTTTATATTTTAAAGAGTATTATATTAGTAAAATATATTATTATGTCATTTAAAACAGTATAATATATTATTACTCATATATATAGGAGATGTACTAAACAAAAAGATTAAGAAAAATAAAATATAAAAAAACACTTTTGTTCTCTCCCATATTTTTTTTTCTTCCTCTAAAAATATTCTATTAAAATCTACCTTTTCTGTGTGCATTTTTGATTTATTATTGCTCTTTCTTTCTTTATTGTTTTAAAAGTTCACAACTAAGCTTTGGGTAGGATTGAAAACTGTGTGGCTTTATTTGTTCTTATTACAGATTCATTAATCCAAGTGAGTGGAGCGGTTGATTCTCAGCCGAAGTTCGTCCAAAATTGATAATTGTTAAGATTTGGCTGTCGTTAATTATTCTGAAATAAAAATACTCCCATAAGTAGAGTTTACCTAAGAGTTGTAATATAATTTCATTAAATATAAAGCTCATGTTGTTTCACAATCGTATGACCTTCTTCCGCCATGACCTTCTTAATTATAGTATTTCAGAAATTGGTCATTTGGCAGCTAACTCTCGAAGAGATATGATATTTAGACGCCCAAGCTCTTTTGGGCGTAGTGTAAGTTCACATACACACAGTAAGTTAGAGTTAGAGGGAAACTCTTGATGAATATTTTTATTTAAAAAATTGCAAAATAAAATGACTGTCATATAAGTTGCTACATTCATGAAGAATATGGATGTACCATAGACCTTCAATAAAATCATTATCATACAATTTAGTTGCTAAATTCATGAAGAGTATGAATTCTTATTTGCTTATAGATTCTATGCTTGGATTCTCAACAACATAATTACCTTGATACCAATCTGCTTTTGGATTATTAGAATTTGACCAGACCTTCTATATTCAGGCTTCCTTTGGATGATGCGTGAGCTGCAAGGTTAGGGTTTCTGCCATCGAAACTGTCCCCAAACAGCAATCCTATATGTTACCGGAGTGTCTATTTCAGACATTAAATAGAGTCAAAACTGGAGATCCACACAACCTGTCAACTGGAATTAACGACCTAGAGGTAATTACGTGAATGCCAAGTTAACATCTCTACTACTGCGACTCTGCCACTGCCTTACTTGCCGTTCTCCCATCTTTACCGAGGAAAACTTATTGTTAATATCTTAATTTAATCTTTTACTGTCGATGTATTATATTGTCCGATATTTAGGATAAAAAAGAAAGAACAGTCTGATAATATTGGAAAGAAAAAAACCTGATACTTACATCTTTTATTTAAAGAAGTTATCCTACTCAAACTTACACACCAAATTGAAAAGTACTAAAAAGAAAAAACCTGATACTTTCATATCACATACTAAGATCCGGGCCTCCTAAATTATTCTTATCAAAACTAAAAAGCTATAGCTAGCAGACAGCTTCAACTACGAGTCTGGCATCATCAGCACAATCCGATGCTCCCAATGTATCTTGGGAAACTTGAACAGAACAGCTTTCTTTCCCTAGACATTCTTTTTCGACGATAGACACTACATCGGTGTGGCAGGCTCCCTTTTCAAAGGATCCGCAGACACCGACTGGTTTACCATAGCTGGCAAACTGGATTTTAGAAATAGGGCGGTCGTCGCAGGAGAGGTTCATAGTATTGTTGTGATAGGCATTGCCGCATACGGTTCCAACTTGAACTGTCTTGAAATTGAGAAGAGAAGGATTTCCACCGACCTCTTCGAACAAAACAATGGTGTTGACACCGTCAGCACTTAGAAAAGATCGAGGAACGTGGTAGTATCTCTGGCTGGGTTTGCCACAGTCGAAGGCACACTTATCGGAATTGTATCCGCCACGGTAGTCACAAGGTTCAGAGCTGCATTTGTCTAGAGGGGCAATGACGCTAGGCCAGTAACGACCAATGTTGTGTCCATTGACCCAGGCCATACCTTTTCCAAGGCCTTGTAGGTCGACCACGACAGAGTCGCTGCCCAGAGGAGCTTTGAAAGTGGTCTTGTACCAAGTCATGCTCCGATTGAAAGGAACGCTCTCTGTGGACCACTTGAAAGAAGAAGATAACTCGGGATCAAAAAGGCCCTTGGCTTCGCCTTCCAAACCGACCTTGTAACTCCATTTGTGGGCCGTTAACTCTTTTGTTATTTTCTCGTCGTCACCCTTGTAAGAAACGATCTGAACTGGGCCTGTGATACCAGCTCCAAAATTCTCAAAGTAAGCGTTGTAGTTAGCCAATCCCACAGTGGCACTAAGCAAGGTTATGAGATTACTTCCGGGGTTTAGTTTGACGTTTTGTTCGAAGATATTATTGGATAATTGTCCGTACGACGCGGTAAGAGAGCCTGAAATAGATTTGATATATATATATATATATATATTAAAGATAAGATATTAATATTGAATAAGAGAATGAAGAGAGAAAGAAATAGGAGAGATAGTTAAATTACCAACGAATTGGCCGTTAACGTATGCGTGAAGAAGATGAGAAGAAGTGTTAACCCTAATGGTCATATTGTCAGTGAGAATAGGGTCATCTTTGTCGAGGTTGAGTCGAGTCATGTACCACAAGTAGTCACTAGCATCATTGGTTATTAGTTTCTGATCCATCACTTGATTAGTCGAAATATATCCTTTGCCTTGTAGAATTGTATCGTCGGTAGTCTCGGGTCTCCATGACCATTCCAAACTAGCTGGTTCATCTTCAGCTTCAGTTGCGCTCTTTACCATAACTGAGGTTTGAGTATTCACCTGAGAAAGTTATAATAACAACGACTATTAATACATACAATAATAATAATAATAATAAAATATTAATAGAGACTTTTGATAAGTGTTATTGTACCTTGGCTGTGTTGTAAACTACTGTCTTGCAGTCAGGAAGAATGGAAACAGACCAAGAAGGGACGACATGATCGACACCTTGGAAGTTAACTGTTGCGTCAGCGCTGTGGTTCGCATTTCCAATGAAACAACTGGATCCTTCGTCAGTTGTGTAGACAGAACCCTATAAATATAGAAAAAATATGAAATTATATTCTTTAAGTACCTAAAAGGTAAAGATTAAAGCAAGATGATATAATTACCCAGACAAAGTTGCCCAAACCGATTTCAGTATAATTTCCGTAAGTAAGAGTCTTCTCGAGCGAGGTCAAAATGTTGTGGAGTTCTTTCAAATGACCCCATTTTGGTTGATTCACGTTACCATATTCATCGAGAGGGGCATTGTAGTCGTATGAAGTGGTAATGTATGGACCTCCTGCAGTTCTACCAAAGTTTGTTCCACCGTGATACTGAAAAACCAACCAAGTATTTAAATATAGGTAAACATAATCAATATTTAAATAAGGAAAATAAAAGTGAAAGCCCCAAACCATGTAATAGTTCTGGAATGTCCCTCCTCTTTGGAAAAATCTGGCAACAGCAAAGGCAAGATCTTCAGCGGTTCTAAATGGTTGTGGACCTCCCCAGTTATTGAACCTGAATAATATTAATGATCAATAACATTAGTACTGAACGGGAAAAAGAAAATCTAAAAATGAAAAGATGTGCTATATGTTATATATGTATACCATCCAGTCCAATTCTCAGTCCACATTTTAGGTTGAGTAGGGTTTGAGGGTGTGTAGTTATCGCAGTAGAATCCATTGCAGGTCTCGAGCTAAATCAAAAACAAAAGTAACATTTGTTAATACTACCATATAAGAGTAATGAATGAATGTCAAAGAAAACAAATACCATTGGTTCAGGTGCATTAGGTTGTTGGCACATAATCCATGGCACCCCAATGTCAAGTGAATTAGCCATACTTGCACACCAGTTTATATACTCTTTTCCAGCATCTCCGTAGGGTCCCATTACATTCCCATATTCATTCTCGATCTAAATTTCCATAAACAAAATATTAATATATAAAGTCATAAATCGATTCTTTTTCGAACTATACTACATATAAATATATTTATAGCCAAAAACATATATATACCTGCGCAAGGATTATAGGACCTCCTTGTGATGCGAAAAGATTTTCTTGCTTCATCATATCCACGATTAGAGTAGTGAAATTTTGCATTTCATTCTGAAAAAAAATCCAAATAAACATAAATAAATATTATGAATAAGATACTACACGTAAACTAATATTACGAAAACAGAAACAAAAAGTACCATGAAAACGGTGTTGGCAGTACGGAACTCCACGTTAGGCATGTTATGTAACCACATAGGAAATCCTCTAAATAAACAAAAAAAACATACATATTACAACATGTTTAGGGTTTAGATCTTTAAAAAAATAATACTATTTAAAAACACACAAACCCTAAACACAACAAAAGAACAAAACATACCCATAGTTCCATTCAGCACAGACATAAGGTCCGATCCTTAGAACTGCATAGAGTCCTTCGTCTTGAATAGTTTTAATAAACCTTACAAGATCCAAGTTTCCGTTAAAATCATACTGACGACGGCTGGGTTCATGAGCGTTCCAGAACACGTATGTTTCCACCGTATTCAAACCTCCTTCTTTGGCCTTCTTTATCAAATCCGGCCACATCTATATTATATAAAAACAGATACTGATTTAATATCTTATCTATAAAATATTATCAAATCATTAGATGCGGTGGATATTACGTACCTCAGCAGTGCTCCGAGGATAGTGAATGGAGCCGGATAATAAAATCCGCCGTTCACCATCGATGGTAATAGCTCTCTCATCATGAGAAACTATTGAGCCATGAATACAAGTTATGCAAATAGAAAAACAAACGAAAGAGAAAATAACCAAAGATTTTAGAGAAGTCATCTTTTTTTCTGTAAAATATTTACTTTACGTAGAATGTATGACCACTTACTTTTATATATATATATATATATATGTATATATATAGATAGATTCATCAACACTTATTCAATACGTACCCTGTTATATCGAACAGAACTTTTGAGGTTGTTGGAAGATCTTATCTTCCAATAAAAAACCGATCAAATCGATAAAAATGGCTAGCAAACGAACGAATGAAACTAATAAATCGATAAAAAAAACTCATACAGAATCGAACGGATAAGATCTTTACTTTTTCTCTAATTTATTTTTTTAGATAGATTTATTTTAAATTAAAATTAAATAATTATATTTTAATTTGGATAGTTATACCCAAACCAAATAATTTCTTGGTTAAACAATAATATAAACCATATATATATTAAAAAAACTATTATCCAACTAAACTCTTTATTTTCATATATTTTTAACAAAAACTTCATTTAACTCTTCTATTTATCATTTAAAACCCTCCTAAAAATTAGAATTTGATTGTGAAAATCAAAAAAATAATTTGTTAAAGAGTACAAATGTTAATCATCTTTGCTTTATAATCCCTTCTACTATTTATAGGACATAAGAATAAATATTACAAACACTTACATCCTTAGGTAAATTGCGCTTTGACCCTTAATATCTATATTTAATATTACTTTTATTCTCTTAACTTTACAAAATTTCAATGATAACTATTTTTATATAATTGTATTTATTCCCTAATATTTTATATCCTTATTAGTAGCCCTCTAGTCCTTATGAAGACTGCTGAATAAGAACTAAAACTATTTTGGATGGCTTCGAACAAAACTATCAACCTTTATTGAAAATTACTTGTGTCTTCACGTCCTCCTCGAAAACTTTCTGACAATCGCTTCGAATATTTACCATGTTCATTACAACAACTCACCTCGAAACTTTGTTTGACCTTTCTATATTCGCTCTGAATATGCACATGGCTTTTCTACTCGTACCACCGTTTATCGAGCAGCAGGCGTGATTGATAACTCTCCAAATCTTTCTACTCGTATCACCGTTTACAAGGCCTTCAAGTCTGGTCAAGATTATTCTAAGAACCAGAATCCTTCTGACTTGATCCCTAAAATCAGCTCACAATAATCCTCTCAAAAAAAAAAGAAAAACCACCTTGAATCTCTACACAACCAAACTCTGGCAAAGCTCCAACTCTTCTTCGAATCAACCGCAAAAAAAACAAAAGAAATTTTCTCAAACATGAACATAAGCATCTCCTGCTAATACTTTGACCCCTCCTCGAATCGACCGCAAACAGATACCTCGAATAAATTCATAAAACTATTCTTAAAAACGCCAAGCTCCTCGAAGAAGTGCATTCGTAGCAATGGGAGATTCTGAGGACATCAATACTTCACAAACCCATATAGATTCTCTTCCCTCGAAAGAGAAGGTTGGGACAAAAAATGAGTCGCAGGCAACTCCTTCAGAAATCAACCAACAAACCAAAACAACTACCCGAAATAGTTCACAAGTTGCTACTACCAACATTTCCCCTCCTCAACTTCGAGTTGAAGCCTCCGAGGAGACTGCTGAGTCAGACTCAATAACAGAGACTGACTCCAACATCGAAATTACAGAAAGCGCTCCTCTATCGGAGTCCAAGGAGAATCTCTCTAAGAAACTAGCTCTGAAGAAAAAAGGAGGAGAAGATCAAAGAACCACTCACTTTTCCCGAGGAAATCATTGTAAACTTAAGTGTAAACCTGAAGTACGTCATCCCCGAGTACCTCATTGCATTCAAAAATGTGTAATATGATTACTATAACCAATCTGAAGCGGGGATTCTTAAAAAGCAATGGGGTCTTCCAAGAAAACTCATTCTTCGTCTTCCAATGGTATGAAAAACTTCACTCTTTTGTGGAGAAAATGAACTTATGGTCTATCCTCATATCATAAGCTAGGGCTTTCGGTTTCCGTTTGACCCATTCATAGTAAATTACTTTAAGATTCTTGACTTGTGTATGATACAAGCTAGTCCAAACCTGTGGTTCATTTTGATATCCAGTATAATGTCTTCGAGACTTAGCCAGATACTACTTTCAATTAAACATATTATCGCACTAATTGGCCATTCCAAAAATTGGGTACTACCTTCTTATTATCTCACACTTGGAGACTCAATCAAACTGATTGATGATTTCTTCGAAGCTGACAAATTCGGGAAGCGTATATTTTTCTTTATCTCTATATTTTGGGAAAATAGGAAATAGATCGATAAGGATTCCATTTCGATCCAAACCCCGACAGCCCGCTTCTTTCTTTCTCTAGAGAAATTAGTTCGACCTTTTATTTTCGCGTCAAGTTAAGGTGAGTCGGCTCCTCCAAAAAGAATCATTTGAGGCTAAACCTCGAGTGGAAAAGTACCAGAAAGTGATACAACCCCTTCTTCTTTTCTTGTAATTATTTTTCAAATCCTTTTATGTATTACTGTTCCATATAGAAATTCTAAGAGGATACGAAATCCACCAAAGCTGCTGCCAAATACAGTTTTTTCCAAACTTTCTGAGTGGGCAGAAAAAGCATGGTGCAATGAATTACACCGCACTTTCATACCGAATTTTGTGAATAGTCATTTATAAAGAATCTCTCCAGATTTTGTCATCCTAGATGACAAACTAAAGGATCCCCACAATCCAGGAGATGTCGTGAAGAGGCTAGCATCTCCCGACGCATGCGTCAAACTACCTATCCGGAACAAATATGAAGCCAAAAGAAACAAAAAAACCAATGAAGTTAATCCCCCCCCCTCTAAAACACTGAAAGAGAAGCTCCCGCTGAGTCCTCAAGAAAATGGAAGAAAATTACTGCTTCGAAGAAAAAAAAGAGTTATTTCAAAACTCGTCCAACAACAGTGCCAAAAATTAATGTTGCGTACCTCCTTCAAATTCAACCTCACATGTCAAGGAAGTATAAAAAAGATAAGAAGTTTCGAAATAGATTATCAAAGAAAATAAAATATGATTGGCGAAGACGCGACATGTGAGGATGAAATACAATATTTATCCCAAGACATGGACCCTCAAATTCAAGAAATCCAAGACTATATCGTACATATCAGCCACCAATTTTTGGAAGCTAACTTTCCTCAAAGTCTAGGTTTGTCCCCTCCTCATGTTTCTCCATCAACTATTTTTGCTATATATGAAAACTATCCTCCTCATCCTGTCGGGGAACCCTCCAAAAAAATGTTGAAACTAGTTCAACCTTTCTCTGGCCTCAAACATACATCCAACCAATTATGTAAAGATATCAAATTTACACAAAACAAACTAGAAAATCTTGCGAATGATGTAATCTGGTGGGAAAAAAAGGCATTCTATAGCAATAAATTGAGCGACCTCTATAACCGAAACCTTCCAATGCTAATATCCGAATTTATCAGGGGATTCATCCAAATCAAACGTTGTTTGACTTCGATTAATAAAAAAGAGAAAAAACAACTGAAATATACGCATCAAACCGAAATCGACGACAAAAGATGAGCTAACCACGGAACATTCGAATTACTCATCTCTGAAGGAGTTGTTCGAAAAAAGTGAGAGTGAAAGGAAGAAAGCACTTGAAGATTTAAAATTATTCAAAATAAGAATCGTGACAGAAAAATTCCTTGCCATCAAAGCCGCAGAGGATAAAAGCGGAACGGATAGCCTTGCTACTATCAAAATTAGCAAAGAACATGCAAGGATCTCTTTGCTTTGAAAATTGCATGAAGCGTTTAACGAGGGTAAATTCATCATAATTTTGGAAGTTGATTCCAGTAGAACGACACCCTAAAGAAGATTTTGTGATTGTCTCATCCAAATCATCCGAAGAGACTGAAATTGAGGATGATAAAGATGCCTCGTAATAAGAAGAGAGCTTCTTAGAATAAAGCTCATATAATGCTCACAATGATGACGAGGCGAATTAGGAATTGGTAGTTGTATTGGAATGTTTCTTCTTATTTTTTAAAATGACCGATGTTCGTGGTGATCATTGTTATGTTGTTGCTGTTTTATGTTGTCTTGTTTTCGTTTGTTGCTGAAATTCGTGGGTGGTTAAATATTAAGCACTTGATTAACTTTATGTTTGGCTGAAAAATGCCTAAGTATCAACACCTCTTTTGTTTTCCATATCTTGTAATCAAAATCACCTCGTCAAATGTTTGTCGCCTCGTATTTTATATTACACAATTTACCATACTAAACCATACTCTAATTTTTATCGCCACATAACTTGGCACTTCAAATAATATTACCACTTCAATTAATAAGTTAAAAAATGCTTTTAGTGGACGTAAGCACTTCGAATATTATCACTAATTAAATCAATACTTCGAACAATACTTTTAGTGGACGTAAGCACTTCAAATATTATCACCATTTAAATTAATACTTTGAAACAATGCTTTTAATAGATGTTAGCACTTAGAATATTATCACCACTTAAATTAACACGTGGAACAATGCTTTTAATGGACAGTAGCACTTCGAATGTTATCACCACTTAAATAAATACTTTGAACAGTGCTTTTAATGGATGTTAGCACTTTGAATAATATCGTCACTCAAATAAGAAATTTGAATCATGCTTTAAATGGTCGTTAGCACGTCGATACATTACCTAAAAGATGATCAGTCTTTGTGTAACTCTCAAGATAACTTTAAGGGTGACTAAAAAACGAACGTTGGCAAAGAAAAATAACTTTATTAATAATTGCAATTGTTGATGTGACACCTCGTTAAAACCTCCCCGCGCCACCGGGAAAGGAATTAGTATGCCACTTATACAAACTATACAAACAACAAAAATTATTATATCATAAGAGTAAGAAAAAAGATTATCACTCCCAATACAACTTCAAATGTTCACTGTTCCATGGGTGTTGTAAAAGTCTTCCCTCTTTATCTTGGAGGCGATACGTGTTTGGTTTAATTCGCTCTATTATGGAATAAGGACATTCCCAGTTCGGAGCCATTTTTCATAACCTCTTATCTTTTTTATGCGACAATACTTTCCTTAACACCTTATCTTCCAACTTAAAATCTCTTTGTCTTACCCTCGAATTGTACTAACTCATTATATCAAAGTTTAATAATGAGTTGAATTCGGATGCGCTCTAACCCTCTTTTCTTCAATTAAATCAAGTTTGGTTATTGTTGTCTCTGCATTAGCATCCTCGGAATATTGAAGTATATTTTAAGATGGTAGAATTGATTCCAAAGGGCTCACAACATCCATTTCATGCACCAAGGTAAAAGGAGTTTCCTGAGTATCTTCTCTATGTGTTGTTCTATAAGCCCATAACACCTTTGGAAAATAACTAGGCCATTTCCCAGCAGCAGTTGTCAAATTTTTATATAACCCGTCTAAAATAGACATGTTAGTTACTTTCACTTGTCCATTTGTTTAAGGATGAAAAAGTGTTGAAAAAACTATATAATTCCTCTTGAATTTCAGAAGGAAGTCATTTCTTTATTATTAAACGGAGGGTCGTTATATGTAGTGTTGCTCCAAGGAACCTCAAAACAACATCAAATGTTATTAATAATAAACTTGATAAGATCTTTAGCTCTTGGAATTGCCAATGGCTCAGCCTCAGTCCACTTCGAAAAATAGTTTACTGCCACAATAATTGTTTGTTGCCCTCCCGAAGCCATGAGCAATGGCTTTACTAGATTTATTTCTCATCTATCAAAGGGAATCGATTTTGAAATTGAGATAAGTGGTAATATCGGTTTATGGATAGAATTAGCGAATCATTGACAAGTATCACAGTCTTTTACTAAACTTTTAGCGTCACCCACAATTGAAGGCCAATAATATCCTACCAATAAAACCTTTCTCATTAAATCCTTAAACCCAAATTGAGCAGAACCTTCTCCATCATGCGGTTCGGATAAAATCACTTGAGATTCATTCTTACCCAAAAATCGTAATAACGATTTACTCAAAGACTTATTATATAATAGTCCATCCAAGAATGTATAAACATAGGCTACCTCAAACGCTGAGCTAACTTGCATCTTGAGGCAAGATTCCTATGAGTGAAAACTTGACTGTTTCAAATCGTTAATCGCCTTGAACATTTTTTGTAGTGAAAAATACCTTTTCAGAATACTGACACTGTACTGACTTTGACAAAATAAAAGGAATTTTTTGAAATAATATCTAATGATACCCCCTCTGTATACACAATGGTGGCTAAAGAATCAGCAATTATGTTATCCCCTCGACTAATATGCCCAACAATCACTTCATAAAACAAAAGAGTTAACCCTCGAAGCTCACGAAGATACAAAATTAATTGGTCCTTCTTAGCCTTGGAAATCCTTGTCATATAATTTGCTACCAAATGTGAATCATTCTTCAACCGAACTGTTTTTCCCCATAAATACTTGCAAACTTTAAACTGACTAAATCAGCTTCATACTCAGCTTTGTTATTCGATGCATGAAATCTAAATCGAATGGCATGATACATACTTTCTCCAGAAGGAGCAATCAACTTTACCCCCGCACTTGATCCTAATATGATAGAACATCCATTTGTTCAAACCACCCTTGTTGAATCTTCTAGCAACAATTGTTTAACAGTTTCCTTATCGAACCGACTTGAATGAAATTCCACCAAAAAATATGCTAAAGCCTGAGCCTTAATAGTTGTTCGAGAAGCAAAATTTATATCGTAATTCCCCAGCTCAACTGACCACTTTGCCATTTTACCAGATATATTTGATCATTGCAACATACTTTTAGACGGGAAAGATGTTCGAACCATAATTGTATGAGCTTGAATATAAGGGCTCATTTTCTAGCAGCCACCACCAAAGCCAGAGCCAACTTCTCAACCCTCAAGTATTTTTTCTCCGATGTCAATAAATTTTTTCTCACATAATAGAATGTCTTGGAAGTTCCACTTTCTTCCCTTATCAATACAGCACTGACAACAAAATCTGACATCGTTATATACAAGAATAGTTGTTCTCCTATTTGAGTATTAGATAAAATCTCAGGTGATAACAAATGCTCCTTAATCCTTGTCATATTCTAGTGTCTACATAAATTCCTTTGGTCGATGCAATACTTGGAAAAATGAGAACATTTGTCACAAAATCAAGAAATGAATCTATTTAAAGTAGCTAATCTTCCTATCAAGATCTGTATTTCTTTGATTGTCCGAGGTGAAATAATTGATACCAAAGCCGTCAAATGATCAGGATCAGCTTCCATTATTTTCCTACTTATGATATACCCCCAAACATTTCCCTAACCTAACACCGAAGGTACATTTTTCTGTGTTCAACTTCAAGCGAATGGCTCTGAGATTCAAGAAATTTTCCTTCAAATCCTTTAAATGCTCATCATCTGAAGTGATTTTGACCTACATATCATCAATATAAACCTCAATGTTCCTTCCAATTTGATATATCGACCCAGCATTCTTAAGGCATAACTCGACAATAATGCAACCCTCAATCAGTAATAAACGTAGTACTTTTTTTGGCCATCAGATTCATTTAGATCTGATTATAACCGGCGAATGCATCCATGAAAGAAAGGATTTTATTTCCTAACGTTAAATCCACAAGTTGATGGATTCATGGGACAGGAAATGAGTCTTTAGGACATGTTTATTTGAAACCTGTAAAATCAAAACACATTATCTATTTTCCAATATTCTTTTTTACTAACATTGGATTTGCAGTCCATAATGGGTAGTGTGCCTCTCGTATATGTCCAACCCTAGACAAACAGTCCACTTCTGCCACAATTTTCTCTGATGTTTCTACAGAGAAAGCTCGCCTCTTTTGAATCACGGGCATGATCTTCGGATTTAATGTCAAACTGTGTCATATCACCTCGGATGGAACCCTAAATATGTCCTCGATCTTCCAAGAAAAAATATTCATGTTATCAAACAAAAATTGCAACAATTGGTAGTGCAAAGTAGGTGATAACAATTGTTATCAAAATCTATATTTCTTTCTTTAATGTTATACAATCAGCAGTAGCATGTCCAATGTCATTGTGGTACTTGCAAAACTTGTTGTTTCGCTCCTCCCTTATCATATTTATTAGAGCTGGTTTTCTAAAAATAACATAATTCTTAGCTCTTTCGAAGATGGTTGCCACGTTTTTTGTTAACTCTGCAAAATACTCTGGCCTTATCCACTGATTGGGCCTCGACCGAGGAGGTTGATAACTATCTAGTTGAGAAGGCACTCCTCCTGTTCGAGGAGGAATATTAGTATTCATCCTTGGACGATATGGTATCAAAGAATTCGAAGTTCTTCCTTAATACCCTTGGCCATTAGGTGCATGCACTGAATTTCTTTGGGTGGAGTTTGATCCACCTCGAACTCTTGTGGACTCCTCTATCTTAATTTTTTTCTCAACTTGAGCCATCAGACCTCCAAATGTCAATGTCCTTCTCCTTTTAGTCTCATTTGCTAGATCCCCATGAAGAAACGCTTGCCTAAAACCTGCCACAGCAACAAGTTCTTCAAAATCTTCCAATTCTATATTTGTTAACACAAACCGTCTTGTATAATATTTTAACTTTTTGCCTACTGTATGTTTGGACTGTATAATTGTATAACCATTGGCTCGCATCTCCTTGCTCTCCACAAATTTTCTTCGGAATATAGTGTAAAAAATATTAAAGCTGGTTATAGATCCCCTCGGAATTCTATTGTACCATTTTAAAGCAGTGCCCTTGCAAGTTTGAGAAAATGCTCTAAACTATCATCATCTTCAAAATTCATCATATAGTTTTTGAACTGCTCAATGTGGTCATCGGTATCTTGTGTTCCATCAAATTTTTCTACCTTTGAAATATCAAAGAGCTTAGGAATAGGTATCGACCTTATCTCACCAGACAAAGGAGAATTCCTCCAATCCACTTGTTGCATATATTGGTCAGCTCCAGTTGTTCCCATGACTGCATATAGGTTATGGTGTGCAGTATTAACATATTGGTGGGACGTATTACCCTTGTACCATGGGTTGTCCTTTATATTTTGAGGCTTACTATTTGTCCTTTATCTATGTTCTTTGCACGGTTTTTGATGTTGACTTCCATCTCCCTTCGAATAACGCCTATGTCTCTCTACCCTTAGAATTCGGAGTAGAAAACTCACTATCACTAATCGAAATGTATCGATATTTATCTTTATTTTTCTTTTCGTGAAGAGTGATGTTATTTATCTGACTGCAAATAAACTTTTTGGTCACTTCGAACTTGTAGAGTCGTGTAAAATTCATCAAACATATTTTCTAATTTATTTTTTTCGTCAACTTGTTGCACCTCAGATTTCATCCTTCCTGATTGAATTTGTTGCTCTCTTCGATTGAACTCATCGTTCAATACAATTATATTTTCCAATGATTGATTCATCCGGTTCACGTTGTTCTGGATTTTGACTATCACCTCGAGTTTCTTTTTTACTTAAATCTGATCAAAATGCTTCAATTTCCTTGTGCACTATATGCTCGGCTCTTATTTCTTGTTCCATTGTGATATCGATAATAACACAAATCATAAATTTCGTAGCTTTTGGTTTTAGATTTGCTATCTAGGTACCTTGTAAATTCTTTCACTGTGGTCACCAATAATAAGAGTTAGACTTTTAGTGTGAAAATCAAAGAATATAAGTAATTCTAGAAAGAGACAATAACTTGTTTAGTTCTAGAGATAGATAGTTGATAATCAATAGTTAAAGAGTAAAATGTCAATCATCTTAATTTCATAATCCCTTCTCGTATTTATAGGAGAAAATGATAAAACAGAAATAGTTGCACCCTTGGGTAAATTGCATCTTAGCCCTTAATATTTATATTTAATATTATATTTATTCTCTTAACTTTACAAAGCTTCAATGATAACCTTTTTTTCTAATTACATTTACTCCCTGATAATTTATATCCTTATGAGACTCAATTGAACTATTTAAGACTCAAATATTTTTTTATAATACTCACATTGTCATTAATTAATTATATAAAAGCTTCTAGATTATTTACTAACTTCTTTTCTCCTTCTACCCTAATAATAATGTGACTCTATTTTTTCGACATTTTCTCGATCTACAGTAACTGCAAGTACTACGACGATTCAACTTATCTTTAGATTTTTAATTTTTATTTTTATTTTCATATGATTTTCTTCATTTTTTTATTTGATTGTTATTTTTATTTGAATTTAATGTTTAATTTTCAATTATTTTCATATGATTTTCTATCTTTTTCAGTTTCTAACTCTGTTTTACTTGTTATTTTAATATTTTATCGGTTTTTACTTTGATTAGTAGTTATAACATTATATTTATTTAGGTTTTTTTTTGTTTTAATTTTTTCTCGGTTTTCTGTAAAATGTCCCTGACAAGTTTTTGGATAAGAGAAGATTAAATATTTAAAAAAGATAGGTGTGTTTTATTAATGAAGAAATTTTCTTAGGAGAAATTATTAATTATGTAGAGAAAAATGACTAATGTAAATCAAACAATAAACTTGAGGATAGGACTACAATTATTAAATTGTAAAGCTTGTGGGACCTACTATTTGTACTATAAATAGACCCTCCCTTTTTGGGAAATAGGTGATTGATTAATGATTAAGAAAATATTATATTGACTTTATCTCTCTAACAATACGTCTTTCTCTCTCTAAAATATTGTCTAAGTAATCTGAACAGTACTTTACTCCTCTAAATATTGTTTTGCCAAAAACTTCCTCCAAAGATTTCTGGAGCGATCATTGGCGTCGTATGTGGGAACGCTTTGGTACTAGGAATCGTCTTCCAAAACCAATCTAAAATAAAAACTAGCATTAGAAATCCAAGGAGATTTAAGCATGAGTAATGATTTGGAAATTAGAAAAGAATTCGAGGAGATCCCATCGGAAAATAATATGGAAATTGATCAACAGCACGATGATCAGTATGCTGGTGAAATTTTGGAAGCGTCTATACTGATGGCTCGTAGAAATGAATTGTTGAAAAAACATTGAAAGGTTAAACTCTGAAAGAGATGCAGCGATCGTTGCTAGGAAAAATCAATCTGAAATCCGAAGAGAAAATGAAACTGAAAAATATGAGCATGATCACTATCATCGAGTTAGTAAAAAGGACAGGTATCGATGGCATCATCGTAATTCTCCGAGAAAGAAGTTAAAACCAATGAGCATGTATGAATCATCTGATTCAAGTGATTATTCAATCTATGACTCTAGTGAATCTTCTTCGGAAATGGAGTATCGTAGAAAGGAAGATGCTAGAAAGAAATATTCGAAGAGGTATAAGAAAGAGCATCGGTCAAATCATCGTACTAATGGATTGAAGGGGAAGGACCAGATTTCCGAGGAGTATGTTAAGAAAGATAATGTGGATGTACAGAATCAGTCAGCAAGTCAAAATTTTGAATATCATGTAAGTAACCAATACATGTTGCCTTCCGAGGAAGGTCTCTACGTGATCGTTCACGAGGGTCCAAGAACCAATGTTTACAGAGCGGGTCATAATTAGAGGTCTTCTCCTTTGTGTACAGAAATACTTTCTGGAAATCTTCTGAAGACCTTCGATATTTCTAAGTTTGAGAAATTCGACGAGACTCAAGATCCTGATAGTGACATTGAACAATTTAAAATTTTCATGATTAATTTTGATGATGACGATAAGTTGTTGTGCATGGTTTTTTCTCAGACTTTTAAAAGGGTTCCTTCAAAATGGTATAATCGATTACCGCAGGGTTATATCTAGAATTTCGATATGTTTTGGAATGTGTTCTGTCAGCATTTTTTGGAGAGTAAGAAATTCGTGCTAATGGAGATACTATAATATATTGCAGACAGAAGGTTGGGCAAAGTCTAAAAAATTATACTAACTATTTTGTTAAGGAAAGACTCATATGGAATAATGTAAAGATTATGTGGTTTTGGTAGTGTGCCGAATGGGGCTTCTCCCTGGAATTTTAAAAGATATAGTGGCTGAAAGTCAGGCAATGTCGTTAGAGCTCTACTTGATCAGGTTGAGAAGAGAATTTTGGTGGAAGAAACTCAAGCTTAAGAAAGTGGATCTAGTGATAAATTGGAGAAAAATAAATTTCAAAGATCTGTTGCTACTGTTCAACCTCCTCGAATCAATGCTCAACCAAAGGCAGTGGGTCAGTATCCTCCGAGGCCCCAGGTAAATCAGTAGACATATAGTACACAGCAAGTGGGAAGGCCGATATTGAACAAGTGGATCTGACCAGATTACTTTGCAAAACTAACTGAGTGTGTGGCAACTATATTTGATAAAACTCGTGGTCATGTACAATTTTGAAAGCCTTTCCCAGTTCAAATTTCGAGGGAAAATAGAAATAGTAGGTTTTGTAAGTATCATGAGGATGTTAGCCATGACACAAAGGAGTGCATTTCCTTGAAGAAATAAATTCAAGCGCTAATTGAAAATGGGAAGCTGACAGACTTTGTAAAGAAGAATTCTAGTAAAAATCTGATGATTAAAGAAAAGTCAAAAGAAGAAGAAATTGTGTTGGTTATTTCCGAGGAAATTGATTTTTTTTTTATATTGCACCTGAGTATCTAGATCCAAAAGAAGGCAGAAATGATATTAACATGGTGGAGGAAATTGTCTCAAGAAAAAAAGTTAGTGATGTATGTGCTTATTTTGAGTCTTTAGCAATTTTTGGGGGTGATACTGTGGCAGAAAATTCGAATATTTCCCGAAAAAGGCACATAGTTAGCTTAAATACTCAGTTAGAGGTGGGAGCCACAACACACAGTATAGAGTTCCTTCTCCAAGAATCTACTTCGATGATGATGATATGAGAAATGTGGTAGCCCACATGAAGATGCGGTAGTAATTGCAGCAGTGATTGCTGGTAATCATGTACAGAGGGTATTAATTGATACCGGAAGTTTTGCTAACATCTTGTTTATGAGTACTTACAAGAAGATTGCCGACCCGCCTGTTATCTGACTGTCTGATTGAACTATTGTAGGATTCACAGGAGCAACTGCTGAAGTAGTGGGTAAATTTGAAAGTGTGGTGGAATTAGGTTGAGGGCCTTTTAGAAAGGAGCTCGAAATTTTATTCATTGTTGTAAATGCACCAACTTCTTACAACATTATTTTTGGAAGGTCATGGTTATCAAAGATGCACGTTGTTATCTCTACGGTACATCAATGTTTAAAGCATATCGTGGGGAATAATGTGGGAACAATTAGAAGTAGCCGAAAAGGGCTAGAGACTGTTATCAAATTGTTTGTCTTCTAAGAAAATTTGAGGGAATGAGTTAGATAAAGCATAGCAGCTAGTGGGGACTTCCTCAGAGTTAACCTCTTTTGTTGATCCAAGGTAGTCCCCTATTTTTTTGGTATCTGATGAAGATTAGGAAGATCATATATTCTTAGAAGGAAAATTTTAAAAAATTGGAACAAATTTGTCCTTAGATTTAAAGCAAAAGTTGATTGAATTTTTATCATCAAAATTAGATTTGTTCGCTTGGTTTTCAAAATATGTAACTAGCATTCCCTCGGATATTATTTGTCATAAGTTTTCTGTTAAGAACAATGTGATACCAATAATTCAAAAAAGAGGACCTTTCTCCCATGAGAAATCTGAGGCAATAATAGCGGAGGTAGAACGTTTAACAATAGTTGGACACATTCGAGAGTCTCGTTATCCGCAGTGGGCTGCAAATCCAGTTTTGGTAAAAAAGAAGAACTGTAAATGGCGAATGTCCGTAGACTTCACCGATTTGAATAGAGATTTCCCAAAAGATCCTTTCCCAATCCCACAGATTGATCAGCTAGTGGATTCAACGTCTGGATATCGGCCACTTTCTTTTATGGATGCTTATGCAGGGTATAACCAAATTAAGATGTATCCGGGGGACGAAGAAATTACTTCATTTATTACTGAAGGGGGTTTATATTGTTATAAAGTTATGTCATTTGGTCTAAAACATACAGGGGCAACTTATCAGAGTCTAGTGAATACTGCATTCGAATCACAAATCGAGAGAAACGTGGAAGTATATATTAACGATATTTTGGTTAAAAGTTCGAAGGATGAGAATCATTTTGCTGATTTAGAGGAAACCTTCACTAATTTGAAAAGGGTAAATTTAAAATTAAACCCGGAAAAATGTACATTTGGAGTTCGTTCAGGAAAATTCCTCGGGTACATAGTTAGTGAAAAATGGATTAAAGCAGATCCAGTACAACTGAAGGCTATTATGTCTATGACTCCTCCTCGGAATATTAAGGAAGTTCATATACTAACAGGAAGATTGGTAGCTTTAAATAGATTTATATCATGCTCATCGGATAAATGTGCTCTTTTTTTCCAAGTACTAAGACATGCAAATTATTTCAATTGGAGAACAGAATGTTTGGAGGCTTTTCATCAGATTAAAGAGTATCTTTCTTCCCCGGAAATTCTCACTAAACCTTCTTTAGGAGAGATATTGTTCGTTTACTTAGCTGTTTCAGATTATACCGTAAGTGTCGTGTTAGTTCGAGTAGAAGAGAATATCCCAAGGCCGGTGTATTACATAAGCAAGAGCTTGTTGGATGCGGAGAATGATATCAGAAGTTGGAAAAGTTGGCTTTTGCGTTGGTAATTGCTGCTCGAAAAATGTGGCCATATTTTCAAGCTCATTCTACTATAGTTCGAACATCTTGTCCACTAAAAAATATGCTTTAAAGACCTGATATTTTGGGGAGAATGACAAAATGGTCAGTTGAGTTAGGAGATTTTGATATTGAATTTAAACCAAGAAATGTGATTAAAGCTCAAGCTCTAGTATATTTTTGGTGGAGTTTCATTCTGATCGATCGGATATAGATGTTGACAAGGATAATTTCGAGGCTGAATGGATAATTCGAACGGGTGGAGGGTCGAGTACGTCCGGAAATGGAGCCAGGGTTCAATTAGTTTTGCCAGAAGGAATAGCAATGTTTCAGGCCCTTCGGTTTGGGTTAAAAGCAACAAACAATGAAGCGAAGTATGAAGCAGCTTTAGCAGGGTTAAGGCTTGCGCAAATTTGTAGGGCTAAAATAGTTAAGTTAATTAGTGATTCACAACTGCTCATTGATCATGCATCTGGACAATCCGAGGCTCGTAAGGATCATCTGGTAAAGTACTTCAAAGCATTAAAAGACCTTTCTTTAAGCTTCAAAAAGATAAGTTATGAACATGTTCGAAGTGAGGAAAATTCAGTAGCAGATTGTTTGCTATAATTTCATATTCTGAGAAATACCCGTGGATTATTATGTTGGAAAATCCATCAATCAGTAAAATTTCGGGGCAGATAGTTGGGATTATCAATGAAAATAGCCAAACACCTAGCTACAAAAGTAAAGATTGGAGGTAAGATATAATTACATTTTTATAGAATGATAAATTACTAATTGATAAGTCATTGTCTAAAAAAGTACGCTGTAAATCTCATGGGTACATTGTTTTAGGGTTGTATTGTACAAAAAATATTTAGCAGACCTTTGCTCTGGTGTTTGGGAAAAAACGAATCACAGGTGATATTATCAGAACTTCATAATGGGGAAGGATCAGCACACCGCGGGTATAAATCATTGATTAGAAGAGTATTTTGGAAGGGTATTATTGGCCCATGGTATCATCTGATGCAAAGGATTTGGTTAAAAAATGTGATACATGTCAATGATTTTCTAATATAATCTGTAAGACAAGAGTTCCCCTTGAAAGCATATCAGAGGCATTGCCATTTGACCGATGGGGTATTGATCTGGTGGGTCCTCTTCCAATGGCTTCCGGGGGAAGACTGACAATAATAGTGGCAATGGATTATTTTTCAAAATGGGTAGAAGCAGAGCCACTAGCAGGAACAAACGCCAAAGATGTGATCAGATTCATTACGTCAAATATTTTTTATCATTTTAGGGTCCCAATGAAAATTACTAGAGATAATGTACCTCAGTTAAATAGCAAATATTTTAAGAGCTTTTTTACTTCTAGGGGGATACAACAGTGTTTCTCAACTCCTTTTCATCCACGAGAAAATGGGCAAGTAGAAGTTATTAATCAAACAATTCTTGATGATTTGAAGAAAATTTGAAGGGAAAAGTTGGGAAGTGGCCTGATTATCTACAAGAATTTCTTTGGGCATATCGAACAACTTCTCGAACAGCAAAATCATAATCTCCATTTACATTAGTTTACGGGATGGATATTGTAGTACTATCCGAGGCATTCTTTCCATCTTACCGGGTTATGACATATTCCGAGGAGCCTAATGATATAAACAGAGCTGTTGAGCTTGATTTGATTGAAGAGAAAAGAAGGTGAGTACAAGTTAAAGCATTACACTATCAAACGTTAATGAGAAGTAGGTATGCCTCCAGAGTAAAACAAAGAGAATTTAAAGTGGGAGATAAAGTATTGAGAAAAGTTTTTCTTCACACCAAAGAAAAACATCTAGGGAATTTAGGTCCTAATTAGGAAAGCCTTTATGAAGTAACAGAGAAAGTGAAGCTTGGAACCTATCGGATCAAGGATAAAGAAGGAAGAAATCTCAAGCACCCTTGGAATATAGAGCATCTTAAATTGTACTTAGAGTGAATGTAAAAATGTATATATTTTCTTTTTTCTTTATTTTTGTGTAAAGTATTGGTGGCACACTCTTTCCTATCCTGATAGGCACAAGAAGGTTTTAATAAGGTGCCATTTTAAGCCAATTTATATATATATATATATATATGATTTTTTTTCCTTAAAACTTTGATGATTGGACCTAGTAGGTCTTCCAACGAAAGTTGGTCTACAACGATTATATGTCCAACAAAACTTGGTCTACAACCATTATATTTCCAACGAAAGTTGGTTTACAATTACTATATTTCCAACAAAAGTTGGCCTACAATTATTAATGATGGCTTGAATTATTCGAAGGAATAAGCAAAAGATAAGATATTATAAATTTGAAGAGGATTTTTTACCAAATTGCCTCAAAGTTTTTGAGGTTTTTTTTATAAAATTGCCTCGACATTTTTTGAGGATTTTTTTATAAAATTGCCTCGACATTTTTTAGGACTTTTTACATCAATGTCTCGATGTTCATGAGGACTTTTATAAAAATACATGGGTTTAGGATTTTATTTACTCTGAAGATTCAAAAGAGTCAATATCTTCATATTCAAAATTTTCACTTCCATTATCATTTAACTATATGCCATGAAGGCGGAATTTGGCAGGGACATGCTCCTAGAACCCTCGCATAAGGTCATGATAGTGCTCATAAATTTCTTGTACCAATGCACATATGAAAGTGGCATCCCACGAATCTTTCTTTTCAACACATTTGGAAGCATAATTCTCCACAACATTGTATTTTTCTTTCTTCATGTTGTCTAAAATAATTTGTTTTTCTTTTACAACCCTTTTAAGATCTTTAAAGCCTTTGTTGAAACCATCTGTGGCTAAGGCATTCGAATCTTTGTAAAGTGCAGTGAGTTTTTCTAGTATCGTTTTGTTGTGCAAAGAGATCCCTTTCTTCTTGACAATAATTTTTGAGGAGCATAATGTAGTGTTCACCTACAACAAAATTTTCAAAAAGTACATCAGCTTTTTGTTCAAGTGTGGAGTGTTGTTTTTTGAGTTCTTCGAGTTCTGATTTGAGTTTTGAAAGTTCAGATTTATAATGCTTCCTTCGATCTTTGAGATATTGCATATCTTTCCCAATTGAAACAAAGGACTCAAGAAGGCTTCGAATTCAAAGAGAAAATTCATCTTCCATAGGAATTTTGAATGAGCTAGATGGAGAACCCTCCTCGAAAGTATTCATTGGTGATGATACAGTGGGTTGAACATTCTCTTGATGTGCTTGGGAAGGTTGGTTAGCCAATGGAAAAGGATTAATCTTGGGCATAAAAGTTACCTTTTCTGGGGATGCATTAATTAGGTTGTCCTTCACTATTTCTGAGGAGATAATATTATTAGAAGCTTCAGGGATGTCCTCGGAAATAGTCTTCAACTTTCTTTGAACTCTCTTTTTGGGTGAAGCCTGAGTGGACGATTTCTTGTTCGAGGGACTGGAAAGCTTGGTGATTTTGTCAGCATTCTTTGCTTTTGAACCTTTAGCGGTGATTATTTCTTGAGATTTTTCATAAGCTTCTTCTATTTCTGAGGGAGTATCTAAATCCTCATCAAGATGATTATTGGCTCTATCTCTCGTCGGAAGATAAAGGATCGCATCCTTTTCGTCTAACCTGTCCACCACATCTTGCTTCAAAGGGGGAATCATAAGCTCCTCTAATGATAACCTCTCTGATGGGTTAAATCTCCATAAACGACTTTTAGCAAGTTTGTAGGGGTAAAAATAATTTGGAACTTATTAAACCAAGCAGTCTTAGCAAACAAGCTCAATTCAGAGAAAATGTCTTCGGCATAAGGAACATCACACATCGTTGATCATAAAAAGTATAAATTCAATATAGGAATATAAAAATTTGTGTGATGAAAGATATTGAGAAAGACATACCTTTGTTGGTCCATATTAGGGTAAGTTTGTGAGGATTATCAGTAGTATCCTTGGATCTAATCTCCTAAAGTCCCGAGAAAAAGAAGAAGTTTTGCTTACATTTGTTGTCTCCCTCAAAAAGATTATTGACCGCTTTGTGATTGCGCCTAAATGTGAGAGTAGAAAGGTAAATATGGATTATTGGCCAAGCCCGAAAGACCAATTAATTCTTTGAGGGAGAAGGGGATCCCGGAAATCCTGGAGGCCGTGACGCAGGCCATAATAGGGGAACCACATATTAGGACCCGTTTGGGCAGGGAAAAAAGTTCAATCCTTGAAAATTATTCGACGAAGAAGGGGTCTAATAGAAAGCGGAGCCCCCAATTCAATATTTCAGTGTAAAAAATCAATTCGTTGTCCTTGACTGACAAAAGGGTTTCGTCGACGGTAGGAAAATGAATAGTGATTGATTCAGGGATCCCCCGTCGAAGCCTTAATAATTCTTCGTCGGAAGGCTCGAGGTACTTATATTGGATCTTGTGCAAGGCTAGCAAATTCCTATTTTCGACGGCCTTCAGATTATTTCCTACCATGGCGTAGATTTTTGGGGTAAGGGAGCGTCTTCCTTTGGGTTTGTTTTCTTTTTTGGGGAAGAGTTAATAGCTTCTGATGTATTTTCGAGGCGACCTATAGTGATTTGTGAGGAATAGCAAAGTGGGACGCTTCTCCATGAAATTGTTTAGCAACAATTTTTTTATCAGAAATTGAAGCAGCAGCAGTAGTGGCTGGTTTCTCTTCCGAAATAGGAGTTCTTTTATTTTCAGGAGTTGAATGGTCTTTTTCTTCTTTTGAGAAGTTAATTTTTGGAATGGCTTCAAAAAGCTTATTGGTCATCCGAGCAAGATCCTCTCGTGTCAATTTTTGGGGAGGAATCTTAGGTATTGGCCTTGGAGTTGCATGAGAGGTAGCAGAAGTCATTGAGGGAACGTCAGATGGGGATTCTTTGGGACGCTTTAAATGTTTGTGCCTATTATCTTTATGATGTCTCTTCCTATTCGAAGAAGATCCTTTAGAATTTGTGTCTTTCCTCACGATTTTGGAGTCACTCTTATAAATCAGTAAACAAGACTGACTGGGAGCTGAAAGCAAATGTCGGACGGAATAATAGTTGTTAAATTTTTGGTGGAAGGCCAAAGTACCGTAGTAAAAGACTTCTCATGGCTTGGACTCTGGTGCAATGTATAAACCGGCAACTTTTCTTTCTTCGAATTTGTTGCTAATAGTCCGTCACTCCGGTATGCAAGAACTTCTTAGAATGCAAGACTTTTTCTCTCTCTAGAATAAATTGCTAGAAATTGATCTCTCTAAAAGTGGTGTGGGAGAGTTATGATGAACGAGTAGTATTTATAAAGAAAAGATGGGCCTGAAAGCATCAAGGCCCAGGGAGCTGACGAGTCGTTTGCCTAGGGGCAAATTGTCTAGAATAGACATAATGAATGCCTAGGGATCTGATACGCCGCCCCTAGACTATGTTGTATCAAGAAGAGAAGCACACTAAAGGTTTGTCGGCTGACAATTGTCACGATAGATAAAAAATTTCATTGGTGGTGTCAGAAAAAGGTGTGACATCACAGTTTGATCTGAGAAACGTTTGGTATGGGTAACAAAAGTTTTGGTTAAAATTCGAGGGGTTTGGATTCATTTTAGAATTCGAGGAGTATAAATCATTGTCAAAAATCCGGAGATAAATTTTGTGATCAAAAGCTGTATAATTACAAAATATTTGAGGAGCCAGAGTCTGATGAAAAAGCATTGTGTAAAATCCGATGGAGTTAATAGGTATTCAACCGTCTTTGTCTAAAAGATTTTCACAAGGACTAGAGGGTTGCTAATAAGGGAAGATTAAATATCTAAAAAAGATAGGTGTGCTTTATTAATGAAGAAAATTTCTTAGGAGAAATTGTCAATTATGTAGAGAAAAATGGCTAATGTAAAGCAAACAATAGACTTAGGATACGACCACAATTATTAAATTGTTAAGCTTGTGGGACCTAATATTTGTATTATAAATACTCTCTCTTTTTAAAAAATGAGTGATTGATTAATGATTAAGCAATTATTATATCGATTTTTTTTTAGAAATGAGTGATTGATTAATGATTAAGCGATTATTATATCGACTTTCTCCTTTAAAAAATATGTCTTTCTCTCTCTAAAATATTGTTTATGTAATCGGTACTTTAGTCCTCTAAATATTATTTTATCCAAAATCTTCCTCTAAAAATTTATGGATCGATCATAAATGATGAAAGACTATATAATAAACGCCTTATCAGAATCTTCTTAGTCAAATCCTCTGAGTTAAACTGGAAAAAAAAATCTATAAGTGACACGTAATCATAGTTAATGAATTGACTTGAAAAATAATTGAAAAAACAAACTTTCAAAAATTCAAAAAACATTCTTCCAAACCATTAATAAATTATATTAAATTTTACCTTGAAGTAATAGTTTTATTAAACATCAATGAAGACATTTTAAAAAATAATATTAAAAAATAATATAAAATATACGAAAATACCGGTGAACTTCCAAAAAACTACATCAAATCAAAAAAAAAATTGGAAGACACCAAATACCAATTCATGTCGTATTCTTTCTTTTAGAACAGGGCTTTATTAGAATAAATATTGTTTTTGTTATAATAAAACAGCTGATTTCAAATTGCCTTTGGAATCAACTATTTTTTAAACAAAGATCACTCTTCCAAATTTCACCTGTATCTTTTTCATATATATTATATATGTTCTTTTTATACGTATCAGTTTTTTTTTTTATTCAAAGTCTTTTTTATTAACTTTTAAAAGAAACAGACCCAAGTTTGCAATTTTACAACAAATTGAAAAAATAATAAAGAACTCCATCATCTTCAACCTTCCCTCCACAGAAAAACCCCAATTCACTAAACCCTAAATCAAATTCTTAAGTAACCTATCTCCAAGCTTTCTAACAACAAAATCGCCTTCAACCTAGATGGAGCATCCTCTTCAGTAAACTCTATATTCCTTTGAACCTTAAGAACTTCCTTAGCCAACCAATCTGCTCCATTATTCTCCTCTCTATATACATGTCTCACCACCATTCGAGAATCAATAAGCCTCCTGCAACAACTTAAAAGAGGCTCAAGATACCAGATTGAACAACCATGAAGGAGAAGATTGACAACGACAGTTGAATCAACCTCCACATCAACGTTCTTCAAGTTCAAAAGTCTACAGAGCTTCAACCCGTCAAACAATGCCCGACATTCAGCAATCAGAGGAGTGGCTTTACCATAAAGCCTACCAATACCCAGAATCAGACCACCATTGCTGTTTCTTATCAACGCTCCACCAGCAGCTTCATTCTCAAAGGTACAAGCCCCGTCGATATTAATCTTATACCTTCCACGTTTAGGACATTTCCATTTCAAAAACATAGGTTTATTCATAGCACTAATCTGATTCACACACCCAAGATTAGTACCTTCATTCACAAAACCAGCCCAGTGCTTTTTAGTTAAGATCCCAGCCTGATCTAGACTTGTGATGATGTAGATAACATGCTGAATAATTGTAGCAGCATTGGTAGATATGTTGCTGATCTTCTTCTTGTTCCTAGCAGACCACATAGACCAAACCAGAATAGCAGGAAGGATAGAATATATGTTACATTTACCCTTAGCAGACCAATACCATTGCATAACAACATGAGGCAGAGTCATATAGGGTTGAATATCAACTTTGAAAAGAGTACTGAAATAAAGCCAAACTGACCAGACCTGAGCACACTGAACTAAGGCATGATGAGTTGTTTCTACATTATCACAATTTACACACTTAGAAGCAATCTGAAAACCCTTGGCTTGCATCACTGAGTCAGTAGAAAGCCAGTTATGGAGAGCCCTCCAAAGAAAAAATGAACACTTTCTAGGAGTGATAGCATTCCATGTCATGTCATATATTCTAGATTTAGTTCCTTTGCATCTTATATGATTCCACGTCTCTTTAAATCTGAACAAGCCATCTTTAGAAAGAGACCAACAAAGAATATCCTTCTTATCAGTTAGGCTAACCTCTTTGATCATAGAAATCTCTGAGTTTGTGACAGTAGTAGCCAGTCTTTGCCAATCCCAGGAACCAGAAACCCAGAAATCCCTGACATAAACATTACCACTATCCCAAAGAAACCTCCTATAATTGTCACTGTCTATAATGATGAATGGTTTAGATGAACACCATTTATCATACCAAAAGTTCATATCACCAGAGCCTGGCAACCAGAAAAGGAATTCCTCAGCACTCTCTCTAATCTCAATCATTCTAGCCCAAGTTTTCGACTTTCTACTAGGAGAAATAGCAAGAGACGGATGAATTCTATCTCTGCAATAAACTGACATCATATATCTTGCCCAGAATGATTGCTGACTTCTGAAACTAAACCACAACTTTAATGCATAAACCCTCTTCACATCATTAAGACTTTTGAAATTTAAACCACCTTCATTCAAAGGCTTACAAAGCTTTTCCCACTTAGCCCAACTAACAGCTTGTTTATCTTCTTTTGTCCCCCACAGGTACTTATTAAACAAGATTTCCAGTCTATTAACAATACCAACAGGAAGCTTTGAATGCTGTAAAGTATAATTCGGAAAAGCTACCAGAATTGTCTGAATCAACAACATTCGACCAGCAAAGGAAAGGTGGAGTCTATCCCAGTCCATAATCCTGGACCTGACTTTATGAATTAAGTCTTCATAGTAAGCAATTCTAGTATTAGTTGTAATAGTAGCCCCCAAATATCTAAAAGGCAAGTTTGTATGCTTAATATTCCAAATACTTTCTAGAACAGAAACATGATGTAAAGGCATTTTATTTGAAACAATGATTTTTGACTTAGCTTGGTTGATCACCTGGCCAGAAACAATCTGATAATGGTCCATTGTAGCCTTGAAAGTCTTCATTGAATCCATGTCTCCACTCAAAAAAAGCATGAAATCATCAGCAAAGGCTAGACAAGCCACATTCTGAGAACTTCTATTCTTAAAACGAAAACCAACATTATCATCAGATACCTTCTTCACCATTCTAATCAAATATTCTTCTGCCATAATAAAAAGACTAGGGGAGAGTGGATCCCCTTGTCTTAAACCCTTAGTATTAAGAAAAAAGCCAGTCAACTCACCATTAATCAAAACTGAAGACCAAACTTGAGTAACACAATTACTAATAAGAGCTGTAACCTTATCATTAAACCCAAACTGTTTAATAATCCTGAAAAGAAAACCATGTTTCAATTTGTCGAAAGCCTTTGTCATATCAGTCTTTACAATTACATTCCCTTTCTTTCTATTAATGTTGATATCAAAGCAAAGCTCTTGGGCCAAAAGAATTGAATCATGAATGCACTTCCCTTTCACAAAACCACCCTGCTCCTCAGAAATCAATTTAGGCAACACTTTAGCAATTCTGTTGTTAAGAAGTTTACTAACAATTCTAGAGAAAACTGTAGTCAAACTAATGGGACGAAAATCCATCCATCTACAAGGATTCTCAACTTTAGGGATCAAACATATTGTAGTAGCTTTCACTCCTTTAGGAAGAACACAGCCACTGAAAAAAGCACCCACAGCCTTGCATAAATCATCTCCAATAATATCCCAACAAAGCTTGTAAAATTCTGCATTAAAGCCATCAGGCCCAGCAGCAGAAGATGATCTCAAGGATTTTACAACCCCATGAATCTCCTCAACCTCAGGGATACAGGCCAAACTTTCATTATCCTCCTCAGTAATTAAAGTAGGGATAACATTCAACAGATCAAAATCACCCTCAACTCCTATATCAGGAGCAAGTAATGACTTGAAATAATCCACAGCAGATCCACCTATATCCTCTTTAGCAGTCAACCAAGTATCATTCACTTTAATTCTATCCACTCTGTTTTTCTTATTTCTTTTCTTAACAAAATTATGAAAAGCAGCAGTACTCCTATCAGCCTCTTTAAGCCATGAAACATGAGCTTTTTGTCTCCAGTACATCTCTTCCCTGTCTAAGAGCACAGAATGATTCTTTTTAGCATCAATTAAATCAGCCTTAATATCATCACTATACTGAACTTGAAGCTTCACTTCAATTCTATTAATGTCCTCCTCAGATTTCTTAATTGCGTCAAAAACATTGCCAAACGTACTTTTATTCCATTCCCTCAAAGCAACTTTCAACCTTTGTTGCTTTAACCAAAAATACATCACAGGATTCCTAACACCATCCAAATCAGCAATCCAACTCTCAGCAACCATTCTCAAAAAATCAGAGTGCATTCCCCACATATTGAGAAACTTAAAAGAAGACTTAACTCTGGTAATACTAGATGATAGCTTCACCACCATATGACAATGATCAGAACAATTACGGGCCAAATGAGAAACTGTAGTAACATCAAAATACTCTAACCATGATGGACTATACATAACACGATCCAAACGTTTCCACTTTCGACCATTAGACCATGTATATTGAGATCCACTAAAGCCAGCATCAATAAGACCACAGTCCATAATAAGATTGTTAAAATCATCCATAGCTTGTTGATTAACCATTGAACAACCAGTCTGCTCCTGAACATTAGAGACAACGTTGAAGTCTCCAAACACAATCCAATTCTCAAGAGACACATCCAATCTTCTAATAGAGTCCCACAACATTAACCTCTGATCACGAACACACTTTGCATACACAATCGAAACATGAAACTCCTTTTTAATAACAGAATGGACCACTTTAAGGTGCAAAAGCTGATCAGTATCAAGCACTACTTGAACATTATAATCCTGATGCCAAAGCACCCAAATCTTATTATTCACATTGGAAGTAAAACCACTTAACTTTAACTTCTTAGCAATTATACTCAAATTATCCACCTTAACCAAAGGCTCCTGGATTGCAACAAAACTGACTTTAAAAGAGATCTTCAAAGACTTTAACCTCTTAATAGTTTCTTTATCAGCCAGTCCCCTTGCATTCCAATTCAGCAAGCTAATGGTCATTGATCAGACGGTGGCCTTTGGGCTCTCTTGAGCTTCATAATTTTTGAAGAAACTGGCCCTTTTGCTTCCCATAGCTTTGGTATCTTTTTAGTCTTTTGAGCATCCTTCTTCTTCAATCTTCCTTTATCCAATCTATCTTTCACTGGCGAGTTAGGCAAACTACCAATATGCTTTGGAGAACTTCGAGTATTATCACTCAAAACATCAAACATATTTCTTCTCTCCAAAATCTTTAAAGCATCGATCATCTCTTCTTCTTTAATAACACTATCATCACCCTCTATATTCAAAGTCAAATTTTTATCAGACTCATTCTCCACATCATTTATTAAACCAAAAGAATCCTCTTCAACCAAAACATTCTGGACAGAATTATCTTCCTTAAACTTAGAATTAGACTCCTCATTATTTTGCAAGTCAAGATCAACATCTGAAGGATTTCTATTCACCACAACAGATTTTAAAATTCTTCCAACCTTCCCACTCTTTTGAAGATCATCAGAAATGTTTCTATCAGAAAAACCTTGAATTTGGCAACCACCAGAAACTTGAAACTTCTCCATATCAGTATCAGCATTATGTTTTTGAATTTGATTTAAAGAACAAGATCCCTGATCTTGAACCTCTATATTATTCATCACCTGCACATTATTCACCATATCTTGTCCTTGTGGCACCATTATTTTCTTACAGTTTTCAATAGAATGCCCAATGTGATCACATTGCTTACAGTAAAGAGGGAACTTATCATAAACAAGATGTATCCAGTAACTGTCAGAGTCTCCAAACCTCACCTGAACCTTATGCACCAATGGCTTTGAAATATCGATTTCAATCCAACATCTACAGCAATTTTGACGAGCTCTATTAATCGAAGGAACCCAGATCTTCAATGGCGTACCAAGAGTTTTCGCTATTTCAGAAATCGTAGCTCTGTTAAACATGAACTCAGGAAGATTTGGCAAGGTAACCCATACCGGTGTAAAAGGTGATTCATGTTTTGGATCAAAATCAGGAGACCACTTCAACAATCTCATTGTCTTATCTCCTAAAACCCATACATTCTTGGACCACAATCTTTTCAAATCGTCTAACTCAGTAAATTCCACGAAGACATGTCTGTAATCCCAAATCGAGAGACTAAAACTGCCTTTGAAGTTGAATTTCAATAAAAATTTCCTCATACTTTCCATAGATGGCTTTCCTGAAGCAAATTTTGCCACCAAAGTATGTGTTGAAATCTGTAATAGAGATTCTTTATCCTCTACATTGAAACTGATAACAGGGAAGTCTTCATTTCGCGAAACAGAGACTCCTGAATGAACAAATTCCTTTCTTCTTGACTTTAATAAATCCGCGTATGATTCCTTCTTATTATTCAGATTATCAGAAACTTTTTTATTGCTTTCAACCTCATAAATCGGATTTCGAATAACATTACACTCATAATCCTTCAGATCACCAACAACTGCTCCTTTTTTGATTACAACATCATCAACGATACCATCATTTGATTTCCTAAGAACAGGAAAATCTTCATTCGAGCCAATATTATGAGTAACCATCTTCACAAAGGTTGAGAAGAATCAATACAAGATGATCAGAAGAGATCAAAATTTATTTACTCTGTTCTTGAAGAACAGAGCTTCTTGGAGCATTCTTTTTTTAAGTCATAATACTCATTTTAAAAAGTTATTTTATTCTTCTTTTTATACGTATCAGTGAACACGAGATTAGTATAATTTGATTAAAAAAAATAGCGGCTATCGTTTCTTAGCTTTAGATAAATAAATAAATAAGAAAAAACAAAATAAAAATATATTAATATATTAATATTTTACTTGATGAAAAAAATAACATAGTATAATATTTTTAAAAAAAAAATTTCTTCAAAATCATGAGAAAAAAAACAAACCATCATAAGAAAATAATGAAAATGCGCCCCTTTTATACAATTTAATAAATAAATTAGTTCAAAATCTGACCCTCCGGACATATGAAATAAAATACTTGAAAATCATACAAAGATGATCCGTTATAACTATAAGCAATTCAAAATGCTGTTAATATTACTGCTATTTAATACAAATGGCAATACAATAAAAAAGAATTACGTAAACCAAATGTAAAATAAATGAAAGAGAGAAAGAAAAAAAAGGCCAAAATATGCATACTTTTCTACGGAAGCTTAAAGAGTATATAACACCAAAAGTAACCAATTGTACAAATAATAATTTCATGTACTCCTAGAAGAAAATTTCATTCATTTAAAAAATTTCTTCAATCCTTCAAACAAATTTAATGCTTTTAGCCCACCTTTCTTTATATCTCTTAGTCGCCTCCTTAGTATCTGAAAAATCATCCGAAAAAATTTATAAGTAGCCGGAAGTTTTGCTCATCTGTGACTGAGGGAATCCACATAAATGTCTAACTTATACTACCTTAAAAAAAATCATGTTTTCTGAAAAATACATAAGTTTTTTTGGTGGAAGGGAAATACATAAGTTGTTTGGTGTCTAATAAAAGAAATACACTAATTCATTAAATAAAAAAAAAAGTCTACAAAGAAAATGAGAAGAAATATCTAAAGACAATTATGGTGTTTTTTTTATGAAAAAAGAAATAGGGATAAAAAAAAACTATTTTTTATCTATTCGATTTTGGTTTTATATTCGAAAACTAGTATTTAAAAAACTAAAAACATAGAAAAACCTAAACAGCATATCAGCGTTTGTAGTCCAACGGTTAGGATAATTGCCTTCCAAGCAATAGACCCGGGTTCGACTCCCGGCAGACGCATCTTCTATTTCTATTATGAAGATAATAAATCCATTTTCTTAAGCAATTTATTTTTTGATATTATGATATTAATAATAAAGGGACAATCCTTACGTATTGAGCGCGGAATAGTTTTTTCCGCTCACTGGTGCACAAGTCTACTGCTAACTGTTTCAGGAACAATCTGCGGTTTAGTTGTTTCGGAGAGGTCACATCCAAATCCATTGTCCCGCTTGCCTACAAGATTGACAAACCAAAAACATCAACAATTTGGTGTACTTTGATAATTTGGCTATTATCGGGGTATAAACTGACTCATTGTTATGCACAAGAAGTTCTCTCACCTGTAAGAATTTAGTATACTTTGATATGCTCGATTCGCAGCTGTCTAGCATGAACTGTAAAGCTTCCTCCTCAATTTCTGGATATCTTAAATCTTTTTTAGAGGTAGATTTGTTGGATGCTGCAGCTGCCATCTGAACAGAAGATGTATTTAGATGTCTTATATAACTCACTCATAAGGGAGCCTGAAATATTGTTGTCATAATGAGGGTAATATATTTTCTCAAACCTCCTCAAATTTGTTGCTCATATCTGGAGGGCTGACCACTAAATAAGCATAAGCCATCAACTCTAATGGCCAACCAGTGACTCGTAAAGGAAATCGTTGTGCACTGCTATGTAAAAATTATATACTGAGACTCAATATGGAAGTGCAATAATATGAATATAAAAATTGAGCAGCATACTGAAATATACTTATAAGGTCAACTTAAGATTGATTATCATGTTACCCACACTACTGGTCGTTGTACTTTATACTCGTGAAAGCGAAAAAAAAAAAGGATTTAATAAAACATCATAGTTAACATTCGGTACTCACGTAGATAAACCATATTTTTCCAAAACTTCTGACTTTTCTTTATAACATTTGTCACTCTTCTGCAATGACATTAACAACTCTACCGAATCACTGGGATTAGTGCCCTCCCGTGGAACAAATCCATAAGACAGCAATAGCTCCCCATTAGATTTATTGCCATAAGATATGAAAACCTGCATGAAATTATGCAAGTGAAGAATAACGAGCTTACCATTTTGAATGACTTTCATGAACATAATTAAATTAGCAAAACACCACCAGACTGTTTATAAATTTGCACAAAGGAAATTAGAATAATATCTATGCAGTAACACTAAATTTTTATTGCAGTTATTCTGTCCAACTTGAGTTCCAATCAAACATTTCATCATGAATCTGAAGAAAAAAATTCTGTTGTAGCAGAAAAAACGTGCAAAAGAAAACTTAAAATCCAGCGAAAAACACAATTATTATTACATTCTTCTAAAGTCTTGTTTTACCTGCTCGCCTGGTTGATATGCCCTGTCCGTTGTGAAAACAACTCCCTTCGAAGATTTATCATAATCTAAAAATGTCTTCACCTAAGCCATCGGAAAACAAGAATACCTTCTAAGATTCGATTTGTTGACATGAAAGCATATAAGATAACAAAAACCACAGATGTACCTCGCAGTTATGGTTGAGCATATCTGCCCAGGGAACCAAGGCAAACCTATCATCCATTGAGGGTAGGCGCACCTATGTTCAGTAGAAAAGTACAGCTTAAAAATTGCAATTGATGTAGAAATGCCTCCAAAACTACGTAACCGCTCATAAATAAAATTATATGAACTAAATGCTCAAAATCCATTGGCATGTACAGAAAATGTTATGTCCCCTGTCAGGGTGCAACGCCTTTCACTTTTCATGTAGCATTAGTGTATAAGTACGTTCAAGAGCTAATAATAAGCATACACCTTCTACGACCACACTATACATCTTGGATGCAGTAGCATAATTCAAGCCATTTGCATCATATCTTAATATATTGTTGTTCGACTCCACTGAACCATTAAACCAACTCAAACAAGAAAGTAGGTTCCTCACCAAGCGTGAGAAAAGTATACCAAACGACCATCTGAATGTTTCCATGTTGAATACCTGCATAGGACACAGCTCAAAGTGAAGGAGGCATTGTATGCAAGTGATTGGTCAAATGCATATACGCATATGCATACCATGAACTGCAGTCTATGTAGATAAGAACCATACAAATGGCAAAATAAAACGTCTGAAGTCATCTCATGAAAGTCTATGGTGTAATATTGAAGTCTATCTAACTAGCTCATGCTTTATTTCATATCATTTTGAGATGTGAAGACAAGAAGAACGAAGAAGATACAAATAGTTCGGTACTTGGCTATCGACTGATAGAATCTGGCATGCATTGGTGAAGTAAGTTACATTTAAATAAGTTTCATTTGTACATGCACACACAAGTTTGTAGATATGAAACTCTGAGAGAATATAGAAGTCTTTAGAAGAATCAACAGCATGAATCAATAGCAGCAGCTCATTAATATAATCTGAAATACCTCTTCGGGAAATAATTGTGGATGTTTGGAGAATATTCTCAGCCTTAAATCTTCATATCTGCACATACAGCTCGAAGTAAGGTTCAGTACCAAACTTATACATTTTTCATACATGAGCGCATCATGTTATATAACCGGCCATTTCAAAATGGGGATGCCAGTATAAAAGCAAGTAATAAGAAATATATAGCTGACATAAAGAAGCTATACGTTCCAGTGACATTATTAATTCTTTCAATTGCCCGCTCTCTGATCTGCGAAGCTTCCAAATATCTATCTAGCTCCGCCCGTGTCCTGAAATTATGCAGAAAAGCTGTATGGAAGAACCTGAGAGAAGACCCTTTTCAAAGAAATAAACTAAATTAGCAAAGAAGGCATATTTATACCAGTACAAAAGCGAATAGGGTTGCTGAGGCAGGGCTGAGATATAGTTGTGCCATCTCGAAGATTTCTGAAGACTTGCTTCACTGATCAGGTACGTAGCAAGCAGTGGCCAATCTGGTACAGAATATTGTTTTAGTACTTCGCCAGCCTCCGCACAGCTCCATTCCTAGAGTGCAAATACGATGCACCATCCAGATGGACATGCAACAATCACAACTCAATAAAAGTAATACCACTTCTGATAAAATATGAGAATTCTACCTATACACAAACAAGCATACCTATGATGATAGGAAACCGAAGAGCAAAAAGGAGGAAACTATCTCTTAAATTCTCGAATATATTCATCCAAGTGTTTGGGTAGCTCGATGTCTTAGTATCTTACACATAGAAAACCATATATAGAAATCTTGATCGCACTTTGTTGATATAGAGCTTAAATCTCAAGTAAAAAAAAAACCTATGTAAACAAGTAGACAAACAAGCAGCATGAAGCATTTAAAACAAGCGCATGCTTATACAGACGCACAATTCGACTACAAAATCGAAAAAAAAATCTTACAGAATCAGCAGTGATGACAAGAGAAGGAGGCACGAAAAGCAAATTCTCTCCTTTCCTTATATTCTTCAACGCGACTAATCCTCTCTCACCAACCTCCACTTTCTGCAACGCCATTTTCTGCGGCGGCAGACCGGAATCGGAGAGCCATCGCTGCAGCGCCGTCGCGTTATCTATCGAATCGACGTCGCAACCCCATCGGATACTCTGAGTTGCCGCCGTGGTTTTGGCGGGGTCGCTCGTTGAGACTGAGCAACGGATTGTGGGTTGGCGAAGAGAAGATGAGAAGCGGTGAGAGAGAGCATGGTGCTGGTGTTGTGTTTTGGTGGGGACTGAGTATGTGGGCAGGAGTACCGTGTGGAAGGTTCTGAGAGCTTCGGCCATTGATGAGCACCAAGCGCGCAATAGAGAAAGACCTTATCTGGGAAAGTAGAAAATGCTCGGTGGCAGTTTGAACGATGTAGCTTTACCCGTTCACTTTTGTTACCCTCAGTGGTGACACAATGACACAGGGTCTAAAATCATTCTCCGGCGGTCATTATAAACCCATATGCTAAAAAATACAGTCAAAATGTAAAGTAATATTTTTTATCAAGTAGATAGCTATAATTATCAGGTACATAACTATTTGTTTGGTTGTCTTTTGTTTTGCAGGTATTACTTTGAGGATAATACTGTTTCGATATTTTGATTCGTAGGTGTGTTGCTTCGACAAACAACCAACCCGACTAGCAGGTATATTTCGAATTTTGTGAATCAACCAAAAATTAAATCGAGTTTTGGATTTACAGGTTATGATGGCTCTTCGAAGAGGTTAGTATTTCGAATTGCAAGTTGGTCCCATTCAATTTATACAGATTTTTATTTGGTTTGAATTCGGCAATGGGATATTGTATCCACTTTGGATTGGTTTCAACAGACTCACTTCGATTACTGTTTTGAAAGGGAAGTCATCCCTAAAATACCTGTTCAATTATTAAACCGTATTCTAATATCCAAGTCCAATACTCATCTCAACTATTTATTTTTATTTTTATTTCTTTTTTTATTATTTTTCTTTTAGCTAAAATGAGATTTTTATTAAAATAAAGAAAGTTTAAACAGACCAAATGCCCAATACAGACGCTAAAGTCCAGATCAATGTGAAAGTCATCAACAGCATCTAAATGACTCCATCATCAGAAGCCAACAGCAACACCAACTTAGCATTCATAAGCCACAAGAGAAACAGCAACAAGCACCAACTTCTCAGCAACTTCAGACTCAAACCAATCAATCAAGCCAGCACCAGCATCTAAAGCCATCAAGGAGACATCATCATCAAGCCAACCAACAGCAACTAAATGACTCCATCATCAGAAGCCAACAGCAACACCAACTTAGCATTCATAAGCCACAAGAGAAACAGCAACAAGCACCAACTTCTCAGAATCTTCAGACTCAATCAAGCCAGCACCAGCGCTACTATCACCAGGACTCTCAGCAACAGAGCAACAGCATCAAGATAAAGAGAACAAGTCATTACATAAAACATTGTAAGCATACCAAGGCATATATCAAACAGTTATGTAACCGAGATTTAACGCTTCTAGAATAATAATTGCTTTTAAACCGATGGGAATAGAGTTAACAGATATATTCAAAGTTGATTTCTGACATATAGTGTAATGAGCAAGCCAGTCAGCAACATGATTCTGCTCTCTAAAAACATGAGCAATAGTCATGCTGCTGAGAAGCAAATTACGAATGCAGAGAATAACAGGTTTAATAAACCAAGCTAACACAAGAGACCTATTAGTTACCCAATTAATTGCAGTTAAAGAATCAGATTCTATATCCACACAAGTCCATTTATTCATCTTGCAAAGCAGCAGCCCATTTAATATTACATGAATCTCAGCAAGTAATGGAGTCAACTTACCATACAAGTAGCTCTGACCTTTAATCATACTACCATTGTTATCCCGAATTATGACAGGACCACTGGCCTCTCCATTCTTTAAACAAGAGGCATCCACATTCATCTTAAGTCTACCAGAAGGAGGCATTACCCACTTAACATACACAGGTCTATTAGCAAGACTAACAAGATTACAACAACCTAGATTAGAAGCAGCTTTAGGATAAGAACTCTAGTTAGATTTGCTAATCACTTTATTCTTGTCAAAATTCTGAATGATTGAAACAATATGGTTAATAATAGCAGTATTAGAAGTTTTAATGCCTTTGATCTTAAGCTGGTTTCTTGCTTTCCAAATATTGTGAAGAATAAGAGAGGGAATGATACTTCTGACCTGGACTTTTGAAGCTTGAGCACCTTGCCATATCTTAGAAATAACCTTAATGCTCATCTGTCTATTCATGTAAATTCTAAACATTACAGCAAAATGAATCCAGATTGACCAAGCAAAATCACAAAAAACAAAAAGATGACCAATAGATTCACAATCTTCACAGAACAAACATTTAGAAGCCAAAGCAACACCCCTCTTTTGAAGAACAGAATCAACAGCAACATAATTTTTAAGAATCTTCCAGTGAAAGAAAGAACTTTTACTATGAGTTAATGAATTCCAAATGCTTTTATAAACAGAATCAGTATCAAACCTTCTCCTAACACCCTCCCAAGTATCCTTAAGGCTGAACTTACCATTCTTAGCAAGGGACCAAACCATAATATCAAGACTATTATCATTAATACGAATACTCCTAATACTATTAATAATATCAGGACTAATAAAGCTTTCAACAGAAGATAAATCCCACGAGCTATTAGACCAATAAGTGCTAACCTTTTCAGGAGAGAACCACAAGTTATTATTATTATAATCAAAAGTAATAAAAGGACCAGAACCCGTCCAGTTATCCAACCAAAAATCAACCATACCATTACCAATCTTCCACTTGATGAAACATTCAGCTTTATCACGAACACTAATCATTCTCTTTCATACTAAAGAGCCAGCCTTTAAGGGACTAACTTGCAAAGGATGATACTTACTGCAATAGATACTATGCATAACATTAGCCCAAAAAGTATTATTCTCCCTAAAAGCAGCCCAAAGATTAAAAGAGATAGCAGTTTGCACATCATCCATACTCCTCACATTCAGACCACCTTCACTATAACTCTTGCACAGATTAGACCAGCTACACCAATGAACCTTTTTACCATTATCAGAAGAACCCCAAACAAACTTATTCATCATGATTTCTAACTTATAAATGATGCCTTTGGGAAGCACATTAGATTGCATCCAATAAAGGATAATACTAGAAAGAACTGATTTCACCAGCATAAGCCTACCTGCAAAAGAAAGCTTAGCAATACTCCATTCCTCAATTTTACTACTGACCTTACAAATGAGCTTGTTGAAGTTACTGCATCTATTATTAGTGTTAATTGTAACACCAAGATAGTCAGTAGGCAACTGACTAGAAGAGAAACCAGATTGATTAACAACAATGTCAATCTTATTAACATCAGCACCTTTAGCCATTAACACTTTAGTTTTCTCCTTATTCACAACATGGCCAGAAAGATACTGATATTTGTCCAAAAAACTACAAAGCTTGTTAACAGTTGAATCTTTGCAATTTAAGAAAAGCAGAATATCATCAGCAAAGGCTAAGTTATTCACACACATACTACTTCTACATTTATACTTCATGCTTTTGTTATAAAGAACCAGAGCATTAAAACCCCTAATGAACAACTCTTCAGCAATAATAAAAAGAAAAGGAGAGATATGATCACCTTGATGCGGTCCTTTAGAAGTGTTAAAATAACCAAAGCTCTCACCATTCATAAGGATAAAAATATTCACAAACTGGATCATTTTCTTGATAAGACAAATGAATCTAGATGAAAACCCAAATTTATCTAGAACTTTAAAAATAAAATTATGCTTGAGCTTGTCAAACGCCTTCGACATATCAAGCTGAACAACCATATTATTATGCTTAACTTTCCTATTTAAATCACAAATGAACTCCTTGTAAATCAGAATATTATCATTAATATTTCTGCCAAGAACAAACCCTCCCTGGTTAGGAGAGATCAGACTAGGCAGAAACAAAGCCATCCTAGAAACAATTATCTTGGACATAATTCTATTAATCACAGAGCAAAGACTAATAGGCCGATAATCTTTCCAAGTTATAGGATTATTCACCTTAGGCAGCAAACAAACACCAGTAGAAAAGATAGCTTTAGGAATACATTTACCATTTAAGAAATCATTCATAGCTTTTAACATATCTTCTTTAATAATGTGCCAACAATGATTATAGAAATTCATAGTAAAACCATCCATACCAGGAGCACTAGACGAATTCATAGACTTGATGACATTTCTTAACTCACTATCATCAATAGGCTTAAGAATTCTCTTGTTAATATCATCAGTAACAAGTCTAGGAATACAGTTAAAAATATCATCATTCAGCCTATTAACATCATCCATATGAGAATTAGTAAGAGCATTTTGAAAGAAAGAGACACCAGAAAGACCAGTATCAGAGGATTCAGAAAGCCAAACCTCACCATATCTCATACCTTTAATACTATTGCGCCTTCTCTTCTTTTTCACAAAGTTATGGTAAAAGCTAGTATTTCTGTCCCCCTCAATCAACCATTTGCTATAGCATTGCTGCTTCCAATAAAGCTCCTCCATTCTGTGAGCTTTAATAAGAAGAGAATTAGCCTTAAGAAGCTCAGACTTGGACTCAGCAGATTGACAATTCTGATGATGTAACTCTTTCTGTAAAACCATGTCTTCCATGCTTTGCACCTTGCTAAAGATATTACCAATCACCTCCTTATTCCACAACTTTAATCCCTTCTTCAATCTTTTCAACTTATTCCAGAACATGAATAAAGGATCACCAAACATATCACCTCTCCAATTTTCTTCAACAAAAGGAAGAAAAGTTTCTTCTAACAACCACATTTCCTGAAACTTAAAACCAGCTTTGCCTTTCACTGCATTATTAGCAAAAGAAATAACCATGGGCATATGATCAGATCCCGTTCTAGCAAGATGGTAAACTTTAGTAGTGTTAAACATGCTGATCCATTTATTATTAGTAAAAACCCGGTCCAATCTCTTCCATTTAGAGCCATTAGACCAAGTAAACTTGGAACCAATGTAACCAGCATCCTCAATATCACAAGTGCTAATCATGTCATTAAAATCATTAGTGCTATTCAAACAAAAAGAACTACAGCCCAACTGATCATCAATAGAGCAAACAGCATTGAAATCACCACAGATTAACCAACCTAATTCAGTAACAGCAATACTCTTAAGAAAATTCCACAACTCAACTCTATTGACTCTTTGACATTTAGCATAAACAATAGATATTATAACATGCTGACTGTCATTTAATAAACTAACTTTAATGTTAAGGCACTGATTCATATCATTCAAAATTTCAACAGAAACATCATATTTCCAGAAAATCCAAATTTTGTTACTAACATTAAAAGCAAAGTTATCATAACCTATTTTAGCAGCAACATTAGCAATATTATCACAATTCACTAAAGGCTCTTGAATTGCAATTAACTTAGCTTTATTTTTAATAGCAAGATACTTGAGCCTACGAACAGAAGCTTTGTCCTTGATACCACGAATATTCCAATTTATAAAACTAATCATTTAAAGAGTTTGAAGTTTTAGATTTACTTGAAGTGTTGAACTGTAAAGCCTTAATCGTCTCGCTTCTAGTAATTCTCTTGCCTTTAGCTATCTTGATTTTTTTATCAAGAATTTCCTTAAAACTAGATTCACCCTCCCCTTCACCTTTACTCTTATTCTGATTACTAAACCTACTCTTTTGTTCATCCTCCTCTTCTATACCATCCTTCTTCTGTTCAGCATCCATTTGATCATCCTTATCATTCTGCTTATTAGCTTTGAGTAAAACATGTTGAACATTAGCTTCCTTATTCTGACTATCCTCCTTATTTTGAACAACCTCTTTACTCTGCTGAAGCATACCCTCAGATCTCTTACTACTCTCCATATCATTCTGACTTCCACGATAAAACTCAGGAGAGTTAGACACCCATTTCTTAGTAGGAGAATGCTGCAAACTTCTCGACTTAACATTAGAGGACTCTTCATCATCAGAAACCATATTCACATAACCATTATTATCTGTTAACCCCAGATGCAATGTTTCAATGGCCTCAATTATCTCCCCTTGTTCAGGAGCCTTACCGCCTTCAACAACATTCCCAAGCACAATCTTTTCATCTTTCTTCACCCATTGCTTAGTTATGATAGACTGGATCTTATTAGTTGTAAAACCCTCAACATTTTCTTGATTCTTGGCAACCTTCTTACAACCCTCCATACTATGTCCTAGATGATAGCACTTTTCACAGTATACTGGCATATTAGTGTACATTATCTTGATCCATAAACCAAAATTCTCACCAAATCCAATCCAGACATCTGATGGTGGATTGTTAGTAACATCAATCTCGACCAAGGCAGAACATTGTGAAAACAATCTGTTTTCATCAGGAACTTTCACCACTAAAACTTCACCCAACATTGAAGCCACAGATTTAACCACACTTTCATCATAAAGAACTTCTGGAATCACAAACTTAACCCAGACCGGAGCCACAGATGATTATTTTGACAAATCATTAGACCATTTCAAAAGACGCATAACTGAAGAATCCATAGTCCAAACAGCTCTATGGAATAACTTAGCATAATCACTCTTAGCATTAAACTCAAATATAACATGTCTTGCATCCCATACTCTAAATCTAAAAGGTTCCCTAAATTTGAAAGAATCAAGAAACTTACTCAGAACAACTCTTTTCGGCACACCATGTGTGAATTTTCTAACAAGTGAGTGCTTCGATTTGGATTTCAATTTCTCAAGCGTTCCTTTATCGAATTGAATCGATAAATGATCATTCTTAAATTCCTTCCGTTCTGGCTCAAACTGATCTTTCTCTTGCATTGAAATACTTTTCTTTAAAACTTCAGCATAAGAGTTTGGCTTACCTCCTATATGATCCTTACCAGATTCTTGATGAAGATATGGAAACTCTTCTACATTAAGAACATTAAACGTCATATCCGACACAAAAAGATACTCTTACTAAAGATCACCCTAAACTCTGAAGAACAGAGAAATGATAGAGAAGGAAGAAAACAAAGGGAATATTAAACAGAAAAGAACCGATGATTAAATCGGAAAGGAAACGCCAATTTTGAAGCCCATTCTTGGAGGGAAGTCTTGGAGGGAAGATTTTTTGCCCATCATACTCATCTCAACTATTTAATTTATATTTAATATTCAATATTTTTTTAATATCCAGATTACTTTCTACTAATTATATAAGGTTACTATTTCTTTTTTTTCTAATTTTTAAAAATTTAAAAATTTGAAGCCGTTTTCTAACCATCTAACCTTACGACCAACAAAAACCACTATAAACCACTAAGAATCCATAATTTTTAGAAAATTGGCTAGTTTAAGGTCGGTATATTTATGTAATCTTGATATAAAATACATCTAAGTATTACTTTCCACGTACAAGAGCTGATCATATGTTCATGGAGTTTTTGCAACCTCTACTTTATTCATCGTACATGTTTTTGTTAGCTATTAGTGTTTAACTACTGATTGTGAGGTTATTTCTTGATATTCTGAGTTGAGGTATGTGTTATTCTATTGGTTCGTGAGTTAGTAAACCTAATCGAAAGTTTTCTCTAGATTTTTTTTGAGCGAATGTTTGGTATTATGTTAATCTAAAGCCTCAATTGTTGTTTAACTAGTTATATACTAATTTTAGTGCATTATATGTTGATTTTGAACGTGAAACAATATATAGACCATGAGAGTTTTAGGTGTCCAGGCATTCCCAAACGAACGTGAAACAATCATGGCCATTATATCGAATCAAGTTTAAGGGGGAGTGTTTGAGAATAAACTTAACCCTCACTTGATTTGTTGTCCCACATCGCTTAGACTGAAAATAATATAAAATATATGTGAACAAAATATCTCAACTAGTATGGCGTACACCAAAAAGCGTACGGATCTTCTGGCCCAAAGTGGACAATATCATACTAGTAAGTGAGACCTAAATTCACATTTATGTATTGTTTTGTACCAAGTTTCTCTTTTTTACTATTTTTATATTTATTTTAAAAAGTATGTATCTTTTAAACCGTAGCTCAGGAAACAACCCCGAAAGTATCATCAGGTTTCTTTTCTTAAGACGAACAAAACTAAATACATTAATGATTTGTTTTTTGGATTTCTTTTTTGTTAGTAACATGCGAGACTAGGCATACCCAAACATGTGAAACCAAACATAACCATCATGCGAGATTAGATATAAAGAATCATGTGAGACCGAGCATAACCAAACATAAAGAGATTTTAAGTGCTGATATGTGTAATTGTAAAGAACAAAATTAAATTTATACTTTAATATTCCTATTTATAGCCTTATATTTGTGAATGTACTTGAGTTTAATAGTGGATATATCCACATTTAACTTTATGGTTACTTTCCTGAGTGTTTATTATAAGCCATAAAACACAAAATCGTTGTAATCATGTATCTCGATTGTGAACCATAATCACATTGAACTTTCAAAGCCTAATATCTATATTGCCAGATTGATGAACTCATTCTCAAGAGCATACAACAATCTAATGTTTTATGTTATACGTTTAATGAGAATCTATTAACTACACGTCGGTCCAATACGCTTATATTGTTATAATTCGTAACAATATTATATATTTTAGTATCAAATTCATGAAGCTGATTTGCTGGGATAATAATTATTGATAATATAAAAATATTTCAAATATTAAAGATATTTGTTATTAAATAACAATATTAGTTTTATATAAAAAAAATTGAAGGGGTAAAACGATATAAGGTATATTAGTAATATTATAAAAAAAAATTAAATAATTTCGAACCTCAAAATTAAAAAGATATTTTCTCTCAATATATAAACCTAATTTGATCTTTTTTTCTTCCTTTTTTAGAGGGAACCCGCGGCCGCTACTCAGAGTGCAATGAGTGCGCACAAGGTAAACCCTCAGTCTGACGCAATAGGCTGTAAACCAACGCCAAAAATTAAACCACACAAAGTGACACGCTCAGTCGAGAAAGAAACCTAATTTAATATCTATATGATATATATTGTTTTTCTTAATTTAATATTCACTTAATTTTTTGGATCCAATACAAAAAAGATGGATAGGGAGAGATTATCATAACAAACAATTCTAACTCAGATGATTAGTAGTATTATAAATGATTTAAACTTTTACATATTTCAAAAGCGATGGAAACAGAATTTAAAAATTGACTTAGATATTTTATAAATATAAAGTTTATTTTATTTATGTAATAATGTAATACTTTTTAAATTTAATAAATGAGGAGGATGTGACAAATTTTGTATAACTGTTAATGATTTCAATTGATGTTTTGTGATTTAATTTTTAAAACTTCATATAATTTATGAAAAAAACTAAAATTACTATTAATTTTATTTTTTAGACGAACAAAACTCAAGAAAATGATAGTTACATATATAATGACTTGTGGGATATTTATCTGTACTAGAAAGTCCAGGTTCATATATGGGTTTTGGGATGCTCATAGCTTGATGCAGTGGTAGATATTTTTTTGGTGGTTCAAACACTACAGTGGGATCATCCTTAGTATATACATGGTTTGGTGTATCAGCTAAGTTTGGTGTAAGAGATCCATATGGAGATTAATCTATAACTTTATTTACAAGACTGTCTTCATCATGTCTATTACCACTATGGTTTTCACCACACTCATCACTATATAGTCTAAATTTATACCATCCAAATCATGTTTACCAACATTCTTATTCCCAAGTTTATGATATTTCTTTTCATCTTTATTTAGATTAGGGAGACTTACGTAATGGGTCTAAAATTTGTCTCTATTTACCCAAGCATATCCCAACAGATCCATTTTACAAATAGATCCAACCAATTTAAAAAAAGACTCAATTATCTATAAAAATAAAACAATTACATCCCCAAATTAAAATATTTAACCCCAATTTCAAAATTAATTCTTTCTCCTCAAACTTTCTTTGTCATATTATCAAATTCATTAAGGGTAAAATTGTATTTAAAATTTAAGTTTGGACTAATAGATAAATAAAATCATATTTTGGCAGATATTGGTAAAATCTATTTGAGGCTGGACTTATTAGTAAATTTGATATGTTTTTGTACCCAATTGGTATAAATCCATTTAGATTATCACCTTATATATCGATAAAAAATATCATATTCTATATCTTGGACTTCTTTTAGATACTCCCCTTGAAGTTAAAGATCAAAGAAAAATATGCATCGAGTTTTGTGAAAAACTACATCTATTACTACAAACATCTTTTTGTTTGGAGGTTGATAACATAGATACCATTTCCAATAAGCAGTATATTTTAAAAGAACATGTCACAATGCTCGAGGTGTTAACTTACTGCGTTGACATTTATGAAAATGTACAAATGCTACGCAACTGAAGACACGATATGATAAGTTTGGAGGCTTTAACGAGTGATTCATCCTTCGACCATCAAGATTTATTTTATATCGTCCCTTGATTTTAAATTCACCGGTGAGGGTCCGTTGACTTGTTATTTTTGAAAAATTTAGTCCCTCGAATTGTCAAATTCAATAAATTTTACCCTTTGATTTTGTCAATTTTGATACATTTAGTATTAATTTCCCTATCATAATGACTAAATTTATATGAATATATAAGTCGACGGATTATCACAATATATTTTAAATCAAATGACTATATGGAAGAAATCGTCATATTTGAAAGACGAATCACCGATTAAAACTTAAACAAATTGAGCAACAATTATTTCCATGAGAAACTAGAATAGTATCTAGAAACGAATAATATTGGAAGGTACTTAGTTGATTAAATATATTGCAAAGATAAGTGTGTTTCCTTAATAGGATACAGTCATACGTGCCTCTTTTAACAAAGGACAGACAACCTCCAGCAAGTGATGGTTTTTCTCTTAGCACCTCATTCTATTGTGGTGTATTAGACCAAGTAGTTTGATGAATGATTCCATATCCCTTCTAATACCACTTCAATTTGAAACTCAAATATTCAACTTCATTGTCATTAGAGAGATCTTGAACCTTTGGATTGTACTGACTATAAAATATTTTATATAAACCTAAAATAACAAGTATACTTTAATTTTTGGCTTCATCAAACATCCATATATCCTCATGGTATAATCATCAATAAAAGTAAAAACAAAAATCAACGTGATTCATCCAAAGTAACAATTTTAGATGTCCCTCAAACATCATAATGTATGCTCATAAAAGTAAGTAGACGTTTGTTCAAATTTAATGCAAACGAGGCATGATAACTTTTTGCAACTTCATACACATCACATTTGAAACGAGAAACATATATGTAAATAAGCTATGGAATAGTTTTTTATGTAACCAAATGAAGCATCTTCTCGGCGTCGATGTCATAGCCATATATGGATGTCATAACCAAAAGAAGGCGCGTTTAGAAGCTCTAAAAGAGCGTTATTCTTCTCGAAAGAGAAAGAAGGACAAATAGAAATGTGTCACATCTAGTGACGAAGAGGTTGAAAGTTTTGCCTCAGGTTTTAAAAGGTACAGAAGTTCTTCGAATAAGAAACAGGAAATGGAACGACCACGAAAACATAAGAAGAAACACAAATCTACGAGGGACAACATTCATCGTTGTTTAAGGGAATCTAATTGGTGTGAGGGGAATACATCTAATCTGTATGTTGAGACTGATCGGAATTTATATGAAGTCATGGGGACTGAGGATCAATACATGCAGGGTGTCGATTGGAGGAACTCTCCACTTGCGAGTGAAATTCGATCTATTACGCTTCCAAAGCGTTTTGATATTGCTAAAGTGGAAACGTTCGATGGGATGCAGGATCCATACGACCACATCGAAAAATTTAAGAATTACATAATGAACTTCGAATATGACGACTAGCTAGTGTGTCGTGGTTTTTTATAAACTTTTAAGGGAACAGCGTTAAAGTGGTACAATCGGATTCTGAGGGGATCCATTTTGAATTTTAGGGATTTCTATACTGCTTTTCGAAGGTAGTTTGTTTAAAGCAAGGAGAGGAAGGAAAATGTGGATACGATTATCCAGTCCAAATAGGAAGTTGGAGAGAAGTTGAAGGACTACACAGATAGATTTGTTCTAACTAAGACAAGTTTGGATAATTGCGAAAAAAGTGTGGCAATGACAGCTTTTTGCCAGGGGTTACTGCCAGAAAATCTGGATAATGAAACGACAAAACAGAGGGCTTTAAATTTTGAAACGTTAATGGCTCAGGTTGAAGATCAGATCAAGGTTAAAGAGTCAACCAGGGTCCAAGGAGGACCAAGTAATGTTCCAAAAAATTTAGGTCAGGTGGCTAATAACCAAGGGCAACCTTCGAATGGCAATCAGTAGGCGCGTTCGAGGAATAATAACTTTCCGCCTCGAATTGGGGGATATTCAAATCATGCCTCATCTTACAATTACAACACACCAAGGCTGAATTAATGGATTTATGCCAAATTAATATGTAGACTTAACAGAAAGTATAGCTGCAATCTTTGACAAAAACAAAATCTTCATGAATTTCAGGAAGCCAACTCCATTTAATAGGCCAGGGGAGGAGCGGAATAATAAATATTACAGATATTACAAGGACATTGGTCATGATACCAATGATTGTATTGTATTGAAAAAAGAAGTCCAAATTTTAATAGAAAATGGAAAGCTCTTCACCTATGTGAAGTCACAAGGGAGCGCGTCAAAACCTCCAGCATCGAATTCACGGCCAACTAACCCAAGTGCGCTAGCTGAGAATTTGATGATCCTAGATTCAAAAGTTGATGAATTCGATGTTGCTTCAGAATACTTGGATAAGGTTCCAGCCAAATTGATTTTGATGGTTGTTGAAGAGCCAATAAAGAAAATGCATGTGCAAAGCTTATGTGAATTTTTTTAGTCATTGGCCATTTTTTAAGACAATTCAATGGTTGGTATTACTGACAGTTCGAGGAAGAGACATGTTTTCAATTTGACAACTCAAATTGAATGAAGGATGCTCACTCACCTATATGGAAAAAAAGTCATTCATTTTATTTTGTTCAATAAGGACGACTTACGAGGTACTGTGGGGCCGCATGAGGACGCAATCTTTATTGGGGAAGAAGTGGTTGGTGTTGAAATTAGACGTGTTCTCATAGACACTGGTAGTTCTGCAAATGCAATTTTTAAAACAACTTATGACATGATGTGTAATCCTCCTCGAATTTCTCAATCGGAGCGTACGATTATTGGATTCACCGTTGTGACAGCACGTGTGATTAGGAATTTGAAGGGGAGGTGAGCTTAGGAAAAGGACCCTTCAAAAAGAAGGTTCAAGTTCTCGTTATGGTGGTGGACTGTCCCATAAGTTACAACGCTATTTTTTGAAGATCTTGGCTGTCTCGAATGTATGGGGTTGTGTTGAGAGTACATCAATGTTTTAAGTATGTGGTAGGAGATCGTGTGGGGGTCGTTCGAAGCAACCAGAAAGTTGCAAGAGAGTGTTATGCCACTAGACTTCAGACTTGAGGATCCAGCAGTAGAGACATGATGAATGAATAGCGGTCAAAGGGGTTGACCTCGGATTTTGATGAAAGGGTTGACGCTCCGAGGGAAACCCCAGGGTCTTTGATAGTAAGTGAAGAAATTGAGGAGTATACTTTTTCTGAGGGAATAGTAATTCAAATAGAAACTTTGTTGACCTCAGTTTTACGTCAATGATTACTATAATTTTTTTCTCATAACTTGGATGTTTTCTCTTGTAAAACAGAGGATGTGATTGGATCCAAAGGTGAAGTCGGTAATTAAAAAAGAAGGACATTTTCATCGGAGAAAACAGAAGCGATAGTTTCCGAAGTGGATCGTTTATCCAAGGCCGTGCATATAAGGGAGTCACAATATCCCTTATGGACGGCAAATCCAGTAGTGGCAAAGAAGAAGAATGGAAAATGGAGAATGTGTGTGGATTTTACAGACTTAAATCGAGCATGTCCTAAAGATCCATTTCCTGTTTCTCGAATAGACCAACTAATTGATTCCACTTCAGGAAATAATATATTAACTCTCATGGATTCTTTCGCAGGATACAATTATATCCAGATGCATCCTAAAGACCAAGAATGTACGACATTCATAATTGACAGAGAATTACATTGTTATAAGGTTATGGCTTTTGGATTGAAAAATGTTGGAGCTACCTATCAAAGGTTGATGAATAAAGCATTTTCCACTCGGATCAGAAGAAATATGGAGGTGTAGATATGGTGGTAAAAGGTTTGATGGATGATGCACATCTGGAGGATTTAGAGGAAATATTTTTAATCTAAGAGTAATCAGGCTAAATCTTAATCCTGAAAAGTGCACTTTTGGAGTTCGATCAGGGATGTTCTTGTGTTATGTCATCAGTGAAAGAAGAATAAAAGCTTACCCAGAACAATCGAAAGTTGTAATAGCAATGAATTTACCTCGAATTGTTAAAGAAGTGCAAATTTTGACATGAAGGTCAATATCGCTTAATAGATTTAATTCTAGATTTTCTGACAAATGTTTTCCTTTCTTTCAAGTGTTGTGAGGGCCAAATATATTTGAATGGACGTCGAATTGTGAAGCAGCATTTATAACCATAAACGATTTATTGTCATCATCAGAAATTTTGTCAAAACCTCGGAGTGGAGAAAATATCTTTTTATACATTGCGGTATCGGATTTTGCACTAAGCGTAGTATTGATAAGTGAAGATTCGGGAATTCTGAAATCATTGTATTATGTCAGTAGAAGTTTAGTGGTAGCCGAGAAGAGGTATTTGAAGCTTAAAAAATTAGCATTAACATTGGTGATTGCTGCTAGGAAAATACGCCCTTACTTCCAAGCTCATACCATCGAAGTCTGAACTTCATTCCCTTTGAAAAATGTTTTGCAACATCGTGATATTTGAGGAGGATGACCAAGTGGTCAGTGGAGTTAGGAGATTATATCATCTTGTTCACACCTCGAACTGCAATTAAAGCTCAAGCATTGGCAGATTTTCTTGTTGCATTTCATTCGAGCATATCGGATATAGAAGAAAGTCAGGATGTTGCACCAGTGGGTTCGATGTGGGTTGTTCGAACATATGGTGGGCTAGTATTTTGGGATGCAACGCTGGAGTTTAATTAATTGCTCCATCTGGAGAAACAATGCTTCAATCCATCAAATTTGGTTTTCACACCTCGAACAACGAAGCTGAATACGAAGCTGATTTAGCTAGTTTGAGGCTTGCGAAAATATGTGGAGCAACTTTAATACGGCGAGAGACTGATTCTCAATTAGTAGAAAACCAAGTATCTGGAAATTCCGAAGCAAAAAAAGATCGTTTAATTTTGTATCTTCAGGAGCTTTGAAATTTAATATTACCATTTGATCATGTTGTTGTTGAGCATATTAGTCGAGGAAGTAATATAGTGGCTGATTCACTAGCAAATATTGCATACAAGGAGGATGAGCCCATGATTTTGTTACAAGAAAGTCCTTCGATGTTGACCCATTTAGACCAGTGTTATTATATAGAAGAATTATTTGTTACTCCAGATGTAATCCGAAGTAATTGGCGAACTGATATTTTAAATTTTATGATTCAAAAAATATTGCGAGATGATGTGAAATTGTCCAAAATATGGAGATGTAAAGCTTTCGGATACATAGTTCTGGCTATGAGTAGGCCATTATTATGATGCTTGGATAAGCAAGAATCATAAGAGGTTTTATTAGAATTGCATGATGGAGAATGATCAGCTTATTGTTGGTTTAAAGCTTTATCTCGTCTAGTTTTGCTTGTAGGGTTTTATTGGCCTTCGATAATGAATGATGTAAAACATTTAGTTCGAAGCTGTGATACTTGCCAAATGTTTGCTAATTCTATACATAAACTGGCAGTTCCACTTATGTCCATTACCGAAACCATACCACTTGACAAATGAGGAATTGATTTAGTGGGGCCTTTGCTGATGGCATCTAGAGGACAAATGATAATTGTAGCGGTGGACTATTTTACGAACTGGGCAGAAGCAGAACCGTTATCTGGAACGAAAGCAAAACACGTAATCAAATTCCTTGTAACCAATATTTGCTTCCATTTTGGAGTACCTCGAAGAATTATTACGGATAATGGCCCTGAGTTTAATAATAAAGAAATGACTTTCATTATGCGCATCAAAGGGAATTCAGCAATGTTTTTTCAACACGTTTTTACCCCCAAGTCAATGTGCAAGTCGAGGTGAATAACAAAAATATTTTAGATGGTTTGAAGAAAAATTTGATAGGGGCAACAGAGAAATGACCAAATTATTTGCAAGAAGTACTTTAGGCTTATCGAACTACTCCTAGGGAAGCTATAAAAGAAACTCCTTTTGGTTTAGCATATGGAATGGGTGTTGTTAGCCATGTGAAATCTACGATGTCATCTTTTTAAATAAACCAATATTATGAAACATTTAATGACGAAGCTAAAAGAGTAAATTTAGATCAAATTGATGAAAAAAGAGTTCAGGATCATTTAAACGTGATCCATTATCAAAATCTTATGAGGAATAGATACAATTCGAGGGTAAAAATGCGGGAATTTAAAGCAGGTGATAAAGTGTTAAGGAAAGTATTTCTACATATCGAAGAGAAAAACCTTGGAAAATGGCCCCGAATTGGGAAGGACCTTATGTGGTTGTTAAAAGGATAAAGTTAGGATCTTCTCGCCTTTGCGATATGCATGGGAGGATGCTTCAACATTCATGGAATATACAACATCTGAAATTGTACTGAGAATAGTCATATTGTATTATGAATTTGTTTATCTTGGTGTTTAAAAACCCTTAATTTTTCACCCTCATCGTAGTAAATAAAGATCCAAATTCTACATTAAGCATAAAAGAACCTCAGTTAATTTTAGTTCTACCATTAACGAATCTAAGTAGTAGGAATATAAATACTTGTATTCTCTACACCATTTTTTTGTTAAGATAACAATGCATGTAAAGACTAAACATCGATAGTAGGGTTACCAAACTCAAGGACTCTATGTTCAGAATTATTGTATTTTTCAAAAAAGTTAGAATAAATCTCCTTAAAATATATATTACCTCTAGGATTTTGACTATCATATCATTTTACATCTTCGTCACACAAGTGCATATTCATTGTTTTAACTATTTTTAAATAAAGAGCGGTGTAAAAAGAAAGAAATAAAAAAAGAAGCCATAGTGAGCCATTTTAAAGTAGAAATAATTAAGGAGAAAATGAATAAATCTAAAAGTGATCATAAAACCTTTTAGAAGAAGAAAATGAAGAAACTGGAAAAAGTTGAAATGAAGAAGGATGATGATATTTAAAAAATGGTAAATATATAAAAACTTTTAATTTATCTATGTAATAAATGATCTAGATTATTTTATAAATGTGTGGCCAAGAGTTAAACACACCAAATAGTTATAACGACTAAAGCTAAGAAGATACCATCATGTGTGCCAGATTATTGATAATTAGCATCATGTGTGCCAGAGTATTGATAATTCTCAAAGCATACAACATGTATCTGAATTCACCATTTTTCAACACATGACAATCACAATTCTAATTATAAAAATTAAATATGTGCTTCAATTGTTTCCTCCTTAAATGATAAAATTTCAAGACAAACAAAGTTCATGAACGCGATGAAAGTCTCGACGAACAATTTTTTTTTTTGTCGATTTTTTTTGAATTAGCCAAAAAAATAAATCTCGGATAACATATTCACATATCCAACTCCAAGAAATAGTTATTCTTTTATACTTTGAAATTACTGAATGGCTACTTCCATTTCTTTCTAGGTGTTTCGACTGTAACTTTAAAAAAAAGTTAAACTTATTATAAATCGTTAATTTTAGTAAACATTCTGCATGTGATAACCAACTACCAGTAAGTGAAAAAATAACAAAGGAAATGCTACTTATGCTTATGCTTGTACTATTTTCCATCAAAAAAATATAATTTTTTATTCTAAGGTGTGGTTTAGGCTCTTAAAGAGTTTTAAATTAAGAAATTATAATGTCAACATACTTGAAAACATATATGGGTCCAATCGCAATCAACTTGGTAACTCGACTACAAAAATAACCAATTTTATACGAACTTTTTTCTTAAATGTTATAGGACAAACAAGCTTCCAAAATAGTATTAAGTGTGGACAGTCTATGTCCCATAACAAAAAACACTTAAAAATATAGTTATCTTTCGATTATCTAACAAAAAACGATAGTGATTAGTGTCATGAGATATAATGACTAAACTCACACTAATTTCTAGAATAATGCTCATGTAATAAGCTATTTGGGACAAGATACATAAGACTAAATTTATGTAACACCCATACGAGTTTAAGACCTAAATTCTTATTGTTAAAATTTTATTACTATTAAACTATTTATTCTAATAATAATAAAAAATTATTGAAGTTAAACAATTTATTTAACTGCTTCAATATTATTCGCCTAGATTTAATAGTTATATATATATATATATATATATATATATATATATATATATAATTAGTGGCAGATCTAGGAATGGAAATTAGGAGGGCTAAACTATAAAATGTATATATATCTTCTGAAATATTTTTCAATACTTTCGCCAAACCTAGTTCTATTGTTAGTTTTGAATGCGTTATTTAGCTCTAAAAACATCAACGTGTTTGATGAGGGAGAATAAAGACAAGAAGGGAAATTGTAAGGAAAGGCTTTTATTTGGGGAAATATTATAAAAGACAGAAATATAAGTAGCAATAAGAGAAAACAGAAACATATAGGGACTAAATGTGTAATAGAAATATTAAAGGACTAAGTATGTAATAAGTATTAATTAGAGCGTGTGGGGGGCCATTATAACTCTATAAAAGGACCACACACGAGTTGGCCAAGAGACGAATATTATAATATTACGTTCTCCTTCTACTTAATCTCATTATGACTTTCTCTCTAAAAAGGGTTATTCACGAAAGTCTAAGTACTTGTTGTTTAGGTCCTCCAAACATTCTCTTGACACAAAAGCACCCAAGAGCTATTTTTAACTTTTCAGTGTTAACTCTAAAAATACCAACTTCTCACGACCCGTACAATGACAAACCATTGTGAAACAGTCTTCTTCCAAAACATAAATTTATAAAAATATTTTAGACCAAATATTTTTCAGTTTATTTCTGTTTCAATGATGGCTTTGTTTCAATATTTTAATTTCTCAAAAATATTTTAAAAATATCAATTTCTCTCTTATTCTATTTCAATATTTTAATTGTTTACCATTCTATTTAATTTCTAAGTTTGATATCATTCTTGATAATTTACTTAGCTTTCACTTATTAATCTCTATCCCCTTGTAGAAAATTAAGAGGGAACCCTTTCATCAATAATGGCGGGACCGGATGACGGGGGCTTTAGCCGCTGCAAGCCCCGTATGGCTGCGCACAATGTTAAAACTAAAAAAGACTAATAAAAAGTTAAATTTTAATAGAGTAAGGCACAATGTTGTAATATTTGGTACAGTTTATATACTGGCGAAATCCAGTCTAATAGTAGTATTTTCATATACTCAGCATCGGAGATAACTGATAATCTTAATAAAACAAGCTAACCGCATTTCTTAACCTATTAAATGTTATAACTGTATCTTAGATCAATAAAAACGTGACGCACAAGTCCTTAGCAATTGGATGCTATGGACGTGGTATAATTATTGTCGCGATTATATTGAATGGTGGGAAATAAAGGAAGTAGTGTAGTAGGAGTTGAAGAGACGAAATGGTAGTTAGAAGCGAAGGCAATTACTAGAGCAGAGAAGGGTAATCCATTGGAGATACGAATACGATGACCTTCTTTGTTGTTTGAAGTTGGTGTAATGGTTGAGTGGAGTCGAACAACAATATATTAAGATAAATGATGCAAATGGCTTGAATTGTGTGGTCATATAAGGTCTATGCTTATTATTAGCTCTTAATGAAGGAACTTATACACTAATGCTACATTAAAAGTGAAAGAGCATTTTATGTACATGCCAATGTTTTTTGGGCATTTACTTCATATTATTTTATTTATGAACCAGGCGAGCAGGTGAAAGACTTTAGAAGAATGTAATAAAAAGTGTGTTTAAGTTTTCTTTTGCACCTTTTTCTGCCTCAATATAAAATTTTCAAAGTATACTAAATTCTTACAGGTGAGAGAAATTCTTGTGCATAACACTGAGTCAGTGTATACCCTGATAATTGCCAAATTATCAAAGTATACCATATTGTTACTGTTCTTGGTTTGTCAATCTTGTAGGCAAACGGGACAATGGAGTTAGCAGATTGTTCCGAAACAATTCAACAAACTTGTGCACGAATGAGCAGAAAAAACTATAAAAAAAAATTGCTAAAAATATATTGGATGCGTCTGCCGGGAGTCGAACCCGGGTCTATTGCTTGGAAGGCAATTATCCTAACCGTTGGACTACAGACGCCTGCGAAGTTGTGGTTTCAGGTAGATGTATTTCTACGTATACAATATAAAAAAAAAAAATTAGAGAAAAAATGCGTCTGCCGAAGTCAAACCCAGGTCTATTGCTGGGAAGGAAATTATCCTAACTGTTGGAGATAAAATATTGTTTAGGTCGTTAGTAATTACCATACTAGTTTTCTAGCGATCTTTTTTTACTTAGTAAATTACTCTATTTTTTTTATTAGACACCAAACAACTTATGCCCTCAAAAGCTTGGAAATCTGGAAAACCTCAAATAGTTGCCCTTTTCTTTTCTCTGTTTTGATTGTATTGCAGTTTGTATTAAATAGCTGAAACATTAACAGGATTTTGAATTGCTTATAGTAAAGCACATGCTAATAGATCATCACTGTATGATCTGCAAGTGTTTTAATACATATATTTGGAGAATCAGATTTTGAATTGATTATTTTATTAGGTGCTTTTTTATATAAAAAATAACTTTTTTATTAATCCAGAAGGTTTGAGAATAAATAGAGTATTGTACATGCACTTGAATTACACTGAGTTATTCAGGTATGTGCTAAAATGAAATTAGAGTGCTAAATTTAAAAGAATTTCAAATGAGCGCCTTCCATTTCTTTTGAAAGTTGCACGGATTGTATCAGTCCGTATCATACCAAAAACTCTAGTTAGGAACAGAAAGATCCATGACCTCGTGAAACAACTGTTTTGTAGCTTGGGAGAAAGATTTGAAATTGATGGAGATTTAAAATTGATGCTCGATTTTTGAAACTGGAAATAAGGTACGATAATTGAGGAAGCTCAATAATAGGTTCATCCATGAAATGCTCTCTAATCGGGTATGTAATCCTGATGTTTTTTAAGATTTTTTTTATTTCATTTATTTGATTCTTCACCGGCCTAAGGTTTCTTGAAGTGGTAATTCTAAATATTTCATGCTCATTGTAGAATACGAAAATATTAGAATTCTATATTTATTTATGCAACAAAAGAGATAGCACTAGTCATGTAGAATTTACTGAGCATGTTAGTAACAAGAATCTAGCCAAGAATGACTTCTGCAAGATTTTTATGAACATTAAGAGGTATACAACATCAACCATTCAATCGAATGTAACCGATGGTCATATTTTTAAGGAATGTGATAGCCCTTAATTGACAAAGAACTTGATTTTAAGCTAGAAGATCCATTAGGATTTTAGAATCTGTTTTAATATCAACCATATTTATATTGAGACTATTACAAATTGGAAGCCCATCAAGAAAGTCTCTTGCTTCAGCCATAATAGGAGATATTTAACCATAAATACTGTCAAAACCTTTGATAATGTTACCGTTACTATCCCTCAGAACCCCCCCTTCCCACACACACACACACCGTTTGCCTCGTCATTAGGCAGACATGAGTCATCCATGTTAAGCTTGTATCTATTTAGGATAGAGGGAGACCAATTCAGAAGAGAGACTTTCCTAGTACTATTCAAATGGTTGGAGCAACCGATCTCAATAGCAGTTTGCTCATCTTTAATCCAATGTTCTTTCTGAAGCAGACTAGCATCATCGAGGCTAATAATCATATTATTGATATAGTTGATTCATGAACTTCCATAGAGCCCAGCTCATGATTACTTGCATAATGACTATGGCATGGATATATTTGGAGATGAACCAAAAACAACTAATCAATATGTGGGGAAATGTCATGTGCGTATCAAGCCTAGTACCAAACAGATTAGTAAAATAGTTTCGTATTTCCCATGAACTCTTACGGGCCACAAATAAGTGATTAATGGTTTCACTGTTATCACAATATTGACACTTGGATACAAGAAGAATATTTATTTTGTGAATGATATTATCAGTTGATATTCAATTGTTAAGGATTCTCCAGCATAAGAAAGAACATTTCTTAGGAAAGATATTATCTCATAACTTCTTGTATCGGTTAGTCTAGTTGTTCTTATTCCTTAGGTAGCTCCATGTTTCTTTGATTGTGAAGGTTCCATCCTTAGAGAGCATCCAAATGATTTTTTCATCCACCTGGGCATTAACATATAGTTTTTGAATGAGCCGGATCTTCGTGGGTGTGATCGATACTCCAAGCTTAGTCTTATCCCAGCGACCTATGTCCCAGAATAAGTTGACGTTATCCTTGGTATACCACATGTTGTCTTCATTGTTACAAAGATTTATAAAGGAAGTTTGACTGCACCATTTGTCAATCCAAAAGTTATAAAAGAGTACTACTATTATTTTTATTATTTTTGTCATTCTTTCATGATCCCAAACTTTGATTGCATTATTTATTCCATCAAATAAAATATTATTATAATATTTATTATATATATACTCTCTAACAAATTACAAAAATCTTGTAATGAAGTGGTATATTCATTAATAAATTTCAAAAATTATATAAAATATTCACTAATATTATAAAATTTTGAAGGCTTCTTTTGTAAGGAGATGTTTATAAAAACAGTTAATTCCGAAACTATGAGAATGAACTCTCTTTTTAAAAACAAACGCAACACTTAATGTGAATTAAAATTTCAGATTGGCCTTAGAACTTTCTAAGGGCGTCCCTCGTAATCAACTGTCTTTTTAAAAATAGTTGGTTTTCCGATTGGCCTTAGAAATTTCACATGTGTTGAAAAAAATAAAAAGAAAATAATTATGAAAATAGTATTTTGGTTGTTGAATAAGTCTAGTTGTGTGGGAAAATAAGTGTTAATTGGATGTGAAACAATTAAAGTTTTTGTAGTTGCAAAAATATATGCATTTTTATAGTAATTCTTTTAAAATGAGTTGCGGATTTACGTGTGATTTGGCTGTGGATAAATAACAGTTGCTTAATTATGGTATTACGGTCTAATATCCAAAAAATTCAACATATTATCTATCCAAAATATACTTGTATACAAAATCAACAGGCACATGTACATTTGTTTCTTTGTTTTTTTGTGATTTAAATTTTTGAAGGTCATATGTTTTAAACCAGAACTCGAAACATAAAACAGTAGATATTATCGTCTTTTTAAGACGAACAACACTAGATCCACGAATAATATTTATTATTATTATTATTGCGAGTTCAGTTCACCCTCGTCTCACATCTAGCTTTTTCAGTCTCGCACCTATCATCTATAAATTTATATTTCACACTGATTTGGTATCTGGTCATTGATCTCGCATCTATAATCTAAAAAAATTCATCATATTGGTCTCGTTTGAATATAATAGTGCGTTTAGAGAATGTAGCACTTTAAATATTATAGTGCGTTTAGAGAACATAACACTTCGAATATGTTTGTCTCTTCGAAAAGTGTATTCAACGAATAATTACTCTTGGTCAACTTCAAAGATGATCAGTCTTTGACTACTTACCAAAATAATTTAAAGAAACGTACGTAAACAACCATTGGCCAAACACTACTTTTATTGATAGCTTCAAATATTTACCTAACACCTCATTAAAACTTCCCGAGGCCAAAAAGGTAGGAAATAGTGTGCCAATTATTCAAAAAAGAACAATTTCAAAATACGGTTACACCCAATACAATTTTAGATGCTGTATATTCCAAGGATATTGAAGCATCCTCCCATGATGGTCACAAAGGCGATAAGAACCTGGCTTTATTTTTTCACAACCATGTAAGGACCTTCATAATTTGGGGCCATCTTACCAAGTCTATTTTTCTTAGTATAAAGGAATACCTTCCTTAAAACTTTATCACCCATCTTGAAATACTTTCTTTTAACCTTTGAACTATATTTACTACTCATAAGAGTCTGATAATGAATCATATTCAGGTGAGCTCTAACTCTTTTTTCTTCAATCAAATCCAAATTTGCTTTTTTCACTTCTTTATTTAGGTTTTCGGAATATTGAGCTATTCTAAAAAAGGCAATGTAGATTATGCAGGACTAATATCATTCATCTTGTATGCTAAGGCAAAATGGGTTTTGAAGTAGTTTCCTTAGGAGTTGTTTCTTCATAGTCATCTGAATTTGATTATACCCTATAAATGCATCCATAAAGGTCAATATTTTATTTCTCTATGTGTTAGGTCTACCTCTAGGAGAATGATGATGCCCTAGGTACTAAGTCTGCCACTAGACCTATCATATGATGATACCCTATAAATGCATCCATAAAGGTTAATATTTTATTTCTCTATGTGTTTGGTCTATCACGCGTTGTGTTTGTTGACTCATTAATGTTGGGTTTATAATGAGTTCTGCAAGGACATAGTTCTACAAGGAGATATGGATTGCTAAAATCTGAGATGGGTGTTCTTTTGTGCGTACAGGTTCTGTTATGGGCAAAGGTACGTTTTACAGGTCTGGTTTGGTAAGCATATTAAATTTGTTGCAGAAAGACATAGTGGCTGAGGAGCATATCGAGGCTACGAAGAACACTCCATTCTATACTTTGCTGAAAACTTCCTTCATGCTAAGGAACGAAGATCTGCCAAAGAACAAGTTTAACAAAGTTATAGATGAGAAAGAGATATTCTGTAAAGAATAAGTGTTTTAGAATAGGTTTGAAGAGGGTTAAACTGACCACAAACGATGTTAAAGCCATCTCTGGTCTTAAACACGGAACGGAGGAAATGCCGATGAACAGAACAGGGGATTTCCTTGGAAGATTTGTCGATGGTGCGGAGAACCAGTTTCCAATGATGCAGAAATATTTATTACGTCCAAGGGCAAGGAAAAGTGGGCCGTCAAACCAAAAGGTTGTTTCAAATACGATGATAAAGGTAGAAATAACAGATTATGAAAGGTAGCCATGTTTTAGCATATTCAATTAAATAACTACTGTCTGTTTTGATACAAGAAGCAATAGAAATAGCAGCAAATGATAGGAGTGAGGAGTGAGGAATCAGTAACCGACGTTGCGAAGATTTTGATACTCTTTTAAGAGACTCGCGCGATATGCTTAAAGAGTTAAAAAAACCAACAACAACGTCTGCACTGCATACATCATCAGATGTTGTTGATGGGAGATCAAATCGTATTGGAGGTAGAAAGTGACTCGCGTGTGAAGCAAACGGTTATATGAATCGCGTTGCGAGATGAGAACTCAAGCATAACATGATTCGCGTCATAGTGGTGCTTCATTCGAATAATACGCGTCGTATACGTGCGTGTGGGCTGTTTGTTTGAACTTACATGTTCCGTGTTGTAGGTATTGGAAAGAGAGGTAAAGTTAACAGAAGCTGAAAAAATGGCCTTCGGGTCGGGAGAGACTAGGGCAGGGTCTCGTAGGAAGTTGACAAGCAAAAGGAAAAAGACGATGATCGGTAGAAGAGGGAAGCGGGCCAAGTATTGTAGTGGAGGGAAAACAGATAAGATGGAGATTGGACAGGGATCTGGAACAATTCATTAACGGGGAGTGGATGAGGATTACGGGCAACAGCTGCAGAGATGGATGGATCAAAATAAAAATACGCCCGAGAAAGAGGGCACATCAAGTACTCGGACGAAGAGGATGAAAGTTTACAAGGCAAACGCTTGTAATATTTTATTTAAGAGGATGGAATATGTTAAGAAGAGAACCAGTGGAAAATACAGATACTCGGTAGAAAACAAAAGGCTGCAGATTTCTCTTGCACGAAAGAATCGACAAGTAAGTCGTTGGCTTACTTGATTCTGCAAAAGATGTAAGTGCTATAGCTAATTGTGTAGGCCTAAAGGCTTTCTTTGTACAGCTCTTTTTTTTTATCTTTAGGTACATAATGAAAGAGAAATGGATCGTGTTCTTAGAATAGAGGGGATTGACTTAATAGGAATCAATAACAAAGACCTTGGTAACTGTCTGTTCGGTGTGGGCTGAGTTTTGTATAAAATTTAAAATTTTGGTAATATAATATATTGGAATGGTGAGAGAGAGAGCATGGTGCCCAATAGAAAAAGACCTTTATCTTGTTTGCCTTTCCACCTGTTACCATTCCACTAAAAAGTAAAAGTAGATTCTAGCCTTTCCAGTTGTCTTGTTAAAATGTCCGCATAAATTTAAAAAAGAAGGTGGCATGTAATTTATAGTCCGTGATTGGTTTGGTTTAATGTATGACATGATCTTAAAACACGTTTGAAATGACAATAGCAAAAAAGTAAAGGTAAAAAATAACATTTCTAAAAAAAACAACTGAAATAAAATTAATCGCACGTAATCATCTTATTGTTTGATCATTTTCCCTCGCCTTTATTTTTTATTTGAAAAAGTATTCTCCTATCAACTATATCGATAAATATCTAGACCAACTTTTTAAGATAAGACTTAGAGAAAAAATAAGTTGTTTTACCTGGGGCTTTCAACGGTTCTCAAGAACCAAAAAACGGACCGGAACCAATTCGATAAAAACTGGATCGAGAACCGGACCGAAACCAAACCGATAAAAACCAGACCAACAACCGGACCGAATCTTAACGGTCCGGTTTACGGTTCTATTTTCAAAACCGAAACCGATAAGGAATTGAAACCAAAAAACCGGTAAGGAACCAAATCGATAAACCGGTAGAATCGATATGGAACCAAAGAGAAGATTAGTAAACCGATAGAATCGATACGGAACCGAACCAATAAAACCGTTAGAACCGACTATTTTACTATTTTTAATACATTATATCATCAAAATTAATAGTTAATTACCATTTTTTTTAATAAAAATCAAATATTAACTTCTAATTTTTTATTTTTATTTATTTATTTAAATAAAAAAATTGAAAATTAAATTATAATTTAATTTATTTTTTTAAGCTGACCAAAACCGAACCGATAATGGACCGAACCGAAACCGGACTGAACCAAAACTGACCGAGACAGGATCGAACCTTATTCGGACCGAACCGGAACTGGAATCAAACCAAATCGGACCAAACCGAAAACTTAACGGTATGGTCCGGTTCTGTCAAGACCCGGACCGAACTGGACCGAACACCTCTAATTTTACCAACTAAAAGTCATTATACTTTCTACGTCTCTTTGGTAGCATATCCTATGCTACCTTCTCCAGTTTTCTTGCACTAAAAGATAACCCTAATTTTAAAAAGTTCGGATCAATTTAAAAAATAAAATGGCAATAATAAAGTAGAAAGACAACGGACTAAATCACAAGTTGATAAAATTTATCAAACGTTTGGTTTGGTTCAATGTATGAATGCATTATTTTACCAACTAAAAGTCATTCTACTTTCTACGTCTCTTTGGTTTGATATCCTATGCTAACTAGACTTTTCTAGTTGTCTTGCACTAAAAGATAACACTACTCTCTCTCTTCCATTATTTAACTACCAACTAAATTACTGTTTTCTATAGATATTTTGTATAAAATGGCACAAACCATCGTATAGACGGAGAACAAACCTCTGTTGAGATGTTTCTTTAGCGACTTACGCCCAAAAGAGATGTTTTTAAGTGATACGTCTCATAACTAGGGTCATTAACGGTTTTGGATAATCGAGAACCGGAACCGAATCGATAAAAACCGGACGGATCCTTAACGGTTCGGTTCGCGGTTCTATTTTATATCATGCATTGATGAATAACTTGTTTAGTTTATTCCCCATATAAAGTAATCAAAACAACACCAGCGTTGCTACCATTTGAACCAAAAAATTTCTCAATAACGACCCTTCTTATAATACCTTAGCAGTCTTTAAAGTCACCAAAAACTTATTCATATGGTGTTATCAATCCTCTTGAATCATCATCAGTGAATGAAATAGTCAAACCAAGATTCTTATATAGATGCATAGATGAATCATCTTCTATAAAATGAACTTTCAAAAAATTTATGTACTTTTTTCTTGATGAATGTGTCGTCCTCGATAAAGTGTCTGCCGCTGAATTTATACAAAGCCCATGTTTATCAGTTTGTTATTGTTTTATAATGTCTCATGTAGTTTTTCCATCTCTCATATCACAATTGGTTCCTTTAATAAACTCCACAAGCTCTTCTTTATCTATTAACTAAAGACAATATCTCATTGAACGACCATGGTCCTTATGATAAGTACAATAATATATGTTGTTTCTTTCATTAATTAATTCAAATATTGCTCTTGGTACACGGTTGTTTAACTTGTCCCATGTTTTATCATAAATTGTAGCAATTAGTACATTGAATGAAGTGAACCTTCTATTTGAAGTGTCATAATAAGAATGATGAGACCGGTTAACTGGTTCACTAACAACATCCAATATTTTATCTAATACTTTGGCTTACATAGCCCCTCCTTTCTTTTCCTCTTCCATCTTAATAAAAATATTTGTCCTTATCAAAACATTTCCCATGCAATCAACTATATATTTAATCAAGTCCTCCTACAATATGTTTTCTAACGAAGACCCCCCTCTTGAAAGTTATCAAAGCTAATTATTTTTTATATTCTCTCATCATATTCATCTTCTAAACATACCGTTGAACATAATTGATTCAACTGGATTCGAATATTTTTAGACTAAATCTTTCCTTTCTTTTTATTATGACAATGATCACTGCTCGAAGACAATAAAGAGATTTATGACTCTGTTATAGAGCCCTCAGTAGACTACGAAGCGCTGGAATAATGTTTAGTTTGATGTTTTTTTATATTCTTGGTAGGATTTAAGAGACTAGTCATCCTGGCACCATTTTGAAAAAAATATATTGGAGATTATCATATGGCTCATCAGATTTTGAATACCTTGATAGATCTTCCCCTCTAGATTCTTCTCACTCTGTCTTTGGGCTCTCAAAGCCTCAATTGTTCTGCACAATTGATCTCGCTCCTCTTGCATGCGAATCATTTCTTCAGTCTTATTATTTACATGAGATGTGTGTACATGCTCCTCTTTGACTTTAACCTCTTCATTCTCAAGATGAGGGTATGTCCGTATTTCATGATCCATGTTCTAAAAAACTTTGAAGGCAAACTTCGTACTTCAGGTTTGAGATTTCTATATCCGGGCACCTAGCTCCCACTATAGTCGCCAATCTGATACTGTTTACATCAGTTTAAAAAGTATTTAAGTAATTTAATGGTGGTGCAATAACTGTAAGATATGAGGTATAAAGATAATTGAGATGCTATATTTAATTTTTAGAGAGAGAAAGTTTAACGTTCTTTAATGTTGTTTTTCGGAGCTTTTATAGACTGACTTTAGATCAATAGGCCAAACAGGTCGGGTCATGATTATGGGCCAAGCCCAAAGACCAAAAAATCTCATTAACCATTATTTAATCATCTATTTCCCACAAAATAATAAGTAAGAAAGCATTAAATATATTTTCTTAAGGATAGCTAAGTCAAAAGGTAAAAGTGTATTTTTTATTTATGGTAAAAAATCACCTTCAAATAAATCCGACAATCTCAAAGAAATAACCCCTGATATTTATGACCCCATTAGATAACACTATCAGGTGGTGCACGAGCGGGTTACAAGGTTTAGTAGCCCACTAACAGCCCTAGAAATCACCTAAGAAATTCCAACCACGTAGTTTCAGCAGATCGAAATAGAAACTATGAGAGGAACATGTAGAAATGCTATAGAAACACTACACATGTAGTTTTATGGTACACTAGTTATATGGTTAAGGTGCAATGCGAGATTGTAACAAACGCAAAATATAGATGTGAGACTATTGCTATTACTATATACGATACTGGAACAAACAATACACATGAGACTAATGCAACTACAACAACTGAGACTATTGCAATTAAAACATTTGAGATTGGAGCAAATAAGATACGAGACTGTAACGAATACAAACGAGGGTATTACAATTATTACATACGATACTTGAGCAAATACTATATGCAAAACTAATCCTTATACAACATGTGAGACACATACAAGAGTTAGTTTAAGTTACAAAAATACTCTATTTTCTTACTTACAAAATATTGAAGTGTACCAAATACTTCAATTCTTACTTACAAAAATCACATCAGAAAATACTCTTATTTTGATATTCCAATTTTTTTATTCGTCATCATTAAGGAAACGATAAAACATTTCTTCTCTCCTCAACGTATACATGTTTTCATCCTATTGCTTTGAAATAATACCATTCTCGATGAAGTCTATTTTTTATTCGCAAACATAACACTATAGTCGACTATTATTTATTTTTGTTGTGGGATATCTCTGCATGAAATTATCCTATATTTTTTAGTTTTTTGTATGAACTTTTTTTTCATGGGTTACTGTAACTATAAAAAATGTTAAAATAAACATAAATATCGATAGGTGTGAGACCAGATAATAAAAAATACAACATGCAATATGGAGGTAACGCAAGACTTGTAATGTAACAATAAGATACTAAGTAATATTACAATATGAGATTCGTACCACCTTCAAGACTATAAAGGAATGCGATGAAATAGAAAATACTAGTTACAAGGAAAGAGGTGAGACCGGTTACAAGGAAAGAGACGAGACTAGTTACAAGGAAATAAGCGAGACTAATTGCAAGAAACTATGTAAGACCCCTACAATACATACATACAAAACCTTCAAGATATGAACTGCGCAATACATGTGAAAATCAAAATACACATTGAAGATGTGATACGTGCAACATACAAGACTAAAAAAATGTTACAATGCGAGAATTTTAATACTTACTAGTGGTGCATCAGTTTTTCTTATTATGCATGGTATATATTTAGTATAAGGAAACAATGGATTATAGTTTGTTGTTACTCCATTTTCAAGGTCTATGATCAACAATGTCTAATGGTTCATTGTATCTTTCTAGATGGTGAAAATTAGAATCAACACAAAATATGTGTTGTATGACATATTGATAAATACATCGTCAAATATGTTTATTACATTGGCCTTACTTGTGAGTGAAGTCTGTATTAAGATAAAGGATTAAAAAAGGTTATGTTTAATAATAAATATCTAACTGTAGTCATACTTACCACTATATGACCAAAAAATATTATCGTATGACATGTATTTGATAATTTACCATTAAAACCTTGGGTTGGTACTCTAAAATCCTCGTCTTTAAGTTTCTTATAAATCCAAGCGTCAGTAACCCAACAAAAGACAAGTAGGGGACATGTTATACAAGAAGCAATATTGAGCAATGTTAAAATTTAAATCATGCGAGACCAGATTATTTTACAACGCGGGACCTGTATTATAAAGGTATATAAAACTTATAAAGGCATGAAACATGTGATACATGTTCACTTTTACCTTGTAGTCAAACTCGTCTTTGTTTCGAACTTCCATTTTATCACTTACATAGATATTTATTGGCATCATTGCAAATGATGTTGGGTTATATCATAACATTAATTTTTTTCTATTTTTCTCCATTTTGTATCTTAGCTAGTTGTGGTAAGCCTTGATTTCAATCAATTGGTTTGTATCAATATCTATTTCACGATAAGTTTCAACCACCTCTTGTATCTCATACCGTGTTTCATCAAAGGTTGGTCATTCATAACTATCTTGCACTTGTACTTTATATTTTTGAAAGATGTTAGACAAGTGTCCATTAATATGCGAGGTGTATATAATATACTGGCGAGACCAGTTATATATGAACTAATTATGCGAGAACAATTATATATGAAGGATAAATGCGAGACATTGATATGTTTCATTGACAAACCAACTATCATTGCGTTTTTACAAACAAACAAAAATATCACAAGACTTACAGACATTACTAGACATAGTGTGCCCATAATACATCACTTGCAGACATTGCTAGATAAGTGAAAAAAATATTGAACATGATGCAATTTCAGGTTAAACTTCTTCAGACTAAAAAGTTGTGTTGACGGTGGGTTTTTTCTTCAGTATCGGGTCTTGTGTCTCTCTGTCTTCAAAATTAGAAATGTGAAATTCGATGGAATGGTAACCCAAAAGTCAGGTTTAGGAGACAAAAAAGTGGATTCTAACAAAAATGACCCATTTATATCATTGAGGGTATTTTTGTCCAATATTTAGTTCTAGATACTTTAGGAAACTACAGAATAAATGGATACTAGTTTTGTATTATAAAGGTGAGAAGGTATTTATGAATACTTTTATCTTGTTTCTTCTATCTTGTGCGGGAGAAATGAATCTTTTCTTTATATTGTGTTTTTAAGTAAGAGTTGATTTCGATTTTACCTATTTTTTCTAACCTTTTAGATTACTCAAAGTTTTTAAGTTATATACTAAACTAAAGTACTCATTTGTAAGATGGCTTCGTATTGAAATATATCAAAAACAAATCATTGATGAAAACTTTCACATTAAATCAAAACTTATAAAGATATTATAATAATATTTTTTAATAAAAATAATTTATTAAATAAAATAATTTATTACAAATATTCAATTTTTTTAGAAATAGTTAAATCGCGGGTATATCCAGGATATAGAAAACACACACAAATATATACTACAACTAAAAACATATATAAAAAAAATTGATTCTTAAAACATAGTCACTGCAATACAACAAAATGGAAACACAACTGCAACAAACAATAATAAAAAATAGTATATAAAAACAATGGTGTGAGAACGTGATTTTGAAAAATCGAAGTCTCGTATTCCTAAAAAGAATCTCAAAATAAATAGTATGTAGGCATCTGTAAAAGAATACGAACTAGTTAGAGCAGGTTATATCAGTTATGGGATTTTAAAACCATAAATTTTAGAGAAAATGTTTGAGAAAGGCGAAGAGATATCGTTAATACGAGGGTGGATATGTTTGTAAAGATTCTCGCATATTTCGCTTGTCACATGTGGTAGATCACCGCACATAAACTAGTACGCTAAAGATGATCATGACCATTTGATTAAGATGTCCACAAACTAGCAGCGTGGAGCTATGCTGGCCAATCCAAACTTGGAAGGGGGAATCTTAGCTTTGCGTTTGAGGGTTCTAAGATTTCACAGAAGAAAGAGCGCTCCATTAAGAGATGGTTAATCGTTTATGTGAAGTTATTGTAGAGAAGGTAGTCACACTGTTCTAACCCAACATTATTAATTTATCTCTGGTGGTGAGCTTCCCTTAAATGGAAAGACAAAAAATTAAAAAAATGTCCCACAATATTGTACTTACTTTATAACGATTAGCCAAATTAACACGAGGAGGTAAATTGTAGATAACATGATAAGTACTATTTATTGTAAAAATCTTACTTCTTTGGTTGAGGATTTAGAGTTTAACGTATTCTATGTCTGATTAGGGAGGGAAATTACGCACAAGATTAACGATTTCATCGAGTTTATTATGGTGAGATTTGTTACCACACCTAATATGAAAGGATCAGTTTCAAAAATTATTGGAGATCATATTTGCGACTTTACTATTGTTATTCATTCTATCATGATGGATAATATTGTTATTGTAACAGTTAACTAAAGAAATAAAGAGAAGCAACAAATTATACCAAAATGATATAGAGTTATCATTGTTGATAACATATTTATATAGGTTAACGACTCAGGCTCTGAGGTTGAGGATTTTTCTCCACCCTTAACTAGAGGATGAACCTAATGAAAAGTTCCAAAAGTTTTTGTTTTTTACCTTTTAGGAATTGTTCCAAACACACCATATTGAAGTGTTTTTGCCATTAAATATGGACCAGTGGTTCTTAAGGTCAGCATTCTGATTACATACTTTGAGGTCTATTATCCTAAAGTCGGCCTCACTTGAGAGAAAATAGACTTTTTTCCCAAGATACTTTTATGCCTGAAAAATTCATTTCATGGCAAGACTATAGAAAACATCTAACATGTTGGAAGATTTCTTTAAGAAATTCAATGACCAATAGACTTAACCAACAAAAATAAAAAGTTTGATTAGATGTAGTCTACCGACATATGAAATATTCTTAGAATTCAAAGAACTTATACGAGCTGATATTTTTTATCAAATATAGGATGACATTCATTCTAGGTTAGTTTGATGATGATTAAATAAACTCCGAACTAATGATCCAAGAGGTTTTTAGCCTCGAGACCAACAATATTAACGAGGTTATACTTGAGGGTATTATTGACTCCAGGATAATAAATCAACATTTTTCTCGGGTTTAGGTAGAGTCCTGAGATGGTAATTTTTTTATTAGACCTTCTTTAATCAACTTAAGAGAATTTGAATCTGCACGACTGGATTAAGTTTGCGAACTAGAGGTTAATGATTTGTAGATTTTGATATTTCTAATGGAACTTAAAGCTAAAGTCCATACAAGTTTCTTTTAAAATGTTGGAGAGAACTTTCATGATAAGGGAAAATAGGAAATGTGAGAGAGATTCACCTTCACAAAGGCCTGTTTTCCTTAAAAGAATCTGAATGAGTTTATGTTAATATTTACGATGTAAGAGATGGTCAAAATACATTGAATGATCCATGAAATCATATTTAGAGAACCCAGAACATCGAGAAGGCGGCAACAACATATGTTATTTATTTCACGATATATAATATGATAACTTCTAAGGAGTTCTTAAGATAGAATAATATTGTTTGGAATTCGCCGGGAATAATTATGTGGATTGAAAGAAATCGATCAGAGACGAAAGATAATAATTTATTTTATTAGAAATGATTTTTTAGATGATTTTGTAAATGATATCGCAGCATGCAATGAGTCTAAACTTAGATGCAAAAGAGGGATTGTGCGATTTTATAATGAGAAACATTTGAGGTTTATCTAAACTATGGTATATGCGGCTACTGTTGAAGAAATATTGGACCCCATTGCCTAAGTTAATGCCAATGATATCCAAGAGGTTTTGAAAACATTGGTGTGTATCTCATCTAAATCGGGAGTTTTTTATTATCTGATACGGGTAAGATTTATCTGACCCGCATGTTAAACCGGTTAAATATTAGACCGATATTTACTTTGTAGTATAAAAAGTAATAAATATGTAACATTGATGGAATTTTATGTAATAATGTATAAATATGTTTAATATTAGTAATTAAATGAGATGTAATAGCTATAAATGCATCAACAATATAGAACTAGAGACCCACCACCAGTACTATATAAGGCAATGTACATTGTCTAAGAAAATACGAACAATTATTACGTTTTTACTACTTTTGTTAGCTTCTCTATATAATATTCCCTTTTTATCTTATCTCTCTAATATGTGTGTGACTTTTCTCAAAATATTATAGACGTTGTAACCTGAATATTTCTCGACTCATCAGTGACGACCATAGTGGAAGCCTAGACATGCATCCAGATATAAGCATCCAAAACCATTAGCGTGTTGGGCTCATCTTCAGATTCTAGGGAGAGATGAATTTCGAGATGCATGTGTATCCTGCAACAGTTACAGAATGAATAACGATTGGAGAGGATTTCGATGAGCTGACGTGGGATACTCAAGCGTAACACCAGTACGAAGGATAATAAGATCAATTGACCCTAGGAGAGTATCATGGTCAATTGTAAAGTGAAATCGCCATGTTAAATACGCAAAAATAAATAATGGTAACTCAATCAAGAAATGTCTGATAAATAATTCAAATATTTCCCAGAGGAGATGAGGTTTCCGGGGGCAATGACACTGAGTTTGATTCCTTGTGAAACCATGAAATATACCAAAGAAAACACTTTCGATTGGACAAAAGCCACCATTATTTGAGAAATGAATGAAGACCTAGATACCATTACAGTCCTTCGAAATCTAGTGACTACTTTATGTCTAAATCGGAGAAATCTTCTTCTTTCTCATAAAGGGATCTCCATCATAGGAGAAGGAAAATCTACGGTTGTAGGAATTATTTAAAGAGACATTTGAGTCGATTTCGGGGTTTAAAATACGAGCAAGAATAAAAAATAAAACACGACTATTCAGATAAGTAAGAACCTTCCAAGGTTAAGGATATGGCAGTTACATGAGGTAAGGATGCACCACAAAATACTGTAGTTCAGGTCCCAGAAAGTTCTGCATTATTGTAGGGAGGTTCAACAAACCAAGGTTTCAATTACCAAGTGAATAGCCAATTTGCAAATCCATCAGAGCAGGGTTTTTATGCAACAACTAATGATGACCACCAGTATAGTCAGGGACACAACTGAAGGAAATCTCCATTATTGGAAAAAATAGTTTCTAGACATCTAACGAAGCAGTTTAATGTATTTAAGGTAGATGAGTTCAGATCTCCGGATAATCATCTTGAGAAATTTGAGGGTTTTATGATGAATTATGACGATGATGATAAATTGATGTATCGTGTTTTCTCCCAAACATTGAAGGACAATACTTTAAAGTGGTACAACCGGTTTTCTCAGAGCTCTATAAGTAATTTTGACATATTATGAACATCATTTAGACGATAGTTTGTATGAAGTAAAGAGGTGCGAGGAAATGGGGATACGATAATCCAATTCAGACAGTTGATCAGAGATATTTTGAAAGATTATACCAAACATTTTGTTATGACAAAGAATAGTATGAATGTTTATTATGAGCAAGTCGTTATTGCTTCTTTTAAACAAGAGATCCTCCCAGGAGAGCTGATGAGGTGAGTAGAAACAAAGATATGACTTTTGGTTCTTTGTTAGCTCATATCTGGGATCATATCAAAATATAAGAATCTAAAAGATTGAAAATAATACCCTTGCAAAGATAGATTTTTACACTCACCTTCTCTGCTTTATCAACATCAGCAGGTTCAAAGTTTCAAGTCCCAGTCTGTGATTGTTTTTCATTCGAGAGGCACAGATCAAATGATGCATCGACCGAGGGTAAACCAACAGCCTCAGGTTCAACAACAAAGGCCCATAGCGAATCAACAGCCTCATTGCTACTATTTTTGATAAGATACATAGTTTTATTCAATTAAAAAATCCCCTCCATATTCAGAGATCGAGAGTCGAAAATAATAGGCGAATTTGTAAATATCACAATCATGTCGGTCATGATACGGGAGAATACATAGCTTTAAAGAAGGAAATTTGAATTCTGGTAAGTTGATGATATTTTTAAAAAGACTACCAAAGGGTCGGCAGCAGGCTCGAGTGGATAATCAAGCAACAACTGAAAAGGAAATAGTCAAATTTGCACCAAAGCTAGAAAATAAGATGGTCATAGCTTAACCCTTTAATGATTTTGATTTGGGCACGTATTATTTAGACCTCAATCCCAAGCGAAGAAATATTATGTTAATTGACGAGCCCAAAGTTGAGGGGAGGTCAAAAGTTTGTGATATGTTTTTGAGTTATTCCCTATCTTTGGTGGGGATACCATGGCGGGAACCACCGGTTACTCTTGAACAAGGAATGTTGTAAGTTTGGTGACACGTTTAGAAGGGATAATGTCAATCCATCTTTACATGTTTCCATTTCTCTCTATTTTTTATGATGATTTAAATTGATGTCTTTGAACCTCATGAGGATGCTATGGTAGTCGCCGCATCCATTGAAGGAACTAAATCTGAATGATCCTAATCGATACCGACAGTTTGGCAGACATTCTATTTATGTCCACTTAGAAACAAATGAAATACCGGTGGCGGTGATATAAGAGATGACTGTAAAAAAAGAAATAGAAAGATAAAACATAGAATGAATAAACCTAACCCTAGGTTAGAGTATGCGGGACTTAGATAAAAACTCAAATTTAATTCCAAAAAGTTCGTCGGCAAAAATAGGGTTTGAGAGCCTTTTATAAAAGTGCTCGAAATCATACGCCAAAATTACATATTGTTCCTCACAAAATAAAATAAATCCCATCCCAATTTCAAAGCGATTGGAGCTGGTTAAGTCTTCCAGCATTTTAATTAAATCTATAAAAATTGAAAAATGCAGAAAATTAACAAAAACAACAAAAAGGGCCTAAACGATGGAATTCCGAGCCTGAACTTCATCATATTGTGATACTTTCGAAAATTGTTGGGCTTCTTGATGCGTCCGATTTGAGTTTTCGCAGTGCCTAATTCGGATAACCGAGCCTGAAATAAATTTCGTTTTCGTTTGTCTAAAAGAGCCATATAACCATGTGCTTGTGCAACTACATCATCCTCTCATTCTTCGGAAGAGCTCGCCCATAAATTCTTAGCTTCATTATCTTTAGCGACATTAGTAAACGACACTAGGTGCTTCATGTTGAAGACGTCATGGGTCTTTATGTGGCTAGGTAGTTTTAACCTGTATGCATTAGGATTAATATTGTCGATGATTTCGAACAGAAGTCACCTTCCTTGTAGCTAGTTTGTTGTACTCATCTGCTGGATAACGATCTCTGGTCAAAACTGCTCATACAAAGTCCCATACTGAAAACTCCACTAGTCGATGCTTCTTATCTGTGACAACCTTTTACTTTTGAGTTATTTCCTCTAGGTATTTGCACGTATTCGCATGGATCTCCCATAGATCAGCGATGGCGATCTCGACCCTGGATGGAACCTTGTCAAGCGTTGGGAAAGCTAAATCCATAAGACCCCACGGGTTATAACCATATACTACCATGAAAGGACTATACCCAGTACTACGCTTGTGGTGTATGTTGTAGGCGAATTCAACGTGATAAAGGTGAGAATGATGCTTTCAAGTTTTTGGAGACCTCTGTACGCAATATGTTGCCTAACGTTTGATTAGTTACCTTGGTTTGGCTTTTGTCTGCGGGTGATAGGCGCTGCTAAAACTCACCTTTGTGTTTATACAACACCACAAGCTCCTCCAAAAGTGCTCAAAAACCACGTATTACGATCGGGAACGATATTCAGTGGTAGGCCATGTAAGCAATAGAACTCGCAGAAGTATAAATTTGAAATATACAAAGCATCAGTGGTTTTTTTTCACGCAATAAAGTGGGCCATCTTAGAAAACCTATCAACCACCACAAAGATAAAATCATTACCTCTCTGTGTTCTTGGCAGTCCAGAGATGAAATCCATGCTGACGCTTCGCCACGGTCCCTCATGTATTGGGAGTGGGAGGTATAGACCTATGTTAGAGGGCGTGCCTTTTTCCATCTGGAAAACCCGACAACCAACTACAAACCGTATAACATCTCTCCTCAAATGCGGCCAGAAGAACTGACTGGATATAGAATGAAGGGTTTGATCTCTACCATGCCCATGGTTGTGTCTTTTTTGTACAATTAATAACCTCAAACCTGCCCTCTGGAATACATAATAAGTTACCTTTGAAGAATGAGCCATTTCTTACCGCAAAACCGTTTCTCAAACCTGCTCCGACGTCGTCCTGAATAGGACCAAAATATGGATCGATAGCCAGTAGATCCTTCATAATCTCGAATCCCACAACCTTTATTTCGATAAGAATAATCATACCGTGGCGGCTCAGTGCATCAGTTATGTGGTTAACTGCCCCCGAAGTGTGCTTGATTGAAAAAGTATATTATTGAGTAAATATTGACCAATGCGCATGGTGTGAAGGGAGCTTCTATTGACTCTACAGATGATTCAAAGCATCATGATCGTTGTATAGTACAGAGTCGTTATAGGCCAAGTAGGAACTCTAGTGCTTCGAATCCCACACCACTGCATAAAACTCCTTGTCATAGGTGCTATAGTTGAGCTTTTCTCCACTTAACTTCTAACTGAAGTAGGCTACAGGTCGGCCTCGTTGGCTGAGTACAACTTCAATGCCAATCCAGATACATCACAATGCAGTTCAAACCCTATATAAAAAATCAAGTAGAACCAGAATAGGTGCAATGGTCAATCGTACCTTGATCTCTTTAAACGCAATAGTTGCTTTAGGGGTCCAACAAAATATCTTATCCTTCATACAATTTGTAATAAGAGCCATAATAGTACTAAAATTTTAGATGAACCTCTTGTAAAATGAAACCAACCCGTGAAAAGAGTAGACTTCTGAGATATGAGTAGGTGTAGGCCAATCACGCACTGTTGCTACTTTCAACGTATCCACTGACAAACCATATTTTGAAACGACATACCCAAGCAATGGAACTGAATCTGTTATGAATGAACACCTATCAAATCCCTCATAAAACTCCTCACATCTCAAAACAACTATCCGTAAATGTTAGAGGTGCAACTCCTCCGTAGTACTATATATATATATCAGAATATCGTCAAAGTACACAACTACAAATTTTCCAATAAAAGGATAAAATACCTGGTTTATAACCCTCATGAACGTGCTAGGTGTATTGGAAAGGCCGAATGGCATGACCATTCACTCAAACAGATCTTCGCGGGTCTTAAAGGCTGTTTTTCACTCATCTTCTATGCAAATATGAATTTGGTGATACCCGTTCTTTAAATCCAGTTTCATTTATACTGTAGCACCACTCAACTAATCCAGGTAAATCATCAAGGCGAGGAATAGGAAACCGATACTATAGCACCACTCATTGCGCCATTCTTCTTTTGTATTAGTAGTGTAGGAACCACACAATGAATGAGGCTCTCACAAATGTGGCCTTTACTCAATAATTCTTTCACCTATCTACGAAGCTCCTCATGCTTCTTTGGGCTCATCCGGTAATGCGGTCAGTTTGGTAGGCTAGCACCCAATATTAGGTCAATCTGGTGCTAGATGTCTCTTAATAGAGGAAGAACTGTAGGCAGATTATCGGGAAACACAACAACAAATTCTGCTAATGGCGGCCAAACGCACTCAAGTATTTCAACAAACGAATCATCATTAAATTCTTTAGCCACCAATAGATAAAAAATTCCTATAAAACTAGCATGCTCTATAAATGCTTTTCAAGCTAAAGAATTCTTACCCGACTCCTGTGATACAACAAGTGCAGGTTTTGGGGATACCTCATTAGTTGGTGTTAATATGAATCTAACATTATTTCATATAAAACTATAACAGGTTTTCCTACCATTGTATGTGACACTTCTATCATATTGCCATGGTCGACCCAACAATTAGTGAAAAGCATCCATAACAATGACATCGCACCATGCCTTATTCTTATAGTTACCGATATAAAAAGATACCAGCCATCCTACAGAGATTGTTACCTCACTAATTTTATTTAACCAGACGAGTTTTTAGGGGTTGGGGTGGTCTTTTGTTTTCAGGGCCAGCTTCTGCACAACTTCTTTGGAAATCACGTTTTTGCAGCTCCGTGAACCAATTACGAATTTACATGCCTTTCCCCCGATGTACAAGTCGACTAGAAAATATTGTTTCACAGCCAATCATCCCCTTCACCTCTTGCTTTAGGTTTAAAATAGACACGTCTTAAAAGCAATGCCTACCTAACATCTCCTCTAGTAACCAGGTACTTCTAAACCTCATTGAAAGTTTCCTCCAGTTCCTCATCAAACCGTGGTTTACCATCCAGATCAAAATCAGCAGCTCAGGTGAACAAAACCTTCAATTATTGTGGTTGTTGTCATAATTTTGGATACTACAAAGCAACATACCTTATTTCGTGACAATGGTAGCACCTGACATGCAAGGAAGTACATGCATGACTATGGACCTGTGAGTTAGCACCTACACGAATAGGAGTGAAAGTTGGTACTGATGGGCTAGGACCTGGAACCGTCCTTTTTTAAAACGCCATTGAAGTTGTTCTGACAGTATCTCCTCCATAAGACCTCTGTAAAAGGTCTTTCTCCAGATGCAATGCACGTTGATGTGCTTCCGACACATTCACAGGGTCGAACATGTTCAACTGGTATCACAAGTCCTGTCTCATCCTACCAATGTAGCAAGATACTAATTGATCTGCCGAATCAACAATATCGACACAGTTTTGTAGCTTGAAAAAAATTGTTAGTGTATTCATCAACAATCATTGACCCTTGTTTAAGGTTTTGGAACTGCTAGTACATTATACACACATAATTGTAAGACAAAAACGCAACCCTCAAGTGCTTCCACGTTGTTATTTTTAGCTTACCTTGCCTTGATATGGTCTACTTTAACTATTGCCACCAAGATGCAACTTGACCTCAGAACTTAGTTGCAACCAAGTGTACCCGTTTTGCAGCCAAAACCTCATTGAAATCACGGACTTCTTCAACTGAGGCGATCCAATCTAAAAACTTCTCCGATTCGAGACCCCATTGGAACTCTGGGATCTCAAGTCTGAATCTAGATTCCAACCGGTTGCCGGTGTTCTAACTGAAATCTCTCACTGGCGGCTGCTCAAAGACCTGTTCACGACAATTTTGGGGGTAATATTGACCTCTTTCTCTCCGAGGAGCAAACAGATTCTTCTCGTAATCGGTCTCTCTCTCTCTCTCTCTCTCTCTCTCTCTCTCTCTCTCTCGCTCTCTTTCAGATCCCGTTGGCTGGTTGCTTGAACCTGGAGTTGAAATCTGTTGGTTTGGTTGTTCAACATCCTTTGTAGTGCTTCATATATGTCTCTCATCTGGTTTCCTAACGAATACATCTGTTCACCCACCTAGCCAAATCGGTTTTTGAACTCATCCCGATCGACCGATTCTGCGATTGGAAGAGTGGACTTCCGGCACAAGGATCTCTTAGGCATCTTACCTCCATAACCCGCGTTGTAGGAGCTCTGTCGCTCTGATACCAATATGGTGGTGGTGTTATAAGAGACGACTAAAAACATAAGAAATAACAAGACGAAACAGATAATGAATATTCATAACCCTAGGTTAAAGTACAAGAGACTTAGAAAAAAACTCAAATTTAATATCAAAAAGTCTGCTGGCAAAAATAAGGTTTGAGAACCTTTTCTAAAAGTTCTCGAAACCATACGAAAAAAATTACAGATTGTTCCTCATAAAATAAAATAAAGTCCATCCCAATTTTAAAGCGATTGGAGCTGGTTAAGTATTTTAATTACTAATAAAAATAGAAAAATGCAGAAAATTAACTAAAACAACAAAAAAGGGCCTAAATGATGGATTTTCGGGCCTCAACTTCATCATTTTGATGCTTTCGAAAATCGTTGGACTTCTCGACGCGTTCGATTTGAGTTCTCATAACGCCTAATTCAGATAACCGAGCTCCAAATAAAGCCCGTTTTTGTTTGTCTTAAAAGACCATATAGACATAGGCTTGTCTCCAATCTGATTAGAAAAAATTAATATTCACTAAGATTACTGGTGATGTTATTGAAGAGTTCAAAGGGGATCTATTGTTAGGCTGAGGGCCTTTTAAGATTTTTTAACATAGTGGTGGATGTTCTAACATCATATACTACAATTTTTAGCAGGTCTTGATTGTTAAGAATGCATGCAACTGCATCTTGTTTTCATCAATGTTTGAAGAATGCTATTAAAAGTCAAGTGGGAGTTGTCTGGGATAGCCAGAAAGCAGCAAGGGAGTGCTATACTACTGCATTGGCTCTGAAAAAAATTATAAGTTTTGAAATAAATCAGGAATAGAAATTATAGCGGTGTACTACAAAGCTAGATGTGATAGATGATCCGAGGGAGACTCCCAGATCGATAATGCCCGATGAGGACGTTGAAATTGATACCTATCCTAATGAAACAAATTTGAAGATCAGTATGCAGCTATCACATGTTGTAAGAGAACAACTAATATTTTGTTTGTCAATAAAATTGCATATGTTTGCCTGGTGTACCGAGCATGTAACAGGAGTACGTGCGAGTGTTATTTGTTACAAATTCTTTGTACAACCCAATATACACCATATATTTCAAAAACAAACAACGTTCTCTGTTGAGAAATCTAAAGCAAATATGGAAGAAGTAGATCGTTTAACAAAAGTAGACCACATCAGAGAATATCAATATTTGTTATAGACGAACCCAATGCTCGTGAAAATAAGAATAGGAAATGGAGAATGTGTGTTGATTTTATCGATTTTAACAAAGTTTGTCCAAAAAACTCATTTTCCATTCATAGAATTAATCAACTAGTATACTCAACTTTGGGTAACAAAATCTTACCGTTTATGGATATATTTTCCGAGTATAATCACCTACAACATTATGTTCATAACTAGTGGAGGCCTACAGTGCTACAAGGTAATGTTGTTTGGGTTAAAGAATGTTGGGGATACTTATCAGCAACTAGTGAACAAAGATTTTGCGAGCGATGAATGTTGAAGTCTACATTGATAACATGTTGGTAAAAAAATGATGATCATTTTTCCAATCTAGATTAAACTTATTGCAACTTAAAGGCCATAAAACTGAAATTGATTCCAGAAAATATACTTTGAGGGTGAAATTCAGAAACATATTGGGCTATATAGTAAGAGAAAAAGGAATTAAAGCTGAACAAAAACAATTGAATGCTAAAATTATTATGGATCCTCTAAGATCAATCAAAGAGGTACATATCTTAACCAGAATGTTATATGCTTTAAACAGATTCATATATAGATCTTCAGATAAATGTGCTCCATTTTTTAAGTTATGAGAAAATAAAATTATTTTAACTGGACTCCAGATTGTGATAAAGAATTTATCAAGATAAAAAACATTTATTCTCTCTGGAAATTTTGACTAAGCCAATTATGGGAGAAAATCTATTTGTCTTCATCATCGTATTAGATGACGCAATAAGCACAATGTTTGTTAGGGAGGTTGATAATTATCCTAGCCCAGTATATAATATGAGAAGAAGTTTGTTAGATGTTGAAAAAGTTTATTTAAAATTAGAAAAACTAGCGTTCAATTTAGTTGTGTCGGCACGGAAAATGAGTCCATAGTTCCAATACCCATTTGATTGTGGTTCAAACCTCTTTTCCACTAAAAATTATGCTACAAAATCCTGATGTATCGGGTCAGATGACTAGATGGTCAGTGGAATTGGAAGACTACAACATCGATTTTTAACCTCAGACAATAATCAAAGCGCATGGCTTGATAGATTTGTTTCGTTGAGTTTCATTCCGAACGACCTCAACCAGAGCCATATATTGACGTATACAAACGCAAGTAGGTTATTTGGATTGAAGAGGGCTCAAACATTTCGGTTCTGAAGTGGGGTTCCTTTGGTTGCTCCAACCCGATTAGTAATGTATCAAGCAATACAATTTGGTTTCATAACATCTAACAACAAAAACGCCATGTTAGGGTTGCGACTTGCACAAATCTGTGGTGCCAAGAGAGTTCGTTTGATAAACGATTCACGGCTTTTATTCAACCACACATCTGGCCAGGCCGAAGCAATGAAAGATCATCAGGTAAAATACCTAAAGGTGTTGAGGTAACTAACAACCTTCTTTGAGTATGTTCAGTATGAACATTTTCACCGGGCGTACAATTATATGGTTGATTCCCTGGAAACTATAACGTACACCGGAGGGTTTCAAGTAGATACTTGAACAAGAACATCCATCGATAGCACCAACCTCTAAGTGAACACTAGACACAGAAGAAGCGTTTCTATTTTTAACAAGTCTGAATTTTTTTAGAGGCATGAGCTTAAAGAATATCTGGTCAGATGGAGTTTACAGTTGATAAAGCATGGGCTAAAAAACTGAGATTTAGAGCACATAGTTTTGCGGCCTTCAGATTCATTCTTTACAAAAATAATCTTTAAGACGACCGTTATTGCAATACCTGGGAACTAATGAATTACAAATGGTACCATCTGAATTACATGATGGAGAGGGGTCGGCTCATTATGGATTTAAAACGTTAACAATAAGGGTTTTATTGGTCGAATATTATTAGCCTTCCATCATGGTTAAAACTAAATAATTAGTCAGAAGGTATGATACATGCCAAGATTTTCTAATGCAATACATGTGGCAATATTACCGCTTGAATCAATTTATGAAGAGTTTCATTTTGATAGGTGGGGTTTGGACTTAGTCGGACTCCACCAAAGTCGAAAAAAACTCAAAGGACTTCAAATAACACTTCCTTGACATCCAAAGCTCGTACCAACATCCGAACAAAGAATATGACCAACTTCAAAAGCAGATTTTTCTTTACGTCAGAGTATGGAAATTAGAAAAAGAGCATTACCTATAAGTGGTCTGTTAAAAACAAATATATGCAGCGGTCACTTGAAAAAAAGGGCAATACATTGTTGTCTGTCTACTTAGTTTAAATTACTGTATACTAAAACACCATCACCACCACCACGACTATCACCATCATTATGACCACGACGAACACCACCGCCACCACCGCCACCATAATCCACAACCACCACCATTATGACCACAACGACTACTACCACGACCACCACCATTACAACCATGACGACCATCACCACGACCACGACCACCACTGCGACCTACATCGTTCCAGGAACGCCAAACCATCATAGTAGTTGTTGATTATGTCTCTAAGTGGGTGGAAGCCGAGCCTTTGTATGAAATAAAAGAATATGATGTTATCAATTTTTTTTATCAAATATATACTCCAGATTCAAATTCCCAAGAATAATAAATATAGATAATGACCCTCAATTTGATAACAAGTACATGAAAGATTTTCTGCTATTCTAGAGGCATCAAAAATTTCTTTTCAACACCTTTCCGACCGCATGACAATGAGAAAGTAGAGGTTATGAACAAAACTATTATCAATGGCTTGAGAAAGAATTTAAATAGGGCAACTAGAAAATAGTAAATTTCAAATAAGAAGTATTATGGGCTTACCGAATGACCCCTTGAGGAGCGACCTAAGAATTACCTTTTGCATTGGTTTTATGGGATGTATGCAATAACCCATGTCGAAGTCATCCTCCTATCTTTAAAAGTAACAAACTACGCCAAGATTGGCAATAATGAGGGTTCAAGAGCTTGACTTTGATAAAGGAAGGAAAATATAGGTGTCTAACATGTAATTTAGCCCACAAATAAGGTCAAGATCCATGTATTTAGTGAGTAAGGTCTAAGGTAAAGCACACATAAGAAATGAGGGACTTAAATGATAGTCCCCAAGAACTTGTTTGTAAATAGTCAAATAGTACGGTAAGAAATCCACTCTTACCGTGGTAGTTATGTAATTTAACCATCTACCTCATTTACTATATAAAAGACATTCCCTTTTGGGAAAATGGGCCAATAATTGATCAATAATTGCAACGTTTATTCCTTTTGTCTCTTCCATTTCTAGTAATCTATTGTTCACTGTTATATCACACGAATATTCTATAATCCGACCCTCTCACACGAACATCTTCGCTCCTGAGTCTCACTAACGATTCTCTGAGCTCATTAGTGGCGCCGTCTCTGGGAACCGCTAGGTACCCATAATTAATTTTCTAAAACCTTAAAAACTAAAAACAAAAAGATTATGGATACAGAAACTCGTGGAGAGATCGATGCTAATCCGACTAGAGATTTAGTTGGTGTCAAGCCTTGAGACCATCTGATGGAAGAGCAGGTCACTAACGAGGGCAATGCTCCAAATCGGTATGCGGAAGAACTTATAGAGAAGTCAATTTTGGTCGTCAGGATAAAAGAGTTGCTTGAGGATATCGAAAGATTAAATGTTGAAAGGGACGCCATGGTGGCGAGAACCAAGCGGGTCAGATCCAAGGTCCGACAAGAAAGGGTTGAGACTGACCACATCCAAGATGCTGTTATACCAAAGAGAGCCGACGCAGGAAAACCATCGGCGTTCTAAAAGACGTGCTAGATCCGAGCAAAAGTATGAGTCGTCCGAGTCTAGCGAGTATACCTATTTCAGTTCTGATAAGTCTTCCTCTTCGGAAACTGATTCGAGGTATAAGGTGGATCGAATGCAGAAAGATCCGAGGAAGCATAAACACACTCATCGGACTAATAGGAGAAAAGGTGATTCGAGAAGGAAAGATGATGCTGGTAAGGGAAAAATGCACTATGAGGACCATGTTACTACTCGGAAGCAACCTCAGTCCGATAACTATCACCAAGATTACAGATTCAGCAACCATTTTACTTCTCCGACCGAGGAGAGGTTATATCCTACTACTAATGACGGTCCGGGGGAAGGTACGTACAAGGTCGGACATAATTGGAGGTCATTACCTCTCTCCCCGGAAATCCTCTCCAGGCACCTTCCTAAATGCTGCAGAAACACAAACGATGACGTTTGGAGCTTTGCTGGATCAGATAGAAAAAAGAATTCTAGTCGAGGAAACCAGGGCCTCAGAGATTGAATCAATGTGTTAGTTCTATCAAGATCCAAACTTAGCCAGAGCCAGTACAACGACAGTGAGTGTCCGACCACAAGCTATCCAACCGGTCACAATAGTCCGACCACAGGCTTAGACAGTTCAAGCAACGAATCAGACCCCTCAGCGGAATCAGAACCAACAGTTTCAACAGGCTGGTCAAGCAGTTCAGCAGTATGTCAGACCGGCTTCGAATAGGTGGGTCCGACCGGCTCACTACGCTGAGTTGACCGAGGAAAGATGATGCCATGATGATATCTGATGTGATCAAAGAGGAGTTTATGGATGCATTTGATGTAGCCATGGAGTATCTTCACCCGAAGCCGGGTAGGAACATTGTAAACATGGTAGAGGAGTTAATCCCCAAAGGAAAGGTCAAGAAGTTCAGCAGTATATCAGACCATGCCTTTTCGAAAATAGTGGAGACACACTCAGTCAACTCTGCGTAGTGAGCCGGTCGGACCCACCTATTCGAAGCCGGTCTGACATACTGCTGAACTGCTTGACCAGCCTGTTGATACTGTTGGTTCTGATTCCGCTGAGGGGTCTGATTCGTTGCTTAAACTGTCTAAGCCCGTGGTCGGACTGTTGTGACCGGTTGGATAGCTTGTGGTCGGACACTCACTGTCGTTGTACTGGCTCTGGCTAAGTTTGGATCTTGATAGAACTAAGACATTGATTCAATCTCTGAGGCCCTGGTTTCCTCGACTAGAATTCTTTTTTCTATATGATCTAGCAAAGCTCCAAACGTCATCGTTTGTGTTTCTGCAGCAGTATCCTTCATTACCCCCGGAAGAAGACCCATTCGGAAGGCAGCCAATGCAACTTTATCCTCGCAATACTCCATGCCCGTCTTGACTTGGATGAATCGCTTTGTATACTCTTTTAAACTTTCTCCTATCTTTTTTCGACAATAAATGATGGTATCTCCGTTGGCACAAAATTTCTTACTTCCGATGAAGTGCTGTCGGAACATACTCCAGAACATATCAAAATTCTTTATGCACCGTTGAGGCAGTCAGTTGTACCACTTGGAAGCGGCGTTCTTAAATGTTTAAGAGAAAGCTCTACACAACAACTTGTCGTTATCATCATAGTTAATCATGAAGTTTTTAAACTGTTCAATGTGGTTGTCAGGATCCTGAGTACCATCAAACTTCTCTAGTTTGGAAATATCAAACCATTTAGGAAGGTGCCCGGAGAGGATTTCCGGGGAGAGATGTAATGACCTCCAATTATGTCCGACCTTGTACGTACTTCCCCCCCCGGACCGTCGTTAGTAGTAGGGTACAACCTCTCCTCGGTCGGAGAAGTAAAATGGTTGCTGACTCTGTAATCTTGGTGATAGCTATCGAACTGAGGTTGCTTCCGAGTAGTAACATGATCCTCGAAGTGCATCTTTCCCTTACCAGCATCATCTTTCCTCCTCGAATCACCTCTTCTCCTATTAGTCCGATGAGTGTGTTTATGCTTCCTCGGATATTTGTGCCTTCGATCCACCTTATACCTCGAATCAGTTTTCGAAGAGGAAGACTTATCGGAACTCAAAGAGGTATACTCGCTAGACTCGGATGGCTCGTACTTTTGCTCGGATCTAGCACGTCTTTTAGAACGCCGATGGCTTTTCCTACGTCGGCTCTCTTTGGGTATAACAACATCTTGGATGTGGTCAGTCTCAACCCTTTCTTGTCGGACCTTGGATCTGACCCGCTTGGTACTCACCACCATGATGTCCCTTTCAGCATTTAATCTTTCGATGTCCTCAAGCAACTCTTTTCGCCTGCCGACCGAAACTGACTCCTCTAAAAGTTCTTCCTCAGTATCTTCTTCCTCATCTCCCTCGAGCTTATCTGCGCCTTGATGAATCGGAGCTCAAGCCCGAGTAGGGAGGTAGACTGTATTATCCAAGCGTTCTAAACGTTCAAGGACATCATCGCTCGAATGAGGCATCATAAGTTCTGAGGCGGTCTTCTTCTCACTAAGATCGTATCGCCAGAGATTACTTTTAGCGAAGTTCATCGACATAAAACTTTGGTGGAATTTATGGTCCCAGTGCTCACCAGTCCAAAGGCTCAGCTTCTCGAAGATAACTTTACCAAACTTAGCATGACGCTTAAAGGACTTAGCAATTCCTTTTATAGCTGAGAAAGACACACAGTCAGAAATTACCAAACAAGATGACTCGGAAAACATTTAGGTGAGAAAACTTACGTTGTCTTGTCCATTTCAATGTCAGCTAAGGGTGAGCAAAAACTGAAAAAACCCGAACCGACCGGCCGAACCAAACCGAAATGGATCGGTTTGGTCGGTTTTTTAGAATTAAATTTTGAGTTCGGTTTTGATTTTTAAAACCGAATTAATTTCGATCAGTTTTCGGTTTACCCGATTTAAAAACCGAAATAAACTGAACCGACCGATATACAACATAATATATAATTTTGTTATGATACGTACTTTTGGCCCAGTGGTCATAGAGAAATGCTTTATGATCTTTTACCCTCCGCGTCCTTAGTTCGAGCTCTAAGGGCTACACTTGTATTTTTTTAACTACAAATAATAATTCTCGAATTTATGTAATTTTAAAATTCCATATAGTTGTACAACTGTAACATTTCAATGGATTTCAGGAAAAACTGCTATAAACTGCTATAGAAAAAACTGCTATAAAACTACTAGAGTTCCTTTGGAAGCAACTACTATTGTATTTGGATCAATTTTGTTGTCAACGATGTCTACGACGGTGCCAAACAGTTGCTGCTTCTTATGCACATCTGAATAGGTTAACCGATCAAGTCGCAAAACTTAAAGATCATTCGAGGAAGAAGTAAAGGATGTGAAGGAGGAACTCTTGGTTTCCTTGTCGGACATTAAGGCCACGGAAGCTGTGGTACTGCAACATGCTAAAGTTGCCAAAGAAGCTGTTTCAGGTATGACACAAAACTTAGTTTTATTTTTGTTCTCCTAAAGACAATGAGTAATGAAAATGGTTCTCGCGTATTAAATTAGACCAAGGAAGAAGTTGTGTCCGATTTTCTCCTATCAGTTAGATTGAGCATAACTGAAAGATTTTCGTAACATGTAATCTGGCAAACTAATTTGACAATTTGTACTTTTCTGGATTTTAGTCCATTATCGTGCTTTAGGTTGGGAAAAGGCGGATGCCAAAGTTCTAGCTTTGAAACATCATCTGGAATCTGCGAATCTTGTAAAGCTCACGGTTGAGGATCAATCATCACATTTGGGTAGTGCTTTAGAAGAATGCACGAGGCAGATAATAAGTGGGAAAGAGGAAAGTGAACGTAAGTTCTGTGATGTAGTTCTTAGTAAAACCGCGCAATGGGACAAAATCAAGTTCGAACTTGAATAGAAAATAGATAAATTGATTTCCCTTATCTCTTTCAAAAGGGGAGCAGTATCCTCGATTCTCTGCCTCTTGAAATTAGACGTTGTAGTGGTTACCGGGTTAAGGTGGCAACATACTGATTTCATGGGGGCTGATCCTGCTAGCCTGTCTTTGTTAATCATTTTTTATTATAAAAAACCGAACCGATCTGGACCAAACCGACCGAATCGCACCGACATTCAAACCGAAAACCTGAACCGAAACCGACCGAAACCGAAAAAAACTATTTTTTTTCATTAAATCGGTTTAATAATATACAAACCAAATAATTTCGGTTTGGTTTAAAAAATTATAAAAAAACCGACCGAATCTAACCCCTAATGTTAGCCGATGAGGGAGGTCCTCTGAGTCTTCGAATCCGGTCTCCCACAACCCGGAAATAAACAGGAATTGTTGCTTCCATTTTTTGTCCACCTCTGGAAAATCTTTTATCACTTTAAGATTCCTGGAGAAACCAAGTGAGTAAAAAGGATAGTGAGAATCCGTGGCCACTCCAGAAACAACAATAAGTTGTTCCATGGTAAAAGCGATCCCGGAGAGCCTCGACGCCATAATGCAGGCCATAAGGGTATACCACATATTAGCCCCGGCCTGAGAAGAACACAGGTTGACCAAGTGGAAGTAGTCGGCCAGAAGAGGATCGAGGGGCAATCGAAGACCCCAGTTCATCAGCTCCGTATAGAGCACCAACTCGTTAGTCCGAACCGATAGAGGCGTCTCTCCAACAGTAGGGAATCAAATGGTGATGTTAGTAGGAATACCCCATCGATCCCTTAACTTAATCTCCTCGGTCGGGTGAAAATACTTATACTTCATATTGTACAGAGCTGAGAGATGTTTGGCTTCGATACCGCGAAGATGGTCGCTCAGGATATCTTCCAAAATCGAGGACAGACACGTCAGACGTTTCTTCTTCTTCTCCTTACTCTTTACCAAGGAAGTTTCATTTTGGTGAAGGGGAAGATCAGCTGGATGTTCCGGGGGAGGAGCCAGAGCACCTCCATACAAGGAGGGAGCATCAATAGGAACGATTCGAAGAGGCTCTGCCTCAATCACCACAACGTCAGATTCTCCCTTATCGGACAAAGTTTTTTCTTGAATCTCTGGGATGGATGTGAGGGAGGGTTCCGGCCGAGTCCCTCTAGGCAAATTTTTTCAGGGGCTGACGTCTGGCGTTGTTTGAGGAGAGCCTTTTGGGGTTGTCGGGGGAGTTTGTACCGAGGAAGGGATCCTCGTCCGGACCGATCTGACGGCTGGATCAGGTGATCTTTTCTGTTTAGCCCGATCTCGATGTTCTTAAGTCGGTGGTTTTCTATTTCATCACCCATATCAATGAAGGGGGAAGGCCGAGAAGGAAAACTCGAGGGCGTTAGAGAAGCAGAAAGATCAACCTCAACACTTTAAGGGTGTGCTTGACTAGGGGAGGATGCAGCAAGGCGGATAGAGCATTCGCGAATCGGAGCCCAATTGTCTCAAAAATTAGATTCCTAAATTTCGGTAGGCGAATGATGTTCTCTTGCACCGACAGAACTACGAGCACAGATCCGATTAGAGATGTTGAACCACCTCCAAAGCTTATACTTTTCAAGATTGATAAACTTGTCAGGCATGAAAATGAAAAGTAAATTTTTTGTTTAGGCACAACTTCTTTCTCTAGAATGAGTTTTGTTCTAAGAAAATCAGAAACTTTTGTTTAGGGAAAGAATTTAATATTTATAGGCAAAATGAGCAGAAGGTGAACAAGAAAAAAGTAACGGTACCCTGACACGTGTCCATGACAGCTGCGTCGCCTAAAGAAAACTTTTGACTCGATAACAACGAAACCACGCACGCGTACCTGACATTAAATGATTATTTAAGTGACGTCATCCTGACCAAGGGGTGAGGTCAGCAAGTTAGAATCTGATCCGAGTCAAAGGCTCGACAGGGAATACGAAATCCGACCACGACAAAATCCGATCCCGATAAGTTCGCTCAAAAAGTAAAGAACCCGAGCAGGGCAAGGCATGATTCGATCCAAACAATGTAAAATTGAAATTCAAGTCCACGTCTAGAGAACTTGAAATGGACTGGGGGGCTACTGATAAGGGAAGGAAAATATAGGCGTATAACATGTAATTTACGCCACAAATAAGGACAAGATCCATGTATTTAGTGACTAAGGACTAAGGTAAATCACACATAAGAAATGAGGGACTTAAATGATAGTCCCAAAGAACTTGTTTGTTAATAGTCAAATAGTGGGGGTAAGAAATCCACTCTTACGGTGGTAGTTATGTAATTTAACCATCTACCTCATTTACTATATAAAAGACATTCCTTTTTGGGAAAATGGGCCAATGATTGATCAATAATTGCAACATTTATTCTTTTTGTCTCTTCCATTTCTAGTAATCTATTGTTCACTGTTACATCACACGAATATTATCTAGTTCGACCCCCTCACACAAACATCTTTGCTCCTGAGTCTCACTAAAGATTCTCTGAGCTCATCAGACTTGACTTGGTTGAAGAGAAAGGAACGAATGTGCACTTAAGACCCATTCATTACCAGACTCAAATGAAAAGTGGATATGCATCTCGAGTCCACTGTAAAGAATTCAAAGTGGGGGATAATGTTTTAAAAAAGGTTTTCTTGTACACTAAAAATAAATGGCTTGACAAGTTGGGGCCAAATTGGGAAGGACCTTCTCCGGTAACTGAGAGGGTAAAGCCTAGAACTTATCGGTTGGAAGACAAAGATGGAAAACTACTCTGGCACCCTTAGAACATCAAACATTTGAGGATATAATTAGAATGTTTATGAAAATACATATATCTTTCTTTTGTTTATTCTATTATTTGTGTAATGGCCGGTGGCATGCTATTTCCTACCATGGTGAAGCAAAAAGGTTTTAATGTGGTGTCTAAATAGCTTGCTACTACATATAAATCCTTTAATTTTTATATTCCCTATTTTAATCTTCAATAGGTCTAGACATGTCTAACCTTAAATGTTTAAAAGGTTCCAACACTAGTTGGTCATGTTTAAAAGATTTCAACACTACTTGGTGATGTTTACAAGGTTCCAACACCATTTGGTCACGTTTAAAAGGTTCCAATACTATTTGATCACGTTTGAAAGGTTCCAACACTAGTTGATCATGTTTAAAAATTTCTAACACTAGTTGGTCAATACTGGGAGCTTAGTACTATTAAAATTTTAAAAGAGCTTCGGTAACTAGTTTTCGACTGATCACCCTCAACTAGGAAAAATCTAGAGACATTACTTGAAAAATTATATTATGATATTTAAATACGAACAAAAAAATTATCATTTATAACATCTGAAGTACAAACATTCCATGGCCATAAAGTGACGTATAATTATAAAAGGCACAAAAAAAGTACAATATTGGAAACTCAAAAGGGAAACTGTTCAACATCCTTAGATTTGTCTATATCACCTTTATATATTTCAAGACCGTCATTATGATTTTATTGCGATTGATTTTCCTCGGACTTTTCATTTTTATACTCATCATCCTCAATTCCTGAATTTGCGGATGCCTCCAATTTGTATTCAAAGGAAAAAATAGCATGACGCTCATCATCTCGAAACCATATTCTAGTAAGAGCTCATGTTTAGATTCAGAAACGTTTAATGGAATAAAAAGACCAACACGAATTTGACTTTAGCATCGCATCAATCTAGATAACTTATTCATTCTCAGCATATGCAACAACCGCAACCATTTCATCTATTTCCGCTTGCTTCTTCAAGGAAATAAGAAACTCGATAGATTTTATACTATCCTCTTCAGCTTTCCAATGATTTTTAACAAGGCTTATCAATCTTTGAGGAGATGGGGTCGCTAACTTTCTTTCCCGTTTGTTCCTCGGGCTTACGAATAATTTTGGAATCGCCCAATACAACCCAATGATTGTTTGGGGGGTAACATATAAAAACATAAGATCATTAAAAAAGAATACGATCTGAAGAATCATAAATTTGGTGAAAGAATGAAACTTATTGAGGAATATATATCAGTGACGTTGCACTGAATAATTTGATGGAAAAATTGTTAATATTAATTATAAATGCTAGGGTTCGAAGCTATCCATGTTCTACCTAATTTATGTGTCAAATGATTTAGTTTTAAAATACCAATAAGCCAATATAGTACACATTATGGTCTCAGTTTTGTTACCACATAATCTAGTTTCAATTAGACATATAAAAGGTGACATGGTTACTAAATATGGATTATTTTATATATTTTTCGTAAACGAGGTCGGTTAGACCACAAACATTCCAAAAAGCTATTATCATTGGATAATATGGATTTAGTGACTTGTATTGGTTACAACCCTTCGAGAAGCATGTTATCCTAAAGTGGCGGTTTGATTCCAGGAGAAGCCTTAGATTTTCGGGCTTGTGTTAGCAGGGAAGTAATGATTGTGGGGTTGGTCCTGTATGGATGTAAGATTTGTTGCCATATAAATTATGATGTTTTGGGCGTGAGCCGAGTTATCATTAGGATCCTAGCATCGACCTCATTCATTGAGCATAATTAGAATCAACATCTCTAGATTAAATATAGAATTATTAAGAAATATTCTTCGTCACTGGTGCTTATATGGTCGATAGTATAATTAATCTTCATGTGATTAAAAATGTTTCACCTAATAAAAATATGTAGAAGCTTTTGGTATTTAGCTTTCATCATGCTAGGTTTTCCTAAATATTTTATTCTCAACTGATCAAGGAAATTGTCTATAGCGTTCATCATAATACAGACTCTCACAAATCTTAGTCTGACCTTGTTTGTTGTATGAGTGTCTACATATATGGGAGTAGCAATAATGATGGCTAGGAAGCTTAGTCATTTTTTAATCCAGAATTTGTGAGGTATATTATGCAACTTAACCCATAAATGGATAGTGTATATGAGGTATTTAAAAATAGATGTTATGAGCTCTTATTTCTTTATGATGATAGAATGTTTATTAAAAATCCAATAAGTATTTTAAAGAAAAAATGTAGCATTTTTTCTGGAGCTAAAACAAAAGTATAAGTAGACAAAATAGATGATTTTATATTCTTGTATATTATGAGTCCCCTGCATCTTCTCAATAATAGATTGTACATGATAAAATGCATGTTTTCGCAAAGAATATATTTGATAGTTCCAAATATTTATTTGAAGGGTTACCTATCTAAGCTATGTTCGGAGGAGAATATTAGAGAGACAAACACGGGAAAGCTAGAGAGAGAAATTGACACAAAGAATAACAAACTAATGATTGGATAATGACTGGTCCATTTTTCCTAAAATGGGTGTTCATTTATATAGGATAAAGAATGGGTCTATACATTACATGATTACTCGCTTTTATGGTCACCTCACCTCACTAATTTACCAATCTCAACCATAATTATTATTTATTACATATGACCGCCTTATAGTTACACATTTGTTAGGTTTATTTACAAGAATTCTATAAAGCCAAATTATCTCCTTTATTTAATCAATTTAACTATTCTTCCACATATTTATTCCCATTATAAGTATCATCTCAGTCTTTGCGAAAATATTTGAGTATAGACTAAATTAGGAAGTCGCCTCAGATATATCCGACCTCTTATTCCTTATGTTTCTCGTCAGATTTATGACATCAGTAATCGCATTGCTGACTTAATAGTTGTGCACTGTATATTTTGCTTTATTCCACGTGTCAAGATGATTTTTGACAAATGACGCATTCACCGCCTCTAGTTCATGTGTCAAAATAATTTTAGACTAACGATGCGTGCACTACTTCTGGTCAACATGTCAATTATTTTATGATACGAATATGCATGCCTTCCAAAATGACTTGTGGGTGAGTAGGTATGTCAGAAAACTCTTACACTTCTCAGCACGCGTGCACTTCAAATCATAGGTGGAATAGGCTACAAGACTCTTCATCTTTCTTTTACTTCACTACCCAATGAAAACCTTCCATTTACTTGGGCCTTCGTAACCGTTGGGAGCCCACTCTTTCATCTATAAATACACAAACACTTCAAAAATTGAAATGTCATTCATTTTCTTCGTTTTCGAGAGATAAAGACATCTTATAAAGAGAGAAAGAGGTTTGATACTTCTCTAAACATTTTCTTTCAAAGTTCATTCCTAACAAGTGTACAATCTTATATTGGTTTTTAATAGGTAAAAGAGCCGAATAGAAAAAAGATGCCGGTTTAGACGAGAAGCCCAATCCATTGCACATTTTGAAAAAGACCTACTACGGTCGGTGACCTCCAATCAAGAATCATTCTGAGGTGGTAGGGACTTCCAACACTAGTGCTTCGTCCAATCCTAATACCACTCAACCCCCCGATCATACTCTTCTTATACTCGACAAGGGTGATCTAGACCCCTCAACGAAACCAAACTCTACATCAACATTTATTCGGATAGGTGTCAGAGAAAAGAATATTGAAAAGGCAAAGGGCAGTGGCTCGAAGAGGAAACGGTCTCCCCAACCCGTAGTGAAAAAGTACACAGAAGTTAAAATTACATCTACTACTTTTACTCCTCAAAATACTCCTTAGGGTACCCCCTAACACTCCTGAAGGTACTCCTCAAAAGCCTTCACAAAGACCTCCAGCAGCAGCCCCTCAACCGATGGTAGTGAAAACTATTACTCCTACAACAAACTCTACGAGAGTGTATCCCCTCAAACCCATCAAAGAGGTAAGCGAAAATAATTTGGTTGATGAACCTGAAGACGACCAGGATGAAGAGATAGCTAATGTAGATACTCAAACCAACAAGATGATTGCTTCCTGAACTTCTCAGGTCAGAACATCCGCTCAGGTTGGAACATCCGATAAACCCAAGCGCCACCCCCCAAGGATAAAGCTCACGTAAGTTCACTTGTTTAGAAGAATACCAAGTTGAAGAATTAAAAAAATACGTTGAATTTCCCTCGAACATCAAGGATATCTTAGGAAACAACTTGCAAGAAGTTGAGGGCAATCATCATCTGGCTATGTACAAAATCAAGTACACGTACTGTTAAACTTCCAATGAGGAAAAGCTTAGAGACCGATACTAAATTATGAACTCGATAAACATCTGATTTCCCACAGTCGGAGAGACTCCTCTATATGTTCGGGACAATGAGCTAATTGTCTATCCGGATATTCTGAACTGGGGACTTCAATTCCCATTGGATCCCGATTTGGTGAGGTACTTTGAGATGATAAATTTATGGCCAACTCAAGCTGGTTCGAACATTTGGTTCATCTTGATGGCCTGGATAATGTCAGCTATGATATACAGGGTCAATTTGTTTTATCGAGCAGTCTGTCAGACTGACTGGTGTTGCTAAAAATCCTCACTTCCCTTTTTATTCGTTGACCCTTAGGAATAAATTCAAGAGAGTGGATGATCTTCTTGAAGCTGACAAGAAGTGGAAACAAAGGTTTTTATTATCTTCGGGTTGTGGGAGACGAGATTCGAAGAGTCTACTAAGAGATTATTTTGGCTTCGTTTAAGATGGACTAGCAGAGGTACATATTTACTATAGTTTATTTTTGCTTTCTTTTCTTAATTTACTATAACAAACCTTTCTTGGGGAACAACAACGAAATGGGTGTTTAAATCGTTCGAGGGGCACCTAGTGGAGGCTAGTCAGGTGTTTGTTCAACTGAGTAGTTGGGTCAGTACTTCATGGTCTAATGAATTCTATTGATGCTTCACTTCATCTAACTTGTCTAAAATCTATTTTTAGAAGGCTGATTTGATAAGAGAAATGTCTTTGGAAGAGCTCATGGTGCCTCCCACAAAAGGTAGCATACTTAAATGGTTGGAAGCCACATATGTTCTTATCTACCTGCCTGCAAGAGCTATGGCTCCAAGCCATCAAAAACCTAAAAAATATGTGGTTGAGGAAGAAAATATTGAAGCTAGAGCTGAAGCCAATGAGGAAGAGAATGTTGAGGTTGAGACCCAAGAGTAAAGCCAGGCGTAAAGTTGTTGAAGATGATGATCAATATGCCAAGGAAAATATTACTCCTTCAGGTGATGAGACAACTGAGCCTAATTTAGCTCTCATAAAGAAGTTATTATTATTGAGTTAGACTCTCCTCTAACATCAACCGAAAAATTTACTTCTCATGAAAATGAGGCGACTAGCGGGCTAAGAGGTCAAAGTGATGACCTACAAGTTTGTGGGGACTTTGTAGCTGGTTCTTCATCGGTGGAGTTTGATATTTATGAGGATAATTATCTAGCCCTCGAACTTAATAAACTACTTTATGTTGCGATACTTCTTGAAAGGAAGGCTAAACGAACAAATCGTTATAAAAATGAGGCTTTCAAAATGAGATCCACTATGAAACAATTGAAGGAAGAGCTTGCTCATTACAAAGAATTGGTTGCTGAACGTCAGATGCAACTCGAGGGACTGGAGGGTCGGTTAAAGTTGGAGCAGGACATATTTGAAAATGAATGCGAACGTTTTATTGCAAGGGTCACCGATAGGAATACGCTCATCCAAACTGTTAGTGATGCTTATTATAAGACCAAAGATTACTTTGAACGGGCTGTCAAAGATCTTGAGAAAACCACTACTAAGAAGCAAGGTCTTAGAGACCAAGCTGAACAATATAAGGACGCCTACTGCGAAAAGTATACTGCTGATTGTGTTTCTAAGTTGGACGATCGAGACACAAAAATTAAATCCACCATGGTGTTGAATTTTATGAGTGCTTCCCGGATTTAAGGTTAGGCAGTCTTTGGGAGCTCGTACCTAACAAGTATCGTCTGGAGAGCGTTACTTTGGATGATGAAGAATCACTTAACAACTCTGAAGATCGAACAACTCCTTGTCAAGATCATCGGAAGATAAATAAGAAATTACTCTTTCGAGGTAAACAACTACTTCGTTACTTTTTGGTTTTGTATGTTTTTTGTGAACTAGTTGTGCCTTGCACACTTTTTGTAAAGTCCTCATATTATTTTGGGGAATTTTGTACTTTGAAGGTTTTATAAATAGAAACGTTTCTCTTAGGATAATTCTACTTTACCAAACTTTTACTTATCAAAATATTGTTATCAACTAACTTCTATTGGAGGACCAACCTAATTGATAACCAAATGATTGTTGACAAACTTTTGTTAGAAGACCCTTCCGGTCCAAAAAATAAAATAACATTTGTTGGAAGACCCTTCCGGTCCAAAAATCAAAAGATTGTTGACCAACATTCGATAGAAGACCCTTCCGGTCTAAAAAATAAAAGATTGTTGACCAATATTCGTTAGAAGACCCTTCCGGTAAAAAAAAATAGAAGGTTGTTGACCAACATTCATCGGAAGACCTTTCTGATCCAAAAAAAATAAAATATTGTAAAAACTATTTGAAATGGAAAATTAATATTATTTATAAATCGGCTATACGGGCACCTCGTTACAACCTTCCTACGCCACCAAGGCTGGGAAAAAGTATGTCGTCAATCTTTACAATTTAAGGTGTTCAATATTCCACGGGTGACGAAGATCTCTTACATCTCTATCTCTGAGCCGATATGTCCCCCGTTTCAACTTTTCTATTACTATGTATGAGCGTTCCTAATTAGGTCCCAATTTAGCAAGCCGATTTTCCTTCGTATGCAAAAAAACTTTCCTTAATATTTTGTCCACAATCCTGAATTCTTACCATCTTACTTTAGACGCATATCTGCTCTTCATCAAAGTTTGGTAGTGCAAAGAATTCAACTGTACTCGCTATCTTTTTTCCTTGATTAAATTTAACTCATTATGCCTCCCTTCATTATTATCCTCCTCAAATATTCAGTCAGTCGATACGATGCGAATATTACTTCAGATGGAATCACAACATCCATCCCGTAAACTAACGCAAATAGAGATTCTTGAGTTGCTGTGTGAGGGGTGGTCCGATATGCCCATATGACTTCTTGTAAATAATCTGGCCATTTTCTAGCTTTACCTTCCAAATTCTTCTTGAGCTCATCAAGAATTTTCCGATTAGTTACCTCTACCTGGCCATTTTATTGTGGATGAAAAGACACCGATAAGCATTGTTTTATTCTTATAGAATAACAAAAATCCTTCATATATTTATTGTCAAATTGTGGCCTATTGTCAATCTTTATTCTCCTCAGAACAACGAAAACACAACAAATATTTGAAACAATAAATTTGATCACATATTTAGATTTTGTTCCTGCCAGGTGTTCGACTTCCACCCATTTAGAAAAATAGTCTATTATAACTTTTATTGTTTGTCGTCCTCCAGATTCCATTGGTAGAGGTCGGACCAAGTCAATACCAAATCGGTCAAAAGGTAGTGCCTCTGATATTGACTCGAGATGTACTCATGGCCCGTGGACTGTATTAGCAAACCTTTGGAAAGTATTGCACTTTTCACCAATTCTTTAGCACTAGAAGCAATTATGGGCCAATAATAGCATGCTTAATGAACTCTTCTTATCAAAGTCTTGTGCCCACAATGTGCAGACCCTTCCATCGTGTAGCTCATATAATATCATATGTGACTCATTTTTTCCAAGGCATCAAAGAAAAGGTTTTCTAAAAGATTTCATATACAATATACCCCCTAATACCAAATAACCATACGCTTTAAACCGTATTTTCGCTGCCATTGCTTTATCAACTGGCTGAATATCATTAACAAAAAATTCCTTAATATCGTTCCTCTAATCTTCTCAATACTTATAGAATTTTGAAAACATGAAACTGATCCTTCTACCTACTCAGACCCTTTTGCTGTTGAAGGATTTTCTTGTGTAATAATTCAAGGGTGTTCGTCGGAATATGCATAAGTGGCCAGAAAATCAACCATATAATTACCAACCATATGAACATGTTCGTATTTGATACTTCTGAAGAAAACCAGTAAAGCCTTTAATTCTCTCAAGTACTTCACTAAATGATCATTTCTAACCTCTGATTCCCGAGAAGCGTGATTTACAAGATGTTGTGAATCGCTTACTAGCCTAACCTTTTTGGCTCCACAAATGGTAGTAAGTCTTAAACATGCCAAAGCAGCTTCGTACTCTGCCTCAATTTTTGATGCTCTAAACCCAAAACGAATAGCTTGATACATTGCAATACCACATGGAGAAACCAACTGGACCCGTGCCCCACATTCCGATGCACTTGAACCTCCATCAGTTCGGATTGTCCATTTAGCCTCAGAAATTTCTTTATCCACTTCAATCTCTAACCGACCAGAATGAAACTCGACTAAGAAATCTGTTAAATCTTGTGATTTGATTGCGGTTCAGGGCTCAAAATCGATGTCAAAGTCACCTAACTTCATGGACCATTTAGTCATTATGCCCGACAAATCAGGTCTTTGTAACATGTTCTTTAGCGGAAAATGTGTTCGAACAATGATAGAGTGAGCATAAAAATAAGGTCTCATCTTCCACACTGCAGTAACCAAAGAAAGGGCTAGCTTTTCTCACTTTGAATACCTCTTTTTTGCATCCAAAACACTTTTAATCACATAGTACAATGGTCTTGGGAAATTATTTACTTCTCAAATCTAAACAATGCTCACAACATAATCTAATACCGCTACATAGACTTACAATTATCTAATGTTTTAGGCTTCGTCAAGATTTATAGGGAGGATAAATACTCTTTAATTCGTATGAACTCTTCGGAACAATCTTGGGTCTAGTTAAGGAAGTTTTCTTGTCTCAACACTTGGAAAAAAATGCATTTATCCAAAGACTGAGATGTGCATCTATCCAAGTGCCAGCTTACATGTCATAATTTGTACTTTCTTTATTGTCAAGGACCAGAAACCCGAGGGTCTCCTTCGGATTATCAAAAAAACCGGACCCCGATGAAGACCCCACTAACTGTTATGTCTTCTCCGACTCGCGCCATTTGATCTTCTTTGGAGCCAAAGTCGTTTGGTAACATTCTCTTGCTATTTTTGGCTGCTCCTATCGTTCCTATATTATTTCCCATAACATATTTCAAGCATTAGTGAATAGTTGATACCACTACATGCATTCTAGACAGCCAATACCTTCAGAATATCGCGTTGTACAATGTTGGTCATCTTTTTCTTAAACGGTCGATCCGACCGAAAAATTGTCGGGGGGTTCTCTATCTTTTTGTAAGTTGTCCTGAAAATTAGATTGGCAGAACTACCAGTGTCTATCAAGATTCTTCGCATCTTTTACCTAAAACTTTATGCCATAATCACCACAACATTCTCATGCGGGCCAACCACTTCCCTCATATTATCATTTTCAAAACAAAGTAGTAAAGATGGACTCTTATATAAATTTGAAAAAGTGCCCACCTCTAAGTGGGTTGCTAAGTTTACAATATCCTTTTCCAAGAATAAATTGGTGTCCCTAAAATAGTGTCACCTCCAAAAATTGTTAATAATTCAAAAAAAACGTACAATTCACTAACCTTTCCATTCATATTTGGTTCCTCCACTAACATGATCTTATTCCTGACCGGTTTTAGATCTAATTACTCCGAAGAAACATCAAAACAATCGATAGGTTCCAAAATCGTCAAAAGTATTTTCTTCTTTCGAACGGTAAAAAAATTTTCTTAACAAATATTGTCAGCTTCCTATTTCAGTAAATACTTGTATTTCTTTTTTCAACACCAGACAATATTTCGCATCATACCCGACATATTCATGGTACTTGTAATATCTGTTACTTATGTTTTCCCTCGCATTCTGTATCAGGACAGGTTTACGGAATTGTATGTGATTTCGAGCCTTGTCAAGAATTGATGCTACACACTCTGTCAATTCAGCAAAATGAGTTGGTCGGACCCAAGGTACTCATGTGACTTGAAAATTCACTCGCGGTTTTGGAGGTAACTGGGTCAGAGCTCGTAATCGAATACTTTTAGTCGTATGACAAGTCAAATAAATTTGGGTTGGTGGATTATATATTACCATCAGAGATTGTTGGAACTGATTTTGCTTAGTTTGTGCCATAAAAGTCATTTCTGATGCATGGTTTCCTCTACCAAAATTCTCTTTTCAACTTGATCTAACAATGCCTCAAACGTTACAACATGATTTTCTACAATAGTATCTTTCTAGATACCGGGGAGAAATCCCTATCAAAAAGCTGCTAAAGCCACTTGGTCTTCGCAATCCTCCATAATGGTCTTGGTTTTTATGAAAAGATTAGTATAATCCTTCAAGCTCTTCCTAAAGTTTTGTATACAATAGATCATCATAACACAATTCGCTCAAAACTTTTTACTCCCCACAAAATGTTGGCGAAATATATAAAAAATATATATCAAAATTCTTAATACAACCCTGAGGCAGACGGTTATACCACTTTGAAGTAGTGTCTCGCCCTTAAACATTTAAAAAAAACCATGCACAACAATTTATTACCGTCATCATAATTAATCATAAAATTCTTGAACTGTTCAATGTGGTTATCTGGATCTTGTGTTTCATCACTTTTCTAAATTTGATATGTCAAAGGCTTGGGCATATGTCCTAAAAGTATTTCCGCAGAAAGAGGAGATGACCTCTAATTACATCTTGTCTTATACATACTGCCCCCATGAGCTTCATTCATGGCAGTATATATACCGTTTTTGGATAGGTATATGAATTTGGTATTCACACGATATTCAACATTGTGATTTATTGAAGGGATCTGTACATGAGATGTAACCTGCTCTCTCTTAGCAATATTAACAACTTATATGGCTTTTCAGACCCAAGCTCTATTTTCTCTTGATATTTATTTTTATTTTTGAACCTCTTCTCCAACGAAACGTTCGATGACTATCATTGTGCCACTTTGCACCTTCCCTCCTATAATATTTTTCACATTGGTTATCCCTTATCAGAGAGGTAGAATCACCCGAGTCATAAAGGGAGTAGTCACTTGTCTCTCACACCGTTCATGCATATCACTGATCCGATGAGCATTATTGAATTCATCTTTCTTAGTTACTTGCTCCCTCCCTTTGAACCTCCAACCCGAGTCTCTTTGAACTCAAAGTTGCATCATTTTTTACGTTTAACCTTTCTATGTCTTCTAAAAGTTCATTTTTCCGGGTTACTAAAGTAGATTATTCAAGTAGCTCGTCGGCATATTGATCATCGTTGTGTTCCATTATTATCTGTTCTTTGATAAGATGACTTGTGATGAGTGTCAGACCAGAAGATCACCAGTGTCAACATTAAGATCACCTAAAAAATTTGTATTCATTTCTCTCAAACTATTCATCAATTCCATAGTGCTTTGGGAAGAACAATTTCGGGTATCAATCATTCCCACAGACGACACCAATGATAGTTCCAATGATTTTTTAGAGGGGTTATCTGTCTAATGATTGAGTAATAATTGGTCTTTTTCCCAGAAAAGAGTGTTGTTTTATATAGTACAAAGAGTGGGTCCATAAATTACATGATTATCCCCTTTTATGGTCACGTCACCTCACTAATTTACTAATCTCAACCATAATTATTTATTACATATGGCCCTCTCATTGTTACATATTTTTAGGTTCTTTACAACACTTTTATAAAATCAAATTATCTAATTTATTTAATCAATTTAACTATTTTTCCAAATATTTATTCTCCTTGTCAATATCATGACAAGTATTTTACCCACTCATACTCATTTATGTATTCATTTATCACATCCAAATGCATGATGATATTACCATCTTGATACTCTATAAACTGGATATTTTCACTATTATCTTTGATCTGTTATCTTAAAGATAAGACACTACTTTCGTGCAAGATTGACTTGCATGCAATGAGATGATAATGTGAAAGTCTTGATGGAAAAACTGAAAAGGATAATAAATTTCTGGTGGATGAGCAGTGAGGTGGTTGGTGAGTATGTGGTTATTGAAGTTATAATATCAGATTTGGAACCGAGAGGAGTGAATTGGCTTAATCTTTGGGATGATGGTGAGGTCTTCTTGGTCGGGATGAGGTGGCCTAAACAGTTGTGTAACCAGGAAAGTAAAGATGAGTGCCTTACCGGATTCTCGACTGAAATAATGAATTTTCCTCTACTATCCTTGCCAAGGATTGTAGATGGGAACAAACCTAGAAGCAAGGTCCCTAATGAAAATAACGGACTTCGCTTGTAAGTGAAATGTTTTTGCTAGATGAACTAGACGAGGTCTACCAATGTTGGAATATACCGAGTGTTACTTTGATTATGGTTGGATATAATAGGATAAAGTAACATAGTTGAATTATATGTTTGGCTTGAGCAGATAGAACTTTTATTGCTTGAGACATATAGATAATTTAGGTTGGTTTGTGGGTAGCAAAGCATTGCCCTCGGCGATTTTCAATGAAGGTAATGGGCGTGAGAAAGTAGGCAGGGTCCAAAATTTACCTTGGACCTTGCATTAATCTCATGTGGAAAATAGAGAGAGTAGAGAAAATTACCTTATAAAGGATAAATATACCTACTTTGGATAGCAACCAACAAATTTAGGCTGGTAGTAGAATGGGCCATGTATGGTCAGATCATTTGGGAAACTAAAGAGTTTCAAGTATTGAGATTAGGGGATTTAATGCTAATTTCATTTGATGTGATGGAAAATAATTGCAAATGGCGAATTTGTAGGGAATACGCACCTAACAGATTGCTGCTGTTACAAGATGCTTCTACTTCGCGCTTGTTCCAATAGGAGAATCAAAATTTCAAGTGGAGGTATGGTGGAGATGTTACCGATTCGCAGTTATTCCGGTGGGAAATTTTTACCAGCGATTTATAAGTTTGAAGGTTACAAAAATTACGGGGACTGAAAGATTTCCAATATTTATGGAAGGAACAAAAAAATTACGATCAGAGAGTTGAAACTTGGTTAAGGTTAGGATTGAACTCGTCCTCCTCATTGGGGTCATTATCGTCATCCTCTTGATAGTCAATCCGCATCTGCATGTTGGTTAGTCTAATCTTAAAACAGATTAATATACACCGTTTTGAGACAACAGGGATAATGCTAAATCTCTGATCTGATTTATTAGGTAATAGAGAGACTATTAAATAGTCCAAAGTTGAGTAGACAAAAAGACAGCACAAAGTGAAACGACAATGTGAAAAAGAAACGGACAAATTCAAAGGACACAATTAAAGTTTGAGATTAAATGCAACACTCTCCCTCCTAATCTCAACCTCGTTTACTCAAGTTTTTGACTCCCAATAGTTTCCTCATGTTTTCAAACTTGACAGTAGCTAGCCCCTTTGTCAAAATATCTGCTCTTTGATCGTTGCTGCAAACATGTTTCAAGACTACTTCTCCTCGCTCTACGCATTCCCTGATAAAGTGAAACCTTATGTCGATATGCTTGCTTCTACCATGGAACATAGGATTCTTAGCCAGGTCGATTGCAGATCGATTGTCTATGCATAAAATCACTGGGCCAACAACTTCATGTGTTATCTGCCTAAGAGTATTTCTAAGCCAAATACCTTGGCAAGCTGCTGCGGTAGCAGCCATGAATTCAGCTTCACACGATGATAGAGCAACACACTTCTGTTTTTGTGAGACCCAAGTGATAATACTCTCATTCAAGTAATAAACTACTCCTCCTGTGCTCTTTATATCTTGTCCACCCAAGTCACTGTCTGAAAACCCAGTTAACACATTATTGCCACTATTCTTTGTATACACCAACCCGTGTTGTATAGTTCCTTTAACGTACCTGAGTATTCTTTTCACTGCATCCTGGTGCCTTTTTGTGGGTTTTTCCATATATCGGCTGACTATTCCCACTGAGTATGCGATATCTGGTCGCGTATGAACCAAGTATCGTAGACCCCCTACCATACTCTTGTAGTCTGTAGTATTGACCAACTTTTCAGTCTCGTCTCGATCAAGCTGTTCCTTTGGATCCATTGGATACTTCGTCGAATTACAATCTGCCATGCCTGCATTTTCCAGAATTTTTCGTGCACAACTTGCTTGTTTTAATTCGATATATCCTTCTCCTTGTTCAACTTCCATTCCCAAGTAGTAGTTGAGCTTTCCTATGTCGCTCATCTCGAACTGAAGCTTCATCTGGTTCTTGAAATCCTTGATTGCTAAGACACTCGTGCATGTTACCAGAATGTCATCTACGTATACTGCAATAACCAAACTGTTTTCTCCCTCCTTCCTTGTGTATACAGCATGCTCGTACGGACAACGAGTAAATCCAAGCTTTATAAGACATGAATTCAGTTTGGCGTACCAAGCACGAGGCGCCTGGCGAAGTCCATACAAAGCTTTAGACAATTTGTACACTAGGTACTCTTGTCCCTTTCTTTCAAATCCCTCTGGTTGGGCAACATATACATCTTCCACTATATCTCCATTCAAGAAGGCCGTCTTTACGTCGAGATGGTCCACTTCCCATTGATTTTTAGCTGCCAAAGCTAATAGCAACCTCACTGTCTCCAACCGAGTAACTGGTGCGTATACTTCATCAAAATCAATGCCATGTTCTTGTACATAACCCTTTGCTACGAGGCGTGCCTTGTATTTTACCACCTTCCCGTTGGCATCCCTTTTTAATTTATAGATCCATTTCAGACCTATGATCTTCTGTCCAGGTGGTAGACTCGTCAATTTCCATGTATCATTTGCCTCAATAGAATCCATCTCCTGCCTCATTGCTTGCCTCCAGTTGACATCTTTTGCTGCCTGTGTATAATTGACAGGTTCATCTACCCCCATGAGCCACAATTCTTCTTCATCAAGCTCTATTTCTTCTGTGACATTGTAAATTTCACTAAAAGGTCTGAATCTTTTTGGCTCTGTGCTATAATTGTAATTATCTCGATTGATTCTAGAAGCAGACGACTGAGAATGTGGAGTGGATACCTGAGTGTTACTGTAGATGTCATATCCAACAGAGGACTGAGAAGACTCAGAAGCCCGCGACTGTGGTGTTGACGTCTGGGTGTTATTGCCACTATGGTTGTCATCACCATACTCCACGATTTCGGTCTCATCTTGACCTGTTTCATCAACCTCAGGCATACTTGCCACAATAAAACTCTCCTGTGTCTCCTCCCTATCTGCAATCATACTCCACGGCCATTGCTTCGTTTCTTCGAAAATGACGTCACGGCTTATATGTATACGATCTTCCTTGGGATCATATAAACGGCATCCTTTAGTTCCAGGCTCTCTCCCCAGATTAACTAACTTTTTACTGCGATCATCCAGCTTTGTGTTGTGCACACTTGGAGTTTTCATGTGCGATAAGCACCCAAAGACCCGTACATGACTTATCTGTGGTTTCCTTGTTGTCCATGCTTCATACGGCGTCTTACCTGTCAATGCTCGCATGGGTAGTCTATTGAGGATGTATACCGAGTTTCTGACTGCTTCAGCCCACATCTTTGATGGTAATTGCATTTCCTTGAGACTGCTTCTAGTCATCTCCACAATAGTTCGGTTTCGACGCTCTACCACTCCGTTTTGTTGCGGAGTGTAGGGTGTCGTGAGGTGTCGCTCAATTCCTGCATTCTCACAGTATTCTTTAAACTCATTAGAATTGAATTCACCTCCTCTGTCAGTTCTCAGCACCTTGATTCTTTTCTCTGACCCGTTCTCAACCAATACACGAAACTTTTTGAATGCTTCGAATACCTCATCCTTAGTTCTTAGAAAGTACACCCACATAAACCTGCTAAAGTCATCAACTAACAAAAAAATATATCTGTATCCAGAGGTAGTAGTTGGAGATATCGGACCGCACAGATCACCATGTATAAGTTCTAGTACCTTTTTTGCACTAAACTTGGATTTGGCTGGAAATACCTTCCTGGTTTGCTTTCCCATTAAGCACCCATCACACACGACATTTGGTTTTATTATCTTGGGCATTCCTTCTACCATCTGGTGCTTAGACATGAGAGCCATGGCTTGATAATTGACGTGCCCAAGACGGGCATGCCACAATCTCGTGATGTCATCCATTTTAGTCATCATACATTCCTGTTTGTTAGTCTCAATAATAATTTTGTAAAGTCGATTGGCAGATCGTTTTACCTTCATCAATAATCTGTCTTTGTTGTCGTAGATCCTCAGAAATTCGCCCTTGAGTTCCACATTATTGCCTTCTTCAGAAATTTGTCCCAATGATATGATGTTATTACGTAGACTAGGTATATAATACACCTCTCACAACATCTTTTCTTCTCCATTTTTGCACAGTAATATCACAGTGCCCTTTCCTTTTATCTCGACTTTTGAACCATCTCCAAAACGCACTACCCCAGATATACTCTCATCCAGTTCTGCAAACTTTTCTTTAAAACCTGTCATATGACTGCTTGCACCATTGTCCAGGTACCAGACATTTGATTCGCCTGCACATTCTCCACGCCTTGGAAATTGAGTAGATAGCAGTTTGCCCTCATTCAGGAGAAGCTTTGACGAGTCTTTATCATGTTTGGCCAAGAGTAGGGTCATTTCATCATCTTCCATCGCAGCCAAATTTGCCTCCGCTTCTTGTGTTTCCTTGTGTTTCCTTGCTTTCCTGCATTCTGAGGCAAAGTGACCATAGATATTACAGTTGAAGCATTTGATAACACTCTTGGCAAAGCTCTGATACCATTTGTAGGGAATATGAGTCTGCATATTCCGCTTTTGTATATAAGTAAGAATACTCCGATCTCCACAATAGTGTCATATTGTCCGCTTTGGGCCCACTGGCCTGCACGGCTTTGGTTTTGGTCCACTTCCAAAAGGCCTCACACTAATGGAGATGTATTCTTAACTTATATACTGATCTTTCTTCCCATGTTTAACCGATGTGGGATATGGGACTTTTGGTCGCACCTAACAATCCTCCTCTCGAACAAAGTACCACTCTAGCCTCCTCTTAATTGACCTCCATCCGCCTACTCTAGTCAGGTGGACAGGAACCTGAACTCTAGACTAGTCAGGTGGACAGGAACCTGAACTCTAGAGCTTTAGGGCGGATCTATCTGATCACTATCAGATGATAGTGTGCCGCTCCTTGATCAAGCCACCTGCTTGATGAGCTATCAGGCACTCTATCTTTAGATGAATCTGCGCTGCTCCTTGATCAAGCCACTTGCTTGATGAGCCATCTGGCGCTTCATCTATCCAGCAGATCAATCTCCTTGAGTATGGCTCCTGGCAAGATGTTCGGCATCCTGAGAATTTCACCCACATCACAACCCACCACATCGCGTTCCCTCTGGGCCTGGTACTCTGATACCAGTGTTTCGCCTCAGCCATTCTTCACGCGTCAATAGAAGCCTTTTGTTGGCTCATTCTCGTTTAGCCCATTCCTCTTCTGTCAACATGAGTTGAATCTCCTTCGTTTATGTCCTTCCTTTTACTCGTTCTTCATGTGCCTTGAGTGAACCCACAGCTTCTTCGACAGTCATGCTCTCGATGTCTCCAAATTGCTCCAGTGTTGAAGTTATCTGTAGGAATCTGACAGGGACAGCACGCAGAAGTTTCTTTACGATGTATGATTCTTCCATCGTTTCCCCCAAAGCTCGAATATTTGTAACGAGGCTATTAATTCTCATGTGAAAATCTTTAAATTTTTCATTGTCACCCATATTCAGCATTTCGAATTCAGATTTTAGGGTTTGAATTCGTGCCTTATTTGCTTTGTCTGCACCTTGGCATAAGGTTCTTATCATATCCCAGGCGTCCTTCGTTGTTCCCTTGTTCGCAATTGAGAGCAATACATCTTCGGGAATCGCCTGATACACCATTGCTAGCGCTATCTTATCTGTCTTCTCTTCTATAGTTGAAATTAAAGTGTTTGTATAAAATTAATGTTTAGAATCAATATATTTTTTTATTTTTTTATTATTAAAAAAAATAAAAAAATTCTCTCTAATAATAAAAAATAAATATTAACAAAATTTGTCTCAACCAAATTTAATTTTTCTTAAAAGCTAAAAGGTTTGGATTCGAATGTAAGAACATACAAGAATATATTATTTTCCATCCCATTTTTTTTTATAAAAATGTGATATATATATATATATATATAAAAAATTAATTAATGATTACAAGAGTTCATGCCTGATGGGCCTGACGGGAGCTTGAGCATACCATAAAAGTTTATTACAAGGGAAATTTGACTTTTGTGTTGTGGTAACGGTAGCGAAAGTCTGGCAGTACCTGATGAGCGACGCTCAAGTTCAAGGCTTGCTTGTTTTTGAATATTCGAGCATTTCTTTCGGGCTAGATATAATATATAGCTGAACAGAAGGCAGTTCTTGAGATGTAGCCTCTTCCGTTGTTGGAAGTAGTCTAAGTGCTCTTCTTCTTAATCCACGAGTCCTAGGAGGTGGAGGTTGACGTAATAAGGAGTTTTTGAGCTAAATCATCCTAAATGAAGGTTGAATAGAGGCAGAGGATGAGGAGATTCTCTAGAGTTTCTGGACAATTGGAGCAGAGAACACAAACCGGTGAGGTGTCGAGACCCCATGCAATAAGCTTGTCTCTAATAGTGAGTTTGTGGTGGATGGTTATTGAGGCGACAAACCAATTCCTAGGAATAGATTACTTGTTCCAAATTAAAGGGGCCTAGACAACCTTGTCCCTAGATGGTCTGAGCGCAACATAGGTGCTACAGATGGTAAACTGCGGTTTGGACTTGTTTGGAATCCATAGGAAGGTATCCATTGGGAGGGCACTTAGGGAGTTTCTAATATCTATAAGATGGGGTTGCATGCGTCTACTAGAGGCCCTAACATGCGAGGGTCAGACCCATCTTCCATTACAATATTGGTTTGTAACTCTAGAGACATTCTAGTAAACGAGCCAAGTTTATAATGTTGGGGCCAAAGAAGTTGATAATGGAGGTTGGGAAGGGCCATGGGTCTACCAGACAGAGGTATCATTTCTATTTCCAACAAGGACATTATAGAGATTTGCGGCCTGATCATGCAGCTTAAGAATCTGTCTCTAACTCCAACTGGTGTTACTGGGGGTAGGGAGGATCGAAATTCTTTTGTTTAGCAAGTGTACACTTCATCCATATGGAATTCTTGTTGTTAGTTAATATGGACGAGAAAAGCTTTAGGACAGCCATCTGGTTCTAAATTTTTAGATTTGGGATCCCAAAGCCGCCCTCATCTGTGGGCAAAGTAATCATGTCCCAAACAATCTTAGCCCCTGAGATCTTCATCTCCGAGCCTAACCAGATGAAACTTCAGAGAAGTTGAGATAGTTCATTCAGGACTTGGACCGTAATGATGAAAATCGATGACCAGTAAACTTGGCTGGCGAAGAGAACATATTTAATTAATTGGAGCCTACCAGCGTAAGAGAGGTATTTGGACGTCCACGAGCTAATACGGTTGGTAACTTTGAGAAACATAATTCTGCAGTCATTGTATGTGAGCATGAAACTGATGAGAGTAACCCCCAGATATCAAACATATAAGGAGCCCTCATTGAAGCTGAGAAGGTTAAGGATATAAACTTTTGTGCTTGATGAGGTCCCTAAGAAATAGACATGAATTTTGCTCGGATTTAACTGAAGGCCAGAGAGGCAAGTGAATTCTTTCAAGCCCTCATGGATCAGGATGATGGATTGAGTGTTGGCTCTGTAAAAGATCATGAGGTCGTCTGCGAAACAAAGATTGATGATTTTTAGCTTGTGGCATTTCCAATGAAATCCGAAAGAAGAATCATGACTCTTCCCTTGAAGGATACTAGAGAGAACCTGCATAACAATGACAAAAATATAAGGGGAGAGGGGATCTCCCTGTCGGATCCCTTTCTTCCCCTGGAAATAGCTAGTGGGTTTACCATTAATGGAGAGAGTAAAGGAAGAGATGGTGATACATTTGATGATCCAGTTAATCATATCAATAGGGAAGTCCATGACAAATAGGATGTCGAGGATGATTTCTCACCTGATATTATCGAAAGCTTTCATGAGATCAATCTTAAGAGCGCATTGTAGACCTTAAGATTGGTCTGATAGCCATGCATAAGGTCTTGGATCATGAGAATGTTATCAGAGATTGAGAGCCCCGATATCAAATCTGATTGGGAGGGGTCAATCAGAGAGGGGAAAGTTGGTTTAATTCTATTTGTGAGGATTTTGAAGATAATTTTGTAGATAATATTGCAACAAAAAATGGTCTAAAATCAGAGGGGAAACCGAGGTTTTGATGAGGGATTTGATTTAAAGCCAGGGTAGTTCTCCTGGCTAGGGGAGCCAGAAGATTCAGAAAGTGGTTATGAATGTTGTAGAGATAACTCTAGGGTTGGAACTGGCATAACCATCTGGGGTCATGATAAACACAATTTTGTTGCGACCCTACGAGACCGGATACTATTGTGGAAGAACTTGAAGTTTTTGTCTCCAAGCTTAAGCCAAGTTTCTCTAGATATTTTCTTGAGGAAGGATTCCTCAGTACGATTGTAAAAGATGTAAGTTTTAGCGGCCTCCCTCTCGTCGGAGACGAGGGAGCTATCAGATGAGTTTAAATAAATATGTTCCTGCGTCTGAGAATAAGAAAATTTAGGCTTCGTCGACTCTGTGACTGATATTACTAAAATCTATTTTGTTAAGGCACGTTAAGTCGGGCAAGCTTAATAAAAATGGCCTTCATAATGCCTTTTATACAAGGGAGATTTCAACTAGTAGAAACCATGTTTTGGAAGCTACGATGATAATTCCACATCTAAAAATCACTGTTAGTCCCCCGTGTTTACCCTTTGTATCAACCTAGTCCCTCTCATTCATAAGTGACTTCCACCCATCCCCTTCGTTCCAAAAATTCTCAAATTTAGTCCCCCGCACATGTGAAGCTTGAGAAACTGACATGTGTCCCTTACTTTTGTTGCAAGTTTGGTCCCCCCAGAATTTGGGCCAATAATGCCCCTGCTTATGCCACCTCATACGCCAAGTAAGAAACCACGTCATATTTACTATAACTATAAAATTTAAACATTTACCATTTACTTTTACTTTTTACGCAAACCTACCCTAGTTGGACCGGGTCGAACCCAAATAAACCGAACCCAACCTAACCCATTCTAATATAACCCATATCTGAAACCCGTTTAATTACCCAAATCCGCAATTAATCAGCCAAGCTATCTGTTTGGAGATCGATTTATTTTAGGAGAGTTTGCGGTAGAGATTTTTATTTCTTTTCTATAATTGACCATACGTAGCAATTGCATGTTCGACTTACTAATTTATCTTTGGTATTCATTTTCTTGACTACCTACTTGTCTTTTGCTATATATATACATGATATGGCCCCGAATTCCATTCTCATGACAAAATTCTATCCAGTATGATTCAGTCCCAAATAAAAGAAACATGACCTATCTAAACTGATTTTAACTCATTTTTTGAATCATATAAGTAAGCAACCGAGGAGATAAGTAAACATGGTGAAAATGAAAATTTTACCACTCAATAATTCTACACAAACAATTCTATTATTGAATATAAACTCAAAAATCTATGTATAAAAAACTATTCTAAACATTAATACTTATAAGAACTCAAGAAAATCTCAACTCAGAAAAAAAGGTTTAAGAAACACAGACCACGGATTTTAGCTCTTGGATAATTTACAATCCTAAGAAAGAGCAATGGACATCAATTTTACAGTTCTTGCATTTGAAACTAGCAATCTGGTAGAGATTGAGTAGAGTAATAAGGAGAGAAAGTTCCTACGGAGTGGCTATAGTAAAAAGGAAGAAACTGACGACTAGATAAACCCACTAAAATTGGTGATGAGTTGCTCGGACTTGGTCTATATACTAACATGTATCTTGTATTGATTGGCGATGTAGACGGGTAAAATGGAGATTGGGGTGAGGTACAAAATCTTCGAGAGGATTCGATATGCTATACTGCAGAATGAGAAAGTGATGATGACTAGAGAGAGTGATGTTGAAAGTAGGGAGTTGTAGAGTGAGAAACTGAAGACCACGAGCCTCGCCCTATTTGTATTCGAGTGGCAGCAATGGGTTTTGGTGATGGAAGGAATACAAATTCAGATAGAGAATAAATGAGAGCTCATAAGTTTGAGATGTCGCTAGACTTCGAATTAGGGTTTACGAATTTGGTAAATGAACTGAATATTGATAGACAAAAGGGAGAAAGAGAATAAATGTATAAAAAATGAGGAAGAACATAGGCTCTGTCGATGAAATTAGGTTTTTTTGTTTCTAATTGATTTCATTGGGGTTTGGGTAATTAAACGGGTTTCGGGTATGGGTTATATTAGAATGGGCTGGGTTGGATTAGGTTTATTTAGGTTCGACCCGATCCAACTAGAGTAGTTGTGGGTAAAAGTAAATGGCAAATGGTTATATTTTATAGTAAATATGGCGTGGCTGCTTACTTGGTGTATGAGGTGGCATAGGCAGGGGTATTATTGGTCCAAATTCTGAAGGACCAAACTTGCAACAAAAGTAAGGGACAGGTGTTAGTTTCTCAAGCTTCACATGTGCGCGCGGGGGGAGGGGGGGCTAAATTTGAAATTTTTTGGAACAAAGGGGATAGATGGAAGTCACTTGTAAATAAAAGAGATTAGGTTGATACAAAGGATAAACATAGGGGACGAATAGTGATTTTTATCCCAATTTCACATATTAAAATATTTAAAAGGTTTGGGGCTGAATGGGGTTGAGAGGTAAATGATGATGGGGGTATAATCAGAGCTACGAGGGGGGGAGGTCAAAGTGGGCGAAGGATTTTTTAAAAGAATCATCTGATGGGCCATTAACGAGGGCTCTGCCACTTCTCGAAGATATAAGGTTTTCGACTCGAAAATCGAACCAAGAAAATTGGAAGCCGGTGGATCGAAGTCGTCAAGACCGCAAATGTGACAACAGTCGTTGAAATAGACAATGGAACTGTTCCAGTGAGAATCCAAATTAGATCGCCCGTAGGGGCTTCGAATAACATTGAAGTCCTCAATAACGATCAAAGGTTTTGAGCAATTGGTTTTGGTAATGGACTGAAAGTCACTCGAGAGGGATTGGCGATCAGTTGGCTCATTAAAACCATAAATAATCGTGAGATTAAAAGTAATGTTTTTCTCAATCCACTTAATATCATAGTGCATAATCTGAGCGGTAGAGCTCCTTAAAGTGATATTATAAACGTTTGGGTTCCAAGCGATCCAAATTCTACCGAAATGGTGGGAATTGTGGTTAGTAAAGCAGTGCCACCAAAGAAATATGGAATTGATAATTAGGATTATGTTATCGATATTGACTTTGGTTTCAAGCCAAAAAATAGAATTTATAATATTTGAATAAACAAAATCACGGATGTCCTTTTGATGAACGAGGTCATTTAAACCCCTCACATTCCAACTAGTAATACGCATATAAATAAAATATTTATAGATTTAAAGTTTATTAAAGACTAATACAACAATGGGGAGTCCCCATACATACTTGTTCTAACTGAGGTGTTTACGGTTTTCATTTTAGGCGATGTTATTTCAGTGGATGAAGGCTCTCCTTTATTATGGTTAATTATGGCCGGTGGCAGAACTATTTCTAGCAATCACGAGGCTTTTGGTCTAGCTTGATATGTTCGTCATAAGGCGCAGGTTTTCATGAGTTGGTAGGATAGAGTCACTATTTCTTGAATCGAAGAGGGCGATAAAAGAGAGGGTCTGATTCCGTCATTGGTTCTTTTCCGGGTCTTTGATGAGGAGGGTTCACGAGTGAGTGATCCAATGGTTGAAGGCAAGCAGCGGTTTCATGTCTAAAGGAAGTGCATCGAGAGAAATGGTGGGAAGGCCTTGGAACTCTACTTGGATGCAATGCTCTTTTCCCATGCAACTAATGGTGGTGAAGGACGGGAAACCAGCTGAGGCTTGCACTTGAGCAGCTTGCAGTTTGGCTATCCACGTAAATTGGTGTTCCAAGGTAGCTTCCGAGAATGCTTAACCCGTTCTCCGACCAAAGCTCGTGGGGCATGCCATAAAATTTTACCCACAAATGGATGGCCTTAAGCGCTTCTTTGCCAAAAAATAGAATTTATAATATTTGAATAAACAAAATCACGGACGTCCTTTTGATGAACGAGGTCATTTAAACCCCTCACATTCCAACTAGTAATACGCATATAAATAAAATATTTATAGATTTAAAGTTTATTAAAGACTAATACAACAATGGGGAGTCCCCATACATACTTGTTCTAACTGAGGTGTTTACGGTTTTCATTTTAGGCGATGTTATTTCAGTGGATGAAGGCTCTCCTTTATTATGGTTAATTATGGCCGGTGGCAGAACTATTTCTAGAAATCACGAGGCTTTTGGTCTAGCTTGATATGTTCGTCATAAGGCGCAGGTTTTCATGAGTTGGTAGGATAGAGTCACTATTTCTTGAATCGAAGAGGGCGACAAAAGGGAGGGTCTGATTCCGTCATTGGTTCTTTTCCGGGTCTTTGATGAGGAGGGTTCACGAGTGAGTGATCCAATGGTTGAAGGCAGGCAGCGGTTTCATGTCTAAAGGAAGTGCATCGAGAGAAATGGTGGGAAGGCCTTGGAACTCTACTTGGATGCAATGCTCTTTTCCCATGCAACTAATGGTGGTGAAGGACGGGAAACCAGCTGAGGCTTGCACTTGAGCAGCTTGCAGTTTGGCTATCCACGTAAATTGGTGTTCCAAGGTAGCTTCCGAGAATGCTTAACCCGTTCTCCGACCAAAGCTCGTGGGGCATGCCATAAAATTTTACCCACAAATGGATGGCCTTAAGCGCTTCTTTTGCCAGTGTCTCCATGGGCTCCCAACGCTTTAGAAAAACTGGATGGCTACTAAAAACCTAGGGGGCCTTTTCTAAGACTTGGGTTGCATTGTCCGCTGTGGATAATTTGAAATAGTAGTGCCCCAATGACGTCAGCTTGTATTCTTGTAACCCATAGGTTAACCAAACTTGGTTGGCTATAGCTTGGATATGAGAGACATCTCTCCTTTTGGAAAGGAAGTAACCCAAAATGCATTTCTCCCATCCATCATTGTCTCTAGTAAGAGCATTGTCGGGGAAAACCAGGATTCCCTTGTCAACTTAGAATCAATCAGTCTTTTCACTAGTCATCGGGGATTGGGAGTCCGATTGGTTTACAATATTAACCCAGGATCTAGAAGGCTATTGTGGGACATTCTGCTCGTGCTTAAGAGTGTTGATATTAACCATCAGAGCCGATTCAACAAAGAGCTGAGGCAAAATAGCAGTCATACTGCCTCAATGATGGTGAGAGGTGGGGTTGAACCTAGGCGTGACTAGCTGATGGGCTGAAGCATCCACAACTAACTCCAAGAGCTCGGTGGGTTTTTGAAGCACGAGAGATAGCATAACATATGTTATTTCTTCCCAGAAATAATTACAGATATCTTCCAGAAGCTGGGATTAGGTTAAGCTTGGGAATTTGGTCTGTGGTTGGGTTGGTCGGTTGGGTAACATTGGAGTAGAGTTGTTGTGCATGAGGAAGAGTTGGTTGGTTATTAGATCGGAGGGCTGCGTTTTGGAGGGTTTGGACTGCAGTAGTTAAGATGCTGGTCAGAAATAACACAGGCAGGGGAAGGGAGGATTGAAGAGGCATAACAAGGTTAAACAAATATTTACTGGTGATAGAGGTTACGAGAGGTGATTTCATGGGGATGCTTTTTAAGAGACTAATGGGTTGCGAGGAAGGTTGGCTGACATCATGCATTAGGGTAGGGTTAACATCAACATGCATGGGAGAAGGGTTTTGACTATTTTGCATGTTGGTCGCAAATAGGGGACTTAGGGTATTTTCACAAGTACTAATGGGAGCGATACTAGTAATTAGACTAAGAGTGGAGGCTAGCGAGGTAGAGTTATTTGATAAATAAAATATGAAATGGAACAAACCCTAGAGTGACCATTCCAGAATCCTTCCTCCCCTTAAGAAAATATAAGCTTCCTTATATAACAATGACGATGGGTCTGTTGGGACTGTTGGGTCTATTGGGCCTGTTGTCCTTTTGGGCCTTTTAGACCTGTTAGCCTAGACAATAGTCCACCGGTTTGACTCGCGGGTCGAATAAACTCTACCCTCATCACTATTAACACAAAACAAACTTAAAAGCTCAGAGTTAGCGTGAGACGCATGGGGGTGGGGGGCTACACTCGAGACCAAGAATGGCCACCGTCTCACTTCCATGGAGGTGGGTTTTCTTAAAGATGGAGCCTGGTGAAACCTCTGGCAAGCAGACTTGGGCGTCCAATGAGGTTATGTCACAAAGAAGCTGGTTGTTTCCGTCGAGAATGACCTAGAGCTGCTCTCCTTTGGAGGAAGAGGGGATGGAGTTGATTTTCGAAGGTTCCCCTTCATCGGAAAGGATCTGCATGTTGGGTCTGGTAGCTGGAGGAGATAAGGAAAGCAGATAAATTTCCATCTCTCTTCGAATCTCTTTGAGGAAATTCCTGCTGGCGGCGTTGAGGAGGAAAGTGCTGGTGGTTGGCGGAGAGGAATGGACAGAGAGAGGGAGACCAAGCATGCAAAAGTTTTGGGTGGAGAGATGGACGGTGTGGTAGAATATCTGGTATCAAGTGAGTTTTGCTAGGGCTTTCGGGTATGGGCATTTCGTCAGGGGTTGGAGATGATATTTTTTCGTTGAACTTAGGGATGATTTTTCTGTTAGCACGACGCGATAAAGAATTACGACTGGTTTCGAACATGATGTCAAGCAAGGAAGAAAAATGGTGAAAGAATGAGAGGGGAGTATTGATGAGATAGAGAGAGGGGTGATAATGGTTGATGAGGAGGTTGTATGGAAAAACAGAGTTGAGGGAGACGAGGAGGCCGCAAATTTAAAAGAAAGTAGGATTCTAATACAGTTGAGAGAGATGCCATGTAAGCTAGCTGCCGACATTAATACAGAGAGAGATATAATTAAAGAGAGCATTAATGCTCTGCTAATGTCATTGGCTTGAGAGGAGGGAGATAGAATGCAACCAATATGATAAACCCTTCGGCCAGTTAGAAGACAACAGAAATTGACGCTCGTTTTTCTGGATTTTTTCGACTTCCAATAGCTCGATTTACTATTGATGGTGTGGACAATAATCGCCTAAGGGTAGGCTGGTAATTTCAGTTGGTACTTTACGGTAGTATGTGGATGTTTAAGTGGTGGTGTGTGGGTGTTTAGAGAGTAGAGAGATAATTAAGCAGCTTGGTAGCAGTTAATTCTCATTACCCATAGTTAATGCGGGTGGTTGGGTATTTATAGTGTGATGTTTGGGCCCTTATGGGCTTTCGGGTCATGTTTAATGGACCCGGGTCATGTTTAAAGACCCATGAGCTCTAAGTAGGAGAGCAAGTAGCTTAGTCAAGAAGTGTTTAGGTTTTTTAGTACTTTTGTCATAGTTCGAACAGTCCTATGGTCATAGTGTTCGAAGTGATCTGTCCGGTCCATGTGACCTGTCCGATCTGTCCGGTCCGGAGGCTTTGGACTGATCTGCCCCTGTCCGAGGAGCATGCTGAAGTCGGACTCATCAGGAGCCCCTTTTTTTAGGTGTTTGAACAAGTATTCTTGTCAGAGACTTGAAAAACAGTCCGATGTTAGAAGAAGTTTTTAATCCGGACAGGTCTATGGGTTTACCCGGACAGATTAAGCTTCACGAATTCAAAACGGTTTTTGCCAGAGTTCGTGGGACACGTGTCTTTTTCTGATTGGTTGCTCCAATCGTTTTTTCATCTTGAATTTCGAACCAACCTTCTTCGAAAAGCAACCTCTTTAATTACAAATGGTGACATCAGCGCCGTCTTTTAATCATTGCCAAACTTTTCGAATTCTCCTAGGAATCAACTCCTTTTTTCAGATTTACTATAAATTGAAATTCACTTTCTTCTGTTTTTACTATCTCTTTCAAATTTACTCTGCAAATTTACTCAGAGCTTTCTCTCTCTAAAGCAAAGGTTTCCTTGGTAGTTTATGTTTACAGCAAGGACTGCATTGATCAAAGGCGGTTGGCTCAACCTTTCAGAGTTGGAGAAAGCACAGAAAGTTGAGAAGGAGAGACGAATCGCTGCAGGGATACCTTCATCACCTGTTGACAGACCAGTCGCCTCCGTTACAGAGTCAGATCGAGGATCGTCCTCCTCTAAAGGTACTAAGCCCAAAAAGTTATTTCAATCCACCCTCTCGCCTATAGTCTCTGGTTCCTCAGTTCAGGAGTCAGTACCTGCTGTTGAGCCAGGAGTTACAGTTACAAGTGTTAGGAAACACTCTCCTTTTATCGCCATGGGATCAGACACAGAGCACTCTCCAGAGAAGTTGGTGGTTAAGAGGACAACCCGGTTGGTAAAGGGGCAGGCCTCCAAGAATACTCCCTCAAAATCGGGGGCGAAAAGTAGCAGCTCTGGGTCCGGAGTACCTATCAGAGCTCCCTGGGAAATGCCATCTGGTCCGGAGGCGAGCAACCCAGCACCCCCAAGAGAGACCTCTGCTTCAGAGCCCCAGCCTGAGACTAGGGGTCAAGAAGATATTAAGAACCAGCAGTCCGGAAGCCAGGCTGTGCCAAGTTTGAGCCCTCCCCGGACCACTGCCACTGATAATCCCCCAACGATCATGGAGGAGAGAATGGAGGACTCTGCTGAAGAAGTCCCCTTTGAGTCTGAGCCATCCGGCTAGACTAGTAACACTGCTGCTGCCAAAAAAGACAAGGGCAGAGAAAAACTATGCTTGAGGCATCCGGACCTGCCGGAGTGTCTCGAAGGGAAGGTAGGACCTTGTTTTCACAGGGTTGAACTTAAATATCTCTTGGCCTTACAGAAGACCAAGTATGCTTTTATCCACACGGCCGAGCTAGGTCGAATGCGCACAAAATGGGGAATCCCTGAAAATGTGAAGATAAGGATTCCCATAGATCCTAAAACCCCTATGGATTGCAAGCTAAATGAGCTGGTCATCTTCACAGAGCTCTTTAACTGGGGACTCAGATTCCCACTGGACCCGGAGATCGTCATGTATTTTCATCTGGTCAATCTCTGTCCAAGCCAGCTGAGCCCCAATGGCTGGTATACACTGATGTCATGCATCATGGCATCAAGGCTGTCCGGGATCCCTCTTCTTATGGAAGAATTTGCAGCAGTGGCCAATCTTTGCAAACATCATCAATTCCCCTTCTACCACTTCAATATGGGGAATGATCTCAAAGCTGTTAATGACCTGTTGGAGTCCGAAAGCAAATGGAGGAGCCAATTTTTGTTTTTCAGTGGCGCCTGGGAAAATGGACAGAAGATCAAGTCCGGAGTGAACCCAAGCCTCCTCAGAAGCAGGTGGAGGAGTGACCGTAAGTATCAAACTTCAAATCTTTGTCCATTTCTTCCTCTCTTTTGTTAAAGTTGGTTTAAATTAATTGGTCTCTATTTTGTTTTAACAGAACTGCCTAAGGAGTTCGGGGATTACCTGAAGGCCGCACAGGTTACATGTGGCAAGATCAATGCATGGGCCGCAGAGAACTGGGGAAACCGATTCCACAATGCCTTCACTAGTGGAAATCTGGCAAGGTCTCATCTGTGGAACACCAGAGGTCGAAGATACCTGACTTGGGAGGAGCTCACCACCCAACCTTCTCTGGACACAGTGCTCAAGAGGTCCCATGAAGCAGATGGGACACTCTTCCTACCAGGCCGGGCCAGAGCCCCAAGCAAAATGAAGGGCAAGAAGAAAGGCCAAAAGGTGGTGAGCAGTGCTAATCCTGCTGATACTGAGAAGGATGCTCCAACAGACCCAGAGGGGCCGGCTCAGAGCCAAATTGATGTTGCCCTTTTGCAGGTAGTGGAGCAAGAGTTTGAGAGGCAAGAAGTAGACCTCCAAGGGCTTCCAAGAGGAATCACAAGCAGGAGAGTGAAGGGGCAGACCGGGCAGCCAAGAAGAAAAAGACGGCTAAGGGAGATGAGCTTGCTCTGAATCCCTATCGGAGTGGAATTGAACCAGAAAATCAGCCACATCTTGGGCTTTTACTGCTGTCCGGGGAGCAAAGTCTATGTCGAAGTCCCCTAACTCTATTGACCACTTAGTCATTCTGCTCGAAATGTCTGCTTTTTGAAGGAAATTCTTTAAGGGAAAAGAGGTCCGGACGATGATAGGATGAGCTTGGAAATAAGGCCTCATCTTTCTGGCTGCTATCACCAAGGCCAATGCCAATTTTTCAAGTTTCAAGTAACGTTTCTCTGCATCTATCAAGCTTTTGCTGATGTAGTACACTGGATGGGGATGACTGTCGACCTCTCTTATCAGCACAGCACTGATGGCACAACTCGAAACTGCTAAATACACAAAGAGAGTCTCCCCATCGACTGGTTTGAACAAAGTTTTGGGGGAGGACAGGTGTTTCTTGATTTCATTGAAAGCCTCATCACACTGTGGGGTCCACTCGAACCCCTTTGCACCCTTCAAAGTTTGAAAGAAAGGAGCACACCTATCCGAAGACCTTGAGATAAATCTGTTTAAGGCTGCTAATCTCCCCATTAATTGCTGTACTTCTTTAATGTTTTGAGGAGGCTCCATTTGGAATAGAGCATTGAGCTGGTCCGGATCGGGCTGTATTCCATGTTCACTTATGATATACCCTAGAAACTTCCCGGACTGCACTCCGAAGACACACTTTTCAGGGTTTAACTTTAGATTCACTTTCACCAAGTTGGCAAAAGTTTCTTGGAGATCGGACAAGTGCAACTGCTCATCCACACTTTTCACCATCATATCGTCAATGTATACCTCCATATTTCTTCCAATTTGATCAGCAAATGCCTTGTTGACTAACCTCTGATAAGTAGCCCCAGCATTTTTCAAACCAAAGGGCATAACTTTGTAGCAATGAAGACCTCTATCTGTGACAAATGTGGTATGCTCTTGATCCATTGGATCTACTTGAATCTGATTGTATCCGGAGAAAGCGTCCATAAAGGAAAGCAGCTTATTCCCAGAGGTAGAGTCTACTAACTGATCAATCCGGGGGACCGGATACAAGTCTTTTGGGCAAGCTCTATTGAGATTAGTGAAGTCAATGCACATGCGCCACTTGCCATTCTTCTTTTTCACCAGGACAGGATTGGCAGTCCACAAAGGGTATTGAGATTCCTTAATGTGCCCCATCTTTGTGAGTCTGTCCACCTCTTGCACAATGACATCAGCCTTTTCTTTGGAAAAAGCTTTTCTTTTTTGAACTAGAGGAGCTACATCTCTCCGGACGGATAAGTGGTGGGATATCACCTCTGATGGAACCCCAGTTACATCAGCATTGCACCAAGCGAAAACGTGCTGATGGTCTTTCAAAAACTTCAACATTTCCCCTTTCAACATTGGTGGCATCTTGGACCCTATCTTGACTCTTTTACCATCTTCCAGACAGTGTGTTTCAACCTCTTCGATTGGTATCAGTACTCCAGGGGTCTCTCTGGGGTCATCAATTTCACCCTCACCCCCAGAAAGGCCCTCAAACTGCTATTGTTCGTTAATACGGACTGCCCCCAGCGTTCGAGGAACCAGGGCAGTAGCATAGCATTCTATTGCAATCTTTTGGCTGCTCCGGACGACTCCAACCTGTCCCTGAACAGCATACTTCAAGCACTGGTGGACTGTTGAAGCCACATCATGCATCCTAGAGAGCCAAGACCTCCCCAGAATAGCATTGTAGCAAGTGGGACAATCCACCACAATAAAGAGTATTCTGACCGTTTTCTTGAAAGGGCCCCTGCCCAATAACACCTCTTCTTCGAACTCCCCGATCACATCTGCTGAGCTGCCCGTGAAGCCCACAATTGACATGTCCGAATTCTGAATTACAGCTGGGTTTTTCATTTTCTTGTAAGTGGTTAGGAAAAGGATATTGGCTGAGCTTCCAGTATCCACCAGGATTCGTCTTATGTCATTTCCCCCTATAGATGCTCCTATGAAAACAGCATCCTCATGAGGGCCAGCAATGTCTCTTAAATCGTCTTCATCAAACACAATGAAAGGGAAAGAGTTTGGTGTCTAAGTATGAACATGCATCTTCCTTGAAGAAGCAGTTGGAGCTGTCATAGTGTCTCCTCCAAAAAATTTGAGTGACTCGAAAAATTTAATGAGCCCGGAGACCGACCTAGAACATTCTTCAATTGCACCTACTCTGTTCCGGGTTGGATCAGGATCTAAGTACTCAGATTCCACATCAAACCTTTCAACTATAACCATGGCTCCCTCCAGAGCGGCATTACTTGGACCAACCCGGTGAGTGTTATCAGGCCTGTAACCCCCTCTTCTTTTCACATAGGCCCTCAGCTTTCCCCTTTTAATCAAGTTCTGAACTTCTTGTTTCAAAGCTATGCAATCATCAGTGGTATGACCAATATCGTTGTGGTATTGGCAAAAAGAGTTGTTGCGATGCTCCCTGGGAGACTGCAGTGTTACCGGTCTCCGGAAATGCACCTCATCCTTTGTTTTATCAAAGATAGTGGCTACGCTTTCTTTTAACTCTGCGAACCACTCCGGTTGGACCCATGGCCCTCTCTTGTTTCTGGATTGTTGACTTTGAGCAGGAGCAGCAGGCTGAGACTGAGCTTTTGCCCTACCATGCCCATGTCCGGTTTCTCTTGCTTTGTTCCCGGACTGATTCTGATTTGGATTTGGTGCCACTGGGGTGGATCTCACCTGCCTGTGCACCCTGGTTTTCTTGGTTTCATCAACGTTTATTTGTTTGCCAACCTGATTCAGCAACCCTCCCCATGTCATGGCCTTCTTTCTGGTCACCGATCAGCTAGATTGCCTAGGTTCAAACCCTGTCTCAGGGATGCTATTGCTACCTGTTCGAAGCAATCAGCCAACCCATTTTTCGTGTTCACAAAACGGCTTATGTATTCTTTCAAGGACTCATTTGGCTCCTGGGCACAATGGATTATGGTGTCTCCATTACCCTTCGGCTCTTTACTCCCTACGAACTGCCTTCGAAAGGCCACCCAAAACGTATCGAAATCTTTAATACAACCCTGAGGCAGGCTGTTGTACCATTTCAGAGCACTCCCCGTAAATGATTGGGAGAAATCCCTACAAAGTAGTTTATCATCGTCATCAAAGTTCATCATGAAGTTCTTGAATTGCTCCAGATGGTTGTCCGGATCAGTACTGCCATCGTACTTCTCCATTTTAGTGCTGTCAAACCTCTTGGGGAGGTTTCCGGATAGAATTTTAGAAGACAGTGGAGACTGCCTCCAATTCCTTCCACGACTGAACACAATATCCTCATTGGGAGTTGCAAAGATACTTGGCTCATCGTGGAAAGCAAAGGGATCCATCAGCATCTTGTCCGTATACCTCCGGTGGTGAGATGATCCTTGCTGTCTCTTCCATGCCTGTCTCTTTTTCTTGAATATTTCTTAACCTGCTGTTGCTTTTTCCTGGTTCGACCCTCATCGCTGCTAGAGGACAAGGATTTTTCATTTCCCTCACTGTCCGAAGAGCTACCTGAAGATTCTGAGCTCGAGTCAGAACTCTCCACAGGCTTGGATCGGTGAGACGTTTTAGAACTAGCATGAGTCTTTTTGGTGCTCACATGAGTCGTGGAAGCCTCATGCTCTCTGGGGTTATCGGTGTGATGAGAAACCGATGCTTTGGATTTTTCTTTCACGCCCATCTTGGCCTTCTCAGCCCTCAGAGCTTCTATTTCACACTTTAGCCTGTCACGCTCTTCGACAGTGTATTCATCGTTCTCTTCCACCACTTCGAGCAAAGCCGGTGGCACTTCTGGATTGTCCAGATTCATACGGACAGATTTTCTTAGCTGGTTTTGAATGCTTGATTCAGGCACCTTCGTGCTCCCACTGTGGTCGCCAATTTGGTGTGGACAATAATCGCCTGAGGGTAGGCTGGTAATTTCAGTTGGTACTTTACGGTAGTATGTGGATGTTTAAGTGGTGGTTTGTGGGTGTTTAGAGAGTAGAGAGATAATTAAGCAGCTTGGTAGCAGTTAATTCTCATTACCCATAGTTAATGCGGGTGGTTGGGTATTTATAGTGTGATGTTTGGGCCCTTATGGGCTTTCGGGTCATGTTTAATGGACCCGGGTCATGTTTAAAGACCCATGAGCTCTAAGTAGGAGAGCAAGTAGCTTAGTCAAGAAGTGTTTAGGTTTTTTAGTACTTTTGTCATAGTTCGAACAGTCCTATGGTCATAGTGTTCGAAGTGATCTGTCCGGTCCATGTGACCTGTCCGATCTGTCCGGTCCGGAGGCTTTGGACTGATCTGCCCCTGTCCGGGGAACATGCTGAAGTCGGACTCATCAATTGAAACCTTTAGATTAAGATTCGACCTTTGTTTATTTATACTTTTCTAATATTATATTGTTAGAATTTTGAGATGGTGAATAATATTTGGCATTGCTTTACTCAGTAGTAACTTCTACTGTATCTATGTTTGACAATAATTTTAATAATATAAAGGGTTTCATATAAAAATATGGAAGATATATTATCTGTCTAATTATAATATTCAATTATATGACTAATCTTATTTTTTGAAAGTTGTCATACATTTTCTTCCAAAAATAAAAGTAATTAGACATTTTAATATATCATATGACTAACTAGAATATTTTAAAAATAGATAAAGATTTTCTTACAAAACTAAAAATATATAATAAATCATCTGACTGAGCAAAATGTTACAAGAAATATCAAAAGACTTAACATTTATTTTATAGTTTGGATTTTCTCGCCAGATTCAGTTCTACCATCAGTTGGTTATGGTAAAAACATGACTTTTTTCAAAACAAAATTGGTAGCTTTTTATTGTATGATTGTGGTTCTAAAGAAAATTAGTAAGAAACCAATCAGTTTCCATAGACGACACCAATTTGATGTGATAAAATCCGGTTAGACACGAAGTCCAAATAGATATAAAAAGACAAAGAGAATATAAAATAACACAAGTTATTCAAGAGATAAGAGAAGAAATATTTTTTCTATGGGAGTTCTCATATATATATATATATATATAATTATACAACATATTTTATGATAAATGAAGATATTTAATTGATACATATTTAATTTTCCTTACATGATCTAAATGTGTGGTTACATGATTACCAATATCTCTGACTCCAGGTCTACTCAAGAAATCACTACCTAATGGGTATTATACTCCAGCTGGTGAGATAATCGTTACCAAACAAATTACACCCTTATCAATAAGTAAAAATTTAAAAAGGTTTGCATGCATGCATCAAATTTTACTTTCTAAGGTATTTTTGGATGATTTGATGTTCTAAGAAATCTTATATGTCTATGGGTTTAAACATATTTAACACCAAAATAATTATTTGCAATCAAAACTCATTCTTGAAAGGTTGTGTGAAAGTCATGTCGATTTGCAGTTGCCATAGCAGGCAATAGGGTTTGTCATGACAAGCCAAATATAGACGTTCTAATTCTTAACTAATTTCGGATATTGGCGCTGTGAACTAAATATCATTCGGAGAAATAAAGCCAAAACTCATTTTACTGCACTCATGTTTGTAGCCATGACGAACCAAAAAGTTACAGATTCATAATTATTCCAAATTGTGGCGCTAAACTTTGCCTTTCATCATGATAACATATATATAATTTTAGGTCATAAAAATATTATTCATGTCGCCATAACGAGCCATATTCATTGTCATAATATTTATGTCAGGTCATGGATATTAATATTGTAAATATCTGTCATGTTGTCTGATACCGTATGTCATAACACAAGACAAAATCTCATCTTAAAACACATCTACTTGTTTACAAAATATTCCATAAACCTATTTTATGTGAATTTGGATGTTGTTTTTTTCTCAAATCTAATATATTTTTTATTTAATCAAATTTTAGCATTTCATTTTATGTTTATATGTTGTATGAAAAGATTTACAATTATGGTTTAAAAGTATAACATATTAAGTTTATTTAGTATTTTATTTTTTTGTTAGTTTCAAATAACGATATTAATACAATTGATGGAAAATTATCCCAATTTTAAAATTCTTAATTAATACAATATTACTTTTGGATCATCTACAAAATTAGAATCGGATAATATTCGTTATGTAAACAACTCTTTAGTGAGGGAAACTCCTCTCTCATTATTATTTTTTTTCCACTTTTCAAATTCCTAAAACTTGAATTTGCAGCAACTAAAATTGTTTATTAGATTTAATCAATTTTTTTAAAGCTTTCACCTCCTTCATAAACCTTATAGTTTGTTGAAGGAGTGAAAGTCATCTATAAATACGTTTTTCACTTCGTCTTCAATAAAAACCCATTGATATTCATCAATTGTGATTGTCTAAAAAACCTAAAGTTACTAAAATTTCACTTAATGAATTTAGTAAACTCTGTTAACTACACTGGCTACTTTAAATATAGCCAAGAAAAAACTTCTAGATACTTCTCAATGTTTTTCAGGAGAACCACAACCAATATGACTATCTACAAAGGACTCACTATGAATCTTGATCATTTTCCTTTGCACAAGATACTTTGTTACCTTGAGAACCAACAAATGGTTCATAGAACCAACAAAAAATATCAAAATAGTTTTCAACACCAAGATTAAATTCTTAACCGAGAATCAAGTTATCTCTATCGACTAAACATTCTCGATTACATCACCTAACGTTTGCGTGTTTTTTTGCAGGTTTCAAATTTTTTTAAAAAAGCTAAATGTCAGTTAGAATTCGAATGGTTGCAATGTGGCAATGTTGATATTCTTCTAAGCGTTGATTCATTATCGGGTTGTACTTTCCAAAGAGAAACATAGAGTCTACCAGACTCTTTACTTTCTCAACAATAACATTTGTAAGACTTCCACATAATACTCTCTCTCTCCTTATTAATGAATAATATTTTAAAGAGAAGTTTCCCTCTGGTTTGGATTTTGCATGCAATGATTTCATACCACACTACGCCCAAGACCCGTTTTACTGGTGAACTAAATTTACTTCCTTTTAAATACCACACCAAACTATTTCCACCTCCCACACTCCTAACTTGCTCAATAAAAAATCTTTTTCCTTGTGAAATTAATACGGTTAAAACTAGGAAGGTTTTAAAACCCAAACCCAAAGGCCCCTCAACCTCTAGAAACACGCAACCAAAAAGAAAGATTACCCTATGTTTCAACCAGACCAACATGCATAACAAAAAACTACTACCAATGGTGTCTTTATTCTTGAGACATAGTTTGTGTGATACCTCTCTGTCCTTAGAAATTGATCCTTTTGGAAGCTCTCTTTCCATTAATGCAAAGCCAGTTGATAGAACTTCTCCATTGAGATCCACTTCTCAGGGGTATCACACCTCAATATCTATGTATGGACTCCCTTTGAGAAGATCGTGCATGCATAGCTACATTGGAAAACGCTCAAAGATTGATAGAGATATCCACCTATTGTGGAAACTTGGAAGAGAAGACCTTTCCGGAAGGTATATCCAACATGCCACTAGAAATTGATCCTTTTGGAAGCTCTCTTTCCATTAATGCAAAGCCAGTTGATAGAACTTCTCCATTGAGATCCACTTCTCAGGGGTATCACACCTCAATATCTATGTATGGACTCCCTTTGAGAAGATCGTGCATGCATAGCTACATTGGAAAATACTCAAAGATTGATAGAGATATCCACCCATTGTGGAAACTTGGAAGAGAAGACCTTTCCGGAAGGTATATCCAACATGCCACTAGATGATGAGGAGGTGGAGCCCTCTAAAACAGATTATGGCACCCCTAACGTAAACCTCGAGCACCTAACTGCCATTTTCTATAAGGACATGTACCTTTACTAGGGAGACTGCCTTGCTCTTGGGCCACACAACCGGTGGCGCTCTCAATAAAGGTATTATCTCTAGTACTCTATGTATACTTTCTTCTAGCTCTGCTCCAGAACCCTCTTTCCATAGGTTAAAAATGATTTCAGACCCAAAATCATCCCTCACAAAAACATTCTCCCACTTGAATGTTTTCCCACTTCGGTCACCAACAATAGTGTCACAAGTGTTGAAACCTCCATGGTTAGTTCTACCATCATGTAACCCTACCCAGCTCTTGTCCATAGACCTCCCATAACCCAACCCACTCCCACACGTATTGGCTCCACTATTACCCTTACCATTGCCGCTACCCCCATTAAATATATCTCCACCATTGTTGGCCCTATTATAAGTTTAAGAATCTTGTTGGTTACTAGCTTCCCACAATCCTTCTGTGGCTGCAATAGTTGGGGTCGATTCCTTCATCGAGGTTATCATGGTTGTACTGCCACACAAGCCTTCTCTTCTCGACCAAGCTATCGTGCCCTTGTCCCTCACCTTTAATATAAAACCATCCCAACACCAAAAATTCTCTGCAAAAATCCTATTGACAGCTCATTACACCCACCACCACCCTTCTACCACATACCCTTAGCCATCTCCATTTTATCTTCCCAAAGCTGCACAAGTTTTGTTATCACCCCGTATGATAATCAGCCCACCATGATTGTGAAGAAGATTTAACCCCTCCAAATTGTATATGGCATACTTGTCATCCCTCGTGAGGTAATCTCGGGTGATAGGCATGAGTAGGCTAAGTTCTTAACATGTTATTTTCTTACGAAAACGTTATCTCTTTATCATGCTCAAGGCATTGCAACCAAAATGTGGGCCATGCATGGATTACTATAATGCAAGGCTACTGCCTCAGAGCAGTTTTGCTTGAAGTTTTCCACCACTGAAAATGTCACAAACTTTCTTGAGTTATCCCCATGGTTTTTCAGCCGCAACCCCATCATCTTGAAGCGTTGGGAACCCATGTCTTCCACTGTTAACGACCCCATGAAATCTATATATTTTTAGGTCAAGCTACATGAGCTCCTATACGAAATATGGTCTGAAAGAGGCATAAGCATCATGGGCAGCTACCTAGGCACACCCAGTTACGTGGATTCTTATACCGCCAATCGGGTAAGGTTAAAATTTTCAGGATACGCATATCAATGAATGCGACTTCTGAGTTATGTGGTGTAATCGAAGTCAAATGCATTTGAAAAACTACCAAGTTGCGGATTGAATACCAAGGCCTTTCACCCATATGCTGCAAATGTACCTCATTTGGCCACTCCATTGCAAACTGCAACCCTTTTGATGGTTTGTCAAATTCCAACAATACCAATAGGGATGGCAATTTTTTCTGAACCTGCGGATACCCGACTCGAGCCGACTTGATGGGATGGGTTATAGGTTTTAAAAAACATTCGCGGTTGGATCATGGGTTTGAAAATTTAATACCCGCCGGGTTTGGGATGGGTTATGGGTTTGAGAAATTTTCCACGGATACCCAACCCGAACCCGACCCACTAGATAATACCCGACGAGTACCCTCTAAATTAATATTATATAAAACAATAAAATATTGAATATTATTTATTAAACTTTAAAATAAAGTTATTAAAATAAGTATATGTATTCTGTAATACCAAAATCATATATTATTTGCTAATATATACAATCTATTTTTAAAAATATTGTTATATATTTAAACATTACATTTGATTTTTCGATTTCCTTCTTTTGGATATCTTTTTTTTTACAAAACTGATACTGATACTATCAATATCGGTCTAATATTATTAGTATTATTAATTAAATTAAAAAGTTATTGACATATACCAAAATCTTATATTAGTTACTAATAACATAAAACAATAGAAAATATTTGCTATTTATCATTCAATACTGTATATTTTGAAAAATATCATCCTACATTTAAATATTAAATTTGAATTTTTAATTTCTTTTAATAATAATATTATTAATCAAATTAAAAAAACTATTTACTAACATATACCAAAATCATATATTAATTATTAATAAATTACAAAATATTTGATAATGATCGGTGGATACCATATATTTTTAAAATTGTATTTCTATATTTAAATATTAAATTTGATATTTAAAAAAATCATAGTTTCCATGGGTATCCGCAGATGGGTACCCGAACTCGGTGGCTTCGAGTATGGGAAAAACATATTACTACCCGATGGGTACGGGTTAGGGTACGGGTTTGAAAAAATATAGACGAGATGGGTTACGGGTTTAGCTATACCCGCACCCATCCCGACCCATTGCCATCCCTAAATACCAACCTGCTACACGTATCACACGCAAAAAAAAACTAATGTTTGATGGAAATGTTCATTTAGATGATGATGATGTCAATGATTGTGACCCTCCTTCTCCAAATTATAATGCTTTGATCGACAATGTTGATGAGGCTGAGGACGACAACCACTCAAATAGGCTCAACCTGGATGGAGAACTCGAGGTAACCACTACAAATGGTGTAATCAATGACTCAAATACCTCGAAAATTACCATGGGAGTCATCTCCTCATGATTTGTGATCCCTAGCTTCGATGCAACAACCACCGTCAGCTCAGAGCAGCAAGATAATATTATGATTCTTGATCAGTAACCAATGTACGTCAATAAAGTCTTCTAATTACACTCATGATAATTTCTACTTTGAATGTTAGAGGTTTAGATGATCTCATTCGTCAAAAAGATGTGAAAGAATAAGTGTTCACGAATCATATAACTCGATTTTATCTACTCAAAACAAAAGTTAAGATTGATAACATTGGTAGGATGATGCAAAATACATTACCATACTGGAATCTTGTAACTAATCATGATTTCCATCCACTTGGTAATATTTGTATAACTTGGAACCCTTGTGTATATCGTGTAAACACCAACCATATGTTTGATCCATTTAATTAATTGTTCAATATGTTATAAAGTCGATAACTCTTCATTTGGCCTTTTTGCTCTTTATGGTTTCAATGAACCATTTGACCGTATTCCCGTGTGGAATAGCATAAACTTAATTTCATCCAATAACCAAGGAAATCCTTGAGTTGAACTTGGTAATTTCAATGCAATTCGTAAACTTGAGGGCCGAACCGACAACTTGGACCTCTAGAATACATCGGTAAATGGCTTTAATAATTGTTGCTACAAAAACAAGTTAAATAATCTTCACTCCTCGGGATTCCAATTCTCTCGGTGTAATAAGCAATTTGAAAACCCTATTTCTTCCAAAATTTATCATGTGCTAGTCAACAACGACTATGACTCTCTCTTTCCCAACTCTATTATCCACTTCGATTTCCCCCATACCTCAAACCATACATCCATCACCATTCTAATCCACACCCTAAAATTCTTCTCTAAAAAGACTTTTAAATTATTTGACATGTAGAAATCTCACCTTGAATACCATTTTATTGTATCCAATAGCTAGCCCATCCTAGTTTCAGGATCGTTCATGTCTAGCATTACTGTAAAGCTTAAACGCCTCCAAATTGCCATGAGTAGTCTAAATAAGAAAGAATATAACAATATCTCAAATAGAGTAGAGAAGTCTCATCGAACCCTCATTTAATCCCAAATTTCCTTAGCCATTAACCCTAATGTCCCATACCTCACTGATGTTGTGATCAATTCTTTTAAAGAATTTATATTCATTAGCAAAGTAGAAGAATCCTTCTTCAAGGAGAATTCCATAGAAACTTGGCTAAAACTAAGGTATTGCAACGCTAAGTCTTTCACAAAAACATTAAAAATCGTATCACTAAGAATAAAATCATCAGAATCATCGACCACCTTGGCATCCTCTATTGCAACCCAAAAGAGGTTGCAAGCATCTCGGTCAATCACTTTCACAATCTGCTTAAATAAAAAACCCAACCACCTTTCAAGTTTAGATAGAACACACAACCTACCCCACCAAACTTAGTGTTGTTAACACAACCACCATGACCCGCCCAATTACGGATAGTGAGATAAAATCTGTGTTGTTCAGCGTTGATAGCAACAAGGCCTCTGCCTTGATGCAAGTCCTTACCTCATAGCTCTTATTCCAAAAAACGACAAGCCAACCACTCCATTTGACATCAAACCAATTACTTGTTGTAATGTCATCTACAAGGTCATTTCTAAAGTAATTGCAAACCGTATAAAAGGATCCATCCCCGTTTAATTGACTTATATCAATCAATCTTCATCTAAGGCTGCAATAACTCAGATAATACTCTCATCTCCCAAGAATTTCTCATGGTTACCACACAAATTGAAAAGGTCACGTGTAGCCATGAAGAATGATCTTATGAAATCTTTCGATAATGTTTGATGACGACTCCTCGTAAATGTCTTTTATGCTATGGAATTTCCTAATATAATGTTGGATCATGCAATGTCTCTCTACATCCTCTTATTAAATTAGTATCAATGGTAAAACCTATAGTGATTTCAAAGGGAAAAGAGGGCTCCAACAAAGGGATCATTTATCTTTTTTTCTTTTTGTGTTAATCATGCAAGTCTTAACTAGTTTTCTGAAGAAAAAAAGTCAAAACCCCAACTTCGATTTCCAATGGAAGTAACACAAGTTGAAAATATCACTCTTTGCTTTGCACACGACTTAATAATATTCTATCAGGAAGATCTTAACACCAATAAACTTAATCAAGGACGACCTCAACGGATTTGTATATCTTTTTGTCCTCTAGTTGAACCCATCTAAAAGCTAAGTTTTTTCTGTATGGCGTCACTGATCTTGCAAGTCACTCGATAATCAAAACCCTCGATTTTGAGGAAGGCTCTCTTCTATGGAGGTACCTAAGAGTTCTCCTCATAACTACTCGACTATCCTACAAGACTGCAGACTAATGTTCCAGAAAACCATGGGGTGAATTAACTTTTGGACCTCCAAATACCTTTCTTACGTTGGCCGTTTACAACTTATCAAAGTAGTCATATTCGCTAGCCAAGTATATTGATTATCGGTCTTCATTTTACCGGTTTGAGTTCTTAAAACGTTATCCCAACTCTTCCGTCGTTTCCTTTTGACCAACGTAGAAATGAAAATTTCTTGCTCTAAAATATATTGGTCCAAAATTACATTTCCCTCATATGATGGAAGCTTTGGGATTCTCGGCCTCAAAAGGTGGAATCGGGTGACCGACCTTAAGCACTTCTTGACCAAATCTTGAATGGAAAACCTAGTTCATTATAGAGTAAATAGGTTTTTAATGGAAAATATTAAAGACAAATGTCTTTGGAATCTACCAAACTACATCTAATCTAAGTTGGGACTGGAGACAAATCATCAATCTAAGAGCCACGCTTGCGAACCTTTTAAAATTCCAAATCAGGAATAGCACCACCACATCCCTCAGGTTTGACCATTGGCTTTTTGAGAAATCTCTTGTCGACCGTTATAGTCAAAGCATTATTCATTCTACCAAGATGAGAAGCAACATTAAATTCCCCATAATCATCTCGAATGATAATTGGAACTGGTCCAACTACCTCCGTTTGAGTAAAGGCCCCATCAACCTGATTTCCTCAAAATTGAAAATGTCATCATACAAATCTACCATACCCCGTGGAGGGGATGATATGAAGATCTATAATAAATTTACAATTCACAACACTTACCAATATATCAGACCTTTGGGTCCCCACGTGCATTGGGTCAACCTAGTCTGGAACAAGCACAACATCCGCATACACTCTTTTATTGTTTGTATGGTCGTTGGGAAACACATCACTCGGGATAAGCTTCTCGCTTGGGGATATAATCCACCTCCCCCACATAAAATTGTGTCATATGCAATTCTAGTCTAGAAAGCAACAATCATTTATTGATGGACTGCACATTCTCCCAATTGGTCTGGGAATATCTTTTTCATAAACTCTCTTTTCCGAGCATTGACTATGATTGGCTCCTAACTTACATTGTTTGTAGCTATTGATCTATATTTAAAGGTCTTGGAAATATTTGACACGGACTTCTATACAATGGTCTACTATATTTGGCAATATTTGGCAAGATAGTAATGTCGGGATCTTCACCAACAATAGTTCACTCGTTTCATTAATATCCTACCACATCGTTTCAAACTTATGTTACAGATTTTTTAACACTAAAATTCTTTAACCATGTTACGAGAAAATAATTAAATTAATTTGTTGTTTCGTAGAACCGATCTAATTTTTGAATCTCTGTCGAATAAAAGCTACCAAATAAATTTATAAACCCATACCGTGTTATTTTTTTATTGATATTTTTTTTGGTATCCAATATTTTTATTTGAAAGAATGTTCTTTTAAATGTGTAACATTATTTATGGATTCTTTTACCAAAAAATACTCCGATGTAATCCTATAATGTTTTATTCTTTTATAATTTTTTATTCTTTTAATATTATCTACTTTAATTTTTTTTTAAACTTTGTTTCTTTGATACTTTAGTTTATGATTACTGAAAATGAACCATTTGAGAATCGTTTTTTCATTTTATCATACCAAAAGCATTTTCACTCTTGGGATTTGGAAATCCATTTAAACTTTTTGAACATAACATCTTGTGTTTTGGAATTCTTTATTAAACACGGCGGAATTTTATAATTTTTTATTCTTTTAATATTATCTACTATTTTTTTTTAAACTTTGTTTCTTTTGATACTTTAGTTTATGATTATTGAAAATGAACAATTTGATAATCGTTTTTTCATTTTTATCATACCAAAAGCATTTTCACTCTTGGGATTTGGAATCCATTTAAACTTTTTTTTTACATAACATCTTGTGTTTTGGAATTCGGAATTCTTTATTAAACACGGCAGAATTGGGATAAAAACATGCAGATGATTTTTTTGGTTGATTAAAAAATGAGGTATTTTAGAATACCTCTACTTCATATATTATATACATATCTCTTCAATCCATCTCCCTCTCTCTGCTACAAGCTCGAGCTCGTGACATCAAACACGTTTTACGTGTCATAAACCAACGAGCCACACAGCCAAAGCACATTTTTATGATTTGCAATTTGTATAGTTTATTGGATGGTTTGTTATTTGTTAGGAGATACAAAACTTATTTCGGTCAAACAATTTCAATAAAAGGTAATGTATTTTCTTACTTAATCAATATTCTATATCATTTTTTAGTTCAGGCTAAAAATTAAATTTAGTCAATAAAAATTGCATTATCTATTATTTTAGATTCCTTTCATTTTTTTCTACAAATAATTTTTTTTCCAAATCCATATTTATCAAACCGCAGCTTGGAAAAACTAATATGAGAATACTATCAATTTTATATTTTTAAGATAGAACAAAACTAGATGATATTTTTTGATTTTTTTCGTCAGACCTACTAACCATGGTCTCGCATCGTTATCATCAAGTAATACATTGTTCGTATCTCTCTACTTCATTATGCATGCATCTATCCATTTCTATCATGTCTGGTCTCACATGATTTACTATTTTGTTTGTCTCTCCACTTTATCATGCATGGTCTCCCATCTTTATCATCAAGTAGTACATGCCTCGCATCTCTCCACTTCAACATGCATGGTCTCGCATCTCTCTAGTTCATCATATGGGGTCTCGCATTTATCCACTTCATCATGCATGGTCTTGCATCACTCCAGTTCATGAAGCCTGATCTCTCATCTCTCCACTTCATCATGTATGGTCTCACATTTATCCACTTCATCATGCCTAGTTTGGCATCTATCAACTTTATCATGTTTGGTTTTGCATCTTTCAATTACTTCATGCCTGATCTAGCATATTTTTATTACATCATGCAAGACCATGACAAAATGAAGTACGAGAGCCGAGACCAAACAGATTTAATGCGGGACCATGGTTATTAGGTCTAGCGAATGTTTTTGAAAAACATCATCAATGGATCTAGTTTTGTTTATCTTATAAAAATAAAACTGATGGTACTTTCGATTTTATTTTGGAGTTAGAGTTTGAAAGACACATAATTTTTAAAAATAAAAGAAAAAGAAAAATTAAGAAATATAAGTTTTGGTTAAAAAGAGAATATGGTAATGTGGCTAGCTGGTGATGTAGAGTGAGTATTTGAAGTATTATTTTTTATTTTCTAAAAGAATTTTTTTTATTGATTTCAAAGTTACAATTTGTAACTTGCAAGTATAGCAAATATATATTATAATAAGGCTAGAGAATTGAGAACTGCTGATACACTGATTTAAAATGAATATTGGCTTCCTTAAGCCACACAGAATTGATATATATATATATATATATATATATATATATCAAATGAGTAAATTTTCTTTATTTCTAGCTTTTAGAATAGTCCCACAGCTACTTCGATATCTTGTCTTCTTATCTTCTAAAAGCATGCACGCATCTCCAATTGCAGTTAGATAATTGAGGCTTCATATTCTATATTGGATGATCTGAAATATAAACGTAAAAAAGAGCAGTGTCTAGAGTATATAACCATCATATTTATAAGATTTAATCAATAACATTCAACTAACCAATATTAGTACTTTCAAGAAGTAACATTGCTCTAATATATCTAGGAAACAGATAACTGTCCAAATCCAATTTTATTTTACATTTTAGAGTCCAACAAACAAGTCAATCTGCAACTTGGTTTGAACTCTAGAAATATGCTTAATTTCCATTCGAGAATTAATTAGGTTTCTATAATATTTAATTAAAAGATTACGATACCTTGTAGCCTTTGAAGTTATAGATTATTAATCCCTCTAATATGGTCAAGCATTCGTCAATCAAAGGATTTAACTTACCATATAATCTACCACAAGTACTTAAGGTTTCACCTTTATTATCTCTAAATATTCCTGCATCACTTGACTCTCCATTAGTTAAGGAAGAAGCATTACAATTTAATTTAAGCCTATCATTGCTTGAAGCAATCTAGTTAACAAAATTCACCTTATTTGTTAACCAGGTTAATGTCCTTATACCAAAGTTTTCTCTTAAGATTATTGAAATTAGTGATATAAATTATAGTATGAGTGATCCTATTAATAATTGTGTTGTTGGTAACATTAAGAACTTCATGCTTTATTTTGTTTCTATAATACCAAATATTCCATCAAATGATTGAATGGATTATTAGTCTAATGTAGAACTGTTTTACAGTGGACCAGAACCATGTTCTAACAATATAGTTAATAGACATGAACCTACCTATAGTTATACCAAAGAACATGGAGAAATAATTCCATATTTCCCAAGCAAAAGAGCAATTAATAAAAAAGTGATTGACAAGCTCAATATTATTGCAAAACACACATTTAAAGGGTAAGTTGTAAATTTTCTTTTGTAAAGTGGTCTCAATATGAATCCATAAATTCATGAATTTCTATAAAAATAAGGATAATTTAGTAGGGGTATTATTGTTTTATATTTTAGCAAATAAATTCATCGAGATTCCTTTATGCCTTACAAAATTTCTGGTTCTTTTTTAAGTCTAAGGGGCCAGATTTTCCAAGAGTCCATACAATTTGTCATTGTGAATTTTAATCTTCTGAATTTATTATCATGTCAGATGTTGTTACTTAGTTTTCAAGATATCTAGACTCCAAGTATTGTTGTTCCAGAAATTATGAACATGGTCAGTGATATACCAACTATTATCCTCCTCGCTAGACAACTAGATTAAAGGTTTTCGAATCCATTTGTCTAACCAGTAATCAACATTTATCTATATTCCAAATGATATAATTCTCAACAATGTCTCTGGTCTTAATTAATCTTTTCTAGGTCATTGATCCTTTAGTATTTTTATTAATTTTAAGATGATGTCTTTTATTACAATAGATTGAATTCATGTAATTGGCCCAAAGGGAATTATTAGTATGAAAGTTAAACCAAAGTTTACAGGAGTATGAATCGTGTAAATCTTTGATTTGTATTACATTCAATCCACCTTCTTTGTATGGCTTGCAAAAATTATCCCATGTAGACCAATGAATTTCATTTGAATTCTCATTAGACCCCCATAAAAATCTATTATACAGGTTTCAAATCCTATTGATAACACTATTGGGCAGAGTACAACATTGAATGTAATAAGAAAGTAAGGACATGAGAACAATTTAATTAATACCAATCTGCCACCATATGAAAGAGATTTTGAATCTCGTTCATTAATTTTACATATAATTTTTCTTACAAGATCATCATAGTTGCAAACATTATTCTTATTATCAATGTTAATGCCAAGATATTTCATAGGTAAACTTTTGTGTTTAAAACTAGTAGCCTCTTCAATATCTTTAATTCATTGGGAGTTGATCTTATTAGAGGTGATCAAACTAAATTTTTTATTTTTTATTATTTTACATGAGATTTCTTGATAAAGATTAAGAAAACTATTGAGTCTTTTAATACGGTTCTTTGAACCATTTGCAAAGATGACAAATCATCTGCAAATGCAAGACAATTAATGTTTACATGACTTTTGTTTATAAATTTCACATTCTGATATCTATTAAACAGACTGTTGATACCTCTTATAAGGTACTCTTGAGCGATAATAAAGAGGTTGAGGGAGATGGGATACCCCTGCCTAACATCATTCATACTTTTGAAATAATCATGTAAGTCACCATTTATTAAGATGGAAAAGAAAACATAGCTAATACAGTTGTTTATTAAGGCTATAAACTTGTTATGAAAGTCAAAAGATTTCATAACATCAAAGATAAAATTGTGAGATAAGTTATCATATGATTTATTCATATCAATCTTAAAAACAACATTTCCACCTCTAATTTTTTTGTTAATATCATAAATGATTTCATAATTAAGAAGGATTTGATCATGAATGTCTCTTCTATGAACAAGACCTCCTTGCTCTTAGAAGATGATCCTAGGAATGATTAATGAGAGTCTATCATTAATGATTTTAAAGATTATTATATTAATGAGAAACTTATTGGTCTAAAATATTTCCACTATTTTGGGTGGTCATTTTTAGGAATGAGACAAATGGTAGTAGAAAATATATCATTTGGCCCAACTTTCTCATAAAAAAAATATCAATAATAGTAGAGCAGAATTCATATTTTATGATGTTCCACAAAGATTGATAAAATGTTGCGTTGAATCCATCTGGAGCAAAAACACTATTGGTTTTAAGATTTTTCACAGCTTTTCTAATTTCTTCCATAGTTGGAGAAGTTATTAGGAATGAATAGATAACATCATTAATTAATTTAGGGATTATTCCCATTGGGTCCTCATAAGATTAAACATGGTGGCTGCTGACTAATAAGTTTTTAAAATGGTTGACATTAAGATCACACATCTTATTATGGTCTTCAACCCAACTGTCATCATGATAGATACTATTTTTTTTTCTTCTGTGTCTTTTCTTAACAAAGTTATGAAGAAGAACAAAATTAGTATCACCATTTTTGAACCAATTAAGACAACTTTTTTGCTCTTAATAAGCCTCTTATCTTGGCAAGAGAATAAGATGTTGGGCTTTGGCATTGGCCATATTGTTTTTATCATCATTACTTTGAGTTTACAACCATTTATTTTTCATAGTAAGTTACTTTATCACCAGATTTGACAACAATGTTGGATATGTTGCCAACGAATTCATGATTCCAAGTTTTAAGACTCCCTTTGAGTCCTTTTAATTTATACTAGAAAATAAATAAAGAAGGGAAATAAATATGAATATTCCTTGAGTCCTCAATTATTTGATTAAAGTTTAGATGATTCTTCCAAATATTCAAGAAGTTAAATAATGATTTAGGTCTTACATTTGATAAGGGGGGATTCCCCCAAATAAGAGCGAGCACGAGCAAAGAGCACTATGAGTTCAGATTATAATAAGCAATAAAGAAAAGAACGAGCTCTACGGCGCTGACGAGCTCAAAAGCAGATCAAAACCAAAGCTAAATACACCGTTGATGAACTCAAAGGGATATTGAGCTCGTCAACGGACTGAGCTCAAGGACATATACAGCTCGTCAACGGACTAAGCTCAATGATATATACAACATTTCTGAACTCAAGATTAGGATGATCTTGAAGACATTGGAGAAAGAGTTAATCGACTGGATGAGGAACGAGATGAAATGAAAAGACCTAAAGAGGATAAGCTGAGCACGTGGTCAGTGAGCTTGAGCTCTGTAAACCAGAACAAACCCGATTTCGTTTAAAGGAGTAGCTCAGCTCGGATTAAATTACAGATTAAACTCATCGTCTTTTTATTTGTTATGCAAACACATGTTTTGACCCATGAGTCAAACCGTGTTAGTTATTTATTCCAAAATTATAGGGGTAGTGAATGTGTTAGTTATTTGTTCCACAATTATAGGGATAATGATGTTAGTGGGATAGTGGCGCTAAAAGCGTAAACATATGTAACTACCCACTAATTTTTGTATTATATATAGGGAAGACTTATCAACCAATAAAGTGATTTTTTTGGCTTATCTCTTTCTTGACTAAAATACTAAAGGCTTACTGTGGTAGAAATTGTTACTTCTCTAACAAATTTGGCGCCGTTTGTGGAAACTCTTTAATCAATCACCATGATAGTCACTAGGTCAAGAATCGAGAGAGACAATCAGGAAACTAGCGAAACAACACCACAGCGGAGGAGAACCGTAAGTGAGCCAACAGGGCGAGGCATCCTAAATCTCGGCCCCACGGTTCCTCAAGAGGTCAATCCTCTGATACCCTAAGAAATGATGGTGACAGAGGGACCTCCAATTCAGCCAACTGCCGTTTCCAGGGAAGAAGTGCATCTCTATCAGCCAGAGAATGCATTAGGGCACGAGCAAGACTAACCAACCGTCAGGACCAGAGGCGAGAAAAGTCAACAGGACAGATCATTCCTCTAAACGAGATGACAAACAAGAAGATGAAGGCGAGAGCAGGGGAAAGAATTGTAGCAGAGAACCACGCGACGAGGTGAAACAGACGTCGACCAAGCGAGCTCGGGAGGATGAGGACCTTAGCTACAATCAGATCCGCCCAAAGTTGTCGGCCTACATATTAAAGGAATCATCATTCTCTGAGAAGATCTTGGAAGCTCAACTCCCAAGGAAGTTCGACCCATTCAGGATGGAAGCTTATTATGGAACAGGGGATTCAAAGAGGCATCTGGAACAGTTCAGAAACATGGTGATGGATTTTAATCTTGATGATTCGATGTTATGCCGAGCACTATCCATGACAATCAAAGGTAACACCATGGACTGGTTCAATAACTTGCCAAATGGATCCATCTGTGATTTTACTGGATTGTGGAAAGCATTCAGGGAAAGGTTCGTTGGTAACAAAGAGATTAAGCGTGAGTGGGATTCGATCAGGGATCTTTATCAACGCCGAGGTGAGTCTCTTAAAAGTTATATTAGAAGATTTGTTCATGCCATAAATATTTTTCCAGATCTAGCCGAAAACATGGCGGTGGCTTCCTTGAAACGAGGGCTCGACAGAAGAGGGGAACTATATGCAGATCTCATCAAATTCCCAACTGAAAACACGGGGGACCTACTCGTAAGAGTAGATACTTTTATCAGGGTTGATGAGGCCAGAAGAGGGGGTTCACCTGAGCGACGCGAGTCAGATTTCAAAGATGGTGGATCAAAATGAAAAAAGACTGAGGAGCAACCAAGGAGGGACTACAACCGAAGACCTCAGCAGCTCGATCAACCAAACAGGCGCTTCACGCCATTGACGGAGGCTATTTCAGTAATTTCTGATCGCACAAAGGGACGTACGAGGTACCAAACTCCACGTACAATGAGCACGCCTGTATTTAAGCGATCTAATCGGTATTAATGTGCATATCTTCACGATCATGGACATTCGACGGATGAGTGCTAGGAGTTAAGGAAAGAGATTCAGCGCTTGATAGACAATTGTGAGCTGATTCAATATATCAAACGAACTCAACCGGATCGACGAGAGGAATATCATCCTCTGAACACTGACAAACCAGCCAGTGGAGAAGATCTAGAAGCAAACAAGAAACAGTGGTTACTAACCATATTAGGGGAAAGTTTGGCTACAAGTCAAGGGTCTACTCAGAACAAACGAGCTAAAAATGAGTTTGGCATTTTTGAAATAGATGGAAATTCTTATCAAAAATACAAAGACCCAGTTTATGATCGCACCTTTAATGGTGATGACCTCAGAGGTATTAGTTTACCCCATGAGGATGCTTTAACTATTCACTTGGACATTGGAGGGGTAATGGTATCCCGATTACTGGTTGATGGAGGATGCTCGGTAAATATTATCTTCAAAAGCAGCTTTGATCGTATGAAAAACGTGCCACCATACTCACCTACTCAGCGGACATTGGTAGGTTACGAAGGAAAATCTTCTTAATGTGTTTGGGAGGTGGAGCTGTTGGTCAAAGTCGGTCATGGAGCTACGAAGAAATAACTGAAAATGTTATTTTTTATTTTCGACACGCCGAGCCCTTACCATGCAATTATTGGACGAATGTTGCTGCATAAGATGGAAGGAGCGTCGTGCACATATCGACAATGCATTAAATATCCAGTAGGTAGTTTGACAGGAATAATTCGGGGCAGCCAAAGGACTGTGCGAACTTGTTATGCAATCGCGTCAGATCCATCCAAACCTATCCAATAGCAATTAAATGGAGAGGGAGACATTCCACCAACAACGTTAGATCTCACATCGCCAGATCCAGTAGATGATCCACGAGAAAACGAGTATTCAACTACTACAGATGCTACAACATTGGATACAGTCATAGCTGCCAATAGAATACTTCAATTGGGAAACGAGCTATCTCTTGACTCAAAGGTACGTTTCGTTGCTTTACTAGCAAGAAATTAAGATATGTTTTCTTGGGAAGCAACTGATGTTTCAAGAGTAAGTCCTACGATCATAAGCCATGAATTCGCTATCAATCCTTGTGCCAAACCTGTACGACAAAAACATAGGGCATTTTCAGTTGAGAAGCAGGTTGATATATTAACTAAGGTCAACAAGCGCACACGATTGGGGCATTTCCGAAAAGCAAGGTACCCGGTCTGGATAGACAATCCGGTTTTAGTCCAAAAGAAGAACGGACATTAGAGAATGTGTGTGGACTTTACTGATTTGAACCAAGCATGTCCTAAAGATGCTTTCCCGTTGCCAAGGATAGATCAGCTGGTCGATTTGGCTTCAGGTTGCAAATTCCTCTCCTTCATGGATGCGTACTCAGGATACAATCAGATCCGCATGCACCCGTCTGATCAGGAGCGTACAGCCTTTCAAACCGAGCGGGGTCTCTATAGTTATACGGTTATGCCCTTTGGACTAGAGAATGCCGGATCAACATATCAAAGGCTACTCAATCACATTTTCCAAGATCATTTTAGGCAGTATCTAGAGGCATATATTGATGATATGATTATTAAAACACATGAAGAAGTGCAGCACCTTAATACTTTACAGGTCGTTTTTTATTTATTACGCAAGTTTAATCTTAAGCTTAACCCAGATAAGTGTTCTTTTGGTGTTGCTAAAGGAAAATTCCTGGGTAATGTGATAAGTCAGAAAAGTATTAAGGCGGATCCAGTTCAACTAAACGCAATTCTGCAGATAGGACCACCAAAGAATGTTAAAGAAGTTCAGTGTCTTACAGGACGGTTAGCAGCTTTGTCGAGGTTCATCTCACGTGCATCACACAAGAGTCATCACTTTTTTGAAGTATTACGGGGTGCTAAGAAGTTTTCATGGACATAAGAGTGTGACAAAGCTTTTGGCGATCTTAAGCAGTACCTTACATCCCGTGAGATTTTGTCTGCTCCTACACCTGAGGATTCATTATTTATATATTTAGCAGTGTCACCTTTTGCTGTTAGTTCGGCTCCCGTGCGCGATCAAAAGAGAAAACAGCAACCAGTATATTACACGAGAAAAACGCTAACAGATATGGAGACAAGATATCTAAACCTCGAAAAGCTTGCTTTGAGCTTGGTTGTCACAGCTCGACAAATGATGTCGTACTTTCAAGGGCATGTTATGACGGTACAAACAATATATTCTTTACGAAGGCTATTGAAAAAACCCGATGTTTCTGGCAGGTTAACCAAATGGAGGATCAAGCTCGGTGAATATGAAATTCATTTTGAACCACGCGTAGCTATAAAAGGACAAGCAGTTGCAGACTTCTTAGCAGAGTTCAGCTCATCCAAGGAAGAAAAAGATGAGATAAATGACTGACAAGTGGTTGAGCTCAACCAATGTGTTATTAAAGCCGATAGTGCATCTTCTATAACAGGAGGAGGTGCAAGTATTATAATTAGAACTCCGATTGGGGAGGAGGTCAAACAAGCGGTGCGCTTTAATTTTTTGGTAACAAATAATGCTGCAGAATATGAGGCTTCCCTTTGTGCCACGAAGTTGGCTTTGATATGTGGAGCTCGAAGTATCAAGATCAGATCTGACTCTCAGTTGGTGGTAAATCAGGCACAGGGTCTTTATGATGTCAGACAAGACAATATCAAGGAGTATCTTGTGATACTTAAGGAGTATGAGTCTAAATTCACTAACGTATCTTGTGAACAGATCCCACGAAGGGATAATTCAGCAGTTGACACTTTAGCTATGGCTGCAGCTTCAAGAGACCATCCAACAATTTTGCTCCAACAATTCTGTGCGACAGAGCTAATATCAGCAGCTACAACAGTCAATTCAATCAATAATGATGACGACTGGCGGACTCCATACATCTAATACTTAAACCGAGGAACATTGTCTATAAGTAAAAGTGAGGTTCACGGATTGCAGATCAGAGCAGCCAAATATTGTTTCCTTGACAATATTTTGTATAGGAAAAGCTCAAACAACCCTTTACTTTGTTGCCTTGACGGAGGTGAAGCTAGCTCTGTGTTGGTTGATTTACATTCAGGTGAAGCAGGGGCTTATTGTGGACACCGAACACTGATTTGTCATTTTTATCTTGCTGGGTACTATTGGCTTGAGCTAGCGAGCGATGTTGAGAATCTAGGATTGCAATGTCACAAATATCAAGAATATTTGAACATGCAGCACAGACCCAACGACCCATGCAGAACATTTGTTCCATGTCCGTTCGATAAATGGGGAATAGATCTAGTGGGTCATTTGCCAATGGCCACAAGCAAACGACAGTTCCTCATTGTGGAAATGGATTACTTTTTAAAATGGGTTGAGTCTAAAGCTATGATCAGAATACGCGCTCATGAGGTATGTGATTTCATACATAATCAAATTCTAACCCGATATGGAATTTCAAGCATTATAATGACAAATAACTGCCCTCAATTCCAAAATTCGATCCTAACCAACTTCTGCAAACGATATGGGATTCTCCAGCATTTCTCCACCCCTTATTACCCTCAAGCAAACGGACAGGTTGAGGTGACTAACAGAACACTATTAGAAGGGCTAAAGAATAAACTGGAGGGAGCTAAAGGCAAATGGACGGACAAGTTAGCAGAGGTCCTATGGACGTACAGAACAACCCCTCGCTCCACAACAGGCGATACACCATTTGCTTTGGTATACGGGGCAGAGGCAGTTATTCCAGCAGAGGTTATAATACTGAGCCATAGGATTGAGCACTACGAAGAGGAGGAAAATCTTATAGCTAAGTCAACATCCCTGGATCTGATAGACGAATGACAAAATCAGGTTAGAGTCTGAGCAGAGCATTATCAAAGTCTTATGAGGGGACGCTTTAATGCTCGTTTGAAGCCGCGTTCGTTCAAGGTGGGAGATTTAGTTTTAAAGAAGGTGTTTCAGGGCTCCGGTAGCGGAACAGGTGGCAAGCTAGGGCCAAACTGGGAAGGCCCATATTCAGTTATTTCAACAGGGCATCATGGCGCGTACAGATTAGCTGATCAAGAAGTCTGAGCACTCAAGTATCCTTAGAATGTTAATCACCTAAAGTTGTATCGCCAAAATATTTAAGATGTAAAGATGCGCTCTTTTTCCTCTCTGAAAGTGCAAGGAGGTTTTTTAATGAGGCGTCTAGGAACAATTCTTTGAATTTTTTCAATACAAGTTATGTTTTCGCCAATGTGTGTTTGTGCAAGTTTTATCCTCATAACCAACGAATGGGTCAATCACCACGCCATATTTGGCCGCGCAATGGACCATACTGAGTCCAGACTAAGTGTCTATAAACACGAATGGGCTAATTGGCCACGGCTACGGGCTACGTAATGGCCATACTGTGCCTATACTTTGTACTGGGTATATCAACGAACTGGTCAAAGACCAAGTCTGAGTAGACTACGAAATAGGGTCCATGAGACCTCGCCACGAAAATGCTATCATGGTCCAAGTTGTCTAAGCTACGCAATGAGCCCTACTGATCTCGGAGTTATAAGGATCTCTAGAAAGCTCAGCACACACATAGTCCACAACTGACAACAAACACTTACATCAATAATTAAGGTAAATCATGCATCAATTCAAATGTGTTTTAAAATAAATAATCCAAGTTTTACGAATAGTACGACAAGTTTAACAGCCAAAATAAGGAATTTAGTTCAACAAGACAAGCACATATTACTTAGAACTACTAGGTGGCAGTTGTTTGGAAGGATCCACAGAACTGTTAGTTTCAGTGTTCTTCTGAGGGGCCATGTTTGAGCTTGGGGCCGCAGACTCTGCAAGATGGGCAAGGGATCCTAATTTCAGTCCAGGATTCAAGGCTATTAGCTTGGGGGTGCATACTCTGCAAGATAGGCAATAGCTTTCTTGTTCTCCTTGGTGATCATTTCTGTTTTAATTGTAAACAATTGTGTTTCCCTTTCTTCAGCAGCTGCTTCTATCTTTTTCTGCCATTGTTTTTGCTCTTGTTTGACCCGATCACGCTCCTCCTCCACTTCCTTGCTCAACTTTATCACCTTAGCAGTCAGAGTTACAATTCGATATGGTTGTTCCTCTACCCTATTCTCCTGATTGTTGGCCCGATCCATCAAATTTGCATTTTGTGCTTGCAAATTATTATTCCTCTCTAACAAGTTTTCGTTCTGGCTCAACACTAGTTTATAGCTTTCGGATATAGTCGCTAGCCTCCGATCGCTGCATTTTACAGTCACCTGCAGGGAGGCAACTACCTTTTCCAACTAGGTTTTTGCATCTAAGGCTTCATGCTTGAAAGCCTTGGCTGAAACATAAGCATGTTTCAAACGGATGACCTCAGCAGTACTGTGCTTAGCTGAGTCAAAAAACATGGCTTCAGGCTTCCATTTCTCCATGGAAGTTATGTCAACAAGAGAAATGTTTCGATAATTGAGGATAAATGAGTTATGGTGCATCTGTATATAAACAAGGAAGATAGATGTAATTTTTTCAGATCTACAACTTAACGTGTGCATAAATTAGTGATTTTTACCTCGATCGCTAGCTCGGTTTGCCTCTGCAAGATCTCTGTATTTAACATTTTTTCATAGTACAACAGATCAGGGATCATACGTAGCTGATCGAACATATAAGAGGAAGGACGCGGAACTTGCACTTTTGAGCGCTCCCCTGCATACACCCTTTGTTGGCTGGACTCAGTTGCTTTCTCGTCAGGATTGTTCTTTTCAGTGGTCTCCACTGATGGTGCTCAATTCTCCACAGATGAGCTCAACACTAGCTGTTGAGCTTGCTCTGTGTGAGTTGGGGGCACCGCTGGTTCTTTTTTAGCACCGTTGTCATTCTCTTCTCCAGCCTCCACTAGGTCAACTATCTCCTTAGCACCAGGAGGATTTTGTCCTTCACCAACTTCCGTTGTCGTTGGATTAGGAGGATGTGCTCCTTCGTTGGAATTAGCTTCAGTACTATCATCCTCTTCATCTCTTAGTTGTAATTTCCCGGTGCTTAAGGGAATAGCATCTACAATTACCTTTTGCTTTTTCTTCCTCCTCGTATCAAGAGCACCAATGATGGTCTTCTCGTCTTTATCCTCTCTTTCTGCTCAGACTTTGTTGGGCTGAGCAGCTTCAGGCACCTGTGGTGTTTCTTTTTCATTTTGCTCGACAGTTTTTCCTTTGTTTTGGACAACATCATTTCCTTATTCGATTGAGAGAGCGGAAACAAATGATGAATCCCCAGTTTCACCAGCTTTTTGGGTTACCCGAGGCACTGCTAGCCAAACGCCAACACTGTTTTTCTCACGAAGTTTCTTTTCTAAAGTGATCTCAGGCGGTCCATGGTACCTTCTGCACCATTCGCCATTCTTATTTCTCCTTCGTCTGTGATGCTGAGCTCGGGGATTGACCACAACCCTAACTTCAAATAGTTATGTCGTGTGAACAATCCCTTAGGATCTTGTTGCCGGGCTTCAAAAGCTAAGCTACTAACTCTGATCAGAGAATTCAAGTAGTTCAGTGGTCTCTCTTCTTTCCACCAGCTCTGATTGGAAAGTTCACCTGAAAAAAAACAGATATAACTTTATGAAAGAGTTTTTGCAAATTTGTATCTCTTATAAGTTAATATTACTTACAGTTCTTTTTCTATTTTCTTTCTAGTTGAAGGTTTACGGTAGGGGTGTTATGTTCCCAATTACCCGACACGAATACGAAAGAGTTTTCCAATTCCTATCAGTGGAAGGTAGTTCGACAATCTTCTTAATCCCTTTAAAATGGGTATAAAAGAAAGGGGTTATAACCAATTTTGTTACATCAGTACCATAAAGTAAGTGTGCTAAGCATATTTCAGTATTAAACATGCGTGAGCTGAGGACTATGTTAAGCAATAGCCTCCAATGATTCATAGACATTTGTGTAGGGCGGATGCCAAGCACATTGAAGTAATCACGAATGAGCTCGGGGACTGGTAATCTAAGCCCCTAGTCAAATAAAGTAGTATAAAGACAAGTCTCTGTTTCTTGTGTATGATAGGGGTGTTCGCCTAGACCGGGAGCCCTAATAGTTACATTCTCAGGGATCTTACATCTCTCCTTGAGAACGGCGATTCCATCATCATCTAGGTTAGTATATTTAGGGGCTATATGAGCAAAATAGTTTTCTAAATTGTCGGTGTCTTCATATAAAGGCTCCACAATTTTTTCGGCTTTATTCTTTGCTGCCTTTTTGGGTGCCATGGTTTTTTTTACATATTGCAATTAGGTTAGGATATGAATCAGAATGATTATGATGGTAAGGGCAAGTGATTTGTTTTTGGGAATCGCCTACTAATAGAAGTTCGAAACCCTAAATCTAGGGTTCTCTCCAGCATTCGACATAAATTAGTTATCTGATCGAAATTATGTTACCTGAGTAGTGTCGCGGAAGATGATAGAAATCGCCTTGGTTGAAGATTAAAGAGAATTTTTTAATAATAATGAAGCAGAAGATTTAGAAATTTGTGATTTTTTTTGTAAAAATATATAGTAAGTGTTTAAGTGATAGAATGCTTTTCACATAGGCGTGTGAATCGTGATGTCACCAGTTATTTGAAAAACTGTGCCAGAAAAATGAATTGCCAAAAGGTATCTCCAATAAACGGCGATGTAAGAAACCGTCACTTGCATCAACGACACGTGTCAGAAAGAAACAGACACAAGGCGGTTCAAATTACTACGCGGATAAGTAAGGAATTTAATTATATTTTAATTTACAGTCTTATTAATATTTTAATAAACCTATAAACTAGGGGGAACCATGATAAGGGTGGATTCCTCCAAATAAGAGCGAGCACGAGCAAAGAGCACTATGAGTTTGGATTATGATAAGAAATGAAGAAAAGAACGAGCTCTACGGCGCTGACGAGCTCAAAAGCAGATCAAAACCAAAGATAAATACATCGTTGATGAACTCAAAGGGATATTGAGCTCGTCAACGGGCTGAGCTTAATGACATATACAACTCGTCAATGGACTAAGCTCAAGGACATATACAGCGTTGCTGAACTCAAGATTAGGATGAGCTCGAAGACATTAAGGAAAGAGTTGATCGACTGGATGAGGAACGAGATGAAAGAAAAAGACTTAAAGAGGATAAACTGAGCACGTGGTCAGTGAGCTCGAGCTCTACAAACCAGATTAGACTCAGTGTCTTCTTATTTGTTATGTAAACACACATTTCGAGCCATGAGTCAAACCGTGTTAGTTATTTATTCCAAAATTATAAGGATAGTGACCGTGTTAGTTATTTGTTCCACAATTATAGGGATAATAATGTTACTGGGATAGTGGCGCTAGAAGCATAAACATATGTTACTACCCGCTTATTTTTGTATTATAAATAGGGAAGACCTATCAACGAATAAAGTGATATTTTTTTGCTTATCTCTTTCTTGACTAAAATACTAAAGGCTTACTGTGGTAGACCTTGTTAGTTCCTTAACAACATTACTGTTGAATATTGTTATGACCATGAGTGCATGATTAGAACAAGTTTTAGAAAAATGTTTAGAATCAATATGGTCAAAGTAGTTTATCATTTTAGCATTACTAAGGACCCATTCAAGTCTCTTCCAATTTCTAGTATTGGTCCATGTGAATGAAGAGCCAATGAAACCAACTTCCTCAAGAGAACGGTCCAAAATTGCATTGTTGAAGTCATTCAGGCTTCTTGAACACAATGTGGAACAAGCTAATTGCTCAGTAGATTTAGTTATACAACTAAAATCTCTCATAATAATCCACTCAAGTGAATTGTTAGAGAGGTCTCTAACGTTATCCCATAAGGGGAGTGTATTGATTCTGGAGCACTTAACATAAATCATGGTGACATTAAAGGTCTTATGGATGGTTGAATGATTGTATTTTAAGTGGATGAGTTGTTCTTTATCACAGACAACATCTATTGTAAAAGGGTATTTCCACATAATCCATATTATGTTATTAGTATTTGCAATACCCATGATTAAAGCCAATAGATTTAAAATTAGATTCAGTTCTCCTATTTGAGATCATAGGTTCCAATAAAACCAGAATTCTAGTTTCTTTGATTTAATTAAATAATTGATCCTCCTAATTTTTTTTTCTTATTTTTTACTCCTCTTGTGTTCTTATTGAGAACTTTAATTGTCATTTGATGTATTAAAAGTTGAAGTATTGGTGTCCTTTGAGTTCTTGGTAATGTATTTTTTAGTTTGTGCTGAATATTTTGTTTTGTTGGTGATGAGCTTAGAGAATTTTTAGTGAGACTCAAAAGCGAGGATGTTCGTATGAGGGGGTCGGACTAGAGAATATTCGTGTGATGTGACTGTGAACAATGAATTACTAGAAAAGGAAGAGACAAAAGGAATAAGTGTTGCAATTATTGATCAATCATTGGTCCTTTTTCCCAAAAGGGAATGTCCTTTATATAGTAAATGAGGTGGAGGGTAAAATTACATATCTACCACCATAATAGTGGATTTCTTACCCCACTATTTGACTATTTACAAACAAGTTCTTGGGGACTATCATTTGAGTCCCTCATTTCTTATGTGTGCTTTACTTTAGTCCTTAATCACTAAATACATGGACCTTGACCTTATTTGTGGGCTAAATTACATGTTAAACACCTATATTTTCCTTCCCTTATCAGTAGCCCCCAATCCATGTGCAGTTCTCTAGACATGGACTTTAATTGTAGTTTTACATCGTTCGGATCAGATCATGTGCTACCCTACTCGGGTATTTTGCTTTTTGAACGAAATCTATCGAGGTCGGATTTTATAGTGGTCAGATCTCGTATTCCCTGGTGATCCTTTGACTGGGTTGGATCGAATTTTAGCTTGCTGACCTCATCCCTTGGTCAGGCTGATGTCACCTAAGTAATCATTAATTGTAGGCGCGCATACTTTGTTTTGCTGTTATCAAGTCAAAAGTTTTTTAGGCGGCGTAGTTGTTATTGACTCGTGCCATGGTACCGTTAATTTTCGCCTGCTCGACTTTTGTTTCCTTTGCCTATAAATACTCGACTCTTTCCCTGAATAAAGGTTTCTGTTTTTTTAACAAAGTTTGCTCTATAGAGAGAAACTGTGCCTAAACAAACTTTTTACTTTACATTTTCGTGTCTGACGAGTTTATCAGTCTTGAAAAGTATACGTTTTTGAGGTGGTTTAACATTTCTAATTAGATTGGTGCTCGTAGCTCTGCCGGTGCAAGAGAACATCCTTCCCCTGCAGATATTTGGGAATCTAAGTTTCAAGACAACTGGGCTCCGATCCGGGAACGCTCTATCAAACTTGCTGCATCCTCCCCCAGTCAAGCACACCCTTCAAGTAGTGGGGTTGATCTTTCTGCTTCTCAAACTCCCTTGACTTTTCCTTCTCGACCTTCCTTTTTCATCATAATGGGTGATGAGAGAAAACGACCGTCAGTTAAAGAACACAAAGACAGATTTAAACGAAAAAGATCGCCCGATCCAGCCACCAAGTCAGTCCGAATGAAGGTCATTTCCTCTGTTTCAACTCCTCCAACGACCCCCCTAAGGCTCTCCTCAAAAGATGCCCGACTTTAGCCCCCAGAAAAGCTTGCCAAGGAGGACTCGTCCCGAACCATCTCTCACTCTCATCGCAGAAGTTCAGCAGAAGACTTTATCTGATGACCCTGAAGATGACAAGGAGAACCCGGACGTCGTGGTGGTTGAGGTAGAGCCTCTTCGATTTGTTCTTACCGATGCTCCTTACCCGGATGATGCTTTGGCTCCTCCCCCGGAACCTGCGTCTAATATCCCCCCCATCAAGGTGAGGCTTCATTGGCAAATATTAAGAAGAAGAAGAAAAAACGTTCCATCGGTCTGCCCTCGAATGTGGAAGATATCCTGGGCGACAATCTTGGCGGAATCGAAGCTAAACATCTTTTGGCTTTGTACAAGGTGAAGTATAAGTATTTTCATCCAACCGAGGAGACCAAACTAAGGGATAGTCGGGGTATTCCTACTAATATCACTATCTGATTTCGTACTGTTGGAGAGACGCCTCTATTAGTTCGGAACAACGAATTGGTGCTTTATACAGAGTTGATAAATTTGGGTCTCCGACTACCCCTTGACCCTCTCTTGACCGATTATTTTCACCTGTTCAGACTTTGCCTTTCTCAGACCGGTGCAAACATGTGGTACACCCTTATGGACTGCATTATGGCTTCGAGGCTTTCCGAGAATGCTTTCACCATGGAACAACTCATTGTCGTCTCGGGTGTAGCAAAAAATTCTCATTATCCTTTCTATTCACTTGGCTTTGCCCAAAAATTCAAAGTGATAAAGGATTTTTTGGAAGCCGACAAGAAGTGAAAGCAGCAGTTTATGTTCATTTCCGGGTTGTGGGAGACCGGATTTGAGAACTCCGAAGACCTCCCTCATTGGTTGACGCTGAAGTGGACCAAACAAGGTAAGTACTCTCACCTAAATTTTTCCGAGTTGCAAGGTTTGGTAAATTCTGAATGTGTGTCTTTTTCAGCTATGAAAGGAATCGCTAAGTCCTTTAAGCGCCATGCTAAGTCCGGTAAAGATATCTATGAGAAGCTAAGCATTTGGGCTGGTGAGCATTGGGACCACAAGTTCCACCAAAGCTTTATGCCAATGAATTTTGCCAGGTTTCATCTGTGGCGGTTTGATCTTAGCGAGAATAAGACCGCCTCAGAGCTTATGGTTCCTCCTCCGAGCAACGATGTCCTTAAGCGTTTAGAGCGCTTAGATAATGCAGTTTACCTTCCTACTCGGGCTCGAGTTCCGAGTCATCAAGATGTTGAAACACCCGAGGAAGGTGAGGAAGAAGGGACTGAGGAAGATGTTGAGTCTGAAGACGATGCTCCCGATGAAGGTTAGGAAGATAGGATGTAAGGCAGTCCTCAAACATGGGCTCCGGGTGATAATAATGAGACCCAAGTAAGCTTGCACCAGGACGTGAGGCCATCAGAACCTCCACCAGTAGCTTCCCTCAGCCCTCAGGCATTCTCCCCAACCTTTCATCCTGGCAATAGGTCAAGTGAACCTGATTACCTGGTTGAGGTTAGGCCTCAAGGTCGGGTTGGTGCCACAAGGCCACAGAAGTTCACTAGGAAGGAGAAGAAGAAAAAGATTGTTGAGAGTGGAGGGGAAAGTGACAACACTAACAATCCGAGCCTACCTGTGTCCAGAAAGTTCGTGATTTTCGATTCGGACTCTGGTGGAGAATCTGTCTCCACTCGAAGGGAAGGTCAAGAAGGTGGCTCCGACGAGAAAAGGTATCCCTCCCCGGACTCTGCAAACTTTGACGTTTATGGCAATGACTATGTGGCGAATGAGTTAAACAAATTACTACATGCTGCTGCTCTTCTCGAACGTAAAGCAAATCAGAAGGATCGCTATAAGGATGAGATTATTGAGAGGAGGGTAGAGGTAAAAGCCCTAACTTCTGAGATCTCCAACTTGAAGGGAAAAGTGAAGGACTTGACCGATGAGGTAACCAAACAAACCGTGATATCCTCCCTGGTGGAAAGCCTGGTCTCCGAGTCCGATAACTTGAAGAAAGAAGTGAAGGAGCTAAAGGATGAGTTAGCCAAGACATCGGAAGTGACCACCAAGGTACAAACTCTGTCGTCCGAGTCCGAAGAGCTCAAGAAGAGAGTTAAGGAGCTGACTGATGAATTGGCTAAGGAGAGAAAGACCTCCGAGGACCGCTTGACTACCATTACTTCCCTTAGGACTGAACTGTCCGCGGAAAAGACTATATTTGATGATGAAAGGGAGAAGTTCATAGCCAATGATTTCGAGCATGACACAACAGCAGATGGTCTTGTTGAAGGCTATTTCAAAATAAAGGTATACTTTAAGAATGTTGTTGCGAACATCGAGAAACTATCAACAGAAAATGAAAGCTTGAAGAAAGACTTTGAAGCTAAGACGAAAGACTGTCTTGATAAGTATGCTGCTGGTATCGTTGCTCATCTTGAGGAGAGAGATGCTAAGTTGAGATCAGCCATGGTAATGGAAATGCATAAAAGATTCCCAGACTTGCATCTTGGTAGTATTTGGACTCAGGTCATTGAGCAGCATCGCCCACCCGGAGTATCCGTGGAGGATCTTGAATCCAGTGAGGATTCAGAGAACTCTTCATCGGACTCGGATTCCTCTGGTGGAAGTAAAGAAAATTCTGCATCTCATTAGCATGTAATGGAGAGTTCATATTTTTTTAACTCATTTTTTCTTTGAATCCTGCAACAAGAAACTTTTTGTGTAACATTCTCCTTAGTGTAATGTTTTGTTTAACCATTTCCTCCTTATGTTGTTCTTCTTATTATTCAATACTGAATTATTTTGTGCAATATTCTCCTTATGTTTTGAGTTCAAAAAGACGAACGTTCTTGTCCAAATTTATCTGGATGGTGTTTTGAGTTTAAAAATATGAACATTCTTGTCCAAATTTCTTTGGAGGGTGTTTTGAGTTCAAAAAGATGAACTTAGTCTAGTTTTTTAAGAAGGCAATAAAATTTGAAATATAAGCCGGCTATTTAGACACCTCGTTAAAACCTTTATGCGCCACCAAGGTAGGAAAGAGTATGCCACCAGAACTTACACAAATTGACAAAGAAAATATTTACATATCACACAATCAAACTAAATAAGCTTTTAGGTGCTCAATATTCCAGGGATGGGGAAGATCTCTTTCTTCTTTATCTTTAAATTGGTATGTCCCCGGTTTCAACTTCTTTGTGACTATGTACGGACCTTCCTAGTTTGGGGCAAGCTTTCCAAGTCTCTTTTCTTTCGTGTGTAGGAATACTTTTCTTAGGACCCTATCTCCCACCTCCAATTCTATTCTTCTGACCTTTGACGAGTAACAACTTCTCATTAAAGTTTGATAATGCAAGGAATTCGATTGTGCTCTTCTTCTCTTATCTTAAATCAAATCAAGCTCTCCGCGTTTTCCTTTATCATTCCCTTCCTCGGAATACTCACTCAGTCGAAAAGATGGGAACATTCTTTCCGATGGAACTACTACATCCATTCTGTACACCAGTGCGAAAGGCGACTCGTGTGTTGATGTCTGAGGGGTAGTCATGTAACCCCATACCACTTCTTGTAGGGAATCTGGCCACTTCCCCGTTTTTCCCTCTAAATACTTTCTAAGTCCATACAAGATTGTTCAATTCGTTACATCGACTTGACCGTTTGCTTGAGGATGAAACGGAGTCGAAAAACATTGTTGTATCCCCTTGGAAGCGCAGAAGGTTCTCATTTCACTGTTGTCGAATTGCGGGCCATTATCCATCGTGATCTACCTAGGTACACCAAAGCGGTAGCAGATATTGGAGATGATGAATTTGATCACATCTTTTGCCCTTGTTCCTGTTAACGGTTCGGCTTCTACTCACTTGGAAAAATAGTCCACAACAATGTTGATTGTTTAGCGTCCTCATGAAGCCATAAGAAGTGGTCCGACTAGATCTATCCCCCAACGATCGAAGGGCAGAGACTCTGATATTGATTCAAGAGGTACTCTAGGCAAGTAAATCGACTTAGCGAATCTCTGACAGGTGTCACATTTGTGTACCAACTCTTTGGCGTCTGCCGAGATGGTTGGCCAATAATACCCTGCCAGAAGAACTCTTCGTATCAACGTTTTGTATCCACAGTGCGCTGACCCTTCCCCATCATACAACTTTAAGAGGATTCGCTGCGATTCACCCTTCCCTAAACATATCCGAGGACTACGTATTCGTAGGCTTTGAAGCGTATTCTCTTGGATTTAACTTTATCAACGGGTAGTGTGTCATGAACTAAAAAATCTTGTATTTCGCTTCTCCAGTATTTTGTAAAGGTTGTGGATATCTGACAAGCTTCGATACTACCTTTCCCTGTTTCGGATCCCTTGATTATCGACGGATTTTTGTGATTCACAATCCATGGGTATTCTTCTGAATAAGATGCTTTACCAAGGAATCAGCCATTGAGTTTCCTGCCCCATGAATGTGTTCGAATCGTACATCTTCAAATTCTAAGGTTAGAGCTTTCAAAATTCCCAGATACTTCACCAGATGATCTTTTCTTGCTTCTGAGCGCCCGAGAGCATGGTTCACCAGAAATTGAGAATCAATGATCAACTTAACCCGCTTAGCCCCACAAATCTTTGCAAGTCGTAATCCGGTCAGAGTCGCCTCGTATTCTGCCTCGTTGTTCGATGCCTCAAATCCGAGTCGGATTGCATGGTACATTGAAATTCCATCCGGGGAGGTTAGTTGCACTCCTACTCCACATCTGGATGAACTGGATCCCTCATCGGTTCGGACTTGCCACTCAGAGTCAGATTTTTCTTCCTCCATGTCCATAACGTCCCTGTCAGAATGGAATTCCACCAAGAAATCAGCTAGCGCACGTGCGTTGATCGCAATTCGTGGTTCGAACTCGATATCAAAATCCCCAAGTTCTACCGATCACTTAGTCATCCTTCCGGACACATCGGGTCTCTGCAACATACTTTTCAAAGGAAAATATGTTCGCACCACCACCGTATGAGCTTGGAAGTAGGGCCAGATCTTTCGAGTCGATATTACTAGAGCAAGTGTTAGATTTTCCAACTTAAGGTATCTCTTTTCTGCATCTAAAAGGCTTTTGCTTACGTAATAAACTGGTCTTGGAAGGCTCGATTCTTCTCGGACTAAAACCGAGCTGACTGCAAAGTTGGATACCGCTAAGTAGATGAACAAATCCTCCCCCGGATACAGCTTTGTCAGTATTTCTGGGGATGAAAGATGATGTTTGATTTTATTGAAGGAATCAGAACATCCTTGAGTCCAATCGAAACGGTTCGCTTTCCTTAGCACCTAGAAGAAAGAGGCAAATTTATCCGACGACCTGGAGATGAATCTGTTTAAAGCAGCCCACCTTCCGGTTAAAATTTGCACATCCTTGATCATTCTAGGCGGATCCATAGTACATAAGGCATTTAACTGTACTAGATCTTCTTCGATACCCTGCTCATTGATTATGTAACCTAAGAACTTTCCAGATCTTACCTAAAACATGCACTTTTCCAGGTTCAACTTTAGATTTATTTTAGCCAAATCGGCAAAAGTTTCTTCTAGGTCAGCTAAATGATCTTCGTCCCTGAGGATTTTAACTAACATTTCATCAATATAAACTTCCACATTTCTGCCAATCTGAATTTCGAACGCCTTGTTTACTAAACGTTGGTATGTTACCCCCGCATTATTTAGTCTGAATGGCATGACTCTGTAGCAATGTAAACCCCTTCATGTGATGAAAGTCGTGCCCTCCTGATCCCTCGGGTTCATCCGGATTTGATTGTATCAAGAATAGGCATCCATAAAGGACAGTAAACAATTTTCGGATGTAGAGTCCACTATCTGATCTATTCTTGGAACCGGAAAGGATCTTTAGGACAGGCCCTATTCAAATCAGTGAAGTCTACACACATCCCCCATTTATCGTTCTTCTTCTTCACTAAGACCGGATTGGCTGTCCAAAACAGATATTGCGATTCGCGGATGTGGCCCACTTTCGTTAAAGGCTCTACCTCTGCCATTATTGCTTCAGTTTTCTCTTGGGAAAAATATCTTCGCTTTTGAATGATCAGTCGAACATTGTTCCGTATAGCCAACCTGTGACAGATGGCCTCTTCTGGTACCCATGTAGCGTCTTCTGTACACCACGCAAACAGATGTTGTTTGCTTGAAAGGAGTCTAAATAAGCTTTCTTTTACCTCATTTGATAATCTTGTTCCTATCTTCAGACTTTTTCCAGGGCTGAACGCATGGTCCTCGAAGCCTTCATCAGGGACCATGAACCCATGGGACTCCCTCGGATCATCAACAGGATCGGAATCCGAAGGAGGCTCCTGTGACTGCTATTCTTTTTTGGATCCGACCCTCTTTAACTGCTTGGGGGCCAGCGCCGCTTTGTAGCATTCTCTAGCGATAATTCTAGACTTGATCTTACGGTTCCAATAATGCTTCCCATTATGTACTTCAAACATTGGTGGACTGTGGACGGCACAACATGCATTTTAGACAACCATGATCTTCCGAAGATGGCGTTGTACGATGTGGGTGCATCTACCACGATGAAAAATACAGTCACTATTTTCTTGAACGGCCCCCTGCCCAGCTCCACCATTCCCTCGAATTCTCAAAAGACTTCTGCGGTCGCACTGGTAAATCCCACTATCGTCCGGTCGGATCGTAGGATGGTTGGAGGATTGGTGATCTTGTTGTAGGTTGTCATGAACATAATTTTGGCGGAACTCCCTCTGTCAATAAAAATATTTCTTATCTCGTTTCCAGCAATCTCTGCTCCGATTACCACTACGTCCTCATGTGGACCAGCCACTTCCCTCATATCATCATCTTTGAAACAAAGGATTGGTGATGGATTCCGGTAAAGGTTCAATGAGGCTCCCACCTCCAACTGTGTATCCAAACTTACGATATGCCTCTTCCTTGAGTAGTTTGATAAACCTGCTATTGTATCTCCCCCGAAAATAGTTAGTGACTCAAAGAACAAACATAACTCACTGACCTTTCCTCTGGGGATCAACTCCTCAACCATGTTTACACTATTCGGCTTCGGATCAATATATTCCGTTGCAACATCAAAAGCGTCCACAAATTATTCTTCAATCACATTGGAAATCATCATGGTATCGTCTTTCCTTGGAGCGACTTCTTGTTTTGGTACCACCGCGGTATTCTTCTTGACAAAGTAAACCAACTTTCAATTCTCTATTAAGTATTGGACTTCCTTTTTTAAAGCCACACAGCCCTTAGTGTGGTGCCTGATGTCATCATGGAACTGACACTACTTGTTCTCCTTATGCTCCCTCGGAGTCTGAAGAGGAAAAGGCTTGCAGAAATGCACATTTGCACGTGCCTTTTTTAAAATAGTAGAGCCACACTCAGTCAACTCAGCGCAATGAGCTAGTCGGACCCATCTATTCGAGGCCGGTCTGACATACTGTTGGACTGCTTGACCTGTCTGTTGATACTGTTGGTTCTGAGTTGCCCGTTGAGGGGTCTCGTTTGTTGCTTGAATTTTCTGAACTCGTGGTCGGACAGTTGTGACCGGTTGGGTAGTTTGTGGTCGGACATTCACCGTCGTCATACTAGTTATGGCTAAGTTCGGATCCTGATAGAATTGAGACATGGATTCTATCTCTGAGGTCCTGGTTTCCTCGACTAAGATTCTTTTTTCTATCTGATCTAACAAAGATCCAAACATCATCGCTTGTTTTTCTGCGGCATTATCCTTCATTACCCCCGGAAGAAGACCCATTCGAAAGGAAGCCAAATAAACCTTGTCCTCGCAATACTCCATGTCGGTCTTAACTTGGATGAATTGCTTGGTATACTCTTTCAAACTTTCTTTGATCGTCTATCGACAATAAGTGATGGTATATCCGTTGGCACAAAATTTCTTACTTCCGACGAAATGTAGTCGGAACATACTCCAGAACATATCAAAATTATTTATGCACCCTTGAGGCAGTCGGTTGTACCACTTAGAAGCAACGTTCTTGAACGTCTGAGAGAAGGATCTACACAACAACTTATCGTCATCATCGTAGTTAATCATGAAGTTCTTGAACTGCTCGATATGGTTTTCAGGATTTTAAGTCCCATCAAACTTCTCAAAGTTTGGAAATATCAAACCATTTAGGAAGGTGCCCTGAGCGAATTTCTGGGGAGATGGGTGATGACCTCCAATTATGTCCGACCTTGTACGTACTTCCCCTCAGACTAGGGATGGCAATGGGCCGTCCGCGGGCTGGGTTCGGGCCGGCCCGCTTGAGCCTGTTTTTTTACATTTGACCCCGAACCCGGCCCGACCCGCTCCCGGGCTCATATTTTTAAACCCGAGCCCGTCCGCTAATGTCTGCCGGTCAACCCGGCCCGACCCGCGGACATTAATTTTAATATTTTTTAAATATTTTTTAATTTATTTTAAATATATTAATTTATTTTTTAAAAATATTATTTTTATTATATATAGAAATAATATTTTTATATATATTTTATGATTTTCGGACCGGAACGGGCCGGACAAATTTGAAACCCGAACCCGACCCGGCCCGGTTGCGGATTACATTTTCTGAACCCGAACCCGGCCCGTTCTAAATTCGGGCCGGACAAAACCCGACCGGGCCGGGTCGGGTCGGGCCGGACACCACCCTAATTGTCACCCCTACCTCAGACTGTCGTTAGCTACCGGGTACAACCTTTCCTTAGTCGGAGAAGTAAAGTGGTCGCTGACTCTGTAGTCTTGGTGATAACAATCGGACTGAGGTTGCTTCCGAGTATTAACATGATCTTCTGAGTGCATTTTTCGCTTACCAGCATCATCTTTCTTCCTCGAATCATTCCTTCTCCTACTAGTCTGATGAGTTTGTTTGTGCTTCCTCGGATCTTTATACCTTCAATCCACCTTATACCTCGAATCATTCTCCGAGGAGGAAGACCTATCAGAGCTCAATGAAGTATACTCGTTAGGCTCGGACAGCTCATTCTTTTGCTCGGATCTAGCACGTATTTTAGAATGTTGATGGATTTTCCTATGTCGGCTCTCTTTGGGTATAACAGCATCTTGGATATGATCGGTCTCGATCCTTTCTTGTCAGACCTCGGATCTGACCCTTTTGGTACTTGCCACCATTGCATCCCTTTCAGCATTTAACCTTTCGATGTCCTCTAGCAACTTTTTTCGCCTGGCGACCAAGACTGACTCCTCTAAAAGTTCTTCCACCAAGGAGATTCGGAGCATCGCCTTCGTTCGTGACCTGCTCTTCCATTAGATGGTCTCCAGATTCGACACCAACTAAATCTCTAGTCGGATTAGTCTCGATCTCCCCACGAGTTTCTGTATCTTTGACGTTTTTTTGCTTTTATTTTTCAAGGTTTTAGAAAATTAATTTTGGGTACCAAACGGTTCCCACAGACGGTGCCACTGATGAGCTCAGAGAATCTTTAGTGAGACTCAGAAGCGAGGATGTTCGTATGAGGGGGTCGGACTAGAGAATATTCGTGTGATGTGACTGTGAACAATGAATTACCAGAAAAGGAAGAGACAAAAGGAATAAGTGTTGTAATTATTGATCAATCATTGGTCCCTTTTCCCAAAAGGGAATGTCATTTATATAGTAAATGAGATGGAGGGTAAAATTACATATCTACCACCGTAATAGTGGATTTCTTACCCCACTATTTGACTATTTACAAACAAGTTCTTGGGGACTATCATTTGAGTCCCTCATTTCTTATGTGTGCTTCACTTTAGTCCTGAGTCACTAAATACATGAAATTTGACCTTATTTGTAGGCTAAATTACATGTTAAACGCCTATATTTTCCTTCCCTTATCTGTTGATGTTTTTTTTTCTTTTTTCATATCTTAATTTTGTTTGGAGAGCATGTGGAAGGCTTCCAGTTATAGTATATTTGGGAGAAGATTGAGGTGGATCATCATCTAATGATTCAACTATACAATTGAATTTATTTGCAAGCTTTAAGGTATTAAGAGCTTCTGTTATTTCAGCATGATGGTCTTCATCAGTAGGTTTGTTTTTGTCAATTGTAAGGGAAGTCATATGATCATCTTTTGGAGTTGGATTATCTTGATTAATAGTAGTTTTACTAGTAACCAAGATATTTCTAGAGCTATATGGATCTTTGTTGTTCTCCTTATCAGTTTTTGTTTCTTTAGGTACCCAAATTTTATTTGTCTTCCCAAATAACTTAGTATCTTTTTTACCATCTTATATATTTTCATCAAGATTCTGGTTGGTTTTTTTGTAGTTACTGATGTTAGGCCCCATATAATTACATTTTAGACTATATGATAGAGTATCTCCATATATAACATATATTCAGTAACCATCATCATTGCCAAATTTAGTTCATATTTTAGTATTTATAGGTTGGGTACATCTATCTCGATCCAAGTCTCACAAAAATTGTATCTTGCATAATTCTTGTTGGGAATCCAAATATCTAAAGGGTTTCCTAAGGATTTAACAATGTTTTCAATAGTGTTCTTATTGTATACAAACACTGGAATTTTAAAAAAAGAAACCCACACATGGGTTACTGTAGATTCTTTTTTTATATTGAAGTTAGGTTCCCATTTTATTAACCTCATGGAATGTTGTACAGAAGAACAACCATTCTTTTTCCAGATAATTTATAAATCTTCACGTTTTGTTAATTCTATAAAAACATGTCATTTATAAAAATTTAACAGGATAAAATCCCCTTTTAAATTTAGGCTTTCAATAAATTTTTGGATTGTTTAATCTCTAATATACCTAAAGCAAATATTCCTATAAGTGTAAACGCATAAGAGTTTATTAAAAGTGACTTATCTTTAGCATTAAATCTAACTGCTTTGAATCCTTTTTTTCTCGAAAGTCACCTCCTTGTATGGAATTTTCAGTTTATTAAGATCTAATTTCCTTACTGCATCTTTGTAAGCTCGTGATATCCTTTTCTTGAATTCCTGGTGAAATCTTGTTGAGGGTGGAAATTGAGATTGATGCTCATTTGGAGGTAGCTTCTTCGAAGAAGTAGTATTGTGAGAGTCTTTTTCTTATTGAATATCATTAATCTTCTTACAGTGATTATCAGATTCTATTTTATTCTTTGACTCTATACCGTGAGATAAGGCTTTGGTTTATTACAAATCATTGCTTCCTTCTTCTGATTTCACTGTCTTTATTTCAAATCGGTAATTCCACCTTCGTGATTCCCTTACTTGATTTGATTCCCTTCAGCTTATCCTAAGTCTTCCAGATCTTGTTGTAGTCCTAGCACATGTCCTACGAATCACAAAATCCTTCTTCTTTATTTCAAATCACATATTCCTTCTTAATTATTTCACGGTTTTGATTTGAATCCCTCTAATTTTCTTTAGCCTTGAGTTTCCCTAATCATGTTAAAAACCTAGAGCACTATGCGGATTCTATCTATCGTTGTAGGATTCCTATTCAAGATTAATCCATCAAGTCCTTGAAATAATGATTTAGATGCCTTTAGAGAGGGGAAGTTAAAAGAGACAGCTCGATAAGGATAAAGAATAAAAGATGAGCTGTCTTTAGAGGAAAATACGACCCATTTCTTGCAGATTCTGAGCCACTCATCTTTTTTTTTGTTATTCCCTCGCATGAGTATTTGAAGTATTATTAGAACAATGACAATTGAAGTGGATCTGAGTATCATATAGGTAATAGTCAATTTTGATATAATCTGAGCATAATTGATATAAATGTAATGCGTCCAAAGTAAAAATAAAAATTACACATAATAACTTAAAAACTATATCTTTATCATAATAAAAAATCAAACATAAAAAATATCATAACCCCAAAATTGAGGTTCTATTCAAAATAGCAAATAATAACAAACTCAAAAACATCTTCTTCCCAAAATTGAGATGATGTTCAAAATAACAAATAACCGGAATTGATATCTCCACCTACCAAATGCAATTTAAAATATTAATTTTATACATAAAAATATGAAATATTTTGTATTAATAAAATAGTTACAATATAAACATATCCATATTTATGTTTATGAACTTTTTTTTCAACATGATATAATAAAAAATAAAATGTTATGCACATAATATGTATTTACTTTTGTTAATTTTTTTATTTATATAAACATATCCATATTTATGTTTATGAACACTTTTTTTCTTGTCGGAATCAAAATTGGAATTGGTTAAACAAATGACGAACTTCTTCGGATAAGCAAAAATTTATAATCACAAAAAAAAACTGCACCGATTCGAAAAAGTCCAATTTTGATACAAGGAGGTTCGGGAAATCAGAGAGATGATTATCAAGCGAATAATCAATTTGTAATTCAGTCCAAAAACAAAAATTCTTAAGTAGCTTTTAATAGATTAAGGATGGATAACCTGCGCGGTGTAGTTGTGAATTCTTCTTATGACGAGTCGAGCTTCGCATGAGTTTGCCAAAAGTGATTTCGAATCAGGTAGTTCGTTGTAAAGCATTCATGAAATCTATTTGACCAGTTTTCTACGGCCTATTGATTTAGCTTCCGGAAGATTTTTTGGAATCTACAAGATATTACTAATAATACTTCAATATAACTATGAAAATAAGGGGAGTATTGAAGGATAATTGCAAGTGAAATTGTAATAAAAGAACAAAGAAAAATATATTTATTTCACAACGACTTTAGTATCTTGCTCATATTGATTTTCGGAGTGATTTTTTTTATCGTTCTCCCAATAACCACTTATGAATAAAAATTATGTATTTCATACCTTATCAGTTTCTAAAAGATCTCTAACAAATTTATACTATTTTTAAGTAAGAAACTAAAAAAGGGATCCAAGGATTCGCCGACAACCCGCTGATCGCTACGAATTGTTCTATGGGCATCTCAATATTTAAAATTCCTGATTACATAATACATGATATCAAAGTATACTAGGCATTTGGAGTAGCTTGAGTAGGACACAGGCTAACCAGATTGAACAACCAAACTACTTCTGAATCCAGTGGAAACCAATCCCCCGATTCAGCAAGTCACGGTAAACAACAAACTTTTTCCGAGCACAACTTCGTGTCTCTCCTGGATCTCATAACCCTATATACACCTTATTTGGGATTCCCGATCTAGCTCGTAAATTGTCGAACTCTTTTTTTGTATAGTAATTATATGAGATCTCGTGAAGAGAAATCAAGTACTTATTATTTATATTTTGGAAAATGAGCCAACAAATTATGCAACCAAATGTGGTAATGTAATGTTTTCTTTTTTGTTTTTGCCGCCCTTGACATTCAAAGTTTTCCATTTACCCTCACCCTCCTTGGGGGTTTTTGTTTCCTTTTCAGCATCACAAAAATCAAGTGTGTTATTCTGCTTCATCTACTAGTTGCATTGAAGTTCTTCTGAAGGTTAACAGTCTACTTTGAGACTCTTCTGTTTGTGTCACTATGCGGAAGTCAACCTTTTTAATAACTTCAGCATCTCCTCTAACCGAGGTCTTCGAGGGAGCATCAGTGCTTTATGAAGTATGTTTGGTCTGGCTTTTCTTTGCATGAGAATCGGAGGTATGTTTTCTTTTTACTGGAGTGGTTGTGGCTTCCTTCACAAGGGATATTTCTTTGGTATCTGGCCCAATTACAATAAAGTTTGATCGGTGTTTACTGTTATTTTCTCCGTGAGACCCGGTCAATCGATATTTACTGCTAGTTTTTCCTTAAAGAATGATTTTTTTATGTTTAAGACTAAACGGTAGAGGATAAAGAGTTTGGTGATATGGAGTGCTTGTTATAATGATGTTTACCTTTATTAACAAAATTTTTACAATAAATCAAGTCCATTTAGTTTCTGAAAGACCAACAATTTTCTCTAGTCTCTCTCTGCTTTGGCTTTATCTGAAATGCACAGTCAGTCGGATAGGGCATTAGTGACACAAAACATACAACTCCAATGAAAAATCTTTGATTGTCACCAAATAAATATTTTTACGATAGGTGTTAGACTTAAATTTAATGTTTGCGGTGGTAGGAATGAGAAGCTTCTCTCTATATCTCTAGAAATTATTTAAGAATAAAGTGACACTGAGAATTGTATAAATACTAATGAACGATTGTAGAGAAGCCCAACAACTAGTTTTTATAAGCCAATGAATGCTGGTGTGGGCAAGTGAAACGATCTCTCTAATAGATGTAGGTATGGCGAAGTGGAAAGGTCTCCCCAACGGTTATTTTCTTAAGAAGTTAAATCATTTTGAAAAACTTGTCACACTTCACCATTTAGAAAATGAGGCGTGGGTCGAATGATCAATGCCATATGTGAAAAGTAGAATTATAGATAAACCTCTTTGAAGTGCATAAATAACTACATATGAAGTGACTTCATAATTAGTCAAGATTATCCTTCCAGAATGATTTCGACCAACTAGAACTGGTAATAAGTGCTAAGTATTTTTTTTTTCAAGTCGAAATTCTAAGTTTTTGTGTTTCAATCCAAAGTATTAAGTTTTTGCATATTTTAATCAAAACAATTTCAAGCTTAAGTCCTCTCGAAGGACATTCACAAAGACTAAGGAGGCTACTAATAAGGATCGAAGTCTCCAAAGGGCAAGCCGGGCCAATGGTTTACTAAAGAAAACTTTATTTTATGATTATAATATAACAGATATGTTATATTATGGATTTTTATATAATAATGGGTTTGGGTTATATCAGTCAGGTTACCAAAATTGACCCATGGACTATTAGCCCACTATGCCCATTTGTCTAACATAGTATTATTTAGGCTTTATGAAACTTAAGAAAACTTCTACTCCTCAACCATTTTTTCAGAGATTTTCTCTCTACATTTTTACTAAGCTTCTCAATTATCTCTCTAAATATAAAATTTAAATAGTTTTCTTTCTTATTATAAAAATACCCTTAAAAATCGTTGACTTCATCAAATATGAGTCCATATATTTCAATTTTGTTTCTTTATCCTTAAGAGGTATAGACTGGATAAAAAAACGAAGCTAGAACATTTGAGAGCGTTTGAATCTGCTGCATATACACATAGAAAGCAAGATAAGTTTATGTCAAGAGCCCTGAAATATATATTCATCGGTTATTCAAAATGAGTAAAAAAAATATGTTGTGGTGCCTTGAACCTGGACATCAGAATGTTTTAATAAGTAAGGAAGTGGTTTTCAATGTGGAGGACATATCATTGAAGAATAAAGTGGAGATTCAAGTTAGTACTTTCGGGAAAACATAATGTTGATGATAGATATGATCTACAAAATGAAGCTGGAAATGTTTCTGCCGTATAATATTTTAGGTATGGTTCCGCTTCGGGTCTTAAAAAGGATGTTCAACCATGGCATGAGTCTAAATTAGGCTTGAGTTTTGGTGTTTTAGGCATTCAGATGGTAATATGGGATAACAACATGATCATGATAGATATCAACTAGCAATAGATAAAACACGAACCAATAAAACAACCGAAGATGTATAGTTTTGTCGATGTAATTGATTATGCTTTATCGATTGTGGAGATGTTCATAAGCCCAAAACATAGCATGATGTTATCAAGAGCAATGATAAAATGAAGTACCTCACAAACATGAAATAAGAATCGGGATCCCTCAAGAAGATGAACACCTATATTCTTGTGAATCAACTTAAAAGTTAGAAGGTGGTTGAAAGTAAATGGATATTCAAGATAAACTCAAGTATTCATGGTTTAAGTTACCCATATATAATACTAGGCTTGTGGCTAAGGGAATAACGCAAAAGGAGGGTGCTGATTTCAATGAGATATTTTTGTTGGTTGTGAAATAAACTTTCATCATGGTTGTACAGTTAATTGTTATTGGATTTGATCTTGAGTTAGATCAAATAGAACTTATTGTTTTCTTTCTCCATGATAAATTGGAAGAGATAAGTTACATGTGTCAATCTAATATGTTCAAATAATGGAATGGTGGTGATATGGGTTTGTTAAAAGACCCATTTATGGGCTAAAATAGTCGTTGTTTGATTGTTTATGAGATCCATTGAATATGTATGTAGCTGCTACAATAATTGTGTCTAATAGATTGGGAGACAAACATGGATAGATAATTCTTATTGTTGTGGATGAATAACTAATAACTGAAAGAGATATGAGAAAAAATGAAGCGGTAAAGACTCAATTGTAAGGAGAGATTAAGATTAATGATATTTGAAAAGCTAAGAGAATTCTTGATGGTGATATCATGAGGAACATGCCGAAGTGATATTTATTCTTATCTCAATAAAAATATATACATAAATTTCTAAGGAAATTCTCAATGCCCGAAGCAAAAGCGGTTGTAACTCCCATGAGTTCCCAATTCAAACTCAGTGTCACTCAAGCACCAACCAAAGCAACATACAAGAAGTACATGCTGAATATACCTTATGCCAATAATATTGGTATCATTATGTACATTGTCATTTACAATCTGATCTTCCTTACACTGTATGTGTTTTAAATAGATTCATGTCAAATTTGGAGAAGCCACACTGACATGCACTCCATTGGCTCATGAGATACTTGAAGGGCTTGATTATTGTAGGGTTTTGTTACAGTCTTAAATATACGGGCAATATAATATTGAAAGACTATATGGACTCCGACTATAGATGATGTCTCGACACAAGTAAGCATACTTCAAGTTACTTGTTTACAACTCTTGGCGGAGTGTTAGAAGTCTTGCACCTTCGTCTATGAAATTTGAGTATATGGCTACTAGAAAATCCATTAAGGAAGTTATTTAACTTAACGAATTATTGATTGAACTCATTGATGTGATGCAATATGTAGTTATGTTATGTGATAACACTGGTGCTCTTAATGAAGAACCTAAAGTCTCATGAGGGAACTAAACATGTATATATTAAGCCGCACTTCATCTGAGACATGTTGAAAAATTAGCAAGAGAATGTGGTTAAGATTGCTAGCGAGAAAAACCTTTCGTATGCTTTGACCAAAGTATTGCTAATATCAAAGATCACGAACTATGTCAGACTCATGCAAGTATGAGATCTAGGTGAGCTGGTTTTTGAAGAGTATAACACTGAATGTAATGAATACTAGAGTTACAATAAGCTTATGTGGAGAATTGTTAGGTGTAGGTTATAAGTAACTTGTGAACAGAGGTAATTTTGTAGGAGTACATGTGCATAGTTGGATCTGTCGAAGACCTATATAGGCAAGAACTATTTAAATTCTATGGGCGAAGCTTGAGTCGTGACTTAGTGGCAGAGACGTTTGCTGGATCCAAAAGGATGATACAAGTTGTCAAGGCTGGTGACTATTGAGTCGATTGAGATATGTGATAAGGCTATATCCTATAAATAATATACATTATTTATGTTGACAAGGTAACTGTATATTTAAGGCTAACAAAAGAATAAAGAGATACTAAACGAGGATAATATATGAGATAATGTACGAGGGTTATGAGGAAGTACAAGGCAATGGTCATAAAGAAGATATTAGACGAGGGTCATGAAGATGTACGAGATAAATGTTATAACTGAATATGTAGACAAGAATCATCAAGAGGATACGATCCGAGCATGAAAAGAGGTTATTTAAACGGTTATGATATAAAACATATGTCATAGTGTTATAGGATATTATAAACGTGGTTAGATGGTTATTAAAAAACACAGTTGGACAATTATAATAAGTTAATATATGTAAGCTATAATTGGGAGATAATATTTAGAAAGTTGTGTGAATAAAGACAAAAATATATATTTAGAGACTAGTCACATTTTAATAGTAAAATTAATTGTATTTGGAAGAACATTCTTTCTCGATTATTTCTCGTCATTTTGGATTTATATTTGAAAAGGAAATCCATTATCAAATTTGGCGTCATGTATGGAAAAAAATTTTCTTTTAAAAAGTTTCATGTTTTAATTATACTAATTGTGATGACAAGATCGGGAATTGAAAGAGAAACACAAAGGATGCGTCTGATTCTAGGAACTCTGGTGATCGTTCCGAGAATCACGATAAGTTTGTCCAATGATCAAAAGAAATTGCAAACGAGATCAACTTTTAGGTATAGTAGTTGGTACAATAACAAATGGTATTTTTCCAACTGGATCGGCATCTAGTGCGCATAATAAATTAATCAAATTCAAAGTGGTCAAGTTGGTGCAATAACTTGTGTACGCTTATTCCATACCGATTGAAGGAGACATCTCTCTAAGCAAAGTATATTGATTACTCTATCTAATGTTCATATTTTGGAAATGTATATTTAAGGATAAAGCAAGAACAAGTTATAGCTAGTCGATTTCAATTTGAAAGAGACCAATAAGCTAAACTTAGCATAGATAAGTTGACCAAAGCGTTACAATTATTGACATAAAAGGTTATGTTAAAGAATAACGGACAACATAGGTTGAACGATGGATACAGTAAAATTTCACAGAAGGGATGAAAAAAAAGAGGTAATATTTGGGAATGATCAAAGAAAAATATGATATACAAATAGATTAGAGTAGCATTAAAAAGCAAAAGAAAAAAAAATTAAAAGGTGCTCGTTAGGAGGATCAGTCAAGCAATTTATCTTTAAAGAAAAATAAGGATAACAAAAATATGGAGTATAATAAAGAAATACCAAAAATGGCGGCCTATGTGCTTCAAGACTCTCCGTTTGATAGGAAAATCTTGAAGTAAAACTTCCTAAAAAATTGATTAGATGGATACTTATGACGGTTTAAGAGATCCTGAATACCATAAATTATAGTTCAAAAACCAGATTACAAGATTCAATGTTGATGATGTTTTAGTCTACAAAGATGTTTCAATGACATTTAAAGGAAACACACTTGAATATTGTAATTGCCTACCGAAAGAAACAATTCGGGATTTTAAAGGCCTTTGGAGCGCTTTTAAAAATTGATTTGTTGGTAGTAGAGCATACAAGAAGGAAAGTGATTCCATTAAAAATATGTAAAAGATAAATGGATAAATGTTATTAGGTTATGTTCAAATATTTGTTCGTGAAATGAACAGTTTATCGACATGCAAGGAAGATATTAATGTCGTAGCATTTAAAAAAGGATATCATGTGGATGGACAGTTGTACGAAGACCTTATCAGATTTACCTGGTAGACGATATGAGAGATGTTTTGGCAAGGTCGAATCAGTTTATCAAATTTAAATAATCGAAGAGGAGAGCCTCTTCTTACTCAAAACCCTAAGAACCAAAGGTGTCAGTACCAGACATGAGGAAAAATAAGGAAGCCAGCCATACCAAGGTCGTAAGAGCCTCATTAAGAAAACTAATGGTCTCATATTATGATAACCCGACACGAAGGTTTACTCTTATGACCAAAAATATTGCAGTCATTTTTTATAAAAAGGGAAAGAAAAATATGAGCCTTCTCGTGTTATGGTGGCTCAAAATAGTAAAATATCTCGTAGGTACTTCTACACATACCATAATGATTATCATCACGCAACTATTGATTATTAGCAATTGCAGGATGAGATTCGAAGATTAATCGACAGGTGATGAGCTTGTTTAGCTCATTAACAATAAGAGAAGACATAGAATGAAGAAAAATAATAATGAAGAGCATAAAGAAAAATGAATAGAAACAAGGAGAAATAACAAGAGAAAGCATGATTTGTTACGTATTATTTTTTGTGGTGACACATTATCTGGGACGAGCCTAATTTCTAAGAAAATGCCCTAAAAAGACTTAAACTTCACTTGTTTGATGAGTCGTCATACTGTCATTGTAGAAAATAAGCTATTGATCTGATATTCAACGATGATGATCAAATATGAGTTATTACCCCTCATAAATATGCGCTTATAATATATATATATATATATATATATATATATATATATATATATATATATATATATATATATATATATATATATATAATCATGGTTACGAGATTTTTGGTAGATAATGGCAAGTAGATCAATGTTATTTTCACAAGTAGTTATAAGAATGTGATTGGAAAACCCACATACAAGCCTATTGACATGAAGTTGGTTAACTATGAAGGAAAACATTCTAGATGTGTTGGTAAGAATAGAATTTCTAGTAACTGTTCGTTATGGTTGTACCGAGAAAGTTGTAAGAACTTTATTCATGATAGCCAATGCCCTTATCTCGTATCATTTTATCATTGGAAGGCTATGGTTACAAACAATTGAAATTTCGAAATTCTCATTTCGTAAATACCTTAAATACCATGTTAGACACCTAGTTGGGATAGTCAGAGACAACTAGGAGTTTACACGTGATCTTTCTAAATTCTGAGAAGTTGGATCAATACAAATCAAATAATTTGGGAGAGGGTCATCAACTGACTGAAAGTGATTAATTTGAAAGGAAGTTGACGATCCAAGAGAAGCAATATAATAAGGTGAACCTCTAGGTGAAATTTTTGAAAAACCACTAGCAAGTAGACAGATGCTTAAAATTGGAAATTAACTAAGTCAAACCTTCAAGTTTAAATTAATAGTGTTATTAAAAAATCATACTTTTTTTCTTGGAGCGTTGATGATGTATCCGCGGTTAGTTTGTATATCATCTGTCACGAACTAGTGATTGATAAAAGCTGAGGCCACGAAAGCAGACGTCAACGTTAAAGCGGCAGAATAATTGTTCATAGTGGGTCACATAAGGGAATCAAGATACCCAACTCGGATTGTTAACTCAGTCTTGGTAAAAAAAAGAACAATGGAGAATGTGCGTAGATTTTACTAACCCTAACAAGACATGTCCAAAGAATGTTTTTCATTTTCCTCGTATCGACCAGTTGGTGGATATGGACTCGGGTCATGAATTCTTTTCATTTATGGACGCATACTCAGGATACAACCAAATTCGAATGCATCTAGATAATGAAGATGATACAACTTTGTAAACAATAATAGGTTTATACTGTTATAAATTTATCCCTTTAGGTTTACAAAATATCTTACCAAAGGCTCGTTAACAAAATATTCGATAAATAGTTGAGAAAAAACATAGAGGCGTACATAGACAACTTGATTGTAAAAAGCAACAAAGATGATCAATAGGTTGAATTTTTATCTAAAATACTCAAGAATATGAGAAAGTTTAACCTCAAATTTAACCTTTTAAAGTGTTTGTTTGGATTTCGTAACGGAAAACCTGTTTGGTACATCATCAACAATGATGGAATCAAAACTGATCCAGGGAAACTAAAAGCATTGACAACTATGGAGCCATCAAACACTATCAAAGAGGTTAAAAGGTTAATGGGTCGTCTAACAACGTTATCAAGGTTTATTTCTAAATCTTCTAATAAGAGTCATCATTTTTTCAAAGTCCTTAAAGAAATAAAGAAGTTCAATTATAATGAAGAATGCAACATATCTTTTCACGCATTAAACGAGTATTTGACTTCAAATAAGATCATGTCATCTCAAATATGATTCGAATCATTTTATCTATATTTTTATATCTTCATTAACGTTCTGAGTGTTATATTTGTTAGAAAATACAAAGGGCTGCAGAGACCAATTTATTGTGTGAGTAAAATTCGGATTGATACTGAAAATATATATTTAAATTTAGAGATATTAACATTAGGTCTGGTGGTAGCTACAACAAAAATTAGACCATAATTTCAGAGTTATAGTATTATCATACAAACTTCTTTCCCTATAAAGAGTGGCTAATAAAGTCAAATATTCAAAAAAGCTTACACGATTGTCGGTTGAATTGGGGAAATATAAATTTTATATTACCATCGTACTACGATCAGAGCTCATACGGTTGCAGGGTTCATATATGAGTTTGTTGGTGAAAGAACGGATGATGACGAGGTATACAATCGGATATGGAAATAATTTATTGGATGGTTGAAGTTTACGGAGCTAAGATCATTGTGAAGCACCATTTGGTGAAAAAATCAGATAATTGCTAAATTTCTAGATCAATATTACAAATAATGTGGCAGAATTTGATGTCGTTTTTTTGTGGTTTGAAATTGGCTCATATTTGCAAAGTGAAAGTTATACGAGTATTTGATTCTCAACTAGAAGTAAGTTAAGAAAAAAGTGTATATGAGGAAAAGCAAAAAAGTATGATGTGGTACCAGATACATCACAAGAATGATAAAATAAATTTGAAAGAGTAGAATACGAACACGTGCCTTGTCCAAATAAGTTGATTGCGAATTTTTAAAGCAAAAATAGCAGTTTCTTGAGATAATCTATTTGTTATCATTCAAGAAAGACCATCTATATAAAGAAATGAGTAAGAACTCGAGGTCTTGGCAATAGAAACAACTGAAGATTGGAGACAAAAGTATTTGTTATATTTTAGAGATTAAACTCTCCTTAAAGGAAAATCCAAGGCTCGAGCATTGAGAATACGAGGTGTTAAGTATACGATTATTGACGACATCCTATATAGAAAGAGTATTACAAGACTAATGCTCCAATATTCGAATAAAATGAAGCTTTTTTAACTTTAGAAATCTGCATGAATGGGTCATCCGCGCTCATTGTAGAAATAAAAGCTTGATCAGCAGTTTCCTTCTTGCGAGTTTTTATGGGGCCAAAATTAGTGGCAGATGCCGATGCCCTTGTACAATGATGTGTTGCTTTTCAAAATTATTCTAATATGAGCCACTTGCCAAGTGAACCAATGAGCATAGTCATAATACATTTTCCATTTGATAAGTGAGGGATCGACTTGGTTGGACCTTTTTCAATGACTACATGAAAAATGCAATTTATTAATAGTGCTTGTTGACTACTTTACAAAGTGGGTCGAAGCAAAACATCTATGCAAACCAAAAGCTAAAGAAATTTACAGTCTCTTGCAAAGTCAGATTCCAATAAGATATGGTTTCAGAGAATTTTAATAAAAGATAATGGACTTCAGTTTTAAAATGAAATGATGATGACATGTTACTGAAAGTATGAGGTGGAACAAAATTTCTCGACTTTGTATTACCTTCAAGCAAATAAAAAAAGTAAAAAAAAAAAAACAGAACTATCGTAGATGGAATAAAAAAACCAAATAAGCTAAGGGAAAGTGACTAAACAAATTATCAGAGTTTGTTGGCATATATGACGACTCGTAGCTCTACTATATGGGAAATTATTTTTTCTTTAGTTTATGGGATAAAAGTCGTAGTTTCAACAGAGACCATTATTCTCAATCATTTATTATAATATTATTTAGGGGAAAACAACAGTGAAGGAAGACAAATATCTTTGATTTGATTAAAGAACGACGAGACCAAACTCATATTAGGTCATATCATTGTAAATTTTAATGAAGAGTATATTTGATGCATAAGAGGACGGTATGGTTATGAAGAAAATCTTCCACGGGGCAAAGCATAAAAATGCGGGAAAATTAGCTCCAAATTGGGATAGACCGTACAAAGTTATTTCTAGAGGATATCATGGAGTGTGCCGGTTAGAAGACATGGACGAAAACATATTGAAGCATCATTGGAACATTCAACATTTAAAAAAGTATCAAAAGAATATGTAATATTTATGTGCATTTTTTTAATCTTTTCGGTAGCGTGTGAGGGTTTTTAACGAGACATATTGTAAACTAGTACCTTAACAAATAAATTTGGATTTGAAAGAAAAAAGTTATTATATATTTCAAAAAGAAAAACCTAAAGAGAAAGATATATATTCGAGTTTGATAAATATTCACAAAGAATAATCAAATAATAAAGATAAATATTTGAGTTCGATAATAATCAGTGAGATAATAAATATAGTTATTTGAGTTATAAAAATTCGAAAAGCAAGCAAAAAAAAACTATACAGAGCCGTGATGTGCAATATCAAATTGGCAAAAATAATTAATAAACAAAGCTTAAGGTTGAAAATGTGTTGCGTAAATAAGAAGAAAATAGTTACGAAATAAGATTTTGGTTACTAAAAATGTGTGACTTCGTGAAAAAAATCAAATAGAACTTGTTTGTTTAAAAAAATATTAACTAAGTGTAAAATAACTAACTTTTTTATAGTTACAAAAATATTTTTATTTTTGTGTTGAAAAACCTTTTTTAAATAAAAAAAATTAAATTAAACTATGTTCTAGTTTTGAAAATACGTGCAATTTGGTTGCTAAAAATAATTGTATTCGAGTTGTAGAATTAAGTAAAAATATGTTGCGTAATTAAGAATAGATAATTATGGAAGTAAGACTTTGGCGGCTAAATAAGTCTCACTGTGTGAAAACCAAAATACAAACCTGTTTTGTAAAAATAAATGTCTATTGGGTGTAAAACAACAAACTTTTGGAGTTGCGAAAAATATGTGTATTTGGTTGCAAAATTAGTCTGAAAAAAAACAACTACGTTATAGTTGCAAAATTACGTGTAATTTGGTTGCTAAAAAACAATTGTGTTCAAGTTGCATAATTACATGTAATTTGTTTGCGAAAATAAGAAAAAAATCTCTAACAATATAACTCATAGATTTCATAGATTTCATTTTGTTTGTTTTAATAAATGGAAACATATGTATTTTTGAAAACAAAATGAGTTAAAGTTTGGAAGATACGAAATATTGAAGGTTAAAAATAACTAATTGTTAAGTTTGTGTGCTTCAAAAATATTGTTGGAAAAATTTATGATGCAAGTGATATTTGGTAAACTTCAAAATCCAATTGATTATCGGTAATTTAATTTATATTCGGGTAATTTAATTTATATTCAGATAATTATCAATAAATTATTTTTTTATTAATAATCTAAATTCTTAAGGTTTGGTAATTGGTTTATTTATTTAATTAGTATATTGATTTATTACGTTACAAATTTAGTTATGGTGTGGTTTATTTTCGTGTGAGGGTAGGTTTGTAATTTTTGTTTAGAGTTTTGTGGAAGTTTGTGAGTATTTAATGTTTGAGTAGGGAGTAGAGGGAGAATTAAGCAGCCTCGTTGCATTTAATTTTCATTACCCTAATTTAATGTTGGTGGTTGGGTATTTATACCCTTATATTTGGGGCTTATGGGCTTTCGGGTCGTGTTTAATGGACCCGGGTCGAGTTTAAGGACCCATGAGTTCTAAGTAGGAGAGCAGGCAGCTTAGTCAAGAAGTGATTATGTTTTAAATATTTTAATTCTGTTCCATCAGTCCAATGGATGAGGTGTCTGAACTGCCCATGTCCGGTTAGGTAGACATTGTCCGAACTGACCCTGTCCGAAGTGGTGACGGAATCCAGACTCATCAGTAGCCCCTTTTCTAGGTGTTGTTCAAAAACCTTTTGCAAGACCTAAAAACAGTCTCTTACTAGTGACAGTTACATCCGGACAGGTCCTTCGAATTGTGTTACAGTTTTATCCGGACTGAAAAAAGTTCTTTGAATCTAAACGGTTTTTTGCCAGAGTTCATGGGACACGTGTCTCTCTCTGGTTCGTTATTTCAGCTATTTTTTCACCTTGAATTTCGCTCCCACCTTCTCTGAAAAGCAACCTCTTCATTAAATGAAGGTGACATCAGCGTCATTTCTTAATCATTGCAAATTCTTTCGAATTCTCCTAGGAATCAAAGCACCATTTTTGGGGTTTACTATAAATTAAACACTTTTCCACTGTTTTACCATCATCTTCATATTCACTTTGCTAATTTTAAGAGCTTTCTCTCTCAAACACAAGTTCTTCTTTTTTTGGTTGTGAGTTTATGTTCACGGCTATGAACACTTTAATCAGAGGTGGGTGGCTTAATCTATCAGAGCTAGAAAAGGCACAAAAAGTTGAAAGGGAAAGGCGCATTGTAGCAGGCCTACCTACCTCCCCCATCGACAAACCAGTAACCTCAAACACAGAGCCTGACCAGGGTCCCTCCTCAATAAGAAGTTCCAAACCGAGGAGATTGTTTCAAAACAGCCTTTCCCCCATTGTCTCAGGCTCATCGGTTCAAGAATCAGAACCCACCGTTGAACCAGGGCTAGCAGTTACTAGATTAAAAAAGCCTTCCCCATTTATAGCTATGGGGTCAGATGCAGATACCTCTCCCAACAAATTGGTCGATCGAATAAGAGGACGGCTGGTTAAAGGGCAGGCTTCCAATGGCACCCCTTCAAAATCAGGGGCCAAAGACAACAATACAGGGTCAGAGGCACCCATAAAAGTACCTAAAGACAGACTGTCCGGACCGGAGGCCACTAGCTCAAGCATCCGAAGAGAAACCACCACATATGAGCCCCAACCGGAGGCCAGAGTTCAGGAAAAGTATTGAAGCTCAACAGTCCGGAGGTCAGACTGAACCAACTTCTAACTCCCTCCTCCCAAAGACAACTGAAAATCCCTCTTCGGTAATGGAGGATTCTATCAAAGAAGCTCCATTTGAGTCTGAACCCTCCGGACAAACTAGTGATGCTGTTGCTGCCAAGAAGGATAAAGGCAAAGAAAAACTATTCCTTAGGCACCCATATCTGCCAGAGATCCTCAAGGGAAAAGTCGGACCTTGTTTCCACAAGGTAAACGTTAAATATCTTTGTGCCTTAAAAAAACAACTATTCTTTCATCCATACAGTCGAATTGGGCCGGATGCGTACCAAGTGGGAGATTCCAGAGAACGTGAAAATAAGAATCCCCATAGACCCTGAAACCCCAATGGACTGCAAACTTAGTGAAGTAGTCGTCTTTACTGAGATCTTTAACTGGGGGTTAAGGTTTCCCTTAGATCCGGAGATAGTTAGGTACCTCCGCCTTATCAAGCTTTTTCCAAGCCAACTGAGCCCTAACGCCTGGTACACTCTCATGGCCTGTATCATGGCCTCCAGGCTCTCCAGAATTCCTCTCCCGATGGAGGAATTTGCTGTTGTGGCCAGCCTCTCCAGAAATCCCCACATTCCCTTCTATCACTTCAACATGGGTGATAATTATAAAGTAGTGGATGACCTACTTGAGTCGGAGAAGAATTGGAGGACTCAATTCTTGTTCGTAAGCGGCGCTTGGGAGAATGAGAGAAAGATCAAAGCCGGAGTCAACCCGAGTCTCCTCACCAGCAGATAGATAAGTGATCGTAAGGATTCTACCTTGCATTCTCATTTTTACCTTTATCAAATTTGTTTAAACTGACCGGTCCTGTCTTTGTTCTTTACAGAGCTGCCCAAAGACTTCAACGATTATTTAAAGGCCGGGTAGACCACTTGCACCAAGATCAACACTTGGGCTACTGAAAAGTGGGGTAACCGGTTTCATGATGCCTTTACCGGAGGAAATCTCGCAAGGTCTCACCTCTGGAACACTACTGGCCGGAGGGACTTGACCTGGGAAGAACTCACCACTCCGCCCCCTCCGGATGTAGTCCTCAAGAGAACACACGAATCAGACGGGTCACTATACTTGCCAGGTCGAGCCAAGGCCCCAAGTAAAATGAAAGGCAAGAAAGGGAAGGGTAAGAAGAGTGCGGTTGAAGCTAACCCTGCCGAGGTGGAGGATGCTGCTCCAACAAACCCAGAGGGACCAGCCCCAAGCCAGATCGATGCTGCTCTGCTAGAAGTGGTGGAGCATGAGAGTGTTAGGGAAGAGTCTAGATCTCCAAAACCCTCAAGGGTTCCTAAGAGAGACCGGAAACGGGGAGCAGAAAGCAAGGACAGGGAGGCCAAGAAGAAAAAGACCTCCAGGGGTGATGAACTTTCTCTCCGGCCTACGGAGCCCTTCCCTCCTGTTGACCCTACTGATCCAACAAGGGCAGAAGAGATCCCTGGTGACTTTAAAACTGATGAGGTTGGAGGAGGAGACATTAGCATCGATGGTGTTGACATCACAGGGCTTGATGGTCTTGGCGATTATTTTGCACACCTTCCCAGAGATGACTTTGTTGGGCCTTACCTCCCTCCGAGCACTTCAAACACCGTCACCTTTAATGGTAAGAATTTCACTGTTTCAAGTGAAAGAGATGCTATAACCCACATTATTCTGAGTATCGTTCAGCCAGTGTTGGTCCTCGAGAAGAAAGTACAAGGTCAGACAGCGATCATCACCTCCCTTAACTCTGACAAGGAAAAACTGTACAACGACCTCCTCACTGCCACCCAAAATGCTGATGTTTTGAAAGGAGAAAACGAGGAGCTAAAGAAGAGTCAAGAGGGGCTGACCACAAGGTTTGCCACTTTAGAGGATACTATCAAAGATCTCCGGGAAAAACTGTCCAGATTAGAGAAAGATCTAACCTCTTCAAAAGAGGAGGCGAAGGCCAAGGACCAAGTCATCCATAATTTAACAAGTGACAAGATTGCGCTCGAGGATTCAGTGTCCAAGGCTGCAGAGGAGAAAACTGATCTGCTAAGGGAGCAAGAGGCCAAAATTCAGGCCAAGATTGATGCTTATGCCAACAACGTAATAGATACTCAAGAGCAAATGTATGCCAAAGTGAGGTCGGACATGGTCCTGCTTTTTTATGAGAAGTTCCCGAAGAGGAACCTGGGAGATTTGTGGCTTCATGTAGAGTACAAAGACCTTCCCTTCCACACTATGGCTGATGGAGACTTACACGATTATTCTAGTGCTTCATCCTCTGACGAAGAAGAGAAAACCGGGGAGAGCCCAAATGAGGAGAAGGATAATCCCAAGAAGAAGACAAGTGAGGCTGAGCCATCTTCAAAGGCTCAGTCTTAGATTATGAATTATCTTTTGTGTGTTTGTTTTTTTTGTTCTGGTTAAACTAAAGTCCTTGGAAGGCCAAGGCATTTTTGTAATTGTGTCCGGCATTTGACCGGATAGATCTTTTGTTTTGTCTGACAGTTTTAAAGTCCTTGGAAGGCCAATGCACTTGGATTATTTCAATGAATATTCTTTGTTTTGCACAACTCTTGCATTCTTTCACAGTTTGTTTCAATTTTGGTGGCTAGTGTTTAAACAGCCCTTAGTTATTTCATAAATATTCTAAAGTGAGAGTGTTTAAATTCTCCGATGACAAATGTTTAAGTAGTCATCATTCCTTTAATTCAATCTGGATGGTGTGATAAGAAACAAAGTAAAAAACACTTCGAAATTTTAAGAAGGCATCAAATTTTATAAAAAAGCCCGGACACCTTATTAAAAACTTCCCCGCGCCACCAGGGTAGGCCCCAAATATTTACATGGATTTTTTAAACAAGTAAATATTTACATAGCTTCTATTCCAAGTACATCCGGAGATGCTCAATATTCCAAGGGTGATTTAAAACCCTTCCATCCTTGTCTTCTAGCCAGTATGTTCCAGGTTTGAGCCTTTCAATGACCATATAAGGTCCTTCCCAAGTTGGGGCTAGTTTGCCGAGCAGCTTCTCTTTAGTGTGTAAGAAGAATTTCCTTAACACCTTGTCCCCCGGCTGAAAATCTCTTCTTTTAACTCTGGAAGCAAACTTACTTCTCATCAAACCCTGATAGTGTGTAGCTCTAAGGTGAGCCTTAACTCGTCTTTCCTCTATTAGGTCAAGCTGACCCCTGATTGCTACTTCGTTAGAGTGTTCGGATAAATTGTGAACTCGAAAGGAAGGGAGATTTTCCTCTATGGGAGCTATGGCATCCATCCCATAGACCAAGGCAAAAGGTGATTCTTGTGTTTCAGCCCCAAGAGTAGTCCGGTAGGCCCACAAAACCTCTTGTAAATAACTAGGCCATTTTCCAGGCGGCCCCTTCTAAATTTTTCTTCAAACCGGACAATATAGTTCTATTAGCCACTTCAACTTGACTGTTTGCTTGTGGATGGAAAGATGAAGAGAAACAATATTATATACCCCTAGAAGCAGAGAAACTCTCCATTTCCTTGTTGTCGAACTGTGGCCCATTGTTTGTCGTTATCTTCTGTGGAACACCAAATCTGCAACAGATATTGGACAAAATGAATTTTATGACATCTTTTGATGTTGTACCTGCCAACGGGGATGCTTCAATCCACTTCGAAAAATAATCAATTGCAACAATTATTGTCATGCGTCCTCCGGATTCCATAGGAAGAGGTCCCACCAAATCCAACCCCCATCGAGCAAAAGGTATAGGCTCAGAAATTGACTCTAAAGGGATGGCTGGGACATGAATTTTATTGCTATATCTCTGGCATGGGTCACACCTTCTCACCAGCTCCTTCGCATCTTGCATTATAGAGGGCCAATAATAGCCAGCCAATAAAACTCTTCTTGATAGAGCCATGAATCCACAGTGAGTTGATCCCTCACCATCATGTAATTCGGAGAGGACTATTTGAGATTCATCAGCTCCCAAACATCGCAAAAGAGGTTTATTGTAAGACTTTTTATACAAAACATCTCTTAGTATGATAAAACCACGAGCCTTGTGCTTCATTTTTCTCGCTAGTGATGTATCCGGAGGCAAGATGCCATCAGAGAGATACTGCAGGAGAGGAAATTTCCAATCTTGAGGTTGTTTTACTTTTACATCAAAAATTTCTTCCTCCTTACCCATATTGAGTTGAATGGAAGGGCACCCCAGCACATGGATCCAAGGGTATGACTCAGTATAGGCTATGGTTGCCAAGGAATCTGCTAGTTCATTTTCTGCTCGGGGTATGTGCTCATAAACGATGCTTTTGAACTTAAGTGCCTCATTTTTAAGAAGAAGTAAGTATTTTACTAGTTGCTCCTTTTTGGATCACTCATCAGCTTGACCCTTTTGGCCCCACAAATATAAGCTAACTTTAAACCAGCTATAGCAGCTTCGTATTCGGACTCATTGTTGGAAGCCCTAAAAGCAAAACATATAGCTTGGTACATTTTGTCACCATATGAAGAGGTCAAGCATACCCCTGCACCACATCCCATAGTACTTGATCCACCATCTGTCCGGACGATCCAAACCTTTTTATCTTTCATCTCAGTAGTTTGCTCTGTATCCCTATCAGAGTGGAATTCAACTAAAAAATCGGATACAGCCTGGGATTTTATTACCGTTTGAGGAGCAAAATCAATATCAAAGTCCCCCAAATCCACTGACCATTTGGTCATTCTGCTCGATATATCTGCCTTTTGAAGAACATATTTCAAGGGATAGGATGTCCGGACGATAATATGATGAGCCTGAAAAGAAGGCCTCATCTTCCTTGCAGCAATTACCAAGGCTAATGCTAATTTTTCGAGCTTTAAATAGCGTTTTACTGCATCTATCAAGCTCTTGCTGATGTAGTACACCGGATGGGGGTAATTGTCCACCTCTCTTATCAATACAGCACTGCTGGCACAACTGGAAACTGCCAAGTATACGAAGAGTGTCTCTCTATCAACAGGTTTAAATAAAGTCTTGGGGGAGGAAATATGTTTCTTAATCTCATTGAAGGCCTCATCACACTGTGAAGTCCATTCGAATCCCTTTGCACCCTTTAAATTTTGAAAAAACGGGGCACATCTGTCCGAAGACCTCGAGATGAATCGATTTAAAGCAGCCAACCTCCCAGTCAACCGTTGTACTTTTTTAATATTCCGAGGAGGCTCCATTTGGAATAATGCATTAAGCTGGTCCGAATCGGGCTTTATCCCTTGCTCACTTATTATATAACCCAGGAATTTCCCGGACTGCACTCCGATCACACACTTTTCTAGATTTAGTATCAAATTTACTTTTACTAAGTTAGCAAAAGTTTATTGGAGGTCTTCCAAGTGTAGCTGTTCGTCCACACTTTTTACCATCATGTCATCAATGTATATTTCCATATTTCTTCCAATTTGATCAGCAAAGGCTTTGTTTACTAACCTCTGATAGGTAGCCCCAGCATTTTTCAACCCAAAGGGCATCATTTTATTCTTCAGTTCGGATGGCATTTGGGACCCTATCTTAACACTTTTTCCTTCTTCCAAAGAATGTGTTTCAACTTCTTCAATCGGTATCAACACTCCAGGGGTCTCTCTGGGGTCATCAATTTCACCCTCACCCCCAGAAATCCCCTCAAACTGCTATTCTTCATTGATACGAACTGCCCCCAGCGTTCGTGGAGCCAGTGTTGTGGCATAAAACTCTCTTGCAATCTTTTGGCTGCTCCGAACAACTCTCACTTGTCCTTGAACAGCATGTTTCAAATATTGGTGGACTGTGGAGGCCACTGCATGCATCCTAGAGATCCAAGCCCTCCCTATAATAGCATTATAACAAGTGGGACAATCCACCACAATAAAAATTATTCTAACCATTTTCTTAAAAGGGCCTTTGCCCAACAAAACTTCCTCTTCGAACTCCTCGATCACATCTGCTGAGCTTCAAGTGAAACCCACAATTGATTTGTCCGAACACTGAATTACGGCTGGATTTTTCATCTTTTTGTAAGAGGTTAAAAAGAGGATATTGGCTGAACTCCCAGTATCCACCAAGATTCGTCTTATGTCATTGCCCCCAATGGAGGCTCCTATGACAACAACATCTTCATGAGGGCCAGCTATATCCCTTAAGTCATCCGCATCAAAAACAATGAAGGGAAATGGAATTTGTGATTGATAGGAGGTCATGCCCCTTCCAGCTGGGTAGCTAAAGTATGAACATGCCTCTTCCTTGAAGAAGCAGTAGGAGCTGTCATAGTATCCCCTCCAAAAATTGTGAGTGACTCAAAAAACTTAATAAGCCCGGAGACTGTTTTACAACGTTCTTCAATGGCACCCACTCTATTTCGAGTTGGATCAGGATCCAAGTACTCTGTCTCTACATCAAATCTTTCGATTATAACCATAGCTCCTTCCGGAGCGGATGTGCCTGCATTGTTTGGACCAGCCCGATGAGCATTATGAGGCCTATTTTCTCCTCTTCTTTTGACATATGCCCCCAGCTTTCCTCTTTCAATTAAATTCTGGACTTCTTGCTTTAAAGCAATACAATCGTCAGTGGTATGGCCAGTATCATTATGGTACTGACAGAAGGAATTGTTACGATGTTCCCTAGGAGATTGCTGTGCAACCGGCCTTCTATAGTGTACTTCTTCCTTTGTTTTGTCATAAATAGTAGCCACACTTTCTTTCAACTCAGCAAACCACTCCGGTTGAACCCAAAGCCCTGTTTTATTTCTAGATTGTTGACGCTGGGCAGGCGCAGCTGGCTGAGACTGAGCTTTATCTCTATTATGACCCTGCCCGGCCTCCCTTGCCTTGTTCCCGGACTGATTTTGGTTGGGGTTTGGTGCAACCGGGGCAGACCTCACGTGCCTGTGCACCCTAGTTTTCTTTGTTTCATCAACGTTGATTTGCTTCCCGACCTGATTCAGTAGACCTCCCCAAGTCATGGCTTTCTTTCTGGTCACTGAATCAGCTAAATTTCCAAGGTTTAAACCATGCCTCAAAGATGCAATTGCTACTTGCTCAAAGCAATCAGTTAACCCGTTTTTGGTGTTTACAAAACGACTTATGTATTCTTTCAGTGATTCGTTTAGTTCTTGGGCACAATGGATTATTGTGTCCCAATTGCCCTTCAATTCCTTACTCCTAACAAATTGCCTTTGAAAGGCCACCCAAAAGGTATCGAAATTTCTGATGCAGCCTTGTGGTAGGTTGTCATACCACTTCAGAGCACTCCCCGTAAAGGATTGAGAGAATGCTCTACAAAGCAACTTGTCGTCATCATCAAAATTCATCATAAAGTTTTTAAATTGTTCCAAGTGATTGTCAGGATCTTTACTGCCATCGTATCAAACCTCTTAGGGAGGTTTCCGGACAGAATCTTGGAAGACAATGGAGATTGTCTTCAATTCCGGCCACGACTGAAAACAGTATCCTCATTGGGAGTTACAAAGATACCTGGTTCATCGTGGAAGGCAAAAGGATCCACTAGCATCCTCTACATGCCTCCGGCTGTGAGATGATCCTTTGCCTATATTCCTCTTTAATTTCCCATATCTATCCCTTTTTCTTGAATACTTTTTAATCAACTTTTGCTTCTTTTTGGATCGGCCCTCATCACTACTAGAGGATAAGGACTCTTCAACTCCATCCTCGCCCGAGGAGCTATCAGAAGATTCTGAGTCTGAGTCAGAACTCTCCACTGGCTTAGACCGGTGAGACTTTTTAGAGCTAGCATGAGTCTTCTTGGTACTCACATGACTCTTCGAAGGCTCATACTCTCTAGGATTATCGGTATGATGAGCAATTGATGCCTTTGACTTCTCTTTTATGCCCATCTTTGCATTTTTTTCCCTCAGAGCTTCTATCTCGCCCTTTAATCTATCACACTCCTCAATGGTATATTCATCATTTTCACCCACAACTTCAAGCAAAGCTGGTGGTACTTCCGGGGCGTCCGGATTCATTCAGACTGATTTTTTCTGATGGTTTTGAATGCTTGATTCAGGCACAATCGTGCTCCCACTATGGTCGCCAATTGGTGTGGTTTATTTTCGTCTGAGGGTTAGTTTGTAATTTTTGTTTAGATTTTCGTGGAAGCTTGTGAGTATTTAATGTTTGAGTAGGGAGTAGACGGAGAATTAAGCAGCCTGGTTGTATTTAATTTTAATTACCCTCATTTAATGTTGGTGGTTGGGTATTTATACCCTTATATTTGGGCCTTATGGGCTTTCGGGTCATGTTTAATGGACCCGGGTCGAGTTTAAGGACCCATGAGTTCTAAGTAGAAGAGCAGACAGCTTAGTCAAGAAGTGATTATGTTTTAAATACTTTAGTTCTGTTCGATCAGTCCAATAGATGAGGTGTCCGAACTGCCCCTGTCCGGTTAGGTAGACATTGTCCGAACTGACCCTGTCCGAAGTGGTGACGGAATCCGGACTCATCAAGTTATATATTTTACAAACTACTCATGCCAGTTTACTTAAATTCCTAAATACTTCCTCCATTATTATATATGCATAAGATACCACAATACATTTACTGCGAGAACTTGAATTAAAACAAGGATTCAACAAAAACAAGAACACCGCAAAACTTTTGCGATCTTAGTTTAAACTTCAGTCCTCACAACAATATAAACTTACACAAATAGATATAGATAAAAACGTGAGACCACAAAAACAAAGACAAGAGGAAAAACATTAGTTCCAACTAAAACATACATGAAGAAGAATATTAGTTCCAACTAAAATATACATAAGAAAAGATAAAACAACTTAAAAAAACACAGAATTACATTAGCCAAGCTACTTTAGATATAAAACTTTGAATCGAAAATCAACTAGCATACAATGCCATATTGTTTATTCAAAAAAAAAATTGACGTGATAAATAACCACCCAAAAATAAATTTGTCAATTAAAAATAGTTGTAGTGAAAAATAACGAATTTAAAATCTTTTAAATTAACGCGAACAAAAATAAATTATGAAATAAAATACTAAAACATTTATAAATAACTGTATTCCTAAGTATAAATATCAAACAAACACCCATATTGTATTTAATTATATCTTTGTGAAAGATTACTCATTAATAATCATTTTTAAAACAATGATCACCATACCTGTTCATAAATATAATATTTTCTTAAAGCAAAAACGAAGATGTTTAGATTTATTATAAATAACATCCTAACCGTCATCAATATATTTAAGTTGTATTTTAGTTAGGACTTATATACATCCGTCGGTGGTTGTAATATCTGCTGAGGTGTCACCATCAAAGCGTAGCTTTCCACATGGCACAATCTGATACGCAACCTTGACTTCCAATATGTTTTATGTTCTGTGTTGAAATTGCCACCGACACCTGAGGGTTCCATTTGCTTCGTTCCGTTGCTTTTTCGTTATTTAAAGTGTTTTCCACTTTCACTTGCAAATTGTAAAACACATATTTTAGCAATAACTAGAATCGGAAATATAGAATCATTACGTATGTAAGATTGTCAGTCATTGTTTATCTATTTATTTGTGGTCCGACATTCAGAACCATCAATATTATATTAAAAACTATATAAATATACACAAAATAAATGCATTACTGTTCAGATTATAAGATACGTTAAATTTTATTAATTTGGTGGCACCAGATGTGACTTAAAATAATAATTAGCAAGTAGAGACCAGCTATATGGCTTTGGCTTTGTGCTAACCAGATAATTTAAATTAATTTTGACAAGGACAAGCTCGTAAAAATAATAATTTAAATTGCTTTAGATTTATTTATTGGTTAACTTTGAATCTGAAAACGAATCAGAAAACTTTCGCTTTCACTATTTTATACTAGTAGATACAAATGTTAATGAAATACTACACATTCTACCTACTACCGTTTTCATAATGTAATTGAAACCGTTATCTCAGATTATATAATATTCGTTACATAGCTTTTATTTGAATGTTATCAATATATTTAATTATTTTAATATAATCTTTTATAGAAGTATTTGTTGAATTTTAATTATTATATATTATTTTAAAAATCACATTTAAAATCAAAATTTATGTTTTAAATTTAACATTTAAAATTATATTTTTTTAATAAGTTAATGCTGGAAGATCGGATATTTGAAATTTTTTAATTATGTAATCCAAAAATGGTCACTAATTTATATATATATAAATTCAAAAGATTTATAGCATCACAAGTTCCAAAATAACTCACGGATATAATTATGATTATATTTAAAAGAAATTAATATCAATTAATACACAATTAAGTTTTCTATTTACTATCTAAAACCTAGCTATTTTTCACGATACTTGAAATATCTATATTATATAAAAGATTTTTTTGGATGTAAAGTCGATACTTTTACAATTCGAAATTCTTTTAAATCTTAGTTATTTTTTTGTTTTAATTTTTTTCTTCTTATATTTTGAATTCATTGTTGATTTTTATTTGATTTTGTCGTTAATTTTGAATTTATTTAATCTTTAAAATAGATTTGCAAGTTCTGAAATTTTAAGTTTTAATTATGTTGTACTATATTTATGTTTTTTATCGATAAAATGTAATTGAAACGTTTGACTCAGTTTGGTTTTATGTTTAATGTAAAATCAACTTCTCTATGAAATTGAAAAGATTTTGTAAGTTTTAGTTTAGTTTTCGCGCACAAAGTGAAGTTACTAACTTGTTCTTTTATGGGGACCAATGACATTTTTTAGATGATAGCGAGATGAGTGATAGATGCGAGATGTTGTAAAATATATTTTAGATAGATTCAGAACCGTGATCAATGCGAGATATTCAAAATATTTTTTAGATAGAAGAGAGATCAATTACGAGATATTCTAAAATATTTTCATTAAAGATGTTTTCTATCTTCTTCACTTAAAGACTTTTAATGAATATAAAAATTAATAGTTGGATTGTAACCGAATATTTTATTCTCTCATTATTTTTTCAATGAACAGTTTCATTAAAATATTTATCTTTATTTTTTATGATTTTCCTCTTTTTTTCTTTTTTATTTCTTTGTTGAAATATAATTGTTTAATATATTTATGGACCTGCAATAATTTGGAACAATTCAAAGCCCCCAAGGGGTAACCGAGTTGGTTGAGTAAGGTATGCTTATGACCAAAGGTCATGAGTTCGAGTCCCTCTATATACACTTTAGTGGCTGAGTTTGTCACCTTGTGTGGTTTACCTTCTGGCGTTTGTTTGCAGGCTATTGCGTTAGAATGAGGGTTTACCCTGTCAAAATGAGGGTTTACCCTGTGCGCACTCGTTGAGTAGCGGCTGCGGGTTCCCTCCGGAAGAAAAAAGAAAAAAAAGAACAACATATTATATGTATCAGTCATCTTAAGGCAATCCAAATTAAAGTCAATCAAGTTAATTAAATTATCTAATTAATTGAATTGTATCTATAGGTGAAACAAGCCTTATGGACCCAACTGTTGTAACCCGATTGAATTTGAGCACTTTGAACAAGATGGCTCAAATCTTAATAATTCATGGTGTAAATTGATTTATCAATTTACACGATTGTGGTCCGTATCATGAGATAGTAAAACATGATGGGCTTTATAATTATGGGCTTCAAGTTGTAAAGCATATAAATAAGAGGCTTAGGTTTTAGCCATTCTTCTCCTAAAACCTAAAAAATCGATAACTTATCTCTCAAGTAATTGGAAGATGAGTATCCTCTTTTCTTTCTTTACATTTCTAATTCTTTCTTTACATTTCTAGTTTTTCATCACGTATTCTTGAAGATCAAGGCTTGCAGTAGATTTAGGCTTGCAGTAGATTTAAGAAAAAACATAATAATAAAGAGTTACTAACAAACTAGTAAGTTTTTTTGTTTTTTATTTTCATTTATTAAGTAGGAAATCAGAAAGGGGTTATTATGTTTTTCACGTTTTGATGAGCGATCCATCACTCTTGGTTTTAAAATATTTTTTAGATATATTCGGGACCAATAATAAGTGCGAGATATTCTAAAATATTTTTATTAAAGACTTATATTTTGATTGCAACTAAATATTTTTTTCTTTTACTCTTTCTTTACTAAATAATTTCATTAAAGCCCATCTTTCTCTTCTTCTTCGTCATTTTTTTCTTTTTGTTCTTCTTTTTTTGTTCGCCATTTCTAAGTAAGGCATATCTATTATCTAACTATAGTAGAACGAGTGATGAAATGTGAGACCTTGTATAAATATTAGGTGTGTGGGACCACTAATAAAATAATTTTTAAATAAATATGTTTTAGATAGATGCAGGACCAGAGTGATAAGTAATGGATACGAGACATTGAAAAACAATTACATATATGCGATATTAGTGATAAATGCAAGACCAATCTAAAATTAAAAATTTTAGAAAACAAATTCAAAAATATCATGAATGTTCATAATAATATAATATTGGTCATAATACGTCTATCGTTAGTGATTTACTTATATTGAGTAATGTCATGATATGAATTACTGAAATGAAGAGGTTTTTGTCTTCAACTTTCAAAATAAAAGATTTTAATGAAGTAAAAAATATTTTGGTAATAAACATATTAACGTAATGAGCATTTTTTCAATTAATATCACTATATTACCAATGATTGGTGGTCTTCATGCACAACCAAGAGAACCGAACTTACCACCATGGCTAGTTTATCCAGAGCAGTGTCTGACTGACTGATAATGAGGAGAACACATCTTCATCCATATGAAGGCATCACTGAAGGAGTGACGAGTATGGTAGACACAAGCATCATTCCTAGTCTAAGAGATCTAGACACTCTAGGAGAGAGTCTTACATAGACCATGATTTTGAGCAGGCTAATAAAACAATAGTTTCCCGACTATTATTACGGGAATGAATGAAATTAAGGTCGTGTTAGAAAATAAACTAAACACTTATTTCCACATATTTCATGGTATTAATATATATATATATATATAAGAGGTGGTTGGCTCGCGCTCCAAGAATATAAACCATGAAGTTATCTTTCTCTGAGAACTCTTTGATTGTGCTAACTTCAAGCTTCACTAAGCCTTCATTGAATAAATTCCCGTCTCGCTCTCCTTGTTTGAACATCTTGTTCATCAAGTTTTTTATTTTCTCAAGAAGGCTCTTTGAAGAAATCAATTCAAGGTTCTGAGTAGCTGTCAGTGTTTTGATTTTGAGCTAGTATCCTCCATATAAGAAGGTTTCAACGATTAAAGGTTGAAGTTTTAGGTTTTTCCTTCGGTTTATTCAAGATTGGTAAAAAATTAAAGACAATAAACATTTTAAATTTTGAAGATTACTAACCTAATTGCCAGATTATGTTAATCCTCAAATCATAGATGGAAAATTCTAATAATAGAGGTATCCCACCCCCCCCCCCCCCAATCTTTAACCAATACTCCTCAAATAAGACAACAATCGAGTCTATCAATCAGATAAGACAAAGAGAATAGAGAAGCTTCACCACCAAAAAAGTATGAAAATCAGTTTCCCCCATTCCACAAAAACTATAAGATTTCTTAAATTAGCAATAACAAGGTTCTGTCCTGCAAAAAAAAAGTCCAGTCTTCAAACGACATCAAGAACATCATACACGAGGAGGTAGCCATCAGCAACAAAGAGGACTTCAAGGCAGTAAGCTTCTTTGCAAAAGATAAGTCCCTACTTCTAAATTCTTTAAGATATACATTGGTTGCTAAATTTGTGTTAGGTAAACCAACCCTAGTTATATTAAAAAACTCTCTTGATAAACTGAAGCTGAAAGATGAAATTGACCTAGTTATTCTTGATAATTGGCATGCCTTTATTAAATTATCTAGTCTAGATGATTTAAAACTTCTATAAAAAAAAGAATGTTTGGTATTTTGACCAACATTCCATGAGGTTAATAAACTAGGAACCAAACTTCAGTAATAAAAAAGAATCTTGTTTTACTCAATGTGGGTAACTTTTCCAAAACTGCCATTTTATCTCTAAACTGGGATAAAATCCACCAAATATCTAAAGCATTGGGTACTTCATTAGATATATGGTACCTAGTAAGAACATTGTTAGGCATAATTATTGTCAGGCTTGGATCGAAATGGATGTATCCAAGCCTGTTAGCAAAAGATTTGGATCGATTTTGGAAACCTAAATTGTTTCTGGATTTATATAATATATGAGAATATTCTATTATATTGCCTTGAATGTAACCACCTTGTCCATAGCAGTCAACAATACAAGAAACTGAATAAAAATTTGAAACGAAACATATATCAGAAGTTAGAAAGCTTAGATGAACAAGAAAATAATAGGTTTACTGTTGATAATATTGAAACTATGGTCACTAAACTGAAATCAATAATTGCGAATGATCCTAAATCTTGAAAATTTTAATTCAAAACCAAGGAAAACAGTTACTAATAAAGTAGTTAATAACTACAGTAACCAAAACGAGACAGAAAACTTTCAAATATTAAAACCAAATGAACATAAATTTCAAACATTGAATGAGCATGAAACATAAATGATTGATGCTTTTCAATCAATAGAAATTGGTCATAGTTTTGATTATTCAAATGATTTTTCTGAAGATGAACCTATAAATTATTTTCCTTATGCTTAATCTAGGAGTGTTCCTGTATCTCCAATCAAGCAAAGACACATAAATGATCTCTTTAAACGAAAGCCAACATTTTACAACCTAAAAAATTATTTATTTCTAACAACGAATTCATAAAGAATCTAAAAAATCATCATCTAATACTAAATGACAGTAAAAATTATGAATTGGAATATTAGAGGATTAAGAAACAATAAAACAATTAGAAGGTTAAAATATATTGTCAAAACTAATAACATAGAGTTATTAGCCATCCAGGAACCTATAATCACTAAATCAAGTATTGACAAAACTCTAAATCGGATTGGCTTTCATTATGGAATTGCGAACAAAAACAATAAAATATGGATCATGTGGAAAAATAAGTTTAAGGTTAATGTGGATTATGATAATGATCAATAAATTCACCTTAAAGCTTCATATCTTGATGTGAATAAGAAATTTAATGTCACCGTAGTTTATGCAAAATGCTCCGGAATAAATAAAATTCATTTATGGGACAACCTTAGAGAATTATCCAACAATCCAATAGAGTGGATTGTTACGTATGATTTTAATTTCATAACTTATATTAATGAACAATTGTCATGTTTAACCTTTTGGTTGTAAAGTCTTGATGACTTTAACAACACAATCTTGGACAGTTTCCTTGAAGATGATGATTTATTGGTTCTCATTATACTTCGACCAATAACAAAAATTGGACAAGGCTTGATAGATTTTTAATTAATTCCCAAATGAGAAACTGTTTAGAAACTATTCAAATTAAATATTTAACAAAAACATGCTCAGATCATGCTCCCATATTAATAACATCCACCAATAACACCTTTAACCCAAAATCTATTTTCAAGCTCTTTAATATGTGGAATAGGACCCTGATTTTTATAAAATCATTGAAGAATCTTGGAACATTCAAATCTGTGGTCCTTCTCTATATGTGTTTTGTAAAAAAATTGAAAAAACTTAAAACAACCCTTAAGGCCTGGAATCATGATGTCTTTGGCAACAAATAAAATATTGTTTCCAAAGCTGATGAGGATGTCAATTTCTTTGAGATTAAATATAGAACTACTCAAATAATTGAAGATAAAGAGTTGTTATTAAAATCTAAACCCAACCAACTTCTTCTCTTGAAAAGAGAAGAAACTTATTGGGAGCAAAAGAGTAACATTAACTGGTTGAAGCATGGGGATAAAAATACACCATTCTTTCATAATCATTTTACAAAAATATAAAAGAAGAATAGAATTATGGGAATTAAGCATGAAAATTCTTAGATTGGGGATCAAAGAAGAATAAATGTACTTGTTGTTGAGTACTTTCAAAATATTCTCACTAATATAAACACTGTTAATTTTTTGGATGAGTCCCTGAACATTATTTAAGTTAATAACAAAATCTGATAATAATGAGCTAATGGCTCTTCCTACTATTGAGAAATCTATAAAACTATCAAGTCCCCAAAAATCAATAGTATTGTTGGTCTTTATGGATTCAACATTACTTTTTATCAATCATGTTGGCACATTATTAAAAATAATATGTTTTGGCTATCACCGACTTCTTTAAAGGCAAAGTTGTCCCTAATGGCATTTATGCCACTACTATTTTCCTTATTCCCAAAACTGAGCATCCCAAACAATGGAATGACTTTAGACTTATAAGTTTTTGCAATGTTTTTAATTGAATCGTATCTAACCTTATCAATGATAGGCTAACTGTTGTTCTCCTTAAGTTTATCTCCAATGAACAATGAGGGTTTGTTCAAGGCATAAACATCCATGATTAGATCATTCTTTCTCATGAGATTATTTATAACACAAACAAAAAAACAGAGGAAGTAATATTGTCCTTTAAATATACATGACAAATGCATTCGACAGGGTCTCACACAGATTCATCTTTGATATCATGAAAGCATTTGGCTTTCATTCTATTTTTTTACCTAATCAAAAGCAGTATTACTAATGTGTTTTTTTTCATTAATGGTAAGTTGAATGGCTTTTATTAAGGTGTGAATGAAATTAGATATCGGGGTTCTCACCTCCTCCAACCTTTTTATTGTAGCTGAGGAGTTTATCATTATAGGAATTAACAAATTAGTCTACAATTATCATCATATGGATTTCAAAACCAGAAGTAATATAAATATTTATTACTTGGCATACGCAAATGATTTTGTGATTTTTCTTAGTATAACATTGATAGTTTAAACAATTTGTTTAAAACTTTATCAAAACATATCTGGTAAGAGTATAAACCTTGACAAATCCAACCTAATTACTTCTCATAAGCTTAATTCTCATAAAATTAGAACCCTTGAATCTATCATTATATTTAAATACAAACCTCTTCCAATCAAATATCTTGGTATTTACATTGATAACAATAACAAATGCAATCAATATGATGGTTTATTTCACAAGATCAAGCACTTTTGTTTCATTATGACTCATTATTCCTCTATTTTGGAGGAAGATTAGTATTGATCCAATCAGCACTAATGGTCTTGCCAAATTATTATCTTCAATGTTGTTATCTTCCTAAAAATGTTATAACTAGAATTGGTAAACTTTTAAATAGATTCTTTTGGGGATCCAAATACTTTTCCAAAACTATTCATTGGTCTAACTAGAATACTATTTGCTTTTTTGTAAGGAATGTGCCCTCAATGTTAAGAAAATCAGTGACTTACATGACTCATACTCCTATAAGCTCTCGTTCGAATTCAAAAAGAAAAAAAAAACAACTCTTTGTGGGAAAACTTTATGAAATTTGTTTACAATAAGAACAAGCCTCCTCTTTAACTTAAAAATGATTTTTAAAGGTCCATAACGTGGAGAAAAATTAATATGATTAAATCTATTACTTAGTCTCACATCATGTGGATATTAGATAAAGGTAATATTGACTTTTGGCTGGATAAGTGATTTAGAAAAAAGACCTCTTATCTAATTAACATACACTAAAAATAATGATTGGTACAATTTTGATGTTGTCAATAACTTTTGGGAGAACAGCAATTGGAATATGGATAAATTATTCTATAATATTACACATTTAGATATTAATAGGATTATGCCTCTTAAAATAAGTCATGATATAGATGATAATATCATTTGGTCTTTAGGTAAATCTGGGAACTTTGAAATCAAATCAACTTGAAACCACCTCAAGGATAAAAATCTAAATTTTGATCTATATCCTAAGGTTTGGCACAATGTAATTCCCACTAAGTTTTCTATCTTACTATGGAAAGCTCTGCAAGGTTGGATTTTTGTTGATAATAACCTACAAAAAAAGCATTTCATATTGACTTCTAAGTGCATGATCTGTGAAAACATTGAATATGTGAATCATTTGTTTGTTAATTGTATAGTGGCTTGGAGAATTGGGAACTATTATTATGTTATTTTCAACATTCAAATCAGTAAATTCATGACTTTAAAACACATCATTATATGTTGGCATTGGTCAACTAAAAATATAATTCACATCAGAATCATCCTTCCTGCTATTATAATATGTAATATATGGTATTATCGTATTATGAAAAAGCATGATGAGTTGATAGTTAAAATTGATCTCATATATATTAAAATCAACCAATCATTTTTTACTTTAATAATACATATACTTCTAAAAAAATCTATGGTCTGGATACATTGAAATTGCCAATAAACTTGGTATTTTCTTTAACACTAACTTCAAAAATAGAATCCATGTTACAGGCTAGAAAGCCCCACCTGAAAACATAATTAAGCTTAACTGTTATGGTTCTAGTTCTATGTATGGTGAATATGCTCGTGAGGGTCTGTTTAGAGACAGTAATTGCAATATGATACATTCATATGGTAGAATTTATATAAAAGTTACTCCTCTGTTTGTTAAAGCCTTAGCATTATTAGATGGTCTTATAATTTGTAACCTTATACGCTATATTTTTTTTGATGTGGAGTCTGATTCCAAACTGTTAATCGATATGTTTTTCAGTGGCTTTAGTCGTTGGTTATTACATAATACTCTCAACTATTGTAAGAAATATATAATCTCTATGTCGATTAAGCATATATCTAGATTTCAAAACCATGAAGTCGACTGGCTTACCAAATGGACTCTAAGATATAGGATGAAATTAGGACATGAAGATATAGAATCCCTTAACCCTTTTAGAACTATTGTTCTTTTTGAGAGTTTAGGATGATGTTATATGAATCCTAATTAAAGTCATCAATTTGATTCAATTGTATAATTCCTTGGTTTATCTTCAATCTTTTCATGTGTTGAATCCATATTAGGATGACCAATTACATCAAGATGGGGTTACAAAGATAAAGAAAATATGGATGTTTTCAGTGCTGGAAGTACTAAAATCTGGGGGTGGAGTATGAGGAGTTGTGATATGAATACATTTCATTAAGTCTCATCCTTGAAGATTTATTTTGGACTAAGTTTAATTGCTTGTAATCTAAGTAATGCATCTCAGTCCAAATTACCAAAGAATAACTATCATTGATATTCTCTTTCACTAAAGTTTTTAAGTTCTGAAAAATATATATGTAAGTATGTTTCGTTACATTCGCAGTCTTTTTAATGTTCGTTAAGTCGCATATAAGGCTTGATTTGCGACGTATCGCGAACATTGTTTTGCGATGTATCGCGAACATTGTCCTAGTTCCTCGTATGTCCTAGTTTCTCCTCTGATCTTCATGCGAAAACGTCTTAGGAGAAAAAAACTTAAAAGTATAAAGTCGCAAACTAAGTAACTCACCCATTTAAAACCCGTAAATTAAGAGTCGAAATTATTTATTGTCAATACTATTTTTCACTCATATTCACTAATTTTGTTTATACAAATTATTTTATATTTAATTTTGCAAATTTTAATAAATTCTTTTTACAAATCTTATTATATTATATTTTTTATCGTATATTTTTAAAAGTCAATTCGTACAAAATTTTCTAAAATATTATAATTGTAGTATGTAAAATTATTTTATGGATTTGTTTTATATTTTCACATCAATTGATACTAATTTCCACAAGTTATTTAAGTATATAATTCCATAAACTAATTACGTTTATTTTCTGTAAATCAGTTATACCTAGTTTTTATAAGTTAGTTAAGCATACTTTTTTCAAATCGGTTAAACTTGAATCCATGAAAACAAAAACTTTATTTTTCAACAATAAAAAATTGTCTAGTTTTAATTACGGGAAACCAAAATCTAATATGGATTATATATAAAAATAAAAACATATATCAACTAAAAAATGGACATAAAAATATACAAAACAAAAAACATGATTCACATACTAGAACATCTAATTTTTACCCATTCAAATGGTAAATCCTCTTTTAATTTCACAAACATCCAAATTTATAATTTTAGTTTACGGATCGGGTCAGACCGGACAGAACAATCCGAATAGTAAAAATAGTTATTACAGATCGGATCGAATTGACCCGTAAATACATATGGATTAGGCTCAAATTCGATAATATTAAACGCAAAACGCACCGGATTAGGATTCAAGTAAAAGAAAGGCAAGTCTGAGCGGATCCGTCCGAACCAGATCTAGTACCAATTCTATGAACCCGGATTTAGGAAATAAAGAGAAGAATATTACAAGAAAAGAATATGGGTGAAGCTATTTTTTCCATTAGATTTTTTATTTCCTCCATAATCCAAAATCTAAAAAACACTCAACAGTTGCTTAGACTATATTGTCCTCACTTTATCTTTTAATTTACAGTTTATACCATTAACCATTCTCAAACACTTATATCAACAAACACAAGATTTAACTCAATTGAATCCAACATATATATATATATATATATATATATATATATATATATATGCTTTACTGTACAAAAGTAAACCCTAAAACAACAAAAATATTCAAATTTTATAAAGACTATCCGTGAAGGAGGCAGATACCCAAACCAAAGATTTAACAGCAGAGAACATCACACAATCAACCAACAATGTAATTTAATCTTATCTTTAAGTTGTACATTCACGTAACTTGAAAATCCGTGTAAAAAATTATTTTAAAGCAAATCTCGATTACTGCAGGTCTTAGTGACAAACACCTGATTCTGAGGTGGTATCTCGGAATTAATTGTTTTCATGGAACAACCAATTCCAAGATACCACATCAGAATCAGTTGTTCTGTGAAAAAACACCTGATTCTGATGTGGTATCCCGGAACAAGTTGTTTTGTGCAAAAACAACTAATTCCGAGATACCACTTCAGAATTACGTGTTCTTTTAATAAATAACAACATGGAGTTTTTTTCTCAAATATGGAGGAAATAACATATTTGATGGGAAAAATAGCTTCATCCAAAGAATATCTTCTAGGCTATGAACTGCTCAAAATCAAAAGCTCGAGCGAAACTGCGCAATATTTTCAAGATCATTTTTTATCAAACTTGTAATTTTAGTTAAAATTGTAAATTGTGCATAACTTTTTTGACCGGAACAATAATTTGATCCAGTTTCATGTAATCAATAAGCAATGGCCCTAATATTTTACAATAAATTTCATCCTAATATTTTACATTAAATTTCAATTTTTTTGGAGGTAGTATATATATATATATATATATATATATATATATATATATATATATCCATGTATTAATTGTTTTTTATTTTCAAAGGCTATCGATAATAAATAATATATTTGATATTTATTGATAATTAGGTTTGAATTTAAATATCATACAATGTAACTTTGTTTTTGTGATTAGTAAATTAATATATAATCGAAAATTTGTTTTTACTAACTAATAGTTTATATAACAAAAAGAATTAGTTAAATAATACTGAATATTATATGTATATATTTAAATGGATCATAAAACTAATTACAGTTCTATAGATTTTATCATATATGAAAATTGAAACATGAAGAAAAAATATATTAATAGATGCATATGAGGTAGTATATATATATATATATATATAAAAGATCATGCAGAAAAAAAAAGCTTTTCATTAGCTTTAAAATATTAGTTTTGTCATAATTTTGAAACCATCACTTATTTATCTGCTTAATGCTAAATATTTTGGGAAGTATGACAGTACTTTGCTAGAATTTTTGGCATTCTTATTGTTCATCATATGTCTTTTAACCATATGATTCACTTATGGTTCATGTGGGTAATTTGGTCAGCATATAAAAATTCTAAATAAAAAAGCAATTTTTGTGCTTCCAAAATCTTAATAAACAAAGTAAAATCTTATTTATTTGACTTAGATATTTCTAATCTCCTTAATTACACCCACTCGTTTGATAACTTAAAAGCAACCAAAGAACTTGGATGATCATATTACTTCTTCCAACCTCCGATTGTAATTAAATGGATACCTCATTCTAATAATAGAATCAAGTTGAACTGTGATGTTGCTTGTTCGTTCTCGGGTGAGTCTAGTAGTGGTATCATTCGTAGACATAACACTGGACAATTAACTAAAGCTTTTGGTCACTGTATGGTAAGAACATTGCTTTAATTTCTGAATTAAAAGCCTTAATTGGTGGTTTACTTTACTGCTATATTAATTAGGTAACTCATGTCGACATATAAATTGATTCATTTATTGATTATTGAGATATTTGGTAGTGGAATGAGTAATTGGTTTCTTTTTCCCTATTATCTTGCTACATGAAACTTATTATGCCTCAAATGACTTTGAAACATGTCTTTAGGGAGCAAAACCTTGTTGATTGGATTTTAAAATGGGTTATCAAATTTAAAACACATTATGATTTCAATTTATCTCAGACTCCTTCTCCTCTCAATGTTTTAATCTATCTAGAAATTTTAAGTTTAAACTTACGACTTAAGACTAAGTAAGTAGCTTATCATTCAATTGGCTTACTAATTTTCTTACAAGAGAAATCCTGAGCATTATTTTGTATATGTTTTATTTGTCGGGAAACGTTTTTGCAGGTACATCATTTGAACTCTAATTAGGATACAAGAATCAGTGAAGCCTCCAAGGATGGCCATTGCAACTCAGCATAAAGGTTATATTTTGGTTATAGCCATGGGTTATATATCAACATGCCTTAAGAGGGAAGCTTATCTCATCTTGTAACTATTTTATTTCCATGAAAGTAGTATTTTGTTAAAAATTATCTATAGATCAGAATATTAAATTATATCTTTTTATTCACAATCGGTTGCATATCGATAATAAATTTATTGATAATTCACTTTCAAGTTGAACCTTGATAATAAATTTATTGATAATTCACTTTCAAGTTGAACGTTTATATGGGTAAATTTATTTTTAATTGGTAAATTAATATAAAATTTAAAATTATAGTTAGTTTATATAATAAAAAAATTGAAAAATTTGGATAATATATGTACATATTTAAATAGATCATAAAAATAATCACAGTTCATTTTATCATACATAAAAATTGAACATCAAATTTGTTCTTATATTACGATATAATTGAATATAATTATATTTATTTAAAAAATTATTATTTCAAAAAATTATAAACAATATGGATAAACTAAATTAAAATATATAATTTATTTTTATTGTAGAGTTTCCTACAATATTAAAATGGTAGAAGATAGATATCGTGAGATTAATCTTAATTAACGAGGATAATCGAGCTATTAACGAATTATAAAATTGTCCGGATATGGTTTCAAAACATACATATGGTACTTTATGAGAATCGGGAACTAAAACTGAATCAATAAAAACAGGATCGAATTTTAATGGTTTCGTTTTCGGTTTCGTTTTAAAAATTAAAATCGATAAAGAATAAAAAAGATAAAACCGGTATGGAATCGAAGTTATAAAAACGATAGACAGATTGAACCAATTTAGAACCAAACCAATAAAACTGATAAATCAATAGAACCGATACATAACAAAAGAGTAAAACCGATAAACTGGTATAACAAATATGGAATCAAACCAATAAAATCCTTAGAGACAGGTTGGGTTTTTTAAAAATATATTTTTTATAGATTATATTGCGAAAATTATTTGGTAATGACCAATTAAGAAAATCAAATATTAACTTCTTAAAATCTAATATTTATATAACTTATTTAAGTAAAAAAATTGAAAATCAAATTATAATTTAATTTATAATTTTAATAATCAGATCTGAACAAAATTGAAACGGGCCGAACTAAATCAAAATCAAACCGAACTGGTACAGAAGCCAAATTGAATCGGACCGAATCTGATCGGACCAAACCTAACAAAAAATTTAACAATAATATCCGATTCCAAAAACTAAAACCGTAAGTTTAACAGTCTGGTTCACTCCGAACGGATAAACTTAGCGGTTCGATCCAACTTCATCAAAATTCTACCTAAGCGTTATCACTTAAGTTCTAAGAACAGATGTAATATTCATAAAATAAAATATTGAACTATTTAAATTAGTCCTAAAATATTTTGATCAATTGTTATTTTTTTTATTTTTTTTATTTATATTCTCGTGTTATTGATATTTAGAATATTGATTTTGTTGTTAAAACTATATAAATAGAAAATTATAAAGATTGTTGAATAATTTTAGGATAAGTTACCAATAACAACCAGTAAAAAATTAAAAGTATCAATAATCATCTAGATTTTCAAGTTTATCGATAACCACGTACTACATAAAATTTACCTCACATACATTTTAGATATAAAAGTACAAAAACAAGAACTTTCATCTTCTTTCTCCTAAAGTCGACTTTCTCTTTCTAAAATTAAAACTCACAAATTTCTCAAATTAAATATTTTTGCAACAAATTTAAGTGAAATTAATAACATTTCAACATAAATCAACTATTAAATCAGGTTTTCACAAAGAAACTACTATATTTCATCTTATACTTTTTTTAATTAGTGTGTTTGTAGTTACTTTTATCTTTCAAACTCTAACTAAAAAAATCTAAAAACACATATATTTCTATTTCTTATAAAGGCGAACAAAACGAATTCATTAGTGGTATTTTTGGAAAATTTTTGTTTTTTATAATAAAAATAAAGATTTATATTTTCTATGAGAAAACAAATGAAAACAATTTTAATAGACTTCAGTCTCACTCTCTTTTGGATGGTTTACAAAGTTCTTTTGTAAGCATCTATATATACATACACTATAGTTATAGGTAATTATGACTATAATCAATATAGTCATACCAATATCTTCATTGACTATAATCAATAGAGTTAGAGCAGTATCTTTACGACTAAATATATGGCTAAAACTAGCGTAAAAATCAATCCAGCTTAATGTCTACAGTTACTTTACAATAATACAAATCTAATTTAATACTCCCCCAAGTTGAAGAATGTAAATTAAGGACTCCCAACTTATTACACAAAAAATAAAATTGTTATTTCTGAGTGCTTTAGTAAATATGTCTGCCAATTGCATCTTTGTAGAGATATATCATGAGAAAATTAACTTTGCCTCAATTTTTTCTAAAACTATATGACAATCAAAGTAATATGTTTAGTACGTTCATGAAAAACTAGATTAGCTGCAATATGTAAAGCCACTTGATTATCACAAAAGTCGACATTCAAATTCTTAAGTATGTATCTCAACCAGGTAAATTCCAAACAAGTATTCATCATTCCTTAATATTCTGCTTCTGCAGATGATCGTGAAACATTAGTTTGTTTCTTTAAATTTTATAATTTGAGTGATGATCCAAGAAAAATACAATATCTAGACACAGAATGTGTTGATATACGACATCTACACCAATCTGAATCACAAAAGGCATTGAGTGTCATATTTTTTCTGATGGAAAGAAAATGCACTGAGTGTCAGATTGTTTTCTGAAGGAAAGAAAACACTATGAACTGGTGACTTTTTCATGTAATGGAGGACTCTTAACGTTGCTTCTCAGTATGGATTCCTAGTTTCTCTTTTGTAAACACATCTGCTGGTACCCCAGTAACATCAGCATTGCACCAAGCAAAAACGTGCTGATGGTTCTTCAAAAATTTTAACATTTCTCTTTTCAGACCGGGTGGCATTTTGGACCCTATCTTAACACTTTTTCCTTCTTCTAGACAATGTGTCTCTACCTCTTCGATTGGTATTAATACTCCAGGGGCCTCTCTGGGGTCATCAATTTCACCCTCTTCCCCAGAAAGTCCCTCAAATTGCTATTTCTCGTTAATACGAACTGCCCCCAACGTCCGAGGAGCCAGGGCTGTAGCATAACATTCTCTTGCAACCTTTTGACTGCTCCGGACAACTCCCACCTGTCCCTGAACAACATATTTCAAGCACTGGTGGACTGTCGAAGCCACTGCATGCATCCTAGAGAGCCAAGACCTCCCTAGAATAGCATTATAGCAAGTGGGACAATCCACCACGATAAAGAGTATTCTAACCATTTTCTTGAAAGGGCCCCTGCCCAATAGAACTTCCTCTTCGAACTCTCCGATCACATCTGCTGAGCTGCCAGTAAAGCCCACAATTGATCTGTCCGAACCCTGAATTACAGCTTTATTTTTCATCTTCTTGTATGTAGTTAAGAAAAGGATAGTGGCTAAGCTTCCAGTATCCACCAAAATTCGTCTTATGTCATTGCCCCAATAGATGCTCCTATGACAACAGCATCCTCATGAGGGCCAGCTATATCTCTTAGATCATCTTCATCAAAAACAATGAAGGGGAATGAATTTTGTGACTGATAGGAAGTCATGCCCCCTTCTAGCTGGGTGGCTAAAGTATGAACGTGCCTCTTCCTCGAAGAAGCAGTAGGAGTTGTCATAGTATCCCCTCCGAAAATTGTAAGGGACTCAAAAAACTTAATGAGTCCGGAGACCGTCCTAGAGCATTCCTCAATTGCACCTACCCTGTTTTGAGTTGGATCAGGATCCAGGTACTCAGATTCCACATCAAACCTCTCAATTATAACCATGGCTCCCTCTGGAGCAGCATTACTTGGACCAACCCGGTGAGTGTTGTCAGGTCTACTACCTCCTCTTCTTTTGACGTAAGCCCCCAACTTTCCCTTCTCAATCAAGTTCTGAACTTCTTGTTTCAAAGCTATACAGTCATCAGTAGTATGGCCAATGTCATTGTGATATTGGCAGAAAGATTTATTACGATGCTCCCTAGGAGATTGCAGTGTGGCCGGTCTCCTATAGTGCACTTCTTCCTTTGTTTTATCATAAATGGTGGCCACACTTTCTTTTAATTCTGCGAACCACTCCGGTTGGACCCATGGCCCTCTCTTGTTTCTGGATTGCTGACTCTGAGCAGGAGCAGCTGGTTGAGACTGAGCTTTAGCCCTAATATGCCCTTGTCCGATTTCTTTTGCTTTGTTCCCGGATTGATTCTGATTGGGAGTTGGTGCCACCGGGGTAGACCTCACCTGCCTGTGCACCCTGGTTTTCTTTGTTTCATCAACGTTAATCTGTTTTCCAACCTGATTCAGCAACCCTCCCCAAGTCATGGCCTTCTTTCTGGTCACTGAATCAGCTAAATTGCATGGGTTCAAACCCTGCTTTAGGGATGCTATTGCCACTTGCTCGAAGCAATCAGCCAACCCATTCTTGGTGTTCACAAAACGGCTTTTATATTCTTTCAAGGACTCATTTGGTTCCTGGGCACAATGGATTATTGTGTCCCCATTTCCTTTTAATTCTCTACTCCCAACGAACTGCCTTCGAAAGGCCACCCAAAAAGTATCGAAATTCTTGATACAACCTTGTGGTAGGCTGTTATACCATTTTAGAGCACTCCCCGTAAATGACTGGGAGAATGCTCTGCAAAGTAGCTTATCATCGTCATCAAAGTTCATCATGAAGTTTTTAAATTGTTCCAAATGGTTGTCCGGATCAGTACTGCCATCGTACTTTTCCATTTTGGTGCTGTCAAACCTCTTAGGGAGGTTACCGGATAGAATTTTAGAGGATAATGGAGATTGCCTCCAATTCCTGGCACGACTGAACACAGTATCCTCATTAGGAGTTGCAAAGATACCTGGCTCATCGTGGAAAGCGAAAGGATCCATCAGCATCCGGTCTACATGCCTCTGGCTGTGAGATGACCCTTTGCCAATATTCTTCTTCATCTTTCCATGTCTATCCTTTTTTCTTGAATATTTTTTTATCTGCTTTTGCTTCTTTTTAGTTCGACCCTCATCGCTGCTAGAGGATAAGGATTCTTCAACTCCCTCATCGTCCGAAGAGCTACTAGAAGATTCTGAGCTTGAGTCAGAACTCTCCATTGGCTTAGACCGGTGAGACTTTTTGGAGCTGGCATGAGTTTTTTTGGCACTCACATGAGTCTTTGAAGGCTCATGCTCTCTGGGGTTATCGGTATGATAAGCAACTGATGCTTTGGACTTTTCTTTCATGCCCATCTTAGCATTTTTTGCCCTCAAAGCTTCTATTTCAACCCTTAGCATATCACGCTCTTCGATAGTGTACTCATCGTTCTCGCCCACCACTTCCAGCAGAGCTGGTGGTACTTCTGGATCGTCCGGATTCATTCGGACAGACTTTATTTGCTGGTTTTGAATGCTTGATTCAGGCACCCTCTTCTCCTACTGTGGTCGCCAATTTGGTAAGGATAATTATCGCCTGAGGGTAGACTTGTAATTTGTTTGGTGTTTTAAAGAAGTATGTGAGTGTTTGATATTTAGAGTTGAGAGTAGATGGAGAATTAAGCTGGCTGGTTGCAGTTAATTTTCATTACCCACATTTAATATAGGTGGTTGGGTATTTATACCCTTACATTTTGGGCCCTTATGGGCTTTCGGGTCATGTTCAATGGACCCGGGTCATGTTTAAAGACCCATGAGCTCTAAGTAGGAGAGCAAGTAGCTTAGTCAAGAAATGTTTAAGTTTTTTAGTACTTTTGTCATAGTTCGAACACCCCAATAGCTAAGTGTTCGAAGTGGTCTGTCCGGTCCGGAGGGTTAGGTCCGATCTGTCCCTGTCCAGTGAGCAATCAGAATTCAGACTCATCAGGAGCCCCTTTTTTAGGTGTTTGTTCAAACTCCTTTGTCAAAAACCTGAAAAACAGTCCGACGTCAGGGGTGGTTTTAATCCGGACAGGTCTGTTAATTTGGGCTATGGGTTTATCCGGACTGATAAAGCTTTACGAATCCAAAACGGTTTTTGCCAGAGGTCGTGGGACACGTGTCGCTTTCTGGATGGTTGCCTCAACCGTTTTTTCACCTTGAATTTCGAACCCACCTTCTTCGAAAAGCAACCTCTTAATTAAAGGTGGTGACATCAGCGTCGTCTTTAATCATTACCAATCTTTTCGAATTCTCTTAGGAATCAAACTCCTTTTTCAGATTTACTATAAATTCAAACACACTTTCTACTGTTTTACCATCTCTCTCATATTTACTCTGCACTACTTTCTTAAAGCTTTCTCTCTCTAAAGCAAAAAATTTACCTAGATAGTTTATGTTTACAGCGAGGAACGCTCTGATCAAAGGTGGGTGGCTTAACCTTTCTGAATTAGAGAAGGCACAAAAGGTCGAAAAGGAACGACGTATTGCGGCAGGGCTACCCGTTTCTCCTGTTGACATGCCAATAATCTCAGCCAAAGAGTCAGATCAAGGCTCCTCTTCCTCAAAAGGGATCAAGCCGAGAAAGTTATTCCACACTAATTTCTCCCCCATCATCTCTGGTTCTTCGGTTCAAGAATCGGAACCCACTGTTGAGCTAGGGGGGAACTGTCACTAGTTTTAAAAAACCCTCTCCTTTCATAGTTATGGGGTCAGATACTGAGCACTCCCCTCAATAATTAGTCGACCGGAGAAAAGGCCGGTTAGTTAAAGGCCAAGGGTCTAAGAGCACTCCTTCAAAGTCGGGTGCTAAAGACAGCAGCATTGGGTCAGAAGTGCCCATCAGAGCTCCTAAGGACAGACTGTCCGGTCCGGAGGGCACCAGTCCAAGTCTTCAAAGAAAAGCATCTGTACCAGAGCCCCTACCGGAGGCCAGAAGCCAAAAGAACACTGAGGCCCAGCAGTCCGGAGACCAGGCCGAGTCAGATTTGAACCCTCCCCTTACTACTGCTGCTGAAAATCCTTCAACAATTATGGAGGAAGTAATGGAGGACTCTGTTGAAGAGGCTCCATTTGAGTCTGAGCCCTCCGGTCAGACCAGTAGTGCTATAGTTTCTAAAAAGGACAAAGGCAAAGAGAAATTGTGCTTGAGGCATCCGGATCTGCCGGAGAGCCTCGAAGGAAAGGTGGGGCCTTGTTTTCACAAGGTCAATGTCAAGTACCTTCTTGCCCTGCAAAAGATAAACTATGCATTCATCCACACAGCTGAGCTGGGCCGGATGCATACGAAGTGGGGAATACCGGAGAATGTGAAGATCATGATCCCCATACACCCAGAGACTCCCATGGACTGTAAGTTAAGCGAAGTCTTCATGTTCACGGAGCTATTCAATTGGGGGCTCAGACCCTCATTGGACCCAGAAATTGTCAGATACTTCCATCTGATAAAACTCTGTCCGAGCCAGTTGAGCCCCAACGCATGGTACACCCTCATGTCCTGCATCATGACTTCAAGGCTCTCCCGGATTCCTCTGCCAATGGAGGAGTTTGCTGCTGTGGCCAGTCTTTGTAGAAACCACCACATCCCCTTTTACCATTTCAATATGGGGGATGATTTCAAAGCTGTGGATGATTTGTTCGAGGCGGAGAGGAATTGGAGGACCAAGTTCCTGTTTGTTAGTGGTGCTTGGGAGAACGGAAAGAAGATCAAGTCCGAAGTGAACCCAAGCCTTCTCAGAAGCAGGTGGAGGAGTGACCCTAAGTCTCATGCCTTATATTTTTGTCTATTTCCCTTTTTTTTAGAGCTGGTTTAAACTAATTGGTTTTACTTTTGCCTTAGCAGAACTGCCCAAGGAATTTAGTGATTACCTGAAATCCGGGCAGACTACTTGCACCAAGATCAATGCTTGGACTGCTGAGAGGTGGGGGAATTGGTTCCACGCTGCTTTTACTGGAGGCAACTTGGCAAGGTCTCACTTGTGGAACACCACAGGTCGGAGAGACTTAACTTGGCAGGAGCTCACAACTCAGCCTCCTCCGGATGTTGTGCTTAAAAGGACTCATGAACCAGATGGGACACTCTACTTGCCAGGCCGGGCCAAAGCTCCAAGCAAGATGAAGGGTAAAAAGAAAGGCAAGAAGGTGGTGGGCGGTGCTAATCCTGCTGATGCAAAGGAGGATGCTCCAATAGACCTGGAGGGGCCAGTCCACAGCCAAATCGATGCTGCTCTCTTGGAAGTGGTGGAGCAAGAGACTGAAAGGCAAGAATTGAACCCACCAAAACCTTCAAGAGCTTCCAAAAGAAATCGCAAACAGGGAAGTGAAAGCAAAGATAGGGAGGCCAAGAAGAAGAAGACTTCTAAGGGTGACGAGCTTTCTCTCTGAGCTCCGGAGCCTCCTTCCCAAGCTGATCCTACTGACCCAACACTAGCAGAGGAGATACCGGGCGACTTCCATACTGATGAGGTCGAAGGGGGAGATCTCAATATTGACGGGGTCGACATCACCGGTCTTGGTGGGCTTGGTGAGTACTTCATCAATCTTCCCAGAGACGATTTTTCCGGGCCTTACCTCCCTCCGAGCACCTCAAATACAGTCACTTTTAATGGTAAGACCTTTATCGTTTCAAGTGAAAGGGATGCGATAGCCCACTCTTTGTTAAGCAATGTTCAGCCTGTACTTGTGTTGGAGAAACAAGTCCGAAATCAGGCAGACATCATCAAAGATCTTAAGTCTGACAAAGAGAGGCTGTCTGATGACCTTCGCACTGCCACTTCAAACGCTGCCATTCTAAAAGAAGAAAATGAGGAGTTGAAGAGAAACCATGAGGCAAGTACCACAAAAGTCACCACTTTAGAGGGCACCATTACAGAGCTCCGGGAGAAGTTGTCCGGACTGCAGAAAGATCTTGCCACCTCAAAGGGGGAATCCAAGGCCAAAGAGCAAATTATCACCAACTTGACAAATTACAAAATTGCTCTTGAGAATACAGTGTCCAAGGCTGCCGAGGAGAAAGCTACTTTGCTAAGGGAGCAGGAGGACAAGATTCAAGCCAAGATCGACTCTGAAGCCAACAACGTGATCGACACCCAGGAGGAAATGTATGCCAAGGTGAGGTCTGACATGGTTCTTCTCTTCCACGAGAAGTTTCCGAAGAGGAACCTGGGGGACTTATGGCTTCATGTTGAGTCTGACGACGTCCCGTATCACACAATGGCTGATGGAGACTTGCATGACTATTCTAGCGCTTCCTCATCCGATGACAAAGAACGTACCGAGGAGAGCCCAGACGAAGATCAAGATGATCCTAAGGGAAAAAAGAAGGTAAATGAAGCTGAGCTATCTTCAAAGGCTCAGTCTTAATTTGTGAACTAATTTTTTACTTTTTATCCAGACTAAAGTCCTTGGAAGGCCAAGGCATTCTTTTTTGTAATTGTGTCCGGTATCTGACCTGATAGGTTTTTTGTTCTATTTTGACAATTCAAAGTCCTTGGAAGGCCAAGGCACTTTAAGTTATTTTAACGAATATTTTTGTTTTGTGCAATTCTCATCTTCTTTCATTGTTTGTTCCAATTTTGATGACTAGAGTTTAAACAGCCTTTAGTTATTTCATAGTGAGAGTGTTGAAACTCTCTGGCTAGAGTTTAAATAGCCCTTAGTTATTTTATAGTAAGAGTGTTTAAATTCTCCGATAACGAATATTTAAGTGGTCATCATTTTTTTATTTCAATCCAGATAGTGTGACAAAGGATAAAACTTAAAACACCTCGGAAATTTTTTAAGAAGGCATCAAATTTTATTCAAAAGCCCAGACACCTCATTAAAACCTCCCCGTGCCACCAGGGAGGAAAGAGTATGCCCCCAATATTTACATGGATGTTCAAACAAGTAAATATTTACACAAATACTACTCCAAGTACATCCGGAGATATTTGATATTCCAAGGGTGAGTCAAAACTCTTCCATCATTGTCTTCTAGCCAATATGTTCCAGGTTTAAGCCTTTTAATAACCATATAAGGTCCTTCCCAAGCTGGAGCCAATTTGCCGAACTGCTTTTCTTTACTGTGTAAGAAGAATTTCCTTAATACCTTGTCCCCGGTTGGAAATATCTTCTTTTAACTCTGGAAGCAAATCTGCTTCTCATCAACCCCTGATAGTGTGCAACTCTAAGGTGAGCTTTAACTCGTCTTTCTTCTACCAAATCGAGCTGGCCTCTGATTGCCACCTCGTTAGCGCGTTCGGAGAAGTTGTGAACACGAAATGATGGGAGAGTTGCTTCTATGGAAGCTACTGCATCCATCCCACAAACCAAAGCAAAGGGCGACTCTTGTGTTGCAGCCCCAGGTGTTGTCCGGTAGGCCCACAAGACCTCTTGTAAATAACTAGGCCACTTCCCAGCAGCCCCTTCCAAATTCTTCTTTAAACCAGACAGTATAGTTCTATTAGCCACTTCGACTTGTCCATTTCCTTGTGGGTGGAATGGTGAAGAGAAACAATGTTGTATACCTCTTGAGGCACAGAAACTCTCCATTTCCCTGTTGTCGAACTGTGGCCCATTGTCTGTTGTTATCTTTTGTGAGACACCAAATCTGCAACAGATGTTGGATAGAATAAATTTTATAACAGCTTTTGATGTTGTTCCTGCTAGAGGGGCTGCTTCAATCCACTTCGAAAAGTAATCTATAACAACAATTATAGTTTTGCGTCCTTCGGAGGCCATAGGTAGAGGCCCTACTAAGTCCAACCCACATCGAGCAAAAGGAATAGGCTCAAAAATTGACTCTAAAGGAATGGCTGGGACATGAATTTCATCGCTGTACCTCTGGCATGGGTCACACCTTCTTACCAATTCCTTAGCATCTTTCATGATAGATGGCCAATAGTAACCGGCCAGTAAAACTCTTCTTGTTAAAGCCCTGAATCCACAATGGGCTGATCCCTCACCATCATACAATTCGGAGAGGACTACTTGAGACTATTCATCCCCCAAACAGCGCAGGAGAGGTTTACCGTAAGACTTTTTATACAAAACTTCTCTCAATATGATGAAACCACGAGCCTTGTGTTTCAATGTTCTGGCTAGTGATTTATCCGGAGGCACGATACCATCAGAGAGGTATTGCAGGAGAGGAAACCTCCAGTCCTGAGAATGTTTCACCTGTACCTCAAAAACTTCCTCTCCTTTAGTCATATTGAGTTGAATGGAGGGGTTCTCCAGCACATGGATCCATGGATATGGCTCTGTGTATGCTATGGTTGCCAACGAGTCGGCTAGCTCATTTTCTGTCCGGGGTATGTGCTCATAAACAATACTTTTAAACTTTAGCGCTTCATTTTTAAGGAGGAGTAAATATTTCACAAGTTACTCATTTTTAGCCTCAGATTGACCTTGAGCATGGTGAATAAGACGCTGAGAGTCACTCAGTAGCTTGACCCTTTTGGCCTCACAAATATAGGCTAACTTTAATCCAGCTATAGCCGCTTCGTACTCAGACTCATTGTTGGAAGCCCTGAAAGCAAAACGTATAGCTTGGTACATTTTGTCACCATATGGAGAAGTCAAACATACCCCTGCACCACATCCCATGGTGCTAGATCCACCATCTGTCCAGACAACCCAAACCTTTTTATCTTTCATGTCAGTAGTTTGCTCTGAATCCCTGTCGGAGTGAAATTCAACCAAAAAATCAGCCACAGCTTGGGCCTTGACTGCTGTTCGAGGAGCAAAATCTATGTCGAAGTCTCCCAACTCTACTGACCACTTAGTCATCCTGCTTGAAATGTCTGCCTTTTGGAGGACATTCTTCAAGGGAAAAGAAGTCCGGACGATGATGGGATGAGCCTGGAAATAAGGCCTCATCTTTCTGGCAGCTATCACCAAGGCTAATGCTAACTTTTCGAGTTTCAAGTAGCGCCTCTCTGCATCTATCAAACTTTTGCTGATGTAGTACACTGGGTGGGGATGACCATCCACTTCTCTTACCAACACAGCACTGATGGCACAACTTGAAACTGCCAAATATACGAAGAGTGTCTCCCCATCAACTGGTTTAAATAGAGTTTTGGGGGAGGACAGGTGTTTCTTGATCTCATTGAAAGCTTCATCACACTGTGGGGTCCAATCGAAACCGTTTGCACCCTTCAAGGTTTGAAAGAATGGGGCACACCTGTCTGAAGACCTTGAGATGAATCTGTTTAAGGCAGCTAATCTCCCCGTCAGTCACTGTACTTCTTTAATATTTCGAGGAGGCTCCATTTGGAATAGAGCATTAAGATGTTCTGGGTCGGGTTGTATCCCATGCTCGCTTATAATATAGCCTAGAAACTTTCCGGACTCCACTCCGAACACATATTTTTATGGGTTTAATTTCAAATTCACTTTTACCAAGTTGGAAAAAGTTTCTCAGAGGTCAGCCAAGTGCAATTGCTCATCCACACTCTTCACCATCATGTCATCAATGTATACTTCCATATTTCTCCCGATCTAATCAGCAAAGGCTTTGTTTACTAATCTCTGGTAAGTAGCCCCGACATTTTTCAACCCAAACGGCATTACCTTATAGCAATGAAGGCCTCTGTCAGTGACAAATGTAGTATGCTCTTGATGCTTCGGATCTACTTAGATCTGATTGTATCCGTAGAAGGCATCCATAAAGGATAGCAGCTTGTTCCCAGAGGTGGAGTCTACTAACTGATCAATCCGGGGGACCGGATACAAATCTTTTGGGCAAGCTCTATTGAGATCTGTGAAGTCAATGCACATGCGCCACTTGCCATTCTTCTTTTTTACCAAGACCGGATTGGTAGTCCACAAAGGATATTGAGACTCCTTGATATGCCCCATCTTTGTGAGCCTGTCAACCTCTTGCACTATGACATCAGCCTTTTCTTTGGAAAAAGCCCTTCTCTTTTGAACCACTGGTGCTACATCTTTCCGGACAGATAAGTGATGTGATATCGCATCTGCTGGTACCCCAGTAACATCAGCATTGCACCAAGCAAAAACGTGCTGATGAATCTTCAAAAATTTTAACATTTCGCTTTTCAGACCGGGTGGCATTTTGGACCCTATCTTAACACTTTTTCCTTCTTCTAGACAATGTGTCTCTACCTCTTCGATTGGTATTAATACTCCAGGGGCCTCTGTGGGGTCATCAATTTCACCCTCTCCCCCAGAAAGTCCCTCAAATTGCTATTGCTCGTTAATACGAACTGCCCCCAACGTCCGAGGAGCCAGGGCTGTAGCATAACATTCTCTTGCAACCTTTTGACTACTCCGGACAACTCCCACCTGTCCCTGAACAACATATTTCAAGCACTGGTGGACTGTCGAAGCCACTGCATGCATCCTAGAGAGCCAAGACCTCCCTAGAATAGCATTATAGCAAGTGGGACAATCCACCACGATAAAGAGTATTCTAACCATTTTCTTAAAAGGGCCCCTGCCCAATAGAACTTCCTCTTCGAACTCTCCGATCACATCTGCTGAGCTGCCAGTAAAGCCCACAATTGATCTGTCCGAACCCTGAATTACAGCTGGATTTTTCATCTTCTTGTATGTAGTTAAGAAAAGGATATTGGCTGAGCTTCCAGTATCCACCAAAATTCGTCTTATGTCATTGCCCCCAATAGATGCTCCTATGACAACAGCATCCTCATGAGGGCCAGCTATATCTCTTATATCATCTTCATCAAAAACAATGAAGGGGAATGAATTTTGTGACTGATAGGAAGTCATGCCCCCTTCTAGCTGGGTGGCTAAAGTATGAACGTGCCTCTTCCTCGAAGAAGCAGTAGGAGCTGTCATAGTATCCCCTCCGAAAATTATAAGGGACTCAAAAAACTTAATGAGTCCGGAGACCGTCCTAGAGCATTCCTCAATTGCACCCACCCTGTTTTGAGTTGGATCAAGATCCAGGTACTCAGATTCCACATCAAACCTCTCAATTATAACCATGGCTCCCTCCGGAGCAGCATTACTTGGACCAACCCGGTGAGTGTTGTCAGGTCTGTTACCTCCTCTTCTTTTGACGTAAGTACCCAGCTTTCCCCTCTCAATCAAGTTCTGAAATTCTTGTTTCAAAGCTATACAGTCATCAGTAGTATGGCCAATGTCATTGTGATATTGGCAGAAAGAGTTATTACGATGCTCCCTAAGAGATTGCAGTGTGGCCGGTCTCCTATAGTGCACTTCTTCCTTTGTTTTATCATAAATGGTGGCCACACTTTCTTTTAATTCTGTGAACCACTCCGGTTGGACCCATGGCCCTCTCTTGTTTCTGGATTGCTGACTCTGAGCAGGAGCAGCTGGTTGAGACTGAGCTTTAGCCCTACCATGCCCCTGTCCGGTTTCTTTTGCTTTGTTCCCGGATTGATTCTGATTGGGAGTTGGTGCCACCGGGGTAGACCTCACCTGCCTGTGCACCCTGGTTTTCTTTGTTTCATCAACGTTAATCTGTTTTCCAACCTGATTCAGCAACCCTCCCCAAGTCATGGCCTTCTTTCTGGTCACTGAATCAGCTAAATTGCATGGGTTCAAACCCTGCCTTAGGGATGCTATTGCCACTTGCTCGAAGCAATCAGCCAACCCATTCTTGGTGTTCACAAAACGGCTTATATATTCTTTCAAGGACTCATTTGGTTCCTGGGCACAATGGATTATTGTGTCCCCATTGCCTTTTAATTCTTTACTCCCAACGAACTGCCTTCGAAAGGCCACCCAAAAAGTATCAAAATTCTTGATACAACCTTGTGGTAGGCTGTTATACCATTTAAGAGCACTCCCCGTAAATGACTGGGAGAATGCTCTGCAAAGTAGCTTATCATCGTCATCAAAGTTCATCATAAAGTTTTTAAATTGTTCTAAATGGTTGTCCGGATCAGTACTGCCATCGTACTTTTCCATTTTGGTGCTGTCAAACCTCTTAGGGAGGTTACCGGAAGGAATTTTAGAGGATAATGGAGATTGCCTCTAATTCCTGCCACGACTGAACACAGTATCCTCATTAGGAGTTGCAAAGATACCTGGCTCATCGTGGAAAGCGAAAGGATCCATCAGCATCCGGTCTACATGCCTCCGGTTGTGAGATGACCCTTTGCCAATATTCTTCTTCATCTTTCCATGTCTATCCCTTTTTCTTGAATATTTTTTGATCTGTTTTTGCTTCTTTTTAGTTCGACCCTCATCGCTGCTAGAGGATAAGGATTCTTCAACTCCCTCATCGTCCGAAGAGCTACCAGAAGATTCTGAGCTTGAGTCAGAACTCTCCACTGGCTTAGACCGGTGAGACTTTTTTGAGCTGGCATGAGTCTTTTTGGCACTCACATGAGCCTTTGAAGGCTCATGCTCTCTGGGGTTATCGGTGTGATGAGCAACTGATGCTTTGGACTTTTCTTTCATGCCCATCTTAGCCTTTTCTGCCCTCGGAGCTTCTATTTCACCCCTTAGCCTATCACGCTCTTCGATAGTGTACTCATCGTTCTCACCCACCACTTCGAGCAGAGCTGGTGGTACTTCTGGATCGTCCGGATTCATTCGGACAGACTTTCTTTGCTGGTTTTGAATGCTTGATTCAGGCACCCTCTTTTCCCACTGTGGTCGCCAATTTGGTAAAGATAAATATCGCCTGAGGGTAGACTTGTAATTTGTTTGGTGTTTTAAAGAAGTATGTGAGTGTTTGATATTTAGAGTTGAGAGTAGAGGGAGAATTAAGCTGGCTGGTTGCAGTTAATTTTCATTACCTACATTTAATGCAGGTGGTTGGGTATTTATACCCTTACATTTTGGGCCCTTATGGGCTTTCGGGCCATGTTCAATGGACCCGGGTCATGTTTAAAGACTTATAAGCTCTAAGTAGGAGAGCAAGTAGCTTAGTCAAGAAGTGTTTAGGTTTTTTAGTACTTTTGTCATAGTTCGAACACCTCAATAGCTAAGTGTTCGAAGTGGTCTGTCCGGTCCGGAGGGTTAGGTCCGATCTGTCCCTGTCCGGTGAGCAATCAGAATTCGGACTCATCAGGACATATATACAATAAGATGTATCATATATGTATATAATGCAGATTCCATTTGAGTTAAATGTGGATATTAAGGAAAATACTATTAATCAAACACTTTAGTTATTAAGATCTAAAAGCCTAATAAAGTTTATTCTTTCTAGCGTACACATATATTGGACCGTAGAAATTAAAAAATCAATCAATGAGCTGATTTAAAATAGAAAAGAGATAATATGTAATATTTAAATACTCCAATATATGGCAATCTTATCCTAACTTTAACAAAATTGTCTCTAATAGTTGGAAATTTCTGATGTATGCTTATAGAATGAGTCTTATATCGCAAAAACTCACTAATCTATAATATATCCTCTGCGGCCTCAATCTTCGAGAATATATTGATATTAGATCATCTGTAACTAATACAAAAATGACCTCTTCCAAGCTCAGGCCCCTTCCTCAAGACCCTTCAAACTTTATTTTTGTCTTGAAATAGATAAAGTTTTCATCATCTTTTATCTTCCTCGACATGCCCGAAGAATCATTTTTCAATAAAACATCAAGAGAGGCATGGCTATAACTTAGAGATCAAAATATAAAATTCTTTCATAATAGTATCAAAATTTATATCTTATAAAATAAAATAGGTTCAATCTCCAATAATTGAGAAGTTTTGTTAACCTCTACTTTAGAGGTTGTAAATGTTTTTGTGATCTATTTCTTCAATATCCCTTGCACAACATTTTCATGGTTATCTGGGAATTAAGAGGGTTTTCACACTCAAATCTACAAAAATCAACTGTTTGGATAAAAAATCCATATATCGCACTATAACGTGTGAGAATATATATCGTAGTATAACATGTGAGAATATAAATCGCCTTATTCAGTATTGATAGTAACAAATCGTTAGGGCCAGATAGCTACAACGTAAGTTTTTTCAAGAATTCCTAAAATATCATGGGTAAGAATATTTATGAATGGGTCTTAAAATTCTTCAACTATGGGCTCATAAAACCTTTTTAGAATTCTACTTTTATCGGTCTCATCCCTAAAAATGACTATCTTACTTACGCCGATTTCAGACCAAATGATTGCTACAAGTTTGTGTATAAAATTATCTCCAAAATTTTGGCTAACATTATTAAGGACTATTTTCTATCAAGGTATAACATTGCTGACAACATATTTCTCTCTCAAGAACTCATCATATGTTAGTTCACAAACAATAAAGGTTAGAGGGTCATACTAAAAACTGATCTTATAAATGTTTTTGACAATGTTTGTTGATATCTTATTTTGGAAATCTTTGTCGCTATGAAATTTCTAAACTTGATGATCACTTAAACAATTTAATGTATATCCACTTCCGGGTACACTGTTAACAATAACGATGATCATAATAGAAATTTCCAAGGTAGGTAGAGGGTTAGGAAATATGACATTCTCTCCATTTTATTTTCATACTTAAAATGCAACCTTATCTAATATCTTAAATGAGAAAAGTAATCACAATAATTTAAATTCTAATGGAAATGTCAAAAGCTTAAAATAATTTACCTATGTTTTGTCGATGCTCCAATTATTTTATACCATGGTCATCTTCACTCCCTCAATCTCATGAAAGCGAGTCTAACTGAATTCATTGAAATCTCGGATCTCAAAGTCAGTCCTGTTAAAAGTCATATTTTCCTCTATGCGGTGAACCCAATATTTATACAAGAATTAATCAACATCCTAGGATAGACTGTTCAATCTCTCCTGGTAAAGTATTTGGTGTCTCTCTCCTCACATACCGACTATTCTAAATCGAGTTTCAGCCTTTCCTCGAAAATATTATTGCACATATTGGCTCATGGGCCTAAACACACTTTTTATACGGGTAGACTTTAACTCATCAAATCAATTTTTTTAAGGCCATGTATATTGGTTTTCGATCTTCATCCTCTCGTCGAGGGCTCTTAAGAAACTATATTGATCCCTTAGATGATTCATCTAGTAATGTCATGATATAAAAGCCTCGGGGAAAATGTAGTTTGGTCCAATGTAGCATTGCTAAATGTTAGAAGGCGACATTGAGATTTTGGATATAAAAAATTGGAATCAAGAGGTTGTGCTAAAATATATGTGGTAAATAGTTAGTAGATATAACAACTCTATATGGTCTGACTGGATTAATACTGAAAAAGATTAAAACTAAAAATATTTGGTCTTTAAATCTTGACTTCTCTTCTTCTTGGACTTAAAGGAAAATTTTATGTCTTAAGTCTTTAGCTGGAAAAATATATATGATGGCAACTATATTGATAAGACTACCTCATTCTAGTACGACACGCGACTTCTCTCTACCTTCCTAGTAACCCATTATGAATTAATTATTATTCTTGATTCAAAGTTTGACAACAATCTTAAGGTATCCGACATAATTCTGGATGGTGTTTGAAATTGGTCACCCCAAATTAGGTATCAAAGTGCTAGAAACCATCGCAACATTCGGGAAATAAACAACCTAATAATTTTTATCCCTCCTCATATAATCACTGCAACAACATCTATTGTTGGACTGACAAGAGTAGGAATACAAACTTCATAATCAACTACACTTACAACATCATATGTATGTCCACCAAGTGTCGGGTGGGTTGGATTAGTACGTCATAATTATAATATACCCCATTATTATTTTATTCTTTAGCTTGTTATGCAAGGAAACTTGTCGACCCGAGAAAAAATTATTAGATGGGGACAATAATCTCCTATGTATGTGTGTTGTGTAATTACTGTGTTGAATCAATCAATCATATCCTTTATGACTGCAGTTTTATTCAGTGTATTTGGGATACAACTAGTTCCAAACATTGGTTCACACTAAGAGACATTGATTGGTCATTCGGGATAGAGGCAACAAATTGACCTCCCTCCTCGAAGTACTAAAGAAGTCCAGAGATTAACCAGGCGGTTGGTTGCGTTGAATAGATTTATTTCAAGATCATTAGACAAGTGTTCTCAATTTTTTTCAAGTTTTAAGGAATGATAAAGACTTCAATTGGTCTCCCCAGTGTGATCAAGCCTTTCTTGAAATCAAAAAACAGTTGTTTTCACCCAAGATGTTATTCAAACCTATTGAAGGGGAGAATTTTTTTATGTATTTGGCTGTATCGGATTATACCGTGAGTGTCGTTCTGGTAAGGGAAGTGGATAATTACCCCCGTCCAGTTTATCACGTGAGCAAGAGTTTGCTGGAAGCAGAAAAGAAGTATTTAAAGTTAGTAAAATTAGCCTTAGCATTGGTAATAACAGCTGGAAAAATGAGGCCATACTTTCAAGCACATTCGATTACGGTTCGAAGATCTTTCCCCCTAAATAATTTTCTACAAAAAACTGGCATATCAAGAAGAATGACTAAGTGGTCAGTTGAGCTTGGATATTATAATATTAATTTTGCACCTAGGACCATGATCAAAGCTCAAGTTATAGCTAACTTCTTGTTAGAGTTTCATACTAAAAGACCTCACAAACAAGAGCAAGAAAACAAGTCTAAGAAAGAGTGGTTAATCCAAACAAGCGGTGGGTCTAGTACGATGGGACGTGGGACTGGAATTTATTTGTCTTCCCCTTATGGTGATATTATATATCAGGCTATATGTTTCGGTTTCAGGGTGTCCAACAATGAATCAGAATATGAAGCAACCATTGTTGGGTTAAGACTAGCTCAAATATATGGAACAAATAAGGTTCGGTTATTAAGTGACTCCCAATTACTTATTAATCAAGCTCAAGGGCTATCTGAAACTAAAAAAGATCAGTTAATAAAGTATCTGCAAGTACTAAGGGAAGTTGTCGTAAGTTTTAAAAACATCAGATCTGAGCATGTCCCTAGATCGGAAAATACTATAGCAGATTCTTTAGCCACCATAGCCTATTCTGAAGCCTACCATGGTTTCTTATGCAATAATGCCCTCCACAAGTTCAATTCAAGAGAAAGAGGATGAATTTGAAAAAAGTGTGAGCATATCTAACATACAACCCAAATATTGGAGGTTTGAGATACATCAGTTTATATCTGATGGAGTTTTACCGTCATATAAATTTTTAGCTAAAAAGATTAAGTACAAGGCTCGTGGTTTCTTGTGTTAAGGGAAATTATTTATAAAAATTCTTTCAGCAGACCTCTCCTCCGTTGTTTAGGATTTGAGGAATCTCAAAGTGTCTTATCCAAATTACAAAATGGAGAGGGATCAATACATTGTGGCTATAATGCCTTAACCATGAGAGGTTTGCTAGCAGGATACTACTGGCCTACTATAATGGCATATGCACAAAATATGGTCTGGAGGTGTGATCCTTACCAAATATATGAGAATGAAATCCATACGACAGCAGTATACGAGCCCATATCGTTTGATAGATGGGGTTTGGACTTAGTTGGACCTCTTCTCATGGCATTCGAAGGTTATCAAACGATAATAGCGGCAATAGACTATTTCTCCAAATTCATTGAAGCTACTCCACTAGTCAGAACCACTTCTAAGGTGGTCATAAAATTTATTATATCCAACATATGTTGCCGATTTCGAATTCCCTGACGAATTACCACAGACAATGGCCACAATTTAACAATAAATATATGAAGGCTTTTTGCACTTCCAAAGGAATTCAACATTGCTTTTCTAATTTGTCATACTTTTGTCCACAGACTTAGTTTGTCCTAATTTAATAATGGCCACAGACTTAGTTTATACTAATTTGTCCTACTTTTGTCTTAGCAGAACTGCCCAAGGAGTTTAGTGACTACTTGAAAGCCGGGCAGGTTACTTGTGGCAAGATTAATGCCTGGGCTGCTGAGAAATGGGGGAACCGATTCCACGCTGCTTTCACCTGTAGCAACTTGGCAAGGTCTCACCTGTAGAAGGGCACTCTTGTAGATAACTAGGCCACTTCCCAGCAGCCCCTTCCAAATTCTTCTTTAAACCGGACAGTATAGTTCTACTAGCCACTTCAACTTGCCCATTTGCTTGTGGGTGGAAAGGTGAAGAGAAACAATGTTGTATACCCCTTGAGGCACAGAAGCTCTGCATTTCCCTATTGTCGAACTGTGGCCCATTATCTGTTGTTATCTTTTGTGGGACACCAAATCTGCAACAGATGTTGGATAGAATGAATTTTATAACAGCTTTTGATGTTGTCCCTGCTAGAGGGGCTGCTTCTATCCACTTCGAGAAGTAGTCTATGGCCACAATTATAGTTTTGCGTCCTCTGGACGCCACAGGGAGAGGCCCTACTAAATCCAACCCCCATCGTGCAAAAGGAATAGGCTCAGAAATTGATTCTAAAGGAATGGCTGGGACATGAATTTCATTGTTGTACCTCTGGCATGGGTCACACCTTCTTGCCAATTCCTTAGCATCTTTCATGATTGATGGCCAATAGCAACCGGAGAGTAAAACTCTTCTTGTTTAAGCTCTAAACCCACAATGGGCTGATCCCTCACCATCATGCAATTCGGAGAGGACTACTTGAGAATCTTCATCCCCCAAACAGCGCAGGAGAGGTTTACTGTAATATTTTTTGTACAATACGTCTCTCAATATGATAAAACCACGAGCCTTGTATTTCAAAGTTCTGGCTAGTGACTTATCCGGAGGCACGACACCATCGTAGAGATATTGCAAGTGAGGAAACCTATAGTCTTGAGGTTGTTTCACTTGTATTTCAAAAATTTCCTCTTCTTTACCCTTACTATGTTGAATTGAGGGGATTTCGAGCACATGGATCCATGGATACGACTCCGTATATGCTATGGTTTCCAATGAGTCTGCTAACTCATTTTCTGCCCGGGGAATGTGCTCATAGACAACACCTTTAAACTTAAGTGCTTCATTTTTTAGGAGGAGTAAATATTTCACAAGCTGCTCCTTCTTAGCCTCAGATTGGCCTTGGGCATGATGGATCAGAAGCTCGGAATCACTTAATAGCTTGACCCTCTTAGCCCCACAAATGTAGGCTAACTTTAAACCAGCTATAGTTGCTTCGTATTCGGACTCATTATTAGATGCCCTGAAAGCAAAACAAATAGCCTGGTACATTCTGTCTCCATATGGGGAAGTTAAACACACTCCTTCACCACATCCCATAGTGCTAGATCCACCATCTGTTCGGACGACCCATACCTTTTTATCTTTTATGTCAGTAGTTTGCTATGAATCCCTATCGGAGTGAAATTCAACCAAAAAATCAGCCACAGCTTGGGCCTTGACTGCTGTTCAGGGAGTAAAATCTATGTCGAAGTCCCCCAACTCTACTGACCACTTAGTCATCCTGCGTGAAATGTCTGCCTTTTGGAGGAAATTCTTCAGGGGAACAGAAGTCCGAACGATGATGGGATGAGCCTGGAAATAAGGCCTCATCTTCCTGGCAGCTATCACTAGGGCTAATGCTAATTTTTCAAGTTTCAAGTAACGCCTTTCTGCATCTATCAAGATTTTGCTGATGTAGTACACTGGATGGGGATGACCATCGACCTCTCTTACCAACACAGCACTGATGGCACAACTTGAAACTGCCAAATATACGAAGAGTGTCTCCCCATCAACTGGCTTAAACAAAGTTTTAAAAGAGGACAGGTGCTTCTTGATTTCATTGAAAGCCTCATCACATTGTGGGGTCCAATCGAATCCCTTTGCACCCTTCAAGTTTTGAAAGAAAGGAGCACACATGTCCGAAGACCTTGAGATAAATCTGTTTAAGGCAGCTAATCTCCCCGTTAACCGCTATACTTCTTTAATGTTTCGAGGAGGCTCCATTTGAAATAGAGCATTGAGCTGCTCCGTATCGGGCTGTATTCCATGCTCACTTATAATATAGCCTAGAAACTTCCCGGACTGTACTCCGAACACACATTTTTCTGGGTTTAATTTCAAATTCACTTTTACCAAGTTGGCAAAAGTTTCTTGGAGATCGGACAAATGCAATTGCTCACCCATACTCTTCATCATCATGTCATCAATGTACACCTCCATATTTCTTCCAATCTGATCAGCAAATGCCTTGTTCACTAATCTCTGATAAGTAACCCCAGCATTTTTCAACCCAAAGGGCATCACCTTATAGCAATGAATACCTCTGTCAGTGATAAACGTAGTATGCTCTTGATCATTCGGATCTACTTGAATCTGATTGTATCCGGAGAAGGCATCCATAAAGGAAAGCGGCTTGTTCCCAGAGGTGGAGTCTACTAACTGATCAATCCGGGGGACTGGATACAAATCTTTGGGCAAGCTCTATTGAGATATGTGAAGTCAATACACATGCGCCACTTGCCATTTTTCTTTTTTACCAGAACCGGATTGGCAGTCCACAAAGGATATTGAGATTCCTTGATGTGCCCCATCTTTGTGAGCCTGTCAACTTCTTGCACAATGACATCAGCCTTCTCTTTAGAAAAAGCTCTTCTTTTTTGAACCACTGGTGCTACGTCTCTCCGGACGGATAGGTGATGTGATATCACTTCTGATGGAACTCCAGTCACATCAGCATTGCACCAAGCAAAAATGTGCTGATGGTTCTTCAAAAACCTTAACATTTCATCTTTCAAAATATGTGACATCTTAGACCCTATTTTGACACTTTTCCCATCTTCCAAACAGTGTGTTTCTACCTCTTCAACCGGTATCAATACTCCACGGGTCTCTCTGGGGTCATCAATTTCACCCTCACCCCCAGAAAGGCGCTCAAATTTCTATTGTTCGTTAATACAGACGGCCCCCAGCGTTCGAGGAGCCAGGACGGTAGCATAACATTCTCTTGCAATCTTTTGGCTGCTCCGGACGACTCCAACCTGTCCCTCAACAGCATATTTCAAGCACTGATGGACTGTTGAAGCCAGTGCATGCATCCTAGAGAGCCAAGACCTCCCTAGAATAGCATTATAGCAAGTGGGACAATCCACCACAATAAAGAGTATTCTGACCATTTTCTTGAAATGGCCCTTGCCCAATAGAACTTCTTCTTCGAACTCTCCGATCACATCTGTTGAGCTGCTTGTAAAGCCCACAATTGATCTGTCTGAACTCTGAATTACAACTGGATTTTTCATTCTCTTGTATGTGGTTAAGAAAAGGATATTGGTTGAGCTTCCAGTATCCACCAGGATTCGTCTTATGTAATTGCCCCCTATAGATGCTCATATGACAACAACATCCTCATGAGGGCCAGGAATGTCTTTTAAATCATCTTCATCAAAAATAATGAAGGGGAATGAGCTTTGTGACTGATAAGAAGTCATTCCTCCTTCTAGCTGGGAGGCTAAAGTATGCACGTGCCTCTTCCTTGAAGAAGCAGTAGGAGCTGTCATAGTATCCCCTCCGAAAATTGTAAGTGACTCAAGAAATTTAATGAGCCCGGAGACCGACCTAGAACATTCCTCAATCGTACCCACTCTGTTTCGAGTTGGATCAGGATCCAAGTACTCAGATTCCACATCAAACCTCTCAATTATAACCATGGCTCCCTCCGGAGCAGCATTACTTGGACCAACCCGGTGAGTGTTGTCAGGCATGTTACCTCCTCTTCTTTTGACGTAAGCCGCTAGCTTCCCCCTCTCAATCAAGTTCTGAACTTCTTGTTTCAATGCTATGCAGTCATCAGTGGTATGACCAATATCATTGTGATATTGGCAAAAAGAGTTATTGCGATGCTCTCTGGGAGAATGCAGTGTGGCCGATCTCCGGTAATGCACCTCTTCTTTTATTTTATCAAAAATAGTGGCCACACTTTCTTTTAACTCTGCGAACCACTCCGGTTGGACCCATGGCCCTCTCTTGTTTCTGGATTGCTGACTTTGAGCAGGAGCAGCTGGCTGAGACTGAGCTTTTTCCCTACCATGCCCCTGTCCGGTCTCTCTTGCTTTGTTCCCGGACTGATTCTGATTGGGATTTGGTGTCACTGGGGTAGACCTCACCTGCCTGTGCACCCTGGTTTTCTTTGTTTCATCAACGTTTATTTGTTTTCCAACTTGATTCAGCAACCCTCCCCATGTCATGGCCTTCTTTCTGGTCACCGAATCAGCTAGATTGCATGGGTTCAAACCCTGTCTTAGGGATGCTATTGCTACCTGTTCGAAGCAATCAGCCAACCCATTCTTGGTGTTCACAAAACGGCTTATATATTCTTTCAAGGACTCATTTGGCTCATGGGCACAATGGATTATTGTGTCTCCATAGCCCTTTAGCTCTTTACTCCCTACAAACTGCCTTCCAAAGGCTACCCAAAAAAGTATCGAAGTCTTTAATACAACCATGAGGCAGGTTGTTATACCATTTTAGAGCACTCCTCGTAAATGACTGGGAGAATGCCCTACAAAGTAGTTTATCATCGTCGTCAAAGTTCATCATGAAGTTTTTAAATTGCTCCAGATGGTTGTCCGGATCAGTACTGCCATCGTACTTTTTTGAAAAAGTAATTGAGATTTATATAACTTGAAATCAAGAAACCGTAGAAACGAATGTGGTTGGGGAATAAAAGAAAATTTGAAGTATTTTAACGCCAAACATGATAGAAGTATGAAACAACTTTAGTAGCGTGATTTTGCTAGAATAATAGAAGGATAAAACATATTACTATGATTTAGAAAATAAAGATAGAAAATTAACAATGAAAGAAACACTGATTTCTCAGTTTCTTCTATGAGTCGGAAGAATTTTATAATAAAAAAATGAATAATTGTGTTAGTTGTATTTTTAAAAAAAATTATATAATATTTATTTATATAAAATAAATATTTGTCATATAATTTTTTTTACAATACAAACATCATTAAATCTTGTCGTTACGTGCTTAATTTAAATTTTATTTTTTTAGTTAATTTATATTCAAAATTTATATAACTTAAATTCTATTTCATTCCTACTATACTTGCAGAAACTAAATCGCTTAAATTTCAAGCTATTACTAAAATGATACCAACTTTAGGCCTAAAATCTCGATCATCGGTTACCCTTCAATCCCATAAATATATTTTGTTTCGTGCGATCTTCCTCTAAAAAGTTTATTTATACTAATGTTTACTAATTTTTAGACAAATGGTGGGCCTAAACATATTTGGAAATTAAACGTTGAGAAAATCTACCATTTAATGAGTGTAGACTACACTTCTGTTATTGAATCGAGAAAAGAGAAGGTTGATACAGGCTGTTTATGCATGTGCTTAGGAAAATGACCCAACTAGTCAACAAAAAAATCATGGCTCTACTGCAACCGTCAAAAAATAAAAACAAAACAAGCACTACATGATACATGGACCCACTTCTACATTGGTCCCACTAACCAACCAACCCATAACGAGAGGATATATGAACATTTTTTATATAAACATTATATCAAAGCTTACCATTCGCTTTCAAAAATTACTCTAATTTTTTATTCTTAAAAAGTCATATTCTAGAAATTTACTTCAATTATTTTGATTATTCACAAACTTATAATTTTCAATATTTAAAATTTGTATATAATGTATTGAATTATTTAAATTTACATTTATGGTAGTTTTATAAAGTTTTCGCTTCAGTATTTTATCACGTCTATTAATAGTTTAATTTGTGATTGTGTGTAATCATATTTATTAAAAACTACTCCTATATTTTTTCTAAATTAAGTTTTTTTTCGTAGTTAGGTTAACTATATCTGAGAAAGAAGTGTAAAATTTACATATATTTGTAGTAATTTTAGTAGTATAATTTAATTTCTGACATAACCAGTCAGAGTCAGAGGTAAGAATCCAGCCCTTCAGTCAGATTAATACTTTTGGAATTTTAACCAGCCTAATTTTAGTTTCACAAAATCTATGTTTATGTGGAGCAGATTGAAGTAAGGGTAAAGTTATTGTCCAACTATATAAATTATTTTATTTTTAAGTTTTCCTTTTTATTAGATAATTTCTAGTTTTATATTTAGAATATTATTATTTTTTAAGCTATTTTTTCTATTTATTTACTATTTTTTCACATCTTAAAAAAAAGTTTTATTTTTTCTATTACAAAGATATAAAGTTCAAGAGCAAAACTTCATGTTCTATAGTAATAAAAACTTTCTATTTTCATTTTTAAAAAAACTAAAAATCTACCTTTTTTCATTTCAAAAGTTAAAAAAAAGAAAACTCATCTTGAGGACAAGAAAAAGTCATTTTTTCTCGTCTTGATTTTTGGATATAATCAAAATGATTAAAATTATAGTCAGTTGGAATTAGTTAAATGTATTACTATATTTGATTTGGTAATGATTTGATGGTATACATGTGTTGATTTTATGTTAGAATTGTATTTATTTGTTTTTTATGATTTTTTTTCACAATTATGTTCCGCTAGGTTCGCTATTGTTCTTGAGCAAGTGGTTGAAATGACACAACGCCGATATTGAATCCTGGATTTTTGTTGTTCTTGGGTATAGCTAGTATGCACATAACGTACTGCCAATATTATTGCATATCACCAGAGGTGCCGACCATATTTTTGTTGACACTGTTAGTGTCATTCAACAATATTGGCAATACGTTATGTGCATACCACTCGTGCCTTTAAACAATACTTCCAGTAAAGTTGATTTGTTTTTGTTTTTAACACGTACGTTTCTTGTTTGTATTGCATGAAAGAAAATGGTAGACCAAAAAAAAACTTTAAAAACTATAATAGAGGCTCAAACAGAAATTGGACAAACTAAACGCACCCATACCTACTGCTGAAATAAATAAGCCAGTGCATAACAAACAGTCTTTGCGGGTAAACAAGTATCAAGCCTGAAGAGAACAAAAGGGCACCCAATCTAGTCATCGTGAATAATCATCGAATGAAGATACACCTTATGAGGCAAATGAGCCTCACATTCCTACTGACGCACCAAATAGTAATTCTGATCTCAAGAATTTATTATGTGTAAATCAGTATTTTATTATTTCCAGATTACAAGCTTCATGAGGGGTTTAACACCTATACCGAAAATGTATATTTAATTATATGTTTAAATACTTTTTAATCAGTTTTTATCTATTAATAGATTGTGACATTTTTTTATGTTTGATTTTGTTTTCGTTTTCAGAGTCTCGTATCAGTATTAACATCCAGTTCATGTATATAAAGTTACAAAGATGGGACCTCATGAACCAGATGGTGGTTAATAATCTGTTGGATAATACTTCATTCTGGCATATCATTGGACACTTGAGTAGGTTATCCTCAACCTCGCACTTGAATGAAACTTTTCTCAAACGCTTGCATCATTGGACTAACACTTTCAAATTTTATTTATGCAAAATTATTATACCACTAGACGACGTGTTCGCTATTACTGACCTTACGATAGTGGGGAGAATAATCGAATTTGATTTTGACTATACTTTTGGTGAAGCGTATGCACAATATGATCAGTACTTGGAGATTTTAGTGTATGTTGTTTGTGCGGAGTTTGAGTTACAAAAAAGAGTCGGGTTTGGTCTTAGATGGCTTAGGAATAACTTTTTGTTCTGAGTTGTATTTGGATGCAAATCAGAGTTGTACCCATGATATGGTCGTCCATGTTTCACACGCATACCTGATTTATTTCTTGGTTGCACTATATTCACCGATACTAGTTAGAAGTCCGTAAATAGAGACTGCATCGTCGTTTTGCAGCACATGGATCGATTACATGAGATACAATAGGGACGTACGCATTGGTGTGACTATATATGGGTATATGAGACACATCGAAGTTGTTGATGAAGAATCTTTATGAATTCGTTCGTTTCTTAGATTGCTAGATCTACTTATATTTCCCTTGCTTTCATCCTCAGGTGAATGACGAATATAACATCTAATCCAAAGTTTATTAGCTAGTTTCTGAAAAAACTTATGCGCGGGATATTCGACTGAAGACCTACTACCACGACATCGTTGGGGTCTCATAAAGTAGAATGCAAGTAATCTTTAATTTTAATTTTACTATTATCAAACCCGATATGTATCTTAGTTTGTTATGTATTTGTTTGTAGGTTATATTCCAACCATATGCAGATTTGAGAGTGAGGTTTTTGGTACAATAAGTGGGGCTCTATCGCAATCAGATTCAGATTATGTTTATGGTTGAATGTTATATGTTAGATCGAGTGATGCAACAGTTTGGTTGGATCCTGGAGAAACCATTGTCTCCTCAAGAACCTAGACCGGTTATTAAAAAAGGAGACCACGCCCGATATACTATTCAGAAATAAAATTGGGAACAATGGCGCAACCATTTACTTATTGTGGACCATATGACACGTCTTGTTATCAAAAGACCGCAGAATGATAATATATCAGTATGATGATTATGTGAAGAAGTATGGGTGGTACTCCATAACTTCTAATGTAAATTGGCCATGAAGCACTAAAAATGATTCATAATATTAACTGTGTTCGACCTTTTGAAATCAAATGAGAGATATGAAATTTTACAAACTAAGTTATGCAAATCACCGCTCATTGGCTCCCGATCCTTTTAGGTATTTTGATACTTTGTATGTTTTCATAGGCCCGTTGAAAGATGTTATTATTTTTTAAGTACCTATAAGACATTATGCATTTTGTATTGGATGATGTTGTTTAGTATTAGATGTTGTATTTGATGATCTTATTTTTGTATTACATGTTATTTTTTATATTATGTCGTTATTTTTTATGTAATATGAATGTTATGTTTGATAGTTATTATACACATAATCGTGTAATGGTACGAAAAAATTTAGACCATGTTTTTCAAACTTATAGGCATGTACGGGGGGTGTAGAGATTTCATATCACTAGTATAATATAAGCACAATTGATATAAAAATTTATGACCGATGGTGTAGTATCGAACTAGCGGCATACCAATTTTGTACTATCGGTACACTGAATCATAATTTTAGGTTTTCTTAAGGTTTTTTACTCTATACCATCAGTGTATGGATTGCAGACCGTCAGTATAATCCGTCAGTCTAGAAATGTTGTACCAACGGTATAATATCGTACTACCAGTGAAACAATTATGTATCACCGGTACACCGAATCAAAATTATGTATCTGTGGTTTCAAGATTACATACCGCCTGTATAATAAGAGCATCGTCGGTATGAGATTTCTAAACATACGATGTAACATCGTACAAATGGTATACTATTTATGTGCCCAATTGGTATATCTGACCATTTTTGTGGGTGTTGTTTAGATTTTTTGGACTCCAAACCATAAGTATATCGATTGCATACCGCTGATACGATCGTAGCACCGATGGTATAAAAATTCCATATAGTTGGTCTAGTAACATACCGGTGGTGTGACAATTTTCTACCGCCGGTATACCATACCATTTTGTAGTTATTTCCTATATTTTATTTCGATTCCATAACCGCAGTGCATCGAGTATTGTACCAACGATATGTAAAATACGTACCGACTATAAAGAATATACTCACCTTAAAAATTTCATCTCATCTCAAACTTTGGTCAAATAAATTTCCGTTAATTAATAAGTCCCGCTAATTTCAAATTTCCTAACAATATTATTTCTCTGTAAAAAAAATACTCAAACCTACCATATTTCTTCATTTACTAAAATAAAATAAGTAATCAAACTCAAACTCCTTATTTTTATGGTATAGTTAGGACTTTCAACCACTTGCTACAATTATTCAAATTTGTGAAGAGAATAAAATTAGATGATACCACTCATAAGTTTAGAAATGAAGTATTATGTAAAATATACTACATGTACGAGTACATGTACGACCATAAATGAGAAAATCCATGCCTGACTCCTCACAGTCATGAAAAAGTTTTAAGCAAGTACACTTATTTGAAATCAAAACCAATAATATATGTGTTCAGCCTCTCGTACAAACTCAAACAAGAGGTGTTCAACTCGTTCAATTTGAAAATTATTAATTTTAATACAAAAGATATGCTACGTTATGTGGAGGATAAAATCGTTAAGGATGCATAAACGAATTGCGAATGAATTGAATTTTATGAATGAGATGACTTTAGCTAATAATATGTGTGTTGTTGCAGTTCATCCCTAATTTTGTTTTATGTTCGTTTGATGTTCTTAAGTTATTGTATTTTCATATTTGTAAGTTTTATTTACGTTAAATGTTAAATCTGTAAGTTATTCTCCTCTTGTATTGATGTTAAATGTATCTATCGGGTTACAATATTTGGAATCAGTTCCAAATATTCGAGTTTGCAACCTCTCGTGTGATGTCAGACAAGGGGTGCATAAGTTATTTAGTTTGGTGATATTTGATTCTTTTAAACAACATATACTTCACGTGATTGAATTGGACCTCGTTGACATGAGAATCAATCAACTTATAACATATGCTTCTTTCCTATAAATACAAATGTATGGTATAACTGTTCGTAAAGTGTTATGTTATTGTTCACATGTTTCTGTTTAATTTATTTGCTTCTAATATCGTTGAATTTCATTCATAATTCTATTGAGTTAAGTATGATGTTTTTAAATCGTTAGCACAATTATAAAAAAATTAAAACTGTCATATAGATAAAAAGTTAAAGATAAAGTTTGTGGACGATATATTGCCAATATATTGCGCCAATACCGTCGGTTCCAAAGTGTGAAAAGAACTACTGGTATGAAACCTAAGTACCAATGGTAGAGGCAGATTATACCGTCAGTGCCAAATTGCAAAAGGCGATGGCGGTCCATATGCTCCATGTCGGCGGTGCCACTGCAAGATACAACAGATTCACACTGCGACAAAAAATCTAAAAAATATGAAAAAACCTTCTAAATATTAGTAATAATTAGTTATGTTTAATTGAGTACCACTTTTTGAATATTAATTTTATCAATAAGTTTGTGAACTTCTATTTTCATACTTCTTTAAGGTTTGAGTTAAAGTTATTTTTGTTTAAAATAAGAATTATTTTTCAAGAACAAATTTGCCGTTATGAAAAAACGTTAGTTCAATGTTGTGGTTTAAAATGTTTTTTAGTCAATATTATTTTTTAAATAAAGTAAGATATTTTCACTAAGTTCTCTTGAAATTAAAAGAAAATTAAATTCAATTAAAATGGTCAAAATAATAAAATGATAAAAAGTTAAAAAAAAATCATTTTTGGAAAGAATTGGATCAAAAGTTTAACCAAACCCTTAATATTTATAGTTTGAACTAAACAAAATGGTAACGTCTATATCAAAAGCCAATTTTTCTTAAACAAATATATTTTTGTTTTCCTATTAAGTGTTTTTAGACCATAAATATATTCAAAAATATTGTTTTATATTTTGATATAACTAAATATAAATTTATCGAGTATATATAATAAATGTGAAATGAATATCAAGTTTTTTTTAGAAAAGAAGTTTATAAGAAATCAAAATTCACTGAACTCAGTTTTGGACACAAAAAAGTGAAAAAATCAGTACGTGTGATATGTCTTGATAACAAAATCGTGTAATTTAGTATATATCCGTTAATGAGATAATTAGTATGTTTAGTTATCATATTCTTATAAATAGGAACATATCCCATGTAGTGGCGATCTATTGTAATATATAATATTTTACTACCTAATTACATTCTTACCTTATTATTCAGATCAATTTAATTAGTTAATGAGATCTTGTAAATAGGATTTGGTCATATCAATTTGACGTTATGCGTGGGAAAAAATTTATTATCTTGAAAATTTCAAAAAACAATATAAATAAAAACAATTGATGGTAAATTTAAAAATTGATTTGATCATCAGTGAGAATGCAATGGTGAAGGCTGCAAAAGTTCTTCCAAAATCTTCGACAGCCTCATCACCTACGACAACTTCATCGGTTGTGGTAGCCTTTACCATGGATTTCTATTAGTTGACACAAGACGCACAAAATGAGAATGCTAACAATTTTAAGTTTTGCAGGTTATGATTTTCACTAGGTTTCTACGAGTGAGATCAAAGGGGGATGATCATGAAGAGAAAGAGGGTGACGATGCTACAAGCCACATGTTATGGAAGAGCTATCAAATAACAAAAAACAAGCGTAAGATCCATTCCATATGATTTAGGGTTGACAATGGTTAGCGTGAATCAAAACGTGGATCTTTCAACCAGAATGGAAGACACCGGCGGAAAAAGATGCACAAGCGCATGAGCAAAACCCATGTTTCTAAAACCATAGGCAGGGGAAAGACGGAAAATCACCATGAGAAATAGCTCTCCAACTATGAGTTTGATGAAAGGCTTGTTGGACTAACTATATATATTTTAGTCGAATAACCAACATCTTTAACTGATATTACCAAAATTGTAATATATATCCAACAAAAGCTTGCACCATTATATTCGAACGTACAACAACACCCCGTGGGGTTTCAGATGAATCTTCAGGAGGCGATGGCACATGTGATAAGTGTCGATTATCCTTATCAGCATGTATTCTATCCGAGTGGTTAGCAGGTTTCCTCATTCCCTCTAGTGCAACTGAATCTCCAAGAGTAGGCATCGTATATGATCCAACTGAGTAGCCAACATGATCTTTCATTCCCAGTTATATAGGTAGATCTTCAGCAGTAGAAGACACAAACATTCCATTCAAGTGGCCATCATGTTCCCTTATTATTAGTAACACAACCTAACCTCTAGCATGCATCCTCTGAAATCCATCAAAGCTATAAACAATAAATAAAGCACTATTGAGTGAAAGCAAACCTCCCAAGGATATAACATGGATATCAACATATTTCCACACCACTTCCAGGAATGCAACATGGTTAGTATCACGCTACTCAAACCATGGATCAACCTTAGAAAAACTATGCACCCATGTACATGAACATGAATCAATGATGCACACAAGTCAAAACCACTATGGAGAGAATGAAATGAAACATGTCCGCCCAAACATACAAGTTTCAACCGAACCCCCTTAGAAACACATTGAAGTTCCTGCTGAAATATGAGGGGTGCATACTATCAGCTTAATAGTGGTAGGGACCAGGGTACCACCAGATTTACTTATTTCTCCAGAAAACAAACAATGGTCGTTCCACTGCTACTTTGGATGAGGAGGAGGACCTGCAGGACAAAGATTTCCCTATGGCTCCCCACATAATGTACGAACCTTCTACCAAAATTGATCAATCATATGATCGAAAAATACAACGACAAGAGAGATCCATAGCATTACATTAATATGTTCCAAAGCAAGATGACATGGTACATATCAAATGATAACATGAAGTTTTGAGCCTTCTATATGACTTTCTGGGGTAGTGCATTGACATGGTTCAAAAATCCCCCATAGGATGCATCATAAACTTAAAAAAAATGTTAAGTATAATCATCTGAAACCATTTCATCGATTCCAAGGTGATCAAGAGAGATATAGACTACATTATATATTACAAGTAGAAACCAAAAGACATATTATATACTCATATGTTTTTAGATATAAAAAACAAGTTGCAAAATTATCATGACTTGGTAACGGTTGCAGTATACTACCAATGAATATTGTTTGGCCATCTATCTGAAGCCATCATAAAGAAGAAGAATGAGCCAAATTTTGGTGACTTGCTGAAGCAGGTGGAACGTCACATTTATATATATAAGATCTCAAGAGTGCGTCTTAACAGGGATACCACAATCCAAGTACGTACCCACTACACCATTACCTGTCATAAAAAACTGATCGATTAATAATGGCTTAGGTGAACTCCAAATTAAATATGGAGGCATACAAAAGTAATACAAATTGTTCGAGAAGAGCGCAAAACAATCCAAACAATAACGAGATGACATGAATAATCACAACAATACCAAGAGTGGAAAGAGACTGGAATGTCCGACCAGATGACCATTTACTAAGTTACCAAAAAACTTAGAAGTTATCTATGATGCAAAAAAGATATAATCGACTATCGACAACCAGGAAAATTTCAAGCTCTAAAGGAACACATAGATAAACGCAATTATTATGGATTTATCAATGATATTGGACATTATACCAAAGATTGTTGGAAAATGCACGACCCTCACCATAATATGATCGACGAGGGCAAGCTCTCTAAGATTAAAAACAAAAATGACGGGATGTATATTTTGAACGAACAAGATCCTCCACCAAGTCCTGAGAGGAAATCCCTGACCATACCCGTTGAACCAAGAGCCTTGGAGAACAAAACCATTTGTGAACTGAGATAAGAGAAATATCTCGACCTAGATCCCAACAGACAAATTATTGAAGTCGTTGTTAACGGTGATCCCTTCTCTAGTGTTACTAAAACCTCAATAAAATGAAATGTAGGATATCTAACGATCAAACCTCAAGGCCATACCTCCCTAAATATATATTACAACTCATACAAAGTTTTACAATTCCCCGATGATGATCTACCCAGAGTAGATTGACCTCGCGATGATGTTCTTCTTATTACAATATAATTTATAAAAGTACGAGTCAAACAAGTCATGACTAACACTGGTAGATCCGCCAATATTTTATATAACATCACATATAATAAAATGAAACATGCTCCCATTTTGATTCAATCCCAAAGGATCTTAATTTGGTTTGATACTGAAGAGGCCAACGTATTAGAAGAATTCACCGTAGATGTATCTATTTGAATAGTTGAGTTATGAGATATGGTTTGATATTTATTGATAATAATAGAAGATCCCTCCTCATAAAATATCATTTTCGAAAGGTCTTAGATGGACCAAATGCATGTTGTAGTCTATATTGTTCATCAATGTATTTACTACCTAAGAAATGAGAAAGTACGACTGATCCGTGTAAATGAGAAAACTTACAACAAACGGTACATAACTTTTTGCGCTCTCATAAAATTGTAATTAATAGGAGAATATTTTGTCCTAAATGAAATGGATGATCCACGAGAAGATCCCCACCTTATAGACCTTGAAAAGAAAGTCGAAAGCATCCATATAGAATGACACAAAGTGTTATGGGCCGGTCATCACCTATCAACCAACTTAAGGTACAAATTACTCAAAGTTTTACAACATAACCTAGAGATGTTCGCATAGAAGGACCAGGACATCATTTGAGTCCCACCGAGGCCATATGACCAAAATTATCCATGAACAATGATTTTAATCTGATCAAACAAAAGTGAAGGTCCTACCCATAACAAAATATGAAAGCCATCATCGAAGAAGTGGATAAACTAATTATCATCGGTCATATTCGAGACTCCCATTACCCAGTCTAGAAAACTAATCCAATATCGTTAAAAAAAAGAACAGTAATTGATAATATGGGTCAACTTCACTGATCTCAACAAATCTTGTCTGAATGATCATTTCCTTTCACTACGAATCGATAAACTCATGGATACAACCTTTAAAATAAGATGCTCCCATTCAGTGATGCTTACTTTAGATACAACCAAATACAAATGCATGTAAATGATGAAGAAAACACAACCTTCATCATAAAAATAAGATTACATTGCGAAAATGTGATGCCCTTTAAGATGAAAAATGCATGATCTACATATTAACACCTTATCAACAAGGTTTTTTCCACATAAGTGGGCAGTAACTTGCAAGCATATATAGATGGCATGTTGTTCACCAAACATTCAAGAAGAGGATCCTATTTCCGACTTGACCAAAACTTTCTGCAATCTCAGGCGAGTCAATCTTAATGACGTTCCAATATGAAACATTCGTACCCACAAAGGAGAATGATTAATCAGCATGACACGTTTAAACATATGGTAGGATTAATAACCAGGGTTTTGGGGCAGGAATCCATCTCACATCATCAAATGAATATATCCTCAAACAATTCGTTAAGCTTGATTTCCATGCTTCCATCAACGAAGCAGAACATGAAGCTGCGATTGCAGGCTTTTCGATTGCCAAAATCTATAAAGCAAGAATGATGCGCTCCTCACATAATATAGCTGGTGATTCATCAGACACTTGGCCATGATGAAGCTAAAAATACTTTCATTATATAGTACTTGATCGAACTTTGGAACTAGGAAAACCTATTTGATGATGTAACTTTCGAGTAACTTCCAATAGTAGAGAATGCTACATATGAAGTTTTAGCTTTTCTGGCATGTACGTTATCAGAACCAATATAAATCTTCCAGGACAAGCCTTCTATCACCCTACCCAAAAAAATTAATCTATCGTATCATCATCAGGAGTCATGGTAATTGAAGAGGGCGAAGGGGAAGCAATATATTGGCGTAATCCTACATTCAAATATGTTAAAGAAAGGATGCTCTTAGAGAACAAGGCTGAAACCAAAAAACTCATGATGAAATCAACAAGATTTGTATTGATCTTATACACACTCTATAAATAAGGCCTTACCAAATCTAAAAGAGATAGACTAAAAGACATAGACTAAATGTGAACATAATACTCAGCACCTTAAGAGCTTCGACCCTCTTACAAATAAAAAATATACAAATAAACAAGAGAATTACTTTAAAAAGTTCACGTATCATTACCTCAACCAAAAACAAATAGGATGATAATCTTCAAGGGAGTCATACACCCTTTAAAAAAGCTTATTTATTTATAAACATAATCTAAACAAGGATCTCACATAGTCCTTACTCAGATCTTAGCCTTTTAGAATTGATCATTCTAATTGGAAGCAATAAAGAACCGTGCAACCCAGTGCTTATTTTCATATGAAACCAAAAGAATATATACAAGCATAATTTAATTATTTGCAAGTGGTAAATGTCATTACGTCAACAAGATAACAAAAATATCCAAATTATACTTAGTTGCTTCATAAAAATTGCCCCCAAAAATGGGGATTTTAGTCATCAACACTTCCTCGCAGTTCATAAAAAATATAAGTATACATCTGGTAAAAAATAAAACCTACTAATGGTTCATGTCACCTTGCCAAACTGAACCTTCTTGTTTGCTTATGCATACAAAATTTTAAGCAATAACGATAGCATCCCCTTATCCACTAGAGGAGGTAATCAAGATAACCAAAGTAGGAGGCACAATTTGTGGTATAAAAATGACATCAAGACTTCTATTTTCTCTAGACAAATGCATAAACTCTTTCCTCCTCGTCTTTATGATTTTGTCATAAACCACATAAACACCATTTTTTCCGTTATAAATGGATCTACCTCCAAAGTGTGTGCCTCTCTTCATTGGGAACATAGTTCCATAGGGTATCCAATATTTCATCATCAAATCCAACCACTTGTTCGGGTCTCTCAGGGCGTTCAACTTCTAAGGTAGCCGTTATCTTATTTTTCTAGGATAAATCATCTTATATTTATGCTCTCAACTCTGTCATCCCAAATTTGTGTATAATACGTACAATTTATTCCTACTCATGTATTTCTTTATCTCAACATTTATGTTTTCAAATTCTTATGAGTTGAAGATATAAATTTAGCTTGAACCATATTAGGCCTATGCAAATACTCTTTAAAACTAACAATGGATAAATATTTTTTTAAAGTACCCTTGAACACACCATGAAGTTGTGATATCATTCATGCCTTGATGAAAATTCTCCCTTATGGCAGACTCATAACTTTAGTTTTAGATTGAAAGTCATTTTTCATCACCCGCCTGGCTAGCTAATTATGTTCAGTTCTTGCCTTCAGTTTGTATTGGCATCGTATTTGATTTTAAGGCCCTTCTTCATCTCAACATCGTCCGTTAAAAACTCACTATGAGTCTTCGACAGGGGAGGTATAATGCAAGGTAATCAAAGCATTCAAGAGTGTTTGTAGAACAACAACTTGTACGTTAAGATATGCGCAACAACAACAACAAAATAAATGGTTGTGTAGCTTTCTCCCACTAACCGAAGAGTCAAATTAACTCACACTTAAGAATATGCTCCAAGTCTAGCATGTGTAGTCCATGAGGCCCAACTGTATGTTCCTTAGGCGCTGCCTCATTTGGAAAATTAACTGCCTCGAGATGCAACACAAACTGCAATCACTTAGAGGGTGGAAAGACTTATAAGATATCTTAAATAATAAGATTTCTAATCAAATGAGACATGAGAGCCAAAACTTAAGTCTATAGTAATCAAAGATAAGGATTCTACAATCTCTAGCACTCCAATAATAATTCAAGAAAGCAGTCACAGTATGAAAGACAATAATAAATCTAAAGACTCTATACAAAACATTCCACAAAAGAAAGGAAAATCTAAAACTAAGGTACATACTAAAGAAAACCATAATTCGGGATATTGTCACATTAAAAGAGATTGAAGTTATTGAAGCTATAAAATCCATAAAAATAAGTTCTAATTTCATTAATACCATTGATTATGAAAACTTGGATTATGGGTCTTACTCCCCAAATCAGAATAATGTAGGACGTTTGCCATATTCTCTCATCCTAAGAAAAATAAAATTTGACAAAGTGTTTGAAGAAATCTTAAGTAAGAAACTAAAAGAGGTTAAAAACAGAATAACTAAAAGAACTCTAGTAGTCAAGGACCCGAGAATTTTAGGTCCAAATAATATTTCCTCTAGCAGTCCAAATGAAAATTAAGATTTTTAATTGGAACATTAGAGGTATAGGTAATAAATCCGTTTATGAAAAGGTTGACATCAATATAGAAATCAGAATATATCGGCTTTATAGATTGTAAGAGCCTTTGGTTAATGCTAATAACGCGGACAAGGTTGTAAAAAATGCTAGTTTTACTAAATACGTCGCAAATATTAACAATAAAATTTGGATTATGGGGAAAGACTCTTTTAATATAGCTATCATTATGAATGTTTAACAAAGTATTATGCCTTAGTGAGCCATCCAACATATGATAAAAGATTCTATGTTACAATAGTTTACGCTAAATGTGTGAAGATTCAACGTCTCAATTATCGAACAATTTGAGATCTTTATTAGACAACTCAAAAAAGTGTATCGTGATGGATGACTTCAATGCCATCTCCTCATCACACGAGCAACCGGTATGCTCATCTATTTGTTTTAAAAGTCTGTAAGACTTTAATAACACAATTAGAGACTAGTGCCTGGAGGATTCGGGTTTCTTTGGCACCAAATATACATGGTCTAACAATAACAAGTGGAAAAGGTTTAAATGTGTGCTTCACAAACTTTGTTTGGGCTGATTATTTTTATAAAACTAAGGTAAATCATATGGCTAGAACATGTTCTGACCACACTTATATATATATATATATAACAATCTCAAATTGTGTCAATAAACCTAAAACTTCATTCAAATTTCAAAATATGTGGATTCAACACCATGATTTTTTAAATATTGTGAACCTAAGTTAGAATCAAAGCATGGATAGTCAACATATGTATATATTTTGGAATAATATTAAGAGACTAAAAGTTGATCTTAAGGTGTGAAATAGGGAGAGCTTCACAAATATATTCGCTTCTATCTTTAATTCAGAAGAAATTGAAAAGACTTAAAAATATATATAATTCAAAACATTTAGGACATGATTAATTTATCAAAATCTAAAGCAAACTATCTACAATTTCTTGAAAATGAAGAAACCTATTGGCAACAAAAATGTTATGCCAACTGGGTCAAAGATGGAGATAAGAATACAAAAACATAGCATAACTTTGTAAAGAAAAGAAGAAAGAAGAACATAATTCAAAGTATTTATGATGGGGGTGTTTGGATTACAGACGAAGACCTAATAGGTAAATCTGCAGAGCTTTACTCCAAAACATTACTAGGTGATCAACCAATTCAAAAAGACTTTGGAGACCTTCTGAATATTATACATGAACAAATAACTATAGAGGAAAACAATATGCTTATGAACATACATTCTACAAAGAAAATTCACGACATGATTAAAAGTCTTAATCATTCTAGTGTATCACACATTGATAGATTCAACAACCTTTTCATTCAATTTTTCTGGCTAATCATCAAAATAGACTTGTGTGCTACTATAGAATCATGCTTTAATGGCCAGTTTATACCCCAAGGTGTTATAGCTACCTCTATATGCCTCATCCCTAAAACCAATAGCCCTCTAACCTGGAAGGATTACGAACCTATAAGTTTGTATACACTATTAAATAGAATTATAACTAAGTTAATAAATAATAGACTAATGTTACTCCTCCCTAAAGTAATACTCCTTCCATTCCTTAATAACAGTCGTTTAAGGAATGGACACAGATATTAATGAATGTGATCATAACTCTTCTTTCTTGTAAAAATGAGAAAGTAAAATAATTTGATTGGTCATCACATTGAAAGTTTTCAAACTAAATAAATTCCTTCCAATTTAATTGGTCAATTTACTTAGTAAATATTAAAAAAAGTTGGTTGAACGTCATTTAAATTGGAACTTTTAGTTTTTTCTAAAACGTCAGTTAAAATCAGAACAGATGGAGTATATGTTGAACAAGATGGGTTTGTTTATGAAATATATATCCATGACACCATCTTGTCTATCAAAGAACTAGCTCATGATATAAACAAGAAGACCAAATGAGGCAATGTCATGGTAAAGGTAGACATATCAAAGTCTTTTGATAGTATTTCACACAATTTTATATTCAAGGTTATGAAATTATTTGGCTTTAGTTCTGAATTTTTAGACTTAATAGCTATATTGATAAATTATCAATGGTGAATCCAATTTTTATTTCAAAACTAGGAGAGTTATTAGGCAAGGAGATCATATATCTCATAACCTTTTTCTTATTGCATAATACCACTTAATTAAAGTTCTAAGAAGGTTGTTTGAATCAAATATAGATATGAGATACAAAAGTGGAAACCCTTTTGTAATCTCACACCTAATCTTTGAAGATGATATAATCATCTTTACAAATGGACTATCTTCTTCCATAACTAAACTAGGTAACTTTCTCCAACGTAATCAATAGGTATCTGGACAAATAATAAACAAATAAAAAACCAAAGTATTAACTTTAAATAGGACTACTCAATCTAGATTATCTAGCCTTGAAATACAGGCTGGTTTTTCTACTGGCAACCTTCATACTGCATACCTTGGCATAACTATTAATACTAATAATAAAGCCAGTAACTTTGAACCTCTTATAATAAAATTCAGAGATAAAATTAATGATTTAGATAAAAATCATTTTTTTTGTAGAAGGCTGATCCTAATCCAAATTATGCTGATGGCATTACCCACCTACTAGTTACAATACTACCTACTTCCCAAGTCTATGATAGGTAGGATGGAAAAAATACTTGAACAATTTCCTATGGTGCTCTACAAATAAGGTGAAAATAATCAAATAGACAAGAATAATAAAACTTTGTAGACCCTTTGAGGATGATGGCCTGAATATGAAGAAACTTTAAGACTGCACGACATATTCTCTTGTAATATTTGGTTTAGATTCAAAGATAACAAAACCCTATGGAGTAAGTATATGTATAATATCTAATGTAATAAATCTCATCCTCTACAGGTCAAGTACATAAGACACCACTCTCAAACTTGGAAAAGACTAATTCATAGCAGAAGTTTAGTTGAGACATTGGAAATTAGGTAAATGATATTTTGAATTATGGATTAATAGATGATGTAAGTCATCTCCACTTATAAGTCTTTTATTTAATGATGAAAATTTTGGGTACATATATTAAAAAAAGTCCACTCATATTAGGAAAGGAAAGGCTGGAACATAGACAAGCTTATGTGTTTTATCCTTTCTACTGATATACAAAATATTCAGAGTCGTCTATCAAGGAAAATGAGGCAAATTCTATTAACTAAAATCTATCAATGGATGGTAAATTCAAAACCAAAGAGACTTAGGATAGTTTGAGAAAGAAAAGCAACAACTCTAACATATTCAAGAAAATTTGGAACAACATAACCCCTAAAAATGCTCTAAACTTTTATGGAAATCGTAAATGGATAGATCTTTATAGATTTTGTCCTCCAAAAAATAAATTTCTTTCTAGTTTCTAAATGCAGTTTTGTGAAAACATTGAAACCAACAATCATCTATTTGTATCTTGTAAGGTAGCCTGAGATGTATGGTGTTACTTCTCAAATATATTTTACATATGATTAGAAATATATATGACTATTGCCCACTTAACAAAAAGATGATTCTTGTTAGTAAACCATGATGTTCATGTTAGGACAATGCTAGATACCATTATCTGATGAGTCATTTAAATAGATAGGAACCAGACTAAATTTAACAACATAAGCTACTATACCAATACTATGATTAACCACATTAAACACATAACGACTGGATTGGACCATATTAAAATGTTTAATAGAAAACACTGGACTAAGGACCTTAAGACTGCTATAAAAATAAGATGTTATAACCACTTGAACAAAGAAATGAAAGTACTTATACTTAACTGAATTCCTTCATCTGCTAACCATTATAAATTAAACATTGATGGATCTTGCTTGCCTAATGGTGAAGCTAGTGGTGGTGGAGTTATAGGAGAAAATAATAGAGGCTTAATTACTGGTTTTGGTAGACTATATAATAAGCTTAATCTTATTTTCTCTGAAGCTAGGGCTCTGTTTGACGGCTTATTGTTAAGAAACAACCTAGGTATTGATCATCTTGAGCTGGAATAAGATTAAAAATGCTAATTGACATGTTCACTAAGGTTAAAGCACCTTGGTGCCTTGAACATTTCCTTAATTTTTGTAGGAAAATTATATCTCATAACATGAAAATGACTTATATATACAGGGACCAAAATAAGATGGCGGATTGGTTGGCCAAATGGATCCTAAAATGCAAAATAAAAATGAATTATAACCTAAAACTGTACCAAATTAACTTAGGGCTATAAATTTTTAGAAATTTTAGGACATGGTTATATTAGATTATAAGACTGATGGTTTGTTTCATAATTTGCTATGACGTTGCTCCTAAATATTGTATGACTTGTAATCAATAGTCGATACTTTATTTAAATTTTACTAATAATCAATGCAGGTGTTATATGACTTCTTGTAGCTAATAAATGGTGGTTGCAGGTAATCAATCCAAAACATGGAAGATCGACTCTGGAAATCAGGAAGAATGAAGAAATCGTGAATTATACTCCACAAAAAACGGATCTAAGCAGAAAAATAAATGAAACTTAATCACGATAGCATAATTTAAAGAATTAAACAAATCAACAACTAGTACCCGAATTCAATGGAAGGCACATTACTCTAAAAAATGCTGACCAATTTTATTGGAAAGCTCCTAGCTTGGAAACTGGTCAGTATACTCCCACGCTCAAGCAAAGAAATGGTAAAAATATGAGATTTCTAGGTTCTTGGAGTTTCAGGAAGCTGAAGGCTTTGTTTCCATGTTCAAAGACTCTGAATTTTGGAAAACATGCACCTTATCAAAATTTTGGCGATCTCTATCTCTCAATGTGTACACGTGTAATTCACTCATGTGACTTTTCAAATCTATTATAAAGGTTTACTAGTTAAAAAAAGTTAACGATAACTATTTGGGAAAAATAAAATCTCCGATAACCATGTGGATTATGAAGTTTACCAAAAATTGCATGAAAAATATATATTCTAATAATAGTTCTTAACATACAAAATGCACACCTTCAGAACTGCATATCTTTCAAACTCTAACTCAAAAACTATATTATAAAAGCACATATATTTCTATTTTTTAATGGCAAACAAAATGAAATCTATAAATATTGTTTTTAGAGAATTTCACAACAAAATTATATGAAACTACGCAACTTGAACATAATTGTTACGCAATTGGAACATAATTGTTTTTAGCAACCAAATTATATGTAATTTCACAAGTGAAACACAGTTTCTTTTTGCATATTTATTTCGCAACCAAAATCCTATTTATGTAACCATTTTCTTATTATTTATGCAACTCATTTACACTTATTTATTTACATAATTTAAACATAAGTGTTTTTTTAATCTAATTACACATAATTTTGCAACTGAAGTATAATTGTTTTCAGACTTATTTTGCAACCCAATTACATATAATTACGCAACTAAAAGAAAATTCAAATAATATCTTTCACAGATGGAGTTTTGTTGGTTTAAAAAAAATAAAACCAATATTAGTTTATTTTTTAAAGCTATGGTTATAAAAATATGTCATTTAAAAAAAATTAAAATTATTTTGCACTATCAAATAATTATCCGTCTTTTTTTATATTTAAAACTATATAGTTATTTATATTTTATTAAATTTTAAATGATTATTAGTAATTCTCTTATATTTTTCAATGCAAAATATTTTTTTACAACATCGAAGATAAATTACGAGCTATTAATTATAAATTATTGAAAACCTAATATAATACTTACTAGGTACAATTGAATTAGCCAACAACTATATATCCAAGAAAAGATAATTAAGCCGCGCCACCATATAAATAAAAAGAATAATAAAGGTGGGAAATAGCATATTATATGTATTATATGTTTGTTAAATAGTATATTAGCAAACCCAACTCACTCCACATATAAAAACACACAACGCCATTAATTCTCCAAAGCCAAAACCCACCACCGACAAAAGAAAACGAAAACAAAAACAAAAATGTCGCAAGCTCCACCACTGTCTCTCCTCCTCCTCCTAATAATCCTCACCCTCTTCTCCGCCACCACCACTACCACTGCCCACAACATAACCCGAATCCTCGAAAAACATCCAGACTTCTCCACCTTCAACCACTACCTTACCGTCACCCATCTCGCCGCCGACATTAACCGTCGGCAGACAATTACCGTATTGGCCCTAGACAACGCCGCATGTTCCTCTCTTCTCTCAAAAGGTTTCTCTCTCTACACAATCAGAAACATTCTCTCTCTTCATGTCCTTGTTGACTACTACGGTGCTAAAAAGCTCCATCAGATCAGCGGAGGCAGTACTAAGACCTCTTCCATGTTTCAGGCCAGTGGCTCGGCTCCCGGCACTTCGGGTTACGTTAACATTACCGATTTTAAAGGCGGGAAAGTTGGGTTTGGTACTGAGGATACCGAAACGTTCGGTTCGTTTTATGTCAAGTCAATTCTCGAAAAGCCTTATAACATTTCGATTCTGCAGATCAGTCAGGTATATACTTTATAAAATTAGACCTTGTTTGATAAAAAAAATGTTCAAATATAGATTGATATATTTATTATCGTATATAAATATGAACAATCTCGTTTTGGCCGATATGGTTCGTTCAAAATTTTTTATTGGACTATTCATTTGAGATCGAAGATAAACACAATAATGTGTCACAAATCATTACAATCTGAATCATATATCAACCGTTTTTGGACAGGTTTTAACTTCAGGCGAAGCAGAGGCACCAACAGCAGGACCGAGCGAGATAGACTTAACCACGATTCTTGCGAATCAAGGCTGCAAAGCATTCTCCGATTTGCTAATCTCAACAGGAGCTGCTAAAGCCTTCCAAGACAGCATTGACGGAGGTCTAACTGTATTCTGTCCTCCTGACACCGTACTCAAAAAATTCATGCCTAAATACAACAACCTAACAGCTTCTAACAAAACATCGTTACTTCTTTACCACGGTATCCCAGTCTACCAACCCATACAAACTCTAAAATCTGAAAACGGCGCAATCAACACTCTGGCCACTGATAACTCGAACAAATACGATTTCACAGTCCAAAACGATGGTGAGGTTGTTACGCTCGAGACGACTGTCGTGACCGCAAAAATTACGGCGACGTTGAAAGAGCTTGAGCCGTTGATTGTGTATAAAATTGATAAGGTTTTGTTACCTAGAGAGTTGTATAAACCGGTATTGAGTACTAAACCGGATAAGGCAACAGCTGATGGACCGTCGGCCGAAGGACCCGCGGATGATTCGGATGATCAGACTGCTGATAAAAACGGAGTGGTTCGGTTAATCGACGGCGGGAGATTGATCATGGTGGCTTTAAGTTTGTGTGTAGGAGTGTTTTTTATGTGATCATCTGAGTTCTGGTGAGTTTTATTTAATTTTAATTTTTTTTACACAAAAGGGATTTTTTTTTTTTTTTATTTTTTTTTGTATTTGTACCAGCTTTATTTTATTTTTGTTTATAGATTTGTCATGTTCTTGATACAAAAATTGTCAGTTTGAGCTGTAAATGCATTATCTTTTTATTGAGCTGTTACATTGGTTTTGTGAGCTGTATGTCTATGATCTGTCGGAACATGGAAAAGAATATTATATGTTTATCTATATTCCTAGATTGTTTTACTATATGGTTCTGAATCTTAGTATATAAAATAATGATAATAAATTTGAAACCAAAACCTAATTATGATTCGAATATGATTTTAACATAACCAAAAGGTACAGTAACTAGCCAGCCACATGAACCTTGTGTTATCAAACTCAAAAGCCAAACAAGCCATCTAATTATAGAACTAAACCATTAATGATTTTGATAAAAGTTGGTTCATGATAATAGATTTTATTATAAAAGTTGGTGTAGTAAAATGTAATTAAAATATAAATTTGATAGAACTATAATTTTAGAGAAATAAAATGTATTAAAGTAAATTGTAAGATCTTTTACTTTACTATGTGCATACTTATTATTATTTTTTCTTTTTTAAAACAATAACAATCAAGTAATTATCCCATGTAACCGTTAAACGCTAATTGTTGTTATCATACTCTTTTATAACTATGTATTTGTTATTTGGTCCATTTATTTTTTTAGTCGTTTCTTATATTTTTTGTGATTTTTTATTGTATATAATTAATTAGGTTTCAAATAGTTTCGTTGAACGGATTTTAACTGGATAGTGAACTAGATCGTGAACTAGATCGTGTGGATCAGATAAATTTAATTATTATTAGTAACCTCCAAAATTTTGAGAAAAAAATTGAAGATTGACTAATCAAATTGTGTTGATCATCTTTTTTTTTTCATATCTGCCGAAGCGTATATGACGTTTGATGCATAATGTCCGGTAAAACATACCAAATTGTATTACACTCTTTTTGGACAGGACTCTCGAAAGTCTATAAATACATTGGTAAAATTGATTTTCTACTCTAGTTGAACCAATATTAAAGACGGATTGTGGATAAATTTTATACATATAGTAGTTTTGTAATGTGAAAAAAAGAGAATTGATTCAAGGTAGAGAGTACATAGATAATTGAGGTGCTTGGGTTATTATTTCTAGAAAAAAAAAGTATGATCCTTATTAATGTCATTTCAGAAACTATTTATATGCTAATTTTAGCTTAATGGACCCAATGAGCCAAAACACGATTATGAGCCAAATCCATAGGTTAATACGCCTCATGCCCAATAACATAATAAAATAAAAATTTAAAAATAAGTATTTAACGAATAATATAAATACAAAGAATAAATAATGGTCTAACCCGAATTTGCCCTTCGAATATTTATGACCTTATCAGATAGCCCTTTTAGTCCTCCCAAACATATATGAGAGAAGCTAACTAATAAATTATTCGAACCGGGTTTGTTCCATCTCTGCAGACACAAATCTTCAGTGTTCCTCTCAAATTTGTTAAGAGATATGTTCCAACTATATCTCATGGTGTCATTCAGATATGGTTGTCGTCCAATTTCATAGTTGTTAACCAATTGTAATACATAACACGTATCATTACTTGATTAGACCCACGATCTTGCTATGCCATAGGTGAGGCAGACCAACAGTTGAAAATATTTATATTCCCTTAGAAATTATAGATGTTGATAACGTTTTCACTTCTCTAGAAAGAACCCAATGGTCTTCTACAGTCTCTTTTATAAGTTTTCATTTTATTTTTTCAGTTTAATAACTTTTAGAGAGAGAAATTTCACTTTATAGAGAGAGAAACTGCACATTATCAAGCCAATCCCCGGTCATATTTTCTTCACCATGAATTACAACTCTGGTGACATCTCGGTGTTTGTATGTTAACCGCTAAAAATGCTTTAACCGAAAAAAGTTGGTTTAATCTGTTAAAATTAGATGAAAAGAAAAAGAAAACTACAGTTATTTCTGTATCACATATTTCCGAGGGCACAATAATTGTTACTCATTCAATTGATTACGAAGGATTTTTCCCATATAACATACGCAACATCCCATAAGAGGCTTCTCCTACTGCTCAATCATTTACTTCAAATAGTCGTTCATCAAGGCCATCTCAATCTCAATGAGCTACTAGTCGCAAGCGTCCTTTGAATTTTATAGTAATGGGTTCTGAATCAGAATAAATTTCACGTCCTAGCTTGAACAGACAATCTAAAGTTCGCACAAACCCTTATGGGAAGATATGAGTAGTTCAACAAAAACAGCCTTATAATGACCTTTCCTCACATCGTCCAAGCAGAGAGGGGGATAATGCACCCCAATAGGTAGAGCCCTCTGAATCCGATCAGACTCTTCCTCAATAATCGAAGAAATAAGAGAACACAACTTCTCAACAAGTTGAACTTTCCAAGATCTAGTCTGAAAGTTATAGAGTATAACATGAAGGATGTTAGTGAGGAATATCCATTGGAGACATCTGGTCAAACCGTGGAGAATGTAAAAACTTCTAAGTCAGCTAGGAAGAGAAATCTGAAAGGAGAAGGCAGTCTAGTACCAAAGGAAAAGGAAAGTCCACATAAACAGAAGCTGAAGCGCTCCCGCTGTCTTTGGTCGGACGCGTATGGCCAAATTTTCTAAAGATCAGTGTCATATATCTTTTAGAACTTGATAAAATTTATTATGTTTATTTTTAAGAAAATGAGTTAGAGGCTATTCGTGATAAATGGGGATTCTCAATAAAAGTAAATGTTAGGTTTCCTACCCCATGAGATACTCTGATGAACTGCGGTTCGAGGGAGCTGGTTGTCTATCCGAACGTGCTAAATTAAGGCCTTCACTTTCCGTTGGACCTGGACATCGCGAATTAGTTTAGTTTGGTAGGACTATGCCCAAGTCAGACTAGTCCAAACGTTTGGTTCACCTTGATGCCATGTATCATGACATTTAGGTTATCAAAATTCTGATGTCGATGTATCAATTTGCTGCTATTGTTGAGTTGTCTCGTAATTTCCATATATATTTTTTACTTCTTCAACATGGGGAATGAGTATAGAGTGGTTGATGATCTGCTGTAGGCCGATAAGTTATGGAAGATGCAATTCGCTTCATCACTGGCTAGTGGGAGAATGGTGAGAAGATTACCTCTCTAGGTAATCCAAGTCGACTTAATATTTCTCATATATATATGACAGTTACTTTCAAGAAATTAAATCAATGGTCCAAGAAGAAGTGGTCTAACCAGCTCACAACGAGTGCTAACATGGGAGCAATTGACTACTCCTCCCCGATCATCAGCTATCTTGAAAATAGTTGAAGTTGCAGATGGCAAGGTATCCTTTCCAACCAGGACCAGAGCCCCCAACCATAAGAAAGATAAGAAAAATAAGCATACAACAAAAAGAACCATTAAAGTTATAGCCCAAGGGAAACCAAATGCAATCGACGAATCCATGCTAGCTGCAGTTACTGCCACTACGAAAGAGGGTGATGCACCCGAAGAGATTCATGTGTTAAAGAGGAAAAAGATACAGAAAAAAGCAAACATGGTAGTGATAAAAGAGATAAAAAGAAGAAAAAAAACAACTGGTCGTTCATAGATCGTTCTCTGTTAGGATATTATTCCTCCTACAATCCTAGTTATCGATCTTTCAACACCTAAAATGTCAGAGTAATATTCTCCATTGCTCCCAACACTTGAGGGGCATAAATATGGACATGATAATCTGATAGGGCCCATAAGAGGGTTCGGCTTCGAGGCTTTTGAGACATATTTTCCAGAATTTGCAAATAATGCCATAAATGTGGTGTTTGATGGTGTGCTTTTCAATATGTCTAAGGAAAACGATACACTATGGTATTCAATGTTAATCTTCGTAAGACCTGTTATTGAGCTAGAAAGAGAGGTAAAAATCAGAAGGCTTCCCTTGAAGAAGAAAAAACATGATTTGATGGTCTAGCTGATAAAGTCAAGTCACTCAAAGACGAGCCCATACAGGAAAAAAGGTTGCTTACAAAAGGTTGCATTCATGAAGCTCCGGAGAGATATCCTTAGAAAAATCAGCAATCCTCTGATAATGTTACCATAGAATGCCTATCAAAACAAAAAGGTGATCAAGAAGCCCTTGTTAAAAAATACGAGGATGAGGTACCTTCTCTCAAAGCTCATGTTATACAAGATACAAAAGATGCATTAGATGCATATGCTGATGATATCTTAGCTTTCTTAGATAAATGGGATATCTCAATTAAATCCGATATGGTTTTAGAATTTTACAAGGAATTCCCTATGTTAGTCCTTGGGTCTTTGTGGAACTGGTTCGAGAAAGATTGTGGCCAAATGATATGCCCATACCTGATCAGTTAGGTATATTTGTGGGTTCTTCTAGTGATAGTTCTTATGAAAGTGACGCAGGGGGCTCCAGATGCTAAATTTCAAAAGAAGAAAAAGAAAATACCGTTGGGGAAGACCAGTGAATTATGTGTTAATGTTTTAAGCCCTTAGCTCATGCAAGGAGTTTTTTGTTATTTTGCCAAAATTCTGCCAAATCCTTGATTAATTCAAGGCATTTTGTAATGTTAGTTTGGATTTTTCTTAAGTCCTTAGCATAACTTAAGACATTTTGTACCTTTATCGGTTGTTATAACATTTTACTTTTAATTTCCTTTATTTCCTACTTGTTTCATCCATTCGAAGGTAATCTATTCAAATAATTATATAAAACAAATACTCTGACCATTCGAAGGTAATCCATTCGTAGGTATATAAAACAAATAGTCTGACCATTCGAAGGTAATCCACTTGAAAGTAAATAAAAAAATACTCAGACCATTCAACAGTAATCCATTCGAAGGTAAATAAGACACATACTCTGACCATTCGAAGGTAATCCATTCAAAGTGATGGCGACTAGTGTCAAAACATAGTCGTACGCTATAGGAAATCAAGAAGAAAGAGACAAAATATTGGATATATAAACCACAACCCTAAGTTAGAGTATAAGAGACTTAGAGAAAAAATAATGTCGAATTTGATTTAAAAAGTCTTATGATAAAAATAGGGTTTGAGAACCTTTTATAGAAGTTCTCGAGACCTAACGCCAAAATTACAGATTGTTCTTCATGAAATACAATAAATCTCACCCCTACTTTCAAAGCAATTGGAGGTGGTTAAGTATTTTAATTAATTCTAACAAAAATTAGAAAATGTAGAAATTAACAAATACAACAAAAAGAGGGCATTAACGATGGATTTTTTAGCCTAAACTTCATCATTAGAATTCTCCCTCGTGATTATTTCAAAATTCATTTGGCTTCTTGACATGTCTGATTTAAGTGGTAGCAGTGCCTAATTCGAATAATCGAGCCCCAAATAAAGTTTGTTTCCATTTGTCCATAAAGGTCATATAGTCGCGGGCTTGTCCAATTACATCACGAAGATAAATAAAATAAATACTATGATCATTAAAAGGTATATAAAACAACATAAGTGAGTAATTAGTATGAGAATTTGTTTAAGGAAAATGTGATAAATTAAACATGATTCGACCACCTCATAAAAACCTTCTCGTGCCACCAAGGTAGGAAATAGTATATTCCCCAAATATTTACATACATACAAAAGCAACATAAACATAATAACCATACTATACAACTACTCAAGATAAATCCTTAAGTGTATAATATTCCATGAATGCCTTAGAGAGTTTCCTTCTTGATTAATCAGTCGATACATTTCAGGCATGACCCTTTCACTCACAATATATGGTCCCTCTCAATTTGGTGCTAGTTTTCCAAGTTTGATGTCTTTGGTGTGTAAATATACTTTTCTCAAAACATTGTCCCCTACTTCGAACTCTCTTCTTCAAATTTTAGATGTATACCTGCTTTTCATCAAGCCTTGATAATGCACAGTTTTAAGTGAGCTTTGATTTTTTTTCTTCAACCAAGTCCAATTCTCTTATATTTGTATCATTATTATTTTTGAAGTAGTTTTGAATTCGGAAAGATGGGAGTTTTGATTCAATTGGTGTTACCGCATTATTCCCATAAACCAAAGCAAAAAGAGATTATTGAGTGGCAGTTTGGTGACTCGTTTGGTAAGCACACAATATTTCTTGTAAATAATTTGGTCCTTTGACTGTCGCTTCTTCTAAATTCTTTTTTGGAACCATCAGAATAGTTTTATTAACAATCTTTTTTCTCCGTATTGGTTTGAGGGTGAAATGGTGAAAAAAAACACTACCGGATTCCTCTAGAGGTACATAAAAATGTCATGTCTCTATTATAAAATTGGGGGTCATTGTCTCTCGTAACAATTGTAAGGATCCCAAATCTGCAACATATATTGGAGAGAATGAACCTGGCCACTAATTTATAGGTAGAAAAGAGGTGCAGCTTCTACCCCCTTAAAAAAAATCCGCTGCTAATATAATAGTTCGACATACTCTGGATGCTATTGATAGGGGTCTCACTTAATCAAGCCTCAATATATCAAATGGTGTCACTTCAGATATTAATTATATAGGGATTGTTGGCACTTGTATCACATTTCCAAACCTTTGGCATGGATCACATTGTTTAACTAATTCTTTACCATCAACCACTTAATTTTTAGTTCTTGACACATGTCCATACTCCACATACTTGAAGAAACAGATATTTATTTTAATACTTACAGATATTTAACCAACTGTTATTTTCTTGATTCGGATTGACCATGAGCTTGATGCATGAGAAACTGCGATTCACTTGTCAATCAGGCTTTTTTGGCACCACATATATGGGTAAGTCTTAGGCAGCTATTGTTGCCTCATACTCAACTTCTTTGTTTGATCTCTTTAAACCAAAATGTATCGCTTGGTATATTGGATCTCCGAAGGAGAGAGTAAGTAAATTCTTGCCCCACATCCCAACATATTGGATCCTCCATATGTTCGAACTATCCATTCTTGCGTAGACTTATCGATAGAGGAATCCACATGTGGTCTCTTTGAATGGAATTCAACCAAGAAATCTGCGATGGCCTATGCTTTGATTACAGTTCGATGAACAATAAATTTGGTCATCCAACCCGATACATTTGTTTTTTCAAACATATTTTTTATTGGAAAATAAGTTCAACAGTAATGGAATATGCTTGGAAATAAGGTCTCATTTTTTCTTACTGTTATTACTAGAGCTAATGCTAATTTTTCCAACTTTGAATACATCTTCTCAGCATCCAACAAACTCTTAGTAACATAATAAATGAGGCAAGTGTGATTATCAACTTCCCAAACTAATATCGCACTTACTGCATAGTCGGATACTGATAAGTAAACTTAGAGCCTTTCTCCTATCACTCACTTAGACAAATGTTTAGGGGAATATAAATTCTTATTGATCTCTATAAATTCCTGGACACAAATTGGAGACCAATTAAATTCTTTGGCATTTCTTAAAACTTAGAAGAATGGTGCACCCTTGTCTGATGACCTCGATATAAACTTGTTTAATGATGTTATCCTTCCAGTCAATATCTGGACCTCTTTTGTGCATCTAGGAGGGTCAATTGCAGTCAATACATTTAGTTGCGTCGGGTCTTCTTGAATCCATTTCTCACTTATAACATACTCCCCAAGAAAATCAAAGAATATGCACTTCTCCATATTCACTTTCAAATTGATAGCTTACAAATTCGAGAAAGTTTCTTTGAGATCAAGAAAGTGATCCTCATCCCTCAAACTCTTTACCATCATATCATTAATATAAACCTCGATATTTTTTCCAATCTCATTGGCAAATGCTTGATTCAATAGACGTTGGCAAGTAGCCCCAACATTTTTTAAACCTAAAGTTATAACCTTATTATAATGCAGCCCCCCTATGAGTGATGAAAGTAGTTTGATATTGGTCATTCAGATCCATTTGTATCTAATTTATCCAGCAAACACACCCATGAAAGACAATAACTTATTATAAGAAGTGGAATTTATCAATTAATCCATTCAAAGGACATGGAATGGGACCTTTGGACATTGGTGAGGATAATTATCGCCAGAGGGTAGGCTTGTAATTTGTCTGATGTTTTAAGGAAGTATGTAGGTGTTTTGTGTTTAGAGTAGAGAGTAGAGGGAGAATTAAGCTGTCTGGTTGCAGTTAATTATCATTACCCATATTTAATGCTGGTGGTTGGGTATTTATACCTTTACATTTGGGCCCTTATGGGCTTTCGGGTCATGTTTAATGGACCCGGGTCATGTTTAAAGACCCATGAGCTCTAAGTAGGAGAGCAAGTAGCTTAGTCAAGAAGTGTTTAGGTTTTTTAGTACTTTTGTCATAGTTCGAACAGTCCTATTGGCTAAGTGTTCGAAGTGCTCTGTCCGGTTCGGAGGGCTAGGTCCGATCTGTCCCTGTCCGGGGAGCAAGCAGAATTCGGACTCATGAGGAGCCCCTTTTTTAGGTGTTTGTCCAAATTCCTTTGTCAAAAACTTGAAAAACAGTCCGACGTCAGGGGTGGTTTGAATCTGGACGGGTCTGTCAAATTGGGCTATAGGATTATCCGGACCGATAAAGCTTCATGAATCCAAAACGGTTTTTGCCAGAGTTTGTGGGACACGTGTCGCTCTCTGATTGGTTGCTTCAGCCGTTTTTTCACCTTGAATTTCGAACCCACCTTCTCCAAAAAGCAACCTTTTAATTAAAGGTGGTGACATTAGCGCCGTCTTTAATCATTACCAATCTTTTCAAATTCTCCTAGGAATCAACTTCCTTTTTCAGATTTACTATAAATTCAAACACACTTTCTACTGTTTTACCATCTCTCTCATATTTACTCTACACTATTTTCTTAAAGCTTTCTCTTTCTAAAGCAAAAAACTTACCCAGATAGTTTATGTTTACAGCGAGGAACGCACTGATCAAAGGCGGGTGGCTCAACCTTTCTGAATTAGAGAAGGCACAAAAAGTCGAAAGGGAAAGACGAATAGCAGCAGGGTTACCCACTTCGCCTGTTGATAGACCAATTACTTCTGCCACAGAGTCAGATCAAGGCTCTTCTTCTTCTAAAGGCATCAATCCAAGAAAGTTATTCCACACTAATCTCTCTCCCATCGTCTCTGGTTCTTCGGTTCAAGAATCAGAACCCACTGTCGAGCCAGGAGTAACTGTCACCAGTTTTGAAAAACCCTCACCCTTTATAGCAATGGGGTCAGATACGGAGCATTCCCCTCTAAAGCTAGTTGACCGGAGAAAGGGTCGGTTGGTCAAGGGGCAAGCCTCTAAGAACACTCCCTCAAAGTCGGGGGCAATAGACAGCAGCACTGGGTCAGAGGTGCCTATTAGAGCTCCCAGGGACAGGCTGCCCGGTCCGGAGGGCACTAGTCCAAGTCTTCGAAGAGAAGCATCTGAATCAGAGCGCGAATCGGAGGCCAAAAATCAAGGGGACACTAAAGCCCACCAGTCCGGAGTTCAGGCTGAGCCGGAGCTGAACCCTCCCTCAACTACTGCTACCGAAAACCCTTCAACAATTATGGAGGATGTAATGGAGGACTCTGTCGAAGAGGCCCCATTTGAGTCTGAGCCCTCCGGTCAGACCAGTAGTGCTGCTGTTTCCAAAAAAGACAAAGGCAAGGAGAAGCTGTGTTTGAAGCATCCGGATCTGCCGGAGAGTCTTAAAGGAAAGGTGGGGCCTTGTTTTCACAAGGTCAACGTCAAGTACCTCCTTGCCCTGCGGAAATTTAACTACGCATTCATCCACACAGCTGAGTTGGGCCGGATGCGTACGAAGTGGGGAATACCGGAGAATGTGAAGATCAGGATCCCCATACATCCGGAGACTCCTATGGACTGCAAACTGAGTGAAGTTGTCATCTTCACTGAGCTGTTCAATTGGGGACTTAGACTCCCCCTGGACCCTGAAATTGTCAGATACTTCCATCTGATAAAGCTTTGCCCGAGCCAACTAAGCCCTAACGCCCGATATACCCTCATGGCCTGCATCATGGCTTCAAGGCTCTCCGGGATTCCTCTGCCAATGGAGGAGTTTGCTGTTGTGGCCAGTCTTTGTAGAAACCCCCACATCCCCTTTTACCATTTCAATATGGGGGATGATTTCAAGGCTGTGGATAATCTGTTAGAGGCGAAGAGGAATTGGAGGACCCAGTTCCTGTTTGTTAGTGGTGCTTGGGAGAACGGGAAGAAAATCAAGTCCGGAGTGAACCCAAGCCTCCTCAGAAGCAGGTGGAGAAGTGACCGTAAGTCTCATGCTTTATATTTTTGTCTTTTTTTTAAAGTTAGTTTAAACTAATTGGTTTTACTTTTGACTTAGCAGTACTGCCCAAGGAATTCAGTGATTATCTGAAAACGGGGCAGGCTACTTGCACCAAGATCAATGCTTGGACTGCTGAGAGATGGGGGAACCGGTTCCATGCTGCTTTTACCGGAGGCAACTTAGCAAGGTCTCACTTGTGGAACACCACAGGTCGGAGAGACTTGACTTGGGAGGAGCTCACCACTCAGCCTCATCCGGATGTTGTGCTTAAAAGAATCCATGAACCAGATGGGACACTCTACTTGCCAGGCCGCGCCAAAGCCCCGAGCAAGATGAAAGGCAAGAAGAAGGGCAAGAAAGTGGCAGGTGGTGCTGACGCAGAGGAGGATGCTCCAATAAACCCGGAGGGGCCAGTCCACAGCCAAATTGATGCTGCTCTCCTGGAAGTAGTGGAGCAGGAGACTGAGAGGCAAGAGGTGCAGCCCCCAAAACCTCCAAGGGCTTCCAAGAGAAACCGTAAACAGGGAAGTGCAAGCACAGACCGGGAGGCCAAGAAGAAGAAGATTTCTAAGGGTGACGAGCTTTCTCTCCGGGCCCTGGAGCCTCCTTCCCAAGCTGATCCTACTGACCCAACACTAGCAGAGGAGATACCGGGCGACTTTCATACCGATGAGGTCGAAGGGGGAGGTATCAATATTGACGGGGTCGACATCACTGGTCTAGGTGGGCTTGGTGAGTACTTCATCAATCTTCCCAGAGACGATTTTGCCAGACCTTACCTCCCTCCAAGTACCTCAAACACGGTCACTTTCAATGGTAAGACCTTTATCGTTTCTAGTGAAAGGGACGCTATAGCCCACTCTTTGTTAAGCAATGTCCAGCCTGTACTTGCGTTGGAGAAACAAGTTCGGAGTCAGGCAGACATTATCAAGGATCTTAAGTCTGACAAAGAGAGGTTGTCCGACGACCTTCGTACTGCCACTTCAAATGCTGCCATTTTAAAGGAAGAAAACGGGGAGTTCAAGAGAAACCAAAAGGCTAGTACCACAAAAGGTACCACATTAGAGAACACCATCGCAGAGCTCTGGGGGAAGCTGTCCGAACTAAAGAAAGATCTTGTCACCTCAAAGGGGGAATCCAAGGCCAAAGATCAAATCATCACCAACTTGACCAATGACAAAATTGCTCTCGAGAAAGCAGTGTCTAAGGCTACCGAGGAGAAAGCTACTTTGCTAAGGGAGCAGGAGGCCAAGATTCAAGCCAAGATCGACGCTTATGCCAACAATGTGATTGACACTCAGGAGGAAATGTATGCCAAGGTGAAGTCCGACATGGTTCTACTCTTCCATGAGAAGTTTCCGAAGAGGAACCTAGGGGATTTATGGCTTTGTGTTGAACCTGAGGACCTCCCGTATCATACAATGGCTGAAGGCAACAGGTATGGTTACTTCAGTGCTTCCTCAGATGACGAAGAACACATCGGGGAGAAACCTGGTGAAGAGAAAAGTGATCTCAAAGGGAAGGAAAAGACAAATGAAGGTGAGCCATCTTCAAAGGTTCAACCTTAACTCATGATTCAGTTTTTACTTGTTTATCCAAACTAAAGTCCTTGGAATGCCAAGGTATTCTTTTTTGTAATTGTGTCCGGTATCTGACCGGACAGGTTTTTTGTTCTGTTTTGACAATTCAAAAGTCCTTGGAAGGCCAAGGCACTTTAAGTTATTTTAATGAATATTTTTGTTTTGCGCAATTCTCATCTTCTTTCATTGCTCATTCCAACTTTGATGACTAGAGTTTAAACAGTCTTTAGTTATTTCATAGTGAGAGTGTTTAAGTTCTCCGGCTAGAGTTTAAACAGCCCTTAGTTATTTCATAGTGAGAGTGTTTAAGTTCTCCGATGACAAATATTTAAGTGGTCATCATTGTTTTATTTCAATCCGGATAGTGTGACAAAGGACAAAAGTTGAAACACTTGGGAAATTTTTTAAGAAGGCATCAAATTTTATTCAAAAGCCCGGACACCTCATTAAAACCTCCCCGTGCCACCAGGGAGGAAAGAGTATGCCCCCAAATATTTACATTGATGTTTAAACAAGTAAATATTTACACAAATGCTACTCCAAGTACATCCGGAGATGTTTGATGTTCCAAGGGTGGATCAGAACTCTTCCATCCTTGTCTTCTAACCAATATGTTCCAGGTTTAATTCTTTCAACAACCACATATGGACCTTCCCAAGTTGGGGCCAGCTTTCCGAACAGCTTTTCTTTAGTGTGTAAAAAGACTTTTCTCAAAACCTTGTCCCCTGGTTAAAAATCTCTTCTTTTAACTTTGGAAGCAAACTTGCTTCTCATCAAACCCTGATAGTGTGCAACTCTAAGGTGAGCTTTAATTCGTCTTTCTTCTACCAAATCGAGCTGACCTCTGATTGCCACCTCGTTAGCGTGTTCGGAGAAGTTTTGGACACGAAATGATGGGAGAGTTGCCTCTATGGGGGCTACTGCATCCATCCCATAGACCAAAGCAAAGGGTGACTCTTGTGTTGCAACCCCAGGTGTTGTCCGGTAGGCCAACAAGACCTCTTGTAAATAACTAGGCCACTTTCCAGCAGCCCCTTCCAAATTCTTCTTTAAACCGGACAATACAGTTCTATTAGCCACTTCGACTTGTCCATTTGCTTGTGGGTAGAAAGGTGAAGAGAAACAATGTTGTATACCCCTTGAGGCATAAAAACTCTCCATTTCCCTATTGTCGAACTGTGGCCCATTGTCTGTTGTTATCTTTTGTAGGACACCAAATCTGCAACAGATGTTGGATATAATGAATTTTATAACAGCTTTTGATGTTGTCCCTGCTAGAGGGGCTGCTTCAATCCACTTCGAAAAGTAGTCTATGGCAACAATTATAGTTTTGCGTCCTCCGGACGCCACAGGGAAAGGCCCTACTAAATCCAACCCCCATCGAGCAAAAGGAATAGGCTCAGAAATTAACTCTAAAGGAATGGCTGGGACATGAATTTCATTGTTGTACCTCTGGCATGGGTCACACCTTCTTACCAACTCTTTGGCATCCTTCATGATAGATGGCCAATAGTAACCGGCCAGAAGAACTCTTCTTGTTAAAGCCCTGAACCCACAATGGGCTGATCCCTCACCATCATGTAATTCGGAGAGGACTACTTGAGACTCTTCATCCCCTAGACAGCGCATGGGAGGTTTACTGTAAGACTTTTTGTACAAAACGTCTCTCAATATTATGAAACCACGAGCCTTGTGTTTCAATGTTCTGGCTAATGATTTATTCGGAGGCACGATACCATCGGAGAGGTATCGCAAGAGAGGAAACCTCCAGTCTTGAGGTTGTTTCACCTGCACTTCAAAAATTTCCTCTTCTTTACCCATATTTAGTTGAATGGAGGGGCTTTCCAGCACATGGATCCATGGATAGGACTTCGTGTATGCTATGGTTGCCAATGAGTCTGCTAGCTCATTTTCTGTCCTGGGTATATGTTCATAAGCAACACTTTTAAACTTGAGTGCTTCATTTTTAAGGAGGAGTAAATATTTCACAAGCTGCTCCTTTTTAGCCTCGGACTGACCTTGGGCATGGTGGATAAGAAGCTGGGAGTCACTTAGTAGCCTGACCCTCTTAGCCCCACAGATGTAGGCCAACTTTAAACCAGCTATAGCTGCTTCGTATTCGGACTCATTATTGGATGCCCTGAAAGCAAAACAAATAGCTTGGTACATTTTGTCACCATATGGAGAAGTCAAACACACCCATGCACCACATCCCATAGTGCTGGATCCACCATCCGTTCGGACGACCCAAACCTTTTTGTCTTTCAACTCAGTAGCCTGCTCAGAATCTCTGTCAGAGTGAAATTCAACCAAAAAATCAGCCACAGCTTGGGCTTTGACTGCTGTTCGGGGAGCAAAATCTATATCGAAATCCCTCAATTCTACCAACCACTTGGTCATCCTGCTCGAAATGTCTGCCTTTTGGAGAACATTCTTCAAAGGAAAAGATGTCCGGACGATAATAGGATGAGCCTAGAAATAAGGCCTCATCTTTCTAGCAGCTATCACCCAGGCCAATGCTAATTTTTCAAGTTTTAAATAAAGCTTTTCTGCATCTATCAAGCTTTTGCTGATGTAGTACACTGGATGGGGGTAATTATCTACTTCTCTTACTAACACAACACTGATGGCACAACTTGAAACTGCCAAATATACGAAGAGTGTCTCCCCATCAACTGGTTTAAACAAGGTTTTGGGGGAAGACATGTGCTTCTTTATTTCATTGAAAGCCTCATCACACTGTGAGGTCTAATCGAATCCATTCGCACCCTTCAAGGTTTGAAAAAATGGGGCACACCTGTCCGAAGACCTTGAGATAAATCTGTTTAAAGCAGCTAACCTCCCCGTTAGCCGTTGTACTTCTTTAATATTTCGAGGAGGCTCCATTTGGAATAGAGCATTAAGCTGGTCCGGATCGGGCTGTATCCCATGCTCACTTATAGTATAGCCTAGAAACTTCCCGGATTGTACTCCGAACACACATTTTTCTGGATTTAACTTTAAATTTACTTTCATCAAGTTAGTGAAAGTTTCTTGGAGGTCAGTCAAGTGCAATTGCTCATCCACACTCTTCACCATCATGTCATCGATGTATACTTCCATATTCCTTCCAATCTGATCAGCAAAGGCTTTGTTTACCAATCTCTGATAAGTAGCGCCATCATTTTTCAATCCAAATGGCATTACCTTATAGCAATGAAGACCCCGGTCAGTGACAAATGTGGTATGCTCTTGATCCTTCGGATCTACTTGGATCTGATTGTATCCGGAGAAATCATCCATAAAGGATAGTAGCTTGTTCCCATAGGTGGAGTCTACTAGTTGGTCAATCCGGGGAACTGGATACAAATCTTTTGGGCAAGCTCTATTGAGATCTGTGAAGTCAATGCACATGCGCCACTTGCCATTTTTCTTTTTTACCAGGACCGGATTGGCAGTCCACAAAAGATATTGAGACTCCTTGATATGCCCCATCTTTGTGAGCATGTCAACCTCTTGTACATTAATATCAGCCTTTTCTTTGGAAAAAACCCTTCACTTTTGAACCACTGGTGATATGTCTTTCCGGTAAGTTAAGTGATATCACATCCCATAGTGCTAGATCCACCATCTGTTCGAACGACCCATACCTTTTTATCTTTCATGTCAGTAGTCTGCTCTGAATCCCTGTCGGAGTGAAATTCAACCAAAAAGTCAGCCACAACTTGGGCCTTGACTGCTGTTCGAGGAGCAAAGTCTATGTCGAAGTCTCCAAACTCTTCTGACCACTTAGTCATCCTGCTTGAAATGTCTTCCTTTTGGAGGATATTCTTCAGAGGAAAAGAAGTCTGGACGATGACGGGATGAGCCTGGAAATAAGGCCTCATTTTCCTGGCAGCTATCACCAGGGCTAATGCTAATTTTTCAAGTTTCAAGTAACGCCTTTCTGCATCTATCAAACTTTTGTTGATGTAGTACACTGGAAGGGGATGACTATCTACTTCTCTTACCAACACAACACTGATGGCACAACTTGAAACTGCCAAATATACGAAGAGTGTCTCCCCTTCAACTGGTTTAAATAAAGTTTTGGGGGAAGACAGGTGTTTCTTGATTTTATTGAAAGCCTCATCACATTGTGGGGTGCAATCGAATCCCTTTGCACCCTTCAAGGTTTGAAAGTACGGGGCGCACCTGTCCGAAGACCTTGAAATAAATCTATTTAAGGCAGCTAATCTCCCCGTTAGTCGCTGTACTTCTTTAATATTTCGAGGAGGCTCCATTTGGAATAGAGCATTAAGCTGGTCTGGATCGGGTTGTATCCCATGCTCACTTATAACATAGCCTAGAAACTTCCCGGACTGCACTCCGAACACACATTTTTCTGGGTTTAATTTTAAATTCACTTTTACCAAGTTGGCAAAAGTTTCTTGGAGATCAGCCAAATGCAATCGCTCATCCACACTCTTCACCATCATGTCATCAATGTATACTTCCATATTTCTCCCAATCTGATCAGCAAAGGCTTTGTTTACTAATCTTTGATAGGTAGCCCCCAGCATTTTTCAACCCAAACGGCATTACCTTATAGCAATGAAGACCTCTGTCAGTGAAAAATGTGGTATGCTCTTGATCCTTCGGATCTACTTGAATCTGATTGTATCCGGAGAAGTCATCCATGAAGGATAGCAGTTTGTTCCCAGAGGTGGAGTCTACTAACTGATCAATCTGGGGGACTGGATACAAATCTTTTGGGCAAGCTCTATTGAGATCTGTGAAGTCAATGCACATGCGCCACTTGTTATTCTTCTTTTTCACCAAGACCGGATTGGAAGTCCACAGAGGATATTGAGACTCCTTGATGTGCCCCATCTTTGTGAGCCTGTCAACCTCTTGCACAATGACATCAACCTTCTCCTTAGAAAAAGCTCTTCTCTTTTGAACTACTGGTGCTATGTCTTTCCGGACGGATAGGTGATGTGATATCACTCCTGCTGGAACCCCAGTAACATCAGCATTGCACCAAGCAAAAACGTGTTAATGGTTCTTCAAAAAATTTAACATTTCATTTTTCAAAACGGGTGGCATCTTAGACCCTATTTTGACACTTTTTCCTTCTTCCAGACAGTGAGTCTCTACCTCTTCGACCGGTATCAACACTCCAGGGGTCTCTCTGGGGTCATCAATTTCACCCTCACCCCTAGAAAGCCCCTCAAACTGCTATTGCTCGTTGATACGAGCTGCCCCCAGTGTTCGGGGAGCCAGAGCAGTAGCATAACATTTCCTTGCAACCTTTTGACTGCTCTGGACAACACCCACCTGTCCCTGAACAGCATATTTCAAGCACTGGTGGACTGTTGAAGCCACTGCATGCATCCTAGAGAGCCAAGACCTCCCTAGAATAGCATTATAGCAAGTGGGACAATCCACCACGATAAAGAGTATCCTGACCATTTTCTTGAAAGGGCCCTTGCCCAATAGAACTTCCTTTTCGAACTCTCTGATCACATCTGCTGAGCTGCCAGTAAAGCCCACAATTGATCTGTCCGAACTCTGAATTACAGCTGGATTTTTCATTCTCTTGTACGTAGTTAAGAAAAGGATATTGGCTGAGCTCCCAGTATCCACCAGAATTCGTCTTATGTCATTGCCCCCAATAGATGCTCCTATGACAACAGCATCCTCATGAGGGCCAGCTATATCTCTTAAATCATCTACATCAAAAACAATGAAGGGGAATGGATTTGGTGACTGATAGGAAGTCATGCCTCCTTCTAGCTGGGTGGCCAAAGTATGAACGTGCCTCTTCCTCGAAGAAGCAGTAGGAGCTGGCATAGTATCTCCTCCGAAAATTGTAAGTGACTCAAAAAATTTAATGAGTCCGGAGACTGTCCTAGAACATTCCTCAATTGCACCCACTCTGTTTCGAGCTGGGCCAGGATCCAAGTACTCAAATTCCACATCAAACCTTTCAATTATAACCATGGCTCCCTCCGGAGCAGCATTACTTGGACCAACCCGGTGAGTATTGTCAGACCTATTACCTCCTCTTCTTTTGACATAGGCCCCCAATTTTCCTCTTTTGATCAAGTTCTGAACCTCTTGCTTCAAAGCTATACAATCATCAGTGGTATGGCCAGTATCATTGTGATACTGGCAGAAAGAGTTATTGCGATGCTCCCTAGGAGATTGCAGTGTGGCTGGCCTCCTATAGTGCACCTCTTCCTTTGTTTTATCATAAATGGTGGTCGCACTTTCTTTTAATTTTGCGAACCACTCCGGTTGGACCCATGGCCCTCTCTTGTTTCTGGATTGCTGACTCTGAGCAGGAGCAGCTGGCTGAGACTGAGCTTTGGCCCTACCATGCCCTTGTCCGGTCTCCTTTGCCTTGTTTCCGGACTGATTATGATTTGCATTTGGTGCCACCGGGGTGGACCTCACCTGCCTGTGTACCCTGGTTTTCTTCGTTTGATCGACGTTAATCTGTTTTCCAACCTGATTCAGCAAACCTCCCCATGTCATGGCCTTCTTTCTGGCCACTGAATCAGCTAAATTTCCTGGGTTCAAACCCTGCCTTAGGGATGCTATTGCCACTTGCTCGAAGCAATCAGCCAACCCATTCTTGGTGTTCACAAAACGGTTTATATATTCTTTCAAGGACTCATTTGGTTCATGGGCATAATGGATTATTGTGTCTCCATTGCCCTTTAGCTCTTTACTCCCTACGAATTGCCTTCGAAAGGTCACCCAAAAAGTATCAAAATTCTTAATACAACCCTGAGGCAGGCTGTTGTACTATTTTAGATCACTCCTTGTAAATGATTGGGAGAAGGCTCTACAAAGTAGCTTATCATCGTCGTCAAAGTTCATCATAAAGTTTTTAAATTGTTCCAAATGGTTGTCCGGATCAGTACTGCCATCGTACTTTTCCATTTTAGTGCTGTCAAACCTCTGAGGGAGGTTTCCGGACGGAATTTTAGAAGATAATGGAGATTGCCTCCAATTTCTACCACGACTGAACACAGTATCCTCATTGGGAGTTGCAAAGATACCTGGTTCATCGTGAAAAGCGAAAGGATCCATCAGCATCCGGTCCACATGCCTCCGGCTATGAGATGACCTTTTACTAATATTTCTCTTCATATTTCCATGTCTATCCCGTTTTCTTGAATATTTCTTGGTCTGTTTCGCTTCTTTTTAGTTCGACCCTCATCGCTGCTAGAGGATAAGGATTCTTCAACTCCCTCATCGTCCGAAGAGCTGTCAAAAGATTCTGAGCTTGAGTTAGAACTCTCCACTGGCTTAGACCGGTAGGACTTCTTGGAGCTGGCATGAGTCTTTTTGGTACTCACGTGAGTCTTTGAAGGCTCATGCTCCCTGGGGTTATCGGTATGATGAGCAATTGATGCTTTGGATTCTTCTTTCAAGCCCATCTTAGCCTTTTCTGTCCTTAGAGCTTCTATTTCACCCTTTAGCCTATCACGCTCTTCGATACTGTACTCATCGTTCTCACCCACCACTTCGAGCAGAGCTGGTGGCACTTCTGGATCGTCCGGATTCATTCGGACAGACTTTCTTTGTTGGTTTTGAATGCTTGATTCAGGCACCCTCTTCTCCCACTCTGGTCGCCAATTTGGTGAGGATAATTATCGCCAGAGGGTAGGCTTGTAATTTGTATGATGTTTTAAGGAAGTATGTAGGTGTTTTGTGTTTAGAGTAGAGAGTAGAGGGAGAATTAAGCTGGCTGGTTGTAGTTAATTTTCATTACCCATATTTAATGCTGGTGGTTGGGTATTTATACCTTTACATTTAGGCCCTTATGGGCTTTCGGGTCATGTTTAATGGACCCGGGTCATGTTTAAAGACCCATGAGATCTAAGTAGGAGAGCAAGTAGCTTAGTCAAGACGTGTTTAGGTTTTTTAGTACTTTTGTCATAGTTCGAACAGTCCTATTGGTTAAGTGTTCGAAGTGTTCTGTCCGGTTCGGAAGGCCAGGTCCGATCTGTCCCTGTCCGGGGAGCAAGCAGAATTCGGACTCATCAGACATGACCTATTTAGGTCTGTGAAATCGATACATACCCGTCATTTACTGTTTTTTTAGTAGTCCACAAAGGGTATTGAGACTTCAAAATATACCATAGTTTTGTTTGTATGCCTACCTCTTTGAAAATAGCTTCATATTTTTCTGCATAAAACTCTCATCATCTCTGTATGACAGGGCTCACATCGGATCGTACCACCAGTTTATGATAAATGATGTCCATTGGTACACCTGTTACATCTTGATTACACCAAGCAAGTACATGAAAGTTCTTAGACAAAAATGAAAAAAAAAATCTTTTACTTATAATGATAGCTTAACTCCAATGCTAACCCATTTCCCATTTGAAAAATAGTGTACTCAACCTTCTTAATCGAAATAAATGCACTAGGAGTCTTTCTTGGATCATTTATATTGCTTGAATCTTAAGAGGTCTCTAGTAATTGTTATTCCTTAGTTGTCCTCCTTTCCAATACCTTCGGGGAAATGACAGTAACATAATGTTCTCTAGACACCTTTTGGTCGCTTCGAACAACCCCTACTTGACCTTTTACCATGTATTTTAAGCAATGGTAAAATGTTTAAGTAACACTATGCATCCTTGTTAGCCAATATCTACCAAAGATGAAATTATAAGGAGTAGAACAATTAATCACTATAAAAAATACTCTCAAAATCTTTTTAAATTGTCATTTACCGAGGACTGTTTCTCCTTTGAACTCCTCAACTACAACAGTAGAGTTTCTTGTAAATCCCATTATGTTTTGATTTGATCGAAGAATAATGGGTGGGTTTTTCATCATATTTTAAGTATATAGAAATAGAATGTTAGCTGAGCTGCCAGTGTCAATCAAAATCCTTCAGAGTTTATTCCCTTAATACAACTTCAATCACCACGGCAATCTCATGTGGCCCAGTGAAGATCATGTTAGATTTTTAAGGGTTCCAGTTTAGAAGTAATAAGATAGGACACTATTTCTTAGCATGTGTAGTTAGACGTACTTGGCTACCAATGATGTTGGAAAATAATAATAATAATAAACTTTGCTCACTTTAGATGGGGTATTAAATAAGGATTATTGATTATTTATGGAAACTTATTTGTTTCAAATTATACAGGTTTTAAAGCTATTATAAAAGAATTTGATGTTTATGTCCTCGTCTTTTCGCAAGTTTCTCTAAAAACAATCTTGAAGAAATATTCTTCACCACAGTTGAGGAAGATGAAAGACTTTGCAACTTAATTTCCGTAGAAATGAGGGTTTGGTTTAAGGGGTCGGTGGAAATATTGGTTAGGGAAATGTGGAGCTCATATTTAGCTAAGGAGAACCTACCATTAATATCGCTAAATTTGAGACGATTTAGGTGTCAAAGTTTATTATGAAGCCTTACTAACTTATTGGTTATTATAGACATAAAACTTATAGTAGTTGGAGTATTCCAGCTATTGAGGACTATGGTTTGAAATTTATGATGAGATTATCACATATTAAAGAATCTACGAGGCTTATTTATGAGCGGATGATGGCTGCCAAAGTTAATGATCATTGAGGTTTGATTGGAGGTCCAAGAGTGGGAATAATTCGTTGAAGATATTGGGAAATAGTGATCCCAAATGTTGTTTGCTAGGACCTAGTCTATACTAAAAAATAGGGTTTTTAAGTTATTTATTTAACCATGAATATGTGAACCCAGTGGCCTTAAGGTCACTAAGTTTACAGTGGTATAAAGTGTCATTGAAATCGTCTATGGAAAAGGTCTAGAGACCGAATGATCTTATACGAACATTTGGAAAACATATAACATTAAAATCTTTAAAAGTACCCAATAATAGCTGCAATATATGGGGAACAACGCTAAGGTCTGGCCAAAACGAAATACGGTCATGTGCATCATTAAATGCATATATTATAGTGAGATAAAAGTTTATTGAGGATGTAAGATATTTTACGTTGCAATTTATAAAAATTGTGAATATAGTGAAATGACAGAGCTAGAGTGGACGTTGAGATTCGAGACAATCTAGATCCTACCTAGGGGGTGGGTATAATGTTTAGTCATGTAATGGTAGTAAGGCACAATTTTTCAAATAATATATTCAACACAAGTTTCCCAAACTCTAGTTTCTACATGACATATGAGGAAGCTTTGTATACTAAACACAAAGTCTATCACAAATTTTTATCGTATTAGGTCATTACACCCACAAACATTCCATGTAGATATTAACATTTAGAGAGATACTTACCATGCTATCATGGTTGATCGAGAATCATTACATCCATTGCAGAACCATTTCTAAAAAGACAAAAGTCTTACAAGCTAAACTAAACCTAAACAACTTCGAAAGAATATGATAAGTGCTATGAAAATAATTATTGTCTGATAAACAAATAATATATTAAAATTTAAAAAATAGTTTATAAAATAATAAATTAGAATACTTAAACACAATAACATCAAATATATATAAAAAATAAAATTGCCACAAGCAAATTTTTATTAGTAAATTATTGCATGTTTTGAATAAAATGAAATGGTTACTTATGACCAAATCATTAGTCAACCCAAAGAGAAATTTTCCTTCGCTAGTAGTCGATTGGTCCACCTTATTACCATGGTCCAAATCCAAATTAAACTTAACTTTTTCAGGTCTGATGAACATACCAAAGTGAGTTCGAGTAGTTCCCGCTGTGATGGTTGTTTATTCCTTACTTGTGGCGGAGAGTGATGGTGGTGGTGGCCGAAGTTCATGTCCAACACAATGGATTCGGGTGAAGGAATGATAGTCATGATAGTAGGATCGGTTCGACTTGGAGTGAAATTTATGGTGATATTTTGAGTTGGACATAAGAGACGATAAAATCTGAAAGCCTCTCCGGAGCGTTTCAAAATGCTACAAATTAGAAATCTGAAATTGTCTCGAACTTTCCTCGAGGTTTGCAAGATGAACCCATCTACCCATAAAAACTTGGTCTAAATATAGGCCATGGGGTATAAGCAGATCCGGTTGGGCAAGAATATCGATGGTGCCAGCCAAGAAAGATGGTGAATAACAGTGACGACATCTACAAAAAAATCTGTTTGGGTGACAAAGACATGTGTTTGTAATGGTTATAGAGGTAAATATGCAGGGGCGATGATATGAGAATGAAAGTTTGTCAAAACTAAGAAGTTATCTCGAGAAAACACAGTGGATTGATGGTTTGAAGATGTGAAATGAGAGAGAGAGAGAGAGAGAGAGAGAGAGAGAGAGAGAGAGAGAGAGAGAGAGAGAGAGAGAGAGAGAGAGAGAGAGAGAGAGAGAGAGAGAGAGAGAGAGAGAGAGAGAGAGAGAAATATTTTTAACAGAGGCACCAAACCACTAGCGTAGCCATGATCGAAACATAATGGTGTCTTGGACCTTATGATAATTATAAAATCAATATATATATATATATATATATATATATATATATCCAAATAAATTATAAATAAGATACAAAATAGTTTTAAAAATATGGTTTATATTAAAATCTCAAATATTGAATTGTCAATGTCATGACATAATATACATTAGACAAATAGCTAAAATTTGATTACAAAAAAGACTAAAATAAAAACATAAATCTAAGTTAATTTTACTTGTACTTTCCTCTTATTCATAGCTTGAAAATTTTGAAGGATAATTGTGTTACTAATCGTGGTAAATGCCTCTTTTCCACAAATATCACCAAACAATCATTAAGCCATTGATTGCTCATTCTATTTCTCAACTCATTCTTCACACAATTCAAGCCTAAGAAAACTCGTTCAACACTCATCGTTGCTACGGGGGTCACACTCATTCTTGAATAAATAACAAGTCAAACAATGGACATAGTTATTATGTTCACTATATTCTAACCAAGTTGGATATAAATCAAACCAATATTGCACAAATGCACGCGGTTTTCCGTTAAAAATCTATATGAGAGTATTTCTCCTTACGGGGTTGAGTTTGACCCCTTAAAATGTAAGTTTTTCTTACTGAGTCTTAAAGATCTGGATGAAAGCAAGAGATTGGGTCTCTTTTCCCTGGATTAACCTCCAAATATTCTCAGTTTAAAGATTGACCTTCGACTTCAGGTTGTGGATTATTGACCACCGGAATATGTGCTTCTAGAATAACAACTTCATCTTGTGTCTCTCCGCGGTTAACTTCAGTAATTAAATTAGAGACATTTGTATTTGATCTTTTATATTAAGGAGTTGCTTTAAAATATTTAAGAATTCTATAATGACAAACATAAAAACTCAATCAACAATAAAATTTAAACTTAGCAAAGCAAAACAAAAATTATGATTTATCAGGTCTATTTGTTATTAAATTGAACTCTATAACTCTTTATCTTAAGAAAAAACATAGATCAACCAATGTTAAACTTTATAACTAGTGAATAATAACATAAAACATGTAGCTAAACTTCAATTTTTAGAATTAATAGCATGGAAACATAATAAATACCTTAGTGTTTGAAGCTGAAAATCAGAAGAAAACAGAATAACGATTTCCAACTTGTAGTTAGAGTTTTCTAATTGATAGTAGATATAGATTGGTATTTTATATATTAAAATAATATAGATATGTCATTATATATAATATAATATATATATATATATAATATAATATAATATATATATATATATATATATATATATATATATATATTTAGTATAATATAAATGATAAGAATTTATCATATATAGATTGATATTTATATTAAAAATTTATTATATAGGTGAACATATTTTGCCGAGTTTCAAACCCATTATTTATGGGTTCCTAGACTTGTTGTTTGCCAACTAAACTAAATAGTGTGAGATGTTTTTTAATACTAAACATATTATTTATGAAATCAGGTAGGTCCCCGGGCCCCGACATGAACCCACCTGACTCCACCTATGCACCAAACCATCCACAAAATCCAAACTTGGAGAAATAAAAGCAGGTTCCTTGGGCCTTCAGGCTTGAGAAGCATATGTAAATTGATAGAAATATAATATTTTAATATATGTATGATAACTAAAAATGAGGTTAAAATTACCATCAATCCTGCATGCTTCACGTTTGTATTAAACTAGTATTCTATGTTTATTTTTGTCTCTCACTAGTGCTCTTTCTTTTAGAAATTTACATTATTAGTCTTCATGCACATGTGAGTAGTGAGAAGCTGACAAGTGGCAACCAAAACATCAATATTTTATCTCACTATTGGTCCCCTAAAAATCTAAAACCTTAATTTGAGAAACACATAATCTTCCTCCTAAATCCATAATTTTATAACCACACTATTAAAAAAACTTTGGACCAATAGTGAAAAAAAATATTGATGTTTGGGCTGCCACATGCCAGCTTCTCATTACTCACATTTGCGGAAAACTAATAATACAAATTTCTTAAACATAAGAGATCAGTGAGAGACAAAAATGAGCATATAGGACTAGTTTGATACAAACACGAAACATATGAGACTAATGGTCATACCTGATATTGTTAAAGTAACTAAACATATAATTTATTTTTAAAATTATGGATAAGGTTTATAATATATTTTTATTTTTCATATTTATTATATATACATTAAAAATTAAAATACAATAACTTAATAATTAAAATGATGGGTTTTAAGATGAACAAATTATTAAACATATTAAATAATTACCTACGATTGTTTTTAAATATAAAAACGACAAATAACTATCATCTCCTGCATTTTATACGAAAATAGTTTTGAAAATTAATTTTTCAAAAGACATAAAATAAAAACTCCTTCAAATTAAAAAAAAAATTAGTTTTTAGAATGTTAAGTTGTATTTTTTTATTTTATATATTTGAAGAAATGTTTTGCGTCTTTCACCTTTATTCATTAATATGTTCAAGATGGTGGTTGGAAAGAGAGAATTAACATCTCTTTGTTTGATCGGTGTTTCCTCCCAACATATCTTGTATACTACATCATTATATTTATAGAATAATTATGTGGATAATCAATAATATTTTTTATGAGCCATATATAGACGGAGTTTGATATTTTAGTTGCACAAATAATTATTGGTAAAAATCAAACAATAATATCTTGCATTCAAAATCCAAATAACTCTATTGAGCTCATATTCACTTAATTATCGTCTATAATATGTTTATATTATGTTGAATTTAACAACCACGAAGATTTTATGAACAATATTCAACCAACACATATTGAATGATATCAAATTCAATCAACACATATTCAACTATTACGGATGATATTAAATTCAGTTAACGCATGCTGAACTATTAGAGTTTACCATTTTTTGTGTAAATAATTTATCGATTTTGGAAACATAACGAGAGAGATCGATAACATTAAAAATTAGTAAGATATTATAATTGTTTGGTAGTTCAGATCTATATGCATAATATCCACTCAACTTATAAAATTTTATTTTGACCATTTAGTGAATTTCAAAGGAGTAGGAAAAAAGGAATGACCATTGAAGAATATCTTGCAAAAATAAAATCTGTTTCAGATAATATTGTACTAACTTGGTGCTCAGTCACGATTGATGAATTTTTCTTACATGTCCTCATGGCTTGGATTCAGACTATAATCCTATAGTCGTGAGTTTAGCAAATGAGGACATCCTAAGAGTAATGAAAATTCACAAAGGAGCTGTCAGAACAACAACAACATGGGTCAAAATAACTATCTGAGGGGTCAAGGTCATGGTCATACAGGCAAGTATAAAAACAATACAACGAATAAGTAATTATACTTACAAGAGATGACATAGATAAATGTATTCTCCAATTATAATAAATTTTTAGATCTATGGCAAGTTTGGACATGCTCTTACAACTTGTTATTACAGACATGATCCAAATCATATGGGCTTCATACATGGTGAACAACATATAAATCAGTCCAAATTTAGTACTTTTCTAATTAATCAAGACCAGAAGTACGATGCTACATGGTCTGTTGACTAAAGATCTGCACATTATGTCACTCACAACCCAAGTTTGATAAGCCATAAGTTTGATTATAAATGTAAGGTCTATGTTAAGATTTTAAATGGTCTGAACTGTCTAGTTTGTCAATGATAAGCTCAGCTAGTTTGTCAAATCTACCGTTGGTTATTACCATTCAACGAAGGTATGCCAGTTTAGTGAACAATTTCATGACTCAAATTTGGCTCTACACCATTTAATAGTTTCTTATTAATCAAAATTATAAGGAGATAACTAGTAAAATGAATATATTAAGCTTTAACATAGCGAGATCATTGTTTAAGAATACATTTAGGGACATCTTGTACAAGTAAATCCTTACATGCCTAGCATTGAGAACCGTAGTCTGATACAATAATAATTATTTATATTTGAAATTAGTTCCATTCTATAACAGTTATTTTAGAAACCCACAACCTAATTTTATATATGAGACAATTTAGTTACTTTAAGAATATTTAGTTTGGGAGAAAATATTCAGTGAACAACCTTGATATATATTACAACTTAAGAACCTAATTAATTAAGAACAATGAGTTGCAAAAGTTAATAAATTCACATGAAGATTAACAGGCTTGTAAAAATCATATTTATGTCTAATAGAGTTAACATGCTGTAACAATTAGAAATTCAGTCATCATATTAAGTTTAAGTATCTCATTAGTTATATCATAACCTATCAAAGTTGTAATCTATTTTGGTTTTGAGATTAGTTTAGTAGTGTACTATGAATTTTATTAATTTGGTGTGACTGGATTCAGATTTAGAGTTGTTTGCCGTATTGATTATAAGAGAGGTATTTTATATATTAATTTATAAGAGAGATTTCTTATGTATTAAGAAATTAAGAATAATCAAGATTATTATTGCTAATTATATGAGTTTATCACAGAAGTCACTCATTAATAGCATGCTAAAGCATTATGGTATGAAAACGATAAACCTCTAGTTTACTTGAGTTATTTAAGATATAAATTTAGGTCAAACATCTCAATATTAATTTGAAAATTTATGAGGTACAAAAGATCTCATATGTTTTGAAAATTGAAATCTTGATGTACCATTGTGGTTAGTTTATGATAAGGTATAAAATTCATCTTATATAAATACTTAAGTTAATCTAGGGATGAAACGATAAAAATATGATATTAGTCATAAAATATTAAGTATCCAACATATCATGATGATATAAAGAAAGCCAAACAGTTAAGGAGATCATTTAAAATGCATGAATTTATATAATAAGTGGTGTTGCAATGCGATTTACACACACATATTTTATGAGTATAAAATATGTCGCACACTTAATAACATTCAATAAAGTAAAGACATTAAGTTCCTTACAATGCAAGAAATAAAGATAAAATAAATAAAAACAGTCATTTAGTTCAGCATGGATTACATTAAGTATAAAGATTTATCTTTCTATTCTGATCTCTTTCTACTAACACGTTCATAGTATTTCATGTATACAACATTCATGTGGGGGTTCTTAGTTTATAGGATATTCAAATTCAGTGGGGGGTTTGTTTTAACTACAGTAGAGCTTTTGATTTAAATTTATAATTGAATTCAAATCAGCTTTCAGTATTTCAAATTGTATTATTATTGTATGCATATACTTAAGTTATCAATAATACAATAATTCAGTTTTTAATACTCAAGATTAAATTATTATCTATAATTCAACGATTTATTTTTTAGTTTTGCTCATAAATTCAGCGATCTTAATTCAATAAGATCAGCTGATAAGTAGATATGTGTTGATTACAGGATCGTGTCTCAGTTTCATGTTACACTCCATAAGAAACCAGGACCCACTAAGGTGGAAATTAACAATTTGATTTATTTTATAAAAAATATGCAAAATGAGTTGTGGTGCAACTCTTTGGTTGGTTGTTAGACGTCTCCCGATATAGATAGATGTTTTTAACAATATTGTATAAGTGCACATTTAGATGAATATAATTCATGACACATGAATGATCCAAGTGTGAGATTATAAGGATATCATAAATTAGAATATCTCATTGTGTTTAGTTTAGGCTATTTGGGCAGGTTGTGATAAAGTCTTATTAAAGTAATCAATTGGATATCAGATCACCAAATAGTAGTAATAATATTTATTTATTTTATTATTTAGTATTATAGCATTATAAATAATTTGTGGATTAAGAATGAGCTAAATTGTACGAAAAGAGGGTTATTTAGTCTAATAATTAAGTATTGGACTCTAAGAGCCCTATTGACATAGAGTTACTTAGAACTATTGCTAGACTAGATAACAATAGAGTGAATTAAAGAAAGAAAAGTGTAAGTGGACAGTTAAGTAAAAACATATGAGATTAAGGGCTGTTATGCAATTAAGTTAATCATGTTTCACTTAATATAAAAGCTAAACCTAATTCTTAGTTTCAGTATCTAGGAAATGTCATATTGCCAAACCTCAATGCAAAAGAATACCTTCAACTCTTATCTTTTTTTTGTAAACACGGATCATCAAGAGCTTCAAGTGTACATCCACATGAGCATCTAAGAGATATATCAAACTACAAGTCTTTTATATTTATCGTTCTTATTATTATTTATACATAAAATAACTAGATTTTTGTCTTTTGAATTAAGGATATGGATACCCTTGAATTGTTTAAAGGTTTTACCATATAATACGTAATGTTATATGATTTATTAGTTTTTTATTTATTTTTTTAGAAAAAAATATTATTGAGATGGTGAGTTTTGTAAATTTGTTATTTATGTATTTTTTGTATTTTTTTCTTATTTTGTATTTTTTGTTGTGTTTCATTTTAATTTTATGCCTTCTCAAATGAAACCATAAAAATTAAAGAATTTTGTATAATATTTTTGGAAGATTAGCAACATTAGATTATGAAAAAATATTTTCAAAATCTGAATTAGTCATTTTGGACTTAATATTATTTTTGAATTCACGTATGTTTAGGATTGATTAGAGGAAGAAAATATATAAAGTAAAGAAATATTTATATTCACCATGTTTATACTTTTTAGATTCTTAACCTATGCGATTATTGAAGTTTGACTTTTTAAAATAGGATTTGAGTAAATAAAAGGTTATTAATGATGATTTAATACAAATAGAAAACGTTGGTTATATGTTATTTTAAAGATAATACTAAGAGATAATGTTTATGTTTTGACATTGTTTTAAAATGTTCTTTTGTTTGAAAGATTTTGATTTAATTTAAACTTTAATTATGTACTAATTAAAATTTTGGAAATAAACATATAATATATAGTTGTGAAGCCTTACAAGTTTAGTTTTGAATATTGTAACAATCTTTGAATTTGTCAACAATAGTTTTTGCATCGTTATATATTGTATTGATTTGAAATTTAATTTTATACAAACTCATAAATTAATAGATGTATATATATCTTAGATTTGAAATGTCTCACATGTAGGTTCTGAGTATCCGAGCATGTTGTTATATATCCAATTAAATAAAATCAATATTTAGTATATTGAACCTACATATAATAATTATCTCATATAAAGATATAGTGTAGATATCAATTGAGTTAATATGTATCTTAGAATGAATAAATAATAATCCAATGCTTTAGATTGAGTCCTAAAAGCCCAATAAAGGTTATGGTCCATATAGTGGTTACTACATTAGACCATGACAAGCTAAGAATTAAATACATGGTTGATTTGACAATATATAAGAGTTAGATGGTTAAAATTACGAAGTTTGGGTTAATTCAAGGACTACTAGTTCATTTCATAAAATAAATTCACTAAGTATAATAGTAATCTAAAAACCCTAATTTAGTACTTATGTATTACAACACTTAAAATTTGTCATTTTCCATCAGACCATCTCTCTACATATTTATCTATAATACCTTCTTGAATGATTCTCAGATGTTAATTCATAAATATTGTTATTTTTATCATTCATATATAGTCTTACAAACACCTAGCAAACTGTGAGAATTACCATAGTCGGTTATTCACCATTATAGATTCAACAGTATTCCGTTGTAGAAAGAGAGGTATTAACAATACAATATGAAACTAAACAAAAGACTAAATTTCAAACAAACTCCAAATGAATATGAATATCTTCCAGACCAAGAAATCCCTAATGAATGTTATATTTGTGAAAAACTCTAGGTATTGAACCTAAGTAGGAGAAGATGAAAATAGAAGTTGCATCTTCTTTTTTACATATAATCTTATCTACAAATGAATTATGAGGTTTGTTATCATTTTCTATATTTTAATTTCCTTAATGGTAATGAACTAATTTATTTTCATTATTGGATGTTATTGAGTGTGTTATAATTTTTTATTCTTATAAAATATGAAAAGCTAAACCACGTAACTAGATCTAACATTCATTTAACCCATGCAGTTATGGTGCATAAATTATCTCCTATATTCTCTGACTTTCTTTATGTCAATATATGATATTTTGTTTTTTTCTAAATACCAAAGAAAACTATGTCATATTATACGACGGTCCATCCCTAAAATACTTAAATATCTACTTAGGATTTTTATCATTAATGTTATACCCTATCGTGAACCAACCTGAGTATACATCCAAAATTTTAATTTTCAAAACATATTAAATATCTTTGTATCTTTTGAATTTCTAAATCAATTTCGAGATATTGATTGGGATAGCTTATTTATTTTACTATAAGAGAATCTAGAGGCTCGTTCGTTTCCACAACATAATATCACACCACGCTCTTGTATATATCTCTCTTTTGTAATAAAGGCATATAAAATCAAGAGTTATTCTAATGAGTCTTGATTTATAAGACGTAATATGCTTCACCTTGAGTTTCATATCAGAATACTTCAACATAAATTTCTTTGTGGCATGCAACATGTTCTTATATTTTATGATATATAATATGTAATTAGCCTACAAAAGTACTCTCACCAAACTTCTAAAGTCCATAATAATCTACTAAATTATCTTAAAACTAATACAATTACCACTTTGAAAATCATGGTATCATACTTGTTTTATATCGTAAATAAATTTCTTAACATTACAAACGATTAGCCTTAATTAAAATTTACATGTAATGGTTACAAACATTTTAATTTTTCTTTAGGCCAATTAATGTTTTTAACCTATCATACACACTTAATAGTGTCATTGGATTATATATCTAGTTTTTTCAATGTTATCGTTCATAATAAACATGATCTTAGTATTTATTTAATGACGCTTAATATGAATTATGGAATACATATTATGATTATTTTGAAAGAATGTTTTGTCTTCTCATAATTGAAGGTTCACTTAAAAGACAATCTTTTTATATTACCTTTCGAGTTAAGTATGGTTCAAATATGAATTTTCAATCCAGTGTTCTATTTTATTTAGATAATAGGTAATAACTTAAACTATCAATTTTTACCTTGTTATATTAATTCACGATTAAGAGTTTGAATGATGTTGCGAAAGTTTAAGCTAAACTATTTATTTATATCTTACAATTCTTAATGTTATTATATAACTATTTATTGAGTTACAAAATATGAAGCTAAATTCTTCAATTATATATTAAAAATCTTAATGATATTTTATAAATTGTTAGAAAAATATTATATAAGTTGAATACATAATATTTTAATTTTCTTTAATTTTTGTAAGAGACTATATTAAATTCACAGTGCATAATTTTTTGAAGATGTTGAGTTTGTTCATTGGTTACTTCTCTTCAACTTAATATGTTTAAAATTGTTTTATTGTCTCAAATTAAAATTTGGTTTTGGAATTTTAAATTAAACTTTAAGTTAATGTATTAAATGCTAAATAGTTATTCTTGTAGTGAGCATCATATTTTCTTTACTAGGCTCGTAGAATTCGCTCTCGATGGACATCCCATGATATACAAATATTTAAATAGGATTCTTGCCACATTCAAATTTAATATACTTAATTTTAATAACTACTTTAGAATTTATGGTTTTAAAAAGGAACTTTAGAATGTTTAACTAAATAAATAGATCATTACATTATTAACTAGACCGGCATACCTCTATTTGTGGTAACCACCATGCTCAAGTATAAAACAATTTTTTTTACAAAAGTGGTATCCTACTCCAGCCTTAAAATACTTGAACTTTCTAATGAATTCTAATTATAGTGAAATATGTGCATAATAGAGTCAATATATATATTTATGAATAATGTGCGTTATCTTGGATATCCTTACATAACAACGGGTTAGATAACTTTCTGAGTTTATTCTAAGACTTGTGTTGTTTTATATGCACCTAATTTCCTTTACTTGATATTTTTTCCTTTGATAAATCCAATATGTGCCTAAACAATCAAAATAATAAAGAAGGTTTGTAATAGTCAAGCAACTATCTTCTCAATAAAAGATACGACCCTAATATTTGCAACAAGGTATATCAGTTGGTTGGAGGTTTTCAATTTATTCTAATATATGATTCGTTAATATGTGTATCGTTACTGCATAAGATAATTATATAGTATACAACTTATTCATTTTATAAATAAACTATGAACGAATCACTATTGTTTGTACATAAGTGTTACCAATCATTTGATTTTTGGTAATTTAATATATCTTCTAAATGAGGAGAAACATCAATAGTTGTACCTATATCAATCCATCAAGTGTTTCTAAAAACTGCTGATGAATTGAAATATAGACCATACCGAAGATGTAAGAGCATATTTCTTGGTCAAGACAATTCTCAAATATCTTACATTTTATTTAAATTGGTCCAAAATCCTTTAAAAATGTAAAACTTGGTTCTAAATTTTACTTAACCTTACTTAAGATCTAGATTTATGTGAAAGTAAATTGTTCGTTGTACTTGTTTGTATTTATATTATAGATTTTAATCATGCATGCCTGTTTATTGATCATAATCGAATCATTTTTTTTTTCATATTATTTTTCAATTTTGACATTAAGAACAAATAAAAAATCTAATCATAACTGAATAACACGCAAAAAAGTAAAGTATATAGATAATCATGGCAATATCATACAAGGTCAATACAAATAAATTTTGCAACTTGATCGTGTAATAGACTTATTACTAACTTTCTCATAAATTTCACCATTGCTCTCATGTGTAATAAAGATCAGTATTAATACTTAATCTTTACTATTGTTTTAGATTTAATGGACTTTGATAAATATGAAAAACTAAAGCACTAAAAATATGATGCTGACAATGAATTTATAAGTATCTTAATTGTCGTCTTTGAAAATTTGTTATAATATGTTTAAAGAATGCCTTATAGACTATCATTGGACTTATATGTTTGGAGCTGACCTTATTTACTACTTAACCCTTATTCTATATTGAAATTTTAAAGTAAAAAGGAAGGGTTTGTCTATTTTCATAATATAATAGATATCATAAAATTATGAATGAATAAACATATCCAATTTATATTCAACTAAACTAAAATTATTATGGCTTGGAATTTGGATATATAAAATGTATAACTAAATCTTAAGTATAATACCAAATAATAATAACCAATAACCAAACATATAACATATAAATATAATATCGCATAAATTAATATAATGGAAATTGTACTTAAAGTACCCACTCAACTATTCAATTGTCACTTACCACCCAAGGTTTAATCAATTGTTACTTAATACCCAACTCAACTACCTTATTGTCACTTATAACCTAATATTAATTTAATACCCTAACTACCCTTAACCCACTATATAAACATAATTTTCTGTTTTCTTTCTATTATTTTATAGCTTTTTGAAGATTTGAATTTGTTAGCCGCTCTAACCACCTAACCCTACCAACCACCACGAGACCGGTTGAAATCACATTTTCCGGTGAACGGAAGCTGCTAAAGGTTTGTTTCTTTATGTAGGTTGTTGTGTTAGACTTGTCTAACCTCTGTTTTATACGTACAGGATTTGATCGTCGCTTTTTGGAATCTTATAGCTTACAAGTAATCGTATTGCGAGCTTTTTAGGTAATTACCTACCGATTTCGAAGTTTTTATTGGTTTTCTCTGTTGGAATAGGTTCTATTCTACTATTTTTAGATGCCATTGCCTGATTTCGAGCTTTTCTCTGTGTTTTTTTGTTATAGTGATCTGTTATTTTTTAGTTAATATTGTTCGTTATATAGTTGTGTCCTTATTGTCTGATGTTATATTCTAATTTGGTAGTGCTTTAGTTTTGTCTTGAATGTGTAGATCACGAGTTTTTAGGTCAATTAGATTATTGTATTTCGAAACAAATATCAGGACTTTTTTTACATAGAAATACCAGGACAAGATGCGAATAGCTTTATGTAGGTATAAACAATTCGCAAGATAGGATGTGAATTGTTTGAGGCAGTAGTAAATAATTTGCATATAGTTTTTGTGACTAATAACAAATATCAGGACTTTTTTTACCTACAAATATCAGGACACGATGTGGATAGCTCGTTGTAGGTATACACAATTCGCAAGTTAGGATGTGAATTATTTGATGCAGTAGTAAATAATTTAACAACATAGTTTTTGTGACTAATAACAAATATCAGGACTTTTTTACCTACAAATATCAGGACAAGATGCGAATAGATCGTTGTAGGTATACACAATTCGCAATATAGGATGCGAATTGTTTGATGCAGTAGTAAATAATTTGCACATAGTTTTTGTGACTAATAACAAATAACTTGTACTGTCCAGGGTAAGAGATGTCTAAATCACGAGTTTGTATTTTTAAATATGGTCACCAAACTGCAATTGTGCCTTTCACGGAGTTTGAAAGCTTCGAAAGTATCCAAGCTTATGTAGAGAACACATGGGAGGAGTTTGCCACAGGTGACTACCTAATTACTTACTCCTGCGGGGATCACAATAATTGTTTCTTTAATAACCAGAGTGATTGTGTTGGGTTGGTGTTATATCTTGATTTGGAGCGTTTAAAACGTGTTAGTTTTCTCATAGAACAACACGTCTTCGATAAGGGTTCTGGTAATAAAAGTTCTATTGATAAGAGCTCTGGTGGTAAGGATTGTGGTGTAAAGCGTAAAGAGCGTAGCTTGATTTTGGGAGAAACATCTCTTGATCAACTAGTTAGCGGGGAGAGTAGTAATGGTTTAGTTAATTCTGATCAGAGGAAAAAACAACTTGCTACTGCTGGTTGGGCTGATGCTATTACAGGAGTGGGTCAAGCTTTTGAAGAAGGTGGTACCGGTGTGAGGGTATCTTTGTGCAAGTTTGCGTTAGAGCATGGTTTTTCTTTCAAATACCTGCACAACACAACAAATAAGATCACTTCTTATTGTGAAAATAAGCTCACAAGCGAGTGCAAATGGAGGGTTTATGCATCTATTGACTCAAACACCGGCCTTATGACGATCAAGAAGTATGTCTCGTACCATACTTGCAGTCCTGTTTTCTCCCAGAAGCATAAGCATAAGTGGCACAGGCATTTGACATCAGATTTGATTGCAGAGGAAATTCAGGATTCTCTCCGAACCTGCCATTCGCTGACAGCCAAAACCATACAATCGACTGTCAAACAAGATTACGGTTTTGACATCTCTTATCGTTTGTCATGGAATGCTTTAGAGAAGGCTAGGAGGGGAGTTTTTGGAGATAGTTCAAGTTCTTTTAGTTTACTAAGCGGATACTTCAAACGCTTGAAGAGCCGGGATATTACTTCAGACTGCCAGTTGGATTTGTCAGCTGGAAACCGATTCAAGCGCTGTTTTGTAGCATTCGGTTCGTCCCTTCGAGGTTTTCATTCATGTCGTCCAATGTTGTTTGTCGATGGAACCCACTTATATGGCAAGTACAAGGGTACATTGCTCATTGTTGTAGCAAAGGACGGAAACAACGGTTAGTTACATTTATCTAGTTAATCTGAACTATGTTTTTGTGTGAAAATACTGATGCAATTCGCATCAGGTGATGCGAATTAAGTAGTATTGTGATCCTCACATTTCGTATTTGAGGCTGCGAATTAGGTATTATCTGAGTAAACTGTACTTACATCGCAGCTTGAGTTACAAACAATTCGCGTGACAAGCTGCGAATTATTCGTACGAGCAATAAAAATGTCACACATAATTCGCATGGAAAGCTGCGAATTGTGCCAGGACAGCATGCAAATTTCTTACATTTTTAAACGTTTGCATACTGTTGTAGTGTTCATTTGATCTGCCTTTTTCCAGGACTATTCCCTATTGCTGTTGGTGTAGTTAGCATTGAAGATTGGGACAATTGGATGTGGTTTTTGGGGTGTTTGAAACCACATTTGCTGGATCGCCAGATCACATTTATTTCAGACCGTCATTTTGGTATTGTTAATGCTGTTTATGTCTTGTATCCAAACTGCTATCATGCGTACTATTATTTTCATCTCATGCAGAATTTGAAAGCCAAACTGGAACATACTAACAGGGAGTATAAAAAAGGATGTTGAGTTTCTTCCATCGTCTTGCTTATGCTCCCAGTCAAGAGATTTTTAAAGATATACTAACAGGTTTTCTATGTGAAGGTGGTGAGAGAATAAGTGATTTTCTTGCAAATTTACCCCCTGAAAAGTATGCGTAGACTTACGTAAAAGGGAAGCAATACGGCTCTATGGCTTCTACCGCAGCTGAATCGTTTAACAGTCAGATTAAAAAATATTGTGGCTTACCAATTTTTGAGTTTATTGATTGGATTAGAGTCTTGCTTATGACTCAAGTTTCACGGAGATACTAAGAAGGTCTCAGTTGGAGTACTAATTTGGTTCCCGAGTACGAGAAGAAGCTAAAGCAGAATGTTGACATGTGCCGAACTTGGGTAGTACGTAAGTCCTCTTCCGCCATGTTCGAAGTATTTTTGAATCCTGTGGATGTTGTTAATCTGTTGGATTTCAAATGTTCATGCAGATCATGGCAACAAGAGTGTTTTCCATGTTCGCATGCTCTAGCGGCATTACAATACACCGACCAGGATCCATTGACTGTAATAGAACCCTTCTTTACGGTTAAGAATTACAGGGAAAGTTACTCTTTCAGCATACCAGTTATAACTGATTTCGGCGAAGGGTCCAGCGCTAATGATCCTTCTTTTGTTGAAGTTCTGCCTCCGACCGTTAAGAGACGCTCTGGAAGGCCTAAGAAAAAACGAATCCCTTATAGAGGAGAAATCTCAACCAAGAAGTTGAGGTGTGGCCGTTGTTCAAAATCAGGCCATAACCGGAGGACTTGTGATGTTCTAGTTTAAGGACAATTCTGGTTGGCCATATCATATTTATTTTTGTAGTACAGTTATTGTTCTGTACAGCAAACTAAACATTCATACATTTCTGTATTTTTGTATTTCTATTATTGGAGGTGTAAGCATTTCGCATCCTGTGTTGCGAATTATGTACAATATGTTGGTATATTGTTGCAAACATCTATCAGGATTACATGCGTTTTTATGTGAAATTTCACCAGGATGCGAATCGCTAGTAAAATGATATCAAACATTTATTATATCAAACGTTTCGCATGATATACTGCGAATTAGGGCAGAATTATGATGCGAATGGAGAACAATTAGAAGTCCTGATATTGGTTATATGATAAGCTGCGAATTGTGCTTTAATAAAAATACCAGGACATTCAATAAGGTTGAAAATAAGTAATATAGCAGGTTAACATGCAAATGATGTGCAAAATGTATTTGATGCGAATCGTTTATATCATTGAAACTCTGTAAACAAATTGGATTACAAAAAAGAGGATTACAATATTTTCATGCACTAACAATTATTTACACATATCACTACAAGCTACCGGTGCTAGTTAGTTGCATTCCAAAAAAACAAAAAACAAAAACCAACTCTAGCAGTTGGTAGAGGATTCATCACCATCTTTTTCCTGTTTCTCCTCTTTGTGCTGATCATCTTTGTCTTTCTCCTCTTTCTCTTCCACTTTCTCTTTCTCTTCTACTTTCTCTTCAGCTTCAATATCTACGTTCATCATGCTTAAAAATTTTGTCCTTGATGGACCAGCTTCGTCTTCCCTCTTCCTTTTGTTGTTTCGAACCTCTGCCGTTTGAGGTTGCACCTGTTCTGGCTGAGGTGCAGCAGGAAGCATTGGAACTTGTTCTGGCTGAGGTTCAGCAGCAACCAGTGGAACAACTTCCACTGGTTGAGAGTCAGCAGAGTAGTAGTCATCATACATGTCTAGTTCGAAGACAGAGACTGGGCTGGGGGGTGGTACTGCTGGCATGATCAACTCATCACTCCAGTTAACGGTTATGGATGACCAGGAGTCACCAAGAGAACCGAGTGAACCAGAGTTTGAGTATGAGGTGGTGGTTGTGGTGGTGGAAAAAGACATGACTGTTTGCCTTTCGAAGAGAGAAGAGGTGTTTTTAAAAAAAATATGGAGTTTGGTGTAAAATTAGCCTCTGGTTACTAGAGGTATTTGTAGGGAAAAGAGGTAATCATTATATAGCCTCCATGTCCAATCTGCATTTAATGAATTATGTACTTGATTAGATTGTTTTTTGTGTGCTAAACGGAGAAAACGTTTACCAAGGCATAAGCCACAGCCTGTTCGTATCATTGTACTTTATATTTTGAATTTTTTATTTCTGCACCAGGCTGCGAACTCATTGTAAGGTGGTATACCAGGCTGCGAACTGTTTTGTGTAGTGATAAGCATCTATCAGGTTAGGCTGCGAACTATTTGATCATAAATTAGGATGCGAATTATCTAATGATAAATAAGCATCTATCAGGTCAGGCTGTGAACTATTGGATGATAAATTAGGCTGCGTATTTAACGATAAATAAGCATCTATCAGGGTAGGCTGCGAACTGTTCATACATATCAGCAAAGGAATATTCAAATTTCTGAAAATGTAATTTTTTTATGTATGCACAACAAAACTGAAAATTACAACATATGTATTTACAAGCAACAGATGTATTTACAAGCAATACACGAATCAGGCATATGCGATGCGGTCTTTGTCATTTAAAAAGCAATAAAACATTTCTGCTCTGAAGGTAGTTACCATATCTGCATCGTATTTTTTCTGCACTGATCCATGCTCGATAATATCTCTTGCATATTTGCAGACAAAGATACCACAGTCCAGGGTGCCTCGCTTTTGTTGTGGGATGCCTCTTTCCACTTTCACCTTCCACCCTGTAGTATATTTAGGTAGGAATTCTCTATCCAACAAATATTTGATTTGTGTATAATAATTAGTGTTAGGAATAAGCACAAAAACAAAAACAGTTGGTGACATGCAATTCGCACTTTAGGCTGCGAATTATATGACAACAAATCCAACATAATTCGCACCTTAGGCTGCGAATTGTATGACAACAAATCCAACATGGGCATGTCACACGATTCGCAGCTTAAGCTGCGAATTATTTGATATGCACCCCATTGTTTGCATCATATGCTGCGAATTGTGTTATGGATAGGCTGTGAAAAGCAATTGATTTACTCACAATTCGCAGCATATCCCGATAACAGTTCGCAGCCTGCATACTTAAAATGTGTTTAAATTTAAGTGTATAGTTTGGAATATTTACCAGTAGTGCAGGTGTCCTTGTGGTGTGGTCTATGGCTTTCAGCTTAGGCAGCAGCGGATTGTAGTTTGAAATTGTCCTGGCGTCGATGTCAATGACGAGCAACGTCGAGTGGTTTATAGTGTCCTTCATCTCGGTGCATACTGGAACCATGATGATGTTGGAATCTTTGCGCCCCATTCTAAAAGCCATGTCAACCAAATTTTCTACTTGCCAGCCTGCTTTCATTTGATGCTGCATCCAAGAAAGAGTATATTAAAATGAGAACATTTTCTGAGAACTTTGTTCAATGCCTGAAATCAGTACGGCGTCATGATGCTCTCCTTTAGCATCTTTCGAATCCAAGCATCGATAACCTAACAAAGGAGTTGTAGATTTATGTTAAATATACAATACATATTTGAAACATTGAAAATAGAATTGGTTGACAATCGGATACATTTACGTCCAGTTCCAGTTCTAAAGGTAGTGCCATGACATCACTCGCTTGCACCCTGATTCCGTATGTAAACTTGGACTCTGGTAGCTGCCATACCACTGGATCACGTGTGTCGCTCTCGTAGGCTTTAACTACCTGTATTTTGTGGTATTCTTGCAGATCGATACGTTCAGTTACTTTTGTTTTCTTTGGCCAGTCGTTGTATTCTACTGCTGGCGGTTCCCGTATTGTTATTACGAACTCTTCTTCTTCCTCTGCCACGTGAGGCTGCGCTTGTGTCAGTAGAGTAAAACTTGGCTCCTCTATCTCTTTACTGGGCTCGAGCTTAGTAAATAACAAAAATCAAAAGTAGAAGGGCGTCAGTAATTATAATTGTAACGACTCCAAACAGTTCGCATCTTAGGCTGCGAACTATTTGGTTCCAGTCTAATAAATTTATTAGTATCTATCAGGGTAGGATGCGAATTGTTCGAGGTTCCACTGAACAGTTCGCATCCTACCCTGATATTCATTTGTAATACCCCAATTAGTTTTCTAACACAAATCTCATGTTATGATGCGAAATCATTATAAGTAGGCCTTACCGCACGGTCAGCGACAACCAATGTCGTTGACTTGTTCGGCATATGAACTGGATCGTGTCGGCAGAAATCATTAAAGTCATCCTCCGACATGTTCTCCAAAGACCGTTGTATTATAGAATCGTAATATACATTATCAATTTCATTTAAAAATGTCTGTGAAACTTGAGTGTAAATACCATCAACAAAAGCATCGGGTAAACCTACTGTGTTATCGTGGGACTCTGGAGCTTGCAGTTGATTTGTTATCGGGCCTACAGTTTCACGTTGGCTTAGCAATTCTGACTTTGCTGACAGCACCGTTGGTCTTTGAGGTTCCGACTCTTGAGGTGCTATCTCTTGAGTTATCCTTTCTCTCTTCGCCAAGGTTATCCGTTGCTGCTGTTGTTGTTCTTGTTGTCCTTGTTGCTCTCGTTGTTGTTCTTGTTGTTCTTCTTGTTGCCGGTCTTCGTGTTGAACTTGTGGCTGCTGGTGTTGTTGCTGGTGGTGTTCTTCTTGTTGTTGTTGCTGGTGGTGTTCTTCTTGTTGTTGATGTTGTTGCTGTTTGTATTGTTGTTGCTGGTGGTGTTCTTCTTGGTCTTGTTGTTGATTTTGTTGTTGTTGTTCTTCTTGTTGTTGCTGTTGGTGTTGTTGTTGTTGTTCTTCTTGTTGTTGCTGTTGGTGTTGTTGTTGTTCTTCTTCTTGTTGCTGTTGTTCTTGTTGCTGTTGTTGTTCTTGTTGTTGCTGCTGGTCTTGCTGTTTCTGTTGTTGTTGTTGTTGTCTTTCGGTCTCCTGTTTCATACAAAAATCCAAAAAAACAAAAGGGTGGAAGGGTTAAGCATAAGTTAATCATTGTTGAGCACGGTTCGCATGCTGACCTGATATCTGTGTTGTACATTCTCAACAATTCGCAGCTCAGCATGCGAATTGTGTAATAACCAACCCAATGGTTTATTACACAATTCGCAGCTTAAGCTGCAAAACGTTTGGACAAGACTACACAAGAGTCCTGATATTTGTTTGGTAACATCATATCATCCACTTACATTATCTACCTCCTCTGTCTGTGCCTCCAAGATGTCCATCTCTGCAGATATTTGAAGGGGTATGGGTAAATGGTTGGCATCATCGTCCCTTTCTTCTGGCAGTACTCCATCAGCATGGTGCTGATCAACATTAGACACGGATGCTTGCTGATCAGTGGATTCTTCTCTCTCTGGAAGTGCTGCTAGTACCTGCTCTATTGGGCTTTCAATCCAGAAAATTGGCTGAGAGATAGCATTGTTGAGTTGTTGTGCTTCAAGTTCCGCAATCTTGCGTTTCAATTCTTTCAGCTGCAAAAATGTTAGCAAACTTTTTATAAACATATTAAGTGTTGATTGTAGTGATTATTTAAGGTTCAAGTCATACTTTCTTCTCTGGCCTGTTTTTCTATCTTTCTCTCGTACTTGTTCTTGTCGGCGTATGTCTTCAAACGCTTTGATGTCTCGTGATTAGGACCTCTATGTTTGAGTACATAATCACCGATTGTTTCACTCATACTGGTTGTGTCGTCGCCGGAGGGCTCCTGCCTGGATTTGCCCTTCGGTTGTGGTGGAATCGTTTGCTTGGGGAGTCTTGGTGGTGGAATCGTTGGCTCAGGTGGTGGTGGTTGTTCGGGTCTGGGAGATATCACCTTATTCATTGCATTCTGTGATGCTCGTCTCCTTTGTTTTGGTTTTGATGCTGTGCTTTTCTTCCTTTTCATTGGTCTTTCTTCCGTTGAAGTAGAAAAGGTTTATGCATCTTCATTATCTTCTCGTTCTCCGAAAGCTTCAATTTCAGCCTCGGTAAGCTGTAATGGACCTTCTAAAACCTACCAACAGAGGCACATGTAAGTAAATTAATTGTTTCGAAAATATGAAGGTGTAGACAAACAAATTGTTTTTTAGAAACAGTTCGCATCATATGATGCGAAATGTGTGATTTTAATCATGTTACAGTTGCAAAGAATTCGCATGCTGAGCTGCGAAATGTGTATGGGACAATATGCTGCGAACTATGTGCAAAAGATATGCTGCGAACTAAGGTAAACTATAGGATGCGAACTATGTGGAAAAACAAGCTGCAAAGTAAAATTCATATCAGGCTGTGAAATGATTGATACATTTTTCTAAGCAAAACGCATGATATGTTGCGAACTGTATACACCCCCAGTCCAATACATATATAAATCTTATACCTGGTCATTATCCAGGTAGGGTGTTCTAAGAAGATATGACATTGTTGATGCTTGGCACTCTAACCCCAACCATTTGAATAACCTTGGTATCGAGGTTGGCTTTGCTACCTCGTGGGCGATTGTTGTGTGCTCCATGATGAAGGGCTGCATGGGGACAAGTTTTATCAACACGATGCTATGTACATAACTAATTTTTATATTGAATAGATCAATCTTACAACTACAAGGGCGACACAGCCGACGACTTTATCAGCTCTTTCTATTGCTAAGCAACTCCTGATAGACTGTCGAAGCTTGTACAGTATTGATCCAGCCCAGTCATAATTGTTTATTCTATTGAGGTCTTCAACGTAATAAACCGTTCTCCAGCCCAGGATATCTCCAGATACGGAGTAGAATAGTGTGGAGCACAAAAACAGTATCAACAGCCTCGCAACATCTTCCAGCTCATGCTCCCCTCCTTCGTTTATGGCCTTCTCTATACCCTCCTGTAAAACCAATAACAACATGCTATGTTAGAAATGTGCAAAATCTTGCTTTTTAAAGATGAAAGTCCATTTTAGACGTACCTTTATAATGGAATTTGTTATTGTTTTGGTATTACTAGCTGCTACTTTCCTGTCAGTTTTACCCATGAAGTATTTCTTCATCATCCTTGATTCGTCCTCCTCGTCGGGTGCATACTTGTTGTTAAAAGCTCCGGTTTTTGTTAACGGGATTTTCTCGGTGCCATGCCTCAACCCGAATATGATCTTGACATCGTTTTTAGTTAGCTTTGTATACTTGTTGCCAATCCTAAAGGCGTCTCTATCCACAGAGAATCGCTTGATGATATACTGAATGATTGAGTAGAATTTCTTCTTTGGCAGCTCTGCCTCATTACGGATTTGGAAAGCCGTTTACAGCAGTGTGTAGAAGGGGGTGTTTCTTGCAGCTTCAATGTGGGCCCTTGTAATACGCATGTCTTTGAGTAGCTTCAGAAGGCTCCCAAAACCTGATCTGTACTAGCTAGGTTTTGTTGTCATACTTTCTGCACAAACACAAATCAGTTGGAGTGTCACAAATAATTCGCATCACAAGCTGTGAATTGCATACATATAAATATTGTTTTAACAGACAATTCGCAGTTTGAGCTGCGAATTATTTACAGACAATTCGCAGCTCAAGCTGCGAATTGTCTGTAAATAAACATAAACATACAATCGAGCTACGAATTGCTTGCATAATGGGTGATCAGGATGCGAACTGTTACACTTTTTACATGCACGTTGCAGTGATCTGGGAATTATTCAACAAACACCAAAATCAACAATGAACTACCTAATGTAGATCTAACATACATAATATTTCTCAGGAAAGTATTAGTATTACATGCAACTAAAATTCTACCCTGCCTTCGACGATAAACCCATAAACTGAGCAACTATCGTTAGTAGATACTTCATTCTAGTATAAAAAGCAACGCCTATCGTGAATTAACAGAAAAAAGTGGTTCAAATTTGTCAAAACGCAAAAAAACGTACACTTTCCACGATGATACATACCTGTTATATTTCACCGGTCGGAGAACGAGATTGAACTTTCAGAGACGACTCCACGACAACTTTGTCGAACAGAAGGTGTGCAGTATGAGTGAGTAAAAGACGCTGACCGGTGCGATAGTGTCGAAGGTGCGAACGGTGAGAAGCTGTAGGGTTTTTGGGTTTGTGAGAGAGAGAGAGTATCACGAAGTCGAACGGTGTTCTGGTGGTTTCTAAAATTAGACTTTTGCGTTTGTTTAGGGTGATAGGAAGGTGGAAAAAGTGGGATGGAATTGAAAAATGGATATATATATATAGTGGAAGGGTATTTTTGTCCAATTCATTAGTCTGGGTATTAAGTAACACTATGTTAAATTTGGGTACTGCCGGGTAATAAGATAGTTGAGTGGGTATTTTCAGGTACTTTTCTCTTAATATAAATGGTTGAATCTTTTAAGTTTTAAAATTGTACAAACATTCAAATAAATAGGGTCATCATCATATTTAAAGAATATGTTATGAGCTAATGCATTATACACTAATTCTAGGTATCAACTTTATATGTAAAGTATTATAAGTTCACGATCACATCTGAAAATTTACGAACCTTCATGAGAGTCGATTTGGATATTTTGTGGCATACTTTACCATAACCATTAAACAATGAAGTCTAGTTGTGCATAAGTATATGATATGTAAACGAAACAATGACATTATGCAACTAATTTCTCACACTCAAGCAAATTTGTGTATAGTCTTCACAAAAGGCAGCATATACACACAATCACTACTCTTTAGCATTAGTGCGCAAATATATCCTTTAAATATAGGCACCAAATATAATATTCATCTGTGACTAATGTCGAACATCAACCTACATACTATATATAGCGGTTTTTATATTTGCCCACACCATGAACATATCAAAATATCATTAGAATCGAACAACCTTTGAAAGATTTTTTGATAAATAGATGAATGTAATTCAAACTCTAAACGTGAAACAAAAAATCATTGGCCACGCATGACATCAGTTCGTATATTCCAAGGTCTAATTGTTCAATGGTTTTTGGTTATTACTCATCTATCTTAAAGGGCACATATTTACAAAAATATCAAAACAAATTTAAACAAACAAAAGATATTTGTTGCAAAACTGAATAAACTGATTGGTGCTCGAAGATGCTATAAACGTTGAAATATGTGTCATGAAACAACATATTATGGCCCAAGGCATGGACTTTTGACCCACATATGGTCCGCAACATCCTAGAAATATCACGACATGACATTAAAACAAACCATAATGAGCCATATGAGCTTCAAGATAGTGCATCTTGGACTTCAGTCCTCTGCTCTTCTGAACATTATTCTCTGACCATGTGTCCTCATTTTATTCATCCTCTTGTTTAGGTTTCTCAGCATCTTGATGATTAGGAGCTCGAGCTCGAGTGGGAAGAAAAACCATGGTATTCAAGCCTTCCAAGCGCTTGAGAATAGCATCTTCCGGAGGGATACCATGAGGTCAGACATGAATTTTTTCTGACCATGATCGTATCTCCAAAGGTCACTTCGTACCAAATTCATTGGCATGAAGCTCCGATGAAACTTATGGCTTCAGTTAGCACACGCCCAGATACTTAGCTTCTCAAAGATTTTCTTGGCAGATTTCGCATAATCTTCAAAAGGTTAGGCAATTCCCTTCATGGTTATTTAAAAAATACTTTAAGTTAACCAATTTTAATTAGTAAAATTGAATAAAATATGTAGATACATGCCTTGCCCAGTCCATGTTAGAGTCAAATGATGGGGAATATCTTGGGAATCTTCAAAACTGATCTCCTACAGTCCATAGATAAAAATAAATTGTTGCTTCCTTTTTTTGTCGACTTCTAAGAAATTATTGATCACCTTGTATTGCGTTGAAAAATCAAGAGAATAAAATGGATAATGAGAGTTCTTAGCTACACCTGAGATGGAGACGAGTTGCTTCATGGAAAATGTTGTCTCAGAGATCCTAACGGCCATGATGCGGGCCATGAGTGTATACCACATGTTAGGACCATTTTGAGAAGGGCAAAGTCCGATAAGATTGAAGTAATCCACTAGAGCAGGATCAAGACGCAGGTGAAGGCCCCAAGTCATAAGTTCGGTGTAAAGAACTAACTCATGATCATGAACGGATAATGACGTTTCTCCAACAGTGGGAAATCGAATAGTAATATTTTTTGGTATTGTCCATTGGTTTATGAGCTTTACCTCCTCGGACGGGTGGAAATATTTGTATTTCACCTTGTAAAGAGCAAATAGATGCTTTTCTTTGATATCACGAAGATTGTCGCCCAAAATATCTTCTATATTTGAGGGCAGGTTTGAGGCACGTCTCTTCTTTTTCTTTTTCTTATCTTTTTTTGTCGGGAAAGTCTCTCCCCGATGAAGGGGATCCGTTATAACCTCCAGGGGAGGAAAAGATGTTCTTTGGTTCGACACAAAAGATCAGGGGGGAAGAATCACCACAGAGACAACTTGTAAGGGTTGCGCTTCAACCGCAACCAAATCGTTCTTTTCTTGATCACTGCTAGACTCGTCAATCAGGTTTCTCTCTTGGATTTTAAGGATGAATTTCAAAACTTGTTCCAAATGAATGTTCCTTGAAGAAGGTTTCTAGGGGCTGACTTTCGGGGTCGTTTGAGGTGACACTTGAGGGGTTACCTGAGGAGTTGCAACAGAAGACAAAATTTTAACTCTGATAGACTTGGTAGGTAGTTCTGAAGATAAATTCTTCTTAGCATGTTCTCCTTTATTTACTTCAGGAAGCTTTTCTTTTTCATTACCTATCGTTAAGAAATGAGAAGATTTGCGAGTAATTTCAGATGAAGAAGGTTCAACATTGTTATTTCTTGAACAAGCTTTATCGGGGGCTGAACAGTAGGGGAAATGCGTTCCCGGAGAGGGGACGAATTATCGCAAAATATTTCCTTGAAAATGTCTATAGGAGTTGGATGCCCTCTACCACCATAATTTATATGTTCAACAACTTTGTTTGAGATATTGAACCACCTCCAAAGTTTATATTTGCCGAGATTGATAAAATCTTCAGGCATGAAAGACTGAAAAACAACTTGGTTTGAAAGATTATCTTTCTCTGTTGAACATGCCCTCTCTATACAAGGGTAAATAGAAATCAAATATGTAAACGTAGAATTAGAGAACGAAACGGGTATTTATAATGAAGCTATGAATGTTAAGGGGCAGAAGGTGAAAAGTCAGTTTCAAAAATTTCTTTGACACGTTACCTTTCTTTCGAACCGCTTCAAATAATACACCGGCATGCAGTAGTAGATACCCGATACGTGGCCAGAAGTGACTCCATTGCCTAAGATATCTCTAATACTATAACGGCTAGGCAAGAGCACGAGAGATTAAAAGAAATAATGACTCAAATGAGGTTACTATTGATAAGGGAATGAAAATATAAATGATAATAAGGTTTATTATATTAAATACAATAAATAAATTCATGTATTTAGTGGTCAATGACTAAAGTAAAGCAAACATAAGAGTTAGTGGGGCTAAATGATATACCCTTAGAACTTGTTTATAAAGAGTAGAAGAGTGGGGTGAGAAATCTACTTCTATAGTGGTAATCATGTAATTTTACTATTAACTTCTTGTACTATATAAAGAACATTCCCTTTTGGAGAAATGGGCCAATGATTAGACAATTATTAATATGTTTATTATTTTTGTCTCTTTGTCTCACTACAAATTACTGATTTTCTCATTAATACGATCCGGCGCAAACATTTCTTAGACAGACGCTCTCCTACAAACATTTATGCATCGGACTTAACCTAAGGATTTATTGAAATCATCAACTGTGACTAGGGGTGAGGTTACAAATCTGAACAAGTTTAATACCGTAAAATCCAAGGAGTTTGTAATAAAAAAAATTATTTGTGGAACACAAGTAACAAATTTGTTCGATCAGAGCATGAAGCAAAAGCGGTTCGAGGAGAAATACAAGAGGTCATACAAAGAAGCTCATATGTCATAAAATATGATGTCCATTAAGTCCGAGGAGGCCTGAAAGGAAGGAATAACGGTTGCCATCAATTAGTCCTTATTCAGATATCTTCACAAGGATTGAGGGGCTACTGATAAAGGAAGGAAAATATAAATAATAATAATAAGGGCTAGTATATTAAATACAAAGTCTAAATTCATGTATTTAGTGATCAATGAATAAACTAAAGCAACATAAGGGATTAAGGGGCTAAATGATATATCCATAGAACTTGTTTGTAAAGAGTAAATAAGTGGGGTGAGAAATCCACGTCTACAGTGGTAATCATATAATTTTACTATTCACCTCATGTACTATATGAAGGAATTTTCCTTTTGGGGAAAGGGCCCAATAATTAGTTAATTATTGCAACATTTATTCCTTTTGACTATTTTTATTTCTACTTGATACTAATTCTCTTACAAAACTATCTGATACGAGCAATTCTTAGATAGACGCTCTCCCACAAACATTTCTGTATATGAACTTGCCTAAGAATTATCTGAGTTCATCAATTAATACGTGTCAAAAAAAAATTGGCACGTGAGATTAAATGGCAGTGTTACTCTAAAATAATTTTGATATTAAGAGAGGGACAACTCATCAATTTTCACTCCAACACGCAACCTAAGATGAGTGATTGGTGACCATGAGGTCATTATTTCCAATGATGAATTCATGGGTATGAAAGAATACCAGAAGAAGAATAATCTGAAGAAAAATCAAGGGAAGAACAATCTGAAGACACCATACAGAGATTGCTCAATGAGTCCTAATAAAAAACTATCCAATGACGAATAGTGGAAGAATAATCCGAGGAGATCCTTGATGAAGAAAAATCTGTTTCCATGAATAAGTCCTTGTTCTAATATCTTCACAAGGACTAGGGGGCTACTGATAAGTGGAGAAAAATATTGTAGTAAATGAGTCAAATTAAAAAAAAAATAAAGGGATTAATTTGATGTAATAAAGTATTGAGTATAAAACTTGACAAGTATATAAGTTGAAGGGTTATATATAATAACTAATGTGTGTGTTTATAATTAGCAAAGTAGTGGGGTGAAAAGATACACATAAGAAATGGTACATATGTAAATTAGAAACTTATCCCTTGTACTGTATAGAGGACAACCTTTTGGGAGGAAATGATCCAAACATTAGTAAATTATTACTTCATTATTCATTTTGTCGCTTTCTATCTCTGCGCATTCCATTTTTCTCTCTAGAATAACTAGCATACGAACATTATCATGACATATTTCCCTATACGAACATAAACACGATAAAAAACTCCATTAAAAAATCTTTAGACATAACAATGTTGATTTGGGTAATATTTATAAAATCAGTGTGCATGACAATTTTGTCCAAAACCAAGAAAATAAAATGGTTGATTTAGAGCATGCTAATTTAACTTCTACAAATCCTCTGGTTCCCACTATTAGAGGAAGCAGTAGGGTACACTTGACAATAAATTTTTATATATTATTTATTCATCACATGTTGTTGTCAAATCGAGATGAGCCTTAAAAGTATGCTAAAACTTTGCAAGTTGAGAATTTGTGAAAATGGGAGTTAATTATAAAAGATGAGATGGACTATTTGCTCAGGAATTAGGCTTGGAAACTAATCAAGCTACCATATAGGAAGAAGGCTTTGTATAACAAATAAGTCTACATAGTAAAAACATAGCATTATGAGAGTATATATTACAAAGCTAGGCTTATTGTGAACGGATTTCAGTGAGAGGAAAAATCAAACTACACTGACATTTTCTCTTCATTTATAAAGCTAAACACAATCAAATAAGTTTTGAGAATTTTGGATGCACATAACTCATTTATAAACATTTATATATGAAGACTGCATTCCTTCATAATGATTGAAAAGAAGATAGTTATAAAGTACAACCATAAGGTTTTGCAACAAAAGAAAAGAAAAATATTGTTTACAAATTGAATAAAGAGTTTTATGGTTTAAAACAAGCTCCAAGGCAGTGGTATATGAAGTTTGACAGTGTTATGGGTACACTAGTTTCACTAAATGCAAATCAGATTACTGCTTTTAGAGAAAGATATATGAAAACACCTTGTTTATTTTACTAATGTATGTTGATGAAATTCTTATTGCAGAGCCTAGCAGTGAGAAAATAAATAATATTAAGAAACAATTGTCAAAGTAATTTGCAATGAAAGGTTTGAGAGCTGCAAATAAAATTCTTGGTATGGGGATCACGAGAGATAACAATCATGATACCTCAAAGCTATCACAATCTACATATGTAAATAAGATTTTGACAGGTTTAACATGGATAATATTAAACCAATAACCATGACTCAGGGTATCCACTTTATGCTAACCAAAGACCAGTCACCTAATACAACATACTATAAGGCTTATATGAAGAAATTTCTTATGAATCAGTGATTGGAAGCTTTATGTATGTCATGGTTTCCACCATACCATATACTACACATACAATGGGAGTTGTGAGTAGGTACATGAGTAATCCAAGAAAGTAACTTCGAGAGATATTCAAGTGGCTGATTTGTAATTTGAAATATATTGTATACACATCACTTTACTTCATAAATTCTAATATAAAGTTGCAGGGTTATGTTGTTGTTGACTTGAGTGAAGATACTGATTGGTATAAACAGTATTACTAGGTATGTATATACTTTGAGTGGTACCGCTATGAGTCAGGGTTCTAATTTGTTGAATATAATAGCTTTGGGAACTACTAAGTCTGAAAATGTTGTTGTTAGTGAGGCGAGCAAGGTTACATCGTATCTTGTGTAAATTGGGTATGAAGAAAAAAATTGAATTTTTGCATAGTAAGAGTCATAATGCTATTTTATATATGACTTACCATTCCAAAACCAAACATATGGATATTAAATATATTTTTTGTGATTTTTTTATAGAATATTGTTAGTTGAGACTCGAGAATATTGATGCATGAAGAATCTAGTAGGCATGCTGACAAAACATGTAACCATCAAGAATATTGTCATGTTATGTATTTTATCCTATTAATTTTTTTAATATATATTCTAGTTTCTCTATCAAGATTTTATATCATTATACTCCTCTAAATACTCCTTTTAAACATACTAAAAAGAGTATAATTTCTCACTGGATGTAGTCTATTTGTTTTGTTAACGAAATAAAATAATTTGTTTTCTTTTCTGTTTTATTTTCTTATAGCACCAACTCCTACCAATCTATAAGACTTAAGTGATAGAATCAAATGAGCGTGTTCCATAGGGAACAATACCTTATTGGGCTCATATTACTCAATAAATATATTATTGGACTAGAAGTATACTTCATTCAGACAAGTATCTACAATAAAATTATCAAATATATTTATATTATTATTCAGCAGTTAAATTTAAATTGATATTTATTGCATTTGTATAATTAGACCATAATATCAACATTCTGAATACTCTAAAAAGTTATGATCATTGTCATTATAATCATAAAATCCGTCAATAACAGTTTTTTATCAAATTTTTACATCAATTTGAAATTTAATTATGTACTGATTGGGAAATTATAAAAAATCATATAATGTTTAGTTACAAAACTCTATGAATTAATTTTTATTTACATGAAAAATTAAACTTGAACTGGGTGTTCGATCTAGGTGATCAAGCCAAATATGTAGTGTTTAAAGAAATTAAATTTATGCAAATATCTAGAGAAATGATAAGAATACAAGAGATGCAGTTGAATAATCTGCATGCGTCCCCAAGCTCATCAGGTGGACTTATTATTTATAATGTTAGATTACATGTGAGAGAATATACTATTTACACAATAAAGAGTCATTGAGTGATACTTTAACCAAATCTATTTACAATAGATATTGCTATATGATTAACTTTATCCTTTATAAACTATTATGTGGTTGGCTTACATATTAATCCCATATCAATAGCCCCCCAACCCTTGCGAACAGAGTGAATAAGGAATACAAAAATAAACCCAACAGTTAATGTGAAGCCAAATTTTTGCCTTGTTAATATCCCATTGTTTCCCAGCCTAAAAGGTATGGATTGGTGGTTCGGCTGAATAGTCAGACCTTTGAGCTTGAGTTGAAGAGAAATAGGTTTTGAGATCTTTTAAGTTTTGAATTTTTTAAATTGAATGTCCAATCTAAGGATCATTTGATTTTAGTAGGTGTTTACATTAAATTGCTTCTTTCTCCCTCAATCTCCTCAGTTACCTCTAGCCAAACTATCACGACTCCATAATGTTTGTGTTGATACTCACCGTAACCCTTTGTTTGCCGAAACCTCCCTAAAGAAAAACAAAAAATATTTTGCGTAAATGAATATAATACAGAATTAGCTAACAAGCTTCCAAAAGTAACTTGAATACGTTTCCAAAATGAAAATTATTATTGTTAATTTTATCTAAGTGGATAGCCCTTAGTAGTTAAAAGTAAAAACAATAAGAGTAATATTAGCCAAAAAATATAATTGATAAAAATAAGAGGGTCATACGAGCAGTTTTGTTCCAATATCGTGAGGGAAATATAGCAGTGAGATGAGCGTTTGAATAGAATTTAAAATTGTTGGGAGGATCAAAACGAGTGTGGGCGGAATGACGGTTTTAATAGAGTATATAGAACATGTGTCTCACGCGAAGCACCACCTCTTGAGTTTCTTACTTATTATCGGTAAATTGTTTTTACAATCATTGAATTATATTACACGTGAATGGGTGAGATCATATATGATATGATATAATTATCAATGTTGGATTGTATGTGCACTTTTCTTTTGCCTTTCAATTCTTCCAACCCTAATCCTTCAATCCTCATAACAACACTTTATCTAAGTTTCTTACATTCCATTAAATTAGAATTGAGTCAGGTCATCAGTTTTGATCGAGAGAGTTCGTAGTCTATGATACTCGTTCACATATTGACAACAGCGGTGCACTACCGACAAAGTATGCTAAAGAAAACAAATTCCAATATCATCGAGCCTCTCAATATCGTACATGATGAGTTCAGATAATTCAGTCACAAATTTAAACCCGGACATGGGCAATTCAGACCATAACACACCACTAAGAAATCCGGACACGACAAATGTAAAAGACCTTTTGACTAAGCTATTTGCTAATCTACTTAAAAGACTAATGGGTCCTTAAACTTGACCTGGTTTCACAACTTGACCCGGTAAGCCCACGAGTCATTAAATTAAGAATATAAATACCCCAACCACTCTCATTAATGAGGGTGATCAATATTCAATACAAGCAAGCTGCTTAATTATCTCACTACTCCTCATACTAAACACAAAATACTTTAAACTTATCAAACCATTTTACCAAACTACCCCGAGCTCAAAATAAACCAAACCAAATTGGCGACCATAGTGGGAGCACGTGGGTGCCAGAATCTTGCATTCAAAACCAGTTCAGATGGATTCGAACGAGCAAGGAAACCCACCTCCAGTGGTGGAAATGGTTGGGGAAAATAAGAAATACATCATTGAAGAGCGAGACAAGTTGAGAGCAGAAATAGAGGCGCCAAGGGCCATAAAACAAACAGAAAATGGTATAAGGGAGAAATCAGGGGCGTCAACTATTCACCATACTGACAACCCTAGGGAGAATGATCCATCAATAAAGACTCATCTGAGTTAAAAAAAAGACTCACATCAGCTCTAAGAAGACACACTGATCCAAACCTGAAAAAAGTTCAGATTCTGAGTCTTCCGGTAGCTCTTCGAATGAGGATGAGCTTGAAGAATATTTTTCATTAAGTAGTAACGAAGGGAGATCCTGAAAAAACATAAAGTTAATCAATAAATATTCAAGAAAGAGGGATAGACATGGTAGACTTAAAATGCATCTAGGCAAATGGTCATCCCACAGGCATGCTGATCAATTGCTGATTGATCCTTTTGCTTTTCAGACCGAACCAGGTATTTTTTGCAACACCTAATGAAGACACAGTCTTTAGTTATAATAAGAACTAGAGACAATCACCTTTTTCTGCCAAAATACTGTCCGGAAACCTACCCAAAAGATTTGATAGCTCCAAAATGGAGAAGTATAATGGGAGTAAAGATCCGGACAATCATGTGGAGCAATTCAAGAACTTCATGATGAATTTTGATAATGATGACAAAATTTTGTGTAAAGTCTTCTCTCAAACTTTTATGGGAAGTGCTCTTAAGTGGTATAATAGCTTACCTCAGGGGTGTATTAGAAACTTTGATATATTCTGGGCTGCCTTCCGAAAGTAATTTGTTAGGAGTAAAGAGGTGAAGGGAAATGAAGATACCATAATCCATTGTATCCAAGAACTAAACGAGTCTTTAAAGGACTATATAAGTCGATTCGTGAATACAAAGAACGGATTAACAGATTGCTTCGAATAGGTAGCAATTGTTTCTCTAAGACAAAGGTTGAATCCTGGGAACTTGGCTGATTCGGTGACCAGGAAGAAAGCCATGACTTGGGGTGGCCTGTTGAATCAGGTTAGAAAACAGATTAATATGGAAGAAACCAAGAAAACCAACGTGCAATGTCAAGTGAGGTCCACCACAACAGCCCCTCGGCTGCTTACCAGTCTAGATATAAGGCTAAGGAGACCAGACAAGGGTCTAACCGGACTAAACAAACTCAGTCCAACCAGAATCAGTCTCATAGCCAGCAATCAAAAGATAAAAGAGGTCATTGGGTTCCACCAGAGTGGTTTGCAGAGTTAAGGGAGAATATGGCCACAATATGACAAGACTAAGAATGAAGTCCATTTCCGGAAATCGACAGCTCTGTAGTCTCCCAGAGAAAGCCGAAATATTTATTTTTACCAATATCATAATGATATAGGCCATAATACTCAAGACTCCGTATCATTGAAATAGGAAGTGCAGAACCTTATTGAAAGAGGCAAGCTAAGAGCTTATGTCAATAGAAGAAGTGGAAACAAGCCTGACAATGCTCCTCGGACGGGACCTACAAACAATACGGGAACATCTGCTCAAGAAGGGATAATGGTGATTCTTGAGAGATTAGATGTTGATTTTGAGTACCTGGATCCTGATCCAACTCGGAATAAGGTGGGGGTCATAACAGAACAAACCAGGACAGTGTCTGGACTGATCAGTTTCTTTGAGTCACTCATCATCTATGGAGGAGATATTGTGATAGCACCCACTCCTTCATCAAGAAAGAGGCATATGCACAGTTTGGCCACTCATTTCGAAAAGGGGAATATCTTCCCATCAATGTCAAACCCCTTTTCCATAGATAGTTTTTGATGAGGATGATTTGAGAAATATTGCTGGGCCTCATGAGGATGTGGTGGTGATAGGATCATCTATTGGGGGAAATAATATACACCAGATTTTGATAGACACATGCAGTTCGACATCCTCTTCTTAAGATACTACAAGTAAATGAGGAATTTGGTCGTTATTCAACACTCAAACATAACCATTGGGGGCTTCACAAGGATCTTTGCGGATGTAATTAGGGAATTTGAGGAAGAAGTGTTGTTGGGCAACGGGCCCTTTAAAAAGATGGTGAGGGTGCTATTCGTTGTGGTAGATTACCCCACATCCTATAATACAATTTTTGGGAGGTCTTGGCTTTCCGGAATGCATGTTATGGCCTCAACAGCCCATCAATGTTTGAAATATGCAGTCCAAGGGCAAGTAGGTGTTGTCCAAAGTAGTCAGGAGATAGCCAGTGAGTGCTATGCAACTGCTCTTGCTCTTAAGACTTTGGGAGCAGTTCGGATTAATGAAGATTAGCAGTTACTGGAGCCTTCTGAGGGAGAGAGTGAGATTGATGACCCCATAAAGGCTCCTAATGTTATAATACCAGTTGAAGAAATTAAAAACCACTATCTTGTAGAGGGTATAAATATCAAGATTGGTTCTAAAATGGTGTTAGAGTTGAAAAATAAATTGGTTTCCTTATTACTAAACAATCAGCATGTCTTCGCTTGGTGCAATAATGCTGTAACTAGAGTGCCCGAAAACATTATCTCATACAAGTTGTCAATCTGGAGATGTTGCACCTGTTGTGCAGAAAATAATAGCTTTTTATAAGGAATAAGTTGATGTGATAGCCCAAGAGGTTGATCGGCTTACCAATATGGGACACATAAAGGAGTTCCAGTATCCTTTATGGACTACCAATCCGGTGTTAGTCAAGAAAAAGAACGAGAAATGGCGTATGTGTATTAATTTCACTGACCTTAACAGAGCTTGCCCAAAAGATCTTTATCCAGTCCCCCATATAGATAAGTTGGTAGACTCAATGTGTGGCAACAAGTTGTTGTCCTTCATGGATGCTTTCTCTGGTTACAACCAGATACAGGTGGATCCGAAGGATCAAGATCATACTACCTTTATAACAGACAGAGGTTTCAATTGCTACAAGGTGATGCCTTTTGGGTTAAAGAATGTTGGGGGCTACTTATCAGAGGTTGGTGAACAAAACATTCGCTAGTCAGATTGGCAGAAATATGGAGGTATACATAGATGACATGATGGTTAAAAGCCTAGAGGAGGATTTGTATATAATTGATCTTCAAGAAACATTTGCTAATTTGACAGGTGTGAGTTTAAAATTAAATTTAGAAAAATGTGTCTTTGGGGTTCGATCTGGAAAGTTTCTGCGTTATGTGATTAGTGAAAAAGGAATACAACCTGACTTGGATCAGCTTAATGCCCTATTGAAAATAGATCCTCCTCGGAATATTAAAGAAGTCCAAAGGCTCACTGGAAGGTTGGCTACCCTAAACCGTTTTATTTCAACGTCTTCGGATAAATGTGCTCCGTTTTTCCAAACTTTGAAGAATGTTAAAGATTTAAAGTGGTCTTTACAGTGCAATCAAGATTTTGTTGAAATAAAGAAACACATGTCCTCACCAAAGACTCTTTTCAAACCTATTCAAGGAGAAACACTCCATGTATACTTGGTTGTGTCAGAATGTACTATAAGTGCAGTATTGGTAAAAGAAGTGGACAATTACCCTCGTCTGGTATACTACATTAGCAAAAGTTTAACAGATGTTGAGAAATAGGTACTTAAAGCTTGAAAAGTTAGCATTAGCCTTAGTGATTGCGACAAGAAAATTGAGGCCGTATTTTCAATCTCATTCCATCATTGTCCGGATATCTTTCCCATTAAAAGAATTTTCTTCAAAAGGTAGACATATCAAGTAGGATGACCAAGTGGTTAGTACAATTGGGCGATTACGACATTGATTTTCCCTCCCGAACAGCTACCAAAGCTAAATCAGTGGCTGATTTTCTGGTAGAATTCCATTCGGACATGAACTCCAAACACAATTCAGAAGATAAAACCAAGAAAGAATGGGTAGTCCGAACTGATGGTGGTTCGAGCACAATGGGTTGTGGGGATGGAATCTGCCTAACCTCTCTGTATGGTGATACGATGCACCAAACATGCTTTGGTTTCAGGGCCTCCAACAATGAGTTTGAATATGAAGCAGCAATAACTGGTCTTAAATTGGATTTTCTGTGTGTGGCTTTCCACCACACCACACGTCTTCATCGACAACATATTAACATGCACGTTTGAATTCGACATCAACCGTTTTAACATATTTTGGATTTTACTTTTTTTAAGAAAAACAAAATGACAATATCAATTGTTTTTCAAAAAACAACCATACAATTTATTTAAATGAATTTAGATGCTAAAATAGTTCGTTAAAAATCAAACAATTAAATAACTAAAAATATGATAATAATTCTTTGTTGTTACATAAAATAGTTTGTAAAAAAGAACTACTAGACTGCGACCAAAAAAATAATATGAGGAGTTCATTTGAAAAATAAACTCCATAGACAATTCTTTTTTCTTTAACTCCCAAATCAAAGTCTATTACATCTGACTCCTTTTTTTAATCAGAAGAACTTTATTACCAAATTAAAGTTTTACAAGCTTTGGGGCTCAAATTAGAGCTTTAATAAAGACTAGGTGACTCAAGGAAAATTACAATATAAATAAATTGGATTGGCGCCCTATATACCCGCCTCCTTGAGATTCAATTTTTTAAGGAGAAATCTTCATTTACACCTAGAGATTTCTCATAAAACTACATCCCTCTGATGCAAGCATCAACAACATCCTATACGCACAATTGTTACACCAAACATGATCGGATGCTGCACCCTATCATACATATTCTAGCATCGACCAAAGCTGAGACAAATCCAAGCTCTTAGCTGCTATAAGGAAAACTGCAGCTTGTAAGTTCTACTGCATTATTCAGCTACAATATCCTTCATGCTAAACAATTTGTCAATCTCTTGTACCCTACAATAACAAACAAGGAAACCACAACAATTGAAAGAGTCTAAATTTCCCAAAGTCAATGTAGCCCAGCCCAATGCTCTCAAGAAGAACAATAGCAAGGAGAGAGTTTGGAGCGTTGATTTGATTGACCTGAATATTCTCTTTGCAAGTTAAAGTCCATTTCGCTGTCCAATCAGCAGCCTGATTTTGGACACGAGAAATAAACTTTATCGTCATGCTAGGAGCAATAAGCTTTCTACAAATAGAAAGAGTAGAAAAGAGGAAGCAGGGGTACTTTCCTTCACTAAGCATATTGATCAGAGACAAACAGTCGGATTCAATATCAACATAACTCCAGTTTCTTTCTTTACATTAAAGCAATCCTTCCAATAAAGCACGAGCTTCAGCAGCAAGAGGAGTGAGCTTCCCAAAAGTTTTCCCATCCCTATCACCACTTCACCGTTGTTGTTCCTGATAACTAAACCTCCACTCGCTTCTTCATTGGTTAGAAAAGCTACATCAAGATTAAGTTTTAATCCTCCACGAGCAAGGGTTAGCTATTGGAATATATTTATTTAATAAATTTATAGACTAACAATTATTTGGACCGACATGCTAAATAAACATATTCGATTATTATCTTAAGGAAGTCCAAATTAAAAGTAGTCGAGTTAATTATTTAATTAACTAAATTGGACCTATGGGTAAAAAGGCGTTATGGGCTCAAGTGTGGTAACCGGGTTGAATTTGGGCACTGGATGAAGAGGACCCAAATCTCAACACTTAAGCCTGAATTAATAAATCAGGGATATAAATTGAATTATCAATTTATTGGGTTATGGTCTCGGACACGAGTAAGTAATAAAGGATGGGCTTTACAATGTTGGGCTTCACATTGTAAAGTCTATAAATAAGGGGCTAGGTTTAGGTATTTCATCACTCTAAACCCTAATTAGAAATACAGCCGCTTCCTTGAGTGTCTGGAAACTTTTCCTTCTTCTCTAATCTGATTCTGCAGGTCTCTTAATTTCATATACGGAAACGCCAGAGAACGTGGAATCGCTGGAGAATCCAAAAGAACTGAAGAGAATACTAGATGGATAGCAGCATGCAACGCCGTAAGTATTCTTGATTTTCTGTTTCTTCTATAGATGAATCTAGCAAAACAGTTTAACTTTTTCCGCGATTTGTTATATATTATTCGATGCGATTTCGGATAATATATTCAATTGGTATCAGAGCCAAATAAACCCTTTTTGGATTCAGTAGAATAATCAAATTGAGTATTGATAGATAAATACGCAAGTTTTTCTTCATTGTAAAGAATCCATGTCATTGGGATTATGTGTGAATTGAATTGGTAGGGCATGGATTTAGGGATTGTATGATAGCATGTTATGTGATTTATTTGTATTGAAACACATGTTTTATAATCAGTAAATTGCAATTTTTATAGTTTGGGAATTTTTTTTCCGGGTAAAATTAGGTTTTATTGATGTCTCGAATTTTTTCTCCCAAAATTAGCATCAAATCAACCCTAAAATAACGAATAAAATCAAAATTATTAGAACAGTGGCTCATCGATAGCTTAACCCCAGATGTTAACGCTGATCGAAGGCTGTCCGACGATGAACACCGTAACCTGCCCAAGAATAGGGACAGCAAAAAATACCCAAAAGATAATAATTGCATGATAAATATAGACTGGGCCCGCCCAGGACCTGCACCACTGCTGCAAATTGCAGTAGGCGGGTAAACTGTTGTAAATTGCAGCAGACATCCTGCTGCAAATTTCAACAGTTGCGTAATAACAGCAGCAGCCTGCTGCAAGTGCAGGCTGCTGTTGTTAATATATATATATATATATATATATATATATATATAAAGTATTAATTTTTTTTTGAAATTAGTTTATATATATATATATATATATATTGTTGAAGCTAGATATATCACAAATATGATGCGTTTGGCATTTTTTTCTATATTTGTTTGTGAATTAAATTGTGTGTATGTGAATGATTAAATGACGATGCATGACTAAGGTTTCGTAGACCGGTAGGTGAAAGTAAGAAATTAATTTAATCGGCCCTCCGGAAGGTTCACGTTTGGGTTTAAATTAATCATGAACGGGATAAAATTATTGAAAATGGTCTTTGTGCTGATTTTAATTTTAATTATATGAAATCGACCCTCCGGAAGGTTTCATCGGTACTTAGGATAAATTAAATTCAGCCTTACAATTTTTTGATTTTAAGTAGGTGAAATCGGTCATTCGGAAGGTTTCACCATTACTTAAGAAAATCAAATTATGGTTATTTTAATAAATGCAAATGACATCGGCCCTCCAGAAGGTCTCATTGGCAATTAGAAAATTAAAATAATGATCATAGTATTTTTCTTAAACTCATAAAATTTCATGTTAATTTGATTTGCCCTCCGGTATCTATTATCAAGGAATTTTATGTTTTACATGTATTTGTCATGTTTATGCACATGTTTTCAGTTATATGTCAAGATGCTAGATGTGCTTTGTGTTGTTTGTTCTTATTATAGTATCCACTGGTTACAATCTATTGGGGAATCGTCCACCCATATTGGATTGTTCGGACTTCCAATTATGGAAGGAAGATATATTGCTGTTTTTATCTGTACATGATTACGACTATGCATTGTCAACTCTCAAACCAACCCCCCTTAGTCCGGAAAGTACAGCGGATGAAACTAAGGCTGCTGAAAAGTGGGAAAAGTCAAGTAAGTTATGCATGGCGCTCTTGTTATAGAGAGTACCAGTAGCATTGCGTGGGGCTGTCCCTAAAGGTGTTACCACTGCCTCGGTCTTTCTCACGGAGATTGAGAAAGCCTTTACCAAAAATGAAAAGGTAGAGATGCAGTGTTTGCTCATCGAGCTAGCTACCAAAATGTATAATGGCAAAGTTAAAATCCGGGAGCACATTCTGGGAATATCGATGATTGGCCAAAAGTTAAAGGAAATCGGTTTAGACTTACCTGAAGAATGCAAAGTGGGATTCACATTTCATTCGCTGCCAGACCGGTTTAAGTATTTCCAGTCCACCAATAATTGCATGCGGTAAAAATGGAATATCAATGAGTTGATTTCCCATAATGCACAAGAGGAGGATAAAATTAAAGGCACAACAACTGAGGTTATGTGATTACATCTACAAAAGGGCCATGGCCTAAGCGGAAGGCAGATGGAAAAATACCGGGTCAAGGTTCGGTCAACAAGAAAGGTATAAGGCCCTGGACAAGTTCATAACTTTTACGACCGAGGTTGAGAAACAACTTGCTAAAAGTATTAAGACCGTTAGATCTGACCGTGGTGGTGAATACTATGGTAAATATGACGGATCGGGTGAACAACGTCCAGGACCCTTTGCACGGTACCTAGAGAAGTGTGGAATAGTCCCTCAATACACTATGCCCGGTTCACATCGCATGAACGGTGTATCTGAGAGACGGAACCGAAACTAAAAGATATGGTTAGAAGCATGATAAGTCACTCATCTCTACCATTATCTCTCTGGGGGAAGCCATCGAATGTGCCGCTTATATACTCAATCGAGTACCCACAAAGGCTACTGTTAGGACTCCATATGAGCTTAGGAACGGACGTAAACCTAATTTAAAGCATCTGCATGTGTGGGGTTGTCCAGCTGAGGCGAGGCCTTACAAACCTCAAGAAAAGAAACTGGACCCAAAAACAGTTAGTTGTTTCTTCATAGGTTATTCCGAACATTCCAGACGGTTTAAGTTTTATGATTCTCTCACTGGTACAATATTTAAGACATGAACGGCCAAGTTTCTAGAGGATGATGAGTTTGGGGGAAGAATAAGGGAACATATGTTGATTTTGAGGAATAATCTATAAAGATTCATGAAGGTTTTAATAGGGATACTGAGATATCCGAAGATTGGGCGGTAATGCCAATCATTTCGATCCCATTAGAACAAGGTAATCCTCAGATTAACACTAATGCTCTACTTGAGGGTTCTAACCAGGATACAGATATGATTCAGGTAGAACAAGAGGAACCTCAAGATAATCTTCCACAAGGGAATCAAAATGACATCGTTCATAATGATCAAACTCTACATCCTCAAGAAGTGCAACAGGAGGAAATAGTGTCATTAAGAAGGTCCACTAGAGAAAGGAAAAGTATTATAGGTCCAGAATTTATAGTATATCTTCAGGAGCATGATGAGTTATGTGCTGGAACTGTAGATGATCCCTCATCCTACAAACAGACCATGGCAAGCTCTAAATCTCAAAAGTGGATTTACGCTATGAAAAAAGAGTATAAATCAATGCAGGATAATGCGGTATGGGATCTTGTCCCATTACCTGAAGGGAAAAAGGCAATTGGTTGTAAATGGGTTTACAAAACCAAACGCGATTCCCTGGGTAATGTGGAAAGACATAAAGCATGTCTTGTAGTGAAAGGTTATACTCAGCGTGAAGGGATTGATTTTAAAGAAACCTTCGCTCCAGTATCGACGGAGGATTCCTTTAAAACAATCATGGCATTAGTTGCACATTTTAACCTTGAGCTTCATCAGATGGATGTTAAGACCGCTTTTCTCAATGGTAATATTGAGGAAACGATCTATATGATGCAACCAGAACACTTTGTAGAAAGTAACTTAAAAGATCTAGTTTGCAGACTTAAACAAGCTTCTTGTCAATGATATCACAAATTCCTTGAGGTGATAGTCGGTTATGACTTTGAGATCAAATCGGTTGAGGATTGTGTTTATCACAAGTTCAGTGGGAGTAATTTCATATTTCTTATATTATATGTGGATGACATATTACTTTCCTCGAACAATAAAGAATTGTTACACACTACAAAAAGATTTCTATCAGACAAGTTTGATATGAAGGATCTTGGTGATGCCAGTTTTGTGTTAGGAATCCAGATACATCAAGATCGTTCTCGTGGTATTCTTGGATTATCACAAATGGCATATATTAAAAGTGTGTTACAACGTTACGGATTGGCAGATTGCAAAACCCTAAGTACCCTTATAGCAAAGGGTGACAGACTTAGTCTGAGTCAATGTCCTAAGACAAAACTTGAGATTGAGGAAATGAAAACGGTCTCTTATGCTTCAGCAGTTGGGAGTTTAATGTATGCTCAAGTTTGTACTAGGCCGGACATTGCCTTTGCTGTAAACATGTTGGGGAGATATGCTAGTAACCCATGAATGGATCACTGGAAAGCAGTTAAAAGAGTACTCTGATATCTGCAAGGAACAAAGGGGCACATGTTGACATATAGGAAGTCGGATAAACTGGAGATCATAGGGTATTCCAACTCGGATTTTGGTGGATGCGCAGACACATTATTCTTATTGGCTGGAGGTGCAATATCCTGGAAAAGTGTAAAACAAACACTTATTGCATCATCCACCATGGCAGCAGAATTCGTTGCATGCTTTGAGGCATCAAACCAAGCACTATGGCTGCGGAACTTTGTTACTGGATTACGCATTGTACAAGGGATAGAAGTCCCTGTGAGGTTATATTGCGATAACAATTCCGCAGTGCAGTACTCTAACAGCAACAGGACCGCGTCTAAATCCAAACACATAGACATAAAGTTTCTGTCTGTTAAATAAAGAGTACGGATGGGTCAGATATGTATAGAGCACATCGGAACAAACTCCATGATAGCAGATCCCCTAACAAAGGCGGTTTTGCCTAAGGTTTTCCAGGGACAAACCATCAGTATGGCTGTAGTTGATTTAGAGGATTGTTAGTTTCAGTGGGAGAGTTTGTAATAGAATCTGATGTTATATTTTGCAGTATTGTGCACATTAAAGTTTATTGCAATATATATATATGCTTGGAAATATTTATTGATATATGTACTGTATTGGATCTCCAAAAGTAGGGCCTATTTAAGAGTAGATATGTACAATTAAAAGCCATATTACTCTTAGACCACGCTCCATAATTGGCCCAAGTAATTGATTGATAATGGTAATGGGATTACTGTTGCATCCTATTGTTCACATTACGAGAAAGAGGTCTTTAGTCCTTTATTTTTATCAGTTATGTACGGGGTTGTACCATTTGCCCATTGACAATGAATATAGGGATCCCATTAAAGTTGAATATGTATTCTTGAGTAGCATATGACGGTCCAAGTGGGAGATTGTTGGAATATATTTATTTAATATATTTATAGACTAACAATTATTTGGACCGACATGCTAAATAAACATATTCGATTATTATCTTAAGGAAGTCCAAATTAAAAGTAGTCGAGTTAATTATTTAATTAACTAAATTGGACCTATGGGTAAAAAGGTGTTATGGGCTCAAGTGTGGTAACCGGGTTAAATTTGGGCACTGTGATGAAGAGGGCCTAAATCTCAACACTTAAGCCTGAATTAATAAATCACGGATATAAATTGAATTATCAATTTATTGGGTTATGGTCCCGGACACGAGGAAGTAATAAAGGATGGGCTTTACAATGTTGGGCTTCACATTGTAAAGTCTATAAATAAGGGGCTAGGTTTAGGTATTTCATCACTCTAAACCCTAATTAGAAATACAGTCGCTTCCTTGAGTGTCTGGAAACTTTTCCTTCTACTCTAATCTGATTCTGCAGGTCTCTTAGTTTCATATACGGAACCGCTGGAGAACGTGGAATCGCTGGAGAACGCAAAAGAACTGAAGAGAATACTAGATGGATAGCAGCAGGCAAACCCGTAAGTATTCTTGATTTTCTGTTTCTTCTATAGATGAATCTATCAAAAGGGTTTAACTTTTTCCGCGATTTGTTATATATTATTTGATGCGATTTCGGATAATATATAACATTAGCCACTTGAGGTAACTCACTTTCCTTTTCCTATTCATTAGAGAGAAGCAGCCCATGGTAGCACCTACATTTGTAACCTTATGTCGGTGCTTAGTTGTAAATAGGTTAGAAGAATCAAGACCTATTATAACATTGTTAGCAGTCCTAATAACAGTAAAATATGTTTGCTTAGTGTTATTGAATTTAGAACTATTTATGTTCCTCAAAATTACCTAGCAAATTATAGCTGGAATCACATGAGTAATGTGAATATTTTGCCTTGAAAACCAAAACCAGCTTCTTAATACATGAGTGAATACCATGTATCTATCAATTTTAATTTTAATAATGACACTAAAATGATGCCAAATAGACCAAGTGAAGTCTCAATTAACAAACACATGATTTATGTCTTCACTGTTAGCACACAGCTGGCATCTAGAAACAATAGTAAAAGATCTTTTCTTAAGCACAAAATCAATAGGGATAAAACCTTTAATAATTTTCCAAAGAACAAAATAGAACTTCCTGGGCGTGATGGAGTTCCAAATCTTGCTGAATATACCAGATTTAGTTAAGTGATGCCTAATACTCTCCCATGTAAGCTTGGTATTGAAGTTGTGATCAGGGGACAACTTCCATATAAGTTTGTCTTCCTTCTTCTTGTTAACCTTAAAAAGCTTGATATGAGCCATTATGTCTTCAGTGATTAGATCATTAGTATTACCAATATCCCAACCTTCATTCTTCCAAAATGTGTTAACATTAGCATTAAGAAACCAATTACACTCAATAGTATTGTTGTTGTCAATAATGAGTTGCCAATTGTGCTAATATTCTCTCCAGAAGTCTATATCTCATTTGCCTAAGATCCATCTCATGTTACATTCAACTTGGACCTTTACATCTGCAATTCACTTCCAAACTAAAGAACCAAAACCCTTTATGTTAGTGTAAAGATGATGTGAATTTTTATTGAATATATCATTCATAATGTTTGACCAAAGACTATTGTTCTTTCTATAGTTGAACCACAGTCTATGAGAGAAGATCTCTTGAATGTCGGAGAGCCTTCTTATATTCAAACCTCCCTCAGCAAAAGGCTTGCACATATTTTTCCAAGAAGACCAGTGAATACTAGGCTTTTTGATATTGGACCTCCACATGAATTTATTGAAAATCTTTTCCAACCTATTAATAACACAGTTAGGTAAAATAGAATTTTGCATCCAATAGCAAGGAATAGACATAAACACATAGGATATAAAGTAGAGTCTTCTCCCAAAAGAAAGAAGCTTGTTATCCCAATCATTAATCCTAGCGTTAATCTTGTCCACCATTGCACTGAAATTGCTAGATTTATTATTTATGTTGAGAACAATCCCTAGATAAGTTGAAGGGAGATTGTCAACAGTAAATCCATAATGGATAGCCAGGTTGTTAGCTTTAGTTTGTTGAGCTCTATTAGATATAATGATCATGGTCTTTTCCTTGTTTATGGCCTGACCTAAAACAACTTGGTAATTATCTAAAAAATAACTCAACTTGTTAATAGAAGACTTTAATCCATTTGTAAAAATGAGAATATCATATGCAAAAGCTATAGAAGGGACTATCATATCGGTTCTTAAAGCATATAATATTTCCTTATTTGAAGTAAACAAATTATTTAAACCATAAAGTAAAACTTCTTCACCAATTATAAAGAGGCTTGGGGACAAAGGATCCCCTTGCCTCAAGCCTCTTTCATTCTTCAAGTAGCCAATCACATTGCAATTCCCTAGCATAGACGTATTAACATTCTGTATCAGCTTTCATAAAAGATTAACCACATACTTAGAGAAACCAAAAGAAGTTAGAATCTTAGCAACAAAAGGAAAAGACATTTTGTCGAAAGCCTTTGACATATCCAATTGGATGAGAATGTTGGAATTATGAGGCTTCCTGTAAATATCATGAATCATTTCTCTAGCAATTAAAACATTTTAATAAATAGATATGTCTTTAACATAAGTTGATTGATTATTAGAAATGATTTTAGGTAAAATATCAGCAAGCCTATAATTCAGAAGCCTTGAAAGGATTCTATTGAGAATAGAGCACAAACTGATTGGCATGTAGCTGCTCCAAGAAATAGGATTGTAAACTTTAGGAATAAGGCAAATGCTCGTAGCAAATATGCCAACATGAATGGTATTGCCTCTAAGGTAAGATTTAATAACACTACATACATATTTTTTTAGTGATAGTCCAACAGTTAGTATAGAAGGTGATGTTATAGCCATCAATACCAGCAGCACTATCGTTGCTCATGGTATTGATGGTACTCCAAACTTCATCATCACTAGGATACTTCAATATGTTAGAATTATCATCACCAGTCACCAGCTTATGAATCACATTGAATATGTTATCTTGCATTCTGATTTGCTCCTCACTTCTATCTTTATAAGGTTTAGAAGTAAGGACTTGATTGAAGTATGTTTCAGCAAAAATACCTATATCTTCAGTGTCATGAATCCAATTGTTGTCAACCTTGATGTTATGAATGATATTTATCCTTCACTTTTTAGCAACAAAATCATGATAAGACTTTGTGTTACGATCACCATCCTTAAGCCACGGGTTATAGCATTTATGCCTCCAAAAGTCATCATCATTCCTTAAATCTTTAAGATGAAGACTTATAGCTTTGTTAAGATTGCATTTAGAGAAGTTGTTATTATTCAGAATATGCAGTCTCTCCATGATATCAACATTCTTTTTTATTACTAAAGATGTTACCAAACTTGTTGATGTTCCAGTCCCTTAGACATTTTTTTAGTCTTTTTAACTTAAACCGGAAAATCTCATTTGGACCTCCATTGATTTTAAGATTCCAACTTTGATAATAAATTTTAGAAAAGATTCATAGTTGGTCAACATGTTCATGAACTTGAAACTCTTCTTTTAGTTTTGAAAATCATTTAAGTTTTTTTTAAAAGCTGATATTAAAAGGGGGCATGGTTACAACAAGTTCTGACCACGTGATGAACCTGAGTTTTGCTGAAAGTTTCTGCCTAAGAACTGTTGAACATAACACTAGCCAACCTTTTTTATTTGGTACCCCTGTTCCAAGTGTATTTGTGACCAACATAGCCATCATTCTCCAGGTTGCAGTCCCTCATCATTTCAACACCCCGACTGCTCTTCAGTAGTAGCAATTCCATTATTATCTCCCATTGTTATCCAACACTCGTCAGTTAAAGTTTTATTTCTTAAAAACTCCTATAAGCTTAGTCTTTGATTTCTCTGGCATTTCGCATACACAACTGAAAGAAAAAAATGATTTTCCAAATTAGTGTAGACTACTTTCATGTGTAAACACTGACCAACAAATTTTAGAAAAGATTCATAGTTGGTCCAAAACATCCATGTTTTATTAGAACTATTAAAAGAAAAGTTTTTAAATCCCAGTTTTAAAGCAAAATCACTAATCTTATTAGAAGAGGTCAGAGGTTCGCGAATAGCCAGAATCTCTATATGCTCATTGTTGATAATAGTTTTTAGTCTACCAATTGTTAGCTTGTTATTAATGCCTCTAACGTTCCAGTTAAGCATCCTTATCATTATCAAATAATGATTTATACTTGTTGTTTGTTCCAGAGAACTTCAAAGATTTATGATCAGTTTGTTTTGATTTTTGAATTTCCTGGCAGATTTGAGTTTCTTGTTCAAGATGACTTTGAAGTCATGATTAGAAAACAGAGCATTTTCAATGGGATAATCGAATTGCTTCCAATGTTATCTTGATCAGGAGATCCAGGATCAAGAATGTCATTGTCTTGATTGTTTTGATTGTAATCTTGACTTAACTGTTGAATGGCTTCAACAATTTCTCTAGCATCATGGGTGGAATCTGTTATTTTATTGGGTTCAATAACTTGTTGACTGACAACAGTTGGATTTGGTATATGAACATCTGGAATAGTCTGATCAAGATCCTTCTTTTTAGTAACCTTGGTGTCTGCTCTTTCAATTTTTCCAGCAACCATCTTCTTTTGATTCTTTTTACAATCCAAAGGACTGTGTCCAATATGATGACATTGGATGCAATATGAAGGCATGTTTTTGTAACTTAAATTAAGCCAACATCCATCATTCATTCCAAAACCTGTCCAAATTTTGTTGTGAAGTTTTTTTGAGATGTCTAGTTCCACAAGAACAAACGCAGCATTCATGTGTGCTCTTTGGGCACTCAATTTTGTATGAAATGCCTAATGAAGCAGCTATGTTTTACAAAATAGATTCATTATACATGAATTCTAGCAGTTTCTGAATCCTTATCCATATTAAATATATAGGGCTTTCCTTTTTTTCCATTGAGTTCAGGAGTCCAACAGAGTAATCGCATAACAGAGCGATTGACATTCCATATGCTTTTATACCAAAGTTTGATAACATCCTCTTTCAGATCGAATTCAATGAGGACATGATGAGAATCCCATATCCTCCATCTTTAAACTCCCTTAAATTTGAAAGAGATCAAGAAATGATCAAGATCAGAGTTTTTTGGCAAACCTTCACTGAACTTGCCAAGCAAAGTCGTTTTGGATTCCTTCATCGGCAGACCTTTTGTTTCCTTTGAGTATTGAATAGAAATATGATCCTGCTTCTCTTGAACACTTTATGGCTGAAGATTATATCTTGTTATTTCCATGTTTGGCCTAACAAAATCAACAAACGACTTATTGAACAGAGATTTGACACCATTTTTTATACTGGTTTCAGAGAAGAGAGCAGGGAACTCTTCATCTTAAAACATTGCTTTGCTTCTGTTATTCATGGGAGATAAGAGAATGCACAAACAAAATTGAAAAATCAAAAAAGACTAGGCTAGCTTTTTTTTGGAGAAGATCATCGTTCTGAGTAACCGTAAAAAAAATTCTTCCCTCCCTTTCTTCCGAAGTTTTCTTTTTTCTTGCAAATTCCTTGATATATTTCGTGAAAGATTACATAGACCTAACTATTATATCAGGTTCCTACAACTGACTCCCTGATATATTAAATTTTTCTATTTTAGTATTTGTATTTTAATGACCAACCATATTTCAAAATTTACCAACTAATTTTGGACTAAATTGGATATAATATACTTGAAGCATACATTTTACCAACTTATGATATAGACGAGGATAAATTAGTAAATACAATTATGTACACGTGCCTCGCTGCCTGAGTACAAATCTCCAGTTGGTCTCTCCCCAAAACGATCCCAGCATTACTACTCTCGGCTCAAGAACTCCTCTCTCTTTTTCTTTTATCTGTCACTATCTGCATTCAACGCATCAAAGAACTTAGGTAATCTTTCTCCATCCTCTGCAGATCTCATCTTCTCCTTCGCTGCATTTCTAACCATCTACTGTATATATAAGTTTACATTGTTTGTGGATACTGATCTTGAACATGGATGTATGGTAAATGCTATTTGTATGCGTATGATTGCTCTTCGTTTCCTTACCCGTGATCTGTTGTTTGTCTCTTAAATTTCTCTGGTTTCTGTTTGGATGTTGAGAAAGAAAGAATATGAGTTTTGTGATCTTTCCCTTTGCCTAAACTGGAACAATGGAGTGTATTGTGAATCTTAGTGTATCCGACTCAAGCTTGAGGAAATTATGCTTTATCTTCCAAGATAGTTCCGCAACATTCCAGGGGTTTACTATGTGTTCTAACTTGCATAAAGAATGTGAAACCAGGAAACTGGATTCATTTTTTATGCATGCTAATCAAGTTTCCGATCTGTTTGTGTTGTTGAATTTGAGCAATGAAGTAGTTACATCCGATTTGATCTCTAGTCACCTCTTGCTTTATCTTCTAAGTGCATTTTACATAGCTTTTTTGGTTTAAAAGCTTTTACATAGCCATATTTTAAACCTGCGCTTATCAAAATGAATCTGTCTGTTCATGGATCAATTGTTACTTTTGTAATAAAGGAATGACTTCTTTGAATCTATTGCAGATTTCTCATGGCTCCAGCATCTGCAGAGTCGATTAAGGCTAGAGGTACTGGATTAGTTTCATTGATATATAAGTTTTTACCCAGACATCATATGTAAAATAATTCTCAGTGTGTAGAGTAGCTCCAAAGGTGTAAATAGAGATACTGTTAGAAGAAAGATTTATTTCTCAATCTTTCTTTAGTATAAACTGTGTTGAGTTTATGTCTAATCTGTGGAAGAACTGAGGGTAGATTATGATTGAATCACAGAAGCAATAATCTATTGATATTTGTACCTGCTTTCAGAGTTCCAAATGTCTAAAGTAAACTTCAAACCTGATAAGTTTTTTATATTCTTTTAATAACTTTTATTCGGTATTACAGATGTGTGCATTGTTGGCGTTGCACGCACGCCTATGGGTGGGTTTTTTGGATCTCTATCATCTTTACCTGCCACCAAACTTGGATCAGTAGCTATTGAAGGTTTGAATTCTAGTCGGACAGTGTTAGCCTGTACCATAATATTCTTTCATTTATTGTCTGATGTCTTACATCTGATCTCAGCGGCCCTCAAGAAGGCAAATGTTGATCCATCACTCGTGCAAGAGGTTTTCTTTGGCAATGTACTCGGTGCAAATTTAGGTCAGGCTCCTGCTAGGCAGGCGGCAATAGGTGCAGGACTTCCTAATTCAGTTGTCTGTACTACTCTTAACAAAGTTTGTGCATCAGGAATGAAAGGTAATCACTGTATCATTTGTGAATTATAATCCCTTTGTTACCTATGTATATTCTTCTTCTTTCCTAAAGGTAATAGTACTTAATTCCAGCTACAATGTTGGCTGCTCAAAGCATCCAGTTGGGTATCAATGATGTTGTTGTGGCTGGTGGAATGGAAAGCATGTCTAACGCACCTAAATATCTGGGAGAAGCAAGGTTAATGATTCATGTATATCTATAATTATCCATCTACATCTCACATCATTAGATATCTAACTAAGTGCTTACATGCAGAAAGGGATCTCGATTTGGGCATGATACTCTTGTTGATGGGATGTTAAAAGATGGATTGTGGGATGTTTACAATAATTGCGCTATGGGAAATTGTGCTGAATTATGTGCTGAGAAATATTCAATAACAAGGGAGCAGCAGGTGTTTATTACTCACATCTTTTTGTTGATGTATATGTTATTTGAATTTGTCTTGCTGTCTCATTGTTCTTCGAAACTTACTCTTTTGTACTCCTCTTTGCACATTTCTTCTTTTGCTGCGTTAGAATTAGTAATAGTATATTCTTGGACTACATGCCGTTACCCTCTGTGTCGGGTGCATATTGACTTGCACTAAAAAATTTCCTATGTGTGGAATTTTCACCAATTAAACACGTCCTTTTTTCTGCTGAGACTTTCTGAAAGTAGTGCTACTTTACTTATATATTCAATATTCATGTTTAATATAAATTTAAGTACATACATGCAGGATGATTTTGCCGTACAAAGCTTTGAGCGTGGTATTGCAGCACAAGAACAAGGTGCTTTCACATGGGAAATTTGTCCGGTTAGTATAGTCTATGTTCATTTTTGCTATGTATAGACCCTTTGGAATTAGCAATGTGTAACGCAGTACTATGTAGGTTGAAGTTTCTGGTGGGAGAGGAAAGCCATCAATTCTTGTTGATAAGGACGAAGCTCCAGGAAAGGTAAACATTATTTCTTTCACCAGAAGATACATGGTTTCTTTTAGCGCCACTACCTTATGATTTATATGACTAAGAATTGTCATTTAGTGCCATGTTCCATTTTTCTTTTCTGTCCCCCTCCTCTTTTTCCTTTCGTGGCATGTTCCGTCTAAAATTGGTTTGTCCTTCAAACTTCCTGTTTTCATAAACCTTATGTATTCTACTCTTGTCTCTTGCCAGTTTGATGCTTCAAAATTGAGGAAACTCCGACCAAGTTTTAAGGAAAATGGAGGTACTGTCACTGCTGGTAATGCATCGAGCATAAGGTTGGTAGCCTTATTTCTTATTTAGGACCATTAGTTTTTGTTCTCTTATTTGAAGATATCTTGTTTGAAGTCTGCTCTCTTGTTAAAAACTATCCGGAGATGTGTTGCTACACATAATATGGGACTGCCTGTCTTGGTACGTAAAACCTGAGGGGGTCAACATTACATGTTTTGGTGTTCCCAATTTTTATGCACTGTTGTGGTGGTGTTTTTTTGAAATAATTTTTATATGGAATTCATTTTAAAACTGTTAAACCTTAGAACTCAATTTTTTCGTTATTTACAGTGATGGAGCCGCTGCATTGGTTTTAGTCAGTGGGGAGAAGGCACTTCAGCTTGGACTTGACGTGATTGCGAAAATCTCAGGATATGCCGATGCTGCTCAGGTACATGGGAAAAGGGTTGTCAAGCATTGTACTTCTGGTACAACGATTAGGGACTTGTTTGAATTTCCAGCTCCCCTGAATATTTTTGTTCTAAGACAAATCCTAAAAGATTATCTATAATGTATTATTGTTGTCTGGACGACTTTTAGTTTAAAAATCCTTCAGAATTTGTCGGTCCGAAACACATAATACAAAACAAATATTTATGAGAAAATCCTTCAGAATTTTGTCGGTCCGAAACACATAATACAAAACAAACATTTATGAAAAAATCCTTCAGAAAGCAATTTATAAATAATTTTTCCAATATAACAGCACACAATTTTATTTTAATACAAAGAAAGCTGAATTTGGCTTTTAATCACAGATAATTACACATTCGAATAGCTTGTACAGACTATATGTTTGAACTTATTAATTTGGAATTCTCCAGAGTTTTTGAATCTGTGGTATCATTCCACTGATACTGATATTTTTTTGAGATTACTTTTTCAGGAGCCTGAGTTTTTCACCACAGCTCCTTCCCTTGCAATTCCTAAAGCTATTGCAAATGCTGGTCTGGATGCTTCTGCGGTTGATTACTATGAGATAAATGAAGCCTTCGCTGTAAACATTCTTACATTTAATGAATTTGTCATTTATGCTTTACTAGGCTCACATATTTCGTTATCTATATACGCAGGTTGTAGCTCTTGCAAATCAGAAGATACTAGAACTAAATCCAGTAAGCTCTTAATTTTATATGTATCTATGCTTTATCGTATTCAGTTTTCATTTGCTGAGGTTTCCTTATGCCTTCTCGCCTATCTTGTATTGGCCATATATGTTCCGTTCTTATGATAAAATTCTTTTATTGTTTTGCTTCAGGAAAAGGTTAATATATACGGGGGTGCTGTAGCTTTGGGACATCCTCTAGGATGTAGCGGAGCTCGTATCTTGGTCACCTTATTAGGGGTATATGTTCTTACAATTATTGCTGCCATAGCGTCTTTCATCCACCTTTAGTGCATACACATGAACGTATGTACCATTAGGTTTATTGGCTTAGTAGCTTATACAAGACTCTTTCTTCGGTCCAATCATTTAATCTTAAAATAAGCTAACTCTTTTTATTAGCAAAAAAAGAAAAAGACAATAGTGTTTTGTGGCTTATTCATTGTAGTTTTTAACAGAAAAAAAATGCTGTGACTTTTTTTAAGATGCTAAACAAGCCATGGCATTTATCTTATGTGCTTATTTTAAGATAGCTTATTATCAGCTCATAGGTTTGGCACAGAATGACCCTTAAATTTGGTATGGAATTGCAGGTATTGAAGCAGAAGAGTGCAAAATATGGTGTTGGTGCTATTTGCAATGGCGGAGGAGGTGCATCGGCTCTAGTTCTAGAGCTTCTTTAATTGTTTGACATACATACGGTAAGTGCAAAATAAGTTTGTAAAATTTTATTCTCTTTAAAACTCAGGTAGGTGTTTCTGGTAGTGCCTTAATTTGCGTCCCTCTATATGTTTCAGGTGAGACTTTTGGAGCTTGCGGGGATGTTTAATTAGTTTTTATTACATCATAGTCTTATACCGTTGTGTAATTCAGTCTCTAGTTCATTGTCAAATTTTACTTTCTATCAATAAATTGTTGCCAAATTTATTTTAATTTGTCTCCAAATAGAATTTAAAGTCATATTTCTTACATGAAAGTTTTATTTTTGAAAGACAAAAAAAATATATTATGAAGTCAGTTTATTTTTACTTTAATTAGCTTTATTTAATAACTTGAAAAAGTATTATAAGTATTAATTTTAAAGATATTGAAAAAGTTAACAGAAGGTTGTTGCTACTATTTAGATCGTATTAAAAATTAAGTTAACTAGAGATGATTGTTTTTTAAAATAAGGTAACTACAGATTAAATTTATGTTAACCCAAATTTGTTGGTTTAGATTCGTTATGTCACTTTTTAAAATTAGATAGGAAAATATACAATTTTTTTCTGTTATATTATATATCGGTTAAAACAAATTTGATTCAAAAACAAAAACAAAAACGGCTACGGTTTGAGTTGAGCTGGCACTACCAAACACCGCAAGGTTGTTGGAATTGTGGGCCCCTCGCGGCTCTCTTTCCAGAACAGAACAGAACGTTTTCTCTCTTAAGCCCATTTGGGGATCATCAACATCATCATCACTTCTTCTTTCTCCTTCTCTTTGGCTCTCCTCTCCAACAATCAATCGTCGATATACAGCTAAACCAGAGAGGAGGAGGACAACGCCACACACTCTCTCTTTCTCAGGATCGAGCATGGGGGTGACCATTTCTCACACTACATTTATTTTTGCATTAGAATGTTTTTTGTTTGGTTGATCGATTGAGTATTGATTCTGAATGTGGTAATTAGGTTAATTATTTCTATCAATGGTTGTTTCCTTAAGTTTTCTCCGAAAATTCCAAATAGATTATTTTTATTGGTTATAAATCGTTTCCTTGTTCCTTTTAACTGTTCGACAATGGTGTAGTGTTGTTTCCTCGTGATTTTCTTTCGAATCTCTTAGGATTTTGATTATATATAATTAAATTTATGGAACAGTTTTTGTTCTTTCTTTATTAATTAGTATGTGGTGTGCGAAGAAAGTTTCATGGCCAATATTGAGTTTTTCTTCTTCCATAACATCAAATTATATCCGCATGCAGTGCTACATATATATTATTTGGTGTAAAATATTTAGATTTAGATCTCCATTTTATTTATTTGTTCTTAATTTCAATAATAGCTAATCGATTTGGATGTCTCTATCTAATTGATTGAATGTTGTGCGTGTTTACTGGCTCACAGCGCGTTGAAGAGTCCATTTGACTGTTGATATGATTAGTCCTCCAGCACATAAAGTCATTATTATGTGAGCTTTTGCTCAAAAAAGACTGAACGTTGCTATAAGAATAGTATCAGTTAGTTTGAGTCTGTAAGAATCAAATGTTTGTTGCAAATTCTTTCTTACTGTTTGGGTGGTGAATACGATGTAGGATTCGGGTCGAGCATTGCCTAAATTTGGTGAATGGGATGTTAATGACCCTTCTTCGGCCGAGGGTTTCACAGTAATCTTTAACAAGGCGAGGGATGAGAAAAAGGGAGGTGGTAAATCCGACTCCTCTGGCAAAAAAAAGAAGAGATCCAAGAAAGGTGCTGATCTTGACAAGGCTCCATCTGTAAGTTTCCTTTGTGCTTGCCTCTAACCTGTTTTCGTTAGTTTATATATCTCTACACAACTTCAATTGGAGTCCGTTGTTGGGCCTATAATATATAGGTGGTAGATTCGTGTTGTTAGTATTAAACAGAGAATTTAGCTATGGCTTATTGATTACTCTTAGATAATTTCTTTAAGAGCAATGCTATAAAGGTAGCTAGTTATATATAATTTTCTATCTTAAAATGATTCTAGAGTTGAATATATATACATATTAATACAATAAGTAGGAATTTAAATGATAAGGATACAAATGGAAAGATGGGAGGAACATATGGATAGTGTTTCGAGCATCGATCTTTCAATGCTAGTCACTCTCAGAGTTAAAATAAACTACGTGTCGAGTCATGAAACTCGCACACACGATTGTCAGGAAATTTTAATAGTCTCAAATCATTTTCTTCTTGTATTGTAATATATGTTTCCTTTGTTTTGACATTGTTTAATTATTGATTTCAACAGCAGAAAACATGGTTTTGCTGTATACAAATGGTTGATGTAGATTAAGGAGGAGAGAAGGAGAAGCATGAACTACCAACATCATACATCCAGAAAACTGGAAGCTGTATGTATCCTAGAAGCTATGATGGGTACTGGTGATATCTATATCTATATCTATATCTACAGTGATTGTGATTGTTGTGTTGATGATGATGATGTGGGTTTAGGCCGGGGAAGAAGAGGAAAAGTGAGAATCGGAAAAGAAACACTGTTGTTTGTGTTTTTTGAATGTATGGTGATTTTATTGGTGGTTATTATTGGCTTCCACTTAGAGTTGAGATATCTAATAATGGATACGTCCTCATACATGTTTCCTTTCTCTTTTACATGTTTCCCCTATTTGTCTGGTATTACTTTCTTACGAGCATTATCATTGTTATTATTATCATCTTTTTTCTACCATCTGTCAAAAGAGTAGGTGAGTTTGATATTCTTTTTGTAATCTTCCACCGGAGCAGATGACTTTTAGATTTATAGAATATGGTATTTTAAATCGGAAAGTTTTATTTGTATACATTTAGAATATCCAAACTATTTGAATATATTATTGGATTGATAAAAATTATTAATAGATAATATTAAAATAATTGGCTTTAATGATAATAATATGATGACACTAATTGTAGAGATCAGGTGGGTTGGTCGGGATGGGAATGTGAGTTTTCTAAATATGATAGAGGTTATGGTTATTCATACTAGCACATTGTGGACAAATGAAGTGTAATGAATGAGTGTGAAATGACTTTATATATTTTGCCTTTATTCAGAAATCATTTTTTGGTTTTGCCAGTTTATTGTATCGTTTTTTTTACATGAATTGCCCAAAGTTTATGTACAACTTTTTTCATTATATTTAAACAAATTCATCTAACAGACTATAAATATTGTTTCATGTCTTCACACTGATATCCAACACCTGACTCAATCAAGTATTTTTCACCTCTGAAATTGATTTCAGATATGAAACCATCATCGGCAGCAATATCAACAGCAGAAAAAGTAGAACCTTTTTCTTGTTTTTCGAATAGTGTTTTTTTCTTCAGTTTCCTAGCATTTACGCCCGAATCATAAACTCTTATACTCACGACACTATAACAACAATCATCATACCTAGTCATTATGAAACTTCGATAATCTTTACTGAATGTAATGGAATCTCCATCTTTAGGTCCTCACCGCCACACCATGTCCCCAGTAGTGTCTGTTAGGTCCAGGGACCGGTTTACCAAACCTATTGTCATGAATGTCCCGGAACTTTTCTATTGTGGCTTGCATCATTAAAAGATATTATTTCTGAGACCCTACAATCTAATGCCGTCGACCTACCACTGGAGTTAATTTGAAGGTTTTCGATATCGAATGTCAATAAAATGGGTCAATCTCCGTTTCAGCACCGGAGAGAAATCGGTATTGCTTAAAAAATATATTTTTCACTTAATCTTTTTCTAATCATGGACAAGCAAATTTTTAAAAAGATTAGTTTCCAATTGAAAAACTAATTCAGTCAACACTCTTATTTACGGCTGAAATAAATTTGTCCCCAATAGCATTCAACATCTTTATGCAGAAAGCATTATTGATTCCAACCATTTCTTTATTTTAGGCCAAAATTTAAATAAAATACAAAAAGATGTTACCCTTTTCTCCTGAAATTTCTAATGCCACTGATTAGATACATAGTACATAATAAACTGGAAGGGTGACCAAGTAAAAAGTTTAAAGTTAAGAAGAATTATAAAGTTACAGGAGATGTGATATAAGGAAAGTACTAAACTCTGGATATTCCGAGCTTACGCTCAAACAAGCGTTGCAGAAGGTACACTTGGAGGATGCTGGCACCAATAAGTGCAGCTGACTCGAACAGTGCCTTGTGAACTGCTCTCTTGCTCATCCCATCATTCACTGCAAATCACATATTTATGTATAACAGCAATTCTCATCCATTTGGTGTATAAGCTAAATTATTGACTTGCTTAAGAGTAGTAAGAACTCGTAGTTAAAGAACTCAACTAGACAAAGCGAAATGTTTAGTGTTAGTTTGGTCCTTTGGATATTTTCACTTTTTTTTTTCGGTTTTCATTTTCACTGAACAGATAAGCTAATGAAATCGAAGGAAAACAGTTTAAAAGACAAACTTTTTTTTCTTTTCTACAATGCAAAAAGTGTTTTCTGAGAAAAACTAATATTTTTCGTCGAATTTTCATTTTTATTTATACATTGTTGAAAACAGTTTTTACTTTGACGAAAACAAGTGTTCAATTTTCTCTTGAAAATGAAAATGACTTTCTGCAAATCTTCATAAAAAAGAATAAATAAAACATTCTGACGAACCAAAAGAAGACCCTTATTTTATTTTCGAGCCAAACAGAAACTATGTTGCAGTCTAAATATGCCTCTACACGATACAATAGACATATTCATGCATTTAGAATTCTTTGAGAGGAAAACAAGATAGCAAAGACAAAGATTCACAGCTTTACCTATGGCCTGGCGGTCTGTCTGAGCCTCTAACCAATGCTGCTCAAATTGGATGTTGTAAAGAGCCTCTTCCAACTTTGATATTTGATCGAGTAACGGATTAATGTGCTCTGTGAAAAAAAATATAAAAATAGAATTATCATTTTGATACAAATAAAAAAAACAAGCTTCGCTCAATTAAATCCAAACGCTTCTCACCATCTTTGGCATGCTGGTCATAGTATGCAAAGTGACCAACATGTACATCGAAATCAATAGTTTCGTGATAAGGTGACTTGTTGGTGAAGCAAAAACGGTAAACCCCTTTCTCGTGGACCACAAACTCGTACTTTTCGGCTGTCTTGTCACGAATGTCATGTACTTGTTCACCGGAAGGGCTCTTTATCTACTTACAGTAAGAGTAATTGTATAAATTACGTGATAGGACTTATACGAAACAAAACTTCATCATCCAAAATCACTTGAACTCAAATGTTCGCAGCAAGAATTCACTAGTTGACTATAAAGTATAACTAAACAACAAGTTTCACTTAAACAGGAGAATCTAAACCCTAACTCATATGAAAACTAGTCTATTGATATATATAAAGCAAGATAATTTCGCAATTTACACCGAAGTACCTAACAAAAAGAAAAGAACTAATTACTTTCTAATACCATTCGTTAATTAAACTGAAAGAACATCCTGGTCCACTTTCTATTACAGTCTCTAAACTGAAAACTATCGAGAAAAGCTTTGAATATGATCATGAATAAAAAAGGTAACAAGAAACATACCACAAGATCAACACCGTCTTCGTTGTGATACCAAGATTCAGACTTAATGACAACGAAGGAGAGATGAAGTGTGTCTCCTTCGTATTCAACCTTGTGGGAAAGGCACTCTTCTTTCTCTATCACAAACCTAATCCCTAAAATCCCTTGCAGGCTCATTAAAATTCCCAAAATTACGATAATTCCGAACCTAATCGGACCAATCTCCATCTACACTACACAGAATCGGAAACACCAAAACCCAATTAACAACAATGTAATTCGAATACGCAAAACAGATCGAATCTATAAAAGAAAATTAAAGAAGAAGACTCTTTTGACTATTGTTGAGCGCATCAGATCGAGAAAAACGTGTAATCAGATCAAGAGTGAGAAAGAAGTATTACCCTTTTGGAAATTTAACGAAGGATCTCTACGCAAGATGAGAGTTTAGAGATGGTTTCGCGGAGAGATTGAGATGAAAAATTGAGGTTTTTATTTTGGGCTGTTTCTTTTATTTTCCGTAGTTTTGAGTCAGAAACTGAGTTGAGTTTGAAGTGAGAATCTTTGGTTTTGACCTTGTAAGAACCAATCGATCAAAATTGTAAATCTAGTCCCTTAATATTACTTTTCTATCAAATTATCCCTATGTTACTTTTTTTTTATTTTTAAAACAAGGTGCCCGAATTGGACGAGTCGTAAACGTTGGATTACTAAATTACACCTCTGAAGTAAAAATAAAAAAATTAGCATTAAAAGGCAATCACAAAAACTCAATTTTTCAATAGAGTTTTACAAATAGAATTAGGGGCCGGGCTAAAATATTACTCCATTTTGTGAGAACAATATCTATTTTTCCTAAGTTGAACTATTTAAAATAGGGCCAGGCTAGAAATGTTACACATTTTGATAGATCTCTCACCCTACTTCCTTATTTTTTAAAAATGAAAGTTGAAATTTCAAAATTGCCCTTCCTCTCTCTAGATTTTGATATTTATGCCATTTAGTCTCCAAATCGGCCGAAACACTTAAATCTATCCGATATTACACTAGATCTACAAGCTTTGTAGTAACATCTACTAATCTAAACCCATTAATTCGAAAAAATTAGCGTTTTTTACCCAAACCCATCAAACCCACTTCGAAAAATCTTGAATCGGAGTATCTATGGACAACGAAGAGATGGGCATTTCTCTGGAAGACTTACTGAACGAGGAGGAAGCTTACCGGATGGAGGTAAGGACCGAAATTAAGTTTTTATGATTTCAGGGCTGTAGCACGCTGTTCGTGCGATGAACAGCATCGTCATCGCACGAACAGCGGGCGACAGCTCTAAAGCTCCGTCGCAGGCCCAAAATGCGACGGGCCCAAAAGACCGTCTCATTTAAGGCCTGCGACGCTAGGCCAATAATATGGCCCATATTTTGTAGCCAGAGAGCCTCTGTCGCAGGCCCAAAATGAGACGCTCTTTTGGGCCCGTCTCATTTTGGGCCTGCGACGGGACTTGAGACATGTCTCATTTTGGGTCTGCTACTGCAACTTGTATATATAAACTCATACATTTCGATTGTATATTTTGCAGGAGGAACCTGCCCAGCCTCCATTTATGGATGCCGATTACAGTAAAATATTCAACACGGATAGATTATTCACTAAAGACGAATTAGATGCTTTCGTGGAGATTGAATCAAAGAATATCAAGTTTGTCACAATAAGAAAACTGTACGATAGTGGGAAATGGGGAAGGACTCCTAGGTTAGAGTACGTTTGCGAGCGATACGGTGTATACGTATCAAAGGCAAAGCCGGACACTTTGAAGAAGAGGAAGACATCGACGAAGAAATGTAATTGTCCGTTTGCGCTAAAAGGTCATCCGATCGACGTACTAGCCATGAAATGGCGTTTGGAGGTGATAAACGGTACTCACAATCATGAACCCTACGTTCGCCTAGACGGTCATTCCCGCGCTTGTAGGCTAAAACTGGACGAAGAGGAACTAGTTCGTAGTTTGTCTCACCTAGGTTCGCGCCCTAGGGAGATATACAGTGGTTTGAAGCACCAATATCCGGAAAACATTTCGAACATGCGTGCAATCTACAATGTCCGCCAAAAACATCGGGACGCTGAACACGGGGGACAAACCCAAATGCAATATCTATTGACGAAGTTGAAGGAGAATGGATACTCGACGTGGGAGCGTTTGAAAGATGATACAAAGGTGATCACTGACTTTTTCTTCGCACATCCTACTAGCATAGACTTATTACGTACATTCCCGAACGTGTTATTCATGGATTGTACGTACAAGACGACTAGGTATAAGATGCCGTTGTTAGAGGTTGTCGGTTTTACGTCCACTTCCATCACATTTACCGTTGCGTACGTGTTTATGAGCGGAGAGAAGATTGGAAACTACGTATGGGCTTTGGAAACTCTTCGTGGTTTGATGATGGATAGCGTTTGCGCATTTCCATCCATTATTGTTACCGATCGGGAGTTAGCTCTCATGCGTGCAGTTGATAGAATTTTTCCCGGAACGCACCATTTGTTATGCACGTGGCACATTAGTAAGAACATCCTTGGGGCGGTTCGGAAGATATTGCACGATGATGCGGTAGCGAAACAATTTGTTGAATTTTACGGCTACGTTGCAGAGGCGAACACGTTTGAGAGTTACCAAAAGAATCTGGATACACTTAAGGAGATGTTCGCATCTAAACCGGAGTGCTTTGCGTACGTTATGGACTCGTGGATAACAAAATATGCTGACAAGTTCCTTGCGTACAAAACGAACACGATTAAGCATTATGGCCAAACAACTACAAATAGGTTAGTCCTTCTATCCTACTTTTCGTTGAGTTATTTTATTAAAGTTCAAGTATGTTGATAATTTATTACTTGTACTATGTAGGGCGGAGGGTGCACACTCGTCCCTAAAAAAATATCTTGGGACGAATCAATGCAATTTTGAGACTTTTTGGGAAAAAGTTCATAACTTGTTAACGAAGCAGCATGCGGGTATCGTCGAATCATTCGAGCGAAGTAAGTTTAGATCAATTCCCGGCTTCGATGGTGTTTTGACCAAAAATCTTAAAGGTCATGTGTCACATGCGGGGCTAAAGATACTGACGGTTGCTATTGTACGTGCTCGGAATATAGGAGTAGATCGGGTGGCATGTGGAGGTTGTTTCCTTAGGAAAACTCATGGTTTACCTTGTGCATGTGAAATTGCCTTTATAGCTAGAGAAGGTAGGTGCATCCCTTTAGAAGATGTGGATATTTTTTGGAAAATATTAGATATTGTGCACAGGGATCCTACCTCTCGCGAAGAGGAATTGCAAAAAAAGATTTCCTTAATTGATAACTTCATTCGTAGTTTCCGCCCCGACCAACAAGACCACATTATCAATAAAGTAATGCAAATTTTGATGCCCGAGACAAGTCATATTCAAGATCCTAAAGAAGCGGTTAGAGCTAAGGGTAGACCAAAGGGAGGCGTTGATAAATCGACTAAATGGAACCCTAGTTCGTGGGAATATCCCATTGAACAAACCGCTAGTGCTAGTACTCCGGCTAACTCGGTAGATAGTACACCCGTAAACACGTTAGGGAGCACAGCCGCATCCAAAGTGGCTCCCATCGTACCACCCAAACCTCCATTAGCAAAAAAGAAGGTTGGAAGGCCTAAGAAAATTGTTAAGGATGGGAAGTTAACATTGTATCCGGATTGCATCCCGACCTTTCTACACACTTACATTTCAAAGTTAGTTGACGTTCTTCCGGACGGACAATGCGGATATCGTTCCGTATCGCATTCAATATACAACGACGAAGATAGATGGGAGGATGTTAGACGCGAGTTGTTGAAGGAGTTGCGGGACAACCGTGCATGTTGGTTGAATGTATATGGTTCGGAGAAGGTGTTTGACGATTTGATACAAAGGTTAGATTACTTCAAGCCGAATTCTAGTAGCCACTATTGGATGACATTTCCGGACATTGGACTGGTCATCGCGACAAGGTATCAATGCATGGTATACCATGTATCGCTCGCAGCCTCGTTAACGTATCTACCAATACGTGGAAAGCCACCCGTCAACAATTCGACGATCATAGAAGTTGGGATAGCTTTCGTGCATGGATGTCACTTTGTTAATGTAAGTATATTTCGTTTCCAATCAAAATTTCTTACGCTATCACTACTAATGCATTCGTTTATTTTATTTCCTTGTAGATTACTACTCCACCCGATGGACCGTTGCCTCCATTATACCCGTGTTGGGCCGCTTACGCAACCGAAGAAACGAATCAATGGGCGCATCCATACTACCGACGGTTGAACAAATTTACACAGATAATGCCCGCAAGGAAAATCAACTTGAACGAAAAACCCCATGTCACAGATTTGACTAGAGACGAGGACGTTTCTATTGTTTGAAATGTTTTTGTGCGACATTTGTAGTTTAAATTAGTTAGTTTTCATAACATCTACTGTAACATATGTAATTTTGATGTACTCTGGATGTACTTTTGATGTAATTTTGATGTAATTTTGATGTAATTTTGATGTAATTTTGATGTAAGTATGATATAATGTAGTTTACGGTGTTTGTCTCTTTCATACAAATGTGTTTGACGATTTTAAGTTTAACGTAAGTTTCATTAGAAACACATATCACATATCCAATGTCAAAATTTGGCATGAATTCTCAAAAATAAATCATTTGTCGCAGGCCTAAAATGAGACGTCCTTTGGGCATGGTCTCATTTTGGGCCTGCGACGGCAGGCTAAATATTTGGCCCACAATTTTCGGACAGAAAGTAGTTGTCGCAGGCCCAAAATGCGACGCCTTTTGGGCCTGGTCGCATTTTGAGCCTGCGACGGCAGGCCAAATATTTGGCCCATATTTTGAGACAGAAAGCTTCTGTCGCAGGCCCAAAATGAGACGCCTTATGGGCCTGGTCTCATTTTGGGCCTGCGACGCTAGGCCAGATTTTTTGCCTAGTTTTTCGGACACATAATAGTCCTAGTTTATCATTTTGGACATTTGTTGGAATAAAATACCAGTATATGGGATAAAACAACAAGTACATTTTGAAGAAGTTCAGGAAAACAACTAGTACATTATGAAGAAATAGAAGAAAACAACAAGTACACTTGAAGTGGTTACAAGAAGAGGAAATCATTAAGTTATGACTTTTAACTTAACGAAACATAAGAATATAATTAAAAACCGAAATGGCAACAACCAAATGCTCAATCATCGAAGTCATATCCCAAGTTGTCGTCAGAATGAACCCCCTCCTCCCTTTCCGCAATCCTATCCTGAAGATACGCAACCATATCATACTGATGTAGTCTACCACTGTCATGTTGAAGACGGCGGCCGCTTCTTGCTTAATTTTATACGGCTGAAACAACAAACGCTGGAGCGGTTGGCAAAAAATATACCTCTGCTTGATTTGCTCACGGTTGCGCACGAGGAGCCCTTCTGTTTGTAAACGGCCGTAGCCGTAGTACATCTTACAAAGCACCCGATCAAAAAAAGCATCACTAGTATCTTCCCCCATCTCTCGTCGGGCAATCCTCGCCGCCAGAAGCAAATGGTAGTCTTCATGGGGAGTAAACTCCATTTGTTGAACTTTCGAAGTTTGAGAATATTATATGAATGTAAACGGATTTGTAGTCCCTTTATATAGTGAAGTGAATTTAGGTGGGACTTTATTTTAGATAATGAGAGGGAGTTTAGAATTTAGAAAATGGGAGGGAGTTTTGAATTTTTAGAATGAGCGGGATTTCCAAGAACGAGAGGGAGTTTTTGAATTTTGAAAATGAGAGGGAATTTTGATATTTTAAAATGAGCGGGATTATTAGAATGTTCGAGAACGAGAGAGATTTTTTGAATTTTGAAAATGGGTGGGAGTTTTGATATTTTAGAATGAGCGGGATTTGTTAGAATGTTTGAGAATGAGAGGGAGTTTTCGGGTCCGTCTATAAATAGAAGCTTCATGCACATTGAGACTTCATCATTAGTTGATAAATCTAGCTGAAAAATGGGTTCATGGACTGAGTTGGAAGATCAGTATCTGATGAGGGCATCAGTTGAAGTTGGTAATATGCACATTCCAGAGGGTGGTAAAAGGTACTGCGAGGCATTAGTATGCCAGATGTACTTCCTGTACGGAAGGGATTGTGTTCAGCCGCCTTACATTTCAAGGCGTGTTGATGAAGTGCGAGCTAGGTGGTCGGTCTTGGTCACATCCCGTCGACATCTAGTTTCTGACCTCACCGAATTGGAACGTCGTATTGAGGGTAACCGGCTCAACTGTCAAGCGACGGATTATATAACAGAGGACCAGCTGGATACGGTCCGCTCTGACATTGTTGACATCCAGCTACAGGAAATCAGTGACTACAAAGATGCGAAAGAAGAAAGGAGGTTGATGAAATGGAACTGGCCTGATAGATAATTTTGCGTGTGTATTTCTGTTTGAGTGTGAGTTTCAATTTAAGTATGAGTGTGTATTTATGTTTGAGTGTGAGTTTCAATTTAATTATGAGTGTGTATTTCTGTTTGAGTGTGAGTTTCTGTTCGAGTATGAGTGTGTGTTTCTGTTTGCGTGTGAGTTGCTGTTTAAGTATCAGTGTGTTTCATTTTAATTTTGAGTGTGTATTTCTGTTTCATTATAATTTTGAGTGTGCATATCATTCGAAAGTAATCAAACCGATGAACAGATTACAATAAATTAAAAGCAGTCATACAATTAACCGATTACAAAAATTAAAAGCAGTCATACAATTTACCGATTACAAAAATATAGTGTTGATGTCCAAAAAGCTAACAAAGTTATTTTGAGAATAATAATCAATGCCGTCGGTACCTTTCGGCGATCCTACACATCATGAGGGCGGACTCTAGAAGATCAGAGTGATCCAAAGTAGGTAGCGTAGGAGCAAACCCAGCAATCTGCTCGTATCCTGAATAATCAGCACCACCCTGCGGCTCCACCCGAGGACCTCTCTCCGGCGCAGGACGACTGACGATGTACCATAGCCTCTTCCTCGCCCAAATGTAGTTCATCGGGTCAGCACTCAGTCCACTACCACGGTACGCCGTGCTAAAAGGAGTGAACACGTGGCTTTCCCAATTCTGCCACAAGTGATCGTCCCACTTTAAGTCTGTGACCCACTTCTTCCCTACTTTTTTCGACTTAGGAGGGCGTATATCCTTAGGAATCAGCTGTACATACCCCATCTGTCGAATGACACGGTCTGGGTAGTACGCCGCAACCACGTCGAACGAAGCAAGGTTCAACTCAACATAAGTCACCTGCTGGAACGGAAAAGGGTCCCATAAATGTATGAACGGGAGGAACATGACCTGTAAATAAAATAATTTAGCCCATTTATATTAGTAAAAGTACTCATAATTAAAATAATTAAAATGAACAAATATGACTTACATCTGCCTCGGTGCAAGTCGCCAGTACGTGTCTCATCTGCATGCGCACCTCATGGGAGACACCAATCTTCCGCGGCGCATGTCGGCACATATGGGGCATGGATACGTCGTAATCCGGAAAAAGTGGAGCTCGAAGCTGAACAAAGTGTGCAAAAATCCACGACTCGAGCAACGCTAGAAACCCGCAAATGCCTCCCGTACCATGGAGAGATCCCTGACTAAGGGCGTGGTACAGCTGCGCTAAAACCAACTGGCCCCAGTTGTACATATGCAAACTCTGGTACTGGTTCACGAACTGGAGGTAATCTAATGGAATGCTGTTCCCGGTTTTGTTCGCGCATATAGTGGTACCTAACAAATATAGTATGTAGGCACGGGTGGCATGATCTACCTTGTCATCACTGATCCTCCTATCACTATACTGAGGACTACTAAAAGTACTCCGCAGCCACCCTAGGTTCACACTACCAGCATTCCTAAGGTTTTTACTCAGCTCCGATTGTCGCACACCTAGCATGGCAGCATAAGTAGAAAGCCTCTCAACGTCAGAGTCAAAGGGTATAGCTGTGAAGGACCTACCTAAAACCGGTAGTCCAGTGATGACGTGGACATCGTCCAAGGTGACTGTCATCTCCCCGAACGAGAAATGGAAAGAAGAAGTCTCCTCATGCCACCGCTCTAAGAATGCCTCCACCAAATGGAGGTTCGTATGCCAGCGGGTGAGTGCATCGACGAGTTGACCGAATATAGTCTCCATCACCCTAGCCCGTACCCTGCTCTGCTTTGTAATGTCCCATCTCCGGAGACTGTCATACATAGCGAAGCATCGAAGAGTGACCCTATCCTGCAATATGTATAAAATATATAAATTCGTAAAACAATAATAATTAAAAACATGTGTATCGAACACGTAAGAAAATTATAAAACAGTATAAAGGTGTAACACTTACATCTCCGTGATAGACGCTATAAGCCTCGTGCAGGGTGTAATCCGGGAAAAGTCTCGGAACATGCGACAGCACGGAATAAAAATCAACATCCTCACCCTCAAATGAGTGGAATGCTGCCTCTGGCGCGTGAGGTGCATCGTCCTCCGTATAGTCCGGTACATGAGATGCATCAGCCTCCATATACTGCGGTGCATCTACATCGTCATCGTACTCCTCGTCAGGGGGATGCGACGTAGAAGCTGCCCCTGTGGTACCATCAGCAGGAGTAGGAATATAATCACCGCCATCTACTACGTGAACCGGGAACATGTTCCTCGCTCGGAGCAGCCTCCTCGGCCTCGGCCTGCGCTCTAGCCGCTGCTGCTGCCTCCTCGGCATCAGACCTAATTTTTTTGAACGGATTTTTTGCTTTAATCTTGAATCGAGGCATCCTGTAAATACAACGCAAAAAAATATGTATTAGAATGCAAAACACCAAATGAATATAAAAAAAACAACTTTGGGCCTCGTCGCAGGCCCAAAATGAGACATATATTGGGCCTGGTCGCAGGCCCAAAATGAGACATATATTGGGCCTCGTCGCAGGCCCAAAATGAGACTGCATTAAGGCCTCGTCTCATTTTGGCCGTGCGACGAGGCCCTGTCGTCATCGCACGAACGGCCTGCGACGAGGCCCAACAGCAATGTCGATTCCAAACTTAAACAACCCCAAAACAGCCTCATTTCTAACAAAACCAAGCACCAAAACGTAGATCCTAGCAATACTAACAACAATATAACACTAATCTAACAAAACAACACCTAAAATCATACAAAAATCCAACTTTTGAAATCGAAACCACAAAAACTAAAAAACCTAGATTCGACAGTTTATACCGAATGAAATCAAAAACAAATTACACCATGATGTTCATATCGTTTACCTTTACGTTTTCTTCAATTTAGATTCTTCAAAAATCGAATTTCAGAAATGGGTCCCACGGGTGCTTGAGAGGTTTCTAGAGAGAGAGGGAGAAAGAGAGGAAAAAAGTGGTGAGAGATCTATCAAACGCTTTTATAGCTAGGTTTTCTGAAAAGGGTAAAATGGTCAAAATTTAGGTGCGAGATCTATCAATTAGGTATAAGATCTAGCGGTTCTAAATCTATAAAAATGTGTATTATTTCTAGCCTGGCCCTTTAAAATATTCTTACTTTACAAAAATTTAAATAATAGGCTTTTGTTCTAACAAAATGAGATTTTTATCTTTTATGGGTGTATTTTCGCTTTTTTAATTATTTTTAATTATTTAATATTTATAAGAACGATTATCAATAAATATCAAATATATTTTTCAGAAAACATGGATAATCATTTTTGTAATGAATGAGTAGTACTATATAGTTTTTAAACAATTCTTTTTATCATGTTTTGGGTTTTTTATGTAATATATTTTTCAATTCGGAGTTTAAAAAAAATATTTGAAAATGTTATTGATTTGATTTTTTTTAAATGAACAAAACTAGCTTCGTGAAATATACATTTTTTATTTTTTTTAGTTCTATAATTACGTGTGATTGGGTTGCGAAATAAGTCTAAAAACGTTGCTAAAAACGATTATGTTTGTGTCGTGGAATTACTTGCAATTTGGTTGCTAAAAACAATTGTGTTCCAATTGCAGAATTGCGTGCAAATGTGTTGCGTAAACAAGAAGAGATAGTTGTGAAAATTGGACATTGATTTTTAAATAAGTCTCATTATGTGAAAAAAAAAACATAATATAACTTGTTTTTATGAAAATAAGTGTTAATTGGGTATGAAACAACTACCTTTTGAAGTTACGAAAATATGTATATTTTTGTGTTCAAAAAACTTTTTAAAAAATTAATTGTGTTTCTTTTACAGAGATGCGTGTAATTTGGTTGCTAAAAAGAGTGGTCTCCAGTTGCATAATTACGTGCAAATGAGTTGTGAAAAGAAGAAGAAAATCATTGCAGAATATGACTTTGGTTACTTGAAAAAACAAAATACAACTTGTTTATGTGAAGATAAGTGTTAATTGAGTCTGAAACAACTAAAATTTTAATATGTTATGTAAATATGTGTATTTTTGTGTTGAAAAAAATATCTTAGAAAAATAAAAATAGATTGTGTTCTAGTTGCGAAGATACGTTCAATTTGGTTTTGAAATTAGTTTGAATTGTGTTCCAATTGCAGAATTATATGTAATTTGGTTGTGAAAAAAAAAACAAATCTCCAAAAATATTACTTATGAATTTGGTTTTATTCGTCTTTAAAAATAGAAATTATATGTATTTTTAAAGAAAAACAATTAGGTTAGAGTATGAAAGATATAAAGTTTGGAAGGTTGAAAATAGCTAATTAGTAGGAGTGTACGTGTTTGTTTGTTCTAGTGTACTGTTGAAATTTTTTACGATGAAAGTTGTTTTTAATAAATTTCAAAACTGAAATGGTTATCCATAATTTAATCTATACCCGGTGATTATCGGTAATTTACCTATATAAAAATATCAGAAGAAAATAATTTAATTTAATTTACATTTTATATTACTAATTACTAATTAAGTCAACGGAGTTTAGGATAATTTTTGGAATTTAAAGTTTAAAATATATGAAATTAAACTTTTATTATTTATTTTAAAAAAATTAAAAATTAATTTTTTTTTAGTGAAAATCATAAGAAATCATTTCTATTTAACTTTAATGTTTTATAACAGATATGTCTTGTTTTTTTTAAAATACCTTAAAAGTATATTCATGTTTTTATTTGTTTATTTATAAGGTTTTTTAGTAGTAAAGTTTGATTTAAATATTTTTGAAGCGAAATCGTATTCTTTTTTGGTGAAATATTCTTCTTCACTATAAGTACGACGAAGAAGATAAATTTTTTCTTTATGATTATATTTGAAAAAAAACATTGATTTCGTTTAGTGAATGACGTTACTTAAATCGTCCACAGATAAGCAATCAAATGTCCTAATCCGCGAACTATTTGGTTGAATTCGTCAATTGTTGAAGAATTCCATAAATATTTCGTCAATCATTAACAAAATTTTAGTAAAACCTCTTTTTTACTAATTTAATTTTTTTTTTTATCTTTATACTATGGTGTCCTGAACTTCATGGTTATTAAACGATCTAGGAGATATAGTTACAATTGAAGAATATTTGTTTTTATAATATATTGAATTCTGAAGTTGATTTGTTTTTATAATATATTGAATTCTGGAGTTGATTTGTTTTTATAATATATTGAATTCTGGAGTTGCGTTTATAATAGCCAAATATATATATATATATATTAAGTGCACTTACAATCATATAACTTTTTTTTTAATTCTGAAGTTAGGTTTACGTTGTCTATATATGTATATAAATAAGATTTTTAGTTTCCAGTAATAATTTCAGTTTCGTATAATTAAATATTATTTTGTTCATTATATATTATAATATGCAATTATATTCAATCTTCTAGTATATTATACTCCGTATCCTGGCATAATTCATATTATTAAACTTACCTCTTATTAATTTGAAAATTATTCAGTTTCAAGTTAAAGATCTTAATTCTAAGATGATAATAACTATCTTAGTTATTACTTATTATCCTTATAGAATTTATATATAAATTTATATTATTATCTTCTAAATCAATCAAACTATTTATATTATATATATTTGTAAATAAATAATATATATATATATATATGATATTATATTTACATGTGATATTATATGATATAAATGAATATATAAACATATATTATTGTCTTTTAAATCAATATATTTATTTATATTAATATTTTCTTATTTAATAAATAAGAAAAAAATCAATTCTAAATTAAGTTTCGTTTAGTATATTAAATAAGGTTAAATATTTATTGCCAATTAATTTTTTTTCTTATAAAACAAATATAACTTTTACCAGATGAATACATTTTTGTTTTGTTTTATACAAAATAGAAGTAATAATTACTTCCTTAATACATATGCTTGTAAACGTATTATAATTATTTTAACTAGACTAAAATCTATTTATTATTCTTTAATACTAAATATATTATATACATAAATAGTGGGTTCCTAAGCTTTAATTAGTTCCACTATACTAAAATATATGATTAATAACTAAAATATATGATTAATATTTAATACTAAATATATTATTTACATAAAAGAGTGGGTTCCTATGCCCCACAAGAACCCACCTAGATCGGCTAGGTGAAGAAAGTAGACAAACATCGCATATGCATGATTATTTTAGAAGAATTATTTGGTCTATGAAAAAGAACTCCGAAATTTATTTATCAATGTGATTGATCCAACCACTATAATAAAATTTTAAACAAAAAAATATAAAAATCATAAGACGATATATACCAACAAATTAAGATATCATTTTAAGTTCATAGGTCGGTCTGTTGAAGGTGATGATAATTGATTGTTATGTATAAGTTTTTTTATCCACATAACCACGCATTGACCTAATATTTTCCGGTATATGCAGAAATGACGAACCTCTAAAATGATGAAATAATATTGATAAAAACTAAATACGTCCACATGATATATTCAACAATCTAAATAGAGTGAACAACCTAAACAGAGTGATCTCGAGATGCATCTCGCATCTGTGATAAATTATTTAAGATATACGTTCTTTAAAAACATAATATAAGATCATGTTTTAGTTAAAAATATTATTTAAAATTGTAAATTAGTTAAAATTGTCTTTTAAGATCAACATTTAGTTGTAATAAAGTATTTAAGCTTGTATATTAATGAAAATGTTATTTAAGATCATAGTTTGGTTGAATTACATATTATTATAAAATTATACGGTAGTAATATTATTATAAAATTATACGGTTGTTAAAAATATTATTCAAAACCATGATTTATTTTATGAAAAAGTTATTTAAGATTGATCATCGTTTAGTTGAAAGATATTACATAAAATTGTACAAAAAAATATTATTTAAATTCATAGTTTAGTTTATAAAAATTATTTAAAATTTTACATTATTTGACAAAAAGTTAAGACCACGTTTCGTTGAAAATTATTATTTAATATTGTAAATTAGTTGAAAATAGTATTTAAGACCATGGTTTAGATGTCATAAATTATTTAAACGTGTACATTATTTTCATGTCGGAACGCGCACATTCTAGTTTGAAGTGTTTCATTAGGTCAACCTTGATGAACTCAGAAAATCTTTAGTGTAGCTCAGAAGCGGAAATGTTCGTGGGGGAGGATCGGACTAGAGAATATTTGTATAAAGTGACATAAAATAATTAAATCAGTGGTTGGTAGAAAGGAAGAGAGACAAAAGGAATAAATGTAGCAAAAATTGACTAATCATTGGCCCCTTTCCCCAAAAGGGAATGTTCTTTATATAGTAAATCAGTTAGGTAGTAAAATTACATAATGACCATCACTAAAGTGGATGTCTCACCCCATTATTTGACTATTTACAAACAAGTTCTTGGGGTATATCATTTGACTCCTCTACATCTTATGTTTGCTTTACTTTGGTCCTTAACCACTAAATATACAACTCTAGGCCTTATCCTTCCTATAAATTGCATATTGATCACCTATATTTTCCTCCCCTTATCAGTAGTCCCTCAGTCCATGCACAAATCTCTGAGTGTGGACTGCAGTTTCTTTTTTACCTTGGTCGGATCAAATGTCTTTGCCCCTCGGTACTTGTCTACTTAGGTCGGAAACCTTAGTTTCTCGGTGATCGTCTACTCGATTCAGAACCTTAACTTGTCGATGATTGTCTGCTTAGGTCGGAACCTTTTGTTTGCTAGTGATTGCCTACTCGGATCAGAACCTTTTGTATTTCTGACCTCATCTAAGAAATCATTTCCCTTAGGCTCGCGTGTCTATGTTTCGCTGTTATCGAGTCAAATATTTTTTAGGCGGCGGAGTCACATCTAGACACGTGTCACACTTTCACCAAACTTGCCAATGCGTCTTTCGAAGCGGTTCATGATAGGGCAGCGTGTCAAGAACCCTTTATTCTTTAACCTTTCACCTTCTGATTCTTTTACTACAAATAATTACTTCTTTCTCTGAGTGTAGTTTTCTCATTTTCGATTTCTACCAATCTTTGATTCAAAAGTATTTGTTCTAGAGAGAGAAAGTCTCAAAACCAACTTCCCGCTCTGCATTTGCATGCCTGAAGAGTTTATCAACCTTGAATGGTATGAAATCTGGAGGTGTTTTCACATTTCCAACCGAATCGGTGCTCGCAGACCCCCTGGTGCAAGAGAGTATCATTCACCTGTAGAAATTTAGGAGTCAACCTTTTGTGATAACTGGTCTCCTATCCGTGAACATTCCCTCAATCTTGCTACTTCGTCCCCTAGTCAAGCCCGTCCTCGTGATAGCGGGGTTGACCCTTCTGCATCCGCAACGCTTTATGAGTTTCCTTCTAGAACTTCTCCATTCATAGTCATGGGTGACGAAAGAGGAAGACCGACTGCTAAGGATACTATGGATAATGTTAAAAAGAAAAGGTCTTCCGACCCGACGACAAAGTTTGTTAGAACAAAGATTTCTTCTTCAACTGTGACTCCCCAAGTAACTCCACAGAGCCTGCCTCAAACGACTCAAGAAGTGAGTCATATGAGACCTTCGACGAGGGGAGTCTGATCTGAACCAATTTTAACGTCCATCCCTGAACTCTAGGAAAGGAATCTGGTTGATGAGCTTGACGACGATCAAGAGTGACCTGATATGGTGGTGGTCGAAGCGTAACCTCTTCAAGCCGTTCCTGTTACCATTCTTCTCCCCGGACTATCCGAGCCGAGTCAAGGTGCTTCCTCTCCTCCCCCGGAGCCTGCCACTAGTCTACCCCTCAAAGCGGTGAAACTTCCTTAGTAAAAAGTAAGAAGAAAAAGAAACGTACAACAGATTTGCCTTCGAACATAGAGGATATTCTAGGCGACAACCTTCTTGGTATCGAGTCTAAGCATCTTCTGGTGCTGTACAGAGTGAAGTATAAGTATTTTCATCCGACGGATGAAGTCAAACTGAGAGATTGTTTGGGGATTCTGGACAACATCACAATTTGGTTCCCCACTGCCGGAGAGACTCCACCGTCTGCTCGGAACAATGAACTAGTCCTTTATACCAAGCTCATGAACTGGGGTCTTCATCTGCCCCTTGACCCCGCCTTGGTCGAGTACTCTCACCTGATTGGATTATGTACCTCTCAAGATGGAGCCAACATGTGGTACACGCTTATGGCTTGTATCATGGCCTACGGGCTCTCTAAGATTGCCTTTACCATGGAGCAACTTATCTCCATCTCGGATGCGACTAAAAATTCCCACTACCTGTTCTACTATCTTGGTTTTTCCAGGCAGCTCAAAGTAATCAAAGAATTCTTAGAGGCGGACAAGAAGTGGAAGTAACATTTTATTTTCATATCCGGTTTGTGGGAGACTGGCTTAGAGGACTCCAAGGACCTTCCGCATCAGTTAACACTAAAATGGCCAGGGTAAGGTAAGTATTTTTGTCTGTTCTATTTTAGTAGTCATGGTGGGATAGTTCTACCTTTTTTTTTCTTTAACAGTCATAAAAGGGATTGCTAAACCTTTTTAAACGTCATGCCAAAGTGGCCAAATATATTTTCAAGAAGTTAAGTGCTTGGGCAGGTGAGCATTGGGATCACAAGTTTCATCAGAGCTTCTTTCCAATGAACTTTGTCAAATATGCAGCAAAGAATGAATCTTTGAAGAAAAACTTCGACGCTGAGCAGAAGAAATGCCTTGACGAATATGCAACTGGTATCGTCACCCGTCTTGAGGAAAGAGATGCCAAGCTAAGGTCTGCTATGGTAATGGAGATGCACGAGAAGTTTCTGGATCTGCACCTCGGTAGTCTTTGGACACGGGTCATAGAAAGGCATTGCCTTGTCGGCGTATCCGTGAAGGACTTGGAATCCAGTGACAACTTAGAGAGTGCATCGTCGGAGTCGGATTCCCTTAAATGTAGTAGAGAGAACTCTGCATCCAATTACCAAGCGCTGAATATTTCTTTCTTTATTTTGTTGTCAGTTTTTGTATCTGAAACCTGTTAAAAGCCCCAAATTTTATGTACAATTTTCCTCTTGTTGTGAGGGCTTATGATGGAATGATTTTATTGCGATGCTTATATTAAAACATTTCTTCCTTGACTTAGTTTGTCTTATATTTATTTACTTATGATTCAAAAATGAATTCTTGTCCAAACTTTTTTGGAGTATGTTCTGAGTCCAAAAAGATGAACTTTCTTGTCCAAACATTTTTGGAGTATGTTTTGAGTTTAAAAAGATGATTTTTCTTGTCTAAACATTATTGGAGTATGTTTTGAGTTAAAAAAAATATGAACTTTCTTGTCCAAACATTTTTGGAGTATATTTTGAGTTTAAAAATATGAACTTTCTTGTCCAAACATTTTTGGAGTATGTATTGAGTTCAAAATGATAAACTTTCTGCGAGTTGTTTTAAGAAGGCAATGGAATTTAATATATAAGTCAGTTATTAGGGCACCTCACTAAAACCTTCCCGCGCCACCAGAGTAGGAAAGAGTGTGCCACCAATACTTACGTAAACTGATAAAGAAAATATTTACATGTCACACATTAACTCTAAGTAGACTTTGAGGTGCTGAATGTTCAAAGGGTGGGGAAGATCTTTCCCTTCCTTTATGTTTTAGCATGTACTTTCCTGGTTTTACCTTCTTTGTTACCGAGTATGGACCTTCCCAATTTGGAGCTAGCTTTCTAAGTCTCTTTTCTTTCGTATGCAGGAAGAATTTTCTTAGGATCTTGTCCCCAACCTCGAATTCTCTTCTTCTAACTTTTGATGCATACCGGCTTCTCATTAGAGTCTGATAGTGTAAAAAGTTTAATTGTGCCCTTCTTCTCTTTTCTTCTATTAGATCCAGCTCGGTGTGTTTTCCTTTGTTATTTCCCTCCTCGGAATACTCGCTTAGCCTGTAATATGGGAACATGGTTTTTGATGGTAATACTGCATCCATTCCATAAACAAGTGCGAATGAAGACTCATGCGTTGCGGTTTGAGGAGTAGTCATGTAAGCCCATAACACTTCTTGTAGGAAGTCTGGTCATTTCCCGGTTTTACCCTCTAAATTCTTCCTCAACCCATCTAAAATTGTCTTATTGGTTACTTTGACTTGGTCATTCGCTTGAGGGTGGAAAGGCGCTGAGAAACACTGTTGTAATCCTTTGGAAGCACAAAAAGCTCTAATTTCGTTATTATCGAACTGCGGGCCATTGTCCATCGTAATCTTCCTTGGTACACCATAACGACAACAAATGTTGGAGATGATAAATTAGATCACATATTTCATTCTCTTTCCTGCTAATGGTTCAGCCTCTGCCCACTTAGAGAAGTAATCCACAACGATGATGATCGTTTGGCGCCCTCCTGAGGCCATAGGAAGTGATACGACAAGGTCGATTCCCCACCGATCAAAAAGCACATATTTTGATATTAATTCGAGGGGAACCCCGGGCATATGGATTGAGTTAGCAAATCAGTGGCAAGTGTCGCATTTTTGTACCAACTCCTTGGCGTCTGCTGAGATGGTCGACCAATAATAACCCGCCAGAAGAAATCTTTGTATCAGTGTTTTGTACCCACAATGCGCGGATCTTTCCCCATCGTACAGCTCTGAAACTATCAACTTTGACTCATTCTTCCCTAAACAACCGAGTAAAGGTCGGCTAAAAGATTTCTTATACAGTACATCACCAAGTACCACGTATCCGTATGATTTGAGCCGTATTCTTTAGGTCATTACTTTGTCAATTGGAAATATGTCATGGACTAAAAACTCTTGTATCTCACTTCTCCAATCTTTCACTAAAGCTGTGGAAATTTGGAAAGCTTCGATGCCTTCTTCAACCAGTTTGGACCCCTTAATGATTGATAAACTTTCTTGGGTAACTATCCATGGGTGTTCCTCTGAATAAGATGCCTTAGCCAAAGAATCAGGCACTGAATTCCCTGCCCTATGAACATGTTCGAACCTGAAGTCCTCAAACTCTAAGTTCAAAGCCTTCAAGACCCCCAAATACTTCACTAAATGATCTTTTATTGCTTCTGACCGTTTGGCTCGTTTGGCTCCACAAATTTTTGCAAGTCTTAATCGAGCCAAAGCGGCTTCATACTCTGCTTCATTGTTTGATGCTTGAAACCCAAGTCGAATGTCTTGGTACATCACAATACCTTCGAGGGAAGTCAATTGTACTCCTGCGCCGCATCCAAATATATGGATCCTCAATCGGTACGGACTAACCATTTTGGGTCGGACTTTTCCTCCTCAATATCCATGTTATCCCGATTAGAATGGAATTCAACCAAGAAATCAGCTAGTGTTTGTGCTTTGATTGCGGTTTGTGATTCAAATATAATGTCAAAGTCTCCAAGCTCTACCCACCACTTTGTCATTCTTCCCGACACATCGGGCCTTCGCAGCATATACTTCAAGGGAAAAGATGTTCGCACCACAACCGAATGAGCTTGGAAGTAAGGCCTCATTTTTCTTGCGGAAGTAAGACCTCTAATTTGACGTACCGCTTTTCCGCGTCCAAAAGACTCTTACTCACATAATATATCTGCCTCAGGATATTTGCTTCTACTCGGATTAAGACCATGCTAACCGCGAAATCGGACACTGCTAGATAAATGAACAACTTCTCCCCCCGGATGTGGCTTTGTCAAGATTTCCTGAGATGAAAGATGATGTTTGATGTGGTTAAAGGCGTCTGAGCACTCTTATGTCCAATCTAAACAATTTGTTTTTCTCAGAACTTAGAAGAAATGGGAGCATTTATCTGATGACCTTTATATGAACCTGTTTAACGCAACCAGCCTTCCAGTGAGAATTTGCACCTCTTCGATCATTCTTGGTGGATCTATGGTATAAAAAGCATTTAACTGCACCAGATCAGCTTCGATACCCTGTTCACTGACTATGTAGCCTAAGAATTTTCTGGATCTTACCCCGAATGTACATTTTTTCGGGTTCAACTTCAAATTTATCTTGGCTAAATTGGCGAAGGTTTCTTTCAAGTCAACTAAGTAATCCTCATCCATGAGGCTTTTAACTATCATGTCATCGATATAAAATTCCACATTTCTACCAATCTGACTCTCAAAAGCTTTGTTTACTAAGCGCTGATATGTTGCCCCACGTTTTTTAGTCCGAACGACATCACCTTGTAGCAGTGTAGACCCCTTCCGGTAATGAAAGTTGTGCTCTCTTGATCCCTTGAGTACATCTGGATTTGATTGTACCCAGCATATGCATCCATAAAGGACAGTAAACGATTTTCGGATGTCGAGTCAACCAATTGATCTATTATGGGGACCGGGAAATGATCTTTAGGGCATGCCCTATTCAGATCAGTAAAGTCTACACACATCCACCACTTGTCGTTCTTCTTCACTAAAACCGGGTTGGTCGTCCACAATGGGTATTGTGATTCACGGATGTGGCCCATTTTTATCAAACGGTCCACCTCTGCCATTATCGCTTCAGTTTTCTCCTTAGAAAAATATCTTCTCTTTTGAATGATCGGACAAACACTGTTCCATATAGCTAACTTATGACAGATGATATCTGATGGGACCCCTATGACATCTTCTGTGCACCAAGCAAACAAATGTAATTTGGTTGAAATAAATTTGAGTAAACTTTCTCTTACCTCTTGAGATAGCTTTGTTCATATCTTGAGACTTTTACCGGGGAAAAAAGATTGATCCTCGAAGCCTTCATCAGGGACCATAAACCCAAGGGACTCCTTGAGATCGTCAACATGATCAGAATCCGCGGGAGACCCTTCTGATTGTTATTCTTTTTCGGTCTGACCCCCTTCACCTGCTTGGGGGCCAGTACCACTTTGTAGCATTCCCTAGACATCTTTTGACTACTTCTTATCGTTCCAACATTACTACCCATCACATATGTCAAACACTGGTAAACAATAGACGGCACAACATGCATCTTAAACAACCATGACCTTCCGAAGATGGCATTCTATGACGTGGGGGCATCTACCACTACGAATAGTACTTGTGACTATCTTCTTGAATGACCCTCTGCCCAACTCTACCATTCACTTGAATTCTTCAACGACGTCGACTGTTGCACCGGTGAATCCTACTATCGTTCGGTCAGATTGTATGATTGTTGGTGGGTTTGTTATCTGGTAGTAAGTTGTCATAAACATTATGTTAGCGGAGCACCCTGTATCAATCTAAATTTTTCTTATCTCATTTCACGCTATCTCTGCTCCGATCATCACTTCGTCCTCATGTGGACCAGCTACGTCTCTCATGTCATCATCCTCGAAGCAAAGAATTAATGATGAGTTTCTATATAGGTGCGATGAGGCTCATGCTTCTAACTGTGTAGCCAGACTCACAATGTGCCTTTTCCGAGAGTAGTTTGATATACCTACTACTGTATCCCCACCGAAGATGGTTAGTGATTCAAAAAGCGCACATAATTCACTAAACTTTCCTCTAGTGATCGGTTCTTCCACCATGTTCACACTATTCCTGCCCGACTTCGGATTAAGGTATTGTGCGGCTATATCGAACACATCAATAATTATTCGTCAACCGCTTCAGATATCATCATAGTGCCTTCTTGTTTTGGAGCAGCTTCTTGCTTTGGGGCAATCATGGTGTTTTTTTGGCAAAATCAACTAACTTTCCATTCTCTATCAGATATTGGACTTATTTCCTTAATGCCACGCAATCCTTCGTGTGATATCTGATGTTGTCGTGAAACTGACAATACTTATTCTTCTTGTTCTCTTTCAGAGTCTGCAATGGGAAAGGCTTGCAGAAAGGAATATTTGCACGTGCCTTCTCAAAAATGATTGATACGCACTTGGTCAACTCATCAGAATGAGCTGGTCGGACCCACCTATTGGACACGAGTCTAACATATTGTTGAGTTGCTTGTCAAGCCGGTACGTACTATCGGTTTTGTATTGCCCGCTGAGAAGTTTGGTTTGTTGCTTGTACTTGGGCTCATGGTCGGACAGTTGTAACCGGCTGTGAAGCTTGTGGTTGGATATTCAATGTTGTTGTGTTGGCCCTTACTAAGGTCGGATCCTGATAGAATTAAGACATAGACTCTATCTTCGAGGCCCTAGTTTCTTCAACTAAGATCATTTTCTCTATCTGATCCACCATAGCTTCGAATGTCATGGCTTGTGTCTCCGCGACATTGTATTTCATTACCCCCGTAAGAAGACCCATTCGGAAAGCAACCAATTCTACCTTGTCTTCACAAAATTCCATGATTGTCTTGACCTGAATGAAGCGTTTCGTGTACTTTTTCAAGATTTCTCCAACTTTCTGTCTACAATAAATGATGGTATCTCTGTTTGCGCGAAATTTCTTGCTTCCGACGAAGTGCTGTCGGAACATGCTCTAAAACATGTCGAAGTTTTTTATGCACCCTTGTAGTAGACGATTATACTATTTGGACGCAACGTTCTTAAAGGTCTGAGAGAATGCTCTACACAAAAACTTGTCGTTATCATCGTAATTGATCATAAAGTTCTTAAACTGCTCAATGTGGTTGTCTGGATCGTGAGTTCTGTCAAACTTCTCTATCTTGGAAATATCAAACCACTTGGGAAGATGCCTGGAGATGATCTTCGGGGAGAGAGGGGATGACCTCCAGTTGTGTCCGACTTTGTTAGCACTTCTCTTGGACCATCATTGGTTGGCGTATACAATCTTTCTTCAGTCGGAGAAGTAAACTGATTACTGACTCGGTAATCTTGATGATAACTATCGGACTAAGGTTGTCTCCGAGTAGTAACATGTTCGAGTCGAACATTTCCTGTCTTATCCTGCTTCTCGGAGTACATTTTTCTTTTACCGAGATCGACTTTCTTTATAGATTCCTTTCTTATCCGGCTAGTACGATGGGCGTGCTTGCGCATCTTTGAATCTATTTGCCTACGATCTGCCTTGTATCTGGCATCGGTGTCCGAAGATGAAGATTTATCAGAAGTTAAGGAGGTATATTCGTTAGACTTCGACAGTTCGTATCTTTGTTCCGATCTGGCACGCCTTTTGGAATGCCGATGGCTCCTCATTTGTTATTTTTCTCCAGATTGAATGAAATCTTGGATCTGATTAGCCTCAATTCTCTCTTGTCGAATCTCGGATTTGACCTTCATCGACTCACCATGGCTTCTTTTTCCGCATTCAACCTTTCGATATCTTCCAACAGTTCTTTACATCTGGCGACCATAACTGATTCCTCAAGTAGCTCCTCAGCATTTTGCTTCGGGCTGTTGCCTTCGTTTGTGACTTGTTTTTCCATCAGATGGTCACCAGACTCAACGCCAATCAGATCTCTGGTCGGATTGGCCTCGATCTCTCCACGAGATTCAGTATCCATAATTTTTTTAAATATAGTTTTTAAGGTTTTGGAAAATTAATTCTCGGTACCAATCGGTTCCCACAGATGGCGCCACTGTTGAACTTGGAAAATCCTTAGTGTAGTTCAGAAGCGGAAATGTTCATGGGGGAGGATCAGACTAGAGAATATTCGTATGAAGTGACAAAAAATAATTAAATCTGTGATTTGTAGAAAGAAAGAGAGACAAAAGGAATAAATGTAGCAATAATTGACTAATCATTGACCATTTTCCTCAAAATAGAATGTCCTTTATACAGTAATGAGGTAGGTAGTAAAATTACATAACTACCATCACTAAAGTGGATGTCTCACACCATTATTTGACTATTTACAGACAAATTCTTGGGGTATATCATTTGACCTCTCTACATCTTATGTTTGCTTTATTTTGGTCTTTAACTACTAAATATACAAGTCTAGGCCTTATCCTTCCTATACATTACAGATCGATCACGTATATTTTCCTTCCCTTATCAAACATTAGTTGAATTTCGAACTATTTTTTAATTTTTTTTATGGTTTGGAACTTTCAATGCAACATTCAACTATATAATGATCTTTATAAAAAATAAAATGCTTTGTTTCTAATGTGTATCAACTAAGAAAAAATTGTGAGTCATACGGGTCAATTTTTGAAACTGCTTTTGGGATATTATTGGTTAATTTTAAGCTTGTCGAGTTGGTCACAGTTGAGCCATCCATATTATATTATTCAAGTCATACAACACACGGGTTATCATGTATCCATTAACTTGTGGTAAAATAAAAAGAAGGTTTACAGGTTTTTTTTGCGTATAATAAACGAGCATTGAAAAAGTATATCTACATGTCTCAGCTAGACTTTGTAAAGAAGAATAGGTCATCGCGGCCTATGAATTTTCGAATAGAAAGCTAGAAGAGTTCAGTAATAGTGAAAGATGTTATTGTTTTGATAAAATTTACACATATATTGGGCCCGTCGACTACTCTTGTGTATTTTTCCAAGAGATAATGAAAATACGAGGTCGTAATCTTGGTCGTGGTCATGTTAAATGAAAAAATGTATGTGGATAAGTTTATTTTAAAAAGTATGTGGATTATTTCAAACATGTCAAACAAAAATGATGTTATGAACACTCCGGAGATTATTAAACATGTTTGTAATTTTTGAACATCGATAAGTACATTTGGTAGCACCGCTAAAACCGGTTGGGGAAATCATTAGTACTAACTCCACCGTAAAACCATTAACTAGAAAATGGTCAGGAGCCGTATCTAAAAGTAAAACAACACCAATGGTGGTACATATCAGTAATGTAGAACCTACGATTTTATATAAGATTAAGTCTCATAAATTACCATACATAAATTTTTATATTATTAAGGTCACTAACATTAAAATCGAAAAATATTACGGAGTAAAAACCATAGCTTTAGAGATGTTTGGAAATAAAGTACATGGCCATTTGTTACAGAACAACTAATATTAAAACTTAAAGAAAATAGAAAATTATATCTAAAATTTACAGTAGCAAAGTTAAAAAAAAATAACTAACAAGTTTGCAACACTTCAAATAAAATGACCATATTGAATATTCGATGAGTTTAACATCTCGTGAGATATTAATTACGATCGCTTTTAAATAAATATTTTGTTGTCTTATGATGATAAAATATTCATATACCAATCAAAGGGACACCTCCAAAATCATACTTGGATTCGTTAACGGAGATAATTTTATTTACGTATGTAATTATAATATTTATTTAATACTTATATTAATATCTAGTTATTTGTACTTCGTTATTCGAATAAAAAATTATGTATAGGTAGAAATTATTTGGGAGGAAGTTTTCTATATCCTATGACCGTGTTCGAGTAAAGACGAAACACAAGTGTGGTCGTCAATTTTGTTTGATCGAATTACCAATTTGATAACTTTTACTTCCAATTATAGATATTTCACAAAATATTTACCATAGTAAAAAACAGATACAATTGGGTCATTTTCAATTTTTTAGTGTATTTCATTTACAGGTTTTATATTTGTTGTTGTTGAATTTTATTATCGAACAAATATTTTTTTAGTGTATTTCATTTGCAAATGTTACATTTGTTGCTACTAAATTTTGTTTTTAAACAAATTATTTTAGTTTATTTCATTTACAAGTGTTACATTTGATGAGTTTTTAATTTTATTATTCAACTTATGTATTTCGTTTTCTCTTTAAATAGACTTATTTTTTATGCTTATGACACTGATTTTTATTTCATTTCAAAATAAAAAAATTGAAAAACATAAAAAAAAATTATAAAAAAATTACATAAACCTAAAACTAATTTGATGATTACAAATTTGTTATATTCGTTATCAAAAGAGACTCCATATGACATGGCCTCACATATACTTTTTTCATTTTCTAGTATCATATAGCCTTTTTTCAAAGTGGTTTTCATTGAGAGTATCGTAAAATTCATTCTCGTACTTACTGAATGTTAATTATCTATCGTAATGAATTAGATCGACCACATGATATATAACTGGTGCTTTTAACTCCGCCATTTTTTAGTTGTGTATTTATATGTAAGGCGATATGTGCTCCAAACTATCCATATCATACAATTGATATATCTCGTAAAAACTCGCATTTAAATAAACCAGCCACGAAAATACTTCATGGTGCTATGTACTACATGTACTTATTTTCTTAAGTAATTATTTTAAAGTTGGTTCCAAGTTATATCTATATATATATATTATAAACTATATATATTTAAGGTTTTAAATTTTTTGTATGTTGAGTTTTATTTATAATTATAATTTTTTCGAGATAAGATAATCTATAGTCACCAATGAACAAAGAACACGTGTCATAAAAAAATACTTATTGTATATGAGATAAAACTTAATTTAGCCCGTCATTGTAAAAATTAGAATATGAAACTAAAGTCTAATTTTACCAACTGATGGTACAATCAAGCAATACTTTACAAGCCTAATTTTGCCTCTTGCTGGCAAAATCAGGCTTGTAAATGCATGCCTTATTTCACCAGCAAGAGGCAAAATCAGGCTTGTAAATGCATGCCTTATTTCACCACGCCTTATGAAGATAATCTTATAAATGTATGTCTAATTTCATCACTTGTTGGCGAAAATAGACTTGTGAATTCATAACATGCCTCTATTTTGAAACTTTTTTTATAAGAATATTATTATACAATATACGATTTATAAATTTATTTTCTAAAAAAAGGTTACTAATTTTTTATTCAAGTCTAATTTAATGTACCCATATATGTCTTTAAAGATAAAAATATTAATGGTAACATGGAATTTAAAATTTACAACAACATAAAAACTAGTAGTAATAGTTCATAATTATTTGAAATACAACGCTACAAACATCAAAGAAGAACAGAGCAATTAATCCAAAATGAAAAATACAAACCCAAAACATTAAATCTGGATTTTGTGACAATCTTAGGATTCTACGGGAACGATGTTGGTGAATCTTAATTCTTAATGCAAAAGTCACATCCTCTAAATATTTCATATCAAAATTATACGACAAAAATATTTTGGTAGTATGTTACAATTCTTTATCGTGTATGATAAGAAGTATGTCATCATCATAGAATATTAAAAATATGAGCTTACTTTCACTAAAGTTTTTAATACATAGTCTTCAACCGAGTTCATCTCAAAATAAAAAAAAGACTATTACTCTAAGGAACATATGGTACCACTCCCAAGAAGTCTTTGTGAGACTATAAACGTATATCTTAAGTTTGTTTAACATTATAACAAAGTTCTCAGGCTGCACCATGTAGATTGTTCCATTGTACACCATTAAAAAGATGGTTTTAACATCCATTTTGATGAAATTGTAGTTCAAAGTGTGCAAATAGTATCATGAATGTCCTAAAATAGTATTTTATAAAACTAGAGAGAATATATATTTAAATTCAAACCATTTGTGTTGAGTATGACCTATTATCACAAGTTGTGCTTTATATATTTCCATATTACCCTTAGAATCCCATTTGCTTTTGTAAATTCACTTAAAACCAATTAAATATTTTCTTTAAGTAATGAGATAAGACCTTAACCTTGTTATCTTCCATTGACTTATACTCTTATTCATTCATAGAATTTATACTCAATTGAGAATCAGAATTCTTCGTGTCTTCACGGAAACACGACGAATCATTTATCATTACACCATATAAATTTGTATGTAGTTAAATATATATTATATCATCCAGAGATAATGTTCTTCTTATTTTTAATGGAACTTATTAAGGGTATTATTTCTTTAGTTTTTAATTCTTGAAGATGTAGAACAATTTCATTTTGTCCCCTATGTGAAAGTCAAATATCACCTTGAACATTTTCATGTTCTAACATGATTTTAATAACTGAAATTGAAACCAAATCATCTGATACTTAAGTATCAATTCACCATAATGGATCACTATGATGTGGTATATTGGCTTCATGGCCTACTTATCTTTGTTAGAAACTTCATGAATATTTATGGATTTTTCCATAAAATGAACATTTTTCCTAAATTATTTCCCTTAAACTCAACATCATCAAAAAACTTTGGTGTTCCCGACTCAAATTTTCTTTTAGTAGAAGGATAATAAAAATTAGAAACCTTTTGAATATTTTGAAAATATAATGAAATGAACCATCTTAGTGTTCATTTTTTATTCGGCTTATAAGGCTTAACTTCATATGGAAATCCCCAAACATATTGATGTTTGAAGCTATTGTGCTTAGTCTAAAGTTCACGTCGAATCTTAATGGTTTCTTTTGTGGGGACTATATTTATAATGTATGTAGCACATTTAATGTTTTCTACCCAAAATAATAGTGGTATAGTTGAATGACTAATCATACTTCTCACCACCAGATGAAATCTTGGTATGTTGGGTGAGTCCGATATTATATTCCGAGGAACTATACCACACTTCTCTAGGTATTTCACAAATGTTTTATGATGTTGTTCACCTGAATTATCATATATGTCATAGTATTCACCACTAGAGTCAGATCTAGCGCACTTAATGCACTTACCAAGTTGTTTAACGTAGATCTTAAATCTATGAAATTGTCTTAGGGATTTTCATATCCTTTGAATAATGTATAGATAACCATACATAGAGAAATTATCTATAAATTAGATAAAATACTATTTCCCATTCCATGGTGCCTTTTGGAATGGTCCGCAGTTATTTGTATGTATCAACTCGAAGACTTCTTTCGCTCTCTATGCACCTTATCTTTTCACTACGGTATGTTTTACCTTGATACATTTATGTAAGTATTGAAGGTTGAACTATCAACATAACCTAATAAACCTTTTACTAATAAGTTTATCTATTATTGTCTTAGAGATATGACCTCAGTGTTTGTGTTAAAAAAAATCAATTATTTTAGATTTACAATTAGTTGATCACATACATGTATGTTCATTGCTTTTTTATGATGCTTAATAGTATTTCATAAATAGAACTTATCATTCATAATTAAATATATATTGCATTTCACATTATCATGTAAAAAAGAGTCATTTGATTACTCCAAAACAACTTGAAGTATCCAATGGTGCATTTTATAGAAAAATGATAAAATTCCTTCTAACATATTTTAATATAAGGAATGTTCACTAAAAAACAATTGAAATTCACAAGTGATTAACTAAGGATAAACCACCCTTTACTTTATATATAGATCTTTCACCATCATTGAGGATTCGTTTTCTTATCGTAACTTATATATAAATACAAACATGGGTAGCCGCAACGTACTAATACACATGTTATTGCTTAAAATTGCAACCAAAATTGAATTCTAAACATACTAGATTTATGACTTTATCTATATTAGTATGCACTTTTCTTTTTCAAAAGAAACGCCAACCTGCAGTAAGTGATTTTATTTGCTCATAATCTGGAACCTTTATCAAATATTTTATCATAATTTATCTTCTCTATTTTCTTATATTAAGATCTCATCATATGCACCTTTAGACGTTCTTGTTTTGGTCTCTCCTCGTAAGCAACATGAAAAATCAGTTCACTAACTAAGGCTTCTCAAGATGAGGGAAAAATGAAACGTAAACCATTCCATAACTTCTTTGAGAAGATAATCTTAAGTAACTTTAACTTTAACATGGTCATTGAATTCCCGATAATATGTTTCCTTATTGTCCGTTTCTATGAAACTTCATGGTGGAGAGTTTCATCAGCAGCATCTTAATCCTCATCTTATTAATCATGGAAAAATATTTCTCAAATACTTTGAGAAACTCAGCTGAATGGGTGATCTCAGTCAGGACATCCCTATGGAATGTCATTCATTGTTTCATAATTGCCTAACACAACAGATGTGACTCATTTCATACCTCAAATTACTATTTATTCTTATGAGAACTATCTTGGCATGGGTTGTTTACTATTTGATTCCAAATTAAAATCATTATAATTCAAATACAATTTCATTTCATATTTTTATTAGATAAATCTAACTCGTCTAAAATTGGAGGTCTATTACCTAATTTTTAACTCATCTTAAAGTAATTATTGGTACTCACTACAATATTGCACATAAGAAACATCACATAAATAACATTTTTATTGGCATACAAACTTTATACAATGTTTAAACATGGATCCAATATGTAAAATATTACATCACGTTGCTAATAAGATAATTATGCTTTGAGCAAACATATTAACATAAACTTGTATATGTTTGAGAAAAGACATTATGGTATAATTTCAATCAACTTAATACATGAAACCGTCTTAATATACAAAGCCATAAACCCTAAATTTCATTCGATATCTTTCTTAATCAATAAAACAAATAATTCTAACATAGTTATGCTAAACAAATCAAACAATTTCAAGCCTTATACCCATGCATATTTACCAATTCAATCAAAAAATAATTTCCAAATATAAATCATATACCAAAAATAAAATCACATGTTTTATGTTTAGTTGTAAGAACAAAAATATAATATTCAAACTCAAAGGGGAAGGTTTTCATACTTATTGTTAGAGTTTATGTATTATAAACTATAATCTCAAATTTGAATACATAATCTGCTAAGAGTATAAATTATTCCCTATTGTTAGGGTACCTTGGCGATTGGAAATGATGGAGGAAATGTCATGCCAAATAGGGTAGTGATCAGAGGAGTCATTGAACTTGTAAATAACAAAAGGAGAGGAAGACACGCTAGTAGAGATGTAAGTACTAGAGCAACCAATAATTGGAGGGGACATGTATCATATGTCGACTCTAGATACACTAAGGTTCCAAGTGATACATATTATACCTAGCGGGTGTATTCTTTGATTGCTATTATAATATAAAAAAGGAAGCATATAGCGCATAATCCTATAAATATTATTATCGTTAACTTAAGTTTTTAAAAGGCATATAAGAGTAATATATTTTAAGAAAATATATTCACTAACATTCTTTTTTTGGATAGTATCATTAAGATCGCACACATTCTAAGATGAAATAATCATAATGAAAATGAGAGGGGAGTGTATATACTTATTTTACTGGTCTATGACCACGTTATCCTCGAGATGCTCATAAACAACAGGAGTATGGAGGAGCGTCCTAGTCTGGATGAAGGGCGAGTTAAATTTGTTTGAAGCTTGATCAACATCTGGTAACTCCAACGGGATTTAAGTGAAGGTTTTGATGTCATCTTGGGGCATGATGGCCTTGATATCAACGGAATGGCCATCAATTATTTCACCATCAAGACTCATCAACATGGGATTATAGTTAGGTGATAGAGACGTATCACCATTATTGGAGAATACCGAAAAAGGTTGGTTGGTATTTTTGGTAGTTTTTTTACCATGTCTACAGAAAACATCCAACAAGCTATCAGAATATGGAGAAACATGGATCATAATAATTGTCACAATAATGTGCACAAACGACTTACATTTGCTACACGTTAGAGGAAAACCTTAATACTCGATACGCAGAGCCATGTACTTTTCCATAAAACTGATTCTCAATACCTTTGGGAACTCATTGGTATCATTCATAATAATGCAAATCCTGGCACAACTTGGGCAGACTCTATTTGCGGTATGAGTATCAACACAAATGGAAGTGCCAATGAAGCTTCCCATAATACTTAAGACCTTTTTCCAACCAAAGTTTGTTTGGGAGACCATGAAATTTAACCCAAAAAAGATGGACTTCATATGATCTTTCACAAAAAAATTCATGGGCTCTAATTTTTAAAGAAATAATTGGTGGTTGTTACAGAACCATGGGGCCATTTTGAGAACTTGGATGGAAGTGTCACTAGTAAAATAATAAAAAAAATAAACGTCATAGCTGGAGTAACCTTGAAATCCTGTAACTCATGAATTCTCTATATCATTTCAATGATAGGTTGAACGTGGTAAAAGGTCAAATTTTTACTAAGGAAGTACCCAAATAGGCATTTCACCCACTTGCTCTTATCATCGTTGCTAACATCAGGTGAATTTTTTTTTACTCCATCTTCAATATGGAGGTATTAAACCTTTGCAACCATCATGGTTGATTTGATATCTTGTAGGGTAGCCACAACATTGGCCCAACTTTGCGAAGCTTGGATCGGTATGACATTGAATATTTTATGGTTGGAAGAATTTGTAAACATAATGATTGAAAGAGGATCATGCACATTCACCAGAGGGGTGGATCACTCTAGAGCTTGTTGGGGCTTTGATGAGAGTGATATAGGGTGTTGAAAATAAGGCTTAAGAAGTTGTGTAACCACGATTACCACTAGATCGGTTGATGATTCTACCATGGATGTTGCGACCTCCGAACGACTAAAGAAAAATGATCGATGAAGAGTTTCCATAGTGAAAGAAGGGGTCGTACAATGTGATACTGGGTGGTCGTTAAGATGGGTTATGAAGAAATTGTTGCTCAATTAAGGTTAAAATACTACAAGCATGATTAGGGATTATGTAGAATTGGGCTTGACTAAGGTGTATTGGATAAAAAAAATATGTTGAAATTATCCTCCTTATGGGTAGGATTAGGTAATAGAGTTGGCACGGTGGTAATGGCCCTTAAACCTATATTTTGTGCATGTAGCAACGGTAGTGCATGGGTAGTTGAGAACATGGTTAACATGGCGGTGACCTGAGTAGGGTTTATAATACCCTTGATTGACTCAGAAGAGTGACTATTAACAGTGTAAGAGAGATCTACATGCTCGATGGTGTTAGTGACCGAATAACTTCCAATGGTAGGACTGATACTCAGGACATTAATTATAAGGGTGTCCAAAGTGATCTTGTTGCAAGGAGAATCGATGAAGGCGGGAGGAAGGCTTCTTGATGTTACTACAATCATGTCTATGTGTAAGGCAATCATCTTACAAGACAATAATCGCATGAGAATATGGCCGTGAGACAATCTAACTTGGTGTTGGGCGTACCAAATTCGAACTCCGAATGATCTTTTTCCTCATCAAGTTGTGTGCAAGAATGGATAGACGAAAATGAAGGGAAAACAAGAATGTTTTCCATCAAACTACATGTTACATGAAACGAAGCGTGCAAGCTTGGTTTTGAGCTTCAAAATATGCTCGAAGACGGAGGGGAGCTTGAATGTACAGAGAAAGGGAGACCATGCATCGACATTGGGAAACTTGCTTTGACATAAAATGTGTCGGAAAAGAAATATATAAAAATTGCAGAAGGTCTGGTTTCAAGAGATAGGAATGTGCCACATGAAGTTTGTGGAATATAAAGAGTCACAATGAGAATGAACTCATCATTATGCATGTTAGTTTGCGAGCAAGCATTAAAGTGTGGGGTAACCTTTCCCAACGCTCTCGATTTCTTAGAGGAAGATTTTTTCCATTTTGACTTAGAAATCTTACGAGTATGGACTATATTGGGGAAGTAAATAAAGTTTCGGTGGAATACAAATGATGATTTTTTGTTAAAGTGAAGTTTTGAGTGAAAGAATAAGGTAAAAATCTATAATGTTAGACTTTTAAGAAAAGGTAGAGAGAGAAGGCTCTGTTATTCGGGGCAAGCTCTCACATGGTGCAAGAAATTTGGTGAGTGCTGCGAAAAAATATCGAGAATAAAAAGGTTGTAATTAATCATTGCTAGGTTACCGTGTGCAATCTATGGAGTGATATTTTAAAAGTTTTAAACCATTGTCATGCTTATTTGATAAGCTTAGTAAATAGTGGAAATTTTTGGATAACTTATTTGTTGGTAAATTATTATCTAGTTTATCTAGGTTATATATACATTTTAAAGTATTCTTTGAGATCGATATATTTTAAAAAAATCAAAATAATTTTTTTAATAAAGATATATATATATATATATATATTTGTGTTTGCTATAGAAAACAGCATGGCTCATCGCAACAAACATCATGAATCACCATGGTGAACAACAATTAGATTACCATTTTTTATGTGCAACGATCATCACCCATGGTGAGTCTAAGTCGTCATCACCAAGACAATATCCTTTGATTTCCAATAGGGAGCAACAAGTCAAGCTTATTTCCCTCAAGATGAACTATAAGTTACAAGACTTGAGCTCCTACATAAAAATTGTTGTGGTTGTTTTAAGTCGCAATAATGACCTATAATAATAGGTTTTATGTTACTCCATAAAAATTACGACGGTATGTTGGGCCAATCTTAGACACTTAGTATACTAATGCATGTAAAACATGAGTGCCATGTGTTGTTGCGACAAACACGTGTCCAACGGCTCTATATCTTACTACATACGACAAAGTGTGCAACTCATTTTGTACTGCCAATCATCCATTCACCTTGAGTGTATTTCAAAACCCAACTACACTATTTTAAATATTATTTTTCAAATTCATATAGATATAAATTTTCTAATTATTTCATTTAAAATTTGTAGACAAAATGGGAAGACATAAAAATATTACAAAAATATTAGAGATATATAGTTATTTACACCATAATAAAAATCAGCATAATTTATTACTCTACAATAAGTATTATGAAAAAGTGACATTTCAAGCTAATGAATAAAGATAAAAGATAAACAAGTATATTACACAAAAAGTATTAACCAAAATTTTATTGATCACTGCCAAAAATCCATATAATCTAATAGAGAAGCTAAAATCCAGTAAGATACAAAGGAGTAAATTTGTATTTTGATATTTTGATATCTATGTAATCTAGTTGAATTCTCTAAGTTGTCACAATTGGTAACTACAAATATAGAGAGACAAAAGAAATCTACCCAAATAAGGTGTAAAAATATTACAAAAATATTAGAGATATATAGTTATTTACACCATAATAAAAATCAGCATAATTTATTACTCTACAATAAGTATTATGAAAAAGTGACATTTCAAGCTAATGAATAAAGATAAAAGATAAACAAGTATATTACACAAAAAGTATTAACCAAAATTTTATTGATCACTGCCAAAAATCCATATAATCTAATAGAGAAGCTAAAATCCAGTAAGATACAAAGGAGTAAATTTGTATTTTGATATTTTGATATCTATGTAATCTAGTTGAATTCTCTAAGTTGTCACAATTGGTAACTACAAATATAGAGAGACAAAAGAAATCTACCCAAATAAGGTGTAAATTAGTTTTGCCACATATTTCGTCGAGCACAATATGTAAGCTATTTGCTTGTAGTTTGAATCTGGTTTTAGAACAATGAATGGTTATACTTTTATGATTATGTTTCTTTTTTACTATTGAAGTCTATAAGAATATTCGGAGGACTAAAAAATATTACTCATGTATCGGAACCTAAAACATAGTTACAAGAATTATGAAAGTAAAAATAAATACTTACAATGCTCTTTGCATGTCCGTTTTTAATGTTATAGAACTTTTTTCCCAAAGACATCCATATATTAGCATATTCGCAGTGTCAGTTTTCAATAAGGCTCGTTTGGGATCATCCATGCTCTTCTGAGCACTAAATTTCGCTTCTGAAGTAATTGTTATAGTGGGGATGTATAGTATATCATTAGCCATGATATTAATGATAAGATATTTTAGAAGATTAACTAACCACCGCTAGAAAACATTAAATTTACCTCCATCTTCGAGTACGTCGAAAGACTTCTCATTAAAATAGTACTCAAAATAAGGCTTAGAACTATTGGATTCATCAATAGAACCAAAAAATGCAAAGTAAAATCTCTTCATCAACTCATAATAATTACTAGCTCCACCAACATTGTTATTTATTTCGATATGAGCATCTATTTTATGGTATGTTTCTTGATAAATTTGAAACAAATTATCCTTCTGGCTTGACAAAAACGCTTATCTACGTTCAGCTTTATTAAAATCAATATACAAGAACTTGTTGACCCACTAAATGAATACCATATTATACCTTTGGAAATAAAGTCTATTACTTCATAATTAAGTTTAGGATATTCACTATAAATATCTACACAATGCATAAAAAAAATTAACAGAACAATGTTTAGGTTTCATACATTTATATTGTGCTAAGGATATAATTTAATTGAACACAACGGATGAAATACTTTCTTGCGTACCTCTGGTTTCTCAAGAACTTTGGGTCCATTCCTATGGTTGAAGTGTTTCTCTTCCTCTTAGGTTTCTTGGTTCGATTACGATAAGCCTTGCGGGACTGATTGTGAGCGCTATGAAGATGACGTATGAAGAACTTTTAAAGATTGAAGACAACTTGATGATTTCTTCACACATATCATTTGAAGATGCTATTTTCACAAAGGCTCATGCAACAATGCGATTTTATTTTCTTTGTGACAGGCTCTCAATTTTTATAATTGTTGCATCGTTAGTTTGAGAGAGGCTGTTAGAGATATTAGGCTCAAGCTTATCAGCTCATATTTATCTATAAATAAGATTCTACACTCTATGTAATAGATACGCTTTCTAAATAATAAGATGTCTTAACCGCTTCTTAGGATCTTCTTCTTATTTTTCTCCCTCTTTGTTTATTTTCTTCTTCTCTTTTTTCTATCTCTTCGTTTATTTACATGAAGAACATCAATTGATTATTTTATGTATCACCGTTACTCGCGGGTCTTAAAAACTAAAAACTTTTTTATCTAATTTCTCTAATTCCTTTTAGCATTGTTTATAATTATTTTACTAAAATTATGAATTTCAAAAGTAAATGTGACAATTCACCACAAAATTAAACTACATTTTTTGAATAAGCTAACTCGCTTTTATAAGATGTAAGATGGAGTCAAAATACAAAATTCAACACTTCTATTGGATAAAAGTGTAAGCACAATACCTTGTTAAATGATATGCCTAAAAAAAATATAACATCGCATATTATATATTAACACGAATATATATGAGATTCAAATATAAACAATAATCAACTCCTAGTATTATTGAATATATTTTATTATAAAATCAGACAAAATCTAAAAATAACATTATTATATGAATAATACATAAACCCGAAAAGAATAGTCGAATTCGCTACTAAAAGATCACAGATCCAACCAATATGCAAATGCTTTTTTTAGTTACTGTTTTTACAACGAAAAAGTGTTCAGTATCGTCAAGACATAGTGATTATCATCTAATTATTATCCAACACATCAAATAGTTGACTAATACATTATTTTCTTCTTCGTCCCCACGGGTTAGCGTCGAATAAATCAAAGAATTTATTTAGTAAATAACCAAACATCTTATTTCATATTTACACATTTTATGCACATCCCAATTCTAAATTTAAAATAATAAATTTAGTTGATATAATTCCAAACTATTAGTGCCAAAATAATTTGAAAAGCCTTAAACTTGAATTCATTTTTAAAACACGTTTTTCTATGTAAAGTTAAGCAAATAGCTTCCGCTCCAAAAACAAAAAGTGTCCTAAAAATGATGGTAAAGCAGAATTAGGGTAAGTATCATATGAAAATCTTAGATGTTATAACTTATAAAAATGGTTGTACCAGTTATATAGATTCCCATATATTAATTCACGAGAACAAACGTTAGTTTAAAATTGATACAAAAACGTGTGTATGCATGCACAATTGCACCGATAAATTTACACTGGTGAAAGAAAAACAGAGAGAAGGGAGGAAGGATCATGCGGCATGGAGGCCAGAGATACCGATAGCTACGACGATTCTAATGGGGCAGAAAATATAGACGATTCTAATGGGGCATAAAATATAGGTCTGCGAGCTAGGTTTGTTAGAGACCCATTTGAAAGAATAATGAGTTAGGTCAGTTAGATAGATTCGAGAGTTACTTGGATTTAGTTTTGTATATTCTAGGAAGAAAACATAAATCGGGGTTTTACTATTTCTGTTGGTCCATACTGATAATCCGAACAAGGTTCAAAACTTGGCTCGGTTCGTGAACAATCTGATAACATTATTCAATCGGTTTTATGAAAGCTGGTTGGTGAACAACCTTATCAAACCGGTCTCATGAACAAATCTAAATGTTAAAATATAACAGCAAAATAATTAGAGAGGCCTTAAAATATCTAAGCTCAAATTTATTTTTAAAACACACTACAAGAGTTGTACCTAAACATCCTTTTAAAATATTATGGTAGAACGTATTTAGTTGAATTATTTGAGTTCTTTATAACATTCTTAGATGTTACAAGAAGAGCTTCAGTAGCTCCACTGATCAAACGACTTCCAGTTTCAATAGAAACTCTATAAAATAATACATTTAGCACTACCAAAATTTATCAATTAAAAGAGTTATTAAATAATCGATAAAGTAATAATTAATAATTTATATATTAATTAATATTTTATTAATTTATAGTAAAATATTTAGTTTACAAACACCTTTGAAGCTTCCACTTAATTATTGTAAACTATACAATGCAATGTATATCAAATGAAGGGCCTAATTTGAAAGAAACCTTCAATCTTCCACCTTATTATGATTCTTGTGTTCAATTTATCACTTTATGAACATTAAAAATATTTTCTATATAAATACAAGATCAAAATAGATTAACACAAACAAATCATACAAACAACATTGCTTCCCATCTTAATGGTGCGAAAAAAAACAACAATGACAGACGAGATTTGAAGAGCATTATGCAAGCACAACAAAGATAATCCAAGTCTCACTCAAAAGTAATTGTAAGAATGGGTTCATAGTAACTATGGTTTGAAGGTGAGTCAAGCGACAATATCGAAAATACAATTAAGCGCTCTTTAGAGCATCTCTCACTTGCTCCCGAAAGAGGCGATGTTAAGCGACACAAACCGGCAAAATTTCCTGACCTAGAAAAATCTCTCTCTGAATGGATTCTTCAATATCAAGAACATGTGAATATGACAGGTGAACTAATCACCGAGAAGGCGAAAAAGCTCATGAAAGATATATATCTAGTGGATACTCCAGACTTTACTTTTTCTATTGGTTGGCTTGGAATGTTCAAAGCAAGATATGGAACTAAAAATTTGCGGCGTTTCGGAAAGAGTGGATCTGTTGAAATGGAGGGCATGGAGGACAAATTAAAATCGATAAGAGACAAAATTGATCAGTTTGAAATGAAAGACATCTTTAATATCGATGCAGAAGATGATGAAAGTTTCTACAATGGAGCCCCTTTCGCGAAACAAAGCTATTAAAGCACCAATCACATTAAACAATTTCTTGTTGAACTACGAGAAAACAACACCAGAAGTTCTTACCATGTTAAGGAAAATTAGAGACGAGATTCAAGGAGAAATTGATTTCAACAAAAAACAAAAGGCAATTGAGTCATTTTTGAAAAAACCTTCATAAACCATTCATATAATATGCTATATATAAGGAATTATTAATTTATATTTTATATGAATCTAAAGAAATTATCAAAATATTATCTTAGAGAGTTTATTAAATAATCGAGTATTAATTTATCGACTGTCTTAACTGTCAAATTAACATTAGTTTAAACTCGATAAAAAAGATGAACACATGTATTGACAAAATTGTATCGGTGAAAGAGAGTAAAAAAAGAACCCATAGCTATGGCTATTCTGATGGGGGAAGAACGTAGGTATGGAATTTGTATTTGCTATAATTGAGACTGTGGAGAGAATAATCAATCCGGTAGATTATTAGTTACATAAACTGGATTCTTAACTTTCGACCCGATCAAAACTCGGTCAAATTCTATCGGATCTGTCTCAGACAGACCCGGACATATTACCGGATCAGTTGCCCCAATAACAACCTTTACCTCAGAGGTAAGGGAGTAAAAGGATTGCAGCTTTAAAATTAAAAGAGAGAAACTGAAATATGTTCACAAGAGGGGCACAACAGGTACATCAGTTCTATCTCTAAGAAGTTTATCAACTTTAACCGGAAAAGAAAAACTGCAAGTGATATCTAAATTTCTTATGTTATGATAACAAAATTTCTCGCATGCACCGCTATTATTCATCAGTATAAGAAATTTAATTGTTCTTTCAGCTTCTTAAATAACGACATTTAAAAATTACAACAAAACAGCTGTATAACAAACACTCCGATTTTAACTTATATAGAAATATCTTTGCCAAACAGTCCACGTATTCCCATCCCAGGGTCACTTTGTTTCACAAGAGACTCTCCAACTAATACCTGCAAATAAATATAAAAGTTATTAACCAGCACAGCATTTCAAGTTGACTGTATTTAACTTGCATCGAAATCTACATAATAAACAAAAGAATTATCATGAACAATGGACTTAAAATTAATTCACCTATCACTAAATCACCTAACGGACTATTATTACTTTTATATGTTGTGGTGCTTTGACATTAGTAAGTGTTTAAAATTAACCTCTACAGGAGCTGAAATCAATACATAGATGAATAGAAACAGTGGAGTATTGTGACCACAAGTTTCAATCGGAAAGTCATATGATAAAATAAATCCCAGGTGTTAGTTTCACAAAAAAACAGTAGTATACACAAAGTATTTTGTACAAGGTGCATAATTCACATATCAAGCAGTTTATGGCGGCACGTAATCATCAGTTTTAGTTCAAAAGTATGAGTCCAAAGTAGAATGTACCGCTCTAACACCAGCTTCTTGAACAAATGCAATGTCTTCGGGAGTGAATAGTCCAGATTCCCCAACAACCTAATAAAATACAAAAAGATAAGTAAAAAAAATAAGTCATTTCAAAGGTCTGTAAATGTTCATCTAACATTCTACAGATAAGCAAATGAACTGCTCACTAGTATGTCTCTTTCGCGGATCAATTTGCCACGCTCCCCTTCGAGTAGCACCTTTGTATTATTGATATCAAGCTCAAATGTTTCTGGGGTAAACAAAAGTAAGATCGGTGATACTTGTACTCAAGTATAAAGCATTTTTGCGTTTTTATTGAATGGAAAGCTAACAAAAGGCATAGGATTATTCCTATAAGACAGTCTAGCTTACCAAGGTCTCTGTTATTGATTCCTATTAAGTCAATCCCCTCTATTCCAAGAACACGATCCATTTCTCTTTCATTATGTACCTAAAGATAAAAAAAAAAAAAAAAAAAAGAGCAGTACAAAGAAAGCCTTTAGGCCTACACAATTGGCTATAGCATTTACATCTTTTGCAGAATCAAGAACTATTGAAAAGATACAAACATGCAATTTAACATCTTAGATAAGCAATAGAGGAAAAGGGAAATGGTCACGATGTACAAAATAAGTTAAGAATGCCTATTCAAAATTGAAAATATGCTTTGACCCTAAATACATATGAAAGCTTAAGTACACGTTGGCTGACAAACTATTCTCTTTTAAGAGCAACTAGTAGCAGGACGACCTACGACTAAATAGAAATACATTGTAAATTGAACAGCAACGGAGGTTATAAATTCAGCCATGATAAACAATAATGTCCTCCTAATTGATAGAATAAAAGGCTAGCAGATAAACTCAAGAGAAGAAATGATTACTTGGGGCAGAAAAGGTTCAAACCTCAACAAGAACGGCCAAACCAAGCTTCTTGCAAATCTTTGTCATGTATTTGATATCAAGATCTGGCAAAACAGCAGCAATTAGTAATATTGCATCTGCGCCTTTAACTCGAGCATTGTAGATCTGCCATGCTTCAACAATGAATTCTTTGCATAGTAGAGGGCACTGCAGTTTGCAACAGTCAGAATTATGTGTTATTCAGATCACTATCATAAGGCATTACATAAACAACTTCACATATTAGGAACCAATGAAGCAGACCTGTACACCAGCTTTCCTTATTGCTTCCAGATTCTCAAAGCTTCCCTATTGAAAAATAAAAAACAGGATGTGGGAAAATAGGTTTAGTTTTACTGACCTAAAGTCCACCGAAAAGCAAAGAATTGATGATCCTTAAGCAGAAGATCTAAAGCTACTTGATATATGTACCTGAAAGAATTTCTGGTCGGTCAACACACTGAGACAAGCTGCTCCACCTTTCTCGTATGCTTTGGCAATTTCAACCTGTCATTAGATAGCCTTAGATAGAGGAGAAGTAATCTTTGAGTATCCACTAGATAGCCTTTGATGCAAGTGCTACTGAATTGAAACACATTCCCTTACCGGGTCAAAGTCCTCTCTTATTACTCCTCTACTCGGAGAAGCCTTCTTCACTTCAGCAATCAGACCAGGAAACCCAGTTCTCTGATAGGCTGCCTTAAGAGCACCAACAAAGTCCTTGGTGGGTGGAAGATTTTGCAGTTCTTTGCTCAGCTTATACAGAGGCTTTTTCTCCTTCATCTGAGAAGTAACAGCAATCAATAAGTAGAATCAAGTCACATAAATTCGGTAGAACTCAAACAAAATGGTATAAAAAGACCGTTTACTTGTGCAACTTCAGTGTCCTTGTGCCATATGATCTGTTCTAGTATGTTGCGAGGAGTATTTCCCTCATTCTGCAACCTAAACTCAAAGGGTCCTACGTAATGCAGAGGAGGCCCTGTTGGAGGCCTTCTCCTTATTCTTATACCTTGAGCCTCAGCTACTTCGTTATGAAACATCCCCACTTCCCACTCCTTGATCTTAATAACAGTATCTTTATCTTCAGGTGGAGATACAATAGGTGACCCATCCTTAATATCGGACTGCCAAGAGATTAAAAATATATCACTTAGATCCAAAAACACTGATCGTATTGAATTCGAAAGACAAAACACTCAAAAACCACTTAGATATCCAAAATAAAATCAACCTCACACGAGATCCAATGAATTCTTATTATCAAAACACACAAAGCAGCATATAAACGGCCAGTTTTTTCTATCCTCCTCACATTTCATCACCTCATGGAAACGTTCGACACAGTCGTATTTCAATTCAATACTAAGCATTCAAGGACCAACTTGTTTCTTTTCCAGAAAATTCAACTTCACAAAAACATAACAAAGTCTTCTTGTTATGAATACATGTAACAAAGTGCTTTATCGCTCTCAAATTACACAATAATGCAAAATATAAAGTCGAAAGTTAGAACAAGAACTCAAAGTTGTTGAGCAGATAGAAAAGAAGAAAAGAGATGTAACTTGTTGAGCTCGAATCGGAGAGAAAGACGAGGCATTACGTCTGTTAATGTCCATCGGAGACCGCCGGGCGGAGAAATGAGTAATACGATTGTGACTCGATGGAATCACCGGAGCTGAAATTCTAGGGCTTGCTCTTTGCGTAGACATCAATCCCTCCATTTTCGGTGAAACCTCAACGCCAGTTTCTTCAGTGAGGCTTTGCTCGATGATTGGTTAAGAATTAGGATTTTATATAGGGAATTCGTGTCTTATACTAGACCTGGATATATAGGGTCACACCTACTAGTACTGGCTTTTACTTGCTATATCTGTTTTTCAGTCTGTATTGTATACTTCATTTCGCAAAGTAGTGATAAAAAAGCCAAATTTACTAATAACCTATGTATTTTTGTTTTGGGATAGGCTATATTGGTATCTCATTTGGCTATATTGAGAGACCCCAAAATCAGATTTTTTTTTTTCTTCAATGTAAAATGTCTATTTTATCTTTTATTTATAAGACCAACTTTGTAAAAAAAAAACTAAGTTTCTTCTATTTCTCCTTTAAGCTTTCTATCTCTAAAATTACTAAAAACTCTAGAAAAACCATGGATTCGAGTGATTGAGGTGAAGGTTTCAGCTGCTATATCGATGATTTTGCGTTGGAGGAGGATGAACCGTTGACGGACCATTTGCAAACCCAAGATGAGGTGATTTTTGTATTTTTTATGTTCCTGTGCGAATATAGCGCTGGTAGCGTTACATATTGGATGAACTGCGAACCCAGGGTTCGCAGTTTTGCATGAAAAAAGATGCAAAATCGCGAACAGGCTGTTCGCGAAAACACCAAATGGACGAACAACGTGTTCACGATTTTGCCAACATTGCGAGCACCCCATTCGCAAATATACCAAATGGACGAACAACCAATACGCAATTTTGCCAAATACACTCGTACGGTGCTCGCAATTTGGCCAAATCTTTGTATTGGTTGTTCGCGATTTGGCAGAAAAATCGAACTCAATATCCGCGAATATGACCTGTTTTGCAAATTAAATGATCGGTTACAATTAAGTATGTTTTCATATAATTGCATCAATCACATATGTAGGGACCGGATCAACCGCCATGTTCGATGGTCGATTACACGAAAGTGTTTAGTACGGACATCTTTGACACCAAAGCCGATTTGATAGATTAGGTCGAGTCTGAAAGCATAAAACTAGGATTTATTTTGGTCCGTAGTAAAAACGACGACGGTAGCAAAGTACGAAAACTTGTAGGATATATTTTAGGTGCGAGAGGCACGGAGTTTACAAACCTAACCCCAAACCGGGGTATGTTAAGAAGCGCCGAGAATGTTCATGCAAAAAATGCGGGTGTCCGTTCTATTTAAGAGGGAGTCCGGTTATTGGAAATTGATAGTGCTAAACGTGAAACACAACCATGAACCATTTTTGTACTTGGAGGGTTATTCACGAGCTGCTAGGCTAAAAGTTGAAGAACAATTGTTCGTTCGTAGCCAAACGGAAGTCGGTTCTCGACCAAGAGAGATATATCGCAGTTTGAAGATTAAAGACCCGCAAAATGTATCAAGCATGCGCACGATATACAACATGTGGCAAAAACATGATTTGGTTGATAAAGCGGGCAATACCCAAATGCAATACTTGTTTTCTAAGTTAAAAGAACATGAGTACTATGTTTGGGAGCGAACTTGTGAAGCAACGTACGAGATCCTCGAGTTGTTTTTTGCACACCCTAAAAGCATCGATTTCATGCGCACTTTTCCTCAAGTTCTTATAATAGATAGCACGTATAAGACTACAAGGTATAAGATGCCTTTACTTGAAATAGTTGGCCAAACTTCGACGAAGAAGACATTTTGTGTTGCTTTTGTTTTTTTGAGCTCCGAGAAACAAGAGAACTACACTTGGGGATTGAGCGTTCTAAAGAATGTGTTGACGAACAACAAGTGCGCATTACCTAACATTATCGTCACCGATAGAGAGTTGGCTTTTACTATCGATGATATATTTCCGGACGCAACTCATATGCTATGCAATTGGCATATTGGTAGGAACATCACCTCTTATGCTAAAAAAGTTTTACCGAATTCAGACATGGCCGAAGAGCTCGGCGAATATTACCAAAGGATAGCTTATTTGGCCACGCTCGAAGATTATAACAAAAACCTTGCCGAATTGCACCACACGTACGCATTTTGTTCATTGGTTATCGAGTACGTTATGAAGTAATGCATTGACAAATACTGACACAAATTTCTCAATAATTACACGAACAAATTTAAACATTTTGGCAACCAAACTAGTAATCAGTGAGTTATATTTTCATCTCCACACAATATTTTTTAATATCAAGTGTTAGAAATCTAATTTATTTTATCTCACGTTATAGGGCGGAGAGTGCTTACTCGAGCCTCAAGCGGGCAATTGGTAGTAGTCTATGCACATTCGAGCAATTTTGGAAAATGTCCATGCATTGCTAACCGCTCAACACTCTAACATTTTCGAGTCATTCGAGCGTAATAGGTATCGTCCAAGAAACTCAACTAGGGGGCTTAACAAAACCATCTACAAGGATGTCAAAGGTGAGCTTTCATGTACGACTACAGAATTAATAGAGACAAATCTCGCAACGGTCTTGAAAATATAGTTCACTCCCGAAATGTGTGGGTGTGTTATTAGAACAACTCATAATTTACCATGTGCATGCGAATTAACTTTGATTTATAAAGGAGGAAGAGCGGTTAGAAAAGATGAGTGTGATGTTTATTGGAGTACGTTAAAGATCAAACCTAACGATGAGTTTGATACCGAAGACGAGATCACGAGAAAACTCTCCTTAATAGATAGCACCATCCGCGGTTACGGGCAACACGTCGAAGATCACGTCATAAATTGGATGATGCAAATCCTAGATCCCGCTAGAAGTCATATTTTGGAACCTAAGGAGTCGGTAGTCACTAAAGGTAGGAAAAAAGCCGGCCAAGACAAATCAACTAAACGAGACCCTAGCGAGTGGGAATACGATGGTAGTCTAGGCGCTAGCACTGCCGGTACGATAGGAAGCACAACCGTCTCGGTAGCTAATAGAACATTTTTAGCTCCAAAAGACGAGGCGAAAGATAAAGCGAAAACCAAGGCTCAACCGAAGAAAGAGAGAGTGTCTCGATCGAAAAGATTATCGAAGGGCAAAGATTTTAGCGGCTACGAGAGTTGGTTTCCTAACTATTTGCATGAATATATTTCTATCGTCGAAGACGTGTCTCCCGACGGTAATTGCGGATTCCGAGTCGTTGCTTTAACGGTATACGATAAATCCGATTCATGGGACCAAGTTAGACAGGATTTGATCGGCAAATTGCAAAATGAACGCGAGCTATGGGAGAGAATGTTTGATGGTTCACAAAGTGTAGATAACCTAGTGAGAAGGTTGAACGTTTTTGAATTGTATGGTGTCGGTAGTCGGTATTAGATGACGTTACCCGATTTAGGGTTAGTGATAGCCACTAGATACCAATGTATCGTATACCACATTTCACTCCACTAATCATACACTTATCTACCTCTACACGGTGTGCCTCCTCGATCATGTCCTAACATGGAAGTTGGTATAGGTTTTGTACACGGTAACCATTTCGTGAAAGTAAGTATACAAATGAATGTTTTAATTTTATATATTATTTTGTGACCAAATATTTATCTTACTTTTATTTGTGTATGTTGTGTTGAATGGACCACTTCCGAAAATCTATCCTACTTGGTTTCTGTTTCGCACGGAAGAAGCCGTCACCAGTTGGGCAATACCGCTCGACAAGAAATTGAACAAACATAACCAAATCAAGCCCGCCCAACCATCGACCGCACGCGAAGAGCCACCACGTGTCTTCGATTTGGCGGAAGACTAATGATTTGTTTATGCATTAGTTGTTTTTATCCCGTTGTGTTTACGAATACTTTTTTTTACTTTCATCTCGGTTTGTAATCGATACTCCCACGTTTTATTTATTTTGAAAATTCCATTTCATAAAATTATTGTAAAATAAATAACCATCTTAAATTAAATTACCGTTTGAACATAAAAATTATAATGTTAGCAAAAAAAAAGTGAAAAAAAAAATCAATTAATCGACACCGTGGCGGATTTGCGAATAGGGAATGTTGGATTGTGGAAAAATCGCGCACACCCAATGCTGCAATTTGACAAAATTGCGAACGGGTTGTTCGCAATTCTGGCCATCTACAGCCTCCTGCATTCGCGAATTTGGCAACTTACAGCGTTCTGTGTTCGCAAAGACCTCTGTAAATTTTATAATTTTACTATTTTGTAACTTTCTCGAGTCCAAAACTCATTTTTTTACCAACATTATACATTAGTCATTTGAATCGAATGATTCGAAATTTGTGGGGAAAAAACACAAAAAGGTAAAAAAAACTACTTCAAAGTAGCCTAAAGTGGTAACAATTTAGTCATTTTCACGTTTATTTATTTCTTGAGTCCGAAACTCTATTTTTTACCAACATTATACATTAGTCATTTTGACTCGAATGATTCGAAATTTGTGCAAAAAATAATAATTTAATAAAAACTAAAAAAAGGTAAGAAAAACTACTACAAAGTAGCTCAAAGTGGTCACAATTTAGTCATTTTCATGTTTATTTACTTCTTCAGTCCGAAACTCTATTTTTTTACTAACATTATACATTAGTCATTTTGACTTGAATGATTCAAAATTTGTACAAAAAAATAATTTTAAAAAAAACTCAAAAAGGTCAAAATAACCACTACAAAGTAGCTCAAAGTTGTCACAATTTAGTCATTTTCACTTTTATTTACTTCTTGAGTCCGAAATTCTATTTTTTTACCAACATTATACATTACTCATTTTGCCTCGAATGATACGAAATTTGTGCAAAACAAAATAATTTAAAAACACCCTAAAAAATGGTAAAAAAACTAATTAAAAGTAGCTTAAAGTTGTCAGACTTGTAAGGATAACGTAATCTGAATAGGCGAATAATGTTGTGACACATAATATATACAAAAATACACACATATCTAAGATCATTATTACAACCCACGTGGTTTAAAGCAATGTCTTATTATAGCTAAGGACAACACTGCATTCGAAAGGGTATGAATATCGATATAATGAGACCCTATCCAAATATTAAACGTCCACCAAAATTGACTCGCCCCCTATAATAAAGGACATAAAATCAAGAAAAATACGACACTTGCCAAACATATAACATTCACAAAAATATAAAACTTGTTAAAGTTTACGTATGGAGTTTACGGCGGACGAAGACTACCACATACGACAAGCTGTGAAGATTGCCCACCAGATACTGGGGAAAGATACCAGCGATCAGTTTTTTGAGCGTGTACTATGTACGATGTATATAAACTACGACCGTTTAGGTATAAGAGGTATCGTTGTGCGTACTCGTGAGGAGATCAAACGCAGATATAATTTTTGCAAGCCAATACAGCAGTTGTGTTTCTTGCCACCGTTAATTAAGCAATAAGTAGCTTCCGTTTGGAACTTGAGCTTGATAGACTGCATCACGAGAGATATTGTAGCATTTCTAGAGGATAGAATTATTGCAAGGGGTGGAGTGGATGATGTGGAATACAAACTTAGATACGACTAAGCCTTCCAGTGATGTTATTTTACGTTGTTATTTTCTTAGCGGTTGTTATTTGAAGTTGTGATTTATCTTATTAGTTGTTGTTTGAAGTTGTGATTTTCGTATTAGTGGTTGTTAAGTTAAGTTGTGATTTTTCTAATTAGTCGTTGTGTGAAGTTGTGATTTTCGTATTACTGGTTGTTAATTTAAGTTGTGATTTCCATATTAGTTGTTGTGTTAAGTTGTTATTGTTCTTATTAGTTGTTGTCTTAAGTTGTGGTTACCAAATAAAAACTACAACATGGTAATGGAAACTAAAACAGGTTATAACATTAACTTAAACAAACAAATAATACATAACCTACAAGATGCAAACAATTAAAAACATAACACAATGCTCAATCGTCGAAGTCATATCCCAAGTTGTCGTCAGAGTCAATCCCCTATTCCCTTTCAGTAATCCTATTATGAAGATACACTACCATATCCTTAGTGATGTAGTCTACCACCGTCATGTTCCAGACGACATCTGCTTCTTGCTTAATTTTAAATGGTAGAAACAACAAACGATTTATTGATTTGTAAAAAATGTACCTTTCCTTGATTTGGTCACAGTTACGCACAACAAAACCTTCAGTTCCTTGATGGCCGTAGTTGTAGTACATCTTACACAAGACCATCTAAAAAATGCATCGCTACTATCTTCCCCCAACTCGTGGAGGGCAAGCTTCACTGCCTCGAGCAAATGGTAGTCTTCATTAGGGGTAAACTCCATTGGTTAAACTGTTTATGTTTGAGGAGTACTTAACGTCTATTTATAGGTTTGTGGTTGTTTGGGCGGGAAGTACATTAAACGCGGGTGTTTTTTACGGCAATTTCTGTAGGTGTCTCGTTATAGCGAGACACCTGATAATGGAAGTTATGATATAATGAGACCCCTATTATTGCATTGCAACATTTGAGTACTTTTGTAAATATTTGGATGTTTTTTGGTTGGATATTTATCTTGAAAACAATAACACTTAAACTTCTTAATATGTCAATTTCATTAAAACATTACACTTTAATCAAAATCATTGCATAATTAGAAATACATAAACAAATAACTTAAAACAAATGATAGATAAGCTAACCCTGAGTTAGTATAACACACTTAGTTTTATGATAGTTCCATCCATGCTCAAAGCGTTTCTCGAATGAATATTCATCTTCCTCACTACTTCCTTCGGGAGTTGAGTTAGTATCAACGGTGCTGGCTATTGCGTCGGCTATTTCTTGCTCCATTTGCTGCATCGCATGTGACACCATCTCCTACGTAATTGTACTTTGGAATCCTATGTTGAATACATTTCGGACTTTGCTTCGGAGTTCGTAAGGAAGTGACTCAATCTGTATAGTTACTGTTTTAAGATAAGCTAACTTATCAACGACTTCTTCGCGTCTGCGTGGTTGGGGAATTAAACATAATGGACACGATGCCCTATAATGCTCTACAAACTGCAAGTAATCTAACGATATACTGTTCCCCATCTTGTTCATCATAATAAAACAACCCAGCATGTGGAGCATAAAACCCTTAGTGACACACTCTGCGGTATCATCAGACATGGTATCATCCATAAACTGGGGCTGCATGTACTGCTCACGTAAAAACTGTAAAGTTAGAAACTAAAAAGCGGAGATAAGAAATGAATCAAATGGAGCAAGTGGATAGATCATCTCTAGTGAGCAATAGTGTGGTACTAAAGTCAGGCAACATCGAGTTTAGAAATGAATGACAGAGAGCGCACTTGGTCATCCAATCAGAAGTACATAAGCTGCATACAAAAAAATAGTAAGTTAGTGGAAGTATTATATAGGCCAGCAAATCGTGTCATGGAATCAGAAACGAAGGTCTAAAAAAAATTTGGTTTTAGGCCATGAAAACAATGACCGGGGAGAGGAACCAAAGACTCATCTCAAACCAGACATGATTTAGCAGTTCCGCCTTAAATGCTCTAAGAATGAGAAGGTTGATTTTATGAAGATTAGCGTGGTACTCCCTTGTCTGTCTACATTCTCGGTCCCCACCAAAGTCCAACACCAGCACCATGCTTTCTCTCATCACTTCTCATCTTCTCTTCGCCAACCCACAATCCGTTGCTCAGTCTCGACGAGCGACCCCGCCAAAACCACGACGACGACTCTGAGTATCCGATGGGGTTGCGACGTCGATCCAATAAATAACGCGACGGTGCTGCAGCGATGGATCTCGGATTCCGTTATGCCGCCACAGAAAATGGCGTTGCAGAAAGTGGAGGTTGGTGAAAGAGGATTAGTCGCGTTGAAGAATATAAGGACAGGAGAGAATTTGCTTTTCGTGCCTCCTTCTCTTGTCATCACTGCTGATTATGTAAGATTTTTTTCCCATTTGGCAGTCGAATTGTGCGTCTGTATAAGCATGCGATTGTTCTAAATGCTTCATGCTTCTTGTTTGTCTACTTGTTTACGTAGTTTTTTTCTTTTTTACTTAGAGAGATTTAAGCTTTGTACTAACAAAGTGCGATCAAGAATTGTATATTTTCTAGTCTCAAAACATATTAATATACACCGTTTTTAGACAAAAGGGATAATGCTCAAGTCTCAAGACCAATTGATTTATTAGGTAATAGAGATGACTATTAAATAGTCAAAAGTTGAGTAGACAAAAAGATAGCACAAACTGAAAGGACAATGTGAAAAAGAAACGGACAAACTCAAAGGACACAATTAGAAGTTTGAGATTAGATGCAACACTCTCTCTCCTAATCTCAACCTCGTTTACTCAAGTTTTTGACTCCCAATAGTTTCCTCATGTATTCAAACTTGACAGTAGCTAGCCCCTTTGTCAAAATATCTGCTCTTTGATCGTTGCTGCAAACATGTTTCAAGACAACTTCTCCTCGCTCTACGCATTCCCTAATAAAGTGAAACCTTATGTCGATATGCTTGCTTCTACCATGGAACATAGGATTCTTAGCCAGGTCGATTGTAGATCAATTATCTATGCATAAAATCACTGAGCCAACAGCTTCATGTGTTATCTGACTAAGAGTATTTCTAAGCCAAATACCTTGGCAAGCCGCTGCGGTAGGAGCTATGAATTCAGCCTCACACGATGATAGAGCAACACACTTCTGTTTTCGTGAGACCCAAGTGATAATACTCTCATTCAAGTAATAAAATATGCTTCATGTGCTCTTTCTATCTTCAATTTGTCCACCCAAGTCACTGTCTGAAAACCCAGTTAACACATTGTTGCCACTGTTCTTTGTATACACCAACCTGTGTTGTATAGTTCCCTTAACATACCTGAGTATTCTTTTCACTGCATCCCGGTGCCTTTTTGTGGGTTTTTCCATATATCGGCTGACTATACCCACTGAGTATGCGATATCTGGTCGCGTATGAACCAAGTATCGTAGACCTCCTACCATACTCTTGTAGTCTGTAGCATTGACCAACTTTCGTGTCTCGTCTCGATCAAGCTGTTCCTTTGGATCCATTGGATACTTCGTCGGATTACAATCTTCCATGCCTGCATTTTCTAGATTTTTTCGTACATAACCTGCTTGTTTTAATTCGATATATCCTTATCATTGTTCAACTTCTATTCCCAAGTAGTAACTAAGCTTTCCTATGTCGCTCATCTCGAACTGAAGCTTCATCTGGTTCTTGAAATCCTTGATTGCTAAGACACTCATGCCTGTTACTAGAATGTCATCCACGTATACTGCAATAACCAAACTGTTTTCTCCCTCCTTTCTTGTGTATACAGCATGCTCGTACGGAGAACGAGTAAATCCAAGCTTTATAAGACATGAATTCAGTTTGGCGTACCAAGCACGAGGCGTCTGGCGAAGTCCATACAAAGCTTTAGACAATTTGTACACTAGGTGCTCTTGTTCCTTTCTTTCAAATCCCTCTGGTTGGGAAACGTATACATCTTCCACTATATCTCCATTCAAAAAGGTTGTCTTTACGTCGAGATGGTGCACTTCCCATTGATTTTTAGCTGCCAAAGCTAATAGCAACCTCACTGTCTCCAACCGAGTAACTGGTGCGTATACTTCATCAAAATCAATGCCACGTTCTTGTATATAACCCTTTGCTACGAGGCGTGCCTTGTATTTTACCACCTTCCCATTGGTATCCCTTTTTAATTTATAGATCCATTTCAGACCTATGATCTTCTGTCCAGGTGGTAGACTCGTCAATTTCCATGTATCATTTTCCTCAATAGAATCCATCTTCTGCCTCATTGCTTACCGCCAGTTGACATCTTTTGCTGCCTGTGTATAGTTGACAGGTTCGTCTACCCCCATGAGCCACAATTCTTCTTCATCAAGCTCTATTTCCTCCATGACATTGTAAATTTCACTCAAAGGTCTGAATCTTTTTGGCTCTGTGCTATCATCGTAATTATCTCGATTGATTCTAGAAGCAGACGACTGAGAATGTGGAGTGGATACCTGAGTGTTACTGTAGTTGTCATATCCAACAGAGGACTGAGAAGACTCAGAAGCCCGAGACTATGGTGTTGACGTCTGGGTGTTATTGCCACTATAGTTGTCATCACCATACTCTACGATTTCGGTCTCATCTTGACCCGTTTTATCAACCTCAGGCATACTTGCCACAATAAAACTCTTCTGTGTCTCCTCCCTATCTGCAATCACACTCCATGGTCATTGCTTTGTTTCTTCGAAAATGACATCACGGCTTATATGTATACGATCTTCCTTGGGATCATATAAACGGTATCCTTTAGTTCCAGGCTTTCTCCCCAGATTAACTAACTTTTTACTACGATCATCCAGCTTTGTGTTGTGCACACTTGGAGTTTTCATGTGCGATAAGCACCCAAAGACCCGTACATGACTTATCTGCGGTTTCCTTGTTGTCCATGATTCATACGGTGTCTTATCTGTCAATGCTTGCGTGGGTAGTCTATTGAGGATGTATACCGAGTTTCTGACTGCTTCAGCCCACATCTTTGATGGCAATTGCATTTCCTTGAGACTACTTCTAGTCATCTCCACAATAGTTCGGTTTCAACGCTCTACCACTCTGTTTTGTTGCGGAGTGTAGGGTGTCGTGAGGTGTCGCTCAATTCATGCATTCTCACAGTAGTCTTTAAACTCATTAGAATTGAATTCACCTCCTCTGTCAGTTCTCAGCACCTTGATTCTTTTCTCTGACCCGTTCTCAACCAATACGCGAAACTTTTTGAATGCTTTGAATGCCTCATCCTTAGTTCTTAGAAATTACACCCACATAAACCTGCTAAACTCATCAACTAAAATAAATAAATATCTGTATCCAGAGGTAGTAGTTGGAGATATCGGACCGCACAGATCATCATGTATAAGTTCTAGTACCTTTTTTGCACTAAACTTGGATTTGGCTGGAAATACCTTCCTGGTTTGCTTTCTCATTAAGCACCCATCACACACGACATTTGGTTTTATTATCCTGGGCATTCCTTCTACCATCTGGTGCTTAGACATGAGAGTCATGGCTTGATAATTTACGTGCTCAAGACGGGCATGCCACAATCTCGTGATGTCATCCGCTTTAGTCATCAAGCATTCCTGTTTGTTAGTATCAATAATAATTTTGTAAAGTCGATTGGCAGATCATTTTACCTTCATCAACAATCTGTCTTTGTTGTCGTAGATCCTCCGAAATTCTCCCTTGAGTTCCACATTATTGCCTTCTTCAGAAATTTGTCCCAATGATATGATGTTATTACGTAGACTAGGTATATAATACACCTCTTGCATCATATTTTCTTCTCTATTTTTGGCCAAGAGTAAGGCCATTTCATCATCTTCCATCGCAGCCCAATTCGCCTCCGCTTCTTGTGTTTCCTTGTTTTCCTTGGTTTCTTGCATTCTGAGGCGAAGTGACCATAGATATTACAGTTGAAGCATTTGATAACACTCTTGTCAAACTTTCCACGGCCTCTCTACCTTATAGATCTGTCACCATTGTTTCGCCTCAGCCATTCTTCACGCGTCAATAGAAGCTTTTTGTTGTCTCCTTCTTGTTTAGCCCATTCCTCTTCTGTCAACATGAGTTGAATCTCCTTCGTTTATGTCCTTCCTTTTACTCGTTCTTCATGTGCCTTGAGTGAACCCACAGCTTCTTCGACAATCATGCTCTCGATGTCTCCAAATTTCTCTAGTGTTGAAGTTATCTGTATGAATCTGGCAGGGACAACACGCAGAAGTTTCTTTACGACGTATGATTCTTCCATTGTTTCCCCCAAAGCTCGAATATTTGTAACGAGGCTATTCATTCTCATGTGAAAATCTTCAAAATTTTCATTGTCACCCATATTTAGCATTTCAAATTCAGATTTTAAGGTCTGAATCCGTGCCTTATTTGCTTTGTCTGCACCTTGGCATAATGTTCTTATCATATCTCAGGCGTCCTTCGCTGTTCCCTTGTTCGCAATTGAGAGCAATACATCTTCGGGAATTTCCTGATACACCATTGCTAGCGCTATCTTATCTGTCTTCTCTTCGACAGCAACATTGGGATCTTTTGGCTCTACTGCATTCCAGACCCCTTGCGCTTGCATATACACTTTCATTTTGATAGCAAGCTGTATAATTACTTCTACCCAGCATTGGGTAGCTCAGGCCGTACGAACTTCATTTTCCTTTGTTCGCCTCCATCGTTAGTGAAACAAATACGTCTGCCAAGACCTTTAGGCTATGATACCAAATCTAGTCTCAAAACAGATTAATATACGCCGTTTTGAGACAACAGGGATAATGCTCAAGTCTCAAGACCAATTAATTTATTAGGTAATAGAGATGACTATTAAATAGTCAAAAGTTGAGTAGACAAAAAGACAGCACAAACTGAAAGGACAATGTGAAAAAGAAACGGACAAACTCGAAGGACACAATTAGAAGTTTGAGATTAAATGCAACATATTTGGTCTTCTATATGTGTAAGATAGTAGGACATCGAGCTACCCAAACACTTGGAAGAATATATTCCAGAATTTAAGAGAAAGTGACTTATTCTCTTAAATTTGCAAAAGTCACGTGTAAAATAGTTTCCTCCCTTTGCTCTTCAGGTTCCTAACATAAGAGAGGTATGCTTGTTTCTGTATAGGTAGAATTATCATATTCTGTTATAAGTGGTATTGCGTTACTGATTTCTCATATTGTTGCTTTATTGACTTATAGGAATGGAGCTGTGCAGAGGCTGGTGAAGTACTAAAACAATATTTTGTACCAGATTGGCCACTGCTTGCTACTTACCTGATCAGTGAAGCAAGTCTTCAGAAATCTTCTAGATGGTACAACTATATCTCAGCCCTGCCTCAACAACCCTATTCGCTTTTGTACTGGTATAAATATGCATTCTTTGCTAATTTACTTTATTTCTTTGAAAAGGGTCTTCTCTCAGCTTCTTCCATACAGCTTTTCTGTATAATTTCAGGACACGAGCGGAGCTAGATAGATATTTGGAAGCTTCGCAGATCAGAGAGCGGGCAATTGAACGAATTAATAATGTCACTGGAACGTATAACTTCTTTATGTCAGCTATATATTTCTTATTACTTGCTTTTATACTAGCATCCCCATTTTGAAATGGGCGGTTATATAACATGATGCGCTCATGCATAACTTGGTACTGAACCGTACTTCGAGCTGTATGTGCAGATATGAAGATTTAAGGCTGAGAATATTCTCCAAACATACACAATTATTTCCCGAAGAGGTATTTCAGAATATATTAATGAGCTGCTGCTATTGATTTTTTCTGAAGACTTCTATATTCTTTCAGAGGTTTCATATCTACTAAACTTGTGTGTGCATGTACAAATGATACTCATTTGAATGTGCAACACATTTCAGATTTTATCAGTCAATAGCCAACTAACGAACTATTTGTATTTTCTTCGTTCTTCTTGTCTTGACTTTCCCAAAATGATATGAAATAAAGCATGAGCTAGTTAGATAGACTTCAATATTACACCATTTACTAATATGAGACGACATCAGACGTTTTATATTTCCATTTGTGTGGTGGTTATCTACATAGGCATTTGACCAATCACTTGCATACAATGCCTCCTTCACTTTGGGCTGTGTGTACTATGCAGGTATTCAACATGGAAACTTTCAAATGGTCGTTCGGTATACTTTTCTCACGCTTGGTAAGGAACCTACTTTCTTGTTTGAAGTTGCTCCTTCACGCTTGGTCTGAATTATGCTACTGCATCTAAGATGTATAGTGTGGTCATATAAGGTCTAGCATGAACTGTAAAGCTTCCTAGTGTGGTGATATAAGGTCTAGCACGAACTTAAATATTTTTTAGAGGTAAATTTGTTCAATGGGATGCCTCCTGAAATTCAAGACGGAAAAAAAATTTGCTTAAAAAATTGAAGATGCGTCTGCCGGGAGTCGAACCCGGGTCTATTGCTTGGAAGGCAATTATCCTAACCGTTGGACTACAAACACGGGTGAAAGAATGTTGTTTAGGTTGGTTTTAGTATTCACGATACTAGTTTTATTGACAAGAAATAATTTTTTTCGTCATGAAAAACACTAATTGTCTTTAAATTTTTCTTTTCATTTTATATAGCGACTTTTTTATTTATTTAAAGAGCTAGTCTATTTCTTTTATTAGACACCAAACAACTTATGAATTTCTTAGAAAACATATATTATTTTAAGCTAGTATTTTTCAGGTTATACGTTGGACAACAACACAAAAGTGCGCTAAAAAGCTTGGAAATCTGGAAAACCTCACATAGTTGATACCTTATACGTTTATGTTAATCCCTCACAGTCGCAGACAGATGAGCAAGACTTCCAGCTACTTATGTAATTTTACTAAGTAGAAGACTAAGAGATATAAAGAAAGGTGGATCAAAAGCAGTAAATTTACTAGAAGGATTGAAGAATTTATTTAAATGAATGAAATCTTCTTCTAAGAGTAGATGAAACTATTATTTGTACACTTGTTTACTTTAAGCTTCCGTAAAAAAGTAGCCAATATTTGGCCTTTTCTTTTCTCTGTTTCATGTATACAATTTTGATTGTATTGCAGTTCCTATTAAATAGGAGAAACATTTACACGATTTTGAATTGCTTATAGTATAGCTTATGTTAATGGATCATCTCTGTATGATCTTCAAGTATTTTAATACATATATATCCGGAGAGTCGGATTTTGAATTAATTAAATTATCTATTATTTTATTATTTTTGTTAATGTTTTCACTATCTCAATCAAATTTCGTTTTCGTCACTTATTTAATATCATGTATACAAGAGTTAAATCACGCGCGATGTACACGAGACTAGCGATCTACGAAGCGCTGATAAATCATAAGCAAAACTATCTAGTCATAATTGATATGGATCAACTGAAGTTGGTTACAATTCGGAGCATAAATATGAAGAAGTATGAAGCAGTACCAAAACTATCTAGTTATACTTGATATGGATCAACTGACGTTGGTTACAATCCGGAGCATAGATATGAAGAAGTATGAAGCAGTACCAGAGTTAGTCCTTCCGAAGAATCTTCTCAAGGACTATGGTGTTATTGATAAGGACCGAATTATTCGATCCGCACATCGGACCGATAAAGTCTTGGACTGAAATTTGCTTGGTTGTATAAAGTCAATAAATGTGTAATATTAAGGGTATCTCATGTAATAAGAAATAATTGTGATTAGTACTAGTAAACTAATAAGGTGGAATAACCCATTATGAATTATTCATGTAGGCCCATTAACCATGTAAACCTAAGACCAATATCACTACTATATAAAGCCTTCTACCTTTTTAAGGAATGAAGACATTGATTACGACCATCCTTTTTTTTATATATTCTCTCTCTAGAATTCGCATGTTAACTTTTCTCTCTAAACATCTGTGCAACTTTGTTCGAAATATACTTTATACAATTTCTCCCCGGATATTTTTGAAGTAATTAGAACTAGTAAAATATTGGACCAGTACTTACTTTGTAATATAAATCCAGCAAATATGTAACATTGGACGTGTTTTATGTAACAAAGAGTATATATGTTTTAACTTAGTGAGTTAATGGGTGGATTAGCTAAAAATAGACTAATTGTATAGACCCAAAGACCCACCATCATAAATATACAAGGTAATATATTTTTCTTGGAAATGGTGAATATTTTTTGTTATATTACTATTTTTAATAGTTTTTGTGTATAAAACTCTCATGTTAAGAATCTTTCTAAACTAATGTGTGACCCCCAAAATATTCAGGATCCATTTGCCCTGCGAATAGTTTTAGGAGTAATTAGTGGTGACCATGGTGGGAGCTTAGTTTGGTAGCCAAATATAATATCCAAAACCAATAAGACACTAATCTCGACTTCAGATTTATGTGAGAGATGAATGCTCAAATGCAGGCAGATCCTGTTGTGGTTACAAAATGAATGATAACTAGATATGGTTTTGGTCTCTTAGCAGACGGTGCTTAAACGCGACAATACCTCAAAGAGAAAAAATATCTTGATCTCGTAAGATCAATTGCTGGATGAAATTACTGCACTAAATGCTCAGAAAAAGACAATGGTTACATGTTCGAGAAAGGTTTGATAAGAAATTCGAAAAGATATAAATAGAGAATATTCTTCTAAGGATGATGATGTTGATTACGAATATCTACAATTTATTTAAATAAAAAACTTGAAAAGTAAATCAATTTAATTTTTACAAAATTAACAACGACCGAAACCTATGGCTGTCAATATCATCGTAAGCCATGACGTCATTGTGCTTACTTTATCATTCTCGAGCTATGGCTGTACTAGTTGACAACAAACTATGGTTGTGTTGTTGACAGTTGTTTGCGCTGTTACCCAGCAAACTATCGCATATCTGTTTTGTATTTGTTGCAGTCTCGCATCTTTGTATAACCTATTTCTCATGTATAATATGTCTCACATCATGTATAATTGTTACAAAACAAAGAGAGAAGTAGCCGCAGGAAACAGCTAGGGTTTTGTGTTTATTAGAAAATGTTCATTTTTGTATTGAACTGTATTATTTTATCATGCAAACCCAAGTAAGGCTCTCAATATATAGAGAACTTAGAGGCATATACAAGGAAACTTAATACACTGAATATTCTAACAATATTCAAACATGACAAACATTTTTAATACTATGCAGCGTGAATGTGTTACATGTTAGCGCACTAAAAATATGTTATTGCGTGAATATTCTAACACTCCCCCTCAAGTTGTGTAGTGGGATCACCAATACCCAACTTGGATAAAACTGATTCGAATGTTCTTGCAATAACCGCTTTTGTCAGGATGTCTGCCAGTTGGTCTCTAACAAACGGAAGTTCGACTGTCCCATCTTCAATATTTTCTTTTATGAAGTGCCTATCTATTTCAACGTGCAACTTTATTATCGCACATTAACTGAGTTGGACACTTCAGAGGGGATCTGATTTCTTTCATTATCTTCTTTAACCAAAGTATCTCGGTGATTCCCTTAACGATTCCTCTAAATTTTGATTCAGCACTTGACAGTGATACTAATTTTTGTTTCTTACTCCTCCAAGTCACCAAGTTACCTCCAAGAAGAGTAAAGTAGATAGCAGTTGATCGCTTGTCTTTAGGATTCCCTCCCCAATCAGCATCTGTGAATACTTCAACATCAAGGTGTCAATTTCTCTTAAAAATTATGCCTCTTCCTGGTGTGCCTTTGAGATATCGAATAATCCTCATTATTGCCTCCATATGGTGTTCTTGAGGATGATGCATGAATTGGCTAACTACTCCCACCGCGTATGCAATGTCGGGTCGTGTGTGAGCCAGGTAAATCAATTTTCCCACCAACCTTTGGTACCTTTCTTTACTCGCTGGTCTGGCCCCTTCAATTATCTTTAGTTTGTGATTCACAACCATAAGAGTGTCATTTGTTTTGCAATCCACCATGCCAACTTCAGCTAATAAATCCAATATATATTTCCGTTGGGAGATATAAATCCCTCCTCTTGACCTAAGAACCTCGATTCCTAGGAAATACTTCAATCCCCCAAGGTCTTTCATTTTGAACTCCTTGAAGAGGTTTTTCCTAAGAGATCTAATTTCTTCTTCGTCATTCCCCGTTATAATCATATCGTCGACATATATTATAAGACAAGTGACTAATTCTCCTCTCTTTTTATAAAACAAGGTATGATCCCCATTACTCTGTTTGTAGTTATATTGCTTCATTGCCATTGTAAATCTCCCAAACCAAGCACGAGGAGACTGTTTGGGCCCATATAATGCCTTTTTCAGTTTACATACCTCATTTTCTTGAAAACCATCAGAGAACACTGGTAGAGGTTCCATATATACCTCTTCTTCCAAGTCTCCATGTAAGAAATCATTCTTTACATCAAATTGATGAAGAGGCCAGTCGTTATTCGCGGCTATTGAAAGTAAAACTCTGATAGTGTCAATCTTTGCAACCGGAGAGAATGTTTCAGAGTAGTCTATACCATATGTTTGTGCATATCCTTTGGCAACCAATCTTGCCTTGTGTCGCTCAATGGTGCCATCAGATTTATATTTTATATTAAACACCCATCTACACCCGACTGCTTTCTTCCCTTATGGTAACACACAATTCTCTCATGTACCATTCTTTTTTAGAGCTTCCATTTCGGTATTCATTACCTCATGCCATTCAGTCGTCTTCTTAGCTTCATGAGCTGTTTTAGGGATTTGTTCAGAGAGAAGAGTAGCTGAAAACGCTTTTGCAATCTTCGTAATTCCTTTCCTGTCCGTTTTTACCGGATATGTAGAAGCACGAGGAACCCCTCTATTTTTTCTTGGGAGAAGAACCAGAGTTTGAGTTTCAACAAATGAACTTCCTGAAATGTTATGGTCAGTAGTATTTTGTGAATTATGACATTGTAAATTGTTTACCTCTTGATGGACATTTTCTTCGGTTGATTCCCAAGTAGTATCCATGACATTTATTTCTTGTTGGACATTGTATTCGGGAGAATCATTGGTGGTAAGAACTGCATCGTCAGTCTCCTTTATGTTGGAAGAGGTGTGTTCGGTGGCGCCATCTACCAACTCTGTCGGCACATCCTCAAAGTAACTTTCATATAGCAACCAGTCGAGTGATTCAATTACTTTCTCTCCCTGAGCACGATATTGGTGGTCAAAAAAATATTCGGATTCTAAGAAGTCATAGTCCATGGTGACATGGATTCGACGAGTAGCCGGATTGTAACACCGATAACCTATTTGATGGACACCATATCCAACGAATACACACTTTTCAGCACACAGATTAAGTTTGTTTCGACTAGTTTTAGGGATATGAACAAACATCGAACAACCAAAGACACGAGGTGGTAAGGTCATAACATATGGAATTGTAACTTGGGTGGTAAGCACTTGTAATGGAGTTTTATTTCCTAGACATCGGGTTGGTAGACGATTTGCAAGATACGTGGCTGTAGCAAGAGCTTCTGGCCAAAGAGAATGAGGAACTCTAGATTCAATCATAATAGCACGAGTTTTTTCAAGTAAAGTATGATTTTTTCGTTCTGAAGTACCGTTTTGTTGAGGTGTGTTTGGACAAGTGGTTTGATGGATAAGACCATTTGTTTTGAAAAAATTATGCATTGTTTGGTTGAAAAACTCTGTTCCATTATCAGAACGGAGAATCTGTATTTTTTTCCAAATTGAGTCAAAATCATTTTGTAAACAACAAAAAAATATTTCTAGTACTTCCGATTTATGTTTTATGAAGTATATCCAAGTCATTCTTGAGAAATCATCCACAAATAAAACAAAGTATCTGATTTTATTGATAGTGTAATTTGGTGCTGGACCCCAAACATCAAAATGGATTAGCTGAAAAAAAACATCAACTCTAGTATTACTTTGATTAAATGAGACCCTCCTTGTTGAGTACCACGCCCTATGATCTCCTTCGTACGAATGTCCTGCCAAATGCAAAAAAAAGATACATAAGAACCACACAGTTGAGTTGTTTTGTCACTTGACTAACATATAATTACTTTAAGGATAGTAAAGGAATGTAGATGCAGTTTTTAATTTTATTTTTTTCCGGAAAAATAATTGAACCTCCCCCTTTGACTTCACAAATTTCTCCACTAACAGTCTCAATATGGGACTTCTTTGGAGATGACATGTCACCAAAATCTTTAGGATCATAAGACATGGTGTCCGTGGCCCCGCAATCAAAGATCCAATTCATTGATTTCTCAAACCCTTTACCTCCAAGTTTTTCATAGGATTTCGCCGCCATTCCTCCAAAACCAGTGCCACTTCCTTGCTCATTTTTAGTCGGATCTTCACCGCCACTTGTAGACGAAACCCGTTTGACAGATCTGAAATGCTAGTTATTTTTCTCCTTATGACCGTCCTCCCACCATTCTGGATAGCCAACCAGCTGGAAGCACGTCTCTTTAGTGTGTTTCTTCATCCCACAATGAGTGCAATACAACTTGGGTTTATCTTTTTTCTATTTGGATCAGAATTTATACCTCTGTGCAGAATCTTTAGCAGCCAAACCCATTCCAATTTCAATCGAGTCACTATCAGAAGAACTTGATTTTAGTATATTAAGTCTGGCCACTTCCCTTCGTATTATAGCATATGCTGTTTCCACATAAGGAAGAGGATTCTTTTTCAGGATATCTCTCTTGACTGGTTCCAGCTTGTCATTAATCACCATTAGCAATTGATACAGTCTTTGTTCTTGAGTCTTCTTATTATAGATCTGAATGTCTTCTGGGTCTTTCATAGGGTTCGGATCTCGCCTATCTATAGACATCCAGATGTTCTGCAGTTTGTTCCACAAGTCTTCTAGTGTATCAGACCTTTGCCTTAATGAATTAGCCCTCTTATGAAGGTCAAACACCTGTAACGAATCTGTACCAGAACCGTATGTGGTGGCTAACCCATCCCAGAGGGCTTTTGCAGTGGGATATTGCGAGACATTATTCACCAAGCTGGATTCAAGATTCTTGATAATCTATGTGAAAATACATTGATCATCTTGTTCCCACCTTGTATATGTTTTGTCAGTTTTGGATAGAGGTGTCAGCTCCCCTGTAATATGAGAACCTCTCCCCCTCTCCTAAATTGCTTTCTTCATCAGGTTTTCCCATAGGGCATAGTTGTCACCACCGAGTTTAATCCCTAGGGATAAATTCTCGGGGTTAGTTGTTTGTTGTTGTGTTCCGAGACCATTTCTCAGAATGGCAGCAATCTGCATTATTAATTCATCAGGGATTTGACTGATCACGACTTCATTGCCAATTGTATTTGTTGAGGATGTTCAGAATTCCCAGAATCACACGTGCTCTAATACCATATTAAAAAACAAAGAGAGAATTAGCCGCAAGAAGCGGCTAGGATTTTGTGTTTATTAGAAAATGTTCCTTTTTGTATTGAACTGTTTTATTTTATCATGCAAACCCAAGTAAGACTCTCAATATATAGAGAACTTAGAGGCCTATACAAGGAAACTTAATACACTAAATATTCTAACAATATCCAAACATGACAAACATTTTTAATACTATGCAGCATGAATGTGTTACATGCTAGCGCACTAAAAACATGTTATTGCATGAATATACTAACAATAATATGTATCGAATTTTTACATCAATGATAGTCTCGTATCTAGTTATTTAATTATGAATAGTCTCGCATTATTAAACTATTTTTATTTTAAAATTATATATCAAACAAAAAGATAAATGATAGCTGAGTTACGTGATTTTTTTTATTACACGACCTTGGTAAAAAACTATCTCTACGTCTTTGTGATTTAAAACCGAATGACATAGTACTAATTCTATCAAAAACCAACCAGAAGCAGTCAACCAACCAAAGTACTGATAAAACGTCCAACTTCAAGTGATCTCACGTGTTAACCAACCAAAACACCAAGTGATCACCAGTCAACCAACCAGAACATCAAGTAATAAAACTAGTCAACCAGTCAGAACACCAACACCAAATCATTCTACTGGTCAACCAATAAGAGCACAAATACCACAAGCACACCAACCAAAACCATAACTAGTCAGCCCATAACCAAAATAACCCCAACCAGGATAACCCAAATGGTTAACCCCACAAAAGCGCAAAGAGAACCATCACAATTTTCTATAACTAAAAAAGTGCATACTTCAAATAATAAGATTAAGATAAGTAAGGAATAAAATAATATCGAAACGATACAATATGCAAGAAAATGCAACCTTTTATGAACATATTGATAAGATTGAGACGGCTACTATATTGCAAGTTATTATTGATGTTTTCTTAAATGATATTGAGGCTAATGTTGTCCTGGAAGCTACTGCTACTGCTACTCTGGATGACATCCATGTTTTAAAGCTACTACTTTCCTAGATGTTGTTATTATTATAGAAGAGAGAGACAACATGTGTGGTTCAATTTTCTAAAGATGTAAGTGGTTGTAAAAGACTGGAGTACAAAGTTATATATTTTGTTTTATCTTATCATATATTTTATGGTTGTAAAACACTGGAGTACAAAGTTATAATACAGTGGATTTCAATTTACCTGAATCACAAGTTGCTTTTCATTTGACTCACATGTTTTTTTTCATTTGGCTTGCATGTTTTTTTTTTCATTTAGCTTCAATGATTTTATAATAAATGGTCTCACATATATCCTTCATATATAATATATCTCACATATATTTTAATGAGACATGTCGATGTATCGCAACTTTCATCTATATATAATGCATCCCATATCTTTGCTACATGTATAACAGGTCTCACATCTATCTCAATGAAACATATCAATGTCTCACATTTATCCTTCATATATAATTGTTCTCAGTTCTCACATAATTACTTCATGTATAACTGGTTTTGCCAGTATATTATATATACCTCGCATATTAATGGACACTTGTCTAGCATCTTTCAGAAATATAAAGTACAAGTGCAAGATATTGATGAATGACCAACCTTTGATGAAACACAGTATGAGATACAAGAGGTAGTTGAAACTGATTGTGAAATATATATTGATACAAACCAATTGATTGAAATCAAGGCTTACCACAAGCTAGCTAAGATACAAAATGGAGAAAAATAGAAAAAAAATATTTTTATGATATAACCCAACATCATATGCAATTATGCCAATAAATATCTATGTAAGTGATAAAATGGAAGTACCAAACAAAGACGAGTTGGACTACAAGGTAAAAGTGAACATGTATCACATGTTTCATGCCTTTATAAGTTTTATATGCCTTTATAATACAGGTCCCGCGTTGTAAAATAATCTGGTCTCGTATGATTCAAATTTTAACATTACTCAATATTGCTTCTTGTATAACATGTCCCCTACTTGTCTTTTGTTGGGTTATTGACGCTTGGATTTATAAGAACTTAAAGACGAGGATTTTAGAGTACCAACCCAAGGTTTTGATGGTAAATTATCAAATACATGTCATACGATAATATTTTTTGATCATACAGTGGTAAGTATGACTACAATTAGATATTTATTATTAAACATAACCTTTTTTTATCCTTTATCTTAATATAGACTTCACTCACAAGTAAGACCGAAGTAATAAACATATTTGACGATGTATTTATCAATATGTCATACAACACATATTATGTGTTTATTCTAATTTTCACCATCTAGAAAGATACAATGAACCATTAGACATTGTTGATCATAGACCTTGAAAATGGAGTAACAACAACTATAACCCATTGTTTCCTCATACTAAATATATACCATGCATAATAAGAAAAACTGATGCACCACTCGTAAGTATTAAAATTCTCACATTGTAACATTTTTTTAGTTTTGTATGTTGCACGTATCACATCTTCCATATGTATTTTGATTTTCATATGTATTGCATAGTTCAGATCTTGAAGGTTTTGTATGTATACATTATAGGGATCTCTTGCAATTAGTCTCGCTTATTTCCTTGTAACTAGTCTCGTCTCTTTCCTTGTAATTGGTCTCACCTATTTCCTTGTAACTGGCCTTTCCTCTTTCATCACATTCCTTTATAGTCTTGAAGGTGGTATGAATCTCATATTGTAATATTACTTAGTCTCCTATTGTTACATTACAAGTCTTGCGTTGCCTCCATATTGCATGTTGTATTTTTTTATTGTCTTGTCTCACATCTATCAATATTTATGTTTATTTTAACATTTTTTATAGTTGCAGTAACCCATGAAAAAAAAGTGCATACATAAAACTAAAAAATATAGGATAATTTCATGCAGAGATATCCCACAACAAAAACCAATAATAGTCGACTATAGTGTTATGTTTGCGAATAAAAAATAAACTTCATTGAGAATGGTATTATTTCAAAGCAATACAATGAAGACATGTATACGTTGAGGAGAGAAGAAATGTTTTATCGTTTCCTTAATGATGACGAACAAAAAAATTTGGAATATCATAATAAGAGTATTTTCTGATGTGATTTTTGTAAGTAAGAATTGAAGAATGTGGTACACTTTAGTATTTTGTAAGTAAGAAAATAGAATATTTTTTGTAACTTAAACTAACTCTTGTATGTGTCTCATGTGTTGTATAAGGAGTAGTTTTGCATATAGTATTTGCTCAAGTATCGCATGTAATAATTGTAATACCATCGTTTGTATTTGTTACAGTCTCGCATCTTATTTGCTCCAATCTCAAATGTTATAATTGCAATAGTCTCACATGTTGTAGTTGCATTAGTCTCATGTGTATTGTTTGTTTTAGTATCGTATATAGTAATAACAATAGTCTCACATCTATATTTTGCATTTATTACAATCTCACATTGCACCTTAACCATATAACTAGTGTACCATAAAACTACATGTGTAGTGTTTCTATAGCATTTCTGCATGTTTCCAATGGTGAGAGGAGAGATAGAAAAACTACATGAAACATTATAAAACAATAACAAACTCATAAATATGAGCTTTGTATAATTTCAGCGGGAGACACTTTATCAAGGACGACACATTCATCAAGAAAAAAGTACATAAATTTTTTGAAAGTTCATTTTATAGACGATGATTCATCTATACATCTATATAAGAATCTTGGTTTGACATTGTCAATCACTGATGATGATTTAAGAGGATTGATAATACCATATGAATAAGTTTTTGGTGACTTTAAAGACTGCTAAGGTATTATAAGAAGTGTCGTTATTGAGAATTTTTTTGGTTCAAATGGTAGCAACGCTGGTGTTGTTTTGATTACTTTATATGGGGAATAAAATAAACAAGTTATTCATCAATACATGATATAAAGTACTGTTTCCCGTTCAGTAATTCTTGTGGAAACGGTCCATATATATCGGGTATGTATCAATGTTAAGATTTCAGTTGCTCTATATTCCCATACTCTTTTAGTTTTGGTTTGTTTTCCGTTGATACACTCAATACATGTACCGAAAGCAGAGTAGTCTAGAGGACCCAATAAACCTTCAACTACAAGCTTATCCAACCTAATAAATAGTTTAAAGGATTTTTCAGACTTAGTAATTTTCAGACTTAGTAATTTTGTATTGTATACGTTGTGCAATCATGGAAATATTGTGATTATTAACAATAGATAATAAATAATAATTATCTTCTTTTATCAAACATTTATTTCCGACAATCACATTATTTAAAGAGAGTGTAAAAATGTTTTTTCCCATAAGACAAGAATATCCCCACAAGTTTAAAATTGGAAAAAAATCAAATTCCTCCAAAAACTAGGACAAACATAACATTTTTTGAAAAAAAAACATGTCTAATGGAAAGTTCTAAATGTAGATAGTAAATCACCAAAACTTGGTATGAGCTCCCATCTGTTGTGAAGATGGATCTTTCATCATCACTTAGTATCCTGCTCTTTTGTGTACCTTGTAAAAAAATAAATACATGATTTGTTACAATCGAATCAACCCACCAAATATTCATTTTCACACAAACAATATTAATTTCCAAAACTAAAAAGTTGTAAGAGTATTTTTTTTAACATGTAAGCCCGACGTTTTTCACAATCTCTTTCTTGACAGAAAAAATAATGACGAGTGGTCGATTCCTCATGCTTTATCTTCTTTACCAGGCCTTGACTTATACTTTTCCATTAGCCTTCCTCTTATACTCCATCCTTTTTGAAAATTCTATCATATTAATCTCACGCATTTGAAATTTAAGTTTCTCCTCATGTGTAGCGTGAGAAATCAACTTATTGATAAAACATTTTTCCACATACAGTTATAGGTGGACTAGAAATACTTAAAATCCTTGGTAATGATGAAAATATGAATCATACCACACACTCCTCGTAAAGGTCTACCATGATTGCCTTCAACATTTTCCCAAAGGCGGATATTTCAAGAATATGCTCACAAATTTTCCTTCTGTCATTGTACTTTTTAGTAGAGAGCCCGTTTATTAGGTGCTGCATCTCTACCTTTTTGTTGTTAGCAAAGACTTTCTCGACTTCTACAAGAAAGATCGTAGTTTTAATTGCATTGTTCGAGACAGCCTCGCAAAGTGCTACTGGGAATCCCTATAACATAAGACCATGCATAACTTATTTGACTTCTCTTATTTTTTAATCTCCTTAGTTTCTTCCGGTGTACTTTCCAGACTAACAACAAAGGGTCTGCGGGTGGGTCATAGCATGGTCATACTAATGTATATATAGATACATCAGTTTATCCTTTTTTCATAAGGTAAGGTAAAATCAGAATAATCTAACACGGATGCACAATTTTCTAAAATTAGGTAACCCAAGCACTAAAAAAAATAACACACAAAACACATCTAGATCCATGACATATAACTTAATAACACGCACTAACATGGTATCATAGTAAGATGCATTTTGTAAAGTGAACCGCTCATGACTGATTTTACTTAAATTAAAATAACCATAATTTAATTTTCTTACTTAAAATTAAAAAATTGCAAAGATGAATCTAATTTTCCTAAGTATCGGTGCAATCTTTCGAATGATAGATTTTACCAACTTAGAATTAAATACACTACAAATACCATTTTTTTAAGTCTTTTCTGTCCATAATAACTTTAAACCCAAACCTTTCACATGACTGATAATAATTTATATTAATCCTCAAACATTTCGAAGCCTCAGATATATTAATTTTGACCTTGTAACAGATGATTAAATTAATTCTAAGGTTCATTTACCGATCTTGGAAACCTTTGTCATGTATATCAATTTAGCATTCATATAAAAATAATTTATTTCACAATTATACATGCAATAAATAGCATGCCCAAACACATAATTTTATTGAAACAAATCATAGAATTCAATTTAAATTAAACACATATGATCCGGACTTTTTAAAATTAATTAAAATTTTATGATTTGCTTCATAAAGCTATGTGTTTGGGTAGGATATTAATCTACTTAAAATTAATTGGTTTAGTTTCATTTCTATTGGTTTATCAATTTTATCAGTTTGGTTGCTAATCGATTTTACTAGTTTATCAGGTTTAATCGATTCGCTTCCAACCCCGTTTTATTGTTTCTGTTCTCTACCGGTGTTGGTTTTTAAGATAGAACTGCGAACCGAACCGTTAAGGATCCGTCCCGTTTTTATCGATTCGATTCTGGTTCTCCAAAATCGGTGATGACCCTAAATATGAGACATAGCACTAAAAAAACATCTTTTTCGGGAAGTCACTAAAGAAACATCTCAAAAAAGGTCTGTTCTCCATCTATTCGATGGTTTATGTCATTTTATACAAATTGTCTCTATAGAAAACAGTCATTTAGTTGGTAGTGAAATAATATAAGAGACAAAGATGTGTTATCTTTTAGTGATAAGACAACTAGAAAATGTAGCATAAGATATAAACAAAAGAGACGTAGAAAGTAAAATGCTCGGAACGTTTAATAAAATAATTTTGTCAACTTATGATTTAGTCACGGACTATAAATTGTGTTTGTCTCTCTATTTTATTACAAAGTGGCAACAATAAACTAGAGAGTATTACAAAGTGGCAACAATAAACTAGAGAGACAAACACGCATGTAATTTATAGTCTCGGGACTAAATCACAAGTTGATAAAATTTATCAAACGTTTGGTTTGGTTCAATGTATGAATGCATCATTTTACCAACTAAAAGTCATTCTACTTTTTACGTCTCTTTAGTTTGATATCCTATGCTACATTTTCTAGTTTTCTCACTAAAAGATAACACTACTCTTTTTCTCTTCCATTATTTCACTACCAACTAAATGACTGTTTTCCGTAGATATTTCGTATAAAATGGCACAAACCATCGTATAGACGGATAACAGACCTCTTTTGAAATGTTTCTTTAGTGACTTACGCCCGAAAGAGATGTTTTTTTAGTGCTACGTCTCATATCTAGGGTCATCAACGGTTTTGGAGAACCAGAATCAAATCGATAAAAACTGGACGGATCCCTAACGGTTCGGTTTGCGGTTCTATCTTAAAAACCGAAACCGATAGAGAACAGAAACAATAAAACGGGTTTGGAACCGAAACGATAAAACCCAATAAACCAGTAAAATCGATTAGCAACCAGTTTGATAAAATGGTAAACCGATAAATCCGATATGAAACTGAAACAATTTATTTTAAGTATATAAATATCACACCCAAACGCATAGCTTTATAAGCAAATCATAGAATTCAATTTAAATTAATTAACAATTAATTTTAAAAAGTCCGGATCGTATGTGTTTAATTTAATTAATTTAAATCGAATTCTATAATTTGTTTTATAAAGTTATCTGTTTGGGCATGCTATTTATTGTACGTATAATTGTGAAATAAATTATACCTATTTGAATGTTAAATTGATATACATGAACAAATGCAATGTCTTCGGGAGTAAATAGTCCAGATTCCCAACCACCTAATAAAATACAGAAAGATAAGTATAAAAAATAAGTCATTTCAAAGGTATGTAAATGTTCATCTAACATTCTACAGATAAGCAAATGAACTACTCACTAGTATGTCTCTTTCGCAGATCAATTTGCCACGCTCCCCTTCGAGTAGCACCTTTGTATTATTGATATCAAGCTCAAATGTTTCTGGGGTAAACAAAAGTAAGATCGGTGAGACTTGTACTCCGGTATAAAGCATTTTTGCGTTTTTATTAAATGGAAAGCTAACAAAAGGCATAGGTTATCATTCCTATAAGACAGTCTAGCTTACCAAGGTCTCTGTTATTGATTCCTATTAAGTCAATCCCCTCTATTCCAAGAACACGATCCATTTCTCTTTCATTATGTACCTAACGATAATAAAAAAAAAAGAGCATTTACATCTTTTGCAGAATCAAGAACTATTGAAAAGATACAAACATGCAATTTAATATATTAGATAAGCAATACAGGAATAGGGAAATGGTCACGATATACAGAATAAGTTAAGAATCAGTTAAGAATGCCTATTCAAAATTCAAAATATGCTTTGACCCTAAATACATATCACATATGAAAGCTTAAGTAGACATTGGCTGACAAACTATTCTCTCTTAAGAGCAACTAGTAGCAGGACGACCTACGACTAAATGGAGCAGCGGAGGTTATAAGTTCAGCCATGATAAACAATAATGTCCTCCTAATTGATAGAAAAAAAGGCTAGCAAATAAATTCAAGAGAAGAAATGATTACTTAGGGCAGAAAAGGTTCAAACCTCAACAAGAACGGCTAAACCAAGCTTCTTGCAAATCTTTGTCATGTATTTGATATCAAGATCTGGCAAAACAGCAGCAATTAGTAATATTGCATCTGCGCCTTTAATTCGAGCATTGTAGATCTGCCATGCTTCAACAATGAATTCTTTGCATAGTAGAGGGCACTGCAGTTTGCAACAGTCAGAATTATGTGTTTTACAGATCACTATCATAAGGCATCACATAAACTTCACATATTGGGAACCAATACAAATTCTGAAGCAGACCTGTACACCAGCTTTCCTTATTGCTTCCAGATTCTCAAAGCTTCCATATTGAAAAATAAAAAAGAGGATGTGGGAAAATAGCTTTAGTTTTACTGACCCTAAGTTGACCGAAAAGCAAAGAACTGATGATCCTTAAGCAGAAGATCTAGAGCTACTTGATATATGTACCTTAAAGAATTTCTGGTCTGTCAACACACTGAGACAAGCTGCTCCACCTTTCTCGTATGCTTTGGCAATTTCAACCTGTCATTAGATAGCCTTAGATAGAGGACAAGTAATCTCTGATGAAGAGAAAAATATAAATAAAATGTAATGCGAATCAAAGGTTAAAATTAACATATACTATGAAGTAAGTTTCACGTTAGCTATGACGAGTCACTTCTCCCGGGTTTTTAGGGCACCGAACATTCTCTCTCACATTTAAACTCTGTAAATTAACAATTCTAGTAAACTCGTTAGCGTCAAAATTTTACTTTTTCATTTTGTTGATTATTTTAATCTTTACGTCTTGAACAAGAGAAAAAAATCATAAATATAGATCTGATCTATTTGGCCACGTAAATATAGATTTGATCTATTTGCCACTTAAATATAAACCCTATATTTTCTTCGAGGTATCAGCTCAGTTGCACAAGCTACTGTCTTGAAAAGTTAGGATCATTAACAGTTATCCTTTTCCTATTATTAAGGGGTCTGATGTTTTTAGAGCAGAACATGGGACATGTAAGCATTGTGAATAAATACAACTATGAAATGACAGAAGAGTTTTCTAAACAACTGGATAGATCTGTTTTGAAAGACAAAGGAAGGGTTCTGTACCAATAGTGTGATCGAGAAAAAAAAAATAGTAAAGCTCGAAAATAATCAAGCATCCGAAGACCAATCTTTGCGGATGTTGAAGGTGTAGTTGATCTCGAGGTAGCACTTGTTATCATCATCCAAAAACTGAAACAAGAAAGAAAACAAAACATCAAAATGTTAGTTATCATAAAGAAACAACAAAAGTATATCATGAAATGGCACTTTTAGTATAGAATCGTAAACCTAACTAGTGGTGTGTATTGAAGTTATTGGCTAACCGTGAACTTCATTTCAAGTCCTACTCTAACCCCAATTACGAACATCAATGTCAAAACTCTGAAACTGAAAACAGATAAGCTTTATCACCGTGAAATGATCCAGTAACTCAGTCGGTAACCTAGAGGTCTTATGTTGAGACTAAATTTAGTAGATATAACGAAAAACAAAGTCTCAATACAGAATTTCTTCCTACGACCATCTACATTTATCATCCACAACAAAAAGAAACATAGCTTCTTCATGATATATAATGGACATTTAGCTCATTTGATAAACCGAAGCTCGCAAGATTGAGCCTCGCTAAGACCATGGGTTGTCTAGATTATAATAAAAGACCATAAAAAAAAAACCACATTTTATACTACTGCTTTTGTTTCACGGAAAGTCTTAGCATTGGGTATATGATTTTCTCCTTATACTTCTTAATGATCATCTCTATGTTACAATAGTGTATCACAACATGGTCTTGTAGCTCAGTTGGTTAGAGCGTTGGTCTTATGAGCCGAAGGTCGTGGGTTCGAGCCTCACCTAGACCATTTACTATATTTTTTCTTTTTTTGTAGTCAAAAGAATGTCCACTAATAGATGAACAATAAAATTTACCTTTGTTCTTGCAGAATATTGTCCTCTAGCAAACATGCCAGAAGGTGTGGTCTCTTCTGGCATTCCGTGAGTGTAAGGCAAGGTTCCAAGCATCTCTTTTGAACTATCCACTGAAATTCAACTCCTGTGTAAGACATAACTATTCCACGTAATATTTCTAAATCACGCAAACATGAATAATAATAATATACCTTTAACACCGGTTTTCCAAACAGTATTGGTGTTTTTAAGGCCGGAAACAATGTTATTGCAAACTTCAAAGGCGAATCTAAGATTGTACTTGCTCCCTTCTTTTAGGGTAAACCATGATCCTTTAATATTTCCTCCTTCGGGTACGGTAAGAACAATGTCGGGTCTACCAGCAGACAGAATAGATAGACTATGGATTTTCACTTCAGGATCGAGAGTTTCTGCATCCACAGAGATACAAAATTTATTTATCGAAAAAAAGAGTAAAAATAAGCGGATATTATGCTAATTTCAGATCTTAATAAATTCTAATTCAATCCTTTCCGGGTTTGATATTCCGAACGTATTATCAAAACCACCTTCGTTACAAAGAGCCTAATTAGATCAATAGCCACAATGAGATCTTGAATACTTAAACTACCTTCTTTACAAAGAGAACGGAGTGGATCTACTATATAGATGATGCATCTAAATAACAAATCGGTTTACAAGGATATGTTTTGTGGAACAACCAACCCAAACATATTATACGCAACTTTCTAAACCACGGAAACAGTAGCAAATTAAGTTTTGCTTTGATTTCTGCTCATCTTCGATTCTTAAATCTATGCGATTTATAGTTATATATAGACCCTATACTTTCTTCGAGGTATCAGCTCAGTTGCACAAGCTACTGTCTTGAAAAGTTAGGAACATTAACAGTTGAACTTTTCCTATTATTAAGGGGTCTGATGTTTTAAGAGCAGAACATGGGACATGTAAGCATTGTGAATAAATACAACTATGAAATGACAGAAGAGTTTTCGCAGTAATACAGATGCACATCTAGGAAAATTTCTGCCAGCAAAGGTTTTAGCAGGCAGTAATAGACTTCTGTCACAATCTACTAAAACAAAGGTTTCAACTAAAATAATAAAGTCAATGCACAAAGCAGTTTTGATTGACAAACACAATGGAGTACTTACGCAATGTGGATTAGCATAAAACAACTAAAATGACAAAGTCAATACTCTTATTTATACACCAGACGAAACATAAAATACCTCAAGCAACAAACTGGAAATGCAAGTGTCACTGAATTCAAACACATTCCCTTACCGGGTCAAAGTCCTCTCTTATTACTCCTCTACTCGGAGAAGCCTTCTTCACTTCAGCAATCAGACCAGGAAACCCGGTTCTCTGATAGGCTGCCTTAAGAGCACCAACAAAGTCCTTGGTGGGTGGAAGATTTTGCAGTTCTTTGCTCAGCTTATAAAGAGGCTTTTTCTCCTTCATCTGAGAAGTGACAGCAATCAATAAGTAGAATCAACTCACATAAATTCGGTAGAGCTCAAACAAAATGGTATAAAAAGACCGTTTACTTGTGCAACTTCAGTGTCCTTGTGCCATATGATCTGTTCTAGTATGTTGCGAGGAGTATTTCCCTCATTCTGCAACCTAAACTCAAAGGGTCCTACGTAATGCAGAGGAGGCCCTGTTGGAGGCCTTCTCCTTATTCTTATACCTTGAGCCTCAGCTACTTCGTTATGAAACATCCCCACTTCCCACTCCTTGATCTTAATAACAGTATCTTTATCTTCAGGTGGAGATACAATAGGTGACCCATCCTTAATATCGGACTGCCAGGAGATTAAAAATATATCACTTAGATCCAAAAACACTAATCGTATTGAATTCGAAAGACAAAACACTCAAAAACCACTTAGATATCCAAAATAAAATCAACCTCACACGAGATCGAATGAATTCTTATTATCAAAACACACAAAGCAGCATATAAACGGCCAGTTTTTTCTATCCTCCTCACATTTCATCACCTCATGGAAACGTTCGACACAGTCGTATTTCAATTCAATACTAAGCATTCAAGGACCAACTTGTTTCTTTTCCAGAAAATTCAACTTCACAAAAACATAACAAAGTCTTCTTGTTATGAATACATGTAACAAAGTGCTTTATCGCTCTCAAATTACACAATAATGCAAAATATAAAGTCGAAAGTTAGAACAAGAACTCAAAGTTGTTGAGCAGATAGAAAAGAAGAAAAGAGATGTAACTTGTTGAGCTCGAATCGGAGAGAAAGACGAGGCATTACGTCTGTTAATGTCCATCGGAGACCGCCGGGCGGAGAAATGAGTAATACGATTGTGACTCGATGGAATCACCGGAGCTGAAATTCTAGGGCTTGCTCTTTGCGTAGACATCAATCCCTCCATTTTCGGTGAAACCTCAACGCCAGTTTCTTCAGTGAGGCTTTGCTCGATGATCGGTTAAGAATTAGGATTTCAAATAGGGAATTGGTGTCTTATACTAGACCTGGATATATAGGATCACACCTACTGGGTTTTATTTGCTATATCTGTTTCTAAGTTATCTGTATTGTAAACTTTAGCCAAAACTATTTCCCCATCAAAATTATTATTATTTCGCCCATAATTTGAAAAAACTTGTATGTTGTTATTTTCTCCATAAAAGAAAATACATATTTGCCTTTATACCCATTTTTTCTTAAAAAACTATTACACTAACATACTATTACCCATTCCCTACAACTAAACCCATTCTTCACAAAACAACGAAACGAGTACCTTACAAATTGAAGAGAGAGAAAAAGCTTGGAGAAGAAAATCTATTCTTCACAAAAGAGAGAGAAACTTGGTGAAGAAAACCCATTCTTCATTAAAGAGAGAGAAGTTTGGTGAAGAAAACCCATTCTTCACAAAACCATTCGAAGAGAGAAGATAGAAGCCTTGGAAAAGGTATGAATTCTTCATTTTTCTTTGCTTTTTCATTTTCGATTAGGGTTTGGTTTGGAAAAGTTTTCTGCAATTTTTAAAATGCATCGAGCATGTTTATCGGATGATGTTTTTAACGGGACCAGAAATGTTTGCAACTGATTCCGAGTGGCCCTCTCGGAATCAGTTGCACATTTTTTTGGAAAACTTGCAACTGATTCCGAGTGGCCCACTTGGAATCAGTTGCAACTTGGTTCAAACTTAAGACATCTGATTCCGAGTGACCCTCTCGGAATCAGATGCACATTTTTTTTAAAAAAATTACACCTGATTCCTAATGCCCGACTCGGAAATAGTTTTTTTCTTTCAGAACTATAAAAATCGGGTTTAGCTGAAAAAAATAAGTTTCAAAATAGGTATTTTCAAGCTACGAAGTTGTAAAACGTAAAAACAAGTTTAAATTATCTTGTTTGTCGATTGAGTGTTGTTCTCCGGTTTTGTTTGGGTTTCTTGATTTTCCATAATTAATCTTCAATAAAATTGAAGTTCTTTGTTTTAGGGTTAATTTTAGAGGTATAATCATATATCTTGGATTAAAGTTAGGTTAATGTTGTGTTTTTTCATATAAGACTATCTATTAGATAAATGGCATCTAGTGATAAATTTAAAATAAAAATAAGGGTAATTTGGTAAAAGCAAGTCACTAGTGTTTTTGAAAGTTTGAAAGATGGAGGAAATAAAAAATAACATGGAGGAAATAGCTTTGGCCAACTTCATTTCGCAAAGGAGTGAGTGCGCATACAAAAATCCAAATATAATAATAACTTAACTATTGTATTAGGGTCAAACTATACAAGGGATCGTTTTTATTCTATTTCTAACAATTTTGTTAGATTTTTTTTAAAATTTTAGACTATTTTATATTTTTTCAACTGAACGATCTAAAATGTGGTTTGATCTACGAGTCAAATTGTAATGTTGGGAACTCAAAACAAACACAGAAAACAAAGCCTTTACCGGATATAGCTCAAGCAAGGGACTGGAAATGCAAGTGTCACAGAAAACAAACACATGCCCTTACCGGGTCAAAGTCATCTCTTATTATTCCTCTACTCGGAGAAGACATATCATAAAATAGCTCAAGCAAGAGACTGGAGAAGACATAGCATAAAGTAGCATAAAACATGGGACAAGTTAAACAATCTGTACCAAGAACAATATTTGAATCAATTAATGAAAGAACCAACATATATTATTGTACTTATCATAAGGATCATGGTCTTCAAATGAGAGATTATCTTTAGTTAATAGATTAAGGCGAGCTTGTTAAGTTTATTAAAGGAACCAATTGTGAGAGAAGAGATGGAAGAACTACATGAGACATTATAAAACTATAACAAATTGATAAATATGAGCTTTGTATAATTTTAGCGCGAGACGCTTTATCTAGGACGACACATTCATCAAGAAAAAAGTACATAAATTTTTTGAAAGTTCATTTTATAGACGGCGATTCATCTATGCATCTATATAAGAATCTTGGTTTGACATTGTCATTCACTGATGATGATTCAAGAGGATTGATAACACCATATGATTAAGTTTTTGGTGACTTTAAAGACTGCTAAGGTATTATAAGAAGGGTCATTATTGAGAAATTTTTTGGTTTAAATGGTAGCAACGCTGGTGTTGTTTTGATTACTTTATATGGGGAATAAACTAAACAAGTTATTCATCAATACATGATATAAAGTACTATTTCCCGTTCCATAATTCTTGTGGAAACGGTCCACATATATCGGGTATATATCAATGTTAAGACTTCAGTTGCTCTATATTCTCATACTCTTTTAGTTTGGGTTTGTTTCTTGTTGATACACTCAATACATGTACCGAAAGCAGAGTAGTCTAGAGGACCCAATAACCTTCAACTACAAGCTTTTCCAACCTATTAAAAAGTTTAAAGGATTTTTCAGACTTAGTGATTTTCAGACTTAGTAATTTTGTTTCGTATACGTTGTGCAATCATGGAAATATTGTGATTATTAACAATACGTAATAAATAAAAATTATCTTATTTTATCAAAACAATCACATTTTTTAAACCATACACTCCTCATAAAGGTCTACCATGATTGCCTTCTACATTTTCCTAAAGGCAGATATTTCAAAAATATGCTCACAAATTTTCCCTTTGTCATTTTACTTTTTAGTAGAGAGCTCATTTATAAGGTGTTGCATCTCTACCTTTTTGTTGTTAGCAAAGACTTTCTCGACTTCTACAAGAAAGATCGTAGTTGTAATAGCATTGTTCGGGACAGCCCCGCACAGTGCTACTGGGAATCCCTATAACATAAGACCCATGCATAACTTATTTGACTTCTCTTATTTTTTTTAATCTCCTTAGTTTCTTCTGGTGTACTTTCCAGACTAACAACAAAGGGTCTGCGGGTGGGTCATAGCATGGTCATACTTATGTATAAATAGATACATCAGTTTATCCTTTTTCCATAAGGTAAAATCAGAATAATCTAACACGGATGTACGATTTTCCAAAATTAGGTAACCCAAGCACTAGAAAAAAAACAAATAACACACACAACACATTTAGAGTCATGACATATAACTTAATAACACGCACTAACATGGTATCATACTAAGATGCATTTTGTAAAGTTTAAGTAAAATACCATGACCATATTTTTTAATGTTCTAAATAGAAGTGAAACCCTAGGGCTGATTTTACTTAAATTAAAATAACCATAATTTAATTTTCTTATATATCCGTGAAACCTATTGAGGGCTGATTTCACCTACTTAAAATAAAAATATTACAAGGATGAATCTAATTTTCCTAAGTATCGGTGCAATCTTTCGGACGATCGATTTTACCTATTTAAAATTAAATACACTACAAATACCATTTTATGTAAGTCTTTTCTGTCCATGATAACTTTAAACCCAAACCTTGACCTTTCGGATGACCGATAATAACTCAATTTATATTAATCCTCAAACATTTCGAAACCTAGAATCCTCAAATATATTAATTTTGACCTTATAACGGATGTTTAAATTAATTCTAATGTTCACTTACTGATCTTCGAAACCTTTATCATGTATATCAATTTAACATTCAAATAGAGAATAATTTATTTTACAATTATACATCCAATAAATAGCATGCCCAAACATATAACTTTATGAAACAAATCATATAATTCAATTTAAATTAATTGAATTAAACACATATATGATCCGGACTTTTTAAAGTTAATTATTAATTAATTTAAATTGAATTCTATGATAGCTTTCATAAAGCTATGTGGTTGGGTATGCTATTTATCTACTTAAAATTAATTGGTTCAGTTTCATATCGGATATATCGGTTTACCGATTTTGTCAGTTTGGTTGCTAATCGGTTTTACTGGTTTATCGGGTTTTATCGGTTCGGTTCCAAACCGGTTTTATTGTTTCTGTTCTCTATCGGTTTCGGTTTTTAAGATAGAACCGCGAATCGAACCGTTAAGGATCCGTCCAGTTTTTATCGATTCAGTTATGGTTTTCGATTGTCCGAAACCGTTGATGACCCTAGATATGAGAGATATGAGATGTAGCACTGAAAAAACATCTCTTTCAGGTGTAAGTCACTCATGAAATATCTCAAAAGAGGTCCGTTATCCGTCTATACGATGGTTTGTGCCATTTTATACAAATGTCTATAGAAAACAATCATTTAGTTGGTAGTGAAATAATGGAAGAGAGAGTAGTGTTATCTTTTAGTGCAAGACAACTAGAAAAGTCTAGTTAGCATAGGATATCAAACCAAAGAGACGTAGAAAGTATAATGACTTTTAGTTGGTAAAATTAGAGGTGTTATCGATCCGGTTCGGTCCGGGATTTGACGGAACCGGACCAGACCGTTAAGTTTTCGGTTCGGTCCGATTCGGTTCGGTTCCAGTTCCGGTTCGGTCCGAGTTTGGTTCGATCTCATTTCGGTCAGTTTCAGTTCGGTCTGGTTTCGGTTCGGTCCATTATCGGTTCGGTTTCGGTCTATTTTGGTCTGCTTAAAAAAATTAAATTTAATTATAATTTAATTTTAAATTTTTTAACTTAAATAAAAAAAATAAAAATAAAAATTTAGAAGTTAATGTTTGATTTTTATTAAAAATTGGTAATTAACTATTAATTTTGGTGATATAATATATAAAGAATAATAATAGCAAAATAGTCGATTCTAACGGTTTTATTGGTTCGGTTCCGTATCGATTCTATCGGTTTACCGATCTTATCTGTTCGGTTCCATATCAGTTCTACCGGTTTATCAGTTTTATCGGTTTGGTTCCTCACCGATTTTTCTATTTTGATTACTTATCGGTTTCAATTTTGAAAATGGAACGTGAACCGGACCGTTAAGGTTCGGTCCGGTTCTTGGTCCAGTTTTATAGGTTTAGTTCCGGTCCGATTCTTGATCCGGTTCTCGGTTCTTAGAACCGTTGACAGCCCTAGATAAAACAATGCATTCATACATTAAACCAAACCATATGTTTGATAAAATAATTTTGTCAATTATGATTTAGTCACGGACTATAAATTTAATGCGTGTTTGTCTCACTACTTTATTACTGTCACCTTCTTTTTTAAATTTATGTGGACTTTTTAACAAGACAACTGGAAAAGGAGAAAGTAGAATATAATTTATTGTTGCCATCTACTTTTTAGTGGAAGACAGTTGATAAAAACTGAAGGTAACAAAAGTGAACGAGTAAAGCTGGATCTTTTAAACTACCACCGAGCATTTTCTACTTTCCCAAACAGGATACGGTCTTTCTCTATTGCGCGCGCTTAGTGCTCATCAATGGCCGAAACTCTCAGAACCTTCCACACGGTACTCCTGCCCACATTCTCAGTCCCCACCAAAGCCCAACGCCAGCACCATGCTACCCAGACCACCACAACTTAGGTGTAAAACCGATCTTGCTAACTTTAGCCATAGATTTTTTTATTTCACTTTATAAAAATATAATATAACTCGCAATCGGTTTTCACAATATGACCAATGACCATCTTATACCAAGGATAAACCTCCATCATTAACTTTTTAAATATTAATTCCTTCATACTAATAATAATAATAATAATAAAACTTGACATGATCATATTTCCAAGGACTCACACATAAAGTATTACATTCTCTAACAACATTAAAATGCAGTAACGGTTGTGTGTTAGTTGTACTTGTGGGATTCATATATATTTTTCTTTGAATATACATACATACGTTTCATTTAGTACTTGAGATACTTCGGCTCGTATTACCAAAATGGTATAAAGAACCACATTATTTACTATTAAAAAACAAAGAGAGAAGTAGCCGCAGAAAGCGGCTAGGGTTTTGTGTTTGTTAGAAAATATTTCTTTTTTTATTGAACTATTTTTTATAATGCAAACCTAACTAAGGCTCTCAAGGTCTATACAAGGAAACTTAATACACTGAATATTCTAACAAAAGGTTATACAAAGTCACTGGAGGAAGATAAATGCACTGAATATTCTAACATTCCCCCTTAAGTTGTGTAGTGGGATCACCAATACCCAACTTGGATAAAACTGATTCGAATGTTCTTGCAGCAACCGCTTTTGTCAGGATGTCTGCCAGGTTGTCTTCGGATCTAACAAACGGAAGTTCGACTGTCCCATCTTGAATCTTTTCTTTTATGAAGTGTCTATCTATTTCAACATGCTTTGTTTTATCGTGTTGTACCGGGTATTCAGAAATTTTAATCGCAGCTTTATTATCGCACATTAACTGAGTTGGACACTTCAGAGGGGATCCGATTTCTTTCATTATCTTCTTTAACCAAAGTATCTCGGTAATCCCCTTAACGATTCCTCTAAATTCTGATTCAGCACTTGACAGTGATATTACTTTCTGTTTATTACTTCTCCAAGTCACCAAGTTACCTCTAAGAAGAGTAAAGTAGCCAGCAGTTGATCGTTTGTCGTTAGGATTCCCTCTCCAATCAGCATCTGTGAATACTTCAACATCAAGGTGTCCATTTTTCTTAAAAAATTATGCCTCTTCCTGGTGTGCCTTTGAGATACCGAATAATCCTCATTACTTCCTCCATATGGTGTTCCTGAGGATGATGCATGAACTGGCTAACTACTCCCACCGCGTATGCAATGTCGGGTCGAGTGTGAGCCATGTAAATCAATTTTCCAACCAAAATTTGGTACCTTTCTTTACTCGCTGATCTGGCCCCTTCAATTATCTTTAGTTTGAGATTCACAACCATAGGAGTGTCATTTGGTTTGCAATCCACCATGCCAACTTCAGCTAATAAATCCAATATATATTTCCATTGGGAGATATAAATCCCTCCTCTTGACCTAAGAACCTCGATTCCTAGGAAATACTTCAATCCCCCAAGGTCTTTCATTTCGAACTCCTTGAAAAGGTTTTTCCTAAGAGAGCTAATTTCTTCTTCGTCATTCCCCGTTATAATCATATCGTCGACATATATTATAAGATAAGTGACTAATTCTTCTCTCTCTTTTTGTAAAACAAGGTATGATCCCCATTACTCTGTTTGTAGCTATACTACTTCATTGCCATTGTAAATCTCCGAAACCAAGCACGATGAGACTGTTTGAGCCCATATAATGCCTTTTTCAGTTTACATACCTCATTTTCTTGAAAACCATCAGAGAACCCTGGTGGAGGTTCTATATATACCTCTTCTTCCAAGTCCCCATGTAAGAAAGCATTCTTTACATCAAATTGATGAAGAGGCCAATCTTTATTCGCATCTATTGAAAGTAAAACTCTAATAGTGTCAATCTTTGCAACCGGAGAGAACGTTTCAGAGTAGTCTATACCATATGTTTGTGTATATCATTTGGCAACCAATCTTGCCTTGTGTCGCTCAATGGTGCCATCGGATTTATATTTTATATTAAACACCCATCTACACCCGACTACTTTCTTCCCTTGTGGTAACACACACTTCTCACATGTACCATTCTTTTTTAGAGCTTCCATTTCGGTATTCATTGCCTCATGCCATTCAATCATCTTCTTAGCTTCTTGAGCTGTTTTCGGGATTTGTTCAGAGAGAATAGTAGCTAAAAACGCCTTTGCAATCTTCGTCATTCCTTTCTTGTCCGTTTTTACCGGATATGTAGAAGCACGAGGAACGTGTTCCGGTGAATACCGGTCAGGAGGAACCCCTCTATTTTTTCTTGGGGAAAGAACCGGAGTTTGAGTTTCAATAAATGAACTTCGTGAAATGTCATGGTCAGTAGCATTTTGTGAATTATGACATTGTAAATTGTTTACCTCTTTATGGACATTTTCTTCGGCTGATTCGCTGGTAGTATCCATGGCATTTATTTCTTGTTGGACATTGTCTTCATGAGAATCATTGGTGGTAAGAACTGCCTCGTCAGTCTCAATTATGTTGGAAGAGGCGTGTTCGGTGGCGCCATCTACCGACTCCGTCGGCACATCCTCAAAGTAACTTTCATATAACAACCAGTCGAGTGATTCACTTACTTTCTCCCCCTGAGCATGAGATTGGTGGTCAAAAAAATAATCGGATTCTAAGAAGTCACAGTCCATGGTGACATGGATTGGATGAGTAATCGGATTGTAACACCGATATCCCATTTGATGAACACCGTACCCAACGAATACACACTTTTCAGCACACAGATTAAGTTTGTTTCGACTAGTTTTAGGGATATGAACAAACACTGAACAACCAAAGACACGAGGTGGTAAAGTCATAACAGATGGAATTGTAACTTGGGTGGCAAGCATTTGTAATGGAGTTTTATTTCCTAGACATCGGGTTGGTAGACGATTTGCAAGATACGTAGCTGTAGCAAGAGCTTCTGGCCAAAGAGAATGAGGAACTCTAGATTCAATCATAATAACACGAGTTTTTTCAAGTAAAGTACGATTTTTTCGTTCTGAAGTGTCGTTTTGTTGATGTGTGTTTGGACAAGTGGTTTGATGGATAAGACCATTTGTTTTGAAAAAATTATGCATTGTTTGGTTGACAAACTCTATTCCATTATCAGAACGGAGAATCTGTAGTTTTTTTTCAAATTGAGTCAAAATCATTTTGTAAGAACAAACAAATATTTCTGGTACTTCCGATTTATGTTTCATGAAGTATATCCAAGTCATTCTTGAGAAATCATCCACAAATAAAACAAAGTATCTGATTTGATTGTTAGTGAAATTTGGTGTTGGCCCCCAAACATCAGAATGGATTAGCGAAAAAGCATAATTAACTCTAGTATTACTTTGATTAAATGAGACCCTATGATTTTTTACAAGAATGCAGGTTTCACATATCTCATGAATGGAATTATTTAAAAAAAAGCTAGGAAACAAACTTTTAAGATAGCTAAAAGAAGGATGACCAAGTCGTCGGTGCCATAACCAAAGTTGTCTTTCGGTTGTTCCGTGAGCAAGCATGACATGTCCCTTATGAACTACCTCATCAACATAATAGAGACCTCCTTGTTCAGTACCATGTCCAATGATCTCCTTCGTACGAATGTCCTGTTAAATGCAAAAAAATGGATACATAAGAACCACACAGTTGAGTTGTTTTGTCACTTGACTAACATATAATAACTTTAAGGATAGTGAAGAAATGTATATGTAGTTTTCAATTTCCATTTTTCCGAAAAAATAATTGAACCTCCCCCTTTGACTTCACAAATTTCTCCCCTAGCAGTCTCAATATGGGACTTCTTTGGAGATGACATGTCACCAAAGTCTTTAGGATCATAAGACATGTTGTCCGTAGCCCCGCAATCAAAGATCCAATTCATTGATTTCTCAAACCCTTTATCTCCAAGATTTTTATAGGAGTTCGCCGCCATTCCTCCAAAACCAATGCCACTTCCTTGCTCATTTTTAGTCGGATCTTCACCGCCACTTGTAGACGAAACCCGTTTGACATTAGATCTGAAACGCTGGTTATTTTTCTCCTTATGACCGTCCTCCCACCATTCTGGATAGCCAACCAGCTGGAAACATGTCTCTTTAGTGTGTTTCTTCATCCCACAATGAGTGCAATACAACTTGGATTTATCTTCTTTCTCTTTTAATCGGAATTTAAACCTCTGTGCAGAATCTTTAACAGTCAAACCCATTCCAATTTCAATTGAGTCACTATCAGAAGAACTTGATTTTAGTATATTAAGCCTGGCCACTTCCCTTCGTATTATAGCATATGTTGTTTCCACAGAAGGAAGAGGATTTTTTTTCAGGATATCTCTCTTGACTGGTTCCAGCTTGTCATTAATCACCATTAGCAATTGATAGAGTCTTTGTTCTTGAATCTTCTTATTATAGATTTGAATGTCTTCTGGGTCTTTTATAGGGTTCGGATCTCGCCTGTCTATAGACATCCAGATGTTCTGCAGTTTGGTCCACAAGTCTTCTAGTGTATCAGACCCTTGCCTTAATGAATTAGCCCTCTTATGAAGGTCAAACACCTGTAACAATCTGTACCAGAACCGTATGTGGTGGCTAACCCATCCCAGAGGGCTTTTGCAGTGGGATATTGCGAGACATTATTCACCAAGCTGGATTCAAGATTCTGGATAATCCATGTGAAAAACACATTGATCATCTTGTTCCCACCTTGTATATGTTTTGTCAGTTTTGGATGGAGGTGTCGGCTCCCCTGTAATGTGAGAACCTCTCCCCCTTCCCCCAATTGCTTTCTTCATTAGGTTTGCCCATAAGGCATAGTTGTCACCACCGAGTTTAATCCCTAGGGATAAATTCTCGGGGTTAGTTGTTTGTTGTTGTATTCCGAGACCATTTCTCAGAATGGCAGCAATCTGCATTGTTAATTCATTAGGGATTTGACTGACCATGACTTCATTGCCAGCCATCTTTGTTGAAGATGTTCAGAATTCCCAGAATTACACGTGCTCTGATACCGCAGGAAGCAGCTAGGGTTTTGTGTTTGTTAGAAAATATTCCCTTTTTTATTGAACTGTTTTTTATAATGCAAACCCAACTAAGACTCTCAATATATAGAGAACTTAGAGGTTTATACAAGAAAACTTAATACACTGAATATTCTAACAAAAGGTTATACAAAGTCACTGGAGGAAGATAAATGCACTGAATATTCTAACATTTACATTTTTTTTAAACTATTTGGAAGTGTTATGATTTCAAGTTCAATCCATGTTCATCAGCTGCACCAACAACATAGGTTGATCCATCCGTTTAGATTTCACTAGTCGTCATAAGATGAACACTAAAAGTATCTATTACCTTTATTGTCTCATTACAAGCTCATAATTATTAGTGTAAGAAACTTAAGAATGTATAACAGTTTCAATTTACATATTTATTTTATAAAACAATTGATTTTCCAAAACTGATTTCGGTTTCAGTTTAAAGTAAACCCTATACCCCAATTGACCTATGGTAATTTGTCATGACTATTCATTCATAATTTATTCAAAATCAACCATAAATCTTCAATTTACCCTATATCAGTTAAATAAAACTTAATAAATCTTGCATACTTTTACATATTAAACGAATACATGAATCTGATTGATGAATTGATTTCATCTGATTGATAAATCAAAAAAGATATACAGAGAATAAGAGATTCGTTGTTGAAAGAGAAATCATAAATTGGGTTCAATCAAAAAATTATAATGAGATTGCAATAACAATCACATAAGTAACAAATGTCTTTTATCGGAGGTTTATATGACAGTCTACCTCCAACTGGTTCTATAATCCTTGTACAATGCCCCTAAACAGAAGGTAGTGAAGAACATCAACTCTATGTATCACCATTACTCGCGGGCTTAAAAGACTGAAAACTCATTTCCCTAGATTCTTTTAGCATTCATTGTAGTTCTTTGACTAAAAATATGAATTTCAGAAATAAATGAGACAATTCACCATAAAATTAAGCTAAATACTGATCACGTAATATAATAAGGTTAACTTACTTCTAAAAGATGAAGCCAAAATGCAAAATTCAACACTTCAATTGTGCGAGAATTATAAGCACGAGACTAATCAAAAGATATGCTTATAGAAAAATTGACATCACATATTATATACTAAAATCATTACATATCATATTTAAATTCAAACAATAGTCAAATTATAATATTATTGGATGTATTTTATTAGAAAGTTGGACAAAACCTAAAAATAACACCATCACATGAACAATACATGAGTCTAAAAACACAATTTACAACTAACAAGTGTTGGATATCATCAAAGCATAATGATTCACTATCATCTTCAATAATTTTAGTATCCAATACCTTCATGATTCTGACTCATAATTTTTTTTTTTCATCTTAACATAGAACAAATAGAAAAACTTACTTAAAAAATACGCAAACATCTACTTTTATATTTATACATGTATGAGAACATATTTCTTATCTCAATTCGAAATTTAAAATAATAAATTTAGGTGATATAATTTTAAGCTATTATACCAAAATAATTTAATAATTCTTAAATTCAAATTCAATTTCAAATCACTATTTTTTCTACCATCCCTCTAAAATATGAGGGTATAACAAAATTAGAGTTTAAATATTATCTTACGAAAAAATTAAATTTTATACAAATGGTTGCACTGATCCAATATATTAAAATGGTATGATGTTAAACTGTAACAACAAAACTGTATTTTTAAAAAACACTTTTCTCGTGTAATAATTATTATGAAAGTTTTATCTAAACATCCTTTTATCGTGGAACAAAATTTGTTGAATTATTTGAATTCTTTATGACATTCTTAGATGTTATGCGAAGAGCTTTAGTAGTTCCACCAATCAAAGGACTTCCACTTATATAAATTCTAAAAACAATGAAATTAACGCTAGTTTAAAATCAATAAAAGAAATGTACATATATACCGATAAACTTGTATTGGCGGAAGAGAGTCAAAGAGAGAACCCATAGCTATGGCGATTTTGATGGTGGAAAAACTTACGTTTGGAAACTGTGTTGGTTATAATGGAGACGAGACAGAATAATAAATCCGGTAGATTAGACAGTTACTTACGTAAACCAGATTTTAACGGTCTTATTCGTCCTGACCAAACTCAGAACTCAATCCACACTGAACTCAAAACTTTGTTGATAATACTATCAGATCGGTCTCAGACAGACCCTATCTCAACAGTCCAGGCCGTATTACCGGATCAGTTGCCCCAATAACAACCTTAAACTTAGAGGTAAGGGAGTAAAATTGCAGCTTTTAAATTAAAATAGAGAACTAAAATATGTTCAAAACACAGGTTGAATACACTGCTACAACAGTTCTATCTCTACCAAGTTTATTAACTCTGACCGGAAAAGAAAAACTGCAACTGATATCTGATGAGTCCGGATTCTGTCACCACATTTAATGGGAACCGGACATGGTCAATTCGGACAATGTCCACCTTACCGGACAGGGGCAGTTCCGACACCATCATCCACTGAACTATCTGAACAGAACTAAAGTACTTAAAACCTAATCATTTTTTGACTAATTTGCCTATTTACTTACTTAGAACTAATCGATCTTTAAACTCGACCCGAATCCATTAAACACAACCTGAAAGCCCATATGACCCAAACATAAGGGTATAAATACCTAACCACCAACATTAAATGAGAGTAATGAAAATTAAATACAACCAGGCAGCTCAATTCTCCCTCTACATTCTACCCAAACGTTAAATACTCTCAAAATTCCACAAAACTCTAAACAAAAATTACAAACTTACCCTCAAACGAAAATAAACCATACCAAATTGGCGACCATAGTGGCAGCATCGACGGTGCCTGAATCTAGTATTCAAAACCATCAAAAAAACCAGTCCGAATGAATCCGGACGCATCGGAAGTACCACCAGCTTTGCTTGAAGTGGTGGGAGAAAATGATGAATATACCATCGAGGAGAGTGATAGGTTAAAGGGCAAGATAGAAGCTCTGAGGGCAGAGAGGGCAAAGATGGGCATAAAAGAGAAGTCAAAGGCATCAGTTTCTCATTATATTGACAACCCTAGAGAGCATGAGCCTTCAAAGACCCATGTGAGTACGAAGAAGACTCATGCTAGCTCCAAAACGTCTCATCGGTCCAAGCCGGTGGAGAGCTCTGATTCAGACTCAGAATCTTCCAGTAGCTCCTCGGGTGAAGATGGAGTTGAAGAATCCTTGTCCTCCAGCAGTGATGAGGGCCGATCTAAAAAGAAGCAAAAGTTGGTTAAGAAGTATTCAAGAAAAAGGGATAGGCATGGAAAGTTAAAGAGGAATATTGGCAAAGGGTCATCTCATAGCAGGAGACACATAGACCAGATGCTAGTGGATCCTTTTTCCTTCCATGATGAACCAGGTATCTTTGCAACTCCCAATAAGGATACTGTTTTCAGTCATGGCCGGAATTGGAGACAATCTCCATTGTCAGCCAAGATTCTGTCCGGAAACCTCCCTAAGAGGTTTAATAGTACAAAAATGGAGAAATACGATGGCAGTAAAGATCCGGACAATCACTTGGAACAATTCAAAAATTTCATGATGAATTTTTGATGACGACAAGTTGCTTTGTAGAGCATTCTCCCAATACTTTACGGGGAGTGCTCTGAAGTGGTATAACAGCCTACCACAGGGGTGCATCAGAAATTTCGATACCTTCTGGGTGGCCTTCCGGAGGCAGTTTGTTGGAAGTAAGGAGGTGAAGGGCAATAGGGACACAATTATCCATTGTGCCCAAGAACCGAATGAATCTCTAAAAGAATACATAAGACGTTTTGTAAACACCAAAAATGGGTTGGTTGATTGCTTTGAGCAAGTAGCAATAGCATCTTTGAGGCAGGGCTTCAACCCTGGAAATTTAGCTGATTCAGTGACCAGGAAAAAAGTCATGACTTGGGGAGGTCTACTGAATTAGGTTGGAAAGCAAATTAACGTTGATGAAACGAAGAAAAGTAGGGTGCACAGGCAGGTGAGGTCTGCTCCGGTTGCACCAAATCCAAACCAAAATCAGTCCGGGAACAAAGCAAGGGAAACCAGACAGGGTCATAACAGAGCTAAAGCACAGTCTCAGCCAGCTGCACCTGCCCAGAGTCAGCAATCTAGAAACAAGCGAGGACCTTGGGTTCAACCAAAGTGGTTTGCTGAGTTAAAAGATAATGTAGCCACCATTTATGACAAAACAAAGGAAGAAGTACACTATAGAAGGCCGGCTGCGCTACAATCTCCTAAGGAGCATCGTAACAATTGTTTCTGTCAGTATCATAATGATACTGGCCATACCACCGAGGATTGTATTGCTTTAAAGCAAGAAGTCTAGAATTTAATTGAGAGAGGAAAGTTGGGAGCATATGTTAAAAGAAGAGGAGGAAGTAGGCCTGATAACGCTCATCAGGCTGGTCCAAACAATGCAGGCACATCCGCTCCGGAGGGAGCTATGGTGATAATCGAAAGATTCGATGTAGAGTCAAAATACCTGGACCCTGATCCAACTCGAAACAGAGTAGGTGCCATTGAGGAACGTTGCAAAAAGTGTCTAGGCTTATTAACTTTTTTGAATCACTCATAATTTTCGGAGAGAATACCATGACAGCACCCACTACTTCTTCGAGGAAGAGGCATGTTCATACTTTAGCTACCCAGCTGGAAGGAGGCATGACTTCCTATCAATCGCAGATTCCATTCCCCTTCATTATTTTCGACGACGATGACTTGAGGGATATAGTAGGTCCTCATGAAGATGCTGTTGTCATAGGAGCATCCATTGGAGGCAATGACATAAGACGAATTTTGGTGGATACTGGGAGTTCAGCCAATATCCTCTTTTTAACTTCCTACAAAAAGACGAAGAATCCAGCAGTAATTCAGCATTCAGACAGGTCAATTGTGGGTTTCACTGGAAGCTCAGCAGATGTGATCAGGGAGTTTGAAGAGGATGTTTTGTTGGGCAAGGGCCCTTTTAAGAAGATGGTTAGAATAATTTTTATTGTGGTGGATTGTCCCACTTGTTATAATGATATTCTAGGGAGGTCTTGGCTCTCTAGGATGCATGCAGTGGCCTCAACAGTCCACCAATTTTTGAAATATGCTGTGCAAGGACAAGTGGGAGTTGTTCGGAGCAGCCAAAAGATAGCAAGAGAGTGTTATGCAACAGCACTGGCTCCTCGGACGTTGGGGGCAGTTCGTATCAATGAGGATTAGCAGTTTGAGGGGATTTCTGGGGGTGAGGGTGAAATTGATGATTCCAGAGAGACCCCTGGAGTTTTAATACCGGTTGAAGAAGTTGAAACACATTCTTTGGAAGAGGGAAAAAATGTTAAGATAGGGTATAAAATGACATCTAAACTAAAGGCTAAGATGGTGAAGTTCTTGAAAAACCATCAGCATGTTTTTGCTTGGTGCAATGCTGATGTTACCGGGGTGCCAGGAGATATTATATCACATCACCTATCCATCCGAAGAGACATAGCACCTGTGGTACAAAAGAGAAGAGCTTTTTCCAAGGAAAAGGCTGATGTCATCGTTCAAGAAGTTGACAGGCTTACTAAAATGGGGCACATAAAGGAGTCTCAGTATCCTTTATGGACAGCCAATGCAGTCTTGGTGAAAAAGAAAAATGGCAAGTGACGTATGTGTATTGACTTTACAGATCTCAATAGGGCTTGCCCAAAAGATTTATACCCGGTCCCCCGGATTGATCAGCTAGTGGATTCCACTTCTGGGAATAAGCTACTATCTTTCATGGATGCCTTCTTCGGGTACAATCAAATTCAAGTAAATCCGAAGGATCAGGAGCATACAAAGTTTGTTACTGATATGGGTCTTCATTGTTACAAGGTGATGCCATTTGGGTTAAAAATGCTGGGGCTACTTATCAGAGGTTGGTAAATAAAGCTTTTGCTGATCAAATTGGAAGAAACATGGAAGTATACATCAACGACATGATGGTAAAAAGTGTGGATGAAGAGCTACACTTGACAGACGTCCAAGAAACTTTTGCTAACTTAGTAAAAGTAAATTTGAAGCTAAATCCAGAAAAGTGTGTGTTTGGAGTACAGTCCGGAAAATTCTTGAGGTATGTAATAAGTGAACAAGGGATACACCCTGATCCGGACCAGCTTAATGCTTTATTCCAAATGGAACCTCCTCGGAATATTAAAGAGGTACAACGGTTGACTGGGAGGTTGTCTGCGTCATCTCGAGGTCTTCGGACAGATGTGCTCCGTTCTTTTAAACTTTAAAAGGTGCAAAGGGATTTGACTGGACTTCACAATGTGGCGAGGCCTTCAATGAAATTAAAAAACACCTTCATCAAAATTGGAATCAGATTCGATGTGTCTAGTCAGAAATTGGCCAAGTGAGTCAAAAATCGTGTAAGATGAGTAGGAAAATAGTGTACCAAACAACTGATATATATAATAATTATATTGTTATGATAAAAATAGAATAGTGAAAGTGTGAGATGGGGTCCATGAAAAAGTGGTGTGTATCGGTATTAGGTTTAGTATGAGTTATGAAAAAGAGGTTTCTACTAAAAAGTAGAATGACAGAGGGAAAATTTGTGAGCATATTCTTGAAATATCTGCCTTTGGGAAAATGTTGAAGGGAATTATGGTAGACTTTTATGCGGAGTGTGTGGTATGATTCATATTTCCATCATTACCAAAGGATTTTAAGTAAATACCAATAAGTTGATTTCCCACACTACACATGAGAAAGAGAAACTTAAATTTAGAATGCGTGAGATTAATATGGTAGAATTTTCAAAAAGAATGGAGTATAAGAGGAAGGCTAATGGAAAAGTATAAGTCAAGGCCAGGTAAAGAAGAAAAAGCATGAGGAATCGACCACTAGTCATTATTTTTTCTGCAAAGAAAAAAATTCTGAGAAACGTCGGGCTTACATGTTAAAAAAATATACTCTCACAACTTTTTTAGTTTTGGAAATTAATATTGTTTCTGTGAAAATGAATATTTGGTATGTTTAGAAGATGAATATGATGAGAGAATATAAAAAATAATTAGCTTTGATAACTTTCAAGAGGGGGGTCTTCGTTAGAAAACATATTGTAGGAGTACTTGATTAAATATATAGTTGATTGCATGGGAGATGTTTTGATAAGGACGAGTATTTTTATTAAGATGGAAGAGGAAAAGAAAGGAGGGGCTATGTAAGCCAAAGTATTAGATTAAATATTGGATGTTGTTAGTGAACCAGTTAACCGGTCTCATCATTCTTATTATGACACTTCAAATAGAAGGTTCACTTCATTCAATGTACTAATTGCTACAATTTATGATAAAACATGGGACAAGTTAAACAACCGTGTACCAAGAGCAATATTTGAATTAATTAATGAAAGAAACAACATATATTATTGTACTTACCATAAGGACCATGGTCGTTCAATGAGAGATTCTCTTTAGTTAATAGATAAAGAAGAGCTTGTTGAGTTTATTAAAGGAACCAATGGTGAGATGAGAGATGGAAAAACTACACGAGACATTATAAAACAATAACAAACTGATAAACATGAGCTTTGTATAAATTCAGCGGCAGACACTTTATCGAGGACGACACATTCATCAAGAAAAAAGTACATAAATTTTTTGAAAGTTCATTTTATAGACGATGATTCATCTATGCATCTATATAAGAATCTTGGTTTGACATTGTCATTCACTGATGATGATTCAAGAGGATTGATAACACCATATGAATAAGTTTTTGGTGACTTTAAAGACTGCTAAGGTATTATAAGAAGGGTCGTTATTGAGAAATTTTTTGGTTCAAATGGTAGCAACGCTGGTGTTGTTTTGATTACTTTATATGGGGAATAAACTAAACAAGTTATTCATCAATACATGATATAAAAAACTGTTTCCCGTTCCATAATTCTTGTGGAAACGGTCCACATATATCGGGTATGTATCAATGTTGAGACTTCAGTTGCTCTATATTCCCATACTCTTTTAGTTTGGGTTTGTTTCTCGTTGATACACTCAATACATGTACCGAAAGCAGAGTAGTCTAGAGGACCCAATAAACCTTCAATTACAAGCTTATCCAACCTAATAAATAGTTTAAAGGATTTTTCAGACTTAATAATTTTGTTTCGTATACGTTGTGCAATCATGGAAATATTGTGATTATTAACAATATATAATAAATAAAAATTATCTTCTTTTATCAAACATTCATTTCCGACAATCACATTATTTAAAGAGAGTGTAAAAACGTTTTTCCCCATAAGACAAGAATATCCCTACAAGTTTAAAACTGGAAAAAAAAAATCAAATTCCTCCAATAAATGGGAAGAAACATAACAGTTTTTGAATATAAAACATGTGTGGTGGAAAGTTTTAAATGTAGATAGTAAATCACCAAAACTTGGTATGAGCTCCCGTCTGTTGTGAAGATTGATCTTTCATCATCATTTAGTATCCTGCTCTTTGGTGTACCTTGTAAAAAAATAAATACATGAGTTGTTGCAATCAAATCAACCCACCAAATATTCATTTTCACAGAAACAATATTAATTTCCAAAACTAAAAAAGTTGTGAGAGTATATTTTTTTAACATGTAAGCCCGACGTTTCTCACAATTTTTTTCTTTGCAGAAAAAATAATGACTAGTGGTCGATTCCTCATGCTTTTTCTTCTTTATCTGGCCTTGACTTATACTTTTCCATTAGCCTTCCTCTTATACTCCATTCTTTTTGAAAATTCTATCATATTAATCTCACGCATTCTAAATTTAAGTTTCTCTTTCTCATGTGTAGTGTGGAAAATCAACTTATTGATATCACACTTTTCCGCATACAGTTATAGGTGGACTATAAATACTTAAAATACTTTGGTAATGATGGAAATATGAATCATACCACATACTCCTCATAAAGGTCTACCATGATTTCCTTCAACATTTTCCCAAAGGCAGATATTTCAAGAATATGCTCACAAATTTTCCCTCTGTCATTGTACTTTTTAGTAGAAACCTCGTTTATAAGGTGCTGCATCTCTACCTTTTTGTTGTTGGCAAAGACTTTCTCGACTTCTATAACAAAGATCGTAGTTGTAATAACATTGTTCGGGACAGCCCCACAAAGTACTAATGGGAATCCCTATAACATAAGACCCATGCATAACTTATTTGATTTCTCTTATTTTTTAATCTCCTTAGTTTCTTCCGGTGTACTTTCCAGACTAACAAAAAAGGGGTCTGGGGTGGGGGTCATAGCATGGTCATACTTATGTATAAATAGATACATCAGTTTATGCTTTTTCCATAAGGTAAAATCAGAATAATCTAACACGGATGTACGATTTTCCAAAATAAGGTAACCCAAGCACTAGAAAAAAAACAAATAACACACAAAACACATTTAGATTCATGACATATAACTAAATAACACGCACTAAAATGGTATCATACTAAGATGCATTGTGTAAAGTTTGAGTAAAATACCATGACCATATTTTTTAATTTTCTAAATAGTAGTGAAACCTTCAGGGCTGATTTTACTTAAATTAAAATAACCATAATTTAATTTTCTTAGGTATCCGTGAAACCTATTAAGGGCTGATTTCACCTACTTAAAATTAAAAAAAATTCAAGGATGAATCTAATTTTTCTAAGTATCGCTGCAATCTTTCGGACGATCGATTTTACATACTTAGAATTAAATACACTACAAATAACATTTTCTGTAAAAAAAATGTTGTCCATGATAACTTTAAACCCAAACCTTAACCTTCCGGATGACCGATAATAACTTAATTTATATTAATCCTCAAACATTTCGAAGCCTGGAACCCTCAAATATATTAATTTTGACCTTATAATGGATGATTAAATTAATTCTAAGGTTCACTTACCGATCTTCGAAACCTTTGTCATGTATATCAATTTAAAATTCAAATAGAGAATAATTTATTTCACAATTATGCAACAAATCATAGAATTCGATTTAAATTAATTCAATTAAACACATGATCCTGATTTTTTAAAATTAATTTTTAATTAATTTAAATTGAATTCTATGATTTGTTTTATAAAGCTTTGTGTTTGGGTATGCTATTTATCTACTTAAACTTAATTGGTTCAGTTTCATATCGGATCTATCGGTTTACCGATTTTATCAATTTGGTTGGTAATCGGTTTTACTGGTTTATCAGTTCGGTTCCAAACCGGTTTTATTGTTTCTGTTCTCTATCGGTTTTGGTTTTTAAAATAGAACCGCGAACCGAACCGTTAAGGATCCGTCCGGTTTTTATCGATTCGGTTCTGGTTCTCGATTCTCCAAAACCGTTAATGACCCTAGTTATGAGACGTAGCACTAAAAAACATCTCTTTCGGACGTAAGTCACTAAAGAAACATCTCAACAGAGGTTTGTTCTCCGTCTATACGATGGTTTGTGCCATTTTATACAAAATGTCTATAGAAAATAGTAATTTAGTTGGTAGTGGAATAATGGAAGAGAGAGTAGTGTTATCTTTTAGTGTAAGACAACTAGAAAAGTCTAGTTAGCATAGGATATCAAATCAAAGAGACGTAGAAAGTAGAATAACTTTTAGTTGGTAAAATAATGCATTCATACATTGAACCAAACCAAACGTTTGATAAATTTTATCAACTTGTGATTTAGTCCCGTTGTCTCTCTACTTTATTGTTGCCATTTTATTTTTTAAATTGATCCGAACTTTTTAAAATTAGTGTTATCTTTTAGTGCAAGACAACTGGAGAAGGTAGCATAGGATATGCTACCAAAGAGACGTAGAAAGTATAATGACTTTAAGTTGGTAAAATTAGAGGTGTTCGGTCCGGTTCGGTCCGGGTCTTGACGGAACCGGACCGGACCGTTAAGTTTTCGGTTTGGTCCGATTTGGTTTGATTCCAGTTCCGGTTCGGTCCGAATAAGGTTCGATCCTATCTCGGTCAGTTTCGGTTCAGTCCGGTTTCGGTTCGGTCCATTATTTGTTCGGTTTCGGTCCACTTAAAAAAAATTAAATTAAATTATAAATTAATTTTCAATTTTTTTTACTTAAATAAATAAATAAAAATAAAAATTTAGAAGTTAATATTTGATTTTTATTAAAAATTGGTAATTAACTATTAATTGTGATGATATAATGTATAAAAAAATAGTAAAATAGTCGGTTCTGACGGTTTTATTGGTTCGGTTCCGTATCGATTCTATCGGTTTACTAATCTTCTCTTTGGTTCCATATCGATTCTACCGGTTTATCGATTTGGTTCCTTACCAGTTTTTTTGTTTCAATTCCTTATCGGTTTCGGTTTTGAAAATAGAACCGTAAACCGGACCGTTAAGATTCGGTCCGGTTGTTGGTCTGGTTTTTATCGGTTTGGTTTCGGTCGGTTCTCGATCCAGTTTTTATCGGTTTGGTTCCGGTCCGTTTTTCGGTTCTTGAGAACCGTTGAAAGCCCCAGGTAAAACAACTTATTTTTTCTCTAAGTCTTATCTTAAAAAGTTGGTCTAGATATTTATCGACATAGTTGATACGAGAATACTTTTTCAAATAAAAAATAAATACGAGGGAAAATGATCAAACAATAAGATGATTAAGTGCGATTAATTTTATTTCAGTTGTTTTTTTTAGAAATGTTATTTTTTACCTTTACTTTTTTGCTATTGTCATTTCAAACGTGTTTTAAGATCATGTCATACATTAAACCAAACCAATCACGGACTATAAATTAAATTCCACCTTCTTTTTTAAATTTATGCGGACTTTTTAATAAGACAACTGGAAACGCTAGAATCTACTTTTACTTTTTAGTGGAATGGTAACAGCTGGAAAGGCAAACAAGATAAAGGTCTTTTTCTATTGGGCACCATGCTCTCTCTCACCATTCCAATATATTATATTACCAAAATTTTAAATTTTATACAAAACTCAGCCCACACCGAACAGACAGTTACCAAGGTCTTTGTTATTGATTCCAATTAAGTTAATCCCCTCTATTCCAAGAACACGATCCATTTCTCTTTCATTATGTACCTAAAGATAAAAAAAAGAGCAATACAAAGAAAGCCTTTAGGCCTACACAATTAGCTATTGCATTTATATCTTTTGCAGAATCAAGTAAGCCAACGACTTACTTGTCGATTCTTTCGTGCAAGAGAAATCTTCAGCCTTTTGTTTTCTACCGAGTATCTGTATTTTCCATTGGTTCCCTTCTTAACATATTTCATCCTCTTAAATAAAATATTACAATCGCTTGCCTTGTAAACTTTCATCCTCTTCGTCCGAGTACTTGATGTGCCCTCTTTCTCGGGCATATTTTTATTCTGATCCATCCACCCCTGCAACTGTTGCCCGTAATCCTCATCCACTCCCCGGTAATCAACTGTTCCAGATCCCTGCCAAATCTCCATCTTACCTGTTTTCCCTCCACTACAATACTTGGCCCGCTTCCCTCTTCTACCGATCATCGTCTTTTTCCTTTTGCTTGTCAGCTTCCTACGTGACCCTGCCCCAGTCTCTCCCGACCCGAATGCCATTTTTTCAGCTTCTGTTAACTTTACCTCTCCTTCCAATACCTGCAACACGCAACATGTAAGTTCAAACAAACAGCCCACACGCACGTATACGACGCGTATTATTCGAATGAAGCACCACTATGACGCAAATCATGTTATGCTTGAGTTCTCATCTCGCAACGCGATTCATATAACCGTTTGCTTCACACGCGAGTCACTTTCTACCTCCAATGCGATTCGATCTCCTATCAACAACATCTGACGATGCATGCAGTGCAGACGTTGTTGTTGGTTTTTTTAACTCTTGAAGCATATCGCGCGAGTCTCTTAAAAGAGTATCAAAAGCTTCGCAACGTCGGTTACCGATTCCTCACTCCTCACTCCTATCATTTGTTGCTATTTCTATTGCTTCCTGTATCAAAACAGACAGTAGTTATTTAATTGTATATGCTAAAACATGGCTACCTTTCATAATCTGTTATTTCTACCTTTATCATCGCATTTGAAACAACCTTTTGGTTTGACGGCCCACTTTTCCTTGCCCTTGGACACAATAAATATTTCTGCATCATTGGAAACTGGTTCTCCGCACCATCGACAAATCTTCCAAGGAAAGCCCCTGTTCTGTTCATCGCCATTTCCTCCGTTCCGTGTTTAAGACCAGAGATGGCTTTAACATCGTTTGTGGTCAGTTTAACCCTCTTCGAACCTATTCTAAAACACTTATTCTTTACAGAATATCTCTTTATAATCTCCTCTATAACTTTGTTAAACTTGTTCTTTGGCAGATCTTCGTTCCTTAGCATGAAGGAAGTTTTGAGCAAAGTATAGAATGACGTATTCTTCGTAGCCTCGATATGCTCCTCAGCCACTATGTCTTTCTGCAACAAATTTAATATGCTTACCAAACCAGACTTGTAAAAAGTGCCTTTGCCCATAGCAGAACCTGTACGCACAAAAGAACACCCATGTCAGATTTTAGCAATGCATATCTCCTCGTAGAACTATGTGCTTACAGAACTCATTATAAACCCAACATTAATGAGTCAACAAACACAACGCGTGATAGACCAAACACATAGAGAAATAAAATATTAACCTTTATGGATGCATTTATAGGGTATCATCATATGATAGGTCTAGTGGCAGACTTAGTACCTAGGGCATCATCATTCTCCTAGAGGTAGACCTAACACATAGAGAAATAAAATATTGACCTTTATGGATGCATTTATAGAGTATAATCAAATTCAGATGACTATGAAGAAACAACTCCTAAGGAAACTACTTCAAAACCCATTTTTCCTTAGCATACAAGATGAATGATGTTAGTCATGCAGAATCTACATTGCCTTTTTTAGAATAGCTCAATATTCCAAAAACCTAAATAAAGAAGTGAAAAAAGAAAATTTGGATTTGATTGAAGAAAAAAGAGTTAGAGCTCACCTGAATATGATTCATTATCAGACTCTTATGAGTAGTAAATATAGTTCAAAGGTTAAAAGAAAGTATTTCAAGGTGGGTGATAAAGTTTTAAGGAAGGTATTCCTTTATACTAAGAAAAATAGACTCGGTAAGATGGCCCCAAATTATAAAGGTCCTTACATGGTTGTGAAAAAATATAGCCAGGTTCTTATCGCCTTTGTGACCATCATGGGAGGATGCTTCAATATCCTTGGAATATACAGCATCTAAAATTGTATTGGGTGTAACCGTATTTTGAAATTGTTCTTTTTTGAATAATTGGCACACTCTTTCCTACCTTGTTGGCCCAGGGAAGTTTTAATGAGGTGTTAGGTAAATATTTGAAGCTATCAATAAAAGTAGTGTTTGGCCAATGGTTGTTTACGTACGTTTCTTTAAATTATTTTGGTAACTAGTCAAAGTCTGATCATCTTTGAAGTTGACCAAGAGTAATTATTCGTTGAATACACATTTTGAAGAGACAAACATATTCGAAGTGTTATGTTCTCTAAACGCACTATAATATTTGAAGTGCTACATTCTCTAAAAGCAGTATTATATTCAAAGTGTTATGTTCTACAAATGCACTATAATATTCGAGGTGTTATGTTCTCTAAATGCACCGTATTATTCGCAGTTTCACACACCAGTAAAGTATTCTCACTTCGACATATAGTTGTTTAGTTATGATATGAGTTATATTTAGAAGTGAACATAATTTATAAGGTTATTAAATTGAGAGGAGAAACTAAACCTTGTTGCATTAAATTTAATCTGATGATAGTAAAATATGTTTTTAAAATTCCAAGTAAAAAGCCACAAAAAACAAGTCTTTCTACAATAATTAAATGACAACTACAAAAAAAGATAGCAAAATTATTTGTTCTCGGAGCTTTCTTCAGAAGATTCCCCTTGTTTAGAAGCGCTTTCCTCAGATTCTGATGAAGAGATGAGAATAGGATCAAAAGCTTCGCTTGACAAAATTTCAATATGAATCTGTTCCCAAGAGTTAGAGAGGTTAGCCTTAGGAAATATGGCATGAATGTTGCGAAGAAGATTAATAGATCTCTGCTCTTCGATATTTTTGATGGCTGCTAGCATGTCTTTTCCATATCCGTTCTCAGCAGCAAAGACAACTCGCCATTTCTCTCTATTGAATTAAGTTTTGAGAGCATCCATATCCTCTCTGAATTTTGTATTCCATCCTCAATCTTGTTAAGTGAAAGTTGAAGTTCATCAGATTTTTTATTCTTTGTATCTAATTTTTCAGAGTGCTTAGATTTTAGCTGATCTGTTTCATGTTGATGAGAAGTATTGAGCTCTTCATTTTTTTTGATGAACTGATCTGAGGTGATTCGTGAGATAGAGAAACCCTTTGATGAGTTCTGATTTGGCCATTTGAAATCCATGAAATTGTTTCTCTATGAGGCCACTAAAGATATCTCCCATTCTTTTTTTATTAACAGTAAAAAAAATTATAGCGAACCATATCTTTTGCCATATGCTCTAACTGACTTCGAGAAGATTGGATTTCTTGGATTAATTTTTGTGTTGTAGCTCCAATATTTGCAAAGGGTTGAAGAGCAAGTGCAACTTCTTCGGATGGCTCATCGGCAGGAAAGACCATTGGACTATAAGAAAGTATAAGAGCATTGGAGGATAGAGGCAAAGAGACCTCTGGTGAAGTTACTTTGGGAGGAAAAGAAGTAGACCTTTTACCCAAGTTTTGCATTTGATCCTGAAGATCTTGAATGAAATGATCTTTATCTCTAACGATCTCTTGATATTGATCGAAGTTGATGAAACTATCAAGATCAAAGTTATCATCACCTTGATCATTTTCTGCAGTAGTATATCCTTGTTGAGTTCCTTCCTCTTAAAACACTTGCTTCATTTCTTTCTGTTGGTTCTCAACAACAACGATTTCATCAGCATCGGAAGGTACCTCTTGAACGACTTGAACAACTTTCTTTTTTGCTTTCTTCTGAGGGGTTGTTTTAGCTGTGCTCTTATTTTTTGTTGCAGCAACAGTCTTTTTCCTTTTTGGATAAGGCTCACCTTTTACTCATTCTTCAATAGCTGGGAGGTTTTTTTTCTGATGTTTTTCTCTTCGAAATTTTTGGTATCGGGCCTTCTGAAGAGCTAACACCAGATGTGCTAGTCGCTTTTTTATTCTTTTTCGCCTTCTTTTTTAGGGAAGATGGTTATCCGATTAGTTTCGAACATACAAAAAGACATTGCAATCAAGGGTCATTAGCCTTTTGACAACATATAGAGGATTGGGGGCCTCTATTAGATTCTCAGGGAGAAAAACTCTCATATTGATTCTCCATAGGAGACTATTGATAAATTTGATAGGTTGAAAGGCTATGTGAAATACATTGTCCCATTATTTCTCAGTCCAGGCTACAAGTTTAACAAAAATATCTTTCACATTTTTTCGACGAAGCTTGTAGCGCCTCAAAATTTCTGGATATAACACAAGATTTGATGAAAAATAAGTATAATATTAATTAGAGATATGATTCCAACACTAAAATAAAATAATTATATTTAATCCTCAAGACGAGGTTCGACTTTGATGGATTGGCTTCAGAAATTTCTTTACCATTTTCCAAAGCTCCTACGATGAAGACAAATATTTGTTTCCAAATTTGTATGCTTCCAACAAATCATCGATGATCTTGAAGTCATCATCAAATGTTAGATAATAAAGTAGAAGTACCGGTCCTTTTGAAAATTTGGTCAAGGAGATGAAGTCTTCGATCCAGAGGGGAATTTTGGCCAACCGAGAAGCCATAATCACAGAGAGTAAAGTGAACCACTGATTGGCTATCACTTACAGATGCAGAATTGTGAAGTATTCTACTATCATGGGGTCTAGTGGAAATCGAAGACCCCAATTGATAATTTCTGGTTAGACTACCAGTTCACCTTCTTTGCAGTCCAAATGGGTCTCTTCTTCTTCTTTGGGTAGACGAAGTATAATGTTGTCTTCCATTCTCCATTATTTTTTTGAGTCCATCTTCTTGGTTATCTTAGTAATATATGTAAGCAACATTCTTCAGTGCTAAGATATACCGTGCATCAAGAGGTTTTACGTTTTCACTGACTAATGCGGCTAGCTCGTCGGAAATTTTTACATGAGATTTCTTTTTTCTTATCCTAAGTGTTTTTACTTTTGGAAGATCTATCGTTATTTCACTATCTCTTTCTTTTGAGGTATCTTCTTCTGTATTAGCTTCGATATTTGATTGTGTGGCTTCAGAATCCGTTTCTTCCTCGGATGCCTCATCTACGAGTCGAGGTGGATTACTTGAGGGATTTTGTTGAGACTCTGTTGCAGCCTCAACAATATCCCTCAGGGGAGGAGAAGAGGATGATGGATTTGATGTTAGCTCAGTCTCGTCACCTATGGCTATGAAGGTTTTTCTTTTTGAAGTTTGAGGAAGTTGAGTTCTTGTATGAACTAAAAAATGTTTCCTTACGTACCGGACAAGGGGGCTCGAAATTAACCGAGGAATTAGTTCCTTTTGATATTCTTGAAGAAGATTTAACTTGGAGTACCTTGCGGTTGATTCAAGGATTCTAACTTGCAGAAAGAATTCAAGGCGATGACTTATCTAGAGGGGGTGAAATTCAAGGGGTCTTTAGTTTTTGAGTTTTGGATAACTGACTCTCTTCTGCAAGAGAAGCATTTGAATAGGAAAGAGGAGTATTATTAGGATCGAAGTTGCCGTAATATATTATCTCTGTAGACAAACTATGGGGAGCGTTGCTTATTAATCCAGCTGCTCTATATTTATCTGGCTTTTTGCATACAAAAGTAGTTGTATGGTCCGAAATCTTTATTGTATGATTTTAGAGAGCTAGGTTTTCTGGGAATTTTGGATTTGGATCTTTTAGTTTTCGGATGCTTTCTCATAAACCAGTTGAAGATTAAACGGAAAATTTGAGTTTTTCGGTGACAGTAGCCAGCAGATTGAAAAAGCAGATGAAGGTAGCCAAAGATTACTTAATATTTGCAGTTTCTCTCTCAAGAAATTAAGTTTATATATCAAAAAATGGTTCACAGAAGTATTTATAGGCAGATAAAAAGAGTATTGAGAAGTATATAAGTAGAGAAAGTAATTTGACAGAATTTGAAACGATTGCTTAAAGAAAGATTTAACACATCCCATATGATAGGTCTAGTGGCAGACCTAGTACCTAGGGCATCATCATTCTCCTAGAGGTAGACCTAACACATAGGGAGCCATCATCTATTCGATCTCTGCTTCGAACCATTATGACTGGTGGAAATAAATGATTTCATATTAAATAATTCGAGATAATGAATTAGAAATATGAAAACAACAAAATTGAAACAGCTCTAATCCTAGATAAAGAGATTTATCTCTACTTATAAAGATTTTCGAAGTTAATTAGTTCTCATTCATTAACTTTCATAAGAACTAAGGGGGCTATTGATAAGGAAATAGAACTTGGGGATCAAAATGTAAATAAATAAAACCTCGTATGATAAATTGTATAGTTAAAAGAAAGATTTAGAGCTTTATGAATATGTGAGGGACTAATGTGAAATTTTACCATTTATATAACCGATTCTGAAATGTTTAAGTCCTTGTGCCTATATATACTAGCCAAGATTGAACTGAGAAAGAATTCTCACACTTGAGACAATCAACTTTCACTTCTTGACTTGCTCTCTCTGTAAATTACTTCTCCAAAAATCTCTCAACTTCTTTTTACTTACTCAATTACTTTACAAACCATAAATTATACTCTTCATGGTAGACGTTATTCTAGAAAGACAGTGCAGATATCAGACTTTTTTTAAAGAAATATATGGTAAATAGGATAATTAGAAATTAGTAAGACGTGATTTGATCTCAGAATTAGTTATCAACGGTGATTTATGGCTGGAAAGTTTATCGTTCAACCGATGCTTACTATGTAAGTTAAATTGCTTCAAGAGTCATCCGGGTAGTCGTTATTGGATGACATTTTCCGATATTTGATTAGTTTTATCCCCTCGATATCAATGTTTTGTATACTATATATCTCTACAAGCTAGTTTAATGTAACCACCAATACGAGGCCATCCAACTGTTTGTTCAACAATTATTATAGATATTAGAATCATTTTTGTTCACAGAAACCACTTCGTATATGTAATTATATCAACAACAAATTGTATATTAATATATATGTAAGGGTGTATTTTCTTTCTAATTCGTATATTCAACTGTACAGATTACTATCTGAAAGAAGCTAAATATGAGGTGCAATTATAGCAAATTCGTTGTAAAAAATCCCTTAACTAAATCAAGTGATCATAAATTCAAGCCTCCAGTAGCCTAGTAAACCCACATATACCACCAAAAGTATGTACTAAACTCTTTCCATATGTATGATATAACTGGGCTAAAATGTGTTGAGCATAGTTATACATATCCAACATTTGGTACTGGTGGATAGATTGTACGTAGTCTAGCGAAATAGTATACCTGTTTTGTTTGCAACTATCGTATTACCTAACACATATAAGAAGTAAGACCAAGTAGCATAATCAGAACATTCATCAATAACAGCGTTATCCTGATATCACTTGGCGGAAAAAAGTAGCCCACAACCATGCCAGAGTAATAAAATTACCACCCTTAACGGTTACGTTAGCAAAAAAATCACGCCTAACGTATAATATCGGACCACACACCCTATATTGTTAAACTAGAGAGAAATGCCAACCTATAACGAGCAGACCCGTAAGAACGTGAATGTAGTCCAACATTACTGTCATCTCTCCAAATGATAAATGGAAAAACGAATAAAAATTATAGTTAAAGTAGTTAGGAATTAGGACATTTTGAAAATTTTTAAAGGAAAAAAAAATGAAAAAATAGTGTAATGATCTAACAATTTCTATTTGTAGTTCTTTTTCCAAAAAAATGAGAAGGGTAAAATGGTAAAAAATTAAATAGGATATGTAACAAAAATTTATGGAATCCTACGATGTGAGGTCTAACAAAAACAGTCTGAGATATAGCCTGACCCTTAAGAGAATCATAACTCGAGATTAAAGATGGAAATAATAATTAATTGGATAGTATCACTTATTTCAAAAGCCAAATTTAGATTTTTTTTATATTTTCATACTATTAATATTGGTTTGTTTACACTAATCTTACCTTTTGAATAAAGTAAAAAGACTATATTTATTATTTATCAAATTAGATATTTTTATTTAAGGTGCCCTCTTTTTTTCTTCTTGAATTGAATTGCAATTTAATTGATTTTTTTTTATTGAATTGAGTATTTTCCTTAAATATTTGTTTCTCTCGTTTTTGTAATTTCTTATTTTTTTTATTTTTTCTTTGTGATTCAATTTTCATTAACATCTTCAATCGATATTTTTGTTGAATTAACATTTGAATTATAAGGTGTTTCCAAATTTAGGATTATGAATTATTTGAAGAAAGAAAACAAGTCTATGTTTTCATGTAAATCTTTTGCGTTTTAAAGTAAATTATCTCTCGTGTCCATTGTCTAACATTTCATATCTAGTGTTGCTATATGCGAGACCAGTTGTGTCTAGTGTCTCGCATCTATCATTTAACTTTTCTAGATGCGAAACCAATGTAAAATATTTTTTAGATGGCGGATGAGGGACCAGTTGTTAGATACGAGACAGGTCTAAAATAAATTTTAGAGAGATGCGATAAGACTTTAAAATAATTTAGAGATGATAGATGCGAGACCATTTGCTAGATGCGAGACGAGTGTAAAATGAAATTTTTCAGATGATAGATGCGGGAACGATTGTTAGATGTGAGACTAATGTAAAATATAATTTCTTAGATAATAGATGCGGGAATGGTTGTTAGTTGCGAGACCAGTGTATTAACGTTTTTAGATGATGGATGTAAGACCAACTTCTAAATGTGAGATTAATATAAAATAATTTTTAGATAGATGCATGACCATTTTCTAGATACGAGACCAGTGTAAAATAGTTTTTACATGATAGATGCGAGACCAATTGTTAAATGCACGTTTAGCGTAAAATTGTATTTTCTTAGAAGATAGATGTAGGACTAGTTGTTCAATATAAGAGGAATGTAAAATGAATTTTTTTATAAGCTAGATGCGAGAACTAGTATAAACTAATTTTTCAATAAATGCAAGACCAGTTGCTAGAACGAGACCAATATGATGAATTTTTTTAGATGATAGATGCGAGATCAATGACCAGATACCAAATCAGTGTGAAATATAAATTTATAGATGATAGGTGCGAGACTGAAAAAGCTAGATGTGAGACGAGGGTGAACTGAACTCGCAATAATAATAATAATAAATATCATTCGTGGATCTAGTGTTGTTCGTCTTAAAAAGACGATAATATCTACTGTTTTATGTTTCGAGTTCTGGTTTAAAACATATGACCTTCAAAAATTTAAATCACAAGAAAACAAAGAAAAAAATGTACATGTGCCTGTTGATTTTGTATACAAGTATATTTTGGATAGATAATATGTTGAATTTTTTGGATATTAGACCGTAATACCATAATTAAGCAACTGTTATTTCTCCACAGCCAAATCACACGTAAATCCGCAACTCATTTTAAAACAATTACTATAAAAATGCATATATTTTCGCAACTACAAAAAATTTAATGGTTTCACATCCAATTAACACTTATTTTCCCACACAACTAGACTTATTCAACAACCAAAATACTATTTTCATAATTATTTTCTTTTTATTTTTTTCAACACATGTGAAATTTCTAAGGCCAATCGGAAAACCAACTATTTTTAAAAAGACACTTGATTACGAGGGACGCCCTTAGAAATTTCTAAGGCCAATTTGAAATTTTAATTCACATTAAGTGTTGCGTTTGTTTTTAAAAAGAGAGTTCATTCTCATAGTTTCAGAATTAACTGTTTTTATAAACATCTCCTTACAAAAGAAGCCTTCAAAATTTTATAATATTAGTGAATATTTTATATAATTTTTGAAATTTATTAATGAATATACCACTTCATTACAAGATTTTTGTAATTTGTTAGAGAGTATATATATAATAAATATTATAATAATATTTTATTTGATGGAATAAATAATGTAATCAAAGTTTGGGATCATGAAAGAATGACAAAAATAATAAAAATAATAGTAGTACTCTTTTATAACTTTTGGATTGACAAATGGTGCAGTCAAACTTCCTTTATAAATCTCTGTAACAATGAAGACAACATGTGGTATACCAAGGATAACGTCAACTTATTCTGGGACATAGGTCGCTGGGACAAGACTAAGCTTGGAGTATCGATCACACCCACGGAGATCCGGCTCATTCAAAAACTATATGTTAATGCCAGGTGGATGAAAAAATCATTTGGATGCTCTCTAAGGATGGAACCTTCAAAATCAAAGAAACATGGAGCTACCTAAGGAATAAGAACAACTAGACTAACCCATACAAGAAGTTATGGGATAATATCTTTCCTAAGAAATGTTCTTTCTTATGCTGGAGAATCCTTAACAATTGAATATCAACTGATAATATCATTCACAAAATAAATATTCTTCTTGTATCCAAGTGTCAATATTGTGATAACAGTGAAACCATTAATCACTTATTTGTGGCCCGTAAGAGTTCATGGGAAATACGAAACTATTTTACTAATCTGTTTGGTACTAGGCTTTATACGCACATGACATTTCCCCACATATTGATTAGTTGTTTCTGGTTCATCTCCAGATATATCCATGCCATAGTCATTATGCAAGTAATCATGAGCTGGGCTCTATGGAAGTTCATGAATCAACTATATCAATAATATGATTATTAGCCTCGATGATGCTAGTCTGCTTCAGAAACAACATTGGATTAAAGATGAGCAAACTGCTATTGAGATCGGTTGCTCCAACAATTTTAATAGTACTAGGAAAGTCTCTCTTCTGAATTGGTCTCCCTCTATCCTAAATAGATACAAACTTAACATGGATGACTCATGTCTGCCTAATGACGAGGCAAACGGTGTGTGTGTGTGTGGGGGGGGGGGGGGGGTTCTGAGGGATAGTAACGGTAACATTATCAAAGGTTTTGACAGTATCTATGGTAAAATATCTCCTATTGTGGCTGAAGAAAGAGCCTTTCTTGATGGGCTTCTAATTTGTAATAGTCTGAATATAAATATGGTTGATATTAAAACAGATTATAAAATCCTAATAGATATTCTAGCTTATGGTAAAACTCCTTGGACATCAGAACTTTGTTTGGCTTGCTATTTGCTAGATGGATGTTAAAATGTAAAATGAGATTAGATTTTAACCAAAATCAAGTTCTTTGTCAATTAAGGGCTATCACATTCCTTAAAAATATGACCATCGGTTACATTCGATTGAATGGTTGATGTTGTATACCTCTTAATGTTCATATAAATCTTGCAGAAGTCATTCTTGGCTAGATTCTTGTTACTAACATGCTCAGTAAATTCTACATGACTAGTGTTATCTCTCTTGTTGCATAAATAAATATAGAATTCTAATATTTTCGTGTTCTATAATGAGCAGGAAATATTTAGAATTACCACTTCAAAAAACCTTAGGCCGGTGAAGAATCAAATAAATGAAATAAAAAAAGTCCTAAAAAACATCAGGATTACATACCTGATTAGAGAGCATTTCATGGATGAACCTATTATTGAGCTTCCTCAATTATCGTACCTTATTTCCAGTTTCAAAATTCGAGCATCAATTTTAAATCTCCATCAATTTCAAATCTTTCTCCCAAGCTACAAAACAGTTGTTTCACGAGGTCATGGATCTTTCTGTTCCTAAATGGAGTTTTTGGTATGCTACGGACTGATACAATCCGTGCAACTTTCAAAAAAAATGGAAGGCGCTCATTTGAAATTCTTTTAAATTTAGCACTCTAATTTCATTTTAGCACATACCTGAATAACTCAGTGTAATTCAAGTGCATGTACAATACTCTATTTGTTCTCAAACCTTCTCGATTAATAAAAAAGTTATTTTTTATATAAAAAAGCACATAATAAAATAATCAATTCAAAATCTGATTCTCCAAATATATGTATTAAAACACTTGCAGATCATACATTGACTATAAGCAATTCAAAATCCTGTTAATGTTTCAGCTATTTAATATAAACTGCAATACAATCAAAACAGAGAAAAGAAAAGGGCAACTATTTAAGGTTTTCTAGATTTCCAAGCTTTTGAGGGCATAAGTTGTTTGGTGTCTAATAAAAAAAATAGAGTAATTTACTAAGTAAAAAAAGATCGCTAGAAAACTAGTATGGTAATTACTAACGACCTAAACAATATTTTATCTCCAACAGTTAGGATAATTTCCTTCCCGGCAGACGCATTTTTTCTCTATTATTTTTTTTTATATTGTATACGTAGAAATACATCTACCTGAAACCACAACTCCGCACGCGTCTGTAGTCCAACGGTTAGGATAATTGCCTTCCAAGCAATAGACCCGGGTTCGACTCCCGGCAGACGCATCCAATATATTTGTAGCAATTTTTTATTATAGTTTTTTCTGCTCATTCGTGCACAAGTTTACTGCTAACTCTTTGGGAACAATCTGGGGTTGAATTGTTTCCGAACAATCTGCTAACTCCATTGTCCCGTTTGCCTACAAGATTGACAAACCAAGAACAGTAACAATATGGTATACTTTGATAATTTGGCAATTATCAGGGTATACACTGACTCAGTGTTATGCACAAGAATTTCTCTCACCTGTAAGAATTTAGTATACTTTGAAAATTTTATATTGAGGCAGAAAAAGGTGCAAAAGAAAACTTAAACACACTTTTTATTACATTCTTCTAAAGTCTTTCACCTGCTCGCCTGGTTCATAAATAAAATAATATGAAGTAAATGCCCAAAAAACATTGGCATGTACATAAATTGCTCTTTCACTTTTAATGTAGCATTAGTGTATAAGTTCCTTCATTAAGAGCTAATAATAAGCATAGACCTTATATGACCACACAATTCAAGCCATTTGCATCATTTATCTTAATATATTGTTGTTCGACTCCACTCAACCATTACACCAACTTCAAACAACAAAGAAGGTCATCGTATTCGTATCTCCAATGGATTACCCTTCTCTGCTCTAGTCATTGCCTTCGCTTCTAACTACCATTTCGTCTCTTCAACTCCTACTACACTACTTCCTTTATTTCCCACCATTCAGTATAATCGCGACAATAATTATACCACGTCCATATATACTAGCATCCAACTGTAATAGGTTATAACATTTAATAGGTTAAGAAATGCGGTTAGCTTGTTTTATTAAGACTATCAGTTATCTCCCATGCTGAGTATATGAAAATACTACTATTAGACTGGATTTCGCCAGTATATAAACTGTACCAAATATTAGAACATTGTGCCTTACTCTATTAAAATTTAACTTTTTATTAGTCTTTTTTAGTTTTAATATTAGTTCATCGCGTTCATGAACTTTGTTTGGCTTGAAATTTTATCATTTAAGGAGGAAAAAATTGAAGCACGTATTTAATTTTTATAATTAGAATTGTGATTGTCATGTGTTCAAAATGGTGAATTCACTAGATACATGTTGTATGCGTCAAGAATTATCAATACTCTCGCAGACATGATGCTATCTTCTTAGATACATTTCAACTTTTTCCAGTTTTTTTTTTCATTTTCTTCTTCCAAAAGTTTTTATGATCACTTTTATATATACTTATTTTCTTCTTAATTATTCCTACTTTAAAATGGCTCACTTTGTCTTCTTTTTTAATTTCTTTCTTTTTACACCGCTCTTTCTTTAAAAATAGTTAAAACAATGAATATGCACTTGTGTGATGAAGATGTAAAATGATATGATAGTCAAAATCCTAGTGGTAATAGATATTGTAGGGAGATTTATTCTAACTTTTTTTAAAAATGCAATAATTCTGAACATAGATTCCTTGAGTTTGATAACCCTACTATCGATGTTTAGTCTTTACATGCATTATTATCCTAACAAAAAATTGGTGTAGAGAATACATGTAATTATATTCCTACACTACTTAGATTTGTTAATGGTAGAACTAAAATTAAATGAGGTTCTTTTATGCTTAATATAGAAGTTGGATCTTTATTTAATAGTATGAGGGTGAAAAATTAAGGGTTTTTAAACACCAAGAAAAGATCTCACAAATCTATAAGGATGAAGTTGGATCCGGAGTGCTACTTCATTTACAACTTGAAGGGTACATATGCATTAAATCTACAAAGTCACTATAAAACTTAAAGATTTGGAAATTTGAAAATGGGTGACCATTCACATGCCGAATGTAGAAAATACTCATATTGATGTTAAAGCCAATAACCTAATCACATTTATTAATTTGTTTAATACATAGGCTCGTTTTCTGGTGAAACGATATCTTATTTTTTTTTATTATATTTACTTTGTATTCACTCTAGCTAGTCGGTGTCTCGACATTAGATATCACTTAATAAATACCCTCATTTTTGCTTTTATCTTTTGATATGTCTCATCGTCTTGTAATTTATGGTGCTTGATTTTTCCCAACTAATTTTATAATAAGTTATCACAATGATTATGCATAGTATGAGAAGACTTATCGAGAGTACCAACACCAAGATATGACATGTTATTTTTATCTTGTGGATTATGCAAACCATCATTGTTTTTTTAATCGGTTATGGTCTTGAAAAACTTTATGTTTTCAGGTTCTTACCCAATTCTACTCCATACATTTTTGCGAATGTCTCGGATGTGCCAGTTAAAACTTTTAATGAGCCGTAAACTTTACCAATTAACGCAAAGTTCCTAAGACCAACATAGTCTCACTAAACCATTCTCTATATATGTTTAGTCTAAGAGAAAATGATATTTGAAAGAGGTGAATGTTATTTTTTTGTTCTTCCTTAAAGACTATTAGGGTCAAATATTTTGACATAAAATAAAAGTTTATGGGCTTACTCTCTCAAAGTTCATCGAAGAAAAAATTGTGGTACCAAAGCTGAAGGTTCTTTATCAACGTTGTACCAAGATTTTGGATACCAAATAGCTGTTTTACATGGCAAGATGATCAATCCCAAAGTTAATGCAATAGATGTATCTTTTATCTCAAATTTATCTTCTAATGTCCCAACAAGAATGTTCCTGACCCGAAGTGTAAAGTAGGTTATGTTGAGGTTTCTGCATAAAATATATAGTTGTTAGGGTGCATTATACAATAAAGGCCTTGATTTGGCCGTAAATTATTCTCCAACTTTACAAGAAGGGGTTATTATTACTAAATATGGTTCTCAAGTTGTTGAAAATACACCTCTTTTTGTTGGGAAAGGAAATGAGAAAGTTCATAGGACTTATCTTACATCGAGAATCCATGAGAATAACAATTTTAAAACTATTTCTGATTTAGAGTGACTAACTGAAGGTGAAATGATGAAGGAAAATCATCGCTTAGAAAAGGTAAATCATTTTAAACAACGAGCAATGAATTTTAATAAAAGGTACAAGTTGAAGAAAGCCAAGACTCGTGATCCGATCTTATATGCGAAAGTACCCAAAATTATGCCTTGACGTCACAACTAAAGAAATTCCCTTGCCTTCATCCACTATTGTTGAGGGTTTTTAATTTTGATGGCGTTCCTCTTGAAAATATGACTAAAGTTTTATCACACCCAAAGTTACAAATGTTGTGCCTCTAATATAGGTAAATGATGTTAAAAAGTTCATTGATGCTTAATTGTTAGAGTTATCCCCTGTGCTACTGTGGTTAAGCCTTTTCATACAGAGCAAATGGCAGAGGTTTATTGGTTACTTAGTTTCTTTTTCAAGATTGATTGGACTTCTAACTCATTTTCTTCTTTGGATCTTGTGGTAATACAAATAGAGATATGGATTGAAGTAATTATTTATTTTAATTTTTCATTTAATTACTTATCTTTATACTATTTTTAACTTTACTATTGTTTTGTAGAATTATAAATTGTTTTTTTATTGACATACCAATCTTGTTGGTTGTGCTCCAGCAATTTCGAATCTTCATCTCTTACTACCGATTATAAGGAGGAACTTGACTAGAGAGAACATGAGCTCTTAAAGTATAAAGAACTTTTAAAATAAATATAAATTAATAGGTAATTAGCTGTTGACATAACAACCTATTATTATGAAGAAAACTTAGTGCTTCAAGGGTTGAGACTAATGAAAAAGAGGGGTACCATCTTCAATTCGAATTATTGTTGTAGATAATTTTAGTTCAATCAGTCGAGACTAAAAATGTTGCTAATCTATCCCTTACGGTTGTTGCTGAATATATAAATAATTATGCTTCAAGGGTTGAGACTAAAAATGATCTTTTTGATTCAGTAAAAATTGGAAATTGTCCCTCTACTATAATTGAGACTAAACTTGTTGTTACGCTTCTTCGTGTAATATATTTTGACTCTTCTGAAGTTATTATTCATGTTGAGCCAACTGATACTTCACATTGACTTTTTTTTTATTATTCTATATAATTGATTTACTTGGTTTCTCATAAGGAACATTACTTGAACTAAATTCCTCAGAAGGTTAGGGTATTTTTCTATATGTATATCCCTTATTTTCTTTATTTCCTTGCTTTATTTGTGAATGAGTTCGTGCGTTATGTTTTAAAATGTTTTAAGTTTTAGATTACACTTTTACTAGTTCGTTTTTTAAACTTGAAGCCTTGGCGCTTTGACCCATATGTATAGTCTCAAAATAAGGGTGTAGATTTATTGATAAACTGGAACCTTAGAGATTTAAGGTGTCGTTCAATCCTTAGTTTGGAAAAGGTTAATGCACTACCTCTAGCTTATGTTGAAATCTTATTTAACCACGAGAGTCTTAAGTGCTTTAAATACTTTAGGAAATCATTATCTTTAAGGAAATAAATGTACATATAAGATTATGTTTTTCCAAGTGGAGTGATTAGTTTTGAATAAAAATACTTTGTTTTTGTTGTTTTCTAGAACTCGTGGGTTCCTTAGTGTATATGACTATATTTAGAATCATTTATACACTTTCAGTGTTCATGGGAGTACATAGACTCCTTAGTGTCTATGACTATTTCTAGAATCATCCAGCACTTAGTTTTTATTTGTTTAAGGGATCTGAGGACTTGCTAAACTGTTTAGGACCACGTTTAAAATCATACTAGACTTAGTTTTTGTTTTTATTTTTAGGAGGTTTAAAAGCTCGTTGAAGTGCTTCAAACTCTATTGAGATACATCGAAGACTTTAATTTTTTTTTGCTTGAAGAGGTACAAAGACTTCATAGAGTGTTTAGTATTGCACTTGGAATCACCCAAAACTTATATAAAAATGTTTAAAACGTTTATTGATGATATATACCTCTTTAAAACCTTATCGCACCATTAGGGTAGAAAATAATGTATCTTTAAATGAAAAATATAAGAAAGATAAAGTAAAGTAGCATTAATATTTATAATAATTGAAGTTATGTTATGCTTATGAATTGTAAAGATTTGGATGCTCTATGTTCAAGGGATGTCGAAGTGGTTGTCCTTCTTCTTCTAACAACCTGTATGTTTACATGCTTGACCTTGGTTTCTATTGTGTATGGCCCTTACCAGGTTGGACCAATCTTGTCAAGATATTTTTCTTTGGTATGGATGAACACTCGTGTGAGAAATTGTTTCCCCAACTTTTAATTTTCAAAAAATACTTCAGAGTTATTTATGCTTCTCATGAGGGTTTTGTAGTGTTTTGCTCTTTAAATGAGCCTTCATCATCTTTTCTTCAATTACATCTATTTCAGGTATTCTAGCTTTATTATTTTTTGTTTCATCCTATGTTCCTATTTTAAATGAAAGCATGCCTATTTTTGATGACATTATTGCTTCTATTACATAAACTAGGTTAAAATGTGTTTTAGCTATGCAGTTCGTATGAGATACTTATCATCTAAAAGTTACAATTTACACTGGCCCCAAAACTCTCATTTCTCGTCCTATAACTCTCAACATCTTGTCCCGCAACTCTCAGGCTTTCGTCCCGTTACTCTCATCTCCCGGTCTCTCGTCTTTTGTCCCTCGTCCTACAATTATCGATCTCTCGTCCAACAACTATCGGTATCTTGTCCCGCAACTCACGATCTCTCGTCTCTGCGTCTCTCATCTTCGGTTTTCATTCCGCAACTATCGGTCTCCCGTCCGGTAACTCTCGGTCTCTGGTCTATGCGTCTCTGGTCCCGCAACTATTGATCTTTCCTCACGCAACGATATGTCTCTCATCTTATAACTCTCGATCTTTTGTCTATGTGTCTCTTGTCTCTCGTTTGTGCATCTTTATCTCTTGTAAAAATAAAAATGAAAATATGATTCATGGATCTAGTCTGAAGCAACCTGGACTGAAGCATGCTGGACCGAAATAGTCTGTCGTAACTAACTCGAACATGCGCTTCAGTACCTACGTGTTGTTTATGATTGGAACTAGTTTTTCTCATTTATAATTTTAAGTATGATAATAATCTTAATCGTTAATTAAATAATAATACAAATATATTGAAAACTAAGTGCGGGTTTAATATCAAATATGTTTTTTCTATAATTTTTTTTAATAAAACAAAGTATATATTGTATGTGGAGGTATGATTGTTTCGGTCATCCAAACCCTATTAAATGATAACTATTGCGTTTCAATTTTTAAATAAATAAAGGGAGAGTTACCAATAAAGACTCATTCAACAATCATATTACGCATAAAGACCTAATTTTTTTAAGATACTTTATACCTTAAATATCATTCTATATAAAATACAGTAACCAACTTCTCTTTATTTGCTTTTTTTTTTAATTTTAATTTTTAAAGGTTCGTATCTTTTAAACCGTGACTCAGAAAAAGAGTCCGAAAATACGATTGGTTTTGTTTTTTTTAAGACGAACAAAACTAGTACCATTCATGATATGTTTTGATTTTTTTTAAAAAATATATATATATTACACACGTTTCTCAGTTATATGGTTTCACATCTAGTGATTGGTTTTGCATCTATCAAAAGAAAGAAGGTTTCGCATCTATCAAAATAAAGAAGGTTTCGCATCTATCAATACAAAAAGGTTTCTCATATAGCAAAATAAAGAAGGTTTCACATCTATCAAAATAAAAAAGGTTTCGCATCTATCAAAATAAAGAAGGTTTCACATCTATCAAAATAAAAAAAAGTTTAGCATCTATCAAAATAAAGAAGGTTTCGCATCTAGCAGAATAAAGAAGGTTTCACATCTAGCACGACAAAACACGTTTCGCATCTATCATAACGATGAAGGTTTCACATCTTCTTCGCGAAACTCCAATAAATTTTAAAACTTTAAAAGTCTGTATCTTTTAAACCGTAACTCGAAAAAAAAATATTCAAAAATACCATTGGTTTTGTTTTTTTAAGATGAACAAAACTAGTACACTCATGATATGTTTTGAATTTTTTTTTAAAGAACAAATAGCGTTTCGCATCTATCAAAGACGTGTTTTGCATCTACCATTACAGAAGAATTACACGTTTCGCAACTATTAGTAGGTACAAATACAAACGTTTCAAAACTATAACAAAATATGTTTTGCATCTACCAGTGAAGAAACGTACATGTTTCACATCTATACTTACTCACTAAAATTGAATGTTTCGCATCTCCTTCACTGAAAACATATAAATTGTTACGCGACTGAAAATCCAAAAAACACAAAATAAAACACTAATGAACATACGATGACCTTGTTAATGAACATTGTGTTTCCTCATTTGGCTTTGGCCACTTCCATTGTGGTTTTACTTCTATATCTCGTTTTCAAGTTTCTTTCTTCTATAAAAAAATGCACTTTCAGCAAAAATGTTGCAGAAAAAATTGTACTTGTTACCGGAATCAGGGCAGGCCTTGGCCAAGTTTATATGCCTTGTTGTTATAATACAGTTTGTTTAGTTGTGTTTTCTTCACAAAAATTTGCATTATTTTCAATAATGTATAAATAAAAGTTGAATTTAAAACTTTGAAGACAATTTTTCTTTATAGCATTGTATATTTTGTAAAATATACATAAACTAAAGAAGCTTTCATTTTTTTTATTATTATTATTTATTTATTTATTTATTTATTGTGTTTCGTTTGTTTTCTAAGCAAATTGCTTTTGAGTACGCAAAAAGAGGAGCTCGTTTACACATTAGTGGACATAAAAGAAGTTTCGAAGAATGCACTAAATCTGGGCTCACCAGATGTTATTAGCATAAAAGCAAATGTATCCAACTTCGAGGATTGCAAGCGATTTGTCGAGGCAGCCGTGGATCGTTTCGGTCAATGTTGAATTCACACGAAACTTACCCGAGAATTATAATTGTGTTTGGTTGATAAATGTTTTCTTTAATTGGTTAAATAATCTTCTTACATTATTAAAAATGAAATTGTTTTATCACAAAATAAATAATGGGAACCAAAACAGAACATTTTTAATAAAAAACTATCGGTTACAAATAGTCAACTAACTGATTAGTATTCAAAACACATATATTACACATCACATAACACAACTTTTGACCATATATTTAAAAAAAAAACCATAAAATGTTTTTATAAACTGAATACAAAAATTTATCAAAACTCTTAACTATTTCGAGAAAACTTTTAAAGTTGTAATTCATCCAAAAAAACGCTGAAATAAAGAAGCACAAAGCTTCTTATTTATTTGAAGAAACTAAAAAAAAATTCTTGATCTTTCATCTTCCTGATTGTTTTGCCTTGATTATGGTAATGAATTCTTCATTGAATTCTCATCAAGGAATTGAAGAGTTTCCATCTCTTCAACAAGCCATGAATAAGAACAGCAATCAATCGTTCGTTGATGTTGTACAGAAGTCATTAACGGAAAAACCTTCTACCTTCAAACCTGAAGGCATTAAGTATTATGCTGATCATTGCTCTATTCAGTATTCAAATGAAACGAAAGAGGCTTTGCCCTGTCAGTCTTCAGTCACGCTTAAAGGGAAATTCAGTGATGGGTTGCCTAAGAGAAGAGTTCTTGATTCTTTCTTGCAAAGCTTTAAGTTTAAGGGTTCCTTCAGGTTTAATAGTTTCGATTCTCGCCATGTCTTTATTGAGTTTCAACTATCGGAAGATGTTAGTACTTTTTGGGCCAAAAGTGTGTGGAATGTTGAAGGGAAAACTATGAGGATCTTGCGTTGGAGTCCTGATTTTAATAAGCAGTTTGAGAATCCTAATACTATGGTTTGGGTTCGATTTGAGAGAGTCCCAGAATTCATGTTTAATCAAAGCATTATCAAAGATCTGGCATCATCTATTGGGGTGCCTTACAAGATAGTCATATCTAATGGAAATAAGGCAGTTTTGAATTCCTGTTATGCGCAGATTGAAGTGGATATCTCTAGGAGGATGATCTACAAGCTATGGGTTGGTTTCGGGTCCAATGATGGATGTTGGGTCTATGTTAGTTATAAGAACCTTCCAGCCTATTGTGATGTTTGTTATCACATTGGTCATAAGGGTGCTGATTGTTTGAAGAAGGAAAGAGTGGTTAATCAAGAAATAAAGGAAGAGCCTACTGGAAACATTCAAGATCATTCTGTTAGTGTTCAAGATAATGTTAGTTGTGTTAAGGCTGGGTCTCAAAATGCAAAAGATATTATAAACAATGATACTGAAAAGGTTGCTACAAAAGATATTTTAAATAACAATGATATTTCATCTTTCAGTAAAGAATACAGAAGAAAGTTACGATCTATTGTTGTCAAGGATCAGATACATGTTAATATTTCTGATAACTCTAAAGATAGAAACATCTCTACTGATAAAAACATGGAAATTATAGATGCTATCAAGGGTTTGGATCGGGATTTTGCTCAGAGTAAGTTACAGAGTGAGAGAAGTTTGGATTCTCTTACTGGTGATAATCTGGGTAGCAAGCCAACTTCTCCCAGTAATTTTGAGACAGTCATTTCCAGCAAAGTGAAATCTGCAATCAAAAGAAAGAAATCAAAGAAGTTTACAGTTAATTCTCTGAATCGAATTGGAGAACATCAAAAATCTAAATCCATTTCTGATAATGATCAGGATATCTAGTTGGAATGCTAGAGGGGTTTGTAATAATTCAACCTTGAGAAGGCTGTTGAATATCATCAAAGATCATAAGATTAAAATTCTTTCTATTCAAGAGCCAATGGCTGATATTGGTAAGATTGATATGGTTTCTTCTAAGTTGGGTTTGAAGAATTTTGTTGGTAACTGCTCCAACAAAATTTGGGTTCTATGGTGTGATGATGTGGATCTGAATGTTCTGGTTGACCATGACCAGTTGCTCCATATGATGGTGGTCTATTCTGGTTATAGTTTTAATTTTTCTTCTGTTTATGCTAAGAGTCAAAGGCTTCTTAGAAGGGATCTCTGGGCTCAAATGATATCTATTGCATCTAATGAGGTTCCTTGGCTAATTGTGGGTGATTTTAATGCTATTTCTTGCTCTGAAGACCAAGTGGGGTGTGTTACTTATGACTATGCTAGTACTGAGGAGTTTAATGAGGCTGTTAGACATTGCAACTTGCTGGATACTGGTTTTGTTGGCTCTAGGTATACTTGGAACAGGGGCACTAAATGGAAAAGGCTGGATTGGTCTCTGGTTAATGCTAGGTGGAATGATATGTTCAAATCTACCCAAGTTATCCACATGGTCAGATGTTGTTCTGACCATGCTCCTTTGGTAATTCAGGCTCATTCTGATACTCTTTCTACTAGTAAAAAGGGTGGGTTTAAATTTCTTAATGCCTGGGTTAATGAGGAGAGCTTGTTGGATACTGTGAGTCAGAATTGGAAATTAAGGTGTAATGGTAACCCTAGTGAGATCTTCTGGTATAAGCTTAGAAGGCTAAAAGCTTGTCTTAAGGTTTGGAATGTTAAGGTGTTTGGCAATATTTTTAGCAAGGTCAAGGAGGCTGGTGATTTAGTTAGGGAGATGGAAAATAGGCATCTGCTGAATAATTCTCAAGTCTCTAAGGCTGATCTTTCTAAAGCTAACAGCATGTATATTAAAGCCCTAAGGAATGAAGAGAGTTATTGGCTTCAAAAGTGCTATAATAGTTGGATTAAGAATGGGGATGGGAACACTAAGGTCTTTCATGCTTATGTCAAGAAGAAGAGGAGTCGGAATGTGATTAATGGCATCCAAGATGAGGGTGTTTGGATTTATAACCCTGATGATATTGCTACTTCTGCTCTGAATTACTTTAAAAATATTATTGCTCCTATCTCTAATGCTAATATGACTTATGATATTCAGCAGGAGTCTATTCTAAAGAACATTCCTAGGCTGGTCTCCAATGAGGATAATGATTCTATCTCTAGGTTAACTACCAAGGAGGAGGTCTCGAATGTTATTTGTAGAATGAGCAATGATAGTGCTCCTGGTTTAGATGGATTTAATATATTTTCATTCAAATCATGCTGGTCTATTATTTGTGATGATCTTTGCAGGGTTATTAATTCTTTCCTTGGTGGTATGGTCTTGCCTGAGGGTGTCTATGCCACTGGTATTTGTTTGATTCCTAAATGCCCTAACCCTATGACTTGGAACAGTTTCAGGCCCATAAGTTTGTGCTCTATGTTTAATAGAATTCTTTCTAATGTTATTAACTCTAGGATTGCTAATATTTTACCTAAGATTGTTTCTAAGATGCAGGGGGCTTTTGTTAAAGGAAGGCTTATTCATGAGAACATTGTCATTGCTAAGGAGATGATGCATGACATTGATAGGAAGCCTAGGTCTGGGAATGTATTGATTTAGTTAGACATGTCTAAGGCCTTTGATAGGCTGTCTCATGGTTTCATTCTAAAAGTGCTTTCCTGTTTTGGGTTTGATGACACTTTTATCTCTATTATTAGAAGGATGATATCTAATGTCCATATTTCAGTTCTAATTAATGGTCTGGTCTCAGGTTATTTTCATCAAGAGCAAGGTTTAAGGCAAGGAGACCCTTTGTCTCCTAGCATGTTTATAATTGCTGAAGAGGTCCTTTTTCGTGGTCTCTACAATTTATTTAATGAGAACAAACAGTTTCAGTATGCTACTAGATCTTCTTACCTGGTGCCATGTTTGGCCTTTGCTGATGATATATTGGTATTTACCAATTGCAAGCCTGCCTCCATCAGTGCATTAAGTAGCTTCCTGGACAATTATCAAAATTTATCTGGTCAGTCAATTAATAAAGGAAAGACTAAGTTAATTGTGTCTAGAAAATCTATTCTTTCTACAACTAACAGTCTTAATACTATTTCTGATCATAATCCTAAGGCATCTACTTTTAATTATCTTGGTATTACTATTTCTAAGAATAACAAAGGTGCTATCTATGACTCTTTAATTAAGAAGGTTCATGATAGGATTTCTGACTGGGATTCTATTAATCTATCTTTTGCTGGCAGAATGACTTTGATTAGTAGTGTGCTTATGCCTATTCTATATTATTGGATGCACAGCTCTCTTATTCCTAATGCTATAATCAAGAAGTTGGAGACTTGTTTTAACAGGTTTTTATGGAGATCTAGTTACAATGAGAATGCTATACACTGGTCTACATGGAACAATCTTTGTAATCCTTATTCTGAAGGAGGTCTAAACTTTAAGAATCTCAATGATATGCATCTTGTTTTTTCTTATAAACTATGGTTCATTCTTAGGGAAAGCAGGTGTCTATGGTCTGAGCTGATTCACAGCACTTATTGTTCTGAAGCTCATGCTATTAAGGCTAAGTGTAAAGGCTCTGACTCTATGGTTTGGAAGAGATTAACATCCATAAGGCATAAGGCTGAGAAGTATGTTAAATGGAAGCTTGGTGAGGGTGGTATGGACTTTTGGTTGGATGAATGACATGATCTTCCTCCCCTGATAAGTGACACTAATTCTTGTTCCTGGTTTCTTAAAGCTACTGTTAAAACTTTTTGGAAATCTAATAATTGGGATTTCAGTTCTCTCATTACTACCCTTTCCCCTGATAGATTGGAGCACATTGCTAAATATAGTATTAATCCTAGTTGTCCTGATAAAATTGTTTGGAAGCTGTCTAATACGACTGATTTTAATTCTAATATTACTTGGGATACTATTAGAAAGCATTCTCCTAAATCTGGTATTTATCAAAGGATTTGGTGCTCTTTTGTTCCTAAAAAGTTTTCTTTTTTATGCTGGAAACTACTTAAAGGTTTTATTTCGATTGATAGTATTCTAATGCGTAGACACTTTCAAATTGTTTCTAAATGTCAGTTTTGCAATAGTTTTGAGGATAAGAATCACCTATTTGTGCATTGCAACTATGCTTGGCAAATATGAAACTATTTTAGCTGTGTTTTTAAGGTCAAAATTGGTCGTTATATGATCCTACCTCATATAATCAGAACTTGGTTTTGGTTCTCTAAAAGGGTCCCTCATATCTATCATCTTGTCCCTCAAGTAATATGTTGGGTCATTTGGAGAAGTAGAAACAAATCTAAGTTCAAGGGTTCATTTGAGTCTGTTAAGGCTGCTATTGATAGAGTAACCTATATCATAAATGGTATTGATGCATCTGGAATGACTAATAGTAAGATATGGACTAATGCACATTACGCTGCTTCTGTTCTAGGATGTAAGTCTATTGAATTAAAGAAGAAAGCTGCAGTGTAACTTAAGTGGAGTGCTCCTAACCCTGGTAGGCTGAAGCTCAATGTCGACGGTGCCTGTAACACTTTTGGTGAAACAAGCAGTGGCGTGCTGATCAGAGATTCGGAGGGGGATATCGTCCTTGGATCTGGCAGGTTGCTTGGGAAGATCAACCCTCTTTTTGCAGAAATTGGTGCGCTCCTAGATGGTCTGATCATCTGTAAGCAGAGAGGATGGACTGAAATAGACATTGAATCTGACAGTGAAGTTCTAATCAGTCTTCTAGCTAATCGAAAAGAAGCTTCATACCTTCATTCTTCGATGAATACATGCAGAGCTTTGATTCACTCCACAATGACGATTCGTTTCGTTTCTCGTACTCAAAATCACGGTGCTGACTGGATTGCGAAGCACTCTCTCTCTTCTAAAGCCAACATGCAGTTCACCATAGCCACTGCTCCTAATCAGCTCAAGGCGCTGGTTCTTCTCGAAAGCATGGGTGTTGGCTATGTTTCGTAACTGTTTGAAGAATTGAGGTGGTTTTGTCTGGCTTTTTGTGGCTACTCATCAATGGGTTTTGTGTGAAGAAGTCGAATCTTTTGGGAAAGGGTTTTCAGGTGGAACCCTAATTTTAGCCCTAATTGTGTTTCTGGAGGGTTTTGTGGCGCTATCCTTGGTTAAGGCTCGTGAAAGATTTAGTTCTCTTTCTAGTCCTCCAATTTGTTTTAGTATTTTAATTGTAACTTGTTATCTGTAATTTTTTGTTACTGATCCTTTTTTTTTAAGCAAAAAGAATTGAATTATTAAATGGTAAAGGCAATACAAACAGGTTCACGAATAGGCCCAAAAACAACTAGGCAGAAAATAAAGAAAGGGAAATGGCCCAAGAAAAACCCAAACCCAAAAACAAAACCAACCCCCTTTTACAGAAACTTCCCCTAATTTGAAACCCTAGCTTCACTCCAGAGACTCCATCTATCCCTAAGAGGAACAGCAGCCACCACCAACCCTCAAAGCACCATACTCAGTCACTCGAAAAGCCACCAAAGCAACCAAACCAAACTCCAACTTTTTTGCAACCCGTAAGGTCGAAAACTCCACAACACAAACAGATTGATGAAGACCCAGGAGTTCTTAGATCTTGGAAATCAGAGGGTGAAGGAGAAAGCTGGGCAGCATGATCATTCCGGTTACTTCCTCATAGAAGATTTCTTTTGCAATGATCGGAGGAATCCATCTGCAGAAGACTATAGCATACCCATATTCCATTGGCACTCCAAGGATGAAGCTCTGAATTCAAAGCCGTTGACAAGCACCACACACGGTTTAATGATATATAATTCTGACTTGGTGCTGGGTACCTGTACTGTCATCAGGGAGATTGCAAGCTTATCCAAGTAAATCACGGGTGGAGAAAGTTTGTAGGATACACCGAGCTACGAAGGTGATTTTTAATGATAACCCTTGATTTTTTTTTTGTGATTACTGTTGTGCTCTTCTTCATCCTGATCCTGACGAGCGTTCCAACTAAGAAACTTTATCATTCAGATAGAGAATAAGTATCACTTTTATCTCTTTTGTGAAGAGATTTAATTTTTAACCTTTTTGAACTCTTACTTTTACTTGCAGATTTTAATTTACTACGAATGATCGAAGCGAAACCATTTTCAGAAGAACATGGAGAAGCCACTTCAGTGGAAGGGTTGCAGCTTCCAATATTGCTTTGCTTAGGAGAGCAAGACACAGGATCATCTGCAGTCTGAGCCTGATCCAAACCATGAAGCGCACTGATCAACTCCATATCCTGCCTAACAACCTCTTCAATATTTCCGGTAACACTGACATTACTAGGAGCCTCAACAGTATCCTTGGCTGTAATCATAGATTTAAGCCTTCTAGTATACACTTTAATGAAAGGAATAGGGTCTGTAGAAACTTGAGTGTTATTATCCTTAACAGCTTCCTGATTATCTGTAATAGCCACACTGTTTTTATCATCTTTAATAATAGTAACATCTTCATTACTCAGAGTTTTCTTGCATTTCTCTTGATCATGACCTAAATGATGGCATGTTTTGCAGTAATAAAGTGCATTCTTATAGCTTATACCTATCCAGCAACCATCTTGTTCGCCAAAACCCACCCAAACTTTCCTTTTCAAGAACCTTGAGACGTCAATCTCAACCAAAGCATAGCACGCATTAGTTTTAGCCCTATTGATTTCAGGAACCACAACCTGATGCACCAAGCCTAAAGATGCTGCCAGTTCATGTATAATGGATCTATTATACAAAAACTCAGGCAACCTCTCAAACCTGACCCATAGCAAGGCAATAGAACTTTCGTAGTTTCGACTATTTTGAGGACACCACTTGATGATCCTCATAACTTTGCCATCCACGTTCCAAAAAAATTTCGACCAAAACCTGTCGACATCTTCCAGCAATGTGAACTCCACAAGAATCTGCCTAGAGTCAAGAGTGGCGTAGGTATATGATCCTTTGAACTTGAATGCCTCAAGAAAGGCTTGAAAAGCAGCTCTCTTGGGAATACCAAGACTGAACTTAGCCACAAGAGAGGTCATTGATTGAGCCACAAGGGTGGCTTTAACTTGTTTAGAGAAATGAACCGCATTATGATCGTCGAAACACAGAACCTCGACCGGATGGAAATCGGAACAATCAGCCTTGTTCTTTAATACATTAGAGAAAGACCTTCTCACTGCTTGAAACTCATTAACCTTTTGATGCAGCGACGCCGTATCTTTAGTTAACGATGGAAATTCATCAGCATTTACAGAAGCCATGCCACCAAACCGATCAGTTTTCCAGTGGAAAACCACCACGATAGACGACCAAAACCAGACCACAGCAGCCCCAGGCGGGAGGCCCAGCACCGGAGAGTAGAACGGCAGCCGCAAACAACTCAGGAACAGTAAAGAGACACCAGAGGAAGAAGAGAAATAAGGAAGAAATGAAAAAGGAGGAGTTTCTTGGGGGTCAAGAAATCATCCACCAATCTTGGAGCGTCCTAACCGCTTTTTCGGTCCCCTTAATGAGTCCTGATCCTTTTTAAGTAATAAATGTTCTATTTGCCTAAAAAAAAATTCTTATTTATTTATTAGAGTTTTAATTTGAACCCCAAAACGCTCCCAGTTCCCCCCTCTTTTCTCTGATCTGGAACCCTAATTCCGATCCCCATCGCCAAACTTTTCGGGTTTCTACCATCTCTGTTTCGGTACTGAGAAATATTCACTGTAAGATTGAGATTTAGGTTTTAGTCTTCATTAATCTTAGGAGGGCTTGAAATGGATCTTCCTAAAGAGGTCGCTCATTACATCAAAGAATCAATTGATTACACGCTAGGACTTCCGGTCTCTGCTAAGACTCTGCAGCTGAAGCTTCAATATTCTGAGGAAATGCAACGTCGTCTTCGGGATGAGTGTCAGCTTCTTCTTTCCAGACTGGAAGAGAAAGATCAGATGATTGAAGGCGCTAGGGCGGAATCGTGCATAAATGCTCAGGCATTGAAGAAGTTCGTGGGGGAAAATCAGAAATTGGCAGCTGAGTGCTCGAATTTGTTGGGTCAGTGCAAGAAATTGGAAAGAGAATGTTCTCTGTTCGAACGTGATCGTGATGCGTTGATGGATTTTGGAAACGAGGCAGATGAGAGGGCTAGGACTGCGGAAGCGAGGGCTAAGGAATTGGAGGAAGAGTTGGGGAAACTGTCTGAGAAATTGCAGTACTATAAAGATGCGTATGAAGCTCGTGGTGATTCTGTTATTACAGATGGCTGATTGCAAAAACAGCATTGTAGTTTGCACTGCTTAGTGCTTGCTTGCTATGTCAGACATATCAATGATTGACGAGCTATTTTCCTTTTCGAAGCAATTTTTCTTTAGGTTGAAAACATATATTTACAGTGGTAATGTCTGGTGCATCTAGCAGACATGAGTTAGTTACTATTTTCTCTTAATTTGTCCTGAAGTTGTGTGAAAATAGTCTTTGAGCATATGAGGCATGGCAGTAGCATTTAGGTTTTACTTGGGGATGACTACTTCTGAAGCAACTTTATCAGTTGGAGAATTTATGGATGGATGCTTATGGTTTCAGTATTATTTTGTTTAAATTAAAAAGATGGATTTATCTACGGAGCAGAACGAACACAGTGAAGATACTATACTTAGTTCAGTTATAGCTACACTGACTAGTTTAGATGAACATATGTCTGGCCGTGCATTCCTGGAGGCAAATTGTGAGCATGAATCATGTCAGAAACTGTTACACATGTGGGCTAGCGTGAAGCCTTCAACTCAAATGGTCTTGTCATTGGTTGCTGAAGTGAAGAAACTTGAAAAAGAAAAGGAACTGCTTAGGATTAATCTCTGTAAAGCTGAAGATGAGGTTGAAATGCTAGTTAAAGAAAACAGCACACTTTCTGAGGGGAACTATAAATTGTTGAGGCAGATAAAATTAACAACTAAAATGCAAGAACTTAACACATACTCTTTATTACACAAATGCTAGTTAAAGAAAACAGCACACTTAGCACACTTTATTACACAAAATAGTAAAGCACAAACTGGAAATGCAACTTAAATCCTCGACTGAAGCTCGTTCCCGTTCCCCTGCCCGCCTGGACTCACCAGGCGCCTCCGGCAGGTGTTGGCGCAGCGCACGGCGGCGTACACCAGAACCACGAACAGAAACATCGCACCCTTTTATGCCGTGGAGAGTGGGAGTCGTGGGAGTCATGCTTTGCTTCTTGTGGTTCCTTGTTTCCAAATCACTCCTTTTATAGGAGTGATTTGGAGGAACCACAAGTGGTGGCTGATTTGGGTTCCCATGGTGGCTGATTTGGGTTCCATGGTGTCTCTCCGGGAAAAAAAGAATAAAGAGGTTCCCGGAGGGATGTATCTTTTACGATACACACACCTTCAAACATATTTTTCTTCCCTTAAAACAAAAATTGCCCTTGTTTGTGCAATGCGTCTCTATATATAATGCCGGTTAATTTTTCTTTTTGCAACTTGCTCCCTTTAATTACTAATTTATTATATTCACAATAATTTACTTTTAAATTTTTTATTTAATGCAAGTATACACTTTTTTTTTTAAATAGTTTTAACCTTTCTTTAGAATCTAGATAGACCTTGATTGGTAAATTTACAACCGGTATGTGTAATTTTCTTGATTGGTAAAACTCTTTTTTAATATTGATTCATTATTTTTAGTTGTTTTCAAATTCGATTAAAAAGAATTAACCTAAACGTATAAAAAGTTATTTATATTCTTATCTTACGTAAGATCCATAAAAAATTGGGACGATAAAATCGACTTGGAACTATTTCGATAAAACCGCTAAATTGGTAGAATCGATTTCAAACCGAACTGATAAAACTGGTACAAAACCGAACCGATACTAAATTGGTAGACGTCATCGTGCTTACTTTATCATTCTCGAACTATGGCTCTACTGTTGACAGCAAACTATGGCTGTGTTGTTGACAGTTGTTTGCGCTGTTACCCAGCAAACTGTTTTGTATTTGTTGTAGTCTCGTATCTTTGTATAACTTATTTCTCGTGTATAATATGTCTCACATCATGTATAATATGTATCGAATTTTTACATCAATGATAGTCTCGTATCTAGTTAATTTTTACACGACATTGGTAAAACACTAAATCTACGTCTTTATGATCCAAAACCAAATGACATAGTACTAATTCTACCAAAAACCAACCAGAAGCAGTCAACCAACCAAAGTACTGATAAAACGTCCAACTTCAATTGATCTCACGTGTTAACCAACCAAAACACCAAGTGATCATCAGTCAACCAACCAGAACATCAAGTAATAAAACTAGTCAACCAGTCAGAACACCAACACCAAATCATTCTACCGGTCGACCAACAAGAGCACAAATACCATAAGCACACCAACCAAAACCATAACTAGTCAGCCCACAACCAGAATAACCCCAACCAGGATAACCCAAATGGTTAACCCCACAAAAGCGCAAAGAGAACAATCGCAATTTTCTATAACTAAAAATTACATACTTCAAATACTAAGATTGAGATAAGTAAGGAAGAAAATAATATCGAAACGATACAATATGCAAGAAGATGCAACCTTTTATGAACATATTGATAAGATGGAGACAACTACTATACTGCAAGCTATTATTGATGTTTTCTTGAATGAGATTGAGGCTAATGTTGTCTTGGAAGCTACTACTACTGCTACTCTGGATGGCATTCGTGTTTTGAAGTTACTACTTCCCTAGATGTTGTTATTATTATAAAAGAGAGAGAACGTGTGTGGTTCAATTTTATAAAGATGTAAGTGGATCTTAATTAGATTAATATTAAAATTTTAATATATTTTGTGTTATCTTATCATATATTGTATGGTTGTAAAACACTGGAGTACAAGGTTATAATACAGTAAATTTCAATTTACCTGAATCACATGTTGTTTTTCATTTGACTCGCATGTTTTTTTTTTCATTTAGCTTCAATGATTTTATAATAAGTGGTCTCGCGTATATCTTTCATATATAACATATCTCATATATATTTTAATGAGACATGTCGATGTATTGCAACTTTCATTTATATATAATACATCTCGTATCTTTGTTATATGTATAACAGGTCTCGCATCTATCTCAATGAAACATATCAATGTCTCGGATTTATCCTTCATATATAATTGTTCTCGCATAATTAGTTCATATATAACTGGTCTCGCCAGTATATTATATACACCTCGCATATTAATAGACACTTGTCTAGTATCTTTCAGAAAAATATAAAGTACAAGTGCAAGATAGTTATGAATGACCAACCTTTGATGAAACACGGTATAAGATACAAGAGGTGGTTGAAACTTATTGTGAAATAGATATTGATACAAACCAATTGATTGAAATCAAGGCTTACCACAAACTAGCTAAGATACAAAATGGAGAAAAATAGAAAAAATTAATATTATGATATAACCCAACATCATTTGCAATGATGCCAATAAATATCTATGTAAGTGATAACATGGAAGTACGAAACAAAGACGAGTTGGACTACAAGGTAAAAGTGAACATGTATCACATGTTTCATGCCTTTATCAGTTTTATATACCTTTATAATACAGGTCTCGCGTTGTAAAATAATCTGGTCTCGCATGATTTAAATTTTAACATTGCTCAATATTGCTTCTTGTATAACATGTCCCCTACTTGTCTTTTGTTGGGTTATTGACGCTTGGATTTATAAGAAACTTAAAGACGAGGATTTTAGAGTACCAACCCAAGGTTTTAATGGTAAATTATCAAATACATGTCATACGATAATATTTTTTGGTCATATAGTGGTAAGTATGACTACAGTTAGATATTTATTATTAAACATAACCTTTTTTAATCCTTTATCTTAATACAGACTTCACTCACAAGTAAGGCCAATGTAATAAACATATTTGACGATGTATTTATCAATATGTCATACAACACATATTATGTGTTGATTCTAATTTTCACCATCTAGAAAGATACAATGAACCATTAGATATTGTTGATCATAGACCTTGAAAATGGAGTAACAACAAACTATAATCCATTGTTTCCTTATACTAAATATATACCATGCATAATAAGAAAAACTGATGCACCACTAGTAAGTATTAAAATTCTCGCATTGTAACATTTTTTAGTCTTGTATGTTGCACGTATCACATCTTCAATGTGTATTTTGATTTTCACATGTATTGCGTAGTTCATATCTTGAAGGTTTTGTATGTATGTATTATAGGGGTCTCACATAGTTTCTTGCAATTAGTCTCGCTTATTTCCTTGTAACTAGTCTCGTCTCTTTCCTTGTAACTGGTCTCACCTCTTTCCTTGTAACTAGCATTTCCTCTTTCATCGCATTCCTTTATAGTCTTGAAGGTGGTATGAATCTCATATTGTAATATTACTTAGTATCCTATTGTTACATTACAAGTCTTGCGTTGCCTCCATATTGCATGTTGTATTTTTTATTGTCTGGTCTCACACCTATCGATATTTATGTTTATTTTAACATTTTTTATAGTTACAGTAACCCATGAAAAAAAAGTTCATACAAAAAACTAAAAATATAGGATAATTTCATGCAGAGATATCCCACAACAAAAACCAATAATAGTCGACTATAGTGTTATGTTTGCGAATAAAAAATAGACTTCATCGAGAATGGTATTATTTCAAAGCAATACGATGAAAACATGTATACGTTGAGGAGAGAAGAAATGTTTTATCGTTTCCTTAATGATGACAAACAAAAAAAATTGGAATATCAAAATAAGAGTAATTTCTGATGTGATTTTTGTAAGTAAGAATTGAAGTATTTGGTACACTTCAGTATTTTGTAAGTAAGCAAATAGAATATTTTTGTAACTTAAACTAACTCTTGTATGTGTCTCACATATTGTATAAGGATTAGTTTTGCATATAGTATTTGCTCAAGTATCGCATGTAATAATTGTAATACCCTCGTTTGTATTTGTTACAGTCTCGTATCTTATTTGCTCCAATCTCAAATGTTTTAATTGCAATAGTCTCACATGTTGTAGTTGCATTAGTCTCATGTGTATTGTTTGTTCCAGTATCGTATATAGTAATAGCAATAGTCTCACATATATATTTTTCATTTGTTACAATCTCGCATCGCACCTTAACCATATAACTAGTGTACCATAAAACTACATGTGTAGTGTTTCTATAGCATTCCTGCATGTTCCTCTCATAGTTCTATTTCGATCTGCTGAAACTACATGGTTGGAATTTCTTAGGTGATTTCTAGGGCTGTTAGTGGGCTACTAAACCTTGTAACCCGCTCGTGCACCACCTGATAGTGTTATCTAATGGGGTCATAAATATCAGGGGTTATTTCTTTGAGATTGTCGGATTTATTTGAAGGTGATTTTTGACCATTAGGAAAAATACACTTTTACCTTTTGACTTAGCTATCCTTAAGAAAATATATTTAATGCTTTCTTACTTATTATTTTTTCGGAAATAGATGATTAAATAATGGTTAATGAGATTTTTTGGTCTTTGGGCTTGGCTCATAATCATGACCCAACCTGTTTGGCCTATTGATCTAAAGTCAGTCTATAAAGGCTCCGAAGAACAACATTAAAGAACGTTAAACTTTCTCTCTCTAAACATTAAATATAGCATCTCAATTATCTTTATACATCATATCTTACAGTTATTGCACCACCATTAAATTACTTAAATACTTTTTGAACTGATGTAAACAGTATCAGATTGGCGACTATAGTGGGAGTTAGGTGCCCGGATATAGAAATCTAAAACTTGAAGTAAGAAGTTTGCCTTCAAAGTTTTTTAGAACATGGATCATGAAATACAGACATACCCTCATCTTGAGAATGAAGAGGTTAAAGTCAAAGAGGAGCATGTACACACATCTCATGTAAATAATAAGACTGAAGAAATGATTCGCATGCAAGAGGAGCGAGATCAATTGTGCAAACAAAATTGAGGCTTTGAGAGCCCAAAGACAGAGTGAGAAGAATCTAGAGGGGAAGATCTATCAAGGTATTCAAAATCTGATGGGCCATATGATAATCTCCAATATGTTTTTTTCAAAATGGTGCCAGGATGACTAGTCTCTTAAATCCTACGAAGAATATAAAAAAAACATCAAACTAAACATTATTACAGCGCTTCGTAGTCTACTGAGGGCTCTATACAATCATGGAAATATTGTGATTATTAACAGTACATAATAAATAAAAATTATCTTCTTTTATCAAACATTCATTTCCAACAATCACATTATTTAAAGAGAGTGTAAAAATGTTTTTTCCCATAAGACAAGAATATCCCTACAAGTTTAAAACAGGAAAAAAAATCAAATTCCTCCAATATATGGGAAGAAACATAACAGTTTTTGAATATAAAACATGTGTGGTGGAAAGTTCTAAATGTAGATAGTAAATCACCAAAACTTGGTATGAGCTCCCGTCTGTTGTGAAGATTGATCTTTCATCATCATTTAGTATCCTGCTCTTTGGTGTACCTTGTAAAAACATAAATACATGAGTTGTTGCAATCAAATCAACCCACCAAATATTAATTTTCACACAAATAATATTAATTTCCAAAACTAAAGAAGTTGTGAGAGTATATTTTTTTAACATGTAAGCCCAGCGTTTCTCACAATTGTTTTCTTTGCAGAAAAAATAATGACTAGTGGTCGATTCCTCATGCTTTTTCTTCTTTACCTGGCTTTGACTTATACTTTTCCATTAGCCTTCCTCTTATACTCCATTCTTTTTGAAAATTCTATCATATTAATTTCACGCATTCTAAATTTAAGTTTCTCTTTCTCATATGTAGGGTGGGAAATCAACTTATTGATATTACACTTTTCTGCATACAGTTATAGGTGGACTATAAATACTTAAAATCCCTTGGTAATTATGGAAATATGAATCATACCACACACTCCTCATAAAGGTCTACCATGATTTCCTTCAACATTTTCCCAAAGGCAGATATTTCAAGAATATGCTCACAAATTTTCCCTCTGTAATTGTACTTTTTAGTAGAAACCTCGTTTATAAGGTGCTGCATATCTACCTTTTTGTTGTTGGCAAAGACTTTCTCGACTTCTATAAGAAAGATCGTAGTTATAATAACATTGTTCGGGACAGCCCCGCAAAGTGCTACTGGGAATCCCTATAACATAAGACCCATGCATAACTTATTTGACTTCTCTTATTTTTTAATCTCCTTAGTTTCTTCCGGTGTACTTTCCAGACTAACAAAAAAGGGTCTGGGGTGGGGTCATAGGATCGCCGTACTTATGTATAAATAGATACATCAGTTTATCTTTTTTCCATAAGGTAAAACCAGAATAATCTAACACGGATGTACGATTTTCCAAAATTAGGTAACCCAAGCACTAGAAAAAAAACAAATAACACACAAAACACATTTAGATTCATGACATATAACTAAATAACACGCACTAAAATGGTATCATACTAAGATGCATTGTGTAAAGTTTGAGTAAAATACCATGACCATATTTTTAAATTTTCTAAATAGTAGTGAAACCTTCAGGGCTGATTTTACTTAAATTAAAATAATCATAATTTAATTTTCTTAGGTATCCGTGAAACCTATTAAGGGCTGATTTCACCTACTTAAAATTAAAAAATTGCATGGATGAATCTAATTTTTCTAAGTATCGGTGCAATCTTTCGGACGATCGATTTTACATACTTAGAATTAAATACACTACAAATACCATTTTCTGTAAAAAAAAATGTTGTCCACGATAACTTTAAATCCAAACCTTAACCTTCCGGATGACCGATAATAACTTAATTTATATTAATCCTCAAACATTTCAAAGCCTAGAACCCTCAAATATATTAATTTTGACCTTATAATGGATGATTAAATTTGATGAGTGAATAATTGTTTGGGGAATATACTTAGGATCTTTTTGCTAGATGTGTCTAGAGAGAGAAAGTGTAGAGAGATAAAGGTATAGATTCAGAGAAAATATTATTCAATGCCTTTTTTAGGCAAGTGGGTCACCCTTTTATACTAAAATAAGGAGTACCCATTTAAGCTCTTAGTGGGCCGTTCATATATTAATGAGGCCCCTCTACTATTTTTATCTTTACACATTGGTCCCTGATTGACTCTGAATACTCTTTAATTACATCAAATATTCATTCATTGTGTTTTTACCCCTCTCATTGAGATCGGCGAATTCCGCCCTTATCAGTAGCCCCCCAGTCTTCGGGAGCTTCGTGAGCGGAGACTTGTGAAAAAGCCATCGCCACTCGTCCGATCTCCTATCCGGCTTCGGGCTCTGCAAGTTCTGACTGCCCGACGCTCGAGGCTTCCTCACTGGCGATACTCCCGCGCCTCCTACTTCTGTTCTGCTGGGATTTTCATCCCGGGCCTCTTGTGATGGGCCTATCTTTCTTTCCGATTTCGGTGGTGTCGGCCCATATCGTCGATGGGTTTGTGATGAGTTGCTTATGTCAGCCCGTGTCAGTCAGTGGTCGACACGCGTCCTTGGCTAACGGGTCACCCCTCTGTCAGACTAGGCTCCTAGTGAGACTCTTCATCTTCCCGCTGTCTTTCCGTCGATTGGTATCCCCCGATCCTTCAACCCAGCCTATAAATACCCCAAGGTTCTCAGTGTCTCTCAGAGGCATTCTAGAGAGAGAAAACGCTGTCCGACCATTTCTAGAGAGAGAAAGAGCTCGTTCGACCCTACTTCGTTCTAGTATGTTCGTTGCATGAAAACCGGACGTTCACAGAAAAAACCGACCAAGAAAAAGAAACCCGAGTGGAGCTTTGAAGAGTGGTCAAGTATTGGCGATCGAGCAGAGGAGTACCGACGCGCTGGTCTGATCTGGGGGTCTAACTCCAAGCCTTTTGTTCCCGCTCCACTTCCTCACGATCCCGTTCTTGCTACCCCAGTTCTCGCAGAATCTTTCCTGGTATCCGACCTTCCGGCTTCTCCTACTCCCGAGGCTAGCCTGTCCACAGAACCCATTATCCTTTCCTCGAGTGACAGTTCCCATTTTTCCGCAGTCGGGCCAAACAATTTGACCTTACTGCCCGTCAACTCGCCCGCTTCCCGACGTGCCCGTAAATCCACCTTCTTGATAATGGGAGAAGACGATCTATCCAAGTACTCGGCAGGAGGTAATAGTCCCGAAATGGTTCAGCTTACGCCCTCGATTAGAGGGATTCGGACCGGTATTAACACTGCAGTCACTTTTTTAGGTTTGCCCAAAATGCGACTAACACCCGAGCAAGCGGAGGAGGCTCATAGGAACATGGCACGCGATGCTGCCAATGCTTCTTCCTCCCGGGTCCGACCATCTGAAACAGATGTCGCTACTGCCCGCAGCTCTAGCCAAGTTCCGACCCAAGAAGCTGGAGAGTCGGAAGTCGATGTTGCTCTCGCGGGGGTCTGTATTGCCGATGCTGGTCATGCGGCTAACCCCCAGGATGATCCCTTGCCCGAAGCAGTTGCGGCGGCCATTTCCACCAAGTACTTCAGCTGGCTCCTAACCAGGGACGTGGTCTCTCTCTTCGAAGGGAAGTATCTATATTTCCCCGAGGCCGATCATAGAGACTTACTGACCCGCTGGGGGATCCCAGAGTGTGTCAGCGTCCGATTCCCGACCCCAGGGGAGACCCCCGTTCACGTCAGACCCAGAGAGATTGTGGTGTTCACCGAATTGTTCAATTGGGGTTTGCGTTTCCCCTTGGACCCTGAGATCGCGCTCTATTTCCGCACTCTCCAGATCTGCCCGTCGCAGCTGACGCCAAATGCTTGGTATACCTTGATGTCCTGCATTATGGCTTCCCGTCTTTCTGGCCAGGTTATGCCGATGGAGGAGTACATCGCCATGTCGGGTCTGTCCAAGTCCCCGAAATCCCCATTCTTCTACTCTTCTCTTGGCAATAAGTGGAAAATTGTCAACGACTTCTTGGAAGGGGACAAGGGGTGGAAGCATCGGTTCGTATTTCTGAGCGGGTGTTGGGAGAATGGTCTTCCATACTCTCCGGAGAACCCGAGGCAACTGCTGCGGACCTGGGTCCATGATGGTACTACTTTCCCCTATAAATATATACATTTTTTTTTATTTTTTTTACTTGACCTTTATCTACCGCTCCTTTGCGTAGTGTCGAAAGACTGGCTGCAGGGGGTGAAGAAGGACCATTCGGAGGCCGCGGAGGTTACTTTCGAGGTGCTGAAAAACTACGCCTGAAGGAACTGGGGTCGGGGCATGCACCGCACTTTTATGGATAAGAACTTGTTCATGAGCAACCTCTGGCGGTGCTCGTCCGAGGCTCTTACCATTGAACAGCTGCGGGAGCCTCCAAGTCTGGACGACGTGCTTGCCCGAACCGGACGTCCCGGGTACATACTATTTCTGCCCAAGCGCAACAAGGCGCCCAGCAAGCGTCCAAAGTCGGAGGACGACGAGGCAGTAGGTGAACCGATTAGGGTCGCGGTGCCCGAGGCAGGACGACTGGACGCGAGCCATAACCCGGCCGCGGTGCAAAAGAGGAAAAAACGTGCAGAGGCGGGGAGGTCTAAGCCGAAGAAATCCAAAGCTGCGGTTGAGGATCGGGCGGCCGTCAGCGCGGAGGTGGAGGATTCCAGGCCTAAACTCGTGGATCAAGTGGACGACGGCGTAGATCCCGCAAGGGACGACGTTGTGTTGATTCCAGACGACACTGAGCCCCCCGAAGCCGAAGCTGCGAATCCGGACGCCCCTTCGTCAAGTGGCCCCAAATTCCCGGTGCTGACGATGCTCGGTAGCCCGCACCCCTTTCCTCTTCGGGGCACTGATGGGCTTGCTCTGTCGCTATACAACCTTCTGGTTCCGGTCGCTTTGAAAGAGCGTCGGGCAAAGGAGCTTGGCAAAAAGTTAGCCTTGGCGGAGACAAAGATTACCAGTCTTGCTGCGAAGGTAAAAACCGCCGAGGAGGCCCAGGCGTTGGCGGAAAGTCGGGTGGTTGAAGCTGAGAATCTTGCTACCGAAGCGAAGACGGCCGCGGACACGGTGAAGCAGGCGATGGAGACAGCGAAGAAGGCTGCGGAGGATGCGGTGAGCGTTGCGGACACGGCGAGGAAAGCCGCGGAAGACCGCGCCTCATCTCTGGCGCAGGAGGTTCAAGAGTTAAAATCCTCAAATGTTGCTTACATCAACCGATGTAGGCAGTGGTCGGACAAGGAGACTGCGGACGCTAAAGCCGCATATGTGCTGTCACTCCATAACCGCTTCCCGGACCTTCGCCTTAGGTCGCTGTGGCTCGACGTACCAGAGAAGGACCGGCCCGAGGGAGTCGATTGCGGGGAATCCGACGATGCTGATGACGAAGAAGACGACGAGGATGTGGATGAGGATGTGGATGAAGATGGGGACCAGTAATTTTGTTTTCCCTTTTTTTTTTTTTGAAGATGCTGTAACTCTTGGGGGGCCGTAGGCCCCTCTGTTGTTTTTACCGAACCATTTTAACTCTTATGTTTTTTGGGGGTCACGGGGCCCCCTGTGATGATTATATTTAATTTGCTTGGGTATACTATTCTGTACATCGTTAATCTTAATGTTTGGTAGGTGAATTCGTTATCGAAAGTTTTCCCAAAAGTTCGGGAAAACCAAAATGTAGATCGGTAGAACCGAAAAACCTTTCTTTAGGCTCTGTAGATCGATTCGTTATCGAAAGCTTTTCCGTAGGTTCGGGAAAACCAAAATGTAGATCGGTAGAACCGAAAAACCTATTTGTAGGCTCTGTAGATCGACTTGTTATCGAAAGCTTTTCCAAAGGTTCGGGAAAACCAAAATGTAGATCGGTAGAACCGAAAAACCTATTTGTAGGCTCTGTATATCGACTTGTTATCGAAAGCTTTTCCAAAGGTTCGGGAAAACCAAAATGTAGATCGGTAGAACCGAAAAACCTACTTTCAGGCTCTGTAACATTAAAAGAACCGGACAACGTCCAGCTCGTCAGCTGTCCGAAGTCACAACAATTGAATATTTAGAAGGCAAAGATTTTTGATTATAAAAAACGTGGGTCGGGTTTAGACTGATGCCTCGTTAAAACCTCCTCGCGCCACCGAGGTAGGAAAGAGTGCATCATCGACCATTTACAGCCTTAAATAAAGCGGAAAATACAGCGAAGTACGTCGTAAATTATAAACTATTCTAGATACAGTTTTAAGTGTTCAATATTCCATGGTAGCCTTAAGAGATGTCCGGACCGATGCTGCAGGCGGTACGTCCCGCTCTTAACTTTCTCGACGATTTCGTATGGTCCCTCCCAATATGGGGCCAACTTTCCGAGGCTCTTGTCCTTTGTGTGGAGGAACACGCGTCGCAAAACCTTATCTCCGACCTTGAATTCCCGACGGCGGACTTTAGCTGCGTATCGACTTCTCATCCAAGTTTGGTAATGTAAAGAATTCAAATGGGCGCGGTGGCGCTTCTCCTCTATGAGATCGAGCTCGAGTCGTCTGCTGTCGTCATTCGCCTCCTCCTGGTAAGTTCCGACCCTGAAAGAAGGAAAAATAGATTCCGCGGGAGTGACCGCGTCCATGCCATATACTAAAGCGTATGGCGACTCTTGAGTGGCTGTGCGGGGTGTGGTTCGGTAAGCCCACAACACTTCTTGCAAGTAGTCTGGCCACTTTCCGGCCTTTCCCTCGAGGTTCTTTCTGAGGCCATCCAGAATGGTTCGGTTCGTTACTTCGACCTGACCGTTGGCTTGTGGATGGAAAGGGGCAGCGAAACATTGTCGAATATTGTGAGTGGTGCAGAACGCCTTCATCTCCGCACTGTCAAATTGTGGCCCGTTGTCCATAGTCAGCCGATGAGGTACCCCGAACCGGCAACAAATGTTCGCCCAAATGAATTTGACAATATCTTTGGTTTTCGTGGCGGACAAAGGCTCGGCTTCGACCCACTTGGAAAAGTAATCTACCGCTACGACGATCGTCTGCCTTCCTCCCGATGCCTTTGGTAACGGTCCGACGAGGTCGATTCCCCAGCGGTCAAAAGGCAGCCCTTCGGATATGGATTCCAGTGGAGCTGCGGGTACGTTGATGGCGTTACCGAACCTTTGACATGTATCGCAGGTTCTTACTATGAGTCTTGCGTCTGCTGTTATTGTCAGCCAATAGAATCCCGCCAGAAAAATTCTCCTAATCAGAGCTTTGTATCCGCAATATGCCGCGCCTTCCCCGTCATGCAGTTCGGACAAGATTACCTGGGATTCGTCGAAACCTAAACATCGAAGCAGAGGTCGACTATAAGATTTTTTGTACAGCACATCCCCTAAAAGGACGTAGCCCCGCGCTTTGTTGCGCAATTTTCGCGCCAAAGCGGTGTCGTCGGGAAGCCGACCTTCGGCCAAGAAAGAGATAATTCCCCGGCGCCAGTCGGAAGTTACGACCGAAGAGATCTGGCATGCGATCTCAGGTCGGTTAGCTAACTCATGTCGTTTAATGATGGACGGGCTTTCTTGTTCTATCACTCATGGATAACTGGTAGAGCAGGAAATTGTTGCCAAAGAATCCGCTGTGGTGTTTTCGCTCCGCGGTACATGCTCGTAAGTAATTTTGTCAAAGGAAGCGGCCAGAATTCTTAATGCCGCGAGGTACTGTACCATGTGTTCCTTCCGAGCCTCCGCGATTCCCGAGGCTTGGTTAATTAGAAGCTGGGAGTCGCTTATGAGTCGTACTCGTCTTGCCCCGCATACCTGTGCCAACCGTAACCCTGCCAGAGCGGCCTCGTATTCAGCTTCATTATTCGACGTGTGGAAACCAAAACGGATAGCCTGGAGCATGCTAACACCCAAGGAAGTTATGATTTGGACTCCCGCCCCACAACCACTAACGTTTGCTCCCCCATCGGTGCGGACGGTCCACTCGCCCTTTGCTTTCTCTTGTGATTGGGCTTCCTGTTCGGGTCGCTCTGAGTGAAACTCAACTAGAAAATCAGCCAAGACCTGGCCTTTGATAGCTGTTCGGGGTTCAAAGTCGATTTCGAAATCCCCCAGTTCTACCGACCACTTGGATAATCTCCCCGACATGTTCGGTCGTTGAAAAATATATTTTAGCGGAAGTGATGTGCGGACCACAATAGGGTGGGCTTGGAAGTACGGTCGCATTTTCCGCGCTGCTGTCACCAGAGCCAACGCCATTTTCTCCAGTTTGAGGTACCGAGTTTCGGCGTCCAGCAAACTTTTGCTCACATAGTATACCGCTGTTGGAGCCGGCCCTGATTCGCTGATTAGAGCAGCGCTGACCGCATAATCCGTGACCGCAATGTAAAGGAAAAGGGTTTCACCCGTCGTCGGCTTGGTGAGGCGGTTCGGGGTCGATAGGTACTCTTTGATCCCTAAAAAAGCCTTGGTACACTCAGGAGTCCAAACAAAAAATTTCGCCTGTCGTAGGACCTGAAAAAACGGAGAGCATTTATCAGACGATCGAGAAATGAAACGATTTAAGGCGGCCAGACGCCCTGTCAGAATCTGAACTTCCTTCACACTCCGGGGAGGCGTCATGTCGGCCAGGGCTCGGAGCTGAACAGGGTCTGCTTCAATTCCTTTCTCGCTGACGAATAACCCCAAAAATTTTCCTGATCGGACCCCAAAAGAACATTTCTCCGGGTTTAGCTTAAGGTTAATCCCTCGTAGATTACCAAAAGTTTCCCTGAGATCGGCGAGATGGGCTTCATCGGAACTGCTTTTGACCAACATGTCATCGATGTAAACCTCCATGTTTCTCCCGATCTGGCCTTCGAACGTTCTGTTTACTAGCCTTTGGTATGTCGCGCCGGCGTTTTTTAGCCCGAAGGGCATCACTTTGTAACAATATAATCCCCGACCCGTAATGAACGCAGTATTCTCCTGATCCGCGGCATGTAACTTAATTTGATTGTAACCGACATAAGCGTCCATAAACGAGAGCAGCTTGTTGCCCGACGTCGAATCTACCAGCTGGTCGATCCTCGGCATCGGGAAAGGGTCCTTCGGGCAGGCCCGATTGAGATCAGTAAAGTCCACGCACATCCTCCATTTCCCGCTTTTCTTTTTAACCAGCACGGGGTTAGAGATCCATAAAGGGTACTTTGCTTCCTTGATATGTCCAACGCTGGTCATTCTCTCAACTTCCCGCAGAATTACTTCCGCCTTTTCGGGGGAAAAAGCTCGGCGCTTCTGAACGATTGGTCTGATATTTCTGTCAATAGTCAACTTGTGAATCGCGAAGGATTCTGGTACCCCCGTGACATCCCCGGAACGCCACGCAAACAAGTCTAGGTTCTCTCGTAGGAGGGTTAGTAGCTGTTCCCTTAGGGTTGGCGAAAGGTTTACCCCGACTCGCAGACATTGCCCGTCTGTAAAAGAATGTAGTTCGCACTCCTCGTCTGTCGTCAAAAGGCTTGGGGCCTCCCGGGGGTCATCCACCGGTTGCGATCACGGAGGCACCCCCCTTAATTGCTATTCTTGAGCCGGGAACATCTCTTGGTCTTTTTTCGGAGCTAACGCAGCTCGGTAGCATTCCCGCGCCGCTTTTTGGCTGCTTCGGACCACTCCTACATTGTTTCCGACCACGTACTTCACACACTGATGAATAGTATAAGTCACAGCATGCATGCGCGATATCCAAGATCGGCCAAGGATGGCGTTGTGTGAGGCCGGCGCGTCCACTACTACAAACAAAACCGTGACCTCCTTCTTAAATGGGCTGCGGCCTAACTGGACCACGCCCTCAAACTCCCCGACTACGTCGGCTGTTGACCCGGTAAACCCGACAATGGTGCGATCGGATCGCGCGATCACCGGTCGCGTCCTGAACTTTGCAATGGTAGATGCAAAGAGGATATTGGCCGAACTCCCGGTGTCTACCAAGATGCGCCGAACCTCCTCTCCCGCTATTGCTGCCCCGATCACAATGGCGTCCTCATGTGGTCCGGCTACGTCTCTCATGTCGTCGTCGTCGAAACGTAAAATCGGTGAGGGGGCACTTCTGGTTTGGAAGCAAGTTCTGGCTTCCAATTGGGTGGTTAGGTTGACGATGTGCCTTTTCCTGGAGGAATGCGTGATTCCCGCCATCGAATCCCCCCCGAAGATGGTCAGAGATTCAAAAAGATTACACAGGCCTCGCACTTTTCCGATGTTCTCCTCAATCTCTTCCTTGATGATCCCGATAACATCGTGATTAGCTTTTGGGTCACCGAAGCGCGAGGTCGGGGAAAGGGCGCTTCCGGTTTGGAAGCAAGTTTGCGTTTTCAGCGGAACGGTTTGGTCGGGGAAAGAGCACTTCCGGTTTGGAAGCAAGTTTGCATTTCCCATCATCGGTCTTCCCCCGGAGACGGTTAACGACTCGAAAAATTCACAAAAGCCACGGACGATACCGACGCCTTCCTCTGCCCCCTCCTCAATGACCCCGATGATATTGCGGTTCGCCTCGGGATCAAGGTACTCAATTGTCACGTCGAAACGGTCAGTCACCTCTGAAATGGCCATGGTCGTTTCTGGTTTTGGTACGACCACCACTTCCTTCGAGGCCGTGCCTTGCTGTGCATTTTTTACATACTCTAACAAGTTCCCGTGCTCTATGAGCATCTGTATCTCCTTCTTCAAGGCTATACAATCCTTCGTGTCGTGCCCGATGTCTTCGTGGTAGCGGCAATAGCGGTTATTCCTTTGTTCCCGGAGCGTCGGGATGGGGAAAGGCCTTCGGTACATTCCGCTCCTCTTGGTTTTTTCGTAGATCGATGACACGCATTCCGTAAGGTCCGCGAAATAGGCAGGCCGCGTCCACTTGTTGGACATGGGTCGAGAGACCGCCGGCCCTGTTTGCCTTGGTTTCTGACCGGTCGGGGTCGAAGGTTTGGTTACAACTGGCGTGGTCGGGTGTATTGTGCTAACTGGTTGGGCCGACCTGGCGTAATCTGATCAGGAAACTTGTTTTATTACAACCGACGCTTGGGCGCTCTGCTGAATCTGGGCTGCCGGTTCTGACGCTTCCGTTTCTTCAATCAAAATTTGCTTCTCAATCTGTGCTAGCAATGCGGAAAAGGTGAACGTTTGCTTCTTGGTCACTGCTTGTTTCATCGGTCCTGGGAGCAAGCCCAAACGAAACGCCGTTAGCGCCACATTCTCTTCACAATGGTCCAGGTCGGTTTTTGCGTCGATGAACCGCCTAGTATAGTCTCTGAGGCTCTCCCCCAGCTTCTGCCGACAATTCATGATAGTATCCCCGTTGGCGCGGAAACTCTTACTTCCGACGAAGTGTTGCCTGAACATCGTCCAGAAGGTCCCGAAGTTACGAATGCACCCCTACGGCAAGCGGTTGTACCACTTTGAGGCTCTGTCTTTGAAAGTCATAGAAAAACGCTCTGTACAGGAGCTTGTCATCATTGTCGAAGCTTAACATGAAATTTTTGAAAGCCTCCAAATGGTTATCCGGGTCCTTTTTTCCGTCGTATTTCTCTAACTTAGAAATGTCAAATCTCCTCGGGAGCTGTCCCGCTAATATTTCGTCGGATAACGGAGAGGCCCTCCAGTTGACTCCGAGCTCAAATGCTCCTCCCCCAAGACCCTCGGTCCTAACCCCATAAAGCCCCTCGACCCCTGGGCTGATGAATTGGCTACTGGTCCTGTAGCCATGGTTCTGGCTATTCGATGGTTGCCACGGAATCGGTGGCAATACTTCCCGTCCTCCGCGGTTGGCGGTATGCATTTCCTCTTTCTCAAAAGACACCGGGGTCGGCTTATCGGCGCCGCTCCTCTTATACTGCTGAGGGTCGGCCCTGGGCCCTCGATGGCGTCGGGATCGATTCTTCTGCGCTCGCTGAACCCTTTCCCTCCGCAAATATTCTTTGCCCGACGAATCGTCTGAGGGGTAGTCTGACGTCATGGCCCAACAGTTCTCGAGGTTCCGATGAGTCCTAGCATTTTCTTCGTCATCGGGGAGAGGATCCCTGTAGTACCTAACAGGTCGGGCCTCTATTCGCGGATCGCTGCCATGGCCAGCTGCCCCCCGATCCTCCAGGAGGGGCTCTTTGCCCTTCCCTTCTCGGGCTCTTTTCTCGCCCAACGCCCGCTCCCTTTCTTCTTCCAACCGAGCAATGTCCTCAAGGAGCTGCTTTCGGGTCATTATCAGAGTTGACCGCTTGTCCCGACCGCCGTGCCACTCTCGGGCGGGGACTACCGAGCCTCCCGAACCTGAAACGGCTCGGACGACTTCTCTCCCGTCTCTCTCAATCGTCGCATCGTTGTTCATCCCGAAAAATGTGATTTTCAAAGGGCAAAAGATTCCTTTTTGTCCCACAGACGGCGCCAATGATGAGTGAATAATTGTTTGGGGAATATACTTAGGATCTTTTTGCTAGATGTGTCTAGAGAGAGAAAGTGTAGAGAGATAAAGGTATAGATTCAGAGAAAATATTATTCAATGCCTTTTTTAGGCAAGTGGGTCACCCTTTTATACTAAAATAAGGAGTACCCATTTAAGCTCTTAGTGGGCCGTTCATATATTAATGAGGCCCCTCTACTATTTTTATCTTTACACATTGGTCCCTGATTGACTCTGAATACTCTTTAATTACATCAAATGTTCATTCATTGTGTTTTTACCCCTCTCATTGAGATCGGCGAATTCCGCCCTTATCAAAATTAATTCTAAGTTTCACTTACCGATCTTCGAAACCTTTGTCATGTATATCAATTTAACATTCAAATAGAGAATAATTTATTTCACAATTATGCAAAAAATCATAGAATTCGATTTAAATTAATTCAATTAAACACATGATCCTGACATTTTAAAATTAATTGTTAATTAATTTAAATTGAATTCTATGATTTGTTTCATAAAGATTTGTGTTTGGGTATGCTATTTATCTACTTAAAATTAATTGGTTCAGTTTCATATCGTATCTATCGGTTTACCGATTTTATCAGTTTGGTTGGTAATCGGTTTTACTGGTTTATCGGTTCGGTTCCAAACAGGTTTTATTGTTTCTGTTCTCTATCCGTTTTGGTTTTTAAAATAGAACCGCGAACCGAACCGTTAAGGATCCGTCCGGTTTTTATCGATTCGGTTCCGGTTCTCGATTATCCAAAACCGTTAATGACCCTAGATATGAGACGTAGCACTAAAAAACATCTCTTTCGGGCGTAAGTCACTAAAGAAACATCTCAACAGAGGTCTGTTCTCCGTCTATACGATGGTTTGTGCCATTTTATACAAAATGTCTATAGAAAACAGTAATTTAGTTGGTAGTGAAATAATGGAAGAGAGAGTAGTGCTATCTTTTAGTGCAAGACAACTAGAAAAGTCTAGTTAGCATAGGATATCAAACCAAAGAGACGTAGAAAGTAGAACGACTTTTAGTTGGTAAAATAATGCATTCATACATTGAACCAAACCAAACGTTTGATAAATTTTATCAACTTGTGATTTAATCCCGTTGTCTCTCTACTTTATTGTTGCCATTTTATTTTTTAAATTGATCCGAACTTTTTAAAATTAGTGTTATCTTTTAGTGCAAGACAACTGGAGAAGGTAGCATAGGATATGCTACCAAAGAGACGTAGAAAGTATAATGACTTTTAGTTGGTAAAATTAGAGGTGTTCGGTCCGGTTCGGTCCGGGTCTTGACAGAATCAGACCGGACCGTTAAGTTTTCGCTTTGGTCCGATTTGGTTTGATTCCAGTTCCGGTTCGGTCCGAATAAGGTTGGATCATGTCTCGGTCAGTTTCGGTTCAGTCCGGTTTCAGTTCGGTCCATTATCGGTTCGGTTTCGGTCCGCTTAAAAAAAAAATTAAATTATAATTTAATTTTCAATTTTTTTACTTAAATAAATAAATAAAAATAAAAATTTAGAAGTTAATATTTGATTTTTATTAAAAATTTGTAATTAACTATTAATTTTGATGATATAATGTATAAAAAAAATAGTAAAATAGTCGGTTCTAACGGTTTTATTGGTTCGGTTTCGTATCGATTCTATCGGTTTACTCATCTTCTCTTTGGTTCCATATCGATTCTACCGGTTTATCGATTTGGTTCCTTACCGGTTTTTTTGTTTCAATTCCTTATCGGTTTCGGTTTTGAAAATAGAACCGTAAACCGGACCGTTAAGATTCGGTCCGGTTGTTGGTCTGGTTTTTATCAGTTTGGTTTCGGTCCGGTTCTCGATCCAGTTTTTATCGGTTTGGTTCCGGTCTGTTTTTCGGTTCTTGAAAACCGTTGAAAGCCCCAGGTAAAACAACTTATTTTTTCTCTAAGTCTTGTCTTAAAAAGTTGGTCTAGATATTTATCGACATAGTTGATAGGAGAATAATTTTTCAAATAAAAAATAAAGGCGAGGGAAAATGATCAAACAATAAGATGATTAAGTGCGATTAATTTTATTTCCGTTGTTTTTTTTTAGAAATGTTATTTTTTACCTTTACTTTTTTGCTATTGTCATTTCAAACGTGTTTTAAGATCATGTCATACATTAAACCAAACCAAGCACGGACTATAAATTACATGCCACCTTCTTTTTTAAATTTATGCGGACTTTTTAACAAGGGAATTGGAAAGGCTAGAATCTACTTTTACTTTTTAGTGGAATGGTAACAACTGGAAAAGCAAACAAGATAAAAGTCTTTTTCTATTGGGCACCATTCTCTCTCACCATTCCAATATATTATATTACCAAAATTTTAAATTTTACTTTTTTAGTGGAAACGTAATATATTGACCTTTAAATTTTACTTTTCTATTATATTTCTTTACCGATATTAAAAATATCAATTGGAAAGACTGTTACCAAAGTCTCTATGATGTCGGTCGAAATTATTGAAAAGGAAATAGTGAAAAGGGCTTGTAGGGGAGATAGGTTCTTAGGGGAGGAATTGACTGTGTTTTGCCCTAATGTAGTTAAATATCATCAAATAATATAAAATACATAGACTACCTGTCAAATTAAGTATATCGAGTATCAATATTGCATCTGTTTTTTAGTAGAGTGACCATGAAGATAGTGCAACCACTTTGTATATAATTAAGAAAAAAATATAACCATATATTTCTTTCGAATATGGTTTCAAATAAACCAAAGTCACAGGCTCACTTGAGCAACATGCATCAAAATGCTTGAAGTTAGGAAAACCAATCATTAAACCAGTAACATAATCCATGATTTGTAAACACATACATACCCGTCTTCTAATTAATTATGCTTCTAACCACAAACAGAAACTTGGAATCTTGTGAACTAGTAATAAAAGTTCCTAAATTTCCAGCGTCCATGACACACGTTAAAGAGTTAGAAGTAAATAAAATGACTGGATATGTAGTAAGCCCTTCAATCAAGAATAGAAGATGCTTACGATTTTTTGTATTTTCCACTTTTATGTGTGATTGTAGTACAGTAAACCAACCCTTATTTTTGCATATGCTTTTCATAGATGTTTCATCGAGATATATCGATCACCCCAGTTTTAGGCTCCTTGATATCTTGGATTAAAAAAGACTATTCCTTTATCGTTTTATCTGATCCAGCCCCAAAGGTTGTTGGTCCTAGCTCTGTAAAATTTCGAGATTGAAAGATATTCTTGTGCTTTCATACCACAATTATTCAAGACGTAAATCATCTATGAACCACCCCAAGCTCCAAGATAGGGTTCATGTGGGGCCGGGTACTGCACATGCCCTTAGATTTGTATGGGGCAAGCCTTGACATCGATAAGAAACGTGTATATTATATCTTTGCCCACTAAATTCATGCATCAGTCATTGAGTAGCTAAGTATAGTGACATGTAAAGCCTAATATAACCCCACAAACCCCTCATTGTCCTGCTTCAGGTTGTATTAAATATTGCGATGAATCGAGGATATCATCTGGAAAATAAATAAATAAACCGTATTGGCTTATTATATACACGTCTATGACTTTTCTGTGACTGTTTGAGCTCAGTTGAGGAGAGCCTGAGCACCTCAAAGATATTATTAGGGGAGGTCTGGCCTTCTTTACAATTATAAGCTATCCAACATTATTGGAACTATTTCGATAAAACCGCTAAATTGGTAGAATGTAATGTGTAGCAAATTGTTTAGAAGGAAAGGGCACTACAATCGCAACGTGGGATATTATATACTAATTTGTTTGGTGGTTGCGATTTAGGTTATAAATTTTAAATGTTTTGTATTTGTACTTAACTATCAATTGCGATTTATGTATGCAAACATGACTGCAATATGCGTATTCTATAGGTCAGGGTTAGTAAGTCTAATTAACCTGTTGCTGAGGAGAAATATAATTACGGCGGAACACATAGAAATTGCTAGAGACACTCTATTCTATATGTTTCTCAAAACATCGTTCGACGTAAGGAACGAGGATTTGAAGGTGAAGAAGTTACACAAGTTGATTGAGGAAATTTGCAATTTGCAATATGTGAGAAATCAGGCTTTCAAAATAGGGTGTAAGTATGTGAAGTTAACTACGAAGGATATGAATGCGATTTTTTTACTAAAACACGAGAATAAGGAGATGTTTATTAGTAAATGAGTGGCCTTTATCGGTCGGTACGCTGACGAAGCTGAGAACGATTCTGTGTTAATGCACAAGTTTTTTTTTGAGTCCCAGCGCAAGGAAGAGCGAACCGAAGAATGACAAATCGGTGTCGAATTCATTGATAAAGGTAAATGAAAACTTGAATTTGTGTTTATTTTGATTTATTATTGCATTAAAGGAGTATGATGTTCTTTGGTGTGCAGAAATCGATACAAAAAGCTATTAGGGACGGAGGGAAGGACTATGCGAAGGACGTTGCTCATCTGCTCATACTTTTCATATGCTCGACACTGTTCTTTTCAGTTTTAGGCGATATAGTGAGCTGGACTGTTGTACTCTACATGGAGGATCTGGAGAAAATAAACGACTACGACTGGTCTAGAGCTATACTTGAGAAGCTGCACGAGTCACTAGATAAATGTATTATCTAGCAACGAAATATATAGCGTAAGTCGCAACCATATGACCAATCATATCTAGCAATTATACTTAAACGTAACTCGCAAACAGGATTAAAAACTTGTGAGGCGATTGCAATTGCGATTTTGGGAACTAATAAAGTGTTAATTTGTATTTGTTGATTTGTTAGGTTATGGACGAAGAGTAATCTTTGATAGATGCTGAATGGGAAGATTTTGGAAGGGGGAAATTAGGATGGAGCTCTAAAGGTGGAGCACGAACAAGTGAGGTAAAAAGTCAGAAAAGAAGAAGTCTATTGCAAACAGAACAGGAAAACAGCAGAAGAAATTGTTCCATGATCAAGCTAGAACAAGTCATAGAAGGAGATCAGACATATAGCTTGAGGACAACAGAACACCGCCATCGGCACCAGAGGATTATGATGTTACGTTGCATGAATTCATGGCCAAGATAAACTCGACGCCAACGAAAGCAAACAGCAAGAAAAAGAAATGGCCCAGTAGGTCTAGTTTTGTAAGTTTTACAGGACCATCACGGTCGGTGTTACGTGACAGGGTGATGGTGAAAAAGAGAAGCAGGGTGTACCGCTTGGAAGTTGATAATAAGCGGCTGAAGTTGTCGCTTGAACTGAAAAAAGAACGAGGTGAGTATTGGTATGATTTTTCGGGAGACAACAAGTATACAAATTCGAAAATAATATTTAACATGCTTGTTTGAAACAGGTTGAAGGACTGCAAATCGAGTTAAATCAGTTAAAAGCAAAGCTCGAGGTAGCAGAGGACACTGTAGATGCTGATAATGTTGGACTTCTCAACACCTTATCGATGCCGTTTTGTTGTGAAGATAAGGAGGATACTGAACGTGTGGCTGCGAATACTAGCGAGAAGGTAATTAAGAAAACAATTGTTTACCAATCTCGCAGGCATGGATTTAAAAAAGAGCCACGATGTTTCAGAGACCCCAAAAATTATTGTAGCAGAGCATGTTGAGGTGGAGGAAACACCGGAAGAAGAGAAGAAGATGGAGATAGTCGAAAAAATAGAAATAAAGGATCTGAAGAGGTAAACTTACAAGGAGTTATAGGTGAACATGATGATAAACACATGTTGAACCTAGGCAAGAGCCTACGTTAGAGAATGCAGCAGCTGCGAGGTTAGATATTGCACCCACAGCGACAGTTGTAGATGTCTGTGTGAAGGAGAAAGGGGATGGGGAGTCGGATAATGTTGGTAGTGTCACGTCTGCACCCCTAACTTATATTTTCGGCGTAGAAAATGATGTTGTGGTAGTGAACATGAACAAGAAGTGAGATCTCACGAAAGTCACGGGAAGGATTTACTCGTGGACGGACATGAATCTGAAACTACCAAACAACAAGTGGAAAAACCAGAAAATTCCAAACAGTTGGTTGAAACCGATGCTGAAACTGGTCACAACGACTCTGTCATCAACAAGGCTCTGGATATAGCAAACTTGGAAGCAGTAGAGACGTGTCTGGGTAAAGAAGAAGCTACAAAACAGTTGGTCGAAACCACTGCGGATTCAAACAAAAATATTGACGACTCTTCTACTGGCCAAGAGCAGGCAGCACCAGAAGTCCTACTACCAGAACCTGGAGTTGAGAAGGTAGTGGAGATAGGAAGTGAAGATGTAAGTGGATCTTAGAATCATTACGATTCAACAGTATTTAGTTTTATGTCTCGGCATGTTTTGAATTTTTCAAAGTCTAGGTTTGATATTGGCTACGATGGATTGTTGTAGTGTTGTTTGCAAAGTCTAGGTTTGATATCAACATTATAAGAGAAGTTGTAGACTTGCAATGGTTTTTTTTTGTTTGCAACATGATGTCTCATAAATCGCAATTACTAATATAAGGTATCTAGAAATTACAGGCTAAAACAATAATAAAAACGCAATGTTAGGTAGGTTATCTCATATACAACCACATTTTATGGTCACAAGACTAACGATATTTAATGCATATAAATAGCATGTAGGGTTTACGGGGCAATCACAATCTTGAAATCCTTCCATTTGGAAATTACATTCATATATGTTAGCGTCTAGCAAAATTAATAGGGCGTAACTCGCAACGACTAGAATAATTAATCTAGCAAGCATTAATGCACTTAAATCGCAATGCATGGTGGCTGGAAAATTTTCTCATGCTATGATGTCTAGCAATCAGCTGTGCAAGTAAATCGCAATGTATATGGGTAACATGTAATTTAATCTAGCAATGCCTAAACCGAACAAATCGCAGTAACATGTTTATCTTCACATTATTAGAGACTCGAAGAAAGACATGTACAAGGAATGGAAGGCAACCATCAATCAGTTGTTGCAACGTTAACTGCTCATGGAGAAGAACAAGTAGGGAAGTGTGAACAAGTATCGCAAACACTGGCAGTCGTTAAAGTTATTCAAATTCATAACAAAGAACAACAACCCACAATGAAGTCTGAATTACTTACGCAGGCTGAAAGAGGGGAAGAAGTTAAACAGATTGGTGGGGAGATATCGGAAAACCTGGAACTAGCAGCCATTAAGCATAAAACACCAAGACTAGATAAAGCAGCTTCATACACACTCCCCGTACGTTCCAATATACTGTTTGTTGATGAAAGTTTTATAGACTCCACGCAATCCTTTTTTGAAGAATGTGACAAGGTTGTAGTAAACTCAAACGAGAAGCGACGTACTTTGGAATCTATTGACAAAGGTTCAATAAATCTCGATGTAAGTGGATCTTTGTCTTAATGTCATCGACCATTAATGTTAGAGAATTAATTGGATATATTACAGGTGGTTGCTGATGAGTTTCAAAAGTAGAACTTACTTAGTCAGACTTAGGTGAGAGAACCACATATGAGTTACAAAGATTAGCCAAAATGTACAGCCACAACCCAACTAATAGATGTAAGTGAGTACAACAAGGTGTTACGAATTAACAGATAAGAGGAGTAAGACGATCCAGACGTATGGTATTCGCCAATGTCGTAGTTATTGTATAGGCTTTCCATTAGTGTGAGTGAGATAATTGAACTATCGTCCGAAACTCAAGTAGACTTCAAGGTAAAATTCCATTTTATTGCAATCACAGTGTCGTACTAGGCGTATATAGCAATGTATAGTTAATATATCAGGTAATGTCTAATTACTCAATCGATCAATGTCATTTTAGACGATCCAACAATTTTATTGTAGGGTATCTAGCAATGTCATTTTAGACGTATCTAGCAATGTTATAATAGGGTATCTAGCAATGTCATAGAAGACCAACATATTGTATTTTTAGGTAAACAAACTTTATTTGTTTTCTAATCATTATCATCTACATGTTTTTTAAAATATAATTGTACGTTGATAGATCATAGATGGGTGGGTATATAAGCTGCTCCAGGATGCCAATTGCAAAGTATCGGTTAAAGGGTTGGATGATAAGTTTACATGTATGGTCAGCGCAATTCAACTTTCTGGAGTTGCAACTATAAGTGCATTTGGCATTATTTATGTTACTCAAAAACGATATACTAATTATAGTAATGTTACAAAACGCAGCAAATGCTGTCTATCAAGAGAGACATGTCACACATTATGGATAAAGTTTTTGAGACAGTGAGACCGGACACATACATTGGACTTGTTCCTCTCTGCATTGTTAACAATGATGGAATAAACCACTTAACGTTTCTGGTCATTGACATCGCGAATGGTACTGTTAGCAGCTACAACCCACTGTTGCCATGGAGCAGAAACATTGGAGATAAGACGAGGAATACTGTTGATGACGTGGTTAGTAGTTCTATGGTTTCAGTTGGTTTACGTTAATGGAAGTGTTTTGCATCAGCATTAGTATGTGAACGTATCGCATGTGTGATATGGGGTAATTGCTGGATACGGTTAATTAGTTGCATAACAATCACAAATTCATACGCTCTTTAGCAATCACATTAAATATATAACATAAATCGCAATGTAATGTGGCATTTCTTGATTTTACATGTGGCATATTGCATGAATAAAAAATGCATACCTGATGTGAAGGATGGATACAAAATCAAGACGATGAGAAATATCCCACAACAGAAAAATGACAGCCTTGACTGTGGGATTTTCGTTTGTGAGTATGTGAAAGACATCATTAAAAAAGGGTATGTTCCTTTAAAATATGAAGATGATATGCCCGCAAATAGCAGAGCTGAAATCTTTAAGTATTTCCTAAATCACTCGAACACAAGCTAACGATGGTAGTTAATATCAATGTTAAATTCGTTTTTAGGTACAATTATTTAATTATGTAATTCATTTGAAATTGGATGTTGTTTGTAAGGTTCTTGGTCAAACTTTAGTGGTGGGTGAACATTTTTTATGTCATAGCTAACAATTGTAGAACGTGTGTTAATCGTATCTAGCAATGTTACAATAATGTATCTAGCAATGTTACAATAATGTATCTAGCAATATCTCAATAATGTATCTAGCAATATCATATTATTGTATCTAGGAATGTTGTATAAGGCGTATCTAGCAATGTGATATAAATGTAAATCGCAATGACATAATTTTGTACCAGCGTGCATAAATCGCGTTAACTATATTAATGCATTGGAGAATGGTTTATTGACTTACGAGTTCATTAAATAACGTCGATATGACTACTACCTATCTCAGTCAGTAATTAAACAATGGTTATTTATCTTATTGATTACTTTATTACTTGAATCATTACAAATGAATTAACTAGACGTCTAGAATTAATTGTAATTTTCTAGATTCGACGTAGCATTGGGTATTGCGTTTGGCTATAAGTAAGGACTGAGATTTTAGGCTATTCGTTTACACCTCTTATCTAAAACCCAATGCATTATCTAAAACTTCATGCATTCTCTAAGAAATGGCCCATTCGTCTCCTATTTCCCCCAGTTACTTATCATCGGACGATTGGTTATCCGACTATTCTCGGGACTGTTCGTTGTATAAGAGGACCACGACCTCTGAGTACTCATCTGAAGACTCTGATAACTACTCTGTTTGGTCTTTCGAGTTTGAGGACGAGTACGATACAGGGGACTCCTGGGCCTTCGATGGCTATGAGTCAGACCTCAGTGAACTTCCCAAACGCAAGCGCGAGAGGGATAGTTGGGACACCAAGTCATTTGAGGAACTCGAGGACACAGATGATAATGATGATGATGATGATGATGATGATGATGATGATGATGATGATGATGATGATGATGATGATGATGCCAATGAAGCAGATGATGAGAAGGAAATGGATGAGGAAGATGAAGAGGAAGAGGAGGAGGAAGAAGATGAAGAAAGAAGAGTCTAATGAGGAGGACGACGAGGATGATTCAAATTGATATTATTGTAGTTCATGCATACTGTTTTTTTATTTAGTATGTTTGTTGTTATTTTATGGAGTAAAATGTACCAACCTTTAAAGATTTTGTATTTTTGTGAGGGTTGAGGTATCTTGGTTGATGTAATACCTTGCATGATTATTCTTTAATCTAATTTCTAATTATGTTTTTAGTTTTTTTTTTATTTGTGTGTTTTAAGTCTGTTTACATTAGCAATGGCATATTTATAGTCTTTCTAAACATTAGAGAGGAAGTTGTATACCAAGGCAGTTCTAAAATCAATTACAAACAGACAATCGCAATGTATTAACCAAATGATGCCTTATCTAGCAATGTCATACCACGACATATATGCCAATGTCTTTTTAATGTTTCCAGAAATCTCACAATAGCCTATCTCGCAATATTATTCAAGGGTATTAAGAAATGCTGTATTAGACTATCTACTAATATCATAATAGATTATCTAGCAATGTAAAGTTAGGCTATCTAGCAATATCAATTAGGTTATCTAGAAAATTCACATAAACCGTATCTAGCAGTGTAAATGTATGATACTGTTAGTGTATCAGCACCAAGAGATATAAGGCATATCTAGCAACGTCATCTCAATGTTATATAAGTGTGTTTGGTAATGTCTTTTTAGTGTTTCTAGCAATAACATTACATATATCTAGAAATGTCATATTAGTCCATCTACCAATGTTATGCAGGCTGTGTCTAGCAATATCATAATAACATATCTAGCAATGTGAAATTAGAGTAAAGCTTTGAATTAACCAGTCAGTTACACAACGTGTCTAGTAGTGTGGCCAGTCAAAAGACCATATAAATCGCAAGATAAGTAGCATTTATCCAGGCATATCGGAAAAAAAAAGTGAACATAAAAGCACAAGTTTGTTAAATTTAAAATGGTGCATCGCACGACCTCCTGTTGTGTCCTGATTTGAAACAACGGCCACACCTCAACCGGCTGGTGGTTACTTCTCCTCTTGATGGAATATGTTTTTTTTTAGCGTCCCGATCGTCCTTTAACGTTAGGTGGTTGAACTTCTGGCTCGGCATACTGGTCAAGGATGGAAACTTCTCCAAAATCTGTTATAGCCGGTATGTTAAATGAATAACTAGACCTGAAATTTACAACAGTGAAAAAGGGTTCTACTAAAGTCATAGGATCCTCCCATAAAGATGTTATTGTAGCCAATACGTGTGGGCATGGGAAACATTCCTGCTTCTAAGAACCGCATGTACATTTGAAATCGAGCATGTTTACCACCATTATCGGGTGTGATAAAACCTCAAAAAAAGCTGCAGAAGACTTATGTACTACCCAAGTTCGACCATATTCTACATTCTATTCAAACTTCTTGTCAAACTCGAGACATAAATGGGTGTTCCAGCTTAGACCCTCCGATAAAAGTCTAGACATCTGAGTCATAATTAGAACTCTAATCTTGTTGATCAATTCTACTATAGGTAGATTGCACAATTTTTTTTATCTGTGCGTTGAATAATTCGATAGTTGTTGATGACATTGCCCCATACCATTTGCCTTTGACGTATGCTTGAGCATACTTTTTGGGAGGGAATTGTTTAGGAAATTGCCGATATGATCAACCCATTGGTGTTGATACTGTGATAGTCGTTGGTTAAAAAGGTCGACTGTTGGGCATAAACACAGCTATTAAACATCACTAGCATATTTTTCTTATACTCTCTGTTTGTTTTTTCAAGAGCTTTATTCAAATTTTGAACTAGATGGAAGATACAATAAGCATGGTAGTCATTGGGATATAGAACATCTACAACGTTAATAATACCAGTGTGACGGTCTGAAATAAATTTTATTTGACGCCCTATCAAATAAGGTTTAAGATTTTGAAGAAACCAAAACCAGTTTTCTGAGTCTTCAAGGCTGAAAATGCCAAACTCAAACAGGAAAAAGACCTACAGCAACCCCGTAATTATAAGGTAAAATTCAAATAATGAATCAACATAAATCGCAGTTTCTAATTACAGTAGATAGAACATATTTAGCAGCCTCAATGTAACGTATCTAGCAATGTCAGTTAAGTGTGTACTGCAATTTTATGACATGTATCGAGTAATGTCGCGGTACTCTATCTCACAATTTCATAATAGGCGTATCTAGCAATTATATATCCATGTATCTAGCATTGTCATATTAGTGCAGATACAAATGTAATATTAGGCGTATCCAGCAATGTTATTTTAACGTATCTAGCAATGTCATACTAGAATATAGTGGAACTAACCGTTGTTGCCATATTTTTCCACTGTTGAGAGCAACACGCCACCATCCTTCCCATTTAGATGTGTTTTGTCGACGTCCAACAAAGGTCGACATATATGAAAACCCTGGAGGCAGAAGTTGAACGCTATAAAACAGCTTCGGAAAATATTGTCGGCAGCCAAATCCAAATGGCAGTCCGTTGTAATATCACGACTCTTTAGTCTTTTGAAGTATCCTGTTAGCAAACCGAAATAAGTATTCTTATCTCTAAATACTAAACGCCTTGTCTTTTCTAAAGCATTCCACGATAGACGATAAGAAATGTCTAAACCGTAGTCTTGTTTCATAGAGGACTGTATACATTTCGCTGTCATACTGTGGCAGGTCCTAATCGAATCATGAATTTCATCTGCAATCAGATTAGATTTCAAATTCCTGCATTTTTTTGTGAATATAGGACTGCACGTATGAGTATTAGTATACTTATTTATGGTCATCAAACTGGTGCTGGAATCAACTGATGCATAGAGCCTCCATATGCACCCAGTAAACTGTCATCTTTCAAAATATATTATGCATATACTTAAAGGCGAAACCGTTTGCTAATGCATATCGACACAATGACAACCGTAGACTTGCAACCCCATCAGAAAATGACTGACCAACACCGACGATAGCCTTTGCCCATCCAATTGTAGCAAGATTTCTTTTTTTTCGAGGTTGAACTAACTAAACAATTACTATTATCCGTGCTCGTTCGTTGGTTTTTGTTGGCTTCTTCAAAAATTTGACTAGGCTGTTTACGTTTAACTGCAAACCCTTTATCGACCATTTGTTCTTCAATAAAAAAAATTAACGGTCTTGAGATGCTCGACATCAAGATATACTTCCAAACCAATAAAATCTTGCTCGTTAATTTTTGTGAGCACCACATGAATAGATAATGGTGTAGTTACCTCTAACCAGATCATGCCATCTGGTTTCAACCTTAGGCTTCGACATATAACACATTGCATTGTAGAAGATTGGGTTAGTTTGTTGTAGTGGAAGTTAGAAAGAAGTAATGCGTTAAGGAACAAATAGGTCTATTTTAAGTCTAAACCAAGCTAGCAATGTTTTATGTAAACAATCATAATCTCACAAATAATTACCCTTATCTAAGCAATGTTGTTGCAAAATAAAGCGCAAGGTGTGTCAACACTATTAAACTCGCAATGTCTGTACATATATTGACGTATCTAGGAATGTTTTTATTCAACCTCAAAACGCAGTGACAATATCAGACACAAGTAAACTCGCAACAACTACAAAGATATTAACCTTAATCTAGCAATGAATTTAATAAACACTAAAATCGCATCATCTCCACACAAAATCGCATCATCTTCCCTAAATCACCATAAACTGTAAAAACTTACCGGCTTCGTTACAGAGCAACGAAAATACGAAAAACTCGACCACAAATCTGACCTAAACAACTTCTAAACAAGAAAATAGACTACACATACATGATTTTGTACTAATCGGATTAAGGTTGATCTGGTTCCACAAGAATGAAAAAACGAAAGGTAATCGTAGGTAACTCACCTTCGAATTGTTTACTGGTGGTTGGCGTTGAGGAGGAAAGAAGTTTTTCGACGTGGATCGGTGTTTTAAGATTCAACGGAATCAAACGATAGGTTGGTTAATCAAAGTTGGCCGTCAATGAGAACGTAACTCTTTTGTTGGTGGTTGTTTATTAAAAAATGGTGGATTACGGTGGTTAACAGGTCCCTGATGGTGGTTTAAGGTGGTGGACGGCGTTCAGAAGGATCGTCGGGAGGTTGACGGTGATTTTCGGAGATCGAATGATCATGGTCACAATTTAAAAAAAATACAGCTCCACTTTGGAAAACAGGTATTTTGGTAGATTAAGAGCGTGAGTGACAGCTAGTCATAAATTCAAAATTCAAAATTGTTGATTAGGTGAAAATACTCATATACTAAATTGAGAAGAGTTATGGTATTTTAAAAGATGGATATTGAAAGAGGTCTATTTCGTTGAGATGAGTATTAAATTAGTATTAACCCGTTTTTAAATACCAAATATGAATATATGTTTTGGTGAAATGGGGCTTAGGGGATAATTTTTCAAAAAACAATGCCTACGAAATGAATTAGGTGCGCATTAGATTCAATTTCTTGATTGTTTCTGGAATGAATATGGTTTATTTATAAAATCAATTTTTTATTATAAATTTTATAACATATTGATTTTTCATTTTTGAAAAAAAATAGTCATTTTGATTTTGATTTGATTGTATCATCGTTAGCCTCTTATTTTTTAAAAGCAATATAATTAATTTTTTTAAATATAAAAAATTATACATACAAAATATTATACTTAAAATGGAATGACTAATTTCATAGATGAATTATTTAGAGAAAAAAAAAAAACATTAATCTTACACATTAAAAATGAAAAAACTAATCTAGGTTGGGGGCTAATCAACGAATTTAGCCCCCCCACCCTGAGGCTGAGTCTTGTAGGTGGAGAGTATCTTTTTGTAAAAGTCGAAGAAAACTCGACTCTAGCTGAGCCTGAGTCTAATCATTGACCGGCCTTTCCCTGATAGATAATCTCTGATCTACGTTTCTTTCTATTACTACTTCCCAAATTTAATTCTTATACCGGAAAACAACTTTTGTGTCTTTCGTCACTTCTACTCTGCTTCAAACTGCAGTCAACCGACTGAGGGTTTGCATCTTGATCGATTGCATCTTGGTCACCAGTTTTTGAACAGTCCATTGATGGTTTCTGAGGTTAAATATTGATCCTTTCAGGTTCTTGAGACTGACCCTTTTGCTGAATTGATCTCCTCTTACACGGGTTTTTGCTGTTTTTGATCGTGCTTGTTTCTATTTGAATCTCAAGTGTCAGATTTTTGTTGTCCCTGTTTTTGAGTGAAAAGGTGTTCAATTCCTGTGTTTGTTGTTGTGTTCTAACTTCTATGGCTATGGCTACTTCCCACAAGAAACCTCGCTTGAAAGATGCGGCTGTGCATCGATTGCTCTTTGTATGTGTAGGTACGATATTAGGGGTTTTGCTAGTTATATTGACACTAGGGACTAACTCAAATTCAAAGTTTGTATATGAAGATTTCAATGTGGGTGATAATTTTTCGCATACTGGGTTGCCTAAGCAGAATGATTTATCAATTCGGTTGCTGAAACAAAACCATTTACGCCCTAGAAACATAGAGTTGTACCCTAATCTAGCTAGGGGTCATATACTTATTGTTTTATATGTACACAATAGGCCTCAATATCTCAAAATAGTTCTTGAGAGCTTATCTAAGGTTAAAGGAATAAGTGAAACTCTATTGATTGTTAGCCATGATGGGTATTTCCAAGAAATGGATAAGCTTGTTAAAGGTATAACTTTTTGCCAAGTGAAACAAATTTATAATCCCTATTCGCCTCATGTATTTGCTGATCGTTTTCCTGGCACATCTCCACGTGATTGTGCGGAAAAAGATGATGCATCAAAGAAATCTTGCGAAGGAAATGCAGATCAGTTTGGTAACCACCGGTCGACTAAGATAGTTTCTTTGAAACATCATTGGTGGTGGATGATGAATACAGTGTGGGATGGATTAAAGGAGACGGAAGACCATAACGGCCATATTTTGTTCATAGAGGAGGATCACTTCATTTTTCCAAACGCGTATAGGAATTTGCAGATTCTTGTAGAGTGGAAGCCGAAAAAGTGTCCTGATTGTTACGCTGCTAATTTAGCACCGTGCGATGTGACCGCGAGAGGAGAAGGATGGGATAGTTTTCTCGCGGAGAAAATGGGGAATGTGGGTTATTCTTTTAACCGGACCGTTTGGAGGAAAATACATAAGAAAGCAAACGGGTTTTGTTCTTACGATGATTACAATTGGGATATAACTATGTGGTCGAGGGTGTTCCCTTCGTTTGGGAGTCCGGTTTTTACTTTACGGGGACCTAGGACAAGTGCAATTCATTTTGGAAAATGTGGTTTGCATCAAGGACAAGGGGAGGAACATGCTTGTGTTGATAAAGGTACAGTGAATTTTCCTGTTGGAGAGACAGATCAAATTGCGAATATTAAGACCGAATGGGGTGTTCATTACTATAGGCATCAGCCCGGGTATAAAGCCGAGCATAAAGGTTGGGGAGGCTGGGGAGACAAGAGAGATCATCGGTTGTGCTTAGCATTTGCTGAAATGTATCACACCAAGAGCAATGCTTCTACCTCGTCCTAACGTAGACCTGCCATAACGTAAAAATTGTATTTTTTCCATCGTTTTCTTAGAAAAAGTAAAATTTTATGTCTTTTCGTTGTATCAATGGTGCTGAAATCCAGTTTAGTTTTCATTGTGTTTATAAAATAGACTATTTTTCAGTGTGTAAGTTATTCTTTGAGATACTCTTTTATTCTGCATCCGGGCTAGACCTGAAGCCGGATATGATCATATAGACTGACCAAACTTTTCCTACGAAGTTCCTACCCAGCTGCATAATTCAAGACTCGTATTCAAGATTTTGGGTTAATTGGAACTACCAAACTCCAGTTGATTGGTGGTTGTATTCCATTATACCTTGGAATGTTGTTAATGTATTAGAATGGAACCATGTTTCTGGATCCGATTCAAGCTTTATTTATTAGAAATTAGGTTGTGATTCTATTTTTGATGGAGTGCTGGGGTGTTCTATTGTTGAAGGTGTTTTTCTTAGCAAAAGTACATATTTATAGTAAAAAAAATTACACATTTTCAATTAGAAAGTGCTTATGAAAAACAACCTGAAAATATCAGAAATGGTAAATAATGTTTCTTTTTAACCTGTTTTCCAAACATCAAACTCATCATGTCTTTTATGTTGGAAGAGACTCCAAAAATTGTAATTTAAAAAGTTCATTTAAGCAGTTTTGTATAAACATTAGGAAAAAAAAAAAAGCGAATTTGACTATCGACTCTATTCTTTCCCATTATATAACTATGTTATTGTAAAACAAAAATATAAAAAGAAAAATCTTCTTCTTTTTTTTTTTTTTTTAGCAAAATAAACCTTTATTAATATCGAAAAGAATGTTACAGTATACAACCCAAACTAAAGACCCAAGTAAGTTTGGGCTTACAATAAGCTAAAACTGGCCCAACCCAAGGCTACATCATTGTGACAGCAACCCTAATCACAATCGAATCCAAAAGAAACCCTAATTTCACATTCCCCTTTCTTCTCTCTTTCAGTATCTCTGCCCCCAAATCATTCAAACCCTAGCCTGGGTCTAAGTATCCAACACCAATGCTGTCAAGAACTACAATAGCTAGAAGTTGATTAGGCATTTCTCTACCATCAAAGACCTGACTTCTTTTCTCCATCAGAGCCCACCTTGATACCCAGTCAGCCGCCACATTTTCCGATCTGGAAATGTGGCAGACCTTCATGGAGGGTCCGATCAAAGACTTGCAAATGTCGATTCCAACGATGTGAGACGATTCATCAGAACATATACAACTGACCAATGCCAAACAGTCCGATTCCAGGTCAGTGTTTCGCCACCCTCGTCTATTACATTCCAACATTGCTTCAATAATTGCTCTTCTTTCAGCTTGCAGGGGGCTCAATTTTCCAAACAAGAAGCTGGCCCATTGGATACAGTTTCCCAAGTGATCACGAACAATGAATCCACCTGAAGCCTCACCGGTGGAGCTACATGCTCCATCTGTGTTGATTTTGAGTCTTCCTGGTGCTGGCGCCTTCCAAGACCGGTAAGTGACTTTCATATTGCTTATAGATAGAACCCCCAACTGTGCACCTGCATCCACCACATTTGTCCAGTGTTTAGGCTTTAGTTTAAAATCAATCCCCATTATGAATCTATTCACTCTGTTAACAGCTCTGTTAAAATTGTCATATGGTTTGTCGAATTTGCAATGGTTCCTGTTTAACCAAATTGTCCAAACTATCAGTTGTGGAACAATTTGGGTAATATGGAACTTATTGCAATTCGATTTAAACCAAATTAATAGCATGTGTCTTAAAGACATGAATCTCCTGACTGGGATTCTAAACATAAGTCCGTAGTAATTCCATAATTGCCAAGCATAAGAACAGTTTATGAATAGGTGATTTAGATCTTCACAAGAATAACAAAACTGGCATTTTGATACAATAGTGAAGTGCCTCTTGGCTAGAATGCCATCAGTAGGTATAAAATTCTTGAGTAGTCTCCAGCAAAGAAATGATATTTTAGTTGGTATAAAACTATGCCATATTTGCTTATAAAAGAATGAAGAGTTATTTTTAATTCTGATACTTTCCCATGTCTTTTTTGTGCAAAACTTTTTGTTTTTTGAAAGTCTCCATTCAATAAGATCTTCCTTATCATGACAGACTTTAACATTTTGAATGTGTTGATGTCTTTCATGAGAAAGGAAGGCTATTGAACTGAGATCCCACACTCCATTTTTCCAGAATGTATTTAACTTTGCTGGTAGATACCAAGAATTATGATGATCAGTAACTATAGGTGGCAACCTGTGCCAAGAGTCCCTCCAAAAGTCTATATTACCACAGCCCACACTCTAGTGGATGTAGTGGTCAGCCTTGTCCCTTATTGAACATAGACCTTCCATACAATAGAGTCCCCAGTACCACATTTGGCACTAAGAGGGTGCCTGTCCCCACAGTAAGACTTATATAATAGATCAGTCCAAAGAGACTTTCCTCTTCTGAAATAGTACCATAACTTGTAAGCAAATGCAAGTTGAATGTCTGGTAGGGATTTAATGTTTAATCCTCCCTCCACAAATGGCTTACAGAGACCACTCCATTCAGACCATTGAATGGCATACTCATTCACTTTAGACCTCCATAGAAACTTATTAAAGCAGAGACCAATTTTATTTAGTACATTCTTGGGTATTATGCTATTTTGCATTCTGAAATAAATGATGGGATGAAGAACATGTCTTATAAGTGATAGTCTGCCACTATAAGACAGGTTCTTCAAATCCCACTCATTTATTTTATTATAAAGTTTAGCTAAGAGAGAAGTGAAATGTACTCCCTTATTGTTAGCAGCAATTGTAGTCCCTAAGTAAGTGAATGGAGCAGATTCAGTTCTGAAACCCATTGTAGCATTAATACTTGCTGCCATTGCACTAGAACACCTTGATGATGTGATTACTTTAGTCTTTTCAATATTAATCATCTGACCAGACTCCATTTGGTATTTATTGAGCAGGTTACTCAGATCTTTAATTGCTGCAGAAGTGCTGTTAGTAAAGACAACTATGTCATCTGCAAAAGCAATACAAGGTAAGATGAATCCTGACTTTATGTAAAATTGCATGTTAGGATTAGCAATATATATATTCTCTAAGCCTCTCAGCAATGCTTCCTCAGCAAGGATGAATAGACAAGGAGATAAAGGATCTCCTTGTCTCAATCCTGACTTTTGAGGGAAATAACCTGCACTGGACCCATTAATAAGAACTGATACCATTACTTTAGAAATCATACTGTAAATTATAGAAGTCATATGCTCAGAAAAACCAAAGCACTTTAGAGCTTTAATGATAAAGGTGTGTGACATCATGTCAAACGCCTTTGTCATGTCTAGTTGAATAATTATGTTGCCTTTAGAAGGCTTTCTTCTTATATGATGCAGCATCTCTTTAATGATTAGTATATTATCGTGTATTAGCCTTTCTTTCACGAAAGCACCCTGTCCTCTAGAAATGATTCTAGGAAGTATACATGAAATTCTTCTGTTTATAAGAGCAGATATCAATCTGTTCAAAATTGTGCACATGCTTAATGGCCTGTAGTTATTCCATGTTGTAGGATTAGCTATTTTAGGTACCAGAACAATTCCTGTAGAAAAAACTCCATTAGGAATAGCTCTACCATCAAGGTAAGCATTCAGTGCTTTGCAAAGGTCATAGTTTATAATATTCCAACATTTCTTTAAAAAGAAAATATTAAAGCCATCAGTGCCAGGAGCACTGTCTTGCTTCATTCCACTAATAGTAGCCCAGATTTCCTCACTAGTAGTAGGCTTAGCCATCTCAGAGTTTTCCCTATCCAACACAAGCTTAGGTATATTATTGAAAATAGATTCTTGTTCACTGATAATAGTTTCAATTTCAGGTTCATGAGAGAGAACATTTCTAAAGTGATTCACTGCAGATAAAGCAATCTCACTTTGATCTGTAAGCCAGCTTTCCTGCTCTTTTATACCCAGAATAAAGTTTTTCTTTCTTTTCTTTGAAACATAACTATGATATAATTTTGTGTTTCCATCACTCTCATTCAACCACGAATTAAAGCATTTTTGTTTCCAGTAACTTTCCTCATCCTTTAAAGCAAGGATAAGGATACTGTTAGCCTTAGACAGCTTAGCTTTAGAAACATTATCCTTAAGAGACTGATGAATCAACTCACAGTTCTCTACCTCAATAGAAGCCTCCTTAACTTTATTAAAAATATTTCCAAATGTAGTTACATTCCAACTTTTCAAATGCTTTTTCAATCTTTTAAGTTTAAACCAAAATATATTACTATCCTCTCCATTGCAATGCTTAGACCAGTTCTGATTCACAGATGACATGAAATCAGAATGATTGGCCCAAGCGTTGATGAACTTAAAAGAGCCTTTCTTCCTTAATGAATTACTATTAGTAACATTACTAAAAGAAATTAATAGGGGAGCATGGTCAGAGCAGGTTCTGACCATGTGACAAACCTGAATACTTAGTTCATTAAGCATATCTTGGTTGACCAATACCCAATCTAACCTCTTCCAGTTGTTATTATTACTCAAGGTGTAGCGAGATCCAATGAAGCCAGGAACCTCTAAATTGCAATCATTTATGAACTGATTGAAATCCTCCGCACTAGCACCGTCATAATTCACACAATGAAGTTGGTCATCAGGACACCTAGAAGTATTAAAATCCCCTGCCAAAATCCAAGGGCTTTCACAGGTAATTGAACTCAGCTGCCTCCAAAGTGTTTTTCTCTGCAATCTCAGATTTTTAGCATATACAGATGTTAAAAAACAAGTAAAACTACCAAAACTTATTTGAACATGCATAAACTGGTCATGGTCCATAACCACTACTAAACTAATGTCATTTGGCCAAAACAGCCAAACTTTATTAGAGGAGTTAACCAAGTAGTTCTCAAAACCAAGTCTTCTAGCCACCAATTCCACATTGTCAGCCCTAGCCATTGGTTCTTGTATCGCAAGCAATTTAATCTTCTCACTTTTAATGATGTACTTTAGCCTAGCAATTGTAGGGTTGTTGTGAATTCCTCTTGCATTCCAGCTTAGAAACTTAATCATTATCAGATAATGAATGTTTTTGACCTTTTTCTCTCTTGTTTAGAGAGTGTATTGACAATCTTTTTGCATTGCTAATCCTATTAGCAGATTTAACTCTTCTTGAAATAACTGTCTCAAAATCTTGCTCAGGTTCATTTGTGCTTAATCTTGGAGAAGCATTGTAACTGCCAGCCATACCACCTCGAGGAGAAGCCTGTAAGTTGTCCTCACAATTCTCTTCTTCCTCCAAGTTTTGAAGAGCACTGATAATATCAGTGTCATTCTTTGAAGCAATGTTCTTCACAGGACTCCCCACACTAGTAGAAGGACAAGACACACTAGTAATAGGCACGTCTTTCTTTGTAACAATCGATTTTAACTTCCTCCTATACACATGAGTAAAAGATAGGATCTTTGTAGGCTTAGTTGTATTAGCACAGTTTTCAGAATCTTGTATGTACTCTTGACTAATATCCTTTCTTTCAGTAATCACATTACTATCTATTACCTTCTTTGCATCCTTCAATTTTGTCTTGTTACAATTATCAACCTCATGGCCTATGTGATTGCAAGACTTACAGTACCCAGGAGCGTTTTTATAACTAACAGCAATGTAAACTGCATCTTCACCAAACACAGCCTTTAACTTTCGTTTAAGCAATCTTGATACGTCGATCTCAATTAAAGCGAAACAAGCATTCCAATTCGCTCTATTAATCTCAGGGATAACAACATGATGAACTAGCCCCAAAGATGAAGCCAGCGCATGTATAACAGAGCTGTTATACATGTATTCTGGTACTTTTTCAAACTTAACCCACAACAAGGCTTGAGGGCATTCAAAATTTCTTGAACTTTGAGGGCACCACTTAACAACCCTCATCATTCTGCCATCAACCTTCCAAAAGCGTCTAATCCACAACCTGCCTGCATCTTCTAACACTGCGAATTCGACCAGAATTTGTCTAGAATCCACTTTAGCATAAGTAAATGCACCCTTGAATTTAAGTGAGTCAAGAAAATCTTGAAACACCTGCTTTTTCGGAATCCCATCCTTGAACTTTACTACAAGCGTAGTTCTTGATTTTGCACAGAGCTCAGATTTCACCTTAGCATCAAACTTGATGACATTGAGTTCATCAAATTTCAAAACACATTCAGGCCTGAATTCTGTAAACCTATCGTTCTTTATAACCACATCAGAATATGATCTTTTGGAGGCATTATCTTTATTATTTGTAGACGAAACAGCCGCACCCTTTAGAGGAGGAAAATCGGAATCCATGATTAACCGAGCCTCTCAACAGGCAGAGCCTGCATACGCAGCACCTACTTTGTTGAAGATCCCTTATGCAAACACTTACTTTAATCGAATCAGAGGCGAGTTTCTTTGGCAAGAAACAACAATCCCTTCTTTAAGCTTTCTTGAGAGAGAAGAAAGTCTTTTTTCATATAAAAAGAAAAATCTAATTTTCATTGTTTATATCGATATTCAAGAGTATTAGAAAACTGCTTTTATTAAGAAAGCTGCAACCTCCCGATAACCGGTGCCCAATTTTGATTTTATTAAGGAGATAGTGGGTATAGTGGTTTTTTTTTCTACGTCAAAAAAAATATCCCAGCAAACAAATAATAATTTTTTTGTTATTTAGTTAAATTTCAGACACAATAATAAGGTTAAATTTTGATATTTTTCTTTCAATAAGCCAATTCAGAGAATATTTTGCCCATAGTACTTTACCTAATGTGACAAAAGTACGGTAAACAACTTGGCTTCTCCAAGATTCAAGATTCAATCGTCCGATCATCTTCTCAGTTGATTCAATCTGCATTGCTCTGCTTTCTTTTTGGTAGTTTCTTCTATCTGTTTCCATGGATAGAGTCGCTTCTATCGTTTCATCTTGTTTTGAGTTGCGTGGTAAGGAACCTTCAATCAAGAAACTGTTACTGTGAATACTCTGTTAAAAAAAGATTAGAGTCAAAGTTCATGATGTACTCTGTACTCTGTTTGAATGCTCTGTTTTCGAAATACTGGTATTAGTTTCGTAATCAATGGAGTCGTTTCCATCTGTTCAAGAAGTCTATGGCTCTTCGTCTGATGAAGGTCATCAAGAAACTGAAACGAACCTGCATAAGTGGAAAGGGGTGTCCTTTGCTAATGTTGTGACTGCTTGTCACAAACATATTGATAATGCTCTGGAACAGGAAAGTATTTCTTATAAGAGTGATCATGTTTATCTGCAGTATGATGATAAAGCTTTGATTTATTTAAAGTCGAAGTCGAAACATACGTTGGTCTGCAAATGTTCCACTGGTCTGCCGAAAAGATCTATGTTGTTGGATTTCTTTAATAAATTTCATTTTGTTCAGGATTATAATTATACAATTAAAGATTCAAGGCACATTTTAGTTGAGTTTGACTCTTACGAAGACTTCAGTAAGCTATGGAGACGAAATGTTTGGACGATTGGTTCCACCAGGCTCAGATTGTTGAAGTGGTCGGAAAACTTCAATATTAAGTATGAAAGCCCGATAACTCCTATTTGGATAAAGATTGATAATCTTCCGGAGCACTTGTACAATGAGAAAGTTATCTCTGATATTGCCTCTTCCCTTGGTAGTCCTATGCAGGTGAAGGTTCATTCAAAGAACAGGGCTCATTACAATCACTGCTTGGCCATAATAGAAATGGACATTACTGGAATTTTTTTTAACAATGTCTGGATTGGTTTTGGCAGTAATCAAGGCTGTTGGGTGAGAATCACTTACCTCAACATGCCTAAATACTGCAAATCCTACTTCCATATTGGCCATAGTGTGGATCAATGCAAAAAATCGAAGATAGAGGCCCATGAATGCAAGATAGATGATGTGAAGCAGACCAGTGGTGAGGGCCATGAATGCAAGATAGATGATGTGAAGCAGACTAGTGGTGAGGGCCAAGAATGCATGAAAGATGATGTTAAACAGTCTAGTGGTGAGAGCCAAGATTGCAAGAAAGATGATGCTGTTAAGGTTTATAATGCAGATGCTCAAATTAGAAAGGATATGGTTGTCTCTGTAAATGAAATAGAGGGGGCAATTCAAACTCTTGAGTTTGGATTTAACTCTTCTAAAAATAAAGCTAAGGATTATACATCTCCTAGAGAGTCTCGCTATGGGAGTCTTCCAGCCTCTCCTCTTAGTAAGGATGTTTTAACTGCTAATGAAGATCATTCGAATCCTGGTGTGCATAGTCTAGATGTAAATAATAATAAGTCCAGTCCTCAAGGTGCTGTCTTGGCTAGTAGCTGTAAGGAGGATGAGATTATAGGGGAGCTTCAAAGTCCTGAAAATATTAACAACAACTTGGAGTATGAAAATTTGGCTTCTGAGTTTTCTTCTCCTAAGGCTGATAAGCTTAGCCCACAAGCCTCTACTAAAATCGAAGCTGATAAGTCTGTTAAGGACAAGGGTGTCAAGCCAAGGAAAAGACTCACAAGAAGTCAGCTTATGAAGGACACGTCTGAGGATGAAGAGGAGCTTAGTTCAATAATCAGCAGACAACTTAAACAAGCAAGGAAGAAAGGGCTGGTCAGAAATTCTAGACAGCTTTCGGGTCCAAGTAACTCTAAACATTCACTTCATTATGATTAATATTCTTAATTGGAACATTAGAGGTATTAGGGATAAATCTTCGTTTAGAAGACTCAAGCATCTATCTATTAAGAATAAGGCCTGTATTGTTTCTATTCAGGAGCCATTAATCAGTAGTGATAACCTTAGCATCTATGCTTCTAAGCTTGGTTATAGTCATTATGCTAGCAATGTTTCTAATAAGATATGGATTTTTTGGAATGATAGTATAACTGTTAATGTGTTGATAGATCATGCTCAGTGTTTGCATATTGAAGCTAGTCATACTTTTCTTAATGTTAGCACTCTATTTACTTTCGTGTACGCTAAATGCCAGCGTCTCAATAGATTAAGTCTATGGGATACCTTATGTAGCATTGCTGGTACTGATAAAGCATGGATGATCTGTGGCGACTTTAACGCTATCAGATCAATTGATGATCAGGTTGGTTGTGCTACGTTTTGTCAAAACAGTGCTGATGATTTTAATGGAATGATTAGAGATTGCAGGCTTCAGGATGCTATGTTTGTTGGGTCGCGCTTTACGTGGTCTAATAAGGCTAAATGGCGTCGTCTTGATTGGGTCTTTTACAATAGTTCTTGGCTTGATCTTTTTAATAATACCAGTGTCTTGCATAAAGCTAGAACTGGGTCTGATCATGTTGTTATTATTATTATTAGTATTTCTAACTTGTCGTGTGATTCTAAGAAGTGCTTTCGTTTTCAGAACATGTGGTTGCTTGATGAGGAGTTCATGCCTTTTGTTGCTAAGAATTGGAATCAGGTTATGGAGGGTGACCCTTTATCTGTTTTCTTGTTTAAGCTGAAGAGATTAAAGGCTGGTCTTATTGATTGGAATAAACCGCATTTTGGGAACATTTTCTGTAAAATTAAAACTTTGGAGGATGAGGTTCTTAGAACAGAAGATCTACATCAGCAATTAAATAATAGCTTTTCTAAAGAAGAGCTTAATAAAAATAATGCATTGCTGTAAAATGCTTACAAAGTTGAGGAAGAGTATTGGTTATAGAAGTGTAATGTGGACTGGATTAAGGATGGAGACAATAACTCCAAGATTTTTCACAACTATGTTACAACTAAAAGAAAAAAGAACTCTATCAATGGAGTTAAGGAGAACAATGCGTGGATTCTGGAGAAGGAAGCTATTGGTGCCTCAGCTGTTGACTTCTTCTCCAAAGCTCTTGCCACCAGTCCCTACAAAGATAAGCAGAATGAGTTAGATAGTATGAACCATGATATGTTTGATACCATCCCTAAAGTGATCACTCAGGATGATAACAAAAGTTTGCTTAAGCTTCCTAATGAAGATGAGGTCTTCAATACAGTTAACAGTCTTAAAGCTACCAGTGTGGCAGGTTTGGATGGTTTTAACCTTACTTTTTATAAGAAGTGCTGGAATATTATCAAGCATGACCCTGTCTCTGCTCTTCATCATTTCATTAGAGGATTTAATATTCCTAAAGGCATTCTGGCTACTGGTATTTGCCTTATACCTAAGTCTATTAATCCTATTAGTTGGGCTGACTATCGTCCAATTAGTCTTTGCTCTTTACTTAACAGAATTATGACTAGACTTATCAATGAAAGGCTGGTTAAATTGTTACCTAAAATCATCTCCAATACTCAGGGTGGGTTTGTCCCTGGGAATTCTATTCATTCTAACATCTTATCTGCTAAAAAACTTCTATTTGATTTAAACAGGAAGCTTAAACACAATAACATCATTATTCAGCTTGACATGAGCAAAGCTTTTGACAAGCTTAGCCATCCCTTTATTTTGAAAGTTTTAAAATGCTTTGGTTTCTCAAATAGATTCAATAACCTTATTCAAAGCATGATCTCCAAAGTTTATGTCTCTATTCTTATTAATGGTACTTCTTATGGTTATTTTAAAACTAAAAAGGGGCTTAGGCAGGGAGATCCCCTTTCTCCTAGCCTATTTATTATTGCTGAGGAAGTATTATTTGAAGAGTTAAAAGATGGTCCGAGGGTGATTTTGTTATGCGAAGATTTGTTGATAGAGGATTAGGTGATAGAGGAATATTTGAGTGTCAGATCTAGAGAGAGAAAGTGCTAAACAGTATAGAGAGAGAAAGTCTCGTACTATTCATCTCGGGATTCGTGAAGCGTGTGTGGTCCTTTTATAGTACAATTGCGGACCCCACACGCTTTAATTTGGTTTAATTACATCTTTTGGTCCCTACTTTTTGGTTTCTTCCTATTTTGGCTATATCTTTACAATCCATACATTTTAGCCCTTATACCTTTATTTCTTATGCATTTTGGCCCTTATACATTTATTTCTTATGTATTTTGGCCCTTATACATTTATTTCTATGCATTTTGGCCCTTATACATTTATTTCTATTCATTTTGGCCCTTGTCTTTTATTCTTCCTCATCAATAGCCCCCCAGTCTTAGTAAAAATCGTTTTGCTAAGACTGAATAATTCTCCTGACAGGCCAAAATCATTTATTCTTCGAACTTCATAAGTCCTTCGAAAAGTTGCTCCACAAGTCCCTTCGTATTGTCGGGGCTATGAACTACTTAGGCAAAAGGTCGCTTCCACAAAACCTCTTCGACACAAAACCTCTTCGAATGATTTGTAAGCCTTCTCGAATCTCTAAAAAGGCCTCTTCGAACTTCTGTTATACCGAGTAGCCCCCTCAATCCTTGCAACATTTTAAGCAAAATGGTCGTCGGATAATTATGTACTTAGGCGAAAAAGGGTGCTAGGATTGATGATGTCATTGCACAAACACCGGTGTCAGCATACTTCGGAAGAAACGGTACCAATTCTTCTGACATTGTTGTCAGAAAACTCTTTCCCTTCCCCTGACAATCTCTGACACAAAACTCTTCACCTTCTGCTATAGCTAGGCGGCCGAACAATGTCCACCTATGTAGACCATCGTACCCCTAGGCAAACAACATGAAAATGTCCCCGGGCTTCATTTGTCAAGAAAGCCTACTAGTCTTCTATAAATACCAACCTTTTCCTTCATTAATGCAACTTCTGTTCAATTATTTCTAGAGAGATAAAGCTGGCGAACAAGCCCCGTCGAATTCCTGAGTGGTTGTTGATTAGTAAACGGTTCGAAGAGAGGGTTGCTGCTGGTGAAGACGTAAGGCCTCATCCCCCACCATCGACTACAACCTTTTTTGGTGCCTGGCCTCCTTCGAACAACTCGACCGCCATTATCCCCCGTGAAGTAGCTCGTCAAAGCTTGCTCAGCGAAACAAATCCTCCTAGAGAAATGGGTAAAGAAAGATCACACAAGCATGCATCAGGTTCGAAGAGGAAGACATCCCATAGAGACAGAAAAGGTTCTCATGAGCGAAAGCGGGCCAGGGAACCAACTGCCCCAACTGGTGTTGAAAACCTCCCCCAAAGGTCTTCAAGTCCTTGAAGGACTACGAGGAGCCCTCCTCGAAACTCAGTTAGCCCTCCTCGAAACCAAGACCTTCATCAAAGGACTTCGAGGATTCCTCCTCGAAACCAAGACCTTCATCGTAATGCTAGTAGTCCTCCTCGAAGGCAAGACCTTCATCGTAATTCTGGCAGTCCTCCTCGAAGGCAAGACCTTCATCATAATTCTGGCAGTCCTCCTCGAAGACAAGGAACAGATGTGTCTAGTCTGCCCTCCACGCCATCCATGACCATCCATGGAACTCAATTCTCCCCCTCAAGGACGCTTATTACCGAGGAAGACATGCGTATTAGACATGAAGAAACTTTAGACCCCATAGCTACGAGACCTTTCAACAATCCCCTCGAACAGAGATTGCCCATTACCTCTTCCTCGGGCCCTGCGAACGGTGCAACATCTTCTTCGACAATATCCGAGGAACAAGCTCGCCGGATTGCTCCAAAATCTAAGGGAGATATTGCATTGCCCTTGGAGTTAGACAATATTGCCGGCAATAACATTAGGGGTATTGAAAATAAGCACATGGTGGCCCTTGCCAATATCAAGTATAAGTACTTTTCGAGGGAAGAGGAGACGATGCTTAGGGCTCGATGGGGCATCCCCCGATATGTCAACATCAGATTTCCCTCCGAGGGAGAGACACCCTTATCTGTGAGGGATCACGAGGTGGTGGTCTACACAGAAATCATGAACTGGGGGTTAAGGTATCCCTTAGACCCCTTCTTTATTGAGTATCTCTCAAAGATAGATCTTTGCCCCTCACAGGTTGGGCCCAATATGTGGTTTACACTAATGACCTGCATAATGGCATCAAGGCTCTCAGGGCAAGAGTTTCTACTAGAGCAAATCATTGGGCTTGCTGGTTTGGCCCGAAATCCATATTTTCCCTTTTACTCACTGACGTTCAACCGAGGGCAAAAGATATTGAAAGATTTACTCGAGGCTGATAAAAAATGGAGGCAGCAGTTTCTCTTCTTCTCTGGTTGCTGGGAGACCGGATCAGAAGCCACTCCTTCAAATCCTCACAAACTCTCTTTGAAGTGGACCATGAAATGTAAGTGCTAACTTTACTTTTTCTCCGCGAATTTGATACTCCTCGAACACTATGCTCCCTCGAATTTTAAACTTGTAAATTTGCATTTCTCTAAGTAGATTGCTTCTTCAAAATCATAAGTGTCTTCGAAAAATATGCACCCTCGAAAACACACTTGTCTTCGAACAGCATACTCTTTGTGAACATACTTAACCTTTGTTATTTGTTACAGCTATGACCGGCATATCCAAACCATATACTGAGTATGTCGAGGGAGCTACAACCGTTTTCACCAATCTTTGCCTGTGGGCAAAGGATAAGTGGGATAACCGATTTCGTCTCTGCTTCACCGATGACAATCTGGCGAGGAGTCGACTATGGAGGCTGAATCCCCTCGAACGCCTTAGCATGAGAGGATTAATGACTCCGCCTTCAGAACGGGAAGTGTTAGAGCGGTGTAGCCAATAGGATGTCACAATCTATCTGCCCAAGCGCTCTCGCTCGCAAAGTCACCTGGAGGAACCTCCAGAAGATGAAGTAGCACCAACCCAACCACTGAATTCCAGAGTAGCTATTAACAATCAAAGTCCTCCCTCCTCGGAAAATGCAGGGACGTCGAATTCTAATGCCCCTCGAACAATTGAAGCCCCTCGAACAAGTGTTATTGCTCCAACAAATCCCATTCCTCCTCTCCCTGCTCCCATCCTCCCACCAAGGAAAGATGGCAAGAAAAAAGACTTGAAGGGGAAGTGTATTCTTCTTGAGCCCATCGAAGAACAATCCGAGGGAGGAGAAACCCCTGACAACAACAATGAAGAGACTAATTTTGAAAGAGAAGTGCACGGTAGTGCAAATGATGCTGAAAACAGGGGTGGCCAGTCACCCAGGGAAACTTCCTACCAATCCTTGCACTCTCCTCTTACTGAGGCTTCTCACCCAGCTTCCCTCGAAGACAGTCCAAGGCTAGCTCCTATCCCTGCTCCTCGAACAAACCCTCCACTACTCATTCATCCAGACGTTGCTTGTGGTAATTTTTCCGAATTTGATTCTACAGCGTTAGGGTCTCCTTCGAGCTCCTTCGAAGTTCCCTTGGATGATGAGTTCTCAATGAGTCTTCGGAGACTGCTGCACACTTCAGTGAACCGAGGAAAAAAGATGCGCCATCTTGAAAAGCGCAAAAATTACTACAAGTTCAAGGCTTCATATTTGTCGACGGGCAAAACGTCATGAGCCAAAAAAATTTAATGAGGACTGTTCTCCAATCAGGCGCGATCGCGTGGCTTTCCTCCGAGATGTTCATCACATGGTCTTTACTAATTGAGATCGACGGGCATGTCTGGACCAAAACCCAGGGATAACCTTCTGTCCGTGAAGCAGAGGCGAGAGAATACGGGACGACATTTAACTCTCGTCGGACATGCTCGAACTTGACGCCCTCAAAACCTGACGCCAAATCTTTCATCAGCTTCAAATACTGTATCAGTGTTTCCTTCCTTGCCTCGGACTCCCCCGAAGCCTAATTTATCACCAGCTGAGAATCACTGACCAATTTTATCCGCCGAGCCCCACATATTTGAGCTAAACGTACGCCGGCTAAAGCTGCTTCATACTCAGCCTCATTATTAGTAGCTTTGAAACCAAAACGAATGGCTTGGAACATAGCTACCCCTTGCGGGGATATTAACTGGACACCTGCTCCGCTGCCTGAGATGTTCGACCCACCATCCGTCTGTATCACCCACTCTTCCTCGGCGACTATATCAGGTACCTCCTGCTCTTCCCTGTCTGAGTGGAACTCAATCAGAAAATCTGCTAAAACCTGTGCCTTTATCGCCGTTCGAGGCTCAAATGTTATGTCGAAGTCTTCCACCTCTACGGACCACTTAGTCATCCTGCCAGAGATGTCTGGTCTTTGTAATAGACTCTTCAGGGGAAACGTCGTTCGAACCACAATTGGATGGGCTTGAAAGTAAGGCCTCATCTTTCGTGCCGTTGTCACCAATGCCAAAGCCACCTTCTCCAAAGTAAGATACCGCTTCTCGGCGTCCAGCAAACTCTTACTGACATAATAAATTGGCCTTAGGATAGAGTTATCTTCTCGGAGGAGAACGGCACTGACAGCACACTCGGATACCGCTACGTAGACAATCAACGTCTCCCCCACCAAAGGTTTAGATAAAACTTCCGGAGATGTTAAATACTCTTGAATTTGACGAAAATCCGTCGAACATTCTTCGGTCCAACAAAATTGCTTCGCATTCCGCAATATTTTAAAGAACGGAGCACACTTATCCGACGAGCGAGAAATGAATCGATTCAGAGCAGCCAATCATCCTGTCAGGATTTGCACCTCTTTAATGTTTCGATGAGGAGTCATAGCGATCAAAGCTCTTAGCTGCTCAGGGTCAGACTCAATGCCTTTTTCGCTGATCATATAACCAAGGAATTTACCGAACCGCACACCAAAAATGCACTTTTCCGGGTTGAGTTTGAGATTGACTCTACTCAAGTTGTGGAATGTCTCCGCAAGGTCAGCAAAATGGTCTTCGTCGTGCTCACTCTTAACCAACATATCGTCGATATAGGCTTCCATATTCCGCCCAATCTGCTCCTCGAAGGTTTTATTAACCAGGCGCTGATAAGTTGCCCCCGCATTTTTTAACCCGAACGGCATGACCTTGTAACAATACAAACCTCGCCCAGTAATGAAAGAAGTGCTCTCTTCATCGTTAGCAGCCAGTCGGATTTGATTGTATCCCGAGTACGCGTCCATAAAAGATAGCAATCGATTTCCGGAGGTCGAGTCCACTAACTGATCAATGCGAGGGACAGGAAAAGGATCTTTAGGACAAGCTCGATTCAAGTCCGTGAAGTCGATACACATTCTCCACTTGCCATTTTTCTTTCTCACCAACACCGGATTCGACGCCCATATAGGATAATGTGACTCACAAATATGACCTATGCTTAGCAGCCGTTCGACCTCCGACAAAATCCCTGAGGCTTTTTCCGGGGAGACAGGCCTTCTTTTTTGGACTATGGGTCGGACATCCGATCGTATCGCTAGCTTGTGACATATAATTTCCGCCGGCACACCAGTGACATCCTGTGCACACCAAGCAAACATATCGAGCTTATCAGACAAAAAAGCAATTAACTTCCCTTTAAATTCGGGGGAGAGGTGGACCCCTATTTTCAGAACTTTGCCAACCGCGAACTCGTGTGTCATAGAATCTTCCTCTGGGACTTGAAATCCGGGGGCCTCCCTCGGATCATCGCAAGGGATGACTTCGGGGGGTGGCCCCTTTAATTGCTATGCTGGGTCAGAGGGCCCCCCTCGAACCCCTTTGGAAGACAGGGCTATCTGCTAACATTCTCGTGCCATCTTCTGGCTACTTCTGACTGTTCCAATATTGTTCCCGATCACATACTTTAGACATTGATGCACCGTGGAGATGACGACATGCATCCGAGATAACCAGGAGCGGCCCAGGATAGCATTATAAGAGGTTGGTGCGTCAACCACAATGAAGAGTACCTCCACCTCTTTTTTGAATGGTCCACGACCCAATTCTACCATACATTGAAACTCCTCACAACAACCGCTGTGGCACCAGTGAAACCCACTATTGTCCTGTCGGATCTTCGGATGACCGGTGGGTCAGAAATGCGGCGGTAAGTACTCATAAACAAAATGTTCGCAGAGCTTCCTGTGTCGATGAGTATTTTTTGAATCTGATCCCCAGCAATGCCCGCCGCGATCACTACAGCGTCCTCATGAGGGCCTGCAACATTACGCATATCATCATCATCAAAACAAATAATAGGAGAAGGCGAGCGATGTATTTGTGCGGAGACTCCAGCTTCGATTTGGGTGGTCAGATTCACCATGTGCCTTTTGCGAGAGCTGTTAGAATTTCCTGCGATTGTGTCTCCACCAAAAATTGCTAAAGAATCAAAAAATGCACAAAGGTTGTCCACCGTCCCCCTCGGAATTTCTTCCTCTACCAGGTTTACATTGTTCATCCCGACTTTGGGGTCCAAATACTCTTGTTCGATGTCAAAATCGCCAACCCCTTCAGAAATCACCATGGCTGTGTCAGTATTCTTCGAGACAACTTTTACCACAACGTTTTTCTGGGAGTGTTTCTTGACATACTCCAACAGCATTCCATTCTTAATGAGAGCCTGCACCTCCTTCTTCAAGGCTATGCAATCTTTGGTGTCATGGCCCACATCCTCGTGATATTTGCAATATTTGTTGACACTTCTGCTTTCCCTCGGTGTTTGTATGGGAAAAGGCTTCCTGAACGAGACCGAAGACTTAGCCTTATCAAAAATCGCAGCAACATTTTCTGTCAACTCCGCAAAGTAGTCGGGTCGAGTCCATTTGTTTGACATGTATCTTCCCCCTTGATTGTGGTTCGATTGATTGCCATAGTACTGCGGGTTTGATTTTTGCCTCGGAGGATACTGGCCTGCACTTTTAGCTTGAACGTTTGACCGAAGGCCCTGAGCGCTTGGCTCAGTCCTTTGGAATTGATTGTGGTCCAACTGCTCTCCAGAACCTTTCTCCGAGGCTTGGGTTTCTTCCACCAAGATTCTCTTCTCAACTTGATCTAACAATGCTCCGGAGGTCATCGCCTGACTTTCTCCCACCGTGTCTTTTAACAACCCGGGGAGCAAGCCCATCCTGAACGCTGCAAGCGCCACCGAGTCCTTACAGTACTCCATATCTGTTTTGGTTTTGACAAAGCGATTAGTATAATTTTTGAGGCTCTCCCCCACTTTTTGTCGACAGTAGATTATGGTGTCTCCGTTGGCCCGGAACTTCTTGCTCCCCACGAAATGTTGTCTAAAGATGTTCCAGAACATGTCAAAGTTTTTAATAGAGCCCTGAGGTAGCCTATTGTACCATTTAGATGCTACTCCCTTGAAAGTTTGAGAGAATGCTCTGCACAGAAGCTTATCATCGTCGTCGAAGTTTATCATAAAGTTCTTGAACTGCTCGATATGATTGTCCGGATCCTGAGTCCCATCGAACTTTTCCAGCTTCGAAATGTCAAAATGCTTCGGGAGGTTCCCCACTAAGATCTCCGAGGACAGGGGAGAGGCTCTCCAATTGTGTCACGTACGATAAATGTTGGATCTCAAATTATCGTTATTCGAAAAGTACTACCCCTCCTCGGAGGGCAAAGTGTATTGCTGCTGCCATTCTGAATTTCGAGGGCCCACATCATCCTTCCCAAGGCACTTTGCTTGTTCATGAGAGCGATCACCAACTCGGTCGTGGCAACTTTTTTCCCGCGAGGATTTCCTCTCCGAACTCCTTCCCCTTCGGGCACCAGTTCGCCTCTAATCACGCTTTTTCCTCCTGTGGTATCTCCGAGGGGATGATTCAGAAGTGCTATACCGCGAGTAGTCGCTTGATGTAGCCGAGTCCGAACGGTATTTCTCTCTCCTCCTCGGAGACCGTCGCTCACGCCTCCGATATTTGTCATCTCTCCTCTTGGGTCGAATTTCACCCTCGCGCTCCTCCTTTTGTTCGACGGGTTCTCTTCTTATCTCCGATCGAACATTTCTCTACGCGGCTTCCTTCTCCGCCTTCAACCTTTCGATTTCCAACAACAGTTCATTCCTCTGAGCCAAAAGAACGGAGTCATCGAAAACGTTCTCAACTCGCCGACCTCCTTCTCCTTCAGACTCCAAGTCGTTCCGAAAGTCATCCGCCTCCATGTTTTCCTCGCAGTGATCAATTAAATCGTCCCCTCGGCCTTCCATGGTTCTCCTCGGAACAGGAATTATTTCTAGGAAGTGATTATCGTCGGAGCGATTTTTGTTTCCCACAGACGGCGCCACTGAAGAGTTAAAAGATGGTCTGAGGGTGATTTTGTTATGCGAAGATTTGTTGATAGAGGATTAGGTGATAGAGGAATATTTGAGTGTCAGATCTAGAGAGAGAAAGTGCTAAACAGTATAGAGAGAGAGAAAGTCTCGTACTATTCATCTCGGGATTCGTGAAGCGTGTGTGGTCCTTTTATAGTACAATTGCGGACCTCACACGCTTTAATTTGGTTTAATTACATCTTTTGGTCCCTGCTTTTTGGTTTCTTCCTATTTTGGCTATATCTTTACAATCCATACATTTTAGCCCTTATACCTTTATTTCTTATGCATTTTGGCCCTTATACATTTATTTCTTATGCATTTTGGCCCTTATACATTTATTTCTATGCATTTTGGCCCTTATACATTTATTTCTATTCATTTTGGCCCTTGTCTTTTATTCTTCCTCATCATTATTAAGGGGTATTTCTCTTCTTTTTCTTAAAAATAAGGGAATGAGGTATAAATGTCGCAGCAAGCTATGCATCAGTAATTTAGCTTTTGCAGATGATATCCTTCTATTTACTAACTGTAAGGATGCTTCTCTAGTATCTCTTATTAATTTCTTACAGGATTATCAAGCTGTGTCTGGCCAGGTTATCAATCAAAACAAGACTAAAGTCATTACTGCTAATGGTGCTACTGAAGCTAAAATAAGCTCTATTGCCAATATCACTGGTTTCAACAATGCTTTCTTACCCACTGTATATCTTGGTATAACTATTAGTACTAATGATAAGTCTGTTATCTACGTTAATCTTCTTAAGAAGATCAATGATAGAATTGCTACCTGGGAATCTAAACATTTATCATTTGCTGGTAGATTAACTTTGATTAATTCTCTTCTTATGAACATTGTTGCCTATTGGATGCAAACTAATGATATTCCTAGTAATGTTATTAACAAAATTGAAAAGGCTTTTAACAGTTTTCTGTGGGGGTCTACAAGATCTGATCACAGGATTCACTAGTGTTCTTGGAAGGGTGTTTGCAAAACCTTCAAAGAAGGAGACATAAACATCAGAAATTTATCTCATGTTCAAACTTCAATCTCTTGTAAACTTTGGATGCAGTTCAGAGATAATAAGATGTTATGGGCTAATCTAATTCATGATATCTATTGTGGCAATAAGCATCCTATGCAGATTAAAGGTGACTTAAAGGGTTCTATGGTTTGGCAAAGATTGACGAGGATTAAGCCTATAGCTGAGCAGTATATATGTTGGTCTCTTGGGGAGGGCAACATTGACTTCTGGTTGGACAGATGGTCTAATTCTGAGCCCCTGTTAGCCTTGACAGCTCTCTAGACAATAGTTGGTTTCATAATGAAAAGGTAAATATGTATTGGTCTGACAATCATTGGAATAATATTGCTAACTTTATCAGTAAAGAGGATATTGACCGCATTAGTAACTGTTTTATTAATATTAATAGCAAGGATAAAATCTTATGGAGTCTCTCTACGAATGGTCAGTTTAGTCTCAAGAGTACTTGGGATTGTATCAGAACTCGCTTTAGAGAATCTACTATGTTTTCTAAGATTTGGAATGACATTATTCCTAAAAAGCATGCATTCATTTATTGGAAAGTTATAAAGAACTACATTTCTACAGATTCTATCCTTAGGCATAGACATATGATTATCACTTCTAAATGTCAATTCTGTCTAAATGATGAGTCTACTGAGCATCTTTTTATAGCTTGTGATATTGCCTGGGGTGTCTGGTTACATTTTGCTCATCTATTCAATGTTATTATATACAGATACATGACCCCTATTTATATGACTAAAACTTGGCATAGATTAACTACAAAAAGACAATCATATAAAAAATGTTATTCCTTCTATCATTTTTAGTCTAATCTGGAAATATAGAAACTATGCTAGGTTTAAGAATGCTAAAATTACTTCTGTTTTCATCACTAAGGAGGTCTACAAAATTGTTTCTTATATTAATATTGCTGGTATCCTTAAAACTAAGCATTGGTCCAATGTTCGAGAGGTTGCTATTTGTTTTGGTCTTTTTAATTTAGTCAGCAGGCCTGTTACTAGACCTCTTGTCTCTAAATGGATGGCGCCTAGCCCTGGGAGGTTTAAACTTAACTCGGATGCCTCGGTGGCCTATAATGGTGAAGCTACTGCTGGTATTATCATTAGAGATCATGAAGGTACTCTTATTCATGGTTTTGGCAATTTATATGGTAAGCTATCCCCCCCTATTGGCTGAATCTCGTGCTCTAATGGATGGTCTTCTAATTTGTAAGTCTAAAGGCTTTGACAATATTGATACAGAGACTGATTCTAAGATGCTGGTCGATTTCATTAAAGCTCCTAACCACATTAGCACTCCATGGTCTCTAGTTCCTCTGCTAAGTTGCTGTAAAGCTCCAATCTCTCCTTCTATGACCCTAAACCATGTTTATAGAGACTTTAATCGAGCAGCCGATTGGCTGGCTCGATGGACAATTAAGTGTAAAATGAAAAAAAATTACGACTTTAACTCTTCCCCTGCTGGTCTTAAATCTATTTTGATTTTAGAAAGCTTAGGCTTACCTTACATCAATTCTGTGTAGTTGTCTTGGCTGTCCCCTTTGCTTGTTAATCATTTCAGGTCTGCTGTTATCCTGATCTGGTTCTCGTTGATTTGTTGCTGCCCATGGGAACTGCTGCTTACTTTGTTCATCTGATATTTCGCTCGATGGGTCGTTGGTGTGATGGGTTTTGTAGGTGGGATCTGAAGCCTTGGTGCACCTCACTCCGGTCTGTCAACTCTTCCTTGGAGAAGGGATGCGTTCAACGAAGTTAGTATCAACCTTGAAGCTGCAGATGAGAGTTCGAATGAGAGTATGGTTTAGATTTGGGATTGGCTGGTTGAGGGAGCTTGGATGGCTTCTGAAGTAAGATCGAGAGGTTGGCGATAGTGTTTGACTCAATTTAGGGTTTCAGGTAGGGTTGTGTAAGGGCGCTTCGATCTGAAGTCTGGTGCACCTCATTCCGGTCCGATCTCTTCCCTGGAGAAAAGAATCGTTCAAACGGAGTTAGCGTCAACCGGAAGCGGCAGATGGAAGCTTGGGTGGAGCCTGGTTATTTTGGCTAGATGAAAGGCTGTTTGTAGGGTTGTGTAAGGGTGCTTCGATCTGAAGCCTGATGCACCTCACTCCGGTCCGATCTCTTCCCTGGAGAAAAGAATCGTTCAAACGGAGTTAGCGTCAACCGGAGGCGGCAGATGGAAGCTTGGATGGAGACTGGTTGATTTTGGCTAGGTGAAAGGCTATTTGTGAGTCAATCTAGGGTTCAGTTGGGAATTAGTCGATTTGGGGCTGTTTGGTTTTAAGCCCATCTTCTTTTGTAAATTTTTCAATTTTTCCCTTTCTTGTAAAACTCTCAAGTTAATAATGCGTTTCTTCTTTTGTCTAAAAAAAAAGGAAAAGAAAAGTTAGCGGAGTCCAATTCTTATTTAAAAAATAATTTATTTCTTTTATATTTTTTTAATGCGTTTTATAAAAAATATCATTAAACAACATATTATTAAATTAAATATTATTTATTTTATCAATTACTTTAATTCACGAGTTATATAAAAATATTTGTGTATAATAAACCTATTTAATATTTTCTAAAAAAAGGTTAATAGACTAAAGTTATATTTTATCAATTATTTTAATTAAAAAAACTATAAAAAAAATATTTATACATAATGCTAGTAAAGGAATGAATGATCTAAGTGATGTAACACTTTGAATAACACCATGATCGGTGAAAACAAAAATGGTAGTAGATTTGGTTTTGCTTTATTATATTTTTGAAATTGTTAACGAAGAAAATGTTAAGAAAATGTTATTAATACTTGGTCAGTCCCCTAATATAGCTATTGTCCCAAAAATTGTTTAGTCATTCCGAACCAGATTAATTATTTTTAATCTTTTACTTTTTTTTATTAAAACATTTTTTTTAAAACTTAGAAAATGAATTAGAATTTGTAAAACTAACATACAATTTTGATCAAAACTATAAAAACAACAACATTTAACCAAAAAAATAATCAAAAACATAATTTTTTTATGGAAAAGAATCTTATTTTTAAACAAAATTAACTCCAATACAAATTTTTTAAAAAAATCTCAAAATTGAAAACGACAGTTTTATTGATTTAATTAATATTAGAAAAAAAAAGTCGCGAAGGTAAAACTAATTAATAGCATTTTATATATAAAAAATTCAAGTTTTTTTATAAAAAAATTACATGTTGTAACCGCCGTACTGAAACCGTCGATATTGAGCAACAACTGTATAGATTAGGAACACGATGCTGTAGTCTAAAGTCAATGACGGTATTGGACAATATTGGTGTAGACCAAGAACACGACGGTCTAGACTAATGGTACAAAAGTATTAAGAATAAATTAGCATAACTAATTTTGTGTAATTATTTAATTAATCATAAACACATCAATTAATTAATCTATTTATTTGTGCGTTAAAAAATACTATTAGATTAATTTTAATATTATTTTTTATTTTATACAGTTATAATTATATTATTTGATTACTTTAATTATCTATATCATTCAAATAATTTTAACATCCTATTTATTTTTATAAATAAAATACTATAGATTATTTGAATCTATAATAGAAATATGAGTGAATTTAATTCTTAATTAATTATAATTAATTAATTATAAATAAATAATTTAAAATAAATAATTTAAATACAATTTATTGAGTTGAATGCTTAACATGATAATAAATGATAGTTAATCTTCCATAACATTCTAATAAATTTATTTATTTAATTAGGTATAAAAAAATTATTTAGTAAATTAAATAATTAAAGAATATATTAAATTAACAATAAAATATTTTCAAAATTTACTTATTTCACATGTTTTAGCTGTAACATAATAATAAATTTACTTACTAAGTGAATTAAAAATCTCATTATACACCACTAGTGTAGGTGACCATATAACTTTATCGCCAACAATGTTATTACGACAACATCATCATTGGTTCTCAAGAACAATCAAAATCTAATAACACAATACCGCAAAACACCAAAAAAAAAAAATTAACGAAATCGATTACTAAGCAGTAACCAGATCAATTATAATCTTGAAACATTACCAAATCGATTATAATCATATAGATTTCAACTAACTATCATACTACCTATTTTGAGATTATCCAAAAATAAATTCAAAAGTAAATATGAATTAAATCAAAAATGAAAAAGTGATGAGTAGAGTTCTAGTGTTTTAGATAAAGAAAAATTAAATTTTTGTGCTTGAAAAAGATGAAATGATAGTATCTTGAGTTTTTAAGTTTTGTGTTCTTGAAGAATAAAGAAAAATATAAGTTTTTGTTTTTTGAAAATGGGTCAACTTAGTATATTTTTGTGAGAGAACTTTTTTTTGGGGTAAATGTGGGTGTATATATATATGTACAAGGTTACAATCGTCTAAAGAGTCGTATGATCTCTCAAGTGAGTACAATTCAGGGTAGCAATGTACCTAAAAGAAAAAGACATGTCCAATAGTGCCTTGATAAAGGTCTAGAGCACTTGCCTCTTTAAAAAAACCTTAACCACCCGTTGTGTAAAAACCCGGTCTAAGGAAAAAGAGTACAAGTCTCCAGGCCAGCACTAATGGACTATTACATAGAAAATCCAAAAAACTGAGTGTATCAATGAAAAATGACTCTAACATGTGAGTCGATAGTGCGGATATAATCTAAATAAAATCTCCAAGGTCATGAGAGTGATTCGGATAACGATGGTGTCTTGAGTCACGGTCTCTTCATCAAACACAAGGCGGTTGCGGGGCCAAATCTCGAAAACAATGGCTTGGAAGGCAAGATTGATGGCGCGGGATCGGTAGGATGTTCCTCGATACTCCTTCTTAATCCATTTGTGTGCACTATCAAGCATTATCATTTCTCGATTAATCCACAGCCATGATCGGATACGACTCCAGATTTCCTTAGTGAACCTGCAAGCAAAGAAAAGATGGGCACCAGACTCATCTGAGTGCCTGCAAAATGGGCAGCTGATGTTAGGCAAGTCCATGTAGTGGAGAGTGTCTTTCGTGGCAAGGCGATGATTGAAGGCTAGCCAGACGGTGAAAGAAAACTTAGGTGGGATGAATCTCTTCCATAACTTTGATAGATTTGGGCATGCCTCACCTTTTGTTCTCATGGCTTCGTAGACACGTCTAGTAATTAGCTTTCCACCCAAAGTACAGCTTTCAAGACCCAAAATGACACTATCTCGACCCCCAAATATCTGTATCCAAGAGTCTCTAATATCAAGAAGCTTCCGAACAAGATGACTGTCTCTATCTCGTCTTTGGTAGTCCCATATAGTTTGTTCTCGAAGATAATACTCATGCACCCATTTTATCCATAACGACTCAGAGTCAGAATGTAATAACCAAATCGAACGGGTAAGAAGGACACGATTCCAAACTCTGATATTCATAAGCCAAGTCCTTCTTCATCTTTAGGTTTACAGATTTTGTCCCAAGCAATCCGAGCAGGTCTACCCCCCCCCCCCCCCCCCATAAGAATTTGAGGCAGAGCGAGCGGATCGTGTTAAGCACCGCCGAGTGCAAAGGAAAAGCGCGGAACCAATTACAAAATTAACTCTAAACTAACTTAATTTCATACTATCTCACAACAATGGATTCAAGTGATAAAAATAATAAATTTAGTTGTAACTTTGATGATTTTCTATTGGAAGACGAGGAACCATTAACGGATCATTTATAGACAGACATGGAGGTACATTTTGTTGTTTTAAAAATGCATATAATTTTTGTATTAGTTGCGCGTAAAATTATGCATAAATACGCATACACATGCGTAACATTATGCCAAATCGTTCACTCTTAGTGCACGATTTTGTACCAAATTACGCGATTTGGCACAATATCACGTAATTTGGCATGCGATTTTGCACAATATGATGCAAACCATATGCGTGATTTTACACAAACTAGCGCAGTTACATGTGCGATTTACGTTTGGTTTACATTTAGTGAGTGTGAATATTCATGTACATTATCTTTATGTATGTTGTAGGATCTGAAACAACCAGCATGTATGATAGCCGACTACACGCATATTTTTACCACATAAAGGTATTGCACTAATAAAGACGATTTGGAATCATGGGTAAAATATGGAGCGATTAATATAGATTTCATTGTTATTATTACCAAAGAAGACGACGATAATAGAAATGGAAAAAATGTTATAGTGTATTTTAAATGCGAAAGCTGTGTTATTTATAACCCTAAGTCCAAACCGGAGGTGTTGAAAAAACAACGACAGTGTTAATCAAAATAATACAGTTGTCCCTTCATGTTAAGCGGAAGTTTAGTCAAAGTACAATTTGGCATATCATTGCCTCCCAATACGGTTTACCACATTCATCGTTGTACGTTTTTTTACTTCAACGACGATTTTTTCAAATATTCATCTTTGATATTGGTCCACACATATATATTTATTTTTCTAAGGTATGAGTTTTTAAGGTATAGTTTTTACAAGTGTGTAGTGTCTATTTATTGAGCTTCATCCGAGGATAGTGTAATCCAAATAGACCTATCAATATTAGACACGTGTAAGTTGTGGATACCGTAATCATCTTAAACAATCGGTTTAGAACACATATTGGATAATACTAATGCAACCCTCATGGTATGTCAGGATAAACCCACGTGATGAGTAATAGTTAAATTTAGAGTTCGAGATCCAATAAAATTGGATCGAGATATAACATTGCCAATAAAATTTTACTAGATAAAGAAACCAAAATAGACCTATGAATATCTGACACGTGTAAGTTATGGATACTGTAATCTACTTAACCAATCTTCTTGGGACACATATTAGATAGACAGATCGATATCTCATAGTATAAATTATGGATACCGCAATATACTTCAATTATTCATAGTCGTAAAAAAATAGTCCGCGTAGCACAAAATATAAAAATCAACCTCGTACATAACAAAATGGTTATGATATAAAGTAGTCATGATATAACAAAACGCAAACATCAAGATGGTACATAAAAAAGACTTGTAGAAAAAAATATGCAATTAAATAAATCTCGATAGAGGCGTGCTAGTCTGAAACACTCAAATAAAGGCTCGCGAAGCCGTTTTATTCTTAACTCTGGGGACATCGATTCCATCTCGAGTAACGATCCGTCAAGTGATGTACACTCATCTGATAAGTGATCGTGGAGGGCTTCATTCAAATATATGCATCGGCGAGGCAAAAATCATGTAGTCCAACTAAATGCATCATATAAATAACGCGTGTTTACACGTCTATCTCTAACTTCACCTTCCAAAACAAGTAGTAGTGGACCATATATCTCTTGTGCATACCCCAATTATCGAGCGACGCGAAGGAGATAGTAAGCTTTCACAATTTCTCAAGACTTTAGTGTAGCATTTATCCAAGCTACCTCACATAAAAGCTCTAACGTCATGTAAATGTCCATATGGCATAAACCAGGCCTACAATATAATTTTTTTTATATAAATTAAATTCGTTTTAAAATAAAGAGAAATAAAAAAAATACACATGACAAATAAAATATACATATTAATTTATGAACATCGATAAAGACTCACAAATATCGCCTCGAGTCTCTTGGTTTGAACGCAAATAAAGAGGTGCATATTTACATATGTTTGGCTTAGTGATATCATATGAACTGAACTACGGAGTGGAAAGCACGTGTCTCTCAAAATCTGAGGAAACAATAAAATCCGACTTGGCGTGTAAACAACTCTTACCAAACTGGTACTATAAATGGGCTAAGATCATCTAACCCTAGTTATATCTGCCAGAGTTGTTATATTTTTCAATGAATTGTAAGTAATTGAAATAAATACTGTTTGCACTAATGCAACAACCAAACACATGCAACAAATACCTCATCGTGGTATGAATAACCATTTCATCACTAATCGCATCATCATAATATTGGATTTGCATATAAGTTTTACGCAAAAAAATAAGACAAACGTGTTTTCTACTACCACCACAGTGATGTTTTAGTTCATTCGTAAGGTCTTGATAACCAGCACTAAGTAATCGAGCAAATATGCCAACTCATTGAAATTTACTATGAAATATAACAAGATCGAAGCTCTGAGCTGTGACAGGAAGAACAATGATGATGTGTACGTCATCTAGCATAACCATTATCTCACTAAAATAAAAATAGAAAGAATTTCTATATGGATGTCATCGTTCCACGAATGCCTCGAGTACGTAAACTTTGGTAGACCAATGTGAATGAAAATTGAGAAGCAAGCCAAAATAGATCCCTATAACTGATATCTAATCTGATTCTAACGAGTGAGATCCTACTATAGATAAGTAACATACAAAATGAAACATCATAAATAGATTATTGCCTACAAAATATAAAAAAAAAATTAAAGATAAGCTATGATATGATTAAATATAAGATAAATAACCAAAATAAGTTAAAGATACAACACTAATATTAAGTATTTTTTTATAAACTTAAAACTTTGTTGAAGATGATATATACCTCGTGGGTCTTATAGTCATTAAAGTTGGAGTAGATATCAGAAACGTGACATGTGACTTTGTGAAAAAATTGGTTTGAAGTCGTCTGACACTAAACAGCAGGCATACGACTAAGATACTGGATTCTAACATTTTATGAAGTTCAATACGGCGCATTATGTTCTTGGTAGCTGATCTTATGCTTTAACTCAAATGGAAAGCGTGGACGACGAGGAAGTACCCTGAAGTTACAATCATTTATTTGACTTAAGACAAAGTTACAAACGAAAATTATCTCAAACAACTGATAAACACACAAATATGTTTCAAACTATAGATAAACTATAAAATTATACTAGAATAGTATTTGAACTATTATTAAATTAAACAAAATTTATAGGAATTTCAGAAATAAAATCGCGCATGATTGACGCAAAATTTTACTTAAAAACAGTGCGCAATTATAAAAAATTTGTGCACCAGTCGTACGTTAGAAAATCCGGATTTGCGCGTTATGGGTGCGCAAAACCAGCTGCTCTTCGCACGACTGGTGCATGAGATCACCAAGAAAAACAATGGTTGCTTCAAAACTTTAAATCCTTTAATACTCGACTATTTCTTACAAATAGACATCCAAAACGAAGATCTACAACTAACCTAAAAAATAAAAGTAACCAGATATCAAATAAACAACTACACATATATAAAATCAAATTGTTGTAAACTGAAATTTCAAACTCAAATATCTGAAAGATATAGATCAAAATTGAATATATATATATATATATATATATATATATATATATATATATATATATATATCATAGATGAAGTAATACATGGCCTAACAGTATTTTGAATTTTTAGAATGGGTAAATTTAAGAGGTTTTGGGTTTTATAGTAAAATTATGGTGATTAAAAGTGGAGATTTAACAAAAATATTATTTATATAAAGGGAAAAAATTAAAAAAAACATGATCGAGGTATAACAAAATTGGATCGAGATCCAACGAGGTCTAAATCCAACAAAATTGGATCGAGATATAGCATAACCCTTTTATTATTATCTGTCTATTATATTTGTTTCAAAAAATGTTATTTATGTTTTTGATAAAATATACTTTTATTTATAACAAAAAATGTAAAAAAAATTGTTAAATACATATTTTTATCTTCAACAACAAAAATTATAATCTTTCAAAACATTTATTGAACTATTCATTCAAATTAAAAATAAATAACAATGGTATTAGAAGGTTAGTTACTTTATTCAATGATTTCTTCATTCATGCAAATTTAATGTTTCGAATAAAAGTTTTTAAAGATTATATATATATATATATATATATATATATATATATATATATATATTATAAAAAAATAGTTTAGTTATTTTTTGATGATTTAAATTAGTTTTAGACTATAAAGAATTGTTAGTAAAGTATATATGTTGATTTTATAAAATTATTTTGTTGAATCTGACATAAAATATAATTTTATTAATAAAGACCGTAGTGTAAAGTATCGGCTTATAAGTAAGAATGTCAATATACCATATTGGTTATTGCTTCTAATATCGACATGGTACGCCGACACCATATGTTGTTATTGACATAAAGTAATGACAAACTATGTCAATATTGTATAACGAAAACTGCATATGATGTTAATACACTATGTCGATATTAGTATCTAATAACAACTATTAGTGTCGATCTAGCGTGTCGACATTAGTTGCGAATATCGATAATATTTTGGTTTTACATGATTATTTTATGTGTTTAGGGTATTTGATGTGGTTATATGGTTAATTATTTGATTTGGTTTGTTTTTTAATATTTATATGTACATGTCTAGTATTGATACGCCAGAAGTCCCTAAGATATTAGCGAGCTACTGGATCCCATAGTTGTACACATTCTCGTGTTATTGTCAATCATTAAAACAATTGTTAGAACTAATACCTTTTCTAAAAACATGAAAGTATTTGAACTAACACATTTTCCAAAAAATGAAAGTCGTTTTGGAAGTTTGTATTGATCTTTATATTAGACGATATTCACTAAACAAATTTAGATATGACCCATTTAGCATGGTACTAACTAATTGGGGATAATATGGCCTAAATGAATTAGTTTGTAACTACACATGCGGTCAATAAGGTAACACTAAATTTCTTTTGAGTTTTTAGACTAAAATTTGCAATATTTACACATGCATTTTAAGGACTTGGAGAAGTTAACTTTGACAAAAAAATCATAATTTATCGGAATGTCTATTGGTTGTCCCTCAAGGTTTTATCAATTTAATCTACAACTTTAATTGATAAATTTATTATATTATTGTACGGATGTCTTGTGTTTGAGGAATTGTGTTTCCACCATTGTTGTTTTATGGGTGATATTGGATTAGACTCCAATAGTTTAAGAAAATTATCAATAATTGCTTGGTGGTAAGAATATTTAGTATTTTACTATCGATACTTGGGCATTCAATCTCAAATTATTGTCAATATCTACAAAGTAGAAGAGTCTAAAATGATGCATATGCTGTATTTATCTAATATCAATATTTGAATAAAAAACCTAAACATTTGGACCCGGTAAGAGTTCCATACAAACAGTCTATCATGTTGGCCCAATTCTGGTAAGCCATGTCTATTATTATGTAAAATACCCCTAATTATTATACTTCATTACACCAACATTATAATCAAATCAAAGGGGTTTATAGTATTAATTACTTTAATTTGATTATTCAAAGCAAGAACATTGTTGGTCATATATTCATTTTCATTTCCCAGATTTTGAACTTGATATTTAAGAGTATCATTTGATTTTTTATCCAGTTCTTGAATCTATTTAATAAGTTCATCGTTTTTGCCTTCCAGTTCTTCAATCAGTTTGGAGAGAGAGGGAGTTCATTGTTTTTTGTTTTTACCTTCCTCAATTTGGTAGGTATCTTTTGGGCCCATATCTTTTGGCTGGAAAAAAAAAGCTTTTTTTTCAAATTCAGGTTGCGTAATTACGTACAATTTAGATGCGGATATATAATTTTTAAATTTAATTAAATACGATTACGTAATTACGTGTTTATTGGTTGCAGAATTATGAGCAAATGGGTTGCGTAAATAGACCAAAGTTACATGTTCAGTTTAAGGCTCTTGACTTCTTTCTGAAATTTTCTTATTTGTTATTTCAACCTCATGTTCTCCGAAATTTTATTTAAAGTGATGTTATCTTAGTCACATGCTCTTTCCAAATGTTTTATAATCTGCGAATTAAAGTTTTTTTCATCGTTATTTCAAATGGATTTTTGTAAGAAATGGTTGGTGGATTATGAGGCTTCCGAACACCAATAAATGTATTCTATTTATTATTTTAAGAGTTCCATTCGTTCATTTTTTTTTCATCAACATCAACACCTTTATCACTTTCTATTTCATTTATTATATTTGTAAATTCCAACCTCTCTCTGTCATAGTTCTCCCAGAATAATCTGTTATTATAATTGGAAAGTTTATTAATTTAAGTTATAGCTTAAAATATATTTTTTGCAAACCAAGAATCATTTGTAGACTTACCTTTTTTGGTGTTATACTTTTGGAGTATTTCAAATAGTTTCTTATCACTTTTGCTATTCAATGTCATCCAAACATATTGGTATACTTTCCTTACATCTTGACTAATATTTAATGTTTTTGTGTTTAAAAAAAATTGTTGCACATTGATATGGAATTAATATATAAATTAATATTATTATTATACTTTATAAAATATTAGTACTTACCGCGACTATTTCTACACAAACAATTGTATTTTTTGGTTTACTTTTAGAATAATTTTTCATTGAACTTATTAGTTTTTCTCTTATTATCTCTACCTAATCATACTCGTTGATTTTTGAAAAATATTAAACATATAATATTTATATGGATGTTTTGAGAAGTTATGTTGCACAAACATATAATATATTGAGTGCATCTACATATATGATATCATGTTCTCATGGTAAAACTACAGCCAACTTGATTACATCCTGCAAAAATATTATGATTGTGCGATTACCAGTAAATTGGTTGTGGAAATAAGTTTTTAATTATTAAAATAAATATAATTATTACCATTATCTTATTTTGGTTAGACAAGAACGTGGAAAATATTTTATGATGATTCTTAATTGTTGTTCTTCATTTAAAGAAGTTTCAATTTCTTTTTTGTTCATATTAATCTCTCTTTCCCCCGACTTGACTCCCAAATAAGCATTATATCCTTTCGTGTCAGTTCAACAGGTTTTCCAGCAAATATAAAAGTTGATTTCTTAGATTCAGAAGATTTTATTATTTATGTTATGACCTTCCAGGTCTTTTTGAAGCATTAACAGTATTCTTACGATCATATGCACCTTCTGTTATTTCTCTTATTGGTGTTGAATTCACCAGTTAAATTATAAGTACAAATTATGATCTCTAATATAGTGTTTCTTTTGTCATTATTTATCTACATTAAAAATTCAAAAATATGTCTTAAAGTAGCATTTAAACCATTGTAAGTTGGATGCGTAAATATGTCAAATTGGGTTGTGTAAAAGGTTTTTAAGGTTTGAAAAAAGTAGGTCTCGTAAATAACTGTATTTTGGGTGCATAAATATGTGAGATTTGGTTATGTAAAAGCTTTTTTAAGTTTGAAAAACAAAAAACAAAGTTATTATGGAAACTAACTATATTTAAGTGCGTAAATACATTAAAATTGGTTGTGTAAAAACATTTTTAGGTTTGAAATACAAAAAAAGAAATTTTATATGGAAATAAATGTATTTGGATGCGCAAATAGGTGCAATTTCATTGTGGAAAAACTTTTTAGGTTTGAAATATAAAAAATAAAGTTGGTTTGGAAACTAACGGTTAGTTGGGTGTGTAAATACGTTGAAATTGGTTGAGTAAAAGCTTTTTTAGGTTTAAAATACATGAAAATAAAGTTTTTTTAGAAACTAACTTTATTTTGGTGCGTAAATACATTGAAATTGGTTGCGTAAAAGTTTTTTAGGTTTGGAAAACATTAAAGAACTTTGGTCTGGAAACTAGGTGTATTTTGGGGTGCGCAAATTCGTTGAAATTGGTTGTGTAAAATCTTTTTTAGGTTTGAAATACAAAAAAAAAGTTAGTGTAGAAACTAATTATATTTGGATGCGTAAATATGTTGAAATTGATTACATAAAAGTTTTTTTTAAGCTTGAAATATAACAAAAAAAGTTGGCCCCGAAACTAATTGTTAGTTGGGTGTGTAAATACGTTGAAATTGGTTGGTAAGCTTTTCTAGGTTTGTAAATAAAAAACAAATTGGCATACATACTAATTGTAGTTGGGTGCGATTTATTTTTTAGGTTTATAAACCAAAAAAAAGTTGTGAAAATTAATTATATTTGAGTGCGTAAATATGTTGAAATTGGTTGAAAAAGAAAAGAAAAATAATCATCAAATAATCTTTAAACAAATATACAAGTTGTTCATGAGTTACCAATGTTAAATAAAGAACAAAAGGAACAAATCACTAGACGGCTAGAGTTTTTGTATTATTCAGAAGTATATAAATTAGTACAACATATGCTCTTATTTATAATAAAAGAAAGCTAACGGGTTTGGGCTTTATATTCTTAACACCCTCCCTCAAACTTACAATGCAACAATAATAAGAATTGAGAGTTCATTACAAAGAAAACGAAACCGCGCTGTGGACTGAGCCTTTGTGAAAATATCAGCAATCTGCAAAGCTGATGGAACATACGGAAGCGAGATGGTGCCGATCTGAAGATGATGTCGAGTGAAATGACAATCTATTTCAATGTGCTTTGTCCTCTCATGAAAAACTTAATTATTTGCTATCTGCATAGAGCTTTTGTTATCACAATGTAGGGAAGTTGGTTTAGTAACATTAACCCCTATATCTGCAAGAAGCCATTGTAACAAAAAAATCTCACATGTGGTGACAGCCATAGCACGGTACTCAGCTTCAGTAGTCGATCTAGAGACAACATCTTGTTTCTTGCTTTTCCATGATATTAATGAATCTCCAAGGAAAATACAGAAACCGGTAGTAGATTTTCGGTCATGAAGATCATTATCCCAATCAGCATCACTATAGGCACGCAGTTCAAGTGAAGAGGTCGAGGGAAATAAAAGGCTCTCGAACTGAGTGCCACGAAGATATCTCAATATTCGAAGAACGGCTCCCCAATGAACAGATGTAGGAGCAGTAACAAACTGACTGACCACATGAACAACATAAGCTATATCTGGCCGAGTAACTGTAAGATAGACCAAGCTCCCTACAAGAGTTCGATATAGACTTGGATCTGACAAAGGAACACCATCAGTCGGAGAATACCGAGCATTGGTTTCAAGAGGAGTATCTACCGTTCTGTTATCAGAAAGTCGCGCTCGTTCGAATAAATCAGATATATATTTTGTCTGAGAGAGAATATAACCTTTTGGAGAGTGAGCCACCTCAATACCTAAAAAATATCGTAATAGTCCCAAGTCTTTCATCGCAAAACGCTGAGCCAAATCACGTTTTAGTGCTGCAATGCCATCAATATCATCACCTGTAATGATCATATCATCACATTTGATAAACAAGGCCGAATCGTGATTACTAGCAAGGAAACCAAGTGAAGTTATAACCGTAGAGAATTTTTCAAACCAGGCACGATGAGCTTGTTTGAGTCCATATAAGGCTTTCTTAAGTCGACAAACTTCACCTGGTTACTGAGCAACACCTGGAGGAGGAGTCATGTAAACCTCCTCATGAAGATCACCATTCAAAAAGGCATTTTTGACATCGAGTTGGAAGATTTTCCACTGGCGAACAGAAGCACCCGCAATAAGAGTACGAATAGTCGTCATTTTTGCCACTGGGGCAAATGTTTAATCATAATCCATACCATACTTCTGTGAACACCCTTCTGCTACAAGACGAGCCTTGTATCTTTCAACAGATCCATCAAATTTTGTTTTAATTTTAAAAACTCATTGAGAACCGATTATATGCTTACCGGATGGAGGCTTAACTATATCCCATGTATGAGTTTGGTAAAGAGTAGTGAGCTCTTCGACTATTGAATTTTGCCCACGAGGATCAGAAACAGCTTCTTTAAACGACTGAGGTTCATATAAATCATATATTTTTGCTATGAAAGATGCAAAAGGATTTGAGTAAGAAAAATACGCAAAATCTGGTAGTTTGGTAGACTTACTTGTACGAGTAGATCTTCTAAGGGGTGGAGCTGGTGGTTCACTAAAAGAAAAAGCTGAATCAGGACTTGATGGAGCATAAGTGGTATCAGTTGTAGTTGATGTCTCAGGAGCTGGCACATCAATATCAATGGGTATGTCGCTATTATTTTCAAAGGGATCAATAGTCTGAAGTTTGGTACTTGTTATATCATGTGATTTCGTTGGAATCGAATAAAACGGGATATGCTCAAGAAAAGTAACATGTCGAGAGACATAAATTTTCTGACTAGTGGGATCAAAACAACGATAACCTTTCTGTCTAACACCATAACCCAAGAAAACACATATTGCGGATTTAGGGCCCAATTTGTTGGGTTCTACATGCGGATGAAGGACAAAACATGTACATCCAAACACTCATAAGGAAGAATAATTTGGAAGTTGTCCATATAACTTCTGAAAAGGAGACATCCCTGCATTATGAGCAATGGGAATTCGATTAATCACATATACAGCAGTATGAATTGCTTCTCCCAAACAAATAGTAGGAACCTCAACAGATAAAAGTAAAGAACGAGCAGTCTCAATAAGATGACAATGTTTTCTTTCTGCAACACCATTCTGCTGAGGGGTATCAGTGCAAGAAGACTGATGTATGGTACCATCAGATGCAAGTAACTGAGTAAAATCATTGGATGTATATTCACCCCCAAGTCACACCTGAAACATTTTATTACAACAGAATGTTGAGTCTTAACAAGTGCCATAAATGCTCTATAAATTCCAAGGAAATCTGATCTCCGTTTCATAAGGTAAACCCAAGTATATCGAGTATAATCATCGATGAAAGAAACATAGTAGGATGAACCACCATTTGTGGAGACAGGAGATGGACCCCAGACATCAGAATGAATAATAAAAAACAGAGCAATAAAGGAAGAAATACTTTCATTAAACGGTAACGCCGAAATTTTTGCAAGTTTACAACCACTGCAATCCGAGATTTTACAAGTGTTTAGCTGGCCTAAAGCACCTGTAGAGACTAAAAACTTTAAACGCGATGTAGATATATGTCCAAGACGAGAATACCAAAGATAAAACTTAGACGATGAAGGATTCAAACGAAACAAAGACAAATCAACACCAGAGGCAGCAATATCAGTCAAGTATGTTTTTTCACTATCAACACCATAGACATCCATATCTGTTACTTCGAGTTTCTCCAAAACATAGAGTTCCCTTATTTTACGACCTGTCCCAATCACTCTTTGGGTCTGTTGATTTTGTATAGCACAAACAGAATCAGAAAATAAGACACAATAACCAAATTTACACAATTGACTAACCGAAACAAGATTCAAAGCAAGGGTTGGAACGTAGTAAACATCAGATAACGATATATGAGGGGTACAAACATAGCCAATACCCTATACTGACATTGGTGTAGCACTAGCAGACAAAACAGATATGGGTGAAACATGAGACAACGAAACAAAGTTCGACATGTGAGGTGACATATGATGAGACGCACCCGAATCCAAATCCACAATGATGAATCAATACCTGAAGTAGAAGACGAGGACATACCCGAATGGTATGCAGATGTAACAAAGTTCTTCTTATCATCTTTTCCTATCATGTTCGCAATAAGATCCACAATCTCAACAAAACTGCTCCACAGTTCCAGTTGCAATTTCTCCCAAACTATAACACCGAATCAAAATCCGACCGATCATATTGAAGGGCCGGATGTCCCAAACATGCTCTCCAAAGTTCAGCAAAAATGGACTTCGTTTTCCTTTCGATCGGACCGTTTTATTGGAGCTGCACACAGCAGATCCGAAAACCGAAAACTATATCTATTTATTAGAAATTTTACTAATAATTCAATAATAACTCTTCTGCAATTTCATCGGACTTTTGTGCAATTTTACCACTACTTCAATAAACCAAATTTATCGGAGAAAACTTTTCTTTGCCGAACTATACTTTTGTGCAATTTTACCTGAAATTTATCCAGTGCAATTTTACCAAAACACAATAATCTTAGACGCTACTCTTGCCGAACAATGCTTTTATGCAATTTTACCAATACTTTACACAGTGCAATTTTTCCAATCTTTCTTAATTCAATTCTGATTGTTCCCCGAGACGCAACTTTACCAATAAGTTAACAATGCAATTTTACCAAAAAAATATTCTTAACCAATACTTTTGCGATTTCGATTCCTTCTAAGCCCCAATTTCACCGATAAATTCCACTTACAATTTTATCAATCGGATCTAATACGAAATCAAATACCTGATAATTTTATCAATCGGATCTAATACGAAATCAAATACCTGATAAATCTGATTGTTACATTTACGCGATCAGTTAACTTCTGGCTCTGATACCATGTTAAATAAAGAACAAAAGGAACAAACCGCTAGACGGCTATGGTTTTTTGTATTATTGAGAACTATATAAATTAGTACAATGTATGCTCTTATTTATAATAAAAGAAAGCTAACGGACTTTGGCTTTATATGAGCTTTATATTCTTAACAACCAAATATACATATGATTGTTTCAAAACATATACAAATCATCAAAATCAAACATGGACAGTTAATAAGTCGTGGACACAACAATTGAAAAATTAAAGATGAAAAAGATTAATTTGATTGTAAAAACCAAATTTAATAGTTGTTTTGTCTTGACATACTTCGTATGTCCTTATATCTTATCGCAAAAGTGGATAGTTTGAAAAATTCGATTTTTGAAAAAATTGGCAAACTAAAAAACCCAAAAGACAGGGATTTTGTGTTTTTATTGCATGCGGTTTTCACAAAATTAAATCATAATATTTATTAAACTAACATGGTCATTGTGAAAGAGTAAATTGGATAGGAAGAGATTTGAAATGAATGGCAAAAACAAAATATAATTCTAAATATTATAACTTTAGCCCCGAGAGGTAGCCGACTTGGTTGAATAAGACATGTTTGTGACCAATGGTCATGAGTTCGAGTCTCTCTACGCTCGCTTTCTCGACTGAGCCTGTCATTTTATGCGATTTACTTCTAATGTTGGTTTGCACGCTATTGCGTCACTATTACTCGATACATTCTGAAATGCATGTGGTTCCCTCAAAATAAATAAATAAATAAATAAATTATAACTCTTAAACAAACATATTCAATAAATTGGAGGATGTATTTAACAATTACAGTACCAGATCCATCAAAGAACTAACAATTCGATTGACTGAACGTGACCCAATTTTTGTTTGTCAACTTGCATTTCCAAATCCATTTAAAGCTATAGTACCACTGGCAAACCAAAAAGACAAAAAAAAAAGTTTTAGCTTTTATAATTTAAAACATATACAAAAACCTCAGCTAAGAGAACCTGCTGTATTTTTTGTTTTGTTTATATTATCTCTGCAAGAAGATTTGAGCTTTTATGGGAAGCAGCAGTATAAGCTGCAGAAATTTCGGTCGGTTTCACGTGTCGCTGATTTCACACCCTGCAAACTTTCATGGTGAGTTGTACTAGAGTCGTCTTCCAGATTCGTAGTTATGTGATCACTTACATCTTCTAGGGACTATTGTTTTCATTTATAGGCATGAATTTGGAAATATGCTGGTTTTGAACACCCAACTGTTGAACACCCAACTTTGTAATTGGTATAAACTTTTTAGATTTTTCTGTGTACTGGGTTTGGTAGATTTCATGTAATTTTCCAGGATTTGTTTATCTGGGTTTTGTTGATTTTCTAGAGCTATGAAGAGTTTTTGCTACAAGGAATATTGGATAATTGGAGATTGAATCCTTTTTTTATTCTGGCTCTTTTGTTTTCTTTAGGTGCTGGCGTTTGCTTTCTATGGTAAGTGCTTTGACTTTTCCATGGATGAAAAAGGGGCTTGCTTTATTTGCATTGGAATGTTATCTAGTTTTTAAGATGATTCTTGGGTCCATTAGATTCCGGGTGATAAAGATTACCTAAGTATTGCGTCTATTAAGGTTTGTGATGGTAAAAAATCTTGTTTTTTCCATTGAAACCAAATCCTAGGGTGGTGAAAGCAGTGAAAAGAAAAAGAAAATGTCCTCGAGCTCTACTACTAGGAGTGCTTCTACTAGGGCTAGAAAAAGTTCTCGGCTCGATTCACAAACCTCGATCGATGCAAAGTTGCATATAGATTTCGAAGAATCTAAACGTTTGTTTGATTATTCAACTTCCGTTGAGGTCAACGCGTCTACTTCAACTAGCAATGTTCCCTCTTCGACGATTTCAGCTTATCTTCAAAAGATGCAGAGAGGCATGCAAATACAACCCTTCGGTTGCTTGATCGCAGTGAACGAACAGGACTTCACATTGATTGCCTATAGCGAAAACGCACCAGAAATGCTGGATTTAGTACCACACACAGTACCAAGCATGGAGCAGCAAGAACCTCTTACTTTCGGAACTGATGTGCGGACATTTTTTCGGTCCCCTGGAGCTACTGCCTTACAGAAAGCAGTTAATTTTCCAGATGTCAATCTTATGAACCCGATATTACTTCACTGTAAAACGTCTGGTAAGCCCTTTTACGCCATTTTGCATAGAATCGATGTTGGGTTACTTATAGACCTAGAGCCAGTTAAGCCATCCGATGTACCGGTGACTGCTGCTGGAGCTTTAAAATCTTATAAACTCGCAGCCAAAGCTATTGCAAGGCTGCAGTCTTTGTCTAGTGGGAACATAACACTGTTGTGCAACGCATTAGTTCAGGAAGTGGCCGACTTAACGGGATATGATCGGGTAATGGTTTATAAATTTCACGAGGATGAGCATGGGGAAGTTATAGCAGAGTATCGCAGACCTGACCTGGAATCATATCTTGGCTTGCATTACCCAGCTACTGATATACCTCAAGCTTCAAGGTTCCTCTTTGTCAAAAACAAGGTGAGAATCATATGCGACTGTTTGGCTTCTCCAGTAAAAGTAGTTCAAGACACAAGACTAGTTCAACCATTGAGTATCGGTGGATCCGCATTAAGGTATCCCCATGGGTGTCATGCTCAATATATGGCTAACATGGGTTCCATCGCGTCTCTTGTGATGTCTGTAACCATCAACGAGGATCAGGGCGAGAGGGATAAAGAAAAAGAGGTTGGAAAAATTTTATGGGGCTTAGTTGTTTGCCATCATACAAGTGCAAGATATGTTCCGTTTCCTTTGCGTTACGCCTGTGAGTTCGTGGTTCAAATATTTGGAGTACAGGTAAACAAAGAAGTGGAGTTTGCAGCTCAACTGAGAGAGAAGCATATCATGCAAACTCAAAGTATGCTTTGTGACATGCTCCTTAGAGACGCTCCTGTCGGTATTATTACTCAATCACCTAATGTTATGGATCTCGTTAAGTGTGACGGAGCTGCACTCTACTACAACCAGAAATGTTGGCTACTTGGGGTTACCCCCATAGAGTCCCAAATTAGAGATATAGCCGAATGGCTTCTTGAGTACCACAATGGAAGTACTGGATTGAGCACAGATAGCCTTATGGAAGCTGGCTACCCTCACGCTTCGGTCCTTGGTGAGTCGGTTTGTGGAATGGCTGTAGCAAGAATTACTTCAAAAGATTTTATTTTCTGGTTCCGGTCCCACACAGAAAAAGAGATCAAATGGGGTGGTGCTCAACACAATCCCCGGGACAAAGATGAAGACAGGAAAATGAACCCAAGATCGTCCTTCAAGGCTTTTCTGCAGGTGGTTAAGTGGAGGAGCAAGCCTTGGGAAGATGTAGAGATGGATGCCATCCATTCCATACAGTTAATATTGCGAGAATCATTGAAGCAGGATGAGGCTCCAGATGACGATTCAAAGATGATTGTGAATGTTCAATCGTTTGATGACAGGATTCAGAAGGTGGATGAATTACGTCTTGTCACAAAAGAAATGGTTCGCCTAATCGAGACTGCTGTTGTCCCGATTGTGGCTGTTGACGCGTTGGGTGATATCAGTGGGTGGAACTCGAAAGTTGCTGAGTTGACTGGTATGGTAGTCGAGAAAGCAGTTGGAAGACCCTTAGCTGACTTCGTTGAAGAGGAGTCAGTCGAGGTTGTCAAGAACATGATAAACTTGGCTCTGCAAGGTAATGTTAATTTTTTTTATCTATCTTGACTATTTTGTTAACCTGTAATCATGCATGTCTATTCCTTCTTATGTTTAGAGCATGTGGCGTATCCTTACATCCATGAAGCGTGTCTATCTCTCCTGTTTTTTGGGATAAAATTTTAATCTTTTTGTAAATTTAAGTCTCATCTGTGCATAAGTATCTTTCTACACTATGTTTATAGGTCTTTAGCTTTGTCTATCTGTCCTAAACGGATTTGTGACGTCAACGCAAAACCAAAAGGAGTTCGAGTATTTTAGTTGGGCTTTGATGCTCAAAAGACCGCATCAAACTCGATTTTTGGTTTAGTGAATTCGTGTTGTAAACAAGTTTTGTCATTGCAATTTCCAAACACCATACACTTTTCAACTTCTCTTGCAAGTATCGAGAAATTCAATTTTCAAAATCCTTGGCATTACTTTTAATTGCAAAAGCACTTCTAAAGTTAGGTTCCAAATGCCAGCTTGCATTAACTTAGGAACATTGATTTCTGTCTTGTTTATGCTTTTCTTAGAAGCTTATAAGCTTTGAGCATAATTTGCATCTAAATTTTGCAGGTACAGAAGAACGTGGTGTTGAAATTAAAGTCAAAACATTTTTTCGTGACAAAAAGAAGCGTCCTGTTATTTTGGTTGTTAATGCCTGTTGTAGCCGAGACATGGCGGAAAATATCGTTGGTGTATGCTTCATCGCTCAAGACCTTACTGGGCAAAAACTGGTTATGGAAAAATATACACGAATGCAAGGAGACTACGATGGAATTCTTCGAAACCCTTCAAGCCTTATTCCTCCGGTTTTCATGACAGACGAATCTGGACGATGCTCTGAGTGGAATGATGCGATTCAAAAACTGTCTGGTCTGAAGAGGGAGGAAGTAATCGATAGGATGCTTCTTGGGGAGGTTTTCACTGTTAACAATTTTGGATGTAGGGTTAAGGATCATGACACTTTTACCCGACTTAGGATACAACTGAATGCGGTAACTGCAGGTGAAGATGCAGATAATCTTTTATTCGGGTTCTTTAATAAGCATGGGCATTATGTCGAGGCATTACTATCTGCAAATAAAAGAACTGATGCAGAGGGAAGAATTATTGGGATCATATGCTTTTTGCATGTTGCCAGTCCCGAACTTCAATACGCTCTCCAAGTGCAAAAGATATCTGAACAGACTGCTGCCAGTAGCCTATGTAAATTAGAGTATATCCGACGGGAAATTAGAAAACCAATAAATGGGATAATGTTCATGCAGGACCTAATGGTTTCGTCTGATTTAAGCAATGAGCAGAAACAGCTTCTGAGGACTAATATCTCGTCTCAAGAACAGTTGACCAAGATTGTTGATGACACGGACATCCAGGGCATTGAGGAATGGTATGATAGTTAACTTGTTTACGGTCTCTTCTTACTTGGGGATACATGAAAGCAAATGAATAAAAGTTAGCTTTCAAGAAAAAGCCAAAAGTTGTTTATTGCTCCGAAACAAACTAGTTTTTAGGTATAAAATCGATACATTGGCGATAAAACCGGAATTGTAAACCAAAAATGCTAAGAACATGTAATTGAAGAAACTAGGTCGGAGATAGCTATAATATATTTGTCAAAATCGAAAAATTGAAAAGCCAAAATAGCTATGATCTTATGTTAAGCCAGAAACATAAAAAGCTAGTTTTCTAGGCATACAAAGCTAGACAAAACAACTCCTTAGTCTGGTCTATTGGTGTTAAAATTAGGAATAATATGCTGTTTGCTTCTAGCCGTATAAATTTTAAGTTGCGGTAAGTACTTGCAGCTATATGGAGCTGAAGTGTAGTGAATTCAACCTTGGAGAAGCACTTGAGGCTGTGAAGAAACAGGTTAGTATACCAAGCCAGGATAGAGAGGTGCATATCGTTTATGATTTACCTGCGGAAGTGCTGTCCATGTGCTTGTACGGAGACAATTTGAGGCTTCAACAAGTCCTTTCAGATTTTCTTTCAAATACAATCCGTTTCTCTCCTAAGTTCGAGGGATCGTGTATTACATTCAAACTTATTTTCCAGAAGAAACGCATTGGCACAAAAGTTCACATTGTTCATCTTGAATTTCGGTAATATTTTTTTTTTATTATCATTCATGTGTCAACTTTTGAATCGTACTACGAATTTCCAGGATATCACAAATCTTTTGTAGTCGTGTATGGTTGCTTATATACTGCTTAGCAAATCTTAATCTTGATGGAAAAGAAGCCAATCAGATTGGCCTTCTAATAGCTTGTTTGATTGGTCTAGGTTTTTAGGTGTAATCACTACTTTTTGAAGTTTAGGGGATTAAAGTAAGTTTTAAAAGGCCTAAAAAGATGTAAACATGAACTTTTTCGGTTATAAATATTTTTGAATCTATTTTAGTTACTATACTTTTTCATTCACCGGATCCTCTATTTACACGGTTCCAAAATAATGTCTTTTTATTTTTGTAGCACTCTTTTGCACCCGATGTGTCATTTTTATTATTTGGTTTTTTTAAGTTAGCTATTTAGCTTTAAGCTGTAAAACAAATAACCCTTTCAATTTCTGTTATTTCAAATTTTCTCGGAACGATATGTATAACCGCATCTTGTTTGCTTGATTTCATTTGAGAAATAAGGAACTGAACTTGTACAGTTTGTCGAGTTTGTATCTCAATTCTGCTAAAAAGGCGAATTTTGTTCACATATTGGTTTGTTGAAATGCTTCACAATGCTACAGATTGGTCCACCCAGCACCCGGGCTTCCAGAAGAGTTAATGCGGGAGATGTTTCAGCACAGCCCGGGTATATCCCGAGAAGGTCTTGGGCTATACATCAGCCAGAAACTCGTGAAGATCATGAATGGGAATGTGCAGTATATTAGAGAGGCGGAAACTTCATCTTTAAATATTTTTGTAGAATTACCACTTGTTCACCAGGTCGACCGCAAACTAAAACAAAAATGTGTGGAATAACAGTCGCTGTCATTAGCCTCAGACCAAGCTAGATGGCAATGTTAGAGAGCTATGTCATGGGGACAAGCAATTAGGTAGCTGACTCGAGGTCAATATCAAGTGCGGCAGAGGCAAGTTTGATAGTCAAGCTTGTAAAAACAAAGCAGCTGACGTAAAAGTATTGATGGAATATCTCTATACAGGCTAAAGTTGGAGTTTCTTTTGTTTTCCAGTTGGATTACAAAGCTGAGCCGGGCGTTATTTGCAGGGTTAACTTGTTTAGAAGATGGATGGCTCTGTAAAAAAATTACTTAACGCAATGATCGTTCTGATATTATAATTCTATTGATGTTTGTAATATAACTAGGCCTTGTCCTTCATGCTTGTAAGATTGTTCATTGTGATTTTTACTACAATAGAACAAATTTGTGTTAAAGGTGTGGATCATCAGCAAATGACTATTAACAGAGAGTTCAACCTGTCTAAACAAATCTGGAACTTTACTGTAAATTTTAGAGTTTTATCGCTGAACCAACAATCTTATAAAGACTTCTCTTGTGACAAGAAATATTTATAGAGAAAAAACAATTGTTTTAAGAAAAATGTTAATAAATAGAACTGGACTATAAGAGAACCGGGGTTCTAATTAAATCTAGGTCTACTTTTATTGTATTTTGCAACCGTTAGATTTTACATTATTTTGTTAGATTTTTGATTTAGATCAATCTTATCATTTTCCAGAAAAAAAATATAAATAGTTTATATAAATTTTACACATTTTTTTTAAAATATCTCTCAGTTTTTTCATTTTTCAAATCCGACTTCGCGATAAGATTAAGGTAGGTAATACAGACCTAATAGTATAGTTTTTTTATTTTTATTTTGTTTTTTAATTGCGTAAAAATTCTGATTTTGAAAATTAGAGTTTTTTATGGTTTTAGTTGTTTGTTTGTTAAATTGTTGATCGATTATTGTGCGGAAGTAATAAAGCTACGGTCGTGACACATTTTTGTGGTTTTGATTTGAGTGGGTTAGGGTTTTAGGGTTTTGAAATTCGTTCTGATGTTGGTAAAAAACATCGTGCGAAACCTCTAGCTCTAATCGCTTACATCGCACGAACACGATGCATATTGTCGCGAACTATCGTGCCATGTGATGATTTTTATCGCGCGGTCTACACGACATTGATGATAATGTTCATACAGCCCATGCGATTTTATGTATGTCTCTGTTTCTTTCCGTATATGTATTGTTGACTCGTTTCATATGTCGTGCGATAATAATACACTACATATATAGTTTAAAATATATAGTTTGCTTAACATTTGGTAAATTTGTGTTTTGTTTCTCTTATTAATTCATAAATTTATATTTTTATATACGGTTAAAACAAAGTCGACGAATATGGTACATACTTCTCGTGACACATATTCAGAGTCATCCGCTAGCAAAGGGTATTCATCATACAACATGCTAAAATAGTGTTGGACCGTCATCGACGGTATAGACCCCAAATGAGATGTTTCCAAACACCAATCCCCACGTGTCTCACAATTATCTGGAATACAAGAAGCACGAGCTTTACATCATCTTCCAGAATGATGTAAGTTTAATTAAAACTTCAATATTTTGCTAATATTCCATTTTTTACTATTGATATTATGTATTTTTGTTTATTGAATTATATTTATATGTTTTACAACCTTGATTATCACTATGCTACTTCTCTATGTACGAGAGTGTTCAAAAATAGGATTGGATCTGTTAGACTAGAGTACGCAAGCATGTTATGCGTACTCTAATCGAGCCTCTTATCTACTATATCGCATGTTGTCATACCAACATCCACATGATCGAGGTCTTTCTCGAGCTTTGGCACGCAGAGACGTCTTCTTTCTATTTTTTGTTCGGTGAGATGACTGTGACGCTTGATGGCGTCGACGCTATTGTAGGTCTTCCACTAGAAGGTATATATTTCACTCTTGTTGCCTATTATGGTGAGGAAGAGTGTGTTTGGGTTTGTACATATAAACATGGTGTTGCACCTCTCCAGCCGACGTCCGCACTTAGTAGGGTCGAAAATATGTTCTTCTGTCGTGGTTGAGGGGTATCTTTTTTGCTAAACACTATCAGGATGGTACCGTGACCAATCAATGTGTTAATTATGTTATTTACACCCATATATTATATGTTTTAGGTAGTATGATATTGGCCAACAAGACTGGCAATATGGTTTCTCTTGATTATATGCAGTTCATTCACCATAACCATATGATGGGTAAGTGTAATTGAGGCCAGATTGTTTTAGCCCAGTTATACCATTCCCTTGGATATGGTTTTCTCTATGGTACTATTGGTATATACGAGTTTATTGGGATGCTAATAGCTTTGATTTATGATCATTTTCCTCGATTAACGACTCTATTTTACAATGAGTATTCATCTTACCGCATATATATTGATATGCATCGCTGAGTGTTCGCTCCTCTCAGTCTGTTCAGGGTGATATGCGACTCAACGTACATATATTTCGAGAGACTAATGTAAGTTTCGAGAATTTAAGATCTTTATTTTATTTTATTTCTGGCTTTTTTGAATTTAGCATATATTAACTTTTGAACGATGTTGCATGTCGTTTTTCTTCCATATGGTTATCTACGAGTTGTGCGACCATTGGATCAATCATATGTTGAACTTGTTGGACATAAAAAATGTGTATTATCTCGAACGTGTGACACGTTAGATGGGGCATGTTTAGATGATATCAGGTTGTTTACGACCTTAATTATCCAAGATAGGTAGACGTGTTGGCCTTAAGCTTACATAGGATGAGAAAAATTAAAAGAGTCAGCTTCATCATCTCATCACGAATAGTGATGATGTATATGAGAGTGGGCCGGTTATAACGAACTTATTATACTCTGTTTGGGTTAGGACTAATCTGTGGTACATAGTGGGCAACCCGAACTCAAAAGCCAGATAAATATGTAAAGACATACCCTCCCGCATGCACTCAGGTTTGCATACGTGCTTTTGATTAGATAATGAGGCTTTGGGCACGTAGTGATATGATGATGTTAGAGGAAAAAGTGGAGGCATTAGAAAAGTGCTTTCACTATCGAGGTCGTTCATAGATTCTAGTTCGCGATTATTATTACTTGGACCATATACTTTACTTTTTATTTATGATGTTAGTTTATTATATGTGTCTATCACTTGTAAGACTGTTATGACATGTGTTTATGACTTGTATATTTGTTATGACTATTATGATATTTGTTTATGTTTGTTTATTACTATAATGATCTTTGTTTTTTATTTGTATGACTATCAAGGTCATTGATAGGTTGGTATGGACCCAATAAAAACATCAATCAAAAAGCAATAAAAACTAACATAAACTGAAATACATAAAACATACATGAAACATACACAACAAATATATAGAACATAAACTGAATAACATCAGAAGCAAAATCTGGGAAAGTGATAGAGTTATATAATTCAAATACATTAATCTATGATAGAGTTATGTCATTCAATTTCTGCTTCTACAAGGCTAGTATCCAACTCTAATTGTTTCGTATGTTGTTTGAGAAAGTGATCGTTCAAAAATTTATCCATTTATTGTTTAATGGATTCATAAATCTGGGAACCAGATATCATATTTGTCGCTTCTCTGACATCCAGTGGGAGGTTGGAAACACTAACAGTTGGAATTGAATTCAAATAATTGTATCTGGCAGTAATTTTGCACGAATGCGTGGATGTTGTTGGGGAGCTCCATGACCTCTATACTAGTAGTTCATTTTATAAATAATTTTGTTAAAAAATATATCGATATTATATCTTGACAAATTTTTCTTAACATATTTGACGAATTTTATCAATTGGTGGTCTTCTTAAAAAAATCTATTTCATGTCGTACAAATTAAAAGTTTGGATATTTATGATATGAGTACATAAAAAAATATGGTACATTTGTGAAACTATTTATGAAATCTAAATCATCTTTGTTTACTGTATATCGCTTTCGATACTGTCCGACAATCGCACTATCCATTTAGAATAACGTTGAATCCCCAACATAGTCTTTATATTTTTGGTAAATATAGAGTAAAATTTGACATTTTAAATATTTTATATTACTAATTTTCCAACCAATAGATTTTAATTTAAGGTAGTAGGAGAAAAAAAAGGAAAAAATAAATAAAATGATTGAATATGAAAAATAATAATAAAAAATATTTTGAAGCAGTGGGAGTGAAGTAAAAAAATATATATACAATGTTAACTGTCTACTCTAAAAATACCTATTGAAAATAAAATACGTAAATTTAGAGATCCGTTTATACTATTTGTTGGAACGCGGTTTTTAGAAAATAATAGATATATTTAACTTTTATTCCCATTTAGAGTGTGTTGGCGATGCTTTAAGAATGTAAAAATACCGGGATGCACCCTGGGTACATATTTACAAGTCCGTTGTTAGTAGTTTTTTTTTGTCGACCTACTTTTCTTTTGGTGGGAGGTTTTGGTACTAAGACTGAAGACTCTTTTGAGGCAACCGTACTACCTAACGTGTCCATGTGCGTGCTAACACTCTTGGTTTGCTCAATGACATATTTTCGATGACTATGGTCCCGTTTACCGATCGGTTCAGACCAAAAAAAATGTTCTATTTCTAGTGATAACGAGTTCTTTGGGCTTCACAACGTGAGTTATTACAGATTTTAGAATATGCATAATCCTATTAATAATATGATCTTAATATTTAGTCCCGTAACCACATATATAACCATATATAATGTATAGTTTTTTAATATACCATCTTCATACGTAGTTGCATTTCTAGGAAACGATATCTAGTTTTCTTCAAAATATATCCAAATTGTCTTTACGAATGGATCTACCTTATCTTTCTATTATAGTTATTTTACATGTGCAATGTGTTCCGCGTATTTTCCTAATAACACATCCACATGCTATACGATCTACGTTTATATTTTAACCCATTTAATAGTCTTATGTGTTAATTATAGGCATGCATGAGATATATAACTACATGGTTTCAAGTTCAATGTATATATATATGATCCGATACAATCCGAAATTTATTTCGCTCCAAAAATTCGAAAATATTTGGATGTTGTGTTTGTAAACTTTGTCCTATACAAATTTAAAATTGTATTGGCTATTTACAAATTAAATTTTTAAGACCGCAATCTAAAAAAAATTCATTTAATTTTATAACATTAAATTATGATAACATTAGAAACGGAAGTTCCCAAACTTTAAATATATGCTCCATAGCTATGAATAGGGTGAATCTCTCAATTTACCTGTACAAATTTTAAGAAATTACCTTTCATAACAATATCTTTATTTTTATTATAATAATCAAATAAAAAAATTGGATTTTTTTGTTCGATAAACTTTTTACTTTTTTAGAAGGTTTTCAAGGGGTTTAAATTTACCGGTTTTAGAGACTTTTGTAATCAATTAGGATATATGGAATTATTTTATTTTTTTTAGATTTTATTAAAATGTGTTTTGAGTGAAGGTGAGATATAAAAAAAAAGATTAAAAAAAAAAAAAGCTAAATCTAACCGTGGAGTAAACAGTGATTCGTAGGAAAATTATATATAGAGAGAGAGAGAAGGGGTGACAGTGAAAACATCACCCAGGTCAAGTGAATTTTCAAACATTTGTATCGTCCTAGGATAGTTATTTAGAGTGACCTCTAAAGTTTGTGTTTTTTTGTTATCGTGTACATTCTGATACACCTCGTTGCAGAAAACTGAATTAAGGGGGTTTGAATCTTTGTTTTCTCCAAACCACAGACAACAGTCAAGAGGGTGTTGCCATTTGATATCTAGTCTGGTATGTTTTTTCATCTTCTGTCTCAGTAACATTTTAGGATCTGGTTTTTCGTTCTGTGTTTGGTCTAATTTTAGTTTCCCTATCGTAGCTAGGGTTTTATTGGACCTGATGTGTTGTTTGTTGAAGTTTCAATGGATATACCGAAGTCTTTGTTGAGTTTCGCTGGATGTTGTGTAATGACTTTAGTGGTTTCTATGGGTAATTCTTGTAAAAGCAGCCTCAGTTTTTGAGCTTTTGTGAGAAGTTAGGATCAGTAATGAGTTGGGAAGCTAAGTTGTAAGAAGTTATTAAATTGGTTATCATCCAGACCATTTATGTCTTTTGAGTCTCACTTTTAAACATGGATGGACCTAGCAGCGGGCATAATTATGAAAAGATTTTAATTTCAATATAGAGAATCGGCTGTTACGAGTAGATCTTACGGGCAAGTATAATTTAAGGCTACTTAGTTTTTAGTCAAGGGCTTACTATGGATGCAAGGATATTCCGATGGAGAAGACAAGAGACCTGATAATATAACCAGAGAAAGTTAAAGCAATTAGAAGGGTGTATCTGTTTGGTTAACTAAGTTGGGTTGGTCTTGTATTTGTTTATCTTTGGCTACTAGGGCTTGTGATTCTACTTGAGAGTTGATAATTGTTTTCCGGTAGAAGTTTGATTGGAGTATCCAAAGTCTTAAAATAAAATTTTGCTATATGTTCTGTAATCACTTATATTTTGTTGCTATGGAATTCTCGTAAAAGTTGCTTCGAATTTTCAGCTTTTGTTTCCGTTTGTTTGAGTCCTTAAAGTTATGGAAAATAAAGTTCATTAGGATCTGAGATTAACTTTTTCAGAAGGAACTTTAGTGAGGTGAATGCCCGAAATATGACAGGTCTCAAATAGGTTATTATCAGAACATTTATGTTCTCTTTCCCTTCGGCCTTTCGTTTTACTGCTCCCTAGTTCTTACAAGTTAACTCTTTTGTCGGAATTTTCTTATGAGATAATGGGTGACAAATCGTGTCGATATCGCTTAATTTTATAGTTAACGAAAGAAATGGGTTTCACTTTTAAATATTGACTTAGTGACTAACTTAATTATCAAATGATTCTAAACCACATCTCGAGTATACTGTTACAAGTACTTCTGTTGGGCAAGTATATAATTAGAGGAGTTACTATAGTAGAAAACTAAAGTCCTCAAATTCCAAAATAAGCTAGTCAAATTAAGATTTCTTAACTTTTCGGGATATTTGAGGTTACTTAGGTTTTATGTACTATAATATACCGGCATGATACCAGGTGAAAACACGAACTGGATGTTAACTGTCTTATTTTCCTATTAAATACGAGCTTAGACACGTTACTAAACTACATTAGGGATGTCGTGCAAGTTCCTATCTTCTTTCGTCCTACAAACTATCTTGATGGCTTAAGTTTAATATTTATACTTCCTTGTCGGATTTTTCAGGTTCAGCAGCCAAGTCGAGTATCAAGGTTTGAATCTGGAAGAACTTTAAAGCGGATATTTGAAGATTGCAATGAAGCCATCTAATGACATCTGGATTCGACACCAGAAGTGTCCATGTGGAGATTGGAAGTGTTATATTAAACTGGAAGGTGAGGGTCAGACGTCAATTAGCTCTCAGCTACCCGAGATTGAGGCAACATCGTCTTCTTCCTCATTTGATGTTTATTTTACTCCTTATGTTGGTCAAATATTCAGAAGTGACGATGAGGGTTTTGAATACTACATTAATTTCGCACGAAAGAATGGGTTTTCAATTAGAAAAGCACGCTCAACAGAAAGCCAAGCTTTGGGTGTCTATAGGCGAGATTTTGTTTGTTATCGGTCTGGATTCAATCAACCAAGAAAGAAAGCCAATGTAGAGCATCCGCGTGACCGGAAGTCCGTACGGTGCGGTTGTGATGCAAAATTGTATTTAACGAAGGAAATCGTCAACGGTGTCTCTCAATGGTATGTTTCGCAGTTTAGCAATATTCATAATCACGAACTATTGGAGGATGATCAAGTAAGATTGCTCCCGGCTTACCGGAAAATACACGAATCCGATCAAGAACGAATCTTGTTGCTATCCAAAGCTGGGTTTCCGGTGAATCGGATTGTGAAGCTTTTGGAAATAGAAAAGGGCGTTGTACCTGGTAAATTGCCTTTTATTGAAAAGGATGTTAGAAACTTTGTACGGACGTGCAAGAAGACTGTTCAAGAGAACGATGCTTTGCTCAATGAAAAACGAGATAATGATACCCTGGAACTCCTCGAGGCTTGCAAAACTACCATTGAGAGAGATCCTGAATTTGTTTATGACTATACTATGGATGACAATGATAAAGTAGAAAACATTGCATGGTCATATGGAGACTCCGTTCGTGCATATACATTATTCGGTGATGTTGTGACTTTCGACACCACATATCATTCCATTACTTATGGCTTGCTTCTTGGACTTTGGTTTGGCATAGATAACCATGGCAAGCCGATTCTCTTTGGTTGTGCTTTGCTACAGGATGAAAATTCCTATTCTTTCACATGGGCTTTACAGGTTTGTTGTGGATGTTATAATTTGCATTAATCTTTATTTGTGTATAACTACTTTTTTTTGGACAGACTTTTCTTCGCTTCATGAGAGGACGATACCCACAAACGTTGATAACAGATTTGGATTCAGGGCTTAGAGATGCTATATTAAGGGAATTACCGAATACAAAGCATGTTATCTGTATCTGGCGGATCATGTCCAAACTATCCAGTTGGTTTGATCATGGGCCACAGTTTGAAGACTTTAGAGCTGGTTTTGATGTTTTATGTCGGCTGGAGGTCATAGAAGATTTTGAACATCAATGGACCCTTTTTGTTGATCGTTTTGGACTTGTTTCAGATAAGCATATATCTTTATTATATTCATATCGAGCGTCGTGGCCTTTTTCTTACATTAGAGGCTACCCTTTAGTTCGTGCTATGACAGTCGAGTTTTTTCATTCTCTGGATGGGTACATGAAAAGGATTGTGGATGGACAAACATGTTTACAGGTGTTCTTTCAGCAGGTATGCTTCTAGCATCATCCAGGTTTTAGTGTTTTGCTTTGCACTCAATTCTTTTCTTCGAAACTTATCTATGAGTAACGGGACACATTAACAAAGATACAAAAGAACCAATATTCTTGACCTAAAAGCCTTCTTATGTTGCGATATATATTGATATATCGTTGTTTGGAAGATGTAAACAGGATAATGTATAATTTCTCCATTGTTACATAGCTGTGTCCTTATAAGTACTAGTATACTCTCTACATGTGCTTCTGATTTGTAAAGGGTCTATGTAATTTCGGGTACTAAGAGGTTCTTTGGTGTGATCAGCTTATTTGACTTTTAGGCATATAAAAAAAATTATGTTCTACGAATTTGAAAATCTGACATATGATAATGATTGATCCATTTAGGATTAAAAAATTTGCTCTCTATCGGGGATGATGCAGGTTGGTATTGCTGCAAGCACAAGGAATCAATCCAGAGAAAATCTACAGTACGTGCATATCAAAACATGCATGCCAATCGAGGAACATGCAAGAAGCATTCTCTCCCCTTATGCCTTCAACATATTACAAAACGAACTTGTGTTGTCCATGCAATACGCCGCAACCGAGATGGCGAACGGATCGATTCTATTACGACACTGCAAGAAAATAGACGGGGAGTGCCTTGTGATCTGGATTCCAGATGAGGAACAAATTCATTGTTCGTGTAAGGAGTTTGAACAGTCAGGAATACTATGCAGGCACTGTCTGCGAGTATTAGTAATGAAAAACTACTTTGAAATACCAGACAAATATTTTAAACTTCGTTGGCGGCTCGAGAGTTTATTAGTTCCGATGGAAAATCGAGACGGTGATGAGTCTGCTCGGGCATTCCATTCATTAGCCGGGACGCTGCTGGAAGAATCTTTAATCTCAAAAGAACGGTTTGAGTATGTTCATCGAGAGCTCACCAGACTTCTTGATAATATTAGAAATATGGTTGCTACTGAGGATTTGAATACTCTAATGCCAGCTAACACGGTAAGTGAGTCTTAGGCCAAGATAAAGAAAGCTTAATATCTGCATATTCGTGAGACTCGTTGAGGCAGTATATAAGATTATCCTTCATCAGTTTTTGCGCAGCCATAAAAAATTGCAACGTACTTGAATATGATATGTATTGATAACGATATGTATATTGATTATAATGTTGATTTCCTTGTAGGTGGGTTTATATTGAATAGCCATTTTCAATATTCAGTTCAATATTTTCTTATAATATTGTTGAACGTAAATACTAGTCTTGAACTCAGATTTATAAAAAAGTTAATAAGGTTATTAAATGTCAGACAACTAGGGATGAAAACCGGGTCGCGTTTTGCCCGGTATGTATTATGTGAAAACTGCATTTTTTAATGGAAAGGGTTGTTATATTTGTTGTGAAAACAAGGTACAGTTTATAACAAGCACCAAAAAAAAAATCCATGATATGGTATTGTCAAATGGTTTGCTTCTTAATAAGCACACATGTATACTTTTAGTAAATGAGTTATAATTTGTCTATACGTAATCAAAATCAAATTGATGAAACCAAAAAATTATTGTATCTAGTTTTTAGATGAATAACTTGGGGTAAGCTCATATAATTTTTGGTACGAGGATCAAGCGGAATAACCGTACGGAATAACAATAGTACTTCCATTTTTCAATCCTATTATATTGAGAATATGTTGAATAAAATTAATTTTAAACTTTTTTCTCCACTTAGCACACCTATGGATTCTAGTATTACGCTTTTACCTAATAAAAATGTTGCAGTATATCAACTTGAATACTCAAGCACCATTGGTTGTCTTATGTATGCCATGACTAACACAACGCCAAATATTTCCTATTTTGTTCAAAAACTTAGTATGTATACTAGTAATCCTAGTTCACATCGTTGACATGCTTTAAACAGAGTATTCAAGTATTTAAAAACAACCATGGATTATGGTTTGACTTATACATGATTTCTTTCGATTCTTGAAGTTATTCGGATGCGAGTTATATTTCCAATGTAGAAGATCATTCTCCCACAAGTGGATGTGGGTTCTTTCTTGGGCGAGGTGCTATATCTTGGACATCCAAAAGATAAACATGCTTTACTAATTCAATGATGGAACCTGAGTTTGTAGCATTATCAGCAGCTAGTTAAGAATCCGAGTAACTAAGAAATCTGATATATCAAATTCACTTGTGGCCCAAAGCAATATCACATATATCTATCAGGTGTGATAGTTGTGCTGCATTGGCTAAAGTCAATAAAAAGGTTTACAAAGACCGGTTTAGACACTTAGGTGTAAAACATAACATGATTTGTGAATGCATCACACATGGTGTTGTATCAGGGGAGTTTTTCACAACTCAGTATAATTTAGCCGATCATTTAACTAAAGGGTTAAGTAGAGAACTTATGCACTAGTCGGCTATTGGGATGAGATTCAAGTCCATCTGAAATCTCGCATGCTAAGATACCTGATTCTCACCTAATATGACATGAGGTGCTGAATTCAATGTGGAAAGCTTAACATTTGGAGATTGGAACATATTTGTAATATCATCCCAAGGTATGTGTTCAGACCTGCAACTAATGGAGGTTGAAGTTTATTTCTTAATAGTTCTTTTGAAAAATTACATATACAGGTGAGAGAGTAAAAAGTTATCTATTTGAGCATGAAGTTTAGGCGTTTCAAGAAGTTAGGACTTAGATTTCATATATCTAAGAATGATAAGGACACAAGGCTAGTAAAATATAGTTTCAAGTAAAAGCATTTGAGAATATAAATTTATGTCTATATTGTCTTCATGTATTCATTATGAATAGTAAGATTAAATGATGTTGCATAGCAAGCCCTAACTATTATGGACAAATGCAAACTGGCCTTACAAGGACATTGACCCCATAAATCCAGCGTTTAAGGTCCCAAACAACTATTTTAGTGTTTTTTTTTCAATTTTTAAATACTTTATGGATTTATTTAAAATAGCTCGGCAAGTCCAAATGTATTTAGATTTGGTTGTGCCATATTTTATTGCTTTCTGGATATTTGTAATGTTGGATTAAGGTTTTGAGTATTTTCTATTTAAGTTCTAAAAACCAACTTCCTTAGCAGTTTTTTTTGTTAATTAAGAATTGTTTTTCTGAACTTTTGAGTTCTATACACCATAGGGTTAGAATTTATCCAGCTATAATTATTTTTTTGTTATCTTGCATATACCATCTTAGTATTAGAGTGTCAGATTCCTGCACATGGGAATTATGTTGCCGCAAAGAGATCGAAGAAAGATCACCGCGTCAATCATTGACATCTACCAATGAGAGGATCTGGATCGTGTAGCCCTGATGGAGGACATTAACAAACGAGAGTTCCAGATGAATTGGGAATAACTAAGCACGTTGAAATAATGGATGCAAATAGCGATGCAGAGGATGAACATCAGATTCTGAGCTCCAGAATCGAAAAACCTACCGTCGAGTTCTGAAAGAGACTACGACGTGCGTCAAAATAATTTTGACATCATGCTGAGCTATCTAACAGTTTTTGGATTGGGTCGCATTTGTAGAAGAAATCCTAGATTTCAAAGACGTCCCAAACAACAAGAGGGTGCAGCTGGTTGCAACCAAGTTTCGGGGTCAAGCTGCATCGTGGTGGCAATATCTGAAATAAAGAATGTTAAGGCAATGTAAATATCCACATGGGATAAACTTGTGAAATAGATTAGGTCGATTTTTTACCTTATAATTATGCGAGAATCATGTATCAACAATTACGGAACCTAAAACAGGGTTCTAGATCTGTTCACGAATATACTAAGGAATTTTTTAAGCTGAAAAGTTGTGTCGATGTTGTTAATTGGGATGACCAGTTGGTATCTCGCTACGTTAGGACAATAAGGCAACAATTTCAGGACTCTTTAAATATGTTTGATCCTATCAATGTATCTGAAGCACATCAGTCTGCCTTACACCTAGACAAATCTTTCTCGAGAAGACCATATGGTGAAGATATTGTGAGAGCATCGTCTACAGCGTTCTCAAAAAGACTAACCTGGGGTCCTAATACATCATCATAAACTATAGCGCCTAGTCAAGCTGGTACTTCTTCATAAGAAAAAAATTATCATAGTCATGAGACATGTCATAATGCGGTGCATTGCCCTAAATCACCACAGCAGTCAAGGTGATTGTTCACAATAACTGATGATTTTCAACTTTTGGGAAAAATAAGGTATGATAAAGAAGAGGAAAACGTTGTTGATGAAGTTACCGCTGGAAACATATATGCAGGGGACATTGGGAAAAAATTGGTTATAAGGCGTGTTTGTCTTGCACCTATAGTGAACAGTGACAATGATAATTGGTTGAGGAACAATATATTTCAGTCCACTTGTACCATCAAAGGAAAAATATGAAAATATGTGATAGATACAGGGAGCTGCGAAAATATAATTTCTGAAGAAGGTGTGTAGAAATTGACGCTGAATAGTGAGAATCACCCTAGCCCCTACAAGCTCGAATGGCTAATATAAGGCAATGAGGTAATCATCTCTCAGCGTTCTCTTGTATCTTTCTTTACTGGTGATTATAGGTGTGATGTTCTTAGTATGAATGTCTGTCATCTTCTGTTGGAGTGGCTTGGAAATTTAATAAAAATTGCACGTATGACGGTAAAAAACATAGTTATACCTTTATGTGGAATAACAATAAGATTACATTAGTGTCATCTAAGGAAGTGACTCCAAAATCTTCCCTTATTGTGTCACAAAAATCTGGCATAAATATTCTAGCTCATAAAGCGGTTTTAGAGCATGCAAATGATTCCAAAGTTGTATATCCATTGGTTGTTGAAGAATATGTTAATGACCTATTTGTTGGTAGCGAGTTCGCCCATTATTGTTCGAATTTGCTGATGTGTTTCAAGATGATTTGCCTATCGGCCTACCTCAATTACGAGACATCCAACACCAGATTAATTTAGTGTCTGATGCTAGCCCACGTAACCGTCCTCATTATATAATGAGTCCGAAATTAAATGAGAAGCTAAGGAGGCAGGTCAAGAAGTTATTAACTAAGGGCCATGTTCGTAAAATCCTTAGTCCTTGTGCAGTCACGACATTGTTAACACCTAAGAAAGATGGTTTGATGCGGATGTGCGTGGATAGTCGAGCTATCAACAAGATTAAAGTCAGATACTAATTTCCAATTCCCAAACTTGATGGGTTGTTAGGTCAACGGAGTGGTACCAAAGTGTTCACGAAGCTGGACTTGAAAAGCAGGTATCACCAGATCTGCATCCGAATGAGAGACAAATGGAAAACTACATTTAAACCCCGGGAAGGTTTGTTTGAGTGGATGATAATGCCCTTTGGCCTATCTAATGCACCATTATTTTCATGCGCATTATGAATCAAGTTTATCTTCCTTTTATTAGTACATTCTTGGTTGTCTATTTTGATGACATACTGATTTATAGCGTTAGCGAAGAACTCTATTTAGAGCAATTGTGTGTAGTCTTATGTGTTATAAGGCATGAAGTATTCTATTTTGATAGAGTATGTCATCTTCATGGGGTATATAAAATCGAAATATGGACTATCAGTGGACGAGTCTAATAATAAGAGCAGTTCGTGACTAGCCACCACCGAAATCTATCACCGAGGTTTGATCATCTGATGGGTTGGTATTGTTTTATCAATGGTTTATTCAAAACTTTAGCACTATCATGGCACATATTACCGGTTACACGAAAGGGGAAATTTTCAGTTGGACTCCAAAGGCAGTAGCAGCATTTGTAAAAATTAAGGTACGACTAACCATGCCACCTATATTGGTCATACCTGACTTTTCTATAAGATTTGAGTTGTATTATGATGCATATGGCATGTGTATTGGGGTTTTGCTGAGCCAACAGGGGCGACCAGTTGCATACTTTAGTGAGAAGTAATATGATGCCAAAGTTAACTACAACACCTAAGACATCGAATTCTACGCTAGTGGTTCGAGCTTTGAAACACTGGAGTTCATACCTGGCCTATAATGATCTGTATTGTATACTGATCATGATGTATTTAAGCATGTACATAGTCAATACGAACTCTCTGCACGTCACGTGTGGTGGCCAACCGTTCACTTTTTTTTTATCAAGTATACGTTGGGAGCAATTAACCGGGTAGTTGATGTGTTGACCATGTGGTGTATGATGATACGTATAGAAGGGGAGGTTGTTGGGTTTGAGATGACGAAATAATTACTCTCTATCGATTTTTTAATGAGGAATGATGATTTTTTAAAGGTAATCTATTATGTATTCATGTTAGAAGTTTAAACATGAGAAGCATAATGAAGAGCATCATTGTTATGATCAAACCCTATATTCTAAATCTCGCTAATTTTATTGGCTTCACTTGAAGCAGGATATTGTCTGTTTCGTGGTCGGGTATCGCATTTGTCAGATGGCTAAGGGTACGACTTCCAATATTGTCTTGTAGTTACTACTACCTAGTGTGGATAATCATCGCCTGAGGGTAGGCTCGTAATTTGTTGGATGTTTAATAGTAGTATGTGGGTGTTATATATTTAGTGTAGAGAGTAGAGAGATAATTAAGCTGGCTGGTAGCAGTTAATTCTCATTACCCACACTTAATGCAGGTGGTTGGGTATTTATACCCTTATGTTTGGGCCCTTATGGGATTTCGGGTCATGTTAAATGGACCCGGGTCATGTTCAAAGACCCATGAGCTCTAAGTAGGAGAGCAAGTAGCTTAGTCAAGTAGTGTTTAGGTTTTTTAGTACTTCTGTCATAGTTCGAACAGTCCTTTGGGCTAAGTTGTTCGGAGTGATCTGTCCGGTCCGGAGGCCTTGGACCGATCTGTCCTTGTCCGGGGAGCATGTTGTATTCGGACTCATCAGGAGCCCCTTTTTAGGTGTTTGTGCAAATACTCTTGTCAAAAACCTGAAAAACAGTCCGACATCAGGGGTAGTTTTAATCCGGACAGGTCTGTCAATTTGGGCTATGGGTTTATCCGGACAGATAAAGCTTTACGAATTCAAAATGGTTTTTGCCAGAGTTCGTGGGACACGTGTCGCTCTCTGGTTGGTTGCTGCAGCCGTTTTTTCACCTTGAATTTCGAACCCACCTTCTTTGAAAAGCAACTTCTTAATTAAAGGTGGTGACATCAGCACCGTCTTTAATCATTACCAATCTTTTCGAATTCTCCTAGGAATCAACTTCTTTTTCAGATTTACTATAAATTCAAACTCATTTTCTACTGTTTTACCATTTCTTTCACATTTACTCTGCAAAATCTCTCAAAGCTTTCTCTCTCTAAAGCAAAAATTTTGCTCAAATAGTTTATGTTTACAGCGAGGAACGCTCTGATCAAAGGCGGGTGGCTTAACCTTTCTGAGTTAGAGAAGGCTAAAAAAGTCGAAAGAGAAAGACGAATTGCGGCAGGGTTACCCACTTCGCCTGTTGATAGACCAATCACCTCTGCCACAGAGTCAGATCAAGGCTCCTCTTCTTCTAAAGGCACCAAGCCTAGAAAACTATTTCAAACCAATCTCTCCCCCATTATCTCTGGTTCCTTAGTTCAGGAATCGGAACCTGTTGTCGAGCCATGAGTTACAGTCACTAGCCTCAAAAAACCCTCACCCTTTATAGAAATGGGGTCGGATACGGAGCACTCCCCTCAGAAGCTAGTTGATAGGAGGAAAGACCGGTTAGTTAAAGGCCAAGGGTCTAAAAACACTCCCTCAAAGTCGGGGGCAAAAGACAGTAGCACCGGGTCAGAGGTGCCTATTAGAGCCCCCAAGGACAGACTGTCCGGTCCGGAGGGCACCAGTCCAAGTCTTCAAAGAGAAGCACCTGCTCCGGATACTCTACCGGAGGCCAGAAACCAAAAGAACACAGAGGCCCAGCAGTCCGGAGACAAAGCTGAGTCAAGTTTGAACCCTCCCCCCACTACTGCTGTTGAAAACCCTTCAACAATTATGGAGGAAGTGATGGAGGACTCTGTTGAAGAGGCTCCATTTGAGTCTGAGCCCTCCGGCCAGACCAGTAGTGCAATAGTTTCCAAGAAGGACAAAGGAAAAGAAAAATTGTATTTGAGGCATCCGGATCTGCCGGAGAGCCTCGAGGGAAGAGTGGGGCCTTGTTTTCACAAGGTCGGCGTTAATTACCTCCTCGCCCTGCAGAAAATCAACTACACGTTCATCCACACAGCTGAGCTAGGCCGGATGCGTACGAAGTGGGGAATACCGGAGAACGTGAAGATCAGGATCCCCATACACCCGGAGACTCCTATGGACTGCAAATTGAGTGAAGTTGTCATCTTCACTGAGCTATTCAATTGGGGACTTAGACTCCTCTTAGACCCTGAAATTGTCAGATACTTCTATCTGATAAAGCTTTGCCCGAGCCAACTAAGCCCTAACGCCTGGTATACCCTTATGGCCTACATCATGGCTTCAAGGCTCTCCGGGATTCCTCTGCCAATGGAGAAGTTTGCTGTTGTGGCCAGTCTGTGCAGAAACCCCAACATCCCCTTTTACCATTTCAATATGGGGGATGATTTCAAGGTTGTGGATGATTTGCTAGAGGCGGAGAGGAATTGGAGGACTCAGTTCCTGTTCGTCAGTGGAGCTTGGGAGAATAGAAGAAAAATCAAGTCCGGAGAGAACCCAAGCCTTCTCAGAAGCAGGTGGAGGAGTGATTGTAAGTCTTCCATTTTATACTTTTGTTTCTTTCTTTTTTTCTTTTTTAAAGTAGTTCGAACTAATGGGTCTCACTTTTGCCTTGGCAGTACTGCCCAAGGAGTTCAGTGACTATCAGAAAGCCGGGCAGGCTACTTGCTCCAAGATCAATGCTTGGACTGCTGAGAAGTGGGGGAACCGATTCCATGCTACTTTTACCAGTGGCAACTTGGCAAGGTCTCACTTGTGGAACACCACACGTCGGGGAGACTTGACTTGGGAGGAGCTCACCACTCAGCCTCCTCCAGACGTTGTGCTTAAGAGGACCCATGAACTAGATGAGATACTCTTCCTACCAGGCCGGGCCAAAGCCTCGAGCAAGATGAAAGGCAAGAAGAAGAAGGGCAAGAAGGTGGTGGGTGGTGCTAACCTTGCTGATGCAGAGAAGGATGCTCCAATAGACCCGGAGGGGCCAGCCCAGAGCCAAATCGATGCTGCTCTCTTGGAAGTGGTGGAGAAAGAGACTGAAAAGCAAGAAGCGAACCTCCCAAAACCTCCAAGGGCTTCCAAGAGAAATCGTAAACAGGGAAGCGAAAGCACAGACCGGGAGGCCAAGAAGAAGAAGACTTCTAAGGGAGACGAGCTTTCTCTCCGGGCTCCAGAGCCTTCTCTCCAAGCTGATCCTACTGACCCAACGCATGTCGAGGAGATTCCGGGTGACTTTCATACCGATGAGGTTGAGGGGGGAGATATCAATATTGATGGAGTAGACATCACCGGTCTTGGTGAGCTTGGTGAATACTTCCTCAATCTTCCCAGAGATGACTTTGCGGGGCCTTACCTTCCTCCGAGCACCTCCAACACGGTCACTTTTAATGGTAAGACCTTTATCGTTTCTAGTGAAAGGGACGTCATAGCCCACTCTTTGTTAAGCAACGTTCAGCCTGTACTTGTGTTGGAGAAACAAGTCCGAAACCAGGCCGATATCATCAAAGATCTCAAGTCTGACAAAGAGAGGCTGTCCGATGACCTTCCCACTGCCACTTCCAATGCTTCCATTTTAAAGAAGGAAACCGAGGAGTTGAAGAGAAAGCAAGAGGCAAGCACCACAAAAGTCTCCACTTTAGAGGACACCATTAGAGAGCTCCGGGAGAAGCTGTCCGATCTGGAGAAAGACCTTACCACCTCAAAGGGAGAATCCAAAGCCAAGGATCAAATCATCACCAACCTGACCAATGACAAAATCTCTCTTGAGAATACAGTGTCCAAGGTTGTCGAGGAGAAAGCTACTTTGCTAAAGGAGCAGGAGGCCAAGATTCAAGCCAAGATTAACGCTTATGCCACCAGAATGATCGACAGCCAAGAGGAAATGTACGCCAAGGTGAGGTCTGACATGGTTCTACTCTTCCACGAAAAGTTTTCGAAGAGGAACCTAGGGGACTTATGGCTTCATGTTGAGTCTGACGATCTCCCGTATCATACAATGGCTGATGGAGACTTGCATGGTTATTCTAGCGCTTCCTCATCCGAAGACGAAGAACGTACCGGAGAGAGCCCAGACAAGGAGAAAAATGATCCTAAGGGAAAGAAGGTAGACGAAGCTGAGCCATCTTCAAAGGCTCAGTCTTAATTTATAAACTACTTTTTACTCTTTATTCAGACTAAAGTCCTTGGAAGGCCAAGGCATTCTTTTTGTAATCGTATTCGGCAACTGACCGAATAGGTTTTCTGTTCTGTTTTTGACAATTTGAAAAGTCCTTGGAAGGCCAAGGCACTTTAAGTTATTTTAATGAATATCTTTGTTTCATGCAATTCTCATCTTCTTTCATAGTCTGTTCCAATTTTTTTGGTTAGAGTTTAAATAGCCTTTAGTTATTTCATAGTGAGAGTGTTTAAGTTCTCCGGCTAGAGTTTAAATAACCCTTAGTTATTTCAATCCGGATAGTGTGACAAAGGAAAAAACTTAAAACACTTGGAAATTTTTTAAGAAGGCATCAAATTTTATTCAAAAGCCCGAACACCTCATTAAAACCTCCCCGTGCCACCAGGGAGGAAAGAGTATGCCCCCAAATATTTACATGGATGTTTAAACAAGTAAATATTTACACATGATACTCCAAGTACATCCGGAGATGCTCGATATTCCAAGGATGAGTCAAAACTCTTCCATCTTTGTCTTCCAACCAATATTTTCCAGGTTTAATTCTTTCAACAACCATATACGGACCTTCCCAAGTTGGGGCCAACTTTCCGAACAGCTTTTCTTTAGTGTGTAAGAAGACTTTCCTTAATACCTTGTCCCCCGGTTGGAAATCTCTTTTTTTAACTTTAGAAGCAAACCTGCTTCTCATCAAACCCTAATAGTGTGCAACTCTAAGGTGAGCTTTAACTCGTCTTTCTTCTACCAAATCAAGTTGACCTCTGATTGCCACCTCGTTAGCGTGTTCGGAGAAGTTGTGAACACGAAATGAAGGGAGAGTTGCTTCTATGGGAGCTACTGCATCCATCCCATAGACCAAAGCAAAAGGTGACTCTTGTGTTGCAGCCTCAGGTGTTGTCCAGTAAGCCCACAAGACCTCTTGTAAATAACTAGGCCACTTCCCAGCAGCCCCTTCCGAATTCTTCTTTAAACCGGACAGTATAGTTCTATTAGCTACTTCAACTTGCCCATTTTCTTGTGGGTGGAAAGGTGAAGAGAAACAATGTTGTATACCCCTTGAGGTACAAAAGCTCTCCATTTCCCTATTGTCGAACTGCGGCCCGTTGTCTGTTGTTATCTTTTGTGGAACACCAAATCTGCAACACATGTTGGATAAAATGAATTTTATAACAGCTTTTGATGTGGTTCCTGCTAGAGGGGCTGCTTCAATCCACTTCGAAAAGTAGTCTATGGCCACAATTATAGTTTTGCGTCCTCCGGACGCCACAGGGAGAGGCCCTACTAAATCCAATCCCCATCGAGCAAAAGGAATAGGCTCAGAAATTGATTCTAAAGGAATGGCTGGGACATGAATTTCATTGTTGTACCTCTGGCATGGGTCACACCTTCTTACCAATTCCTTAGCATCTTTCATGATAGATGGCCAATAGTATCCGGCCAGTAAAACTCTTCTTGTTAAGCCCTGAATCCACAATGGGATGATCCCTCACAATCATGCAATTCGGAGAGGACTACTTGAGACTCTTCATCCCCCAAACAGCGCATGAGAGGTTTACTGTAAGATTTTTTATACAACACTTCTCTCAATATGATGAAACCACGAGCCTTGTGTTTCAATGTTCTGGCTAGTGACTTATCCGGAGGCACGATACCATCGAAGAGATATTGCAGGAGAGGAAACCTCCAGTCTTGAGGTTGTTTCACTTGCACTTCAAAAATTTCCTCTTCTTTATCCATATTAAGTTGAATGGAAGGGCTTTCCAGCACATGGATCCATGGATATGACTCCGTATATGCTATGGTTGCTAATGAGTCTGCTAGCTCATTTTCTGCCCGGGGTATGTGCTCATACACAACACCTTTAAACTTGAGTGCTTCATTTTTAAGTAGGAGTAAATATTTCACAAGCTGCTCATTTTTAGCCTCAGACTGGCCTTGAGCATGGTGGATAAGAAGCTGGGAGTCACTTAGTAGCCTGACCCTCTTAGCCCCACAAATGTAGGCTAACTTTAAACCAGCTATAGCTGCTTCGTATTCAGACTCATTACTAGATGCTCTGAAAGCAAAACAAATAGCCTGGTACATCTTGTCTCCATATGGAGAAGTTAAACACACCCCTGCACCACATCCCATAGTGCTAGATCCACCATCTGTTCGGATGACCCATACCTTTTTATCTTTTATGTCAGTAGTTTGCTCCGAATCCCCGTCGGAGTGAAATTCAACCAAAAAGTCTGCCACAGCTTGAGCCTTGACTGCTGTTCGAGGAGCAAAGTCTATGTCAAAGTCCCCCAACTCTACTGACCACTTAGTCATCCTGCTTGAAATGTCTGCCTTTTGGAGGACATTCTTCAGGGGAAAAGAAGTCCGGACGATGATGGGATGAGCTTGGAAATAAGGCCTCATCTTCCTGGCATCTATCACCAGGGCTAATGCTAATTTTTCGAGTTTCAAGTAACGCCTTTCTGCATCTATCAAACTTTTGCTGATGTAGTATACTGGATGGGGATGACCATCGATCTCTCTCACCAATACAGCACTGATGGCACAACTTGAAACTGCCAAATATATGAAGAGTGTCTCCCCATCAACTGGTTTAAAAAAAGTTTTGGGGGAGGACAGGTGCTTCTTGATCTCATTGAAAGCCTCATCACACTGTGGGGTCCAATCGAATCCATTTGCATCCTTCAAGGTTTGAAAGAAGGGGGCACACCTGTCCGAAGACCTCGAGATAAATCTGTTTAAGGCAGCCAATCTCCCCGTTAACCGATATAATTCTTTAATATTCTGAGGAGGCTCCATTTGGAATAGAGCATTAAGTTGGTCCGGATCGGGTTGTATCCCATGCTCACTTATAATATAACCTAGAAACTTTCCGGACTGTACTCCGAACACGCATTTTTCTGGGTTTAACTTTAAATTCACTTTTACCAAGTTGGCAAAAGTTTCTTGGAGATCAGACAAGTGCAATTGCTCGTCCACACTCTTCACCATCATGTCATCGATGTATACTTCCATATTTCTTCCAATCTGATCAGCAAAAGCCTTGTTTACTAACCTTTGATAAGTAGCCCCAGCATTTTTCAACCCAAACGGCATTACCTTATAGCAATGGAGACCTCTGTCAGTGACAAATGTGGTATGCTATTGATCCTTCGGATCCACTTGAATCTGATTGTATCCGGAGAAGGCGTCCATAAAGGACGGCAGCTTGTTCCCAGAGGTGGAATCTACTAACTGATCAATCCGGGGGACCGGATATAAATCTTTTGGGCAAGCCCTATTGAGATCTGTAAAGTCAATGCACATGCGCCACTTGCCATTTTTCTTCTTTACCAGAACCGGATTGGCAGTCCACAAATGATACTGAGACTCCTTGATGTGCCCCATCTTTGTGAGCCTGTCAACCTCTTGCACAATGACATCAGCCTTCTCCTTAGAAAAAGCTCTTCTCTTTTGAACCACTGGTGCTACGTCTTTCCGGATAGATAGGTGATGTGATATCACTTTTGCTGGAACCTCAGTAACATCAGCATTGCACCAAGCAAAAACGTGCTGATGATTCTTCAAAAACTTTAACATTTCATTTTTCAGATCGGGTGGCATTTTAGAGCCTATCTTAACACTTCTTCCTTCTCCCAAACAGTGTGTCTCTACCTCTTCGACCGGTATCAACACTCCAGGGGTCTCTCTGGGGTCATCAATTTCACCCTCACCCCTAGAAAGCCCCTCAAACTGCTATTGCTCGTTGATGCGAACTGCCCCCAGCGTCCGGGGTGCCAGAGAAGTAGCATAACATTCTCTTGCAATCTTTTGACTGCTCCGGACGACTCCAACCTGTCCTTGAACAGCATATTTCAAGCACTGGTGGACTATCGAAGCAACTGCATGCATCCTAGAGAGCCAATACCTCCCTAGAATAGCATTATAGCAAGTGGGACAATCCACCACAATAAAGAGTATTCTGACCATTTTCTTGAAAGGGCCCTTGCCCAATAGAACTTCCTCTTCGAACTCTCCGATCACATCTGCTGAGCTGCCTGTAAAGCCTACAATTGATCTGTCCGAACTCTGAATTACAGCTGGATTTTTCATTCTCTTGTATGTGGTTAGGAAAAGGATATTGGCTGAGCTTCCAGTATCCACCAGAATTCGTCTTATGTCGTTGCCCCCAATAGATGCTCCTATGACAACAACATCCTCATGAGGACCAGCAATATCTCTTAAATCATCTTCATCAAAAACAATGAAGGGGAATGAATTTTGTGACTGATAGGAAGTCATGCCTCCTTCTAGCTGGGAGACTCAAAAAACTTAATGAGTCCGGAGACCGACCTAGAAAATTCCTTAATTGTACCCACTCTGTTTCGAGTTGGATCATGATCCAAGTACTCATATTCTACATCAAACCTCTCAATTATAACCATGGCTCCCTCCGGAGCAGCATTACTTGGATCAACCCGGTGAGTGTTGTCAGGCCTGTTACCTCCTCTTCTTTTGACGTAAGCTCCCAGTTTTCCCCTCTCAATCAAGTTCTGAACTTCTTGTTTCAATGCTATACAGTCATCAATGGTATGACCAATATCATTGTGATATCGGCAAAAAGAGTTATTGCGTTGTTCTCTGGGAGACTGCAATGTGGCTGGTCTCCGATAATGCACCTCATCCTTCGTTTTATCAAAAATGGTGGCCACACTTTCTTTTAATTCTGCGAACCACTCCAGTTGGACCCATGGCCCTCTCTTGTTTCTGGATTGCTGACTCTGAGCAGGAGCAGCTGGCTGAGACTGAGCTTTTGCCCTACCATGCCCCTGTCCGGTCTCTCTTGCTTTGTTCCCGAACTGATTCTGATTGGGATTTGGTGCCACTGGGGTAGACCTCTCCCCACGTCATGGCCTTCTTTCTGGTCACTGAGTCAGCCAAGTTGCCAGGGTTCAAGACCTGTCTTAGGGATGCTATTGCTACTTGTTCGAAGCAATCAGCCAACCCATTCTTGGTGTTCACAAAACGGCTTATGTATTCTTTCAAGGACTCATTTGGTTCCTGGGCACAATGGATTATTGTGTCTCCATTTCCCTTTAGCTCTTTACTCCCTACAAACTGCCTTCGAAAGGCTACCCAAAAAGTATCGAAATCTTTAATACAACCCTGAGGCAGGCTGTTGTACCATTTTAGAGCACTCCCCGTAAATGATTGGGAGAATGCCCTACAAAGTAGTTTATCATCGTCGTCGAAGTTCATCATGAAGTTTTTAAATTGTTCCAAATGGTTGTCCGGATCAGTACTGTCATCGTACTTTTCTATTTTGGTGCTGTCAAACCTCTTAGGGAGGTTTCCGGACAGAATTTTAGAAGATAATGGAGATTACCTCCAATTTCTTCCAAGACTGAACATAGTATCCTCATTGGGAGTCGCAAAGATACCTGGTTCATCGTGAAAAGCGAAAGGATCCATCAGCATCCGATCCATATGCCTCCGGCTATGAGATGATCCTTTACCAATATGCTTCTTTATCTTTCCATGTCTATCCCTTTTTCTAGAATATTTTTTGACCTCCTTTTGCTTCTTTCTAGTTCGACCCTCATCGCTGCTAGAGGATAAAGATTTTTCAACTCCTTCATTGTCCGAAGAGCTATTAGAAGATTCTGAGCTTGAGTCAGAACTCTCCACTGGCTTAGACCGGTGAGACTTTTTGGAGCTGGCATGAGTCTTTTTGGTGCTCACATGAGTCTTTGAAGACTCATGCTCTCTGGGGTTGTCGGTGTGATGAGCAATTGATGCTTTGGACTTTTCTTTCATGCCCATCTTAGCCTTTTCGGCCCTCAGAGCTTCTATTTCACCCTTTAGCCTATCGCGCTCTTCGATAGTGTACTCATCGTTCTCTCCCACCACTTCGAGCAGAGCTGGTGGTACTTCTGGATTGTCCGGATTCATTCGAACAGACTTTCTTAGCTGGTTTTGAATGCTTGATTCAGGCACCTTCTTCTCCCACTGTGGTCGCCAATTTGGTGTGGATAATTCTCGCTTGAGGGTAGGCTCGTAATTTGTTATATGTTTAATAGTAGTATGTGGGTGTTATATATTTAGTGTAGAGAGTAGAGAGATAATTAAGCTGGCTGGTAGCAGTTAATTCTCATTACCCACACTTAATGCAGGTGGTTGGGTATTATACCCTTATGTTTGGGCCCTTATGGGCTTTCGGGTCATGTTAAATGGACTCGGGTCATGTTCAAAGACCCATGAGCTCTAAGTAGGAGAGCAAGTAGCTTAGTCAATTAGTGTTTAGGTTTTTTAGTACTTTTGTCATAGTTCGAGCAGTCCTTTGGGCTAAGTTGTTCGGAGTGATCTGTCCGGTCCGGAGGCCTTGGACCGATCTGTCCTTGTCCGGGGAGCATGTTGTATTCGGACTCATCACTACCTATTCCAGAAGGACCATGGCAAAGCATGAACATGAATTTTTTTCCATATTGCCAAGGACATAACCAGGTAATAATTTTATATTCGAGGTTGTTGATAGATTTTCAAAGATGGCTCACTTTATCACATGTAAGAAAAGCAACTAATGTAGTGAACGTTATGAATCTGTACTTTAGAGAGGTCTACAATGTGCATGGTTTGCCTATGAACATCGTATCTGGCCGAGATCCTCGATTTGTTTGCCATTTATGAAGGAGTTTATGGCGTCTTACCAATATCAAACTGAGCTTTAGCAGTGCCTATCACCCACAGAAAAATGGGCAGGCAGGCGTAACAAATCAGACTTTTGAAAACATGTTGCATACAGAGGTGGCTGGCAACTTGAAGTCGTGGAATTCAAGGCTCTATCATATTGAGTTCGCCTACAACAGACGCTACAAAATGCAGTGTTTAGGTCCCAACCAACTACTTTAGTATTTGTTTTCCAATTTTTAAATACTTTATGAATTTATTTAAAATAGCCTGCGAAGTCAAAATGTATTTAAATTTGGATGAGCCGTATTTTATTTCTTTTTTTTATATTTGTGTAATTTTGGATTAGGGTTTTGAGCGTTTTCTATTTAAGCTCTAAAACCCCAATTCCTCGACAATGTTTTTTGTTAATTGAGAATTATTTTTCTGAAATTTCGAGTTTTATACACCATAAGATTAGGGTTTATCCAGCTTTACTTCTTCTTCTTTTTTATCTTACCTCTACCATTAAATCTTTAGTGGTTCCTTGATATTTGAATGATCAAAATGTGTAATATACCAATATGAAATTCAATCGTCACGATATTTCATTTATACATAAATTTGTTATCTTTGTGATTTTACATTAGTTAATCATAAATTGCACTAAGATAAGGAGGAATTATTATATATTTTAGTGTAATTGGATTGACTAGTCAATGTCGTCATCATATTTTATCTAAAAGTTGGAGAGTCATGAGTGCACACTTGCTAGATAATATTATGATTATGTGGTTTTTGGACCAAAATTATTTTTGCCGTTGAAAATGTTACTCTTTGATTCGTCGAAATATATGATTGAGATTGATGATGGTTCAGAAAAATATTACATGATTTTTTTCATTCTCTTGTTCAAAGTAAGAACAACTGATTTTATATTGCTGATATTTTGGATAACCACCAAAATAATTTCAATCTGAAATTGTTCTTTAACAAAATTTCAAGAGTTATCCAGATATCAAACACCATCTATCACATAATTAACTTAAAAAATAATTAAAAAAACATATATCCTACAGAATAGTAAAAACTTGCCAACACTAAAATAACTTAATTTATTACAAAATAGTTTTAAGTAAATTATAAACGATCCAATAATTATTTATACTAAATTAGGAAATTACTTAAACTGTGAAGAAATAGTTTTAATTAAATGGTAGACAATCCACCAACTGTTTACATACTAAATTATTAAATTAGTAAGATCTGACTTGCAAAATATATAAACATAATAATCATTTCTTTCTAAACAATCTTATACCTATTATAACTATAAAAGAAAATGAAGCTATATATATCCAAATGTGGTTTAAGTATATCCAATTTTGAGTTTACCCAAAGGTGGTATAAGTTTACCCAAATTTTGACAAAAATACCCTTTTATGGGTATATAAAGTTTTTTTTTACTAACTTTCATCCACCTCATTTTTTCTTTTACGATCTCTAACTTCTCTCTAAAACCTCCAACTTCTCTCTAAAATCCGGCACACTAAAATCCGGCGAACTAAAATACGGCGAACTAAAATATGCAAACTTAGTATTAGTATCAAAATTACGGTTGTGGTTGAATTAGGTAAAAAATCATAATTTTAGGGTGTTTGGAGGCCATTTTTCAGCCGAAATTCGGTCGGAAAATGACCGGCAGCGAAAGCTGAACGCACCATAGGTTAAGGGGGGTGTACCGGCTGGTACAGACCCCCTCTACCAGTCGGTACGCCCCCTGTACCTATGGTACGCCCCTTTTTTTTTAAAAAAAATTTCTTCAGAAAAACAATTTTTTATTTTAATTTCGGTCGATTCATGTTTGATTTTATGTTTTTATTATAAGAATTTAAAAATAAATTGAAAAAAGTTTGAATGTTCTTGAGTTAACATTGAATGTTCAAGAACAATTTGAAGAACTTCACAAAATTGTAGTAATATGGAGTTTGATCTAGTAGGGAGTTGTGTTTTTTTGGTATACATAGCCAAATAGATTGTTTTGTGAATTTGGTATATCTAGGATATACTTAGTGTTTTTTTTTACTTAGTGACAATTTGGATATTAAATAAAAATTCAAGGATTTTTTCATCCTTAAAAAATCAAACAAAAGTCAACTGCGCTTTTTTGGGTATACTTAAGTCACATTTAGGTATGTATAGCCATACCAAAAAAATTACCAAATCAAATATAAATCACTTAAAAATATAAAATACAATAAAGATACTTTTATTTGAAGTACTGAAATCTCATAATTATAAAATTATTTTGAAAAATATTTACATACACATCTCCGCACATTATTAGGAAATCGGAATAAAAACATAAATAGTAGTAAGAAAACTCAAAACCTATAATTAAAAAAATCAAAACATATAAATGAAACTTTAGGAAATTAATTTTCTTTTTACTTAAATCATTGACAAATTTAATTTTTAAATTTATATTGACCGAGAATTTAACTAAGTATATTATTTACGTAGAATAATTGAAAAAAAACTAAAAAAAGGAAAAATAACGAATCACGGTTTAGTATCTTAACCTGCGATTTTTACGTACTTATATATATTTTAAATGTTAATTATATTATCAATAGATTTATTCACTGTTTATAAATACAGTGAGTCTACTTTAAATTATCATATATGAATTAGAAATTATTATCGAATGATATTTTTTTTAATATTATTTTTTTTCTTTTAGAAATGGTTAGTTTAATAATATTTTAAAGAAATATTATTTAGGACTATTAAAATATATTTTCATATTTATTATAAAGTAACCGTAGAATAAAAGTAGATGAATGGTTGCAATAATTTAGACATTAATGTAGTAAGTTTGACTCTACTAATTATAATCATAATTAGGTTTGAATTATAATCATAACTAGGATTAGGATTGGCTATATTGATTATAGTTATAATTAGCTCGAGCTTCCGTGTATATAAAATTAGTGTTTTTATTGAAATAAAATATATCACTTTTCACTTTTCTGACATGATATCAGAGCAAAGTTCTTATTTTTCTTGATTGTAATATCATCGTTCTTACAACACAAAAATCACCATGGCTGATACAAATAATACCATGGGTGATGATTCTTACAAATAGCCAAGGGTTTTGGATAGGAGACCAAAACTATCAGACCAACCATGTCTTGGTTGCAATTATTAATGTCTTCATTGCAAAAAAAAGATCGGTTTCATTGATGGTAGTGTCAAAGAACCATCACAAAAGGATGAACCTCTTCTGTAACAATGGAACCAATGCAATAGCATGATAATTTCTTGGCTGACTCATGCTGTTGAATCAAAAATCGCTGAAGGAGTTATACATACTAAGACAGCACGTGAAGTATGTGTTGACTTGTTCGACCAATTCTTTCAAAAGAATGCTACAGACGTGTTTAAGATACAAAAATCAATCGCCACCATATCACAAGGTACAGCCTTGATTTTGGTAAAATATGCAGCTACTGTCATTGTACCTTGTGATATGGTGCCGATTGATTTTTGTATCTGAAACACGGATTGAGCAATATTTATTTTGAGAGAATTGGTCGCACAAATCAACCCATACTTCACGTGCTGTCTTAGTATGGGTAACTCCTTCAGCGATGTCTGATTCAAGAATATGAGTCAACCAAGAAATTATCATGTTATTGCATTGGTTATATTGCTTGAACAGAAGAGGTCTGTCCTCCTGTGATGGTTCTTTAACACTACCATCGATGAAACCGGTCTTCTTTTTTTGTAGCGAGGGCATGAATAACTGCTTTACTCCATGATTGATAATTGACGCCGGGCATGAATAATGCTTTACTCCATGATTGATAATTGACGCCGTTTAATTTGATTTGACCAAGACATGGCCTGGTTGGTTTGAATGATGCATGTAGAAGGGATGTGAGGGATTGATAATTTTAGTCTATGATCTGGTTGGTTTGAATGATGCATGTAGAAGGGATGTGAGGGATTGATAATTTTAGTCTATGATCTGAAACCCTGGTGGTGTTGATCTCCGATTTGTAAGAATCATCGCCATGGTGATTTTTATGTTGAGATTTTTTTTAAGAATAGTGATTTTAATAATAAGAAAAATATGAACTTTGCTCTAATACCATTTCAGAAAAGTGAAAAGTGATAAAAAAAAAGTGATATGTTTTATTTCAATAAAAATATTGCTTATATGATAAAAAAAAGTGATATGTTTTATTTCAATAAAAATACTGCTTATATGACTATAATTAATAGAGTGAATCTTACTACATTATTGCCTAAATTAGTGCAACAATTCATCTACATTTTGTTCTATAGTTACTTTATAATAAATAGGAAAATATACTTTAATACTTCTCATCAAGTTGGAGAGTGTAAATCAAAGACTCCCAACTTGCTGCACAAAAAATCAAATTGATCACAATAAATCAAGTTGGACGAATTATCCCAGCCTGAAGCTTTTCTTGAATTATATGACAATAAAAATGGTAAAATATCTATTCACTATTCATAAATCTGGATTATATATAATTATCATATATGAATTAGAAATTATTATCCAATGATATTTTTTTTAATGTGTGGGTGTCCGACTCGACCCAGATATGTTATGAATTTTTTGAGATTTTTTCATAAAATAATATATTATTTAATATTATTAATAAAACTTTTAAACTAAAGTTACTAATATCCTGAGTAATACCAATAATTATTAATAGATAACAAAATATTTCTTAATAAATAAGATATATTTTGAAAAATATTATTCTATAGTGAAATATTAAATTTAAATTTTTAATGTTTTTTAATATTTTTATTTTTCTATGTAACACTGATACTATAATTATTAATTGAAAAAAGATTAAATAACATATACCAAAATCATATATTAATTATTAATAAATAACAAAATATTTTTCAATTATCACTAAATCAATATATTTTAAAAACACTAATTTAAAAAAATATTGAATTTGATTTTTCATTTTTATTTCTTTTGAACATTTTTATTTTTTCTCTAAATTGATACTTACTATTAAATTCAAAATTGACTATATTTTTTTAAGGGAATCCATAACCGCTACTCAACAAGGGACAATGTGACAAACTCAAACCACTCAAACCCCAAACTCAAACCACTCAAACCAAAACCAAAAAAAGTGTTTGTAGAGGGATTCGAACCACTCAAACCAAAAAAGTGTTTGTAGAGGGACTCGAACTTATGATGAATGTAGGATTTATTGGATCCGCAAATGGAAGTAGTAGAATATTCAAATGGAAGTAGTAGAATATTTAATTTGACTATATTTGATATATAATATCTGGATCGAGAAATATATTTACATTTAATTACACGTATTATTTAGTAAGTTACTAAAAGACATTATTCTACATTTATAAGGAAACGAGTTACTTTGTAACTAGTATAAATAGGATGAAAATTTTAAAGGTAAAATCGAACTATTTTCTATATATATCAATATTATTATACTAAACCATATTATTTTATCTTTTTTATTTTTTTTATTCTCATCCATGTTTGATTGATTCCATTGCTGGGAAACGTTTAGTGTTTCATTTTTGTAAAAACCAAAATAATTTTTATTTTAAAAAATAATAATATTTGTTTAGACAAGTATAGTAGAAGGCAATAATCTAATAAAATGTACCTATAACACACAAACATTAAATTTATCCTTTAGTATAATAGTTGTTATATTATTACCAAAAAATATTAGTCAAATAACATTTAATATTATATTATAATATAATATACCAAGTAACGTTTATACATATAGTTTAATATTAAATGTTAGTGGACTAATATTTATTGATAATACTAATACTAGTATAATATAATCAACTATTATAGTAATATTATAGTAATTGATATATTCAATCTTGGTGCGTTATAGAACTAGTAAACTGCAAATTCGTCTTGTGTAAAATAGTGAAAAAACTAGTTTTTTTTTAAAAGGATCAATCAAGAATTAAAGTAATTAAAATAAATTATTTTATATGAATATTAAAAAGAAGAATACACCTAGATGATGTAGTAGAAGTACTAGTCTGACCCCCAAGGGGGTAGTCGAGTTGGTTGAGTATGGCATTCTTATGACCAAAAGGTCATGAGTTCGAGTCCCTCTACATACGTTTTCTCGGTTGAGCCTGTCACCTTGTGTGGTTTACCTTCTGGCGTTGGTTTGCAGGCTATCGCGTCAGACTGAGGGTTTACCCTGTGCGCACTCATTGCACTCTGGGTAGCGGCTGCGGGTTCCCTCCGGAAAAAAAAAGTACTAGTCTGACGTAGCAAAAGAACTATTATGGCGTAGCAAAGGATATGGCGTAGCAAAGGATAGTTTTTTCTTTGAAGTTTTTTTATTTTTAAAATCATAAACATTTCTCACATTCAATGCTAAATTTAATGAGGTAAAAACCTCAATCATACAAATCCGGCTCAAACCGTTGAGTAGTTGTCTTGCTTCCCACCAATGAATATATGGTAACACTATTAGAAGTGAGCTATGGGTTATTCCGTCTAAAATCGAAATTATTTCCTTGACTATACCTGAACAAGGGGAATTGAATAATACTTGATTTCTACCATGAGTGCTGGGAAGTGGTAAATGATAATTTGATGAACGTCACTGAAGACTTTGATTATGGGGGGTTGAACAAGATATTCCCCTCGTCCTCTTGAATTTTTTCATGTAATTACCTCATCATATACAAGCAATTCACTTGATCGGTTCACGTGCTATCGTTCTATTTGAATTATGTTTTGCCTCAAGTTTGAAAGCGGTTTGGCTTCATACTCTAACAGATTGGACTAAAACCGATGGTCTGAGTCTGACCTGCTTCTATTGCCGGAGACGAGACTGAGCTTCATATGGACTTATTCCCATTGAAATTATTTCCTTGAGAATTTTCTCATTGGCCTGTCAGTTGAAGGCAGTTGTCCTTAGTTAGTTAGTGCACAGTTGGGCAGCCAATTTGTTTGCTTTTAGCCTTACTCCTTAAATCTAGATCCTCTATTTCGAGGGAACAGATTTTATATTAGATCTTTCCGATCCTTTTCTCTTTTGCTTTCCTCATTTTCCATCGAATCAGGAAGTTTAGGGATTAGCATTTCCTAGGTTGTTAACATTTTTCTCGTTAGTTCCTTTCTTTCAATAATTTAAATTTTAGCCTTAGAGTAAGTCCTTGAATTAAAGCCAGTAATAATGTTAGTTGTAGTTCTTTAAGTAGTTTTTCAACAACAAGTCGGTCCTTAGTTTCGGTTGATGACACCTAATTTAATGAGGTAAAAACCTCAATCAAACACCAAAAATTTTAGAAGGAAGAGAGACTAAGAAAGAAAAAAGAGAAAAGATTTAGTTTAGTGTAATAGTATTTATGATGTGCGAGTTTTTACCTTACTTATACTAGTTGAAAAAATAAGCTTGTTTCCTTATTCACATTTATTTTCATCTATTAAATGTTTGAAGTAATAAATGCGGAATAATATCTTTTAGTAACTTACAAAATTAATATGTAATATTGTCTTATGATGAGTCCCAGATAGTTCTTGAGTTGGAGCGTAACGAAACTTAAGGACTATACAATGGTCGATAGTTTTAAAACTCCAAAATACCCTTATTCAAATAATTTGAATCAAATAAAATTTTAACCCCAATTAGAAAAGTAACCCCACTTGAGTTTATGTGATCTCTTTATTTCTCTCGATGGCAAGAATTTGCCTCTCGGTGTCGTTTTCTTTATCGACTACTCGTCCCATGACGACTATATCATCGTTGTTTACTACTCCACGTTACGCTTCGAATTATTCTTCTTCAAACTCTTCTTCTTCAATGAGGAACAATTGCATTTCGTTCCCGTATTGTTTCATTTCATTTGGTGAAGAAGAGACGAGTCAATCATGTGTTTCATATAACGCATAACAATGATAAGTTACTCAATGTAATCCTCTCAATTTCCCTGTTGTATGTCTTATTCTTCGATTTTTCTGTTTATGCTAGATAAGATAACTATTTCTTGATGAAATTATGTAAGTTCGATTGATTGATATATAGAATACTTCAAAAACATTTTCATAATTAGTTATACAATGAGTAAACAAGCTTCAAACTGTCTGTATTGTTCATTTGAACCTTAAGAGGTCTCATAATAAGCTAATTAAATTATTAAACAGAAAAATAAAATCTAGTCATTTTAATTATATTCGTCTAGCGATTAATCGTTGTATTTCCACCCGGAAAAACTAAACTTTTACATTCAATGCAGTTGCAAGCTGGTGATACTGGTAATTTCAAGACTGATTCGAGTCAATAAATTTTACAACTTATTTCATGGGACTACACGTTTCCAAAAGCTTCATCACCAATATTACTTATGATGTTCTTGTCTATGTTTAGATTTAAATTGATTAATTATTGTATTCCTATAGAGTAATATTTTAGTTTTATATGCATTATTTATCTTTCAATGATTGGTGGAGGTTTCAGTAATAAAAATATCTTATATACTCTAATTTATGTTTTACTTACATTTAACCGGATAGATCATGAAGGAAAATTTGTTATGGGTTTTGTAAAACACCAATATAAGCCACAATCAGTGCCGGTTCGGTGATCTATAAGGCCTAAGGCATTTAAAAAAAACAGGGTCCTACGAAATATTTTAGAAATTAACAAAATATTTTTTTTATCAAATAAAATAAAATTATAAGTATTTTACAACCTATAAAAATACAATAAAATTTATTTCCGAAAAACAAGTCTTCTAGCTTTTCTTTCCGCAAATTCATCCATAATTTCTCATAATCGAGATTATTAATCATATCGTTCTCAATAGATATCATTGATAATCCATTCAACCGGTCTTCACACATAGTAGAGAGAATATAGTTTTTTTATCAACTTGAACTTTGAAAAACTTCTTTCGATATCCGATAAGCTATGGATGTATTTGGATAACAACCCTCCATTATTTTCATAAATATCAATACAACAACAACCATTTTGATTTCTATTGACAACACTTCTCTTAGAAGTTTCAACTTCATAAACAAATCTTTTCCATCTATATTTGAAAGTGCACCATGTGTCAGAAATGCTTCAAGCTTAACACAAGATCTCATTAATTCTTCATCACTAGTTGAATTAAGCTTCTTCAAATCAAATAAAAATCCAAAAGTGTTTTTGTAAATTTGGAACTGGTCGAATCTTACTTTTATAAAAACAATAGCTTGATTGATGATGCTTATAAAGTAATCCACCCTAAACCCATCCTCGCCTTGTAATACCATATTGTCACCATATTTTTGTTCACATCTTCATCAAAATGTCATTTCCTTTTTCTGTTACGTTTTAGCTTCTCACAAAATGCAGGTTCGATATCCATCTCATTTGAAATCTATATTGCCTGAGCTCTTGCTTTCTCAAAACTTGTTTCTCTATGTTCTTTCAAAAATGAGAGAAGACCTCTTAGTTGGCAAATAGCAATATCAATATCCATGTCTTCTGACTTTAATGTCTTGCTTACTATGTTAAAAGAAAAAAGAAGCTCATGCCAAATAATCATTTCAAACAAGAAATCAAACCTTCAAATTCCATGTGTTTCACTTTCAATAAGACATTCAACTTCACATCTATGCATTGAATTGTCATTATTTTCAGCTCGAAAGAGAAAGCTTCTCGACTTTTTGGAGCTTGAAATATTTTAGGTTCAAACAATCAATCTGACTCTCCCATCGAGTTTTTGATAATGGTTTAAATATTATGACATTCACCATCTACATCAATATCTCTGTATTCTTAGTTGAAGATAAAAATATTTTCTCCATTGTCATAACCTTGTCCTCTCACGTCTTCGATTTTCAACTTAATACCGACCAATACCTCTCATAAGGTGTCAAAAAACCTTTTTCCTGATGTATCAGTGGCTCTTCTAAATATGTTAAAAAAACTCTTTGATTTTGGGTGTGAGTGCAGAAATATCCACAAATCGAATAAGAATAGTTATTTGTTCTCTACAGCTGATATCAAGAGTACAATCAAGAATCACCGAAAAATAACTTGTATTGTGAATCTTCTCAATGATCATTCTTTTGATCTCATCTGCAAGCATCACAATCAACTCATTCTAAATTTTATGACTAAGCCAATGATATTGGCTTTCACCTTTTTCAAATCACCTAAGATGTTCTTTCATCACAAGATCAAATTTTGCAATCCCTTCAATTATACCCAAAAGGTTTCTATCATTCTTGAACTAATTTTCTCATTTTTTCCCCATAAAATGTTATATTTATTTTAGCAAATGTCTCAACAACTGCAACGATTATCAACAAAATACCTCTCCAATGTTTTTTCTCTTTTTTAATTTCTTTTTATCATATGTTTATCAATAGTTGCATTCTTTGGAAGTCTTATCTCCAACTCTCTATATTTAACTATGCATTGAATATGATTATGACTAGTTTCACGACTTTTTAAACGAAATGAAGCATTTTTCCAATCACAATACGTAATATTTGTTAGGATATAATGATATTCTTTCTCACTAAATAACTTACAACAAAAACAAAAGATAAGATCTTTTGATTTTGAGTAAACTAGCCATCTCATATCATACTTTTCTCAATTACTTATTTTTCTTGAATATGATGAATAAGAAAAATACCTACCAATAGTATTTTTTGGAAACTGATAGTCAACTAGTGTCTTAGGTGGAGGATCTTTTTCCATCTGGAATATCTCTTAGCTCGTTCCCAATTTTTTCCCAACTTCATGGATCATTAAAATCAATGTTTTCATTTTTTTCGTTGTATAATTCATGACTTTTATCCTCATCATCTTCCATATTTTCATCTTGAGTGATATTTACATCTTCTTCATCATTCTCACAAAAATAAATCTCAATTATATTTTCATTGATTTCATCTTCGAAAATCGCATATTTTGTTATGAACTAAGCATATAATTTTCTTGTGATATCAAATTCTTTATTTTTTTTTGTTTTTTATATCCAGAAGCATGTTTTCTACAGTTTATCGGAGGCATGTCATTAAAAAACAATATTAATAATATAAAAACTTAATAATTAATAATATATATCCATTACAACTAACAAAAAAAATCCATTATGCAAACAAAGTATACCTTAAAAACTGTGTTGATGGATCTTGTCAAATAAGAAAAGAAATATGAACAAGAGAACTATGACGATTTCTACTTAACCCTAACTATTTTTTAAATGGGACCCTTAAAATAGTGGGTTCCTAAGCTTTAATTATTTCCACTATACTAAAATATATTATTAATCTTTAATATTAAATATATTATTTACATAAAAGAGTGGGTTCCTAGGCCCCCACAAGAACCCACATAGCTCCACCTATGTTTGGTATCGAATGATGTTGGCCTTTATTTTTAGAGAAAAGTACCCATAAATGCTTTCTCATGTTTATAATACCAAACTAGTACCCACTAATTGGGTAGTTTCATAAAGTACCTAGAACTAAATATTGGACAAAAATACCCTCTAGGGTATAAAATCGGCCATTTTGGTTAGAACCCTTTTTTGTCTCATAAGCCTGAATTTTGGGTTAGTATTCCCTCTGATTTTACTTTTTAATTTTGAAGAGAGAGAGAGAGAAGAAATGATACTGAACCAAACAACCCAACCTCGACACAACCTGCATTTGAACCGTCCCGACGAGCATAACCGTTTCTGAATCCGATCAACGGTGAGAAAATGTCGTTCCTTGCATCAATTGCATTCCGAGATAGTTTCTGACTCCGTGTTAGACAAACATGTTAGTTTTTCTCTTTGCCTAACGTTTTCTTGGCTGGAAAACACATGGTAACGTCGTTGTTTAACGATTGAGAGTGTATTTGGTTTCGAATTATAACAAGAGACAATTTATGCGTGTTGTATGCATTTTTATAGATATCTCAGTGTCATATATCTCATTTTGTTTGTATTTCTAATTTGGGTTATATTTTTTAACAAAATTATGTGTTTGAGGTTAAAGTAGTTTAGGGTTGAAGAGGTTTGCAAAAAAAATGATTGTCGGCAGATGATATGTTAGTCTATGTGTTGATATCGGGACAGGCCATCGGAGAAGCAAGTTGTTCACGGTTAGTTAATCATAAATCACATTATGTTAATATTTTTTTGCCCGTATCTAGCAATGTCTCCAAGTGTTAAAGTATGGGCACATTATGTCTAGCAATGTTTGTAAGTCAGTTGATTTTTTTTGTTAGTAAAATGCAATGAGTGTTGGGTTGGTAATATCTAGCAAATGTGGCAAGTTTTTTTACTGAATTGTTAAGTGATTTCTATTTAGGTTCTAAAGTTTTGAATTTGGAATTGATACATAACTAGCAATTGCGATTTATGCATGCAAACATGACTACGATAGACGTTTTCTACGGGTTTGGGTTAGTGAGTCTAATTAACCTTCTCACGAGAAATATAATTACGGAAGAACACATAGAAGTTGCTAGAGACACTACATTCTATACGTTTCTCAAAACATCGTTCGACGTAAGGAACGAGAATTTGAAGCTGAAGAAGTTCTTTAAGTTGATCGAGGAGATTTGCAAATTGTACGATGTGAGAAAGCAGGGTTCCAAAATATGGCGTAAGTATGTGAAGTTAACTACGAAGGATGTGAAAGCAATTTTTGAACTGAAACACGGGGATAATGAGATGCCTATATGGGGCCTTTTTTGGTCGGTACGCTGATAGGGCTGAGAAGGATTTTGTGTTAATGCAAAAGAATTTTTTGAGTCCCCGCGAAATGAAGAGCGGACCGACGAACTAAAATTCAGTGTCGAATGCATTGATAAAGGTAAATAAAATCTCTAAATTTGTATTTGTTTTGATTTATTGTCGCAGTAAAGGAGTATGATGTCTTTGGTTTGCAGGAATCGATACAAAAAGAAATTAGGAACGAAGGAGAGGACAAGGCGAAAGACGTTTCTCGTCTGTTGAGACTTTTCATATGCTCGACACCGTTCTTTTCAGTTTCAGGCGATATAGTGGGCCGGACTGCAGTATTCTACGTGGAGGATCTGGGGAAAATAAACGACTACGACTGCTCTAGAGCTATAGTTGCAAAGCTGCTGACGTCACTGGATAAATGTATTAAGGTCGGGAACCCTGGTAAAGTTATCGGATGCGTTGGTCTTTTATTTGTAAGAACGATGGCCTGTGTTATAACGTTAGTTATTAAAACCATATTTGGATGTTTTGATATTTTGTATGCAGTCCTTTTTTTATGGAGCATAGTTTCATCGATATTCAAATACCAAGGCCCAACATAATCCATATGTGTTATAAGTGGTGGGGATTAGAGAAGGAGAAGTCAACTATGAAAATGATCCAGATGGTCAGCCAACTTAGAGACTTGCAGGTAAGATAAATATGAGTGGGTAGCTGATGGTATAATACAACATATCTAGGAATGTTTGATATTAATTGGTCTAGCAATGTATCAGAATATAACGTATCTAGCAATGATAAAAAAAGAGTAAATCACAACCATATGACCAAACCTATCTAGCAATTATAACTTCAAATCAATCGCAATACCTTACACTGAGTAGTTATTGATTTAATTACTAACATACATCGTAACATACTTACTCGTAAATTTCAAGCAAGATTAAAAAATTGTGAGGCAATCACAATTGCGATTCTAAATACTAATAAACCGTGAATTTGTATTTGTTGATTTGTTAGGTTATGGACAAAGAGCTATCTTTGATAGAGGCTGAATGGGAAGCTTTTGGAAGGGGAAAATTAGGATAGAGCTCTGAAGGTGGAGCACAAACGAGTGAGCTAAGAAGTCGAAAAAGAAAGAATTCTGTTGCAAACAGAATAGTCAATAAGAAACTGTTCCATGAACAGGCTGGAACAAGTCATAGAGGAGATCAGGCACTGAGCTTGAGGACAACATAACACCGCCACCGGCAGGAGAGGATTATGATGTTATACTACATGAATTCATGGCCAAGAAGAAATCGACTCCAACAAAAATGAACAGCAAGAAAAAGAAAGGGCACTATAGGTCAAGTATTGCAAGTTTTGTTGGCCTATCACGGTCCGTGTTATGTAACAGGGTGGTAATGAAAAAGAGAAGCAAGATATACCGCTTGGAAGTTGAAAATAAGCGGTTGAATTTCTCTCTTGAACGGAGAGAGAAAGAAGTGAATATTCACATGTTTTTCATAAAACATGTATAAAAAAGAAAATATACTATTTAACGAGCTTCTTTGGACAGGTTGAAGGTCTGTAATTAGAGTTAAATAAGTTGAACGCGAAGCTTGAGGTAGCAGAGGACACTGTGGATGCTAATAATGCTGAACTTCTCAACACCTTATCAATGTCGTTTTGTTGTGAAGATAAGGAGGATATTGAACGTGTGGCTGCGAATACTAGTGAGAAGGTAATTAAGAAAACCATTGTTTACCAATCTCGCAGGCATGGATTTAGACAGAAGAAGAGCCAAGATGTTTCAGAGACCCCAAAAATAATTGTAACAGAGCATGTTGAGGTGGAGGAAACAACAAATAAGAGAAGTCAATGGAGATAGTCGACAAAAATGAAAATAAAGGATCGGACGAGGGGAACTTACAAGGAGTTCCAGGTGAACATGATCATAAAAAACCTGATGAACCTAGGCCATAGACTACGCTAGAGGATGCAGCTGCTGCAAAATCGGATATTACACCAACAACGACATTTATAGATGTCCCTGTGAATGAGATAGGCCCAAACGTACTTGAATGAGATAGGCCCAACACCAACAACGACATTTTGGTGGTACGACATTAGCACCCCTAACTCATATTGTCGCTGTACAAACTGAATTAGTCGTAGCGAAACAGGGACAAGAAGTGGGATCTAACGAGAGTGATGGGAATGAGTTAGTCATGGAGGGACATGAAACGGTCGACAAACAGAAAAATGATGAAACTGAAACTACCGAACAATAATGGGAGAAACCAGAAAATACAGAGGCGGGAGGAAATGCTGAAACTGGGGGAAACGACTTTGTTGTCAACAAGACAAGGGATAAAACAAACTCGAAAGTAGTAGAGACAGGACTGGGTAAAGAAGAAGTTACAAAACAGTTGGTTGAAAATACTACAGATTCAACCAAAAACATTGACGACTCGTCCATTGGGCAAGAGCAGGCAGCACCGGAAGTCTTAATGCCACAATCTGACGTTGAGAAGGTGGTGGAGATAGAAATTGAAGATGTAAGTAGATCTTAGAATCGTTAAGATTCAACTATATTTAATATTATGTGTCGGCATATTTTGAAGTTTTCAAAGTCTAGGTATGATATTGACTATGCCGGATTGTTTTTTTTGTTGTTGTTTGCAAAGTCTAGGTTTGATATCGATAATGTAAGAATAGTTTTAGACTTGCAAATAGTTTTTTGTTGTTTGCAACATGAACTGTTTTTCGTAGGATACACTAATGTCTAGCAATATGTTGATATCTCATAAATTGCAATTACAAATATAAGGTATCTAACAATAACAGGGAAAAAATAATACAAATCGCAATGTTAGGTTGGTCATCTGATATACAACCACATTTTATGGTTAAAAGAGTAACAATATTGAATTCATATAAAGTGCACGAAGGGTTTACGAGGTAATCACAACCTTGAACTTCTTGAATTTGGAAATTACATTCATATATGTTAACGTCTAGCAATCTTAATTGCGCGTAAGTCGCAACGACCAGAATAACTAACATAGCAAGTACTAATGCACGTAAAACGCAATGCATGGTGGCTGTAATTTTTTCATAAACTGGGATGTCTAGCAATCAATTTTGCACATAAATTGCAATGCATATGGGTAACCCGTAATGTCATAACCAAACAAATCGCAGTAACACATTTCTCTTACATTATTGGGGACTGCAAGAAAGACATGTAGCAAGAATAGAGGGCAAGCATCAATCAGTTGTAGCAACGTTAACGGCCCATGGAGCAGAACAAGTAGCAAAGTGAGAACAAGTATCGCAAATAGTGGCAACCGTTAAGTTATTCAAATTCATAGCGAAGAACAACAACCTATTACAAAGCCTGAATTACTTACGCAGCTTGAAAGAGCAGAAGAAGTAAAACAGGTTGGTGGAGATATATCGGAAAACCTGAACATAACGGCCATTAAGCATGAAACACCCAGACAAGATAAAGCAACATCATACGCATTCCCCGTACGTTCTGATATACCGTTTGTTCATGAAAGTTTTGTAGACTGCACACAATCCTTTTATTAATTTAGACGTATCTAACAATGTTATAATAGGGTATCTCGCAATGATAATTTAGGAATATCTAGCAATGTCAAACAAAACTATCTAGCAATGTCAAATTGGTATGTCTAGCAATGTCAAATTGGTCTGTCTACCAATGTCGCAGTATGGTATCTCGCAATATCATGTTGAGTCTATCTACCAATGTCATATAAAGCTTATCTATCAACGTCAAATTAATGTATCTAGCAATGATATATTGAAAGTATCTAGAATTGTAACATTAGGTATCCAACAATGGCCCGTATCTAGCGTTTATAAGAATTTCATAGAAGACCAACATATTGAATTTTTACGTATACAGCGTTGTTTATTTTTAATCATTGTCATTTACATGTTTTTAAAAATATAATTGTACGTTGATAAATCATAGATGGTTGGATATATAAGTTGCTCTAGGATTCCAATTGAAAAGTACTGGTTAAAGGGTTCGATGATAAGTTTACATGTATGGTCAGCGCAATTCAACTTTCTGGAGTTGCAACTGTAAGTGCATGTGGTATTATTTATGTTACTCAAAACACTATACTTCATATAGTAATGGTACAAAACGCAGCAAACACTGGCCGTCAAAGGAGACATGACATACATTGTGTTTGAAGTTTTTGAGACAATGAGACCGGACACATACGTTGCACTTGTTCATCTCTGTACCGTTAACTAGGATGGAATCAACCACTGGACGTTGTTGGTCATTGAAATCGAGAATGGTACTTCTAGCAACTACAACCCATCGTTACCATGGAGTAAACACATTGGAGATAAGATGAGGAACACTGTTGATGGCCTGTTAATTAGTTCTATGCTTTAACTTGGTTTATGTTAATGGAAGTGTTTTGCATTAGCCTTAGTATGTGATTGTATTGCAGGTGCGATATGGGTAATGGCTAGATACGGCTAATTAGTTTCATAACAATCTCAAACGTATATTATCTTTAGCAATCACATTAAGTATATAACATAAATCACAATGTAATATGGGGTTCATTTATTTTAAAATTGGCCTATTGTATGAAGAAAAAATACACACCTGTTGTGAAGGGTGGATACAAAATCAAGATGATAAGAAATATCCCACAACAGGAAAATGACAGTCTTGACTGTGGGATTTTTGTTTGTGAGTACGCGAAAGACATCATTCAAAGAAGGTATGTTCCTCTGAAATATAGAAAGGATATGTCCGCCAAGACGAGAGTTGAAATGTTTAAGCATTTTCTCAATGATTCAAACACAAACCGACGATTGTAGTTTCATTCAATTTTGAATTTATTTTTTGGGGATAATTGTTTAAGTATGCAACCTTATTTTAAATTGGATGTTGTTTGTAAGATTCTTGTTTAGACTTTAGTGTTGGGCGAACATTTTTTATGTCGTAGCTAACAATGGTAGAATGTGTATCAAAGGATTACTTAAAACTATATAACCAATCGCAACTTATCAGCCTGTGGAATTGATAACTTGTTAAAATCTATCAATGTAATTTGTAAAGTATTACTTACCATTACGGAGGAAAATATAAAGCAAAGCAGTTACGGAGGCAGCTACATTTGTTAATCGTAATGTAATTACAAGTTGATGGAGTATCTAGCAAAACAATATTAATGTATCTAGCAATACCTCATTCCACTATCTACCAATGCCATACTAGGGTATATAGCAATTTCATAATGTCAGATTAGTCTATCTAGCAATGTCATGATGGGATATCTAGCAATGTCAAAATAACGTATCTAGCAATGTCATGTTATTGTATCCATGAATGTTCTATAAGGCGTATCTAACAATGTCATATAAATGTAACTCGCAATGATATTTTTTGGTACCAATGTGCATAAATCACGTCAACTATATTAATGTATTGGAGAATGGTTTCTTGACGCACGAGTACATTAAATAACATCGATATGACTGTTACATATCTCCGTCAGTAATTAAACAATGGTTATTTGTCCTATTGGTTAATTTATTACTTGACAAGACAAATGTAGATATTGAATCATTACAAATGCATTAACTAGACGTCTAGAATTAATTGCAGTTTGCTAAATTAGATGTAGCATTGAGTATTGTATTTGGCTATAAATAGGGACTGAGATTTTAGGCTATTCATTTTACACCACTTCTCTAAAACTCACTGCATTCTCTAAAACTCAGTGCATTCTCTAAGAAATGGCCCTTTTGTCTCCTATTTCCCCCGGTACTCATCATCGGACGGCTGGTTATCCGATTATTCTCGAGACTGTTCACCGTACAAGAGGACCGCGACCTCTGAGTACTCATTCGAAGACTCCAATAACTACTCTATTTGGTATTTTGAGTTTGAGGGCGAGTACGATACAAGGGACTTCTGGTCCTTCGGCGGTTACGAGTCAGACCCTAACGAACTTCCCAAACGCAAGTGCAGGAGGGATAGTTGGGACAACAATTCATTCGAGGAACCCGAGGACACAGATGATGATGATGATGATGAAGCAGATGATGAGAAGGAAACGGATAAGGAAGAAGACGAGGAAGAGGAGGAAGAAAAATATTCTAATGAGGAGGACGATGACGATGATGATGATTCAGATTGATGTTATGGTAGTTCATGCAAAATGTTTTTTTATTTAGTATGTTTTTGTTGTTTTCTGGAGTAAAATGTACCAACCCTCAAAGATGTTGTATTTTTTGTGAGGGTTGAGTTATCCTGGTTAATATAACGTCTTGCATGATGAATCTTTAATCTAATTTCTAATTACATTTTTAGTTGTTTTGTTATTTGTGTGTTTTATGGATGTTTACAGTAGTAATGATATATTTATAGTTTTTATAAACATTAGAGAGGAAGTAGTATACCTAAGCAGTTATAAAGGCAGTTACAAACAGACAATCGCAATGTATTAACCAGATGATGCAGTATCTAACAATGTCATACTAGGAAAATATGGCAATGTTTTTTAATGTTTCCAGCAATATAACAGTAGCCTATTTCACAATGTTATTTAAGGTTATCAAACAACGTCGTATTAGACTATCTACCAATGTCATAATAGGGTATCTAGCAATGTTAAATTAGGCTATCTAGCAATGTCAATTAGGCTATCTAGAAAATTCACATAAACCGTATCTAGCAGTGTAAATGTATGATACTGTTAGGGTATCTAGCGAGGAGATATAAGGCATATCTAGCAACGACATCTCAATGTTATATTAGTGTGTCTAGAAGTGTCTTTTTAGTGTGTCTAGCAATGTCAACATAGGCTATCTAGCAATGTTAAAATGGGGAAGCAAACACTATCATGTTAGTCCATCTACCAATGTCATGCAAGCAGTATCTAACAATGTCATAATAACTTATATAACAATGTCAAATTAGAGTAAAACATTGAATTAACCAATCAGTCACACAACGTATCTAGCAATGTTACCAGTCAAAGAACATATAAATCGCAAGATAAGAAGCACTTGTCCAGGCATATCGGAAAAAAAAAACTTAAAAGAACAAGTTTTTTAAATTTATAATGGAGCATCGCAAGACCTTATGTTGTGTCCTGATTTGAAACAGCGGCCACACCGCAACCGGCTGGTGGTTACTTCTCCTCTCAATGGAATATGTTTTTTTTTCAGTTGTCTCGATCGTCTTTTAACGTTAGGTGGTTGAAACTTTGGCTCGGCATACTGGTCAGGGATGGAAACTTTGCCAAAATTTGTTATAGCAGTATGTTAAAAGAATAACGAGACCTGAAATTTACAGTAGTGAAAAAAGGTTTTATTAAAGTCATAAGATCTTCGCTTGAAGATGTTATCGAAGCCAATGTGTGTGGGCATGGGAAACATTCTTGCTGCCAGGAACCGCACGTACATTTGAAATCAAGAATGTTTACCACCATTATCGGGTCTGATAAAACCTCAAAAAACAATTTGCAGAAGACTTACGTACTACCCAGGTTCGACCAGATTCTACATAATGTTTAAACTTCTTGTCAAACTAGGGACATAAATTAGTGTTCCAGCTTAGACCCTCCGATAAATGTCTAGACATCTGAGTCATAAGCAGAACTCTAATCTTGTCGACCAATTCCACTATAGGTAGATTGCATAATTTTTGTATCTGTGCGTTGAATGATTCGACAGCGGTTGATGTCATTGCCCCATACCTTTTGCCTTTGACATATGCCTCAGCATAATTTTCGGGGGGAAAATTGTTTAGAAATTGGAGATACGATCACCCCTTGGTGCTGAAACTGTAATATTCGTTGGTTAAAAATGTCGACTGTTAGGGCATACACACAACTCTTAAACATGACTTGCATATTCTTTTTATACTTTTTGTTTGTTTTTTTCAAAAGCTTTATTCAAATTCTGAAGTAAATGGAAGATACAATAAGCATGGTAGTCATTTGAATAGAGAACAACTACAGCGTTAATAATACCAGCGTGACGGTCTGAAATAAATGTTATTTGGCACCCTAGCAAATGAGGTTTAAGACTTTGAAGATACTTAAACCAGTTGTCTGAGTAATCACTACCGAAAATGCCGAAAGCAACGAGAAAAAGACCTGCAGCAACCTTGTAATTACAAGGTAAAACTCAACCCCCAAATCAACATAGATCGCATGGTTCAATTGAAGTAGATACAACATATCTATCAGAATTAATGTAACATATCTAGCAATGTCAGTTAAGTGTGTACTGCAATTTAATTACATTTATTTAGCAATATCATCGTAGTCTATCTAGGAATATCATAATAGGCGCATCTAGAAATTACACATCCATGTATCAAGCATTGTCATATTAGTGTAGATACAAATTTAATATTAGGCGTATCTAGCAATGGTATATTAACGCATCTAGCAATGGCATACTAGATACGGTGGGACTAACAGTTGTTGCCATCCTTTGCCAAGACTGAGAGCAACACGCCACCATGCTTCCCGGATAGATGGGTTCCGTCGACGTACAACAAAGGTTGGCATGAATGAAAACTCTGAAGGCATGCGCCAAACGCTATAAAACAGTATCGGAAAACGTTGTCGGCATCCAAATCCAAATGACAGTCTGTTGTAATATCACGACTCTTTAGTCTTTTGAAGTATCATTTTAGCAAACCAAAAGAAGTATTGCTATCTTCAAATACTACATGCCTTGACGTTTCTAAAGCATTACACGATAGATGATAAGAAATGTCTAAACCGTAGTCTTGTTTCATAGAGGACTGTATACATTTCGCTGTCATGTTACGGCAGGTTCTAATCGAATCATGAATTTCATCTATAATCAAATCAGATGTCGAATGCTTGATTTTCTTTTTTGTGAGTACACGACTGCATGCATGAGTATCAACACACTTCTTTATGGTCATGAAACCGGTGTTGGAATCAATTAATGCATAGAGCCTCCATTTGCACCCGTTAGAATCTTTGTTCACACAATAAACTGTGGTCTTTTTAAATGTATTATGCATGTACTTAAAGGAAAAAACGTTCTCTAATGCATATCGACACAAGGATAACCGTAGATCTACATCATCCTCTAAAAATGACTGACCAATACCGACGATAGTTTTTTGCCATCCAGTTGTAGCAAGATACCTTTTTTTTAGGGTTGAATTAACTAAACAATTAAAAACTATCCCCGCTCGTTCGTTGGTTTTTATTGGCTTCTTTAAAAATTTGATTAGGTTGTTTACGTTTAACTGCAGACCCTTTATCGACCACTTGTTCTTCAATAACAAAATCAACGCTCTTGAGACCTTTGACATTCAGATATACTTTCAAACCAATAAAATATTTCTCGTTCTTAAACAACAAAAATTGTGAGAGCCACATAAATAGCTAATGGTGTAGTTACCTTTAACCAGATCCTGTCATCTGCTTTCAATGTACTCTTGAAGGGTTTCAAAATTTTCAAACTCGGACAACCGAACAATAGCTGTTTGGTATCCAAATTTGAAAATGCAAACTTTTGGTTTCGACATATAGTACACTGCATTGTAGAAGATTGGGTTAGTTTGTTGTAGTGGAAGCTAGAAAGAAGGAATTCGTTGGGGAACGAATAGGTCTATCAGTTCTTAAACCAAGCTAGAAATGTTTTATATATACAATCACAATCTCACAAATAAGAAACCTTATCTAGCAACATGGTTGCATAATAAAGCGCAATGTGTGTTAACACTAGTAAATCGCAGTGTGGATGAGTAATCTAGCAACTGCTCTTTATGAGTTCCATAAAGAATGTTCATCTCTCGCAATGTATCTGACCAAGTAAACTCACAACGACTGTACAAATATTGACGTATCCACCAATGTCTTTATTCAACCTCAAAATGCAACGACAATATCAGACACAAATAAACTCGCAACAACTATAAAGATATTAACGTATCTAGCAATGTTTTTATTAAACACCAAAAAAATGCAACGACAAATTATTAAGTATCTAGCAATGCTATTATTAAACACTCTTTTCACGTAAATCGCATCATGTTCCCTAAATCACCAGAAACTATAAAATCTTACCGGAAAGTTATAGAGCAACGAAAATACAAAAAACTCGACCACAAAGCTGACCTAAACAACTTCTAAACAAAAAATAGAGTAACATACATGATTTCTTACAAATCGGATTCAGCTCGAGTTGGAAAAATAAGAATGAAAAAACTAATGAATTGTAGTAGGTACCTAACCTTGGAATTGACTATTGGTGGTTGATGTTGAGGAGGAAAGTAGTTGTTCGGCGTGAATTAGGCTTAAAAATTCGACGAAAAAATGGTTTAATCGAAGCTGCTCGCCGTAAAAACGGTTTAAACGAAGGTATTCGGTTCTTGGTCCCTGTTTGTTGAATAACGGTGGAGGATGGTGGTTAACAGGTGGTGGACGACGTTCAGAAGTATCGTCAGGAGGTTAACGGTGGTTGCAGCAACAATGTGATCACGGTCACATTTTTTAGAAAATACAGCCCCTCTTTGGAAAACGAGTATTTTGGTAGGTTAAGAGAGAGCGGCGGCCGAATATAAATTTAAAATTCAAAATGGTTGATTAGGTGAAAATAACCATTATTTCTCAAAATAAGGCTTATATACTAGTTTGAAGGTAGTTATAGTAGGAAAAAAAATGGACATTGAAAAAGAGTTATATTGTTGAGCTGGATATCAAATAAGCATTGATTCATTTTTAGATACCGAATACTAATAACTTTGGTGAGATGGTATTTATGGGGTAATTTTTCTTATTTTTATGGAAATGAGATTTAAAAAATAAATGATTCAAGGTATATTAAAAACAAATATAACTTACTAATTTATTAACTTCTAAAAATTTATTAAGCTAAGTTTTTAACAACCATGGAAACATTTACCACCCAAACTTTAATAATACTGTGGCTTTACTGAACGTGTTACGTGCCTAGCTTTTGCTCTTGAAACTCAAAAGAAAATTGGGTTGAACTTCTTACAAACTGTACATTTGAAATGCCCATGAAAATAAAACAAAATGAAAATCTCGACATATCCTGTCCTTACACTGCTTTAGATATTCAAAGCAGATGATAAATCTTGTAGTAGCAACCTTACCTACTTTTACACAATCCCCAAGAGACATTAGTCTATAGTGCTTCTCCATTTCTAGATCATAAAACTTGAATTCGGATAAAGTAAACACAACCCTCGTCTGCATTTGGAAAGCGAAAAAAGAAAAGAACTGCATGGCTGCTACTCATTTGAGCTCTGGCTCTTATTCCAATGATTTATCGGTACCATCTTCGTTCAAGCACGAAAGATCAAGATTGTCCAGTGGATTGGCCTTTTTACCCAGAAGATCTTGTTCCTCGATATGGGTTTCTCTGGTTCGGTCGAGAACCCAACTGAAGAAGCTTTTTCAGGTCGAATCCTTAAATGGGCATTTGTCAGGTTCTGCCGTTTCGTTGCAGAATGGTGGTGGGTTTTCTTAATTTTATGATGTTCGAGTTTTGCTTCTTCATTTTTCGTTGTGCTTGTGATTTGTGGGTTGTGTTTGTGTTAGAAAGTAAACTAGTTATTAGTTTGATTGTTTGCCTTTTTTTTTGTATCTCTTACCTGAGAATTTTGGTTAGATTCATCTTAGGACTATGAGCAGGTGAGTGTGAAATGCTGAAGAAACTTAAAAGGAAAACATTAAGATCATATGAAATGGCTAACTTGTTATCTGGTAATTGAAAGAAAGAACTTTTCAATTCGTAGTCTTGAATTCAGATAAGGTGATCTTTGTGTAGCTTTAGCTGGCAACAGTACGGAAAAAAAGCATATAAAGTCTCAAGGAAAAGAAGGGTTGTTTTCCTCTCCGGAATCAGAAGAAACGTCTACCTTGAGCATAACTGTTGTGGGTGCTTCAGGGGACCTTGCTAAGAAGAAGATATTTCCAGCACTTTTTGCTCTATTTTACGAAGATTGCCTACCCGAGGTTTGGCTCATCAATTTTTCACTGTTGTTTGGCTGACCAGTTAATTTGTATTGCCTTTCTTCTTTATCAGGACTTTAGGGTTTTTGGCTATGCTCGAAGTAAGATGAGTGATGAAGAACTTAGGAACATGATTAGTAAAACATTGACATGTAGAATCGATAAGAGGTATTCTTTTTTATCTGAGTTTAACTATTTACTCGAATATAAGTGGTTTGGACTTATCAAAACAAGCACCTACAGGGAGAATTGTGAAGATAAAATGGATCAATTCCTCAAGAGATGCTTTTATCATTCAGGTCAGTATAACTCTGAGGAACATTTTGCTGAATTGGACAACAAGCTGAAAAAGAAAGAGGTAAGTTCATCCCCAAAAATAACTTTTTTTAAACTGTGAAGAACTGATTCATGAGAAGTTAAATACAAATAGAATTTAGAATTTAGTCGCTTTTAATGTCATGTTCATTCGGTGTTTGTAACAGACTTTGCCTCTTTGGAGACCTCAAAGATGAAGTTAGTGTTTTTCTTAAATTTTTCTTACACTTAAACAAAACATGATTGTTTTCAGGATGGAAAAGCGAGTAATAGGTTGTTTTACCTGTCAATACCTCCAAACATATTTGTGGATGTTGTGCGATGTGCTAGTCTTAAAGCTTCTTCATCTAACGGCTGGACAAGAGTTATAGTCGAAAAGCCATTTGGCCGTGACTCTGAATCTTCCGGTCAACTGACTCGAGATCTGAAGCAGTATCTTACAGAGGACCAAATATTCAGGTTCCTATATATATTTAGTTCAGTCTGGGTCATCACACGTTGTCAAAATAGACATAAAGAACGTTTTCGATATTTTTTTTAGGATTGACCATTACTTGGGTAAGGAGCTAGTCGAGAATCTATCCGTCCTTCGTTTTGCAAATCTAGTCTTCGAGCCACTGTGGTCTAGGAATTATATCCGTAATGTGCAGTTAATATTTTCTGAAGATTTCGGGACAGAAGGGAGAGGAGGGTAAGTTCTGTATATTCTGGTTACTAAAATGTTTTTATGTATAACATTTCTTAATTAATTTATTGCTGATTCTCCAGTTACTTCGATAACTATGGAATCATACGAGATATAATGCAAAACCATCTTTTGCAAATATTGGCGCTTTTCGCCATGGAGACACCAGTCAGTTTAGATGCCGAGGATATTAGAAATGAAAAGGTAAAATCTTTACGTCAACGTTTCCTCAGTTTCTTTGAAAAGATTCTTTTACTGACATTAACATTCGATCGACCAGGTTAAAGTTTTGAGGTCGATGAAGCCGCTAGTGCTTGATGATGTGATTGTTGGACAATACAAGGGTCATACCAAAGGCAGTAGATCATTGCCTGCTTATGTCGATGATCCAACTGTTCCAAATAACAGTTTAACGCCAACATTTGCAGCTGCGGCTCTATTCATCAACAATGCCAGATGGGATGGAGTTCCATTCCTGATGAAAGCTGGCAAAGCTCTTCATACTAGACGGTATGTGAAACTATGTGACTTTTTCTAGTGAGAGCTTTAGGTGCTGTTTGGTATATGACTAAGGAGCTTAACCAAAAGGCTGCCAATTGTTGTTGCATTGAGAAAATGTACCATTTTAAGTTCAAATTCTTTCATAAAGCCGAAAGATGATATAAACTGTGAAAGAAGTTTGATATATAGACAGTGAGAAAATATAAAAAAGAAAAAAGGGTAAAAAATCATTACAAGAAAAACAAACATCTATAAGCAATAAAAAAAACTTTTAAATTTAGCTTTGTTGAAGCGGAAAAAAGTCTGATGAAACAGATAAACCAAGTGTTTTTGCTTATAAGCCTGAAAGCCAGAAATCTTATTACACCAAACACCCTAGATATACTGTTGACAACGAAGTTCGTTCGACTGGTAACTTTCATAACAGCAAGTAGTTTTTTTACAATGAAGTTTTGCTGATTATGTAACTAATATGTTTTCTGATGAGAATACAACAGGGCAGAGATCAGAGTTCAATTTAGACATGTCCCTGGTAATTTGTACAAGAGGAATTTTGGTACAGATCTGGACAAAGCAACGAATGAACTTGTCATTCGTGTTCAACCTGATGAAGCAATATATCTAAAGATCAACAACAAAGTTCCTGGACTTGGAATGAGATTAGATCGAAGCGACCTAAACTTACTATATCGAGCAAGGTATGCTGTTAAGTAAAACCACATTTTCTGAATTGAAATTAAATACTTTGTTGATAGGAAAGAAGAATGCTTGTATTGTGATTTGAAGGTACCCAGCGGAGATACCTGATGCATATGAGAGGCTACTGTTAGATGCCGTAGAAGGAGAACGAAGATTGTTTATACGAAGCGATGAGCTCGATGCTGCTTGGGAACTTTTCAGTCCTTTATTGAAAGAAATTGAAAACAAAAAGATCGTACCGGAGCTCTACCCTTATGGAAGTAGAGGACCTGTTGGAGCTCATTATCTTGCTGCTAAGTACAATGTTAGATGGGGTGATCTTAGTGGTGATGACTCGTAAGAAACTGAAACTGAAACTGAAAACTGTTTCCTTAGATTGTTATAGTAGTCAGTAAAGCTCGAAAATATCAAGATTGTAAAACTGTAAACTTTTGTGAGTGACGTAATTACGGAATCTCTAAAAGGATTCATGTAAATGGTGCATAAATTCGATCCTTTTTAAGTTTTTCGGTGAGTGTCTCTAGTTCATCAGGTTTCACCATGTACTGAAAAAGGTAAAAAGGAAAGCCTTATAAACTAGAATGTGGATGTTAGGGTTTGTTTGGTGCTTTCTAAAAAAAATAGCTTGGACTAAATAAACAAAAAGTTAGTTTTTTAGAAATAGTTTGGTGCCTGATGAGTAAGACAGCTTTAAAGATTAAAAATGATACTACTATACAATGAAAACCTTATGTTTTTTTTATGAAAATGTATACATAGAAGATAGTAAAAAAAAGAGTAAAACATAACTAATTGTTTATATATATTTTGAATTTATAAGCTCAAAAACAAGCTTTTCTTAAGCCTAAAATGCCATACTAACCAAACTTTTCTTCATATAAACATGGAACTCAAAAGAGCTGTTGGCACCAAACAACCCTTAATTGTATCACTGGGTATTAAAACTTAGCCTGTAGAAACTCTGTCTTTCGTTGAACTTTTAACACAAACTTATTTTCATTTACCTCACCAGTTTAGAGCATCAATGAATTCGAAAGTAACATGTATATATATATAGACACAGACAGAACCCTGCAATCTGCAGTGGATCCGTCCAAATACACTGTTTTTGAGCTGATCTAGCAGCAGCAATATTTTAAGAGTAGAAGTACATATAGTAAAGTGCTAAAATGTACCTTCACTTGTTCTCGTTCGAATTTCTGCTGCAAAAGCCATGAATTCTATAAAGATCTTCTCGGGAAAAATTGTTTGATTTTCTGCAAAGATCAAATTGGCTTTCTTTTGTTATAAGAATACTTCGATTGATTTTTCCACAGTCGTAGGTATAGAACTGAAACTTTTGGTTTTCTCGAAACCTTGTGGCACAAGGCGCCTATCTTCCATCTCACTGAGCAACTCTCTCACCAAATCATCTTTCCCAGACTGTGCAAGTCCACTAAAAAGATCGGACACGATTTGTAAAGTAGGAACAATTAATCTCTGAATCATTTCTCTGAAAACTTTAACAGCACCTTCGAAATCCTCATTCCCACAGAATGCAGATATCAACATATTGAACGTCTGCTCATTGGGGTGACACCCAACCATTGTCATACTTTTGTAAAGCTGATAAGCACGGTCAGAATTTTCCCTCACGCACTGGCCGCTAATAAGAGCAGAAAAAGTGGAGGCGTTAGGGACTAAGTTCTTCTTATCGAGTTCTTTAACAAGAAAGGCTGCTTTCTTTGTTTTTCCCCGCATACACAATCCTAAAATCAATGCGTTATAAGTCAAAATATCGGGTTTAACTCCATTAGTACACATTTCTTCATAAAGCCAGGTTCCCATTTCACAGTTACCGACTTTGCTGTACCCATTTATCAACGTATTATAAGTCACGGAATTACGAGCCACATCCTTGGCTTTCATCTCGCGGAAAACTTTGTTCGCTTCTTGTACGTTTCCTTCTTTACAAAACCCGTGGATGAGTGCATTACAAGTAACAACATCCGGCTGCAAACCGCTCTTCCCCATCGAGTTTTTTAACTTCACGGCCAAGTTCAAAAGACCTTTTCCGCAATAACCTGCAATTAAAGTATTATAAGTCGCAACCGTGCTGCTGAAACCTAAACTTTCCATTTCTCTAAACACCTCATTAGCTTTATCAAGTTTCCCTGATTTACAATACGCAGATATAACCATATTGAGCGTGTACATATTAGGCGAAATCCTACACCGCCGCATTTCCTTGTAAAACCCTAATGCAATATCCACTCTAGCTAATCCAAGAAGGGAGCTCATGTAAGCATTGCAAGATTCCACAGTAGGTAAAAACCCATACTCTTTCATTCCACAAAATGTATCACTAGCATACCTAAATTTCTTCAAATGCGCATAAGTCTTGAACAAGGAATCAAAAACACGAGGCGAAGAATCGCACAACCTATACGAATAAAGTATTGATTCAAACAACTTCGCAGGCAAATCAATAGCACCTGGCGAAAGAACACCTCTCAAGATCGCCTCGGCGGATTTAAATTTCCGGTTTTTAGTGAGTATATGGAGAATCATCGAATGGGTTTCGAGGGAATGTGAATTAGGGTTTTGGGTCTTTGACCAATTGAAGAATTCTAGAGAGAGCACGTAATCTTTTTGGATTTTGAGGAGGATGTGCTTAACCCTAAATGGATTTAAATAAGTTGATAGTTTGCTGAGCTTATCCCAATCAGAGTGAATCAAGTGACTATGTGCGACATTGATGAAATCGAGGTCTTGACCTTTCGGTTCAAGGATGGTTCTATGAGGGATTGGAATCGGATTCCAGTTCTTCTTCCCGAAACTATTAAGGATTCTGGGTTTGGACATTATAGGATTTTTTGCAAGAGGGTCGACCAAAGTTGAAAGCCTACGATAGAGAAACGTTTTCATCATGAAAAAAGTGAATCTTTTATCTGGGTTTTGTTTGAAATGCTAATTTGAATTGAAGGACGGAGAGAAGAAGAGAGACTGGAGCAGTAGCAAGCGCCACCAACCTTGCCACGAACAGCTCGCTGTTCAGTCATAATAGCGAGAGCCTAGATTAAGCACAAAATTAATTGTTTTTTCTATGAGTTATTTTGAAAGATTTTAAATAGGTTAATTTGATTGTGTACATGTCTTATTCCACCAACTCAATTATTTTGTTTTTTTTTCTAGAGAGAACCTGTAGCCGCTATTCAGAGTGCAATGAGTGTGCACAGGGTAAACTCTGTGCCTGACACGATAGCCTGCAAACCAACGCCAGAAGGTAAACCATACAAGGTGACAGGCTCAGCCGTGCAAACCAACGCGAGAAGGTAAACCACACAAGGTGACAGGCTCAGCCGAGAAAGCGTATGTAGAGGGACTCGAACTCATGACCTTTGGACATAAGCACACTTTACTCAACCAACCCGGGGCTCGATTGTGTATTGTTTTTTTTTTTTTTTCGGAGGGAACCCGCAGCCGCTACTCAGAGTGCAATGAGTGCGCACAAGGTAAACCTTCAGTCTGACGCGATAGCCTACAAACCAACGCCAGAAGGTAAACCACACAAGGTGACAGGCTCAGCCGAGAAAGCGTATGTAGAGGGACTCGAACTCATGACCTTTTGGTCATAAGAATGTCATGCTCAACCAACTCGATTACCCCCTTGGGGGCTTCGATTGTGTATTGTTTTTTTTTTTCGGAGGGAACCCGCAGCCGCTACTCTGAGTGCACAGAGTGCAATGAGTGCGCACAGGGTAAACCCTCAGTCTGACGCGATAGCCTGCAAACCAACGCCAGAAGGTAAACCACACAAGGTGACAGGCTCAGCCGAGAAAGCGTATGTAGAGGGACTCGAACTCATGACCTTGTGGTCATAAGAATGCCATACTCAACCAACTCGGCTACCCCTTGGGGCTCGATTGTGTATTGTTATTTTGTATAAATTTTGATTATTTGGATCGGTTTCTATAATAAAACTGTATTTCGTATATAATATCCGAATAATAATGAAGTATGATGAATATATTTATGATTTCGTTGGATGTAAAATTATAACATATTTATTATTTTAAATGTATAACATACATTGATAAAAAAATTGTATTACTTGTCTAATTTGTATAAAGGCAACGCTAAACCGAGACCCGTTTTGGTTACAACGAGATCCCGTTATAATGAGACCTTCTTCAGCTATAATGAGACCCCAAATTTTACTAAAATACCCTTAATATATAAACTTTTTTCAGTCGACTATCTCTCTTCTCTTCTCTCTTTTCTCTTTTCTCTTTTCCTTTTTTTTTCTTTTTTATCAAATTCAAGTTGCAGCTTGCATCTCACCAATCAAAATCAGAAAATTATTTCTCTTCTCAATTAATCTCTCTCTAGAGAACTCATTTCCTAATCAAAATCAACAATAGCACCCCCAAGCAGAAAAGAAGCCGACTGAGAAGAAGGTCGCCGAGAAATATCCTTTGGCCGCCGTAGCAGCTGAGAAGAAACCAAAGGTCAGAAAGAAGTTACCAAAAGAAACTGGCGCCGGAGCTGATAAAAAGAAGAAACGATCCAAGAAAAACGCCGAGACCTACAAGATCTACATCTTCAAGATCTTGAAGCAGGTTCATCCCGATATCGGTATTTCGAGCAAAGCGAGTATCATGAACAGTTTCATCAACATATCTTCGAGAAATTGGTTGGTGAGTCTGCGGAGCTTGCGAGGTACAACAAGAAACCGACTATTACTTCAAGGGAAATCCAGACTGCGGTGAGGTTGGTGTTGTCTGGTGAATTGGCTAAACATGTTGTATATGGTTGTTACAAAGTTTACAAGTTCTTAGGTTATGTAATTTGGGATTTAGGGTTTTTGGTTGTAAATTTAATTCAAACTTAGAAATCGATGTGTTGTTTTCTTTCTTGTGGTTTTGTTATCTAATTGATGTTTCTGATTTCGCTATTAATCAAAGATCTTAATTTCAAATATTGATTTCTTTGATTTTTTTTATAAAACAAATTGCAGCTCGCGTCTTATCTTGCCATCAAGATGAAACAAGATTGCCATTACCATCAACCAACTCGGCTACTCCCTTGGGGGCTTTTTAGAGAAAAGTTTGGTTGGGTAAAATGGTCATTTTACATAAAGTAAAATAAAAAATTTAATTTAAGGTCTCATTATAGCCAAATGGGTCTAGATATATCCTTCCCCAAAGAAAAATCAATCTAAGAAAATTACTCAGATTCATGGTATAAAATTGTAGATTAAGGCTGAAAAAGATAATAATTTGATTTATTTATATTATTGTCTTTTAAAATCAATATTTTATATATATTACTTCATCATTTCCTTAATAATTTAAATTTTAATAAAAAAATCAATTCCAAATTAAGGATCGTTGAATATTACCGATACAATATTAAATAATATTAAGTATCTCCATAAATAAGATAATAATATTAAGTATCTCCATAAATAAGATAATAATATTAAGTATTTCCATAACCAAAAATAAGGTATTTTAGAATACCTCTTTTTTCATAATAATTTATCATATTTTGCTGATCAGGTCATGTCCTGGAGACTCGATCTAACGACCTGGATGAGAATGATACTCTATCCAAACCATCAAGCCATACCAAGAGAGACGTTATATGTTTCAGCTTATAATAATAAAAAGGAGATTTACATAACGAGGGCTGATATGTATTTCTATTTATCCAGTCCATTTTACAAATAATTTCAGCCCCTTTGACAAAAAATGTAATTGCCCAAAAACAAAAAAAAAATCCGCCCCAAATCAAAAACATTAAGCCCTAATTTCTCACTCTTTAGCCTCATTCTCTCTTCTCCCGAAAAACTGAAACACGTTTATCTCAACTGAAATTTCTCTCACAACAACATCGACATGACATAACGTTCTCAACAATATCGATATTTCTCTCTCAACCGAATCTTCCGATAGTGAAATATGCTCCGTCGCCGCCGATAGACTCTCTCCATCGACGAAAACACAAATGGGTAAGTTTGCTGCTTTTAAATTGGTAATTGGATTTTCTATTGGTTTTATGCTTACTCGATGTTTACAGTTAATTTTTTATTCACTATGGTCAATAGGGTTAGGAAGTCTGATGTTATGTGTCAAAGATCCATTTAACGAACCTCTTCTCCATCTGATATAGTGCTTGAACAGTTAAACCAACGAATTCTGGTTTCATGCCCCTTTTATCCAAAAATGCTTTGCTATGGCTTATTTCTATCAAAGTTACCCTTAATTAGGGTTCAAACTACCCTTAATTAGGGTTTAAAGAAATCCGATTTAGTTAAGCTCTATTTCACTTACTTCTTATTTTTCTTTTATCATAACAATAAGGATTAAACTGCTTTTATATTCCTGACTAATTTCTATAGAACTATGCATACTTAGGGTTTAGAAAAGTAATTTATTAGCTATATTAAAGCTAATTTGGGTTTAAAAGGGTAACTTTCTTTTTATTTAGGAATTAACTTCATTGTTATATTTTAAAACTACATTTATATTGTCTCTTCTCTCTCTAGAACTAACTAGGATAAGCTATAATTTCTGTATTTTTTACAATAGAAGCAACTTATTATGCCGATAAATCCACAACAAAAGCTAAATCCACAACAAAAATATATGAATAAAGTTGTATGGAATATTACTTTGAAGAGATATACTGTGTGTTTGTATACGCTTCCTAAAATCATAGGAAGATAAATCACAAGAACAAAAATCACATACAAATGGACGATCTAAATACCTTATAAATAAGTTTTATTGTCTTTCTCTTTGTGTTTATATTTTTGTGTTTATATTTCATTACTTGAATATTGGAAAAGTCTTTTAATTTTGTATATATTACAAATTGTAGATCTTAATTTGTTAATTTGATATATGTCGGTTATTCTATTGATATAAATTGTATCAGTAATTAATTATATATGGTTAATTAATTATATATTGTTATAGACGTACACATCACCATTATTTTTTTATTTTTTTTTTCGGAGGGAACCCGCAGCCGCTACTCAGAGTGCAATGAGTGCGCACAGGGTAAACCCTCAGTCTGACGCGATAGCCTGCAAACCAACGCCAGAAGGTAAACCACACAAGGTGACAGGCTCAGCCGAGAAAGCGTATGCAGAGGGACTCGAACTCATGACCTTTTGGTTATAAGAATGCCATGCTCAACCAACTCGGCTACCCCTTGGGGGCTACACATCACCATTATATATGGGATAGTATGTGTTTTTAAGGAAATCTTAATTAAAAATGTAACATAATAGTTAGTTTAAAGTAAAATTTTAAATTAAAATATTAGATAATAGCATTTTTAAGGCAAATTTTAAGTTAAAATATTTTTTAATTTAAAAATGTAGACCTCAATTTTTTTCCAATAATTTGTTTGAATTTTATTTGGTTTAATCTTTCTCTCTTAAAATTGAATTTTTATGTATCTTTGTCTTCTTTTATTGTTCTATATTACTGATTTGATTTAAAAGTTAATGGATAATTGTCTTATTGTATTTTTCTAAATTAAAAAAGAGGGAGGAAATGAAGAACATAAATTAAAGAAGACGAAGATTTTAATTAAAATAAATTAAACAAGATTGATAAAAAGAAGAATACGAATATTAATTAAAAATAAATTAAAAATTGTGGAAATGTAATTAAATAAATTAAGCCATATGGACAAAATAAATAACATGATGTTAAATAAATAAATAACATTATAACTCAAATTCAAAGTTACATATATTATTAGTGAATACATTTACTTATTTTTTTCGTTATCAAATTTGTATTTATTTCAAGTATCTTTTAAAATATTTTTTAAAGTATATTTTAAATAACAATCTTCACTTCATTCTTTTATATTTATTAAAATATTTTTTAATTATAAATATATTATGATTTTCATTTATAAGATAATTAATTTTATTTTTGAATATGCTAATGTTTGTTAAACGATATATGTAGATAATCCGATAAAAAAGATAGTAGCCTTTGTTTCAAACTTAGTGTCAACTTGGTACCAATTTTAACATTTTTTCCCTCAACTAGGGAATGAATTTCAACTTCCTCAAACATATCTATCAGTGCTTAAAATATGTTGTGCATGGACAAGTGGGTGTTAACCTAAGCAGTGAGAAGGTAGCTAGGGAATGCTATGCAACAGCACTAGCTACCTCCTGACTGCTTAGGACAACACCCACTTGTCCCTGCACAACCTATTTTAAGAACTAATGGATAGTATAGGCCACAACATGCATCCTAGAGAGCCAAGATCTCCCAAATGTTGCATTATAAGATGTTGGGAAATCAACCACAACAAAAAATACCCTCACCATATTCTTGAAAGGCCCCTTGCCCAACAATACTTCTTCCTCGAATTCTCTAATCAGATCTGATGAACTCCCTATGAAGCCCCTAATAGTTTTGTTCGAACGTTGAATAACCGAGGGGTTTCTCATCTATTTGTATGAGCTTAAGAACAATATGTTTTCCGAATTACATGTGTCAATCAGGATTAGACGTATATCATTCCCTCCTATTTATGCCTCTACCACCATAGTGTCTTCATGAGGTCCTGCAATGTCTCTTAGGTCATCCTCATCCAAAACTATAGATTTTGGTGCAGATGTGTCGACATTCTTCCATCCAACTGAGTGACCAAGTTGTTAACATGCCTCTATCTTGAAGAACTAAGAGGTGCAGCCACAGTGTCTCCCCCAAATATTGTTAAAGACTCAAAGTATTTAACCAGACCGAAAACAGTAGCAGTCTTATCAATTATCACCCCAACCCGATTTTGAGTTGGATCAGGATCCAAGTACTCAGAATCCACATTGAATCTTTCAATAATCACGATATCATCCTCCTTTCTAGACATTCCAGGAAGGATTTAAGGAGTAGTTCGGAGAGTGTTGGCATTGGATTGTGTATTATCCGGTCTGTCCCCCCTTGGTTTTTAATATAGGCCCCCAATTTACCCCTTTCAATGAGATTCCGCACCTCTTGCTTCAAATCTATGTAATCATGGGTATCATGCCAATGTCATTATGGTATTTACAAAAACGGGTACTTCGATTTTCTCTGGGAGACTGCAACGCAAATGGCTTTCTAAAGTGTACCTTACTTTTTAGTTTTGTCGTATATTGTAGCCGCACTTTCTCCCAGCTCAGCAAGCCACTCAGGTTGAACACAGGGTCCTCTTTTATTTCTAGCATGTTGGTTCTGGTTTTGGTTGGACTGACTTTGCCTGAACCGGTGAGATCCCTGTCCAGTTTCTTTCGATCTGTAACCGGACTGGCTATTTGTTTGAGGTATTAATGCTGTGGTTGTGGATCTAATCTAACGAGGCACTCTGGATTTCTTGGTCTCCTCAACATTAATTTGTTTTCCCACTTGGTTCAACAAACCCCCAAAGGTCATAGCTTTAAGCTCTCCTGTCCATTACCTTTAAGCTCTTTGCTTCTAACGGATTTCCTTTGAAAAGAAACCCAGAATATGTCAAAAAAATTATGGATCCCTGAGGGAGACTGTTATACCATTTGAGGGAACTCCCCTTGAAGGTTTGAGAGAAAACCCTAGACATCAATATGTCGTCATAGTCAAAGTTCATCATAAGGTTCTTAAATTGCTCAAGATGGTTGTCCGGATATTTACTCTCATCGTATTTTTCCATCTTGGAACTGGCAAATCTTTTAGGAAGGTGTCAAAGATTATTTTTACAGATAAAGGTGATCGTCTCCAGTTTAAGATACAACTAAACATGGTATCTTCATTTGGAGTAGCAAAAATACATGGTTCGGATTGGAAAGCAAAGAGATCAATCAACAAACGGTCAATATGTTGATCAGCTGAACCCTTCATTTTTCCATGATACTTCATGATCCTGCCATGCATATCCCTCTTTCTTGAATGCTTTTTGGTAAGCCTCATTTTTTTTACCGTCCTTCATCACTGCTGGATGAGATTGACTCTTCAAGCTTTGCATCATTAGAGGAGCTGCTGGAGGATTCTGAAGTGGAACTCTCCACACGTTGGATCGATGTGTTTTCTTGGAACTGATATGAGTCTTCATGGACTACTCGTTCTCACCAGGATTATCTGTATGGTGAAGCACCGATGTACCAGATGTTTCTTCAACTCTTTTCTCTGCATGTTTTAACGCCCTCAAAGCATCAATTGCATTCCTTAATTGATCTCACTCCTCAATAGTGTATTTATTATTTTCTTTTGCTTCTTCCACCTCTGTAGGTGGAGTATTCTGTGCATTCGGATCCATCCAAACTGGTTGTTACTACTAGTTTTGAATTTGTGATTCAGGCATCGTCGCCTCCCACTGTGGTCGCCAATTTAGTGTGGATTATTTCTAATCAAAGGGTAGTTTTGGAAAGAGTTTTAAGAATTTAATGTTTAGTGTGAAATGTAGAGAGATACGTAAGGTATGCGCTAGTAGTAAATTCTGATTACCCTCATTAATGAAAGTAGTTGGGGTATTTATACTCATTTAATGACCCATTGGCCTTCTGGATCGGATCATGGGCTTGGGTTAGGTTTAAAAACCCATTAGCACAAAAGATGAAATGACTAGCAGCTAGCTGAGTCATGTTCCACTAAGTTATACTGTTCGGTGGGGCATGGTACTGGATATGTCTGAACTGCCCCTCTGATATATACAATGGTTACTATCAAAGAAATCTGACCTCATCAAACTTTACCTTTAATCCTTCATTATGATTATTAATATCTTAAACCGGAACATTAGAGGAATAGGTAACAAAATTCAATAAGAAAATTAAAGACCATTGTTAAAAATGAGAAAATTGAAATATGTATGGTTTATGAGAGAAAACTTGAAAAATAATTAAATATACTGGTTTTAATAAAGGGATTAGCAATCTAAATAATAAAATTTGGATAATGTGAAAAGATAACTTCAAGTGGATCTTATCTACAATCATGAGCAGCTCCTCCATCTTAAAGTTAACCTCAATAATGACAGCAAAATCTGTATGGTCACTGCTATCTACTCTAAATGTAATAGAATCAGTAGAATCCCCATGTGGGGTAAGCTTAGAGACCTATTTAACAATCCACTTGAGTGGATTGTTATGAGAGACTTTTACTGCATTACTTCTGCTTCTGAGCAGGTGTCTGGTCTAAAATTGTGCTTGAGAAGTCTGGATGACTTCAATAACACAATTTTAGACTTTAAATTTGAGGACCCTGGATTCATTAGTTCTTCTTATACTTGGACCAATAAAATATATTGGAAAATATTGGATGAAGTCTTAATTAATAGGATAATGATAAACTGTTTTATAAATATTAAAGTTAAATACTTAGATAAAATCTGTTCTAATCACTCTCCCATTAGTATTACCTTAAATAAAAATATTCAAACTCACAAGTCATCAATCAAATTCTTAAATATGTGGATGCAACACCCTGACCTAAATAACACCATTAAAGAATCTTCAGATATCCCTTTGCATAGCCAACCTTTGCTTGTTTTTTTGGAGGAAACTTAAAAGATTAAAGGAGAGACTTAAAACTTGGAATTATGTTACATTTTGCAATATCTTCAGTGATATTTCCAAAGCTGAGGAAATTATTTATTTTCATGAGCAAAATCTCCAATCCAATTATCTTCTTTTCTTGGCAAGAGAATGGACTTATTGGGAGCAAAAGAGTAATATTATCTAGATAAAATTGGTGATAAAAGCACCTATCTCTTTCACAGTTTTGTGAAAAAAAAACAAAGAATCAAAAGAATCAATGGTATATACCATGATGGTATATGGATTGATGATCAAACCAAAATCATTGACATTATTATAAATTATTTTAAAGAGCTGTTAATTTACATTGATAAATTTCAAAGCATTCCCAATCTTATTTCTAATAAGGATAATATAATGTTTCTTAAAACTTTCTCTAAAGATGAAATATATAATGTCATTGAGAGTCTTTCCTCCAATAGTGATGTTGGCCCTGAAGGGTTCAACGCTATTTTTTACCAAAATTAATGGTCCATTATCAATGATGACCTTGTGAAAGTTTTCATTGATTACTGAAATGATAAGCTTAGCCCAAATGGTATGTTTTCTAATGCTATTTGTCTTATTCCCAAAGAAGATCATCATAAATACATTAAGGACTATAGACCTATCGGTTTGTGTTCTCCTTTAGCAAAATACTCTCTAAAATTATTAATGACATAATATCTAAGCTTCTCCATAAGATCATTTCTCTTGAGCAATGAGGATTTTTTTCATGGAAGAAACATCCATGAACACATTCTCCTTTCTCAATAAATCATTCATGACCCGAATAAAAGTACTAGAGGTGGTAATATATTTCTTAAAATTGATATGACAAAGGCCTTTGATAAGATGGCCTGTAGTTTTATCCTTAATATCATGAAAGCTTTGGGTTTTCATGATAATTACACTAATCTCCTTAGAAAAAACATTAAAATGTTTACTTCTCTCTTATTATCAATGGTAGTTTACATGAAAATAAAAAGATTATGTATTGTTACATATGTATAACATATTTATTATTTATAAATGTATAAATAAGAGTTGAATTTTTTTTCATAACATATATAAATACATATATAAATGAGTGTTAAAACTCTCATTACCACCTATATTGATGTATTTTAATTACATTATCGTTTTTATTATTTTTATTTATTTTAGTCTTATTTTTTTAGAATTTTTTTTTATGTATTTGGTTGAAGTTCTTTGTCTCATCAAACTGGCGTCGTTTGTGGAAAACATTTTTTGTTTCTTATTTTTATAAAAAAATTATATTTATAACTTTTGTTTAGGGATCATATCTAGACGTTGTAATTAAATGTCATTTGATCCAACTTTGTTCATCCTTTATCTATCATCTTCTTAGAAATAAAAAATTATATTGACGAACAAAGTCATCAAATAATTGATTTTGCCAAACTTACTACAACAAATTTTTTAACGGAAACGATGTTGTCAAATAAATAACTTTGTTAAGCTTTAAACCAGATGTTTGTTTATTTTTATATAAGTTACTTTTCTATCATTTTAAGATCTTGGCTGACAACTATGTTTCTGTTTAAGCCCTTTATAACATGAATATTACAACCTTCTTAGTGTGGTCTCTTACTATTTTATAAACGAGTTTGATTTATAGTCATGTTCGTCTTAATCAGGTTTGTGTCATGTTACTCTTAAAGTTGGGGTTGGCTTTAAGCCATATTCTTATTTAATGTCTTTACAAGATGAACTTTGCAACCTTTTAGCGTGACCTCTTATACTTTCATAGATGGACTTGACTTATAGCCATATTCACGTTGATCGAATGTGTGGCATCTTACTCTTTTTAAAGATGGGCTTGGCTTATAACCATGTCTGCTTCCAACCATATCTAAATTTGGTTCAAATTATTTACAGAGATCATTTAAAATTATATTAAAACCCGATAGCTTGAATATTTTACCCTCATCTAACTTGTCTTTAAAGAAAATATTCACTTTATTAACCATTTTTTGAAGGTTTTTTATTTTCATCATTTACTGTACATTATTTGTAAATGTCGATTTTGATGAGTCCGGATTCTGTTACCTCTTCGGACAGGGACAGCTCGGACAAAGATCATCTAAACCGGACAGGGCAGTTCGAACCCATCATCCATTTGACTGTTCGAACAAGGACTAAAGTATTTAAAAAAAACCTAATCACTTCTTGACTAAGTTGCCTGCTCTCCTAATAAGAGCTCATGGGTCCTTAAACTTGACCCGAGTCCATTAAACATGACCCGACAGCCCATAAAGCCCAAACATAAAGGTATAAATACCCAACCACCAACATTAAATGAGGGTAATGAAAATTAAATACAACCAGGCTGCTTAATTCTACCTCTACTCTCTACTCAAATATTAAATACTTACAAAACTTCCACGAACTCTAAACAAAAATTACAAATTTACCCTCAGATAGAAATAAACCACACCAGATTTGAAGACTTTACTAAATATATATTCCCATGTCGTTATGTAAAATATACAATACTTGTTGATCTTTAAATGTCACCGTCGTCTATATTTTATATATAGACAATGTAAGTTAATGCCTTGTTTAAATTTCACTTTGGAGAATGTAGACAACTATAATTTGTAAACGTCGTCTTGGAGCTTCATCGTTTATATGTAGAATTTATGCCTTGTTTACATTTCAATGCTTCATCGTTTAGATTTAAAATATATGTATTTTTTAACATTTTAATCTTATAATGCCATCCACTTCTTTAAAACTATATAACCTTTTTTTAACAAAATAATATATTGATAATGGTCCACATGGATAATATGAAGTATGAAAATGCTATATTCCATACTTTCTGCAAAAGGTTGTTACCATGTCGTTTTGGACTTGAGATCATTATGAGTCATCAATAACCGTAGAATTCCAAAACGACTCAGTATATTTGATTGTAAAAAATTAAAATTTATGGGATTAATCATTGCCAATAGTTTTATTTTAACTCATTTAGTAAAATAGTTGACGACAACATCAAAATTTGTATTCTCTCAGTTACTATCGGCAATGGACGTAACAAATTGATCCCTCATTTATTAAAAGGATAAAAGGAAATGTTTGATCGCATAACTTTAATAGGTAAGTGATATTATCAAAATTTAACATCAATCACAACTCTGGACCGTTATTTGTGCATCAGCAGCAAGCATCAGTCAATAATATCCGACCAAAAGAAAACATTGTATCAATCCTCTATATTCATAATGTATTTTTACAGTTCCTTCATGCAAATATATTAAATTAAAAAGGGAATTTTTCTTTCACGAGTACCTTAAACAATATTGTGTAGATCTCTTCTGATATAATACTCCATTAAGAATAATATACTTTAAAAGTCGTAAGCGTAAATGTCAAGTTTGTGCTTTATCCGATAGTACCACTTAATCATTTAATAACATCAAATATTCATAACCCCATCTAAATTCCCTTAACGGATAAAACTTCTTGATTATCAACATTATATAACACTTATTGTATGTCTTGAATTGTTATCAAATGATTATCTTCCATACTACCAAATTTAGTCAAATATATGCAATCACATTTTGTAACTATGACACTTGTTCATATAAAACCTTTTTAAAATATTCTTTATATGCTTTGCAGCATCTAAATGGATTCACATGTTTTATTGTTTTATTTTAAAAGTACCTTGAGATTCTACTATTACTAACTAAATATCTAATAGTAATGAAATATATTTTTCTCCACAGTATAAGTTAACTGCATTCCAACCGACATTGTTTCTTTGTTCCTATAAACAAATTTAAACTTGATAGCTTCCTTAATATCATCACCTCTTGGAACGGTCAAGACAATGGCAACTCGATATCATTTAATCCTGAAGCACCATAGGCTCAAACTACCCATTCTTGATTTTTTTTATTCAAAATTTGTTAATTTCCCTTCTTTATGGTCAATTTGTTCCTCCGAAATTGCATTGATAAAATTTACTAAAATATGTGCCTTTATTGATATTCTAAGTTAAATATGTATCTTATATATATTTGATTCAATTGACCATCTTGTAAATAATTATGTATCTCAAAATGTATCTTTTATATATATATATATATATATATAATTTACATATTTCGACTCATTAAAAATTCTCATGCATTTATAATCCCAAACAAAACTATTTTCTCCTTTTAAAATGTCAAAACTGACATATATCTAATGCTCTATAAATAAACCTTGACAACATCGTTATTTTACCAGTTAACTACTAATTTTTTTTGATAGATTTTGGTGGAGACATTCTCAAAAGAGTTTTGAATTTAACTAGACCAACTTGAATTTCCTTATTACTTATCACAAAATCCATAAACATTCATGACTTTACCTCAAACGAACATTTCAATGAATTCAAATTCATATAATACTTTTGAATATCATTGAACGTTTTAAATAATACCGACACATGATTACTTGTTTTATCTTTTTTTACTACCACATCATCAATATAAGCTTTCGTGTTCCTTCCCAGTTGCTTAGCAAAATTATGATTCACAAAGCAATGATAAGGAGCACCAACATTTTTCAAACCAAACAACATTACTTTGTAATATATATATAAATTCTCTCGTAAACGTTGTGCTTAATTCATCACTTGGATGCATTTTATATGATCATATCCTGAATCAACATTCATAAACAACATAAATTCATTTCCAACAATAGCATCCACAAGTTGGTCAATTCGAGATAGAGGAAAATCATCATTTGGGTAAGCATGACTTTGATAAGTAAAATCAATGCACATACTCCATTGTTCATTCTTCTTTCTAACGAATAATGTACTTGCAATCCATGTATGATAATTTAATTCTCGTACGTGCCTAACTTAAAGCAATCTATACACTTATTTAATGATGGCCTCAGATTTGTCAACCGAAAACGGTCTTATTTTACGTCGTATTGGTCTTAATCTGTTATAAAAAAAACTAATTTATGGCATATAACTGATCTACTAACTTCTGTATTTTCAGATGTAATCCAGTAAAATATACCAACAATTCAACTTTAAATATACAATCAAATACTTTTTAAATTTTCCACTTAGACGACTACCAATCTTCACTAGTTTTTCTTTGTCTAACATTAAATTCATAGTCTCATATGTTGGGTCATTTGAATTCAATTCTTTACGATGATCAAATATTTCTCATTATTTTATCTTCATCAAGGACTCAACAATTTTTTATCACTGCTTATCACTTTATGTATTTCTTTAATTTCTATGGGATAATATTTTCAGGGTCTAGGGACAGAATAACACTCTCTAGTTATTCTTTGGTTATATTTTATAACCCTAATTTGTTCTATTACTAGAAACTTCACACATTGATGGTATGACGACACTACAACCTCCCTCGTACGTAACCAATGACGTTCAAAATTACATGATGATAATTTGTAGCATCAAAACCATATATAAAGTAGTAATAGTCTTCTTAGTTTCTCATCGTCCATCAATCACAAGAAAGTCTACTTTTCCGCACAATTGGTAGACTGTCTAGTAAAAGTCAGTAGACTTATTCTAGTCTTTTTGTATGGTAATATACAAATCATTTGATCATATTTATTCTAATATAAAATATTAGTTGAACTACATGTATCAATCATTACTCTTCTTTAAATTACTCCAAAAAATTATAAAGTTACCAGTCGAGCGTTTTCATGTGGTGTTACTAACCCTTCCAAATCGCCTTCGGCGAGTGCTGATACTAGATTTATGTGTAAATGCATAGTTGATTCATCAATATGATAAACTTTTAAATACTGTATGCTTATCTTTTTTAATAATGTGTCATCTCAGATAATGTATCCCTTCCATAAATTATACAAGTGTATGCTTATCATTATTTGTTGCTTTAAACTACCACTCTTATATTTCCATCATTTTTTTTCTCTCTATATTCCTAAAAAAATCAAAAAAATCCTCATTATCAATTAACCTATATATATATATTGTATTCTAATTGAAAACAATCCCAACATAAGTTTTATGATCATAATGATAGACACAATAATATATTCAATCATTTTATTAGCAAGTGCAAACATAACTTGAAGTGTATAATAACTTACCTTATCCTCTGTTTTATAATAAATTACTGCAATCTGTATCGTCAATAGAGTAAATTTTGGGTTTAAAATTAAGAGTAACACGGTCGTTTAATAGGTTCCTTAACAACATCTAAAACTTGTCATGATTCATTTCGATTCTTCTATAAGTATCAAATTTTTGTTCTAAAAACCTATCTTGCACAATCCCTCATCGTTTTCATACCTTAATGAGAATTTATGAACATCTTAACAAATCTCTCATCAAATAAACTTGAGACTTAATCAAATCTTCTAAGAGCTTTCTTTCCATATGAAAATATGTTTTAAATATTGTCAAAGCAGCATCTTCTTTTAGACCTTCCAAACTATTCATTTATTTAGCAAACGTCTGAAAATAATCTCTTAATGACTCATCAAGTTTTAGAACAACGTCATGATATAATCCTTGTCGCGCTTAATTGCTTTATTTATAAAGTGACTTTTAAATGATCCTCTCAAATCCTCAAAATTATCAATAGATTTCAAAGGATGATTATTGAACCATGCTAAAACGTTTTCCCTGAAAGGCATTAAAAATGCTCTACATAACAAAGTGTTGTCTAGATCAAACCCTAACATCTTGCTACAATTTTTTTCTAAATTATGTTTAGGATCTCTTGTTCCATTGTACATTTCCATTCTATATGAACCAAAGTTACTCAGTATTCTCCTTCAAGTCTATGAGTCAATAAAGAATATGCCAAAGTGTAAGTGCGAGCTTATATCTTTTTAAAACTCTTTAACCTTTATCTATTAAGTCTACATTCCATTTGTTAACTTTATTTCAGACGACGCTTCATTAATTAATTATTTTCATCGTCATTATTTTTAACTTGTTCTTTTAAAACATGTATTTAGTTCATACTACATCACTTTTAATACCACATTACCTTGATCTATAACATTTCTTAAATTATTTTCTCAGTTATCAATTGAATATTTTACTCATCATGTCACATCAATTAAGTTCTTCTTCGCATCTTTGATTTTTCAAATAATTAGATTTATATTGATCTTGTCGTAACTCATTCATCTACAATTCTAAATAACAAATTGATAATTTGGAAGATTACCTTCATTTTTTGTTGGTAATTGTTAAATAATATGATATCAACTGCTTATTCATACGTTGGTACTAACATTACTGATGGATTAAGAGTTACATTTGAAAGTACAACTTGAATTAATATAGCTTTCAAGAGTTGGAGATACAATCATAGATGTTCCTGGTGCCATCATTGGATTTCAACATATTTTTTTATTCCCACAAGTTGGTGAAGAAACATAAAAAATTCGTAGAATCATTGAGATCCACGTATTAACTATCCTTGAGAGCCTCATTTATAGATCCACGAGTGAGACATCACCATTGGTTAACAAACAAACTTTTCAAAGGATTCCCACAGATGATGCCAAAAATGATGAAGGAAACATTCTTCAAAGTAATTACCAACGGCTGTAGAGACTAAACAAACTCAAAACAAATAGAAGATAAATTTGAATTATTACTTTCAATTAAGTGTTCAAACTTATCACGTATTGATTACATCAATATTTATAATGATTAGAGATCCTAAGTATTAGAGATGAATGACATGTGTAACTTATACTACGTGATATTCATACGTTACATAAATTACATTTATGCCCTCAAAGTGTTGTAGGTAAATTAGTAATCTAATATATGTATCTTGAAATTTCTAAAACTTTTTCTAGCCACATGGATTTTTATCTCAAGTTCAACTTACTCGAGTTATTTACTTTTCTTCAAGTCTTTATCATCGTCTATCTTTTTTTTACATGTATTTCATCTTACCTTAGCCATCTCGTCATATTTATCATGTTATGTCAGTTTTAATTCTTTAATGTCATCTAAATACATATTACTCGCAGGCCATCTATACTTGTCCATATTAGTCTCAACCGCTGTATTAGTTGTACAATACGATAACTTAGATGATATTCTCATTTAACTTCTTATTTATAAGAAAGTTCCATATTATTCTTAATTTAAACGACACTTTAATATATCTTTTACTATAAAAATTTATTTTACCTTTCCATTAATCAATACGACATTTTGTTTTATCCAAATATACATTATGATACTTTTTTTAGACAAATTTCCTTATTTTTTTTACCAATTTTTGAATCCTTACCTTTTATAATAAGGATAACGACCTCTTATAGGTATATCATTTTATCAATGAGAAATCTACCTTTTTTTTAGTCTGACTCATGGTTGCTCTCAAATTTCTCTGTTTAAACACTATGGACAAAATATTAATAGTAATTCCAGACTTGATGTCAATCTCAAGGTTTCAAATATCATAGTGAATGACTATTGATGTTGGCATGCTCGTATTAGGTATGATAGTGCCATAAGCCACAATAACTTTAAGATTAACAACTGCATCATTTCACTTATTGTCCCAAGTATAAACTAAAACTAAAATGATGTCAACTATTGGACTGTTAGATGTGGAAACATTAATTTTACTATTAAAGACACCTACTATGTCATACGTACGTTTTACTCCCCGTGTCGAGTATAAATATAATATTTCTCGACATGTTTTTATACTTTTGCTCGCTTTATATGGAGATTTGTGTAACTACGTAGAAATTCATTAGTTGAGGCTTCAACGTCCGTCCTCACTCTATTTTTGGCTACTCTGTGGTCGAATCCATCAATCATATCGTATATCTTTATTTCTTCTCGCGAAGTATCTTGGACTCTACTAGCATGAATCTGAAATTCTCTCTTTCAAGCCACGATTGGCCTAGGTGGTCCCAGGAGTTCGCAAAGTGGCCTCCTTCAAGTCTTCGCCATTTTCAGTGTAATGTGCTTTATGGTAACCATCTACCACGTATGGGGAGAGAGAAATTCCAAAAAAAACTTATTCCTTTATTGTCTGTGCTTTTATGATTTCTATCGTATGCTTATTGATCGTCGGTATAGATTCATTGGCACAAAGTTGCCGGTCTAAACCACCCATCTTTGCACCATTAAATTTTATTTTTCCAACAGTTACAATCTTCTTCTAAGACTGCTAGTTTTTCGTTTATATACTGTATTTTACAGATAGATTGGATTGTTGATCATCATTATATACTATTGTATTTAACATCTATTTTCAATACTTTCGTTCCTTTAAACGGTTAGAGTTGACCACCTCATTGTCTGGATCATTATTCACCTGATTTTTTTTTTGTATTTTTGACGTGAATTTTTATGAATCACATGATTAGAATCTATCGTGTATTTTTATTTCAAAATTTTAATCTTTTTTCATGATATACTCTGGATATAACGACAAATTTCATTATTTTTAATTTAATATTTTATTTTTAACGAGAAAAACTATTTTGGTCCTTATGCATGAAACTTACGATAGAGAATTTCAAGATTCAGAGGAAAATGCGGTACTTATATAACAAAGAGACTGATTCATCAAGTTGTAATATATTCCGACTCCCTTACGATAAAACAATTTGGTCAATATAGTGTTGAAAATTTCCTTATCCAAATATCTTTGCACCAATCTGAGATAGACTTCATTTCATAGATAAAACCAAACATACAATGTTACAACAAGTTACATTCGTTAAGAATGTACATAAACGACTAAGACAACATAACAACACAAACATCCTCTGCTTACTACAAGACAACATAATAGCACAAACATCCTCTTCTTACTACAAGACAACATAATAGCACAAACATCCTCTTCTTACTACAATTGTTTCGGAAAGAGTACCAGAAAACATGAATTAGAGAACAACTTAGTCGTCAAATGAAGACGAACCAACTGAAGTGGATTGTTCTTAAGCCTTGGTAGTCTGCCGCTGAAGCTTTTGCCGGAATACACCTATAACAGAACTAAGTTCTAAACATGTAAATTCAGACCTGCGGAAATGCTCTCAGTTAGTATTCCGCATCTAAGATCACCTTAACAGATAGGTGAAATTTATGTTTACAGTCATCTAAATACTATTGCTTTAGTCTTTAATTGTTTTGATTCTTGACTAATTCATGTTGATGCTTTCGCTTCGGTGCCTGTCTGAAGCAGCTCATCCGGAGTAGCAGCTGGGTCCAGATCCCAACAATTTTCAGGTAAATTACTTGCTTCTCCTTTCAGCAACCAAGATGGCACCTGGTGTGAAAAGCGTAACATCTCTCTTCTTGGAATCCATCTGGTGGCATCCTTGCTAGGGTTTCTCTGATATACTGTCTTGAACTCTGCCAATTTGATTAGGGGATTAACAAAAACTCCAACCTCTTCAGAGTAATCCTCGAGAACCTCAACCATCTCGTATTTGTGCCTGACATCATTTGGGGTTGATCGATCCCAATCTGGAGACCAATTCCGATATAAAGCCCATATGTCTCCACGTTTAGGGAATATTCTAACACAACCTCCCCTGCCAGCTTTCTCCCCTTTCAAGAGGTGAGAAAAGATGTTGACTTGTTCGATGAAATCAGAGTGCCATGCTCTTAAATGTCCACAAGACTTTGTAAAACCCATATCAACCCAGTTCACTGACCCAAATTCAGTATCTGTTTTAGAGTTCAAATACGTGATGTGAATCTTAAATGGATTGATAGAGACAACCTGACGAACTATACAGTACAAGCGAGGCATGCCATCGTCTTCATCATATATAGCCCATATCTGCTTTGGCTCAAAACACTCCTCTGTTCTATCTTTGTCAAAATCATGGAAATCAGAATCCGGGACGCTGATTGATATTGTTGATATAGTTTTGCTATGCTCTGTAACAATAAAATCACCATTTCCAGAAACTTCTACTTTGGGGGGTTCAATGGATCCCTTCTCATTAACAGGTGCCGCTGCAGCAACAGAAGCTGCATTTGATGCTAATTTGATTTCCTCTAGTTTCTTTAAAATATTTGTCCTGGCCTTGTCAACCATTAACTTTCTAGTATCAAATGTTGGCATTGTTGAGCAGCGCCTATCGGGAAGTTCGGTTGGGATGGAAACCTTCAGCTCGCATTCAAAACCAAAGTTTCCGTTTAGTTCGTTGGCATCTAAAGCAGATTTTGATCCGTTTTCAAAATTTAACACATTCCTTGAACTGATGCCTGCAACAAGTTTCCTCTTCTTCTCAGGTCTGCCAACCTTAGACTTGAAAAGTTCATCACCTATTCTTGAAATATCTGAAATTATTGGTAAACTAACTGCAGTATTTTTCCTTGATTGCCTTCCATTGGCTCTGTATTCAACCTTTGTGCTGACTCCATTACTGGTGGGATACACATAGTCGGCTGAGCTCCCATTATTCATAATACCTGAAGTTGCTGGGTACGAGTTCCACTGATTTGATACATTTGTCATGTACTCATAGCCATGCCCAGAATGATGAGCTGAAACTCCGTTTCCTGTAAAATATGTGGAACCATTCGTTGGCCATACAACTCCATTTCCATGGCCATTAGTTGGCACATAAGAAACAGGACGATAAGGGAAAGCGCCATTTACAGGGCAAGCACCAGTCTCCACAGCAATGAAAGTACCCCGGCAGTTCTTACATGAAAGTCTTTTATTAACATACTTACGAAGATACTCATACTGAATTTTACAAGTAGTGCAAACAGTCCAGAAAGTATTGAGGCTAGAGTGAGAGGTCGATGAGTTGGATAAGCTGGTATGAACACTTCCAGCTGCATAGCCGCTTCGTCTGAAATCATAAGAGTTTTTCCTACTATTATCTGATAAGAAAGTCCAAGCTTCATTAGCTAGTTTAAAAGCGCCTTCAGCCCCAACGCAGTTGTTCTTATCAGGGTGGAGTGTTACAACCATCTTCTTATATCGTTTCTTCACAACGGCCTTATCAACACAAGGCTTCAACCCTAGAATTGAGTAGTAGTCTATTTCACCGTTGCATTTAGCTTCAGAAGCAAAGTAAACTTCAAAAGTAGCCACCATTTGAGATATACCCTCCAGTTCTGGATACAATGATTTAGCCTTCAAGGCAAAAGTCTTTGCACTTGCAAAGTCCCTTTCAGCAAATCGCTTTTCAGCAAGTTCTTTGGCTCTAAGAGCCTCGCTTTTCTTTGCTTCCATGTTGAATCCCCAAGCACCAGATAACCAACCCCTTGAAATGGAAACTACAAAGACTCTAGCATTTGCAGCCTATCTGCAAATTAATAGTGGATCCAATTTCAATCTCAACTCATATAGTAGTTCATCATGTCATAAGAAGTTTCAAACAAAGTAAATAGATAAATAGACAGAATCAATAGCATCTAGAACTACAAGCCCACTTTAAATGCCTTTGAGTTAAAGCTATCTTAGTGCCAGGGATGATGATTCTGTGTTAAATGTCACTCCCTGAAGCTTTAATCACTTAAAATGTCACTCCCACAGCTTAAATAAACAAAATTAACCATAACCAACTAGTTCTATTCAAATCCAATATACTGAAGATGTAATCCCTTTGGGTTCCCAGTCATCATAGTTACAATGTTATTTAATATTTTCATTTACTAGCTCAAAATGATTCAATCTAATCTTAATCTTCAACAACAACAAGCCACGAACGATTTAGGCAAGCTAACAAGATTCAAACTAGAATCACCTAGATTGAAGCTTAAAACCACCATAAACCCTAACAGTCACACCAATCTAGCTAAATCTCGCACTAAATCACAAATCCAGGCAGAGACCAAAAGCTTCTAAGCACCATTAACACGTCAGTTAAAGTAAAAACAAACAAACTAAACTCACCGAGATTCAAGCAGGAAATCAAATCGAAGAGAGAAAACACAGATCGTCTTGTTCCCAACAAATCAGGATCGCGAAGTATCTACAACTCGAAGTGAACTAAAACATCAGATTCGAATTCAAAATCAGAGTTTACAGTTAGATCAGGGATATAGGTTCCAAACCGGTGAGTATGGTGATTCAGGACTCCGTCTAAACGCCGATGAGTCTCCGTCGAAGGGCGATCGGAAAATGGAAGAAAAAGTGAAAAATAATGAACAGATAATTGGCTGTAAATGATGTTAATACTTGATGATACTCGATGGTTAGTTTTGCTATTACGCTCCATGGTGCGTAATACGCATAGTTTTCATCTTTTACAGCCTAAAATAATATTATTTTATTTAATTACCGAATTTTATACTATTGATTTTAGAATATGATTGATGATGGGATTGTATATGTTTCCTAAATTATTGATGCTTTTCTTAAATGAATGGTCATTTCTCATTTGATTCGAAACATTCAATTATTTTTCAAAATTCGTGCCCTAAAGTTTAATGCGATTGAAAAAGAAATCTGAATTGGAGTGGATTGGATTGGATACGGATTGAAGTGAACTTAGTATTTTAAGGATTTTATATTCGTGAATTAATTACCGCATCGTATTGGTGAGATGGTTTCGGTTACCATTAATTGCATTTTCTTTAAACCAACTCTCTGCCTTGTATTAATTGGGCATAAATTAAAGGACAACCCATGAGACTTCCCATCTCGGGTTCTATGCATAGTAAATGCAATCAATTTACATTTTACTGTATGTAATAGAAGCCTTTTTTACTTCAATATTATTTAATTTTTACATTTTGGTGAATTAGGTGGCTTATTTTGTTTGGTCGATGTGTTAAGGGTGATTATGTGCCTAACATGTAATTTAGGAAAAAATTTAAGTATATTTGTAATGGTGGGGCTTAGGATGGTTTTAATTTTTTATTTTTATTTTATCAAAAGTATTAAATGAAAATTTAGAATACAAAACAGATTTGGCGCCAAATCCCGCTCAAACCAAACCTTAGAAACAAAGCTTTTCACTTAAAAGCTAGAGAAAACAACCTAAAGCCTAGAAAACATGCAGCTAATGGCAACCAAAGCTTAAAACACAATCAGAGAAGGATCAACAAGAGCCCAGCATTAGAGACTTCAAACTTCAATCAACCAAGGCCATTTAAATCAACAAACTCGATTTTAAGCAGCCAATTTTAAAGCAGCAACACCATAGATGATTACAAACAGCCAGCTCCATGCAACTTCCAACAAGCAGCAACCATCAGCTCCATTCATCGAGACAAATCACCAACCACGATCACTTAGCCCGCTTTGATTACAACAACCAATGAAGCCGAAATCTTAAACAAACAACCAACAATGCTGCAGCCTCAAGCACCAGCCAGCCTCAAGCACCAGCCAGCAAAAACAGACAGCCCCAAGCTACCTAGGCTGAAAGCAACTTGAAACACAATTAAGACAGTACTGAGGAGCTATTAACATAAGGTATGCCTAAACTTTCTAAGACTAGAATAAACTTAAGATCAGTCGGAGCAGTAGAGAAGTCATATGTTTGCTTCATTTTACATTTAATCGTCCACCGAGCTAGCCAGTCAGCAACTCGATTACTATCTCTATAAACGTGATTGATTGTCATAGAAGAAGAGATTAACATTCTACAACAATTTAAAAGAGGAACAAGAGACCAAGGGGTAGCAACATGATTAACATTTTTGATAAAATCAACAAGTAAAAAAGAGTCATTTCCATATCAATGTTGCTAAGACCTTTAGAGTTACATACTAGCAAACCATCCATTAGAGCCCGCGCTTCAGCCATTAGAGGAGAAAGCTTACCATAGACCTCACCAGCAGCATATATAAGATTACCATCATGATTCCTAATGATAACACCAGCACCAGCTTCACCATTGTATAATACAGAAGCATCAGTGTTTACCTTCTGTCTTCCAGGATTGGGAGCAGTCCACTTGTGAACAATAGATCTGTTAACAGACTTAGGCTTGCTGGCTAAGTTGAAGAGCCCAAAACAGACAGCTTTATTACGATCATTAGACCAGTGCTGTGACTTAAAACTACCAGCAGCATTCATATATGTAATGATTTGATAAACAGCTTTAATAATGAAGCTCGAAGAAACACAAACATTCTTAAACTTAGCCTGATTTCTATATTTCCAAATTAGACTAAAGATGATAGAAGGAATAACATGTCTAATGTGATTTATTTTACTATAGAAACTATGCCATGTTCGAGTCATGTGGATGAGAGTCATGTATCTATAAATTCTAATGTCAAACAGATAAGCAAAATGCATCCAAACCTTCCACACAGTATCACAAGCAATAAACAAATGATCATTAGATTCATAGTTTTGGCAGAAAAAACACTTAGAGACTATGATCATATGTCTATTTCTAAGAGTAGAGTCAGTAGAAATAAAGTTTTTGATTAGTTTCCAGTGAATAAAAGCATGCTTCTTAGGAGTTAAATCATTCCAAATTTTCTTGAATAGACTAGTTTCTCTATGATGAACTCTTATGTAATCCCAAGTATGCTTAAGACTAAATGCACCAGTAGTAGACAAGCTCCACACAATCATATCTCTGCAATTACTATCTATATTGTAGTTGCTAATTTTATCATAATCATTCCTACAGATTAGATTCTCAATACTAGAGAGATTCCAATGATGATTAGACCAGTACTTATTTACCTTTTCAGGATAATACCAATTGTTATCAATAGAGCCATCTAAAGTAAGGAGAGGATCACAGTTAAACCACTTGTCCAACCAGAAGTCTACACTGCCATCCCCAAGAGACCAGCAGACAAACTGCTCAACAATTGATTTGATCTTTTGTAACCTATTCCAAACCATAGAACCTTTCAAGTTATTAGTAATCTGTAGAGGGTGCTTAGACTTACAATAAATATTATGCAGAAGATTGGCCCAAAGGAGCTTATTATCCCTAAGCTGCATCCAAAGCTTGCAGGAAATTGCAAGTTGAACATCAGCCAGGTTTCTTATGTTCAAACCTCCTTCACCAAACATTTTACAAACGCTTCTCCACGAACACCAATGAATCTTGTTCACAGTTCTAGTAGAGCCCCAAAGAAAGCTGTTAAAATCTTTCTCAATTTTGCAAATTACATTGCCAGGAAAACATTAGCATGCATCCAATAAAGAACAATATTCATTAACACAGAATTAATCAATGTTAATCTCCCAGCAAACGAAAGATGCTTAGATTCTCACTCAGCAATACGATTGTTAATCTTATTAAGCAGCTTAATATAGATAGTAGACTTATTATGAGTACTAATAGTAATGTCCAAGTAATCAGTTGGAAAAATAGCATTACTGAAACCAGAAATATTAGAGATAGAGTTGATCTTAGCTTCAGTAGTTCCATTAGCAGTAATAACTTTAGTCTTACTCTTATTGATAACTTGACCTGAGGTTGCCTGATAGTCCTGTAAAAAAGTGTTAAGTGATGCTAATGTTGCATCCTTACAATTAGTAAATAAAAGAATGTCATCAGCAAAAACAAGATTGCTGATACACAGACTATTCCTACACTTATACTTCATATACTTATTTTCATGAAAAAACATGAAAATACCTCTTAGTAAGACTTCCTCAGCCATTATAAAGAGGCTAGGCGAAAGGGGATCACCCTGCCTTAGCCCCTTAACAGTCTTGAAGAAACCATAGGAAGCACCATTGATTAAAATGGAAACATGCACATTAGATATCATTCTGTATATAAGGTCAGTAAAACGTTTAGAGAAGCCAAAACAGCTCAAAACTTTAAGGATAAAAGAGTGACTCAGTTTGTCAAACGCTTTGCACATGTCTAACTGAACAATGACATTCTTGTCTTTAACTTTTCTATTAAGGTCATGCAATAGCTCATTGGCAGTAAAGATATTAGAGTGAATAGAATTGTCAGGGACAAAACCTCCCTAAGACTTAGAAATAATCCTAGGTAAAAGGACAACCAGTCTACTGTTAACAATCTTAGCCATGATACGATTCATCAAAGAACACAGGCTGATAGGCCTGTAGTCAGACCAGCTAATTGGATTTGTGGATTTAGGAATCAGGCAAATACCAGTTACTAAAATACCTTTAGGAATATTAAATCCCCTAATAAAATAATGTATAGCATGTATAAGATCAAGTTTAATGATGCTCCAACATTTTTTATAAAAAATTAGATTGAAGCCATCCAAACCTGCCACACTAGAAGCTTTAAGGCTGTTGATAGCTTTAAGAACCTCATCCTCATCAGGCAGCTTTAACAAACTTTTGTTCTCATCTTGAGTTATAATCTTGGGAATAATATTAAACATACTGTGATTCATTCTTTCTAATTCATCCTGCTTGTCTTTGTAGGGACTGGTTGCAAGGGCCTGAGTAAAGAAAGCAACAGTAGAAGCTCCAATGTCATCCCTATCAAGAATCCAAGTGTTGTTCTCTTTGACTCCATTGGTAGCATTTTTCTTTCTTTTCTTAGTAACATAATTATGAAACAACTTTGTATTATTGTCTCCATCCTTAAGCCAATCAACATTACACCTTTGAAGCCAGTACTTCTCTTCCATATTGTAAGCATTCAAAAGCTTAACATTAACTTTATTAAGCTCCTCTTTAGTAGAACTGGAATTAAGCTGCTGATGCAATGCTTCAACTCTTAAAACATCATCCTCCAGAGCTTTAATCTTGCTAAAAATATTCCCGAAGTGCTGCCTGTTCCAAATACTTAGATCAGCTTTTAACCTCTTTAATTTCTGCCAGAAGATTGACAAAGGATCACCATCCATAACCTTAATCCAGCTCTCAGAAACATACGGAAGAAACTCCTCATCCATAAGCCACATGTTTTGAAACCTAAAGTTCCTCTTAACTGCCTGAGAAAGACTAACAATATTAATAAGAATGACCATGTGATCAGACCCAGTCCTGGCCTTATGAATCACACTAGTATTATTAAAAAGATTAGCCCAAGTATTGTTAATAAAACCCCAGTCTAAACGTCTCCACTTAGCCTTATTAGACCACGTGAATCTAGAGCCTGCAAACCCAGCATCATGAAGCCTACAATCCCTAATCATTTTGTTGAAGTCATCAGCACTATTTTGACAAAATGTAACACAACCTATCTGATCATCAACAGAACAAATAGCATTAAAATCACCACAGACAAGCCATGGTTTATCAATGCACGAAATACTACCTAAAGTGTCCCAAAGATTGAGCCTATTCAAGCGCTGACACTTCGCATAAACAAAAGTTAATAGAATGTTTTTGTCAAAATGAATATGATTAGCCTCAATATGAAGACATTGCTCATGATCAATTAAAACATTAACTGTGATTTTATCATCCCAAAAAACCCAAATTTTGTTTGAAATATTTCTAGCACTATGATTGTAACCAAGTTTAGAAGCATAAATACTGAGATTTTCACCACAGATCAAAGGCTCATGGACAACAACAATTACAGCTTTATTCTTTTTTGAGAGATGCTTAAGCCTTCTAAAAGAAGATTTGGCTTTGATACCTCTTATATTCCAATTAAGAAGACTAATCATAGTTAAGAGAGCGTTTAGAGTTACTTGTGACTGAAGGCTGTCTAGAGTTTTTTATCAGCCTTTTTTTCCTAGCCTGCTTCAATTGCTTATCTATAATCGAGCTGAAATCTTCATCATCCTCTGAAGTATCCTTCCTTATCTGGCTCCTAGTTAACCTCTTAACATGCTTAACACTCTTAACACCTTTATCCTTTGCTTCCACAACAGTTTGATTTCTTACAGAAACTTGGGAACTCTCTATAATAGCCTTTGGAGAAGGCAAATCATCATCAGGAGCTAAATTCTCATACTACAAATTGTTAACATTGTTTTCTGGACTTTGAAGGGCTGCAATTATTTCTGCCTCCTTACCATTATCCTTCAATTCATTATCATCAGAAATCAACCTGATAACTTCCTCAACAACATGAATACCAGGGTCAGACTGACAACCATCTTTATTCAAGCCATCCTCACAAGACTTAGCCTTAGGAGAAGTTTGAAGACTTCCATAGTTAGAACACTTAGGAGAATAATCTTTACCATTAGCCTTAGCATTTTGAACAGAATTAAACCCAAACTCCAAAGTTTGAACCGCCTATTAATTTCTTCAGAAGAAACCAAAACATCAGCCTTCTGCACATCAGCATTTTCTACATTAGCCTTAGCATTTTGAGCCGAATTACACCCCAACTCAAAAGTTTGAACCACCCTATTAATTTCAGCAGAAGTAACCAAAACATCAGCATTCCTTAAAACAACATCTTCTTGATCTTGAACATCAGCATTTTCATTAAAAATATCATCATCCTTACTATCTTGAACCTTTTCATTAGACTGTATATCATTAGCCTTCTTTTTTTTACACTGATCAACACTATGACCAATGTGGAAACAAGACATACAATATTTAGGCATGTTCAAGTAAGAAACACTCACCCAGCAACCTTTGTTTTGAACAAAACCCACCCATACATCATTGTATATTTTCCCAGCGATATCCATCTCAATTCTGGCCAGGCAATGACCATAATACGCTCTATTCTTGGGTGGAAATTTGATTTGCAAAGGATTACCAAGAACAGAAGCAATATCAGTTATTATCTTCTCATTAAACATATGTTCTGGTAAGTTTCCAATCTTGATCCACACTGGCGTTATCGAACTTTCATATCTGACATTGAAATTCTCAGACCATTTCAACAGCCTCAGCCTTGTAGAACCTACTGTCCAAACATTTCTTCTCCACAATTCACCATAATCTTCGAAGGAGTCAAACTCTATCAAAATGTGTCTAGAATCTTTGACAGAATAGTTATAATCTTGGACAAACTGAAACTTACTGAAAAAAGTCATTCAACAGCGATCTTTTTGGCAAACCGGAGGAGCATTTGCAAATAAGAGTGTGCTTGGACTTGGATTTTAGATGCAACATAGCATTTTCACCATACTGCATCGATACATGATCATCTTTGAAGCAAACGGATTCCTGATTAAGTGCACCATCAGGACTGTTGTGACGAACAGTGACCACATTAACAAACGATTTACCTTGCCACTGATTCAAGTTACGATTAGAATTTTGAGTTTCCTTTTTTGACGAAGAACTATAAACATCATTAGCAGCAGAAAAAGGGTCCATGAGCCTCAAATCAACAACTATCAGAAGGAAGATTCATCAGAAGATGAAAGGTTGAGCGTTGAAGAAGAACTCGTGGTTCTTGTTTCTTGGAGAAGACGGTTCCATTTCTAAAGTAACAATACTACTTTAGTGCAAAACTTCTTAAATTATTATTTTTTCAAAATGAACCCACAACACCAGAAGGTAAACCGCACAAGGTGACAGGCTCAGTCGAGAAAGTGTATACAGACGGACTCAAACTCATGACCTTTGGTCATGAGCATGTCTTACTCAACCAACTCGGCTACCCCCTTAGGGGCGAGATTTTAATATCTTATATAGATAGTTTGGGGAAGTGAATCATCTCCAAATATCCAACTAAATCTTTTATAACAATTTAATATAAAAAAGTGATAAATGACTCGTAAATATTTAGACCAACGTTAAAAATTACAAGTAATTTTTTTTGGTAGATGAGATTTTTAAATCATGTTTTTTTTTATTATTTTTATATCGAAAAGTCTATATGAATATGTATATCCAAAATCCTAAAAATTTAATCATCGCTACAATAAACATTCAATCCAAAGCGGATTCGAAAAATCAACCTCCGCTCCAGGTTGTATCACCGTCGAATCTGTAAAAGAAGACTTTCTTCATCAATTTTCAAGAGAAATAATCGAAAGAAATCAAGACTCGACAAAAGAAGAATTTCAATCTCAAGCAGACACTACAATCACAACAGAAGACCTCTCAAAAGAAGATTTATCTTTGTTACCTAACCCACTCAGCCCTAATCCACGTATGGTGCTTTTATTAAGACATGCGTCAATTATAAATCCAGTGTTCGAAGATAATCATTCCTCTCCTCAACAAAATCAAGGTGAGACTTGCAACAAGAATCAACAATCATTTGTAGAAGTCCTGAAGTCTAAAGAGAAGTCCTTCGTCCACGAAGTTGTAAAGTACCAATAAAAAGACAACCAACATGCTGTAATATTCAAGAATACATATAAGAATATCTTTTTTCTAATTTCAAGTATACCTTAATTGCTAAATTCTCATATGGTAGACCTAGGTTATCAGAAATCAGAACTTTTCTAGACTTTTTCAAATTCATAGGACTCTATAGTATATCTGTATGGGATTACATACACATACTTATAGAGTTAGACAATATTGAAGATCTTAAAAAAATTGGATATGAAATGTCTATAATATAAGTAAAATCATTTTAAGACTACTAAAATGGTCGCGAGATTTTAACCCTAGAGTGGAGTCCCTTGAAACTCCAATTTGGGTATCATTTCCCAAAATTCATGATTTTTTGTACAACCAGGATTCTATCATTCAAATTGTATAGGTAATTGGATTGTCTTTGTTTATTTGGGTTCTTTCAACCAATCGAGCAAGATTTAGTTATTATAAAGATATATTCATATTAGATATTTCAAAATCACTTCTTCAAATACTATGTGTAGGTTTTGGGGAAGATGATGGTTTGTGACAAACTATATCGTATGGAGACATGCCTAAGTATTGTCTTACTTGTAAGCACTTAGGTCATAATGAAAATTATTGTAACAAGGGTCTCAACGAACCAGATAGGCTAAGTGCAAATAAAAAGCATCTTACCTCCATTTTAACCACATCTTTAAACTTAAATCCAACTCCTAAAAAATAAGTACGGGTTCTAGAAAATTAAATTAGTTATTGTAAATAACAACAAACACAATATAATTGACAACAATTCCCTTAATAATGAATTGAGTAAAATTGTCAACAATAAACCTCAACACCCAGTTGCCACTATCCAATCTAAAATAACCCCAAAATGTCTCGACTCTCTCAAAATAAACAATTGAATTAGGTAAAAAAATTACCTTATCCAAAGACTCAGACATCTCAGATAATGAACAAACCTCTCCAAAAATAACAACTTCTGATAATTGATAAGTTAACACCCAAAAATAGAAAAAACGAAAGCATAAGTAAAATATTGAAAAAATCAAAAGGAAAAAATCGCAAGGCCCCCTAATTTATAGGTCTGTCAATTTCAAAGGATCCATATATGCCCTTAAACTCCATATTCAAATGACAAATTTCATCCTTAATTGAAATGCTTGTGGCACTGGTAATAAAGACACGATCAAAAGACTTAAGTCAATATCAAAATCTAAAAATCCGATTGCATTGCCCTACAAGAACCAATGATATCAATTGACAAATTGGGATTGATAACAAATAAAATAGACTTTAATTCTAGAATGGTAAACATAAGTAATAAAATTTAGATTCCGTAAAAAATACAGTTTACATGTCTAAAACTTTATTAATAATGACTAGTTCATTTATATAGTGATTACTCACTCCTCTTGTAATAAAGAGTTCATAGTCACCATCATATATGCCAAATGCATTATATCTCAAAGACAAGTTATTTGGGATCATCTTAAAGAAATCTCTGAAACAAATAAGGAATGATTAATTACAGGTGATTTCAAAATAATAACAGATGCATCTGAGCAACTTACATGCACTTATTTAGAATTAAGAGACATATATGATTTTAATAATATGATTATAGACTATCACTTGGAGAATCGAGGTTTCTCTGAATCCAAATTTCATATGGTCAAATAACAAAAAGTAGAAACGTCTTCACGGGGCATTGTATAATGCTGCATGAAGAGACTTTTTTATTTCACAAAGGTGAAACATCTAGCCATAACTAGCTCAGACCACTCACCTTTGTGTATATCAATGTCATCATACAACAATATACCTAAATATCTTTTCACATTCAAAAATATATGGATACTCCAAAATGAATACCTTCAAACTATTGAAACCAACTAGAAAGAAAACATTTATAGACATCCTCTTACTGGTGGTGTGGTATAAACTAAAAATACTTAAACACAAATTAAGAGCATAAAATAAAGAAGTTTTTGGTATCTTTTTTACAGCATTGTAAATGCTGAAGATAATGTTAAACATGTTGAACATTGTTTATAAATCTCAAATAGTATAGAAGATCAAATAATATTATCTAAAGTTAGGGTCATTCACTTAAATCTTTTAGCTAGGGAATAAATATTTTGGGAACAAAAGAGCTCTACTAATTGGCTTAAAACTGGTGAAAGAAACTCAAAATGTTATCACAAATTTGTAAAGAAAAAAAATAAAAAAATAGAATAAATGGTATTAAAATCAATGATCAATGGATTGGAAATTAATCTCAAATAGCTGAATTTGACATATACCACTTTAAACACTTTTAACTTGTCAAACATGTAACTCGAACCTAAATGATATTAAAGACATTATCCTTGAACTAATTACTTTTTATAAGATAGTCAAAATCTCATAACATTACCTAATAATGGTGAAATTTTGACTTCAATTAACTCTCTTAATCACAATGGTGTCTTTGGAGTTAATGGTGTCAACTTCAAGTTTTACCAAACTTTTTGGCTAATAATTAAAACAGACTTATGTGAAGCCATAAGCGCATACTTCAATGATAATTTAGCTCATGTTGGTATTTATGCCACATCAATTTGTTTAATACTAAAGAAAGAATCCTTAAAACTGGAAAACTTATAAACCAATTCATCTCTGCACAGTTTTTAATAGAATTTTGTCAAAGATTATTAATAACATACTGGTCACGATCATTTAAAAGATAATATCAATGAAACATGGTGGATTTGTTGAAAATATAAAAATTCATGATAATACTCTAATTACTCAATAATTAGTTTATGAGATTAATAAAAAAGTTATAGGTGGTAACATCATACTAATTATTGAATATGGAAAAGGCTTTTGATCGAATCTTTTTCTACTTTATCTTACCAATAATAAACTATTTCGGATTCAATCACAAATTTATTGATATAATTAAAACAAACAAACTAATACATTCAACTTTTCAATATTAATCAATAGAACATATCATGATTTTTTCAAATCCAACAATGGTGTAAGGCGGGGTGACCCTCTATCATCCAGCCTTTTTCATCATTGTTGAAGAATATCTCTTAAGAGGTATTTAAAAACTAATTCTATCCTAAAAAATCAGTGTACTTTTTGTCAAGGGGCTCAATTAACATCCCTTGTTTAACTTCTGCATATGATATCATTATATTAATGAAAAAATGTCAAGAAAACTTATGAATTTATTGTTTATTATCAAAGTAACTCTGGTCAGTTAATAAACAAACAAAAAACTATATTCATATCCTCAAATAACATGAACATAGATAGAATTAATTCTCTTGAATATTTAAGTGAATTCAATCACACTTGGTTTGGTTTATTTTGGGTTGGGGGTAGTTTTGTAAAGTGTTTTGTGAAGTTTTAAAGTATTAAGTGTTTGGTGTCGAAAGTAGTGAGATAATTGAGCATCCTAGTTGTATTAAATGTTGATTACCCTCATTAATGAGAGTGGTTGGGGTATTTAACCTCTTAATTAGTGACCCATGATTCGAAAAAACTGATCAGTCCGGATACTGTCTTAGTTTTTTTTGTTATTACCCCCACCTTATTCCAAGTTGGATCTGGATCCAGATACTCAGATTCCATATCAAACCTTTCAAGGATCACCATTGCACCTTCTTGAGCAGACGTTCCTGGATTGTTCGAAGGACCCGTCCGAGGAGCATTATCAGATCTCTTTCCACTTTGTTTTTTAACGTATGCCTCCAGTTTTCCCCTCTCAATAAGGTTTTGGACTTCTTATTTCAACACTATACAGTCTTGAGTATTATACCCTATATCATTGTGATATTGGCAAAAACAAGTGTTTTTGTTTTCCCTGGGGGTGCAACGCCGCCGGCTTTCGAAAGTGTACTTCATCATTGGTTTTATCATAGATTGTAGCCATATTTTCTCTTAACTCTGTGAACCACTCAGGCTGGACCCAAGGACCCCTCTTACTCCTTGATTGTTGGCTCTGGGTCTGGTTATGATTGGATTGAGCTTACTTGGACCGGTTAGACCTTGTCCGGTCTCCTTTGCCTTGTAATCAGACTGGTTAGTGGCTCGAGGAGTTATTGTGGTGGGCCTCACCTGATGGTGCACCTTTGTTTTCTTTGTTTCTTCCATATTAATCTGCTTTCCCACGTGGTTTAACAAGCCACCCTAGGTAATAGCTTTCTTCTGGGTTACAGAATCAACTAAGTTCCCAAGATTTAACCCCTGTCTAAGAGAAGCAATTGCCACATGTTCAAAGCAAACTGATAATCTGTTCTTTGTATTCACAAATCGACTTATATAATCTTTCAAAGATTTAATTGGTTTTTGTGCATAATGGATGATGGTATCCCCATTACCCTTCAGTTCTTTACTCCTAACACTTTGCCTCCGGAAGGCAACCCAAAAGGTACCAAAGTTTCTAATACACCCCTAGGCAAGCTGTTATACCATTTAAGAGCACTCCTCGTAAAAGTTTGGGATAAGGCTCTGCACAAGAGCTTATCATCGTCATCAAAATTCATCATGAATTTCTTGAATTGCTCTAGATGGTTGTCCGGATCTTGACTTCCATCATACTTTTCCATCTTATAGCTATGAAACCTTTTGGGAAGGTGTCCGGACAGTATTATCGCAGACAAAGGTGACTGCCTCCAGTTTTTATTGTGACTAAAAATAGTATCTTCATCAGGGGTTGCAAAAATACCTGGTTCAGACTGAAAAGCAAAATGATCTATCAGCAACTGATCAACATGCCTATGGGACGACCCTTTGCCCTGATGCCTTTTAAGCCTACTATGCTTGTCCCTCTTTCTTGAGTATTTTTTAGTTAACTTTATCTTTTTCTGGATCTCCCCTCTTCACTGCTTAAGGACAAATATTCTTCAAGTTCTGCCTCATTCGAAGAGCTGCTAGAGGACTCAGATGCAGAACTTTCAATAGGCCTAGACCGGTGTGTCTTCTTTGAACTGAGGTAAGTCTTTAGGGATGGCTCATTCTCCCCAAGGTTGTCAGTATGGTGAAGGACTTGCGCTCCAGATTTCTTCTTTATACATTTCTCTGCTTGTTTTATGGCCTTTAGTGTCTCTATTTCTGCCCTCAGCTGGTCTCGCTCCTCGACGGTATATTCTTTATTTTCCTTCACCGTTTCCACCTCAGGAGGTGGAGTATTTTTCTCATTCGGATCCATCTGAACTATTTTTCTTACTGGTTTTGAATGTAAAATTCAGGCACCGTCGCCTCCCACTATGGTCGCCAATTTGGTTTGGTTTATTTTGGGCTGGGGGTAGATTGGTAAAGTGTTTAGAAAGTGTTTTAATAATTTCAGGGTGTTTTGTGTTTAGTGTGTGAAGTAGAGAGATAATTAAGATGTCTACTAGTATTAAATTTTGATCACCCTTATTAATGAGAGTGGTTGGGGTATTTATACCTTAATTACTGACCCATGGGCTTACCGGGTCGGGTCAAGAAACCCGGTCAAATTCAATGACTCATTAGCCTTAAGTTGATTAGCAAATAGCTTAGTCAAAAGTTAATACATTTGTCATGTTTGGATTTTTAGTGGTGTGATATGGTCCGAATTACCCCTGTTTGGATTAATGAATTTGTTATGACTGTAAGATCCGAACTCATCAACAATTACTGCACCTTCAAGTTGTTCAAGAAAAAGGCATGTCAATAGCTTGACTACTCAATTAGAGGGGAGAATACCCACACATATATATACCAAACTCCAGCTCCTTTTATAGTTTTTGGTGAGGATGGCCTAAGAGATATTGCTGGACCTCATGAAGACGTTGTGGTGATAGAGGCATCAATATGAGGAAATGATGTAAGCCAAATCCTGATTGATACGAGCAGTTCAATAAACATATTGTTTTTGAATACCTATATATAGATGAAAAATTCCTCAGTTATTCAACGTTCGAATACAACTATTTTGGGGTTCACTGGGAGTTCCGCAGATGCAATTGGAGAATTTGAGGATAAGGTATTGTTGGGCAAAGGGCCTTTCAAGAAAAAAGTAAAGGTGTTTGTTGTGGTTGAATGCCTAACATCTTATAATGCTATATATGGGAGGTCTTGGCTCTCCAGGATGCATATCGTGGCCTCTACTATCCATCAATGCTTAAAATATGTTGTGGGGACGCAAGTGATTTTTGTCTGAAGCAGTCAGAAGGTAGCTAAAGAATGCTATGTAGCATCTTTTGTCTCAAAGTCTTTGGAGGCGGTCAAAGTTAACAAAGAATAGCAGTTATTGGAGCCTTCCACTGATGAGAATGAAATTTATGATCCAATGGAGGCTCCTATTGTTATAATACCTATAGAAGAAGTTGAAATGCATTCCCTAGCCAAGGGTAAAAATGTTAAAATTGGTACTAAGTTGCCACCAAGTTTGAAACAAAGGCTATTGTCTTTCTTATCAGATAATTTACGTGTATTTGCATGGTGCAATGATGATGTAACCAGAGTGACTGTTAAAGTAATTTGTCATAAATTGTCAGTACGAACTGATGATAGACCGGTTATACAAAGAAGAAGGTAATTTTCCAAAGAAAAAACATATGTAATTGTCCAAGAAGTTTATCGGTTGCCCAAAATGGGTCACATCAAAGAATCTCAGTACCCATTATGGACTGCCAACCCTGTTTTGGTCAAGAAAAATAATGGTAAGTGGTGCATGTGTATTGGATTCACGTATCTTAATAAGGCGTGTCCTAAAGATCCTTATCTTTTTCCTCGGATAGATCAGTTAGTAGACTCTACCTCTGGGAACAAGCTTTTGTCCTTCATGGATGCATTTTCAAAGTACAATCAAATACAAGTAGATCTAAATTATTAAGGCCACATAAATTTTATTATAGACAGAGGACTTCATTGTTACAAAGTGATGCCATTTGGATTGAAAAATGCTGGGGCCACTTATCAAATGTCATAAATAAAGCCATTGCTAGTCAAATTGGTAGGAATATGGAGGTATATATTGATTACATAACAGTAAATATCCTCGAAGAAGATGCACACATATCCGATCTTCAAGAAATATTTTCTGACTTAAAGGCCATTAATTTAAAATTAAACCATGAGAAATGTATTTTTGGGATCCGATTTGGAAAGTTCTTGGGCTATGTCATAACCAAAAAAGGGATTCAGCCTGATCCGGATCAACTAAATGCTCTATTAGCTATGGATCCTCCTCGAGCACTGAAGAGGTTTAAAGACTAACCAGACGCTTGACTGCGTTAAATAGATTTATTTCAAGATCATCTGACAAGTGTGCTCAATTTTCCAAGTATTGCTAAATGCCAAAGATTTTAATTGGTCTCCACAATGTGAACATATTTTCCTTGAAATCAATAAGCATTTATCTTCGCCTAAGACATTGTTCAAACCTATTTAGAGGGAGAAACTCTATATATATTTTAGTTGTATCGGAGTATACAGTAAGTGTTGTACTAGTAAGAGTGGTGGATAATTACCCTTGTCCGGTTTATTATTTTAGCAAAAGTCTATTGGATGCTGAAAAGAGACATTTGAAGTTAGAAAATTTGGCCTAGGTATTGGTAATAACAGCAAGAAAAATGAGACCATACTTCCAAGCATATTCGAATGTTGTTCGAATATCTTTTCCTTTGAAGAATGTTCTCCAAAAGGCTTATATATCAAGCAGAGTGACCAAGTGGTTAGTTGAGCTGGGTGATTATGATATTGATTTTGCACCCCGAACTGCAATCAAGGCTCAATCAATGGCTGATTTTTTAGTAGAGTTTCATACTGATAGGTCTCCTGGGTAAATGCAAGAAAACCAGTCTAAAAAGAATGGGTAGTACGAACTGATGACGGATCTAGTACCATAGGATGTGGGGCCAGAATTTGTTTAACCTCCTTATGGTGATACTATGTATCAAGTTATATGTTTTGGTTTCAGAGCCTCCAATAATGAATCTGAATATGAAGCACCCATAGCCGGTCTGAGACTAGCTCTTATGTGTGGGGAAAAAAAGAATCTGATTGTTGAGTGACTCTCAACTACTTATTCATCATGCTCAAGGATAATCAAAATCAAGGAAGGGACAATTGATAAAATATTTTCTTATATTGAGAAAAGTTGTTGCAAGCTTCAAAGATATCCAATACGAACATGTCCTTAGATCGGAGAATATTGTGGTTGACTCTCTAGCGACCATAGCCTATTCTGAATCTTACCCATGGATTCTAATGTTAGAGTGTCCATCAATATATTCAAGCCAAGAAAAGGGTAAAGATGATGAATAAAGTATGAGTATATTTATCATTCAACCCAAAGACTGAAGGTATGATATTTTTCAATTTATTTCAGATGGAATTTTACCTCCAGATAAAGCCCTGGCTAAGGAAATTAAATATAAGGCTCGTGGTTTCCTGGTATTAAGAGAAGTTCTTTATAAGAAATCATTTAGCAGACCCCTCTTGTGTTGCTTAGGATTTGAAGAATCCTAAAATGTTCTATCTGAACTACACGATGGAGAAGGTTCTGCACATTGTGGCTATAAGGCCTTAACCATAAGAGTCTTGTTAGGAGGGTACTACTAACCAACGATAATGGCAGATGCCAAAAATATGGTCAAGAGGTGTGATCATTTCCAGAGATGTGGAAATGAAATCCATGTGTTAGCAGTTCCTATAGAGTCCATATCTGAACACATGCCTTTTGGTAGATGGAGTTTGGATTTGGTTGGACCTCTTCCCATGGAATCTGGAGAATACCGAACAATAATAGTGGCAATTTACTATTTATCTAAGTGGATAGAAGCAACACCCTTAGTTGGAACCACTTCTAAGGCGGTTATAAAATTTATTATATCCAACATATGCTGCAGATTTGGAGTTCCCCGGAAGATCACTACAGATAATGGTCCATAACTTGATAATAAATACATGGAGATGTTTTGCACTTCTAGAGGAAATAACACCGTTTTTCTTCTCCTTTCCACCCTCAATATAATGGGCAAGTTGAAGTTGCTAATCGAACGATCTTGTCAGGATTAAAGAAGAATCTGGAAGGTACTGTAGGAAAATGACCAAGTTATTTGCAAGAGGTATTGTTGTTTTACCAAACTACTCCCCGGACTGCTACACAAGAATACCATTTTCCCTCATTTATGAATTGATGCAATCACGCCCATAGAAGCTACTTTACCATATTTCAGGATCCAAAACTATTCTGAACAGGCATATGATATGACAGTTAGAAATCAGTTGAATTTGATTAAAGAAAAAAAGAGTCAAAGCATATGTAAGAACATCCCACTATCAGGGTTTAATGAGAAGCAGATTTGCATCCAAGGTTAAAAGAAGAAATTGTCAATTGGGAGATAAGTTCTTAAAAAAAGTATTTTTGCATACTAAAGAAAAGTAGTTTGGAAAGCTGACTCCGAACTGGGAGGGTCCGTATGTGGTATGTGAAAAAGTCAAACCAGGAACATATAAACTTCCAGACAAAGAGAGTAGGGTTTTGAAGCACCCATGGAACATTGAACATCTTAGGTTATATTTTTAATACAACTCTCTTATAAATATTTACCTCCTCATATCTCAGTGTCTATATTAAGGGGGCATACTATTTCCTACCTTGGTGGCACAAGGAGGTTTTAATAAGATGATCGGGTTTTTTCAATAATATCTTATGTCTTCTTCAAAATTATTGTGAATAGTATGAGGAGATCAGATAAATTAAATACTTATTAAACACCCCAACTCTCAAATGAAGCATTTTTAAGCTGGCCGGATTAGCTAAAGACTTGATCAAATTCATTAAACACTCTGATTGGATTCTTTCAACACTTATTAAACATTTATTAAACAAGTCGGAAATATTAAAAACCACTTAAAACATTAGCTATAAGAAGACAATGAAGCTTGTACAAAAGAAATATTTGATATTTAAACTTGATCAGAATGAGTCCGACCCACAATCCAGAAAATGCTTTGGCCATCAAAAGACTTTGGTTCATAAAAGAAAAATTAAAAAACATAACAAAATACCTTGGTCGTCCAAGGACTTTAGTTTTAAAACATAAAATAACATTATAACCTTACGGCTTGTTCCCTTCGGTTTTTTCATCACCTTCACCTTTCTTGGGACTCTTAAGTTCAACGCTTGAACTCTCACCAGTTCCTTCATTATATTTTTCTCAACTTGAATAACCATACTTATCACCATCCACCATGGTATGGAAAGGAATCTCCTCGTATGGTACATATTTCCATAAAGGACCAAGGGTTCTCTTTGGAAAAATTTCATGGAATAGCAAAACCATGTTCGATTTGACCCTCTCGTCTCTTTTTTCCAGAGAATCCACCACCCCGGTAGCATACTTCTCTATGGCAGTAGCTATCGTTTGAGCCTCGCTATCCTTTAGAGATTTGTTTTCTTCCTCTTTTCTGGAGAGAGCTTTTTTCTAGATTTTCTTTCTCTTTGGTTAAAGTGGAAATCATATTGGTGCTGGTGGTGTGTTGCTCCTTCAAGGCTTTGATTTCGTTGGAAGACTTGGTTTCCAAGGTAGATTATTTGGTTTGAATCTCCTTTTCAGCACTCTTAGACTGACGAAGTTTGGTTTTCAAATCTTCTTTCTTTTTGTATAAAGCCTCAATTTTGTTCAAACCAGTGGTGAGATCGGCAGTTAAATTTTGATTTGAGATGGTAAGAGTGTCACTATTTGTAGTTTGTTCCCTAACCCGCCTCTCCAAGTCCACAATTTTCCTAATAAAGCCCAAAACTGCATGGTCTAAGGTGTCTTATTCGCTTGACACCTCAAAAGATTCACCATTATAAATAACGGCGTTGGAATAGTGAACTGAGGGTAAGATCCAAAATCATCCTTGTCCATGTCACTAAAGTACATGTTGCAAAACTCATCCAGAATTACGTCTCCCTCGTTAGGTGGCTGGTTAATTATAGGAAACCTTGGTGAAGGAGGATCGGCAGGTGCCTGTACTTGTGAAGGAGTATCAAGTGGCAATGTAGGATTGTCGACCGGAGGCCGAAGAATTACCTCTGACCCCAGGCTGCTCTTGTTTTTCTTCATTTCTCTTCGGTCATCACCTTTTTGGGCCTTTTATGACCTTTTTTCTTGGCCTGAAAGGGTTGATCCAATTCCCTAGTTTCCGTGACTGTTACAGCCACAACCTCCAATAAGGCAGACTTTATCCCTTTAGGATTCTCTAAACTAACTACTTCGGGGTTCTCAGAAGGCGGTTCGTTTTCAATCTTTTCCTTTCTCTTTCTCTTGATTTTATCGAGATGACTAGGAGCTTTACTCCGAGATGGTAAGTATAGCTTTCCATCCTTAGCCTGTGTCATCCTTAGTATAACATCTGCTGGATGCGGAGTGGTCAACTGTTCCCAGTTAAGGTCTCTGCTTCTGGTGGAGTTCCATAGATAGGATCTCAACATGTTTCCCGAAGTGAAACACTCGTAGAAACCAAGCCCCCATTTTTCTGTTGCGCATTGATTTAATTTGGCAAATGTAACTTTTCCAGCCTCTAAGTGCTCAAGAAAGATCTTTGAAAGCACTGTATGGTGGAACAATAGTCAGTTCAGTCTAAACATTAGAAAGTTAAATGTAACTAAAAGAATAAAAAAGTGTTACCTGAGCTCCTCCAATACCTAGTTAGTAGACTCAGATTTGTTTGATAGTTGATCTTTTTGTCGTTCTCCCAGGCTCCACTGATGAACAAAAATTGGGTCCTCCATGGTTTCTCAGCCTCTAGCAGGTCGTTCACCACCTTGTAATCATTCCCCATGTCATAGTGATAGAAGGGGATCTGGTGGTTCCTGCATAAACCAGGAACATCAACCAATTTCTCCATAGGAAATGGAATTTTAGATAGTCGGGAAGCAATAATGCTGGCTAAAAGGGTAAACCACGCATTCAGACTCAGCTGGATAGGGAAAATCTTAAACAACTGGAAGTACCGAACTACTTCTGGGTCCAAGAGGAAATGAAGTCCCCAATTTAGCACTTCGGTGTATACCATCATTTCATTGACTTTGCAGTCTAGAGGAGTCTCCGGAGTGACTGGAATCCTAACTTTGATTGACTCGGGGAAGCCCCACCTCATCTGTATCCGGTCCATTTCAGCAGTATGTGTATACACATAATTAATTTTTTGAAAGTCCAGCAAAAATTTTGTGTTTACCTTACAAATATTTAGCCCAACTCTCCCTTCTAAACACTCCGAGAGGGTTTCAGTGTTAGGCATCCCTGCCTTTTCTTTTCTGGACCAAACCGGTGTGGGATTCTTAGTCTGTCCGGATGTTTCCAGTGGGGTATCTTCCCCACTGTCATCCATGGCTTCCTTCATTATAGTTGATTGTTGATCGGTTGGCTTAGCACGAGTGACCTCTTTTTCAACTTGAGTGGCCTCATAAATGATGCATGTGTTGTTTGGATTAATTAAGGATTAAGAAGTAGGTTTTAAGGCATCCGAACTGACATTTTTGGATGATGAGGGATTGCTTTTAGATTTTGAGAGTAGAGTAACTCTTTGGGGCGTGATTTCTTCTGCGTCAGATCTTATGGCTATGAAGGATGATAACTTCTTAACACTAGAAACAGTTTTTCTCTTAGGAGAATAATCTAAAGACGCTTGAACTGAGGGTTCAAATTCTAAAGTAGACAAGGTAGGAATGAAAGAGAGTTTTCCCGATACCAATGTTCGAGATGATGATGTGCTCTTATTAGACTCTGGAACCACTGGACTAACTACTCCACCAGGAGAAACGGGGAGTCTGGCTGTGATTCTTGCCTCATTTCTTGATTTTTTTTCTTGCTCTCTCTAGGTCTGATAGGTTCAACCAACATCTTTTAATCAAAGCTGTTCTAGCAGTGAACATATAACCTCTCAAATACAAAGGGAAATCTAAATCTCAAGCTTTCTCTCTCTATGAAAATATTTCTGGTAATAAAAAACTAAACAGGAAAAAAAGTTTAAATAGAGATTAAAACCACTTGAGTGTTTCTTATGGGGAAGATGAAACGGTTCAAACAATGATTAGGGGCTATTAAGCCTACCTTAATCATTTTTTGAAAATAGGTACAACTCCTAAAAAAGAAAAACGGCTGAGAGGTTCAATCGAAACGTGACACGTGTCAACTTTCAGTTTTCTGATCGTTACCTTTTCATTTACAAAAACTGAACCCCTTCGAATATGATTTGTGTTCTGTTAATAAATAAGTTAGCTCTTCAAAAAAATTTGAAAGACCTAAAGGGGCCACTGATAAATCAGAACTTTTTGGAAGAACAATCCTATGAAAACTGGAGGGGTAGTTCGAGTATATCTGATAAAATGAAAACTAATAATAATCTGAACAGACAATACGTGAATCAGCTATGTGCTAACACTGAACCGGATCCAGGATCTAATCCATAAGGCCCATCGGTCAAAGAAGTAATATAAATACCCAAACCAACTTCATTTAATAGGTTGGACTTTTGCTAGAAAACATTAAATACAAGCACACACCTCATTTATCTCACAACTCACTACCCAAAAAATAAGATTCAATTCATAAACTTCCCAAAATACCCTTTAATCACAAATTATCTTCACCAACTAAGACTTTAAAATTTTAGTTAAAAATAATGAAAGACCAACAAAATTTTGGTGCGAAGGAAAAGTTGATATTCTAAATAACTAAATTTTCTAGAATTAAACAATATATCTTTATATATTTTTATTCGAGCGGATATATGTGCCTTGATGCTTTCTATATGCCAAACCCAATTACCACTTCACAATCTATCATTATTTCAGAGAGTTTGTTTTAATATCCACTCTAATTATGCCTCGTTAGATGAATGGATTTAAACAATTAGATAATGAAATATCAGTGCATAGAGCATCTAGATCTTGTGCACTTCAGTATGAGACATAGTAGATTGTGAGGCCAATATTTCCTCTCCGTTTCAATATATCTATGAAATATCTATGGTGAGACCTAACAAAGGCGTTGGTGACCAATATCATAGAAGAAGCAGTTTCAGTGAGGAAAAATATTTAGAGGAACATGAACATGTTTTAGATGGTGAAAATAATTCACAAATCGTATGGCACTAGTGAGAAGCAGTAAGTTGAGACTCTCAAATCACAATACAATGTCTATTTGTCTGTAAGAAAATGTGCTTACCATCAAATGAGAAACGTTGTATATTATTTTAGTGATAAAATATTTTTCTTAACATGTACATTCAATGCAGGAGTATGCATTTTGTTATATCCGGTGTTACTAGACATTTTTAAATTGCGTGGCATCTACCCTAACTAATTGATGTCAAGTGATTGAATTATACTGATACCATTGGTTATTGGTTATGATCGCGAAGTTTGTTAAGTAATATGAAAGAATTTTTGGTTATTACGGTCATAGGTTTTCCAAACGAAAATCTTTACTAGTACACGGTGATCACTCGATCAAAAAAAATATCAGTCGTATCGTCGGACATTTTCAACGTGAAAAACTTCACCGCCTGAAACAAGTGATAGTCTTCATTTACATTAAACTATATATTTCAAAACCTTATTGTTTTTTTGTTCAATAACGTTTGGTAGATGAAATCTTATGTAACGGCTTAGGATTCTTTATATAAAAGAAAAGGCAATCTTTTGGCGGGACTATATTTTAGGCGGTAACCAAAGAGTGGCGGGAAACAATATTTGGCGTAATATAATATTTGGAGGGAATAAATAAAAAATAAATCGAAAGTAGTAAATCAAATAAATATACAAAATTTCATAATTTAATAACATCAAATCGTAAGTTAATTCAAAACGAAAATGGAAAAAGTATGAAAACCAACATAACATCAATTTTCATCGTTGGTCAAATCGGTAACATGTGGTGTGTCGTTCAAATTCACTCTCATAACCAGCATAGTTTATGTAAATTTGTTGAACCTACGATAGTACGGATGCGCCCATTGACTTGCTTCTTCGGTAGCGTAGGCACCCCAAGCCGGGTATAATGACGGCAATGGTCCATCAGGAGGAGTAATAATCTATGACATAAAATGTCAAATTAGTGCATTAGGTATAAAAAATAATGAAAAGTCCATAAATATAATAAAATTTATATATTTACACTAACGAAGTGGCATCCATGTACAAAAGCAATTCCGACCTATATAATCGTTGAAGCGTTCACGGATGGACGACCACGAATTGGTAGATATGTTAACGACGCGACTTGTGAGACATGGTATACTATGCACTGTTACCTTGTCGGTATGACTAATCCTATGTCTGGAAATGTCACCCAATAACGGTTAGTAGTGTTAGGCTTGAAGTAATCCAACCTAAGTACCATATTATCCAAAATATCGGACAAACCATAAACCTCCAACCAAGATGCACGATTATTATTCAACTCATTCAACTCATTGATGTAGCGAAGACTGCGAACAGACTGGTTTCTCGCCCATGTATTAGAATTAGGTCAAACAGGTACTCAAATCGAAGATTTCGACGAGCCCGTCAGATTTCAAAAATGTGACTTTGTTATAAAGTTTGACACCCAAATTCGACCTGCAAAGCCTCCGAAAACCAGTTTTAATATTTTAGCGTTAATTTTATTTATTTATTTTATTTTAAAACATTTATGTAATTTTCCTTATTTGGAATTAGGGTTTTGGGTAATGCTATATAAAGCATTTTATACCTTGTTTTACCGTCAGACTTTGATGAATAAAAATTGAGAATTTTCTTTTAGTCTCTTATACTCTAACTTAGGGTTAGAGTTTATATATCCTTGTTTCGTCTTCTTCGGTTGTGTTTGCCGTCGTCTATTCTATCACGTAGCTTGGAGCTACCATATTGGTATCAGAGAGACAGAGCTCATACGGTGTGGGTAACGAAGGTATGCCGACAAAGAGACCCTTGCGGGGGAAGTCCACTCTTCCGTTCGCCGAATCGGTCGACCGTGATGAATTCGGTCAATTCCGATCGCAGATAGATGAATGGATGAATTAACTGCGACATCAAATGAAGAAAGCGATAAAAGATATTAAAAGGTTGACCACCACCGGATTTCAAACTTCAACCATAAATTTAAAGACAGAAGTTTTTTTTACAGGATCCAACCACAACCACAACTACAATTTGGAAAAACCAAAGATGAAGGATATCCATCAAGTAACTATTGATGACATGGAGGGTTCGCCAATACTCGACCATCCACTCTTTGCTGAGTATGAGGCTGACTACCATGGTGAAATTTCTGATGAAACTTGGTCGGAATTGGGAGATCCAATTTATGATGTCTATGACGATGAGATTGAATAGAAGAGCGTTGATATTAAATAATGGGATAATGAAGATCTAATTAATGTTAAGGAGAAACTTGTAGATCAAGAAATTGTCTCAGACTTTAGTACACCATACTACATCACTCCAAAGATTTTGTTGAAGAAGGACTACGAAGCAGTAACTTTTATCGAAGAGATGCGCCTTCCAGGTATTTTCAGTAATCCTATAATCGAACCCTTGTTTCGGTTCTCTATAGATGAAGATGATATTTTTGTATTTCATATTATGAAGAGATTGTTAGAACAAAATATTGTTTTTTTAATGGATAAAAGGTTAGGTTTTGTAATGGAACCTGGAGGAGTTTTGGGTGATGGTTGGGGAAAAAAAAGAAACAATAAAAAGTTAAAAGTAGAAGATTGCAATGTTGAATCTGTTGGTAGAAATATACTTTGTAGAACTTGAGAAGCCATCTATTATTCAACAAAGAGGAATTGTTCATTTATGTAAGGGTTTTGATGTGATACAACAAGCACAGCTTGGAACTGGAAAGACAACAACTCTTTACACGCGCAAGGGTGCTGTTGTGCTTAGTAAATGGGTTGAAAAGGTAAACATAGAACAAGTGGGTGGATTATGTCTTGTTATCGCTGACCACAGTAATGCCGATGGCATGACACAGATTGACAAAGCTGAGAAACCACTTCTTGACAAGAGCTGCAACATTTAGATTCTCACATCTCACACCCTTGTGCTAGTACCGGTTGAAATCAACGGTGAACACACCAATGTTCTTGCAGTTCTGTCAATGTATCATCGTTCTGAATTCGAGGTCGAATTCTTCCCAACCGGGAAAGGATAATGTAATGAAGACTGCGAACAAACTGATTTCTCGCCCAAGTATCAAAATTGGGTCAAACAGGTATTCAAATCGAAGATTTCGACAAGCCCGTTAAAATTTAAAAATGTGACTCTGTCACAAAGTTTAACACCCAAATTCGACTTGCAACGCCTCCGAAAACCAGTTTTAATATTTTAGCGTTAATTTTATTTATTTATTTTATTTTAAAACATTTATGTAATTTTCCTTATTTGGAATTAGGGTTTTAGGTAGTGTTATATAAAGCATCTCATACCTTATTTTACCGTCATACTTTGATGAATAAAAATTGAGAATTTTCTCTAGTCTCTTATACTCTAACTTAGGGTTAGGGTTTATATATCCTGGTTTCATCTTCTTCGCTTGTGTTTGCCGCCGTCTGTTCTATCTCGTAGCTTGGCGCTACCACTCATTCAACAAATCATGTCTAACATTTTCCTAATCTATCCTCGTTAAGTTATATAAAATGCGCTACGAACCGATTTCTGCATTGTCCGTATGGGAGAACGTCCACCAAAGTAGTGGTATAAGGGTGTAGAAAATCCGGGATGCAATCCGGGTATAAAGTTAACTTCCCATCCTTAACAATCTTCTTTGGACGACCAACTTTTGTTCTTTGCAATTGATGGTTTGGGTGCTACAATCGGAACCACTTTTGAGGCAGTCACGCTACCTAACGTGTTAACGGGGTGTAGTACCTATCGAGTTTTTGAAAGTACTAGCACTAGCGGTTTGTTCAATGAGATATTCCCACGAATTAGGATTCGTTTGGTCGATTTATCGGCACTTCCTTTTGGCATAACTTTATCTTTAACCGCTTCTTTAGGCTATTGGATATGGTTTGTTTCGGACTTTAAGATTTGCATAACTATATTTATAATATGGTCTTGTTGGTCATGGGCATAACTACAAATATAACTATCTATGATGGATAGTTTTTTTTTGCCAATCGTGTTCACACGAAGTGGGATCTCTATGAATAATATCTAATCGTCTTCAAAATATATATACATCTTCCTTAGGAATACATCTACCTTCTTTAGTTATTGATGCAATTTCACATGCGCAAGGTAACCTATGTGTTTTCCTAAGGACACATCATCCACGTGCTACCAGATTTACTCATATATTTCTAGAACGTACAATATCACGCATCAATTCGGTTAGGCCTGTATGAAAAATATAACCTTTAAGTTCATTGGTTAAAGTAAAAGAAAAACGCGGTAAAGTATGAAACTTACTTTGCTCGAACGATTCGAGGATCCCTGCATGCTGCTTCGTTAGGAGGTTGTGAACTTTTTCCTAAAATAGTTCGTAATTGTATTGGTTTGTCCCAGTGTATTTTTTAGGACTGAGTGAGCACTCTCGCACCTACATAATATAAGTACATAATTATGACATATTTTTAAAGAGATACAATAACAAAACAAAAAGTATAATTAAATGAGTTATATTTGTCGTTGTTTGGCTGTAATATTTGATCTTGTTCGTTCGATGTTGAAGAAATTTATCACCCTATTTTGTTATCCATGTGACCATTATGTAATCAATAAACTTAGGGTGAGAGGTGAACATCTCCTTCAATGTAACTATATTATTTTCGTAACTTTCGATCGTGTTCGCTTCGGCTATTTAACCATAAAACTCAACAAATTATTTCGCAATCACATAATCGTGCAATAACTTTTGAACCTTTCCAAGAATGTTCTTACTTGATGAGTTCGGATTCTGTCACTATGTCTTTAATGAGAACCGGACATGGGCAGTCCGGACAAAGTCTACCTAACCGGACAGGGAAGTTCGAACACCATCATCCATTGGACTGTTCGAACAGAACTAAAGTACTTAAAACCTAATCACTTCTTGACTAAGCTTCCTGTTTCCCTACTTAGAACTAATGGGTCCTTAAACTCGACCATGGTCCATTAAACAAGACCCTAAAGCCCATAAGGCCCAAATATAAGGGTATAAATACCCAACCACCAACATTAAATGAGGGTAATGAAAATTAAATACAACCAGGCTGCTTAATTCTCCCTCAAACACTCTACCCACAGTGGGAGCACGATGGTGCCTGAATCAAGCATTCGAAACCATCAGAAAAAATCAGTCCGAATGAATCCGGACGCCCCTGAAGTACCACCAGCCTTGCTCGAAGTGGTGGGTGAAAATGATGAATATACCATCGACGAGCGTGATAGATTAAAGGGCGAGATAGAAGCTCTGAGGGCATAGAAGGCAAAGATGGGCATGAAAGAGAAGTCAAAGACATCAGTTGCTTATCATACCGACAACCCTAGAGAGCATGAGCCTTCGAAGACCCATGTGAGTACCAAGAAGACTCATGCTAGCTCCAAAAAGTCTCACCGGTCCAAGCCAGTGGAGAGCTCTGACTCAGACTCAGAATCTTCTGGTAGCTCCTTGGACGAGGATGGAGTTGAAGAGTCCTTATCCTCCATCAGTGATGAGGGCCAATCTAAAAAGAAACAAAAGTTAGTAAAGAAGTATTCAAGAAAAAGATATAGTATGGAAAATTAAAGAGGCATATAGGCAAAGAATCATCTTATAGCCGGAGACATGTAGACCGGATGCTGGTGGATCCTTTTGCCTTCCACGATGAACCAGGTATCTTTGCAACTCCCAATGAGGATATTGTTTTCAGTCGTGGTCGGAATTGGAGACAATCTCCATTATCTTCCAAGATTCTGTCCGGAAACCTCCCTAAGAGGTTCGATAGCACAAAAATGGAGAAATGCGATGGCAGTAAAGATCCGGACAACCACTTGGAGCAATTTAAAAACTTCATGATGAATTTCGATGATGACGACAAGTTACTCTGTAGATCATTCTCCCAATACTTTACGGGGAGTGCTCTGAAGTGGTATAACAGCCTACCACAAGGTTGCATCAGAAATTTCGATACTTTTTGGGTAGCCTTTCGAAGGCAGTTTGTTGGGAGTAAGGAATTGAAGGGTAATGGGGACACAATAATCCATTGTGCCCAAGAACCAAACGAATCGTTGAAAGAATACATAAGTCATTTTGTAAACACCAAAAATGGGTTGGCTGATTGTTTCGAGCAGGTAGCAATAACATATTTGAGGCAGGGCTTAAACCCTGGAAATTTAGCTGATTCAGTGACTAAAAAGAAAGCTATGACTTGGGGAGGTCTACTAAATCAGGTCGGAAAACAAATCAACGTTGATGAAACAAATAAAACTAGGGTGCACAGGCAGGTGAGGTATGCCCCGGTTGCACCAAACCCCAACCAAAATATGTCCGGTAACAAGGCAAGGGAACCCGGGCAGGGTTATAACAGAGCTAAAGCTCAGTCTCAGCCAGCTGCGCCTGCCCAGAGTCAAAAATCTAGAAATAAGAGAGGGCCATGGGTTCAACGGGAGTGGTTTGCAGAGTTAAAAGAAATTGTGGCCACCATTTACGACAAAACAAAGGAAGAATTACACTATAGAAGGCCGGCTGCACTGCAATCTCCTAGGGAACATCGTAACAATTCTTTTTGTCAGTACCATAACGATATTGGCCATACCACTGACGATTGTATTGCTTTAAAGCAAGAAGTCCAGAATTTAATTGAAAGAGGAAAGCTGGGGGCATATGTCAAAAGAAGAGGAGGAAATAGGCCTGATAATGTTCATCGGGCTGGTCCAAACAATGTAGACACATCCGCTCCGGAGGGAGCTATGGTTATAATAGAAAGATTCGATGTAGATTCGGATTATTTGGATCCTGATCCAACTCGAAACAGAGTGGGTACCATTGAGGAACGTTGTAAAACAGTCTTCGGGCTTATTAATTTTTTTGAGTCACTCATAATTTTCGGAGGGGATACTATGACAGCACCCACTGCTTCTTCAAGGAAGAGGCACGTTCATACTTTAGCTACCCAGCTGGAAGGAGGCATGACCTCCTATCAATCACAAATTCCATTCCCCTTCATTGTGTTCGATGAGGATGACTTGAGGGATATAGCTGGCCCTCATGAAGATGTTGTTGTCATAGGAGCATCCATTGAGGGCAATGACATAAGACGAATCTTGGTGGATACTGGGAGTTCAGCCAATATCCACTTTTTAACCTCTTACAAAAAGATGAAAAATCCAGCTGTAATCCAGCGTTCGGACATATCAATTATAGGTTTCACTGGAAGCTCAACAGATGTGATCGGGGAGTTCGAAGAGGAAGTTTTGTTAGGCAAGGGCCCTTTTAAGAAGATGGTTAGAATACTTTTTATTGTGGTGGATTGTCCCACTTGTTATAATGCTATTCTATAGAGGTATTGGCTCTCTAGGATGCATGCAGTGGCCTCCACAGTCCACCAATGTTTGAAATATGTTGTTCAAGGACAAGTGGGAGTTGTCCGGAGCAGCCAAAAGATCGCAAGAGAGTGTTATGCCACAGCACTGGCTCCGCGGACGTTGGGGGCAGTTTGTATCAATGAAGAATAGCAGTTTGAGGGTCTTTCTAGGGGTGAGGGTGAAATTGATGACCCCAGAGAGACCCCTGGAGTGTTGATACCGGTTGAAGAAGTTGAAACACATTCTTTGGAAGAGGGAAAAAATGTTAAGATAGGGTCCAAAATGTCATCCGAATTGAAGAATAAAATGTTGAAGTTCCTAAAAGACCATCAACATGTTTTTGCTTGGTGCAATGCTGATGTTACTGGGGTTCCAGCATATATTATATCACATCACCTATCCATTCAGAGAGACATAGCACCTGTGGTACAAAAGAGAAGGGTTTTTTCTAAGGAAAAGGCTGATGTTATTGTTCAAGAAGTTGACAGGCTCACAAAAATGGGGCATATAAAGTAGTCTCAGTATCCTTTATGGACAACCAATTCGGTCTTGGTGAAAAAGAAAAATGGCAAGTGGCATATGTGCATTGACTTCACAGACCTCAATAGGGCTTGCCCAAAAGACTTATACCCGGTCCCCCGGATTGATCAGCTTGTGGATTCCACTTCTGGGAATAAGCTACTGTCTTTCATGGATGCCTTCTCAGGGTACAATCAGATTCAAGTAGATCCTAAGGATCAGGAGCATACCACATTTGTCACTGATAGGGGTCTTCATTGTTACAAGGTGATGCAATTTGGGTTGAAAAATGCTGGGGCTACTTATCAGAGATTGGTGAACAAAGCCTTTGCTGATCAAATTGGAAGAGATATGGAAGTATACATTGATGACATGATGGTAAAAAGTGTGGATGAACAATTACACTTGGCAGACCTCCAAGAAACTTTTGCTAACTTAGTAAAAGTAAATTTGAAGCTAAACCCAGAGAAATATGTGTTCGGAGTACAGTCCGGGAAATTCCTGGGGTATATAATAAGTGAGCAAGGGATACAGCCCGATCCGGACCAACTTAATGCTTTATTCCAAATGGAGCCTCCTCGAAATATTAAAGAAGTACAACGGTTGACTGGGAGGTTGGCTGCTTTAAATCGATTCATCTCAAGGTCTTCGGACAGATGTGCCCCATTTTTTCAAACTTTAAAGGGTGCAAAGGGATTTGACTCGACTTCACAGTGTGATGAGGCCTTCAATGAGATTAAGAAACATATGTCCTGCCCCAAGACTTTATTTAAACCTGTTGATGGAGAGACACTCTTTGTATACTTGGTAGTTTCCAGTTGTGCCATCAGTGCGGTATTGGTAAGAGAGGTGGATAATTACCCCCATCCAGTGTACTACATCAGCAAGAGCTTGATAGATGCAGAAAAACGCTATTTAAAGCTCGAAAAACTAGCATTAGCCTTGGTAATTGCTGCAAGGAAGATGAGGCCTTATTTTCAGGCTCATCCTATTATCGTCCGAACATCCTTCCCCTTGAAGAATGTTCTTCAAAAGGCAGACATTTCAAGCAGAATGACTAAATGTTCAGTAGAGTTGGGGGACTTCGATATTGATTTTGCTCCTCGAACAGCAATCAAATCCCAGGTTGTGGCTTGTTTTCTAGTTGAATTCCACTCAGATAGGGATACAAAGCAAACGACTGAGATGAAAGATAAAAAGGTCTGGATTATCCTCACAAATGGTGGATCAAGTACTATGGGATGTGGTGCAGGGGTATGCTTGACCTCTCCGTATGGTGACAAAATGTACCAGGCTATATGCTTTGCTTTTAGGGCTTCTAACAATGAATCCGAATATGAAGCTGTTATAGCTGGTTTGAAGTTGGCTTTCATTTGTGGAGCCAAAAGGGTCAAGTTGATGAGTGATTCCCATCTACTCATCCATCATGCACAGGGTCAATCTGAAGCTAAAAAGGAGCAACTAGTGAAGTACTTACTTCTTCTTAAAAATGAGGCACTTAAGTTCAAAAGCATCGTCTATGAGCACATACCCCGAACAGAAAATGAACTAGTAGATTCCTTGGCAACCATAGCCTATACTGAGTCATACCCTTGGATTCATGTGCTGGAGTGCCCTTCCATTCAACTCAATATGGGTAAAGAGGAAGAAATTTTCGATGTACAGATGAAACAACCTCAAGATTGAAGATTTCCTCTCTTGCAGTATCTCTCCGATGGCATCTTGCCTCCGGATAAATCACTAGCACGAAAAATAAAGCACAAGGCTCATGGTTTTATCATACTAAGAGATGTTCTGTATAAAAAGTCTTACAGTAAACCTCTTTTGCGATGTTTGGGGGATGATGAGTCTCAAATAGTCCTCTCCGAATTACATGATGGTGATGGATCAGCTCACTCTGGATTCAGGGCTCTAACAAGGAGTGTTTTATTGGCTGGCTATTATTGGCCCTCTATAATGCAAGATGCTAAGGAGCTGGTGAGAATGTGTGACCCATGCCAGAGATATAGTAATGAAATTCATATCTCAGCCATCCCTTTAGAGTCAATTTCTGAGCCTATACCTTTTGCTCGATGGGGGTTGGATTTGGTGGGACCTCTTCCTATGGCATCCGGGGGACGTCAGACGATAATTGTTGCTATTGATTATTTCTCAAAGTGGATCGAAGCAGCCCCACTGGCAGGAACAACATCAAAAGCCGTCATAAAATTCATTTTATCCAATATCTGTTGCAGATTTGGTGTTCCACAGAAGATAACGACAGACAATAGGCCACAGTTCGACAACAAGGAAATGGAGAGTTTCTATGCCTCTAGGGGTATACATCATTGTTTCTCTTCACCTTTCCACCCAAAAGAAAACGGTCAAGTTGAAGTGGCTAACAGAACTATATTGTCTGGTTTGAAGAAAAATTTAGAAGGGCTGCTGGAAAATGGCCTAGTTATTTACAAGAGGTTTTGTAGGCCTACCGGACTACTCCTGGGGCTGCAACGCAAGAGTCACCTTTTGCTTTGATCTATGCGATGGATGTCATAGCTCCCATAGAAGCAACTCTCCCTTCCTTTCGAGTTCACAATTTCTCCGAACACACTAACGAAGTGGCAATCAGGGGTTAGCTTGACCTAATAGAGGAAAGACGAGTTAAGGCTCACCTTAGAGCTGCACACTATCAGGGTTTGATGAGAAGCAGGTTTGCTTTTAGAGTTAAAAGAAGAGATTTCCAGCCGGGGGACAAGGTGTTAAGGAAGGTCTTCTTACACACTAAAGAGAAGATGCTCGGTAAACTAGCCCCAACTTGGGAAGGACCTTATATGATCATTGAAAGGCTCAAACCTAGAACATACTGGCTAGAAGACAAGGATGGAAGGGTTTTGAATCACCCTTGGAATATTGAACATCTCCGGATGTACTTAGAGTAGGAACAATGTAAATATTTACTTGTTTAAAAATCCATGTAAATATTTGGGGGCATACTCTTTCCTACCCTGATGGCGCGGGGAGGTTTTAATGAGGTGTCCGGGTTTTTTATAAAATTTGATGCATTCTTAAAAAAATCGAAGTGTTCTTACTTTGTTTTTTGTCACACCATCCGGATTAAATTAAAGGAAGGATGACTACTTAAACATTTGTCATCGGAGAAAAGATTTGACTACTTAAATATTTGGCCTTCCAAGGACTTTAGTTCAGATAACATAAAAGGTGAAAAGATAAGTCGTAATCTAAGACTGAGCCTTTGAAGATGGCTCAGCCTCACTTGTCTTCTTTTTCTTCTTGGGATCGTCCTCCTCCTCATTTGGGCTCTCCCCGGTGTTTTCTTCTTCGTCAGAGGAGGAAGCACTAGAATAATCATGCAAGTCTCCATCAGCCATAGTGTGGAAGGGAAGGTCTTCGTACTCTACATGAAGCCACAAACCCCGAGGTTCCTCTTCGAGAACTTCTCATGAAAGAGCAAGACCATGTCTGACCTCACCTTAGCATACATTTGCTCTTGAGTATCTATTACATTGTTGGCATAAGCATCGATCTTGGCCTGAATTTTGGCCTCTTGCTCCCTTAGCAGATCTGTTTTCTCCTCTGTAGCCTTGGACACTATGTTCTCGAGCGCAATCTTGCCATTGTCAAGTTATAGATGACTTGATCCTTGGCCTTTGCCTCCTCTTTTGAAGAGGTGAGATCTTTCTCTAATCCGGACAGCCTCTCCCGGAGGTCTTTGATGGTATCTTCTAAAGTGGAAACCTTTGTGGTCCACCCCTCTTGGCTCTTCTTTAGCTCCTCGTTCTCTCCCTTCAGAATGTCAGCATTTTGAGTGGCACTGAGGAGATCATTGGACAGTTTCTCCTTGTCAGATTTGAGATCTTTGATAATATTTGCCTGACCTCGAACTTGTTTCTCCAGAACAAGCACTGGCTGAACATTACTTAATATGGAGTGAGTTATAATATCCCTTTCACTTGAAACAGTAAAAGTCTTACCATTAAAAGTAACGGTGTTCGAAGTGCTTGGAGGGAGGTAAGGCTCAGCAAAGTCGTCTCTGGGAAGGTTTGCAAAATAGTCACCAAGTAACGGTGTTCGAAGTGCTTGGAGGTCAGCTTGACCTAATAGAGGAAAGATGAGTTAAGGCTCACCTTAGAGCTGCACACTATCAGGGTTTAACGAGAAGCAGGTTTGCTTCCAGAGTTAAAAGAAGAGATTTCCAACCGGGAGACAAGGTGTTAAGGAAAGTATTCTTACACACTAAAGACAAGCTGCTCGGCAAACTAGCCCCAACTTGGGAAGGACCTTATATGGTTATTGAAAGGCTCAATCCTGGAACATACTGGCTAGAAGACAAGGATGGAAGGGTTTTGAATCACCCTTGGAATATTGAACATCTCCTGATGTATTTGGAATAGAAGCAATGTAAATATTTACTTGTTTAAAAATCCATGTAAATATTTGGGGGCATACTCTTTCCTACCCTGGTGGCGCGGGGAGGTTTTAATGAGGTGTCAGGGCTTTTTATAAAATTTAATGCCTACTTAAAAATTCGAAGTGTTCTTACTTTGTTTCTTGTCACACCATCCGGATTGAATTAAAGGAATGATGACTACTTAAACATTTGTCATCAGAGAATTTAAACACTCTCACTTTAGAATATTTATGAAATAACTAAGGGTTGTTTAAACACTAGCCACCAAAATTGAAACAAACTATGAAAGAATGCAAGAGTTGTGCAAAACAAAGATATTCATTGAAATAACCCAAGTGCCTTGGCCTTCCAAGGACTTTAAAACTGTCAGACAAAACAAAAAATCTATTCGGTCAAATGCCGGACACAATTATAAAAATGCCTTGGCCTTCCAAGGACTTTAGTTCAGACAACGTAAAAGGTGAAAAGATAATTCATAATCTAAGATTGAGCCTTTGAAGATGGCTCAGCCTCACCTGTCTTCTTCTTCTTGGGATCGTCCTTCTCCTCGTTTGGGCTCTCCCCGATGTTTTCTTCTTCGTCAGAGGATGAAGCACTAGAATAATCATGCAAGTCTCCATCAGCCATAGTGTGGAAGGGAAGGTCTTCGTACTCTACATGAAGCCACAAATCTCCCAGGTTCCTCTTCGGAAACTTCTCATGAAAGAGCAAAACTATGTCCGACCTTACTTTGGCATACATTTGCTCTTGAGTTTCTATTATATTGTTGGCATAAGCATCAATCTTGGCCTGAATTTTGGCCTCTTGCTCCCTTAGCAGTTCAGCTTTCTCTTCTGCAGCCTTAGACACTGTGTTCTCGAGTGCAATCTTGTCATTTGTCAAGTTATGGATGACTTGGTCCTTGGCCTTCGCCTCCTCTTTTGAAGAGGTGAGATCTTTCTCCAACCCGGACAGCTTTGTTCGGAGGTCTCTGATAGTATCTTCTAAGCTAGCCTCCTTTGTAACCCAACCCTCTTGGTTCTTCTTTAACTCCTCGTTTTCTCCTTTGAGAATGTCAGCATTTTAGGTGGCAGTAAGGAGGTCGTTGGATAACTTCTCCTTGTCAGATTTGAGATCTTTGATAATATCTGTCTGACCTCGAACTTGTTTCGCCAGAACAAGCACTGGCTGAACATTACTTAATATGGAGTGAGTAATAATATCCCTTTCACTTGAAACAGTAAAGGTCTTACCATTGAAGGTAACGGAGTTTGAAGTACTTGGAGGGAGGTAGGGCCCAGCAAAGTCATCTCTGGGGAGGTTCTCAAAGTATTCACCAAGCCCCTCAAGCCTAGTGATGTCAACACCATCAATGCTGAGGTCTCCTCCCCCAACCTCGTCAGTTCGAAAGTCACCAGGGATCTCATCTGCTCTTGTTGGATCAGTAGGGTCAACAGGGGGGAGAGGCTCCGAAGGCCGGAGAGAAAGTTCATCACCCCTAGAGGTCTTTTTCTTTTTGGCCTCCCTCTCATTGTATTCTGCTCCACATTTTTTTGTCTCTCTTGGGAACCCTTGGAGGTTTGGGAGACCATACCTCTTCCCTAGCACTCTCGTGCTCCACCGCTTTTAGCAGAGTAGCATCAATCTGGCTTGGGGCTGGCCCCTCTGGCTTTGTTGGAGCAGCCTCCTCCACTTGCAGCCTTCTTGCCCTTCCCCTTCTTGCCTTTCATTTTACTTGGGGCCTTGGATCGACCTGGCAAGTATAATGACCCGTCCGGTTCATGTGTTCTCTTGAGGACTACATCCGGAAGGGGCGGAGTGGTGAGTTCTTCCCAGGTCAAGTCCCTCCGGCCAGTAGTGTTCCAGAGGTGAGACCTTGCAAGATTGCCTCTGGTAAAGGCATCGTGGAAACGGTTCCCCCACTTTTCAGCAGCCCAAGTGTTGATCTTGGTACAAGTGGTCTGCCCGGCCTTTAAATAGTCATTGAAGTCTTTGGGCAGTTCTGTCAAGAAAAAAGACAAAACGAGTCAGTTAAACAGATTTGATAAGAATGAAAATGAGAAGTGTAAGTTGGGATTCTTACGATCACTTCTCCATCTGCTGGTAAGAAGACTCGGGATGACTCTAGCTTTGATCTTCCTCCCATTATCCCAAGCGCCACTCACGAACAAGAAGTGAGTCCTCCAATTTCTCTCCGCTTCGAGCAGGTCATCCACTGCCTTATAGTTATCACCATGTTGAAGTGATAAAAGGGGATATGAGGGTTTCTGCAGAGACCAGCCATACCAGCGAATTCCTCCATCGGGAGAGGAATTCCGGAGAGCCTGGAGGCCATGATACAGTCCATGAGAGTGTACCAGGCGTTAGGGCTCAGTTGGCTTGGACAAAGCTTGATAAGATGGAGGTACCTAACTATCTCCGAATCCAAGGGAAACCTTAGCCCCCAGTTGAAAAGCTCAGTGAAGATGAATACTTCACTAAGTTTGCAGTCCATTGGGGTTTCAGGGTCTATTGGGATCATTATTTTCACGTTCTCCGGAATCCCCCACTTCGTTCGCATGCGACCCAGTTCGGCTGTATGGATGAAGGCATAATTAATTTTTTGCAAGGCAAGCAAATATTTAACACTGACCTTGTGGAAGCAAGGTCCAACTTTTCCCTTTAGGACCTCTGGCAGATCAGGGTGCCTGAGGCATAGTTTTTCTTTGCCTTTATCCTTCTTAGAAACACCAGCGTCACTAGTCTGTCCGGAGGCTTCAGACTCGAATGGAGCCTCTTCGACAGAATCCTCCATTACTTCCTCCATTACCGAGGAGGGATTTTCAGTTGTCTTTGGGAGGGGGAAGATAGGATTTGGTTCAGTCTGACCTCCGGACTATTGAGCTTTGATACTTTCCTGGACTCTGGCCTCCGGCTGGGGCTCAGATATGGTGGTTTCTCTTCGGAGGCTTGTGTTAGTTACCTCCGGACCGGACAGCCTGTCCTTAGGTACTTTTATGGGTGCCTCTGACCCTGTAGTGCTGTCTTTGGCCCCTGACTTTGAAGGGGTGCCTTTGGAATCCTGCCCTTTAACCAGCCGGCCTCTTCTTCGATCAACCAGTTTGTTGGGAGAGATATCTGCGTCTGACCCCATGGCAATAAATAGGGAAGGCTTTTTGAAGCTGGTAACTGCTAACCCTGGTTCAACGGTGGGTTCTGATTCTTGAACCGATGAGCCTGAGACAATGGGAGAAAGGTTCGTTTGAAACAATCTCCTCGGTTTGACATTTTTTGTTGAGGAGGAACCCTGGTCAAGCTCTGTGTTTGGGGTTACTGGTTTATCGATGGGGGAGGTAGGTAGGCCTGCTGCAATGCGCCTTTCCCTTTCAACTTTTTGTGCCTTTTCTAGCTCTGATAGATTAAGCCACCCGCCTCTGATTAAAGTGTTCCTAGCTGTGAACATAAACAACCAAAAAGAAGAACTTGTGTTTGAGAGAGAAAGCTCTGAAAATTAGCAAAGTGAATATAAAGATGATGGTAAATAGTGGAAAAGTGTTTAATTTATAGTAAACCCCAAAAAGGTGCTTTGATTCCTAGGAGAATTCGAAAGGATTTGCAATGATTAAAGAACGGCGCTGATGTCATCCTCCTTTAATGAAGAGGTTGCTTTTCAGAGAAGGTGGGAGCGAAATTCAAGGTGAAAAACGGCTGAAACAACGAACCAGAATGAGACACGTGTCCCACGAACTCTGGCAAAAAACCGTTTAGATTCAAGGAACCTTTTTCAGTCCGGATAAAGCTATGACACAATTCGAAAGACTTGTCCGGATGTAAATGTCACTAGCAACAGACTGTTTTTTAGGTCTTGCCAAAGGTTTTTGAACACCACCTAAAAAAGGGGCTACTGATGAGTCCGGATTCTGTCACCATGTCTTTAATGGGAACCAGACAGGGGCCGTCCGGACAAAGTCTACCTAACCGGACAAGGCAGTTCGAACACCATCATCCATTGGACTGTTCGAACAGAACTAAAGTACTTAAAACCTAATCACTTCTTGACTAAGCTGCCTGTTCCCCTACTTAGAACTAATGGGTCCTTAAACTCGACCCGGGTCCATTAAACACGACCCGAAAGCCCATAAAGCCCAAATATAAGGGTATAAATACCCAACCACCAACATTAAATGAGGGTAATGAAAATTAAATACAACCAGGCTGCTTAATTCTCCCTCTACACTCTACCCAAATATTAACTACTCTCAAACTTCCACACAACTCTAAACAAAAATTACAAACTTACCCTGAGACGAAAATAAACCACACTATTACTAATATTCCACGTCAAGTGATGTATGCCCGAAAATATTTCCTTAATAGATCGCATGAGAGCAAACTCTCGATCGGTAATAATAACGCTAAAACATGCACACACACACACACACACACACACACACACACACACACTATCCATCATCAAACCACGAAGAGTGTCCAAAGGCCATATATAATTTGGTATCTTCTCTCGGCTCATAAACACATACATAATGGTAATTGTAATCAAATTCGAAGTTATTCCAATAATATTTTATAACAACATCTTATACCTTGTTGGCTTGTAGGTACAGTTCATGAATAACATATTAGGGAATGTACGCAATAAGTTTATGCTCATAGGATGTGCGGAAAAAAAATCGGTGATCACCTATGAATACTCTTTCAAACGTTCCCACGTTGAATATTCATGTTCTTTTAATTTCGTCAACAAAATTGTATTTGGGTTTGTCCCACGTGCTCAACATCTAGATGTTTTTGGTGGAAATTGTAGATTACACACAAGTTCGATAGATTCTCCAGATGTTTATTTTTCAAACCACTATATATCTCCTTAGAACGCGAACCAAGGTGAGACAAACTACGAACTACTTCTTCTATGGATGGTTTTAGCTACAAGCGCAGGAATAGCCGTATAAGAGAATATAGGGATCGTGATTATCTTTACCGTTTATCACTTCCAAACGCCATTGCATGGTTAGTACGTCAATCAAATGGATTTTAACGCGAACGGACAATTATATTTATTCGTCGTAGTTTTCCGTTTTCTTAGAGTTTCCAACTTCACTTTTGATACAAAAATATCGTACCTCTCGTAAACGTAATCTAATCTAGGAGTTCTTCCACATTTCCTGATATCGTACATCTTTGTAATCACGACGAACTTAATCTTCTTCGATTCCACGCACACGAAAGCATCCAATTCATCTTTTGTAAATAACTTATTAGTTGTGAGGATTTTTGTGTAATCAACATCCATATACAGTGGTTGGCCAGGTTCCTCCTACAATGAATAACAATATAATAACGAAACTTGATATATAACAAATCGCGGAGCATGATCGAATTTTTTAAAAATGGTCTCACACATTGCACGATAAGGAAAAACAGAGCGTCACATGAAGGTTTGCGAGTAGTAGGGAACTTGTCACATGAATGTTTGCGATCCTTATGTTTCTGGTCGTACGAATCGTGTGACTTTCCTACTGTTCGTCGTAAACATTCTTGCAACAGTTACTAAAATAGAATGTAGAGTTAAGATCATTACCTCCATTTGATATGCATATTCCTCGTCAACCATATCATCCAAAGAGACGTATATTTCATCATCTTTCATGAATACTCCATTATTTGGTTCTTTGTGGTAGATTTTGGGGATTTGGGTAGTAGAATGTTAGTGTTAGGGTAGTAAAAGGTTAAGGTTTATGATGATTAGTTGGGGGTGAAAATGACACTATGGGAATTTCAAGTTTGAGTTTCAAAAGGGGGGGGGGGGGGTAGGGTGAGAGATCTATCAAAATATGGATTTTTTTTCTAGCCTAGCCCTTAAGTAAATTGTGATGGGTATATTTGTAATGATAGGTACACACTATCTATTTTTAATCAAAATAATATTATATTATTGAATCGGTGAAAAGTACAGGACTTGCAAGAGTCTAGAAAATAAAAAGTGCCAAACAAAGACGCTAAACAAAAAAATCAAAAAATTGGAAATCTGAAAGATCCTCACCACTTAAGAAGAGAGAGCGCTTCATCTTTAAGGCAAAAATCAACTACATGATACTCATTTAGTCAACAAGGAGCATATCAATCAAGACTCAACTTGAGAGAGCCTAGAAGCATAGTTCAGCAAGACGAAGACGAGAGCAACAAGTCTTGAATCAAATATAGAGGCTCCACAAGAAAAGCAAAAAAAGGAAAATGAATCCATGGATTAGTAAAATAAAAAATCCAAGACAAGATGGCATCAATCAATCAACTATTAAGGTTTTACAAGAAGAACAAAGACAAAAAATCAATCCTTGAATCAACGAGACAAATTGGAAGATATGACATGGCACGTAAGCTTAATATCAAATTCAGATTCTACAAAATTAAAGGTTAGTCGGACACACAAAACATATTTAATGAAAGGGATCTAAAGGTCTAGGCATAAATTAGAGAAAAAATTCAAAGTAAACTTAAACTAGAACTAAAAATTGCTGAATAACCAAGACCCATGCTCTTAAGAAAGTAATTACACATAAGTGAGCATGAGTTTGAGAATTAGTGAACTCGAGCATCATCTTGCATTTCAGAGTCCATTTGGAAAGCCAGTCGGCATCCATATTTTGAACTGTAAAAATGTGAGAAACATTGATCCAACATTTTTTTTCTTTACAAATAATGAGACCGTCAAGAAGAGCTCTAGACTCAGCCATATTTGGAGAAAGTTTCTCGTAGATATAGTTGTCTCCATGTGCAATTTCACCCAAGTTGTTTCTGATTATAACAACTTCACTAGAATCACCATTATGAAGACATGAGCAATATATGCTCATTTTAATCCTACCAGGATTGAGAGAGGACCATTTAAGGTAAGTAGGATTCCTTTTCAAATTAATGAAGGATAAACAAGCTATAACAATAGAAGCTTTAATGTCATTGATCCAATGTTTAGGTTTAAAAATATTAGCAGAGTAAAAAATATAGATTATAGATCTAATGTAGTTTATGGAAGATAAAAAAGAAGCATGATTTCTTTTGAATTTAGCATTGTTTCTATTCTGCCAAATAACCCAGAGTATAATATGTGGAATAATACTTATAGCTAATTTTTTTTTATTTGTTGACCAGAACCAGTTTCTGATCATGTGAGCCACAATCATGAACTTGTGAATTTCCACTTTAAATAAGTCTGCAAAATATATATCTAAATCTTCCAGGCATATCTACAGGAAATGAATGATTAGTATATTTTTGAGTTTGACAAAATTGACATTTGGATACAATATTGAAATTTCTATTTTTTAAGATGGAGTCAATATGAATAAATTTGTGTAAAATTGTCCATAAGAGAAAAGAGCACTTGCTGGGAGTGATTGTGTTCCATAGTTTGTTGAACATGTTAAATTTATTATATTGCTTCCTAATAAAGTTCAAAGTTTCTTTGGTATTGAACTTAATATCTTTAGAAAGCTTCCACGCCATGGTATCCTCATTGTTATTGTTGATTCTAGTCGCATTAATAAGTTTGAATCTAGCAGTAGAAAGTAAAAAATTAAATATGTTAAGGTTCCAATGATTTTTTAACCATAAATAGTTAACCTTTATAGATTAAAACCAACTATTGTCTTGCGTATCATCCAAAATGATAAAAGGAGATGATTATGCCAATTATCAAGCCAAAATCCATATCACTTATACCTATATTCCACATTATATTAGGCTCATCTATAACTTTGATATTAGAAATCCTCTTCCAAGTTTAAAAAATAGCTTTGATATATTTAGCTTTAAGAGGGTGAGAGTTTATGCAATAGATGTTATGCATTAGGCTGCCCCAATAACTCTTGTTTTCCTTGAAAATAAACAAAGCTTACAAGAAATGGTGTCCTGGATATCATAAAGTTTTCTAATATGTAGGTCACCTTCAGCAAAAGGCTTGCATAAAGCAGATCATTTAGACCAGTGGATGCTATGTTCATTGGTTTTTGAACCCCACATAAATTTATTGAAATATTTTTCAATTCTATTGATGATGCCCTTAAGAATTGAACAACAATGCATCCAATACAATGGAATATACAATAGAACTGAATTGATAAGAATTAACCTGCCCCTATAGGATACATTTTTATTCTTCCAATCATGAATCTTGTTGAGAAGATGTGTATAGTTATTAGACTTATTATTTGTGTTTAAAGTAATGCCTAGGTAATCAGTAGGAAGATAACCAGTTTGATCAATGAGGTTAGAGAGTTTGGTTTGGTGAAAATTATTGGAGACAATGATATTTATCTTGTCTTTATTGATAAATTAGCCAGATACTTCATGGTAGCTTTAAAGGAACATGCTTAGATTTTCAATTATAGATTGAGTACTATTAGTGAATATTAAGATGTCATCTGCAAAGGCTAAGCAAGGAATAATGAAATTAGTCCTAGAAGCATAAGTCATAGGTTTGTTTGAAAATAATAAGTTATGCAACATTATAAGAAGAACCTTTTCACCAATAATGAAGAGGTTGGGAGAAAGATGATCTCACTATCTCATAACTCTCTTAGTCTTAGAATAACCTATAAAATTTCCATTAATTAACATATACATATTGACAGAACTAATGAGATTATAGATAAGATTGACCAACTTAACAGAAAAACCAAAAGATAAAAGGATTTTAACAATAAAAGAGTGAGCCATGTTGCCAAAGGCTTTTGACATATCTAGCTGAATCAAATGTTGCCAGCCTTAGATTTTCTATTAAGGTCATTCACCATTTCTTTTAGTTATTAGAATGTTATAAAAAAATAGACATATTAGTGACATAACGACCTTGAACATTAGAGATTATATTAGGCAAAATATTAATCACTCTTATGTTGATGATCTTAGACATTATTTTATTAAGTAAAGTACAAATGTTGATAGATCTATAGTCCTTCCAGGTTATAAGATTAGAAGTTTTAGAACACAAACATGTGACCCATAATTCATTTTGGAATGTTATGACCAAGGATGAAGCAAAACATAGCTTGACAAAGGTCTATTTTGATGATGTTCCAGCAGATTTTGAAGAAGCAGGTAGTGAAGCCATCAACTACAGCAACACTGGTAGTGGTTATGTTGTTGATCATCTCCCAGATTTCCATTTCAGATGGAGGCCTTATTAGTAAGTTGTTATCCTCAGTAGTTATTAATTTAGGTATGTTGTTGAAGATATCATCCTGCATTCTATTAGTTTCTTCAACATAATTATTAAAAAAGAGATTAGTAAGAATATATTTAAGATATATTTCAAGAGAAAGACCAATAGAGTTAGAGTCTACCAACCAGTCTTCACCATTTTAATGCTTTTGATGGTGTTCCTTGTTCTCGTTTTAGAAACATATGCATGTAAATCTTTGGTGTTTCCATCAATGTCTTTGAACCAATTACAATAACATTTTTGCGTCCAAAATTATTTCTCTATTGTAAGAGATTGGAGTTAAATAACATTAGCTTTGGAAACCTCAGATATAGTAGCATCATTGTTAGAAGTAGTTATCTTTATTACTAGATCATTGACAATATCTTCAGAGGCATGTACTTTGTCAAAAACATTGCCAAAATGGTTAGTGTTCCAAGTATTAAGGCATTTTTTCAATCATCTAAGTTTATGCCATAATATATAGAGAGGGTAGCAAGTAATGTTATGGTTCCACTTATTTTCTACAAAAAAAGAAAGTCAGACTCAATTATCCACACATTTAAAATTTTAAAAAAATTCTTAGTTTTTAGGTTGTCTTTAGAGATAAAAACACATAGGGGAGCATGATCATAACAAGTTTTGGCCATGTGGAGAACCCTGGTTTCATTAAAGAAATTAAACCACGCACGATTATAAAGAGCTATGTCCAACCTTTTCTATTTGGAATTGTTGGACCATGTAAATTTAGAATCTTAATAGCCTGCATATTCAAGATGGTAGTCTCTGATACAATCATTAAATTCATCAGATTTGTTGATACATTAGGTTAAACATCCAACTTGTTCATTAGAAAAAGTAATTGCATTAAAGTCTCCAATAATCAAGCGTTCGATGGAGGTAGTTTATGAAAGTATTCCATAAGTCCATCCTATTATGTCTCTGACATTTGGCATAAACAATCGCTATTAAAAATGACTTTTTTAAGTTTTGATAAGATATTTCTACATGTAAACATTGAATATGATTGAGAAAGCATCATTCCAGAAAAACCAAAATTTATTGGCGATGTTAGCCACAAAGGTTTTTTTATCCAATTTTAAAAGTAATACAAGCTAAATTATCAAAATGACTAGAGGTTCTTGAATTGTAATAATATTAATCTAATCTTTCTTGATGATTGACTTGAGTCTTCTGATAGTATGCTTGTTTTTTTTTATTTCTTTGACATTCTAGTTAAGTAGCCAACATCCTTGGTTGTATTCAAAACCAATCCACACATCATGTTGAATCTTCTTGGATACATCCATTTCAATCCATGCATAACATGCATTAAAGTGAGCTCTGTTTTTTTAGATATGATAATCTTTAGTGGATTCCATATTGATACAACTATATCTTGCATAATGTATTTGTTGAAGATATATTATGAAATATGCTTAATATTAACCCAAACATGAGTTGAAGAGCTTTCAAATTTAGTGCTGAAATTTGTTTGCCATTTTAAGAGTCTCGTTGTTGAATCATCTATCATCCAAAATGTTCTTGTCCATGGTTTGCATAAATCCTCTTTATTGTCAAATTCAATAAAGATATGTTTTGAGTTTTTTGTTGATATGCTGAATTCTCTTTTAAATTTAAAGTTATTCAAAGAAGTCAGTGAGAAGCTTTCTTTTATGAAGGCCCTTTGAAAATTTGTCGATCAAAGTGTGCTTAGAATCTTTGATAAGCTAATCTTAAACCTTCTGATCATATTAAATAGAGATGTGATTACTTTTCTCTATTGTGTTAGTTGGTTTGAAATCTCATGGAGAAACAAATTTCTTAACAGTTTTAGAGTATGATTTGGCCGCGTTACGAGTTGATAAATGATTGATCATCTTTTTTCTCTTGTGCATGAGAGTATTTGAAATCGGAAGATCAGAAAAATCTTATGGATCCAAACGATTGATGATACTGTTGTCCATCAAGCAAGAAGACAACTACATCAAAAGCATAAGACATTTAGCACGAAAAAGGAAGCATGGATCAACCGGGAGAAAAGAAGAGCAAAAGTCTGGATCTAAGAATAGTTTGGAAAGTTTTCTTGGAGAAAAAAAAGACTTTTTTTTAAAGAAAAAAAGTTCTTTATTTTCCTCCCTCACGAACGAGGTACACACTATCTAAAATCTATCATGATTTTTTTTTATTTAAACAAATTAACAACCGTTGTAGATTTAAAACAATTGGTTAAAAACAAAAATTCAGTATACAAATTTAGATTATTTGAATTTAATTTATATTTTATCAAAATTACGATAAACTATTGCGGATTCTATAAATATAAATTATTTGTTCTTTTTACATACAATTTTTATATTTACTATCTAAGTGTAATATACAATTATCCACAACTAGAGAATTTGTTTTAACATTAACTTAAATTAGAACATTTTGAAACGCATTTCTAGCATGATAAATTACTTTACAGTTATAAAACTAGGAAGCTTATAAATACTTTTTATTTAATAATATATTAAAGAGATTAAATGTTTTTTTAACATAAAGAAATTAAAAAAGGTTAGCGTATTACGCACCAAGGAGCATAATAGCAGAACTAACCATTGAATACCTTCAAGTATTAACATCAATTTCATCCAATTATCTGGTTCGTTGGTTTTACTTTTTCTTCCATTTCCCGATCGGCGGTCGACAGAATCTCAGATGTGTCATCGGTGATTTAAGCCACCGGTGACTCACTTAACTTGCCGACTTCACTAAGAAAGCTAACCTCACTGAAAGATTTCGAGTTCAGTTTGCTGTTGTAGTTCACTTAGATTTGCAGATACTTCGTCATCTGGACTTGCTCGAGGTCACAGAGGCTAGAAGACGAGGTTTCATTCCAGTTCGAGTTACTTCTCGAATCTCCGTGAGTTTCATTTTTCTTTTGTTTTCTGGTTATGCTTAGATTTATGCAATAATGGTGATTAATTAGTTTGATTTGGGACATCGATTTGTTTTGGGTGCACTTTATGGTGAAAGTTGATGCTAGGGTTTCTGTTTGGTTTTAAGCTCGAGTTGATTTTACTTAGCTCTAGAATGATGTTACCTAGTCTGATTCGTTTGTTTAATGTGGATTTAGAGTTTAATGGCTTCATTTTGACGCCGTAGCTGTTTGGCTGCTGAGAAAATTTTAATTAGATGACTGGTAACCCTAAATGTTTTCACTGTAATCAAGTTTAGAATGTTAAGACTAGTATTCTTTAATATAATTTGAGTGAGATTTAGAAAGATTAAGCTTCACACGATCTATATTCCTTACCTTTTTTTTAGCTCTTTTGTGTAAATCATATTATGACTTGCTCAATTACAATTTGACTTTAGGTTGAAATTAGTGTCCACAGACTAGCTGCATAAAAGAGAATGGTTGTAGTTTCCTTTATAAGAAGTCGGTGTTGATTTGATTTAAAGGTTGACATGGATGCCCAGAAAGAGGAGGCTCTTAAAGCCAAAGAACTTGCTGAAAAGCGATTTGCTGAAAAGGACTTTGCGGGAGCCAAAAGCTATGCAGTGCAGGCCAAAGCTCTGTATCCAGAACTGGAGGGCATATCTCAGATGGTGGCAACCTTTGATGTTTATACTGCTTCCGAAGTTAAATACAATGGGGAGCTCGATTATTACTCAATTCTTGGATTAAAGACTTTTGCTGATATCACGGCTGTGAAGAAGCGGTATAAGAAGATGGCTGTAATGCTCCACCCTGATGAAAACAAGAGTGTTGGGGCTGATGGGGCTTTCAAACTAGCACATGAGGCATGGAAACTGTTATCGGATAGCACTGCGAAAAACTTGTATGATCTCAGAAGAAGCGGACAGGCGTTTGGAGTTGTATCTAACTCTTCGACCTCTCACTCTACCCATGGTAGCTTCTGGACTGTTTGTACCACTTGTAAAATTCAGTATGAGTATCTTCGTAAGTACGTCAATAAGCGACTTTCATGTAAGAATTGCCGGGGTACTTTTATTGCTGTGGAAACTGGAGCTGGCCCAGTAACTGGGGCTTTTCCTTATCAACCTGTGTCTTATGTGACAACCAATGGCCATGGAAGTCACGGAAGTGGAGTTTTAGGGCCAACAACTGCTACGTATCATCATTCTGGGCACGGCTATGAGTACATGACAAATGTATCGAATCAGTGGAACTCCTACCCAGCAACTTCCGGTATTATGAATCCTAATGGGGGTTCAGCTGACTATGTCTATCCCACCAGTAATGGAGTCAGCACAAAGGTTGAATACAGAGCCACTGGAAAGCAATCGAGAAAAAATGCTGCAACCAGTATACTGACAAACTCAGATACCAAGAGAAGTGATGAACTTGTAAGATCTAAGGCTGGCAGACCTGAGAAGAAACGGAAGGTTGTTGTGGACATCAATATCAGGAACGGATATAATGATGACAATGGATCAAAGTATGCTTTAGACACAAAAGATATACATGGGAACCATGAGCTGAAGGTTTCCAGTCCGAATGATCTTCCAAACAGGCGCTGGTCAGTAGCACCGGCATTTGATGCTCGAAAATTATTAATTGAAAAGGCTAGGACAAGTATTTTAAAGAAATTGGAGGAAATAAGATTAGCTTCAAACGCTGCTTCTGCTGCTGCAGTTGTAACAGTTAAAGAGGATGAGAAAGGGTTCATTGAACCCCCCAAGTTAGGAGAAGTTTCCAGAAATGGTGATGTATTTGTTTCAGAACAAAACAAAACTGTATCAACAATATCAATAAGTGTCCCTGATTCTGATTTCCATGATTTCGATAAGGACAGATCAGAGGAATGTTTTGAGCCAAAGCAAATATGGGCTATGTATGATGAAGACGATGGTATGCCCCGCTTGTACTGTATCATTCGCCAGGTTGTCTCTATCAACCCATTTAAGATTCACATTACGTACTTGAACTCTAAAACAGATACTGAATTTGGGTCAGTGAACTGGGTGGATATGGGTTTTACAAAGTCGTGTGGACATTTAAGAGCATGGCATTCTGATTTCATCGAACAAGTCAACATCTTTTCTCACCTCTTGAAAGGGGAGAAAGCTGGCAGGGGAGGTTGTGTTAGAATATTCCCTAAACGTGGAGACATATGGGCTTTATATCGGAATTGGTCTCCAGATTGGGATCGATCAACCCCAGATGACATCAGGCACAAATACGAGATGGTTGAGGTACTCGAGGATTACTCTGAAGAGGTTGGAGTTTTTGTTAATCCCCTAATCAAATTGGCAGAATTTAAGACAGTATATCAGAGAAACCCTAACAAGGATGCCACCAGATGGATTCCAAGAAGAGAGATGTTACGCTTTTCACACCAGGTGCCGTCTTGGTTGCTGAAAGGAGAAGCAAGTAATTTACCTGATTATTGTTGGGATCTGGACCCGGCTGCTATTCCTGATGAGCTGCTTCAAACAGGCACAGGAGCAGGGGAAGCGTCAACATAAATTAGTCAAGCATCAAACCAAGCAGAGACTGGTTCAGAGTTCAATTACTCTGCTTAAACAATAGTACTTAGATTGACTGTAAACAATATTTCAACTTTTATCAAAGGCTGGTCCAACACTAACCTTTGGAATCTTCTGCTTTACGAAGGGGATGTCTGCTACTCCGAATCTACTGATTTGGAAAAAAAAAAATTACTGCCACGCTCAGGCGAGAGTATACTAGGGTTCAAGAACAATCGAAGTAAACTAGGTTTCCACATTTGACAATTGTATTACGTTGCCTTGTTTGTTGATGTTGTAAACATTTAAAATATCTACACTCATTAATATTTAATATCTCTTAGATTTAGAGAAGGTATTCGTTACTAAGGTTGTCTATGTTAATCTGCATTTTTGGTAAGCAGATTTGGACAAAGATATTCACAAAACATATGGATTTCGAACTATATAGGATGGTCGAATCAATTCATCTTGATTACGATAACAAAGCAAACCAAAAGAATTGATGCAGAAGCTCTAATTGAAAACTGTTATCGAGCGATTACTTGGAATAAAAAAGAAAATTAATGTCAAGTTTTTTGGCATAATTAAAATGAAATGATTTTCGGAGCAAAGTTTCTCTCATATTTTATATCAAAATTTCTCATCTTAAATAGTTTCCTACACGGAAGCGAGGAGGATGTAAAGCAAAATCTCACGCAGCAGCGGAAATAACACTTAAATCCCTTCTCACCAAACATATTAGCATTTAGATTTTAAAAATAGATTTATGTTTACTTAGTAAACATGTCAATAAAATAACCCTCCTTCAATATCCATGTCAACAAAATAATTCACATTCAATATCCAATTATTTTTAATATTCTAACTACCTTCATCTAAATGCCTTCAACCAAGGATATAAAGTTTATTTTGAGAAATAATGGATATTTTCACCCAATCAGATTTTTTGAATTTTGTATCTATGACCGACCGTCTCTCTTAACCTACCAAAATACCCTTTTCCAAAGAGGACCTGTTTTTTCGAAACTAATCGTGGTGATCATTCCAGCACCGGCAATCACCGGTAACCACCCGTCAACCCACTCGAATGTTGTTCACCACCTTAAACCACCGTTTGAGAACATTATCCGTCTCCAGAACTCAGTTACGTTTAAACCGACGACCAACTGCGTTTAAACCTTTGAACAGTCGAAGCTTTCAACAGAATTCACGTTCATTCCCAGCGAACACTTATTTTCGTCATCAACGTTAACCACTAGTATCCACATTACAAGGTTTGGTACCTACTGCAATTCATATGTTTTTTAATTTTGTTTTTCCAAATTCAACCTTAATCTGAACATCAAAAAATCATGTTTTTTACTCAAATTATAAGTTCAAAAAAGGTTTAGCCTAGCTTTTGTGGTCGAGTTTATTGTATTTTCGGGGTTCCGTAAGTTTTACGGTTATATATTACAGTTTCTGATGATTTCTGGAACAGGATGCGTTTTTCATGAAGAGGATGTGTTTTCACGAAGAGGATGCGTTTTTGGAATTGGATAAAGACATTACTAGAAACGTCAATATGTCTATTATCATTGCGATTTTGATTGTATTGAATGTGATTGTGCTTACATTGCTAGATAGCGTAATATGTCTGCTCTCATTGCGGTTGTGCTTATATTGATTGCGATTGTGCATACATTGCAATTCCGATGTACGTTCTTTTTTGTTAGATTGAAATGTTATTTGTTGTTCATGCGATTGTAGTATTACAACTTAGTTACATTGCGAGAGATGAACACTTGTTATGCAACACATGAATAGAAGTTGCTAGATTACTCATCGACACTACGATTTACTAGTAACAACGTGTTTTCTTGATAAGGTTAGTTATTTGTTTAAACAATTGCAATGCAAATCAAAAGACTGCTAGATATGACCTTTTTTTATATTGCAGTTGTTTATATAAGACCTTGCTAGATTGGTTGTAAAATTGATAAATCGATTTGTTCTGTAAAACATTGTTGCTTTGTTGCTGCCACTACAACAAACTAACTCAAGCTTCTACAATGCATGGTAGTATATGTCGAAAACCTAACGTTTGTATTTTCAAATATGGTCACCAAACTGCTATTGTTCCTTTATCCGAGTTTACAATTTTTCAAAGCTTTCAAGTTTACGCTGAAAGCAGATGGTAGGATCTGGTTAGATGTAACTACACTATTAACTACTCATATGGTGCTCACAAGAATTGTTTGTTTAATAACGAGAAATTTTTTATTGGTTTGGAAGTATATCTTGATGTTGAGCGTCTCAAAAGCGTTAATTTTGTTACTGAAGAAAAAATGGTTGATAAAGGGTCTGCAGTTAAGTGTAAACAACATAGCCTAATTTTTGCAGAATCCTCCACCAACTAACGAGTGAGGATAGCAGTAATTGTTTACTTAATTCAACCCTGAAAAAAGACGTCTTGCTACAACTGGATGAGCATAAGCTATCGTTGGTGTTGGTCAGTCGTTTGCTGCAGGTCTAAGGTTCTCCTTGTGTCAATATGAATTAGAGAATGGTTTACCTTTAAGTACATGCATAATACATTTAGAAAGATCACAACTTATTGTGTCAACAAAGATTATGACGGCTGCAAATGGAGGCTTTATGCATCAATTGATTCCAACATCGGTTTAATGACCATAAAGCGGTTTGTTGACACTCATACATGCAGTCCCGTATTCACAATTGTTTTTTTAATTACCTTCTCTCTAGTATTCGCAGCCACACGTTCAGTATCCTCTTTATCTTCACAACAAAACAGCATTGATAAGGTGTTGAGAAGTTCAGCATTATCAGCATCTACGATTTCCTCTACTACCTCCACCTTTTCTTTCAACTTATTTAACTCTGACTGCAGTCCTTCAACCTGTGTCTAAAGAAGCATGTTAAATATTATATGTGAATTTTTATACATGCTGTCTCCCAAAAATGCATAGCAATACTCACTTCTTTCTTTTTACGTTCAAGCGAGAAATTCGACCGCTTATTTTCAACTTCCAAACGGTACATCTTGCTACAATTTTTCACTACGACGTTGTCATGTAACACCGAACGTGATTGTCCAGCGAAACTTGCAATACTTGACCTACACAACCCTCTTTTTTTGTTGCTTTTCGCTTTTGTTGGAGTCGAGTTCTTCTTTGCCAAGAATTCTTGCAGTGTTACTTTATATTCCTCTCTTGCCGGTGGCGGTGTTGCGTTGTTCTCAAACTGATTGTCTGATCGCTTTCTACAACTTGTTCCAGCCTCAGCCTGAAATAATTTCTTCTGCATTTTACATGTTCTGTGGGCAACAGATTTCTTCCTTTTCCGATTTCTTACCTCACCCATTTGTGCTCGTCCTTCAGAGCTCCACCCTAATTCGCCACTTCCAAAAGCTTCCCATTCAGCCTCCGTCAATGATAGCTCACTCTCCATAACCTAACAAATCACCTTATACCAATTAACTCTTTGATAGAGATTCAGTTTCACAAATGCGATTGCATCACAGTTTGACTGGAATGCATGTGATTTATGAATAACTACATCGCGATTTATGTGAAGTACAATATCACTACCGACTTACTACCACATGGATTGCGATTGATGTGCGTTTATCATTGCGAGATAACATTAACTATATGGCTGCGATTTTTGTCTACTATGTTATTGATATATACGTTTTATTGAAACATTGCTAGAATACGTTATATTAAACCATCAGTTTTGCAATCAAATTTATCTTACCTGCGCGTCTCTTAGTTGGCTAACCATCTAGATCATTTCCATAGTTGACTCCTCTCCCTCAATTCCCCATAATTGATAATATCTAGGTATGATGTTTGGCCTTGGTATTTGAACATTCGTCAAAGTATGATCCATTAAAAAGGGCTGCATATAAAAAACTCAATATTCAAAAATGGTTTTAATAACTAGCGTAATAATATAAGCCATCGTACTTACGAATTAAACAAGAACACATCTGATAACTCTACCGGGCTTTCCAACACGAATACATTTATCAAGTAACGTCTGTAGCTTCTCAACTATAGCTCTTGACCAATCATAGTCGTTCATTTTAACTATATACTCTACGTAGTATACTATTGTCAAACCCATTATATCCCCTGAAACTGAAAAGAACAGTGTCGAGCATATGAAAAGTATCAACAGACGAGCAACGTCCTTTGCCTCGTTCTCCCTCCGTCCCTAATTGCTTTCTCTATAGATTATGCAACCCAAACAACAACATACTACATTACTGCAACAATACATAATCAATTTACCTTTATCCATGAATTCGATACACATTTGTCATTCGTCAACCCACTATTCCTTGCGAGGGGACTCAAAAAATACTTTTACATTAAGCGAGAATCATTATGAGCCCCTTCAGTGTACCAACCAATGAAGGCTACTGCTTTATTCAAAGGCATCTCCTCATTCTCGTGTTTCAGCCCAAAATGGCCTTCACATCCATTGTAGTTAGCTTCGCATACTCACGCCATATTTTGAAAGCCTTCATCTTCACATTGTAAAAAGTGGCAATTTGTTTGATCGGTTTGTGGAACTTCTTCAACTTTAAATCCTTGTTCCTTACGTCGAACGGTATTTTTAAAAACGTATAGAATGGAGTATACCTAGTCGCTTCTATGTACTCGGCCATAATTATATTTCATCTGAGAAGGTTAATTATACTCACTAGACCAGACCTGTAGAATACCCCTTTCGCAGGCATGTTTGCCTGCACAAAATACAAATGCGAGTTATGTAGTAATTTGAAGATTTGAAATTTCCACATACATCGCACACATCTTATACACTAACTACACATACACACAATGCGATTGTAGCAGTATTTTTTATTACACATTGCTAGGCATTACCAAACTTGTCCTCCTTGCGTTTTACTAATAAAACCAAAACATTACCACACCTACAGACATTGCTAGACATTGCGTGACTATACTTCAACAACTACAGACATTGCTAGACACAACCACAAAGAGCCAAACATGATGCGCTTTATGCATACCACATCAAGCACGTCCATCATCTCTGAAATCCAGTCCTGATATCAAAACACAGACTAACAAAACATCACCCATGAATCAATACTTCTCACAACAACCTAATTACGACTAAACAACTATCACCTCAAACACCGATAATTTAAAAAAAAACCAAAAACGAAGAACAAGGGAAAAAAATGTAACTGACGAAATAAAAAAACATACAAATAACAACTAACGGATGCATCAGCTAACGTTTCCAAACAAAAAAAACTCTGTAATTGTAAACATCAACGTTCACCGGACTTATTTTGGGATAAATTACCTGTAGTAGTAAAACAACCACCTAACTACACGTTCTGTAATCGGAAGGCTTAAACGGCTTCAGAATTTTTATCGGACGACAGTGTTCACCGACGAAGATGACTTTAACTATGTTAACCGGAGACGTCGACGGTATACTATGTCGGTACAGTTGAGAAGACGG